>CM072534.1:19787547-22782547 GCA_036898165.1 Silybum marianum
CAGAGTGAACTTCTGAATTTCTTCCATGTCTTGCTTCTTTGTATGGATCTTGAAATCATAAGCATCACTTAGCAAATAGTCAGCTCCTCTGATTTTGTTTACTTTCTTGTGACCAGCCAGATAACTCTTTCTTATAAATTCTCTGAAATGTATTCTTTCTTTGATCAAATAGACTATTTCTTCTTTGATATCATATTCTTCAATAAAATCTGCCATATAGTTCAGAAACTAATTGAGAGTAGATGTAGAATACTTTGGAATGTCAAATGCAATGAATGTCTTAGTGACTCCTTCCACAAAGTATATAAAGCCAATATCTGGACTAGTGAATAATCATTTTAGCCCTGACCTTTCAATAAAAATAGGCTCTAACAAGTTTACTTTGTTTAGTCTGTATTCTAAAGCCAACTGAAAGTCATGCTTAATGAGATTCCTTATATAAATTCCCAAGATTCTTCTAATCTCCAAGACTAGTTTAGATTCACCTTTGTTAACACAAAAAGATAAAGTTTCCAGCTTATCTTGCAATCTTAGCTTGTACATGTCAAACTGAGTAAACTCACATAAAGTACCATCCCTTCTTTCTGCTCCAAATCTGCTTATGAACAAATCATCTTGTATTGACTTTGATAAACATCTGATCTTCTTTATTAAAGTTGAATCATGGAAGTTCTGAACACCATGATTTTGAATATAGTTTTTCACTTGAGCAATGTGATCTGCAATCCATTCATCATTCAGAAAGTCTTCCAATGTTGCAAATTTCATGCTTATTCTGTACATAAAGCAGTAAATGTCTTCAAGAAACATCAAGCTACTTTCTCTAGGAATAAACATGTTAGGACCCAAACAATCAAGATATCAATATATGGAAAGATTGTAGAAAGGAATGTGATAGCCAAATGTAATATGTATTGATTGAATGTACAGTATTACAGAATATGTCTTTACAAAGGTTAATGGAAAACGTTAGTTCTAACTATCTAACAAACTATCTATTTATACAGAAAATAGAAAGACTAAAGTAACAGTACATTTATAACAGACAAGTTCGTAATGTGTTCGTAATGTGTTCGAACTCCTTCAGATCTTCTTCAGAAGTGTCTTCAGAACTTCTTCAGAACCTCTTCAGAATGTCTTCAGAACTTCTGAAGTTGGCACTTCTGAAGTTATGCCTTAGGCTTTTCTTTAGATCTTTATATCTTCAAAACCCAGTCCCTTTTGAAGCTATTTCGATATCTCTATCAAAACACATTTTCCTTTTCAAAAACTTGATCCAAAACAGGTTCTTCAAGTGCTGGAAGATCTATTTCAGGAATAACAATGCAAGGTGTGAACCTAACTTCAAACTTTTCTGAGAAGACAATCAGAATTTCATCTACAATTTCAACTCCTTCCATGTGACTCAGATCAAATTCTATTTCAAATCTTTCATCTGGTTGGTTCAGAAAGTCTTCAAAAATTGACAATCTACACTCCGCATTTCTTGGATTGTTCGTAAATACACGAACCCAACAAAATTTTCTTAATAAACCCCATAATTCTTCAGAAATTTCACTATCAACCTCATTCAGATTTTGTTGTGGCTTCCAAATTACCAGATCTCTGACTTCATTCACTTATGAGGTTTCTTCCATGTTGACATCAGATTCTTCTTCAAACATGATCACATCTGAGAGATCACTTGGTTCACCAATTACATTTTCAAATGCAAGATATTCTCTTAACATTTCTTCATTGGAATCTGGAATTACATCTGTTTTATCTAAAGTGAAGTTTCCTTCAGAATCAAAAGACAATTTTTCTGTTTCATAACCTTCATCAATAAATTCTTCGTAATGGACAAGATCAACCTCTTGATCATCATGTTGTGCAAGAATATATTCTATGGCTTCTGAAACGGTATTTGAACCTTCTATATTCTGAGCTTCTTTAGAATCTTTTTCAGAAAATTGACCTTGAGAACTTTCAACATTTGGAGGTTCAGATACTTTCTGTCTTTTCTCCCCCTGTTGATTATCAGGACCCTTATCATCAAGATTTCTTTTGGAAGTATCTGCCTGAGGTCTACACTCCAAAGCAGATAATCTGTTATTTAATTCCGTCTGGGAAGTCTGAATAGCATATAATTGATTCATAATTTGATTAATGTCATCTTTAGTAGCAAATTCAGAGGTATGAGATTGAGAGCTTCAAGAAGAAGGCTGAGATGCTTTTAGAGAAGATACAGAAGAAATCACTTCAGAGAAAGCAGTCAAAAGTGCATCTTTAAATGCGTTAAGATCATTTGAAGAAGAAACATGAAAATCATTCAATTTGTTCACCATTGTCACCTCCTGTTTTTCCAACCTATCATCCATCACCTTGTTTGATTTGTTCGTCAATTCCTTTAAGTCCTTCTATATCTTTTCAAATTCAGAAGTACAAAAATCCTTGAATTTTAAAAATTCAGAAGATGTGGGTAAATTGCCAAGACCAACAGATGGTCTTGTTTGCAGTCCTTCAGAAGAAGGCTGGCCTGTAGATGCCACAGCATCATGAATCATAAATGACTCTGTGAATGGAGCTTTAGTAATGTTCACTCCACCGTGGCTTCCAACTAATCCTTGATATCCAATGTTAGGAATATCTATAGTTGTTGAGGCAATGTGACACACACTTTGCTTAAGTACATCTGAAAGATGTGTGCTGGTGTGAATGAAATCCACATTTAGTGGTTCTGTAGGCTCAAGATTGAGTGGACTCTCAGACTCTATGTGCTCGAAACAATGAAGGGGGGACATATGTTCTTCTTTTTCAACAAAAGGATCCTCCAAATGGGGTCCTAATGGTATATGAGTTGCTTGCCCCAATTGTGTTGATGAAACACCCTTCTCTTGAGAGATGGATGAGTGGCTGGGGGGGTTAACAAGTGTTGCCATGGGCTCACTGGCATTTTCAATATTACCCACCAAAGAATGTGGAGTAATAGATGAGGTGGGTGCCCGACTAGTAACATTTGGTTCACAAGTTTCTTTATTTTGTACTTGTGTTCTCCCCTCATCAATTCTTTTTCTCACCCTTCCCAATCTCTCATTTACATTTTTCCTCTTCAGACTTTGAGGTTGTTCTCCCCCTTGAACAGCCTCCCGAATCTTCCTAGATAATCTAGACTCCTTATCAGGCTCACCACTCTTGTGGGAATCAGGGGAAGAGACTACTGGTTTTGGTAGTCCCATTGATTCATAATACTCACTCACAATCGTATTTTACGAACTTACAGTTCAAGTAGGTAAGCATGTAATGGAATGGCATTAGGAAATTTTAATTTTGCACTTGGTGGTTGAAGATTATCCATGGTAAAAAGAGGAACATGTACCTCATGGGGAAGATCAGGAATAACATGAACAACCTTCATTGCACCTTTGATAAATGTTTGAAAGAATCGTTGGAAGGGAATGTAGTTGTATGTGGATTTCTTCGTAATGCTAGCCTTCGTATCTTCAAATATTAGTGAAGCATAGTCATAGTGTTTGTTGAAAACCACTCCATGAAATATAATTCTTCCATTTGTAGATGCTTGGTCTAAGCAAGAACTTTTTCCAGAGAGGCAAGTGTTTAAAATGGAGAATAGGCAATACCAAATTGGGGGTAGACACTTCCTTCTGAATGAACTTAAAGCATTTAGTTGTTCAGAATATCCCAAGCGCATAAAATCTGAAATCATCTCAGAAGATGATGGAATTTGATCATATGAAGTTTTCCCAAGAACTTCATCTGCCTTTGGAAGATAATGTATACTTCTGACATCTCCACAGAAACACAAACCCTGTAGCCATGAATATATGAGGAAATATCATCTGCAGCATCATCGACCTCAGCATAATATCACCACTGTTGTAAGTAAGAAGCAGGAACTGAAAATTTCCTCGAGAGCAAGACACGAAGTGGATGTTTCTTTAGAATTTCTATCAAAACCAGTTGATCAGCAGCAAAATCTGTCGATTTGAAGTTCAGAGCACAGTTATTCCTTTTGATTTCGAGCAATTTTTCCTCAGGAACATACAACTTGGACAAATCAGGGCCATCACTACTCTCAACACGAGATTGAAACTCATTTTCACCAGCATTTAATTCAGATACCACCTCAATGGGTTTGAGTTGAGTTTCCCAATTGTAGCAGAACTAGGGTTAGGGTTAGGTTTGGAAATTGGATTTGAAGGACCGGCTTCATCAATAGCAGTTGTGGCAGTGTCTTGTACTACTTGATCATCATCCAGATGGATCTCCATGGATCCAATCACTATTTTGTTAGGAACAATTTTGAATGATGCTTCACTAGATGAGTCATTGTTGTTGCTGAAACTCGAAGAAACAGAAACCATCACTTTCGAAGTTGATATCACTGGAAGGGAACAAGGATACACACTTGATTGAAAATGAATAAGCACAGAGAGATTTTGGAGGGAAAAAGCACTAGAAAATGAAGAAGAAGGTGATTCAATCTGTGTTATATGACTAAATAAGCATAGATGAACACGTGGCCAAAAATTAAACGAGATTAAAAGAGTAATCATCATTTATTTGGCTTTTATCTGCTTGTCTTCTGAGTTCCGAGTCTTTCTTTCTTTGGATCTTTCTCACTCTTCAGAACCCAGTATCTTTTGAAGCTATCTTAGTTTATCTATCAATCTCCCCCTTAGTTTCAAAAGTTCAAATCATAATTCCAAAAATTCAAGATTTGTCTAACATCCTTCAAAATTAGATTTCTGTATTCCAACAAAGATTCTGCGATTCTGATCATCTCTTTTGCAAGCTTCTTGTACTTCTCCCATTCTTCATCACTCAGATTCTTTGGTTTTCTGTTTTGTCTTTTAACCAAACGATCTATGATAGCCATTAAAGTTCCATTGCAGCATTTATGGAGTTCTTCAAATCTCACAAAAAGTAATTCTTGAAAGCACTTGCATACAAAACCTGGGGGTTGAATTACCAGAGTACTTTTCTTTAGATTTTGAATATCTGGTAGACTTAAGTTTGGTTCACTCAGATGGAATAGCACATATGCAACTTGAAAATCAGTCTTTGCAGCCTAGATGAATTCTCTATATAAATCATCTCTGAGAACTGGAAATGATTTTCTGAACTTTGTAATGGAATCATGAAACGGATAAAGACTCCTGTAAACTCTGAGCATATCTCTTAAGTAGACATTCTGAAAGTCAGCTTCTGAAAAAGTAGATATCTCACCATTTCTTCTTTCCACAGTAAAAAATGCACAACTGCATTAACCACTTTGATGACATGACTTTCTTTTCTTGCTTCATTAACAGGAATCCTTAGCTTTCTTATGATATCAGAATACCATTGTTTCCATCCAAAGGATTTGTCAATCCAGAATCAATATAATTAAACTTCTATTCATGTTCCATGAACATTTCTGGATGAAAATATTCAAGAAACATAGTAAATGCACTCTCCTCAATCCTTTGTTCTTGTAGTTGTTCCTCTTCAGAAATTTGCTTTATAGGAACCAACTCTTCAGAAATATTTTCAGAAATTTTCTCCTATTCTTTTTCCTTTTCCTTTGGACTTACTTCTGAACTTTCAAGATTCAGAGTGAACTTCTGAATTTCTTCCATGTCTTGCTTCTTTGTATGGATCTTGAAATCATAAGCATCACTTAGCAAATAGTCAGCTCCTCTGATTTTGTTTACTTTCTTGTGACCAGCCAGATAACTCTTTCTTATAAATTCTCTGAAATGTATTCTTTCTTTGATCAAATAGACTATTTCTTCTTTGATATCATATTCTTCAATAAAATCTGCCATATAGTTCAGAAACTAATTGAGAGTAGATGTAGAATACTTTGGAATGTCAAATGCAATGAATGTCTTAGTGACTCCTTCCACAAAGTATATAAAGCCAATATCTGGACTAGTGAATAATCATTTTAGCCCTGACCTTTCAATAAAAATAGGCTCTAACAAGTTTACTTTGTTTAGTCTGTATTCTAAAGCCAACTGAAAGTCATGCTTAATGAGATTCCTTATATAAATTCCCAAGATTCTTCTAATCTCCAAGACTAGTTTAGATTCACCTTTGTTAACACAAAAAGATAAAGTTTCCAGCTTATCTTGCAATCTTAGCTTGTACATGTCAAACTGAGTAAACTCACATAAAGTACCATCCCTTCTTTCTGCTCCAAATCTGCTTATGAACAAATCATCTTGTATTGACTTTGATAAACATCTGATCTTCTTTATTAAAGTTGAATCATGGAAGTTCTGAACACCATGATTTTGAATATAGTTTTTCACTTGAGCAATGTGATCTGCAATCCATTCATCATTCAGAAAGTCTTCCAATGTTGCAAATTTCATGCTTATTCTGTACATAAAGCAGTAAATGTCTTCAAGAAACATCAAGCTACTTTCTCTAGGAATAAACATGTTAGGACCCAAACAATCAAGATATCAATATATGGAAAGATTGTAGAAAGGAATGTGATAGCCAAATGTAATATGTATTGATTGAATGTACAGTATTACAGAATATGTCTTTACAGTGCTAATGGAAAACGTTAGTTCTAACTATCTAACAAACTATCTATTTATACAGAAAATAGAAAGACTAAAGTAACAGTACATTTATAACAGACAAGTTCAGAACAGGTTCAGAACAGGTTCTGAACTCCTTCAGATCTTCTTCAGAAGTGTCTTCAGAACTTCTTCAGAACCTCTTCAGAATGTCTTCAGAACTTCTGAAGTTGGCACTTCTGAAGTTATGCCTTAGGCTTTTCTTTAGATCTTTATATCTTCAAAACCCAGTCCCTTTTGAAGCTATTTCGATATCTCTATCAAAACACATTTTCCTTTTCAAAAACTTGATCCAAAACAGGTTCTTCAAGTGCTGGAAGATCTATTTCAGGAATAACAATGCAAGGTGTGAACCTAACTTCAAACTTTTCTGAGAAGACAATCAGAATTTCATCTACAATTTCAACTCCTTCCATGTGACTCAGATCAAATTCTATTTCAAATCTTTCATCTGGTTGGTTCAGAAAGTCTTCAAAAATTGACAATCTACACTCCAGATTTCTTGGATTGTTCAGAAATACACGAACCCAACAAAATTTTCTTAATAAACCCCATAATTCTTCAGAAATTTCACTATCAACCTCATTCAGATTTTGTTGTGGCTTCCAAATTACCAGATCTCTGACTTCATTCACTTATGAGGTTTCTTCCATGTTGACATCAGATTCTTCTTCAAACATGATCACATCTGAGAGATCACTTGGTTCACCAATTACATTTTCAAATGCAAGATATTCTCTTAACATTTCTTCATTGGAATCTGGAATTACATCTGTTTTATCTAAAGTGAAGTTTCCTTCAGAATCAAAAGACAATTTTTCTGTTTCATAACCTTCATCAATAAATTCTTCAGAATGGACAGTATCAACCTCTTGATCATCATGTTGTGCAAGAATATATTCTATGGCTTCTGAAACGGTATTTGAACCTTCTATATTCTGAGCTTCTTTAGAATCTTTTTCAGAAAATTGACCTTGAGAACTTTCAACATTTGGAGGTTCAGATACTTTCTGTCTTTTCTCCCCCTGTTGATTATCAGGACCCTTATCATCAAGATTTCTTTTGGAAGTATCTGCCTGAGGTCTACACTCCAAAGCAGATAATCTGTTATTTAATTCCGTCTGGGAAGTCTGAATAGCATATAATTGATTCATAATTTGATTAATGTCATCTTTAGTAGCAAATTCAGAGGTATGAGATTGAGAGCTTCAAGAAGAAGGCTGAGATGCTTTTAGAGAAGATACAGAAGAAATCACTTCAGAGAAAGCAGTCAAAAGTGCATCTTTAAATGCGTTAAGATCATTTGAAGAAGAAACATGAAAATCATTCAATTTGTTCACCATTGTCACCTCCTGTTTTTCCAACCTATCATCCATCACCTTGTTTGATTTGTTCGTCAATTCCTTTAAGTCCTTCTATATCTTTTCAAATTCAGAAGTACAAAAATCCTTGAATTTTAAAAATTCAGAAGATGTGGGTAAATTGCCAAGACCAACAGATGGTCTTGTTTGCAGTCCTTCAGAAGAAGGCTGGCCTGTAGATGCCACAGCATCATGAATCATAAATGACTCTGTGAATGGAGCTTTAGTAATGTTCACTCCACCAGGGCTTCCAACTAATCCTTGATATCCAATATTAGGAATATCTATAGTTGTTGAGGCAATGTGACACACACTTTGCTTAAGTACATCTGAAAGATGTGTGCTGGTGTGAATGAAATCCACATTTAGTGGTTCTGTAGGCTCAAGATTGAGTGGACTCTCAGACTCTATGTGCTCGAAACAATGAAGGGGGGACATATGTTCTTCTTTTTCAACAAAAGGATCCTCCAAATGGGGTCCTAATGGTATATGAGTTGCTTGCCCCAATTGTGTTGATGAAACACCCTTCTCTTGAGAGATGGATGAGTGGCTGGGGGGGTTAACAAGTGTTGCCATGGGCTCACTGGCATTTTCAATATTACCCACCAAAGAATGTGGAGTAATAGATGAGGTGGGTGCCCGACTAGTAACATTTGGTTCACAAGTTTCTTTATTTTGTACTTGTGTTCTCCCCTCATCAATTCTTTTTCTCACCCTTCCCAATCTCTCATTTACATTTTTCCTCTTCAGACTTTGAGGTTGTTCTCCCCCTTGAACAGCCTCCCGAATCTTCCTAGATAATCTAGACTCCTTATCAGGCTCACCACTCTTGTGGGAATCAGGGGAAGAGACTACTGGTTTTGGTAGTCCCATTGATTCATAATACTCACTCACAATCGTATTTTCTGAACTTACAGTTCAAGTAGGTAAGCATGTAATGGAATGGCATTAGGAAATTTTAATTTTGCACTTGGTGGTTGAAGATTATCCATGGTAAAAAGAGGAACATGTACCTCATGGGGAAGATCAGGAATAACATGAACAACCTTCATTGCACCTTTGATAAATGTTTGAAAGAATCGTTGGAAGGGAATGTAGTTGTATGTGGATTTCTTCAGAACAGCAGTCTTCAGATCTTCAAATATTAGTGAAGCATAGTCATAGTGTTTGTTGAAAACCACTCCATGAAATATAATTCTTCCATTTGTAGATGCTTGGTCTAAGCAAGAACTTTTTCCAGAGAGGCAAGTGTTTAAAATGGAGAATAGGCAATACCAAATTGGGGGTAGACACTTCCTTCTGAATGAACTTAAAGCATTTAGTTGTTCAGAATATCCCAAGCGCATAAAATCTGAAATCATCTCAGAAGATGATGGAATTTGATCATATGAAGTTTTCCCAAGAACTTCATCTGCCTTTGGAAGATAATGTATACTTCTGACATCTTCCACAGAAACACAAACCCTGTAGCCATGAATATATGAGGAAATATCATCTGCAGCATCATCGACCTCAGCATAATATCACCACTGTTGTAAGTAAGAAGCAGGAACTGAAAATTTCCTCGAGAGCAAGACACGAAGTGGATGTTTCTTTAGAATTTCTATCAAAACCAGTTGATCAGCAGCAAAATCTGTCGATTTGAAGTTCAGAGCACAGTTATTCCTTTTGATTTCGAGCAATTTTTCCTCAGGAACATACAACTTGGACAAATCAGGGCCATCACTACTCTCAACACGAGATTGAAACTCATTTTCACCAGCATTTAATTCAGATACCACCTCAATGGGTTTGAGTTGAGTTTCCCAATTGTAGCAGAACTAGGGTTAGGGTTAGGTTTGGAAATTGGATTTGAAGGACCGGCTTCATCAATAGCAGTTGTGGCAGTGTCTTGTACTACTTGATCATCATCCAGATGGATCTCCATGGATCCAATCACTATTTTGTTAGGAACAATTTTGAATGATGCTTCACTAGATGAGTCATTGTTGTTGCTGAAACTCGAAGAAACAGAAACCATCACTTTCGAAGTTGATATCACTGGAAGGGAACAAGGATACACACTTGATTGAAAATGAATAAGCACAGAGAGATTTTGGAGGGAAAAAGCACTAGAAAATGAAGAAGAAGGTGATTCAATCTGTGTTATATGACTAAATAAGCATAGATGAACACGTGGCCAAAAATTAAACGAGATTAAAAGAGTAATCATCATTTATTTGGATTAATGAACCGTTTAATCGACGTGGGTTAAGGATTTTCCAATGAAATTAAAACACGTGGCACACGCTTAAAATGAATAACGGGAAGTAAAGTTCTGAGAACAAGTTCAAAAACTTCAGAAGAAATTCAGAACTTCTGAGAAGAAATTCAGAAGTCGACATGAAAACTTTCAGAAATACTTCAGAACTTGCAAGAAAAGTTCAGAACCAAACTTATATTCCTCCAAAATGACAAAAAATCATTTAAAAAGACATACTTCTGAAACATATAAATCGTTTTAACTGTTCAGAAGTAGGTTTGAATAATAACATAAATATTTTATCTATAGTAGAATGTCCATACTACTTAGATTTGAAATTCAAGACTTTTAACAGCATCTCAGATCTGATTGATAGAAAGGAGTATTTAAGATTTAGAATTTCTAGCAACACTCCCCCTTGAATCATAAACAGGTATGATTCTCCCCCTTTAACAATGCTATTTATCAGAGAAAAAAAAATTGTTAGAGAAATGAGAAAAAAATGAAAGTATTTGAGAAATAATCATCTTTGAAGAAGAAATTATAACTTCTGAAATTTAGAAAGACGGAATTTCTGAAAACAGAACTTTAGAAAATCTGAAGTTCAAAATATTCAGAATTTGGAAAAATTAATCTCAGAATATAATTTCTAAATACTTACATAGACATATTCATCATGCCTAATTTGCTTACCAGAAAATTAAATCGTTTCTCATCAAGTGCTTTGGTAAATAAATCAGCCAATTGATAATCTGTCTGAACAAAAAACATTTCAATATTACCTTTTTCCACATAATCTTTGATAAAATGATATCTTACATCAACATGCTTTGTTTTTGCATGTTGAACAAGATTAGCTGTGATAGCTATGGCACTCTTTGAGTTACAATATAAAGGAATCTTTTTGAAAGAGTAACCGTAGTCCTTGAGTTGTGTTTGCATCCAGATCACTTGTGAACAACAGATTGCAGCTGCAACATACTCAGCTTCTGCAGTAGAACTGGAAACACAATTTTGTTTCTTTGAAGACCAACTTACAAGTCTGTCACCCAAAAATTGACATGATCCAGATGTGCTTTTCCTGTCCAATTTGCAACCACCATGGTCTGCATCTATGAAAGCTGTTAGTTCAAAACCAGAATCCTTAGGATACCAAAGTCCCAATGAAGGAGAACCTTTGAGACATCTAAGGATTCTTTTAGCAGCAAGAAGATGAGATTCCTTAGGATTAGCTTGATATCTAGCACAAATACATGTAGCAAACATTATATCTGGTCTACTAGTTGTTAAGTAAAGCAAAGATCCAATAATACCCCTATATTTCTTTTGATCAACAGATATGCCATTTAGATCATGAGATAATTTTGTTGTAGTGGCCATTGGAGTTTGAATACTAGAACAGTCAGACAGGTCAAACTTCTTAAGTAAGTCAAAGACATACTTAGATTGATTAATGAATATGCCAGCGGGAAGTTGTTTAACTTGAAGACCAAGAAAAAAATGTTAACTCTCCCATCATACTCATTTCAAATTCAGTTTGCATAATTTTCTCAAAATTCCTACAAAATTTTGGATTAGTAGAAGCAAATATAATATCATCTACATATATTTGTATTAATATCATATCATCACCTTCCTTTTTCAGAAATAAAGTGGTAACAACAGTACCTCTTTTGAATTTGGATTTCAGAAGAAAAGTTATGAGAGTGTCATATCATGCTCTTGGTGCTTGTTTAAATCCATATAGGGCTTTGTCCAAAATATAGACATGTTATGGGAATTGTTTGCTAACAAATCCTTTTGGTTGTTCAACATACACTTCTTCATGTAGAATACCATTCAGAAATGCACACTTAACATCCATTTGAAATACCTTCACAGGGGTAAACATTTCATCATAATCAATTCCTTCTTGTTGACAATACCCCTTAGCAACAAGCCTTGCTTTGTTTCTCACAACAATTCCATATTCATCCTTTTTATTTCTGAATACCCATTTTGTGCCAATTATTGATTTACCTTTTGGTTTAGGAATTAATCTCCAGACTTTGTTCTTTTCAAATTGATTTAGCTCATCTTGCATAGCTAAAATCCAATCTGGATCTTGAAGAGCTTCAACCCGCTTCTTGGGTTCCATGTTGCTTAAGAAATTTACATACAAACACTCATTAGCTGTTGCTGATCTTGTTTGAACACCTTTTGATGCATCACCAATGATTTGATGAATAGGATGATTAGATGTCCATTTGTTCACATTTGGTAATGGTTGAACAGATGATACATTGTTGAAACAATCATAATCATCAATAATTGCTTGTGTTTCAGTATCATGGTTGATAACTGAATGTAGATCTGAATTCTCCTCCTCAAATGGTGTATTTTGTACTGGTTCAGAAGTTATAGGAACGGTTTCAGAAACAGGATTATTTTGTACTGTTTCAGAAACAATAGTATGTTGAACTGATTCAGAAGGCATGTGTACAGATTTAGAAATAGGAATTTCTGAATTTGAGGTTGAGACTGGTGGTGCTGTGATGTTTGATATTTGAATTTCTGAAATTTTGTGTTCTGTTATGTTTCTGAGGGGAGAGGGATTCTGATAATCTGCAGAGACATTAACAGAAATATCAAATAAATCTTGACATAAGATATCTATGTTTGATTTAAGTAAAGTTTGAGATTTAGAAGATTGATTTGTCTTGCTATGTTCTGAATACAAGCTTTCATAAAGAGGGTTAAGTGTGAGTTCTGAACTGTCATGTTCAGAAGTCAATGTTGGCTCATGAAAACGAATATTTGTAGTCTCAATGATCCTTTGGGTTCCTTTGATCAATACTCTGTATGCCTTGGACCTTTGAGAGTAGCCAACAAAGATCCCAGCTACACCTTTTGGTGCAAATTTATCCAAATGTTGTGTATCATTTCTGAGAAAACACCTGCAACCAAAAATTTTAAAGTAATCAATAGAGGGTTTTCTTTGCTTAATAATCCCATAAGGAGTTTTAAGTAGTTTTCTGTTAAGAATTTCCCTGTTCTGAGTGAAACATGCAGTAGCTATAGCTTCTGCCCAAAGAGACAAAGGAAGTTCAGAATAAGCAAGCATGTTCCTTGCAGGTTCTACCAAAGTTCTATTCTTTCCCTCAACTACTCCATTTTGTTGAGGAGTTCTTGCAGCGGAAAAATTATGTGAGATACCAACAGATTCCAAAAAGTTCTGAAGTGTAGAATTTGTAAATTCTGTGCCATTATCACTTCTGATCTTTTGGATTGGTAGTTGAAGAAGAACTTGAATTTTCTTCAGAAAAGGAATGAGCCTTTCAGAAGTGTCAGATTTGAGTCTAAGAAATTCAACCCAAGTATATCTTGAATATTCCTCTACAATGACAAGAATATTCTTCTTTCCACCCATGCTTTGAGTGTTCATTGGTCTACACAAATATATGTGAAGCATTTCAAGTGGAGCTTTGCATGATGATAGCATTTTCAGAGGATGGGAGCTTCTCTTGATTTTCCCTAGTTCACAAGCAGAACATAAGGAACTCTTATCAAATCTGATCTTTGGTAGTCCTCTGACAGAGTGATGTTTTCCAAGTTTAGAAATAGCTTTGAAGTTCAGATGTGACATTCTTCTGTGCCAAAGCCAACTATCATTCCTCATTGTGTTGGAAATGTAACATACTCCTTTTAATTCACCAGTTGCTGTAAAGGTAGAAGTGTAGATGTTTCCATCTCTATAGGCAGTTAATTCCTTCTTGTTTTCTGAACTCAGAACATGACAGTAGTCTATATCAAAATTGACTTTCCAATATTTGTCACAGAATTGACAGAAACTGAAGAGATTATGTTTAAGACCTTCAACATAGAAAACTTTCATTACTGTAACTTCTCCTTTGATAAAAGTACCATAACCTCTTACATAACCTTTTGCATTATTTCCGAAGCTAATTGTTCCTCCATATCTTTCATGATAGTCAGTTAGTAGTTCTTTGAATGGTGTCATGTGTCTTGAACATCCAGAATCTAAGACCCACACATGACATATCTGCAAAAATGATTATTGAGATTTAGCTACCCTTTTGAGAATGGGTCCTTTGAGATTAGTAAAAAAGTTTGAAGTTCTGAACTTTGACTTCAGATTTTTCAGTTCAGAAGTTTGTTCAGAACTTTGTGATTTGTCAGTCTTAGATTTATTTTTATTTTTCTTTTTGTTTTTATTTTTACTTGCCAATTTAGCTAAAAAGTTCTGAATAGATTTCTTAAGACTAGTGGTGTACCTGCGCGATGCAGCGCGGGTGTATCACAACTCTAAAACATTAGTTTAGTCCTAAATCATGAGTTTGTATGGTTATTTTACAAGACAACTAATATATAAAGTTGAAGGTTAATAACTTATTATGTGTATTATCAAGATCGAATGGAAAATTAAATAATTGCACACACATTGGGTTTTTAAACCCATATACTCAGAACTCATTAGTCATTACAAAACTTGAAATATTTTATGTGCAAAGAAAGACAATCATTTGTAAATAATGCTCATATGTTTATCCAAAATATTGTTTAGTTTTCATGATGCATTCATCCGTAATTATTTCCTGCAAAAAACGATGCAATGATTTTAATCGAAACATACAGTACCAAATGTGCAATTTTAATAGCAACCACCAATTATAAAGTCATGAAATCAAATAAAAAATCAAACCAACTAAGACTATAAATGGCTCAAAAGTGTGTGTTTTAGGGACTGTCACTATTCATAAAGTGAATGCAAAAAATAAAAGATGAGGGTAATCAATGAAACAAGTGCTCTAGCTCTACTGTTTATGATAGAAGCAAGACCTGTGTAGTTGTGTACATCTTACCAAATAATTTTACATTATATGAAAAAGTCTTTTTATTAAAAACTTAAATAAATAAAATAAAATTACTTATTACCAAATAATTTTACAAATAAATAATTAAAAGTCGTAAATTTTTTCATTATAAATCAAAGTATTAAATAAAAAAAGAGATGATTAAATGTGGCACTTGGCACCTGTGTGTTTTAATCAAGTTTCAAACTATTCTCATACCAAACAAAGCGACGAACTCTCTCTCTCTCTCTCTCTCTTTCTCTCCCTACTCTGCTATTCTCTCTCTCTCTCTCTCTCTCTCTCTCCTGCCTCACCCAAGGGTTTAATGGTTTGAAAAGCTTAAAAGGGGATCTCAGATAATAAAAAAAAGGAGAGATGGTGATTCATTTTCTAGATACATGGAAGAACAAAGATTTGGCAAAAGGGGCTCCTCAGATTTTCCCTTAAATGTTTTTGGATTGTATCCTTCAGAAATTAAAATACCTAAATTTTGGACCGAATTTTCTTCATCTTGGTTGAATTTATAATTTTAATGGGTTTTCTAGAAAAGAGGATTTTGAGCTATTTCAATCAGAACTTGATTTCTAGTTTCTTAGAGTTTACGTTTTGCTTTTGGTTATAAATTTGTTAGACTTTATGTTTATTTTTTCTGGTACACAGTATTATACTTTGAAAAGGAATTGTAGCCATTTTGGGTTATTTTTTAAAGGTTTTAATTATATAAAAGGTAACAATGCTACAATTTTAATGACTTTGTTGGCACATTTGCTTTCATCCATCCATTCATGCTTGCTGATGCGGAAATGGTTATACTTTCTCTTTAATGTTAGATTCTTTAAAGATTAATCACCCAGCTTCTAACTCGAGATCTTTTGTTAAAGCAACCATTGGATATGTTATGAGACTAAGCAAAGATCTTGTTGAGACAAAAAGAAGATATTAGTTACTCCCTTATTTATGCCATCTTACAAGAACATTTTTCAGAAAAAGTCAATTGAATGACTTTCTTAAGGTATATTTTACACCCCAAAATGACCTTTCCCTGCAATACCTAACTATTTTATATACAAACAAGAGAAAACATGTAGCTAGCAAAAGAAAACCAGAGCAACATGCGTTTGATCGAAAGTCCAAATTCAGCTGATCCCTAGTGATCACTTGACCAGCCTGTTGCAAAAAACACAAACATGATTTGGAATTTAATTATAAAACCCAGAAAAAGATAATGTTTGAACTTTTGTAGGTTACATTGTTGAGAGATGAACATAGCCAAGCACAATCGAAGCTCAATACAACCTGTACGAAGGTAAAAGAGCAACAAAAACTTAAAAAACAAGAGTGGTGAGAAAAATATTGAAAGGAAAAAGCTGGAAAATGAGGTAAGTTTCTGAAGCCATCTTTTCTTTTTGATGGTTGAAACCATCTTTTCTTTTTAATCAAAAACTTCAATCAGCTCTTTAATTTAAAGACCACCTTACACGAAAGAAAAAGGAGAAGGAGTAAACCTGATTAGGAAGAGTTTTACAAACCTTCAAGACACCTTTTCCTAGATAGTTTAAACCTCCACCTCTAAATTCTTGAACTTCATATCATCATGTGTATTTCCTGCAAGATATATAAAAATTAAAAATAAAACAAGCCACTCACATTCTCAATGAGCCAAAGCATCTATGATCACAGTAAAAGAACACAAGATGGCTTCCAAATAGAAACAACTAACTAAATAAATAAAAGTACCCTTCAAAATCAAAAGCAATCAAAATCTTACCTCAGTTTGGAGGATGAAGAATACAAAACCTTTTTGCCAGATTTATACATAGATACTACCCTTCATTGACATGTCTTAGAGACATTTGAGACATGAAATTAGGGATAAGAAAAAGTTGATTGATGAAAGAACCCTATTGACCTCCCACGTTTGGTGATTTTGTATATTTGAATTTGAATTTTGTTGAACTGTAGAAACCCTCCAAGAGCTAAAAGATTGAAAGTGTTTTGGGAAGATAAACCTTCTCTCTTTTAGGTAAAATTGGCGGTGACTGTACCTTCTCTCTTATGAATAAAGCAGGGAGCTGAAACAGGAAAAAGAAGCTTTTCATGAAGAAAGAGAGTTTAAAAGGTTCCTGCTTGGTGGTAGTGGGCTACCGGGTAAACTCATTGCAATAGGAAGTTGTACATTGTGCTTATTCACTTGCAATTAAGAGATTTTTAAGTTTTATGCATGAAAATGTTGTACCTTATGCATGAAAACTTGTAATTAAGACATTTAGTGTAAACCAATATTAAGGTAGTATAGATTATTCTTCTTTGATTTGGAGTTTATTTGAAAATTATGATTACCACAATTAATACAGTGAATATGATTCTTCAGAATGTTTAATAAAGCAGTAGAAGAACAAGAATCAACACTATGGGATTTATCAACAAAAGTTCTTTTATTCACTTTATTAAGTTTGTGTACATCATGTTTCTTTGAAAATAAAAAACTATCTAATTTGTCAGTCTTTGATAGTCTTTCACCTTTCTTCTCCAAACTAAAGAGGACAGCTCTTTAAAAGATAAGAAATGAGGATTAGTATAAGTAGTCTTTTTATCAATTTTAGATTTATCTTTGGGTTTATGTTCTGTATTATGAACTTCAGAATTTGAATTGGGAGACTGTCCTTTTTCAAAGAATTTGACTCTATGTATAAAGTCAGATGATGATGTTGAAGATTTTTTAGAAGTTAAAGATGTATTTGGAGAAATAGAAGTATCATTTGATGATGTAGAAGAAATTTCAGTATTTAGAAACTCTTGTTTCAGAAAAACAGGGTTAAACATTTCTGAAGACAACTTTGGTGCTTCAGATTTTAAGATGTCCCCATCAATCATAGATGATTGTAATTTCTACACCAAATTTCCATCTTTATCTATAACCTGAACCATATGATCATCATCATCATCTGAATATGATGCATTTATTAAATCTGAGAACTTAACTTGAGTCATGCTAGAAGCAAAAAAAAATTGATTTAAAATATTTTCAGACACATCATCAGAATTATCAAAAATAATTTCTGAATTATTATTTTGTAAATATTCAATATCTGAAAATTCATCATATTTTTCTTCATGATAAACATTATCTTCTGATTCAATAGTATGTTCAGAAGAAAATTCAGAAATTTGTTCAGTAGTTTTCTCAGATTTAACAGATGATTCAGATTTTTCTTCAGAAATAATTTTAGATTCAGAAATAATTTCAAAAGATTTTAAAACATTATTACTTATTACTTCTGATTCAGAAATTATCTCAGTTTTATCAGAATCAAACGATTTTTCTTCAGAAAATAGAGTTTCTGATTTGACAAATGGAATTCTTTCAGGCAAAGAGTAGTTAATAGGTTTGGATATAATACCTGTGTTGGTTTCATTAAAAATTTTCATTTTAGAATAGTCATAAATATTTGCAGGTGCCTTTTTCAGTATTTGACTATCATTATATCCCAAACCTGCTTTAATATTATAAATTTTTTAATTCTGAGCCTGATTTGTCAAAATGTTCAGAGTCTGTTCTGTTTGACCTCTTTTAAAGTTCAAATCTTCTAATTCCTTAATCTTTTTGTAAAGATCAAGTCTTTCTTGGTTCAGAAAGTTCATTTTTACATTTAAAACTTATTTTTCAGATTTCTCATTATTAATATCTTTCTTTAAACTGTCCAATTTTTCTTTTAATTGAAGTTCTTTTCAGAAACTTTTTCAAGCATTTGTTCAGCTTCTTGGCAGTTTTGTTTATAGATTTGACTTTCAGCTCTAAATTGATTTACCAAAATTCTTTCACCTTTGATTATGTTTCTGAGAGTTTCAAATTCAGAAAACATATTCTGAAATTGATTTTGCACTTCAGAATTTTCAGAAATTTGTTCAAAATTTGGTTCAGAATTTGGTTCAGAAAAAGAATTTAATTCAGAAGATGAAGAAGATACCTCAGAATCATGTGCATGTTTTTCTACTGGATCCATTTGGCACATGTAGCATTTTGAAGCATAATGAGCTACCTCTTCAACATCATCTCCATCACTCCAATTTAACCAGTCTTCCTCATACTTGGTTACTAGAGCTGGATTTTGTTCCTTTTTCTTTGCAAGAAAATGCTTCTTCTCATAGTAGCCTGAGTTCTTGACTTTAGGCATTTTGCACTGTCTTCCATAATGACCAGGCTTACCACAATTGAAACACCTTGCTGGTTCAGATGACTCATTTTGACCAGCATCTTGACTTTTCTTAGGACCAACTTCAGACCTTGGTTTATTCTGATATTTTTGATTATATCTTTGAGTGAATTGCCTTGTCATAAAAGCAATATTATCAGAAATTCTTTTAAGTTTTTCATCTGATTCATCCCTATCACACAGAGTTGTCTCTGGAATTTCACAAACTTTGTTTTTAGAAGAAATAGTTAAGGAGTTGTTGTACTTTTTGCTTAACAAGGCTACAGTTTCATTTGCCTTTTTCTGCTCATTCTATCTAGTTTTGATCTTGTCCTCTTGTTGGAACAAGATGCCATATACATCATGATTAGTCTTCCTAGACAGATTCCTTGTAACCATGTTATCAGAAAAGCTTGACCATTTATTGTTTATCTCTGAGTTTGGTTTCTGAACACCATTTCTTCTTAGATCATTCAGAATATTGTTGAATCTATGATATGTATCAGTAATTGATTCATTTTCTTTATATATGAAATTCTCATAAGTACCCACACAGATATTTAGGCGTTGTGCTTGGGCTTTTGTACTACCTTGCATCTAGGCTTCCACCTCATCCCACATAGCTTTGGCAGATGTTAGACTATCTACCCTATTAAAGTTTTCATTTGGAATAGCCATAGTAAGAAGAGTTAATGCCCTTTTGTCAATTTTTGCTTGAGCGTTCTCAGCAGTACTATACATACGTGCGCTTTTCTTGATTCTTGATGCAGGTATTTCAGTAGTGGATTCAGTTCTTGGAACTGCATGGATTTCCACATAGACCTCCAGAGGGCCATTTATGATTAATTGCATTAAAGCTTCATCGATATTGTCCAAAAATTGAACCATCCTGATTCGCGATTGATGATATTCTCCTAAAAACAAAGTTGGTGGTTTTGTTTCTGATCCAATGGAGACGATTTCTTTCGACATCCTTGATTTAAAAAAGATTGAGAATTCACCTGAATTTGAATCTTGAATTTTTCGATCAAGAACACAACAAGAACTGTCAGATCTGACAATTTCTTCTCTAACCTTCAAGAACAGATGAATTGACTCTGATACCAATTGTTAGATCCCAAACAATTAAGATATAGAAAGATAACAAGAAATAGATCATTGAATATTGTATATTGTATTGATCAGATGAACTGTATTACAAAATGTGTCTTTACAAGCTTATGAAAACGTTAGCTTTAACTATCTAACAAACTATCTAACAAACTATCTATTTATACAAGAAATAGAAATGCTAAAGTTACAGTACAAAAATGACAAGCAAGTTCAGAACTTCTTCAGAAGTGTCTTCAGAACCTTCTTCAGAACTTCTTCAGAAGTATCTTCAGAATCTTCAGAACTTCTGAAGTTGCCACTTCAGAAGTTATGCCTTAGGCTTTTATCTGCTTGTCTTCTGAGTTCTGAGTCTTTCTTTCTTCAGATCTTTCTTACTCTTCAGAATCCAGTATCTTTTGAAGCTATCTTAGTATCTCTATCAATAAAAAAGGAAACCACTCACAAAAACTAAGCTACACTAGTAAATCTACAACTCCCCATCCTTACTATATCAGTTCTTCTAATTGCGAATTTAATGATGTTCTATGTAACCATTTTCAAAGAAAAGGAGTCAAAATCAAACAAGTCAAGGTAGAACAGAAGTCTAAGCTTGCGGCTGTGAAGAGAAAGTCATTTAATTCTTTTCCACATATTAGGACAAACAATAACTATTGTGGTGTTTTTCATTCAACCAATACTATTGAACAAAGTGTGGTTTTTCCTTCGAGAATTTATTCAATTCAGCAATTAATTCAACTTTCTCATGATGATATTTGTTGCTCTGCATGTGGTTTGAATGATTTAGTACCTCGTAAATTTGCATCTGATTGGTTTGGTACATATCATGTTTATAATTCAAATGGTCAGTTTAGTTCCCAATCACAAAGGCGAGGACCCATTGCCAAATAGGTTCCAAACTCAGCTGTTAGACCAAAGCCTGTAGGAACCATCTTCAAATTGGTACCTAAATCTACTTAATTGTTATTGTAGAATGGTCATGTGTGGTATTTAAATTTTGGCTGCTCTAAACACATCACTGGAAGAAAGGAGCCTCTCACGAACTAGACCGACAAATTCAGTGGCAACAAGAGATTTGGGAGCGATCACTTCTTGTCGATTATGGGCTACGTCGACCTCATGCAAGATAACATCACCATTTAAAAGGTCTCATACATTGAAGGATTAAGTCACAACCTGTTCAGCCTCGGCCAATTTTGTGACAAGAATCTCGAGGTGAACTTCAAAGAGAGACGATAGAGAATTTGCACTCAAGCAAACAAGGAACTTCTGGCTGGAACGAGACACACCAATCTTTACCCCATTGACCTCTCAAATATGAAGACTGAGAACGCAATCTATCTGATATCCGAAGCAACCATGCAGCAAAATTGGTTATGGTATAGAAAACTTTCTCATTTGAACTTCAAGAACATCAACAAGTTGGTGATAGGAAGACTCGTCAAAGGGATGCCCATTATCAAGTTTTATAAGGAACATCTATGTACGGCTTGTGAGATGGGGAAGATGAAGTGTGCACCTCCAACCTAAATCTGCCCCGAGCATATCCAAATCACTGGATTAAACCACACGGACTTGTGTTGACCAATGAGAGTACAAATCATAAATGGCAAGAAGTATGTTCTTGTCATGGCCGATGACTACTCAAGGTACACTTCGGTCAAATTCCTTCATTCTAAGGATGAGACCCTGGAGCTCATCATCTCACATATCAAAATTGTATAAGTTAATCTGCAACAATCTGTTTATACCATTAGGATTGAAAATGGTACGGAGATCAAGAACCAGATGTTTGGTGGGTACCTAAAATCAATAGGCATCACCCATACCTTCTCTGCAGCAAGGGACCCCCCCCCCAAACAAAATGACATATTCCAATGCCACAATCATACCTTAGTAGAAGCTGGTCGGACAATGCTCACGCAAATCGAAGCTCTCACCATTCCTATTGGCTGAAGCCATCGCTACAATGTGTTTTACTCAGAAGTATTCCATCATTAAAAAATGGTTCAGTAAAATACCATATGAAGTCATCAACAACCGCATCCCTAACATCAAGTACTTCCATGCTTTCGGATGCAAATGCTTCATCCTCCTTGACAAATATGATCTTAGGAATTTCAACGTAAAGCTGGACGAGGAAGTCGTCATCGAATACTCTACGAGTTTAGCCGCATATGGTCTCTACAACAAATGGACTAAATCGTCAAAAGCGTAAAGGTGACGTTTTACGAATTGTCTTATTTCACTTCTACACAACTGAGTACCAAACCCCCTCTATCTAGTGTTATGTTGGTCCCAAGTGAGTCTAAGAGAGTGTATAAGTATCATACACTTTGTAGAAGGGGGGATGGGATGAATACAAACACATAAACTTTAAGTTTTAAATGAATTAAATTTACAAACTGTTGCGGAAATAAGAACAACTATAAATACCTATTCTAAACAATCTAGAAACACTAAGCATGATGCACAAGATAAGGATAGAAAGAAGTAGAGGTTTAAGAAGAGAGAGTAGTATGCATGAAGTTCAAGAAGGGTTTTTTCATCTATTTATACCCAATGCATTTAAAGAAAGTCAAAAGGTACATGCCATGTGTCATGCATCCAATTGGAAGCTTGTCCTATGTCCATAAAGCAACCATGTTTTTAGCTGAACATGAACAGTTAACCTTTAGAGTCGGAAAGCATGTGGGAGACCATAAAGTAACTTCGTACGTAGTTTTTGACATAGGTCATGGGGAGGTTGTCCTTTGTCCATCGAGGATAAGACAATATAATCTTGTTGAGAACGATTGTTTTGATGACTCATATTGAGGACTCAAGGAGGAATCCTTCAAGTATCACTGAATCGTAGATAGTCTTTGTTATCACTAAACCGCTTCAGATCACAAACTAACTGTCTTTTCATCAGGTAAGTCTTCGACATCGATGAAGGCTTCATTTGTGTGAACTTTGTTATCGAGGCTTTCAGGTTCAAATATCATTTCTAATGGTCTTCAACGATCACTGAGTGCAATCAGTGGTGGCCTTCCCTGAGATTGAACAGAGTCTAAACCTAAGATTTTCACTAAGTATATGATCATCAGCAAATCACTGAAGGAGCTTGGATCAAAAGTCTTCCCCTATTTGATGATGACAAAGAAACATAATGGAAATTACTAGAACTATCATTGAGGATATAAGACTTATTAAATACAAATCTTAAATATTGCTCAATGAGATCTTCTTCAGTCAATATCTGAATTGAGTTTCACTTATAAGAGGATGAAAGCACAGTTTATTACAAGAGTTTTAAGTTAGAAAGCATATTCAATGACAAGTGAAAGAAAGAGTCTTATCGGTGAATGTAAGATCATAAAAGATAAGGAGTCATAACTGCCTTGTCCCTGATTACTCTTTTAGGGAACTTAATACTACTAGATGGTAAATTACTTTTCATTGAAATTTTTTTAAAGAATAAAACTGGAGATTATATCTGAAAATGAAATTACATTACTGAATGTGAAAGTACAATATACTAAAGAAAAAAAATACAAGGAGTAAGGAAAACTAGATCATCGGTGAGCGTGAGCAGCTATGAGATCTTTTCGTCTTTGTATCCCATTTCTATCTTCCTTCTCATAAACTTGAAGGGATCATTATCATCAGAGCAAAAGAAGTGGAGAACGCTGAGAAGTTTGGCTGGAGAGATTTGAATATCAGCAATTCTAAAGAATCTTAGTTCACCTGAGTTGTCTACGAAGGTCATTCCAGGTTAAGGAACTGTAATAACTTCATCAAATCCACAACTTCTGTTTTTAGGGAGCGAAGTATTGAGAATGAATATCTCAGGGATCTCTAGGTGAGCACAGAGGCTCGCAACAACAAACTTAGTGTCATGTGCATTTCTAAACGTCCTTTCTTTTTCTTGGTTGGTTTCGTAGGGAGAGGGATAGTAAAAATCTTGGATACCCTGTCGAGAAGTTGATTCAGATAATTTTCCACAACGCTTTTGTACTGCGACTTCGACTTCTGGATTACATCCCTAATCTCGAGCCATTTAGGGAACCTGGAGAATTTGAGGAATTGAGGTTGTTCCATTGTTGAATCTTGACCTCTGTAAATGTTTATGCTAATTCGGGTTCCCCTTTTTGATGTGCGTCCATAGATAGTGATGTTAGTAATCTTACCAAGTTTGACACGTTTGTTGACCCATCTCTGCATCGTCGGAGTTAATTATTCTTTAGAGCTAGTGTTTTTTCGTGATCTTTGTTTACAGCATGTAGGAGCTTGGCCGGGCTCTGAGGGGATCTACATTCTTTAGATTGGCTTCTGAGACTTCTTCTCTAGCAAGGACTTCAGCTGCTAGAAGGCTTTCATGTGCTTCTTTTATCGGAGAATCTCTTCTTCTTTCGACCTTCAGCGCTTCTTCTCTTTCAGAGGGACAGAGGAAATCGAATTCATCACCTTCATCGGCCCTAGAGGTTGTTGATCATAACTCCTCTCAGTGATTTGAATATGATTCCTCTTTACACTTTGTGAAATTCCTTGTTTAAGTTTAAGTTCAAATTCAGCGATAAGCATACGCTGACTGCCATCGGTGATCGCTGGAGATCAAGGAACCTTAAGCTTATCTCTGAAGATCTGAAGATCAGCGATCACACCAAATAACCATTCAGCGAAAGTCAAAGACCAAGCTGAAGAAAGAGATAATCAGCTACGTGACCTGAAGCGGTTCAGCGATAGCAAAGATTATCAATCCGAAGTGTGAAGTCTTGTGAAGCCTCAACAATACTGAAAGTTCATCCTTGAAGATTCAGTCTCAGCGATCAAGTGAAGCTTCTCAAACAAGATTAACGTTGACCTTATACTCGATGCACAAAAGACAAATCCTATACTGTGTCAGAGAAGGACGTACGAATTGTCTCTTATGTCCCCATCATATCTGATATGGTACTGTTGGTATGCGACCAAAAACATGGCTGTATTCTGAGCAAAAAACAAGTCTCCTATGGATGCTTGCCACGTTGCACATACCTTTTGTCTTCATTAAATGCAAACGGGTATAAATAAGATGAAGATATCTTCTTCATCTGTGTGCATGCAACCTTCTGTCTTAAACCTTATGTATTCCTTCTTACTTCTTTCTTGTGCATCAATCTTAGTGATTTCTTAGTTACAATAGAATCGATTTAAACTTGTTCTAATTACGCTTCTAAATGTAAATTTGTTTATGCAATATAAACTAATTTAAAAACCAAAAATCTTTGTGTTTGTATTCAACACCCCCCCCCCCCCCACTTCTACAAATTGTTTCTATATCCAAGAACTCTTGTAGACTCCTTAGGGACCAACAAGTGGTATCAGAGCAGTGTGCTCTCCATCTTTAAAATATTTTCTTTCTAAACTATTTTAAAAATGTCAAATCCTAATACAAACGATAATGACAATGGATCTTTAGCTAAACCACCAAGATTTAGCCATGATAATTTCCCATTGTGGAAGGAAAGAATGTCTCTGTTTCTAGAAGGATCAGACCCAAAGATCCCTTACTATATAGAAAACGGACCATTTGTTTCTACAGCTATTGTAGCTGGTGTTCCTGCCACCACTAATACTGCAGGCATCCCTAAAAAGAGTATCATTAAAACTCCCAATCGATGGACTAAAGAAGATAAGAAAGAAATTGCTATTGACTCAAAAGCCAGATCCATAATAGCAATGTCACTCCCTAATGAAGTCTATCACTCAGTAATGAAATTGAGGACTTCTAAAGCCATGTGGGATACTCTATGTATTCAATATGAAGTAACAACTGAGGTACAAATCACTAGAAGTATTAATCTAGTAAGACAGTATGAAAGCTTAATACATCATAAAGTTGAAACTCTTTCTCAACTTCACCAGCGTTTTAACTGCTTGTTGATTGATTTAAAAACAGTGAACAAACACTATTCTAACACTGAAATTCTGATAAAGTTCATGGAGGCACTACCCGAACAATGGGCAGTGTACACTACATGTCTGAAATTGTCAAAGAATCTTGAAACTCTTTCTTTTAGTGCTTTGTATGGAATGCTCTTAAATGAAGAGCAATCCCAAGTTCTGAGGAAAAACCTCATCAATGAACTCAAGGGTGCCAAAAGTACTTTTTTGGCACTCGTGTCTTCAGAGGTAAATCCATTAAAAGATGCTTCCTCCTCTACAATTACTTCCATCACTGAATTAGGTCAAACTGATTCAGAAGATCAAGTCACTGATGTTGACATCTCTGAGTTCGATAACTCTCTGGCTCTGTTAACTAATAACTTTAAAAGATTCGCCAGAAGGAGCAACTTTAGAAGAACACCGACTCTCGCTGACTCTGATAAATTGAAGACTATGCCCGCTGAGAAAGCCTCAGCCATATGCTATAATTGTCAGCGAAAGGGTCACTTCGCTAATGAATGTAGGTCCAAGAAAGTTGCAGCCCCCACTACCTCGCTGGCCTCTGATAAGAAAGAGAAGTATTTGAAATTAAAAAACAAATACAAAGATCTGAAGAAATACCAGCCAAAAGGCAAAGATCTTTTAGCTGAAGAAGTTGATTGGGACGCTGAAGATGACTGGGCCAAGACCTCTGAAGAGTCTGGCTCTGATGAAGAAGATCTTGCCTTCCTCTATTTAATGGCAAGAATAGAGGACGCTGAAGAAGCTACTGAAACTTCTTCCTCTGAGTCCCCTTCTACTCTGGTAACTATTCCTTCTATCTCTTTACTCTCTGAAAGAGATAACTTGTCAGCTCTCGATGCTATGACTGTTGATTTTTGTAATGCTTTAAACGGAAAGATTAAGGCTGAGAAAATTAACACTGATTTATCTGAGTAATTAAAAAATGGCCATATAAGAATCAAAGAACTTTCTAAAATTGAGGAAACTCTCAAGGACCAAGTCTTTGCAAATTAAACCATAATCATCGAGAAGCAGCAAGCTATTGTTGATAGGTAAAAGGCTATCGCTGATCTTAAGTCTGAAAAGGCAACCATCGAAGGATGGTGTAAAGCTTCTGAAAAAGTAAATAAGATCATCAATGCCCAAATACCTATGAAAGTAAGCAGTGGGTTAGGCTTTAATCCTGAAAAGGAAGAATCAGAGAATGATCGTTCCATACTCAAATTTGGAATGTTTGTCTCTTCTATCCCTGATCCTTCTTCAACTTCTTCATCTTCAATTAAAGAGAAGTTTCCTGTGATAAATTCTAATAAGGTGATCAGGAACGATTTTCTTGACCAAGTTCCTAACAATAAGATCGCTTAGAATAGGAACAAGAAATCCTCAGAGAGAAATTCTAAATCTAGGAAGAAGGGCTCTGACTGTTCTCAGAGACCAACCCCAGAAATAAGATCGATCTCACTCCTACCCCTAAAAAGGTTGTTATACCTCCAAGGACTATGGATAAAGGAATTCTTGGTCCTATCCCTGAAAAAGTTCTTGCTTTCTCTCTAAATTCCAAACCCTTTAAATATAGGAAGTGCTATCACTGTGGTGAAACTACCCACATTGCAAGTAAATGTCCTAAGGCTACTAGAGCTGATAAACTAGCTCATGGAAAGAAAGTAGCTCAAGCTGATAAATCAGCGAGAGTGAAATCCACCAAGGTTGCAAAACCAACAAAGGTGAAGATATCCACTAAAGAGAGTTATTCAGCTAGTAGCTCCTCTGCCAATCCTTTATCTAACCAAGCAGGACCCGTAGTAGTATGGGTACCTTTAAACAATTAATCTTGTGTTGTATGTAGAGTGCCAAAGGTATCTCGTATCTTGATAGCGGATGCTCAAGGCATATGACTGGCAGAAAATCTCTGCTCTCTGATTACAAAGAAGAAGCTGGTCCATCAGTGACCTTTGGTGGAAATGGCAAAGGATATACTAAAGGTTATTGGATTCTATCCAACGGAGCCACATCGTTTTCTCGTGTTGCCTACGTTGAGGGACTAAAGCACAATCTTTTGAGCGTTAGTCAGTTATGTGACAAAGACTTCAAAGTTCTATTCTTAAAGAATAGATGTGCTGTCACTGACGGAAATAAAAAGCTTACCCTAACAGGCAAAAGAGTGGAAAATGTGTATGTCATAAATATGAATAGTTCTCACTCTGAGAACATGTGCTTTATCTTTAAAGCATCTACTGACATAAACTGGTTATGGCATAAAAGACTCTCTCACCTCAACTTTAAGACAATAAATGAATTGTCTCAAAAAGATCTAGTTAGAGACCTCCCAAATCATACCTTTACAAAGGAATCTCTTTGTTCAGCGTGTGAAAAGGGAAAGCTGACAAAAGCCCCCTTCAGGTCAAAGCAAATATATTCAATGACCGCTCCTCTTCAGCTACTCCATATGGATCTATCTGGACCTGTCAATGTCCAATCTATTTCTGGAAAGAAATATACTTTGGTGATTGTTGAAGAATACTCAAGATACACATGGGTGTTCTTCCTTCGATCCAAAAGTGATACCCTTGAAATGGTAATTTCTTTTATCAAAAAGATTGAAGTTCTGAATAATCTGATTGTTCGTTCCATAAGAAGTGATCATGGTACTGAATTCAAAAACAACACTCTGGTGAATTTCTTTGAAGAAAAGGCATCTCTCACAACTTTTCCTCAGTAAGAACTCCTCAGCAAAACGGTGTTGCTGAAAGAAGAAATCGAACTATCATTGAAGCGGCTCGCTCAATGCTCAGCGAATCGCATCTACCTACTCAGTTTTGGGCTAAAGCAGTCAGCACAATGTGCTTCAATCAAAATCGATCCCTGATAGTTAAGCGATTTAAGAAGAACCCCTATGAATTGTTTAATGGGAGAAGACCTACTTTGAAATATTTCCATATTTTTGGATGTAGTTGTTACATTCTGAATGACAGAGATCATTTGGGTAAGTTTGATCCAAAAGCTGACGATCGTATATTTCTTGGATACTCCTCTGTATCTAAGTCTTTCAGAGTCTTCAACAAAAGAAGACAACATGTTGAAGAATCCATGCATGTTAACTTTGATGAATCTCGTCCCATTCATACTTCTCATACTCATGATGATGATGATGAAGAATTGAATGCGTGGATGAGATCTCATTATGGGGAACCTGAAAATAATTTCAGCAATCAACCTCCTACTGAAGCATGTGATGACGAAATCCTTGTAATTCCTTCAAGTGACACTCATCCATCTTCAGGGATGAATGTTACTCCCGTAAATCAGATTCCTATTACTGATTCCTCTCTTGGAAATTCCTCTGTGAACAACCAAACTACGTCTAAGAATCAATCTCCTGAATTGATTCTAAATGAAGTACCTGTTGCTGAAACGACAAGTCCTATTCCAGAAACTGAAGAACAAGTCGCTTAATCTGTTGTTGACCTTGATCTCTCTCCTCAACCTCCAGCTCAGCGATGGACTGCAAATCATCCAATAAATCAAATTATTGGTGATCCTAATGCAGGTATCAAAACACGTAGAGGTACAGGTAATATCTGTCTTTATGTTAACTTCATTTCTCTCTCTGAACCTAAGAAGATAGATCAAGCTATCTCTGATCCTAGCTGGGTTTCAGCTATGCAAGAAGAACTAACTGAATTTCGTAGAAATAAAGTTTGGAATCTTGTTCCTAGACCCTCTGATAAAACTGTCATAGGAACCAAATGGGTTTTCAGAAATAAGCTAGATGAAAACGGGACTATAATTCGCAATAAGGCTAGACTTGTTGCTCAAGGTTATAGACCGGAAGAAGAAATTGACTATGATGAGACCTTTGCACCTGTAGCTCGCTTAGAAGCCATAAGACCCTTTTTAGCTTATGCTGCCCATAAAGACTTCAAAGTTTTTCAAATGGTTGTTAAAATTGTTTTTCTAAATGGAAAACTCAGCGAGGAAGTTTATGTTGAACAACCCCCTGGTTTCTCAGACCCTAACCATCCTGGTTATGTTTTCAAACTTGAAAAAGCTCTTTACGGGTTAAAACAAGCTCCTAGAGCTTGGTATGATACCCTTTCTAAATTTCTTCTTAAAGAAAAATTTGTTCGTGGAAAAATTGACCAAACCCTGGTTTTAAGAAAATATAAATGTCATACCATACTCGCTCAGATATATATTGATGACATTATCTTTGGTTCCAGAAGACCCAAATTATGTACTCTTTTCGCTGCAAGAATGCAAAAGCAATATAAAATGAGTATGATGGGTGAACTAACGTATTTTCTAGGTTTGCAGATTAAGCAATCTGACAAAGGAATTTTTATTTGTCAAAGCAAATATGTTAAAGACATGTTGAATAAATTCGACATGAATCAATGCTCGGCGATGAAGACCCCTATGGCGCCTCCTCTGACTTTGAACAAGGATCCCAATGGGAAACTAGTCAATGTCACTGTCTATCGAGGGATGATTGGATCTCTGCTGTATCATACAGCGAGTAGACCTAACATCATGTATTCTACATGTCTCTGCGCTCGGTATCAAGCTGAACCGAAGGAATCCCATCTAATCGCTGTAAAGCGAATCTTCAGATACCTGAAAGGAACTCCAAAACTAGGTCTTTGGTATCCCAAAGGCTCAGGATTTGATCTTATTGGCTATTATGACAGTGACTTTGCAGGTTGTAAGATAGATAGAAAGAGCACCACTGGTGGGTGTCAGCTACTAGGTGGAAAGTTAATTAGTTGGACAAGCAAAAAGCAAAACTCAGTGTCCACCTCCACTTTTGAAGCTGAATATGTAGCCGCTGGTAGTTGTTGTGCTCAAGTCCTTTCGATGAGAAATCAACTCAGAGACTACGGTCTCAAGCTCTCTAAAATTCCTATTTATTGTGATAGTACTAGTGCAATTGCCATTGCTAACAATCCTGTACTTCACTCCAAAACCAAGCACATTGAGATCCGATATCACTTTATCATAGATCATGTAATGAATGGTGAAGTTGAGCTTCATTTTGTACCCACTGAATATCAGCTCGCTGATCTTTTCACCAAGCCTCTTGATGAAACTAGATTCAATCTACTTATCAACAAACTTGGTATGTTGAACGCTGAATAATGATTATTCAGTGACTTACAACAAGCGATACAAATAAAGCCTTCAAACTTCCCATTCGCTGAACTCTGATTCAGCGATATCTGGGCCATCTCTTCAGGTATTATCTTCTAATCTTTATCACTCTTTGATATCTTTTCTCATCAAAGAATGAATCTCTGAAATTAAAACTCCTCACTGACAATCCTTTATTATCAGTGATGAAGATTTTTAAAAAATTAATATTGATAAACCTTCCTTATGGATAATTATCATTATAATCTTTTAAAAATAAGAAAAGGACACGTCAGACCTTTTCCTGACACACGACGGACGGCGACGTTTCCATTCCAACTCCTTTCTTGGAACGTGCGCCAGGTCATCATTTTCTTTTTCAAAAAGCTAAAACTGTCGTTTAGCACTCCTTTCTTTCTCTCTCCTCTTGCTATTTAGGCAATTCTTTTGCCTCATTTGCCTCTTTACGCTTTCATAACTCTCCAAAAGGCAAAAGAACCTTCGTATCTTCAAGCTTTCTCGAGAACACCAAGAACACGCACTTGTGCGTTTTTCCTTCTCGAAATCACCTAAATTTTGATCTAAACCTTTACATAAAACTGGAAACATCTTGTTTCACATTTCCTTTAATCTTCTAAAAATGCAATAAAAACATATTTTTAGGAAGAAAATAAAATTAATCTGGATTAAAACTCAAAAACTCTTCTATTTTCAAAACCCTGTTCTAAGTTCTTTCCTTAGAACAAAAGACTTTCTTCTTAAAAGTTTTATCCATTTTTATTTATCTTCTATTTTTTCTAAAATAATCTATATTATTGTGTTTATCACAAGGATTTTGATCTTGTTCATCAAAATACTTGTTTCTTTGAATCTTACATTTGGTACTCTTAATACCAAACTTTGGTTTATACATTTATGTATAAAACCATGATTTATCTCTTTGATGTTCCCATTTTTCCTACAGAAATGGCCTCTGCAATTAAGACCGCTGAAACCTCTCCTGCTGCAACTACTGACAACACTCTGGTCGCTGCACCAACCTGCCACTTCCCAATGGAGAAAGTTGTGTTCAAATCATGCAATTACATTGCATTGGTTGACATACCCGCTGATTGCCTTCACTTCAATGAAGGAGCTACCTTCATCAAGGCATGCCCGCTGATGTACGCGTTTGTCCAACAACCCAGTGGGCATCTCTTCTCATCTTCAAGCTCTCTGGTACACAGCTCACTGTACCACGCTCACCACGGACAAGGGGACCGTGCTCTCTGCTATTGGCTTCAAGATTCCAGATCTTGGTTACTTCTCCTTCAGTGCTGGTTTTGTGAGGAAGGCTCTTCGTCTCCCTACCCGTGCCAAGAATGCGCAATGGGGCGCTGAACCTACCAAGATGCAGATCGACGCATTCTTGGATTGTATTGGCTATGCTTGGGAGAATCCATCGCTGAAGACGGTGGGCTCAAAGGTAGAAAAGAAGAGATTGCTTGCTCGCTGGCCATACATCTTTACCCAGGTAATCCACTGCCTTGGGTCAAAGATTGGCTCGCATGACCAAGTGAGCAAGCACTTTCAGGATCTCGCCTACCCTCTCTGCACCGGCCATAACCTCAACTACGCTGACTATATCTTCAGCGATATGGTCAGTCGCATCAACGCTGCTACCCGACATCCCGTCATCCCCTACCCACGTTTCTTCGCACCAATAATGGAAGTTGCCTTCGGGGAGGACTACCCGAAGGTCGGTGACCACTCCTTCTCCATGGTGGGGAAGAAGTCCCTGGACATAGAGGAACGTCCAGCTGATTCTCCTTTCACACCTTACATGCTGAAAGTGATTGGAGCCCCTCTTTCAGTGTCTACCTCGTTGCCCATCCCAACAGCGAGTACCCAGGACACTGCTGCTGCTAAGAGGAAGCAACCAACCGATGGTCATAAAAAGACCATCGCTACCAAAAAGCTAAAGAAGATGGTCTCTCAAAAGACCACTCTCTCTGATTTCGGTGTACTACCAACACCAACAGCAGCCGCAGCCACTTCAACGGTCTCTTCATCCGTTGCTGTTTCATCAGCACTACCTCCACCATCAGCGACTCCGGTCACTGAGGGTGTTATAGCCAGCTCTGCTGAAACTGGATCAGGTACTACACTCACAACCATCTTATCTTCTTCTATCTCCGCTTCTTTGGTCCTCACCTCAGCACATGACTCAGCGATAGTTGTCCCTATCCCTGATAATGCTGAAATGCACGCAATCCAAACCTCAATATTGTTTAGACAATCTGAGTTTTGGAAGGCCAATTTAAAAGGACCTAAGAGTGTCTCTCTCAGACACCCTAAGACACTGGTTGGTGATCCTAAAGACACTACCTCTGCAATGTCGCTGAGAGTAATCCTCATGATACTCTCAAGAAGAAAAATATATTTTTTCTTCCCTCATCTAATCCAGATGCGTTTATGGCATCTTTATCTATGTCATCATCAGGTGTCGCTTCTCTGTTCTCCTTAACGACAACGACAACCAGCACCACCAGCGCTCCTCCTCTCAGCAAGGAAATAGAGAAGTCTCCTCAGGACCATCCCAGTGCTGCTAAGCTAAGAGAAGTCAAGACGGAGATGGCAGCTCCCAAGCTTCCCACTCCCATCACTGAACTCTCTCCTATTGTCCTTCCTAGTCCTACATTCCCCGCTGTTAACTATCTGGTCAGGGAATGTGCTCTCACCAGGGATAGGGTTGACAACATTCAGACGTCAGCTGAATTCATCTTCCGTCGAGTCGTTGGGACACCAGCGATCAAGACCAACGTCAGCAATCTCATCTCTGACGTTTTCTCTCTGAAGGAAGACAACAGGGTCCTTCACCAGCAGCGGTCCAACTTGGAGCAGAAGATCACTGCTCAGGCAAACGTCCTTGAGTCTATTCAAAAGACTCAATCCGATATGATGCAGATGCTCACCAAGCTCTCTGAGGGCAGTTCCTCCTTCACTGCTGCTGATCGGACCACGCTTCAGGATAATGATACGAAGCTGAAGGACATTCAGTCCAATGTTCGCACTCTGATGGTGCATTGTCTACCTCCTGATAACATCGAGGGGGATAGATGTGCCAAAGAGTTTGCAGATGAACTCATTGCAGAGCACAACCGGACGTTCCCTGTATTAAAGATCTCTCCATACATCCAGCGAACGGGATCTTCCCTCCCTGAAGGGCTGCCTGCTGAATATGATGAGGAAGATGAGGAAGATGATGATGAAGAAGAAGATCCTATCCCTCATTATGGGGGAATGGATGATGATGAAGATGACGATGACATTGGAAGTGCCTTAGAGCACTTCAGAATGTCTAGGCCTGGAGTCTCTCATCAAGAGCCTTTGGGGGACAGACAACATCCCTCTCAGGGACAATCCGGTCCCCCAGGCAAAGGAAAAGAAGTGGTAGATCTGAATGCCACTATCCCATTATCTGAGGGGGAGACCACTAATGAGGTATCTCTTCCTATTATCCCTTATATTACACCTATCTCTGAAACCCCCACACCTCTTTCACCTACAAAAACTCTCTCTGATAAATCTTTTTCCTCCTTTCCTTCCCTCAGTGATCCCCGTCCCCCAAAGGACTCCACTTCATGGAAGGAACATTCTTCCGAAGAGCAGTTTATGTACATAATAGAAACTGACTTTGAAGAAGAAGAGGGCCTTATTCCCAGGCATCGCGTTCAAAAGCCGATCATGAGCGAGCCTGAAGAAGAAGAAAGGCGGATAAAATTCCTTAGGGAATTCGAAGCAAGAAGAATAAGGGTGCCTCAAGCTGAACCCATAGACGCTGTACCAATAAGGATGGTAGATGAATTCTACTTTCTGTCTAGCGAAGAGAGAGAACAAACATTGGAAGCACAACGTATCAGGGATGAGAAGACAAAGTAAACTGAGAATGATCTTGCTTTGGCAAGGAAACTACTCAAGGAAGACTCTGCTAAAGACAAGGCGGCCAAGGAACAACTGAAAAAGAGTGAAAGGGTCGCTGAAGCTCTTGTACAGAGAGAACTTGCAAAGAAAAACTTGAACGTAGATCCAATCCTTGCTCAACAGAAGATTCTAAGTGCACTATCCGCTGAAGCCACAATTCAGAAAGACAAAGAGCTTGACTGGTGCACTGATAGACTGAAATTTCGAAGAACTAAGGCCAAAATTATTAATGCAACTATTCAAGGGTGACACTCCAATAGAGGTGGTTCAAAGGTATATGTAAGAATGACAAGGACAAACAGAACTGAGAGAGAAGAAGCCAAGGATTTATGGATACACTGAATGGTTAGAAATCAGAGACGCTAGTCAGGGTTCCAAATCCAAATTCAAGGATGTGGTGGAAAGAGTACTGGATCACTTGCTGCAAAGGATGTCACAACACGTGCAAGTTCCCCCTCTCCCTGAGTCATCAAAGAAGAAAAGATCAACTACTGAAGGTGGTTCAAGATCCAAAAATGAGCATGAAACTAAATTTGATTATCAAAGCATTCTTGGTCATCTTGAAATCCTTGATATTTCAATGCTACGTACCTCTCTCCCTCAAGGCCGAAGATATAAAGAAGATGAAATCATCTCACTACCTGAACCTGGTATGGTATTCTTGGATAATGAAGGATTCTTAGGACTCTTCAGAAACCAAGAAATTCGCAAGGCCCCATCCTCTCTCATAAAGATCATGCTATGGCGTTGCTGGTCAGATACCCCTCTGATGAATCGACAGAAAACTCTTTATGAGAATGAGCTACAAAGAAGAAACGAGAACATCTCTGATTAGTTATAGATTTCTATTTCCTTTGTAATATTCCTTCAGTGTACAAGTACTTTACTTTTATTGTTGTAATTTCATTTCCCTATAATTTCTTCAGATTATATTTAATGAAATTCAATCAGAGTACTTTACTCCATCCTAGTACTGAAAAGATCCCTGAAAATAGTAAGAAGGACAATGAACATAAGAGTTCTTTTTTCTTTAAACTATCTTTTACTCACTGATTTTTCACTCTGAAAATTCAATCAATGAATGTACTTTATGCTTATTTACTTGTAAAAATTGTGCTTTCATATCCTTATAAATGAAACTCAATTCAGATAGTAGACTAGCTGAAAAAGCTTTACAGATTAGTACTTAGAAATTTTACCTTAATTGTTTTCTAAGTCCTTACTAGTCTCTTAAAGCAATTTTCCTATGTTGCTTAATCATAATCAAATAGGGGGAGATTGTTGATCATAACTCCTCTCGTTGATTTGAATATGATTTCTTTTGTATACTTAGTGAAATTCCATTGTATAAGCTTCTGTTAATATTTAGCGATAGCATACGCTGATTACCATCAGCGATCACTAAAGATCAAGGAACAACAAGCTTATCTCTGAAGACCTGAAGATCAGCTATCACACCAGAAGACCATTCAGCGAAAGTCGAAGACCCTAGCTGAAGAAAGAGATAATCGCCCAAGTGAATCAAGCGGTTCAGCCAAATGAGCAAGTAGCCGATTATCTAATCAAAGTGTGAAGTCTTGTGAAGCCTCAGCGATACTGAAGTTCATCCTTGAAGATTCAGAATCAGCGATCAAATGAAGCTTCCTTTACAAGATTAAAGATTGATCTTATCCTCGATGCACAAAAGTCAAACCTAATACCTTGTCAGAAAAGGACGTACGAATTGTCTCCTATGTCCCCATCATATCTGATATGGTACTGTGCATATTCGGCCTAAAACATGGCTGTCTTATTAGCAAGGACAAGCTTCCTATCCAAGATTGACACGTGGCGTATACCTTTTGTCTTGCATTAAATGCAAACGGGTATAAATAAGATGAAGATATCTTCTACATCTATATGCATGCTTCCTTCTAACCTAAACCTTCTGTATTTCTTTCTTCCTTCTTCTTGTGCATCAACTTAGTGTTTCTTAGTTACAATAGAATAGGTTTTAAACTTGTTCTTATTCCGCTTGTAACTGTAAATTTGTTTATGATATATAAACTCATTTAAAAACCAAAAATCTGTGTGTTTGTATTCAACCCCCCCCCCTTCTACAAACTGTTTACTATTTACTGAACTCTTGTAGACCCTTTAGGGACCAACACATAGTAATATGGGTACCTTCAAACATTTAATCTCTTTGTTGAATGCAGAGTGCTAAAGGTATCCGGTATCTCGATAGAGGATGCTCAAGGCACATGACTGGCAGAAAATCTCTGCTCTCTGACTACAAAGAAGAAGCTGGTCCATCAGTGACCTTTGGTGGAAATGGCAAAGGATACACTAAAGGCTATGGAATCTTGTCCAACGGAGCCACCTCGTTTAGTCGAGTTGCCTACGTTGAAGGACTAAAGGACAATCTCTTAAGCGTTAGTCAGCTATGTGACAAAGATTTCAAAGTTCTATTCCTAAGGAATAGATGTGCTGTCACTGACTGCAATGATAAGCTTGCCTTAACAGGCAAAAGAGTTGAAAATGTATACGTAATCAATATGAATAGTTCTCACTCTGAGAACGTGTGCTTTATATCTAAAGTATCCTCTGATGTAAATTGGTTATGGCATAAAAGACTCTCTCATCTCAACTTAAGACAATTAATGAACTGTCTCAAAAGGAACTCGTCAGACATCTCCCAAATCATAGCTTTGCAAAGGAATCTCTTTGCTCAGCGTGTGAAAAGGGAAAGCTGACAAAAGCATCTTTCAGATCTAAACAAGTTTCTTCAGTAACCTCGCCTCTTCAACTACTCCATATGGATCTCTTTGGACCTGTCAATGTTCAATCTATATCTTGAAAGAAGTACACTCTTGTGATTGTTGATGAATATTCCAGATACACATGGGTATTTTTTCTTTGATCCAAAAGTGACACCCTTGATATGATAATCTCTTTTATCAAAAGGATGGAAGTTCTGAACAATCTGATTTTTCGTTCCATGAGAAGTGATCATGGTACTGAATTCAAGAACAGTACTCTGATAAATTTCTTTGACGAAAAAGGCATCTCACAACTTCTCTTCAGTAAGAACTCCTCAGCAAAACGGTGTTGCTGAAAGAAGAAACCGAACTATCATTGAAGCAGCTCGCTCAATGCTCAGTGAATCACGCCTTCCAACTCAGTTTTGGGCCGAAGCAGTAAATACAGCATGCTTTACTCAGAATCGATCTCTGATTGTGAAGCGATTCAAGAAAACGTCTTATGAATTATTTCATGGAAGAAGACCTACTCTGAAGTATCTTCACATTTTTGGATGCAAATGCTACATTCAGAATGACATAGATCATTTGGGAAAGTTCGATCCAAAAGCCGATGAAGGAATTTTTCTTGGGTATTCCTCTATATCTAAGTCTTTCAGAATCTTCAACAAACAAAGACAACATGTTGAAGAATCCATGCATGTTAATTTTGATGAATCTCGTACTCCCCCCACTTCTCCTATCCCTGAAGAAGATGAAGAATTGAATACTTGGATGAAGTCTCACTATGGGGAACCCGAAACTTATTTCAACAATCAACCTCATGCTGAATTAAGTGAGGAAGAAATCCCTGAAATACCTACAAATAGTGATCCATCTTCAGGGATCAGTGCTACTCCTCTCAATCATATTCCTCCTTTTGATGCATATTCTGGAAATTCCTCAGGGAATATTCAAGCTTCATCCTCTGCAAATCAATCCTCTGAGTCTCCTCAATTGATTTTGAATGATGATGTATCTGTTGTTGAAACAACAAATATCATCCCTAAAGAAGAAAAACTAGTCGATGAATCTGTGGTTGATCTCTATCCTCAACCACCAGCTCAGCGATGGACTGCAAATCATCCAATAAATCGGATTATTGGTGATCCTAATGCACGTATCAAAATGCGTAGAGGTACAGGTAATATATGTCTCTATGTTAATTTCATCTCTCTCTCTGAACCTAAAAAAAAAGATCAAGCTATCTCTGATCCTAGCTAGATTTCAGCTATGCAAGAGGAACTAACTGAGTTTCGTAGAAACAAAGTTTGGAATCTTGTTCCAAGACCCTCTGGTAAAACAGTGATTGGAACCAAATGGGTATTTAGAAATAAGCTAGATGAAAATGGGACTGTTATTCGCAATAAGGCTAGACTTGTCGCTCAAGGATACAGACAGGAAGAAGGTATTGATTACGATGAAACCTTTGCACTTGTAGCTCGTTTAGAAGCTATTAGACTTTTCTTAGCCTATGCTGCCCATAAAGACTTCAAAGTTTTTCAAATGGATGTTAAAAGTTCTTTTCTAAATGGGAAACTCAGCGAGGAAGTTTATGTTGAACAACCCCCTGGTTTCTCAGACCCCAACCATCCTGGTTATGTTTTCAAACTTGAAAAAGTTCTTTACGGGTTAAAACAAGCTCCTAGAGCTTGGTATGATACTCTTTCTAAATTTCTTCTTAAAGAAAAATTTATTCGTGGAAAAATTGACCAAACTCTCTTTTTATGAAAATATAAAGGTCATACTATACTCGCTCAAATATATGTCGATAACATTATCTTTGGTTTCACGAAACCCAAATTATGCACTCGTTTCGCTGCAAGAATGCAAAAACAATATAAAATGAGTATGATGGGTGAACTAACGTATTTTCTAGGTTTGCAGATAAAACAATCTGACAAAGGAATCTTTATTTGTGAAAGTAAATACGTTAAAGATATGCTGAACAAGTTTGATATGAATCAATGCTCAGCGATGAAGACTCCTATGGCCCCTCCTCTGACTCTGAATAAGGACCCTAATGGGAAACCTGTAAATGTGACCGCCTATCGAGGGATGATTGGGTCTCTGCTATATCTTACAGCGAGTAGACCTGATATCATGTATTCTACATGTCTCTGTGCTCGGTATCATGCTGAACCGAAGGAATCTAATCTCATCCCTGTAAAGCGTATCTTCAGATACCTAAAAGTAGCTCCTAATCTGGGTCTTTGGTATCCCAAAGGCTTAGGGTTCGATCTAATTGGTTACTCTGATAGTGATTTTGCAGGTTGCAAGATAGATCAAAAGAGCACCACTGGTGGGTGTCAGCTACTAGGTGGTAAATTAATTAGTTGGACAAGTAAAAAGAAAAATTTTGTGTCCACCTCCACCGCTGAAGCTGAATACGTGGCCGTTGGATGTTGTTGTGCTCAAATCCTTTGGATGAGAAATCAACTTAGAGACTATGATCTGATGCTCTCCAAGATCCCTATTTATTGTGATAGTACTAGTGCTATTGCAATTGCCAACAACCCTGTACTTTATCAGAGATCATGTTATTAATGGTGAAATTGAACTTCATTTTGTACCCACTGAATATCAGCTCGCTGATCTTTTCACTAAGCCTCTTGATGAAACTAGATTCAATCTACTCATCAGCGAACTTGCTATGTTGAATGCTGAATAATTCTTATTCAGCGAACAACAAACGGTGATACAAATAAAGTTCTCTATTACCATTCGCTGAACTCTGACTCAGCAATATCTGTCCTATCTCACTCAGATATTATCTTCTAAAAACCTTTCCACTCCCTGATGTTTCTTTAATCATGGAATGAATCTGAAACCATAAAACTCATCACTGACAATCTTTTATTGTTTTTGATGAATATTTTCAAAGATAATGATTAATCTTTCCAAATGGATAATTATCATTATATTTTTTTTAAAAGGACACGTCAGACCTTTTCTGACACAAGACGGATCACGACGTTTCCCTTCCAATTCCTTTCTAGGGACGTGCGCCATGTCATCATTTCTTTTTCAAAAAGCTAAAACCTTCGTTTAGCTATCCGTTTCTCTCTCCTCATGCTATTTAATCAAATCCTTGCCTCATTTCTCTCTTTACGCTCTCAACATTTCCAAAAGGCAAGAATTAACTCAAGAACACCAAGAACACGCACTTGTGCGTTTTTCTTCTCGAACTCCACTAAGGTTTGATCTAAACCTTACACATTAATCTGGAAGCATCTTGTTTTACTTCTTTTTTCTTTTCTTTAAATCAAAACAAAAATCTAGGGTAAATAAAATAAAAATCTAGATTAAACTTCAAAACCCTTCAAAACCCTGTTCTAAGTCTTTTCCTTAAGAACAGAAGATTTTTGTTTAATCCGTCTTTTATTCTATACCTATATTTTTAAATATACCAAAATTTTTAAAACACATTTGGTATTTTTTATTTTATTTTTATTTGCTTTTCTATCACTAGTATTTTGATATTGTTCATCGAAACACTTGTTTCTTTTCCTTACATTTGGTATTCTTTATACCAAAATCAGGTTTATACATTTTGTATTAAACCATGATTTTTCTATTTGGTGTTCCTATCTATGCTACAACAATGGCCTCTTCAAGCAAGTTTGCTGAAACCACCCTCGTCTCTGACACGCTGGTTGCTGCTGCGTTGTGCCACTTCCCTCTGAAACAAGCCACGTTCAAGTCCTGCAACTACCTTGCACTCGTGGACATCCATGCTGAACGTCCACAATTCGCTGAAGGCGCAAAATTCATCAAGGCGTGCCCACTGATGTATGCATTCGTGCATAATCCAATTGGCATCTCCTCTCATCTTCAGGCCCTATGGTACACGGCTCACTGTACCACCTGCACAACTGACAAGGGCAAAGAACTCCCTGCTATTGGCTTTACCATTCCCACTCTCGGCCACTTCGCCTTCACCTCTGGTTTCTTGAGGCAGGCTCTTCGCCTTCCTGCTCGTGGCAAGAATGAGAGGTGGGCCGCTGAACCTACTAGGCAGCAGATCGATTCCTTCCTCGACTCCATTGGCTACGCATGGGAAAACGCCTCTATGAAGACCGTGGGATCCAAGCTGGAAAAGAAGCGTTTACTTGCTCGCTGGTAGTATTTTTTCACCCAGGTCATTCAGTGCCTAGGCTCTAAGACTGGCTCACATGATCAAGCCAGTAAACATTTTCAAGACATGGGCTTCGCTCTCTACATGGGCTACAAGCTGAATTTCGCTGATTACATATTCAATGATATATACAACAGGGTGAGAGCTGCAAACAGGCACTCTGTCATCCCCTACCCCCGATTCTTCGCAATAATCATGGAACATGCTTTCGGGGATGAGTACCCCAAGACAGCCAACCACTCTTTCTCTATGGTGGGAAAGAAGTCCCTGGACATTGAGGAATGTCCAGGTGATGCTCCCTTTACACCATACATGCTGACGATCATTGGAGCTCCTGCTTCCGTGTCCAGCTCACTGAAAAATCCATCTGTGAGTATCCATGACACTTCAGCCCGTAAGAGGAAACTACCAACCGATGGTCACAAAAAGACCATCGCAACCAAGCTAAAGAAGCCAAGGGTGATGGTCTCTCAACAGACCACTCACTCTCATTCTGGTGTAAAACCAACACCATGAACTGCCCAAGCTACTTCAAACGGTTTTCTCTTCCGTTGTTGCTTCTTCAGCACTACCACCGCATTCAGCGACCACGGTCACTGAAAGCGTATTAGTCAGCTCCCCCTGAAGCTGTCTCAGGTAATACTTTCACAACCTTCTACTCTTCTTCTATCCCCTCTTCTTTGGTCCTCACATCAATATATGATTCAGAGATAGTTGTCCCTATCTCTGATGATGCTGAAATGCACGCAATCCAAGCCTCAGTGTTTTTTAGGCACTCTGAGTTTTGGAAAGCCAGTAACACACGACCTCAGAATGTCTCTCACAGGCATTCTAAGACACTGGCTAGTGATCCTCATGACACTACCTCTGCACCAGTGGTCCCTGAGAGTAATCCGCATGATGCTCTCAAGGGTTCTAACATGCCTTCTCATCCGTCATCTAACCTAGAGCTCTTTTTGGCTGCTCTGTCTATGTTGTCAACAAGTGCCCCTCCTCTCTTCACCTCAGCAACAACAACTACCACCAACGCTGCTGCTCCTCCTCTCAGCAAGGACAAAGGGAAATCTCCTCAGCAACCAAGGTCCTCAGCCAAGCTCATGGAGGTCAAGACAGAGAATGCTGCTCCCAAGCTTCCTCCCTTCCCAGCTGAACTTCCCCCCATTGTTCTTCCTAGCCCTACATTCCCTGCAATTGACTTTTTAGTCAAGGAATGTGCGCACACCAGGGCTAAGGTTGAGCATTTACAGAAGTCTGTTGAGTTCATCTTCCGGACCGTAGTTGGAACTCCAGGGATCAAGACCTCTGTCAGCAACATCCTCACTAACATTGAGTCCCTGAAAGAAGAAAATCGGACACATGGTCAGTCCATTGCCCGTCTGGAGAAGAAGATGGATGACAAGAATCTGGTGCTCGAGTCTATTCAAAAGACTCAATCCGACATGATACAGAGGCTAACAAAGCTCTCTGAGAGTGGCTCCTCTTTCTCCACTGCTGATTAGACATCCCTGAATTCGGTCCTTGAGCACCGAGAGCGCCATGAAGGTAAGCTGAAGGACATTCAAGGGAATGTACGTCTGCTGATGGTGCACTGTCTCCCTGCTGACAATATCGAGGGGGAGAGATGTGCCAAAGAATTCGCTGACGACATCATTGCGGATCACAATGCGATCTTCCCTGATGATAACATTTCTCCCTACATCAAGCAAGCAGGACCTTTCCTCACTGAAGCTGTAGTGGAAGAAGAACAGCAAGAAGATGATGATGATGATGATGAAGAGTATGAAGAAGCCATCCCTCACTATGGGGGAGGCAATGATGATGATGAAGACGACGATATAGGAAGTGCTTTGGAGCACTTCAATATATCAAGGCCAGAAGTCTCTCATCAGGAGCCTTTGGGGGACGGATAACATCCCTGTTAAAATGTTTCTTTATGTAAAAGTATGTAATCAGAAATCTTAAGTGTTCTTGTTTAAGCTTATCCAGAAGATGCCAGAGCCGTGATTTTCTCTAAGTGTTAATAACACAGATGCTCCCAGAGGCTTGGACGTTTGTGAATCAGCGGTTATGAATCAGCGGACGTTTGTGAATCAGCGGTTATTCCTAGCTCACGCGCTTGCTGACGTGGACACTCATGTGACTTATGCTCAACAGAATTTGTTACAATATTCCATGACGTGTCTTTTCCTCATTAGCTGATGCTTTGACTTTCTCTCTCATTGTAGTATAAATAGATTTCATTTCTTGTATTGGCAGATAGGGTTTTGAGAGAAGAGAAGTGAGAATTCCTATTTTGAGAGAGAAATTGTTCTTCAATATTGTAATCATCAATTTATTGAATACATTGGATCTTCAACATCTTTCTACATTGAATTGAATTGTTTAATGTTTATTGTTGTTGATTACCTTATTGTTGAATACAGTAAATTGTTCTTCCGCTTACTCTGTTAATTTTCTTAATTAAATCTACTGAATATAGAGTAATTGGGAATCCGGGTTCCAACAATTGGTATCAGAGCCTTCTAATCAAGCTTTTGATTAGTCGATCTCATCCGATTTTGGAGAATTCCTACTCTAGTTTGTTTGTTTCTCGCGATTTAGATTATTGTTCTTCACTCTACCTTTTTTTTTAGTTTTTGTGAAATTCAGTACAAAATTCTCAAATCAGTGGTTATCTTAGATCTAAATCATCTCATAAATCTCTCCAGTTTTTTTTTAAACGTTTTCAATTTCAATTTAAACTCCTTCATCCAAATTTCTGCTGAAAATGGCTAATCAAGGAATGACCTCCATGTTCTCCGCTGGTTCTTTAACCAAGCCCCCAACGTTGATCAGGGAAGAATACCCTCAATGGAAAGTGAGGATGGTGAATTTTTTGGAAGGGATGGACACTGATCTATATGACACCATCTTAAACGGTCCTTATGTACCCATGGTCAAACTCCCAAGGATTCCAGCAACCACTGAAAGTGATGAAGTTCCTGAAAAAATGGTTCCCAAGGAAAGGGGAAAGTGGAACGATGACGACAAGGAGAAAATCGATATTGCTAACAAAGCAAAAAGGCTACTGATCATGGCTCTTCCAAATGACATCTTCATATCCCTTGATTCCTGCGAGACGGCTAAGGAATTATGGGATCAGCTAGCAAATCAATTCGAAGGAGGCTCAAAGATGAAAAAGAACAGACGAGCACAAGCCCTAAACGAGTATATTGCATTTCAAGCACTACCTGACGAAACTCTTGAGTAAACCTATCATAGGTTTAATACCCTGATTACCATGTGCAAGAGATGTGAAATTGCTCGCTCAAATGAAGAGAACAATGTTCTGTTTCTAAAAAGGCTCAATCCAAAATGGTCAAATCTAACCATGTCTTCAAGCAAATCAAGATCTTGAGGAATGGTCTCTGCATGATGTGTATGGAACTCTGCAAGCCCATGAGAAGGAGGTTCTACTGAAGAAAACAACTGTTGAAGGTCCTCTGGCCCTGATGTCAGAAGCCAAAGGATCGGGGAAGAAAAACAGAGAAAATGCAAAGAAAGGAAAGAAGGCATTTGTCTCAGAGGTCAACTCAGAACCATCTGACTTAGAAGATGAAGATATAAGTGCCTTTGCTGAATCTTTGGCACTTATAACTAGACAGTTTAACAGAAGATTTGGAAGCAAGTCATTTCAAGGGAACAGAGGCAACAACAGACCATACACCCCACATGCGCCAAGGACTGAGAACAACAGAGGCAGGAAACTCAGAAGGCAGAGAAGGAAGGAGAGAAGGAAGAGGAAGGAAAGAAGAACGTGTGTTACAGATGTGGAAAACCGGGACGTTTTGCAAAGGAATGCAAGGGCACAATAGTAAAAGATGAGGCTTATTACAAAAATAAGTACAAATACAATCGCACAAAAAGGGCAAAGTTTGCTGAGCAAGAGAACTGGATATCTGACAAATCCAGTGGAGAAGAAGACATTCTCTATGGAATGGCTATGACAGACTCAGAAGATCAGCCCTTTGAGACTCCGGTTTGCATCACTTCTAATTCCTCTGAACTTGAAAACACAGTTTTAAACTTAACTTTTGAATTTGAAAAACTAAAACAGAAGCTTGTAGATGAAAAGAGAGTTCGAAAAGAGCTTGAAATATCTCTTTCCAAAATAGAAAGGGCAAGAGATATTTACCAGAAAGAAATGAACATAGCAATAAAAGAAAAACAAGAACTCTCTGTGGATCTTGAAAACATTTTACACAGACACAAATCCACAGAGACTCTATTCAAATAAGAGATTGCAAATTTTAAACAACTTCTGAAGGAAAAGGACAGAGAAATTAAAGATAAAGAAAGTGATAGATTAAACTCTGTCGCTATTTCTAATTACTGGGTAAAAGAAAGGGAGGTCATGCACATAGAACTTGAGAAAAACAAGCTTCAAATTAAAAATTATTTAGAAGCTCAAAAGGTGCATGATAAGATCAATACACAAGTAGGGAAAACAGGCCTTGGTTTCGAGGATCTGGATCCCTACACGTGTAAAAAGAGATCCACATTAACTTCTGTATTTTGCGTGGGTAAGGAACAAAAATCTGATTTTCCCATCATATACCAAAAATCAGCTTCTAAACGCTCCAAGTATGAGAATGGACATAGTTCCAGAAGGTTAAAATTCAAAAACATAAGATACTCCTCTGGACCAAAAGCTCAAGTCAATTTAAAGCATGTCCAGAAGAAGAACGATATCTTTATGTTTGGATCCTTCTCTCAATTAACTTTAAACCCAGAAGCTGATGCATTTATACCCAGGCATGCAGAAGAGAATTTAAGATCTATGTTTGAAAAAAACATCATTGAAACTCTGGAAAATAGCATGTTGTCAGAATTTGCATCAATCTTTGAACAAGACATTCTTCAAACAATGAATGAATGCTTCCTCAATGAAAATTCAAAAGCTGATGCTATCCTTTCAAAACCTCCAGAGATAACTCCCTGTTTCTTCATTGACCTAAATCTTTCAGAAAGTCAAGACAAGGATAAACTCGAATTCTATCCCTGGGAAAACAATGATCAGGACTCTGATTTCTTTGAATCTTCTGAAGCTCTCTTGCTAAAATTTGTAAATCAAGAGATCAATACTTCTGAAAAAGAATTCACGATTCAAAATGATTCTTTAACAAAACCATGTGAATTCACAGAAGTCAGAGCTGCGGGCCCAGAAGCTTCTAAACTTTCTAATGGGATACCAAATTCTTCTGTACCCCCAATGATACAAAGAAAAAAATTTCCTATTCATCCAGATTTCCTTGGGATGTGTATTCAAGCTAAAACAAGTCTTGAGCTTGAAAAAGAAAAGGCAAAAAGAACACCTGTTTTCAAGCAAAACTCAAACTTCAAGGTCTCTGGTCAAACTTCTCAGAAGCCAAAGTTCTCAACCGAACAAAAAGCTAAATGGAATTCTAATTCATCTGCTTCTCATGTTTCACTGAATCATTCGAAAGCTCAAGTTAAAGAGAATCAGAGAAAGCCAACGGAAATAAATTCAAGTGTTCAGAGAAATAAATCTAGACTAGATAAGGAATTTAAAAATTTCGATGCTAGAATAGATTCAAATAAGAACTATTGTAATTATCATTCCAGAAATGAAAATTCCATGAATTCTTTTTTGTCTCAGAACTCTGAATGCTTTTACTTGTTCTTAAAGTTAAAACAATTATTCTCTAAATCATATGGCTATTTCTCGGATAAGCCCAAGAAAAGTTACTATAATAACCAGAAGCAAAGATTTCAAAAACCAGTTTCCTCTGAAACAAAACTCAGAGGATCTGAACATTTTAGAAAACCATCGTTTCCAAAGAAATGGGTTCCTAAATCTCTCTGATTCTATGCGCAGACCCAGCGTGTGCACATCTGGTATCTTGACTCTGGATGCTCGAGGCACATGACTGGAACCCGAAACTTACTCTCCAAATTCAAAGACAAATCTGGTGGAGCTGTAACTTTTGGAGATGATGGTAAGGGTCAAATTAAAAGATATGGAACACTACAGGAAGGTAATGTTACTTTATCAAAAGTAGCCCATGTCTCTGGTCTTAAGCATAATTTACTAAGTGTTAGTCAACTCTGTGATGCAAAAATGTTAGTTCTGTTTGATGAAAAACATTGCTATTTGTTATCTAAGGTAGGTGAAGAACTGTGGAAAGCAGACAGGAAAGGTAACTTATACATGGTGAACTTTACCTCCAAGGATGGAAAAGAAACTCTATGTCTCATATCCAAAAGAGTGAAATTGCTTGGTTATGGCATCATAAATTGTCTCATCTAAATTTTCAGAACCTTGAACTTCTTGTCAAACATGGTCTAGTTGAAGGGCTCCCAAACATTCGCTTTCAAAAAGATCATCTTTGTCCTGCTTGTGAAATGGGAAAAATCAAAAGAGCTTCTCACAAAACAAAGAGTGATCATTCTTGCATAAGACCCTTACAACTACTCCATGTGGATCTCTGTGGTCCAATTTCTGTACAATCTCTATCTGGGAAAAAGTATATCCTTGTGCTAATTGATGAATTTTCCAGGTATACTTGGCTCGCTTTCATTCGATTAAAATCTGATGTGCCAATTATTCTAATTAACATGATGAAAAGACTTCAAGTCAGACTTGATTGCAAAATTCAGAACCTCAGAAGTGACAATGGCACAGAATTCAAAAATGCTAAATTGGAAGAGTTCATGATACACCAAGGAATCTCCCAAAACTTCTCTGCAGTTAGAACTCCACAACAAAATGGTGGAGGCATCCAGAACAATGCTGGCAGCATCAGAAATGCCCACTCACTTCTGGGCAGAAGCAGTATCTACAACATGTTTCACCCAAAACAGATCTATCATCGTAAAGAGGCATATGAAAACATCATATGAGTTGATTAACAACAGAAAACCAACAATAGAATTTTTGCATGTTTTTGGATGTAAATGCTTTCTTCTAAATGACCGTGATAAACTTGGCAAGTTTGATAAGAAATCTGATGAAGCTAAATTTTTAGGATATTCTTTAAATTCAAGAGCTTTCAGAGTTTTCAACTTAAGAACAAAAATGGTCATGGAAAGCATAAATGTTGATTTTGATGATCAACTGGCTTCTGATTTCTCCAACTCAGAACTCAATCTTAACAATGTTACTTCTGACTATCTTTCAGGTAGCAGAGAAACAGATATTAATACAATTTTCAACGATTTCCTCGGAGAAAAATCCAATCTGAATCTCTTCCCAGAAGAACAACATTGAATATTCCAGAAGTCCTTCAAACATCTGGGGTAATTAATTTTGGTCCAGCCACTCCTGAATCTCAAGACACAGAAGAAGTATGATCTGCACCAACCTCTGATCTTCAAGAGGAACCAATCCACGATTCTGTGCAAATAAATGAACCGGAACAGATCCCAGAAGCTGAACCATACACAGAACCATCAACTTCAAGTTCAAAAGAAATACCAAGTTAATTCCAGAGGAAGCTCAACCAGAAACTGAGATTCAAGCCACTCAAATTCCACAGATAAGAATGAAAAAGTGGACAAGTGATCATCCTCCATCACAAATTATTGGTGATCCCTCTGGAGGAGTAAAAACTAGATCTGCAACGGCAAATGAATCTTTTTATGTAAACTTTCTAAGCATGATAGAACCCAAGAAGGTTGATGAAGCTTTAGGAGATCCAAGCTGGATTGATGCAATGCAAGAGGAGTTGCTCCAGTTTGAGAAAAATAAAGTCTGGAAACTCGTGCCATTACCAGAGAATGTGACAGCAATTGGCACAAAGTGGGTTTTCAGAAACAAAAGAGATGAAGACGGGATAGTAATTAGAAACAAGGCAAGATTGGTGGCAAAAGGATACTGCCAAGAAGAGGGAATTGATTATGATGAGACATTTGCTCCAGTTGCAAGATTGGAGGCAATTAGGTTATTTTTGGCATTCTCAGCATACAGGGATTTCAAAGTATATCAAATGGATGTAAAGTGTGCCTTTCTTAATGGAAATCTCAAAGAAGAGATGTATGTGCAACAACCTCCAGGCTTTGAAAATGCACGACATCCAGACTACGTTTATCTTCTAGACAAGGCTCTGTATGGTCTGAAACAAGCCCCCAGAGCATGGTATGAACGTCTGTCAAAATTTTTGATCACACACAACTATGAAAAAGGTAAAGTTGACACCACCCTGTTCATCAAAAGAGGCAAAGGTACGTTAACTGTTGTACAAATCGATGTGGATGATATCATATTTGGTTCCACTGATCAATCAGAAGTAAAGTTGTTTTCAAAACTAATGGAAAGTGAATTTGAAATGAGCATGATGGGGGAGTTAAACTATTTTCTAGGACTTCAAGTAAAACAGACCCCATCTGGAATTTTCATAAATCAAGCCAAATATGTTTCTGATATGCTCAAAAAGTTTAAATTCCAAAATGTCACTTCCATGAAAACACCAATCTCTCCCAGCACCAAACTAGATTCCGATCTCTCTGGGAAACCAGTAGATGTTAAGAGTTATAGAGGAATGATTGGATCACTTCTGTACTTGACAGCTAGTAGACCAGATATTATGTTTGCCACTTGTCTCTGTGCTAGGTTTCAAGCCAATCCAAAAGAATCTCACTTGGCTGCAGTAAAAAGAATCTTCACATACCTCAAAGGATCACCCTCTTTAGGTCTCTGGTATCCAAAGACTTCGTCATTTGATCTTATTGCATACACTGACTCAGATCATGCAGGATGTAAGTTGGACAGAAAAAGCACCTCTGGTAGCTGTCAACTTCTGGGAAATCGTCTAATAAGTTGGACTTCCAGAAAGCAGAACTGTGTTTCAACCTCTACAGTAGAAGCAGAGTATGTAGCCGCTGCAAGTTGTTGCTCACAGGTGATCTGGATGAAAACCCAACTTAGAGACTATGGCTTGTTATATGATAAGATTCCCATCCTCTGTGACTCAGAGAGTGCCATAGCAATAACTGAAAACTCAGTGATGCACTCAAAAACCAAGCACATAGATGTCAGGTATCATTTTATAAAGGATCATGTGGAGAAAGGGACTATTGAAATGTATTTTTTCTCCACTGATTACCAACTTGCTGATCTGTTTACAAAAGCTCTGGATGAGAAGAGATTTAATTTTCTAATCAGCAAGTTGGGCATGTTAAATATATAACTACTTCAAATCTTCAAGATTTGCATGGTTATATGTTTCACATGTCTTTTTCTTTTCTATCCTTTTCTTTATTTTCATTAACCCGTAATCACCCGCAGGTCTCGACGAGCTCGATTGCACCATCTGCAACCCCACAGAAGCCTCTGTGTGCCTCTGTGCATAAAGAATGCTCGATATTCTTACTTTTTGATCCAATCATAGTTCTAGGGGGAGCTTATCATTGCAGAACTCAAGGGGGAGCAACAGAATAAACCATCATTCAAGGGGGTGCTCTGATCTATGAGATTCAAAGTCTCCAAATTTCCAGAGCTCAAATACTTTTCAAACTCTGTGATAGGGAGCTATTTCTTAAGTTCTTTTTAACTTAGAAATTTTCTTGACTCAAAAATTTATGAATTAACTCTTGCCTTCAAAGTTCATCATAATATCTTGAATCACTTAAATTTGTTCTTTAAAAATTACTTATTAAATACAAAACCATCATTTAGTCACTTACACATTTTTTTTCCTGACTAAATGATTGATTTTAATTAAAACTTTTAATTGATTTATTTTAATATTTCAATTGATCGATTTTAATTCTTTTTGAAAACCCAATCGATTAAAACCAATCGTGAAAACCTTTGAGAAACCTACCTTTCATGTGTCATCTATCCCCAGTCACACGTTTAATCGCCTTTCCACGTGTCCATAATCTATCAATCGCAAGACTTCGAAATTAAAGCTGCTCATGTCACATCCCACGCTTAATCCAAATGACGTCAGCTAATTATGCCGTTAATTTGAATTAATCGAGCATAAACCCTTCGCATTCAAAACCTTCCATAAAACCCCAAAATTTCAACCGCCAAACCTTTTACTCTCATCATCTTCTCAAACTCTCCTAGCAAAATCAAACCTGCAACTTCTTTCCAAAATCCAAACCCCATCAATTGCCGATCAAACTCTTATTGCAAACTAAGAAGCCAACGACAATAATCATCAGATTGTCGAATCCACCGCCGAAAACTTCGTTTTCACTCGTCTTCCAATCAAACCAAACAATGCCCAAGTTCTATTGGATCCTGCTACTTATCCACCGCCACTACGGTGGTTATGATTGAGTTCCTGCAACATCATCCCATCAACAAAGCCCTAACTCTAGCAAACTCAAATATCCCCGAATTATACATTCAAGAAATATAGCATACCCTGTGCATCAACGACGAAACCCAGGAAAAGATTGGAAGTTTTGGCCACCCCTTTAACACGGATGACGCCGTGGCAATACCTTTCACCAAGCGCAAGTTCGCTCAATTTTTTAGCCTTCCTCCTCCAGAGATTAAAATCAACGGCGAAGTGGTTCCAAACCCTAACCTAACCGCTCTTCCCTCAACGGACGCTCTCCTAGCATTTATCTCATTTTTGGGTTACAATACACCCATTTCAGCCCTGTCCACATTCAAGAGGAAACATATTCCCCCAATGTGGAATGTCCTTGTGTCCATCCTGAACCGAAGCCTCACTTGCACTTGCAAAACCACCTCGATAGACCAAGCAAACAGAAACATTCTCACAATCATGTACGGGTTATACTTTAATCTCAATATCGACTACGTTTCTCTCCTCTACAATGAGTTCAGAGCCGCAGTGTTAAAGAAGGTACAAGCCCAAGAAGCAGGAAATGATCTCACTCATCTATGCTATCCAAGATTTCTATCAGTTTTTGCACATGCTGCAGTTCTAAAGCTTCAAGCACCAATCGTCCCTCCTCTGTGCAAAATTCACACTATGAATACCCACAAACCAACTGTGGATCCTGCTGGTTACCCACATCATCGCGAACTATCAAGGTACATGCTAGACCTTATTCCTTCTACCCTCCCCAACTAATCTCTTATAGAAGCTCACTGGTATACTCAGAACCGAGAATACCTACCCCTGAGCATTTAGAGCCAGAAGTAGGAAGTGAGGGGTCCGGTGAGGATGAGCTTGAAAAGAATTCGAGTGACAACCAGAGAGATTCTACCCATCCGGATGCTCTTTTAAGAGCAGCCACAGAAGATGTCCACAGAGAGACATTTGTGAGAACCTCTCCGAGTCCAACCAGGATAACCACATCTGCTGAAGTCGATGTCAACACATCGACATTCAGTGAAAAAGGACAACCCAGACCAAACCGCCCATAACCTAACCGAGTAGAGGGTCTTATAATCTCTGTCTCAAGCACTTCCGGGGAATCCCTTCCATCTTCATGCTCTCAAAAGGATGATGATGAAGCAATAAGAGATCCTTCGCCCCAGATCTCGACCAGAACTACACATGTTGAAACCTTCGTGGCCAACACAGAAATAGGGATCCCAGAGGGTACGTCCATACCCTCTGGTAGTATAGAGGCTCATGAAATCCCATCAGAGGGGTTACAGCCAGAGGATGCACCACTTACCGGCGTTTTCGCTATTGCTCAAGGTAAGCACACTACTTTCGACTCCTCATCCTCTGATGATGAGGACGAAGCCGAAGTAGTCAGAACACCCGAAGAGAGTTCCTCTAACCAGGGCTCTCGAGGACAGGGTGGAAATCCTTCCACGCTAAACGTCAAAACAGGCGTGAACGAAGGCCCCTCTGGACGCGAGGGAAACGGGGCTCCATGTGTTGGAGATGCACCAGTTACCACCCAAGACTATGTCACAAATGCTGCGTTCCAAGCATTTGTTGATAATGTCAAGGGATCTGTGGCGGATCTAAAAGAAGCCCTTGTTACTCATGAACAGCAGGTTAACACAGAGCTTAAAGCCCAAAGCTCCTTAATCTCATCTCTGCAGGCTACTTTAATGGACCAAGTCACAATCACCACGAAACTCAGAAATTTAGTCCAAACTCATAGTGATGATCAAGGTAAAGCTCTGGTTGAAATAAAGAGTTTTAAGGAGAACACAGAGGAAAGCTCAAAGAAAACAGAGGCAGAGCTGCAGAAGATGGCACGAACTCTTCAATCCAATACAGAGGCTCTGAGCAACATTCCTACGGGGATTCATACTCTAGAGGTAACCATCTCTGCATCTGATTTTACGTCTTTGCAAAAGGATATACAGAAGCTCTGCCAATCCCTCCTCCCAGAATCACAATGTCAAGCTCTGGTTCGACAGTCAGACGTTGCTTCCTTACAACGTTCGTTAATTGAAAAACTAACGTTCGTAAGTGCAAAGTTCGCTGCTAAAACCAACAAGACAAATACTACATTCTCCCAGAAGGTATCAGATCTTGATACCTCTGTGTCCAAACTTACCAACGTTGCAGAACAAATCTCAACTATTCAAGCCTAGAGGAATAAGAGTAAAGAGGCAAGAGCTTGCAAATGGGCCGAGCTTAAACGAAAAAGGTCTAAGGATCAGGATCCTGATTCTCAGAAGGGGGAGAATTCAAAGAAACAGAAGCCAGAAGTCCCTACATCCACCTCTGCTCCACAAGATCCAGTCTCTGAGCCCCCTGTGCAAGACAAAGGGAAGGAAAAGGAATCTGAGAAAGAAGTCCCTCTGAATCCAACACCACTTGCCCAATTCAAAGGATCCTTCCCCAAGGACCCAGATATGGCAAAGTTTATACTTAACCTGATGAGTAATACACAGAAGCACTCCTCACAGATGCCACAGAAGCCATCAACTCTCAATCCAACTCCCTCTTCAACTCCCATTCCTACCCCAGAACCAGAATCAGCTCCAGAGCCAAAATCAACACCCGTTCCCACAAGAACAGAACCTAAAGACAAGGCTCCTGCAGAGTGCGCCTCTGAGCAAAGAAAGGAGAATTTGGCTGCGAAAATAGATAAAGTGAGAAATTTCAAGAGGAAGACAACGATTGAAGTGGAACAGGCTCATCGATATGAACTCATCGATATTAAGGTGTTCTTAATGCTTCCAAACTTTGCAAATGACTATAGAGTTACAGATGAAGTGAAAGATAAATTCATGGCTCATCGCTTGTTTAAAGAAGCAGCCTACTCAAAGTCCCCAATAAAGAAAATATCTGGAGCAAAGCATGTACAATTTCTAGGGACAGAAATCATGTACACAATCTATGAAATATTGAGAGAAAATAATCAGAGCCAGTACTTCTGTGACAATGACCTACTGTCAATAAATCCCAGTGATTAAATACCTCTGGGTAGAAAAATGAAGCTGAACATGAATGAAAGACAGCATTCACACGATAAAGTAGCTTTCAATAGGATCATCAGGTGCATTGAAATTTTTCTAAGGCACAGAGCACAAACAGATTTTCAAGTGGGTCTGGATATGGATATTCACAACTTAGCTATTTCTGCACCAAATACTCACAGAGAAGAGGTAGATATGTTTCCTGTTGGAAAAATTCTAACTACACCAAAAGAGGGGGTCGTGTTCAGGAGACATCACAGAAGTGCTTCTTCAGAGTTAGTGAAGCCCATAAATATTCCGCAGAAGTTGTTGAGCTCATCAGAGGTTATACGTCATTGTTAAAGGATGAACAGACAGTTGAACAAGGTGAAAGAGTTCTGGCAAGAAAAATCTGTCTCAAACTCGAAATCTTACAGAAGATGAGGAAGCTAATGGACATTTTTCAAAAGATTATAAAGCTTCATCCAGATGCTCCTTTTTTATTTCATTTCTGTAATTTTAATGTAATTACTTTTGCTTTCTGATTCATACTTAGGGGGAGATTGTTAGAATATTTCTTTATGTAAAAGTATGTAATCAGAAATCTTAAGTGTACTTGTTTAAGCTTATCCAGAAGATGCCAGAGCCATGATTTTCTCTAAGTGTTAAGAACACAGATGCTCCTAGAGGCTTGGACAACCTCTGTGGACCTCTGTGAATCAGCGGTTATTCCCATCTCACGCGCTTGCTGACGTGGACACTCATGTGACTTATGCTCAACAGAATTTGTTACAATATTCCATGACGTGTCTTTTCCTCATTAGCTGATGCTTTGTCTTTCTCTCTCATGTTGTTCAAATACTGTTCCAACCTGCTGATGCACAAAAATGATGAAACTTATTCAAAAGCATATTCACTGTGTTAATTGTGGAAATCATAACTTCATATTAAATTCAAAGAAGAAACAAATTTTTTCAAAGAAACATATTATGTCTGAAAACTCATATGATAAATTTGAAAAGAAGGCAAAACTTCAAAAGAAAAGGATCTCATCACCTGTTAATAACAAATTTGTGATGGAATGGAGACTTAAAATTAAGTCTGAAATCTCCGAAAAAAAGACTAATAATAAAAAAAGTCTGGAAACGAAAATTCAGACTTATATCTCTTGTGACTAATCTGAAAGAACGCATCTTTAAATGAGTACCTAAATCCAAGTAATTGTTCTTCCAGATTAATCATGTGTATGTCTTAGATTCTGGATGTTCAAGACGCATGACACCTTTCAAAAATCTGCTCTCTAACTATAAAGAAAGATATGGAGGAACAGTTAGGTTTGGAAATCATTCAAAAGAATATATATTAGAGGATATGGTATGCTAAAAAAAGGAGACGTCACAACAATAAAAGCTCTTTATGTTGAAGGCTTAAGACACAACTTATTCAGCACAAGTTAGTTTTCTGATAAATGGTGAACTATTCATTTTGACAAAAAGTTCTGTCATATCAGAGATGCAAACAACAATGAAACAATAACTGCAACAAAGATGTATATTTGTATACCACAAGTTTCAAAGAAGATGGAAAATTTAAGGACATGTGTATTGTATCATAAACACTGATTGAAGAAGGTTGGTTGTGGAATAGAAGACTACCTCATCTAAACTTCAAAGCTATAGATGATCTTGTGAAGCATGACTTAGTCAAAGGATTACCAAAGATCAGATTTTCTAAAAGATCACTGTGTCCATCATGTGAAATGGGTAAAATGAAGAAAAATTCACACAAGTTAAAGATGGAATCTTCATGCAAAGCTCTTCTGGAAATGCTTAATATGGATCTCTGTGGCCCTATAAGAACTCAAAGTATGAGTGGAAAGAAGTACATTCTTGTTATTATAGATGAATACTCCAGACACACATGGGTTGAATTTCTCAGACAGAAATTTGATGCTCCTGAAGTTATAGTAGCATTTCTAAAGATCAAAAGTGACAATGGCACAAAATTCAAGAATGAAAAGATTGAATCTTATCTCACATCTGTTGGGATATCTCACAACTTTTTTGCTACCAAAACTCCACAACGAAATGGAGTTGTAAAAAGAAGAAATAGAACTCTAGTTAAGTCAATAAGAACCATGCTTGCTTACTCTGGTTTTCCTATATATCTACGGGCAGAAGCAATTTCCACTACATCTTTTTGCCCAAAACAAGACCATTCTGAACAAAAGACTCTTTAAAACTTCTCATGAAATCATAAATAAAAGAAAGCCTAATAACAAATACTTTCATATTTTTGAATGTAGTCTGTGTGCTGAATGACAAAGACAATATTAGGAAGTTTGATAAGAAAACTGAATCTGGAATTTTCATTGGATATTCTCAAAGATCTAAGGCTTTCAGAATTTACGAGAAGAAATCGAAGACTGTTATAGAAAGCATAAATGTGACATTTGATAAGTTCACTGAAATGACTTCTGAGCACAATAGTGCAGGAACTGACTTAATCAGAACTTTGAACTTAACGATTGAAAGATTGGGTTAAATGAGAAATCAATTTCTGATACTAATGCTAAATCTATTAAATCAAAATTTGATTTCTTATATCAAGACTTATTTGATGTTTTTGTTGATATCTTTGTAGATTTTCATAATCCAAATATATTTCGAGATAATGATAATTCAACATCTGAAGTACCAGTTACATCGAACATTTCTGGACCAACTGTCTCACCCTCAACATCTTTAGAGATTTTTATTTCTGAAGATCAGCTTATCAATTTTGAACCATTATGCTTCAAACTCTAAAACCATAATTCCAGGGTTAATTTAACAGCAATTTGTTGATGGGGAGCATTCATAAATTCATTTAGAGATACAAACAGATCAAGTTGTACAAACCATTATTGATGAGAATGATGATTAGAATAATCTTGGAAATGTTCACCCTCTTCCAAATCTGAACTAATGGACAAAGGCTCATCCTTTACACCAAAAAAATTGGAAATACCTCGGTAGAGTGAAAACCAGATCTGCTACAACTAATGAATTTTCATTTGTAATCTTTCTCAGTAGCATTGAACCAAAGAAACCTTGTGAAGCTCTACAAGATCCAGACCGTGTTTTAGCTATGTAATAAGAACTTCTGCAATTTGAAAGAAACAAAGTTTGGAGGCTCATTCCTAAATGCAAAGGAAAATCTATAATTGGAACAAACTAAGTCTTCAGAAATAAGAAAGATGAGAATGGGGGTGTAGTAAGAAATAAAGCATGGCTGGTAGCAAAAGGTGATTGTCAAGAAGAAGCCATAGACTATGAAGAAACATTTTCTCCAGTTGAAAGATTAGAAGCTATCAGCATATTTCTAACATATCCTGCACATAAAAAATTTAAGGTATACCAGATGGTTGTCAAATGTGCATTTATGAATGGTATATAATATGAAGAGGTATATGTGGAACAACTTGAAGGTTTTGAAAACTCAGAGTATCCAGATCATGTTTATGTTTTAGATAAAGCTTTGTATGGACTAAAACAGGTTCGTAGAGCATGGTATCAAACTCTTACAAATTTCCTTCTCAAATATGGATTCAAAAATGGTACTATAGATACCACTTTTTTTCTGAATAAACAAGGTGATGATTTAATTTTGATACAAATATATGTTGATGATATAACTTTTGGGTCTACAAATCCAAAGTTTTGTAAGAATTTTGAGACTATTATGCAAACAGAGTTTGGAATGAGTATGATGGGGAGTTTAATTTATTTCTTGGTCTTCAAATAAAATAACTTCCCCCAGGAATATTCATCAATCAAGATAAATATATCGAAGATTTACTCAAAAAATATAATATTTTTCATTGTTCTTCAATTAAAACACCAATGGCTACTAGAGTTAAACTGAATGAAGACTTAAGTGGTAAGTCTGTAGATTAGAAAACTTACAGAGGCATGATTGGTTTTTTGCTTTATTTAACAACAAGTAGACTTGATATTATGTTTGCAACATGTTTTTTTTGCAATATATCAAACTAATATTAAAGAATCTCACCTTGTTGCAGTTAAAATGACCCTAAGATATCTCAAAGGGTTACCAACACTAGTTCTTTGTTATCCTAAGGATCCTACAGATTTTGATCATGGTGGTTGTAGATTAGACAGGAAGAGCACCTCTGGATCATGTCAATTCCTAGGTGAAAAGTTAGTCAACTGGACTTCAAAGAAACAAAATTGTGTTTCAACTTGAACTGCAGAAGCAGAATATGTTCCTATAGCTAGCCGATGTTCACAAATTTTGTTGATGCATGCTCAACCTAAGGATTATGGTTACACATTCAACAAAATACCTCTGTATTATGATTCCGTATTGCCATAGCTGCTAATCCTGTTAAACACCTCAAGACCAAACATATAGATAGAAGGTATCATTTTATTAAGGATCATGTTGAAAAAGGAACAATTGAAATGTTCTTTGTCCAGACTGATTATTAAACACCCTTAAATCTGGAAAGACTGACTAATTTAAAATTTTCATTAACACAACAAATAAAGGGTAAATCCCTTTTAGATTGATAAATACATGAATTACCTCGAATATCTAATCTATATAAACATCAACAAAAGTTAGACCAAGCCTTATATAAAGACTAAATTAAGGTCGGGTGTTACTAAAACCTAATAGCAATCGCTATCTCCAATTGCGGAAGATGTCAACGTATAACTAAAATCTTCTTGAGCCTATAACTAGCACTCATCACATCACGGAGTCGTTAGAACCAACCTCAACGAGGACCTGAAGCATATGTTGACAAATAAAAAGGGTTAGACTTAACGTATAGTGAGTTCAACAGTTTTCATTATTTATGTAAAACAGTAAACTGGAAAATACTATTTGAATGATATCACGATTTCGAAAATGAAATGTATTAAATATAAAAACGACATCTTTCCCAAAACCCACCATTTTCGTAATGAAATAACTTTACCCAAAACACCCATTTAACGTGAGGTCAAAAATAGAAAACTTAGCTTTAACCAAATTTTATAAACAATTAATTCACCCTTACCCTTGGAAGGGCAGAAAACATCTAAAGTGATGGGGAGACTTGATTTACCATTCGTTGTGACGGAACCATAAGGAGGCCACAAGCCAATGTTGTTAGCGCGTCACATAATGGTCTGGTAGCCATTGACATCAACCAGGTCCAGTAATATAGTCATTTGTGAACATAAGCTCGTTGATATTAGGGTGTCACATAAAGACATGGAGACCATTTTGTTAGACATAAATATATTGTATCCGAGATTACAATATTGAAGACGAGAAAGTCAAAGCTTGAAGTCAACAAAGTCAACATAGTGAGTCAACAAAGTCAATATTATGCTTAATTGTATTTTACTCTTTGTCTAGAGTAGGGGTATAAATACCCTATCTTATTGTACTTTGGAAGTAAGACTTTGGGAGATTTGTCACTTTCATATCTTGTATATTGTAGAAAGAGATATTCTAGAGAGAGAATATACATTCAATATTATCAATTTGATGATTCATTGATTATGTTATTGATATTATGGATTAGATTCATCGTTATTAGATATATCTGGAATTAACAATTGGTATCAGAGCGGGAATCAAAGGATTTGATGAAGATTTGAAGAAGAAATTTGAAGTTTTTGGAGTTTTTCAAGAAATGCGATTTTGTTCGAATTTAGGAGAAGTTGTGGATGGATTGATTTAAATTTAGGCTTGTTAGATTCGGGTTTAATAGAGGATTACTCGATCGTAATCAATTTCAGGTTTGGAATATATAAAATAAGGTTTTAGATCAAATTCGTGAGTTTTTGGGTTTTGTGAAAAACTTACTGTTTTGGTTCTAAAATCCTCGATTTAGTTAAATTTTGGTATAGGACCAAGAATTAAAGTTGTTCTTGGTAGTATTGCAAGCAACATATCAAAATTTCAGCTCAATCGAATAAGTTTTGGGGTTCAAATTTGAAGATTTTGGGGTTTGTTCGAGAAAAGTTGAAGTTATTGTTCATGTTCATAGCCTTCGGATAGGCAATCTTCATAGCTTTCGGATAGGCTATCATTATAGCCTTCATATATTTTTCTCTGAACTCTCAGGGTGAACAGTAAACCCTTGCACAAATCTTGTTTCAAGGTATCCGAACCTCGCACGAAGTGTCATCCGAGTCTTGCACGAAGTGTCATCCGAGCCTTGAACAGTAACCTTCGCACGAAGCTTATTCGAGCCTCGCATGAAGCCGGATCCGAAGCCTCGCAAATCAAAAAATTTCACATTTCATCCGAGCTTCGCATAAACCCTCGGATACTAAGTTTTATAAAAAAAAGGTTTGGAAATTTTCAAAATTGCCCTTTGAAATTTTGACTTTTTGGGTTGAATTTTTTATTCTTTCTTTAAAAATATCTTTCAAATTTTGGGAATTTTTTCTCGGGGGTTTGACTTTTTGGTTGACTTTTTCCCGAGAGTTGACTTTAATTTTTTGTCTTGATTTTTCCGCATTTGTTTGACAGTCAAAGTAGTTCAAATCTTCTTCAAATCATTTGATTAACGATCATTAAATCTGATAGCGATATCTACTACTAATTTGAATTCACAGGTATCTTTTCTCCAAGCACAGGTTGCAAACCAAAAAAAAATCTATAAACTCAAATGCGACTGTATTGACAATAATGAGATGATTAACTATTTGAAAAATGATTGCACTAAAATGAAGGCGACACAAGCTCAACTCATGGAACTTTATGCAGATCCAACTACTTACTCATATGAAGATTTTAGCAAAAAGAGGAATATTGTGATGATAATGAAAAATGTTGATCTTCAGATAAGGATTACTGATTTAGAGCATGATAAATGGATTTATTCTCAGTATAGGATTATAAAGAAAGATGAGTATAAATCTGATTTAGAAGAGCAGTTTGCAAAAGACAAAAATATTCTCACAAAATTGCCTTGTCTTATTACTTATGAATTGAGATCCGTTATCATACAAAATCGCCTTATCTTGCACTATTCTCGGAGGGAACGCTAAATCTGCAAATAATTTTAGTTCGGATAAAGGATATCACCTCTTTATCATATTTGAGAAAAAGTGGCGGCCTCTATCCATTTCGAGAAGTAATCTGTAAGGACTAATAGGTACACCTTTTGCCCGGGCGCCTGTGGCAATTTGCCAACAATATCCATACCCCATCGCATGAAAGGCCATGGGACTAGGGATGAATGTAAGAATTCAGAAGGCTGGTGAGTCATACCTGAGTGGCGCTGACAAGCGTCACATTTTAGTATGTATATTATGGTGTCCTGTCAAAGAGTAGGCCAGTAGTAGCCTTGTCGCGAGATTCGGTTTGCTACACTTTGTCCTCCAGAATGATTTCCACATTCTTCGTCGTGCATTTCTCGTTGTATTTTTTGGGTTTCGCTGGGAATGAGACATCGTAGGTTCTACCCGGTAGACGATCATCTATAGAGTCTTCCCGCGATCATGACATATATGGAGGCCATGAATCGGATCTGTCGGGCCTTCATTTTGTCCTCTGGAAGGCGGTCATTCAATAATTAATCACGAATTTCCTTTGTTCAATCGTTCGATTCGTCCAGTACCAACGCCTGATCATGCTGATCATTTTCTGTCGATGGACTTGTCAAGTAAATTATTGATATCATATCAAATGATGATTTTGCCAGGGCAGACCCTAGATTGGCAAGCGCGTCAGCTCGAGCATTTTGTTCCCTGGGGATTTGTTGAATGCTGAATTTTTCGAATTTTTTCGCTCGACTCAGGTGGATTTGCCAATAAGCCGCCATTCTTGAATGTTTTGTTGCCATTTCTCCTTTCATTTGGTTAACGATGAGTAGGGAATCACTCATGACTTGAAGATTTCTTGCACCCAAATCGTACGCTATATCCATGCCTATGACTAGGGCCTCGTACTCTATTTCATTGTTGGTGGCATTGAAATCACAGGATACGGAATAGACAATCGTGCCCCCTTGCCTAATCATGATCCCCGCGCGTTGGAGGACCTGCCAACGTGCAGCATCCACGGGTGGTCGTCTTGGATTGCCACGATGTTTATTTCGTCAGTCGCTAATCTTTCCAGTTCGGGACTAAAATTCGCGATGAAGTCGGCTAAAACCTGCGACTTAATTGTGGTTTTAGGTTTGAAATTTATTTCATAGTTGCTAAGTTAAAAACTCCAGTTTGCCAATCGCCCGTTAGCTCTGGTCTCCTCAGGACGGATTTCTGCGGGAAGTTGGTGATGACGTTGATAACATGCGACTCGAACTAATGTCGGAGTTTTTTAGCCGCAGTGACCAATGACAGAAGCAATTTTTCCATTGATGTGTATCTTTTTTCTGCGTTGAGTAAGGATTTACTGACATAGTAAATTGGGAACTGTTGTCTGTCCTCTTCTCGGACCAGAACGGCACTAACTGAGTTTTCGCTTTGGCGAGATACAACTGAAGCTCTTCCTCATCCTTGGGTTTTGATAATAGGGGTGGCGATGCCATGTAGTCTTTCAAAGCTTGAAGCGCTTTCTCAATGTCACATGTTCAGACAAAGCCTTTGTTTTTTCTAAGGATATTGTAGAATAGATAACACTTATCGGACGATCTGGAAATGAACCTATTAAGTGAAACTACTCGGCCTGTGAGTTTTTGGACCTCTTTGAAATTTCGAGGTGATTTAATTTCAGGAATCGCTCTGTTTTGATAGGGGCTGGCTTCGATTCCTCGTTGGGTCACCATATGTCCTCAAAATCTTCTTACACATACCCCAAAAGAACATTTTGCTGGGTTCAGTTTCATCTGGCACTCCTGCAGTATTTCGAACGATTGATTTAAGTGTTCTATGTGATCTTCTGCTTGATTAGATTTGACCAACATGTCGTCGGTGTATACATCCATCGTATCCCCAGGTACGGTTCAAACATTCTGTTGACGAGCCGCTGATAGGTGGAGCCTGCGTTTTTAAGGCCGAAGGGTATTACTTTATAGTAGTAAATCCCCCTTTCGGTCATAAACGCTGTTTTTTTCTGATCGTCCGGGTGCATGAGAATCTGGTTGTATCCTGAATATGCATCCATGAAAGTCAATAATTCATGACCGGTCGTCGCGTCAACCATAGCGTCAATGTGGGGCAAGGAGAACGGATCTTTGGGACAAGCTTTATTGAGATCAGTGAAGTCTATACAGACCCGCCACTTTCCATTTTTGTTTTTGATGACCATGACGTTTGCTAGCCATTCTGGGTATTGCACTTCTCGAGTTTTTCCAGACTTCAACAGGTTATCGACTTCGTCATTGATAACCTTGTTCTTTTCCGGAGCGAACTTCCGGCGCTTCTGCTTCACAGGTTTGAACGATGGATCAACGGATAACTGATGCGATATGATTTTTCGGTCGATCCCGATCGTTTCTTCGTACGACCAGGAGAAGCAACCGGCGTTCATTCGAAGAAAGTCGACCAACTTTTGCTTGATGTCGGGTCTAAGTGATGCCCCCACGCGAACCTTGTGTTCAGGGTTGTTCGGATCAAGTACGACCTCTGCTAGTTGTAAATTGTCGCTCGAGTCTTCTTTGCCTTGCTGTTGGTTGACGTGCTTCTTTCGAGGTTTCATGGTTGCTTTGTAACATTCTCGTGCCACCTTCGGTTCGCTTTTTATTTCTTGCATTCATGATAAGTTGAAGGAACGACTTTCATTTCGTGGATCCACCCGAGGATAACATTGTATGCAGAGGAGCAATCGACAACGTTGAACCCAGTCAACTTGCTGACTCCCTTGGCGTAGGTAGGGAGGCTGATTTACCCAAAGGTGTGGGCAGCATTTCCGCTGTGTCCCATTAAGATCGTCATTCGCCGGGTAATCTCGGTTTCATTTACCCCCATTGCTTTCAGGGTGCTGAGAAAAATAATGTTGACCGAGCTGCCTCCATCCACGAGCACTCTTTTCATCGAGCAATCCCCAATCGTCAGCTAGATCACCAGACTGTCGTGAAGGTTCGCGTGGGGCTCCTGGTTCGCGTATCCGAGAGGCGATAGGATTATCAGGCCGACGTGACGCTTGTTTCTTGGCGGTTAAATGGGTGAGTCCGCAGACATTTGTTCCACCTGTAATACAATTCACCGTCTTAGTGGATTTCGGAGACGGGGGTTTAGGGATCATACCTGGGCCGTCGCTAATCGGGAATCCTCGCAGCTTTCCCTTGGATACCGTTCGTTTGAAGTCGTAGGGTGGATTCTCAGAATGTTGAAAGTTCTTGATCTGGGATCGGAAGCCGACGTATTGCGCTCCTTGTGAAGGTAGACCGGGCGGGGATCGAGGAAGGGGTATCTGACTCGGATTTCCGTGATTGAATCTTTGAGCATCTAGTTGTTGGATTCGCAGGTTTGCTGCATTCAACTCAGCTCTCAAGTTTGCTTCGGTGGGGTTAACTCAGTGGTATGCCATTGAGACAAAACCAGAAGAAAGTTGTTAGTAACGCAGAGTTCATCGGAGAATTCCTTTAATCAGGTCCCACGGATGGCGCCAAACTGTTGATGCCAAATATTAACTTTAACAAAAGTCAACTTAAGGTGCTTGTAGACCTGATTGATTAAAGGAAGGATTCTCCCGACAAACGTAAATAAAACAAAGAAAAATACACGAAGACAAGAGATTTGGTGCCGCGGAAAAACCCTTGGACGAGGGGAAAAATCGTGGACGATGGGTTAGTATCGTCGATGCACTATGGAAAAGTGATGCCAAGTAGGGGCGTCGTCCTTTAGAGCTACGGTCGTACGATTTCAAGTGAAAAATGTATATAAAAGCTAAACTAGCGTATGAAATTTAGAAGGTTGTTGTGTGTTCTTTGATTCGAGAGCGTGGATGTGGTTCTTCCGGGGGGATTTATTTGGTAGCTCGAGCATTGCTTTTATATTCGTAGCTGCTCGTAACGGTTAATCGACATTGATTTCCTTCGTAAATGCGCTTGATGACGCTGTTTGTAACCGTCCAACAACCTTGCAAAATAGATAACGGCTTAAATAATAACGACCCGGCCGTTTAAAGGCGGGGTTTGAGGTGCTTCGCGGGCCCATCGTACGTCGGAGACTTCGCCTGGGAGTTTCGTTCGACTGTCGCTTTATGATGCTTAGGTCAATATTCGCAAGTCGCGAAATATCTTTGGTCGCACGTTTTACCCTGCTGTCGAGAGTTATGCTCGACCATTCTTTTCTTAAGTCTTGGCCGATATTTGAGAGTCATGGAAAATCATTGGTCGAACATTTTAGTCAATGGTCGAGGGTTTAAGATTTTTTCCCAAAAAGGGTTGTACCAGAAATGAAACCTCAAGCACTTTGCTCCTTCCAGTTCTTCAAAAATCTTCTCTTCTTCTTCTTCCATTTTCACAAAAACTCGCACCTTGAAACACACACAAAATAGCCGACCTCCCCAAGAAAAAAATGAGGCCTCATCCCTTATTAACCCCTAAGTTCACTTTGCAGTCCCTGAGAATTATGATTAAGATTCATCTTTACTCTTTAACATTCTTTAACAAACATAACAGAATTTGGGTAAGTACATCCGTGAGGCATGTCGTGGCGGTGAGGCGAAAACTCAAGCCTTAGAAGCCACGACGTTTTTAAGGCATGACTTATGATGAAAAATCTTTATACCATATATAATATTCTATATATAAACATATACTTTATACTATTACTCAATGATTAATGATATTAAACAATTCAAATTATGTTACATATGTATATATTAAAAACAAACATATAAAATTAAGAAAAAGCAAGTATAGGGTTACAAAAACCATACATTCGTTTGTGACGCGCCACAAACTTAACTAGGAGTCACACGCAAATATTGAGTCCCAATACACCATGACGGCATTACGACGACCTTTTTAGAACATTGTATTTCATACTTTAGTAGTTATATTCTTGAAAAATTAAGGGTTTTTTAAAACATAAACTCATATGTTTTATGATACAATATTGATTATTCGTCAAGTAACTATTAAATACAAATAAAAATAATATTATGAGTTTGTAAAATATAATTTCTCCTTATAAAAACAAGAGTAAACTATAAATTCGGTTCATGTGGTTTGTCAAAAATAATACTTTTCATTCATTTAGTTTTAAAATTACAAAATGACCGTCGTGGTTTGCAAGAACGTCTAGTTGGTGAATTTATATAACAATCATTAAAAATTCCGTAAATTGAGGCATTTTCATCGTTTTATTGATTTTTTCGAGTAAATTACATTTTTTGTTTATGTGCTTGTCGCTCGGTATCAAGTTTGGTTACTATGATTGCCATTTTGTTTCACTATTGGTCCCTATGGCTAACTTTGATTAAAAAGCTAGTTTATTAAGGATATTTTAGTTATTTTATACTTTTTTGGTCTATTTTATTAGATTGTAGAGTAAATTACAATTTTAGTTCTTATGTTTTGTCTCTTTTTACTTTTTGTCTTTTTTGCATTTTTTATTTTATACCCTTATTATATTTATTAATTAATTAATGATAATTTTAATTAGAAATACCTATTTATAAAATAAATAGAAAGAGCAATGAAGCATTCCGTACTAAGATTAGTACATCTCGTACGAAGAACTCGATAGCAATTGATCCTTAGTCAACCTATACGTGAGGATAGGGAATGTCTCATTTTTTGGTAAGAATCTCCACAGTAATGTCTCTATTAGATTTTCCAGTCGAAATACGGGAAAAGTCCATTCAATTCTTGATGGAAATGGAGTTTTGCGATTTTTTAAATTACATCATTAGAAATTTTTTGTCAAATACTCTGATCTGAGTTAAAACATTGAATAATTTTAAATTTTTTATATAATTTATCCGACATATATATATTGCAAAAATGTCTATACTTTTAAAAAACATTTTCTATTTTAAGTTAGTCTTAAATAATTTATCCTTTTTTCTTATTTGTATAAGAAAAATAAAAAATTTATTGTTTATTAATAAAAAAATGTATTGTTTTTATATTTTTCATTTAATTAAATGTTTTTAAATGTGTATCAAACAAAAAAACTTTTTAATATAGTTACTAATTTTTTTAATAATATAAAATTAAACTTATCATAATAAAAAAACCAATTAACATCATACATTTTCATTGTTTTATACTTAAATATTAATGATAAAAACTATAATAGTTTTAATATTTTAGTTAATATGTGGTTTAAGTTCTTTTTTTTGAAAGAAAATATATGGTTTAAGTTAAAAATAATATTATCAAATATAGTTTACTCATAAAACTATATTTGGAATTAAAAACTGCAAAAAGAATTCGAAAAGAAAGTCTTTTATTTGATATGTATTTGAAAAACATTTAGTTAAATAAAATATTTAAAATTAATATACTTTTATTAATAGATATAGATAATTTTGATATTTTATTATAAATAAAAAAAAGATAAATATATCAAATCTACTTAAAATAATATTATTGTTATATATATATATAATAAATTGTATAAATATTTTAAAATATTAAATACTTATATCATTTTAAAAATACCAACAAAAGTTTTTAATGGTGTACTTTACAAAATAAAATATGTGTTTTTTATTAAACTTGTTATAAAATAATTAATAAAATAAAGATATAAAATGATAATAAAAAGACAAAAAAAGGAAAAGAGAAACCACTAAAAATTGCAATGTAGTCTACAATCTAATAAATGGAAACAAAAAAAAAGGTAAAATGACAAAAATACTTTTAAGTAAACTAATATTTTTAACTAAAGTTAGTGAAAGGACTAAAAATGAACCAAAATGACAATTACAATGACCACATTTGTAATTACTTTCAAATATGGACCAAATTTGAAAATGAGTGGTAACCACATAGACCAAAAAATTAATTTAGTCTATATTTATTTTATCTTATATTCAATCAAAATCGATTTTTATGGTTTTGATCCCTATGGTTATAGATTGGGTTAAAGAAAAATAAAAATCGATAAATGATGAAAATGTCTCTCATTTAACGGAAGTTTTTCTTTTATAAACTCTTCCAACAACATCTCTATATCATTCTCTAGAAGAATGAGAGAAATATTATTTTAATGATTCCCACCAATAACGACCCTTAGAATTTTAGAGATTTCTTGACTAATAAATTTATTGAATATTTTAATAATATAATTTTTAAATAGATTCTCTAAAATAAAGAAGCTGTTGAAGTTAGAAGATAATAATTTTAGAGATTTTGACTTTAAATTATCTATTTTAGAGAAAATTTAGAGAAACTGTTGAAGATGCTCTAAAGAAATGTTGTACCATATTTTGTATTTACATTGCGGATATCAAGTCTTTAGGAAATTTATGTAAATAGTCATTTTATAAAATGGCTTTCACTTAACCATCTTAAAAACCCATTTTCTTAAATGCTCAAAGTTTACAAAAATTATTTTACATAGGAGCCGTTTACCAAACGTTTATCCGGGTAAGTACTTACCAAGTCAAGGAAAGTAAGGACCAAGAATTTTACCCGGATAAGTGATTGCAGAAACTCTTACCACGGTAAGCGCTTACCGGTAAATTGTTGAATACGATGCCGTTTTGGTAAACTAAAATCTTACCCGGTAAGTAAGTGATAGTATTGAATTTTGCCCGTAAACACTTATCCGGGTTAGATTTTGTAAATGACCCCTGAAAAATAATTTTAAATGTAATGTTTATTTCAGGGAAACAAAAAGTTAAAATCAGGAATTTATGCAAGAAAAAGGATTTTACGCAGAAAACAAATTTTCAGCATAATTTTTTTTGTGCATAACTATCCCATTTTTACGTAAAATTCCATTTTTATACTACTTTCCGTTTTTTTTCTTTGAAAATAAATTTATATAAACTTTGACTATTTCAAGATATAGCTTATAAAATAACTAAAAAGTAAAAATCATTATATAAAATCATTATTTGCGTAAATTTCAAAAAGTCTTTTCTGTTGGGAAAAACGTCACTTGATACCATTAAAATATTAATTGTTTTTTGAAAAATAATATTTTATTCATTACATATATCTTATCGAGTAATATAAAATTGTGTTCCTGCACGTCTAATTTTTGATAAACTATCTTACCAAAATAAAACCAAAAAAAAGGTTATATTCTTAAATTTAATTAATAATATAACAGTGATCATTACAATAAAATTGACTATATAGTAGGCCAACAATTCCTGAGTCTTTTAATAAATCATTTATAGGATCAAAATAATAAAGTGTAAAATAATAAAGTATAGTATCTAAAAATATTGTAACAAGTAACGCTTTTAGAGGTCATACAACTTTTTTCGAATGTTTCATTAAACATTATATTAGCTATTTTATAGAACACTTTTAAGATGTTTGAACACATCTATTTATATCAAGCTTGTTTTTATATGACTCTGTCAAATAGTGTGTTATAAAAATAGTTAATAGAACATTTTTTATAAAAATTTCCGAAACCTTATACGACACTGCAAAATGTTTTATAAACTTATTTCAATATTTTTAGATAAAATGTTTTATTATTTAATTTTATAAACACAAGTCTTATATCTTTGATTTCTCACTTGTTCTACGCCGATGACGCCATCTTCGTTGGCGACTGGGATCGAGGTAGCATTAAAGCCCTCTCGAGTATCCTTAATTGTTTCCATGTCTCTTCGGGGCTAAAGGTTAACTTTTTTAAATCAAGACTCTTTGGTGTTGGTGTTTCTACGGCTGATCTCCACATTATGGCTCACGTTCTCGGATGTCTTGAAGGCTCTTTTCCGTTCTCTTACTTGGGTGTGCCGGTGGGTGCCAACATGTCCCTCAAAACTCATTGGAAGCCTATCTTAGATAAGTTCCGCGCTAAGCTTTCGGATTGGAAAGCCAAAACGCTATCTTTTGGGGGGCGCCTCATCCTGATTAAATCGGTTCTCGGTAGCTTACCCACTTACTACTTCTCACTTTTTAAAGCCCCTTAGGGTATAATCGTTATCCTCGAAAAGATTAGGAGAAATTTCCTATGGGGTGGTAACGAGGAAAAGCGCAAAATTCATTGGGTTGATTGGCACAAGGTGATCGCCTCTAGAGATAACGGAGGTCTCGGTGTTGGATCCTTAAAAGCTCAAAATCTTGCGCTTCTTATCAAGTGGTGGTGGCAATTATTAAACGATCGAAATGGTTTATGGAATCGTGTTATTTTTAGTTTACATAACCTGCATAAAAAGCCGGCGGGTTACATTGCTCGTAAATCCTCGGACGGTGTTTGGCTTAATATTTTCAAGGCGGTTCAATGCCTTTCGAAATTTAGCATCGATAGTACTGAAATTTTCTCGCTCATTCCGGGTTCCAGAATCGACATCCTTTTTTGGAAGGATCCGTGGTGCGGCTACACCCCCTTCCAGGTTCGTTTTCCTCTTCTCTATCGGTTAGAATCGTAAAAAAACTGTCTGCTCTCGGACAGACTTTCGAGTTCAGATTTCAACTGGAGATGGATCAAAAACCCAGACGATGCCGACTTGCTCACGCAACTGTTGCAACTCTACAACGATATTGGCTCCATGTCCGCTCCTCTTAGTTTCGAAATCGGGTTTCGATTTAATCTCAATAGTACTGGGATTTATCTGGTTAGCGCCATGAGACGTCTCATCGATTCAAAATCGATAACCTCCCCTAGGCCGAGTATGTGTTGGTCCAAGGTTATCCCTCTCAAAGTCAGGTGTTTTATTTGGAGGACCTTGTTGGGGAGAATACCGGTATCGGAGTTGTTACAGGCTAGGGATATTACGAATGGATCCCTTGAGTGTAAGCTTTGCTTTCTTGAATCTGAATCGATTGATCACTTGATGATCAATTGTAACTTCGCCAAAAATGTTTGGAGTTGGGTCTTTAAATGGTGCGGGATCTTTAACTGTCAATTCTCTAACATTCGCGACTACATCGACTATGCCGCTGCTTGGGGGAACTGCCCCAAGAAACGCCTGATTCTCATCTTGATTTTCTATTGCACTATTTGGTGTATCGGGTTAGCCAGAAACGACGTTCTTTTTAAAAGTTCTGGAGTCCCCGTGCAAAACTGTTGACAGTATCATCTCCTCTGCCCCAGGAAACGCCTGATTCTCATCTTGATTTTCTATTGCACTATTTGGTGTATCTGGTTAGCCAGAAACGACGTCTTTTTAAAAGTTCTGGAGCCTCCCCGTGCAAAACTGTTGACAATATCATCTCCTTGTCGTTTGATTGATGTAATCATAGGAGTTCTGTTAGTTGCGGAAGCTGGATTGATTGGTGTATTTCTCATTTTGCTCATTTTTCCTTGTAATCTTGTTTCTTTGTATTGTTTTTTGCCCGCGTGTCTACGCTTTGTAGGCCGGGGTCTTCTTAATGCTATTGCCCGTTTCAAAAAAAAAAGTCTTATATAGTTGTCTATTAAAACCTTTAGACATTTTTAACATTTTATAAAGTTAAGTTTTATTATAATGTATTAAATCAACAAATTACAAGTGAAACATTTTAATTTAGATTGCTTTTCTAGAGCAAACATGTGGAGGGGTACCCACAACAATTGTCGTTAGCTAACAAAACCATGTGCACGTAATTACATGGCATCCCCGTGATGGCAACTCATTATTTTTCCATGCCATTTTCGTGTATGTTATTTGGACCTTTCCAAAATTCAAAAAATACCCGAATCTTTTAGTTTTATCGTTGCCGAATTGCGAGTGATATGGAAATAATTTCGGCGAGTGATATGGAAATAAAATATATAACCTTTGGTGTTGGTACGTAAATTTACATTCACGGTCATTAATTACTTTGTTTCCATTTATCTTCATATTATTTGTAGAATAAACAAATGAACATCGAATCAGAATTATCGGATTTATGTATGATGAGAGAAAAGGTGGTCTGATGCAAGTAGGGACATCTAAAGAGGTCGATTGGCATTGTGTATCCTAAAAGATGCCTTTTAATGACCTTTTAAGGATCATAGAGGTTTTGGGTTTCAGAAGCATCTTCCTGTTATGTTCAGATTCTGTCGAATATGATAATTATGTTTAAATATCGTACTCTGATCATGTCCTACCATTAAATTATAATGTTTCAACCACAAGAATTGTAGCGTATTGGTTAAGACTTGTGGGGGATGAGGCTAAATAACCCGTCTACCCCAGGTTCGAATCCAGGCGCCAACAACTTGTGGCCACTGGGAATTATCCCAAGGCTACATGCTTTAGCAGTCTTAAAATTGTCAGGGATTAGTCTAGGCAAATGCCTAGGATACCCTTTCCAAAAAAAAATATGGTGTTTCTATTTGTGATTGTACAAGTTGGTAGAGAGAGACAGATGGATTACTGCATATTGTAGATAATTATTTAGTAATCGAAACGAAATAGGTGTGTGCTACTGACATCTTAGCATTGGTGGATGGCGTATAGGATTGCAGCAATAAGTATCATTAAGAACATGGGAACGTCCATAGCACGCCATGAATGAATTAATGCTGATAAATATAGAAGTGTTACTAATTATAATTCAGAGTTTCACACATTCATGATGAATTTAGACGTGTTATTAATGTCTTCTTCATGACCACCATGTTACACCATTCATCACTAATAACACGTCCATATTTCTAAATACGATATGTGAGGCGTTGTGAACGGTTCCCATGTTTTTAATTAAATTTAGGTTCTTAACATTTTCATACAACACAACGTTTTTGGAAATTAAATAAATTAGCTCTCGTCGATACAAAAAAGATGGAAGATGATGACGAATGTTAGTTTAATATGACAAGAAAGTAAGATCACGAGAAATTGAGAGCAATGCAAATAGTTAATTTTTTTGGTTTTCTACTCGAATTGTGTCCATAACACTGCTTTCTATTATAAATCACAAAAAGATCAAGTATTGGATCTTGAAGGACCTTATACAAGGCTTGCAGGTTGAAGCTTTTAGGTTCGAATCAAATTAGGTTTTTCGATCAAGGACCGGTTAGGGTCCCGATTCAAGACCAGTTATTGGGTTCGATTCATGTTGGGTGAAATCTCAAATAACAACTAATTTATATATAGATACAAAAAATTGGCTCGATTAGGACCGGTTGAGCCAGGCCACCAGGCCTGAATCAGATTTTTTTTGTCTAGAACATAGGCTTTTATGCTTTAAACCTTATCCGTCGTTGACGATCTTTACTTTCTATTAGTCTTCGATTTCAATATTGGTTCTCAACAAGATTTGAAGTATCTCTAATAAATTCTCTATAATTTATCTGAAACGGAAAATTAAAAGTCAAAATCTCTAAAATAAAATAAAATAAAGTAAAGTAAAGTAAAGTAAAGTAAAATAAATTTCTCAAATTTCTTTATCTAAGAGAACACTATAGAGAAGTTGTTAGATCAAAATAGAAAACAAAAATTCCAATTTTTCTATTGTAATGAATCTATTGAAGATGTGACAGTAATAAATATTGGTTTCCTTGATACATAAAATACATGAACAGATGTGCGCAACGAGCTTAATATGAATGAATCAGTGTTTCAATAACTTCATTTATTAACAAAGTCAAATTACAAATTTACCCCACTATTATATTATTTGCATTATAATATATATAGGGTCAGGTTCAAAGAAACGCTAAATATATGGAAAATCGAAAAACTACGAAAAGACTGATGATAATCAACGAGAAATATATGTTTGTTTTTTTATAATTCATTTCGCTCGAATTTTGTTTAATTTTCGTCTTTTTTCGATTAAAAAATAGGTGTGTGGGAGGGGTGATGTTTTTAAATTTAAAAATATTGTTGTAGAACACAAATGAAATACAAACAATGCAAATGTTACACATACAAACCAAATCAGTTAAGATATTTATGAAATTGATGAAATCTCATTACTATAATTTAATATTTAAGGAAAATGATTAGAGGTCATTATTATTAACCCCTTATATTAGGAAATAATCGATATATTTATGAAACTAGATATTCGTTAGAGTAGACGAACAGTTGAGATTGGTTTGTAACATTTGTTTTATTTTGGCATTTATAAAGAATGTATCAATCGTTTTAAAAGTCAACAAGTCACCAGTATTGCAATAATACGTTGTCTAATCGGATGATCAGGCCAATTAGACCTGGAATGTCAGTGTCGGGCACAACACCACCCATCCTCCGGTAACCAGTTTAGTTATGGTATTCGGATCTACCCGATAATCGGTTATATCCGGTAACCAAACATTTTCTGGTATTCGGCTTTTGGATACATTCTACCTCTTGTATTTGACTTGTCATACCCTTTACGAGAACGCCGTGGTCATTAATAGCCAGCATGGAGGCATCTCAACACACGTAGCCCAAGTGTTGAGTCTAAATTAAAAACAATAAAACTCATGCAGTTAATTCAATGGTTCCATCAATCTTAAAACCAAATCTCAAATCTCATAATACTCAATTCAACAGATAACGGATCGTATTATGATATTTAAAACAATAAAAATTGTCCAGGGACTTTACAGGTTTTCCAGACTTCTGGTTTGCTTGTCTTGATTTGAGACTTCTGTTTCTTCTGGCTTTTAAATTTTTTATGTTTCTTGAAGTCAGAGGAAAAAACAGTGTGGACTTAAGAAGAATTGTTTTAATTTTCGTAACAGAGAGAAGCATTCAGAGTTCTGAGATATAAAATATTTCACTGAATTCTCATTTCTGGAGTGATAATTACAAGAAATTTTATTTTTTCTATTCTAGCATTAGTTGTTCGAATGAACTTCTTATCTAGGCTAGACTTATTTTCTGGAACTCGTGAATTCTTCTCTGTTTGCTTCTTCTTGGCTATCCACTTGTTTTGATCGTTTAGATATCTCACTGAAATAGAAGGTCGAGCATTGAATTCCCATTTTTCTTTCTGTTAATGGGTGAACTTTATGTTCAACTGAGGATGTGGCTTCTAAGGCTTTTGCACATTTTTCTGTTTTTGCTTGAGTTCTGCCACCTTTTCCAGATCAAGACAAGAAGTAACTTGAATGCACATATCTAGGAAATCTGGATGAATGGGAAACGCTTTTCTCTGTTCCTTTGGAGGGACAGAGTTCAGAGGTATACCATTCAAACGTTTTTCAACTTCTGGTCCAGCAGCCCTTATTTCTGGTGTCATTTGTAAATACAAAAGCAACAAAGTTGTTCTTTATACAAGTTTTGACCGGAACATAAGTAGAAGGCATACGATTTTCAAACTTAGTGAGTAATTTATCTGACATGTCAAAGAAATAATCATATTTTTGAACTTCGCTTTCCAAGGGATAAACATCAAACACATCATTATCTTTTTCTTGAGAAAGATTTAGATCTATAAATGAACAGGGAGTTATCTCTGGATAGTTTTCAAAAGGTGTAGATGTTTCTTGTTTTTCCTCTTGAAGAGATAAAGTTCGAAGTTCTGTACTATTTTGAATAGTACACTCATCTAGAGCTTGAAAAAGATCTGTTTGAAAATTGATTTTTAAATATTTTTTTTGGTATGAACACATCTGCTTCTGGATTCAAAGTAATATGCGTGAATGATCCAAAGTTGAAAAAATTGTTTTTCTTCTGGTTTTGTTTTAAATTAACTTGATTTGGTTTAGAAATCTTTACTTCAGAAGAATATTTTATGTTTTTATACCTGAGTTTTTTACCTCGATGTCCATTCTCATATTTAGATCTTTTCAAGACAAATTGATCATATAAAACAGGAAAATCAGGTTTTTGTTCTTTTCCTATACAGAAAACGTAATCTAAAGTAGATCTCTTTTTACAAATATAAGGATCCAGATCATCAAAACCTAGACCTGTTTTTCCAACTTGTGTTTATTTGTTCATGCACCTTCTGAGCATCTTGATAATTTTTAATCAGGAGCTCCTTCTTTTGAAGATCAATGTGTAGAAACTCCCTTTCTTTTTAAAAATAATTTTTTAGTGCTACAAAGTTTAATCTGTCACTCTCTTTTGCTTCAATCTCTTTGTCCTTAGCCTTTAGAAGTTTATTAAGTTCATTTATTTCTTTTTTTAAAAGAGCTTTATGTGGATTTCTTAAGTTTAAATATATTTTGATTTTCCACAAATAGTTCTTGTTTTTCTTCAGTGAGAATCTCCATCTCTTTTTTGAAAATATTCTTTCTTTTTCAATAAGAGTGAAGGAATTTTCAAGATATTTTCTGACTTTCCTTTCATTTTGAAGCTTCTGTTTTAGATTTTCAAAATCGAAAGCCAGGTTTAAAATTGTTTGTTCAAGTTCAAAGTTCAGAAGTGGTGCAAACCGGTGTTTCAGAGATCTGATCTTCTACATCATTTGTCATGGCCATTCCACTGAACATGGCTTCTGCATCACTCGATTGGTCAGAACACCAGTTCTCTATTTCAACAACTTTTGCTCTTTCATCCTTGTTATACTTGTACTTGGTTTTGTAGTACAAGTCATCTTTGATTAGAGCTCCCTTGCAGTCCTTAGAATAGTGACCCGGTTTGCCACATCTGTAGCAGACATCCTTCTTCTGCTTCTTCTCTCCTTGTTTCTTCTCAGCCTCTGTCTTCTCTACCCTTTGACTATCTTGTCTGGGCACGTAGGTTTGAGTTGGGCGTTCACTTCTGTTGTCATACTTTTCTCTGTTCTGAAATGAACGATTACCAGACTTTCTTGTGGATTGTTTGGTAAGAAGAGCCAGAGGCTCAGCAAAAGCATTTATTTCATCATCTTTTGATCGAGAAAGACCAACTTGTCAGCAAAAACATTAATTTCATCATCTTCTGAGCGTTGCTCTTCCCTTTCTTCTTAACTTCTCTATTTCTTCTCCCTGACCCTTTGGTTTCATAAATGAGAGCCAAGGGACCACCAACACTTAATTTATTCTGTGACACCTCCTTCTCATGTGCTTGTAGAGTACCAAACACATCACTGAGAGACTACTGCTCAAGATCTTGATTAGCTTGTAGAGACATAGACAAATTTGACCATTCAACATTAATACGTTTTAGAAATAGGACATTATTGTCCTCCTTAGACCTGACAATGTCACATCGTTTGCACAAAATTATCAGTGTATTGAATCTGTGATACGTCTGTTCTAGTGTCTCTTCGGAAAGTGCCTGAAAACTATTGTACTCATTCAATGCTAGAGCCCATCTGTTCTTTCTCATTTTAGCACCTCCTTCAAGTTGATTTGCAAGTTGATCCCATAACTCCTTGGCAGTGTCACAGGAATCGAGAGATTGGAATATGTCATTAGGGATGGCCATGATGAGTAGCCATTTTGCTTTGTTAGCAATTTCCACCTTGGCTTTGTCATCATCACTCCAGTCTTTTCTCTCCTTTGGAATCACACGAGCAGGTATTTCTGCAGTTTCAACAGTGGGTAGTACTATTGGAATAGTTGTGTATGGGACAAAAGGACCATTCAGGATTATTTGATGGGAGAAGAAAACTTCCTATGAATTATTTCATGGGAGAAGACCCACTCTGAAATATCTTCACATTTTTGGATGTACGTGTTACATTCTGAATGACAGAGATCATTTGGGTAAATTCGATCCTAAAGCTGATGATGGAATATTTCTTGGATACTCCTCTGTGTCCAAGTCTTTCAGAGTATTCAACAAAAGAAGACAACATGTTGAAGAATCTATGCATGTCAACTTTGATGAATCTCGTCCCATTCATCCTTCTCATAATCTTGATGATTGATAGGAAAAGCACCACTGGTGGGTGTCAGCTACTAGGTGGTAAGTTAATAAGTTGGACAAGTAAAAAGCAAAACTCGGTGTCCACTTCCACCGCTGAAGCTGAATACGTAGCAGCTGGTAGTTGTTGTGCTCAAATCCTTTGGATGAGAAATCAACTCAGAGACTACGATCTAAAGCTCTCAAAAATCCCTATTTACTATGATAGCACAAGTGCTATAGCAATTGCTAACAACCCTGTACTCCACTCCAAAACCAAGCATATTGAGATCCGATATCACTTTATCAGAGATCATATGATGAATGGTGAAGTTGAGCTTCATTCTGTTCCTACTGAATATCAGCTCGCTGATCTTTTCACCAAGCCTCTTGATGAAACAAGATTCAATCTACTCATCAGCGAACTTGGTATGTTGAACGCTGAATAACTCTTTAGTCAGTGACCAACAAAGGATTACAAATAAAGCCTTCAAACTCTCCATTCACTGAACTCTGATTCAGCGATATCTAGGTCATCTCCTCAGGTATTATCTTCTAATCCTTAACACTCTTTGATATCTTTTCTCATCAAAGAATGTCTCTCTTAAATTAAAACTCCTCACTGACAATCCTTTATTGTTAGTGATGAATTTTTTAAAATTATAAAGGATAAACTTCCCTTTTGGATAATTATCTTTATAATCTTTTTAAATATTTAAGAAAAGGACACGTCAGACCTTTTTCTGACACACGACGGACCGCGACGTTTCCATTCCAACTCCTTTCTTGGAACGTGCGCCAGGTCATCATTTCTTTTTCAAAAAGCTAAAACCGTCGTTTAGTTATCCTCTCTTTTTCTCTCTCCTCTTGCTATTTAAGCATTCCTTTTGTCTCACTTTATTCCTTCCGCTTTCATAACTTCTCTAAAGGCAAAGGATAAACTTTGAATCTTCAAGCTTTCTACAAGAACACCAAGAACACGCACTTGTGCATTTTTCTTCTTCACACGGTTAAGGTTTGATCTAAACCTTATATGAAGAACTGGAAACAACTCGTTTCACCTTTCTAATCTCTTTCTTTCTTAAAATCTATAAAATCTTGTTTTTGAAAAGTTTTTCACTTTCAAAACCCTGTTACTAGAACAAATTTTTTTTTACGTTTTATACTATTTTATTTATCTTTAAATTTTTTTTAATTGCCAACAAGCATTTTGATATTGTTCATCAAAACAGTTGTTTCTTTGATCTTACATTTGGTACTTTTAAATACCAAACCTCTGGTTTATACATTCATGTATTAAAACCATGATTTATCTCTTCGGTGTTGCCATTATTCCTACAGAAATGGCCTCTGCTTCCAACGTTGCTGAAACCACTGCTGCTAACCAGTTGGTCACTGCACCAACTTGTCACTTTCAGATGGAGAAATCAACCTTCAAGCCATGCAATTACATTGCATTGGTGGACATTCCCTCTAAACGCCCTCAGTTCAAGGATGCTGCAACCTTCCTAAAGGCATGCCCACTGATGTATGCCTTCGTCCACAACCCAGTGGGCATTGCGTCTCATCTACAAGCTCTCTGGTACACGGCGCAGTGTACTACGCTGAAGACAGACAAGGGAAATGTCCTCCCTGCTATCTCTTTCACAATCCCTGATCTTGGTTACTTCGCGTTCACAGCAGGGTTTGTACCAAAGGCGCTCAGGCTCCCTCAGCGAAAGAAAAATGAACAATGGGGTGCTGAACCAACAAAGCAGCAGATTGATGCTTTCTTGGACTCCATTGGCTACAAGTGGGAGAACCGCTTAGTGAAGACGGTGGGTTCTAAGCTGGAGAAGAAGCGACTCCCTGCTCGTTGGCAATATGTTCTCACCCAGGTCATTCAGTGCCTGGGGTCAAAAGTTGGCTCCCACGATCAGGCGAGCAAACATTTTCAGGATCTTGCCTTCTCTCTCTGCACTGGTCACCCTCTGAACTATGCTGATTACATTTTCAGCGATATGTGCAGCCGCCTCAACGCCTCCACCAGGCATCACGTTATCCCTTACCCACGTTTCTTCTCAATCATCCTTGAAGAAGCTTTTGGGGAAAGCTACCCGAAAGTTGGTGATTTCGCCTTCTCCATGGTAGGGAAGAAGTCCCTGGACCTGGAAGAACGTCCATATGACGCTCCCCTCACTCCCTATATGCTCCAAATCATAGGAGCACCTCTTTCAGTGTCCTCCTCGCTGCCCATCCCCTCAGCGAGTACCCAAGGCACTGCTGCTGCAAAGAGGAAATACCCCTCTGATGGTCATAAAAAGACCATCGCATCAAAGAAACCCAAGAAGGTGGTCTCTCAACAGATCATCCTCTCTGATTCTGGTGCACTTCAATCACCACCCTCATCCATAGCCACTCCAACGGTTTCTGCTGCCGTTGAAGCTTCATCAGCACTACCATCACCATCAGTGACTAAGGTCTCTGAAGGTGTTATAGCCAGCTCTGCTGAAGCTGGATCAGGTATTACTTTCACTGCCCTCTCTACCTCTTCCATCTCTACTTCTTTGGTCCTCACATCAGCAAGTGACTCAGTGATAGTTGTCCCTATCTCTGATAATGCTGAAATGCACGCAGTCCAAACCTCAAAATTGTTTAGGCAATCTGAGTTTTGGAAAGCCAATTTAAAAGGACCTCAGAGTATCTCTTTCAGATACTCTAAGACACTGGTCAGTGATCCTCAGGACACTACCTCTGCAAACGTAGTCCCTGAGAGTAATCCTCACGATATTCTCAAGGAAAATAATGATACAGTTCATCCATCATCTGATCCAGATTCTTTTCTCGCTTCTTTGTCAATGTCATCAGCTGCGGCCACTGCTCCTGTCTACTCAGCAACAGCGACCACAACCACCACCACCACCTCGAAGCCGATGATGCAGTCTCCTCAACGCCCTCCCAGTGCCAAAAAGCTCAGGGATGTCAAGATGGAGAACCTGGCTCCCAAGCTTCCTCCCAGAGTCACTGAATTGGCTCCTGTGTCCCTGCCTGCTCCCACTTTCCCAGCCATTGATCATCTGGTCAATGAGTGTGCTCTGACCAGGGCCAGGCTGGACACTCTGCAAACTTCAGCAGAGTTGATTTTCAGACAGGTCGCTGGCACTCCAGGAGTGAAGACGAATGTCAGCAACTTGGTGTCTGATGTTCAGCACCTGAAGGACGATCACAAGGACCTTCACCAATCCCTCCTCAACATTGAGCAGAAGGTTGATGCTCAGGCCACTGTCCTCGAGTCTATTCAAAAGACTCAGTCTGACATTCTGCAGGCTCTCTCAAGGCTCAGTGGGACTGGTCCTTCCTTTGCTGCTGCTGATCGGACCATGCTGGAGGCCGTCCACACAAATGTTCGCACTCTGATGGTCCACGTCTTGCCCCATGATAACATTGAGGGGGAGAAGGTGGCCAAAGAGTTCGCTGACGAACTTATCGGGGAGCATAATCGTCGGTTTCCAGATGAAAGGATCTCTCCCTACATCCAACGACCAGAACCTTCCTCAACTGCAAGAGTTGATGATGATGATAAGGAAGAGGATGATGAAGAAGAAGAGGAATGCATCCCTCACAATGAGGTTGATGATGATGATGACGACTTGGGTTTTGCACTGGAGCATTTCAGATTATCCAGACCAAGTACATCTCAGCTAGAGCCCTTGGGGGACGAAGCTGGACCCTCGGCCAGAGTGGTCGATCTTGAGGCCACCATCCCAATATCAGAGGGGGAGACCGCTGATAAGGTATCGCTTCAGCTTATACCTTATTTTACTCCTCTCTCTGAATCTCCCATACACTCCTCTTCACCCACTAAAATTCCCTCTGACAAAACTATTTCCTCCTCTCCTTCCCTCAGTGATCCCCGTCCCCCAAAGGACTCATCCACAAGGAAGGAACCTTCTTCCAATGAGCAGTTTATGTACATAGAGGAAACTGACTCTGAGGAAGAAGAAGGCCTCATCCCTCGGCGTTGCATTCAGAAGCAGATAATAAGCGAGCCTGAAGAGGAATAAAGGAGAATAAAATTCCTAAGGGAATTTGAAGCAAAAAGAATAAGGGTGCCCCAAGAAGACCCAATAAACGCTGTACCAATCAGAATAGTAGATGAATTTTACTTCTTATCCAAAGAAGAGAGAGAACAAGCTCTGATAGCTCAGAGAATCAGAGACGAAGAAATAAAGCAAACTGAGAATGATCTTGCTTTAGCAAGGAAGATTCTCAGGGAAGACTCAGCAAGAGACAAAGCAGCCAAAGAGCAATTAGAAAAGAGTGAACGGCTTGCTGCAGCTCTGGCTCAGAAAGAACTTGTATAGGAAAACCTGAATGTAGATCCCATTCTCGCTCAACAGAAGATTCTCACTACACTAACCACTGAAGCCACAACTCAAAAAGACAAAGAACTGGATTGGTGCACAGAGATGTTGAACTTTCGAAGATCTGATGACAAAATTATTCACGTAACTATCCAAGGGCGACACTCTAACAGAGGTGGTCCAAAGGTATACGTAAGAATGACAAGACCATCCAGAACAGAGAGAGAAGAAGAAAAATTCTTAAGGTTATATGGATACACTGAATGGCTCGAAATCAGAGATGCCATTCAGGGCTCCAAATCCAAATCCAAGTTCAAGAATGTGGTAGAAGATGAGTTGAATCAGTTGCTGCAAAGAATGTCTCAACATGTACAAGTTCCCCCTTCCCTGAACCATCAAAGAAGAAAAGATCAGTTGCTGAAGGTGGCTCAAGTTCGAAGAATGAGCATGAAACTAAGTTTGATTATCAAAGCATTCTTGGTCATCTTGAGCTCCCTGATATATCAATGCTTCGTACCTCTCTTCCTCAAGACCGAAGGTATCATGAAGACGAAATCATCACACTACCTGAACCTGGTATGGTATTCTTGGATAATGAAGGGTTCTTAGGACTTTTCAGAAACCAAGAAATTCACAGGGCACCATCATCTCTCATAAATATCATGCTTTGGCGCTGCTGGTCAGATACTCCTCTGATGAACAGACAGAAGACTCTTTATGAGAATGAGCTACAAAGAAGAAACAAGAACATCTCTGACTAGTCATAAATTTCTATTTCCTTTGTAATATTTCTTCAGTGTACAAGTACTTTATCCTTATCATTGTAATTTCATTTCGCTGTAATTCTTCAAATTCTAATTAATGAAATTCAAAGTACTTTACTCCACCCTAGTACTGAAAAGATCCCCGAAAATAGTAAAAGGGACAATGAACATAAGAGTTCTATTTTCGATACACTATCTTTTACTCACTGATCTTTCACTCTGAAAGTTCAATCAGTGAATGTACTTTAAGCTCTTCTACTTGTAAAAATTGTGATTTCATATCCTTATAAATGAAACTCAATTCAGATAATAGTTTACCTGAAAAAGATTTTACAGATTAGTACTTAGAAAATGTATTTTAAATTTTATAAGTCCTTAGTAATCTTTCAAAAGCATTTTTCCTATGTTGCTTAATCATAATCAAATAGGGGGAGATTGTTGATCATAACTCCTCTCAGTGATTTGAAGATGATTCCTTTACTATACCTAGTGAAATTCCTTAGATAAGCTTCTGTTCAAATTCAGCGATAGCATACGCTGATTGCTATCAGCGATCGCTGAAGATCAAGGATCAACAAGCTTGTCTCTTAAGACCTGAAGATCAGTTATCACACCAGAAGACCATTCAGCAACAGTCGAAGACCAAAGCTGAAGAAAGAGATAATCAGCTAAGTGACCTGAAGCGGTTCAGCGATAGCAGCGATTATCTACTCAAAGTGTGAAGTCTTGTGAAGTCTCAGCAACACTGAAGTTCATCCTTGAACATTCAGTGTCAGCGATCAAATGAAGCTTCCTCTGCAAGATTAAAGTTTGATCTTATCCTCGATACACAAAAGTCAAACCTAGAACCATGTCAGAAAAGGACGTACGACTTGTCTCTTATGTCCCCATCATATCTGATACGGTACTCTTCATATTCGGCCAAAAGCATGGCTGTCTTATTTACAAGGACAAGCTTCCTATCCAAGCTTGACACGTGGCATGTACCTTTTGTCTTGCATTAAATGCAAGCGGGTATAAATAGATGAAGATATCTTCTTCATCTTCATGCATGCTTTTCTTCTAGCCTCTACCTTCTGCATTTCTTTCTTTCATCTTCTTGTGAATCACATTGTGTGTTTCCTTAGTTACAATAGAATAGGTTCTTAACTTGTTCTAATTCCGCTTGTAACTGTAAATTTGTTTATTTGAAATAAACTCATTTAAAAACCAAAATTTGTGTGTTTGTATTCAACCCCCCCCTTCTACAAACTGTTTACTTAGTATTTAACTCTTGTAGATCCTTTTTGGGACCAACACTTTCCGTGCAAAAATGATTATGTTAGAGAGCTTGCTTATATGTCAATACGTGATAGGCTAGCTGATTGACTTTCATATTTGTAATCGTATAAAAATATAGGGCTATCACTTTGTATTGAGAGTCGATTCTTTTGGAGAGAACCTATGAGATCAATTTGTATTTCCTGTATTGTAATCTTCGACACTTTGAGTGAAATACAGATTATCATTAATTCATATTGATATGTTCTTCCATTAAAGTTTACATATTCTAGCTTGATTGTTGATTATAATTTTTTCTGCTTACTGTTTATCTTATTCATAATCAATATTATTTGAGTATCAATGGGGATCTAGGTTCCAACATTTTATCATTTCAATTTTCCTATTTAGACTATGATCATGATATCTGTTACTAGTTGGATCTTCAAAAGCTTCAAGGAGTTGAGCATGTAACGCCTTCCATTTAGTGCAATCATTTTTCAAATCCTTAATCAACTCATTATTTAAAATACAGTCGCATTTGAGTTTATAGATATCTTTCTTTTGGTTTGCAACCTGTTCTTGCAGAGAAGATACCTGAAAATTTAAATTAGTAGTAGACATCGCTATCAGATACGAATGATCGTTAATCAAACGATTTTGCAAAAGATTTGAATTACTTTGACTATCAAACAAGTGCGGAAAAATCATGTTGAAAAGTCAAAGTCAACTCTCGGGAAAAAAGTGAACTGTAAAGTCAAACCCCGAGAAATTTTTTTTCAATATTTGAAAGATATTTTCGAAGATAAAATTGGAAATATAATCCAAAAATTTAGAATTTCAAAGGCTAAAAATGGAAATTTCAATGGGTAAAAATTGATATACGAAGGTTCGGATAAGACTTGTGCGAAGATAAGCTAGTATCGGATAAGGCTTGTCCGATGGTTACTGTGCAAAGCTCAGATAGGTCATGCGAGGCTCGGATGATGCTTCGTGCGAGGCTCGAATACCTTCAGATAAGCTTTATCCGAAGGTTTACTGTTCACTTGGCTTTATCCGAGGGTTATGAACACTTCTTTGTCCGAGGGTTATGACCACTTGAAGATTTCCTATCCGAAGGCTAAGAACACAGTGTCGTCCAAGGGTAATGAACATGAACAATAACTCGAACTTTTTCAAACAAAAACCCCAAAAATTTCGATTTTGAACCATAAACTTATCCAAATGCTATGAATTTTGGATATGTTGTTCGCACCACTACCAGAAACAACTTTAATTCTTGGTCCTAACCAAAATCGACCTAATTCCATGAATTTAGATCCAAAACAGTAGCTTTTTCACAAAATCCAAAAACTCACGAATTTGACCTAAGTCCTTATCTTAATCAGTTTCAATTCTCAAATTGATTACAATCGAGTAATCCCCTATTAAAAACGAATCTAACAAGCCAAAATTCATATCAGTCCAACCACAAAATCTTCCAAAATCAATCAAAAACTATAAAATCAAGAAAAACTTCAAAAACACCAAATTTCTTCGAATCAGATGTTTCCCGCACTGATACCAATTGTTAGTCTCACTAAGATCAAGTAACAAGTAGTCTAAACCATTAAGAACAAGAATTAAGATCAAATCATATGTATTGATTAAGAATTTCTCTAAAATCACTTTGTCTCTCTAACTTCTCTTTCTAGAATATTACAAATGAGCTCTCTTAATGATCTCTCCTTAATACACGAGTATTTATACTCTTGACTAATTACAATGTAATCTAACATTAAGATCCATATTTGACTTTCTTAATATGAAATGTTGACTTTTACATAATTGTTGACTATGTTGACTTTGATTTTAAGGCTTTGACTTCTTCATTCTTTAATCTCGTCTTCATTATCGGTGATCTCAGATACAACATAATGTTAGACCTAACACCTATCATTGAGATTTACTTGTGCTTCAAGGCTTAAAAATTTCAAACATGCAACTGCAAAATCCAAAAACCCTAATCTCACCATGGTTGCTCAAAATGCTAACATTGAAAATGTGAACGATAATGTTCAACTCCAACCATCTACTACTGCTGAAAGTGCCCCAATCGTACACCTTCCTATCTAACCTAACAACTTTCAAGTATCTCTTGTTACTACCAACTATGCTGCTGAATTCGGTATTATGATAGGGTTTCTGGAAACCCATGCCATACGCCCTGCTCTTGAAAAAGTTGATACAACTGTACCTGTGCAATTCGTACAGGAATATTGGCAATCTTGTGAGGTGAGTACTGATGGCACAGAGATAATCGGAGATTTTGACGTACCAAACTCAGACAATGCCAACGAAGTAAAGATAACCAGAGATAATATTGAATCATTGTTTTCCCTCCCAACTATCCAAGCACTTCAAATCGCTGATCTCGAGCCAAATCCAACCATAGATGTTCTTGTTGACTTTCTAAACTTCCTAGGGTACACAATCCGTTTCCAGGGTTTCAGAATTCAAGTGACAATTCCTTCCACCAATGTGGAATCTGATAGTATCTATTCTAAACAAGAGACTCACATGCAAGACTAGGTCAATGGCTCAAGCCAACACCAACATCCTGACCATTATGTATGGGATATTCTTCAATAGGAATCTGGACTATTCTTAGCTGTTGTACAGGAAAATAAAAGCTTCTCTCTACAACAAGGTATCCCACCAAGAGAAAGGAAAGCACCTTCACTCTTTAATGTTTCCCAGGTTCCTACCTATCTTCATCCGAGGAGCTATCACCAGATACAGTGTTCCCTGTGAAGCTCCCTTCTGCAAGTTTAATGTAATGAAGACACATCGCCCAACGGTACACTCAGCTGGATATCCAAAGGAGAGACCACTTTCAAGGTACATGCTCGCATCCATTCCTAGTTACTCTCTTCTCCTTAATCTCTATAGGTACTCTACACTGGTCTTAGCACTAAGACCAGCTACCCCAGAGTTACTAGAATCCAGAATAGAAAGCGAGGGGTCGAGTGAGTCTGAGTCTGAAAAGACATTGAGTGACAACCTGAGTGCTTCTGCCCACCTAGAAGGAATAAAAAATGTGAGCACAAAAGATGTCCTAAGAGACACAAATGAGAGCAACCAGCTAAGTCCACCTAGAGAAACCAAATCATCTAGGACTGGTGTTCAAGCACCAGGACCTATTGAAACAGGACGTACGCTCAGTCTGATCCCTGAACCCAACAAAACCAATCTAGAAGCGCCTCTTTCTGCTTCTGGATCAAGCACATCTAAGGAAACCCAATCTTCATCTTCTTCCTCTCAACAGGAAGAAGACTCAGACATAAGAGTTCAATCGCCTAGGAACTCCCCACTCACCTCACACTCCGTGGAAGTCTATGTGGCCCAGGATGTTAATTGGACTGAAGTTGTCAACTCCATGGCAACTTCTGCTCCAAAATCCTATGAAATCCCGTCAAAGGGGATAAGGCATCTTTTAGCACAACGTACCTCTATACTTGATATGCTTCAAGGTACTCACATCTAGATTAACTCTCTGTCCTCTGACGACGGAGACCAAGTTAATATGATCAGAACATCCGAAGGGGATGCTCGTAAGAGCCCCCAAGGAAAGGATGGAAGTCCTCAACACTCAACATTGAAATAGGTGCTAAAGAAGGCCCTCTGAACGCAAGGGTCAAGCGACTCCATGTGTTGCTGTTAGGTCTGATTCAACAAGATCAATAGATGAATCATATGCAAATCATTGAGTCCGATGTTTTATTAATGAAAGCTTTAAGGAATTACAAAAGCGAAAGTAATTTAGACGACTCTCATTAATGAAACCTCTACCCTAGACTCCTTTATATAGAGGTGTCTATTACAATGTAAGCCCAAGTCGATAAGATATTTAACATAATAAAGAATATAACAATCAATCGTTTGCTTCTTTATAAAACTTTCTAAACTTAGGACTTACGATCCTAACAGTTACCACTCTGGAGTTTGTCACAAACGTTGTGTTTCAAGCATTTGTTGACCAAACAAAGGGATCTTTGGAAGATCTAAAAAGCACAATTGATACACATCAACAACATATTTCCACAGCCATCTGCAACGTCGACTTTGCTTTGAAATCTATCTCTCTCACTCAGACCAACATCACAGATGAGCTCAAATCCCTACAGAATGCTATCAAAACCTCTGCTGACAGTAATACAACTTTGGCCAAGGATAATTTTTAGAAGCTTGAAACTCCTATAAAGAGCAATATAGAGGCAGTTGCTCATCTTCCATCCATCCCATCAACCAACAATCTCTGTAGATGACTTCAAGAAGTTCAATGAAGACCTACAGAAGTTGATTTCCTCTGCATTACCTCCCACAGGCTCAAATCCTTTTACACTGGTTTCTAAGGCAAACCTCGATGGTTTTTCAGAATGCCCTCATTGACAAATTCACAAAGATAAACGCAAAATTCATGTTAAATTCGAATGCTATAATCAAGGACTTCAATGCTACTCTAGCTAAACCAATCCCCATTCAGCTATCAATTAACAAGTCACATTTCAATCAGAAGTTAGCTTCTATAGAAAATTCTCTAAAGGATACAAAGGATTTAGTTCAGTCAATCCGCAGCAGTCAGAAAAAACCAACAATGCAAAAAAGGAAACTTGTCGACAAGCAGATTCGAAGAGAAAGGGTTCTGATGATCAGGATCTAGAGTCCCCCAATATTCAGAAGGGGGAGAATTTCAAGAAGCAAAAGACTGGCATCTCTAAATCTACCCAAGCTTCCTCTCAGCCTTCCCAACCACAAAACCACCTCAGCAACAACCACAACAGCAACAACCACAACACCCACAATTGCAACTGCAACAACAAAAGATTGTTAGTTCTTCTGTTCCCCCGGTTCCAATGTTTGTAAACCGGTTGCTGCAGTGACAAAGGCAGGTACATATTTTGTTCCAGGAGTGATCTCTTCAGCAATCATTACTTCTACTCCTATACTAGAAGACTCCCAAGTGGCCAAAGTTATTAAAGCTCCAGAAAGTCAATGAAGACCACCTATTCCAACCAGACCAAGGACATCAAAGCCAACCCCAACAACTGACTTTACAAAGTTTTCTACAAAGCCTCTTTAACACGCTCAGGCTTCCTCTGCTAATACAATAAATTTTTCATCAGTACCTTCTGCTCCTGGAATTAGTCAACCACCAACTCAAATCCCAAGATTTCTGCTGATCAGACCTCAAAATCTCAATGGCTACAACCTCAAATGCCCCAATAGCCAAAGTTCTAAAAGAAGCCCCTGTCTCTACCAAGATTATGCCTCCCTCCAAGCTAATTCATGAAAAACCAGCAAATCCTGCAAGGGAAAAATTTCTTGAAGATGTGAGAAAAGCAAGACAAGAAAGGGCTCCAGCTAGAGAGCTAATCTACAAACAAATATATTCAGAGAGAGACGAAGAGGTGCTCTTGCAGACACCTGACTTTGAACCAGAGGCTAGGCCATAGATCAAGGCCAGATTTGCAAAAATCAGACAAGAAAGAAGATATGTCTATTCAAATTCTGCTATAAAGAAGGTATGTGAAATGAAGTCCAAATTCTATGCTAACAGAGAAATTATGTACATGTAGTACAACATCGAAAGAGAGGATGGATATGCCTTCAATGAAAATGATCTTCTGCCACTAAATCCAGTCGACCTTTTACCTCTTGGGCAGTATTTGAAGGAGCACCAAAACAGGAACAGACTACTTTGTAGCATTACAGAGGTCGAAGGGTGTTATAGAAGTGTTCGTGGAGTATCGACCAAAGGTGGATTCTCAAACAGCCATGGAGCAAAATAAACTTCGTTTGAGTATCACAGTTCCAAAAGAAGAGTTAGAAGGGGTTGAAAATATGGGAGCTGGCACCATTGTGGTTGAACTAGAGGTGGGTGTTGTTTTCAGAAGACCTCAAGGTAGAAGGTTCTTCAGAATACAAGAGGGTTTCAACTACTCGACATAAGTTTTTAAAGTAGAGAATGAATTAATTGTACAGGAGATGGAAGATCCGAAGACATTAACGACATCTTCAACCTCAGAGATCTCACAAGAACCTTCTTCAAAATCATCAAGGGTCATTCAGATGCTCCATTTTAATCATTACTTGTAATTTTAAAATTTGTAATTTCATCTTCTGAAATGTAATGAATTTTTCCAACTTTGTCTTTTCATTATTACTTGTGTTAGTTCTTTATTCATACTTAGAGGGGGATTGTTAGAACATAATTCTATGTAAAAGTATGAATAAAACATCTCCTAAAGACGAAGTATGGTTCTCAAGAAGACTGCTTCTCCAGAAGACCACTCTTAACTAGAAGATAACTTCAGAAGACAAAACCTCTTCTGGATACTAATGCAAGCTATCTACACGTGGCATATGACGTGGCACAAGGCATGACCCGAACGTGTAACTAACTCAAACAAACTTTGTTAGAGACTTTGCCTACGTGTCAATGTATGATAGGACAACTCTTTGACTTTGTTCTAGGTAATAGTATAAATAGATAGAACGTCTCTTGTATTAAGTAATCGATTAAATAGAGAGAACCTGTGAGATATTTTTGTGATTGTAATCATTTGATTTACTAAGTGAAATATAAAATATCTTTCATATGATATGAATCTGTTCATCTAATTCAGTTTATCATTTCTAGTTTGATTGTTGATTATCAATTTCTTCCGCTTATTGTTCATTATATAAACTGTAATCAAGTGTCACTGAGTGTAACTGGGATCTGGGTTCCAACACCGACAATTTCTTTCTCGCATCCTTAAATCGACAAAATTAAAAAAATTACCCTTATTTATCTTGATTACTTAAAATCATTTAGTCCATAGAAAAACTCAAGAACTTTGTTCCTTGTAGCTTTTTCTAGCCAAGAAACTTTTAGTAATTAATATAAATTTTAGTAATTATTTATCATATTCCTTCGTAATTGCTTAGACCTTCTTGTCCATAGAAAAACTCAAAAACTTTGCTCCTTGCAGTTTTTTCTAGTAAAAAACTTTCGCAATTGGGTTGGATTTTCATAAATCTATCATTACATTTTTGAACATTCGTTCTTGACGTTTTGAAAAATTGAAAACTTAGCCATTGTCATAAAAAGACTCATGAACTCTGTTCCTCACAACTCTTGTTAGTCAAGAAAACTTTGTTTTCGTTTTCTTTAGATTTAAGTTTTGATTTTTTTAATTAATTTCTAATTTGTCCAAACTTAACTTTTTAGGTATTCTTGGAAAATCGATAACCTGGCCATTCTTGCCCATAAAAAGACTCTTGAACTTTGTTACCACAACTCTTTTTAGCCAAGAAAACCTAGTTATATTTCCTTTAAAATATTAGTTAAATTTTTCTTAGTTTATAATTTTTGGATTTCGCACCTAAGGACTCGATAAAATTATATTTCTCGGGTCTGCATAATACGATAAAAAAGTATGTTCTCGATAAAGTTTCATCCGAGAAACCTAGTTCTCGAATCTACGTGATCCGAGCAACTCGTTCCTCGCACTTCTTAGACCCGACAATCTCAGTCCTCGAACCTTCTGGATTCGAGATCCCAAGTTCTCGATTCCTTTGATCCAAGCTCCGTAGTCCTCGCACCAAGGTAACCCGAGAAAACAAACCTTTTTTTTCCTTTTAGTCCAAAGTGTGTCTTAAAACCTTTTCAAAACCCAACAATCATGTTCAAATCATCAAGTACATCATGACTACTCGTGAAGTAATGGCCATAGGCTTACTCGTCCTTCGGTCCGATTTAGAGGAGAGTATTCACAATGGAAAGACCGGTTCCTTGATTTCGTTTCTCTTAATGACCATGCGGTGAAAATTATGCGATATATTACCAAAGAACCACCGGCCCCAATTTATTAGGATCTCCCTGCCATGCCAAATAAAGAGCCCCCTCTTCTAGTTCGACGAGAAATCAAACCAAATTCCAATATGACGTTGAAGAAGAACGTATTGCAAAAGGCGATCAACTTTCCAAATCCTTCCTTCTCTAAAGTCTTCCAAATGAAATATACATGAGCATTGATAGCAATGGAGCAACGACTAAGGGAATGTGGGAACAAATTGAGAAGCTCATGCTTGACACGAAGCTCAGCACTCAACTCAAGATCACCAACTACATCTCTCAATATGAAGAGTTCAAAGCCAAAGAAAGCGAAAGGTTCGTTAATATACTCAATGAACTTAGCAAGAATGATATGCGAAAGACAAAGATCGAAAACAACGTAAAACTTGTCAAGCAACCTACAACCTGAATGGCAGCCCTTTGCTAATCAAATTCCTTGTTGAACTTAACCTTCACGAAGTTTATGAAACCTTGAAGCAAGATGAAGAAGAAGTACTTGAAGTCATGGCTGCCAACAAGAAAACTTCTAAAGCTTCCGATCCGCTTGCGCTTCTTGCCAAAGAACCTAATTACGAAAGACATGATCACCATTCCTCCCCAAGCTCTAAATAAGACAACCACATTCGTCACACGGCGAAAGAAAAAGATGACGGATATGAATCCGATCTCGAGATTGAGCAACTCAAGTAATCCTTTGCCTTTCTAACTCAAGCATTTCAAAAGAAGTTCTTTCGTCGCCTTTCATCAAACTAGCAAATGTTTGCTTTGGGATCCAAGAACCACGGGCGCAAAGAGATGTTCGAATCTAAGCCTCACCTTGAAGATAAACGTCCTACAACCAAACCCGAGGACAAATTCAAAGGAGAAATGAGTGTTTGCTACAACTGTGGCAAATCCAGCCATTATGCTCGTGAGTGCAAGAAACCAATGGTCAAAGATTCATGCTACAATGCGTACAAGTTAATGCTTGCAAAGCAAGAAGAAGCCGGAAAAGTCCTCATGGTGGAAGATGATCACTGGCTCTACAAATCCGATAATGAAAACGAAACTCAAGCTCATTTCAGCTTATTGGTAAGAACCAACGATGCAAATCTTTCTGATGAGGACACCAAGTATCAAGCTTCAGACAACGCATCCGAGGTAACTAACTCTTAATATGCTCAATTTGTTACTCAATTGCATGATATGATTCAATTAAAAGACCTACAATCTAAATTGAAAACCGAAAAACTCTCGGTTTCCAAATTAGAAGCACAATAAGAGAATAATCACAACCAAGACTTAATTATCACAACCGGACTTGCATCTTCAAGGAGTGAGTCCAAAGTACTTTGACAAGAAAACATCAACCTTGAACTCAAAAATAAAGATTCACAAACAAAAATTACGGACCTCACAAAAAGACTTGAAAAATCCGAAATTGAGGCCTTAGATTTTTCATCAAATTTTAGTTTGCCACCATCCAACAAAATGATCTTCTAGAAAAACTCAAGGCTTTGGAACTCAAAATTTTATAAGTTAAGTCAAACGAAACAAACGATTCACATAAACTCACCTAAAGAGTTATGCTCAAAAGTTGGCTTAGGGTTCGAAAATCCTAAATGCTTAGCGAAGGCCTTATACAATACTTCACCACTTTATAAATTTGCATATCTAGACCTTGGTTCGGATTATAAAATGAAATTTATGAAGTCATCAAACAAAGTTGAGAGAAGGGAATATTGGAATAGGAAGAACAAAAAGTATCATCAAATACTCTTCCAAAAGAGTATTTTCCTAGTTACACCGAAGAAGAACTTCAACCTGAACCTCCAACTTATAAACCATACATTCCAACTTTATTTCTAGAAGAAAAAATCATTCAACTTGAGAGAGTGTTGGAATCCGATCGTTCTTCTTCGGAAAAGGAAAAAAAAGCTTTGATCGCTAAAATTCAAAAGCCCGAAAACACAAAATACTCTCGAAGTTGATACAACTTCCGAAGTATCCTCGTGTAAAGCTTTCGTTAGCACTTATTAACCAAACTGTGTTCTCGAAGAATTTTTACAAAAGGAAAAAACCTTCACCTTGTGAAATGGATGCTTTTTCACAAATGATGTCAATCCAATTGATTCCAATCCAAGTAACTTTCGTCCTTTGACATATTAAACTTCCCTTACCTCTGAACAAATAGATGCCAACTTCGAGGCCGACGAAGAGAGACTCCTAACCGATGCCCAACTCAATTTTTCAAAATTACTTAATTCTGAAGTGTGTCCAAATGATTCAATTGATAAAATTTATTTTAATCCCACACTACCAAGCCATGAAGCATTCTTTTACAAAGGCAAACAACCCATAAACTCAATATCGATTCCTGAAGTTGAAAATGAATGTTCTACTAGTTCTTATCAACCTCCGGTTTCTAAAACTAAGGATCATACTTTGCATATTCAAAAGACCAATTTGCATCCTTCTACAAAATCTAATCATGGTCCATTTGGTGTTTCAACTCTACGCCCTCTAAAGATAAAGCAAGTTTGGGTCGAAAAAGGCACGACTCAATCAAAGTCATCGCCACACAATAACAACTCTAGATTTAATTTCCCATATGTCAAAAATCCAAAACGAAGTGTTAAATTTTCATACACTATTCATTCCTTTCGACATTTATTGCAAATTTATCGAAATAAAATATGTTGCTCAAGTTGTGGTGTGAAGGACTTTGTCCGCTTGAATGATTATGGTTGTGATTATCCCCATCATCCACATGAATCTTATGATTATCATCACTCGATTCCTTCTGTTTCTAATCCCGTTTTCAAGTGGGTTCCCAAAAGGCCCTTGGCTTTTGCAACTAAATCCCAATCCAAGTGGGTACCAAACTTCGAAAAATCAACTAACCCCGAAGGAGCCATTTTTAAATGGGTACCTAAATCTCTCTGATTTTTGTAGGCCAGTCATGTGTGGTACTTAGATTTTGGATGCTCCAAGCACATTACTAGACAAATGGAGCTGCTCTCCAACTACATTACTAAATATGGTGGCGAAGTACAATTTAGGAACAATCACATTGCGATCAGTGTACTCGAAGTTCACAAAACTTGATTCCGATCAGTGTACTCGAAGTTCAGAAAACGCCCATTCAAGTTTAATGCAAACTCAAAATTTAAGTAATTTGATTTTTCATTACTCTTGAATTCTCGTATTGTTCTCTTCAAGACTTTTTATTCTTTTTGTATTTTCAACTTATTAATTCTACGTATTACTTTCCTCATGTTTGTGTCTTTTACTTTGTGATTATCTTTAATACTTGGTGTTTTTACATTTATCCGTTGCATGTGTGTCTATTTTGCTAATAACTGTTCGAATGCCCAAACCCCTAAGTGTTTCTTGATTTTTGATTTCACACTAATTATTTAGTGCGAATTAAACTAAGTTTTACTTGATAATATGCATTTTTCGAACCCCAATGAACATAGATTCATGAGCTTATCGTCCAATTTCACACTTAATAACTGGGCTCCAAATCTTCAAGCTTATCCGGTCCCTTTGACCTCCATATCTTCAAAGTTGTTGGACCACAAAGAGTGTAAATGTTGTCTCATCACACTGAGCACAGTGTCATATGAGTTCCTCACTTAGCGAATTTTGGATTGTTTTTCTCTTATTTGCCCACTACAAGTCCCTAATGTCCAAATCTATTTGTCTAATGTGCTGACACATAATTACTATGGCTTATATCCGAGACCCCAACGCTTCAGAAGATGAGAACCCCATGCCATCCATTCGCTCGTCTGCCCCGAGCGTCACGACCGGCAATCCGGATGACCGATTCATGCTCCAAAAGGATATGAAAGACTTCGATTCCAATAATCATCAGCTAGACTTCCATATGCGACTCTAACATCCGGTGATCATGAAGATCATTAAAGTCCACACTCTCCGACACGCATTTAACATGACGGCTCATGTACCGACATTCTATCTTCAGCAATTCTCGCACACCCTCCGCTACCATCCGATTGAGGGAGACTTTCACTTCACGGCCCAGATAGACGAATACGAAATACGTCTGACCCCTTCCCGACTATGCCGCATGCTCCGGCTCCCACCCAAGAACGTCTTTCCTGGTCGCCAAGAATATGAAGATCTGGCCACACAAGAAGAGCCCTATCGAGACCTTATAGCACTAGGATACAAAGCAGCGCTTACAACTTTCGGGTAATTCAAACGCATGCACCTACCACCTTTGTGGTACACCCTGTTTTCCCTTGTCAACCGTTGTCTCATATCTAAACACATTGGTGTCGACAGGGCAAGTGCGCCAGTTCTCCGCATCTTTCATGGGATCATTTTCAATCGTCACTACAACTATGCCGCCCTCTATGGTCTGATCTTGTAGAAGTAGTTGAGGACAAAGGCACCGACAGAGAACGCAAGTTTGTTCGTTTCCAGCGTTTCCTGCAGCTGATCATACGCAGCATGATGACCTCCTAGCAGGATATTTCTCTCTGAGACGTTACTCCTTGTGGCCCTCACTTTGTACAACATTTCTTAAAACATGCAAATGTCACATTTGACCATCAAATGCCTGTCCCTGAAGCCCTTTTAGCTTATGCTGATCAGAATGCACCTAGTGTGATAGCTTATAGGGAAGAGGATGGCATAGTGGCCCCTCTTGTACCAGAAGAGCCTCCCAAGAGCCCCCCCCGTGAGGAAAATATCAAGTTGGGTGAGGGTCCTAGGAACTTAGACAAGCAGGTTCAGGATCTTGCTGGTCCTGAACAGGGTGTTGAGCGAGAATATGAAGTAAGGGGATCATAAGTTGGTGGTGCATCTGATCAGCCGATCTGTGATAATTGTCAAATTTGAACCTCCAGGTTAGGTCTAATTAAGTTTATTAGTGTTAATATAGATTAATTATATAAATAGAAGTCAATTGGCTTAGAATGACCGAAAAATTTCTAGAGTTTTCGGTAGCTACTTAGAAAGTCCGGTTTCGACCCATAACTGGTCGAAACGTCCTATATAGTGCCAAATGCTCTAATTTATACCCAACTTATATAAAATATATATTTTTAGTATTTAAAATATAAAACTTCTATTTTTATAGAATTTAATCACTTTTGGACTTACATTTTGAGGAAAAAGGCGATAATTGAGAAAAATGACATTTTAATTTCATTTTTGGGCTTGAGTTTAATTTTTTTTTAAATAATTGGGTTTGAGTGGGACCCATGTACATGGCTGGCCCCCCATATCCCCCATATAAATATATTTTTTATTCATTTCCTCCTGATTTGCATGATTAAAAATTTGAATTTCAATCTTCTCTCTCTCTCTAGAACTTAAGGGACATATTCCCTACTCTTCTTTCCCACTCTTTTCTCTCCAAAATCTCAAGCCACTTTCCATCTCAAATCCATCAAATTAACAAGATTTTGGAAGAATCATTGAACCACAATCATCACTCAAGTTAGTAATAACACTATCTTCATCTTTTTCTTGCAAATTTTGGGTGAAAAACCCATTTTTCTTACATTTTTTAGCTACTTTCTTCTAATATCCGAAATTTCTGAGTTTGTGGAGAGATTATACACCAAAACATGTAAAAATGTTTAAACAATGGTGGTAATCTATGACCCAAACAATAAAACTCAAGAAATAGGTGAAAAATCATGATTTTATGTGTTTTTGAGTAAAAATGGTGATTTTTGGTGCTGATAGATTTATTGCATTTGCATAAATCGTCCATTTCTTGCAAATAATATGTTAAAATATCATGAATCTTCTTCTAAAAGTTTATTTAATGAGTTGGGGTTTTAATCCAAGTGGTTTCACTCATAAACATTGAGTTTTGACCCCCCCCCCCAATTGCTCATAACAAGATGCATGTGCATTTGGAAGTTCAACAGTAGGTAAACCCTACTTTGAACAACCATAACTCTGTGAATATTCATCCAAAACACTTGATTTTTCTTCTGGAATTTAATTTAATGAGTTATATTTCAAATGCCACTGGTTTCATTAAAAAATATGGTGATTTGAGGTTTCAATTAATCAAAACAAAAGGAGTATGCAATTTGTCCAAAACTGACAGATTAGTACATGCATGTTCTAATGGCCATATCTCTTTCAAAACTCAATGAAAAAGGATGATTCTTCCTTTGCGAATTAACTACATGAGTTATCTTCTGCATGCAAGTGGAATCACATGAAAATATGGAGATTTGATCTCCAAACACCTAAAATACTTTAGGTGTGCAATCTGTGAAACCACCTGCAGCTAAACTCTACTTTGTGTTAATATCTCCTTTGTTATTTGTCTTTAATGCATGATTCTTCTTCTAAAACTTTTTTTTATGAGTTAGGATTCATATGAATCCAGTTTCATACAAAAATATGAAGTTTTGAGGCATTAACCAATTATTAAAGTTAAGTGTGCAATCTGTCAACTAATGACAGAATTGTGCATGCAACTTTGTAGTGCCATATCTCCTTCATAACACATCCAAAATGAGTGATTTCTATTTCAAAAGCTTCCTTTATGTGTTAGGCTTATAATCCAATTGGAATTTCTGAAAAAGACTAAGTAAAACTCCTCAAATGATTGGTTTACTAACAGTGTGTAATCTGCCATGCTTGTTGTGACACACTGTTTGATATAAATTATTTGAACCCTCTTTATATGTCTAAAATGCATGAAATTTGGTCACAATGACCTTAACACAGTAATGCATCATATATAAAAAGATGGAAAATTTTATCATTTTGGATGTTAAATTAATTTGATCATTTTTAAGACTTATAGTTTCTGTCAGAAAGTTAAATTCTGAAACTGGTTGATTTCATAAATTTTAATCACTTGAAAGACTATAATGTTACATTTTTGGTATAAATTATTTCTTTAAAGAGCATATGTGCATTATGTATAACGCGACAATAGTAGACCAAGTTGGACATATAAGGACTTATAAGCACTCTCATAGTAATCGTTAGACGCATAAGTGACCGTTTTGGGTATATTACTTTGATAGGGAAGCGTTAGGTCGGCTAGCGGACGAATCGTGCTTTAAACGGAGCTTTTGCAAAAGGTGAGTATTCACAGCCCCATTTTTAAAGCATTTTATATGTTTTTGGGTGAAAAGCATGATTAAATGAAATATTTGAGCTATTTGCATTACCGAATGTGAAACATTATGAAATTATTGTTTTGGGCACTAAGGCATGTACACTAATAGATTGTATTGAGTAAAATGTTCCATAAAAGTTTGTGGATAGCGCTATCGGACGGACAATCCCACCTAAAACCGAAAAGTAGGGTGTGGATAGCAATCCCACTGGGAAACTACAGGTAGGGGTGCACTATACTTAAAAGGGAAGGTTCTACACATGTGGACTTTAGGTCCACCGCTGAGGTAGAATTAAAAAGAAGGTTCTACACATGTGGACTTTAGGTCCACCGCTGAGGTAGAACTAAAAAGAAGGTTCTACACATGTGGACTTTAGGTCCACCGCTGAGGTAGAACTAAAAATATTTTTGTGGTCGAAGGTTTAGTGGTGGCTCATTACTTATAATTAGGGTACAAAAATGTCTTGAACGTTTTATGATGTAAAGATTATTTAAGTGCCATAAAAGTATTTTACTCAATATTCATTTATGCAAAAGATGTTTAAAATATTTAAAACCTGTGAACTCACTAACTCTTTGTAGTTGACCTTGTTTTATTCATGCTTTTCAGGGGTAAGAAAGGGTAACTAAAAATGCTTGTGTTTGGGGCGTATCAACATAAACCACGTTTAAATTTGAAATCGTTTTGTAGAACATCTTATTTTTTTTTTGTTAAAACTTGAACTGGTATGATGTAATGTTCAGTTTTATGTGTTACGTATTTGATTGGACAATTGGTGTTGTTATCGCTCTATTGCTATGAAATCTTGAACTATCACTCCCTATGTTTCTGTTTTAGCGGGGTGTGACACGATCCCAACTATAGCCGAACCTACCACCCTTATCCCGATTACCTCCGAAGCCCCAATTGCTATCTCAACCCACAACCCGAATTCCACGCCTTAAAATTCTAGTTTGCCGCCAAACCTCACGCCAAACTGCCATATCCTTTTTGGAGTCTGAATCCGAAGAAACTGCTGATCTACACCTTGACGATACATCCGATGAGCCACGCCAAACTCGCTTACAAAATGAAGATGCTATCTTTGAACACACTGGACGACAACACTCGATGACCTATACCTCATCCGATAGCACTGAAACCAGTTTAGTTGCTCAATCTGAATCCCAATCAATGCCCACACCTCAATCCTTGTCCGATATTGGAGATATAAGGAGAGAGGAGGGAGTTGTAGTCGAAAATATATCAGTGAGCCTGAGTGAAGTAACGAAGAAAATCAGAGAGAGTGAGCAAATCCAAACCGTCACTAGCTGGGTAGCCGCATCATCTATCGACAGTCATTTGTGGACCTAGTAGCGCAATTGCATGCCCCACCTAGCCTCTCCGGTATCTCTCAACAGATGTCGGTTTCAAATATTCTAGCAGGTTTAGATCCATTTCTAGCAGATATCCATTAAGGACAAGCTTCTATTGAACATAGAAGACGTTAGCTGCAATCTTCGACTTCATTTGAAAGCACTACAAGTCTAGTGCCACTACCATCTAGGACACAGGTTACTCCATCTACCGATAGCCTTCATGGCACGGTCGGAACTTCTATAGTGATGTCGTCTATTGACGCTTTACGAGGATTGGAAGGAAATCCTACCAACGCTACAATATCACTGACCGTAGGTCCCACAGTTGAGTCAATTGTGATGACAACAGGTGCTCTTAATGACCCTGGATTTACCCCGGTTACATCCACCATGCCATCTTTCAGGATCTCTCCAGAAATTCGTGAATTTCTCAACACGGCTCTTCAGGGCGCAGAATCATCTCTCTCCAATCATATTGAGAAAAACTGGCAACTCCTAAAAGGGAAATCTTTAGCCGAAGCAATGGCAGACTCAGCTTGCGCGCGTCAATCTTCTTCTTCGACCCCTCTGACACCTACGACTCCTCCAACTCCATCACAGTTCAATACTAATGAGCTCATGTCTATGCTCTACTCTTAGCTACTCGAACAAGCCGAAGCTACTAGCCGAACTGAAGATGACCTTATCGGCCTTCTACGTTGCAACTTACAGATCCCAATAGTCACTCGCCACGAGTTGACTACTTTAAAGCCGACGTGCACAAGAGCTTGCAAACATAAAGACCCACCTCTCGAACTTCGAAAGTACCTTCTTGCGTGCGATCAATGCTCTTCATGACAAAACTCGTCAGAACTGTCGTCCCCGCTTTTCTTCCAAACGGCCGCGCAATGATCATGAGATCAGGATGATGCTAGTCGGCATGAGGGGGAGAAACGCAGAAGGACATCGGAAACCAGCACGATAGCTACCACCGCGACCACCACGACAACAATGCCATTACAACAAACAGTCGGTCCGTCTTCAACTCCATCCCATCAACAAACGTCAACGCCAAAGTTTAACTTCAAAAACATAGCAAGAGTCGTTGATCCAGATACCGATGAGCCAATACAAGTGAATGTCCAAAGCATGTAAAGAGAAGTACGAGACTGGTTTCGAGATCCATATGCTCCGGTACTCGGCGATGAAGATTATAAATGCATCCACCAACATAATAACTCTATTGCACCTGAATCATCAACGAGATGACTACTGCCTCATCAAGCTAGATGGGAGAAGACATCGAAAACCATAACCCCAAATGCGAAAGTGGGTGAATTCGAGTTCCCTATCTGGAAGAGACAAAGCAGAAGCTCTTTACTGAAAAGATAACTCCAGAAGACTTGGCTCTTATTCACCGTGTCACAGAAATATCGTCTCGAGAACTGATCGAGTACGTATTCATGCTTAAAGTTGCCGCAAAGCCAAGAGAAGAAGTGTATTTGAAGAAAATTGTCATCAAGAAAATTAACTATGATGAGCTCAGTCAAGTTAAATTTCCGACATTCAAGGTTATACGCGATGATGCAAAAGAATGGACCTTCTCTGAAGCTGATTTTCGAAACATGGAAATCAATGACCTAGAATTCTTATACGTTGAGCTGAGAGATAAAAGAAGAAGATCAAGAGACGAACAAAGAGACTTAAAAGCTAAGGTCAAATTTGTCTAAATGGAAATCCGATTCAGTTATTTGCACGATTTTCAACGAGGTCTCGAAAGCAAACAAAAAAAGATCTTCATCACCAAATAAAATCAAGACACTCTCGCCTGGACAAGCCCAAAGTTCTCACCATTTTAACCAAGCAACTCATGGGATTGTCTATCTCAACCAATCCGACACCAAACGGTTCATGCGCTACATCGAAACTGCCGCCTAAAGTGATGGAACCTTAAAGGTTGTTCGATTGAAATTAGCTGTCGAGATTAGCTCTGACCGAAAAGGTTCTATCACGCCCAGTAGAATCAAACAACAGAAGATCATTGATGCTATGGAAGTTATCGACAAACGCTTGATCTACCGACAGACTCTGCGCAAATTTGAAAAGGATGTTTGAAATCAGGTAATGAGCTCATTTTGCAACAAAGGGGGAGATCGTCCAGGAAACGATTTTACTAGTGGAAAATAAGGAAATATTTGATTGTAATAGAAAAGGCAAGTGTATAATGCCTTATTCTCTAGTTTCTTTATTCACTATTTCCTATCAAGAGAGAGAGAATACATTCTTGTAATCGACATTAGTCTTGTGCGACAACCTTTGTAATTCAATTACTTAAGTGAGATATATGACATACTGTTAGAACTTATATTTATATGTAAAAGAATGAATCAGAATTTCATTTTAAAAGAACAACTGTTCCTCTCCAGACGCAAGTCTATCCAAAAGACTGACACTTCCGAAGTGTAGTTCAGAGGCTTCAGTGACGATGATTGGGCATCTTCTGGATATTACTCAAGGAACTACACACGCGATTTAATGACGTGGCAAGTCATGCTTCCTGTGCGTAACTGAATTTGTTAGATGTCCTGCTTAGGTGTCAATACGTGATAGGCTAGCTGACTGACTATTCTATTGTAATAATATAAATAGAGAGTGCCATCACTGTATTGAGAGTCTATCATATTGGAGAGAGCTTTAGAGATTAATTTGTATTTCCAGTACTTTATTCATTGAGATCTTGAGTGAAATACAAATTATCGTATCATTCATATTGCTATTCTCTTCCATTACTGTTTAAGTTCTAGTTTGTTTGTTGATTGTATTTGCTTCCGCTATCTGCTTATTTTATATTCATAATCAACATCAATTGAGTATTAATAGGGATCTGGGTTCAAACAATTGGTATCAGAGCTAAATAATCAATCTAATGAATAATCCATCAAATTCAATTTGGAGTAATCCCCACTCAACTAGAATTTTTCTCGTTTTTAAACCATTGTTCTTCATTCTATCCTGTTCTACAAGTTTTTATTGTTATCATACAATTTTTCTGAAGAACAGTGGTATTTCTAGTTTAAATCAGAGTTTTATTAAACATCGATCAATTGTTTCAAGTTCATTGAGTTAAAATCACATTCTATTTCAAATTTCTTCTTGAAATTCTCGTACTTTGCTTTACTGCAAAATGGCAAACCCAAATCTGAATTCCATGTACAGTTCCAGTTCACTGGCTAAATCTCCCACTCTACTCAGGGATGAATATCCTAGTGGAAAATTCGTATCATCAATTTATTTGAAGGTTTAGATTTCGATCTATACGCTTCTGTGCAAAATGGTCCCTATATTCCAGTTACCACCATTCCCCGTATACCTGCTACTGCCAATACTGAAGAAATTCCAGCAAGGCAGATTCCAAAAGATAGAAACGACTGGAATGAAGAAGACAAAAAGAAAAATGAAGTTGATCAAAAGGCTAAAAGACTTCTTATCATGGCACTTCCCAATGAAATCTTCCAATCTCTAGATCTATGTGATTCTGCTAAAGATCAATGGGATCAGTTAGCTAATCAACTTGAAGGAGGATCCAAGATGAAGAAAACTAGAAGGGCTCAATCATTGAATGAGTACAACAATTTCCACGCCCTTTCAGAAGAAATTCTTGAGCAGACATATCACAGATTAAATACATTGATAAATCAATGTAAGAGATGTGACATCAACAGATCAAATGAAGATAACAATGCTCTATTCCTCAAACGTCTAAATCCTGAAGATAACAATGTCACTACAAGCAAATGAAGATCAAGAGCAGTGGTGTCTGCATGATGTGGTTGGGACTCTTCAGACCCATGAGAAGGAGGTTCTATTGAAGAAAGTAAGTGTTGGTGGTCCTTTGACCCTTATATCTGAAACCAGAGTGTCAGGAAGAAGGAATAGAGAAGCTGAGAAGAAAGGGAAGAGCAAAGCTTTAATTTCTGAAACTGATACAGAAGCTGGTCTTTCTGGATCAGAAGATGATGAGATCAGTGCTTTTGCTGAGTCTCTGGCTTCTATTACCAAACAATTCACTAGAAAGTTTGGTAATCGTTTATTTCAGAGCAAAGGAAGGTACGATAATAGAAGTGAACACCTAACTCAAACTTATATACCCAGACAAGAAGCTCCAAGAGAGGCTGAGAAGAAGGAAGAGAAGTTGAAGAAGAATAAAGATGTGTGCTATCAATGTGGCAAACCTGGTCAGTACTCAAAAGCCTGCAAAGGAGCTCTAGTAAAAGATGGCATGTACTACAGAACAAATACAAAGACAATGTTGACGAGAGAGCCATGTTTTGTGGAATGGCTATGTCAAGTGATGCAGAAGAACAACCTTCTGAAACCCCGGTTTACACCACCTCTGAAGCTTCTGAACTTGATCAAACCATTTTAAATCTAACATTTGATTTTGAAATTTTGAAACAAAAGCTTCAAAAGGAAAAGAAAATAAGAAAAGATCTTGAAATGTCATTTACTCTTATTGAAAAAGAAAGAAACAAATCTTTGTTGTTCTACTTGCAGAACAAATGATTTTGTCGATTAAAGGTACGTTCATAAATGGTATGGTACTTACAGTATCCGCAATTCCCCATTTGATGTTTCTAAAGCTAACCTCCAAGGACCCAACAAAGTTTGGGTCCAAAATCTTTTTAATTTGTTTTGTAGGTATGTCATGTGCATTCTATATACTGAATATTCACATCACATGACATAATCATTCAAAAGGTTATGCAGTTTTTAAGGGGGAGTATCATATTTTACTATTGGATTTTGAATATCTCAGTTCAGAACCCGTTTTACATTGCATTATGACCTCTGAATACTTCAGTTCAAAACTCGGACTTCAAAATTTCAACTCTTTGTGTGTGATAGGATTTAGAAGTTTAGATGGTCAATCGAGAGCCGGAAGGACCTATCCATGAAACACATCCCAAGGTTAGATATTTTGAAAGGGTATGATTTAAATAAAATTGAGTGCTTGTGAGATAAAAGAAAAGTGTGAGAGTGTGACAAAACTTAAAGGAAAATATTTGGTCTTTACCAAACCTAAACGGTTATCCGGATAGCCAGCCGCACAATCTATTCATTCTTAATTCTTTGGAGATGAATATTGAAAATAGACATGGACCCAATGTCGATAACTTGTGTCACCCACCCAACTAGTCAAATATCTCATAAAAGGTGCTTGTTTCATATATCACAGATATTTAGCATATCATCTATCTATTCTTCATTCGAAAGATTTAGATTTTGAAACAAGAAGACACACCTCCGGTCTTCGAACTTCTATTCTGTGCACATTGAGTTTGTTTTGAGCCAAAAGATATACTAATATTTCTTTGACACTTTGCACGAGTCTTTGTGACTCCACATGCATATCTTTGTGTTTATGCCGGAACAGTTTGAGAAGTTAGTTTTATAACTTACTTCTATGATAACTGGAAGTCCTATAAGAGCTTCCTAAATTGTCAAATTTGAATATAGGCCCGTTAATTGAATTTCTTTTGATTAAGTGATAATAGTTGTTTCTTGTGCTTTTATGTTAGCCTCTTACCCATTATTTCACATTCACGCTTCATTACTTCCATTTAGGGTCTTTGATTGTTCATGATGATTCGGATTCTCCTTCTCATTCTGAGGGGGGGGGGGGGGAATAGTGCATCAAAGACACATTCAAGAAACAAGAAAGTCATTATCTCGGACCTTTATTGGACTTCAAAGACCTGATGACCAGGTTTATCAATTGATTAAGACCCGAGCACCTAGGTTGTCGATTGACACTATTCAAGCACAGTGTTTTGCTCAGATATCTAAGGTCCGCGAACTTCATTCCATCTGTTCCATCCGTGAAGTTGACTTGATCTTCCTAACACGATAACCTCAAAGATATCGCGACATTTTGTTCCGGCATTCTTTTGTCTCTTTCATCATACAACAACTTCTACTCGAAGAAATATTTTACCCTACGATATCACGACTTCTTCAACTTTCTTTTCGTGAACTTTATGCTAATGTTAAGGGGGAGTTACAAAACTTGTCAAGTGATCATATTCGTAGGGGGAGCGAAAGAATTCAAGATAGTGATTTGTTGACAATATTCAAAAGTGCTGATTTGATAAATTGTAATCTCGAATACATAGGGGGAGATTGTTAGGTCTGAAAATGTTGTATCCGAAATGACAACTATTGAATACGTGAAGGGCTAAAGTGTAAAGTCAACAAAGTCATTAATTTGGAAGGATTAAACAATTAGGAAAGATTTAGTGTTTAAATATAAGGAAGCAATCTTATTGTAAAAATAAGGCAAGTGTATAATATCTTAACCTTTACTTTCCTTATAAAGTATTTTATGCTACATATAAATAGAGGGTTAGAGCTAGCAATAGAGGTAACACATTACTTAGGGAGCTTATTGATAGATCATATTTGATAGCTTAAGAGAGATATCAGTGTAATCGGTATTCACAAGTGAGATATACAACATAAGGTATTCTTGCACTGTGTTCTTCATATTGAAAATGTCAATATTACATTGTTACCTGATATACTGGGATCCAAATTGTTCATAGAAAACTCAATAGCTTTGCTACTTGATCGCTTTTCTAGTAAAAAAAAAACTATTACAACACGTTTGGATTACTGATAAATTGATTTCTTTTGTCTTTGAAAATCTTCACTATTTTGGAAAACCAAGAACTTTGCTGTTCTTGTCCATAATAAGACTGGAGAACTTTGTTTCGCAGATCTTGTTAGTCAAGAATCCTCTGTTGTTGTCCTCCTTAACCTCAAGAAAAGAAAAATATCTTTTTCAAAATCCAAGGATTAGATAAACCCAATACTTATCGGACTTCTCAAATCGACAAAAGTACATCATCTCGACCAGTTTAGCCGATAAACCAAGTTTCTCGAACCAAATAGGTCTGACAAACAAAAGTTCTCGGACCTCCTTTACCCGACAAGATTAGATATCGTATCCTCTTGAATCGACATACTTTCTTATCGACTCCCATGCACTCGACATTCATTCTTATCGAACCCTCTAGATTCGACATACTGAGCTTATTGAGTCTTGTCCACCCGAAATAACCTTTCTGTTTTAAAAAAATCTGAGAAATTTTTCAAACCTCACCGATGGAGATCACTCTGTCAAGTACCATGACTACACGTGAAGAAATGGCCATAGGTTCTGACACAAAACCTCCAATCCTCTTCCGAGGAGAATATTCACAATGGAGGGACCGATTCCTCGACTTTGTTGAAAGACATGATTATGCGGACGAAATCATGCGATCCATCACCGAAGGTCCACCACCTGTCTTTTACCAAGATGTTCCTGTTGTACCCAACGTTGTTCCTCCTATAGCAACCCGGAAAGAAGTGAACCCAAATCCGCATATGACGACAATGAGAAACGGATTACAAAAGGTGATCAACTCGCACGATCATTTTTACTTCTTAGTCTTCCCAATGATATCTACATGAGCATCGATAGTCACTAGACTACGGCTAAAGGAATATGGGAACAAATTGAAAAGATCATGTTTGGAACAAAAATCGGAACTCAAATGAAGATCACAAATTGCATCTTGCAATATGAAGAATTCAAGGCGAAAGACGGAGAAAGTCTTATGGAAACATACGAACGCTTTGTCCATTTCTTAGCAAAAACGATATTCGTAAGACAAAGATTGAGAACAACGTCAAATTGGTTAGCAATCTACAACTAGAATGGCGTCACTTTGCAAATCAATACAAATATAGCAAGTTTCTCGTTGAGCTTGATCTTCATGAAGTATATGAAACCTTAAAGCAAGATGAAGAGGAGGTACTTAAAGCAATAACGGCCAACAAGACAATAACCAAATCTTCCGATCCATTTGCCCTTGATGCCAAAGAAGAACCAAACCCACCTCGAAGCATCCGTCAAGAAAATCTCGTGGACGTAGAGGAAGACGACTTTGAAGCTAATGCCGAGATTGCTAAATTTCAACAACAATCGGTTCTACTCACCCAAGCTTTTCAAAGGAAGTTTTCTCGACGTCCCAACTCCAATCAACAAAGATATGCTTCCGGACCAAAACATCACGAGCGTAAGGCCATGTTTGAACCGAACCCAAGAAAAGAGGATAAGCGTCCACCACCCAAATCCGAACACAAATTCAAAGGAGAAATGAGCTTATGCTACAATTGTGGCAAATCCGGTCACTATGCCCGAGAATGCAAAAGGCGGTCATCAACGATTCAAACTATTTCGCGTACAAACTGATGCTTGCAAAACAAGAAGAAGCCGGAAAATTACTAATGGCGGAAGATGCCCATTGGCTTCACCAAGACGGCGATGAACCCGACGAAGAAATTCAAGCTCACTTCAGTTTAACGGCATACACTCAACATATCAGGGTTCCAATTTCTCACCCGAGGTAAATCACTCTTACTACGATAACTTTGTTGCCCAAATGAATGACTTGATGATCAAATTGCAAGATCTACAATCTAAGTTGAAAACTGAGAAACTCTTAGTTTCCAAATTAGAATCACACCTCGAAATCAATCGTAAGGAACTTTTAATTATCACATCTGAACTTGCAAACTGGAAGAGTGTTGCTCCAAATTTACAAAAAGAAAAGACCATTTTTCAAAATGAGAATTTGGATCTAAAACAAAAAATTATGGATGTTAGAATTTAAAAGTGTAAATCCGAACTTGTTTAGAAGAAACAAGTTGTTATCCAGAAGCACGCAGTGTAGAAGCTAACTCATCCGTCATCAGTCCAGAAGCACCATCGTCAATCTAGAAGATTGGGCATCTTCTGGATTCTACTTTATGGACTAACACGTGCTTCAATGACGTGGCATGTCACGCTTTTTATGCGTAATTGATTTTGTTACTAGTATAGCTGACGTGTCCACCAGTGATAGGATAACATGTTGACCTTTTCTATTGTAATAGTATAAATAGTGATAGTCTTCACTGTGTGAATTGTCGATTGAATTGGAGAAGAACTGAGAGAGTAATTTGTGTCTTGTAATCATCTTCATATCGAGTGCAATACAAATTATCACTGTTCTTTATACTGTTGACTAATTACTTCCGTTTTACACTCTTATTATTCATATCTTAATCAATTATTCTTGAGTAAATCAAAGTTCAAGTTAAAAGAAATCGTTCTTCAAACTTGATAGATCCCATATTACATCAGATCTGGTATGAATCACTCAAGGAATGCTTATTTTATTAGAACTATAGAAAGCTTTACAGAGAAACACACACAGTACACTTTAATCGACTCTCATAGAATAACTCTCACATATATGGTGTTCCATATCTAACTGTGAAACAGACTTGTTAGGTCTGATTCAACAAGATCAAAGAGGAATCATATGCAAATCATCAAGTCCAATATTTTATTATTGATAGCATTAAAGAACTACAAACTCGAATGTAACTAAATGAATCTCATTAACGAATCCTCTACCCTAGACTTCTTTATATAGGAGGTGTCTTTTACATACTAAGCCCAGGCCCATAAGATCTAAAACATAATATGAAAAGTTACAATAAAACGTTTCCTTCTTTATAAAACTTTCCTAACTTAGGACTTTTGGAGCTATCAAGACTCTCTATATATACTATAAAGGAAATGCTACAATTACATGTATTTACATCACAACTGTAACATCCCATACTAACCATACCACATTATAAGTATATAGAGCAACTAAGGTAATTTAGATAACATACTATTCATGGTTATAGACAACCAATTGTTAGGTTACATAATATTTACAACCCAAAAGTAACTACACAAAAGTGTGGTCGTCTATCCAGTTAGCCTCCAAAATGCACTCCGGTCACTCAACCCGGATATACCCCAGTCAGTCCTTAAAACCTGTAATTCACTGTTTTGACCCACTTAAACTCCGAATTAACTCTCGGACTCTTCATGACAGTTGTAGTAGACGTTCTAAGCTTTCCAAAGACATATTATACACCTTAGTTGGATCAATGGTTGATTTTATACAAATTTTTAAAACCAACAGCTGCTAATGTTTGCTACCATCAACATCAATTTATCACTATTCGAAGATATCATCTCTACCACTAAATTGACAAAATTGGAGAATTTGGTTATGGTTTAACAGTCCCTACATAAATTAAACCAAAACCCACATGAATATTAGATTCCTAAGCACCTAATTCAAGGATTTCAAACTTCTTACCTTAGGGATGATTATAATATCATGAAAACATTGATTCCTTTAATAATTTCTTTAATCCCTTCAAATTTTCAGCACCTAATCAACACATATTCACACACTTAGCATATGTATTACAACCAAATAACATAGATTCAAGTTACCCAATGGTTTACCTTCAAGATTTACCTTCAATTCTTCAATGTTTCTTCATTTTATCAACATTATAGCCCAAATGCATGGTGAATTTTGGTTCTAGGGTTTTAGGTCGTGCAATGAGGAAGAAGAGAGGAGAAATCAGATTAATGAAGTTTTATTAATTTTAGAATGGTTTTTATATTTTTCAGTTTTTCACATTTAGTCCTTCAAGTTTCAGAAATTGTATCCTCACCATGATTAGTGAACTCTTTTGCATCTAAGATTAATTTCAGTTTCATTTGTCCAGGTTTAACCCCTCACATGGTTATGTTTGACAAATTTAGTTTGGGTTCAAGTTTTTATGCTTTCTGTACAAGCATACAAAGCAAGGACTAACTCCAAACGTTAATTTTTTTACTTAAAGTTCGTTATAAAAGTCCGGTTATTATATTCCTCCCCTTTTTAAATAAGATTTCGTCCTCGAAATCTAAGATAGGTAAGAGGACTTACAATTTTTATAGAAATCCGGATACTCGTTTTTGAACGACTCTTCTTGTTCCCATGTCGCTTCTCGGTAGTCCTGATTCTTCCGAAGGACTTTGATGTATGGAATCGATCGGTTTCGTAGTTTCTTTGACATTCGCCCGATTATCCGTTCAGGTTCTTCTTTGTAAGAAAGATCGGGCACAATTTGCTCAAGTGGGTAACTAATTACATGTAGAGGATGGTAATTATACCCACGTTACAATGAAACATGAAAAATGTTGTGAATGTGAGACGTCTGTGGAGGTAAGGCAAGACGATCTGCAACTTCGCCCACTCTTTCTAGAATTTCAAATGGACCAACATATCGAGGGCTCAACTTGCCTTTAATACCGAACCTACGAGTGCCACGGATTGGAGATACATTAACAAAGACATGATCACCTGGATGTAACTCTAAAAGTCGTCGGTGTTTGTCGGCATAACATTTTTTGTCTAGACTGGGCTTCCCGCATTTTCTGTTTTGCCAACTCGACCTTTTCTGTTGTGATCTGGACTAATTCAGGACCCTTAATCTTCTTTTCACCCACTTCATTCCAACATACTGGAGCTCTACACTTTCGACCATATAGAGCTTCAAATGGGGCCATTCCGATTGAAGATTGATAACTGTTGTTGTATGAAAATTCAACTAGAAACAAATACTCGTCCCAATTTCCAGACCACTCTAGAGTACAAGCACGTAACATATCTTCCAAGGTTTGAATAGTCCTTTCAGACTGACCGTCAGTTTGGGGATGATATGCGGTGCTTATATTCAATCGGGTTCCCCAAGCATTTTGATGTCCGGTCCAAAATCGTGAAGTGAATCTTGGATCTCTATCAGAAACAATGGAAACAGGAGTACCATGCAATCTAACAATTTCACGATTGAAGAGATCGGAAAGTTTATTGATAGAATCTGTCTCTTTAATCGGAAGGAAATGTGCCAATTTCGTAAGTCTATCGACAACAACCCATATAGCATTATTCTTCCGAGAATTCCTCGGCAAACCGGTTAAGAAATCCATAATGATATTCTCCCATTTCCAGACGGGAATATCCAACGGATGTAATAATCCACCGGCTCTTTGATGTTCAATTTTGACCTTCTGACAAGTTAGGAATTTAGCAACAAACTCGGCCACGTCTCTTTTCATCCCGTTCCACCAAAATTGTTGTTTTAAATCATGATACATCTTTATGGAACCTGGGTGAATAGGAAATGGAGAATTATGAGCCTCAGCCAAGATTGCTTCCTTTAGTTCTTATATTTTCGGAACACACAATCTGTCACTAAACCACAATACGCCTTTATCATCAACACGAAAATCGGTTTCAAAATCATCTTGGATCTGTTGTTGTATTGCCCAAAATTCACCATCAGATTGTTGAGCTTCTTTGATTTTTGAAATGAGGGTCGGTTCAACAATAAGATTAGCTAACACCCCGTTTCCGAATCGACAACATAGTTCAATTCCCATTCTTTCCAAATCTTCCGCTAATTGGGATTGAACATAAAAGCATGATACAGATCCAACACCTTTCCGACTAAGAGCATCAGCCACAAGATTCGCTCTTCCAGGGTGATACTATATTCGAACATCATAATCCTTCAACAATTCAAGCCATCGACGTTGTCTCATGTTCAGTTCTTTTTGTGTGAAAATGTATTTCAGACTTTTGTGATCGGTGAACATGTCACAGGTTTCACCGTATAAGTAATGCCACCAAATCTTTAAAGCGAAGATAACTGCAGCTAGTTCCAAATCATGTGTTGGGTAGTTAACTTCATACGGCTTGAGTTGACGCGAAGCATACGCTATAACACGTCCATTCTGCATTAATACACAACCCAATCCGGATTTGGAAGCATCACTTTAAACTTGATACCCGCCTGACCCAGATGGTAAGGTAAGTACCGGTGCAGTTACGAGTCGTCGCTTTAATTCTTCAAAACTCATGTCTTGTTCGTCACCCCATACAAACTTTACTCCTTTTCGGAGGAGTTTAGTCAACGGAAGTGCGATCCTGGAAAAGTTTTCAACAAAACGTCGATAATAACCAGCTAAACCAAGAAATGCACGTACCTCAGAAACGTTTATTGGTTTCGGCCAATTTGTAACGGCTTCAACCTTAGCGGGATCAACTTGAATGCCACTTGCTGAGATAACGTGGCCTAAGAACGCCACTTGATCTAGCCAGAAATCACACTTCGACAGTTTGGCATATAACTTTTTCTTTCGAAGTATATCCAAAACTAATCGGAGATGTGTTTCATGTTCAGACTTTGACTTTGAATAAACAAGAATATCATCAATAAAGACAATAACAAAATCGTCCAAATAATTCTTGAATACTCTATTCATCATATCCATGAAGATTGCTGGAGCATTGGTCAACCCAAATGGCATAACTATAAACTCATAGTGGCCGTATCGAGTTCGAAATGCAGTCTTTGGTATATTTGAATCCTTCATTTTGAGCTGATAATAACCTGATCTTAAATCAATCTTTGAGAAACAACTGGCACCCTGTAACTGATCAAACAAGTCATCAATCCTGGGTAAAGGGTATTTGTTCCGAATAGTGAGACGGTTCAATTCTCGGTAATCGATACATAGTCTCATGGAACCATCCTTCTTCTTAACAAAGAGTACAGGTGCGCCCCACAGTGACACGCTGGGTCGGATGTAACCTTTGTTTGATAGATCTTGCAGTTGTTCGTTCAGCTCTTTCATCTCAGACGGGGCCATACGATATGGAGCTTTCGAAACTGGGCCAGCTCCCGGAATAAGATCGATTGAAAATTCAACTTCCCGTTCAGGTGGTAGTCCGGGAAGTTCATCTGGAAAGACATCAGGAAATTCTTTCACAATTGGAATATCTTCCAATTTAGGACCTGCTTTAGAAACATCCTGGACCGCAGCTAAAAACACTTCACACCCACGATCCATTAGTTTATGAGCTTTTAAAGCAGATATGACACAGATAGATTTGCGAGGAGGAATGCCTTGAACAACATGTTCAGGCTTGGTGACATCACCAAATATAACCTTTTTGGCTTCACAATCAATTGTGACACGATGTTTGGCCAACCAGTTCATACCGAGTATGAGATCAAAATCTCTCATTCTCATGGGAAGTAGAGTGGCTATCCAAACTTTTTCCCAATCATTAATGGACAGTCAACATATTCATCGTTGACATATTCCTTGTAGCCCGTTGGGGTTGTAATAGTAAAGAATTCATCTAATGGTCGTTCATATGGCTTGAGATACTTCACAAACTTTTCTGACACAATAGAGTGAGTAGCTCCAGTGTCGAATAACGCATACAAATGTTTATCATTAATATGAACAGTAGCAGAAACCATACCATCGGTAGTTTGATCCGTTGATAGCGCGAAGACTCGCCCGCCTGCAGTGGTTTTCTTGTCTTTTTCTTTCGATCCCGATCCCCCACCTTGATTTTGTTTGCAGTCTTTAGAAATATGACCTTGTAGGCCACAAGTATAACACGCACCCGTCATTTTAAAACACGGACCTGGCCTATGAAATTTACCACAGTCTTTACATAGATTAGGGGAAGTGAAGTTTCCTGAATTTCTTGCCGGTCCAGAAAATAAGGAAGGTCGTGAACTGCCTTGTTTGCGTTGACCTGCAAAAGAATTCTTTTGACGGGTAGCTACCTGTCCATTCTGACTTTCGGATGAAGAATGTCGGCTCTTTTTCTTAGAATCACCCTTAGTAGCTAAAAAGTCAATCCGATCAAGCTCGATGTCTCTGGCTGTGTTAATAATATGAGATAACTCTGTGAATCTTTGCCCCATCAACTTCGGACGGTATTTGTATTGTAAGGCCCATTTAAACTTTTGAATTTGATTTGCGTCAGTACCGGCAAGTGGTCCGGCAAAGGCGACTAATCGAAGAAAGCGGGCCACAAAATCTGTTATTGACTCGTTCTCGTGTTGTTTTATTATAGCAAAGTCTCGAATAAATGATTCACGATCGGCTTCAGTAAAATACTGTTGTAGAAATGCATCACTAAATTCAACCCACGTAGGATTTTCCACAACTGTATTACCTCCTCGTGCCTGCTTCCAAGATTGCCACCACTGATTGGCATCACCCTCTAATTTTATGCAGCCAATCTGACTTTAATGTTATCAGGACATTCTAGTACATCAAATATCTTCTCAAGGTCTTTAATCCAATGCTCGGCCTCAATAGGATTCGCAGCTGATGAGAAAGATTGTGGCTTCTGTTTATGAAACTTTTCTAACCACTGGTGTAGGTTTAGTTGAGTCCCAACTGCAGCAGTAGCAATACCTGTAAGACCAGTGCCTCTGGCAGTATTAGGAGTTGCAGTCTCACTAGCTTGACGAACAGCTTCAACAACCTGAGTTATTAGACCGGGCATCATTGAGTTCAAGGCTTGTTGAACTGCCTCAGAAATATCCGGATTCGGCTGATTAGGAATGGGAATATCATCAGTATAGACCTCCTCTATTCGCCTCCTACGAGCATTCCTTCTTGGTGGCATTCTGATTACACCACAAAAATCATCACGATTAGTAAATTTATCTACAATAAAATTTGTTAAGTAGTGCATAATCTAATATAATATAAAGACTATTTCTATTCTAATCCTAAGTCTACCCATTTCTCACAGGTCAAAGTTAGATATATTCTACAGGTCGCAACCTAGGCTCTGATACCATAAATGTAACATCCCATACTAACCATACCACATTATAAGTATATAGAGCAACTAAGGTAATTTACATAACAAACTATTCATGGTTATAGACAACCAATTGTTAGGTTACATAATATTTACAACCCAAAAGTAACTACACAAAAGTGTGGTCGTCTATCCAGTTAGCCTCCAAAATGCACTCCGGTCACTCAACCCGGATATACCCTAGTCAGTCCTTAAAACCTGCCACGTAATAACAAACGTGGCTGAGCAATAACTCAGTGAACAGATCAACAATATGAATAATAAACAAATTTCAATATGAATGATAATCAACGATACATAAACAATGAAAATTATAGAAATCAATTTAAATCAGAAAGATATAACAAGTGGGTTCACATAATCACCCAATTCCGTGTTTCGTGTTATCCAAGTTCACATGATCACCCGAATACACTAACACGTTGTTCCCAAAAGGATGTACGGTCCTATGGGCATAGGTGAGAACTAGCAGTGTGGGCACAAAAACCCACTAGCCCTCGACGAGGACGCCATAGTGATTATAGCCACCATGGAAACATCACATGCTCGGTGCCCCCGACCAAGTGTCTGGGTAAAGAATAACAACAAATGCAATGTAACGGAATCACAAGAATTGATCAATAATCATTTTTAGCAACAATCCATTCGCGCCTCAGCATTCGAAGTAAAACTCAAGAACCGAGCCAACGGTTCCTATTAGGAGCAATCAACCTTGGAACATTCCTAAGTTGTGCTCAACTAATGGAACACCAAATGGAAATCAAATAAGGAATAATAACAATGAAAATCCAAGAATATATGATTATTGAAGTCTTTTGTACATCAAATTTACCATTAAGTAAATCAATTTCGAATGGAATGACCTTTAGCAATAGGTCATTCCCGTGTCAAAGTAATAAGAGATCCGTACCTTATATAGCCGAGAATCAAAGCAATATGCTCTTATACCAATTATTCCAATCTTTGCTAGTCGAATATCCTATCACAAATAATGTATACTTATAAATTGTACCAATTACCTACCTTTGTTTAACCATCCTAATTTTATGTGTACCCTTCCTTATGACTTAATTAAGCCTTACATAAACCCTAATAACATATAATTCATTGTTAATGTTGGTGATTGGATGATAGGTATCAATAATTAAACATGACATTATAAAGGAAATTCATCCCCTGCACATTTCGGATTCTTTCCATCACTTTTGTGGACATTAACCTCACGCTTAGGAGCCAAATTAAGTGATACCCTCTGAATAAAAAATGGAGATATGTGTGTTATGAATTCAGCCCAACAAGATTCATGTCATTTAAAGCTATGACCAATTCAATACGAAGTTTTTGCCAACAGTGTGTAAATCCCGAGTACACTGTGACCAGCCACTGTAATTCACTGTTTTGACCCACTTAAACTCCGAATTAACTCTCGGACTCTTCATGACAGTTGTAGTAGACGTTCTAAGCTTTCCAAAGACATATTATACACCTTAGTTGGATCAATGGTTGATTTTATACAAATTTTTAAAACCAACAGCTGCTAATGTTTGCTACAATCAACATCAATTTATCACTATTCGAAGATATCATCTCTACCACTAAATTGACAAAATTGGAGAATTTAGTTATGGTTTAACAGCCCCTACATAAATTAAACCAAAACCCACATGAATATTAGATTCCTAAGCACCTAATTCAAGGATTTCAAAGTTCTTACCTTAGGGATGATTATAATATCATGAAGACATTGATTCCTTTAATCCCTTCAAATTTTCAGCACCTAATCAACACATATTCACACACTTATCATATGTATTACAACCAAATAACATAGATTCAAGTTACCCAATGGTTTACCTTCAAGATTTACCTTCAATTCTTCAATGTTTCTTCATTTTATCAACATTATAGCCCAAATGCATGGTGAATTTTGGTTCTAGGGTTTTAGGTGGTGCAATGAGGAAGAAGAGAGGAGAAATCAGATTAATGAAGTTTTATTAATATTAGAATGGTTTTTATATTTTTCAGTTTTTCACATTTAGTCCTTCAAGTTTCAGAAATTGTATCCTCACCATGATTAGTGAACTCTTTTGCATCTAAGTTTAATTCCAGTTTCATTTGTCCAGGTTTAACCCCTCACATGGTTATGTTTGACAAATTTAGTTTGGGTTCAAGTCTTTATGCTTTATGTACAAGCATACAAAGCGAGGACTAACTCCAAACGTTAATTTTTTTACTTAAAGTTCGTTATAAAAGTCCGGTTATTATAACAACCCATTACAATGAGACACGTCATCAAAAACTCTATTCAAAAGTCCTTCAGAACTTCAGAACTTCTTCTCAAAAGTTCTTCAGTACTTTTGAATTGTCTTCAGAACTTCTGAACATTCACTTCAGAACTTCTTCAGAAGTTGTCTTCAGAATTCAGAACTTTTCTGTCTTCAGAAGTTATCTTCAGAACTTCAGAACTTCTATTCTGAACTTCAGACTTCTGAACTGTGACCTCTGAAGTCTGAATATCTGAACAATGACTTTACGAAACATTTCAAACATAGGATCCAAATTCATAGGGTTCTTTGGATCTTAAAAATCTGCCCCTAATGTTTTGTAAATGAATCATAGTCTTTAATCTTCAGATCTTCTCCCCCTTGATTTCTTTGGAAAACATTAGTAGTGTTGCTGATTTTCAAGAACTCCCCCTTGAATAAATCCAAGCTCCCCCTTGAACCAAGGTCTGATCTTTACTTTCAACTTTAACTTCAGATTCAATGTACAATAACTCCGACTGAGTGCACTAATATACTCTTGGAACTGTAGGAATTCAACACATGTGATAAGCTCACAAGAAAAATAATGTATGAATTATATGTCATGACAATCCATTGTGCAACTGCAATTTATAACAAACAATATGTTTGTCTTTGAACCATGAGTTGAATAAGCATTTAGCACCAGAAATTCTTCTGATAAGCTAAAGAAATGGGGAATCAACACAAAGCTTGGATGACCAAAACACCTTTAGGCAATTAAGCTTTGGGAGAAAGATGACATTAAGAACACAATTTCTTGATCATCAAAGTCAAACTAGAAAGATATGCCGATTTCCAGAATACTTCCAGAAGAATGTATAACCAAATCCAGATCCAATCTTTACAATCAGATGAATGATTATCAGCACTCAAATTTCTAACACAAAATAAAATCACCAGATTACTGATTGAAGACACTCAAACTTCTGCTTGATCATAACAGAAAGACGATTGAAGACACTCAAACTTCTAGCATCTTGAGAAAAGAATGCAGAACAATGATTGCAAGTACTCTATAGTCTAAGTGATCATTTCAGAACACAGATTGCAAGCACTCAACGGTCTTGCCTCAAGAATAAAATTTCAGATAAATGATTGCTGAAACTCAAACTTCTAATCTTCAAACCAAATACTGAATCAATTATCCAAATTCTGAAAACTTTACAAATCAGGCTCTTTAGAAAGCATTCATAAAACTTTGACCAATATAGTCAAACTTTGAACAATTGCTGACAAGCTTGAAGAAAATGAGGTTGATGAAATTATAGGGCCATGATAAAAATATCAAAACAAGCTAAGCAATATGAGGATTTCTTGGGCATAGAAATTTAAGCATTCTCTAGTCTAACGGTAAGCTATACTGAATTGTGTTGACATATGCCTTATGCAGAAGCCTTCAATCTTCAAAAATTAAGAAGTATGACAACAAGATAATATTGTAGACAAGTGATGAAAAATCAGTGATTTATATACGATCCATGAAATCTCTTTGATGAATAATGTCCCCCTTCTGAAGTTTAGTACAGTTCTAAACATAATACAAAACTTCTGAATTATAGTCTGACCATTCATTGCAGTTCAGAAGTCTAATAATAATACTTCAGAAGTTCAGTAATACACCTCAGAAGTTAAATAATATACTTCAGAAGTCTGATAATACACTTTAGAAGTTCAATAATACACTTCAGAAGTTCGATAATCCATCTTCTTGAAGTCTGATAAACCATCTTCTGAAGTCCGATAAACCAATTCAATTCAAAAGTCTGATCATTTGAATTGTTCGATCCAAAAAATCTCAGAAACTTAGATTTGCAACAATGATTCTCCAAATTGATGATTATAACATGTTCATAAACATATATCGAGTATTCCTCTTGAACAAATTGTATTGAATCACACAAATTCATCAAAAACTGATACAATTTGTCAAGAACATTTCGTTCAAACACTAAAACCTAGAAACTTCAAATTTTGTCAAATTTGCTCAATAATCATTGAAATTGATGATTATAAATGATTCCATATGAATACGCAGTGATCATAGAATCATTTTGAATGAAAGAACATCAAATTTCTCATTAATTCATCAAAATTCGAACTAAAACTTACTGTTCATCGAGAGAGAGAAAAACTTCACTGATTTCATCAATTTCTTCAAATCTGCTGCAATTGATTGATCGTATCGAAGATAGATTGCTTCGATTCAGCTCTGATAACAATTGATACATCCCATATTACAACAGATCTGGTATGAATCACTCAAGGAATCGTCATTTTATTAGAACTATAGAAAACTCTACAGAGAAACACAATACACTTTAATCGACTCTCATAGAATAACTCTCACATATATGGTGTTCCACATCTAACTTTGAAACAAACTCTCTATATATACTATAAAGGAAATGCTACGATTACATGTATTTATATCACAGCCCAATTAGAATGAGACACGTCATCATAAACTCTATTCAGAAGTTCCTGAGCATAGAAATTTAAGCATTCTCTTGTCTAACTGTAAGCTATATTGAACTGTGTTGTCATATGCCTTATGTGGAAGCCATCAATCTTCAAAAATTCAGAAGTATTACAACAAGATAATATTGTAGACAAGTGATGAAAAATCAGTGATTTGTATACGATCCATGAAATCTCTTTGATGAATAATGTCCCCCTTCTAAAGTTTAGTACAGTTCTGAACATAATACAGAACTTCTGAATTATAGTCTGACCATTCATTGCAGTTCAGAAGTCTAATAATAATACTTCAGAAGTTCAGTAACATACTTCAGAAGTTAGATAATTTACTTCAGAAGTCCGATAATACACTTCAGAAGTTCGATAATCCAATTTCTGAAGTCTGATAAACCATTTTCTGAAGTCCGATAAACCAATTCAATTCAGAAGTTTGATCATTTGAATTGTTCGATCCAAAAAATCTCAGAAACTTAGATTTGCAACAATGATTCTCCAAATTGATGATTATAACATGTTCATAAACATATATCGAGTATTCCTCTTGAACAAATTGGATTGAATCACACAAATTCATCAAAAATTTATAGAATTTGTCAAGAACATTTCGTTCAAGCACTAAAACCTAGAAACTTCAAATTATGTCAAATTTGTTCAATAATCCTTGAAATTGATGATTATAAATGATTCCATATGAATGCGCAATGATCATAGAATCAATTTGAATGAAAGAACATCAAATTTCTCATCAATTCATCCAAATTCGACCTAAAACTTACTGTTCATCTTCGAGAGAGAAAAAATTCACTGATCTCACCAATTTCTTCAAATCTGCTGCAATAGATTGATCGTATCGAAGATAGATTGCTTCGATTCAACTCTGATAACAATTGATAGATCCCATATTACAACAGATCTGGTATGAATCACTCAAGGAATCGTCATTTTATTAGAACTATAGAAAACTCTACAGAGAAACACAATACACTTTAATCGACTCTCATAGAATAACTCTCGCATATATGGTGTTCCACATCTAACTTTGAAACAGACTCTCTATATATACTATAAAGGAAATGCTACAATTACATGTATTTACATCACAACCCAATTACAATGAGAGACGTCATCAAAAACTCTATTCAGAAGTTCTTTAGAAGTTCTGAACTATCTTCAGAACTTCAGAACTTTCACTTCAGAACTTCTTCAGAAGTTGTCTTCAAAATCAGAACTTTTCTTCAGAATTTATCTTCAGAACTTTTCTGTCTTCAGAAGTTATTTTCAGAACTTCTATTCTGAACTTCAGACTTCTGAACTGTGACCTCTGAAGTCTGAATATCTGAACAATGACTTTACAAAACATTTCAAACATATGTTCCAAATTCATAGGATTCTTTGGATCCTAACAGAACTTTATTGTCTCTTAAAATCCTTCTACTCTGTTTGTCACTTTCAAACATGGCAAATCCTAACCTAAACACCATGTATACCTCCGACTCACTTACAAAACATCCCACTCTAATCAGGGAAAAATATCCTCATTGGAAAATTCGCATGATCCACTTCCTTGAAGGTCTAGATCTCAATCTATATGCCTCCATATTGAATGGTCCTTTTATCCCGGTTTCCGTTAGTCCCAGGTTACCTGCAACTGCTACCACTGAAGAAATTCCACCAAGGCATGTCCCTATAAAAAGAGGGAATTAGACCGAGGATGACATAGAGAAGACCGAGGTTGACAAAAAGGCAAAGACACTTCTCATTATGGCACTTCCTAATGATATCTTTCAATCTCTGGATCAGTGTGCTTCAGCTAAAGATCTATGGGATCATTTAGCCAACCAACTTGAGGGAGGATCCAACATGAAGAAAAACAGAAGAGCTCAAACATTGAATGAATACAACAATTTTCAGGCCCTTCCAGAAGAATCTCTTGAGTAGACATTTCATAGGTTCAACACACTGATCAATCAATGTAAAAGACGTGACATCGTTAGGTCACAAGAAGATAACAATATGTTGTTCCTTAAACGTCTGAACCCAGAATGGTCAAATTTGTCCATGTCATTAGAAGCTAACCAAGATCTGGAGCAGTGGTCTTTACACGATGTGTTTGGGACTCTTCAAACTCATGAAAAGGAAGTGGTGCTAAAGAAGACAAGTGTTGGTGGTCCTTTGGCCATAACTTCTGAATCCAGAGGGTCAGGAAGGAGGAGTAGAGATTCTGAGAAGATCGGGAAGAGCAAGGCCCTAATCTCAAAAGTTGATACAAAGGCTGGTCTTTCTGGATCAGATAATGAGGAAATTAATTCCTTCGCTGAGTCCTTGGCTCTTATTATCAGACAATTTACTAGGAAGTTTGGTAATCGTTCCTTCCAGACCAATAAACGATATGACAACAGAAGTGAACGCCTCACTCCAATCTACACACCAAGACATGAAGCTTTGAAAGTGGAAAAGACAGAAGCAGAGAAGAAGGAGGAATAGATGAAGAAGAAGAAAGATGTATGCTACAGGTATGGAAAATCTGGTCATTACTCAAAAAATGCAAGAACACTCTCATCAAAGATAAAGCTTACTACAAGAACAAGTATAAGTACAACAAAGATGAGAGAGCAAAGTATGTTGAACATGAAAACTGGCTCTCTGATCAATCAAGCAATGCAAAGGCCATGTTCTGTGGAATGGCCATGACAAGCGATATAAAGGATCAACCATCAGAAACTCCGGTTTGCACTACCTCTGAATCTTCTGAACTTGAGAAAACTATTTTAAAATTAACTTTTGATTTTCAAAATTTGAAACAAAAACTTCTGAATGAGAAAAAAATATACGAAAAGATCTTGAAAATTCCTTTACTCTAATAGAGAGAGAGAGAGAGAGAGAAATATTCTGAAAAGAGAAGTGGATATTCTCACAGAAGAAAAACAAGAACTTTATGAAGAAAATCAAAGGATTTCAAAACTCAAAAATTCCGCAGAAAGTACTTTTAAAGAACAAATAAATGAGCTTAAAAAGCTTCTGATAGCGAAGGACAGAGAAATTGAGGCTAAAGAAAGTGAGAGATTAAATTCTGTAGCACTTAAAAACTATTTTCAAAAGGAAAGGTAATTTCTACACATTGATCTTCATAGGAAGGTGCTCTTGATCAAAAATTATCAAGACGCTCAGAAGGTGCATGAAAAAATAAATACACAGGTTGGGAAAACAGGCCTTGGTTTCGAGGATTGGGATCCCTTTACTTGTAAAAAGAGATCTACTCTAGATTTTGTATTCTGTTTGGGTAAAGAACAAAAACCCGATTGTTCAATCTTTTATGAACAATCAGTGTTTAAAAGAATAAAATATGAGAATAGACATCAAGTTCGAAAACTCAAATATAAAAATATCAAGTACATTTCTGAGAAGATGAACCAAGTGAATCTCAATCAAATTCAGAAGAAGAATGACATTTTTTATTTTGGTTCATTCACTCAAATAACTTTAAACCCAGAAGATGAGGAGTTCATACCAATACAGGCAAAACAAGAGTTGAGACTCATATTTGAAAAAGACATTCTTAACACTCTGGATTCTTGTTATTCTCAAAACAATACAAATCTTCAAACAGAAGATTCTCAAAACAATCCAGAGATTTTTCTCTCTTCCTTTCTCAACAAATAGACATTGAGATAGAAGTAGTATATCACTGGGAAAACGAAAATCAAATGACGATGATTTCTTTGATTGATAAAATAATTATTATCCAATTTTGAAAATCGTATGCTTCCTACCCTTGTACGGATCAAAACTTATATAAAGGATATCAACGCTCCCTTTATGTATACGAATGAACCTACAGAAGTTAGGGCAGCTGGATTGGAAGTTGTAAACTTTCAAATGGAATACCAGTAATCTCTGTTCCTCCAAAAGAACTAAGGAAAGAGGTCCCCATTCATCAAGATTTCCTTGGAATGTCTCTACAAGCTAAAACATGTCTGGAACTTGAGAAAAATGCTAAAATCAAGCAGGATGCTAAACTTGCGCGGCAAAATCTAAAGTCAAAGCCTCAAAAGTACACTTATGAACGAAAAGCAAAGTGGAAGTTTAATGTTCCTAATTCTTCTGTTTCAGTAAGTTCTTCCAAAGAGACAAGAGAGTAGATGTTCAAGACGAAACCAACAGAGAAGAATCATTTAGTTCCTAAGCATAAGTCTAGGTTAGATAAGAAGTTCTTTTGAACAACTGATGCTAGAATAGACAAACATAAGAACTATTGTAATTATCATTCAAGTAATGAAAAGTCAATAAATTCTTTTATGTCCCAGAACTCTGAATGTTTCTCATCTCAAACTCAAACAATTCTTCTCCAATCAAAACTATTTTTCTTCTTACTCCTAGAAAAGATCAAAACTTAAAAATCAGAATTCAAATAAGTCTAAGCTAAAATCAGATAAACCAGAAGTTTTCAACAAATCTGCAAGATCTTCTAAATACTAAAATAAGATCAATAAGAATCAGAAACCTAACTATAAACGACTCATTATGAAATGGGTACCTAAATCTCTCTGATTATGATTGTAGAAACAGTGTGTGCATATCTGGTATCTTGACTCTGGATGCTCGAGGCAAATCTGGTGGAGCAGTAACATTTGGAGATAATGGTAAGGGTCAAATAAAGGCTAGGGTACTCTACAAGAAGGCAACATTACCTTATCAAAAGTAGCTCATGTTTCTGGATTGAAACATAATCTTTTAAGTGTTAGTCAACTCTGTGATGCTAAGATGTTAGTTGTTTTTGATGAAAAACATTGCTAAATAATGTCTAATGCAGGACATAAGTTGTGGAGACCCGACAAAAAAGGTAACCTATACATGATGGACTTCACTTCTAAAGATGGTACAGACCCCCTTTGTCTTAACTCTAAGAAGAGTGAAGTAGCTTGGCTCTGGCATCATAAACTCTCTCACTTAAACTTTCAAAATCTCGAATTACTGGTAAAACATAACCTGGTTTAGGGCCTCCCAGAGGTTTACTTTCAGAAGGATCATCTCTGCCCTGCTTGTGAAATGGGCAAAATCAAAAGAGCATCCTATAAAACAAAGAGTCATCATTCTTGTGTCAGACCTCTGCAAATGCTACATGTTGACCTCTGTGGTCCCATTCCTGTGCTGAGTCTTTCGGGGAAAAAGTATATACTTGTAGTAATTGATGAATATTCCAGGTATACTTGGCTTGCCTTTGTGCGACAAAAGTCAGAAGTCCAGGTGGTACTAATCAATATGATGAAGAGGATACAAGTGCTTCTGAATAAGAATATTCAACAGTTGAGAAGTGACAACGGTACTGATGTCAAGAATACCAAACTTGATGAGTATCTCACAAACGAAGGAATCTCTCGAAGCTTCTCATCTGTACGCACTCCTCAACAAAATGGTTTGGTAGAAAGAAGAAATCATACTCTAGTTGAAGCAGCAAGAACTATGCTTGCAGCTTCCAGTTTTCCGACACATTTATGGGCTAAGGCTGTCTCTACTGCATGTTTTACACAAAACAGATCGATAAATGTCAAGAGACATCTCAAAACATCATATGAGCTTATCAATAATAGAAAACCTTGTTAGACTTCTGAAGTATGAGTCAAAGATGACGTGGCGGCATTCACTTGTAGATCTAGTCTTTAAAACAGAATTTGTTAGACGCTCCTCTATGAGGTGGCATTTTGTAATACGCTAAAGTGTTGACTTTCTGTTTTTGTAATAGTATAAATTGATCTGTACTTTCACTTTAATAGTTGTCGATTGAAGATCATTAGTGAAGAACACTTTGCGCACAATTCTCAGTTTCTTGTAATCGATCCTCAGGTTATAATACGAAGTTGATCTGTTCTACATTTTTCTACTGTTCTTATTACTGTTGATTAATCAATATTAATTGCTTCCGCTTACATTCTGATATATGAATTTATTGATTAATCATTGAAGAAGAATTCTGGAACCAACAATTGGTATCAGAGCCTTCTAATCAATCTGTTGATTATTCGATCTCCTTAATTTGGAATTTTCTCTCTTCATTGTTGCAGTAATTTCCTGTTTTAACTACTGTTCATAATTCTACCCTGTTTTACGAGATTTTATTAATTCATAGTAATTTTCTCCGAAAACAGTGGTAATTGTAGTTAATATTTTGAAGAATTAGTAAGACTATCTCTTTGTTATTCAATTCAATTGAAGTTTAATCGTTCTAAATTTCAAATCAATTCTTCCTCTCGATTCTCTACTTCCTACGAACAAAATGGCAAATTCAAATCTGAATTCTGTTTATACTTCTGGATCACTGACGAAACCTCCTACTCTCATAAGTGATGAATATCCTCAATGGAAAATCCGAATGGTAAATTTCTACGAGGGACTGGATGCTGGCCTATTTCCAATCATTCAAAATGGTCCTCTGGTTCCTATGTCTATTATTCCGTGAATTCCAGCAACGGCCAATACTGATGAAATTCCTACCAGGCAAGTTCCAAAGCTGAAGGGAAACTGGTCTGATGAAGAAAAAGCCAAAGTTGAACTAGCCAAAAAGGCTAAAACTCTTCTTATCATGGCTATTCCAAATGAGATTTTTCAATCTCTGGATTCCTGTGATACTGCCAAGGAATTATGGGATCAACTAGAAAATCTTCTGGAAGACGGTGCTAAAATAAATACAACAGCTTTCAAGCCATTGCTGATGAATCTCTGGAACAAACTTTTCATAGATTTAACAATCTGATAAATCTATGCAAAAGATGTGATATCATTCGGTCAAAGGAAGACAATAATGTCTTATTTCTGAAGAGATTAAATCCAGAATAGTCAAACCGTCCATGTCTTTACAAGCCAATCAAGATCTTGAGCAATTGTCTCTACATGACGTATTTGGAACTCTTCAAGCTCATGAGAAGGAAGTTGTACAAAAAAAACAATAGGTGGTCCTCTGGCTTTGATTTCTGAATCAAAGGGAATGATCAGAAGAAAAAGGGAAGATAGAAGAGTGAAAAGCAAGCCATTCATGTCAGAAGCTGCTCCAGAAGAAGATTCTGATTCTGATGATGATATAAAGGCATTTGCTGATTCTTTGGCTCTTATAACCAAACAATTTACAAATCGGTTTGGAAATAGGACTTTTCAATGAAATAGAAGGTTTGATCGTTCTTCTACTCATATTCCTAAGCAAGAGGTTCAGAGATCCGAAAAGACTGAAACAGAGAAGAAGGAAGAGGAAATGAAGAAGAAAAAGGATGTATGCTATAGATGCGGAAAACCAGGACACTACTCAAAAGAATACAGAGGAGCTCTGAACAAAGACAAGACGTACTACAAGAATAAATATAAGTACAATGTCACTGAAAGAGCTCATTATGTTGAAAAATAGAACTGGTTAGGAGATGAATCCAGCGGAGATGAAGCTATGTTTTGTGGGATGGCTAATTCGAATGAATCAGAAGATCAACCTTCTGAGTCACCGGTTAGTAATTTCTCTGACTCATCTGAACTTGAGAATACAATTGTTCTTTTGTCAAATAATTTTGAGGAACTTAAACAAAAGCTTACAATTGAAAGGAAGTTACGAAAAGGTATTGAGAAAACTCTTTCCACAATACAAAGGGAAAAAGATATTTACAAAAGAGAAATGGATATCTTAACATAAGAGAAACTGGAACTTGACACTAAGAAAGAAAAGATTTCTAAAACTTTGAAAGACACAGAGGTTTTGTTAAAAAAGGAGCGCTTAAGTTTTAAGAAACTTCTGGAAGAAAAAGATAAGGAGATTCAAATTAAGGAAAGTGACAGATTAAATTCTGTAGCACCTAAAAACTATTTTCATAAAGAGAGAGAATTTTTATATATTGAACTTCAAAACAAAATGCACCAGATCAAAACATATCTGGATGCTCAAAAAGTTCATGAGAAAATAAGTACACAAGTAGGAAGGTCTGGAATCGGGTTTGAAGATTTAGATCCTTACACGTGTGAAAAGAAGTCTTGTTTAAACTCTGTTCAGAAGAAGAATGATATTTTCAAGTTTGGTTCAACTGTTCTTATAAAATTGAATCCAGAGGCTGATGCGTTTATTCCTATTCAAGCAGAGGAAGAATTAAGACTTAGTTTTGAAAATGATCTTCTCTTGACTCTGGACAATTGTTTTAAACTTGAGAATGACAAACAAAAAGAGTTAGAAAACAAACCATAGATTTTTCCTTGTTCCTTAATTGATTTAAATCTTTCTGAAGTTCAAGAAGAGTTAGAAGAAGTCATATATCCCTGGGAAAATGATGATCAGAGTGAGGATTTCTTTGACAATTCAGAAACATATCTTTCTCACTTTGAACATCAATCTAAAACTCCAGAGGTTATTAAAAATAAAGACGCCCCACTTTTATTTACAAATGAATCTCTGGAGATAAGAGCCTCTGGAATGAATGTTCAGAAACATTCAAATGGAATTTCAATTTTCTCTGTTCCTTCTGAAAAACGAAAAACTTATATACATCCAGCTTTTATAGGAATGTGTCTGAAAGCTAAAACTTGTCTTGAACTTGAAAAAGAAGAAAAACTTAAAAAGAAGATCCTTATCCAAACTCCTAAATCTTATACTCCAAAATTTTCTTATGTCCAGAAAGGTAAATGGAAATCTAATCTTTTTGTTCCTGTTTCAGTAAATCCAAAAGCTTCTGTGAAGGTAAATCCGAAGAAATCATAGCTGAAGAATATCCCAGATTCTAAACATATGTCTAGTCTAGATAGGAAGTTCTTTAGAACAACTGATACTAGAAAAGACAGTCGTAAAAATAATTGTAATTATCATTATCGTAATGAAAATTCAATAAAATCTTCTATGTTTCAGAATTCTGAATGTTTTTCATTATTCTTAAAATTACAACAATTTTTCTCAAGGACTTCAAATTTATTAACTGCCAACCATTCATACTTCAATAAGAATAAAACAAAGAAAAACAAAAAATACAAACAATCCGCCTTTACCTTCTGTTAAATCAAATCAAGAGCAAATAAAAAAGGCTGATAAAACAAAAACTAACATTAAAGGACCCATAATGATATGGGTACCTAAGAAACTTTGATCTTGATTGCAGAAACAGCGTGTGCATATCTGGTATCTTGACTCTGGATGCTCGAGGCACATGACTGGTTCACGAAACTTACTCTCCAAATTCAAAAACAAAAGTGGTGGAGCTGTAACGTTTGGTGATAATGGTAAGGGTCAGTTTAAATGCTATGGTACTTTATAGGAAGGTAATATTACCTTATCAAAAGTAGCTCATGTTTCAGGTTTGAAACATAACCTCCTAAGTGTAAGTCAACTCTGTGATTCTAAGATACTTGTCGTATTTGATGAAAAACATTGTTACTTATTTTCTAAGGCAGGTGAGGAGCTTTGGAGGGCAGTCAGAAAAGGTAATCTCTACATGATGAAGTTTACCTCCAAGGATGGTAAGGAAACCTTATGCCTTGTCTCCAAAAAGAGTGAAATTGCATGGCTCTAGCATCATAAAATGTCTCACTTAAATTTTGACAATCTTGAGTTGCTCGTCAAACATAATATGGTATCTGGACTTCCTGAAGTTCATTTTCAGAAAGATCACCTTTGCCCTGCATGTGAAATGGGCAAGATCAATCGAGCATCCCATAAAACAAAAAGTGATCATTCATGCATTAGACCTCTACAATTGTTACATGTTGATCTTTGTGGACTAAATCACACACACCAGATCTTATCATTGGTAGTCGTTCTGAGGGTGTCAAAACACGATCTACTACAGCAAATGAAGCTTTCAATGTCAACTTTCTTAGTATGATCGAACCCAAGAAAGTTCATGAATCCTTAGTTGAACCAAGTTGGGTAGAAGCAATGCAGGAGGAGTTACTTCAATTTGAACGTAACAAAGTTTTGAACTTAGTACCATTACCAAAAGGCAAAGTTGCAATTGGTACTAAGTGGGTCTTCAGAAATAAACAGGATGAAGACGGAATTGTGATCAGAAACAAGGCTCGTCTGGTGGCAAAAGGTTATTGTCAAGAAGAAGGCATTGATTACGATGAAACCTTTGCTCCTGTTGCAAGACCGGAGGCAATATGACTTTTTCTGGCATTTTCTGCATACAAAAAATTTAAAGTATATCAAATGGATGTTAAATGTGTATTTCTAAATGGAAATCTCAAAGAAGAAGTGTATGTTGAACAACCTACTGGCTTTAAAGATACAAGACATTCAAAATACGTCTATCTTCTTGACAAAGCTCTGTATGGCTTAAAGCAAGCACCCAAAGCTTGGTATGAACGTTTATCCAAGTTTCTGATCAGCAAAGGGTATGAGAAAGGTAAAATTGATACCACACTTTTCATCAAAAGAGGCAAAGGTATGTTAACTACTGTTCAAATTTATGTGGATGACATAAATTTTGGTTCTACTCATCAAACAGAAGTTGATTTGTTTTCTAAATTGATGGAAACTGAATTTGAAATGTGTATGATGGGAGAACTAACATTCTTTCTAGGACTCCAGGTTAAGTAAAGTACCTCTGGTATTTTTATTAATCAAGCAAAATATGTCTCAGACATGTTAAAGAAATTTCATTTTCAAAATTCATCACCTATGAAAACACCTATCTCTCCTAGTATGAAACTAGGTCCTGATCCTTCTGGGAAACCAGTAGATGTCACGGGCTACAGAGGTATGATAGGGGCTCTTCTGTATTTAACTGCTAGTAGGCCTGATATTATGTTTGCCACCTGTCTTTATGCTCGTTATCAAGCCAATCCAAAAGAATCTCATTTGGCCGCTGTTAAAAGAATTTTTAGATACTTAAAGGGAACTCCCTCATTGGGTCTCTGGTATCCTAAAAATTTTGGGTTTGATTTAAGGGCATATACAGATTCTGATCATGCAGGATGCAAGCTGGACAGAAAAAGTACCTCTGGTAGTTGTCAACTTTTGGGAAATAGACTTATAAGTTGGACATCCAAGAAACAAAATTGTGTATCCACATCTACTGCAGAGGCTGAATATGTTGCTGCTGCTAGTTGCTGTTCACAAGTTATTTGGATGAAGACTCAACTCAGAGACTATGGACTGATATATGATAAGATTCCCATCTTATGTGATTCAGAAAGTGCCATTGCCATTACTGAAAACCAAGTCCAGCACTCCAAAACAAAGCGTATTGATGTCAGGTATCATTTTATCAAAGATCATGTAGAGAAGGGCACAATTGAAATGTATTTGTCTCTACTGATTATCAACTAGCTGATATTTTTACAAAAGCTCTGGATGAGAAGCGTTTTTATTTTTTGATCAACAAGTTGGGAATGATAAACATGTAAATCTTAATTCTTTTTATTACTCAGAACTGATCAGAGACCTCTGATCGATTCTGATGGTTTTATCAAGAAGCATTCAGAAGTCTCTGACCATCTCTGTTGAAGATTCTTATTCCTTTATATCCAAGTGACAACATAAAGGAAGCATCTCTTGAAAAGCGAAGGGGGAGATTGGTACAACTTCTGAGGGGGAGCTTCGAGCTTGTTTCAAGGGGGAGAAAAATTAAGTCTAACTTCTGTTAGCTGTCCTCTGAACACTCTTTTCTTAAAATGATTATTTTAGATTTGTTTCTTCTGATTAACTCTTGCCATCAAGGTTATTCAAAATTTTCAGATTTAACTTAATCTTTTCTTGAAAATTTTGTTCTTTTGACATTCTTAGGTCAAATATTTTTTGTTGTCTTATTTTTTCTTCTGAAATTTTAAACATAAATAAGTCTATTTTTTTAACTCTTGCCGTCAAGGTTAATTAAAAATTTTCTTATTATTTATTAATTTCTTAAGAAACATTTGACTAAGAAAATATTAAACTTTCATTTGGATCCAAACTGCTTTATTTTTCTTCCAAATGTCTGATTTTAAATTCATTAGAAAGGATTAATAAAAAATTGGTTTAATCAAATTAAAATATTATTTTCTTCTTGATTAAATTTTTTTTTCTTATTATTCTCTTTCTAATTTTTTTTGAGGGATAATCAAACGGTTTATCTTTGATAAACCTTTCAGTGACTCAACACATGTTGCTAAGTCATCATTAACACGGTTTATGCTTTACACGTGTCTTTCATCGTGTGATTGCATGACTACACGACTGCGTGCTTACCTAAGTATAACTGAATCGTTTTTTTTCTTCCCCAAATTCAAAAACCCTTCCCTTTCCACCAAAACCCTCTAGCTCTCAACATCTCTCATATATAAACCCTATACACAGTATCTCGTCTTCTTCCTCGCGATTTCTACAGTATTTGCTTCCCCACAGTAATTCTTCCAAAGATACCTAACCAATCTTCAATGGCCTCCCAACTTGCAAACCCAAATGTCAAGGACGATGAAGGTCGTCTTGTTGATTCTACCGCTGACAGTGTTCCAATCGTCAAATTGCCTTTGAAGGCAAATAATGTGCAGGTTCTACTCGATCCCAACACCTATTTGGCCGAATTCAGAGTCCTGGTTGAATTCCTTTAGCAACATCAACTGAACCGTGCTCTAACCTTGACAAATCCTAATGTTCCTGAGCTCTATGTCCAAGAAGTGTGGCAATCCATGTATATAGCTGATGAAGAAGCCCTGTGTGGAAATTTTAGTCATCCCAATACCCCTGAAAATGTTGTGGAAATACCCATTACCAAGAAGAAAATTGCCAGGTATTTTCACTTGCCTTCCTCTACACTTGAAGATCATGATGAGATTGTGCCAAATCCTGCCCTAGACCAGAATCCATCACCTAAAGCCCTGCTCTCATTTGTTCAATTTTTGGGATATAATGAGCAATTATCCAAATTTTCTGATTTTAAGCGCAAGAAACTGCCCCCTATGTGGAATACCCTTATCTCCATTCTCAACAAAAGCCTCACATGCAAAATTGGCTCTCAAGACCAAGCCAGCAGAAACATCCTTACAATTATATATGGAGTGTACTTTAACCGTCCTCTGGATTACGCAAATCTCATCTTTCAGGAGATCAAAGCCGCTGTTCACACCAAAGTGTCTCTCCAGAATCAAGGAAAACCATTACCTGCTTTGATGTTTCCAAGGTTTTTGTCTCTGTTCACATACCCAGCGATTGGTGCTCTTAAAGCTCCTATGATCCAACCATTCTGCAAAATCGCTTCAATGAGATCCCATAAACCAACTATCGACATCAACGGTTATTCATCTCCAAGGGAACTCTCCAGGTATATGCTTGACCTTATTCCTTCCACCTCTCTCTATCTCTTATCTTATAAACGCTCTATGGTATTCTCAGAACAGAGAATACCTACCCCAGAGCTCTTAGAGCCAAATGTAGGAAGTAAGGGGTCAGGTGAGGCTGAGGTTGAAAAGAATACGAGTGCAAATCCGAGTGTTTCTACCCATGCCGACCTCTTAATGCAAGAAGGTACTGAAGATGTCCATAGAGACACATTTGAGCGTAACTCTCCTTCTTCCCAAAGGGATCCCACATATGCTGAGGTAGATGTCAACACATCTACTTTCATTGAACAAGGACCACCCAGTCCAAACCACCCAGAAACCATCCGATCAGAGGATAATTCTATATCTTCTACATCAAGCACAACCAGGGAAACCTCTTCTTCATCATTCTCTCAACAGAATGATGATGATAATATAAGAGTTCATTTCCCCCAGAACTCGCCACACTCCACACACAATGTTGATGTCTCTGTGACCAACAAAGTCATAGGAACCTCGGAAGATAAGTCCATATCTTTTGATAGTTTAGAAGCTGAGGAAATCCCATCAGAGGGGTTACAGCCACAGGACGCACCACTTACCGGAGTGTTTACACTTCATCAAGGTAAGCACATTGTCTTCAGCACCTCATCCTCTGATGATGAGGACTCTGTTGAGACAATCAGAACAACCGAAGAGGTGCCTGTTAATCACAGCCCTCGAAGACAGGTTGGAAGTCCTTCCACACTCAACGTCAAAACATGTGTGAAACATAACCTCCTAAGTGTAAGTCAACTCTGTGATTCTAAGATACTTGTCGTATTTGATGAAAAACATTGTTACTTATTTTCTAAGGCAGGTGAGGAGCTTTGGAGGGCAGACAGAAAAGGTAATCTCTACATGATGAAGTTTACCTCCAAGGATGGTAAGGAAACCTTATGCCTTGTCTCCAAAAAGAGTGAAATTGCATGGCTCTAGCATCATAAAATGTCTCACTTAAATTTTGACAATCTTGAGTTGCTCGTCAAACATAATATGGTATCTGGACTTCCTGAAGTTTCATTTTCAGAAAGATCACCTTTGCCCTGCATGTGAAATGGGCAAGATCAAACGAGCATCCCATAAAACAAAAAGTGATCATTCATGCATTAGACCTCTGCAATTGTTACATGTTGATCTCTGTGGTCCCATTGCAATTCAGAGTCTTTCTGGTAAAAAGTATATACTGGTAATTATTGATGAATTTTCTAGATATACTTGGCTTGCTTTTGTTCGACAGAAGTCAGAGGTACCTATCGTACTCCAGAATATGATGACCAGAATTCAAGTTCTTCTGCACCAAAAGATTCAACAGCTAAGAAGGGACAATGGTACTGAATTCAAGAATGCCAAGCTTTAAACATACTTTGTTACAAATGGAATTACTAAGAACTTCTCTGCTGTATGCACTCCCTAACAGAATAGTGTCGTTGAACGTCGCAACAGAACATTGGTCGCAGCAGCCAGAATGATGCTTGCAGCTTCTGGTCTTCCCATACACTTTTTGGCAGAAGCTGTAGCCACTGCTGGTTTTACTCAAAATCGCTCAATAATCGTCAAGAGGCATCTCAAACCTCTTATAAGCTTGTTAACAAAAGAAAACCATCTGTTAAATTCTTTCATATCTTTGGTTGCAGGTGTTTTATCTTAAATGACAGAGATAAACTTGGCAAGTTTGATTCAAAATCCGATGAAGCTAAATATTTAGGATATTCTTTAAATTCTAGAGCTTTTCGTGTTTTTAACCTAAGAAAAAAAACTGTTATGGAAAGCAGTAATGTTGATTTTGATGATCAAACACAGCTGACTTCTGAATATTCCTCTTCAGAACTCAAACTTAATACTGTCACCTCCGACTACCTTTCAGGTTCCAGAGAGTCTGAGATTGATGCTATTTTTCGAGATTTTTTGGGCGACGAAATATTGTCAGAACCAACTTCATCTTTGAACATACCCGAAGTTCTTCATGCCTCTGGCATAAGTTTTTCTGGTTCTACTTCTTCTGAACCACCCTCTTCCTTACCTTCTGTTCCAACATCTGATTGTCCAAAAGCCTCTTCTGTTCCATCATCTGAGGGGGAGACAGATACAAGAGACTCAGAATTAGTATCTTCAGAAACAGTCATTCCAACTTCTGAAGCAGTCATTCCAACTTCTGACACAGAAGTGCAGGCTCAACAAATATCACAAACAAGGATGAAGAAATGGACTAAATCACACACACCAGATCTTATCATTGGTAGTCGTTCTGAGGGTGTCAAAACACGATCTGCTACAGCAAATGAAGCTTTCAATGTCAACTTTCTTAGTATGATCGAACCCAAGAAAGTTCATGAATCCTTAGTTGAACCAAGTTGGGTAGAAGCAATGCAGGAGGAGTTACTTCAATTTGAACGTAACAAAGTTTGGAACTTAGTACCATTACCAAAAGGCAAAGTTGCAATTGGTACTAAGTGGGTCTTCAGAAATAAACAGGATGAAGACGGAATTGTGATCAGAAACAAGGCTCGTCTGGTGGCAAAAGGTTATTGTCAAGAAGAAGGCATTGATTACGATGAAACCTTTGCTCCTGTTGCAAGACCGGAGGCAATATGACTTTTTCTGGCATTTTCTGCATACAAAAAATTTAAAGTATATCAAATGGATGTTAAATGTGCATTTCTAAATGGAAATCTCAAAGAAGAAGTGTATGTTGAACAACCTGCTGGCTTTAAAGATACAAGACATCCAAAATACGTCTATCTCCTTGACAAAGCTCTGTATGGCTTAAAGCAAGCACCCAAAGCCTGGTATGAACGTTTATTCAAGTTTCTGATCAGCAAAGGGTATGAGAAAGGTAAAATTGATACCACACTTTTCATCAAAAAAGGCAAAGGTATGTTAACTATTGTTCAAATTTATGTGGATGACATAATTTTTGGTTCTACTCATCAAACAGAAGTTGATTTGTTTTCTAAATTGATGGAAACTGAATTTGAAATGAGTATGATGGGAGAACTAACATTCTTTCTAGGACTCCAGGTTAAGTAAAGTACCTTTGGTATTTTTATTAATCAAGCAAAATATGTCTCGGACATGTTAAAGAAATTTCATTTTCAAAATTCATCACCTATGAAAACACCTATCTCTCCTAGTATGAAACTAGGTCCTGATCCTTCTGGGAAACCAGTAGATGTCACGGGCTACAGAGGTATGATAGGGTCTCTTCTGTATTTAACTTCTAGTAGGCCTGATATTATGTTTGCCACCTGTCTTTATGCTCGTTATCAAGCCAGTCCAAAAGAATCTCATTTGGCCGCTGTTAAAAGAATTTTTAGATACTTAAAGGGAACTCCCTCATTGTGTCTCTGGTATCCTAAAAATTTTAGGTTTGATTTAATGGCATATACAGATTCTGATCATGCAGGATGCAAGCTGGACGCGAGAGTGAAGGGGCTCCATGTTTTGGAGAAACACCGGTTACACATTCTGAATTTGTCACCAATGCAGCGTTTCAGGCATTTGGTGATAAAATTCAGAGATCTGTGGAAGATCTAAAACTATCCTTGGATTCTCAAAATGCCATTCTTCTGGCAATTCAAAACGAACAAAGACAGAATACGCAAACTCTGGAGGCGCTCAGAAAGCTTATTTCTACACCTGCAGAAGCTCATCAGAACCAAGCTACTGATCATTTTTCTTCTTTGCATAACGGCATCCAGGCAAACTCTAACGCTATCTTTTTCATACCTGATGCAATTCAAACTCCAGATGTCACCATCTCTGTTGATGAATATAGTTCTTTAGTGGCAGATCTCAACAAAATTATTAAAGCTGTTCATCCCTCTGAAGACACTTCTGAGTCCTCTCTGGTAAAGAAGTCCGACATGGCTGTTTTCCAAAAGGCCATGCTTAACAGAATTAATTCTCTCTCTTCTAAATATGTCTCCAGAACAACTACAAGCACTTCAAATGTGGATTTTGAAGCTCTCATCTATGGACACCTCTGTCTCTCAACTTACAAATATTGTAAGTTCTCTTTCTGATGCATTTAACGCCAGGAAAAAGGCTAAGGAGGAGCGCTCTTGCAGAAAAGCAGAGCTTAAACGGAAAAGGTCTAAGGATCAGGATCCTGAGTCTAAAAAGGGGGAGAAAGCACAAGAAGCCAAGAAAGCCAAATCCACTACCAATGCTGAAAAGCTCCAATCCAACGAAGTCTCCATCTACTTCTGACAAACACCAACCACCTTCCAAGCAGCAAACTCATTCTGCTCAACCTTCATATACCCAAACTCCTCTAACTCCAACCCCATTAGCCACTCACTCTGGGCCTCTACCAAAAGACCCAGAAATAGCCAAATTTCTTCTAGAAGTAACTGGCAATACAAGGAAAGCGCCATACTCATCATCTACTCAAGCAGCTATAGCCAAAGAAAAGGATGCTAAGGCAAGAGCTGATGCATAAGCTAAAGTCGAAGCCCTAAATAAAGAGAGGAGAGAAGCTGAGTTGAAAGCTAAAGCAGAAGAAGACAGAGCCAATTTTGAAGCAGAACTGCTAAGGTAAAAGCTGAAGAAGCCAGAAGACGAGCTGATTTAGAAAAGGAAAGGATTGAAAAAGAAAAGGCAAGGGTAGAAGAAGAGAGAGAGAGAGAGAAAGGAAGCTAGAGAGAAGGCAAAACAAGAAAAATCACAGAGAAGAAGGGCTATCCGTGAAGAAGCAGCCCAGAGGTTGGGAAATCTTGATCTTCCAAAAATTGAAATTATCATAAACAGTATGTATGCTCCAAACGATCAAAAGATTTATTTAATGCTGCCCAACTTCTCTAATGCCTATAACGTAAGTGATGCTGTAAAAGACAAATTCATGGCACACAGACAAGCAAGGAAGGATGTCTACACTTCTGTACCTATCAAACGGATCTCTGCTATAAAGCACTCGCAATTTGAAGATACAGAGATCTGGTACACGATCTATGAAATAATCAGAGACGACAATCAAACTAGGTACTTCTGTGATAATGACTTACTATTGTTTCTGGAAAGCTTTATGAAAGTCCAAGTGGCCAAAGGTATTGATAGCCAAGACAAAGTTGCCTACTCAAGAATAATTGAATGCATGAAGTCTTTGTTAATATACAAGAGGCAAGTCGACATCCAGATAGGGCTAAACTTCAACGTTGATAATCTTGCCATCTCTGCACCAAATGAAGAATTAGAAAACATCAGTTCGTTCAGAGTTGGTAAGTTTTTACTACAACAAGAAGAAGGGGTCATCTTTAGAAGACCAGACAGAAGAAGTTTTTTCAGAATAAAGGACGCACATCGATACTCTTCAGAAGTTGTATACATTGCAAAATGTTACATATCTACTAGTGCAAATGAACACGATCCAGAAGTACTTGAAAGGATGATCAAGAGACTTGACAGCCTATTATCAATCAGAGAGGTCATCAACAAAATTGCAAAGATCGTATCTGAAGTTGCTCCTTTCTGAACAAACGCCATTCTTCTGACTTCATACTTAGGGGGAGATTGTTAGACTATTGAAGTATGAGTCAAAGATGATGTGGCAGTATTCACTTGTAGATCTAGTCTTTAAGGTGTTGAGTTATTAGACGTGGCAGCATTCACTCGTATTAGACGCTCCTCTATGAGGTGGCATTTTGTAATACGCTAAAGTGTTGACTTTCTGTTTTTGTAATAGTATAAATTAATTTTTACTTTCACTGTAATAGTTGTCGATTGAAGATCATTAGTGAAGAACACTTTGCGCACAATTCTCAATTTCTTGTAATCGATCCTCAGGTTATAATACAAAGTTGATTTGTTCTTCATTCTTCTACTGTTCTTATTACTGTTGATTAATCAATATTAATTGCTTCCGCTTACATTCTACTATATGAATTTATTGATTAATCATTGAAGAAGAATTCTGGAACCAACAAACCTACAGTTAAATATTTACACATTTTTGGCTGCAGGTGTTTTATTCTTAATGACCGTGACAAGCTTGGAAAATTCGACAAGAAACCCGATGAAGCTAAATTCTTGGGATATTCTCTGACCTCAAAAACTTTCAGAGTATACAATCTCAGAACCAAGACAGTCATGGAAAGCATTAACGTCGACTTTGATGATCAAGCACACATGACTTCTGATTATTCTGACTCAGAACTCAAGCTTAACAATGTAACATTTGACTATCTGTCAAGCCCCAGAGAATCTGAAATAGATGCCATATTCAATGATTTTCTTGTAGAAGAAATAACATTTGAAAAAATTGTCAGAAATCCTCAAGTCAATATATATCATAAGCACTGCAAGCTTCTGGAATCACAATATCAGGACCTTTTGAGACATCAAATTCAAATGCAAGTCCAAAGGAATCGATGTCTCCTGATACAGAGTGCCTCACTCCAATCTCCAATTCCTCTGTGTCTTCGTTGAGGGGGAGACATTAGGTTCTATTCCATAACTTGTTCAGATTCCAGAAGAATGAAGTTGAAACCTCACAAATCCCCCAAACAAGAATGAAATGATGGACAAAAGCTCATACTTCCAAACAAATAATTGGTGATCCCTCTTTTGGAGTCAAAACAAGATCTGCCACTGCTAACAAGGATTTCTTTGTAAATCTTTTAAGCATGATCGAACCAAAGAAAGTTCATAAAGCTCTGCAAGAACCCAACTGGATAGATGCAATGCAAGAAGAGGTTCTTCAATTTGACCGAAACAATGTGTGGAAGCTTGTACCATTACCTAAAGACAAAACATCAATCGACACTAAATTGGTCTTCAGAAATGAGAAGGACGAAGATGGAATTGTGATCAGAAACAAAGCAAGGTAGGTAGCCAAGGGTTATTGTCAAGAAGGCATTGATTATGATGAAACCTTTCCCAGTAGCAAGGTTAGAAGCAATCAGATTGTTTCTGGCTTTCTCTGCTTACAAGGATTTCAAAGTATATCAAATGGATGTCAAATGTTCCTTTCTGAATGGTAAACTTAAAGAAGAAGTATATGTTCAATAACTCCCTACTTTTGAAAGTGCAAAACATTCAGAGCATGGTGTGAACGATTATCAAAGTTTTTGATTGAAAACAAGTATAAGGTAAAATTGATACTACTCTGTTCATCAAAAGAAGCAAAGGTGTGTTGACTGTAGTTCAAATCTATGTGTATGATATTATATTTGGTTCTACGAATCAAGTAGAAGTTGAGTTGTTTTCAAAACTAATGGAAAGTGAATTTGAAATGAGCATGATAGGAGAATTAACATTCTTTCTAGGGCTTCAAGTCAGACAAACCACCTCTGGCATTTTCATAAATCAAACCAAGTATGTTTATGATATTTTAAAGAAATTCAAACATCACAATTCCACTACAATTAAAACACCAATCTCACCTAGAACAAAGCTTGACGTTGATCCCTCTGGGAAACAAGTTGATGTCAAAAACTATAGAGGCATGATTGGATCTCTTCTGAACTTAACTGCTAGTATTATGTACTTAACTGATAGTAGACCAGATATAATGTCTGCCACCTTTCTTTGTGCTAGATACAAAGTCAATCCAAAGGAATCCCATTTGGCTGCTGCGAAAAGAATCTTTTGATATCTAAAAGGAACACCCTCTTTGAACCTTTGGTATCCTAAGAACTCTAGCTTCGATTTACTTGCATATACTGACTATGATCATGCAGGCTGTAAGTTAGACAAATATAGTACCTCTGGTAGCTGTTAACTTCTAGGTAATAAGTTGGACATCAAAGAAGCAAAATTGTGTGTCAACATCTACAGAAGAAGCAGAATATGTTGCTACTGCTAGTTGTTGTTCACAAGTAATATGGATGAAAACCCAAATAAGAGATTACGGTCTTATATATGACAAGATTCCCATCCTCCGTGTTTCAGAAAATGCAATAGCTATCACAGAAAATCCGATGCAACACTCAAAGACAAAGCACATTGACGTGAGGTATCATTTCATAAAGGATCATGTGGAAAAAGGCACAATTGAGATGTATTTTGTTTCCACTGATTACCAACTTGCTGACAATTTTACAAAATCTCTGGATGAGAAACCATTTAATTTTTTAATCAGCAAGTTGGACATGCTAAATATGTAATAAATACAAAACCTATAGTTCTCTATAGTTTTTGTATAGTTATTTACTTAGCACGTCTTTACTTTTAAATTTTGTTTCGTTGTATACTTCTCTGCTCACTATTGTAGTCCAGAGGGGTACAGAAGCTTCTGAATACCTCTGTCTGTCAAGCAATACTTGTTACTGTTACATTTCATGATCCAAGCATAGTTGAAGGGGGAACAATAAGTGCATAAATTTAGGGGGAGCTTATACACATGCACAATTCAAGGGGGAGAATTCATCAATCTAAAGAAGATAGTATGCTCTGAACTTTGGTATTAACTCCTGTTGTTAATCGTTAAGACTAATCAGAAGTCTCTGGTATGGCTATTCTTCTCCTGATTTCACTTTGTTCAAATAAGTCTAATACATTCAAAACCTGGATACTCCTAAAGTCTCTGGAATGCATTAGCTCTCTTTTGGACACATCTTTCTTTGACAAATTTTTTTAATCATTTTGTTCTGAGTTAACTATTGCCGCCAAGGTTATCCAGAAGTTCATGATTCATTTAAATTTTCTTTGAAAGGTTTTTCATTAGACATAAAACTTTCCTCTGGTCTCCAAATGCTTTATCCGACCAGTTGAATGAATTTAAAAAAACAAATTCAAATGATATTTTGAGATATTGAAAAGGTTATTCACTATTTTTGTATTTACTCTTGTTGTCAAGGTTATACAAAAGGACTCGATATATTTTTAAAATACTCACGAAGACATTTCTTTTATAAGAGATGTTCGTGAAACTCTTATTTGGTCCAATTTTTAAAGACCATTTAATTTTTTCTTAAAATCATTTTTGAGAAGGAAAAAGTGAAATATATTGGTTGCAACCGAATATCGTTTCATCCCAACGAAGGAACCCTTGAGTAACCAAATCTGAAATACATGTGTCAGCTATCATAACGGCCTCATCTAGAATCTTCGGGCACGCGTCAAATATCCATGGAGCGCATGATTTTACCATGTCTAGCCTAAGTCATCACCCTGAAACCGTTTCCATTTCCCAAGTCAGAAAACGCCTCTTCCCATTCAAAATAGTGGAGTTCGATTTTCAATCTCACTATAAAAACTCGAGTTACCCCACCATTTCCACTTTTTACCGCCTCCCAACTTTCGAATTCCTGAGTATTATTTGATTTTCCTCGATTGCAAACCTACTCAAATACTCAAATGGCTGTTGTGAACGAAATCCCCATCAATGCTCAAGTTGAAGAAGACACTATGGTTGATTCTACTACTGAATAATGTTCAAATGTTGCTTGATCCCAAAACCTACATTGCTGAATACCGAGTGATGATCTAGTTCCTTCAACACCGTGCCCTGAACCTATCCCTAAGACTCTCAAACCTTAATTTCCCTAAAGTGTTTGTCCAAGAAGTATGTCAAACAATGTACATCAAGGATAATGATAAACTTGTTGGACGTTTTGGCATCCCAGAGGACGATGAACATGACATTGAAGTGTTGATTACCAGAAAGAAGATCTCCAGAATGTTTCACTTACCCCTATCTGTTGTTCAAGTAGAAGGGAATCTTGTTCCCAACCCTGACCTTGAACAAAACCCCACTTCTGATGTATTTCTAATATTCATACAATTCTTAGGATACAACAAGCCTATTGATAGAGTCTCTGATGTTAAGAGAAAAAACTTTCCCCCAATGTGGAATGTACTTCTCTCCATCATCAACAAGAGCCTCATAAGAAAAATCGGATCACAAGATCAAGCAAGCACAAATGTTGTCACTATGATGTTTGGTATGTACTTCAATCGTTCCTTGGATTTTGCAGACCTTATTTTTCAAGAGATGTATGGAGCAGTTAAGTACAAACTCTCTTTGATGAAGAACAACAAACCTGCCCTAATGTACCCCAGATTTCTAGCACTCTTCAACCATCTTGCAATAACACACTGGAATATTCCTTGTGTTCAACCCTTATGCAAAATTGCAACCATGAAATCTCACAAACCTACAATTCAGAAGGACGACTACACTATTCAGAGAGAACTTTCCAGGTGTACGCTCGAACTCATACCTTCAACCTCCTCTATCTTACAATCGTATAGGAGCTCTCTGGTTTTTCTTAGAAAATAGGAAACCTACCCTAGAGCATTTAGGAACCAGAGTAGATGGTGAGGAGTCGAATGAGCTTGAGTCTGAAAACAATTTGAGTGACCAACCGAGTGGTTCTACCCATGCCGAGCGCTTACTAAGAGAAAGTCAAGAAGATGTCCTAAGTGATACAAATGAGAGACACCAACTGAGTCCATCCAGAGCAACCATATCTGCTAGGGTTGATGCCAACACACCAACACCTATTGAAAAAGGACTACAACTCAATCCAAACCCTAACCCTCAAACCAACCTTTTGATGGACTTCTTTGTTTGTCCGCATCAAGCACAACTGGGGAAACCTCCTCATCATCTTCCTCCCAAAAGGATGATGATGTAAATACAAGAGTTCCATCGCCCCAGAACTCGCCACCTCCTACACACCCCATCGATGTCTCTGTGACCGATGACATAGACTGGATGGAAATTGGTACGTCCATAACTCCCAATCCAGAAGCCAACGAATTCCTATCAGAGAGGTTATGGCAACAGGGCACAAAACATACCTCCATATTTAATATGTTTAAAGGTACGCACACTGTTATTGACTCCCCACCCTCTGATGTTGGGAATCAAGTCAATAAAGTCAGAACATCCGAAGAGGTGTCTCTTAGTAGCCCTCAAAGACATGATGGAAGTCCTTCCATACTCAAAGTCCAAACAGGTGTGAATGAGGGCTCCTCTGGATGCGAGGGTCATGAGGCTCCATGTGTTGGTGATGCATCGGTTACCCCCACTCCTGACTTTGTCACAAATGCTGTATTCCAAGCATTTGTTGATCAAATGAAAGGATCTATGGTGGATCTACAACAAACCATTGAAACATGTACATCTAATTTCATTTCAGAACAAACCAAAGTCAACCTTTCTCTGAATGAAATTAGAGCTACTTAGAAGGAGCATACATAAACTCTGGAACAGATGAAGACTTCTCTAATCACTGCTACAGATACTCACAGCAATCTCTCTATTGAGTAATTTCAAAAGCTGGATACTTCGACTAAAGCTAATGCAGAGGCTATCTTCAATCTTTCTTCAGAAATCCCAGCTCCAGAAGTCACCATCTCTGCAGACGAATATCGATCATTTGTGGTAGATATAAAGAAGTTGATTGATGCGGTGGTCCCTTCAGAAGCCTCTTCCTTTTCTGGTTTCATCACCATATCAGATCTTGCAAACTTCCAGACAACTTTGCTTGATATGTTTAATAATATCAATGCAAACTTTGTCTCCAAAATCAATACTGCCCCAGCAGCTGACCTGACACAGAAGGTATCTGATCTATATACTTCTCTAACTTTACTCACCACAGCTGTTAACGCCATCTCTGCCCATCATGAGTCGAGGAAGAAAGCAAAGGAGGAGAGAGCGTGGAAAAAGGCAGATCTGAAGAAGCGAAAATCTGAGGACTAGGATCCAGATGCTTCTGCTCCTCAGAAGGGGGAGAAAAAGCAAAGACAGGAAGTGGGTCCTTCTTCTGAATCTCATCCGACCAATGATCAATATAATCAAGATGCCATAGAAGATGCTGCCACAGAAAAACCTCAAGAAGATGCTCCAATAAATCCGACTCCATTAGCAAGGCGCCCATTACCTCAAGATCTAGAAGCTGCTAGGTTTATCTTGAGCCTTGAAAGAACCAGGATAGTAATCCCCAGAAAAGCAAGGAACATGCAAACAAGACCCAAAGCTTCAACTCAACCATGAACTTCTACTGTCGAGCCAATCATACCAACCAATCCTCAAGAAGAAAACGCCCTAAAAGCTAAAACTTCTGAAATTCCAAGGTCTGAAAATCCTAACTCTGCAAATCCAGAATCAGATCAACCCCCACCAAATGTATCAATCACAGAAGATCAGCCTAGAACAGAGGAACAAAACATGAATTTGACAGAATCTGAGAGATGGTTGAGAAGGATTGCAGCTAAAAGTAAATGGGTTCAGAGCAACTTGAAAGAATCGCTCCATCTCAAACTTCTGTAGTAAGAGAGACTGTCTTCAGATGTATGTATTCTTCTACAGAGGAAAGAGTTGCCTTGATCTTTCCCAATTTTGCAAAGGCTTACAACGTTAGTGCTTAAATCGAATCTAGATTCTTAAATCACAGGCAAGAGCGGAAGGATGTCTATTCTATCTCTCCTATTATTAGAATTACTGGAGTAAACCATATGAAGTTTGAAAATTCAGAAATTGTTTACACAATTTATGAGGTAGAAAGAGAAAATAAACAAATATGCTATTTCTGTGATAATGATCTGCTCTCTTTAAATCCTTCTGTTTTAATACCTCTGGGAGGATTCATGAAGAAGAAGAAGAAGAAGAAATCAAGCTTAGAGAGTTAGATAAAGTGGCCTATTGAAAGACAGGTAACCATATTGAGCATCACTGCTCCAAATGAAGATAGAGAAGGTATTGAACATCTTCAACTAGGGCACATTATACTGGAACCAGAAGAAGGTGTGGTTTTCAGAAGACCTGGACGAAGAAGATTTTTTAGAGTTAAGGAGGCATTCAAATATTCAGCCGGAAAAGTGGAGATAATTAAGGGGTTGGTTTCGCTGCAGAAAGAAGATACAAGCGTTGCATCAAAAATCAGAATAGATGCAGAAAGAATAGAGAAAAATCTTGATGGGGTTATCAAGATAAGGCAGATTACTAGTCGGTTTTATAAAGTGATCAGCGGACATCCAGAAGCTCCTATTTAATTAAATCTCTGTATTACTTTTGTAATTTCAAATTTATTGTCATGAAAGTTATCATCTTGTTTCTCTTTATGCTTTTATGTTATGGTTTTGACTTTACACTTAGGGGGAGACTGTTAGAATTTAAAAGTGTAAACCAGAACTTGTTCAGAAGAAACAAGTTGTTATCCAGAAGCACGTAGTGCAGAAGCTAACTCATCCGTCAACAGTCCAGAAGCACCATTGTTAATCCAGAAGATTGGGCATCTTCTGGATTCTACTTTATGGACTAACATCTGCTTCAATGACGTGTCATGTCATGCTTTTTATGCGTAACTGATTTTGTTACAAGTACAGCTGATGTGTCCACCAGTGATTGGATAGCTTGTTGACTTTTTCTATTGTAATAGTATAAATAGGGATAGTCTTGACTGTGTAAATTTTCGATTGAATTGAAGATGAACAAAGAAAGTAATTTGTGTCTTGTAATCATCTTCATATCGAGTGTAATACAAATTATCACTGTTCTTTATATTGTTTTTCATTAATTGCTTACAATTCTATATTACTTTTGAATAATTTCTTCCGGTTTACACTCTTATTATTCGTGTCTTAATCAACTGTTCTTGAGTAATTGGGAATCTAGGTTCAAACAACGGATCTCACGGAACGATTTCAAAAATCCGAACGTGATACCCAACTTGTTTCTTCCAAATTGGAATTTGCCACCATCCAAATAACTGATCTTTTAGAAAAACTCAAGTCTTTGGAACTCAAACATTACAAACTTGGTCAAACGGGTCTAGTTTTTAACAATCCTAAATGTTTGGAAAAGGCCCTCTACAACACTCCCACACTTTATAAGTTTGAATATCTAGACCGTGGTCCAGAGTACAAAATTCAATTTATGAAGTCACTTATGAAAGTCGAGAAAAGGGAAGAATGGAATAGAAAAAACAAGAAATATCACCAAATTCCATTTTGCTATCCTACACACGTAGACAAGGATTCTTCAAAAGAAACAATTCCAAATAATTACTTTTCTTCTTATACAGACGAAGAACTTCAAACTGAACCTCCAACTTTTAAACCCTATATTCCCACCTTATTTTTATGAAACAAAATTGTTCAACTAGAAAAGGTGTTGGAATCTGAACGCTCTTCGTTGGAAAAAAAAGAGGATTTACTGATGTTGGAATTTAGAAACATAAAAATGACGCTTTACAAAATAAAAACCCCGAAGTTGATACACATTCAAATATATCGTCATGTAAAGTGTTTGTTAGAAAGTGTTTGTTAGCAAGTATTTGATGATTATAAAATTGAGCACTTTCACGATGTTCCAAACAACTCACCCTCCCAAGCACAAAACTTTCCTTACTCCCGAACAAATAAATGCAGACTTAGATAGAATGGAGAAAATGATATTTCCCGATGAAATCACACATCATTCTAAAAAACCTGAAGTGTGTCCAATTGACCAGTTTACCTATTTTGACTTTAATCCCACTCTTCAAAGCCATGAGGACTTTTTGGACAAAGGAAAGAAACCAATGGAAACAATTTCCAATCCGGACGTTGATATTGAATGCTCTACCAGTTGTACTATACCCACTCAATCTCAACAAAAGCAAAGGACTTCTTTTACTAAAAGTTCCGAATCTCATCAATCTAAAAATGCTAACCCTGGTCCTTTAAATGTTTCAGCTCTACGCCCTCTAAAGAAAACGCAAAGTTGGATTGAAAAAGGCACAAGTCAAGCAAAGTCTTCATCTTTCAATAAGAACGACAATTTTTCTATTTCACATGTCTTGCAATTCACTCTATCCAGCATTTAATTCAATTTTCTCGAAATAAAATTTGTTGCTCAAATTGCGGTGTGAATGATTTTGTGCGCTTGAATTCGTATGGTTATGACTGTTATTTTGATATGCATGATTCTTACAATTATGATCACTTAAATTCTTATTTTGCAAATACTGTTTTTAAATGGGTTTCCAAAAGGCCCTTGACAACCACACCTAAGACGTAATTCACTTGGGTACCAAAGGTTGCCAAGTTAACTAACCTCGAAGAACCTATTTCCAAATGGGCACCTAAATATGGCTGATTTTTTGCAGACCGGTTATGTGTGGCATTTAGATTCCGGATGCTCCCAAAACATGACTGGCCAAAAGGAGCTTCTCGCCAACTACACTGCAAAACATGGCAGAATGGTACGTTTTGGAAACAACCACTTCGCACCAATTAGAGGATACGGAGACATTGTTCACGGCAATCTCACTATCTCCAAAGTATCCTATGTACAAGGCCTTGGTCATAATCTGCTTAGCATTGGCCAATTTTGTGACAGAGATCTTGAAGTCAACTTCTGATCTGAACGCTATTGTTTTAGAACTTACGAAGGTACAGAATTGTTGGTCGGTTCTCGCAAGTCCAATCTGTACACAATTGATCTTTCAAGGGTTAAGAAACCATCCGATGTGTGTCTCATTTCAAAAGTTTCAAATGACAAAAATTGCTTTGGCATCACCGACTATCACATCTCAACTTCAAAAACATTAGCTGACTTGCAAACGGAGATTTGGTCACTGGCTTGCCAATGATTAAATTTGAGACGACCCATCTGTTAGATCCCAAATATCAAGAATATAGAAAGAATTAAGAGTTATATCACTGAAGTTGTATGTCGTATTGATCAATGAACATTATTACAAAGTATGTATCTTTACAATCTCTTATGAACATTATTTCTATCTGTCTAACAAACTATCTATTTATATACAAACAAGAATGCTAAAGTTACAGTACAAAAATGAGAGTCATGTTCAGAACTACTTCTAAACATATTCAGAATCATTCTTCAGAACTTCCTTTGAACTTCTTCAGAATCTTCAGAACTTCTGAAGTAGCCACTTCAGAAGTTATGCCTTAGGCTTTGTTCTGCTTGTTTTCTGAGTTCTGAATCGTTCTCTCTTCAAAACTAGTTCAGAATATCTGAACTATATTTTCTTCAGAACCTAGTCTTTTTTTGAAGCTATCTTATGATATCTATCAATCTTCCCCTTAGCTTCAAAAGTCCAAATCATAACTCCAGAAGTTCAAAAAATTTCTGACATCTTTCAGAATCAGATTTCTGTACTCCAACAAAGATTCAATAATGCTGAACATCTCTTTAGCAAGCTTTCTGTACTTCTCCCATTCATCATCACTTAGATTCTTTTGTCTTTTGTTCTTTCTCTTTTCCAGTCTATCTCTTATTGCCATTAGAGTTCCATTGCAGCATTTATGCATTTCTTCAAATCTTATGAACAACAGCTTTTCATAGCACTTACATACAAAACTTGGAGGCTGAATAACAAGAGTGCTTCTTTTAAGATTTTCAATGTTTGGTAAGCTGAAGTTTGGACTACTCAGATGAACCTTTCCTTTGTTCAGAATATATGCAATTTAAAAATCTGTTTTAGCAGCCCAAATGAACTCTCTATACAAACCATCTCTGAGAACTGGAAATGACTTTCTAAATTTGGCAACAGAATCATGAAAAGGATAGAGACTTCTGTAGACTCTGAGTAAGTCTCTAAGATGAACATTCTGAAAATCAGCTTCTGAGAATATAGAGATCTCACCATCCTTTCTTTCCACTATGAAGTAAGCATATTTGTAGTTGTTTCTTGACTTTATATCTGCAGTAACAACATTCACAATTGGACTTTCTTTTCTTGCTTCAGTTACAAGGATTCTGATATTTCTGATAATATCATAATACCATTGCTTCCATCCAAAAGACTTCTTGATCCAGCAATCAATGTAATTCAACTTTTGTTCATATTCCATGAACATTTCTGGATGAAAATATTCAAGAAACATTGTGTAAGCACTTTCTTCAATTCTTTGCTCTTGCAGATGTTCAGATTCAGAAACTTGAGTGACAGGAGCATTTTCTTCTGGATTGGTTTTAGAAATCTTTCCCTTCCCTTTTTCTATTTCTTTTAAACTTGCTTCTGAACTTCCTATCTTCTGAGAAAGCTTTAGAATTTCTTCAATATCTTGTTTCTTAGTATGAATCTGAAAATCATACATATTGCTCAAAATATAATCATCTCCTCTGATTTTATTCACTCTTGTATGTCCAGCAAGATAGCTTTTTCTGATGTAATCTCTGAAATTGATCCTTTTCTTGATCAAATAGATTATCTCTTCTTTTACATCAGTGCAACAATGAACCATTCAACATAATTCAAAAACCAATTCAGTTTGGAAGTTGAATACTTTGGTATGTCAGACACAATGAAAGTCTTCTTGATAACTCCCTCTGTTTCATACATGAAACCAACATCTGGATTTGTAAACACTTTGGTTAACCCATGTCTTTCAATATATACTGGCTCTAACAGATTTACTTTTGATAATTTGAATTCCAAAGCTAGCTGATAATCATGCTTAATAAGATTTCTGATATAGATTCCTAAGATCCTTCTGACTTCATAAACAAGTTCAGATTCTTCTTTCTTCACACAAAATGCCAGAATAGCAAGCTTATCCTGTAGCCTTAGCTTGTACAAATCAAATTGAGAGAACTCTGTTAGAGTACCATCTCTTCTTTCAGCTCCAAACTTCACAATGAATAAATCAACTTCAATAGTTTTAGTTAAGCATCTGATCTTTTTAATCAAAGTAGAATCATGTAACTCTTGAATTCCATGCTTTTGTAAAAACATCCTTACTTTTGAAATATGATCTTCAGACCACTCACGTTCATATACTTGATCTACAATTGGTTCTTCATGAATAGGAAGATTAATCAAAGGAATAGTAATACACCTTCTGAATCTGACCTCTACTTTTTCTGAAAAGACCATTAGAATTTTATCTGAAACTTCAACAATGTGCATATGACATAAATCCATTTCTATCTTAAAATATTCAGCTGGTTGATTCAGAAACTCTTTGAAGATAACTAGTCTTTCATCCAAGAATCTACACTCCAATTCCTTGGATTATTCAGAAATATGTATACCCAACAGAATTATCTTATTAACCTCCATAAGGTTTCAGAAATTTCATTATTATCCACTCTATTCAAAACTTGTGGTCTCCACATAACCAATTCTCTGTGTTCATTAATCTGCACTTCATCAATCACATCCACCTCATCATTCTCCTCCACTTCATCTTCAAACATAATCACATCTGATAAATCACTTGGCTCACCAATCACATCTTCAAATGCAAGATATTCATTCAACATCTCTTCATTTGAATCTGGAACAATATCTGTATCTTCTATGTGTTGTTTTCCTTCAGAATCAAAAGACACTCTTTCAGTCTCATATCCTTCTCAACATGCTCTTCAGAAATAACATTTTCAGCCTCTTTCCCTTTAGTTTCAGCATGCAGAATATCATCTATAGCCTCAGAAGTTTTGTTAGTATCATCATTAACAATATTCGAAACTTCTTCAGAAGATTTCTCAGAAGTTTGAACTTGTGGCATTTCAACATCTTCAGAGACTTTTTGTCTTTTCTCCCCCTCTTGATCATCAGGACCCTGATCATCAAGATTTCTCTTTAAAGTATATGCTTGAGACCTACATTCTAATGCAGAAAGTCTGTCATTTAGGGCCACTTGAGAATTCTGAATTGTAGACAATTGATTCAGAATCTTAGAAATATCTGCCTTTGTAGCAAACTGAGTAGAATCTTGTTGAGTAGAAGAAGAAGAAGGCATTAAAGTCTGAAGAGATGCAACTGTAGTAATGACTTCAGAAAAGGAATTCAGAATTGTTTGTTGAAAACTTTGTAAATCACTTGTTGTTGACAACTGGAATGCATTCAACTTATTCACCACCTTTGTTGGTCCCTAAAGGGTCTACAAGAGTTCAATAAGAAGTAAACAGTTTGTATAAGGGGGGGGGGGTTGAATACAAACACACATATTTTGGTTTTTAAATTAATTTATATATCATAAACAAATTTACAGTTTCAAGCGGAATAAGAACAAGTTTAAAACCTATTTTATTTTAACTAAGAAACACTAAGTTTGATGCACAAGAAGAAGGAAGAAAGAAATAAAGAGGGTTTAGGTTAGAAGGAATCATGCATTAAGATGAAGAAGATATCTTCATCTTATTTATGCCCGTTTGAATTTAATGCAAGACAAAAGTTATATGCCATGTGTCAAGCTTGGATAGGAAGCTTGTCCTTGATAATAAGACAGCCATGTTTTTGGCTGGAAATGAACAGTACCATATCAGATATGATGGGGACATAAGAGACAATTCGTACGTCCTTTTTTGACAAGGTATTAGGTTTGACTTTTGTGCATCGAGGATAAGATCAATCTTTAATCTTGTAAAGGAAGCTTCATTTGATCGCTGATTCTGAATCTTCAAGGATGAACTTCAGTATCGCTGAGGCTTCACAAGACTTCACACTTTGATTAGATAATCGCTGCTATCGCTTAACCGCTTCCGTTCACTTAGCTGATTATCTCTTTCTTCAGCTAGGGTCTTTGACTTTCGCTGAATGGTCTTCTGGTGTGATAGATGATCTTTAGGTCTTCAGAGATAAGCTTGTTATTCCTTGATCTTCAGCGATCGCTGATGGTAATCAGCGTATGCTATCGCTGAATATTAACAGAAGCTTATATAATGGAATTTCACTAAATATACAAAAAGAATCATAATCAAATCATCTAGAGGAGTTATGATTAAGCAACATAGGAAAATTGCTTTAAAAGACTAGTAAGGACTTAAGTACTAATCTGTATAATCTTTTTCAGCTAGTCTACTATCTGAATTAAGTTTCATTTATAAGGATATGAAAGCATAATTTTTACAAGTAAATAAGCATAAAGTACATTCAGTGATTAATTTTTTAAAGTGAAGAATTAGTGAGTAAAGTATAGTTTGAAGAAAATAGAACTCTTATGTTCATTGTCCCTTTTACCTTTTTTCTAGGGATCTTTTTAGTACATAGATGGAGTAAAGTACTCTGATTGAATTTCGTTAAATATAGTCTGAAGAAATTACAGGAAAAGGAAATTACCATAATAAAAGTAAAGTACTTGTCGATTCATCAGAGGGGTATCTGACCAGCAGCGCCATAGCATGATTTTTATGAGAGAGGATGGGGCCTTGTGAATTTCTTGGTTTCTGAACATTCCTAAGAATCCTTCATTATCCAAAAATACCATACCAGGTTCAGGTAGTGAGATGATTTCATCTTCTTCGTATCTTCGATCTTGAGGAAGAGAGGTACGTAGCATTGAAATATCAGGGATTTCAAGATGACCAAGAATGCTATGATAATCAAATTTGGTTTCATGCTCATTTTTAGAGCTTGAACCACCTTCAACAATTGATCTTTTCTTCTTTGATGACTCAAGGAGAGGGGGAATTTGCACGTGTTGTGACATCCTTTGCAGCAACTGATCCAGTACTCTTTCCACCACATAGTTGCATGAATGATTTTGGCCTCAGATCTTCGAAATTTCAGTCTATCAGTGCACCAGTCAAGCTTTTTGTCTTTCTGAATTGTGGCTTCAGCAGATAGTGCACTTAGAATCTTCTGTTGAGCAAGGATTGGATCTACATTCAAGTTTTCCTATGCAAGTTCTTTTTGTACAAGACCTTCGGCGACCCTTTCCTCTTTTTCAATTGTTCCTTGGCCGCCTTGTCTTTAGATGAGTCTTCCCTGAATAATTTCCTTGCTAAAGCAAGATCATTCTCAGTTTGCTTTGTCTTCTCATCCCTGATACGTTGTGCTTCCAATGCTTGTTCTCTCTCTTCGCTAGACAGAAAGTAGAATTCATCTACCATCCTTATTGGTACAGCGTCTATGGGTTCAGCTTGAGGCGCCCTTATTTCTTCTTGCTTCAAATTCCCTAAGAAATTTTATTCGCCTTCCTTCTTCTTCAGGCTCGCTTATGATCGGCTTTGGAACGCCACGCCTGGGAATAAGGCCCTCTTCTTCTTCAGAGTCAGTTTCTATTATGTACATAAACTTCTCTTCGGAAGAAGGTTCCTTCCATGAAGTGGAGTCCTTTGGGGGACGGGGATCACTGAGGGAAGGAGAGGAGGAATAAGATTTATCAAAGAGAGTTTTTGTAGGTGAAGGAGGTGTGGGGGTTTCAAAGAGAGGTGTAATATAAGGGATAAGAAGAAGAGATACCTCATTAGTGGTCTCCCCCTCAGATAATGGGATAGTGGCATCCAGATTTACCACTTCTTTTCCTTTGCCTGAGGGACCGGCTTGTCCCTAAGAGGGATGTTGTCCGTCCCCCAAAGGCTCTTGATGAGAAACTCTAGGCCTAGACATTCTGAAGTGCTCTAAGGCACTTCCAATGTCATCGTCATCTTCATCATCATCCATTCCCCCATAATGAGGGATAGGATCTTCTTCTTCTTCTTCTTCATCTTCCTCAGCATCATCATCATCTTCTTCAGCTTCAGCAGCCAACCCTTCAGGGAAGGGAAGATCCCGTTCGCTGGATGTACGGAGAAATCTTTTCACCAGGGAACGTCCAGTTGTGGTCTGCAATGAGTTCATCTGCAAACTCTTTGGTACATCTCTGCCCCTCGATGTTATCAGGAGGTAGACAATGCACCATCAGAGTGCGAACATTTGACTGAATGTTCTTGAGCTTCATATCATTTCCTAAAGTGTAGTCCGATCAGCAGCACTGAAGGAGGAACTAGCCTCAGAGAGCTTGGTGAGCATCTGCATCATATCGGATTGTCTTTTGAATAGACTCAAGGACATTTGCCTAAGCACCAACCTTCTGCTCTAAGTTGGACAGGTTCTGGCCAAGGACCCGGTTGTCTTCCTTCAGAGAGAAGACGTCAGAGATAAGGTTGCTGACGTTGGTCTTGATCGCTGGAGTCCCAACGATGCGTCTGAAGATGAGTTCAGCCGATGTCTGAAGATTGTCAACCCTAGCCCTTGTTAGAGCACATTCCTTGACCAGATAGTCAATAGCAGGGAATGTAGGACTTGGAAGGACAATGGGAGGGAGTTCAGTGACTGGAGTGGGAAGCTTGGGTGCTTCCATCTCTGTCTTGACCTCTCGGAGCTTCCATCTCTGTCTTGACCTCTCGGAGCTTTGCAGCATTGGGATGGCCCTGAGGAGACTTCCCCATTTCCTTGCTGAGAGGTGGAGCGCTGGTGGTGGTGGTTGTCGTTGTCGCTGAGGAGAAGAGAGGAGCGACACCTGATGATGACATAGATAAAGATGCCAAAAATGCATCTGGATTAGATGATGGATGAAAAAATTTATTTTTCTCCTTGAGAGTATCATGAGGATTACTCTCAGGGACTACGTTTGCAGAGAAAGTGTCTTGAGGATCACCAACCAGTGTCTTAGGGTGTCTGAGAGAGACACTCCGAGGTCCTTTTAAATTGGCCTTCCAAAACTCAGAATGTCTAAACAGTATTGAGGTTTGGACTGCGAGCATTTCAACATTATCAGGGATAGCGACAACTATCGCTGAGTCATGTGCTGAGGTGAGGACCAAAGAAGGGGAGATAGAAGTTAAGAAGGCTGTGAGAGTAGTACCTGATCCAGCTTCAGCAGAGCTGGCTATAACACCCTCAGTGGCCAAAGTCCCTTATGCTGGAGGTAGTGCTGATGAAGCAACAACGGATGAAGAGACCGTTGAAGTGGCTGCGGCTGTTGTTGGTGTTGGTAGTACACCGAAATCAGAGAGAGTGGTCTTTTGAGAGACCATCTTCTTTGGCTTTTTGGTTGCGATGGTATTTTTATGACCATCGGTTGGTTGTTTCCTCTTAGCAGCAACAGTGTCCTAGATGCTCGCTGTTGGGATGGGCAGCGAGGTAGACACTGAAAGAGGGGCTCCCAAATCACTTTCAGCATGTAAGGCGTGAAAGGAGCATCACCTGGACGTTCCTCTATGTCCAGGGACTTCTTCCCCACCTTGGAGAAGGAGTGGTCACCAACCTTCGGGTATTCCTCCCCGAAGGCAACTTCCAAGATTGTTGCGAAGAACCGTGGGTAGGGGATGGGAGGGTGTCTGGTAGCAGCGTTGATGCGGATGATCATATCGCTGAAGATATAGTCAGCGTAGTGGAGGTTGCGGCCGGTGCAGAGAGAGAAGGCGAGATCCTGAAAGTGCTTGCTCGCTTGGTCATGCGAGCCAGTCTTTGACCCAAGGCATTGGATCACCTGGGTAAAGATGTATTGCCAGCGAGCAAGCAATCTCTTCTTTTCTAGCTTTGAGCCCACCGTTTTCAGCGATGGATTCTCCCAGGCATAGCCGATAGAGTCCAAGAAGGCGTCGATCTGCATCTTGGTAGGTTCATCGCCCCATTGTGCATTATTGGCGCGGGTAGGGAGACGAAGGGCCTTTCTCACAAAACCAGCAGTGAAGGAGAAGTATCCAAGGTCTAGAATCTTGAAGCTAATAGCAGAGAGCACGGTCCCCTTGTCCGTGGTGAGCGTGGTATAGTGAGCCGTGTACCAGAGAGCTTGAAGATGTGAGGAGATGCCCACTGGGTTGTGGACAAATGCGTGCATCAGCGGGCATGCCTTGATGAAGGTAGCTCCTACATTGAAGTAAGGGCTATCAGCGGGTATCTCAACCAATGCAATATAATTGCGTGATTTGAATACAGCTTTCTCCATTGAGAAGTGGCAGGTTGGTGCAACGACCAAAGTGTTGCCAACAGTTGTAGCAGCAGAGTTTTCAGCAGTTTTACTTGCAGAGGCCATTTCTGTAGGAAAAATGGGAACACCAAAGAGATAAATCATGGTTTTATACATAAATGTATAAACCAGAGTTTGGTATAAAGAATACCCAAATGTAAGATTGAAAGAAACAAGTATTTTGATGAACAAGATCAAAATGCTTGTGGTAAGAACAATAACATAAAAAATTATTTTAAAAATAAAAGATAATTAAAAATGGATAAAACTTTAAGAAGAAAGTCTTCTGTTCTAAGGAAAGAACTTAGAACAGGGTTTTGAAAATAGAAGAATTTTTTTGGGTTTTAATCCAGATTAAATTTATTTTTTTCCTAAAATATGTTTTTATTGCATTTTAAGTAGATTAAACATAAGAAGATGTGAAACAAGATGTTTCCAGTTTTAGGTAAAGGTTTAGATCAAATCTTAGTTGCTTTCGACAAGAAAAACGCACGAGTGCGTGTTCTTGGTGTTCTTGAGAAAGCTTTGAAGATTCGAAGGTTCTTTTATGAAAGCGTAAAGAGGCAAATGAGGCAAAAGAATTGCTTAAATAGCATGAGGAGAGAGAAAGAAAGGAGTGCTAAACGCCGTTTTTTTTTCTTTTTGAAAAAGAAATGATGACCTGGCGCACGTTCCAAGAAAGGAGTTGGAAGAGAAACGTCGCGGTCCGTCGTGTGTCAGAAAAAGGTCTGACGTGTCCTTTTCTTATTTTAAAAGATTATAATGTTAATTATCCATAAGGAAAGTATCATTATTAATTTAAAATCTTCATCAATGACGAATAAAGGATTGTCAGTGATGAGTTTTTTTTTCAGAGATTCATTCTTTGATGAGAAAAGATATCAAAAAGTGATAAAGATTAGAAGATAATACCTGGGGAGATGGCCTAGATATCGCTGAATCAGAGTTCAGCGAATGGAAAGTTTGAAGGCTTTATTTGTACTTGTTATAAGTCACTGAATAAACATTATTAAGTAGATTGAATCTAGTTTCATCAAGAGGCTTGGTGAAAAGATCAGCGAGCTGATATTCAATGGGTACAAAATGAAGCTCAACTTCACCATTCATCACATGATCTCTGATAAAGTGATATCGGATCTCAATGTGCTTGGTTTTGGAGTGAAGTACAGGATTGTTAGCAATGGCAATAGCACTAGTACTATCACAATAAATAGGAATTTTAGAGAGCTTGAGACCGTAGTCTCTGAGTTGATTTCTCATCCAAAGGATTTGAGCACAACAACTACCAGCGGCTACATATTCAGCTTTAGCAGTGGAGATGGACATTGAGTTTTGCTTTTCGCTTGTCCAACTAATTAACTTTCCACCTAGTAGGTGACACCCACCAGTGGTGCTCTTTCTATCTATCTTACAACCTGCAAAGTCACTGTCAGAATAACCAATAAGATTTGGAGTTCCTTTCAAGTATCTGAAGATAACAAAGACCTAGATTTGGAGTTCCTGAGCCTTTGGGATAACAAAGACCTAGATTTGGAGTTCCTTTCAGGTATCTGAAGATTCGATTTACAGCGATTAGATGGGACTCCTTCGGTTCATCTTGATACCGAGCGCAAAGAAATGTAGAATACTTGATGTCAGGTCTACTCGCTGTAAGATACAACAGAGATCCAATCATCCCATTGGGATGCTTGTTCAAAGGTCAGAGGAGGCGCCATAGGGGTCTTCATCGTTGAGCATTGATTCATGTCCAAGTTAAAGATTCCTTTGTCAGATTGCTTTATCTGCAAACCTAGAAAATATGATAGTTCACCCATCATACTCATTTTATATTGATTTTGCATTCTTGTAGCGAATCGAGTACACAATTTGGGTCTTGTGGAACCAAAGATAATGTCATCGACATAAATCTGAGCGAGTAGGGTATGACCTTTATATTTTCTTAAAAACAGGGTTTGGTCAATTTTTCCACGAACAAATTTTTCTTTAAGAAGAAATTTAGAAAGGGTATCATACCAAGCTCTAGGAGCTTGTTTCAACCCGTAAAGAGCTTTTTCAAGTTTGAAAACATAACCAGGATGGTTAGGGTCTGAGAAACCAGGGGGTTGTTCAACATAAACTTCCTTGCTGAGTTTTCCATTTAGAAAAACACTTTTAACATCCATTTGAAAATCTTTGAAGTCTTTATGGGCCGCATAAGCTAAAAAAAGGCTTATGGATTCTAAGCGAGCTACAGGTACAAAGGTCTCATCATAGTCAATCCCTTCTTCCTGTCTATAACATTGAGTAAAAAATCTAGCCTTATTGCGAATTATAGTCCCATTTTCATCTAGCTTATTTCTGAAAACCCATTTGGTTCCTATGACAGTTTTATCAGAGGGTCTAGGAACAAGATTCCAAACTTTATTTCTACGAAATTCAGTTAGTTCTTCTTGCATAGCTGAAACCCAGCTAGGATCAGAGATAGCTTGATCTATCTTCTTAGGTTCAGAGAGAGAAATGAATTAACATAAAGACATATATTTCCTGTACCTCTACGTGTTTTGATACCTGCATTGGGATCACCAATAATTTGATTTATTGGATGATTAGCAGTCCATCGCTGAGCTGGAGGTTGAGGAGAGAGATCAAGATCAACAACAGATTCAGCGACTTGTTCTTCAGTTTCTGGAATAGGACTTGTTGTTTCAGCAACAAGTACTTCATTTAGAATCATTTCAGGAGATTGATTTTCAGACGTGGTTTGGTTGTTCATAGAGGAATTTCCAAGAGAGAAATCAGCAATAGGAATCTGATTTAAGGGAGTAACATTCATCCCTGAAGATGGATGATTGTCATTTGAAGGATTTACAGGGATTACGTCATCACATGCTTCCAGGAGGTTGATTGCTGAAATACGTTTCAGGTTCCCCATAATGAGATCTCATCCAAGCATTCAATTCTTCATCATCATCATGAGTATGAGAAGTATGAATGGGATGAGATTCATCAAAGTTAACATGCATGGATTCTTCAACATGTTGTCTTCTTTTGTTGAAGACTCTAAAAGACTTAGATACAGAGTTGTATCCAAGAAATATACCATCGTCAGCTTTTGGATCAAACTTACCCAAATGATCTCTGTCATTCAGAATGTAACATCTACATCCGTAAATATGGAAATATTTCAGAGTAGGTCTTCTCCCATTAAACAATTCATAGGGGGTCTTCTTAAATCGCTTAACTATCAGGGATCGATTTTGGGTGAAACACGTTGTGTTGACTGCTTCAGCCCAGAACTGAGTAGGTAGATGCGATTCGCTGAGCATTAAGCGAGCCGCTTCAATGATAGTTCGATTTCTTCTTTAAGCAACACCGTTTTGCTGAGGCGTTCTTACTGAGGAAAAGTTGTGAGAGATGCCTTTTTCTTCAAAATAATTCTCTAGAGTACTGTTTTTGAATTCAGTACCATGATCACTTCTTATGGAACGAACAATCAGATTATTCAGAACATCCATCTTTTTGATAAAAGAAATTATCATTTCAGAGGTATCACTTTTGGATCGAAGGAAGAACACCCATGTGTATCTGGAGTACTCATCAACAATCACCAAAGTATATTTCTTTCCAGAATTAGATTGGACATTGACAGGTCCAAATAGATCCATACGGAGTAGCTGAAGAGGAGCGCTCACTGAAGAAATTTGCTTTGACCTAAAGGAGGCTTTTGTCAGCTTTCCCTTTTCACACGCTGAATAAAGAGATTCCTTTGTAAAGGTATGATTTGGAGGTCTCTAACTAGATCTTTTTGAGACAATTCATTTATTGTCTAAAAGTTGAGGTGAGAGAGTCTTTTATGCCATAACCAGTTTATGTCAGTGGATGCTTTAGAGATAAAGCACATGTTCTCAGAGTGAGAACTATTCATATTAATGGCATACACATTTTCCACTCTTTTGCCTGTTAGGGCAAGCTTATCATTTCCGTTAGTGACAGCACATCTATTCTTTAAGAATAGAACTTTGAAGTCTTTGTCACATAACTGACTAACGCTCAAAAGATTGTGCTTTAGTCCCTCAATGTAGGCAACACGAGAAAGCGATGTGGCTCGGTTGGATAGAATTCCATAATCTTAAGTGTATCCTTTGCCATTTCCACTAAAGGTCACTGATGGACCAGCTTCTTCTTTGTAATCAGGGAGCAGAGATTTTCTGCCAGTCATATGCCTTGAGCATCCGCTATGAAGATACCAGATACCTTTGGCACTCTGCATACAACAAAAGATTAATTGTTTAAAGGTACCCATACTACTGTGGGTCCTACTTGGTTAGATAAAGGATTGGCTGAGGAGCTACTAGCTGAAGAACTCTCTTCAGTGGATATTTTCACGTTTGTTGGTTTTGCAACCTTGGTGGATTTCACTCTCGCTGATTTATCAGCTTGAGCTACTTTCTTTCCATAAACTAGTTTATCAGCTCTAGTAGCGTTAGGACATTTACTTGCAATGTGGGTAGTTTCACCACAATGATAGCACTTCCTATATTTAAAGGGTTTGGAATTCAGTGATAGGACCAAGAATTCATTTATCCATAGTCCTTGGAGGTACAACAACCTTTTCAGGGGTAGGAGTGAGATCGATCTTAAATCTGGGGGTTGGTCTCTGAGAACAGTCAAAGCCTTCTTCCCAGATTTAGAATTTCTCTTTGACGATTTCTTGTTCCTATTCTGAGCGACCTTATTCTTAGGAACTTGGTCAAGAAACTCGTCTTGATCACCTTCTTAGAATTTATCACATGCAACTTTTCTTTAATAGAAGAGGAAGAAGTTGAAAAAGAAGGATCAGGGATGGAAGAGACAAACATTCCAAATTTGAGCATGGAACGATCATTTTCTGATTCTTCCTTTTCAGGGTTATAGCCTAACGCACTTCTTATTTTCCAGGTATTTGGGCATTGATGATCTTATTGACTTTATCAGAAGCCTTACACCATCCTTCGATGGTTGCCTTTTCTGACTGGAGATCAGCGATAGCCTTTTCCCTATCAGCGATGGCTTGCTGCTTCTTGATGGTTATGGTTTGATTTGCAAAGACTTGGTCCTTGAGAGTTTCCTCAATTTTAGAAAGTTCTTTGATTCTTATATGGCTATTTTTTAATTGCTCAGATAAAGAGATAGCATCGAGAGCTGACTACTTATCACTTTCAGAGAGTAAAGAGATAGAAGGAATTGTTACCTGAGTAGAAGGGGACTCAGAGGAAGAAGTTTTAGTAGCTTCTTCAGCGTCCTCTATTCTTGCCATTAGGAAGGCAAGATCTTCTTCATCAGAGCCAGACTTTTCAGAGGTCTTGGCCCAGTCATCTTCAGCGTCCCAGTCAACTTCTTCAGCGATAAGACCTTTGCTTCTTTGCTGGTGTTTCTTCAGATCCTTGTATTTGTTTTTCAATTTCAAATACTTGTCCTTTTTATCAGAGTTTTGGGAGGTGGTAGGAGCTGCAACTTTCGTTGATCTACATTCACTAGCAAAGTGACTCTTTCGCTGACAGTTGAAGCATATAGCTGAGGCTTTCTCAGCGGGCCTTGTCTTATGCTTTTCAGAGTCAGAGAGATTTGAAGGTTTTCGAAAGTTGTTCTTTCTAGCGAATCTTTTAAAATTATTTGTTAAGAGAGCTAGAGAGTTATCAAACTCTGAGATGTCAGCATTAGTGAGTTGATCTTCTAAATCAGTTTGACCTAATTCAGTGATGGAGGTAATAGTGGAAGAAGAAACATTTTTAGGAGGAGTTGCCTCTGAAGTCACAAGTGCCAAAGAAGTACTTTTGGCACCTTTGAGTTCATTTTTGAGGTTCTTCATCAGAAGTTGAGATTGTTCCTCATTTAAGAGCATTCCATATAAAGCACTTAAGGACAGAGTTTCAAGATTCTTTGACAACTTTAAACATGTAGTGTACACTGCCTATTGATCGGGTAGTGCCTCCATGACTTTGGTCAGTATTTCAGCGTTAGAGTACACTCTGTTTACTGATTTAAGATCAATCAACAAACAGTTGAAACGCTGGTGAATTTGAGAAAGAGATTCACCTTTATGATACATAAAACTCTCATATTGTCTTACAAGGTTTATGCACCTCGTGACTTGTACTTCAGAGGTTCCTTCATATTGGATACATAGAGTATCCCACATGGCCTTAGAAGTCCTTATTTTCATAACAGAATGATAGACTTCATCTGGTAAAGACATTGCTATTGTTAGGACCCAAACAATCAAGATATCAATATATGAAAAGATTTTGACAGGAATGATGATAGCCAAATGTAATATGTATTGATTGAATGTACAATATTACAGAATATGTCTTTTCAAGGCTTATGTAAAACGTTAGTTCTAACAATCTAACTAACCATCTATTTATACATACAATAGAAAGACTAAAGTAACATAGCATTCATAACAGACAAGTTCAGAATAGGTTCTGAACTTCTTCAGATCTTCTTCAGAAGTGTCTTCAGAACTTCTTCAGAACTTCTTTAGAAGATTCTTCAGAACTTCTTCAGATCTTTATCTCTTCAGAACCCAGTGCCTTTTGAAGCTATTATGATATCTCTATCAATCTCCCCCTTAGCTTCAAAAGTTCAGATCATACTTCCAGAAATTCAGAATTTCTCTTACATCCTTCAGAATTAGTCTTCTGTATTCAAGTAAGGATTCAGCAACTCTAACCATTTCTTTTGCAAGTTTCTTGTGCTTCTCCCAATCTTCATTGCTCAGATTCTTTGGTCTTCTATTCTGTCTTTTTACCAAACGATCTCTGATTGCCATGAGAGTTCCATTGCAACATTTGTGGAGTTCTTCAAATCTCACAAATAATAGTTCCTGAAAGCATTTGCAAACGAAGCCAGGAGGATGAATTACTAAAGTGTTTTTCTTCAAATTCTGAATATCTGGTAGACTCAGATTTGGTTTGCTCAAGTGTACTTGTTTCTTGTTTAGAACATAAGCAACTTGGAAATCGATCTTTTGCCCATATAAATTCTCTGTATAATCCATCTCTAAGCACTGGAAATGATTTTCTGAACTTGGTGATTGAGTCATGGAAGGGATAAAGACTTCTGTAAACTCTGATTAGATCTCTGAGATATATATTCTGAAAATCAGCTTCAGAGAAGGTAGAAACTTCACCATTTTGTCTTTCAACAGTAAAGAATGCATACTTGTAATTTTGCCTTGTTTTCAAGTCAGCATTAATTACTTTGATCACTGGGCTCTCCTTTCTGGCTTCATTGATTGGAATCCTTAACTTTCTGATGATATCTGAGTACCATTGTTTCCAACCAAAAGATTTATGAATCCAACAATCAATATAGTTGAATTTTTGTTCATACTCCATAAATATTTCGGGATGAAAATATTCAAGGAACATGGTTAAGGCATTTTCTTCAATCCTTTGTTCTTGAAGATGTTCCTCTTCAGATAATTGTTTTGCAGGAACCAGCTCTTCAGATATAGCTTCAGAAATAATTTCTTTACCTTTCTCTTTTTCTTTTTGACTGAGTTCATAAGATTCCATATTCAGAGAAAACTTCAGAATTTCCTCCATGTCTTGCTTCTTTGAGTGAATTTGAAAATCATAAGCATCACTTATTAGATAATCAGCTCCTCTGATCTTGTTTTCTCTTTTATGACAAGCAAGATAACTTCTTTTTACATTCTCTCTGAAGTGAATTCTTTCTTTTATCAGATAAGCAATTTCTTCTTTAATGTATGATTCTCCAACATAATCATTTGAATATTCAAGAAACCAATTCAGAGTTGAATTGGAGTATTTTGTAATATCTGAGGCCAGAAAGGTTTTATTTCCATTCACTGTATATCTGAATCCAATGTCTGGACAAGTGAACACTCTAGCTATTGCTGAATTTTCAAGGTTTACAGGTTCCAACAAATTCACCTTTGATAAACCAAATTCCAAAGCTAGTTGAAAGTCATGCTTTATAATGTTTCTTATATAGATTCCCAGAACTCTTCTGACTTCATAAACAAGTTTTGCTTCATTCTTTGCAACACAGAAAGAAAGAACTGTCAATTTGTCTTGCAGTCTTAACTTGTATATGTCATATTGAGTAAACTCACATAAGGACCGATTTCTCCTTTCAGCTCCAAATCTATATATTAACAAATCATCTACAACAGATTTAGAAAAGCATCTGATCTTCTTTAAGAGAGTTGAATCATTTAGATTCTGAACTCCATACTTCTGAATAAAATTTCTAACTTGAAGTATTTTATCATCAGACCATTCATCATTAACAAAGTCTTCCAAAGTTGCAAATCTCATACTTATTCTGTATATGTAGAGATAAGTTTCTTCAGGAAATTCCAAACTTGTTTCTCCAAAACAGAATCTATCTTCTTTTTCATATACTTGATCTAGGATGGGCTCATCAAGAAGAGGAATATAAATCTTTGGAATCAAAATGCAGGGTCTGACTCTTACTTCAAATCTTCCAGAGTAGATCATTAAAATTTCATCTGCAAGCTCAGTTCCTTCCATATGGTCTAGATCAACTTCAAGTTCAACAGCTTCATCTGGTTGATCAAGAAAATCTCTGAAGATACAAAATCTGTTATCCAAAAGTCTACATTCCAGACTTCTTGGTTTATTAAAAAATATATGTACCCAACAGAACTGATTCAGAATATTCCATAATCTTTAAGAAGTACTTCTGAACTCTTCACTCAGAAGTTGTTGAGGCTTCCAAATTACTAAAGCTTTTGTTTCTTCTGAGCTTTCTCCCATGTTTGTACCAATCATATCTTCTTCAAACATGATCACATCAGAAAAATCACTTGGTTCTCCAGTGACATCTTCAAAAGCAAGGTATTCCCTTAGCATTTCTTCATTAGAGTCTGGAATTATATCTGTGTTATCTGAGCTTAGGTTTCCTTCAGAATCAAAATATATCTTCTCTGTTTCATACCCTTCCTCTACTGTATCTTCAGAAGAGTGAATAATTGCCTCTTGACCTTCATGTTCTGCAAACAAAATATCTTCTATTGCTTCAGAAACTCTATTAGATGTTTCACCAATATTCTGAGCATCTTCAGAAGTTTTCTCCAAGATTTGTTTCTGAACATTTTCAACATCCTCTGTTTCAGATACTTTCTGTCTTTTCTCCCCCTCTTGATTATCAGGATCCTGATCATCAAGACTTCTTTTAAAAGTTTTTGATTGAGATCTGCATTCTAGAGCAGATAATCTTGTGCTTAACTCTGTCTGAGAACTCTGAATAGATGATAGCTGATGTAGAATCTGAGAAATATCATCTTTTGTTGCATAAACTGGTTGTGCAGAAGAAGAAGAAGAAGGCTGAGAAGCTTTCAGAGAAGAAACTGATGAAGCCACTTCAGAAAAAGCGGACAGAAGTGCTTGTTTAAACATATTCAGATCATTAAAAGATTGGAGATGAAAATCATTCAGCATGTTCACCATACTTTCCCCATGTTGATCCAACCTATCCTCCAACACCTTTTTGGTAGAATCCGTCAATACCTTGATATCCTTCTGAATCTTTGCAAATTCAGAAGTACATAAATCTTTGAATTCTGTGAATTTAGAAGATGTGGGTAAGTTTCCAAGATCAACAGATGAACTTGTTTTCAGGCCTTCAGAAGAAGGCTGGCCTGTATGAGCCACAAAGGCATCATGAACCACATGTGATTCTGTGAATGGAGCTTTTGTGATGTTCACCCCACCAGGACTTCCAACTAATCCTTGATATCCAGAGATAGGAATATCTATAGTTGTTGAGGCAATGTGACAAACACTTTGATTAGGAACATCTGAAAGATGTGTGCTAGTGTGAATGGATGCCACATTAAGTGGTTCTGAAGTCTCAAAGTTGAGTGGACACTCAGACTCAATGTGCTCAAAACTATGAAGGGATACATATATCCTTCAGTTTCAACAAAAGGAACCTCCAATTGGGGTCCTAATGGATTATAAGCTGCTTGCCCCATTTGTGTTGTTGAAACATCCTTTTGTTGAGAGATGGGTGAGTGGCTGGGGGGTTAACCAAGGTTGCCATGGGCTCACTGGCTGTTTCAATATTATCCACCAAAGAATGTGGAATAATAGTAGATGTGAGTGCCCGGCTTGTAACAGGTGGTTCACAGGTTTGTTTTTCTTTTACCTGTGTTCTCCCCTCATCAATTTTTTGTCTTACCCTTCTACCTAGTCTCTCAGTTTCATTTTTCCTCTTCACTTTCTTTGATTTAGGTACATCATTCTTCTTTAAAAATGAAAAACTCTCTAATTTGTCATTCTTTGACAGTCTTTCGTCTTTCATTCTCCATACTAAAGTGGATAGCTCTGTAAAAGATAAGAAATGAGGATTTGTATAAGAAATTCTTTTGTTCACTTTAGGTTTATCTTCAGAATTGGAGTTAATTTTCTGAACTTCAGAGAGAGAATTTGATGATTGTCCTTGTTCAAAATTTTTAACTCTGTTGTTGAAGTCAGAAGATGTTAATGAAAATGGTGTTGAATTTAATGAAATTTTTGTATTAATAGGAGATATTCTGGTTTTAAAAACACAGGATCAAACAATTCTGAAGGTATCTTTGAAACTTCAGATTTTAATTTTTCTCCTTCAGTCATACATGATTGATATTTGTAAACCAAATAGCCATTTTTATCAATGACTTGCACCATTTGCTCATCATCATCTTCTGAATCAGAAGCATTTATTAGATCTAAAAATTTATTTTGAGTCATACTTGTTGCAAAATTATTTAAAATTTTTGTTGTTGTAGACTCATTATCAGAATTATCAAAAAATATTTTGGGATTCTCATCAACATCTTCTAAATATTCAATATATGAGAATTCATCATATTTTTCTTCATGTTCTGATTTATTATCAGAAGTATCTTTTGAAATGATTTCAGAATTGAATTCAGAAGTTATTACAGAAGTAACTTCAGAAACAATTTCAGACTTAACAATTACTTCTGATTTTTCTTCAGAAATAATATTTGATTCATAAGATTTACAAATATTTGAAATTATATTCATTTCTTCTGTTTCAGAGATTATTTCTGATTCACCAGTTTTAAGAGGTGTTTTCTTCTGAAAACAAAGTCTCTGATTTTACAAAAGGAATTCTTTCAGGCAAAGAATAGTTTACAAATTTGGAAATAACACCTATTTTTGATCCATTGAGAATTTTCATTTTAGAATAAGCATACAAGTTTGCAGGTGCCTTTTTTAAAATTTGTCTGTCATTATATCCTAAACCTGCTTTTATATTGTAAAATTTTGAGTTATGAGCCTGACTAGTTAAAATATTCAGAGTTTTTCAGTTTATCCTCTTCTAAACTTTAAATCTTCTAATTCCTTAATCTTTTTATAAAGATCAAGTCTCTCTTGATTCAGAAAATTCATCTTAACATTTAGAATTTCCTTTTCAGATTTTTCATTTATAACTTCTTTTTGTAAACTATCCATTTTTTCTTTTAAAACAAATTTTTCTTCAGAAACTTTTTCAAGAATCTGTTCAGCTGCTTGACAATTTTCTTTATATATTTGACTTTCAGCTCTGAATTGATTGACTAAAATTCTTTCACCTTTAATTATGTTTCTGAGTGTTTCAAATTCAGAAAACATGTTTTGAAATTGATTTGTCATTTCTGAATCTTTAGTATTAATTTCAGAATTATGTTCAGTATTTTGTTCAGAAGATGAAGAAGATACCTCCGTGTCTTGTTTATTTTTTTCTGGATCCATTTGACACATGTAGCAATTGGTTGCATAGTGAGCAACTTCTTCATCATCATCTCCATCACTCCAGTTTAACCAGTCTTCTTCATACTTGGTCACTAGAGCAGGATTAAGCTCCTTTTTCTTTGCTAGTAGATGCTTCTTCTCATAATAGCCTGAATTCTTGACTTTTGGCATCATGCATTGTCTTGCATAATGTCCAGGCTTTCCACAGTTGAAGCATCTTGCTGGTTCAGATGTTTCAGATTGACCAGCCTCTTGACCTTTCTTAGGTCCAACTTCAGATCTAGGTTTAATCTGATATTTTTGATTGTATCTTTGTTTGAATTTCCTTGCCATGAAAGCAATATTATCAGAAATCCTTTTAAGCTCCTCATCTGATTCATCCCCAACACAAACTGTTGTCTCTGGGATCTCACAAACTTTCTTGGCAGCAATGGTCAAAGAATTATTGTAGTTCTTGCTCAGAAGGGCAACTGTTTCTTGTCTCTTCTTTTGTTCATGTTGCCTAACTTTGATTTTGTCTTCTTGTTGGAATAAGATACCATAAACATCATGAATAGTTTTTCTGGATAAGTTCCTTGTTACCATATTATCTGAAAAACATGACCATTCATTTCCCAGATTGTTCAGAAATTTGTTATTTATCTCAGAATTTGATTTCTGAACACCATTTCTTCTTAGATCATTCAAAATGTTATTGAATCTATGATATGTATCAGTGATAGATTCATTTTCTTTGTATCTGAAATTTTCATATGTTCCTACACAGATATTTAATCTCTGTGCTTGAACCTTGGTACTTCCTTGCATCTGAGCTTCTACTTCATACCACATGGCTTTTGCTGAAGTTAAACTATCAACCCTATTGAATATCTCATTAGGAATTGCCATGGTGAGTAAAGTCAATGCTCTTCTATCAACTTTCATTTGAGCCTTTTCAGCTAGATTGTACATTCCAGGACTCTTCTTGATTCTTGGTGCAGGGATTTCAGGGGTGGATTCAGTTCTGGGAACTGCTGGAATCTCAACAAATACCTCTAGTGGGCCATTTGTGATAGATTGCATTAAGGCTTCATCTATGTTATCCAAGAATTGAATCATTCTGATTCTCCATTAATGATATTCTCCCAAGAAGAGAGTTGGTGGTTTCGTTTCAGATCCGATTGAGACTATTTCTTTAGACATCTTTGATTGTTAGAAGATCGAGAATTCACCTGAGTTGAATTTGAATTTTGTAGATCAAGAACGCCAAGAACTGTCAGATCTGACAAGTTCTTTCACAAATCTTCAAAAACAGATGAATTGGCTCTGATACCAATTGTTAGGACCCAAACAATCAAGATATCAATATATGAAAAGATTTTGACAGGAATGATGATAGCCAAATGTAATATGTATTGATTGAATGTACAATATTACAGAATATGTCTTTTCAAGGCTTATGTAAAACGTTAGTTCTAACAATCTAACTAACCATCTATTTATACATACAATAGAAAGACTAAAGTAACATAGCATTCATAACAGACAAGTTCAGAATAGGTTCTGAACTTCTTCAGATCTTCTTCAGAAGTTTCTTCAGAACTTCTTCAGAAGATTCTTCAGAACTTCTTCAGATCTTTATCTCTTCAGAACCCAGTGCCTTTTGAAGCTATTATGATATCTCTATCAGCTATTATAGATCTAGCTTTAGAATCAATAGCAATTTCTTTCTTATCTTCTTCAGTCCATCGATTAGGAGTTTTAATGATACTCCTTTCAGGGATGGCTGGAGTAGTAGTGGTCGCAGGAACACTATCTACAATAGTTGTAGGAACAAATGGTCCGTTTTCTAGATAGTAGGGGATCTTTGGGTCAGATCCTTCTAGAAACAACGACATTATTTCCTTCCATAATGGAAAATTATCATGGCTAAATCTTGGAGGTTTAGCTAAAGATCGATTATCATTGTAGTTCGTATTAGGGTTTGACATTTTAAAATAGTTTATAAGAAAAATATTTTAAAGATAAAAGAAGAAAACACTGCTCTGATACCACTTGTTGGTCCCTAAAGGGTCTACAAGAGTTCAATAAGAAGTAAACAGTTTGTAGAAGGGGGGGTTGAATACAAACACACAGATTTTGGTTTTTAAATTAGTTTATATATCATAAACAAATTTACAGTTACAAGCGGAATAAGAACAAGTTTAAAACCTATTCTCGGTGGTTTACCCTGCGGCGGATGTCAGCGGTTCGAGTCCGCTTATCTCCAACTCGTGAACTTAGCCGATACAAAGCTATATGATAGCACCCAATTTTTCCGATTCGGCGGTTCGATCTATGATTTATCATTCATGGACGTTGATACTATTGTAACTAAGAAACACTAAGTTTGATGCACAAGAAGAAGGAAGAAATAAATAAAGAGGGTTTAGGCTAGAAGGAAGCATGCATTAGGATGAAGAAGAAATATTCATCTTATTTATACCCGTTTGCATTTAATGCAAGACAAAAGGTATATGCCACGTGTCAAGCTTGGATAGGAAGCCTGTCCTTGCTAATAAGCCAGCCATGTTTTTGGCTGAATATGAACAGTACCATATCAGATATGATGGGGACGTAAGAGACAATTCGTACGTTCTTCTCTGACAAGGTATTAGGTTTGACTTTTGTGCATCGAGGATAAGATCAATCTTTAATCTTGTAAAGGAAGCTTCATTTGATCGCTGATTCTGAATCTTCAAGGATGAACTTCAGTATCGCTGAGGCTTCACAAGAGTTCACACTTTGATTAGATAATCGCTGCTATCGCTGAACCGCTTCAGTTCACTTAGCTGATTATCTCTTTCTTCAGCTAGGGTCTTTGACTTTCGCTGAATGGTCTTCTGGTGTGATAGCTGATCTTCAGGTCTTCAGAGATAAGCTTGTTGTTCCTTGATCTTCAGCGATCGCTGATGGTAATCAGCGTATGCTATCGCTGAATATTAACAGAAGCTTATAAAATGGAATTTCACTAAGTATATAAAAGGAATCATATTCAAATCATCGAGTGGAGTTATGATCAACAACCTTTTTCACCTGATCATCCAACCTATCCTCCATCACCTTGCATGATTTATTCGTCAATTCCATAATGTCCTTCTGAATGTTTGCAAATTAAGAAGTACCGAAATCTTTGAATTCTGAGAATTCAAAAGATGAGGTAAAGGTTCCAAGACCAACAGATGGTTTTGTTTGCAGTCATACAGAAGTAGGCTGGCCTGTAGATGTCACAACATCATGAATCAATACAGATTCTCTGAATGAGGCTTTTGTAATGTTCACCTAACCAGGTCTTTCATCCAATCCTTGAAGTCCAATAAAAGGAACATCTATGGATGTTGTTGCAAAATGACTAACACTTTGCATAGTGACATCTAAAAGATGTGTGCTTGTGTCAATAGATGCCACATTTTGTTGTTCAGGCTCAAAGTGGATTGGACTATCCGACTCAATGTGCTCAATACGGTGAAGGGGGGACATATATCCTTCTTTTTAACAATAGGCTCCTCCAAGTGGGGACCTATTGGTAGATTAGCTGCTTGCCCCATAAGTGTTTGTGAAACACCCTTCTTTTGAGAGATGGATGAGTGGGTGGGGGGGGGGGGGTTAACAAATGATGCCATAGGCTCACTGGCTGTATCAATATTACCCATCAAAGAGTGTGTAGTAATAGATGATGTGGCTGCCCGGCTTGTAACAGTTGGTTCACAAGTTTGTTTTTCTTTTACTTGTGCTCTCCCTTCTTCAGTTATTTTTCTCACCCTTCTACCCAAACTCTCATTTTCATTTTTCCTCTTCACTCCATGAGGTTGTTCTCCCCCATGAATAGCCTCCCCACTCTCTCTAGGAATACTAGACATCTCACCATTCTCACCACTCGGGGTAGAATCAGGGGAAGAGACTACTGGTTTTGGTAGTCCCATTGATTCACAATACTCATTCAAAATCCTATTTTTGGGATTTACATATGCAAGTAAGTGATCAGGTAATGGTAATGCATTTGGAAATTGTAATTTTGCACTTGGTGGCCTTAGACTATCCATGGAAAAGAGTGGAACATGTACCTCATGATCTAGAGTTGGGATGGCTTTAACAGCTTTCATTGCACCTTTGATGAAAGTCTGAAAGAATCTCTGAAATGGAATGTAGTTGTAGGTAGACTTTTTCAGAACAACAGACTTGAGTTCTTCAAAAATAAGGGAAGCATAATCATAATGCTTAGTGTGTGCAACACCATGAAAAATAATCCTTCCATTTGTAGAGGCTTGATCTAGGCTTGAACTTTTCTCAAAAAGACAAGTGTTTAGTATAGTAAACAAACAGTACCAGATGGGAGGTAAACACTTTCTTCTGAAGGAGCTTAAGACATTCAAATTTTCAAAATAGCCCAACTTCATAAAATCTGAAATCATTTCAGAAGATGATGGAATGGGATCAAATAAAGTTTTCCCAACAACTTCATTTGCCTTTGGAAGAAAATGAATGCTGCGAACATCTTCAACAGAAACACACGCTCTGTATCCATGAACATAGGAGGAAATATCATCTGCTTCTTCATCAACTTTAGCATAAAACCACCACTGTTGCAGATATGAGGCAGGGACCAAAAATTTCGTTGATAAGAGAGCACGAAGGGGATGTTTTTTCAAAATTCCAAGCAAGATCATTTGATCATCATTGAAATCATTCGATTTTGGGTTCAGAGCACAGTTGTTCTTTTTGATATCCATTAGCTTCTTTTAAGGAATGTAGAGCTTTGACAAATCAGGACCATCACTACTGGCAGGGTTTGATCCAGCATGAGATTGAGAATCACCAACGTCAGCATTTGATTCAGAAGCCAGTTTAATCGGCTCCATTTGTGTTTCCCCAATTTTCTCAGTACGCAGGTTAGGGCTAGGTTTAGGATTCGAGGGTCCGGCTTAAAGATTAACAGTTGTAGCAGTATCCTTTAGCATCTGATCATCTTCCAAAGTTATCTCCATTGATCCAACCATGATTTTCTTAGGCACAATCATGAATGAATCATCACTCGATGATCCATGCTATCACTGAAACATGATTTGGCTGACTAAATAGGTAAATCCACATTGGAAGCCGACATTGTTTGAAATGAGTAAAGATTTGAGTTTGATTGAAGATCAATAATCACAGAGAGATTTCGGAGGGAAAAATTGTTAAAAAATGAGGACGACGATGAAACCATGGATTATATCCGCGTGTATGATCGTGGATAGACACGTGGCCAAAAAGTATTGACAATTGGAGTAGTAATCATCATTAATTTAGATTAATGAACCGTTTAAACGATGTGTTTAGGAATTTGCCAATGAGATTAAAACACATGGCACCCGTTTAAATGATTATATCCTTCACAACGGAAAGTAAAGTTCTGAGAATAAGTACAAAAACTTAAGAATAAGTTCAGAACTTCTGAGAATAAGTTCAGAAGTTTGAATGAAAAGATTCAGAAACACTTCAGAACTTTCGAATAAGTTCAGAACTTAGCTTCTATTACTTCATATCCATTAAAGTCATTTAAAACTACCTACTTCTAAAAAATAGAAAACATTTTAATATTTCAGAAGTAGGTTTGAACAAGATAGAAAAGGATTATCTTCAAAAGTTTGTCCATACTTCTCAGATTTGTAATGTTTTGAACTTTTACCCACCATTTCAAATCTTGATGACATAGGAAAGTACCAAAAAGTTAGATTGTAGTATCACTCCCCCTTGAATCATGAATATCTTATGATTCTCCCCCTTAAACAGTGCTAATCATAAAATTTGTTAGAAAGAAGAGAAACAGAGAAATGAAAAAAAAATTGAAAGTATTGAGAAACAATCAACTTGGAAAAAAATGGATACTTCTGAGTAATGAAATATAAACTTCTGAAAAGTTAACTTCAAAAATTCTGAAGTTAAGATTTCTCAGAATTTTGATAGAATGAATCTCAGAACATAACATTTAATTCTTAGTTGATTTCTAATACTTACATAGACATATTCACCATGCCCAATTTACTTACCAAAAAGTTAAAACGTTTTTTATCAAGTGATTTGGTAAATAAATCAGCCAATTGATAATCAGTCTGAACAAAAAACATATCAATATTACCTTTTTCAAGATGATCTTTGATAAAATGATATATTACGTCAATGTGCTTTGTTTTGGAGTGTTGAATAGGATTACAGTGATTGCTATGGCACTTTTTCAGTCATAATACAGGGGTATATTTCTGATTGTGTAACCATAGTCTTTTAGGTGTATTTACATCCAGATCACTTGTGAGCAACATATGGCAGCAACAACATATTCAGCTTCTGCAGTAGAAGTTGAAACACAGTTTTGTTTCTTTGAAAACCAACTCACAAGTCTATCACCCAAAAATTTACATGATCCAGATGTGCTTTTCCTGTCCAGTTTACAACCACCATTATCTGCATCTGTGAAAGCTGTTAGCTCAAAACCAAAATCCTTTGGATACCAAAGTCCCAATGAATGAGATCCTTTGAGATATCTAAGGATTCTTTTAGCAACAAGAAGATGAGATTCCTTAGGATTAAATTGATATCTAGCAAAAATACATGTAACAAACATAATATCAGGTTTTCTAGCTGTTAAGTAAAGAAAACATCCTGTTGGTTCCAAAGGAGTCTACAAGAGTTCAATGGATATAAAAAACAGTTTGTAGAAGGGGGGGGGGGGTTGAATACAAACAGATATATTTTTAAGTTTTTAAATAAGTTTATATTAAATAAACAAATTTACAGTTACAAGCGGAATTAAAACAAGTTAAATAACCTATTCTATTGTAACTTAAGAAACACATAGATTTGATGCACAAGAAATTAGAAAGAAATGTAGCAGAGGTTCAAGGAGAGAAAGTAGCATGCATGAGGATGAAGAAGATATCTTCATCCTATTTATACCCGTTTTCATGTCATGCAAGACAAAAGGTATTTTGCCACGTGTCAAGCTTTTATAGGAAGCTTGTCCATTGTTCAAAAAGACAGCCATACTTTGGCCGAATATGAACAGTACCATATCAGATTTGATAGGGACATAAGAGACAAACCGTACGTCCTTTTCTGACATAGTATAAGGTTTTGACTTTTGTGCATCGAGGATAAGATCAACTTTAATCTTGTTTGAAGTCTTCACTTGATCGCTGAACTTGAAACTTCAAGGATGAACTTTCGAAGTGTCGCTGAGACTTCACAAGACTTCACACTAATTTAGATAATCCTTGCTATCACTGAACCGCTTCAGATCACTAGCTGATTATTTCTTTCTTCAGCTTGGTCTTCGACTTTCACTGAATGTTCTTTTGGTGTGATAGCTAATCTTTGGGTCTTCAGAGATAGACTTAAGGTTCCTGAGATTTCAGCGATCGCTGATGGCAATCCGTGTATGCTATCGCTGAAATGAATTTGAGTCTTTAAATGGGATTTTCATTGAGTATATAAAGGAATCATATTCAAATCACTGAGAGGAGTTATGATCAACAATCTCCCCCTATTTGATTATGATTAAGCAATAAAAGAAAATTGCTTGAAGGGATGGCGACTCATAGGCAGTGGCTTGGTTAAGGGAACCCACCGGAGCCGTAGCGAAAGCGAGTCTTCATTTGTAGGGACTTAAAAATTTCTAAGTAAAAGTTTTAAGAACTAATCTGTGAGATCTTTTTCAGCTACTCTATAAGGATATGAAATCTCAAGTTACAAGTACAGGATTTAAGTACATTCACTGATTTACTTTTCAGAATGAAAACAATCAGTGAGTTAAATTTGTAAGAAAGAATAGAACTCTTATGTTCGTTGTCCCATTTACTATTTTAAGGGATCTTTTCAGCACACAAATGGAGTAGAGTACTTCATTTGAATTTCATTATCAATAATCTGAAGAATTACAGGGAAAAATGAAATTACAAATATAAAGTAAAAGTACATTACACTGAAGTATTATTACAAAGGAAATGGAAAAAGCTAGTTAGAGATTCGTTCATGTCTTCTTTGTAGTTCCTTTTCATAGATCATCTTCTGCCTATTCATCAGAGGGGTGTCTGACCAACAGTAGTGATCCATGATCTTGATGAAAGCTGAAGGAGCCTTACTGACTTCTGAGTTTCTGAAAAGTCCTAAGATCCCTTCATTATCCAAATAAACCATACCTGGTTTAGAGAGTGTGATGATTTCACTTTCTTCATAGGGTCGATCTTGAGGGAGCGAAGAGTTCAACATTGAGACATCAGGGATTTCCATGTGGCCAAGAATGCTTTCATAGTTGAACTTGGTTTCATGCTTATTCTTCGAAGAGGGACCACCTGCAGACTTTCTTCTTTTTGAAGTTTCAGGGAGAGGAGGGATTTGAACTAGTTGAGACATTCTCTACAAGAGTTGATCCAGTGCTTTTTCTACCACGTCTTTGAATTTTGATTTGGAACCCTGAATGGCATCTCTGATTTCTAGCCATTCAGAGTATCCAAAGAACTTTAAGAACTTTGCTTCTTCTTTTTCACATCTCATTTGTCTGTACATTCGTACGTAAACCTTCAGACCATATGTTTTGGAATATCGTCCTTCAATAGTCGCACGAACGATTTTGGAGTCAGACCTTCGATAGTTGAATCTTTCAGAGCACTAGCGCAGTTCTTCTTCTCTGTGATGGGTTTCTTCTTCAGAGATGGCACTTAGAATCTTCTCTTGAGCAAAAATTGTATCTACGTCGATGTTCTCTCTGACTAGTTCCTTTTGCACCAGAGCTTCAGCAAGTTATTTACTTTTCTCGTTCATCTTTCTTTTTGCTTCTTCTCTGGCAGAGTCTTCCCTGAGAATCTTCCTTGCGAGTTCGAGATCGTTTTGAGTCAGCTTCATCTTCTCATCCCTGAGTCTCTGTGCTTCTAAAGCTTGAGCTCTCTCTTCCTTTGATAGAAAATAAAATTCATCCACCATGCTGATGGGTAAAGGATTTTCAGGTTCAGTGAAGGGCTTCTTTATTCATTTTCCATCAAGCTCCTTTAAAAAGTTTATTTGCCTTAGTTCTTCCTTAGGCTCCCTTATTGGAGGTCTCTATGCGCGCCATCTTGGAATAAGGCCTTCTTCATCTTCAGAGTCAGAGTCAGTTACATACATAAACTGATCTTCAGATGAAGGTTCCTTCCATGAAGTAGAGTCCTTTGGGGGACTAGACTCACTGAGAACGGGAGAAAGTGAGAGAGCTTTGTCAGAGCCAAAATTTAGAGGAGGGAAGGATGGATATGTAGGGGGTTCAGAAGCTGGAGAGTTAAAAGTAACAAGGGGACGGGTTACCTCTACGGTGGTCTCCCCCTCAGAGATAGGAATGGTGGCATCAAGATCCACCACCTGCTTTCCTTTGCCTGGTTGGCTGGACGACACCTGGAGGGATGTCATCATCATCATCATCATCATCATCAATCCCCTTATAGATGGGAATTGTTTCATCTTCTTCATCATCATCATCATCATCTTCTTCTTCCTCATCGTCTTCATCATCAGCAGCGACGACTGAGGGTTCTTGCTGATGGATGTAGGGAGATATCGGTGTGCCTGGCATGCGGTCATTAGCCTGACCGATTATCTCATCAGCGATCTATTTTGCACAACTATGGTCTTGACATTTGACCCAATATCCCTGAGCGAGTTAGAATGCAGGGACTGATTCGTTAGAACATCGCCTAGAGTCTTCCAGTCGTCAGAGGTGAAGGAGGGTGTTAGATCCAAACAATCAAGAATGTGGATAGATTAAAGAATAAGAACAAGAATTAGATCACTGAAGTTGTATCTAGTATTAATCATTGAACTGTATTACAATATGTGTATCTTTACAAGCTCTATCTATCAACGTTAGTTATAACAAACTATCAAACTATCTATTTATATACAAATGGAAAAGCTAAAGTTACAGTACAAAAATAACAAACATGTTCAGAACTACTTCTGAACATCTTCAGAACTTCTTCAGAAATGTCTTTAGAATCCTCTTCAGAACTTCTTCAGAATCTTCAGACTTTCTGAAGTAGCCACTTCAGAAGTTATGCCTTAGGCTTTTCTTCATTTGTCTTCAGACTTCTGAATCTTTCTTTTCAGAACCTAGTCTTCTTTTGAAGCTACTTCTGATATCTATCAATCTCCCCCTTAGCTTCAAAAGTTTAAGTCATACTTCCAGAAGTTCATAATGTCTCTAACATCTTTAAGAATAAGCTTCCTGTACTCCAAAATAGATTCAATGATCCTTATCATTTCCTTTGCCAGCTTTCTGTACTTCTCCCATTCTTCATCACTGAGCTTCTTTTGTTTTTTGTTTTTCTTCTTCTCCAGTTTATCTCTTATAATCATAAGAGCTCCATTCCAACACTTGTGTAATTCTTCAAATCTTACAAATAGTAATCTATCAAAGCATTTACACACAAAACCTGGAGGCTGAATGACTAGAGTACTACTTTTGAGATTTTCAATATTTGGTAAGCTTAAATTTGGAGCACTCATATGAACTTTCTTTTTGCACATTACATAAGCCACTTGGAAATCTGTCTTGGCTGCCCAAATAAATTCTCCGTATAGACCATCTCTAAGAACTGGGAAAGCTTTTCTGAACTTGGCAATAGAATCATGAAAAAGATACAAACTTCTGTATAAACTTATCAAATCTCTGAGATAGACATTTTGAAAATCAGCTTCTGTAAAAGTTGAGATCTCACCATCTTTTCTCTCAACAGTGAAGTAAGCATGCTTGTAATTGTTTTTCTGCTTCAGGTCAGCTGTGATTACTTTTATTATTGGGCTCTCTTTTCTTAATTCACTTACAGGAAGTCTGATTTTTCTAATGATATCTGAATACCATTGTTTCCATCCAAAAGACTTCTGAATCCATCAATCAATATAATTGAACTTTTGTTCATATTCTGTGACAACTGTCAAATTTGAACCTCTAAGTTAGGTCTAATTAAGTTTATTAGTGTTAATATAGAATAATTATAAAAATAGAAGCCAGTTGGCTTAGAATGACCAAAAATTTCTAGAGTTTTTGGTAGCTGCTTAGAAAGTCCGGTTCCGACCCGTAACTGGCCGAAACGTCCTATATAGTGCCAAATGCTCTAATTTATACCCAATTTATATAAAATATATGTTTTTAATATTTAAAATATAAAACTTCTTTTTTTATAGAATTTAATTACTTTTGGACTTACATTTTGAGGAAAAAGGCCATAATTGAGAAAAATGACATTTTAATTTCATTTTTGAGCTTGAGTTTAATTTTAAAAAAAAATAATTGGGTTTGAGTGGGACCCATGTACATGGCTGGCCTCCCATAACCCCCATATAAATATATTTTTTATTCATTTCCTCCTCATTTGCATGATTAAAAATTTGAATTTCACTCTTCACTCTCTCTCTAGAACTTAAGGGACATATTCCCTACTCTTCTTTCCCACTCTTTTCTCTCCAAAATCTCCAGCCACTTTCCATCTCAAATCCATCAAATTAACAAGATTTTGGAAGAATTATTGAACCACAATCATCACTCAAGTAAGTAATAACACTATCTTCATCTTTTTCTTGCAAATTTTGGGTGAAAACCCCATTTTTCTTACATATTTTAGCTACTTTAATATCCGAAATTTCTGAGGTTGTGGAGAGATTGTACACCAAAACATGTAAAAATGTTAAAACAATGGTGTTAATCTATGACCCAAACAATAAAACTCAAGAAATAGGTGAAAAATCATGATTTTATGTGTTTTTGAGTAAAAATGGTGATTTTTGGTGCTGACAGATTTATTGCATGTGCATAAATCGTCCATTTCTTGCAAATAATATGTTGATCTTCTTCTAAAATTTTATTTAATGAGTTAGGGTTTTAATCCAAGTGGTTTCACTAAAAAACATGGCGTTTTGACCCCCCAATTGCTCATAACAAGATGCATGTGCATCTGGAAGTTCAACAGTAGTAAACCCTACTTTGAACAACCATAACTCTGTGAATAGTCATCCAAAACACTTGATTTTTCTTCTGGAATTTAATTTAACGAGTTATCTTTCAAATACCACTGGTTTCATTAAAAAATATGGTGATTTGAGGTTTCAATCAATAAAAACAAAAGGAGTATGCAATCTGTCCAAAACTGACAGATTAGTACATGCATGTTCTAATGGCCATATCTCTTTCAAAACTCAATGAAAAAAGATGATTCTTCCTTTGAGAGTTAACTACATGAGTTATCTTCTGCATGCAAGTGGAATCACATGAAAATATGGATATTTGATCTCCAAACACCTAAAATACTTTAGGTGTGCAATCTGTGAAACCACCTGCAGCTAAACTCTACTTTGTGTGTTAATATCTCCTTTGTTATTTGTCCTTAATGTATGATTCTTCTTCTAAAACTTTTTTTTATGAGTTAGGATTCATATGAATCCAGTTTTATACAAAAATATGAAGTTTTGAGGCATTAACCAATTTATTAAAGTTAAGTGTGCAATCTGTCATGCAAATTTATTAAAGTTTCATACAAGACTTGTACATGCAACTTTGTATTACCATATCTCCTTCATCAGACATCCAAAATGAGTGATTCTTATTTCAAAAGTTTCCTTTATGTGTTAGGCTTATAATCCAACTGGAATTTCTGAAAAATACTAAGTAAAACTTCTCAAATGATTAGTTTACTAACAGTGTGTAATCTGCCATGCTTGCTGTGACACACTGTTTGATATAAATTGTTTGAACCCTCTTTATATGTCTAAAATGCATGAAATTTGGTCACAATGACCTTAACTCAGTAATGCATCATATATAAAAAGATGGAAAATTTTATCATTTTGGATGTTACATTAATTTGATAATTTTTAAGACTTATAGTTTCTGTCAGAAAGTTAAATTCTGAAACTGGTTGATTTCATAAATTTTAATCACTTGAAAGACTATAATGTTACATTTTCGGTGTAAATTATTTCTTTAAAAAGCATATGTGCATTATGTAAAACGGGACAATAGTTGACCAAGTTGGACATATAAGGACTTATAAGCACTCTCATAGTAATCGTTAGACGCATAAGTGACCGTTTTGGGCATTTTACTTTGATAGGGAAGCGTTAGGTCGGCTAGCGGACGAATCGTGCTTTAAACGGAGCTTTTGCAAAAGGTGAGTATTCACAGCCCAACTTTTAAACTATTTTATATGTTTTGGGGTGAAAAGCATGATTAAATGAAATATTTGAGCTATTTCCATTAACGAATGTGAATATTATGAAAATTGTTTTTTTTGGGCATTAAGGCATGTACACTAGTAAATTGTATTGAGTAAAATGTTCCATAAAAGTTTGTACACTACCATTAACTCAAGTGAGGAGCCGAGGGTATATGTGGATAGCGCTATTGGACGGACAATCCCACCTAAAAACCAAAAAGTAGGGGTGTGGATAGCAATCCCACAGGGAAACTACAGGTAAGGGTGCACTATACTTAAAAGGGAAGGTTCTACACATGTGGACTTTAGGTCCACCGCTGAGGTAGAACTAAAAAGAAGGTTCTACACATGTGGGCTTTAGGTCCACCGCTGAGGTAGAACTAAAAGTATTTTTGTGGTCGAAGGTTTAGTGGTGGCTCATTACTTATAATTAGGGTACAAAAATGCCTTGAACGTTTTATGATGTAAAGATTATTTAAGTGCCATAAAAGTATTTTACTCAATATTCATTTATGCAAAAGATGTTTATAATATTTAAAACCTGTGAACTCACCAACTCTTTGTAGTTGACCTTGTTTTATTCATGCTTTTTCAGGGGTAAGAAAGGGTAACTAAAAATGCTTGTGTTTGGGGCGCATCAACATCAACCACGTTTAAATTTGAAATCATTTTGTAGAACATCTTATTTCTTTTTTGTTAAAACTTGAACTGGTATGATGTAATGTTCAGTTTTATGTGTTTGATTGGACAATTGGTTTTGTTATCGCTCTATTGCTATGAAATCTTGAATTAATCACCCCCCGTGTTTCCCGTTTAGCGGGGTGCGACATATCCCATGAACATTTCTGGATGAAAGTACTCAAGAAACATTGTTAAAGCATGTTCTTCGATTCTTTGCTCTTGTAATTGTTCAGATTCAGACTTCTGAGGAATAGGAACAACTTCATCTAGAGTATTTTCAGAAACCTTTTCTTTTCCTTTTTCTACTTCTTTAACTTCTGAACTTTCTAACTTCTGAGAGAGCTTCTGAATTTCTTTCAATATCTTGTTTCTTTGTGTGAATCTGAAAGTCATAGGCATTGCTCAGAAGATAATCAACTCCTTTGATTTGATTTATTCTTGTATGCCCAGCCAAAGAATTCTTTCTTACATAATCTCTGAAAAATATCCTTTCTTTGATCAAGTAAATTATTTCTTCTACAACATCAGATGAAGGAATATATTGTTAAACATATTCTATTAACCATTTCAGAGTAGAGGTCGAGTACTTTGGTATGTCTGAAACAATGAATGTCTTTGAAATATATGCTCCTATTCTGTAAGTGAATCCCAAATATGGATTTGTGAAGATCTTTGTAATTTCCTGTCTTTCTATACTTTCAGACTCCAAGAGAGTGACATTTTTTAATCTGAATTCTAATGCCAGTTGAAAATCATGTTTAATTAGATTTCTGACATAGATCCCTAGAATTCTTCTTATCTCAGAAACAGCTTCAGAATCTTCTCTCTTGACACAAAAATTCAGAACAGTAAGTTTATCATGCAATCTCAACTTGTAGAAATCAAATAAAGAGAATTTTGTTAAGGAACCATCTCTCCTTTCAGCTCCAAACTTTATTATATACAAATCACCATCAAAAGCTTTGGATATACATCTGATGTTCTTGATTAAAGTTGAGTCATTCAAAACTTGTACTCCATGTCTTTGTACATAAGATCTAACTTTTGAGATATAATCCTTAGACCATTCATCATTTACATATTCTTCTAAGGTTGCATACCTGAGATTTCTTCTATACATGCTAAAATAAGTATCTTCAGGAAAGATAAGCTGATTTTCTCTAGAGATTTAAAAAATCATATCACTTTCATAGACTTGATCAACTATGGGTTCTTCGAGAATTGGAAAATTAATCAGAGGAATGTTTATGCAGCTTCTGAATCTGACATGTGGCTTATCTGCTGCAATCCTCAAAATTTCATCTGTAAAGTCAAAAGCTTCCATATGACTTAAATCAATTTCAATTTCAAACCACTCATCTGGTTGATTAAGAAATTCTTTGAAAATTGTTAGTCTTTCATCCAAGAATCTACACTCCAGATTCCTTGGATGATTCAAAATGATGTATCTCCAACAATATTGACTAACCAATATATACAAGTTTTCAGAAATTTCATTACTTTCAACTATTCTTAGACTTTGAGGTTCCCATATAATCAAATCTCTGTTCTCATTTATTTCAACCATTCCTTCATTTACTTCCATCTCTTCATCAAAAAGAATTACATCAGATAAATTACTTAGCTCTCCAATAATATCTTCAAAAGCAAGATACTCATTCATCATTTCTTCATTTGAGTCAAGAATGACATCTGTGTCTTTAGAACTTAGCTTATTTTCAGAATCCAGAGACACTTTCTCAGTCTCATACCCTTCTTCCATAGTTTCTTTAGAAGTGACTTTTTCAACCTCTAGACCTTCATCTTCTGCATGTAAAATATCTTCTATTGTTTCAGAAGTTCTATTAGTTTCATTGTTTTCAGTGTTCTGAACTTCTTCAGAAGTTTTCTCAGAAGATCTTTCAGAAGTCTGAACTTGAGCATCTTCAGAAGATTTTTCAGAATTTTGACCTTGTGGAATGTTAACATCTTCAAAGACTTTCTGTCTCTTCTCCCCCTCTTGATTTTCAGGATCATCCTGATCATCAAGACTACGCTTTAAAGTCTTTGCTTGTGAACGACATTCCAATGTAGAAATACGATTGTTCAAGTAGACTTGAGAATTCTGAATAGTGGTTAATTGATTCAGAATCTGAGAGATGTCATCCTTTGTTGCAAATTCAGAGGCTGCTGGCTGAGTAGAAGAAGATGGCATAGAGTCTTCAAGGATTGAACTGTTGAAATAACTTCAGAGAAAGAATCCAGAATAGCCTTTTGAAAATTGTTGAGATCACAAACAGTTGCAAGTTGGAATTCATGCAATTTATCCACCACTTTCTTCTCCTGTCCATCCAACCTATCCTCCATTACCTTACAGTTTTTGTCCGTCAATTCCTTAATGTCCTTCTGAATCTGTGGAAATTCAGAAGTACAGAAATCTTTGAATTCAGAAAATTCAGAAGATGAGGGAAAATGTCCGAGACCAACAAATGGTCTTGTTTGCAGTCCTTAAGAAGAAGGCTGGCCTGTAGATGCCACAGCATCATAAATCACTTGTGATTCTGTTAATGGAGCTTTGGTGATGTTCACTCCACCAGGTCTTCCAACCAATCCTTGATACCCTATAATAGGTATATCTATGGTTGTTGTGGCAAGGTGAATAACACTTTGCTTGTGGACATCTGAAAGATATGTGCTTCTGTGAATAAAATCCACATTAAGTGGTTCAGAAGGCCCAAAGTTGAGTGGACTTTCAGACTCAAAGTGCTCAAAACTGTGAAGGGGGGACATATGTCCTTTTTCAACAATAGATTCTTCCAAGTGGGAACCTATTGGTAGATTAGCTGCTTACCCCATATGTGTTAATGAAATACCCTTCTGTTGAGAGATGGGTGAGTGGCTGGAAGGGTTAACAAGATTTGCCATGTGCTCACTGGCTTTTTCAATACTACCCACCAAAGGATGTGGAGTAATATATGATGTGGGTGCCCGGCTCAGAACAGTTAGTTCACAAGTTTCTTTACTTTTTACTTGTGGTCTCCCTCTTCAATTCTTTTTCTCACTCTTCTACCCACCCTCTCATTTTCATGTTTCCTCTTCACACCATGAGGTTGTTCTCCCCCATGAACAACCTCCCCACTCTGCCTAGGGATTCTAGACACCTCACAATGCTCACCACTTTTGTTAGAATCCCGGGAAGAGACTACTGGTTTAGGTAGTTCCATTGATTCACAGTACTCACTCAAAAACCTATTTGATGATTTTACAAGTGCAAGTAAATAAGTTGGTAATGCTAAAGCATTTGGGAATTGCAATTTAGCATTTGGTGGTCTGACATTATCCATTGAGAAAAGGGGAACATGTACCTCATGAGTCAGAACAGGAATAGCAGGAACAACTTTCATTGCCCATTTGATGAAAGTTTGAAAGAATCTTTGAAAGGGTATATAGTTGTAACTAGACTTCTTCCAAACTGCAGACTTGAGTTCATCAAAAATAAGAGAAGCATAATCATAATGCTTGTTGAATGCTACTCCATGAAAAATTATTCTCCCATTTGTTGATGCTTGATCCAGACTTGAGCTTTTACCAGAAAGGCAAGTGTTTAGAATTGTAAACAAGCAATACCAGATAGGGGGTAAACACTTCCTTCTGAATGAGCTTAATGCATTGAGTTGCTCAGAGTATCCTAACTTCATAAAGTCTGAAATCATCTCAGAAGATGATGGAATAGGATCAAATGAAGTTTTCCCAACAACTTCATCCTCCTTAAGTAGAAAATGTATACTTATAATGTCTTCAACAAAAATGCAAACTCTTTAGCCATGAACATATGAAGAGATATCATCTGCTTCTTCATCAACTTCTGCGTGAAAGCACCATTGTTGTAGATAAGAAGTAGGGACCAAAAATTTTATGGGTAGTAAGGCTCGTAGAGGATGTTTTTTCAGAATTTCAATTAGGATCATTTGATCTTCATTAAAATCAGTAGACTTTAGATTCAGGGCGCAATTGTTCTTCTTGATTTCAAGTAGCTTCTCTGCAGGGACATATAGTTTGGACAAATCAGGACCATCACTGCTTTCTGCACGAGATTGAGAGTCAGCAACACCTACATTTGACTCAGAAACCACTTCATAGGCTCGATTTGAGTTTCCCCAATTTTGTCAGTTCGCGGATTAGGGTTAGGGTTTGATTTGGGATTTGGATTTGAAGGACCAGCTCCAGAAATCACAGTAGTAGCCGTGTCTTTTAAGATCTGTTCATCATCGAGACTGATCTCCATTGATCCAACCATTATCTTCTTAGGAACTATTTTGAATGAATCATTGCTTGATGATCAATTACTGTCACTGAAACAAGATTTTGCAGATTGAACATTTGAAGTCGACATAGATGAAAATGAAGAGAAACTTGAGTTTGAATGAAAATCAATGAACAAGGAAGATTTCGGAGGGAAACATTGCTAGAAAGTGAAGACGAAGATGAAATCATGGATGATAAATGACTGAATAATCGTGGATGGACACGTAGCCAAAAGTAAGAGTGATTAGAGTAGTAATCATCATTTATTCGGATAAATGAACCGTTTAATCGACGTGCTTAAGGATTAACCAATGAAATTAAAACACGTGGCACACGATTAGTCTTTATAGCGGAAAGAAAAATTCTGAGAACAAGTTCAAAAAATTTCAGAAGAAGTTCAGAACTTCTGAGAATAAGTTCAGAAGTTTGAAAGAGATGATTCAGAAATACTTCAGAACTTTCGAAATAAGTTCAGAACTTGACTTGAAATCCTTCAAAATCAAAAAACTCATTTAAAACTACAAACTTCTAAAAAATGTAAAACATTTGAATAATTCAGAAGTAGGTTTGAATAATATGAAAAATAGTTTATCTTCAGAAGTTTGTCCAGATTCTTCAGATGTATAAAATAGAATGTGTTATCCACCATTTCAGATCTTGAATGTTATAGAGAAGTGGGAAAGTGTTGAATTTGAGTTTAACTCCCCCTTGAATCAAGAAACATTATGATTCTCCCCCTTAAACAATGCTAGAGATCAAAATTGTTAGAAATAAAAGGTAGAGAAATGAATTTTTTTTGCAAGTATTAGAAAACAATCAATTTGTTTGAAAAATTATGCCTCTGAGTTAGAAAAAAAATAAAGTTCTGAAAACTTAACTACAGAAACTCTGAAGGTAAGATTTCTCAGAAGTTTGAGGAAATAAACTTAGAACAAAAAAGTTTTGAAATTTGAATTGATGTTTAATACTTACACAGACATATTCATCATGCCTAATTTACTTACCAAAAAATCAAAACGTTTTTCATCAAGGGATTTGATAAATAAATCAGCTAATTGATAATCAGTCTGAACAAAAAACATTTCAATATTACATTTTTCAACATGATCTTTGATAAAATGATATCTGACATCAATTTGCTTAGTCTTTGAATGTTGTACTGGATTTGCAGTAATTGCTATGGCACTTTTTGAATCACAATAAAGAGGAATCTTTTTGAATATGTAGCCATAGTCTTTCAATTGTGTTTGCATCCAAATAACTTGTGAGCAACAAATTGCAGCAGCAACATATTCAGCCTCTGTAGTAGAAGTAGAAACATAATTCTGCTTCTTTGAAGACCAACTCACAAGTCTATCTCCTAAAAATTGACATGATCCAGATGTACTTTTTCTGTCTAGTTTGCAACCACCATGATCTGCATCTGTAAAAGCTGTTAGCTCAACACCAGAATCCTTTGGATACCAAAGTCCCAATGAAGGAGAACCTTTGAGATATCTAAGGATTCTTTTAGCAGCAAGAAGATGAGAATCCTTAGGATTAGCTTGATATCTAGCACAAATACATGTAGCAAACATTATATCAAGTCTACTAGTTGTTAAGTAAAGCAAAGAACCAATAATGCCTCTGTACTTTTTCTGATCAACAGATTTCCATTCAAATCAGGTTCAAATTTTGTTACAGTGGCCATTGGAGTTTGAATACTAGAACAGTCAGTCATGTCAAACTTTTTAAGTAAATCAGAGATATACTTAGAGTGATTAATGAATATGCCAGTGGGTAGTTGATTTACTTTGAGACCAAGAAAAAAGGTTAACTCTCCCATCATACTCATTTCAAATTCAGTTTGCATGATTTTCTCAAAATTTCTACAAAATTTTCGATTTGTAGAAGCAAAAATAATATCATCTACATATATTTGTATTAAGATCATATCATCACCTTCCTTTTTCAGAAATAAAGTTGTATCAACAGTACCTCTTTTGAACTTGGAATTCAGAAGAAAAGTTGTGAGAGTGTCATACCATGCTCTTGGTGCTTGTTTAAGTCCATATAAGGCTTTGTCTAAAAGGTAAACATGATCTGGAAATTATTAGCTTACAAAGCCTTCTGGTTGTTCAACATACACTTCTTCATGAAGAATTCCATTCAGAAATGCACACTTAATATCCATTTGAAATACTTTCATGTTTTTGTGAGCAGCATATGCAAGAAAGATTCTGATAGCTTCTAGCCTTGCAACAGGAGCAAAAGTTTTATCATAATCAATGCCCTCCTATTGACAATACCCCTTAGCTACAAGTCTTGCTTTGTTTCTCACAACAATCCCATGTTCATCCTTTTTATTTCTGAAAACCCATTTGGTGCCAATGATTGATTTACCTTTTGGTTTAGGAATCAATCTCCAGACTTTATTTCTTTCAAATTGATTTAGCTCATCTTGCATGGCTAAAATCTAGTCTGGATCTTGAAGTGCTTCACATGGATTTTTGGGTTCCATACTGCTTAAAAAATTCACATACAGACATTCATTTGCTGTGGCTGATCTTATTTGTACACCTTTTGATGCATCACCAATAATCTGATGAATTGGATGACTGGATGTCCATTTGTTCACATTTGGCAATGGTTGAACAGATGAAACATTGTTAAATGAATCATAATCATCAATGATTGCTTGAGTTTCAGTATCATGATTAATAGCTGAATGTAAATTTGAAGTCTTCCCCTCAAATTTGGTGGTCCAGAAGTAGAGAAGGATTTTGATAATCTGCAGAAACATTCACATAAATATCAAATAATCTTGACATAAAGTATCTAAATTTGTTTTAAGAAAAGTTTTAGATTCAGAAGTGAGATTTGTCTTGTTGCATTCTGAATCCAAAATTTCAGAAACTTGGTTAAGCTTGAGTTCTGAACTGTCTTGTTCGGAAGTCATTGTTGGCACATGAAATCTAATGTTTGAAGTCTCAATGATTCTTTGTGTTCCTATGATTAGTACTCTGTACGCTTTGGATCTTTGAGAATAGCCAACAAAGATACCAGATGTACCCTTAGGTGTAAATTTATCTAGATGATGTGTATCATTCAGAAGAAAATACCTGCAACCAAAATTTTTAAAACAATCAATGGAGGGTTTTCTTTGCTTAATAATTTCATAAGGAATTTTAAGTAGTTTTCTATTCAGAATTGTCCTGTTCTGAGTAAAACATGTAGTTGCAATTGCTTCTGCCCACAGAGATAAAGGAAGTTCAGAATATGCTAGCGCGGTCCTTGCAGCTTCTACCAAAGTTCTGTTTTTCCTTTCAACAACACCATTCTGTTGGGGAGTTCTGGCAGCGGAAAAATTATGTGAAATACCAACAGATTCCAAATTTTTTTGAAGTGTAGTTGAAGAAGAACTTGAATTTTCTTCAGAAAAGGAATGAGTGTTTCAGAAGTATCAGGTTTGAGTCATAAGAATTCAACCCACGTATATCTTGAATATTCATCTACAATCACTAGAATATACTTCTTTCCACCCATGATTTGAGTCTTCATTGGTCCATACAAATCCATATGTAGCATTTCAAGTGGAGCTTTACATGAAGATAGCATTTTCAGAGGATGAGAGCTTCTTTTGATTTTCCCTAGTTCACATGTAGAGCATAAAGAATTCTTTTCAAATCTGATCTTTGGTAGTCCTCTTATAGAGTTGTGTCTTTCCAGTTCAAAAATGGCTTTGAAGTTTAGATGTGACATTCTTCTATGCCAAAGCCAACTATCATTTCTCATATTTGTGGAAATGTAACATACTCCTTGTAATTGACCATTTGCAGTGAAAGTTGCAGTGTAGATATCTCCATCTTTATAAGCAGTTAACTCGTTTTTGTTTGATGAACTCAGAACATGACAATAGTCTATATCAAAATTACTTTCCAATACTTGTCACAGAATTGACTTATACTGAAGAGATTATGTTTAAGACCTTCCACATAGAAAACCTTCATCACTTTAACATCTCCTTTGGAAAAAGTTCCATATCCTCTCACATAACCTTTTGCATTATTTCCAAAGCTCACTGTTCCTCCATATCTTTCATGATAATCAGTTAAAAGTTCTTTGAAAGGTGTCATGTGTCTTGAACATCCAGTATCTAAGACCCACACATGTCATATCTGCAAAAATGATTATTGAGATTTAGGTACCCATTTAAGAATGGATCCTGTAAGATTAGTCAAAAACTTTGAATTTCTGAATTTTGACTTAATCTTCTGAATGTCAGAAGTTAGTTCAGAATTTTTTAATTTGTCATTTTTAGTATTACTACGAAGTTTCTTTTTATTTTTGTATTTGTTTGCCAATGTAGCTGAAAATTTCTGAATTGATTTCTCAAGATGTGTCTTATTTGTTTTGGAGTTCAGATGAAAATTATGATGACCAGAGTTAATGCAGTGAATATGATTCTTCAAAATATTTAATAAAGCAATAGATGAACAAGAATCAACATTGTTTGATTTGTCAACAATAGTTCTTTTATTCACTTTATTAACTCTTGGTATATCAATTTTCTTTGAATTTGAAAAACAATCTAATTTGTCAGTCTTTGATAGTCTTTCTCCTTTCTTTCTCTAAACTAAAGTGGATAGCTCTGTAAAAGATAAGAAATGAGGATTAGTATAAGAAATTCTTTTACTTACTTTAGTTGTAACTTCAAATTTAGGATTTGAATTATGAACTTTAGAAGTTGAATTTGAAGGTTGTCCTTTTTCAAACTTTTTAATTCTGGTTACAAAATCAGAAGGAACTTTTGGTGCTTCTGATTTTAAAATTTCTCCTTCAGTCATATTTGATTGTAATTTATATACCTAATATCCATCTTTATCAATAACTTGAACCATAGGATCATCATCATCATCTTCTGAATCTGAAGCATTCATTAAATCTGAGAACTCATCTTGAGTCATGCTAGATGCAAAAGATTTTTGATTTAAAATATTTTCAGACTCATCATCAGAATTATCAAAAATAATTTCTGAATTCTCATTATTATCTTGTGAAGATTCAACATCTGAGAATTCATCATATTTTTCTTCATGTTCTGACTTGTTATCAGAATTATCTTCTTTTAGAACTTCAGATAAACTTTCAGAAGTAGGTTAAGAAGATAATTCAGAAATTTTCTCAGTTTTAATAGATGATTCAGATTTTTCTTCAGAAATAGTTTCTGATTCAGAAGTAAGTTCAGAAATGTTTATAATATTTTTATGCATTACTGTTAGGACCCAAACAATCAAGATATCAATATATGAAAAGATTTTGACAGGAATGATAATAGCCAAATGTAATATGTAGTGATTGAATGTACAGTATAACAGAATATGTCTTTACAAGGCTTATGAAAACGTTAGTTCTAACAATCTAATTAACTATCTATTTATACATACAACAGAAAGACTAAAGTAACAAAGCATTCATAACAGACAAGTTCAGAACAGGTTCTGAACTCCTTCAGATCTTCTTCAGAAGTGTCTTCAGAACTTCTTCAGAACTTCTTCAGATCTTTATCTCTTAAGAACCTAGTGCCTTTTGAAGCTATTATGATATCTCTATCAATCTCCCCCTTAGCTTCAAAAGTTCAGATCATACTTCCAGAAATTCAGAATTTCTCTTACATCCTTAAGAATTAGTCTTCTGTATTCAAGTAAGGATTCAGCAACTCTAACCATTTCTTTTGCAAGTTTCTTGTGCTTCTCCCAATCTTAATTGCTCAGATTCTTTGGTCTTCTATTCTGTTTTTTTACCAAACGATCTCTGATTGCCATGAGAGTTCCATTGCAACATTTGTGGAGTTCTTCAAATCTCACAAATAATAGTTCCTGAGAGCATTTGCAAACGAAGCCAGGAGGATGAATTACTAAAGTGCTTTTCTTCAAATTCTGAATATCTGGTAGACTCATATTTGGTTTGCTCAAATGTACTTGTTTCTTGTTTAGAACATAAGCAACTTGGAAATCAGTCTTTGCAGCCCATATAAATTCTCTGTATAATCCATCTCTAAGCACTGGAAATGATTTTCTGAACTTGGTGATTGAGTCATGGAAGGGATAAAGACTTCTGTAAACTCTGATTAGATCTCTCAGATATATATTCTGAAAATCAGCTTCAGAGAAGGTAGAAACTTCACCATTTTGTCTTTCAACAGTAAAGAATGCATACTTGTAATTTTGCCTTGTTTTCAAGTCATCATTAATTACTTTGATCACTGGGCTCTCCTTTCTGGCTTCATTGATTGGAATCCTTAACTTTCTGATGATATCTGAGTACCATTGTTTCCAACCAAAACATTTATGAATCCAGCAATCAATATAGTTGAATTATTGTTCATACTCCATAAATATTTCTGGATGAAAATATTCAAGGAACATGGTTAAGGCATTTTCTTCAATCCTTTGTTCTTGAAGATGTTCCTCTTCAGATACTTGTTTTGCAGGAACCAGCTCTTCAGATATAGTTTCAGAAATAATTTCTTTACCTTTCTCTTTTTCTTTTTGACTGAGTTCAGAAGATTCCATATTCAGAGAAAACTTCAAAATTTCCTCCATGTCTTGCTTCTTTGAGTGAATTTGAAAATCATAAGCATCACTTAGTAGATAATCAGCTCTTCTGATCTTGTTTTCTTTTTTATGACCAGCAAGATAACTTCTTTTTACATTCTCTCTGAAGTGAATTCTTTCTTTTATCAGATAAGCAATTTCTTCTTTAATGTCTGATTCTCCAACATAATCATTTGAATATTCAAGAAACCAATTCAGAGTTAAATTGGAGTATTTTGGAATATCTGAGGCCAGAAAGGTTTTATTTCCATTCACTGTATATCTGAATCCAATGTCTGGACAAGTGAACACTCTAGCTATTGCTGAATTTTCAAGATTTATAGGTTCCAACAAATTCACCTTTGATAAACCAAATTCCAGAGCTAGTTGAAAGTCATGCTTTATAATGTTTCTTATATAGATTCCCAGAACTCTTCTGACTTCATAAACAAGTTCTGCTTCATTCTTTGCAACGCAGAAAGAAAGAACTGTCAATTTGTCTTGCAGTCTTAACTTGTATATGTCATATTGAGTAAACTCACATAAGGATCCATTTTTCCTTTCAGCTCCAAATCTATATATTAACAAATCATCTACAACAGATTTAGAAAAGCATCTGATCTTCTTTATGAGAGTTGAATCATTTAGATTCTGAACTCCATACTTCTGAATAAAATTTCTGACTTGAAGTATTTTATCTTCAGACCATTCATCATTAACAAAGTCTTCCAGAGTTGCAAACTTCATACTTTTTCTGTACATGTAGAGATAAGTTTCTTCAGGAAATTCCAAACTTGTTTCTCCAAAACCGAATATATCTTCTTTTTCATATACTTGATCTAAAATGGGCTCATCAAGAAGAGGAATATCAATCTTTGGAATCAAAATGCAAGGTCTGACTCTTACTTCAAATCTTCCAGAGTAGATCATTAAAATTTCATCTGCAAGCTCAGTTCCTTCCATATGTTCTAGATCAACTTCAAGTTCAACAACTTCATCTCGTTGATCTAGAAAATCTCTGAATATACAAAATCTGTTATCCAAAAGTCTACACTCCAGACTTCTTGGTTTATTAAAAAATATATGTACCCAACAGAACTGATTCAGAATATTCCACAATCTTTCAGAAGCACTTCTGAATTTTTCACTCAGAAGTTGTTTGAGGCTTCCAAATTACTAAAGCTTTTGTTTCTTCTGAGCTTTCTCCCATATTTACATCAATAACATCCTCTTCAAACATGATCACATGAGAAAGATCACTTGGTTCTCCAATGACGTCTTCAAAAGCAAGGTATTCCCTTAGCATTTCTTCATTAGAGTCTGGAATTATATTTGTGTTATCTGAGCTTAGGTTTCCTTCAGAATCAAAATATATCTTTTCTGTTTCATACCCTTCCTCTACTGTATCTTCAGAAGAATGAACAATTGCTTCTTGACCTTCATGTTCTGCAAATAAAATGTCTTCTATTGCTTCAGAAACTCTATTTGATGCTTCACCAATATTTTGATCATCTTCAGAAGTTTTCTCCAAGCTTTGTTTCTGAACATTTTCAACATCCTCTGTGTCAGATACTTTTTGTCTTTTCTCCCCCTCTTGATTATCAGGATCCTGATCATCAAGACTTCTTTTAAAAGTTTCTGATTGGGATCTGCATTCTAGAGCAGATAATCTTGTGCCTAACTCTGTTTGATAACTCTGAATAGATGATAGTTAATTGAGAATCTGAGAAATATCATCTTTTGTTGCATAAACTGGTTGAGCAGAAGAAGAAGGCTGAGAATTTTTCAGAAAAGAAACTGATGAAGCCACTTCAGAAAAAGCTGACAGAAGTGCTTGTTTAAACATATTCAGATCAGTAGAAGATTGGAGATGAAAATTATTCAGCCTGTTCATCATAGTGTCCCCATGTTGATCCAACCTATCCTCCAACACCTTTTTGGTAGAAACCGTCAATTCCTTGATATCCTTCTGAATCTTTGCAAATTCAGAAGTACATAAATCTTTGTATTCTGTGAATTCAAAGATGTGGGTAAGTTGCCAAGATCAACAAATGAACTTGTTTTCAGCCCTTCAGAAGAAGGTTGGCCTGTATGAGGCACAAAGGCATCATGAACCACATGTGATTCTGTGAATGGAGCTTTTGTGATGTTCACCCCACCAGGGCTTCCAACTAATCCTTGATATCCAGAGATAGGAATATCTATAGTTGTTGATGCAATGTGACAAACACTTTGCTTAAGAACATCTGAAAGATGTGTGCTTGTGTGAATGGATGCCACATTAAGTGGTTCAGAAGGCTCAAAGTTGAGTGGACACACAGACTCAATGTGCTCAAAACTATGAAGGGGGGACATATATCCTTCATTTTCAACAAAATGAACCTCCAATTGGGGTCCTAATGGATTATAAGCTGCTTGCCCCATTTGTGTTGTTGAAACACCCTTCTGTTGAGAGATGGGTGAGTGGCTGGGGGGGTTAACCAAGGTTGCCATGGGCTCACTGGCTGTTTCAATATTATCCACCAAAGAATGTGGAATAATAGTAGATGTGGGTGCCCGGCTTGTAACAGGTGGTTCACAGGTTTGTTTTTCTTTTACCTGGGTTCTCCCCTCAACAATTTTTTGTCTTACCCTTCTACCTAGTCTCTCAGTTTCATTTTTCCTCTTCACTTGTTAAGGTTGTTCTCCCTCATGAACAGCCTCCCCTCTCTTTCTAGTAAATCTAGACTTTATTGCATGATCACTACTCTGGTTTGAATCAGGGGAAGGGATTACTGGTTGAGGTAATCCCATAGATTCTAAATGCTAGATGATGTACTTACAAGATTAATTAAATGAGAAGGTAGTGGAAGTGCATTTGGAAATTGAAGTTTTGCATTTGGTGGTCTTAAACTGTCCATAGTGAAGATAGGAACATGTACCTCATGAGCTAGAACAGGAATTTTTGAGACAGCCTTCCTTGCTCCTTTGATGAGTGTTTGAAAAAATCTCTGAAATGGTATGTAGTTGAATGTGGACTTCTTCAAAATTGCAGATTTGAGTTCATCAAAAATGAGACTAGCATAATCATAGTGTTTGTTGAAGGCAACTCCATGAAAGATAATCCTCCCATTTGCTGAAGGTTGAACCAAACTTGAGCTTTTCCCAGATAAGCAGGTATTCAGATTGGAAAATAAGCAATACCAAATTGGAGGTAAACATTTTCTTCTAAAAGAGCTCAAAGCACTAAGGTTTACAGAGTAACCCAAGCTCATAAAATCTGAGATCATTTCTGATGAAGATGGAATTGAATCATAACAGGTTTTCCCAAGAACCTCATCTGGTTTTGGCAAATAGTGAAGGCTCCTAATATCATCTACAGATATGCATACCTTGTAGGCATGAACATAGGAGACAATTTCATCATCAGTTTCATCTACCTCAGCATAATACCAGAAATGTTGAAGATAAGAAGCAGGAACAGAGAATTTCCTAGAAAGTAGAGTGCGCAGGGGATGTTTCTTCAGAATTTTAATCAAGATTACTTGATCATCAATGAAGCCTTTGGATCTGAAGTTCAGAGCACAGTTATTTCTTTTGATGTCAAGTAATTTCCCAGCAGGTACATAGAGTTTGGACAGGTCACCACTTTCATCATGAGTCTGGGATTCACTTTCAGCAACATTTGATTCAGAAACAACATCAATGGGTGTACCTTGTGTTTCCCCAATTTTAGCAGTTGTCGGGTTAGGGTTAGGGTTAAGAATAGGGTTTGAAGGTCCGGCTTGATGAGTTGCAGTTGTGGCTGTGTCTTGAAGCATTTGATCACCATTTAGTTGGATTTCCAGTGATCCAACCATTAATTTTTGAGGCAGAATCTTGAATGAACCATCACTTGATGATCCATTGTTATCATTGAAACTCGAGGAAGTAGAAATCATGGCATTTGAAGTAGACATGATGTTGGAAGAACACGGATTGGTAATAGAAAGAGGATCAATAAACACAGAAAGATTTCTTAGAGAAAAGTTGCTAAAAAATGAAGATGATGAGGAATCCATTGATTTATATGACTGGATAATCGCTGAAGGACACGTGGCCAAAAAGTAAATGTGATTAGAGTAGTAATCATCATTTATTAGGAGAAATGAACCAACAGGAAGTTAAGTTCTGAGAACAAGTTCAAAAAACTGCAGAATTTGTTCAGAACTTCTGAGAAAAAGTTCAGAAGTCTGAAAGAAAGAATTCAGAAGAACCGCATAATTTTTAAGTGGAGTCAGAACTAAACTTGGATCATCTTAGAAGACCAAAAATCATTTAAAAATATAAACTTCTGACAAATATAAAAATTTTGAGAATTCAGAAGTAGATTTGAACAAATAGGAAACTGATTTTATCTAAGGAAGCTTGTTCATACTTCTTAGATATAAAGTGCAAGAGTTTATTTCACCAATGCAGATTTGTTATGTAGTAAAGAGTAGTGTAGAAATTTGAAATTAATACCACTCCCCCTTGAATCACTAGCAATTATGATTCTCCCCCTAAATCATTGCAACTTTATCAAAGAAACAAGCAAATATTAGAGAAATGAGAAAAAAAATATGAAAAGTATTAAAAAACAATCAACCTAGATACAGAAGAAATATACTTCTGAGTTTGAAAAGAAGCAAAGATCTGAATGTTGAACTTCAGAATATGCAAAGTATTCAGAATTTGATATAAAAACCTCAGAATGTAACTTCTAGAGTATAGGTGATGTGTAATACTTACATAGACATGTTCATCATGCCCAATTTACTTACCAAGAAGTTAAATCATTTTTCATCAAGTGCTTTGGTAAATAAATCAGCTAACTGATAATCTGTCTGAACAAAAAACATTTCAATATTACCTTTTTCCACATGATCTTTGATAAAAGGATATCTTACATCAATGTGCTTGAATTTTTAATGCTGAACAGGATTGGCAGTGATGGCTATGGCACTCTTTAAATCACAAGACAAAGGAATCTTTTTGAAAGTGTAACCATAGTCTTTTAGTTGAATTTGTATCTAGATCACTTGTGAGCAACATATTGCAGCTGCTACATACTCAGCTTCTGCTGTAGAGGTAGAAACACAATTTTGTTTCTTTGAAGACCAGCTAACCAGTCTATCACCTAGAAACTGACATGATCCAGAAGTGCTTTTCCTGTCTAATTTGCAACCACCATGATCTGCATCTGTAAATGCTGTTAGTTCAAAAGTAGAATCCTTAGAATACCAAAGTCCCAATGAAGGAGAATCTTTTAGGTATCTAAGTATTCTTTTTGCATCTAGAAGGTGTGATTCCTTAGGATTAGCTTGATATCTGGCACAAATACATGTAGCAAACATTATATCTGGTCTACTAGCAGTTAAGTAAAGCAAAGATCCAATTATGCCTCTATACTTTTTCTGATCAACAGATTTTCCATTCAGATTAGGGTCTAACTTAGTTGCAGTGGCCATTGGAGTTTGAATACTTGAACAATCAGTCATGTCAAACTTCTTATGTAAGTCTGAGACATACTTAGATTGATTAATGAATATGCCAGTGGGGAGTTGTTTAACATGAAGAACAAGGAAAAATGTCAACTCTCCCATCATACTCATTTCAAATTCTGTTTGAATGATTTTCTCAAAATTTCTACAAAACTTTGGATTACTAGAAGCAAATATAATATCATCTACATAGATTTGTATCAAAATCATATCATCACCCTCCTTTTTCAGAAATAAAGTTGTATCATCAGTACCTCTTTTGAATTTATAATTCAGAAAAAAAGTTGTAAGAGTATCATACCATGCTCTTGGTGCTTGTTTAAGTCCATATAAGGCTTTGTCGAATATGTAGACATGATCTGGGAATTCTTTGCTTACAAATCCTTTTGGTTGTTCAACATACACTTCTTAATGTAAAATACCATTCAGAAATGCACATTTCACATCCATTTGAAATACCTTCATGTTTTTATGAGCAACAGGGGCAAAGGTTTCATCATAATCAATTCCTTCTTGCTGACAATACCCCTTAGCTACAAGTCTTGCCTTGTTTCTCACAACAATTCCATTTTCATCCTTTTTATTTCTGAACACCCATTTTGTGCCAATGACAGATTTACCTTTTGGCTTTGGTATCAATCTCCAGACTTTGTTTCTTTCCAATTGATTTAACTCATCCTGCATGGCTAAAATCCAGTCTGGATCTTGAAGTGCTTCATATGGCTTTTTGGGTTCCATGCTACTTAAGAAATTTACATACAGACATTCATTTGATGTTGCAGATCTTGTTTGAACACCTTTTGATGCATCTCCAATTATTTGATGAACTGGATGACTAGATGTCCATTTGTTCACATTTGGCAATGGTTGAACAGATGAAACATTATTCAGAGAATCATAATCATCAATAATTGCTTGAGTTTCAGTATCATGATTGATAGCTGAATGTAAATCTGAAGACTCCCCCTCAAATGGAGAAATCTGAATTGGTTCAGTACTTTGAGGTTCATGGTCAGAAATATTTTGAACTGGTTCAGAAACAACTTGAATTGATTCAGAAGTGGCATTTTCAGAAGTTGGAAGTTCTGAATTTGAGGTAGAGAGTTGTGGTGCTGATGTATTTGAAATTTGTATTTCTGAAATGTCTTGATCATTTGTCTTTCTGAGAAGAGAAGGATTTTGATAATCTGCAGAAACATTTATAGAAATATCAAATAATTCTTGACATAAATTGTCTATATTGGATTTAAGTAAAGTTTGAGATGCAGAAGTAGAGTTTGTCTGATTATGTTTTGAGTCCAAACTTTCAGAAGTTGGTTTATGTGCGAGTTCTGAACTGTTTTGTTCAGAAGTCATTGTTGGCTCATGAAATCTGACATTTGTAGTCTCAATGATTCCCTGAGTTCCTTTAATTAGTATTCTATAAGCTTTGGATCTTTGAGAATAGCCAACAAAGATACCAGCTACACCTTTTGGTGCAAATTTGTCAAGTTGTGGAGTATCATTCTTTAGAAAACACCTGCAACCAAAGATTTTAAAATAAACAATAGAGGGTTTTCTTTGTTTTACCAATTCATAAGGAGTTTTCTGTTTAGAATGGCTCTGTTCTGAGTAAAACATGCAGTAGCAATTGCTTCTGTCCAAAGAGAGAGAGGAAGTTCTGAATATGCAAGCAAGGTTCTTGCAGCCTCTACCAAAGTTCTATTCCTTCTTTCAACTACCCTATTTTGTTGAGGAGTTCTTGCAGCGGAAAATTTATGTGAAATACCAACAGATTCCAAAAAATTCTGAAGTGTAGAATTAGTAAATTCTGTTCCATTGTCACTTCTGATCTTTTGAATTGGGAGTTGAAGAAGAACTTGAATTTTCTTTAGAAAGGGTATCAGTCTTTCAGAAGTATCAGACTTGAGTCTCAGAAATTCAATCCATGTATATCGTGTATATTCATCTACTATGACAAGAATGTATTTCTTTCCCCCCATGCTTTGAGTTTTCATTGGGCCACATAAATCCATATGTAGCATTTCAAGTGGAGCTTTGCATGAAGATAGCATTTTCAGAGGATGAGAACTTCTTTTGATCTTCCCTAGTTCACATGCAGAACAAAGAGAGTTCTTTTCAAATCTGATCTTTGGTAGTCCTCTTACAGATTGATGTTTGCCTAGTTCAGAAATGGCTTTGATGTTCAGATGTGACATTCTTCTGTGCCAAAGCCAACTATCATTTTTCATTGATGTAGACATATAACATACACCTTGTAGTTGACCAGTTGCAGTGAATGTTGCTGTGTAGATATCTCCATCTCTATAAGCAGTTAACTTATTTTTGTTTGTTATACTCAGAACATGACAGTAATCTATGTCAAAATTAACCTTCCAGTATTTGTCACAGAATTGACTAATACTAAAAATATTATGTCTTAGTCCCTCAACATAGAAAACTTTCATTACTTTCACATCTCCTTTAATGAAAGTGCCATATCCTCTTACATATCCCTTTGCATTGTTTCCAAAGCTAACTGTTCCTCCATATCTTTCATGATAATCAGTTAGCAGTTCTTTGAAAGGTGTCATGTGTCTTGAACATCCAGAATCTAAGACCACACATGACATATCTGCAAAAGAGATTATTGAGTTTTAGGTACCCATTTCAGAATGGGTCCTTTGTGATTAGTAATAAAATTTGAAGTTCTGAACTTTTTCTTCAGATGTTTCAATTCAGAAGTTTGTTCAGAACTTTGAGATTTATCTTTCTTAGTTTTAATTTTATTTCTATTTTTTCGTTTAATTGAATTTGTCAATATAGCTGAACATTTCTGAATAGATTTCATCAAATTTTTCTTGTTTGTTTTGGAGTTAAGATGAAAATTATGATGACCACAATTAATACAGTGAATATGATTCTTTAATGTATTTACAACAGTATTAGACATATAAGAATCAATAACATTTGATTTTTCAACAAAATTTCTTTTATTCACTTTCTTTGATTTAGGTATATCGTTCTTCTTTATAAAATGAAAAACTCTCTAACTTGTCATTCTTTGACAGTCTTTCATCTTTCTTTCTCCATACTAAAGTGGATAGCTCTGTAAAAGATAAGAAATGAGGATTAGTATAAGAAATTGTTTTGTTCACTTTAGGTTTATCTTCAGAATTGAAGTTAATTTTCTGAACTTCAGATAGAGAATTTCATGATTGTTCTTGTTCAAAATTTTTAACTCTGGTGTTGAAGTCAGAAGATGTTACTGAACATGGTGTTGAATTTAATGAAATGTTTGTATTAGTAGGAGAAAAATCTGAATTCTGATATTCTGGTTTTAAAAACACAGGATCAAACAATTCTGAAGGTATCTTTGAAATTTCAGATTTTAATTTTTCTCCTTCAGTCATACATGATTGAGATTTATAAACCAAATAGCCATTTTTATCAATGACTTGCACCATTTGATCATCATCATCTTCTGAATCAGAAGCATTTATTAGATCTGAAAATTTATTTTGAGTCATACTTGTTGCAAATTATTTGAATTTTTTTTTGTTGTAGACTCATTATCAGAAATATCAATAAATATTTTGGGATTCTCATCAACATCTTCTGAAGATTCAATATCTGAGAATTCATCATAATTTTCTTCATGTTCTGATTTATTTTCAGAAGTATCTTTTGAAATGACTTCAGAATTGAATTCAGAAGTTATTACAGAAGTAACTTCAGAAACAATTTCAGACTTAACAATTATTTCTGATTTTTCTTCAGAAATAATATTTGATTCAGAAGATTACAAATATTTGAAATTATATTCATTTCTTCTGTTTCAGAGATTATTTCTGGTTCACCAGTTTTAAGAGGTGTTTCTTCTGAAAACAAAGTCTCTGATTTTACAAAAGGAATTCTTTCAGGCAAAGAATAGTTTACAGGTTTGGAAATGACTCCTGTATTTGATTCATTGAAAATTTTCATTTTAGAATAATCATACAAGTTTACAGGTGCCTTTTTTAAAATTTGACTGTCATTATATCCTAAACCTGCTTTTATATTGTAAAAATTTGAGTTCTGAGCCTGACTGGTTAAAATATTCAGAGTTTGTTCAGTTTGTCCTCTTTTAAAATTTAAATCTTCCAATTCCTTAATCTTTTTATGAAGATCAAGTCTCTCTTGATTCAGAAAATTCATCTTAACATTTAGAATTTCCTTTTCAGATTTTTCATTTATAACTTCTTTTTGTAAATTATCCATTTTTTCTTTTAAAACAAGTTTTTCTTCAGAAACTTTTTCAAGAATCTGTTCAGCTGCTTGACAATTTTCTTTATATATTTGACTTTCAGCTCTGAATTGATTGACCAAAATTCTTTCACCTTTAATTCTGTTTCTGAGTGTTTCAAATTCAGAAAACATATTTTGAAATTGATTTGTCATTTCTGAATCTTTAGTATTAATTTCAGAATTATGTTCAAAATTTTGTTTAGAAGATGAAGAAGATACCTCAGTGTCTTGTTTGTCCTTTTCTGGATCCATTTGACACATGTAGCAATTTGTTGCATAGTGAGAAACTTCTTCATCATCATCTCCATCACTCCAGTTTAACTAGTCTTCTTCATACTTGGTCACTAGAGCAGGATTAAGCTCCTTTTTCTTTGCTAATAGATGCTTCTTTTCATAATAACCTGAATTCTTGACTTTTGGCATCTTGCATTGTCTTGCATAATGTCCAGGCTTTCCACAGTTGAAGCATCTTGCTGGTTCAGATGTTTCAGATTGACCAGCCTCTTGACCTTTCTTAGGTCCAACTTCAGATCTAGGTTTATTCTGATATTTTTGATTGTATCTTTGTTTGAATTGCCTTGTCATGAAAGCAATATTATCAGAAATCCTTTTAAACTCCTCATCTGATTGATCCCCATCACAAACTGTTGTCTCTGGGATCTCACAAACTTTCTTGGCAGCAATGGTCAAAGAATTATTGTAGTTCTTGCTCAGAAGGGCAACTGTTTCTTGTGTCTTCTTTTGTTCATATTGTCTAACTTTGATCTTGTCCTCTTGTTGGAACAAGATGCCATAGACATCATGAATTGTCTTTCTAGACAAGTTCCTAGTTACCATATTATCTGAAAAACTTGACCATTCATTTCCCAGATTGTTCAGAAATTTGTTATTTATCTCAGAATTTGATTTCTGAACACCATTTCTTCTTAGATCATTCAGAATGTTATTGAATCTATGATATGTATCAGTGATAGATTCATTTTCTTTGTATCTGAAATTTTCATATGTTCCTACACAGATATTTAATCTCTGTGCTTCATCCCACATGGCTTTTGCTGAAGTTAAACTATCAACCCTATTGATTATCTCATTAGGAATTGCCATGGTGAGTAAAGTTAATGCTCTTCTATCAACTTTCATTTGAGCCTTTTCAGCTGGATTGTACATTCCAGGACTCTTCTTGATTCTTGATGTAGGAATTTCAGGGGTGGATTCAGTTCTGGGAACTGCTGGAATCTCAACAAATACCTCTAGTGGGCCATTTGTGATAGATTGCATTAAGGCTTCATCTATGTTATCCAAGAATTGAATCATTCTAATTCTCCATTGATGATATTCTTCCAAGAAGAGAGTTGGTGGTTTCGTTTCAGATCCGATTGAGACTATTTCTTTAGACATTTTTGATTGTTAGAAGATCGATAATTCACCTGAGTTGAATTTGAATTTTGTAGATCAAGAACACCAAGAATTGTCAGATCTGACAAGTTCTTTCCCAAATCTTCAAGAACAGATGAATTGGCTTTGATACCAATTGTTATGACCCAAACAATCATGATATCAATATATGAAAAGATTTCGACAGGAATGATAATAGCCAAATGTAATATGTATTGATTGAATGTACAATATTACAGAATATGTCTTTACAAGGCTTATGAAAACGTTAGTTCTAACAATCTAACTAATTATCTATTTATACATACAACAGAAAGACTAAAGTAACAAAGCATTCATAACAGACAAGTCCAGAACAGGTTCTGAACTCCTTCAGATCTTCTTCAGAAGTGTCTTCAGAACTTCTTCAGAACCTCTTCAGAAGTGTCTTTAGAACTTCTTCAGATCTTTATCTTTTAAGAACCCAGTGCCTTTTGAAGCTATTATGATATCTCTATCAATTACTTATATTTCAGAAATTGTCTTTGTTTTACCAGAATTAAGAGATTTTTCATCAGAAAATAGAGTTTCTTATTTTACAAAAGGAATTCTTTCAGGCAAAGAGAGATTAACAAGTTTGGATATGACACTTGTATTAGTTTCATTAAAAAAAATTCATTTTTGAATAGTCATAAAGATTTGCAGGTGCCTTTTTCAGAATTTGACTTTCATTATATCCCAATCCTGCCTTGATGTTATAAAATTTTGAATTCTGAGCCTGGTTTGTTAAAATATTCAGAGTTTTTTCTGTTTATCCTCTTTTAAAGTTCAGATCTTCCAATTCCTTAATCTTTTTGTTAAGATCAAGTCTTTTTTGATTCAGAAAGTTAATTTTAACATTTAGAATTTCGTTTTCAGATTTTTCATTTATGATATCTTTTTGTAAACTTTCAATCTTTTCTTTTAACAATAATTTTTCTTCAGAATTTTTTTCAAGAGATTGTTCAGCTTCGTGGAAATTTTGTTTATAGATTTGACTTTCAGCTTTGAATTGATTTACCAATATTCTTTCTCCTTTAATTAAGTTTCTGAGACTCTCAAATTCAGAATACATATTCTGAGCTTGATTTTGCATTTCAGAATTTCCAGAAAGTTGTTCAGAATTTGATTCAGAATTTGGTTCAAAAGAGTAATCTGTTTCAGTATTTAGTTCAGAAGTTGAAAAAATTAACTCAGAATCATGTGCATGTTTATCTCTGGATCCATTTGGCACATATAGCAGTTTGATGCATAATGAGCTACTTCTTTATCATTTTCACCATCACTCCAGTTTAACCAATCCTCTTCATATTTGGTAACCAAAGTTGGATTAAGCTCCTTCTTTTTAGCAAGAAGATGTTTTTTCCCATCGTAGCCTGAGTTTTTTACTTTGGGCATTTTGCACTGTCTTGCATAATGACCAGGCTTACCACAATTAAAGCATCTTGTTGGTTCAGATGATTCAGTTTGACCAGCATCTTGACTTTTCTTGAGACCAACTTCAGATTTTGGTTTATTCTGATATTTTTTATTATATCTTTGAGTAAATTGCCTTGTCATAAAAGCAATATTATCAGAAATTCTGTTAAGTTGTTCATCTGATTCATCCCCATCACACAAGTTTGTTTCTGGGATTTCACTGATTTTGCTCTTAGCAGAAATGGTCATATAATTATTATACTTTTTGCTCAACAAGGCTACTGTTTCATTTGCCTTCTTTTGTTCATTCTGTCTATTCTTGATTTTGTCTTGTTGTTTAAACAGAATGCCATAGACATCATGAATAGATTTTCTAGAAAGATTTCTGGTAACCATGTTGTCAGAAAAACTTGACCATTCATTCCCCAAATTGTTCAGAAATTTATTGTTTATCTCAGAGTTTGATTTTTGAACACCATTTCTTATCAGATCATTAAGGATATTGTTGAATCTATGATAAGTGTGACAACTGTCAATTTTGAACCTCCAAGGTTAGGTCTAAATAAGTTTATTATTGTTAATATAGATTAATTATAAAAATAGAAGTCAATTGACTTAGAATGACCGAAAAAGTTCTAGAGTTTCCGGTAGCTGCTTAGAAAGTCCGGTTCCGACCCGTAACTGGCCGAAACGTCCTATATAGTGTCGAATGCTCTAATTTATACCCAATTTATATAAAATATATATTTTTAGTATTTAAAATATAAAACTTCTACTTTTATAGAATTTAATCACTTTTGGACTTACATTTTGAGGAAAAAGGCCAAAATTGAGAAAATGAACTTTTAATTTCATTTCTATTTGGGCTTGAAATAATTAAAAAAAAAAAATTGGGTTTGAGTGGGACCCATGTACATGGCTGGCCCCACCATATCCCCCGTATAAATATTTTTTTTATTCATTTCCTCCTCATTTGCATGATTAAAAATTTGAATTTCACTCTTCTCTCTCTATCTCTAGAACTTAAGGGACATATTCCCTACTCTTCTTTCCCACTCTTTTCTCTCCAAAATCTCCAGCCACTTTCCATCTCAAATCCATCAAATTAACAAGATTTTGGAAGAATCATTGAACCACAATCATCACTCAAGTAAGTAATAACATTATCTTCATCTTTTTCTTGCAAATTTTGGGTGAAAAACCCATTTTTCTTACATTTTTTTAGCTACTTCTTCTATTAACCTAAATTTCTGAGTTTGTGGAGAGATTATACACCAAAACATGTAAAAATGTTTATTCAATGGTGATAACCTATGATCCACACAATAAAACTCAAGAAATAGGTGATTTTATGTGTTTTTGAGTAAAAATGGTGATTTTTGGTGCTGACAGATTTATTGCATGTGCATAAATCGTCCATTTCTTGCAAATAATACGTTAAAATATCATGAATCTTCTTCTAAAAGTTTATTTAATGAGTTGGGGTTTTAATCCAAGTGGTTTCACTCAAAAACATTGAGTTTTGACCCCCCAATTGCTCATAACAAGATGCATGTGCATCTGGAAGTTCAACAGTAGGTAAACCCTACTTTGAACAACCATAACTCTGTGAATATTCATCCAAAACACTTCATTTTTCTTCTGGAATTTAATTTAATGAGTTATCTTTCAAATGTCATTGGTTGCATTGAAAAATATGATGATTTGAGGTTTCAATTAATCAAAACAAAAGGAGTATGCAATCTGTCCAAAACTGACAGATTAGTACATGTATGTTCCAATGATCATATCTCTATCAAAACTCAATGAAAAAGGATGATTATTCCTTTGAGAGTTAACTACATGAGTTATCTTATGCATTCAAGTGGAATCACATGAAAATATGGAGATTTGATCTCCAAACACCTAAAACACTTTAGGTGTGCAATCTGTGAAACCACCTGCAGCTAAACTCTACTTTGTGTGTTAATATCTCCTTTGTTATTTGTCTTTAATGCATGATTCTTCTTCTAAAACTTTTTTTATGAGTTAGGATTCATTTGAATTCAGTTTCATACAAAAATATGAAGTTTTGAGACATTAACCAATTTATTAAAGTTAAGTGTGCAATCTATCAACTAATGACAGAATTGTGCATGCAACTTTGTATTGCCATACTCCTTCATCACACATCCAAAATGAGTGATTCTTATTTCAAAAGTTTCCTTTATGTGTTAGGCTTATAATCCAACTGGAATTTCTGACAAATACTAAGTAAAACTCCTCAAATGATTGGTTTACTAACAGTGTGTAATCTGCCATGCTTGCTGTGACACACTGTTTGATATAAATTATTTGAACCTTCTTTATATGTCTAAAATGCATGAAATTTGGTCACAATGACCTTAACTCAGTAATGCATCATATATAAAAAGATGGAAAATTTTATCATTTTGGATGTTACATTAATTTGATCATTTTTAAGACTTATAGTTTCTGTCAGAAAGTTAAATTCTGAAACTGGTTGATTTCATAAATTTTAATCACTTGAAAGACTATAATGTTACATTTTCGGTATAAATTATTTCGTTAAAGAGCATATGTGCATTATGTATAACGGGACAATGGTAGACCAAGTTTGACATATAAGGAGTTATAAGCACTCTCATAGTAATCGTTAGACGCATAAGTAACCGTTTTGGGTATTTTACTTTGATAGGGAAGCGTTAGGTCGGCTAGCGGACGAATCGTGCTTTAAACGGAGCGTTTGCAAAAGGTGAGTATTCACAGCCCCATTTTTAAAGTATTTTATACGTTTTGGGGTGGAACGAATGATTAAATGAAATATTTGAGCTATTTACATTACCGAATGTGAAACAATATGAAATTGTTGATTTTGGGCACTAAGGCATGTACACCAATAGATTGTATTGAGTAAAATGTTCCACAAAAGTTTGTACACTACTATTAACTCAAGTGAGGAGCCGAGGGTATATGTGGATAGCGCTATTGGACGGACAATCCCACCTAAAAACCGAAAAGTAGGGTGTGGATAGCAATCCCACCGAGAAACTACAGGTTGGGGTGCACTATACTTAAAAGGGGAGGTTCTACACATGTGGACTTTAGGTCCACCGCTGAGGTAGAACTAAAAAGAAGGTTCTACACATGTGGACTTTAGGTCCACCGCTGAGGTAGAACTAAAAAGAAGGTTCTACACATATGGACTTTAGGTCCACCACTGAGGTAGAACTAAAAATATTTTTGTGGTCGAAGGTTTAGTGGTGGCTCATTACTTATAATTAGGGTACAAAAATGCCTTGAACGTTTTATGATGTAAAGATTATTTAAGTGCCATAAAAGTATTTTACTCAATATTCATTTATGCAAAAGATGTTTAAAATATTTAAAACCTGTGAACTCACTAACTCTTTGTAGTTGACCTTGTTTTATTCATGCTTTTCATTGGTAAGAATAGGTAACTAAAAATACTTGTGTTTGGGGTGCATCAACATCAACCACGTTTAAATTTGAAATCGTTTTGTAGAACATCTTATTTATTTATTTGTTTTTTTTTTGTTAAAACTTGAACTGGTATGATGTAATGTTCAGTTTTATGTGTTATGTATTTGATTGGACAATTGGTGTTGTTATCGCTCTATTGCTATGAAATCTTGAACTATCACTCCCTGTGTTTCCGCTTTAGCGGGGTGTCACAATAAGTCTTTGTAATAGATTCATTTTCTTTATACATGAAGTTTTCATAAGTATCCACATAGATATTAAATCTTTGTGCTTTGGCCTTTGTACTACCCCGCATTTGTGCTTCAACCTCATCCCACATGGCTTTTGCAGATGTTAAACTATCTACCCTATTGAATATTTCATTTGGAATGGCCATTCTAAGAAGAGTTAATGCCCTTTTATCAATTTTAGCTTGAGCTTTCTCAGTAGTACTATACATACCTGGGCTTTTCTTGATTCTTGAAGCAGGTATCTCAGGAGTTGACTCAGTTCTTGGTACTGATGGTATTTCTACATAGACCTCCAGATGGCCATTTATGATCGATTGCATTAACGCTTCATCGATATTATCCAAGAATTGAATCATCCTGATTCGCCACTGACGATATTCACCCAAAAACAGAGTTGGTGGTTTAGTTTCTGATCCGATGGAGACGATTTCTTTCGACATCTTTGATTTGAAATAGATCGAGAATTCACCTGAAATTGAATTTTGTATTTATCAATCAAGAATACCAAGAACTGTCAGATCTGACAAGTTCTTCTCTGAATGTGAAGAACAAATGAATTGGCTCTGATACCAATTGTTAGATCCTAAACAATAAAAATGTGGAAGGATTAAAGAAAAAGAACAAGAATTAGATCAATGAAGTTGTATCCAGTATTAATCACTGAACTGTATTACAATATGTGTATATTTACAAGCTCTATCCATCAACGTTAGTTATAACAAACTATCAAACTATCTATTTAAATATAAATGGAAAAGCTAAAGTTACAGTACAAAAATAACAGACATGTTCAGAACTACCTCTGAATATCTTCAGAACTTCTTCAGAAGTGTCTTCAGAATCCTCTTCAGAACTTCTTCAGAATCTTCAGAACTTCTGAAGTAGCCACTTAAGAAGTTATGCCTTAGGCTTTTCTTCATTTTTATTCAGATTTCTGAATCTTTCTTTTTAGAACCTAGTATTCTTTTGAAGCTACTTCTGATATCTATCAGAGGGGCCAACATCAAATATTCTGGTAAGCTTGTCCATAATATCAGCTTGAGTCTTTTGAATAGACTCAAGCACTAGGCCTTGGGCTTTGAGGACAGAGACAACCACATCGATGGCCTGAGAGTTGCCCAGGTATCAGCCTTGAGGCCCTGGATGTCGACGAGGATATTGTTCAGCGTGGTCTTCATTCCAGGTGTTCCAGCGACCGTCTGGAAGGTATATGCAGCAGAGTGCTGAAGATTAGCCACCCTAGCCCTGGTTTGAGCACACTCATTGACAAGAAAATCAATGGCAGGGAAAGTAGGGTGTGGAAGAGTGATTTTCCGAATCTCCAATGAAAAGGGAGGAAGCTTGGCAGTTGTCTTCTCCTGTTTGACCCTTCGTTCGTCTTCAGGGGACATTGGGAGATGGTGGTTGCTTCTTGGACAAGCAAGCTGAGTGGAGATGGTGGTTGCTGACGTCTGTGGGGCCGTACCTGATGACAACATAGACAGAGCAGCAAAGAAGAGCTCTGGGTTAGAGGATGGATGATCCAAAGACTTGGAATGTAACCTAAGAGTATCGTGAGGATTACTCTTGGGTGCAGCAAGTGAAACGGCAATGTCCTGAGGATCATTTGCCTGTGTCTGAGCATGCATGTGAGAGGTATTCTGAGGCCCTGAATCACGTATTGATGTGAGGACCAAAAAAGAAGGAGTAGAAGAAGAAAAGAAGGCAGTGATAGTATTACCTGGTGCAGCTTCAGTGGAGCTGACTCTAATACCTTCAGTGACCGGAGTCACTGAAAGTGGGGGTAGCACTGAAGAAGCGACAACGGAGTCAGATGCCGTTGTCGTTGCAGAGGTTGGCAGAGACGTTGGTAGTACGCCGGAAGCAGAGAGGAGTCTTTTGAGAGACTGCCTTCTTGGCTTTCTTTGAAGGGGGTTTTTGGGCGATGGTCTTTTTGTGACCATCGGTTGGTTCCTTTCGCTTGGGGGGAATGGTTGTGCCGGGGGCACTCACTGATGGGTTTGTCAGTGAGGTAGGCACAGGAGCAGCGGCTGCTATAAGTCGCAACATGTAAGTAGTGTGGGGGCATCATCTGGACGAATCTCTATCTCCAGAGATTTCTTCCCCACCAAAGAGAAGCTTTGGTTTCCAACAGTGGGGTACTCCTCCTTGAAAGCAAACTCCAATATAGTAGAGAAAAATCTTCGATAAGGAATGAATTGATTCCTTTTCGCTGCATTTACCCTGTTGTACATGTCGCTGAAGATGTAGTCAGCATATTTCAGCTTATATCGTGTATAGAGAGCAAATCCGATGTCCTGGAATTGCTTGCTCGCCTGGTCATGAGAACCAGTCTTGGAGCTCAGGCATTGAATGATCTGAGTGAAAAGGTATTGCCAGTGAGCAGGGAGCCTCTTCTTTTCCATCTTAGAACCCACAGTCTTGTGCTCAGGGTTCTCCCAGACGTAACCAATTGAGTCCAAGAAGGAGTCAATCTGCTCGACTGTGGGCTCAGGGGCCCAAGATTCTGTCCTCGGCTTGGAGGGAAGGCGGAGAGTATGCCTTAGGAAGCCGACAGTGAAGGAGAAATATCCCAGGGAGGGGATAGAGAAGCCAATTGCAGGGATCTCCTTGCCTTTGTCCGTAGTGACAGTAGTATACTGAGCAGAGTACCAGAGAGCCAGTAGGTGTGCAGTGATTCCTACAGGGTTGTGTACAAAGGCGTACATCAGAGGACACACTTTAATGAAGGTAGCTCCATCACTGAAATAGGCTTTGTCAGCTGGAATGTCGACTAGTGCCAAGTAGTTGCAGGCTTTGAAAGTTGCATGTTCCATGCTGAAAAAATTGCTTGCAGGGGCCTTCTCGATCACGTTGGTGCTTGATGATGCCATTTCTGTATCAAAGATTGGAACTCCAAAGAGGAAAATCATGGTTTAGTACAAGAGTAATAAACCAGAGCAGGTTTTGGTACAAGAATTACCAAAATGTGTAGAAGAAAAACAAGTATTTTGATGAACAAGGACCAAAATACTTGTGTTTTTAACACAAAATAGACTTAGTTTACTAGTTTTATTTTATTTTAAAAACTTGTTGATCAAGAAAGTACCAATAGTTTGGTCTTCTGTTCACCCGTTTGAACCTAGAACAGGTTTTGGTACAAAAAGCTTTGGATCTTTTTAATTCATTAGTTAAATTTAAAAAAAAATGGTAAAGTTATTTGTTAAACAGAATCATAAGAAGAGATGAAAAGAAGGTTTCGTCATCGTGTTTTACACACAGGAGGAAAAGAGGGTTACATCAAATCTTGAAAGTTAATACTGTTAAGAAAAACGCACAAGTGCGTGTTCCTGGTGTTCTTGAAGAATGCTTGAAGGTCGAGAGAAAGTTCTTGCTTTTTGGAGTAATATGAGCGCGTAAAGAATGGAATGAAAAAGCTTTTTGCTTAAATAGCAAGAGAAGAGAGAAACGGACAACTAAACGACGATTTTAGCTTTTAGAAAAAGAAATGATGACCTGCGTACGTCCCTAGAAAGGAGTAGAAAGGAAACGTCATGGTCCGTCGTGTGTCAGATAAAGGTCTGACGTGTACTTTTCTTATTTGAAAAGAAAATATTTGATTATCATTTAATAAATAAATGTTAACCATTATCCTTAAATCCTCATCAATGGACAATAAACGATTGTTACTGATGGGTTTTTGTTTTGGAAACATACTCTCTGAAAAGAAACATTCAGAGAGTGGAGATAAGAAGTCATACCTGAGAAATGTCAAGTATCACTGAATCAGAGTTCAGGGAAGGAAGAAGTTATTCAGCATTTATCATGCCAAGCTCACTAATGAGTAGATTAAATCTAGATTCATCAAGAGGGTTTGTGAATAAATCTGCGAGCTGATATTCAGTTGCAACAAAATGAAGTTCTACTTCACCGTTCATCACATGATCTCTGATAAAGTGATATCGAATCTCAATGTGCTTGTTTTTAGAGTGTAGAATCGGATTGTTTGCAATTGCAATAGCACTTGTAGTATCACAATATATTGGGATCTTAGAAAGACTAAGGTCATAATCCCTTAGTTGATTTCTCATCCAAAGGATTTGAGCACAATAGCTACCAGCGTCAACGTATTCAGCTTCAGCGGTGGAGGTGGACACAGAGTTTTGTCTTTTACAAGTCCAACTAACCTACTTACCACCCAATAGCTGACACGCACCAGTGGTGCTCTTTCTGTCAATTTTGCAACCTGTAAAATCACTATCAGAGTATCCGATTAAATCGAACCCTGAGCCTTTGGGATACCAAAGACCCAGATTAGGAGTTCCTTTCAGGTATCTGAAGATTCGCTTTACAGCGATGAGGTGAGATTCCTTGGGGTTCGACTTGATATCTAGCACAGAGACAGGTAATCGGGTCTTTGGTAAGATACAACAGAGATCCGATCATCCCACGATAGGCAGTGACATTGACAGGTTTTCCATTAGAGTCCTTGTTCAACGTCAGGGGAGGTGCCATGGGATTCTTCATCGCTGAGCATTGATTCATATCAAATTTGTTCAGCATGTCCTTAACATATTTACTTTGACAAATAAAGATACTTTTGTCAGATTTCTTAATCTACAAACCTAGAAAATATGTTAGTTCACCCATCATACTCATCTTATATTCTTTTTTCATTGGATTTGCAAAACGAGTACAGAGTTAGAGTCTTGTGGAACCAAATATAATATCATCGACATAAATTTGGGCAAGAATAGTATGACCTTTATGTTTTCTTAAAAACAGAGTTTGATAAATTTTTGAACGAGTTAATTTTTCTTTAAGGAGAAATTTAGAGAGGGTATCATACCAAGCTCTAGGAGCCTGTTTTAACCCATAGAGAGCCTTTTTAAGTTTGAAAATGTGTCCAGGGTGACTAGGGTCAGCGAAACCAGGAGGTTGTTCAACATAAACTTCCTCGCTGAGTTTTCCATTTAAAAAAGCACTTTTAACATCCATTTGAAAAACTTTAAAGTCTTTATTGGTAGCATAAGCTGAGAAGAGTCTTATGGCTTCTAGTCTAGCTACAGGAACAAAGGTCTCATCATAGTCAATTCCTTCTTCCTATCTGTAACCCTGAGCAACAAGTCTAGCCTTATTGTGAATTACAGTGCCATTTTCATCTAGCTTGTTTCTAAATACCCATTTGGTTCCTATCACTGTTTTTCCAGATGAACGAGGGACATGCTTCCAAACTTTGTTTCTTTGAAATTCAGAGAGTTCTTCTTGCATGGCAGAGATCCAACTAGGATCAGAGATAGCTTGATCGATATTTTTAGGTTCAGAGAGGGAAATGAAATTTACATAAAGACAAATATTACCTGAACCTCTACGAGTTTTGATACCTGCATTAGGATCACCAATAATCTGATTTATTGGATGACTTGCAGTCCATCGCTGAGTGAATGGTTGAGGAGATTGATCAACAATAGATTCAACAACTTCTTCTCTTTCAGGAATACTAGTTGTTGGTTCAGCAACAGGGACTTCATCATTTAAGATCAATTCTGGAGATGAGGATGAAACTTGGTTGTTCATTGAAGAGTTTCCTTGAGAGGTATCAGATGGATGAATCTGATTAAGAGGAGTGACATTGATTTCAGGGAGAAAGTCATCATTCATTCATCATTTGGTTGACTACTAAAATAAGTTTCAACTTCTCCATAATGAGATCTCATCCATTCATTTAGCTCCTCATCTGCTTCAGGGATAGGAGCAGTGTTGATTGGACGTGATTCATCAAAGTTGACGTGCATAGATTCTTCAACACGTTTTCTTCTCTTGTTGAAGATTCTGAAGGATTTAGACACTGAAGAGTATCAAAGAAAAATCCCATCGTCAGCTTTACGATCAAACTTCCCTAAATGATCTCTGTCATTTAGAATATAACATTTACACCCAAAGATGTGTAAATATTTTAGAGAGGGTTTTTGTTGGTCCCTAAAGGGTCTACAAGAGTTCAAACAATAGTAAACAGTTTGTATAAGGGGGAGGGGGGTTGAATACAAACACACACAGATTTTGGTTTTTAAATGAGTTTATATATAATAAACAAATTTACAGTTACAAGCGGAATAAGAACAAGTTTAAAACCTATTCTATTGTAACTAAGAAACACTAAGTTTGATGCACAAGAAGATGAAAGAAAGAATAAAGAGGGTATAGGTTAGAAAGAAGTATGCATTAAGATGAAGAAGATATCTCCATCTTATTTATACCCGTTTGCACTTAATGCAAGACAAAAGGTATATGCCACGTGTCAAGCTTGGAGAGGAAGCTTGTCCTTGCTAATAAGACATCCATGCTTTTGGCCGAATATGAACAGTACCGTATCAGATATGATGTGGACATAAGAGACAAGTCGTACGTCCTATTCTGACAAGGTTCTAGGTTTGACTTTTGTGCATCGAGGATAAGATCAATCTTTAGTCTTGCAAAGGAAGCTTCATTTGATCGCTGATACTGAATCTTCAAGGATGAACTTCAGTATCGCTGAGGCTTCACAAGACTTCACACTTTGGGTAGATAATCGTTGCTATCGCTGAACCGCTTCAGTTCACTTAGCTGATTATCTCTTTCTTCAGCTAGGGTCTTTGACTTTCGCTGAATGGTCTTCTAGTGTGATAGCTGATCTTCAGATCTTCAGAGATAAGCTTGTTGTTTCTTGATCTTCAGCGATCGCTGATGGGTATCAGCGTGTGCCATCGCTGAATATGAACATAATCTTATATAATGGAATTTTACTAAGTATAAAAAGGAATCATATTCAAATCATTAAAAGGAGTTATGATCAATAATCTCCCCCTATTTGATTATGATTAAGCAACATAGGAAAATTGCTTTAAAAGACTAGTAAGGACTTAGGAAACATTTAAAGAAAATTTTCTAAGTACTAATCTGTAAAGTGTTTCTCAGCTAGTCTACTATCTGATTTGAGTTTCATTTATAAGGATATGAAAGCATAATTTTTACAAGTAAATAAGGTTAAAGTATATTCACTGATTGAATTTTCAGAGTGAAAGATCGGTGAGTGAAGATAGTTTAAAGAAAATAGAACTCTTATGTTCATTGTCCCTTTTACTGTTTTTAGGGATCTTTTAAGTACTAGGATGGAGTAAAGTACTCTGATTGAATTTCATTAAATATAATCTGAAGAAATTACATGGAAATGAAATTACAATAATAAAAGTGAAGTATTTATACACTGAAGGAATGTTACAAAGGAAATAGAAATCTATAACTAGTCAGAGATATTCTCGTTTCGTCTTTGTAACTCATTCTTATAAAGCGTCTTCTGTCGATTCATCAGAGTGGTATCTGACCAGCAGTGCCAAAGCATGATCTTTATGAGAGAGGATGGGGCCTTGCGAATCTCTTGGTTTCTGAAGAGTCATAAGAACCCTTCATTATCCAAGAATACCATACCAGGTTCAGGCAGTGAGATGATTTCATCTTCTTCATATCTTCGATCTTGAGGTAGAGAGGTACAAAACATTGATATATCAGGGAGCTCAAGATGACCAAGAATGCTTTGATAGTCAAATTTAGTTTCATGCTCATTTTTAGAACTTGAACTACCTTCAGCAGTTGATCTTTTCTTCTTAGATGATTCAGGGAGAGAGGGAACTTGCACATGTTGTGACATTCTTTACAGCAATTGATCCAGCACACCGTCCACCACATCCTTGAATTTGGATTTGGAACCCTGAATGGCATCTCTTATTTCTAACCATTCAGTGTATCCATAAATTCTTAAGAACTTGGCTTCTTCTCTCTCTGTTTGTTCGTCCTTGTCATTCTTACATATACCTTTGGACCACCTCTGTTGGAGTGTCGCCCTTGGATAGTTGCATGAATGATTTTGGATTCAGATCTTCGAAATTTCAGTCTGTTAGTGCACCAATCAAGCTCTTTATCTTTCTGCATAGTGGCTTCAGCAGATAGTGTACTTAGAATCTTCTGTTGAGCAAGAATCGGATCTACATTCAAATTTTCTTGTGCAAGTTCTCTCTGTACAAGAGCTTCAGCGACCCTTTCACTCTTTTTCAGTTGATCCTTGGCCGCCTTATCTCTTGGAGAGTCTTCTCTGAGCAATTTCCTTGCTAAAGCAAGATCATTCTCAGTTTGCTTTATTTCCTCATCCCTGATTCTTTGTGCTTCCAATGCTTGTTCTCTCTCTTCTCTGGACAGAAAGTAGAATTCATCTACCATACTTATTTGTACGGCTTCAATGGGTTCAGCTTCAGGCACCCTTATTCTTCTGGCCTCAAATTCCCTAAGGAATTTTATTCGCCTTTCTTCTTCTTCAGGCTCGCTTATGATTGGCTTTTGAACGCGACGCATGGGAATAAGGCCCTCTTCTTCTTCAGAGTTAGTTTCTATTATATACATAAACTGCTCTTCAGAGGAAGGTTCCTTCCATGAAGTTGAGTCCTTTGGGGGACGGGGGTCACTGAGGGAAGGAGATGAGGAGAAAGTATTATCAGAGAGAGTTTTTGTAGGAGAAGGAGGTGTGGGGGTTTCAGAGAGAGGAGTTATGTAAGGGATAAGAGGAAGAGATACCTCATGAGTGGTCTCCCCCTCAGATATTGGGATAGTGGCATCCAGATCTACCACTTCTTTTCCTTTGCCTGAGGGACCAGATTGTCCCTGAGAGGGATGTGGTCCGTCCCCCAAGGGCTCTTGATGAGCGACTCCTGGCCTTGACATTTTGAAATGCTCTAAGGCACTTCCAATGTCATCATCGTCTTCATCATCATCCATCCCCCCATAATGAGGGATAGGTTCTTCTTCTTCTTCTTCATCTTCTTTTTCTTCATCAGCATCATCTTCTTCTTCAGGTTCAGCTTGCTGGATGTATGGAGAAATCTTCTCTCTAGGGAACCTCCGGTTATGCTCAGCAATGAGTTCGTCAGCGAACTCTTTGGCACATCTCTCCCCCTCAATGTTATCAGGAGGTAGACAATGCACCATCAGAGTGCGAACATTCGTCTGAACGTCCTTGAGCTTTGCATCATTATCCTGAAGCGTGGTCCGATCAGCAGCGTTGATAGAAGAGGAACTAGCCTCAGAGAGCTTGGTGAGCATTCACATCATATCGGATTGAGTCTTTTCAATAGACTCAAGGACGTTTGCTTGAGCAGCAACCTTCTGCTCCAGGCTGGTCAGGGTCTGATGAAAGGCCTTGTTGTCTTCTTTCAGGGAGAAAACGTCAGAGATGAGGTTGATGACGTTGGTCTTGATCGCTGGTGTCCCAATGATGCGTCTGAAGATCAGTTCAGCGAACGTTTGAAGGTTGTCCACCCTAGCCCTAGTGAGAGCACATTTCCTGACCAAATAGTCAACTGCAGGGAATGTAGGGTTGGGAAGGACAATTGGAGGTAGCTCACTGATAGGAGTTGGAAGCTTGGGAGCGGCCATCTCTTGCTTCACATCTCTGAGTCGGGCAACGCTGGGAGGGCCCTGAGGAGACCTCCCCTTTTTCTTGCTGAGGGGAGGAGCGGTGGTGGTGGTCGTTGTCGTCGCTGAAGTGGGAAGAGAGGCGACACTTGATGATGACATAGATAAAGATGCCAAAAACACATCCGGATTAGAAGAAGGATGAAAAACTGTATGTTTCTCCCTGAGAGTATCATGAGGATTACTCTTAGGGACTACATTTGCAGAGGCAGTGTCTTCAGGATCACTGACCAGTGTCTTAGAGTGTCTGAGAGAGATATTCTTAGGTCCTTTTAATTTGGCCTTCCAAAACTCAGATTGCCTAAACAATATTGAGGTTTGGACTGCGTGCATTTCAGCATTATCAGGGATAAGGACAACTATCGCTGAGTCACTTGCTGAGGTGAGGACCAAAGAAGAGGAGAGAGAAGTAGATAAGAAGGCTGCGAGAGTAGTACCTGATCCATCTTCAGCAGAGCCGGCTAAAACACCCTCAGTAACCGGAGTCGCTGATGATGTAGGTAGTGCTGATGAAGCAACAACGGTTGAAAAGACCGTTGAAGTGGCTAAGGTTTTAGGTGGTGTTGGTAGTACACCGAAATCATAGGGAGTGGTCTTTTGAGAGACCATCTTCTTTGGCTTCTTAAGTTTGGTAGCGATGGTCTTTTTATGACCATCGGATGGTTGCTTCCTCTTAACAGCGGCTGCAGTGTCTAGGTTGCTCGCTGTTGGGTTGGAGAGCGAGGTGGACACTGGAAGAGGTGCTCCGATCACTTGCATCATGTAGGGCGTGAATGGAGCATCAGCTGGACGTTCTTCAATGTCCAGGGACTTCTTCCCTACTACAGAAAAGGAGTAATCGTCGACCTTCGGGTATTCTTCCCCGAAGGCAACCTCCATAATGGTTGCGAAGAAGCGAGGGTAGGGGATGACGGGATGTTTGGTGGCGGCGCTGATGCGACTGACCATGTCACTGAAGATGTAGTCAGCGTAGTTGAGGTTGTGGACGGTGCAGAGAGAATAGGCAAGATCTTGAAAGTGCTTGCTCGCTTGGTCATGCGAGCCGATCTTCGACCCAAGGCATTGGATCACTTGGGTGAAGATATATTGCCAGCGAGCAGGTAGCCTTTTCTTTTCTACCTTGGAACCCACTGTCTTTAGAGAGGGATTCTCCCAAGCATATCCAATAGAATCCAAGAATGCATCGATTTGCATCTTTGTGGGTTCAGCGCCCCATTGTTGATTCTTTGCGCGTACAGGAAGACGAAGAGCCTTCCTGACAAACCCAGGAGTGAAAGAAAAGAAACCAAGATCTGGAATCTTGAATCCAATAGCAGAGAGCTCGGTTCCCTTATCAGTCGTCAGCGTGGTACAGTGAGCCATGTACCATAGAGCTTGGAGATGAGAGGACACGCCCACTGGGTTGTGGACGAAAGCATACATCAGTGGGCACGCCTTGATGAAGGTACCTCTTCAGCGAAGTGAGGGCGGTCTGCAGGGATGTCCAGCAATGCAATGTAATTGCAGGACTTGAAGACGGCTTTTTCCAAAAAAAAATGGCAGGTTGGTGCAGCGACCAAGGTGGTGTCTTCAGCAGCAGAGGTTGCAGCGGTCTTACTTGCAAAGGCCATTGCTATAGGAAAGATAGGAACACCAAAGAGGTAAATCATGGTTTTATACATAAATGTATAAACCAGAGTTTGGTATAAAGAATACCAAATGTAAGATTCAAAGAAACAAGTATTTTGATGAACAAGATCAAAATGCTTGTTATAAAAACAATAAAATGAAGGATTAATAAAAAATGCGAAGATAAATAAAAATGGATAAAATTTTATCAAATAAAGTCTTATGTTCTAAGGAAAGAACTTAGAACAGGGTTTTTATAAAGGAAAACTTTTTAAGTTTAATCCAGATTATTTTTATTTTTGTTTCTAATAAATGTTTTTATATCATTGTTAGAAATTTAAGGAGAAGAAGAAGTGAAACAAGATGTTTCCAGTCATAAGTACAGGTCTAGATCAAACCTTAGTTGATTTCGAGAAGAAAAACACACAAATGCTTGTTCTTGGTGTTCTTGAGAAAACTTGAAGATTTGAAGGTTTCTTTTGCCTTTAGGAGAGTTATGAAAGCGGAAGGAATCAAGTAAGGCAAAAGAGGTGCTTAAATAGCAAGAGGAGAGAGAAAGGAAGGAGTGCTAAACGACGGTTTTAGCTTTTTGAAAAAGAAATGATGACCTGGCGCACGTTCCAAGAAAGGAGTTGGAATGGAAACGTCGCGGTCCGTCGTGTGTCAGAAAAAGGTTTGACGTGTCCTTTTCTTTATTTTTAAAAGATTATAATGATAATTATCCATAACGAAGATTTATCATTATTAATTTTAGAAAAATCTTCATCACTAATAATAAAGGATTGTCAGTGAGGAGTTTTAATTTTAAGAGAGTCATTCTTTGATGAGAAAAAATTATCAAAGAGTGATAAAGATTGGAAGATAATACCTGAGTAGATGGCCCAGATTTCGCTGAATCAGAATTCAGAGAATCGAAAGTTTTAAGGCTTTATTTGTATTCCTTCCTTGTTGGTCACTGAATAATACATTATTCAGCGTTCAACATAGCAAGTTAGCTGATGAGTAGATTGAATCTAGTTTCATCAAGAGACTTGGTGAAAAGATCAGCTAGCTGATATTCAGTAGGTACTAAATGGAGCTCAACTTCACCATTCATCACATGATCTCTAATAAAGTGATATTCGATATCAATGTGTTTGGTTTTGGAGTGAAGTACAGGGTGGTTGGCAATTGCAATAGCACTAGTACTATCACAATAAATAGGAATTTTAGAGAGCTTGAGATTGTAGTCTCTGAGTTCATTTCTCATCCAAAGGATTTGAGCACAACAACTACCAGTGGATACATACTCAGCTTCAGCGGTGGAGGTGGACACTGAGTTTTGCTTTTTACTTGTCCAACTTATTAGCTTTCCACCTAGTAGCTGACACCCTCCAGTGGTGTTCTTTCTGTCTATCTTACAACCTGCAGATATCTGAAGATTCAAGATTTGGAGTTCCTTTCAGAGCCTTTGGGATACCAGAGACCAAGATTTGGAGTTCCTTTCAGATATCTGAAGATTCACTTTACAACGATTAGATGGGATTCCTTCTGTTCAGCTTGATACCGACCGCAGAGACAGGTAGCGTACATGATGTCTGGCCTACTCGCTGTAAGATACAGCAGAGATCCAATCATTCCTCGATAGGAAGTGACATTGACTGGTTTCTCATTGGGATCCTTGTTCAACGACAGAGGAGGCGCCATAGGGGTTTTCATCGCTGAGCATTGATTCATATCTAATTTATTCAGCATGTCTTTAACATATTTGCTTTGACAAATAAAAATTCCTTTGTCAGATTGCTTAATCTGCTAACCTAGAAAATATGTTAGTTCACCCATCATACTCATTTTATGTTGTTTTTGCATTCTTGCAGCAAAACGAGTGCAAAGTTTGGGTCTTATGGAGCCAAAGATGATGTTGTCAACATATATCTGAGCGAGAATAGTATGAACTTTATATTTTCTTAAAAACAGGGTTTGGTCAATTTTTCCACGAACAAATTTTTCTTTAAGAAGAAATTTAGAAAGGGTATCATACCAAGCTCTAGGAGCTTGTTTTAACCCGTAAAGAGCTTTTTCAAGTTTAAAAACATAACCAGGATGGTTCGGATCTGAGAAACCAGGGGGTTGTTCAACATAAACTTCCTCGCTGAGTTTTCCATTTAGAAAAGCACTTTTAACATCCATCTGAAAAACTTTGAAGTCTTTATGGGCAACATAAGCTAAAAAGAGTCTTATGGCTTCTAAACGAGCAACAGGTGCAAAGTTCTCATCATAGTCAATTCCTTCTTCCTGTCTATAACCTTGAGTAACAAGTCTAGCCTTATTGCGAATTATAGTCCAGTTTTCATCTAGCTTATTTCTGAAGACCCATTTGGTTCCTATAACAGTTTTATCAGAGGGTCTAGGAACAAGATTCCAAACTTTATTTCTACGAAATTCAGTAACTTCTTCTTGCATAGCTGAAACCCAGCTAGGATCAGAGATAGCTTGATCTATCTTTTTAGGTTTAGAGAGAGAAATGAAGTTAACATAAAGACAGATATTACCTGTACCTCTACGTGTTTTGATACCTGCAGTGGGATCACCAATAATTTGATTTATTGGATGATTTTCCGTCCATCGCTGAGCTGGTGGTTGAGGAGAGATATCAACTGCAGATTCAACGACTTGTTCTTCAGTTTCTAGAATAGGACTTGTTGTTTCAGCAACAGGTACTTCATTTAGAATCAATTCAGGGGATTGATTTTCAGATATAGTTTGGTTGTTCACTGAGGAATTTCCAAGAGAGGAATCAGCAACAGGAATCTGATTCAGAGGAATAACATTCATCCCTGAAGATGGATGATTTTCACTTGAAGGGTTTAAAGGGATTTCATCGTCACATTCTTCATCAGGAGGATGATTGCTAAAATATGTTTCAGGTTCCGCATAGTGAGATTTCATCCAGGTATTCAATTCTTCATCATCATCAAAGTTAACGTGCATGGATTCTTCAACATGATGTCTTCTTTTGTTGAAGACTCTGAATGATTTAGATATAGAGGAGTATCCAAGAAATATACCATCGTCAGCTTTTGGATCAAATTTACCTAAATGATCTCTGTCATTCAGAATGTAACATCTACATTAAAAAATGTGGAAATATTTCAGAGTAGGTCTTCTCCCATGAAATAATTCATAGGGGGTCTTCTTAAATCGTTTAACTATCAGGGATCGATTTTGAGTGGAGCACGCTGTACTGACTGCTTCGGCCTAGAACTGAGTGGGTAGATGCGATTCTCTGAGCATTGAGCGAGCCTTCAACGATAGTACGATTTCTTCTTTCAGCAACACCATTTTGCTGAGGAGTTCTCACTTATGAGAAGTTGTGAGAGATGCCTTTTTCTTCAAAGAAGTTTACCAGAGTACTGTTTTTGAATTCAGTACCATGATCACTTCTTATGGAACGAACAAGTAGCTTGTTCAATACTTCCATTCTTTTGATAAAAGAAATTATCATTTCAGAGGTATCACTTTTGGATCGAAGGAAGAACACCCAAGTGTATCTGGAGTATTCATCAACAATCAATAAAGTATATTCCTTCCCAGAGATAGATTGGACATTGACAGGTCCAAATAGATCCATATGGAGTAGCTGAAGAGGAGCGGTCACTGAAGAAACTTGCTTTGACCTGAAGGAGGCTTTTGTCAGCTTTCCCTTCTGACACGCTGAACAAAGAGATTCTTTTGTAAAGGTATGATTTGGGAGGTCTCTGACTAGATATTTTTGAGACAATTCATTTATTGTCTTAAAGTTGAGGTGAGAGAGTCTTTTATGCCATAACCAGTTTATGTCAGTGGATGCTTTAAAGTAAAGCACATGTTCTCAGAGTGAGAACTATTCATCTTTATGACATATACATTTTCCACTCTTTTGCCTGTAAGGGCAAGCTTATCATTTCCGTCAGTGACAGCACATCTATTCTTTAAGAATAGAACTTTGAAGTTTTTGTCACATAACTAACTAACGCTCAAGAGATTGTGCTTTAGTCCTTCAACGTAGGCAACACGAGAAAACGATGTGGCTCTGTTGGTTAGAATTCCATAGCCTTTAGTGTATCCTTTGCCATTTCCACCAAAGGTCACTGATGGACCGGCTTCTTCTTTGTAATCAGAGAGCAGAGATTTTCTGCCAGTCTTATGCCTTGAGCATCCGCTATCAAGATACCAGATACCTTTGGCACTCTGCATACAACAAAAGATTAATTGTTTAAAGGTACCCATATTACTATGGGTCCTGCTTGGTTAGAAGGAGGATTGGCGGAGGAGCTACTAGCTGAAGAACTTTCTTCAGCGGAAATTTTCACCTTTGGTGGTTTTGCAACCTTGGTGGATTTCACTCTCGCTGATTTATCAGCTTGAGCTACTTTCTTTCCATGAGCTAGTTTATCAGCTCTAGTAGCATTAGGGCATTTGCTTCCAATCTGGGTAGTTTCACCACAGTGATAGCACTTCCAATATTTAAAGGGTTTGGAAATCAGAGAGGGAGCAGGAACTTTTTCAGGAATAGGTCCAAGAATTCCTTTATCCATGGTCCTTGGAGGTATAACAACCTCTTCAGGTGTAGGAGTGAGATCGATTTTAATTCTGGGGGTTGGTCTCTGAGAAAAGTCAGGGACCTTCTTCCCAGTTTTAGAAACTTTCTCTGAGGACTTCTTGTTCCTATCTTGAGTTTTCTTATTCTTAGGAACTTGATTAAGAAATTCGTTCTTGATCACTTTTTTAGAATTAAACACAGAAAGCTTCTCTTTAGAAGAAGAGGAAGAAGAAGTTGAAGAAGAAGGATCAGGGATAGAAGAGACAAACATTCCAAATTTGAGCATGGAACGATCATTCTCTGATTCTTCCTTTTCAGGGTTATAGCCTAACCCACTTCTTACTTTCATAGGTATTTGAGCATTGATGATCTCATTGACTTTATCAGAAGCCTTACACCATCCTTCGATGGTTGCCTTTTCAGACTTGAGGTCAGCGATAGCCTTTTCCCTATCAGCGATAGCTTGTTGTTTTTCGATGCTTATTGTTTGATTTGCAAAGACTTGGTCCTTGAGAGATTCCTCAATTTTAGAAAGTTCTTTGATTCTTATATGGCAAATTTTTAATTGTTCAGATAAGTCAGTGTTAATTCTCTCGACCTTAATTTTTCAATTTAAAGCATCGTAAAAATCAATAGTCATAGCATCGAGAGCCGACAAGTTTTCACTTTCAGAAGATAATGAGATAGAAGGAATAGTTAGCTGAGTAGAAGGAGACTCAAAGGAAGAAGTCTCAGAGGCTTCTTCAACGTCCTCAATTCTTGCCAGTAGACAGAGGAAGGCAAGATCTTCTTCATCTGAGCCAGACTCTTCAGATGTCTTGGCCCGGTCATATTCAGCATCCCAATCAACTTCTTCAGCGACAAGCCCTTTGCCTTTTTGCTGGTGTTTCTTTAGATCCTTGTATTTATTTTTTAGTTTCAAATACTTCTCCTTTTTATCAGAGGTCTGGGAGGTAGTGGGAGTTGCAACTTTCTTTGACCTGCATTCACTAGCAAAGTGACCCTTTCGCTGACAGTTGAAGCATATCACTGAGGCTTTTTCAACGGGCGATGTTTTTTGCTTTTCAGAGTCAGAGAGGTTAGAAGATTTTCGAAAATTACTCTTTATAGAAAATCTTTTAATGTTATTAGTTAAGAGAGCAAGAGAGTTATCAAACTCAGAGATGTCAGCATCAGTGAGTTGATCTTCTGAATCAGTTTGACCTAATTCAGTGATGGAGGTGATAGCGGAAGAAGACACATTTTTAGAAGGAGTTCCCTCAGAAGTCACAAGTGCCAAAGAAGTACTTTTGGCACCTTTGAGTTCATTAATGAGGTTCTTCCTCAGAAGTTGAGATTGTTCCTCATTTAAGAGCATTCCATATAATGCACTTAAGGACAAGGTTTCAAGATTCTTTGACAGCTTTAGACATGTAGTGTACACTGCCCATTGATCGGGTAATGCCTCCATGAATTTTGTCAGAATTTCAGCGTTTGAATACACTTTGTCGACTGATTTAAGATCAATCAACAAACAATTGAAACGCTGATGAATTTGAGAAAGAGATTCACCTTTTTGATACATAAAGGTCTCATATTTTCTTACAAGGTTTATGCATATGGTAACTTTTACCTCAGAAGTTCCTTCATATTGGATACATAGAGTATCCCACATGGCCTTAGAAGTCCTCATTTTCATGACAGAATGATAGACTTCATCTGGTAAAAGCATTGCTATTATAGATCTAGCTTTAGAATCAATAGCAATTTCTTTCTTATCTTCTTCAGTCCATCTGTTAGGAGTTTTAACAATAACCCTTTCAGGAATGGCTGGAGTAGCTGTGGTGGCAGGAACACTAGCTACTATCGTTGTAGGAACTAATGGTCCATTTTCTAGATAGTAGGTCCCAATAAGGGTCTACAAGAGTTCAATCAAGAGAGAACAGTTTGTAGAGGGGGGGTTGAATACAAACACACAGATTTTTTGGTTTTTAAATGAGTTTTTTATTAAAATAAACAAAGTTACAGTTACAAGCGGAATTAGAATAAGTTTAAAACCTATTCTATTGTAACTAAGAAACACGAAGTATGATGCACAAGAAGATGAAAGAAAGAATAAAGAGGGTATAGGTTAGATAGAAGCATGCATATAGATGAAGAAGATATCTTCATCTTATTTATACCCGTTTGTCTTTAAAACAAGACAAAAGGTACATGCCACGTGTCAAGCTTGGATAGGAAGGTTGTCCTTGTTAATAAGACAACCATGCTTTTGGCCGAATATAAACAATACCATATCAGATATGATGGGGACATAAGAGACAAGTCGTACGTCCTTTTCTGACATGGTTCTAGGTTTGACTTTTGTGCATCGAGGATGAGATCAATCTTTAATCTTGCAAAGGAAGCTTCATTTGATCGCTGATACTGAATCTTCAAGGATGAACTTCAGTATCGCTGAGGTTTCACAAGACTTCACACTTTAAGTAGACAATCACTGCTATCGCTGAACCGCTTCAGTTCACTTAGCTGATTATCTCTTTCTTCATCTAGATTCTTCGACTTTCGCTGAATGGTCTTCTGGTGTGATAACTGTTCTTCAGGTCTTCAGTGATAAGCTTGTAGTTCCTTGACCTTCAGCGATCGCTGATAGCAATCAGCGTGTGCTATCGTTGAATTTGAACAGAGGCTTAACTATGGAATTTCACTAAGTATAGAAAAGGAATCATATTCAAATCACTGAAAAGAGTTATGATCAACATAGGAAAATTTCTTTAAGAGACTAGTAAAGGACTTAGAAAATATTTAAAGAAAATTTTTCTAAGTGCTAATCTGTAAAGTCTTTTTCAGCTAGTCTATTATCTGACTTGAGTTTCATTTATAAGGATATGAAAGCACAATTTTTACAAGTAGATAAGCTTAAAGTACATTCACTGATTGAATTTTCAGAGTGAAAGATCAGTGAGTAAAAGATAGTGTAACGAAAAATAGAACTCTTATGTTCATTGTCCCTTTTACTATTTTCAGGGATCTTTTTAGTACTAGGATGGAGTAAAGTACTTTGAATTTCATTAATTATAATCTGAAGAATTACAGCGAAATGAAATTACAATGATAAAGGTAAAGTACTTGTACACTAAAGAAATATTACAAAGGAAGTAGAAAACTATGACTAGTCAGAGATATTCTCATTTCTTCTTTGTAGCTCATTCTCATAAAGCGTCTTCTGTCGATTCATCAGAGGAGTATCTGACCAGCAGCGCCAAAGCATAATCTTTATGAGAGAGAATGGGGCCTTGTGAATTTCTTGGTTTCTAAAGAGTCCTAAGAATCCTTCATTATCCAAGAATATCATACCAGGTTCAGGCAGTGAGATGATTCCGTCTTCTTCATATCTTCGGTCTTGAGGGAGAGAGGTACAAAGCATTGATATATCAGGGTGCACAAGATGACCAAGAATGCTTTGATAATCAAACTTAGTTTCATGCTCATTCTTAGCACTTGGACTTCCTTCAGCGTTTGATCTTTTCTTTTTAGATGATTTAGGGAGAGGAGGAACTTGCACATGTTGTGACATTCTTTGCAGCAATTGATCCAGCACACTGTCCACCACGTCCTTGAATTTGGATTTAGAACCCTGAGTGGCGTCTCTGATTTCTAGCCATTCAGTGTATCCATAAATTCCTAAGAATTTAGCTACTTCTCTCTCTGTTCTGTTCATCCTTGTCATTCTTACATATACCTTTGGACCACCTCTGTTGGAGTGTCGCCCTTGGATAGTTGCATGAATGATTTTGGCTTCAGATCTTCGAAATTTCAGCCTGTTAGTGCACCTATCAAGCTCTTTGTCTTTCTGCTTAGTGGCTTCAGAGGTCAGTGCACTTAGGATCTTCTGTTGATCGAGATTTGGATCTACATTTATGTGCTCTTGTGCAAGTTCTTTTTGTACGAGAGCTTCAGCGACCCTTTCACTCTTTTTCAAATGTTCTCGAGTCGCCTTATCTCTTGCAGAGTCTTCTCTGAGCAATTTCCTTTCTAAAGCAAGATCATTCTCAGTTTGCTTTATTTCCTCATCCCTGATTCTTTGTGCATCTAATGCTTGTTCTCTCTCTTCTCTGGACAAAAAGTAGAATTCATCTACCATCCTTATTGGTACCGCTTCAATGGATTCAGTTTCAGGCACCCTTATTCTTCTTGCTTCGAATTCCCTAAGGAATTTTATTCGCTTTTCTTCTTCTTCAGGCTCGCTTATGATCGGCTTTTGAACGCGACGCCTGGGAATAAGGCCTTCTTCTTCTTCAGAGTCAGTTTCAATTATGTACATAAACTACTCTTCAGAGGAAGGTTCCTTCCATGAAGTTGAGTCCTTTGGGGGACGGGGATCACTGAGGGAAGGAGATGAGGAAATAGTATTGTCAGAGGGAGTTTTTGTGGGTGAAGAGGAGAGTATGGGAGTTTCAGGGAGAGGTACAGAGAAAGGGATAAGAGGAAGAGATACCTGAAATGTGGTCTCCCCCTCAGATATAGGGATAGTGGCATCCAGATCTACCACTTCTTTTCCTTTGCCTGAGGGACCGGATTGTTCCTGAGAAGGTTGCGGTCCGTCCCCCAAGGGCTCTTGATGAGCGACACCAGGTCTTGACAATATGAAGTGCTCTAATGCACTTCCAATGTCGTCATCATCTTCATCATCAACCATCCCCCCATAATGAGGGATAGGTTCTTCATCATCTTCTTCATCCTCATCTTATTCTTCATCTTCTTCATTAGCAGCTTCAGCTTCAGGCCGCAGGATGTAAGGAGAGATTCTCTCTTCAGGGAACCTCTTGTTATGCTCCGAGATGAGTTCATCAACAAACTCTTTGGCACATCTCTCCCCCTCATTGTTATCAGGAGGTAGACAATGCACCATTAGAGTGCAAACGTTTGTCTGAACGTCCTTCAGCTTCTTCTCAGCTTCTTGAAGCGTGGTCCGATCAGCAGTGTTGAAAGACGAGGAACTTGCCTCAGAGAGCTTTGTGAGCATCTGCATCATATCGGACTGTGTCTTTTGAATAGACTCAAGGACGTTTGCTTTAGCAGCAACCTTCTGCTCCAAGTTTGTCAGGGTCTGATGGAAGGCCTTGTTATCTTCCTTCCGGCCAAAAACGTCAGATATCAGGTTGCTGACATTTGTGTTGATCGCTGGTGTACCAACGATCCTTCTGTCACACCCCGCTAAAGCGGAAACACGAGGCGTGATAGCGCAAGATTTCATAACAATAGGATAAAAACAACACCAACCATCCATTCAAATACATAACAGTCTAAGTTTAAAATTTTACATCGCATCAACTAAAAGTTCTAACAAAATAAAGTAAACCAAGTGTTTCAACTAAACAGTTTCAAATAAACAAGATGATTGATGTCGATACGCCCACATAATGGAAAGATTCGGTTAATCTTTTCTTACCCCTGAAAAGCGTGATAAAAACAAGGTCAACTACAAAGAGTTGGTGAGTTCACGGGTTTTCAATATTTCAAACATCCATTTGTGTAAGTGAATATGAGCAAAATAAATCTTTGGCACTTATTAATATCTTAAAACGTCAAGGGATTACGTATTCTAATTTTTAGTATATAAAGAGCCACCACTAAACCTTTCGACCACAAAATAAAATTTATTGTTAATTCTACCTTAGCGGTGGGACTAATATCCCACATATGTAGAACCTTCGTTTCTCCCTTTTTTAAGTACAGTGCACCCCTACTTGTAGTTTTTAGGTGGGATTGTCCGTCCAAATAGCGCTATCCACAAATACCCTCGGCTCCTCACTTGAGTTAATAGTAGTGTACACACGTTTATGTTACATTTTACTCAATATAACTATTAGTGTACATGCCTTAGTGCCCACAACATCAAATTTAACAAAATTTCATAATCATAATGAAAATAGCTCATATAACATATTCAATCATGCTTTTCACCCCAAAGCGTAGAAAATACTTTGAAAGAAGGGCTGTGAATACTCACCTTATAGCAAAGCTCCGCGACACAAATAAACACAATCCGATCCCCACACGACGACCTAACGCTTCCCTATCAAAGAGTAATACTCAAAACCGTCACTTATAGGTCTAATACTAATTATAGAGGTGAATAAATCTTAAGCCCATATGTGTCTATATATGTCCAATTATACAAAATGCCCATATGCTCGTTAATATCAGAATTTATATCGAAAGTAATCTTATTATCCATCACATGATCAACATTTATAAAAATCAATTAAGTCCAGAATTTCTCTCCTGGACAGAAACTAATTGTCCTAAAAATGAAAAGTTTTCAAGGGCTTCCAATATGACCTAGTTTCCTATTTTTTTATATAAGATGAAGTACTGAGTTATGGTCTTTGTGACCAAATTTCATGCCTTTTGGACATGTACAAGTGGTTCAAATAATTCATGCAAAACATTATGTCATAACCGGTAAAACAGATTACACCATGTTAGTAAATCACTCACTTGAGGAGTTATACTCAGTGTTTTTTACAATTTCTAGTTGGATTGGAATCATAACTCATAAAGGAAACTTTTGAGATAAGAATCACTGATTTTGAGAAGTTATGAAGGAGATATGACATTACAAAGTTGCATGCACAATTCTGTCATTAGCTGACAGATTGCACACTTAACTTTAATAAATTGGTTAGTGCCTCAAAACTTCATATTTTTGTCTGAAAATGGATTCATATGAATCCTAACTCATAAAATAAAGTTTTAGAAGAATAATCAAGCATTAAAGACAAATAACAAAGGTGATACTAACACACAAAGTAGAGTTTAGCTGTTGGTGGTTTCACAGATTGCACACCTAAAGTATTTTAGGTGTTTGGAGGGTCAAAACTCCATATTTTTAAGTGATTCCACTTGCAAACTGAATATAACTCATAAAACTAACTCTCAAAAGAAAAATCATTCTTTTGCATTGAGTTTTGAAAGAAATATGGTCATTTGAACATGCATGCACAAATCTGTCATTGGTTGACAGTTTGCACACTCATTTTGTTTCAATTAGTTGGAACCTCAAATCACCATATTTTTGAATGAAATCAGTGGCATATGAAAGGTAACACATTAAATTAACTTCCAGAAGAAGAATCAAGGGATTTGGAAGAATATTTAAAGTGTTATGGTCGTAGGGTTTACCTACTGTTGAACTTCCAGATGCACATGCATCTTGTTATGAGCATTTGGGGGGTCAAAACTCAATGTTTTTGAGTAAGACCACTTGGATTAGAACCCCAACTCACTAAATAAACTTGTAGAAAGAAGATTTATGATATTTGAACATAAAAATTGTAAGAAATTGACGATTTACACACATGCATGAATCTGCCAGAACCAAAATCACCATTTTTGTTCAAGAACACCTAAAATCATGATTTTTCCTCTATTTTCTTGAGTTTTATTTGTGTAGATCATAGATTATCACCATTTTATAAACATTTTACATGTTTTGGTGTAAAATCTCTCCACAAACTCAGAATATTTGGATATTAGAAGAAAGTAACTTAGAAATGCAAGAAAAGTGGGTTTTTCACCCAAAATTTGCAAGAAAATGAAGAACATGAAGTTTTGTACTTACTTGGATGATTGTGTGTTGAATATCTTCAATGTTCTTGCACTAAGATGAGTTTTTGATGAAAGAAATGGCTGAAGTTTTTGGAGAGAAAGAGAGGAAGAAGATAGAAGTGTTTATGGCTCTTTAGTTCTAGAGAGAGAGAGCGAGATTTGAATTTTGAATGATGCAAATGAGGGGAAATACAAAAAAAATAAGTTTTATATGTGGATTAGAGGGGGGGGGGGTGCGGCCATGGTGATGGGCCCCACCCAAAACCCAAAAATTTTCCTTTAAAACTCTATTTTAAGCCCAAAAATGTGAGATTTGAAGTCCAATTTCTCAATTTTGGACTTTTTCTCAACTTTATTAGCCCATTTTGGTTAGTTTCTAATAAAAATACTAAAAGTATATATTTTATATATATATTGGGTATAAATTAGAGCATTTGGCACTGTATTGGACATTTCAGACAGTTACGGGTCGGAACCGAACATTTTAAGCGACTACCGGAAATGCTAGGGATTTTTCGGCCATTCTAAACCAACTAACTCCTATTCTTATAATTAAACTATATAAACACTAATAAACTTAATAGAAGCTAACCTGAAAGCTCGAATTTTGACAGTTGTCACAGCCTTCCCCCGTTAAAGAAATTTCGTCCCGAAATTTAAGAAGTGGCTTTCTCCGGGGTGTTCGTGAATAAGCTGGGATACTTTTGCTTCACCAAATCTTCACGTTCCCAGGTATACTCTAGACCAAGTTTCGCATTCCAACGGACTTTAATAATAGGGATTTTACTACGCCTTAACCGTTTAACTTCTCGGTCCAAAACCTCAACTGGTTCTTCAACGAAGTTTAACCGATCGTTAATCTGAACGTCGTCCATGGGTAACATCAACGTTTCCTCTGCTACGCATTTCTTTAGATTTGACACATGAAATGTGTCGTGGATGGCGCTTAGATTCGGTGGTAACTTCAACTTGTACGCCACTGGTCCGATTCTTTCATGTATTTCGAATTAACCAATGTATCTTGGACCCAGCTTGCCTCTCTTCCTGAAGTGTACCAGTCCCTTCCATGGGGACACTTTTAATAGCACTTTATCTCCCACTTGAAACTCCAACGGCTTTCTCCAATTATCCGCATAACTCTTCTAACGATCTCTTGCTGTCTTGAGTCTTTCTTTGATTATCGAGATCTTATCAGTGGTTTCCTGAATAATATCGGGAGTTGTCAACTGTCTATCTCCGATTTCTACCCAGCTAAGCGTGATCTGCACTTACGTCCGTATAGAGCTTCGTATGGTGCACATTGTATGCTGGTATGATAGCTGTTGTTATAGGAGAATTCCACAAGTGGCAGGTGGGTATCCCAACTTCCACCGAAATCTATTGCGCAAGCCCGTAACATATCCTCTAGCGTTTGATAGTTCTTTCTGATTGTCCATCCGTTTGAGGATGATTGGCAGTGCTATAATCCAAACGTGTACCCAATGCCTTTTGAAGTGATTGCCAAAAACGCGATGTAAATCGTGTATCTCTGTCCGAAATAATGGAAATAGGCACACCATGACGTGTAACTATTTCATTAATATAGATTTGCGCACGCCTTTCCATACTGAAATCTTCGCGAATGGGGATGAAATGAGCCGATTTGGTAAGTCGGTCTACTATAACCCATATAGTATCGTGACCCTTTCCAGTTCTGGGTAATTTAGTTACGAAATCCATTGTTATTTGCTCCCATTTCCACTGTGGTATTTCAGGTTGTTGGAGTAAACCAGATGGTTTCTGATGTTCAACGTTTACCTTAGCACAAGTCAGGCACTTGCTTACGAACAAAGCTATATCTTTCTTCATTCCTGGCCACCAATAATACTCTTTCAAATCCTTATACATTTTATCTGCTCCTGGATGAATTGAATATCTGGATCGATGGGCTTCATCCAAAATGATTGATCGTAGATCACCAACTTTCGGTACCCATACCTTATTCTTAAAGTAATGTACCCCATCTGTCTGCATTTCAAATTCCTTCTCTAGGTGCTGCAAGGTTTCATTCTTCAAATTCTCTTCTTTCAAAGCCTCTCCTTGTGCTTCCCGTATTTGAGTTTTTAAACTCGTCTGGACCATCATTCCCATAGCACGTGCTCTTGTTGGTTTTACTCTTTCCTTTCGGCTTAACGCGTCGGCTACCACATTAGCTTTGCCTGGATGGTACTTTATTTCGCAGTCGTAGTCACTAAGTAGTTCAACCCATCCTCTTTGCCTCATGTTTAACATTTTCTGATCAAGAATATGTTGAAGGCTCTTGTGATCTGTGTATACAGTACACTTAGTACCGTAGAGATAATGTCTCTAGATCTTGAGTGCGAACACCACCGCTCCTAGCTCCAAATCATGAGTAGTATAATTCTTCTCGTGAATCTTCAGTTGTCTTGATGCGTATGCAATAACCTTGTCTTTTTGCATTAACTCGCAGCCCATTCCCTGATGGGAAGCATCACAGTAGACTACGAAGTTATCTACTCCTTCGGGTAGAGCTAGAATCGGTGCGTTGCATAACTTGTGTTTGAGTGTCTGGAAGGCTTCTTCTTGTTTCTCTCCCCAAATAAACATTTTATCTTTTTGTGTTAGAGTTGTTAGTGGTTGCGCGATCTTAGAGAAATTCTCGATAAATCACCGGTAATAACCTGCCAATCCCAGAAATTGGCGGATTTCTGTTGGTGTCTTTGGGGCTTCCCATTTCTTAATGGCTTCAATCTTAGCTGGATCAACTTGAATTCCTTTTTCATTCACCACGTGGCCAAGAAAGTGTACCTCACGAATCCAGAATTCACATTTAGAGAATTTCGCGTACAACCTTTCGTTTCTAAGCAATTCCAATATCAACTTCAAATGTTGCTCATGCTCCTTTTTGTCTCGAGAATAAATGAGTATATCATCTATAAACACAATCACAAACTTGTCGAGATACGGTCGACATACTCTATTCATCAAATCCATGAAAACTGCTGGTGCGTTTGTTAGACCAAATGGCATGACTAGGAACTCGTAGTGACCGTATCGAGTCCTAAAGGCCGTCTTGGGGATATCTTCTTCTCGCACTCTCATTTGATGATATCCAGATCTAAGATCGATCTTCGAGAAGTACGTTGCACCTTGAAGTTGGTCAAACAGATCATCAATCCGGGGAAGGGGGTATCGGTTCTTAATTGTCAACTTGTTGAGTTCCCTATAATCGATACACATTCGAAAAGATCCATCTTTCTTCTTAACAAATAAAATTGGGGCTCCCCAAGGTGAAGAGCTAGGTCTGATAAATCCTTTGTCGAGTAATTCCTGAAGTTGTTCCGACAGCTCTTGCATCTCTGATGGTGCTAATCGATATGGTGCTTTCGCGACTGGCGCGGCTCCAGGAATTAATTCTATGTGAAACTCCACTTGTCTTGGTGGGGGTACTCCAGGCAATTCGTCCGGTATACCTCAGGAAAATTTCGAACTATAGGAATATCTTTAATGCGTTTTTCTTCAGCCTTCTTATCCTTGATGTGAGCTAGAAAAGCAATGCAATCCTTTCTCAAATACTTTCGCATCTTCATACATGTCACTACTTTAATACCCCTCCTGGGTTTCTCTTCGTGTACTTCGAGTTTTCCCCCTTCGGGTAACGGAATTCGTACGAACTTTTCGGAGCAACAGATTTCGGCTCGGTTTTTGGATAACCAATCCATGCCCACAACCACGTCAAAACTTCCTAGTTTAATCGGGATTAAATCTATACAGAAATCCCTACTAGCCAAATTTATAGTGCAGTTCATTATTACATCATTGACCCTACACTCTTGACCGTTGGCATATTCAATTACGTATGATTCTTTCAACTTTTGAGGCCTTAGATTTATCTTTGGTCTAAAATCTAATGACACAAAACTCCTATCTCCTCCAGAATCAAATAGTATAGATGCATCATGATTATTCAAGAGAAACGTACCTGTAACAACATCTGGATTCTGTCTTGCTTCCTCAGCTCCAATTTCAAACACTCGGCCTCTTGCTGGACCTCCTTGATTTCCTTGGTTGGCCGGTCGTGCTTGATTAGTGTTCGGTCTTTGATTCCATCGTGGACATGTATTCCAAAAGTGATCCGGGCTTCCACACTCAAAACATGCCCGCCTTCCTGTGCTCCTGCAATCTTTGGCATAGTGACCTCCTTTGTTGCATTTTTGAAGATAATACATCGTCCGATATGCTGTCTATTGCACTTGTCACATTTGGGATGAGGTCTTTTCTCTTTCTCTGCAGGTTGAGTTTGAATTCCGTAGTTACCTGAAGTTCTTTGTTCCTTACTTGTCCTTTTTCCAAACTGCTTTCTTATTGATTCATCCATCTTTCTCTTCCCTTGTGCCTTATCCCTTACAAACAATCCCGAGTGAGTAGCATTGTTTGTGAGTCTGGTTGCCGAACTTACTGCCTCTTGTAGAGTTTTTGGGTTTGCTGAGGTAACATCCCCGCGTATCTCCGGAGATAATCCCCAAACATACCTATCAACACGGTTCTCTTCAGGCGTTACCAGATGCGGTACCATTTTTGCCAATTCATGAAATCGGGCTGTGTAGGAGTCGATATCATTCCCTTTCATCTCGTGATTCCACAACTCTGCTTCCAGTTCTGAATCTCGCTCCTAGGGCAGTATTCTTCCTTCAACATTCTTTTGAAATCTTCCCATATAAGACTGTTGGCGGCTTCCCGACCTCGGGTTTGTACTTGGGTGTTCCACCAAGTTAATGCTCGCCCTTGTAATAGACAGGCAGCAAACTCCACCTTCTTTCCCTCAGCACACTTGCTAATGTGGAGGAAAGACTCCATGCTTTCCAACCAGGTCAATAAACCGACGGCTCCTTCAGTTCCGAAAAATTCTTTAGGATTACAACTCCTAAAGGATTTATACGTACATTCCCTATCTCCAGAACCCTGATTGTTATTTTGATTAGCGTTTAAACCAGCTGCTAATTGACTCACAATACCTGGTAGTGCTGCCATGAGCTGTTCAGATACTAGTCGTGCAACATCGGAATTTACTCTTCTCGGAGGCATTGTTCTAAAAAAAACACAATTTTAAATTGAGTTTCGATCAGATTTCTATTACTAATTCCGATCTAATTCTACTTACTAAGCTCAAGCTTATAATGTAATGTACGTCTAATATCAATCAACTAGACATAAAATCAAGAAATATACAATGAAACATGGATATCTTTCATAAGCATAACACATAACATTCATCACAAGTTTCAAAATACAAATCCCAAAAGATAGCAAATTGTTTACAACTTAAAATAAACAAGACCGAAATAAAAGTGTTTTTAATCCAAAAGCTTTGCCTAAACAGGTTAAGTAATGCATCACCAACCAAAACAATATTCCTAATAGGATCACCAGAGCTCCTATCACCCACTCTAGGTAAGCGTGCATCCTCCGAACCGCCAACCTAGCCTCAAGGGCTACCTCCATGACTCTATTCGTAAACTCGTCATGTGTGTGCAAGATTGTTATGATGTCGTCTAAGGATTGCCGATAATGGTCCAACATCAGCCGATGAGTATGTACCTCGTTGGCCATACCCGTGACCCAGTAGTTTTCTGCTGCTGTCATTTCTTGTGGTCGGGGCATCGGTACGCCAACTGCGGGTGGAGGAGTAGTCACACCTCGCGACCTAGATCGCGACTGAGATGGTTCTCCCGATGGTACGGAAGGAATCGTGAAAGTCACTCTCTGAAGAGGGAGAACGCGCTTGCGGGCAGTCCTTATCGTCCTTGGCCCGCGAGATGTCCCCTCACCAGTAGGTATGGGTACGGGCATGGGAACAGAAGATCGAGCAGAAGAGTCGGCAGAATCCTCTTCATGACTATGCTCGGATGGGTCATAGTCATCATAGTTTGTGTCGGCTCTCCTAACCCTGCTGGTAACATAGCCGGATTCATCCGGGGAGTGGTCGGATGTGGACATAGTGCTGAGATAAATAAAAAAAAAATTATAAATATCAGAAGCATTTTACAATAATCATGTGAACTCACATAAAATCATATTTCTCATTTTGAAGTGAAAGATTTCCCGATCGATTCCTATTTTTAGAATAATTTAATGCAAGTCCTTTCTTATTCATACCATATTTAGACATAGGTGATCAGGCTTTGCCTAATTATGATATGTTAGATCGTTGCTTATTCTAATTATACTAGTAGTGAGCTTTTTAAATTTATCTACTAAAATAGTTTTTCAAAAAAAAAATTTGGTTATAGTATTTGGTTTCAATAGAAAACCGGTGTTCTCTATAGCCTATGGCTCTGATACCAAGTCTGTCTCACCCCGCTAAAGCGGAAACACGAGGCGTGATAGTGCAAGATTTCATAACAATAGGATAAAAACAACACCAACCATCCATTCAAATACATAACAGTCTAAGTTTAAAATTTTACATCGCATCAACTAAAAGTTCTAACAAAATAAAGTAAACCAAGTGTTTCAACTAAACAGTTTCAAATAAACAAGATGATTGATGTCGATGCGCCCACATAATGGAAAGATTCGGTTAATCTTTTCTTACCCCTGAAAAGCGTGATAAAAACAAGGTCAACTACAAAGAGTTGGTGAGTTCACAGGTTTTCAATATTTCAAACATCCATTTGTGTAAGTGAATATGAGCAAAATAAATCTTTGGCACTTATTAGTATCTTAAAACGTCAAGGCATTACGTACTCTAATTTTTATTATATAAAGAGCCACCACTAAACCTTTCGACCACAAAATAAAATTTATTGTTAATTCTACCTTAGCGGTGGGACTAATATCCCACATATGTAAAACCTTCGTTTCTCCCTTTTTTAAGTACAGTGCACCCCTACTTGTAGTTTTTAGGTGGCATTGTCCGTCCAAATAGCGCTATCCACAAATACCCTCGGCTCCTCACTTGAGTTAATAGTAGTGTACAAACTTTTATGTTACATTTTACTCAATATAACTATTAGTGTACATGCCTTAGTGCCCACAACATCAAATCTAACAAAATTTCATAATCATAATGAAAATAGCTCATATAACATATTCAATCATGCTTTTCACCCCAAATCGTAGAAAATACTTTGAAAGAGGGGCTGTGAATACTCACCTTATAGCAAAGCTTCGCGACACAAATAAACACAATCCGATACCCACACGACGACCTAACGCTTCCCTATCAAAGAGTAATACTCAAAACCGTCACTTATAGGTCTAATACTAATTATAGAGGTGAATAAATCTTAAGACCATATGTGTCTATATATGTCCAATTATACAAAATTCCCATATGCTCGTTAATATCGTAATTTATACCGAAAGTAATCTTATTATCCATCACATGATCAACATTTATAAAAATCAATTAAGTCCAGAATTTCTCTCCTGGACAGAAACTAATTGTCCTAAAAATGAAAAGTTTTCAAGGGCTTCCAATATGACCTGGGAGATATGACACTACAAAGTTGCATGCACAATTCTGTCATTAGCTGACAGATTGCACACTTAACTTTAATAAATTGGTTAGTGCCTCAAAACTTCATATTTTTGTATGAAAATAGATTCATATGAATCCTAACTCATAAAATAAAGTTTTAGAAGAAGAATCATGCATTAAAGACAAATAACAAAGGAGATACTAACACACAAAGTAGAGTTTAGCTGTTGGTGGTTTCACAGATTGCACCCCTAAAGTATTTTAGGTGTTTGGAGGGTCAAAACTCCATATTTTTAAGTGATTCCACTTGCAAACTGAATATAACTCATAAAACTAACTCTCAAAAGAAAAATCATTCTTTTTCATTGAGTTTTGAAAGAAATATGGTCATTTGAACATGCATGCACAAATCTGTCATTGGTTGATAGTTTGCACACTCATTTTGTTTCAATTAGTTGGAACCTCAAATCACCATATTTTTTAATGAAATCAGTGGCATATGAAAGGTAACACATTAAATTAACTTCCAGAAGAAGAATCAAGGGATTTGGAAGAATATTCAAAGAGTTATGGTCGTTCAAAGTAGGGTTTACCTACTGTTGAACTTCCAGATGCACATGCATCTTGTTATGAGCATTTGGGGGGTCAAAACTCTATGTTTTTTAGTGAGACCACTTGGATTAGAACCCCAACTCACTAAATAAACTTGTAGAAAGAAGATTCATGATATTTGAACATAAAAATTGTAAGAAATTGACGATTTACACACATGCATGAATCTGCCAGAACCAAAATCACCATTTTTGTTCAAGAACACCTAAAATCATGATTTTTCCTCTATTTTCTTGAGTTTTATTTGTGTAGATCATAGATTATCACTATTTTATAAACCTTTTACATGTTTTGGTGTAAAATCTCTCCACAAACTCAGAATTTTTGGATATTAGAAGAAAGTAACTTAGAAATGCAAGAAAAGTGGGTTTTTCACCCAAAATTTGCAAGAAAATGAAGAACATGAAGTTTTGTACTTACTTGGATGATTGTGTGTTGAATGTCTTCAATGTTCTTGCACTAAGATGAGTTTTTGATGAAAGAAATGGCTGGAGTTTTTGGAGAGAAAGAGAGGAAGAAGAGAGAAGTGTTTATGGCTCTTTAGTTCTAGAGAGAGAGAGAAATTTGAATTTTGAATGATGCAAATGAGGGGAAATACAAAAAAAATAAGTTTTATATGTGGACTAGAGGGGGGGGGGGGGCATGGTGATGGGCCCCACCCAAAACCCAAAAATTTTCCTTTAAAACTCTATTTTAAGCCCAAAAATGTGAGATTTGAATTCCAATTTCTCAATTTTGGCCTTTTTATCAACTTTGTTAGCCCATTTTGGTTAGTTTCTAATAAAAATACTAAAAATATATATTTTATATAAATTGGGTATAAATTAGAGCATTTGGCACTGTATTGGACATTTCAGACAGTTACGGGTCGGAACCGGACATTTTAAGCGACTACCAGAAATGCTAGGGATTTTTCGGCCATTCTAAACCAACTAACCTGAAAGCTCGAATTTTGACAGTTGTCACACCTTCTGAAGATAAGCTCGGCCGATGTCTGAAGGTTGTCCAGCCTAGCCCTTGTGAGAGCACATTCTTTGACCAGATAGTCAATTGCAGGGAATGTGGGGTTGGGAAGGACAATGGGAGGCAACTCGGTGACTGGAGTGGGAAGCTTTGGAGCAGCCATCTCTTGCTTCACTTCTCTAAGTTTTGCGGCAGAGGGATGGTCCTGAGGAGATTTTCCCAAATTCTTGCTGATGGGAGGACCGCTAGTGGTGGTGGTTGTCGTCGCTGAAGTAGGAATAGAAGCGACACCTGATGATGACATAGATAAAAGTGTGTTAGATCCCAAACTAGCAACAATTGAGAAAACTCCATAATATGTAGAGAAGAGATAGAGAATTAAAGAACATTAATCACAAAATCATCAACTCATATTCATGTATTCATCATTATGGAGGGGAATTGTGAAGAACACCACATATTAGAATGAACCGACTCTCATAAGTCTGTATGTGTGCAAAGTGTGTTCTCTCCCAAAACATACTTACAAATGAAGCTAAGACACCATATTTATAGGTTCCCAATACAAGTGTTAAGCCCAAGCCCATAAAACACTAAAAAGCCCAAAATACAATTCTTTATAAAACTTTCTATCTAATTGAGGCTAATTAGATCTAACAAAGTGCCAAAAACATATCCGGATTCGAAGTAGGATGAAAAATATTATTTGTCTCCCTGAGAGTGTCTTGAGGATTACTCTTAGGGACTACATTTGCAAAGCTAGTGTCTAGAGGATCACTGACCAGTGTCTTAGAGTATCTGAGAGAGATACTCTGAGGTCCTTTTAATTTGGCCTTCCAAAACTCAGATTGCCTGAACAATAATGAGGTTTGGACTGCGTGCATTTCAGCATTATCAGGGATAGGGACAACTATCGCTGAGTCACTTGCTGAGGTGAGGACCAAAGAAGAGGAGATAGAAGTAGAAGAGAAGGCTATGGAAGTAGTACCTGATCCAGCTTCAGCAGAGCTGGCTAAGACACCCTCAGTGACCGGAGTCGCTGTTGATGTAGGTAGTACTGAAGAAGCAACAACGGATGTAAAGACTGTTGAAGTGGTTGTGGCTGCAGTTGGTGTTGGTAGAACACCGAAATCAGAGAGGGTGGTCTTTTGAGAGACCAACTTCTTTGGCTTCTTTGTTTTTGTTGGTCCCAATAAGGGTCTACAAGAGTTCAATCAAGAGAGAAAGTTTGTAGAAGGGGGGGGGGTTGAATACAAACTGACAGATTTTTTGTTTTTAAATGAGTTTATTAAGATAAACAAATTTACAGTTACAAGCCGAATTAAAACAAGTTAAAAACCTATTCTATTGTAACTAAGAAACACGAAGTATGATGCACAAGAAGATGAAAGAAAGAATAAAGAGGGTATAAGTTAGACAGAAGCATGCATTAAGATGAAGAAGATATCTTCATCTAATTTATACCCGTATATCTTTGAAACAAGACAAAAGGTATATGCCACGTGTCAAGCTTGGATAGAAAGCTTGTCGTTGTTAATAAGACAACCATGCTTTTGGCCGAATATGAACAGTACCATATCAGATATGATGGGGACATAAAAGACAAGTCGTACGTCCTTTTCTGACATGGTTCTAGGTTTGACTTTTGTGCATCGAGGATAAGATCAATCTTTAATCTTGCAAAGGAAGCTTCATTTGATCGCTGATACTGAATCTTTCAAGGATGAATCTTCAGTGTCGCTGAGGCTTCACAAGACTTCACACTTTGAGTAGACAATCACTGCTATCGCTGAACCGCTCAGTTCACTTAGCTGATTATCTCTTTCTTCAGCTAGAGTCTTCGACTGTCGCTGAATGGTCTTCTGGTGTGATAACTGATCTTCAGGTCTTCAGTGATAAGCTCATAGTTCCTTGATCTTCAGTGATCGCTGATAGCAATCCGCGTGTGCTATCGCTGAATTTGAACAGAAGCTTAACTATGGAATTTCACTAAGTAAAGTAAAGGAATCATATTCAAATCACTGAGAGGAGTTATGATCAACAATCTCCCCCTATTTGAGTATGATTAAGCAACATAGGAAAATTGCTTTAAGAGACTAGTAAAGGACTTAGGAAATATTAAAGAAAAAATTTCTAAGTGTTAATCTGTAAATCTTTTTCAGCTAGTCTATTATCTGAATTGAGTTTCATTTATAAGGATATGAAAGCACAAGTTTTTTTACAAGTAGATAAGCTTAAAGTACATTCACTGATTGAATTTTCAAAGTGAAAGATCAGTGAGTAAAAGATAGTGTAACGAAAATAGAACTCTTATGTTCATTGTCCCTTTTTACTATTTTCAGGGATCTTTTCAGTACTAGGATGGAGTAAAGTACTTTGAATTTCATTAATTATAGTCTGAAGAATTACATCGAAATGAAATTACAATTATAAAGGTAAAGTACTTGTACACTGAAGAAATATTACAAAGGAAGTAAAAAACTATGACTAGTCAGAGATATTTCTCATTTCTTTCTTGTAGCTCATTCTCATAAAGCGTCTTCTGTCGATTCATCAGAGGAGTATCTGACCAGCAGCGCCAAAGCATAATCTTTATGAGAGAGAATAGGGCCTTGTGAATTTCTTGGTTTCTAAAGAGTCCTAAGAATCCTTCATTATCCAAGAATATCATACCAGGTTCAGGCAGTGAGATGATTTCGTCTTCTTCGTGTCTTCGATCTTGAGGGAGAGAGGTACAAAGCATTGATATATCAGGGAGCTCAAGGTGACCAAGAATGCTTTGATAATCAAACTTTGTTTCATGCTCATTTCTGGCACTTGAACTTCCTTCAGCGTTTGATCTTTTCTTTTTGGAAGATTCAGGGAGAGGGGGAACTTGCACATGTTGTGACATTCTTTGCAGCAACTGATTCAGCACACTGTCCACCACGTCCTTGAACTTGGATTTAGAACCCTGAGTGGCGTCTCTGATTTCTAGCCATTCAGTGTATCCATAAATTCCTAAGAATTTGGCTTCTTCTCTCTCTGTCCTGTTCGTCCTTGTCATTCTTACATATACCTTTGGACCACCTCTGTTGGAGTGTCGCCCTTGGATAGTTGCATGAATGATTTTGGTATCAGATCTTCGAAATTTCAGCCTGTCAGTGCACCAGTCGAGCTCTTTGTCTTTCTGCTTACTGGCTTCAGAGGTCAGTGCACTTAGGATCTTCTGTTGAGCGAGAATTGGATCTACATTTATGTGCTCTTGTGCAAGTTCTCTCTAAACAAGAGCTTCATCGACCCTTTCACTCTTTTTCAATTGTTCTTGAGCCGCTTTGTCTTTCGCAGAGTCTTCTCTGAGTAACTTTCTTACTAAGGCAAGATCATTATCAGTTTGCTTGATTTCCTCGTCCCTGATTCTTTGTGCTTCCAATGCTTGTTCTCTCTCTTCTCTTGACAGAAAGTAGAATTCATCTACCATCCTTATTGGTACGGCTTCAATGGGTTAAGCTTCAGGCACCCTTATTCTTCTTGATTCGAATTCCCTAAGGAACTTTATTCGCCTTTCTTCTTCTTCAGGCTCGCTTATAATCGGCTTTTGAACACGACGCCTGGGAATGAGGCCTTCTTCTTCTTCAGAGTCAGTTTCAATTATGTACATAAACTGCTCTTCAGAGGAAGGTTCCCTCCTTGAAGTTGAGTACTTTGGGGACCGGGGATCACTGAGGGAAGGAGAGGAGGAAAAAGTATTGTCAGAGGGAGTTTTTGTGGGTGAAGAGGAGATTATGGGAGTTTTAGGGAGAGGTGCAGAGAAAGGGTTAAGAGGAAGAGATACCTCAATTCTGGTCTCCCCCTCAGATATGGGGATAGTGGCATCCAGATCTACCACTTCCTTTCCTTTGCCTGAGGGACCGGATTGTTCCTGAGAAGGTTGCGGTCCGTCCCCCAAGGGCTCTTGATGAGCGACACCAGGTCTTGACAGTCGAAGTGCTCTAGTGCACTTCCAATGTCGTCATCATCTTCATCATCATCCATCCCCCCCATAGTGAGGGATAGGTTCTTCATCATCTTCTTCATCATCCTCATCTTCTTCTTCATCATCTTCATCAGCAGCCTCACCTTCAGGCCGCTGAATGTAAGGAGAGATTCTCTCTTCAGGGAACCTCTTATTATGTTCAGAGATTAGCTCATCAGCGAACTCTTTGGCACATCTCTCCCCCTCAATGTTATCAGGAGGTAGACAATGCACCATCAGAGTGCGAACGTTTATCTGAACGTCCTTCAGTTTCTCCTCATTTCCTTGAAGCACGGTCCGATCAGCAGCATTGAAAAAAGAGGAACTTGCCTTAGAGAGTTTGGTAACCATCTGCATCATGTCGGACTGAGTCTTTTGAATAGACTCAAGGACTGTTGCTTGAGCATCGACCTTCTGCTCCAGGTTGGTCAGGGTCTGATGAAGGGCCCTGTTGTCTTCCTTCAGGGAGTAAACATCAAAAATCAGATTTCTGACGTTGGTCTTGATCGATGGAGTGCCAATGATCCGTCTAAAGATCAGCTCCGCAGATGTCTGAAGATTGTCCACCCTAGCCCTTGTGAGAGCACATTCTTTGACCAGATACTCAGTTGCAGGGAATGTGGGGTTGCGAAGGACAATAGGAGGCAGGTCGACGACTGTAGGAAGCTTGGGAGCAGCCATCTCTTGCTTAATCTCCCTGAGCTTTGCAGCAGTGGGATGACCCTGAGGAGATTTTCCCTTCTCCTTGCTGATGGGAGGAGCGCTGGTGGTGGTGGTTGTTGTCGCTGAAGTAGGAATGGAAGCGACACCTGATGATGACATAGAAAAAGATGCCAAAAACACATCCGGATTAGAAGATGGATGAAAAGTTTTATATTTCTCCCTGAGAATATCTTGAGGATTACTCTTAGGGACTACATTTGCAAAGGCAGTGTCTTGAGGATCACTGACCAGTGTCTTAGAGTCTCTGAGAGAGAGACTCTGAGATCCTTTAAATTTGGCCTTCCAAAACTCAGATTGCCTAAACAATAATGAGGTTTGGACTGCGTGCATTTCAGCATTATCAGAGATAGGGACAACTATCGCTGAGTCATTTGCTGAGGTGAGGACCAAAGAAGAGGAGATAGAAGTAGAATAGAAGGCTGTGGAAGTAGTACCTGATCCAGCTTCAGCAGAGCTGGCTATTACACCCTCAGTGACCGGAGTCCCTGAAGATGGAGGTAGTGCTGATGAAGCGACAACGGATATAAAGACCGTTGAAGTGGTTGTGGCTGCAGTTGGTGTTGGTGGAACACCGAAATCAGAGAGGGTGGTCTTTTGAGAGACCAGCTTCTTTGGTTTCTTTGCTTTGGTTGCGATGGTCTTTTTATGACCATCAGTTGGTTGCTTCCTCTTAACTCCCGCAGTGTCTGGGTTGCTCGATGTTGGGTTTGACAGCGAGGTGGACACTGGAAGATGTGTCCCAATCACCTGCAGCATGTAGGTGGTGAAGGGATCATCACCTGGACGTTCCTCGATGTCCAGGGACTTCTTCCCTACGACAGAGAAGCAGTGATCGCCTTCCTTTGGGTATTCTTCCCTAAAGGAAACTTCCATTATTGTTGCAAGGAAGCGAGGGTAGGGGATGACGGGATGTCTGGTGGCGGCGTTGATACGACTGACCATGTCGCTGAAGATGTAGTCAGCGTAGTTGAGGTTGTGGCCGGTGCAGAGAGAGTATGCCAAGTCTTGAAAGTGTTTGCTCGCTTGATCATGCGAGCCTATCTTCGACCCAAGGCACTGAATCACCTGAGTGAAGATATACTGCCAACGAGCAGGCAGTCTTTTCTTCTCGATCTTTGAACTCACTGTCTTCAGAGAGGGGTTCTCCCAAGCATAGCCAATTGAATCCAAAAATGCATCGATTTGCATTTTGGTAGGTTCAGCACCCCATTGCTGATTCTTAGCTCGTAGAGGGAGACGAAGAGCCTTCCTGATGAACCCAGCGGTGAAAGAGAAAAATCCAAGATCTGGAATCTTGAACCCAATGGCAGGGAGCACAGTGCCCTTGTAAGTCGTCAGCGTGGTACAGTGAGCTGTGTACCAGAGAGCTTGGAGATGAGAGGAGATGCCTACGGGGTTGTGGACGAATGCATACATCAGAGGGCAGGCCTTGATGAAGGTAGCTCCTTCAGCGAATTGAGAGCAATCCGCAGGAATGTCCACCAAGGCAATGTAGTTGCAGGACTTGAAGACTTCTCTTTCCAGAGGGAAGTGACAAGTTGGTGCAGCGACCAGAGTCGTGTCTTCAGCAGTAGAGGAGGTTGCAGCAGTTTTACTTGCAGATGCCATTTTTATGGGTAAGATAGGAACACCAAAGAGATAAATCATGGTTTTATACATAAATGTATAAACCAGAGTTTGGTATAAAGAATACCAAATGTAAGATGAAAGAGAACAAATATTTTGATGAACAATATCAAAATGTTTGTTGTATTCAATAATAAAAAGTTAAGGTAAATGGATTAAAGTTAAAAAAAAAATCTTCTGTTCTAAGGAAAGAACTTAGAATAGGGTTTTTATAAGGAAAAAAACTTTTTAATTTGATCCTGATTATCTATATTTTTATTTTTAGAGTGTTAAGGATAAGAAAGGTGAAATGAGATGTTTCTAGTCATAATATAAGGCTTAGATCAAACCTTAGTTGAGTTCTTAGGAGAAAAACACACACAAGCGTGTTCTTGGTGTTCTTGAGAAAACCTTGAAGATTCGAAGAATTTCTTTTTGCCTTGAGAGTTGTTATGAACGCGGAAGGAGCAAAGTAAGGCAAATAGAATGCTTAAATATCAAGAGGAGAGAGAAAGAATGGAGTGCTAAACGACGGTTTTAGCTTTTAGAAAAAGAAATGATGACCTGGCGCACGTTCCAAGAAAGGAGTTGGAATGGAAACGTCGCGGTCCGTCGTGTGTCAGAAAAAGGTCTGACGTGTCATTTTCTTTATTTTTTAAAAGATTATAATGATAATTATCCATAAGGAAGGTTTATCATTAATAATTTTAGAAAAATCTTCATCACTAATAATAAAGGATTTTCAGTGATGAGTTTTAATTTTAAGAGAGACATTCTTTGATAAGAGAAGATATCAAAGAGTGTTAAAGATTAGAAGATAATACCTTGAGATGGCCTAGATATCGCTGAATCAGAGTTCAGAGAATGAAAAGTTTGAAAGCTTTATTTGTAATCCTTTGTTGGTCACTGATTAATAAGTTATTCAGCGTTCAACATACCAAGTTCGCTGATGAGTAGATTGAATCTTGTTTCATCAAGAGGCTTGGTGAAAAGATCAGCGAGCTGATATTCAGTGGGAACAAAATGGATCTCAACATCACCATTCATCACATGATCTCTGATAAAGTGATATCGGATCTCAATGTGCTTGGTTTTGGAGTGAAGTACAGGGTTGTTGGCAATTGCAATAGCACTTGTGCTATCACAATAGATAGGAATCTTAGAGAGCTTGAGATTGTAGTCTCTTAGTTGATTTCTCATCCAAAGGATTTGAGCACAACAACTACCAGCGGCTACATACTCAGCTTCAGCGGTGGAAGTGGACACTGAGTTTTGCTTTTTACTTGTCTAACTTATTAATTTTCCATCTAGTAGCTGACACCCACCAGTGGTGCTCTTTCTGTCTATCTTACAACCTGCAAAATCACTGTCAGAGTAACCAATATGATCAAATCCTGAGCCTTTAGGATACCAGAGACCAAGATTTGGAGTTCCTTTCAGATATTTGAAGATTCGCTTGACAGCAATTAGATGGGATTCCTTCGGTTCAACTTGATATCGAGCACAGAGACAGGTAGCGTACATGATGTCTGGTCTACTCGCTATAAGATATAGTAGAGACCCAATCATTCCTCGATAGGCAGTGACATTTACTGGTTTTCCATTGGGATCCTTGTTTAATGTCAGAGGAGGCGCCATAGGAGTCTTCATCGCTGAGCATTGATTCATGTCGAATTTATTCAGCATGTCTTTAACATATTTGCTTTGACAAATAAAAATTCCTTTGTCAGATTGCTTAATCTGCAAACCTAGAAAATATGTTAGTTCACCCATCATACTCATTTTATATTGTTTTTGCATTCTTGCAGCGAAACGAGTGCAAAGTTTGGGTCTTGTGGAACCAAAGATAATGTCATCAACATATATCTAAGCAAGAATAGTATGAACTTTGTATTTTCTTAAAAACAGAGTTTGGTCAATTTTTCCACGAACAAATTTTTCATTAAGAAGGATTTTAGAAAGGGTATCATACCAAGCTCTAGGAGCTTGTTTTAACCCATAAAGAGCTTTTTCAAGTTTGAAAACATAACCAGGATGGTTAGGGTCTGAGAAACCAGGGGGTTGTTCAACATAGACTTCCTCGCTGAGTTTTCCATTTAGAAAATCACTTTTAACATCCATTTGAAAAACTTTGAAGTCTTTATGGGCAGCATAAGCTAAAAAGAGTCTTATGGCTTCTAAACGAGCAACAGGTGCAAAGGTTTGATCATAGTCAATTACTTCTTCCTGTCTATAACCTTGAGCAACAAGTCTAGCCCTATTGCTAATTATAGTCCCGTTTTCATCTAGCTTATTTCTGAAAACCCATTTGGTTCCTATGACAGTTTTACCAGAGGGTCTTGGAACAAAATTCCAGACTTTATTTCTACGAAATTCAGTCAGTTCTTCTTGCATAGCTGATACCCAGCTAGGATCAGAGATAGCTTGATCTATCTTCTTAGGTTCAGAGAGTGAGATGAAGTTAACATAAAGACAGATATTACCTGTACCTCTACGTGTTTTGATACCTGCAGTGGGATCACCGATAATTTGATTTATTGGATGATTTACAGTCCATCGCTGAGCTGGAGGTTGAGGAGAGAGATCAACAATAGATTCAGCGACCTGTTCTTCAGATTCTGGAATAGGACTTGTTTCAGTAACATGTACCTCATTTAGAATCAATTCAGGGGATTGATTTTCAGATGTTGTTTGGTTGTTGACAGAGGAATTTCCAAGAGAGGAATCAGCAACAGGAATCTGATTTAGAGGAGTAACATTCATCCCTGAAGATGGATGATTATTACTTGTTGGGTTTACAGGGATTTCATCATCACTTACTTCAGCTTGATTCTGATTGCTGAAGTATGTTTCAGGTTCCCCATAATGAGATCTTATCCAAGCATTCAACTCTTCATCATCATCATGAGAGTGAGATGTATGAATGGGACGAGATTCATCAAAGTTAACGTGCATAGATTCTTCAACATGTTGTCTTCTTTTGTTGAAGACTCTGAATGATTTAGATATAGAGGAGTATCTAAGAAATATACCATCGTCAGCTTTTGGATCAAATTTTCCTAAATGATCTCTGTCATTCAGAATATAACATCTACATCGAAAAATGTGGAAATATTTCAGAGTAGGTCTTCTTCCATGAAATAATTCATAGGAGGTCTTCTTAAATCGTTTAACTATCAGGGATCGATTTTGAGTGAAGCATGTTGTGTTAACTGCTTCAGCCCAGAACTGAGTTGGAAGATGCGATTCAATGAGCATTGAGCGAGCCGCTTCAATGATAGTACGATTTCTTCTTTCAGCAACACCATTTTGCTGAGGAGTTCTTACAGAGGAGAAGTTGTGAGAGATGCCTCTTTCTTCAAGGAAGTTATCTAGAGTACTGTTTTTGAATTCAGTGCCATGATCACTTCTAGTGGAACGAACAATTAGATTGTTCAAAACTTCCATCTTTTTGATAAAAGAGATTATCATTTCAGGGATATCACTTTTGGATCGAAGAAAGAATACCCATGTGTATCTGTAGTATTCATCAACGATTACTAAAGTGTATTTTTTCCCAGAGATTGATTGGACATTAACAGGTCCAAATAAATCTATGTGAAGTAGTTGAAGAGGAGTGGTCACTGAAGAAACTTGCTTTGACCTGAAGGAGGCTTTTGTCAGCTTTCCCTTCTGACACGCTGAACAAAGAGATTCCTTTGTAAATGTATGATTTGGGAGGTCTCTGACTAAGTCTTCTTGAGACAATTCATTGATTGTCTTAAAGTTGAGATGAGAGAGTCTTTTATGCCATAACCAGTTTATGTCAGTGGCTGCTTTAGAGATAAAGCACATGTTCTTAGAGTGAGAACTATTCATATTTATGGCATATACATTTTCCACTCTTTTGCCTGTAAGGGCAAGCTTATCATTTCCGTCAGTGACAGCACATCTATTCTTCAAGAATAGAACTTTGAAGTCTTTGTCACATAACTGACTAACGTTTAAGAGATTGTGCTTTAGTCCCTCAACGTAAGCAACACGAGAAAATGATTTGGCTCCGTTGGACAGAATTCCATAACCTTTAGTGTATCCTTTGCCATTTCCACCAAAGGTCACTGATGGGCCAGCTTCTTATTTGTAATCAAAGAGCAGAGATTTTCTGCCTGTCATGTGCCTTGAGCATCCGCTATCAAGATACCAGATACCTTTGGCACTCTGCATACAACAAAAGATTAATTGTTTAAAGGTACCCATACAACTATGGGTCCTGCATGGTTAGATAGAGGATTGGTGGAGGAGCTACTAGCTGAAGAACTCTCTTCAGTGGATATCTTCACCTTTGATGGTTTTGCAACCTTGGTGGATTTCACTCTCGCTAATTTATCAGCTTGAGCTACTTTCTTTCCATGAGCTAGTTTATCAGCTCTAGTAGCATTAGGACATTTGCTTGCAATGTGGGTAGTTTCACCACAGTGATAGCATTTCCTATATTTAAAGGGTTTGGAAATCAGAGAGGGAGCAGGAAATTTCTCAGGGATAGGTCCAAGAGTTCTTTTATCCATGGTCCTTGGAGGTATTACAATCTTTTCAGGAGTAGGAGTGAGATCGATTTTAATTCTGGGGGATGGTCTCTGAGAAAAGTCAGGGACCTTCTTCCCAGTTTTAGAACCTTTCTCTGAGGATTTCTTGTTCTTATCCTGAGTTTTCTTATTCTTAGGAACTTGATTAAGAAACTCGTTCTTGATCACTTTCTTAGAATTAAGAATGGAACGCTTCTCTTTAGAAGAGGAGGAAGACGAAGTTGAAGAGGAGGGATCAGGGATAGAAGAGACAAACATTCCGAATTTTAGCATGGAACGATCATTCTCTGATTCTTCATTTTCAGGGTTATAGCCTAACCCACTTCTTACTTTCATAGGTATTTGAGCATTGATGATCTCATTGACTTTATCAGAAGCCTTACACCATCCTTCGATGGTTGCCTTTTCAGACTTGAGATCAGCGATGGCCTTTTCCCTATCAGCGATAGCTTGTTGTTTCTCGATGCTTATAGTTTGATTTGCAAAGACTTGGTCTTTGAGAGATTCCTCAATTTTAGAAAGTTCTTTGATTCTTATATGGCAATTTTTTAATTGTTCAGATAAGTCAGTGTTAATTCTCTCGGCCTTAATTTTTCCATTTAAAGCAACGTAGATATCTATAGTCATAGCATCGAGAGCTGACAAGTTATCATTTTCAGAAGGTAAAGAGACAGAGGGAGTGGTTACCTGAGTTGAAGGAGACTCAGAGGAAGAAGTCTCAGTGACTTCTTCAGCGTCTTCAATTCTTGCCATTAGACAGAGGAAGGCAAGATCTTCTTCATCTGAACCAGACTCTTCAGAGGTCTTGGCCCAGTCATCTTCAGCATCCCAGTCAACTTCTTCAGCTACAAGGCCTTTGCCTTTTTGCTGGTTTTTCTTCATATCTTTGTATTTGTTTTTCAGTTTCAAATACTTCTCCTTTTTATCAGAGGTATGGGAGGTAGTGGGAGCAGCAACTTTCTTTGACCAGCATTCACTTGCGAAATGACCCTTTCGCTGACAGTTGAAGCATATCGCTGAGGCTTTCTCAGCAGGCAACGATTTCTGCTTTTCAGACTCAGAGAGGTTGGAAGGTTTTTGAAAATTGCTCTTTCTAGCAATTCTTTTAAAGTTATTAGTTAAAAGGGCTAGAGAGTTATCAAACCCAGAGATGTCGGCATCAGTGAGTTGATCTTCTGAGTCAGTTTGACCTAATTCAGTAATGGAGGTGATAGTAGAAAAAGGAGCATTTTTGGAAGAAGTTCCCTCAAAAGTCACAAGTGCTAAAGAAGTACTTTTAGCACCTTTGAGTTCATTAATTAGGTTCTTCCTTAGAAGCTGGGGTTGTTCCTCATTTAAGAGCATACCATATAATGCACTTAAGGACAAGGTTTCAAGATTCTTTGACAGTTTTATACATGTAGTGTACACTGCCCATTGATCGGGCAATGCCTCCATGAACTTTGTCAGAATTTCAGCGTTTGAATAAATTCTATCGACTGATTTAAGATCAATCAGCAGACAGTTAAATCGCTGGTGAATTTGAGAAAGAGATTAACCCTTTTGATACATAAAACTCTCATATTTTCTTACGAGGTTTATGCATCTAGTTACTTTTACTTCAGAAGTTCCTTCATATTGGATACATAATGTATCCCACATGGCTTTTGAAGTCCTCATTTTCATGACAGAGTGATAGACCTCATAAGGTAAAGCCATTCCTATTGTTGATCTAGCTTTAGAGTCAATAGCAATTTTTTCTTGTCTTCTTCAGTCCATCTGTTAGGAGTTTTAACAATACTCCTCTCAGGAATGGCTGAAGTAGTAATGGTGGCAGGAACACTAGCTACTATAGTTGTAGGAACAAATGGTCCATTTTCCAGATAGTAGGGAATCTTGGGGTCAGATCCCTCCAGAATTAGAGACAGTCTTTCCTTCCATAATGGAAAGTTATCATGGCTAAATCTAGGTGGTTTAGCTAAAGATCCATTATTGTTATAGTTTGTATTAGGGTTTGACATTATAAAATAATTTTTAAGAGAAAATATTTTAAAGAGATAAGAAGCAAACACTGCTCGGATACCACTTGTTGGTCCCAATAAGGGTCTACAAGAGTTCAATCAAGAGAGAACAGTTTGTAGAAGGGGGGGATTGAATACAAACTGACAGATTTTTAGTTTTTAAATGAGTTTATTAAGATAAACAAATTTACAGTTACAAGCGGAATTAGAACAAGTTAAAAACCTATTCTATTGTAACTAAGAAAGACGAAGTATGATGCACAAGAAGATGAAAGAAAGAATAAAGAGGGTATTAGTTAGACAGAAGCATGCATTAAGATGAAGAAGATATCTTCATCTTATTTATACCCATTTATCTTTGGAACAAGAAAGAATCAGCGTGTGCTATCGCTGAATTTGAATAGAGGCTTAACTATGGAATTTCACTAAGTATAGAAAAGTAATCATATTCAAATCCCTGAGAGGAGTTATGATCAACAGTTTTCTTCCATGAAAAAGTTCATAGGGGGTTTTCTTGAATCGTTTACAATCAGAGATCGATTCTGAGTAAAGCATGCTGTGTTCACTGCTTCGGCCCAGAATTGAGTAGGAAGATGCGATTCGCTGAGCATTGAGCGAGCTGCCTCAATGATCGTTCGGTTTCTTCTTTCAGGAACACCGTTTTGCTGAGCAGTTCTCACTGAAGAGAAGTTGTGAGAGATTCCTTTTTTCTTCAAAGAAGTTAATCAGGGTGCTGTTTATGAATTCAGTACCATGATCACTTCTCATGGAACGAACAACTAGGTTGTTTAGAACTTCCATTCTTTTGATGAAAGAGATAATTACATCAGGTGTATCACTTTTGGAACGAAGAAAACATACCCAAGTATATTTGGTCAACTATCACTAGAGTGTACTTCTTTCCAGACAGAGATTAGACATTAACAGGTCCAAATAAATCCACATGGAGTAATTGAAGAGTAGAGGTCACTGATGAAACTTGTTTAGATCTAAAAGAGGCTTTTGTCAGTTTTCCTTTTTCACACACTGAGCAAAGAGATTCCTTTGCAAATGTGTGTTTTTGAAGATCCCTGACAAGGTCTTTTTGAGACAATTCATTAATCATCTTAAAGTTTAGATGAGAGAGCCCTTTATGCCACAACCAGTTTATATCAGATGACGCTCTGGATATGAAGCACATGTTCTCAGAGTGAGAGCTATTCATATTATTGACATAAACGTTTTCAACTCTTTTTCCTGTTAAGGCAAGTTTGTCATTACTATCAGTGACAGAACATCTATTTTTCAGAAATAGAACTTTCAAGTCTTTGTCACAAAGCTGACTAACACTTAAAAGATTGTGCTTTAGCCCTTCAACATAAGCAACCCGACTGAAGGATGTTGCTCCGCTGGATAGAATTCCATAGCCTTTAGTGTATCCCTTTCCATTTCCACCAAAGGTCACTGTGGGACCAACTTCTTCTTTGTAGTCAGAGAGCAGAGATTGTATGCCTCTCATGTGCCTTGAGCATCCGCTATCTAGATACCAGATACCTTTAGCACTCTGCATACAACAAAAGGATTAATTTTTCATAGGTACCCATATTACTATGGGTCCTGCTGAGTTAGTGGAAGGAGTGGCGGAGGAACTACTCGCTGATGAATTTTCCTCAGTGGAAGGAGTGGTGGAGGAACTACTTGCTTTTGCTGGTTTATAAGCTTGAGCTACTTTCTTTCCGTGGGCCAATTTTTCAGCTTTTGTAGCATTAGGACATTTGCTGGCAATATGGGTATTTTCACCACAATGATAGCATTTCCTATATTTAAAAACAGGCTTGGAAGAGATAAGAGAAACTGGAGCATTCTTAGGAACAGGACCAAGAATTCCTTTGTCAACAGTCCTTAGAGGAATGACAACCTTTTCAGGGACAGGAGAGAGGTCAATCTAAATTCTAGGAGTTGATCTCTGAACGGATCCAGGGATCTTTTTCCTAGATTTAGGATGACACGATGATGGAGCAGATGAATTCTTTATCTGTTTCTGAATGTTCTTATTCTTAAGAATTGACAACTTCTCATTGGACTGAGGTTTAGGTAAAGAGGGATCAGGGATAGAAGAGACAAACATTCCGAATTTTAACATGGAACGGTCATTCTCTGATTCTTCTTTACTTGGGTTATAACCTAACCCGCTTTTCACTTTTAGAGGGATCTGAGCATTGATGATTTCATTGACTTTGTCAGAAGCTTTACACCATCCTTCAATGGTAGCTTTTTCAGCCTTAAGATCAGCAATAGCTTTTTCTCTCTTAGTGATAGCTTGTTGCTTTTCGATGCTTATAGTTTGATTTACGAAAATTTGATCTTTATAGTTCTCTTCAGTTTTTGTTAATTCTTTTATCTTAAGGTGACAATTCTTTAATTGTTCAGATAGATCTATATTTATTTGATCAGCTTTTATCTTTCCATTTAAAGCGTTATAAAAATCAACCAACATAGTATCAAGAGCAGACAAACTATTACTTTCAGTTAAGGAAGATGTAGAGGGAATAGGTACCTGAGTTGAAGGGAACTCAGAGGAAGATGTCTTAGAGACTTCTTCAGCTTCTTCGATTCTTGCCATTAGACATAGGAAGGCAAGATCTTCTTCATCTGAGCCTGACTCATCAGATGACTTAGCGCAGTCATCTTCGTCATCCTAGTCTACTTCTTCAGCAATCAGACCTTTGCCTTTTTGCTTGCTTTTCTTCAGATCTCTGTATTTGCTTTTGAGTTTAGAGTATTCATCTTTCTTTTCAAAGTTCTGGAAAGGTGTGGGAGCTGCTACTTTCTTTGCTCTGCACTCATTGGCGAAGTGACCTCTTCACTAACAGTTAAAGCATATTGAGGATGCTTTATCAGCGGTTGAAGTCTTTGACTTCTTAGAGTCAGCAAGATCAGAAGGCTTTCGAAAGTTACTCTTTCTAGCAAATCTTTTAAAGTTATTGGTTAAGAGAGCTAGAGAATTATCAAATTCAGAGATGTCAGCATCAGTGAGTTCTTCTGAATCAGTTTGAGCTAATTCAGTGATGGAAGAAGAGACTTGTTTTGAAAATTCGGCCTCTGAACTTACTAATGCGAAAGAAGTACTTTTGACACCTTTAAGTTCATTGATGAGGTTTTTCCTTAAAACCTAAGATTGTTCTTCATTGAGAAGGATGCCATATAAGGCGCTCAGATATAGAGTTTCAAGATTCTTTGACAGTTTTAAACATGTAGTGTACACTCGCCATTGCTCAAGAAGTGCCTCCATGAATTTTGTCAAGATTTCAGCGTTTGAATATTCTCTATTGACTGTTTTCATGTCAATCAACAGACAATTAAATCTTTGATGAATTTGAGAGAGAGATTCACCTTTAGAGTGCATAAAACTTTCGTATTGACTTACTAAGTTTATGCATCTAGTGACTTGAACTTCATTAGTTCCTTCATTTTGGATACAAAGAGTATCCCATACAGCATTAGAGGTTCTCATGTTCATCACGGAATGATAGACTTCATCCGGTAAAGACATGGCTATAATAGATCTAGCCTTAGCATCTATAACTACTTCCTTTTTGTCATCATCACTCCATCGATCTGGAGTTTTGATAATCCGTCTTTCAGGGATTGCCGCTGTGTTACCAACAGCAGGAACAACAGGTAAGAGAGCTGTAGGAACAAATGGTCCATTCTCCATATAGTAGGGGATATTAGGATCTGACCCTTCTAGGAATAGAGTCATTCTTTCCTTCCATAATGGGAAATTATCACGGCTAAACCTTGGTGGTTTGGCTAAATATCCATTGTAAATATATAGTTTGTATTCGTGTTTGTCATTTTAAAATATCTTTTTAAGAAAAGGTATTTTAAAGATTTAACAAAGAAAACACTGCTCTGATACCACTTGTTGCTCCCAAAGGAGTCTACAAGAGTTCAATGGATATAGAAACAGTTTGTAGAAGGGGGGGAGGGTTTAATACAAACAGATAGATTTTTACGTTTTTAAATAAGTTTATATTAAATAAACAAACAGATTTGATGCACAAGAAACACACATATTTGATGCACAAGAAATTAGAAAGAAATGTAGCAGAGGTTCAAGGAGAGAAAGTAGCATGTATGAGGATGAAGAAGATATCTTCATCTTATTTATACCGTTTGCATATCATGCAAGACAAAGGTATTTTGCCACGTCTCAAGCTTTTATAGGAAGCTTGTCCTTTGTCCAAAAAGGCAGCCATACTTTGGCCGAATATGAATAGTACCATATCAGATTTGATGAGGACATAAGAGACAAGCCGTACGTCCTTTTCTAACATAGTATAAGGTTTTGACTTTTGTGCATCGAGGATAAGATCAACTTTAATCTTGTTTCAAGTCTTCACTTGATCGCTGAACTTGAAACTTCAAGGATGAACTTTCGAAGTGACGCTGAGACTTCACAAGACGTCACACTGATTTAGATAATCCTTGCTATCACTGAACCACTTCAGATCACTAACTGATTATTTCTTTCTCCCGCTTGGTCTTATACTTTCGCTAAATGTTCTTCTGTTGTGATAGCTAATCTTTGGGTCTTCAGAGATAGACTTAAGGTTCTTGAGATTTCAGCGATCGTTGATGGCAATCAGCGTATGCTATCGCTGAAATAAACTTGAGTCTTTAAATGGGATTTTCACTGAGTATCTAAACGAATCATATTCAAATCACTGAGAGGAGTTATGATCAACAGATCCAATAATGCCCCTATACTTTTTCTGATCAACAGATTTTCCATTAAAATCAGGTTCTAATTTGGTTGCAGTGGCCATTGGAGTTTGAATACTAGAATAGTCAGACATGTCAAACTTCTTAAGTAAGTTAGAAACATACTTAGGTTGATTAATGAATATGCCAGTAGGTGTTAGACCTCATTTCTGGGAAGTATGAACCAGAAGTGTGCAAGTACAGAAGATCAGAAGTTCATCTTCTGATCTCACTCACCATAGAGACGCCCAGAGTTTGAAAGAACAGCTGGACTACAACAGAGGTATCATACGCGCTCCTGATGACGTGGCCTGCACATGTTCCGTGTATCTATTCTTGTAACTGAATTTGTTACAAGATTTGCTTACGTGTCAGTTTGTAATAGGCTAAAATGTTGACTTCTATTCATTGTACTAGTATAAGTAGATCCTTTTATGAATGTAATAGTTGTCGATCTGAGGTACATTTTGGAGAGCAAATAGAGCATTTCATTCATCGTATTGTAATCATCTTCCAGGTTATTAATACCAATTACCATTTGTTCTTCAACATCGTTCTTACTGTTCTTACTGTTAACTGTTTTAGTTCGTAGATCTAATTTGCTTCCGCTCATATTTTCACATTCGATCTATTGATTAATTGTTAGAAAGGGATCTGGGTTCCAACAATTGGTATCAGAGCCATCTAATCAATCTATTGATTGTTAGATCTCTTCCATTTGGAGAAATCCCTCTTCTACTTGAAGTTATTTTTAGCTTTAAGCTACTGTTCGTAATTTTACCCTGTTTTACGAGAATTTGTTAATTTCATAACAATTTTCTCCAAATAGGTTGTAATTTGGGTTTAAATCTGAAAATCAGTAAGAATATCGTCCTGTTTCAATCCATTTGAAATTTATTTGTTCTAGATTTCAAAAATCTTCCTGTTATTTTCTCAACTCCCTGTCATCTCAAAAAAATGGCAAATTCAAATTTGAATGTTGCACCTCCGGATCCCTGATTAAACCTCCTACTCTAATTCGTGATGAATATCCGCAATGGAATATTCGTATGATCAATTTTTATGAAGGATTGGATGTAAAACTTTACCCTATTGTTCAAAATGGTCCGTTTGTTCCAATAACAACGATTCCAAGGGTTCCTGCTACTGCTGTTACCTATGAAATCCCTGCAAGACATGTTCCAAAGTCGAGGGATAGTTGGTCTGATGAAGAGAAAGCAAAGGTGGAATTGGCCAAAAAGGCAAAGAGTCTCTTAATCATGGCAATTCCGAATGAGATTTTCCAATCTCTGGATTCCTGTGATACTGCTAAAGAGCTATGGGATCAGCTGGGAAACATTCTAGAAGGCGGCGCTAAAATGAAGAAAAACAGAAGAGCTCAAGCTCTGAATGAATACAATAGCTTCCAGGCTATTCCTGAAGAGTGTCTGGAGCAAACTTTTCATAGATTTAATACTCTGTTAAATCTATGCAAAAGGTGTGATATCGTCAGATCTAAAGAAGAAAACAATGTCTTATTTCTCATACGATTAAATCCAGAGTGGTCAAATCTCTCAATGTCTCTGCAAGCAAATCAGGATCTAGAACAATGGTCTCTGCATGATGTATTTGGTACACTTCAAGCTCATGAGAAAGAGGTCGTTCAAAAGAAAACAACAATAGGTGGACCTCTGGCTCTAATTTCTGAATCAAGAGGATCAGTCAGAAGGAATAAAGAAATCGAGAAAAGAGGAAAGAGTAAAGCTCACAAAACAATCCCAGAAGATGACTCTGACTCTGATGATGAAATCAAAGCTTTTGTTGAATCTCTAGCACTTATTACCAAACAATTGACAAAAAAGTTTGGTAATGGATCTTTTCAAGGAAGCAAAAGATTTGATCGTTCAACTCCAAACTATACTCCTAGACAAGAGATCCAGAGGGCTGAGAAGACAGAGGCAGAGAAGAAAGAGGATGAACTGAAGAAAAAGAAGGACGTGTGCTATAGATGTGGCAAGTCAGGACACTATTCAAAGGATTGCAGGGGAGCTCTGGACAGAGACAAAACGTACTACAAGAACAAATACAAGTATAATGTCGCTGAAAGAGCTCACTTTGCAGAAAAAGAATACTGGCTAGGATGAAGCCATGTTCTGCGGAATGGCCAAAACAAATTAATCAAAAGATTAGCCTTCTGAATCACCGAAGCAATGTGTGCACATCTGGTATCTTGACTCTGGATGCAAGAGGCACATGACTGGATCGAAAAACTTACTCTCCAATTCAAAGACAAATGTGGTGGAGCTGTAACGTTTGGAGACAACGGTAAGGGTCAAATAAAAGGCTACGGTACTTTACAAGAAGGTAATATTACCTTATCAAAAGTAGCTCATGTTTCTGGATTGAAACATAACCTGCTGAGTGTAAGTCAACTTTGTGATTCTAAAATACTTGTTGTATTTGATGAAAAGCATTGTTACTTGATTTCTAAGGCAGCTGAAGAACTCTGGAGAGCGGACAGAAAAGGTAATCTGTATATGACGAACTTCACATTAAAGGACGGTAAAGAAACCCTCTGTCTTATCTCCAAAAAGAGTGAAGTTGCATGGTTATGGCATCACAAAATGTCTCACTTAAATATTGATAACCTTGAGATGCTTGTCAAACACAATTTGTTAACTGGTCTTCCAGAAGTACACTTTCAAAAGGATCACCTCTGCCCTGCATGTGAAATGAGAAAAATAAAACGAGTATCTCATAAAACCAAAAATGATCATTCTTGTACTAGACCTTTGCAATTATTACATGTCGAACTCTGTGGTCCCATTGCAATTCAGAGTTTATCTGGTAAAAAGTATATACTGGTACTTATTAATGAATTTTCCAGGTATACATGACTCGCATTTGTTAGACAAAAATTAGAAGTGCCTGTTTTCTTGCAAAATATGATGACCAAAATCCAAGTTATTCTACATCAAAAGATTCAGCAGCTAAGAAGTGATAACGGTACTGAGTTCAAGAATTCCAAGCTTGAAGCATACCTTGGTGTAAATGCAATTACATAGAACTTCTCTACTGTGCGTACTCCTCAACAAAATGGTGTAGTAGAAAGACGCAACAGAACCTTGGTGGAAGCAGCCAGAACGATGCTTGCAGCTTCTGGTCTCCCTATCCATTTTTGGGCAGAAGCTGTAGCTACTGCTTGTTTCACTCAGAATCGTTTAATTATTGTCAAGAGGCATCTCAAAACCTCTTATGAGCTTATAAATAAAAGAAAACCAAGTTTTAATTCTTTCATATTTTTGGTTCCAGGTGTTTTATTTTAAATAACAGAGAAAAACTTGGCAAGTTTGATAAGAAATCCGATGAAGCTCAATTCTTAGGATATTCGTTATTTCAAGAGCTTTTAGAGTCTTCAATTTACGTACTAAGACTGTTATGGAAAGCATTAACATCGATTTTGATGATCAAACTCAACTGACTTCTGAGTATTCTACTTCTGAACTCAAACTTAACAATGTTACCTCTGATTATCATTCAGGTTCCAGAGAATCCGAAATCGATGCCATTTTTCAAGATTTTATGGGCGAAGAAATATTTTCAGAGCAAATACAAAAGAATCCATCCTTGAGTATTCCTGAAGTTCTTCAAGCTTCTGGAATTACTCTTTCTAGTCCTGAAATTTCTAATGAAAGTCCACCAGCATCTTCTGTTCTTCCCATTCCATCAAGCGACTGTCCAGAAGCCACTTCAATTGCAGATGAAAATTCTTTTGTGCCTACATCTGAGGGGGAGACTTTAGATGCTGCTCACGATTCAGAATCAATTCCAGATGAGGTTATTCAAACTTCTAAAAGTGAAGTTCAAGCCCAACAAGTACCTCAAACTAGGATGACTAGATGGACTAAATCACACACTCCAAATCTTATTATTGGCAGTCCATCTAACGGCGTTAAAACAAGATATGCCACTGCAAATGAAGCCTTCTATGTTAATTTCCTTAGCATGATGGAACCAAAGCACGTTCATGAACCCTTGCAAGAACCTAGTTGGGTGGAAGTGATGCAAGAAGAATTGCTTCAGTTTGAACGCAATAAAGTTTGGAACTTAGTACCCTTGCCAAAGGACAAACTCGCAATTGGTACTAAGTGGGTCCTCAAAAACAAAAAAGACGAAGACGGCATAGTGATCAGAAACAAAGCTCGAGTGGTGGCTAAGGGGTATTGTCAAGAAGAAGGAATAGATTATGACCAGACCTTTGCCCCTGTAGTAAGACTTGAGGCGATACGACTATTTATGGCCTTCTCTGCATACAAAAACTTTAAGGTGTATCAAATGGATGTCAAATATACATTTCGTAATGGCTATCTTAAAGAAGAAGTGTACGTTGAACAACCTGCTGGTTTTAAAGATGGTAAACATCAGAGTATGTCTATCTTCTCGACAAAGCTTTATATGGTTTGAAGCAAGCACCAAGAGCCTGGTGCGAACGTTTATCCACGTTTCTGATCACTAAAGGTTATGAAAAAGGTAAAATTGAAAAAGAGGCAAAGGTATGCTAACTGTTGTCCAAATCTATGTGGATGACATAATCTTTGGTTCTACTCATCAATCAAAAGTTGATCTGTTTTCTAAATTGATGGAACAAGAATTGGAAATGAGTATGATGGGAGAACTAACGTTCTTTCTAGGACTCCAAGTCAAACAAAATGCCTCTAGCATTTTTATAAATCAAGCTAAGTATGTTTGTGACATGCTTAAGAAATTTCATCTTCAAAATTCCTCACCTATGAAAACTCTTATCTCTACTAGCACGAAACTTGGCCCTGACCCTTCTGGGAAATCAGTGGATGTTACGGGCTATAGAGGTATGATAGGATCTCTTCTGTATCTGACAGCTAGTAGGCCAGATATTATGTTTGCCACCTGCCTCTGTGCTCGTTATCAAGCCAACCCAAAAAGAATCTCATTTGGGTGATGTTAAATGAATTTTTAGATACCTTAATGAAATTTTTAGATACCTTAAAGGAACTCCTTCTGGATTTGATCTAATGGCATATACAGATTTTGATCATGCAGGATGTAAGTTGGACAGAAAAAGTACCTCTGGTAGCTGTCAACTTCTGGGGAACAGGCTTATAAGCTGGACATGCAAGAAACAGAACTATGTTTCAACATCTACAACTGAAGCTGAATATGTTGATGCTGCCAGTTGTTGTTCCCAAGTCATTTGGATGAAGACTCAGCTCAGAGACTACAATTTAGTCTACGATAAAATCCACATCCTATGTGACTTAGAAAGTGCCATTGCCATCACTGAAAAATCCAGTTCAGCACTCCAAAACCAAACACATTGATGTAAGGTATCATTTTATCAAAGATCATGTAGAGAAGGGCACAATATAAATGTATTTTGTCTCTATTGACTTTTAACTTGCTGATATTTTCACAAAAGCTCTGGATGAGAAGCGCTTTAATTTCTTAATCAGCAAGTTGGGTATGTTAAATATGTAATTCCTTTTAAAACTATGATTTTTATAGGATTAAAACATAATTACTTATTTATGCTCCCAAATTTTGATTTGTTTTATTCTTATTTTTCCTCTTCTGTTTGTATAAATCAGAACTGCCCAGAAGCTTCTCGTCACTTCTGATGGTTACATCCAGAGGCACTCAAAAGCCTCTAGACACCTCTGTGCTTCAAAAGAATATATCTTACATTTTTGCACCAAGTGATGACAGCAAGGGAGCATTACTTGAAAAAGCAAGGGGGAGCAAGATGCAACTTTTGAGGGAGAGCACAACGATCAATTCAAGGGGGAGCAAATCATGTCTAACAGAAGTTAGCTGTCTTCTGAACCTCTGTTCACTTAAAATGTTTTTGTTGAATCTGTTTCTTTTGAATAACTCTTGCCGTCTAGGTTACTAAGAATTTTCAGATTCCACTAAAAAAATTTCTGGAAGGATGTTTTTTTTGACATTTTTGGTCACAAAATGTTTTCACTGACCAAGTATTTTCTGACTTCGTTTTTCCTCTGAATTTTTCATTTTAATAAGTTCATTTTAATTAACTCTTGCCTTCAAGGCTAATTAAAATTTTCCTATTTTATTGAAATTTCTTAAAAAAAACACATGTCTTTAAATATTAAACTTTCATTTGGTTCAAAAACCGATTTAGTAAACCAAATTTCTGATTTTAAAATTCATTTAGAAAAGTTTATTAATCTTAAAAATTATTTTCTTCAACAGATTACCTGTTGATTAATTAATAATTTTTCTTATTAATTTCTTTTTAATTTTCTTTATGGGATTAATCAACGGTTTAAAGGTAATTAAACCCTTTCAGTGACTCATCAATACCTGTGCTAATCATCACACACACAATCAAATTGTCCACGAGTCAATGATCTAGTTATTGCATGACTGCACGCCTACGCTTACATCAGCAAATACGAACCGTTTTTGCCCATCCCCAAATTAAAACCCTTTCCATTTCAAAATACACTCGAGTACTAGATAAACCTCCCAACTATAGTGCATCGTCTTCCTCACGCTATTACACACAACTGCAAACCTGCTCTCTCAATCGACTTCCAAACACCAAAATTTCATCAATGGCGACCCAATATGCTAATCTCAATGTCCAAAATGAAGATGGAAGGTTAATCGACTCAACGGCTGACAGTGCTCCAGTCATCAAACTGCCATTGAAGGCCAACAATGTTTAGGTACTTCTCGATCCAAACACATATCTGGCCGATTACAGGGTCATGATAGAGTTCCTCCAACACCGTTCTCTAAACCGAACCCTAACTTTAACCAATCCCAATGTCCCTGAAATTTATGTCCAAGAAGTTTGGCAATCTATATTCATACAAGATGAAGAAACTTTTACTGGAAACTTCAGCCACCCCACCGAATCTGACACTGCGGTGGAAATACCCATTACCAAGAAGAAAATCACAAGGTATTTTCATTTGCCCGAACCCATTATCGATGATGGTGAACAAAAAATACCTAATCCTACCTTTGAACAAAACCCTACCCCTGAAGCCTTACTTGCCTTTATCAATTTCTTGGGTTATAATGAACCACTCACAAAGTTATCTGAGTTTAAAACAAAGCAGCTACCCCCAATGTGGAATGTACTGGTTTCCATTCTCAACAAGAGCCTAACTTGCAAAATCGGCTCCTTAGACCAGGCAAGCAAAAGCATCCTTACCATCATGTATGGTATTTACTTCACTGGATTATACGAGTTTGATTTTCCAAGAAATGAAAGCTGCTGTGCATACGAAGGTTACTCACCAGAGCAAAGGAAGAACTCTCCCAGCCCTAATGTTTCCATGATTTTTATCCTTATTCACTTTTCCAGCCATAGGAGCTCTGAAGGCTCCTCTGCTTCAACCATTTTGCAAGATTGCATCTATGAGCTCCCATAAGCCGACCATAGACAACAATGGGTATTCATCACCAAGGGTGCTCTCTAGGTACATGCTTAATCTCATACCTACAACCTCTCCTAATCTCATATCCTAAGAAGCTCTCTAGTATCCTCAGAACTGAGAATACCTACCCCATAGCACTTAGATCCTAGTTTAGGCAGGGAGGGGTCAAGTGAGCATGAGGTTGAAAAGAATGTGAGTGAACATCTGAGTGCTTCTACCCATCCTGACCTCTTACTACAAGAGGGTACTAAAGATGTCCATAGAGACACATTTGAGCGAATCTCACCTTCTTCCCAAAGGGCACCCATATTTATCGAGGAAGATGCCAACACATCTACACTCATTGGCCAAGGACTAACCAGTCCAATCCACCCAGAAGCCAACCAATCAGAGGATATTCATTTTTCCTCTTGATCTAGCACTACCGGGGATTCCACCACTTCTTACATCATCCTCTCAAAAGGATGATGATGACACTATAAGAGTTCCATTACCCCATAACTCACCACTTCCATCACCACTCGTTGACGTCTCCGTGACCAAAGAGGTCCTAGGGCAAGTAGAGGTTATGTCCATACCCTTTGATAGTATAGATGTTGATGAAATCCTATCAGAGGGGTTACAGCCACAGGATGCACCACTTACCAGGGTCTTTACCCTCTATAAAGGTAAGCACATTGTCTTCAGCTCCCCATCCTCTGATGATAGGGAAAAAGTTGAACCAATAAGAACAACCGAAGAGGTGCTTGTCAATAACAACCCTCGAAGACAGGTTGGAAGTCCCTCCACACTCAACGTCAATAAAGGTGTGAATGAGGGCCTTTTTGAACACGAGAGACAAGGGGCTCCATGTGTTCGAGATGCACCGGTTACACTTTTTGACTTCGTTACCAATGCAGCGTTTATGGCATTTGGTGATAAAATTCAGAGATCTATGGACGATCTAAAACTATCCCTTGACTCTCAGCAAACCATACTCAACAATATTCATACAGAACAGTTAGCTCAGGCTCAAACTCTTGAGGCCAACAAGAAGCTCATGACTGATAATGCAGATTCTCAGAGGATTTCTGCTTCTGACCACTTTCATGCTCTGGACGCTGGCATAAAGGTAAATTCAGAGGCAATTTTCCATTTTTCTGAAGAGTTTCCATCTCCAGAGGTCACCATTTCTGTTGCTGAATACAGTTCTTTTGTAGTTGATATTCAGAAGATTATTAAGGTCGTTATTCCTACTGAAGATGCTTCTGCTTCCTCCTCCTCCCTCGTAAAGAAGTCTGACATGGCTATTTTCCAGAATGCCATGATTGACAAGATTAATGCTTTAACTTCGAGATATGTCTCCAAGACAAATACTTGCACTTCAAACATGGATCAGAAGATCACTACTCTAGAAACCTCTATCTCGAAGTTATCCACCATGGTAAGTTCTATCTCTGCTGCTTTTGATGATAAGAAGAAAGCTACGGAGGCAAGGGCATGTAAGAAAGCAGAGCACAAGCGCAAGAAGTCTGAGGATCAGGATCCTGATTCTCAGAAGGGGGAGAGTCTGGAAAATCTTAAGAAGGCCAAAACCGAAACTGCTCAGAAGATGGATCAAGACAGAGGTAAAGCTTCTGCCCCATCACCCTCTGCTCCTCCTCCTTCTAAACAAACTCCTTTAACTTCAACGCCACTTGCCACACACACTGGTCCTCTTCCTAAAGATCTAGAGGTGGCCAAGTTCATGCTTGAAATTATTGGCAAAACAAAGAGACAATCTCAACCTTCAAGTGCAAGTCCTTCTGCCCCTGCCCCTCAACAATCAAATATCGATGCTGAAAAAGCCAAAGCTGAAGAAGATAGAGCCAGAACTGAGGCTGAACTCAGAGCCAAAGCTGAAGCTGACAAAGCTAAAGCTGAAGCCGATGAAGCCAAGGACGAAGCTGAAAGAGCCAAGGCTCAAGCAGAAATAAACAGAGCAGAAGCTGAAAATGCTAAAGCTGAAGCTGATGAAGCCAAGGCCGAAGTTGAAAGACCACGGGAAAATTTTGAGAAAGCCAAACGAGAGGAGTCATTAAAATGCAGAGCTGCATATGAAGAAAGACAACAGAAGCTAGGAACACTTGAGTTACCAACTCTGGAATTGAAAAACAGGCACATGTATGCTCCTGCTGATCAGAAGATTTTCTTGATGCTGCCTAATTTTACAAATGACTATCAAGTAAGTGATGTTGTCAAGGATAAATTTATGAGTCATAGGCAAGAAAGAAAGGATATCTATTCGATTGTACCAATCAAAAAGATCTCTGCTATCAAGCACACTCAATTTGAACAATCAGAGATCTGGTACACAATTTATGAGGTAATCAGAGAAGACAAACAGACGTACTATTTTTGTGACAATGATCTATTGTCCATTAACCCTTATGATCTTCTGATCCTGGAGAATTTCATGAAGATTCAAATGAACAAGAAAAGGGATAGTCAAGATAAGTTTTCTTACTTCAGGATCATTAAGTGCATGAAATCTTTTATTAGATACAGAAGACAGGTAGATTTTCAAACTGGACAGAACTACAGTGTTGACAACTTATGTATCTCTGCTCCAAATGAAGACTTGGAAGGCCTCAATTCTCTAAGAATTGGAAAAGTGCTGACTCAGCCAGAAGAAGGGGTTGTGTTCAAGAGGCCACACAGAAATAGCTTCTTCAGAATAAAAGAGGCATACAAATATTCATCAGAGGTAGTATACATGTCAAATTTATGCCTCTGTTGAAGTTGATGATCATGACCAAGAAGCAATAGAGAAGATGGTGAAGAGACTTGATAGCGGCTTGAAGATCATAGAAATTACAGATCAGATTTCCAAGATTATGTGTAGGTCCCTAAGGAGTCTACAAGAGTTCTCGAATATAGAAACAGTTTGTAGAAGGGGAGGGGGGGTTGAATACAAACACACAGATTTTTAGCTTTTAAATGACTTTATATTGCATAAACAAATTTACAGTTACAAGAGGAATTAGAACAAGTTTTAACCTATTCTATTGTAACTAAGAAATCACTAACATTGATGGACAAGAAGGAAGTAAGATAGAATACAGAAGGTTGAAGAAAGAAAGGAGCATGCACACATATGAAGAATATATCTTCATCTTATTTATACCTGTTTGCCTGTAATGCAAGACAGAAGGTATATGCCACGTGGCAAGCATCCATAGGAGACTTGTCCTTTGCTCAGTAGATAAGCATAACCTACATTCACTGATTAAATTTTCAGAGTGAGAAATCAGTGAGTGAAAGTTGTTAAAGAAATTAGAACTCTTATGTTCGTTGTCCCATTTACTGTTTTCAGGGATCTTTTCAGTACATAGATGGGGTAAAGTGCTTTGTTGAATTTCATTAATAATCAATCAGAAGAATTTACATAAAATGAAATTAAAACAATAAAGTAAAGTACTTATACACTGAAAAACTATTACAAAGGAAAGGAAAGCTAATGACTATTCAGTTTAGACTTTCGTGTCTTCTTTGTAACTCCTTTTCATAGATCATTTTCTGTCTGATCATCAGCGGATCATTCGACCAGCAGTGACAATACATGATCTTGATGAAAGAAGATGGAGCTTTGTATACTTCTTGGTTTCTGAAGAATCCAAGAAGTCTTTCATTGTCCATGAAGATCATGCCTGGTTCAGCGAAAGAGATGACATCATTTTCTTCATAGACACGATCTATAGGGAGAGAGGTGTTCAGCATTGAGATATCAGGGATCTGCATGTGACAGAGAATGCTTTCAAGATCTAATTTGGTTTCATATTCGTTTTTAGAACTTGAACCTCTTTCAATAGTTGATCTTCTTTTCATGACTGGCTCAGGGAGAGGAGGAATTTGCACGTATTGAGACATCCTTTGCAGCAGCTGATCCAACATATCTTCCATTACGTCCTTGAATTTTGATATGGAACCCTGAATGGCATCCCTGATTTCTAGCCATTCAGTGTATCCATAGATCTTTAAGAACTTGGCTTCTTCTTTCTCTGTTCTGGTGGTTCTAGTCATTCATGCATATACCTTCAGGCCTCTTCTTTTGGAAGGTTGCACTTTGATAGTTGCATGAATGATCTTAGAGTCAGATCTTCGAAACTTGACTCTTTCAGTGCACCAGCGAAGCTCTTCTTCTCTATGACATGTGGCTTCAGCGGATAGTGCACTTAGGATTTTCTCTTTGAGCAAGAATTGGATCTACGTTCAGGTTTTCTTGTGCAAGTTCTCTCTGTGCTAAAGCTTCAACGACCCTTTCATTTTTCTCTAGTTGCTTCTTGGTCGCTTTGTCTTTTGCAGCATCTTCCCTGAGAAATTTTCTTGCAAGAGCAAGATCACTTTCTGTCTGCTTGATCTTCTCGTCCCTGATCCTTTGAGCTTCAAGTGCCTGAGCTCTCTCTTCCTTTGAAAGAAAATAAAAGTCATCCACCATGCTTATTGGTACAGCGTTCAGTGGTTCAGCATGTGGCACTTTTATTCTGTTTGCTTCGAGTTCCCTCAAGAAGCTTATTCGCCTTTCTTCCTCTTCAGGTTCGCTTATGATAGGTCTCTGATCGCGACGCCTTCTAGGAATGAGGTCTTCTTCTTCTTCAGAGTCAGTTTAAAAAATGTACATAAACTGCTCTTCAGAAGAAGGTTCCTTCACCAAAGTGGAGTCCTTAGGGGGATTGGGCTCTTTGAAGATGAAGAGGGAGAAAGAGATTTGTCAGAGCCAAAATTTGGTGGTGAAAAAAAAGGATATGTGGGTGGTTCAGATGTTGGAGCAGAGAGGAGAATGAGAGGAAGAGATACCTCGACTGTTGTCTCCCCCTCAGATATAGGGATAGTGGCATCAAGATCTCCCACGTCCTTTCCTTTGCCTGAGGGACCGGATTGTCCCTGAGAGGGATGTTGGCCGTCCCCCAAAGGCTCCTGATGAGAGACTTCAGACATGGACTTGTCTGGTCTTGACATTTTGAAGTGCTCCAAAGCATTTCCAATATCATCGTCATCGTCATCATCATTAACTCCCCCATAGTGAGGGATGTCATCTTCTTCATGTTCATCATCATCATCATCTTCTTCTTCTTCTTCCTCCACTATTCCTTCAGTGAGGGAAGGCTCTGCATTCTTGATGTAGGGAGAAATTTTATCAGCAGGAAAAGTGGCATTATGCTCCGCAATTATGTCGTCAGCGAACTCTTTGGCACATCTCTCCCCCTTGATGTTGTCAACGGAGAGACAATGCACTATCAGCATCCGTACATTCGCTTGAATGTCCTTCAGCTTGGTTTCGAGGGGACCCTGGTGCTGAAGGACTGAGTAGAGTGATGTCCGATCAGCAGTGGAGAAGGAGGAGCCAGCCTCAGAGAGCTTTGTCAGCATCCGCATCATGTCGGATTGAGTCTTTTGAATAGACTCAAGCACCAGATTCTGGTCATCCACCTTCTTCTTCAGACGGGCAATGGACTGACCATGTGTCCGATTGTCTTCCTTCAGGGACTCAATGTCGGTGAGGATATTGGTGACAGAGGTCTTGATCTCTGGAGTCCCAACCACGGTGCGGGAGATGAATTCAGCAGACTTTTGTAGATGGTCTACCCTAGTCCTGGTGAGAGCGCATTCCCTGACTAGAAAGTCAATGGCAGGGAATGTAGGACTAGGAAGAACAATGGGAGGAAGCTCAGCAGGGCAGGAAGGGAGTTTGGGAGCACTCTTCTCTGTATTGACGTCCACGAGCTTGGTAGATGTCTGTGGTTGCTGAGGAGATTTCCCTTTATCCTTGTTGAGAGGAGTAGTAGCAGCAGTGGTGGTGGCAGTTGTTGATGTCGCTGTAGTGAAGAGAGGAGCGACACCTGGTGACAATAGAGACAGAGCAGCCAAAAAGATGTCTGGGTTAGATGACGGATGAGAAGGCATATTATACACCTTGAGAGCATCATGAAAAATTACTCTCAGGGACCACTTGTGTAGAGGTAGTGTCATGAGGATCACTAGCCAGTGTCTTAGAATGCCAGTGAGAGACATGCTGAGGTCCTGTGGTACTGGCCTTCCAAAATTCAGAGTGTCTAAGCAACACTGAGGTTTGGACTGCGTGTAATTCAACATCATCAGAGATAGGGACAACTATCTCCGAATCATTTGTTGATGTAAGGACCAAAGAAGAGGGGATAGAAGAAGAGTAGAAGGCTGTGAAAGTATTACCTGATACAGCTTCAGTGGAGCTGAGTAATACACTTTCAGTGACCATAGTCACTGAAGGTGGTGCAAGCGCTGAAGAAGCAACAACGGAAGAGAGAACTGTTGAAGTAGCTGGGGCAGCTGATGGTGTTGGTAGTACACCAGAATCGAAGAGGGTAGTGTTTTGAGAGACCATCATCCTTGGCTTCTTTGGTTTGGTTACGATGGTCTTTTTATGACCATCGGTTGGTTGTTTTCTCTTGGGGGCAGAAGTGTCAGGGACTGATGGGTTTGTTAGTGAGCTAGACACTGAAGCAGAGGCTCCAATTATCTTCAGCATGAACGGGGTAAAGGGAGCATCACCTGGACGTTCCTCAATCTCCAGGGATTTCTTTCCCACCATTGAGAAAGAGTGGTTGGCCGCCTTAAGATACTCATCCCCGAAGGGATGCTTCAAGATGGTTGCGAAGAATCTTGGGTAGGGGATGACGGAGTGCCTGTTTGCAGCTTTCACCCTGTTGTACATATCACTGAAGATATAGTCAGCAAAGTTCAACTAGTAGCCCAGAGCGAAGCCCATGCCTTGAAAGTGCTTGCTGGCCTGATCATGCGACCCAGTCTTGGATCCCAAGCACTGAATGACCTGAGTGAAGATATATTGCCAGCGAGCAGGCAAGCGTTGGTGCTCCATACAAGAGATTTTCAACAAAAGTTTTCCCGTCGCTCTAACCAAAATCAATAACAGTATGCTTCGGGTAACAAGAATTATGAGCGAAAGACTCTTTTTGAAGCAAAATCAAGAGAGCAACGTCCGCCAGCCAAACTGGAAGATAAATTCAAGAGTGAAAAGAGTTTATGCTACAACTGCGGTAAGTCCGCTCATCATGCCCGTGAATGCAAAAAGCCAGTCGTCAAAGATTCAAACTACTTCACCTACAAGTTGATGTTGGCTAAACAAAAGGAGGCCGGTAAATTCTGATGGCGGAAGATGAGGAAAACGATGTCCAAGCACACTTCAGTCTGATGGCTTATTCTGATGATTCCCCTTCAAACGCTTCTGACTACACACCCGAGGTAAGCCATTCTGAGTAGGACGTTTTCATTTCCCAAATGCATGATTTGATGCTTAAATTAAAAGAATTACAATCTAAGTTGAAAACCGAGAAACTCTTAGTCTCCAACTTAGAAGCACGCTTAGAAAATAATCATAATCAATTGCTAAATTACCAAACTGAACTTGCAACATCTCTAAGTATTGGACACAATCATCAAACGGAGAAAACTGCTTTTCAAGAAGAAAACATTTTTTTAAAACAACAAATCTCGGATCTCACACTTCAACTTAACCAATCAAAAAGGGAGACCGAAGATTTTTCATCAAAATATGAATTTGTGAGTTTTCAATGACAAGACCTTTTGGGAAAACTCAAAGATTTGGAACTAAAACTGTATAAAATTGGTCAAACGGAGCACACAATTCATTTAAACATTCCGAAAGAGTTAAGTTCAAAAGCCGGATTAAGATTTGATAATCCGAAACATTTAGAAAAGGCCATCTACAATACTCCGACTATCTATAAATTCGAATATCTGAACCTTGGTCCGGATTACAAAATTTCATTTATGAAGCCGGAGTCCAACGTCGAAGAAAGGCAAGATTGGAAAAGACAAAACAAGAATTTTCATCAAATTCCGTTCTGCTATCCTCAAATAGTAGAAGAGGAATCTTCAAAAGAAACTCTTCCAAATGACTATTTTCCCTCTTATTCTGACGAAGAACTTCAAAATAAAATTCTTGAATGTAACCCTACATTCCCACTCTATTTTTAGAAAAGAAAATTGTTTAACATGAAAAAGTGTTGGAACTCGAACGTTCTTCGTCGGACAAGGAAAAAGAGGCCTTAATCGCTAAAATTCAAACTTTAGAAAACAAAGTTTTACAAACTCAAAACCCCGAAGTTGATACAGCTTCAAATATCTCTTCTTGTAAAGCCTTTGTCAGCTCATATTTGGATGACTGTGATTTTTCATACTTCCCGATTGATCCTAACTACTATCCTCCAAAACAAAAATGTTCTCTCTTACAAGAACAGATAGATAAGGAATTAGATGATCTTGAACAATTCGATTCACTTGATGACAATCCCAAACACTCTCAACATAACTCAAAGGACTGTCCAACTGAATCAATTAACATTTCTTTTCCTCCTAAAAACCAGACTTCCCTTACTCCCGACCATATTGATGATGAATTAGATGACCTTGAGCCAATGTATTTTTCGGATGCAAATTCTAATCTTTCTTTACTTGACGACAACGAATGTTTAAACGATTTAAATATTGACTTTGAGTTCAATCCTACACTTCCAACTCATACGGAGTTTTTGGACAAAGGTAAAAAGCCACTTGAATTAGTTTTGCTTCCGGAAGTTCCGAATGAGTGTTCCACAAGTCAAACACGTTACACTCCTGTTAACCAAACAAATCGAAATCAATTTTTCCCAAAAAGCACTAACAAGCGTCCTATTGATGTTTCAGATGTTCATACTTTAAAGACCAAACAAGTTTGGGTTGATAAAGGCGAACGCACTTCAAAGTCGTCATCTGGCAATAAAGATAAATTTTCGTTTACAAATTCTACATATGTCAAAAGAACAAATCGTCAATTTTTATTTCCGTATACTATTCATTCGTTTCGACATTTAATTAAATTTTCACATAATCAAATTTGTTGCTCAAATTGCGATGTGAATGACTTTGTGCGCTTAAATTCGTTTGATTATGGTTGTGATCATTTTCCAAACATGCATAATTCTTATAATTTTCATCATAATTATTTTCCGAATCCGCCTGTTTATAAATGGGTTCCTAGAAAGACCATGACTAACGACCTTAAGTCCCACTTCAAGTGGGTACCCAAAGGTACAAAGTCAACTAACCCTGAAGGACTGGTACCTAAATCTGCGTGATTTTGTGCAGATTGGTCATGTGTGGTACTTAGATTCTGGTTGCTCCAAACACATGACCGGACAAAAGGAGCCGCTTTCCAATTACAAGGAGAAAAAGGGCGGATTCGTTAAATTTGGAAACAATCACTTAGCACCCATCAAAGACATGGTGACATCATTCATAACAACCTGACCATTTCAAATGTTTCTTATGTCCATGGCCTGAGCCACAATATGCTAAGTACTGGCAAATTCTGTGACAAACAACTTGAAGTTAATTTTCGACCCGAAAGGTGTTGTGTGCGAACCTTTGACGGAAAGGAGATATTGGCCGGCACACGCAAATCCAATCTCTACACCATCGATCTTTCCCAATTGACCGCTCCTTCCAACGTTTGTCTAATTTCAAATGTATCTAATCCGAAGACCTGGTTATGGCACCGAAGACTTTCTCACTTAAACTTCAAGAACATCAATCGCCATTCCATTAACGGATTAGTCATCGGCTTACCAACGATGAAGTTTGACAAACCAAACTTATGCGACGCATGCGAGATGGGAAAGATGAAGAAGGTTTCTCACAAACCCAAGGTAGTTCATAGCACAACTCGACCCCTTCAACTCATAAATATGGATTTCTGTGGCCCGATGCGGACTCAAATTATTCATGGAAAGAAGTATGTTCTAGTTATGGTTGACGATTTTTCTCGCTTTACGTTGGTTAAATTTCTTCGCTCCAAGGATGAGATACCCGAAACCATCATTATGTTCTTGAAAACCATTCAAGTCAAACTAGAACTTACCGCTCAAACCATCCGCACTGATAATGGAACCTAATTCAAAAATTGTTCACTTGACGGTTATCTCGAATCAGTGGGAATTTCACACACATTTTCTGCGGCTCGCACTCCGCAACAAAAAGGTGTGGTCGAACGTCGGAATCGTACACTCGTTGAAGCGGTTCGCACTATGCTCACATTTTCCAAACTGCCAACCTCTTCAGGGACAGGAGTGAGGTCAGTCTTAATTTTGGGGGTTGACCTCTGAAAAGATTAAGAAATTTTCCTCCCAGGTTTAGGATTGCTCTCTGAAGAAGTAGAGGATTTCTTGTTCTTCTTCTGAATGTTCTTCTTTCTAGGAACTTGGTCAAGAACGAGGTTCTTGATCACTTTCTTAGAATCGAAAGATTTTAACACAGGAGTCTTCTCATTAGAGTGAGGTTTCTAAGAAGAAGAGGAAAGATCAGGGATAGAGGAAACAAACATTCCAAATTTAAGCATGGAACGGTGTTTCTCTGATTCTTCCTTTTCAAGGTTAAAACCTAACCCACTTCTTACTTTCATAGGGATCTGGGCATTGAGGATCTCATTTACCTTATCAGAGGCTTTGCACCATCCTTCGATGGTAGCCTTCTCAGATTTAAGATCATCGATGACCTTCTCTCTTTCAGCGATAACTTGCTGTTTCTCAATGCTAATAATTGGTTTTACAAAGACTTGGTCCTTTAAGGTTTCCTCAATCTTTGAAAGTTCTTTGATTTTTAGATGACAAATTTTTAATTGTTTAGATAAATCAGTGTTAATTTTCTCAGCTTTCATTTTTCCATTTAGAGCATTGTAAAAATCAATAGTCATAGCATCGAGCGCAGATAAGTTATCACTTTCAGATATTAAGAAGATAGAAGGGATGGATACCTGAGTAGAAGGAGACTCAGAGGAAGAACTTTCAGATACTTCTTCAGCGTCTTCTATTCTTGCCATAAGACATAAGAAGGCAAGATCTTATTCATCTGTGTCTGAGTCATCAGAGGTCTTGGCCCAGTCACCTTCATCATCCCAATCAACTTCTTCAGCGATAAGACCTTTGCCTTTTGGCTGGTTTTTCTTCAGATCTCTGTATTTGTTTTTTAATTTCAAATACTTCTCTTTCTTATCAGAGGTCTGCGAGGTAGTAGGGGCTGCAACTTTCTTAGATCTACATTCTCTAGCAAAGTGACCTTTTTACTGACAATTGTAGTATATGGCTGAGGCTTTCTCAGCGGGCATAGTCTTTAATTTATTAGAGCTAGCGAGAGTCGATGTTCTTCGTAAGTTGCACTTCTGGCGAATCTTTTAAAGTTATTAGTTAAAAGAGCCAGAGAGTTATCGAACTCAGAGATGTCAGGATCAGTGAGTTGATCTTCTTAATTAGTTTGACCTAATTCAGTTATAGAAGTAATAGTGGATTTACCTCTGAAGTATTTTTTAAAGGATTTACCTCTGAAGACACGAGTGCTAAAGAAGTACTTTTGGCACCCTTGAGTTCATTGATATGGTTTTTCCTCAAAACTTGGGATTGCTATTCATTTAAAAGCATTCCATACAAAGCACTTAATGAAAGAGTTTCAAGATTCTTTGACAATTTTAGACATGTAGTGTACACTGCCCATTGTTCGGGTAGTGCCTCCATGAACTTTGTCAAAATTTCAGCATTTTAATAGTGTCTGTTGACTGTTTTTAGATCAATCAACAAGTAGTTAAAACGTTGGTGAAGTTGGGAAAGAGTTTCACCTATATGATGCATTAAACTTTCATACTGTCTTACTAGATTAATACTTCTAGTGATTTATACTTCAGAGGTTCCTTCATATTGAATACATAAAGTATCCCACATGACTTTAGAAGTCCTCATTTTCATTACTGAGTGATAGACTTCATCAGGGAGGGACATTGCTATTATAGATCTGGCTTTTGAGTCAATAGCAACTTCTTTCTTATCTTCTTCAGTCCATCGATTAGGAGTCTTAATGATACTCCTTTCAGGGATGGCTGGCGTAGTAGTGGTGGCAAGAACACCAGCTACTATAATTGTAGGAACAAATGGTCCGTTTTCTATATAATAAGGGATCTTTGGATCTGATCCTTCTAGAAATAGAGACATTCTTTCCTTCCACAATGGAAAATTATCATGGCTAAATCTTGGAGGTTTAGCTAAAGATCCATTGTCATTATAGTTTGTATTAGGATTTGACATTTTTAAATAGTTTTGAAAGAAAATATTTTAAAAATAGAAATCACACTGCTCTGATACCACTTGTTGGTCCCTAAGGAGTCTACAAGAGTTCTCGGATATATAAACAGTTTGTAGAAGGGGGGGGGGGTTGAATACAAACTCACAGATTTTTAGTTTTTAAACGAGTTTATATTGCATACACAAATTTACAGTTACAAGCAGAATTAGAACAAGTTTTAACCTATCCTAATGTAACTAAGAAATCACTAAGATTGATGCACAAGAAGGAAGTAAGATAGAATACAGAATGTTGAAGAAAGAAAGTAGCATGCACACAGATGAAGAAGATATCTTCATCTTATTTATACATGTTTGCATTTAATGCAAGACAGAAGGTATATGCCACGTGGCAAGCATCCATAGGAGACTTGTTCTTTGTTCAGAACAGAGCCATGTTTTTGGCCGCATTTGAACAGTACCATATCAGATGTGATGGGGACATAAGAGACAATCCTTACGTCCTTCTCTGACACAGTATAGGGTTTGTCTTTTGTGCATCGAGGATAAGGTCAACGTTAATATTGTATGAGAAGCTTCACTTGATCGTTGAGACTGAATCTTCAAGGATGAACTTTCAGTATCGCTGAGGCTTCACAAGAATTCACACTTTGTATAGATAATCTTTGCTATCGCTGAACCGCTTCAGGTCACGTAGCTGATTATCTCTTTATTCAGCTTGGTCTTCGACTTTTGCTGAAGAATGGTCATTTGGTATGATCGCTGATTTTCAGATCTTCAAAGATAAGCTTAAGGTTCCTTGATCTTCAGCGATCGCTGATAGCAGTCAGCGTATGCTTATCGCTGAATTTGAACTTAAACTTAAACAAGGAATTTCACTAAGTGTAAAAAGGAATCATATTCAAATCACTGAGAGGAGTTATTATCAACATTATCTCACAGGTTGCCCCCTTCTGACACAAACGGAACTAAAGCCAAACGATGTCATCTTTTAACATTCTGGACTTCATACTTAGGGGAGATTCTTAGACCTCATTTCTGGGAAGTATGAACCAGAAGTGTGCAAGTACAGAAGATCAGAAGTTCATCTCCTGATCTCACTCATCATAGAGACGCCCAGAGTATGGAAGAACAGCTGGACTACAACAGAGGTATCATACGCGCTCCTAATGATGTGGCTTGCACATGTTCCGTGTATCTAATCTTGTAACTGAATTTGTTACAAGCTTTGCTTACGTGTCAGTTTGTAATAGGCTAAAATGTTGACTTCTATTCATTGTACTAGTATAAATAGATCCTTTTATGAATGTAATAGTTGTCAATCTGAGGTACATTTTGGAGAGCAAATAGAGCATTTCATTCATCGTATTGTAATCATCTTCCAGATTATTAATACCATTTACCATTTCTTCAACATCGTTCTTACTGTTTTTACTGTTAACTGTTTTAATTCGTAGATCGAATTTGCTTCCGCTCATATTTTCACATTTGATCTATTGATTAATTGTTAGAAAGGGATCTGGGTTCCAACAGTAGGAAGTTGTTTTACTTGAAGACCAAGAAAAAATGTTAACTCTCCCATCATACTCATTTCAAATTCAGTTTGCATGATTTTCTCAAAATTTCTACAAAATTTTGGATTAGTAGAAGCAAATATAATATCATCTACATATATTTGTATCAATATCATATCATCACCTTCCTTTTTTAGAAATAAAGTGGTATCTACTGTACCTCTTTTAAACTTAGAATTCAGAAGAAAAGTTGTGAGAGTATCATACCATGCTCTTGGTGCTTGTTTAAGTCCATATAAGGCTTTGTCTAATATATAGACATGATCTGGAAATTCTATGCTTACAAAGCCTTCTGGTTGTTCAACATACACTTCTTCATGAAGAATTCCATTCAGAAATACACATTTAATAGCTTCTAGTCTTGCAATAGGGACAAAGGTTTCATCATAATCAATTCCTTATTGTTGACAATACCCCTTAGCTACAAGTCTTGCTTTGTTTCTCACAACAATTCCATGTTCATCCTTTTTATTTCTAAAAACCCACTTGGTGCCAATGATTGATTTACCTGTTGGTTTTGGTATCAATATCCAGACTTTGTTTCTTTCAAATTGTTCTGAGTAAAACATGTAGTTGCTATTGCTTATGCCCAAAGAGATAAAGGGAGCTCAAAATATGCTAGAATGGTCCTTGCAGCTTCTACCAAAGTTCTATTTTTCCTTTCAACAACACCATTCTGTTGAGGAGTTCATGCAGCGGAAAAATTGTGTGATATACCAACAAATTTCAAAAAGTTCTGAAGTGTAGAATTTGTAAATTCTGTGCCATTATCACTTCTGATCTTTTGGATTGGGAGTTGAAGAAGAACTTGAATTTTTTTCAGAAAAGGGATGAGCCTTTCAGAAGTATCAGATTTGAGTCTTAGAAATTCAACCCAAGTATCTCTTGAATACTCATCTACAATGACAAGAATATACTTCTTTCCACCCATGCTTTGAGTCTTCATTGGTCCACACAAATCCATATGTAGCATTTCAAGTGGAGTTTTGCATGAAGATAGCATTTTTAGAGGATGGGAGCTTCTTTTGATTTTCCCTAGTTAACATGCAGAACATAAGGAAGTCTTTTCAAATCTGATCTTTGGTAGTCCTCTAATAGAGTTGTGTCTTTCCAGTTCAGAAATTGCTTTGAAGTTCAGATTTGACATTCTTCTGTGCCAAAGCCAACTGTCATTCTTCATTGAAGTGGAAATATAACAAACTCCTTGTAATTGACCATCTGTTGTGAAAGTTGCAGTGTATATATCTCCATCTCTATAAGCAGTTAATTAATTTTCGTTTGTAGAACTCAGAATATGACAGTAGTCTATGTCAAAATTTACTTTCCAATACTTGTCACAAAATTGACTTATACCTTCAACAAAGAAAACTTTCATCACTTTAACATCTCCTTTGGAAAAAGTTCCATAACCTCTCACATAACCTTTTGCATTGTTTCCAAATCTAACTGTTCCTCCATATCTTTCATGATAATCAGTTAGAAGCTCTTTGAAAGGTGTCATGTGTCTTGAACATCCTTAATCTAAGACCCACACATGACATATCTGCAAAAATGATTATTGAGATTTAGGTACCCATTTAAGAATGGGTCCTGTGAGATTAGTGAAATTTTTTGAAGTTCTGAACTTTGACTTAACATTTTGAAATTCAGAAGTTTGTTCAGAATTTTTGAATTTGTCTTTCTTAGTATTTTTTTATTTTTATTTTTATTTTTATTCTTATTTGCCAACTTTGCTGAAAACTTCTGAATTGATTTCTCAAGATTTTATATGTTGCTTTTGTAGTTGAGATGAAAAATATGATGACCAGAATTAATATAATGATTATGATTCTTTAGAATATTTAATATGTCAGTACATGAACAAGAATCAACAACATTTGATTTTGCAATTGAATTCTTTCTTTTATTCATTTTATTAATTTGTGGTACATCAATTTTCTTAGAAGTAGAAAAACTATCTAATTTGGCAGTCTTTGATAGTCTTTCATCTTTCCTTCTCCATACTAAAGTGGATAGATCTGTAAAAGATAAGAAATGAGGATTAGTATAAGAAGTTATTTTACCAACTTTAGATTTTGAATTAGGAGACTGTCCTTTTTCAAACAGTTTAGCTCTGGTTACAAAATCAGATGATGATATTGATGATTTTTCTGAATTCAAAGATGTATTTTTAGATATAGGAGTAGTATTTGATGTTGTAGAAGAATTGGTTTTAAACATTTCGAAATTGTCTAAAGTCTCATTTTTCAGAAATTCTTCTTTCAGAAACACAAGACTAAACATTTCTGAAGTCAAGTTTGGTGCTTCCGATTTTAAAATTTCTCCTTCAGCCAGACAAGATTTTGATTTGTAGACAAGGTAACCATCTTTATCAATGACTTCAACTATAGGATCATCATCATCATCGGAATCTGAAGCATTCATTAAATCTGAGAACTTGTTCTGAGTCATGCTTGATGCAAAAAAATTTATATTTGAAATTTTCTCAGACTCATCATCAAAATTATCAAAAAATCTTTCTGAATTCTCATTATTATCTATTAAAGATTCAGTTTCTAAGAATTCATCATATTTTTCTTCATGTATTTCTGATTTATTTTCAAAATTATCTTATGGAAAAACTTCAGAAGATGACTCAGAAGTAGAAATATGTTCAGAAGTAATATCAGTTTTAATGATTGGTTTCTTCAGAAATAATTTTTGATTCAGAAGTATGTTCTGAAGTTACTTCTGTTTCAGAAATTTTTATTGTTTCACCAGAATTAAGAGGTTTTTCTTCAGAAAATAAAGTCTCTGATTTTACAAAAGCAATTCTTTCAGGCAAAGAATAATCAACAATTGTAGATATGACACCTGTGTTAGTTTCATTGAAAATTTTCATTTTTGAAAGATCATAAAGATTTGCAGGTGCCTTTTTTAAAACTTGACTTTCATTATATCCCAAACCTGCTTTTATATTGTAGAATTTTGAATTCTCAGCCTGATTTGTTAAAATATTCAGAGTTTGTTCAGTTTGACCTCTTTTAAAATTCAGATCTTCTAATTCCTTGATCTTTTTGTAAAGATCAAGTCTTTCTTGATTCAGAAAATTCATTTTGACATTCAGAACTTCCTTTTCGGATTTTTCATTTAATATTTCCGTTTTTAAATTATCCATCTTTTCTTTTACTAACAATTTTTCTTCAGAAATTTTTCCAGAATTTGTTCATCTTCTTGGCAATTTTGTTTATAAATTTGGCTTTCAGCTCTAAATTGATTTACCAATATTCTTTCCCCTTTGATTCTATTTCTGAGACTCTCAAATTCAGAATACATGTTCTGAATTTGGTTCTCTTACCAATATTTTTTCAAATTCAGAATACATCTTACCAATATTTTTTCCAGAATTTGGTTCAGAATTTTGTTCAGAAGAGGAACTTGATTCATAATTTAATTCAGAAAATGAAGAAAGTACCTCAGAATCATGTGCATGATTATCTTTAGGATCCAGCTGGCACATGTAGCAAATTGAGGCATAGTGAGCCACTTCTTCATCATACTCTCCATCACTCCAGTTCAACCAAACCTCTTCATACTTGGTAACCAGAGCTGGATTAAGTTCCTTCTTCTTGGCAAGTAGATGCTTCTTCTCATAGTAACCAGCATTTTTCACTTTGGGCATTTTGCATTGTCTTGCATAATGTCCTGGCTTACCATAGTTGAAGCATCTTGCTGGTTCTTGTGTCTCATGTTGACCAGCATCTTGACCTTTCTTAGGTCCATCTTCAGATTTAGACTTGTTCTTATATTTCTGATTATATCTTTGAGTAAATTGCTTTGTCATGAAAGCAATATTATCAGAAATTCTTTTAAGCTCTTCATCTGATTCGTCTCCATCGCACAGAGTTGTCTCTGGGATTTCATAAACTTTGCTCTTGGATGAGATGGTCATGGAATTATTATATTTCTTGCTCAATAAGGCTACTGTTTCATTTTCCTTCTTTTGCTCATTCTGTCTTGTCTTGTTTTTGTCCTCTTGTTGGAACAAATTGCCATAAACATCATGAATTGATTTCCTAGACAGATTTCTAGTAACCATATTGTCAGAAAAGCTTGACCACTCATTACCCAGATTATTTAGAAATTTATTATTTATTTCTGAATTGGATTTCTGAACACCATTTCTTCTCAGATCATTAAGGATATTGTTGAATCTGTGATAAGTCTCTGTGATAGATTTATTTTCCTTATACCTAAAGTTTTCATACGTACCAACACAGATGTTCAACCTCTGAGTTTGGGCTTTTGTACTCCCCTGCATTTGAGCCTCAACTTCATCCCACATGGCTTTTGTAGATGTTAGACTATCAACTTTGTTAAAAATTTCATTTGGTATCGCCATTGTAAGTAGTGTCAGTACCCTTATATCAATTTTAGCTTGATTTTTCTCAGCTGCAATGTACATACCTGGGCTCTTTTTAATTCTAGATGCAGGAATTTCAGAAGTAGATTCAATTTTTGGAACTGCAGGAATTTCAACATAGACCTCCAGAGGGCCATTTACGATCGATTGCATTAAAGCTTCATCGATATTGTCCAAGAATTGAATCATTCTGATTCGCCATTGATGGTACTCGCCTAGAAACAAGGTTGGTCGTTTGGTTTCAGATCCGATGGAGACAATTTCTTTCGACATCTTGACAATAGTAGATCGTGAATTTAACTAGGTTTGAATCAAATTGGTCTTGAATGTATCGATCAAGAATTTCAAGAACTGTCAGATCTGACAAGTTCTTCACAAAATTGATCAAACAGTTGATTTAGCTCTGATACCAATTGTTAGATCCCAAATATCAAGAATATAGAAAGAATCAAGAATTATATCACTGAAGTTGTATGTCGTATTGATCAATGAACAGTATTACAAAGTATGTATCTTTACAAGCTTTTATAAACGTTAGTTCTAACTGTCTAACAAACTATCTATTTATATATAAACATTAATGCTATAGTTACAGTACAAAAATGAAAGTCATGTTCAGAACTACTTCTGAACATATTCAGAATTATTCTTCAGAACCTCTTCAGAAGTATCTTCAGAACCATTTTCAGAACATCCTTAGAACTTCTTCAGAACCTTCAGAACTTCTGAAGTAGCCACTTCAGAAGTTATGCCTTAGGCTTTGTTCTGCTTGTCTTCTGAGTTCTGAATCTTTCTCTCTTCAGAATTAGTTCAGATCTGAACTATATCTTTTGAAGCTATCTTCTGATATCTATCACCATCTGTGTGGTGCTTGCGAAATGGGATAGATGAAGAAAGTTACCTATAAACTCAAAGTTGAACATAGCACAACCCGCCACTTCAACTCATTCGTATGGATCTTTGTGGCCCTAAGCGGACACAAAGCATTTACGGAAAGAAGTATGTTCTCGTCATGGTGGATGACTACTCTCGCTATACATGGGTCCACTTTCTTCACACAAAGGACAAAGCTCCCGATTCAATTATTGCTTTGCTGAAAAACATTCAAGTCAAACTGGAGCTGACTGTTCAAACCATTCGCACTGATAATGTAACATAGTTCACAAGTCGCACCCTCAGCACTCTCCTCACCTCAGTTGGTATCACACACTTTCTCTGCGGTTCTAAACACCACAACAAAATGGTGTGGGTGAACGCCGAAACCGTACTTTAGTTAAAGCCGCTCGCACCATGCTTGCCCATTCTAATCTTCCACACAGTCTTTGGGCCGAAGCTGTTAACACTGTTTGTTACATTCAAAATCGTTCCATCATCAACAAACGATTCAACAAAACCCCATACGATTTGGTTGACCACCACGTTCCTTCCATTCATCACCTCCTAACCTTCGGCTGTCGTTGCTTTGTTTGAAACGACAAACAAGATCGCGCAAACTTCAAACAAACTCTTTTGAAGCATACTTTCTTGTATATTCGTCAAACGCAGCTGCCTATCGGATCTACATAAAAAAACGCAAGATGCATCACGGAGAGAGCCAATGTCCAATTCGATGATAAGGCCGAATTGGATCCCGAACAATCCAGTTCCGTACCTGCACTCACTACGTTCTAGCTTCTGAACATCTCAGTTTAGAACCTGTCCCGAAACCGTCTAATCCAAATCAAGCCTCCACTTCCAAAACCGATACTTTTGATTTGGATGACTTATTTGAGCATTTCTACTTGGACTATTTTGGACCGTACGCATCACCACAAACATCCATGGCCCCACCAGTCTTGGAAGTTGCCGAGACTACTGTTCTATCCGGACCACCTCCATCGATGGAGACTGTCTCCACTTCCACAACTCCAACTTCATCTGACAATCCTATCTCAAGCACTAATCCTTCGGGTGCTCCTACTAAAACCCTACTCCCTTTTGAAGCCACACAAGATATACTTATAGAAAAACTCATTCCCGAATCATTCCAATCCAACCGGATCCGCTTCAACCTGAGTCACACATTGTAACTTCATCGGTTTCACCCACGATCCCCGAACTGACATCCTCCCCCCTCCCTCGTCTTCTATTCCAAAGGATGTTTCCAGTTCCACTTGTCCCTACGACGTTATTCCTACATTGAATTAGTTCAAGACTTACCGCTTGGCACATATGTGGACGACAATCTCGCACAACCTCAATGATTGCCCCCTCACACGACTAAATGGACTCTTCATCATCCCCTCGATCAAATCATTAGAGATCCTTCCAAACCCGTCACTACGAGATCCGTCTCCGCTAGCGACTGCTTGTTTTCTTCCTTCCTGAGCAAAATCGAGCCCTCCACTGTTGTCGAAGCCATGACTGACCTGGATTGGATTACGGCCATGCAAGAAGCACTCAATCAATTCGAAAGTCTGAAAGTTTGGCGCCTGGTTCCCCGTCCACGGAACAAAACCATTATTGGTACAAAATGGATCTTCAAGAATAAACAAGATGAAGATGGGGTAGTTGTAGGCAACAAATGGATGTTCTCGGCCTTTGCAGCTCACAAGAACTTCATGGTATTCTAAATGGATGTCAAGACTGAGTTTTTAAATGGCGTGTTACGCGAAGAAGTCTACGTCTCACAACCCGAAGGATTCATCAATGATGAAAAATCCAATCATGTCTACATCCTCGATAAAGCCTTATACGGACTCAAACAAGCCCCGTATGCGTGGTATGACAGCCTCTTTGACTACTTGGTCAAAAACAGTGTCTCAAAAGGTAAGATCGATCTTACTCTTTTCATTAAAAAGGAAAAAAGTGATAGTCTGCTCATTCAAATTTATGTCAATGACATTATTTTCGGATCGACAAACCCACAATACAGTAAAAACTTTTCCGAAATCATGATTGCCAAACAAGCCCCATATGCGTGGTATGACATCCTCTTTGACTACTTGGTCAAATACAGTTTCTCAAAAGGTAAGATCGATCTTACTCTTTTCATTAAAAAGGAAAAAAGTGATAGTCTGCTCATTCAAATTTATGTCAATGACATTATTTTCGGATCGACAAACCCACAATACAGTAAAAACTTTTCCGAACTCATGATTGCCAAGTTCAATATGAGTATGATGGGAGTGATGAATTTTTTCCTTGGTCTTCAAGTCAAACAATTTTGGACGGGAATATTCATCAACCAATCGAAATACATATCGGATATGTTAAAGAAATATAATATGACGAATTATAAATCGATTGGCACTCCCATGTCTCTGGGTTCTAAACTACATGCTGATCCTCATGGTTGGTTCTTTAATGTATTTAACGGCCAGTCGCCCGGATATAATGTTTGCTACTTGTTAAATAATTTCATCTTAGTGCCATTCAGCGTATTTTTCGGTATTTAAAAGGTACTACTAATCTTGGCCTATGGTATCCTAAGGATACGAGTTTCGAGTTAACTGCTTTTTCAGATGTTTATCATGTCGGCTGTATGCTTGATCGATAGAGCACTTCGGGTCACAATCAGTTCTTAGGAGACAAACTTGTCAGCTGGTCTTCAAAAAGGAAAACATGCGTATCCAGATCCACTGCGGAAGCCGCTGAATACATCGCTGCCGCCAGTTGCTGTTCACAAATCATTTGGATGCGCACACAACTAAAAGATTCTGGCTTCTGGTTCAACAAGATTCCCATCTTGTGACAACTGTCAAAATTCGAGCTTCCGGGTTAGTTCCTATTAAGTTTATTAGAGTTATTCTAGATAAATTAAAAGAATACGAGTTAGTTAGATTAGATTGACCGAAAAATTTCTAGCGTTTCCGGTAGTCGCTTAGAATGTTCGGTTCCGACCCGTAAATGTCTGAAACGTCCAATAGTGCCAAAAGTTCTAGTTTTTACCCAATTTATATAAAATATGAACTTTTAAAGTTCTGAAACAAAAAAAATTTATTGTTGCTAGAATTTAACCACTTTAGGGCCTACATTTTGAGAAAAAGACCAAAAATTGAGAAAAATGACATTTTTATCAATTTTTAGGATTGGATATCTTTTTAAAAACATTTTGGGCCACACTATAATAAAAAAAATCATTTAGTGAAGGAAATAAAAGATCAAAACACAATCCATTCAAGGTACATAGTTTGTTTACATTTTCACTTCATTTTTGAGCACTTTTGTGCCATCTTCTACATGTCTTTATACCAAGAAGATATTATGAACAAAATATAGATTCTTGGGGTTCTAGAGGGGAGATTTTATACCAAGAATATGAAAATATTTATTAAAAAGTAAAAATCTATGAACCTCCATCATGAACACAAGAACAACGTGGAAAAATCTTCAAAATCGACACTTTTTATCTCTTATTCAAATCTGAGTTTTTAAGTTTGTTCATGCATGAATCTAGGGTTTATGTTGAGTATTGATTTGTGTTAAACACAATATTTGATGTTGGAGATGACCTCTTTGTAAATGAACCACTATTCCTGTGTGATTTCATGCTCAAAAACCCTATTTTTATGTGTTTATCTTGCTGTCCAGAAAATGGTCTGTGTTTGGACGACCATTTGGAGTAAGTTTCAAGTTCAAAGTTATGTTTATTTTGTTTATGGTTCATATTTAATGAGTTGGGGTTCTTATTCTAGTGGTCTTACTAAAAAACAATGAGTTTTGACCCCCCAAATGCTCATATGAAGTTGAATGTGCATCTGGAAGTTCAACAGTAGGTAAACCCTATTTTGAATGATCATAACTCTCAACATAATCTTCCAAATCATTTGATTCTTCTTCTAGAAGTTAGTTTATCGAGTTGCTTTTCAAATTCATTTGATTTCATTAAAAAATAAGGTCACTTGGGATTTCAACCACTCAAACCAAAATGGGTATGCAATCTGTCCAAAACTGACAGATTTGTATATGCATGTTCAAATGACCATATCTCCTTCAAGACTCAATGAAAAAGGATGATTTTTCCTTTGAGAGTTAGCTTTAAGAGTTATCGTCTGCATGCAAGTGAAATCAGATGAAAATATTGAGTTTTGACCTCCAAACACCTAAAACACTTTAGGTGTGCAAACTGTGAAACCACCAGTAGGTAGATCCTACTTTGTGTGTTAATAACTCTTTTATTATTTGCCTTTAGTGCATGATTCTTCTTCTGGAATTTGCCTTTATGAGTTAGGGTTCATATGAATCTAGTTTCACTTAAAAAATATGGAGTTTTGAGCATCAACCAAATTATTTAAGTTGGGTGTGCAATTTGTCAATAAATGACAGATCTCGACATGTAATTTTGAGGTGCCATATCTTCCTCATAACTCATTCAAAATGAGTGATTCTTATCTTAAACGTTTCCTTTACGAGTCATGATTTCAATCCAACTGGATTTTCTGGAAAACACCTAGTAGAACTCCTCAAATGAGTGTTCTACTAATATGGTGTAATCTGCCATACCGGTTGTGACATATTGTAGTTCATAAATTATTTGACCACTTTTTACATCTCCTCACATCTTGAAATTTGGTCACAATGACCACAACTCAGTATGGTATCTCATATAAAAGATGAGAGATGTTGCCATTTTATAAAGTAGATTGTTTTAATCTTTTTCATGCCCCAAAGTTTCTGCCAGAATCTGAAATTCTGGAAATTTTGTAGCTTACGACCTTTGATCTTTTAAAGGACTTTAATGGCACAAATATATGCATAAATGGTAAAAACCAATACTTGTGAACTAATGAGAAGGACATAAGTGCACTATATACGACGACAAATGGTTAACCGAATTGGACAATTTTGGACAAATATGAACATCTTTGGGTAACATTTAGACGTATAAGTGACCGTTTTGGGTATTCCTTTTTGATTGGGAAACGGTAGACCAGCTTGTGGGTGCGGATCGTGTTTTAATTAACTGAAGCTTTAGCAAAAAGGTGAGTATTCACGGCCCCTGTTTTATATGTTTATACGTTTTGGGGTGAAAAGCATGTGAGTATGAATGAAATTGATTTGATTTATATTGATTAATGAAAACCATATAAATATTTATAATAAGAAAATTTATATTACACAATGATATGTTGAGTTATGTGAAGTCCCCGTGTTACACTACTATTTAACTCTTTAATGTTTTGAGCCAATGATATTTGTGGATACCGCTATTTGGTTGACATACCCACCTAACTGGCAAGTAGGGGTGCACTTTATCAATTAAGAATACTCTACACATGTGGGCTTTAGGTCCACCTCTGAGGTAGTTCGTGGGGCGTAGAATGTCGTTTTAGGTTTAGTAGTGGCTCAATAATTTGATATCATGTGTAGTTATAACTTGTATTTTTGCTCCTAAAAGTTAAAATTGTTAAAGTTGATGCGAACATCCGTTTCGCTAGTTTTAAACCTTGCATACAAAATGTTTTACGCATTTGAAAACCTGTGAACTCACCAACTCTTTGTAGTTGACCGTTGTTTTATCATGCTTTTCAGGGGTAAGAAAGGTTATCTGAAATGCTCGTTTGTGGGCGCCCGACATCAATTATGATCTAATTTGAAATCTTTTGTTTGGACACTTTATTTATGTTGTTTTGTTAAAACTTCGGACTTGTAAGAATCATTATCAGATTTAATACGTTATGTATTTGAATGGATGATTGGTGGTGTTTTTGCCCTATTGCTATGAATTCTTGAACTATCACACCTCGTGATTCCGCTTTAACGGGGTGTGACATATCTACTGCGATTCTAAGAGCGCAATTGCCATATCCAACAATTCGGTCCAACACACCAAGACAAAACACATCGATGTCTGGTATCTTTTTATTAAAGATTGTTTAGGTAAACAAGATAGCTTCAAAAGGAGACTGGGTTCTGAAGCTTAACTGTTCAGATCTTCTGAACAGATGCTGAAAAGACAAATGAATTAAAATTCAGAAGTACTTGTTAAGAAGTCTGAGGAAGTGAAGAAAAGCCTAAGGCATAATTTATGAAGTGGGAACTTCATAAGTTCTGAAGATTCTGAAGATGTTCTAAATAAGTTCTGAAGACAGTTCAGAAATGGTTCTGAACTAATGCCTTACACGTGTATAGATGCTATAGGTCTGTCTTGTAACTACCTGTTAGTTTAGTATCTCTACATAATATATAAATAGAAGGTTAGTTAGTTTGTTAGAGTTAATGTTCATAGATCATACTTGTACTTTCATTACACATTCTGTTTTGTAATCTTGATCATATCAATAATACATCCGACTACGTTGCTTCAATCTTGTTCTATATTTCTATATTCTTTCTATATCTTGATCTTGGGATCTATCAATTGGTATTAGAGCCAATTCATCTCTTTGTTGAATCAATGATTTTCTGTTAAGAATCTGTCAGATCTGACAAGATTCTTGAATTGAAGATCGTATATTCAAGATGAATTGACGATCATATATTCAAGATATCTAAAGAACATGTGTTTATCGGATCAGAAACAAAGGCACCAACTCTATTCCTCAGAGAATACCATCAATGGAGCATTCGCATGATATAGATTCTTGACAACATTGATGAAGAATTGATGCAATCTATCATCAATGGCCTTCGTGAAGTTTATGTGGAAATTGATGTTGTTCCAAGAACAGAGACTACTCCTGAAATTCCTGCAACTTGCGATAGAAGAGCTCAAGTATGTATAGCACTACAGAGAAAGAACAAGCAAAAATAGATAAAAGGGCACCAACTCTACTCACCATCGCTATTCCTAATGAAATATTCAATAGGGTAGATAGTTTGACTTCTACCAAAGCCATGTGGGATGAAGTTGAGGCTCAGATGCAAGGGAGCTCTAAATCTCAAGCCCAAAGGCTAAATATTTGTATTGGAACATATGAGAACTTCAGATCTAAAAAGGGTGAATCAATTACTGTTACTTATCACAGATTCAACAACATTCTGAACGATCTCAGAAGAAATGGTGTTCAAAAATCAAATTCTGAAATTAACTACAAATTTCTGAATAATTTGGGAGATGAATGGGAATGTTTCATTGATAATATGGTAACAAGAAATTTGTCTAGAATATCCATTCATGACATATATGGAATCTTGTTTCAACAAAAAGACATGATTAAAACTAGACAAAGTGACAAGAAGAAGACAAGTGATACATTGGCTCTATTAAGTAAAAAGATGTTAGGACCCAAACAATCAAGATATCAATATATGAAAAGATTATAACAGGAATGATGATAGCCAAATGTAATATGTATTGATTGAATGAACTGTATTACAGAATGTATCTTTACAAGGTATATGGAAAACATTAGTTATAACAATCTAACTAACTATCTATTTATACATACAATAGAAAGACTAAAGTGACAAAGCATTCATAACAGACAAGTTCAGAATGGGTTCTGAACTCCTTCAGAACTTCCTCAGAAGTGTCTTCAGAACTTCTTCAGAACCTCTTCAGAAGTGTCTTCAGAACTTCTTCAGATATTTTTCTCTTTAAGAACCCAGTACTTTTTGAAGCTATTCTGATATTTCTATCAATCTCCCCCTTAGCTTCAACAGTTCAGATCATACTTCCAGAAGTTCAGAATTTCTCTTCGTCCTTCAGAATTAGTCTTCTGTATTCAAGTAAGGATTCAGCAACTCTAACCATTTCTTTTGCAAGTTTCTTGTGCTTCTCTCAATCTTCATTGCTCAGATTCTTTGGTCTTCTATTCTGTCTTTTTACCAAACGATCTCTGATTGCCATGAGAGTCCCATTGCAACATTTGTGGAGTTCTTCAAATCTCACAAACAATAGTTCCTGAAAGCATTTACAAACGAAGCCAGGAGGATGAATTACCAAAGTGCTTTTCTTCAAATTCTGAATATCTGGTAGACTCAGATTTGGTTTGCTTAAGTGTACTTGTTTCTTGTTTAGAACATAAGCAACTTGGAAATCAGTCTTTGCAGCCCATATAAATTCTCTGTATAATCCATCTCTAAGCACTGGAAACGATTTTCTGAACTTGGTGATCGAGTCATGGAAGGGATAAAGACTTCTATACACTCTGAGAAGATCTCTGAGATGAACATTCTGAAAGTCAGCTTCAGAAAAGGTAGAAATCTCACCATTTTGTCGTTCAACAGTAAAGAATGCATATTTGTAATTCTGTCTTGTCTTTAAATCAGCATTAATCACTTTGATCACAGGACTTTCTTTTATTGCTTCATTGATTGGAATCCTTATCTTTCTGATGATATCTGAGTACCATTGTTTCCAACCAAAAGACTTTTGAATCCAGCAATCTATATAGTTGAATTTTTGTTCATATTCCATGAACATTTCTGGATGGAAATATTCAAGGAACATGGTGAAAGCACTTTCTTCTATTCTTTGCACTTGTAGTTGTTCCTCTTCAGATATTTGCTCCTCAGGAACCAACTTTTCAGAAACTTCTTCCTTTTCTTTTTCTTTTTCTTTGTGACTTACTTCTGAACTTTCAAGATTCAGAGTATACTTCTGAATTTCTTCCATGTCTTGCCTCTTTGTATGGATCTTGAAGTCATAAGCATCACTTAGTAAATAATCTGCTCCTCTTATCTTGTTTTCTCTCTTGTGACCAGCTAGATAACTCTTTCTCACAAATTCTCTAAAATGTATTCTTTCTTTTATCAGATAGATAGTTTCTTCTTTGATGTCAGATTCTTCAATGAAATCTGTCATGTAGTTCAGAAGCCATTTGAGGGAGTATGTAGAATACTTTGGAATATCATATACAATGTCTTAGAGACTTCTTCAACAAGGTACATGAACCCAATATCTGGATTAGTGAACAATCTTTTCAGCCCAAACCTTTCAATATATACAGCCCAAATCTTTTCAGCCCAAACCTTTCAATATTCCAAAGCCAACTGAAAATCATGCTTTATGAGATTCCTTATATATATTCCCAAGATTCTTCTAATCTGTGAGACTAACTCAGATTCACCTGAGTTAACACAAAAAGACAAGGTTGCCAACTTATCTTGTAGTCTTAGCTTGTAAACATCAAACTGAGTGAATTCACACAAAGTACCATCTCTTCTTTCTTTTCCAAATCTGAATATAGTCAAATCATTCTGATTTGATTTTGATATGCATCTGATCTTCTTTATTAAAGTTGAATCATGAAAATTCTAAACACCATGATTCTGAATAAAGTTCTTCACTTGAACAATATGATCTTCAGACCATTCATCATTCAGAAAGTCTTCCAACTTTGCAAACTTCATACTTCTTTTGTACATGAAGCAATAAGTGTCTTCAGGAAATATCAGGCTGCTTTCTCCAGAAATAAGTACATTTTCCTTTTCAAATACTTGATCCAATACAGGTTCTTCAAGTACTGGAAGATCTATTTTAGGAATGGTAATACAAGGTCTGAACCTAACTTCAAATTTTCCTGGGAAAGCAATTAGAATTTCATCAATAATTTCAACCCCTTCCAAATGAGCTAAATCAAATTCCAATTCAACTCTTTCATCTGGTTGTTCAAGAAAATTTCTGAAGATAGAAAATTTGTTGTCCAAAAGTCTACACTCCAGACTTCTTGGATGGTTCAGAAAGACATGCACCCGACAGAATTGATTCAGAATATTCCATAATCTTTCAGAAGCACTTCTGAACTCTTCACTCAGAAGTTGTTGAGGCTTCCAAATTACTAAATCTTTTATTTCATTTGAGCTTTCTCCCATATTTACACCAATCATATCTTCTTCAAACATGATCACATCAGAAAGATCACTTGGTTCTCCAATAACATCTTCAAAAGCAAGGTATTCCCTTAGCATTTCTTCATTAGAGGCTGGAATTATATCTGTGTTATCAGAATCCAAGTTACCTTCAGAATCAAGAGATAACTTTTCTGTTTCATACCCTTCTTCTATCATTTCTTCAGAAGAATGATCATTTATCTCTTGTGCCTCATGTTCTGCAGATAAAATATCTTCTATAGCTTCTGAGACTTTATTTAATTCTTCACCAACATTCTGAGTATCTTCAGAGGTGTTCTCAGAATTTTGAACTTGATCATTTACATTAGTTTCTGGTTCAGATACTCTCTGTCTTTTCTCCCCCTCTTGATAATTAGGATCTTGATCATCAAGACTCCTTTTAAAAGTATCTGATTGAGATCTGCATTCCAGAGCAGATAATCTTGTGCTTAATTCTGACTGAGAACTCTGAATGGATGAAAGTTGATTGAGAATCTGAGAAATATCATCTTTAGTGGCATAAGCTTGTGGAGCAGAAGAAGAAGAAGGCTGAGAAGCTTTCAAAGAAGAAATTAAGGAAGCCACTTCAGAAAAAGCTCACAAAAGTGCTTGTTTAAACATATGAAGATCATTGGAAGATTTGAGATGAAAATCATTCAGCTTGTTAACCATATTTTCCCCATGTTGATCCAACCTAACCTCCAACACCTTTTTGGTAGAGTCCGTCAATTCCTTGACGTCCTTCTGAATCTTTGCAAATTCAGAAGTACAGAAATCTTTGAATTCTGTGAACTCAGAAGATGTGGGTAAGTTGCCAAGATCAACAGATGAACTTGTTTTCAGACCTTCAGAAGAAGGTTGGCCTGTATGAGCCACAAAGGCATCATGAATCACATGTGATTCTCTGAATGGAGCTTTTGTGATGTTCACCCCACCAGGTCTTCCAACTAATACTTGATATCCAAAAATAGGAATATCTATAGTTGTTGATGCAATGTGACAAACACTTTGCTGAGGAACATCTGAAAGATGTGTTCTTGTGTGAATGGATGCCACATTAAGTGGTTCAGAAGGCTCAAAGTTGAGAGGACACTCAGACTCAATGTGCTCAAAACTGTGAAGGGGGGACATATATCCTTCATTTTCAACAAAAAGAACTCCAATTGGGGTCCTAATGGATTATAAGCTGCTTGCCCCATTTGTGTTGTTGAAACACCCTTCTGTTGAGAGATGGGTGAGTGGCTGGGGGGGTTAACCAAAGTTGCCATGGGCTCACTGGCTGTTTCAATATTATCCACCAAAGAATGTGGAATAATAGTAGATGTGGGTGCACGGCTTGTAACAGGTGGTTCACAGGTTTGTTTTTCTTGTACCTGTGTTCTCCCTTCATCAATTCTTTTTCTTACCCTTCTACCCTGTCTCTCATTTTCATTTTTCCTCTTTACTCTTTGAGGTTGTTCACCCCCTTGAACAGCCTCCCCTCTCTTTCTAGTGATTCTAGACTCCCTTGCATGATCACCACTCTGGTTTGAATCAGGGGAAGGGACTACTGGTTGAGGTAATCCCATAGATTCTAAATGCTCACTCCCAATCCTAGTTGGTGTACTTACAAGATCAAGTAAATGAGATGGAAGTGGAACTGCATTTGGAAAAGTAAGTTTTGCATTTGGAGGTCTTAAGCTGTCCATAGTAAAAACAGGAACATGTACCTCATGAGCTAGAACAGGAATCTTTGAGACAGCCTTCATTGCTCCTTTGATAAGTGTTTGAAGAAATCTCTGAAATGGTATATAGTTGAATGTAGACTTCTTCAAAATTGCAGATTTGAGTTCATCAAAGATGAGACTAGCATAATTATAGTGTTTGTTGAAGGCAACTCCATGAAATATAATCCTCCCTTTTGCTGAAGCTTGATCTAAACTTGAGCTCTTCCCAGATAAGCAGGTATTCAGAATTGAAAACAAACAATACCAAATTGGAGGTAAACATTTTATTCTAAAAGAGCTCAAAGCACTACGGTTTTCAGAGTAACCCAAGCTCATAAAATCTGAGATCATCTCTGATGAGGATGGAATTGAGTCATAACAGGTTTTCCCAAGAACCTCATCTGATTTTGGTAAATAGTGAAGGCTCCTAATATCATCTACAGATATACATACTTTGTAGGCATGAACATAAGAGACTATTTCATCATCAGTTTCATTTACCTCAGCATAATGCCAGAATTGTTGAAGATAAGAAGCTGGAACAGAAAATTTTCTTGAAAGTAGAGTGCGTAGGGGATGTTTCTTCAGAATTTTAATCAACATTACTTGATCATCAATGAAGTCTTTGGATTTGAAGTTCAATGCACAGTTATTTCTTTTGATGTCAAGTAATTTCTCAGCAGGTACATAGAGTTTGGACAGATCACCACTTTCAGCAGGAGTTTGAGATTCACTTTCAGCAATATTTGATTCAGAAACAACATCAATGGGTGTATTTTGTGTTTCCCCAATTTTAGCAGTTGTCGGGTTAGGGTTAGGGTTAATGATAGGGTTTGAAGGTCCGGGTTGATGAGTTGCAGTTGTGGCTGTGTCATGAAGCATTTGATCATCATTTAGTGGGACTTCCAGTGATCCAACCATCAATTTTTGAGGCACAATCTTGAACGAACCATCACTTGATGATCCATTGTTATCATTGGAACTCGAGGAAGTAGAAATCAGAGCATTTGAAGTAGACATGATGTTGGAAAAAACACGGATTGGTAACAGAAAGAGAATCACTAAGCACAGAAAGATTTCTCAGAGAAAAATTGCTAAACGAATGAAGATGATGAGGAATCCATTGATTTATATGACCGGATAAGTGTTGAAGGACACGTGGCCAAAAAGTAAATGTGATTAGAGTAGTAATCATCATTTATTATGAGAAATGAACCGTTTAATGGTCGTGTTTAAGAGAGAGCCAATGAAATTAAAACACGTGGCATACGCTTAAGTGAAAAATCAACGGGAAGTTAAGTTCTGAGAACAAGTTCAAAAACTTCAGAATTTGTTCAGAACTTCTGAGAAAAAGTTCAGAAGTCTGAAAGAAAGAATTCAGAAGAACCACAGAATTTTTAAGTGGAGTTCAGAACTAAACTTGGATCATCTTAGAAGACCAAAAATCATTTTAAAATATAAACTTCTGAAAAATATAAAACATTTTGAGAATTCAGAAGTAGATTTGAACAAATAAAAAACTGATTTTTATCTAAGGAAGCTTGTTCATACTTCTTAGATAGAAAGTGCAAGGCTTTATTTCACCAATGCAGAGTTGTTATGAAGGAAAGAGTAGTAGAGAAATTTGAAATTAATATCACTCCCCCTTGAATCATTAGCAATTATGATTCTCCCCCGTAATTATTGCAACTATATCAAAGAATCAATCAAATATTAGTGAAATGAGAGAAAAGAATATGAAAATTATTAAAATACAATCAACCTAGATACAGAAGAGATATACTTCTGAGTTTGAAAAGAAGCAAAAATCTGAATGTTAAACTTCAGAATATGCAAAGTAATTTTGAAGAGCAAAGTATTCAGAATTTGATATAAAAAACCTCAGAATGTAACTTCTAGAGTATTGGTGATGTATAATACTTACATAGACATGTTCATCATGCCCAATTTACTTACCAAGAAGTTAAATCGTTTTTCATCAAGTGCTTTGGTAAATAAATCAGCTAACTGATAATATGTCTGAACAAAAAACATTTCAATATTACCTTTTTCCACATGATCTTTGATAAAATGATATCTTACATCAATGTGCTTGGTTTTTGAATGCTGAACAGGATTGGCAGTGATGGCTATGGCACTCTTTGAATCACAATACAAAGGAATCCTTTTGAAAGTGTAACCATAGTCTTTTAGTTGAATTTGCATCCAGATCACTTGTGAGCAACATATTGCAGCTGCTACATACTCAGCTTCTACTGTAGAAGTAGAAACACAATTTAGTTTCTTTGAAGACCAGCTGACTAGTCTATCACCCAGAAACTGACATGATCCAGAAGTACTTTTCCTGTCTAATTTGCAACCACCATGATCTGCATCTGTAAATGCTGTTAGTTCAAAACTAGAATCCTTAGAATACCAAAGTCCCGATGAAGGAGAACCTTTTAGGTATCTAAGTATTCTTTTTGCAGCTAGAAGGTGTGATTCCTTAGGATTAGCTTGATATCTGGCACAAATACATGTAGCAAACATTATATCTGGTCTACTAGCAGTTAAGTAAAACAAAGATCCAATTATGCCTCTGTACTTTTTCTGATCAACAGATTTGCCATTTAGATCAGGTTCTAGCTTAGTGGCAGTGGCCATTGGAGTTTGAATACTTGAACAATCAGTCATGTCAAACTTCTTAAGTAAGTCATGTAGAGACATACTTAGATTGATTAATGAATATGCCAGTGGGAAGTTGTTTTACTTGAAGACCAAGGAAAAATGTCAACTCTCCCATCATACTCATTTCAAATTCTGTTTGCATGATTTTCTCAAAATTTCTACAAAATTTTGGATTAGGTGAAGCAAATATAATATCATCTACATAGATTTGTATCAAAATCATATCATCACCCTCCTTTTTCAGAAATAAAGTGTATCCACAGTACCTCTTTTGAATTTAGAATTCAGAAGAAAAGTTGTAAGAGTATCATACCATGCTCTTGGTGATTGTTTAAGTCCATATAAGGCTTTGTCTAATATGTAAACATGATCTGGGAATTCTTTGCTTACAAAGCCTTCTGGTTGTTCAACATACACTTCTTCATGTAAAATACCATTCAGAAATGCACATTTCACATCCATTTGAAACACCTTCATGTTTTTATGAGCAGCATAGGCAAGAAAAATTCTAATAGCCTCTAATCTGGCAACAGGAGCAAAGGTTTCATCATAATCAATTCCTTCTTGTTGACAATACCCCTTAGCTACAAGTCTTGCCTTGTTTCTTACAACAATTCCATTTTCATCCTTTTTATTTCTGAACACCCATTTTGTGCCAATGACAGATTTACCTTTTGGCTTTGGTATCAATCTCCAGACTTTGTTTCTTTCAAATTGATTTAACTCATCCTGCATGGCTATAATCCAGTCTGGATCTTGAAGTGCTTCATATGGCTTTTTGGGTTCCATACTGCTTAAAAAATTAACATACAGACACTCATTTGCTGTTGCAGATCTTGTTTGAACACCTTTTGATGCATGTCCAATTATTTGATGAACTGGATGACTAGATGTCCATTTGTTCACATTTGGCAATGGTTGAACAGATGAAACATTATTCAGAGAATCATAATCATCAATAATTTCTTGAGTTTCAGTATCATGATTGATAGTTGAATGTAAATCTGAAGACTCCCCCCTCAAATGGAAAAATCTGAGCTGGTTCATAACTCTGAGGTTCATGGTCAGAAATATTTTGAACCGGTTCAGAAACAACTTGAATTGGTTCAGAAGTTGAATTTTCAGAAGTTGGAAGTTCTGAATTTGAGCTAGAGAGTTGTGGTGATGATGTATTTGAAATTTGTATTTCTGAAATGTCTTGATCGGTTGAGTTTCTGAGAAGAGTAGGATTTTGATAATCTGCTGAAACATTTACAGAAATATCAAATAAGTCTTGACATAAATTGTCTAAATTAGATTTAAGTAAAGTTTGAGATGTAGAAGTAGAGTTTGTCTGATTATGTTCTGAGTCCAAACTTTCAGAAGTTGGTTTATGTGCGAGTTCTGAACTGTTTTGTTCAGAAGTCATTGTTGGCTCATGAAATCTGACATTTGTAGTCTCAATGATTCGTTGAGTTCCTTTAATGAGTACTCTATAAGCTTTGGATCTTTGAGAGTAGCCAACAAAGATACCAGCTACACCTTTTGGTGCAAATTTGTCAAGATGTGGAGTATCATTCTTTAGAAAACACCTGCAACCAAAATTTTTAAAATAATCAATAGAGGGTTTTCTTTGTTTTAACAATTCATAAGGAGTTTTAAGAAATTTTCTGTTTAGAATAGTTCTGTTCTGAGTAAAACATGCAGTTGCAATTGCTTCTTCCCAAAGAGAGATAGGAAGTTCTGAATATGCAAGCATGGTTCTTGCAGCCTCTACCAAGGTTCTATTCTTTCTTTCAACTACCCCATTCTGTTGAGGAGTTCTTGCAGCGGAAAAATTATGTGAAATACCAACAGATTCCAAAAAATTCTGAAGTGTAGAATTAGTAAATTCTGTTCCATTGTCACTTCTGATCTTTTGAATTGGGAGTTGAAGAAGAACTTGAATTTTCTTCAGAAAGGGTATCAGTCTTTCAGAAGTATCAGATTTGAGTCTCATAAATTCAATCCATGTATATCGTGTATATTCATCTACTATAACAAGAATGTATTTCTTTCCCCCCATGCTTTGAGTTTTCATTGGACCACACAAATCCATATGTAGCATTTCAAGTGGACCTTTGCATGAAGAAAGCATTTTCAGAGGATGAGAACTTCTTTTAATCCTCCCTAGTTCACATGCAGAACAAAGAGAGTTCTTTTCAAATCTGATCATTGGTAGTCCTCTTACAGATTGATGTTTGCCTAGTTCAGAAATGGCTTTGAAGTTCAGATGTTACATTCTTCTGTGCCAAAGCCAACTATCATTTTTCATTGATGTAGACATATAACATACACCTTGTAGTTGACCGGTTACGGTGGAATGTTCTTTGTGTAGATATCTCCATCTCTATAAGCGATTAATTCATTTTTGTTTGTTGTACTCAGAACATGACAATAATCTATGTCAAAATTAACCTTCCAGTATTTGTCACAGAATTGACTAATACTGAAAAGATTATGTCTTAGTCCCTCAACATAGAAAACTTTCATTACTTTCACATCTCCTTTAATGAAAGTGCCATATCCTCTTACATATCCCTTTGCATTATTTCCAAAACTAACTGTTCCTCCATATCTTTCATGATAATCAGTTAGTAGTTCTTTGAAAGGTGTCATGTGTCTTGAACATCCAGAATCTAAGACCCACACATGACATATCTGCAAAAGAGATTATTGATTTTTAGGTACCCATTTCAGAATGGGTCCTTTGTGATTAGTAATAAAATTTGAAGTTCCGAACTTTTTCTTCAGATGTTTCAACTCAGAAGTTTGTTTAGAACTTTGAGATTTATCTTTCTTAGTTTTTTCTTTATTTCTGTTTCTTTGTTTAATTGAATTTGTCAATGTAGCTACACATTTCTGAATAGATTTCATCAAATTTCTCTTGTTTGTTTTGGAGTTAAGAAGAAAATTATGATGCTACAATTAATAAAGTGAATATGATTCTTTAATGTATTTACAACAGTAGTAGACATATAAGAATCAATAACATTTGATTTTTCAACAAAAATTCTTTTATTCACTATCTTTGTTTTAGGTACATCATTCTTCTGTAAAAATGAAAAACTTTCTAATTTGTCAATCTTTGACAGTCTTTCATCTTTCTTTCTCCATACTAAAGTGGATAGCTCTGTAAAAGATAAGAAATGAGGATTACTATAAGAAATTGTTTTGTTCACTTTAGGTTTATCTTCAGATTTTGTGTCAATTTTCTGAACTTCAGAGAGAGAATTTGAGGATTGTCCTTGTTCAAAAATTTTAACTCTAGTGTGAAAGTTAAAAGATGTTACTGAACAGGTGTTGTATTTGATGATATGTTTGTATTAGTAGGAGAACAATCTGAATTCTGATATTTTGGTTTTAAAAACACAGGATCAAACAATTCTGAAGGTATCTTTGAAACTTCAGATTTTAATTTTTCTCCTTCAGTCATACATGATGGAGATTTATAAACCAAATAGCCATTTTTGTCAATGACTTGCACCATTTGATCATCATCATCTTCTGAATCAGAAGCATTTATTAGATCTGAAAACTTATTATGAGTCTTACTTGTTGCAAAAATATTTGAATTTTTTGTTGTTGTAGACTCATTATCAGAATTATCAAAAACTATATTGGGAATCTCAGCAATATCTTCTGAGAATTCATCATATTTTTCTTCATGTTCTGATTTATTATCAGAAGTATCTTCTGAAATGTTTTCACAATTGGATTAAGAAGTTATTACAGAAGTAACTTCAAAAACAATTTCAGACTTAACAATTACTTCAGATTTTTCTTCAGAAATGTTATTTGATTCAGAAGATTTATACATATTTGAAATTATATTCATTTCTTCTGTTTCAGAGAAACTTTCTGGTTTACTAGTTTTAAGAGGTGTTTCTTCTGAAAACAAAGTCTCTGATTTTTTAAAAGGAATTCTTTCAGGCAAAGAATGGTTTACAGGTTTGGAAATGATGCCAGTATTTGATTCATTGAAAATTTTGATTTTAGAATAATCATACAAGTTTGCAGGTGCCTTTTTTAAAATTTGACTGCCATTATATCCTAAGCCTGCTTTTATATTGTAAAATTTTGAGTTCTGAGCCTGACTAGTTAAAATATTCAGAGTTTGTTCAGTTTGTCCTCTTTTAAAATTGAAATCTTCCAATTCCTTAATCTTTTTATAAATATCAAGTCTCTCTTGATTCAGAAAATTCATCTTAACATTTAGAATTTCCTTTTCTGATTTTTCATTTATAACTTCTTTTTGTAAACTATCCATTTTTTCTTTTAAAACATGTTTTTCTTCAGAAATTTTTTCAAGAATCTGTTCAGCTGCTTGACAATTTTCTTTATATATTTGACTTTCAGCTCTGAATTGATTGACCAAAATTCTTTCACCTTTAATTCTGTTTTTGAGTATTTCAAATTCAGAATACATATTTTGAAATTGATTTGTCATTTCTGAAACTTTAATATTAACTTCAGAATTATGTTCATAATTTTGTTCAGAAGATGAAGAAAATACCTCAGTGTCTTGTTTGTCCTTTTCTGGATCCATTTGACACATGTAGCAATTTGTTGCATAGTGAGCAACTTCTTCATCATCATCTCCATCACTCCAGTTTAACCAGTCTTTTTCATACTTCGTCACTAGAGCAGGATTAAGTTCCTTTTTCTTTGCTAATAAATGCTTCTTCTCATAATAACCTGAATTCTTGACTTTTGGCATCTTGCATTGTCTAGCATAATGTCCAAGCTTTCCACAGTTGAAGCATCTTGCTGGTTCAGATGTTTCAGATTGACCAGCCTCTTGACCCTTCTTAGGTCCAAATTCAGATCTAGGTTTATTCTGATATTTTTGATTGTATCTTTGCTTGAATTGCCTTGTCATGAAAGCAATGTTATCAGAAATCCTTTTAAGCTCTTCATCTGATTCATCCCCATCACACACTGTTATCTCTGGGATCTCACAAACTTTCTTGGTAGCATTGGTCAAAGAATTATTGTAGTTTTTGCTTAGAAGAGCAACTGTTTCTTGTGTCTTCTTTTGTTCATATTCTCTAACTTTGATCTTGTCCTCTTGTTGGAACAAGATGCCATAGACATCATGAATTGTCTTTCTAGACAAGTTCCTTGTTACCATATTATCTGAAAAACTTGACCATTCATTTCCCAGATTGTTCAGAAATTTGTTGTTTATCTCAGAATTTGATTTATGAACACCATTTCTTCTTAGATCATTCAGAATGTTATTGAATCTATGATATGTATCAGTGATAGATTCATTGTCTTTCTATCTGAAATTTTCATATGTTCCTACATAGATATTTAATCTCTGTGCTTGAGCCTTTGTACTTCCTTGCATCTGAGCTTCTACTTCATCCCACATGGCTTTTGCTGAAGTTAAACTATCAACCCTATTGAATATCTCATTGGGAATTGCCATGGTGAGTAAAGTTAATGCTCTTCTATCAACTTTCATTTGAGCCTTTTCAGCTGGATTATACATTCCAGGACTCTTCTTGATTCTTGATGCAGGGATTTCAGGGGTGGATTCAGTTCTGGGAACTGCTGGAATCTCAACAAATACCTCTAGTGGGCCATTTGTGATAGATTGCATTAAGGCTTCATCTATGTTATCCAAGAATTGAATCATTCTAATTCTCCATTGATGATATTCCCCCAAGAAGAGAGTTGGTGGTTTCGTTTCAGATCCGATTGAGACTATTTCTTTAGACATCTTTGATTGTTAGAAGATCGAGAATTCACCTGTGTTGAATTTGAATTTTGTAGATCAAGAACACCAACAACTGTCAGATCTGACAAGTTCTTTGACAAATCTTCTTCAAGAACAGATGAATTGGCTCTGATACCAATTGTTAGGACCCAAACAATCAAGATATTCAATATATGAAAAGATTATAACAGGAATGATGATAGCCAAATGTAATATGTATTGATTGAATGAACTATATTACAGAATGTATCTTTACAAGGTATATGGAAAACATTAGTTATAACAATCTAACTAACTATCTATTTATACATACAATAGAAAGACTAAAGTGACAAAGCATTCATAACAGACAAGTTCAGAATGGGTTCTGAACTCCTTGAGAACTTCTTCAGAAGTGTCTTCAGAACTTCTTCAGAACCTCTTCAGAAGTGTCTTCAGAACTTATTCAGATCTTTTTCTCTTTAAGAACACAGTACTTTTTGAAGCTATTCTGATATTTCTATCAAAAGATATATAATCCCAAACCCATTTCTTCTGTGAACAAGATCTGTCAAATCCCTGAAGCTTCTCTATGTGATGGAAATGAATCTGATGAGGAGATGAAAAGGATGGCTGGAGGTATTGCTTTTATGATTAGACAGTATAATCAAAGATACAATCAAAAGTATAAGGGCAAACCCAAGACTGAAGATGGAGCTAAGAAAATTATTAGCAAGGAAGTGGTTCAGAAAGATGATGAAGAACCAGCTAGATGTTTCAATTATGGTAAACCTGTTCATTTTGCCAGACAATGCAAAATGCCTAAGATTAAAAATGTTGGGTATTATGAGAAGAAGGATGTACTATTCAAGAAGAAGGAGATCAATCCAGCTGTAATCACAAAATATGAAAATGACTGGCTGAATTGGAGTGATGATGAGTATGATGGAGAGGTTTCTCACTATGCTGCAACCTGCTACATATGTCAAATGGATCTAGAAAATACACATTCTCATGACATTGAGGTATAAATCTCTTCTGAATCTACTTTTGAGGTTTCTTCTGAACCATCTTCTGAAAAAGATATGCAAAACAAATTTTAAATATGACTTCTGAATTTGAAACATTAAGAAACAGAATTAAAGGTGAAAGAACTTTGGTGAACAAATTCAGAGAAGAGAGTCAAATTTATAAGCTTAAATGTCAAAATGCTGAAGAGGAAGTTGATAAACTTTCTGAGGAGAAATCTGTGTTAAAAGAAAAGTTGGATATTCTGCAAAAAGATGTTAAAAATGAAAAATCTGAGAAAGAAGTTTTAAATGTCAAAATGAATTATTTGAACAAAGAAAGAGTTGAGTTGTACAAGAAGATTAAGGAATTAGAAGATTTGAATTTTAGAAGAGGTCAAACAGAACAAACTCTGAATATTTTAACAAGTCAGACTCAGAATTCAAAATTCTACATTATTAAAGTTGGTTTGGGTTATATTGATAGCCTGATTTTAAAGAAGGCTCCTTCAAATTTATATGATCTTTCTAAAATGAATTTTTTTAATGAAGATTCTAACAAGGTTACTCCTAAACCAGTGGATTTATCTTTACCTGAAAGAATTCCTTTTGTTAAATCAGAAGTTCTATTCTCAAATGACAAACCTCTAAATTTTGAAGTATCAAAAATAAAATCCAAATCAGAATCAACTTCTGAGTTTACTTCTGAAGTCAATTCTGAAGTTACTTCTGATTCAAATTCTGGAGTTACTTCAGAAGAAACTTTTGAACTAAGATCAGAAGACTATTCTAAAATTTCAAACAATATTTCTGAAGTTCAAAATAATATTAAAGATACTTCTGAAAAAAAATTCTGTGGATATCTATGAAGAATTTTCTGAAGATGAATCTTTAAACAATGATGATGAACTTACAAAAATAATTTTTGATAATTCGGATAATGAAGCTGATGAGGGTATTATTAATGATAATCAAAATTCTGAATCAAATATTGACTCTGAGAAACAGTTTTCAAAGTTACATGATTTTGTTTCAAATATGGCCGAGGATAAATTCTCAAATTTAATGAATGCCTCAAATTTTGATGATGATGATGATGATCCTTATGTTGCGGTCATAGATAAGGATGGATATATTGTATAGAAATCCAAGTCTTCTATGATTGAGCGAGAAAAGTTAAAATCCGACGAACAAAAAGTTACCTTCAAATATGTTTAATTCTGTATTCTTAAAAGAAGAATATAAAAATTATACAAGTTCTGAATCTAACTCTCCTTCTTCAGATTGAAATACTAATTACCCTCAAAATGATTCAGAAGTTAAAGCTTTATCTTCCACAGGAACATCTAAAATGTCATCATCTAATTTTACTTCTGGAGTCAAAATTTTTAAAAAGGGTCAATCTTCAATTCCTAAATCTGCAAATCAACTCAGACCTAGATCTGTAAAGAAAATTGGTCAAAGTTCTTATAATTCTAATCCAAATTTCTTAACTTTTATAGACCTTACCACTTTAGTCTGGAAGAGAAAACATGAAAGATTATCAAATCAAGACAAATTAGATAATTTTCATTCTTTTCAGTCAAATTATGTACACAAGTTTACTACCTTTAATAGAAGCAAGAAATTAGTTTCTAAATCCAATACTGTCAACTGTTGTCTATGTGTTGATATGTTGAAAGTTCTTAAAAGTCATATCCATTGTGTAAATTGTGGACGTCATAACTTCTAACTGAATTCAAAATTTAAAAAGAAACCACCAATCAAACAAACCAAGTATTCTTCACATATTTCTCAAAGTAATAACACTAAAACTCATAAAAAGGATAAAATTGAGTTACACTGGGTTTTTAAAAAAAGTTCTAAACAAACTTCTGAATCAACTTCTGTAAAATCAAAATTCAGAATTCCCTCTTTTATTACTAATTTGAAAGAACCCATTTTCAAAATGGGTACCTAAATCCAAGTAATTGTTTCTACAGATTCGTCATGTGTGGGTTTTAGATTCTGGATGCTCAAGACATATGACACCTTATAAGGATCTACTAACTATTTATTATGAGAGATATGGAGGAACAGTTAGTTTTGAAAACAATTGTAGAGGTTTTATGAGAGGTTATGGAACGTTTTCCGAAGGACATGTAACTGGCATGAAGATTTTTTATGTCGAAGAACTTAAACATAATCTATTCAGTATAAGTCAGTTTTGTGACAAGTATTGGATCACTTTGACATTGAGTTCTGGTACATACTGAATTCTGAGAAGCACAACAAATTAACTACCTATAGAGATGGTGACATCTATACAACGACTTTCACTGAAGATGGTCAAACTAAAGGAATATGTTATATTTCTACACCTATGTATGAAATGAGTTGACTCTAGCATAAAAGGATGTCACATCTAAACTTCAAATCTATTTTTGAATTAGATAGGCAACATTCAGTCAGAGGATTACTCAGAATTAAAATTCAGAAGAACTCTTTATTCTCTGCCTGTGAATTAGGTAAGATAAAAAGAAGTTCACATCCTTTGAAGATGCTTTCATCATGCAAGGCTCCTTTTGAGATGTTACATATGGATCTATGTGGGCCTATGAAGACTCAGACTTTAGGAGGAAAGAAGTATATATTGATAATAGTAGATGAATATTGTAGATATACATGGGTTGAGTTTCTAAGACAAATATCTGACACTTCAGATGCTTTAATCCCATTTCTGAAAAGGACACAAGTTCTATTTCAACTCCCAATTCAGAAAACTAAAAGTGCTAATGGAACAGAGTTCACAAACTCAAAACTTCAGAATTTTCTGGAATCTGTTGGAATATCACACAATTTTTCAAGAACTCCACAACAGAATGGGGTAGTTGAAAGGAAGCACAGGAAATTGGTAGAAGCTGCTAGAACAATGCTTGCTGATTCAGATCTACCAATATCTTTTTAGGCAGAAGCCATAGCAACAACCTTTTTTACTCAAAACAGAACTATTCTGAATAGGTAACATCTCAAAACTCCTTATGAATTAATTAGAAAAAGAAAACCTTCCATTGATTATTTTAAATAATTTGAATGCTAGTGCTTTCTTGTGAATGATAGAGAGAATATTGGCAAATTTGATCCTAAAGGATTGGTTGGAATATTTGTTGGCTACTCACAAAGATCAAAAGTTTACAGTATTCTCATGAAGAAAACAAGAATAATCATTGAAAGCACAAATGTTAGATTTAATGAGCCAACTGCTAATGAATGTATGTATGTGAACTTTCTGAGCAGCATAGAACCAAAGAAGCCTTGTGAGTCTCTTCAAGATCCAGACTGGGTATTAGCTATGCAAGATGAGCTTAATCAATTTGAAAGAAATAAAGTTTGGAGACTTATACCAAGACCCAAGGGAAAATCCATCATTGGATCAAAATGGGTATTTAGAAATAAGAAGGATGAAAATGGGATTATTGTGAGAAACAAAACAAGACTTATTGCCAAAGGATACTGTCAATAACAAGGAATAGATTATGATGAAACTTTTGCTCCTATGGCTAGGCTAGATACAATTAGAATCTTTTTGGCTTATGCAGCTCACAAAAATATGAAAATCTTTCAAATGGATGTGAAATGTGCATTTCTGAATGGTATTCTCAATGGAGAAGTGTATGTTGATCAATTAGAAGGGTTTGTAAGTAATAAGTTTTCAGATCATGTCTACATTTTAGACAAGGCTTTGTATGGACTAAAACAGGCTCCAAGAGCATGGTATGACACTCTCACAACATTCCTTCTAAATTCCAAATCCAAAAGAGGTACAATTGATAATACCTTATTTCTTAAAAACAAAGCTGAGGATTTGATTTTAATACAAATTTATGTGGATGACATTATATTTGCTTCTACTAATCCCAAATTTTGTAAAAACTTTGAGACTATCATGCAATCTGAGTTTGAAATGAGTATGATGGTTGAGTTGACTTTCTTCCTTGGTTTACAAGTAAAACAACTTCCCACTAGCATATTCATCAATCAATCTAAATATGTTTCTGAGTTACTTAAGAAGTATGACATGTGTTATTGTTCAAGCATTAAAACTCCAATGGCCAATGCTACCAAATTTGAACCAGATCTGAATGGCAAAACTGTGGATCAAAAGAAGTACAGAGGTATTATTGGATCTTTGCTTTAATTAACAACTAGTAGACCAGATATTACGTTTGCCACAAGTATTTGTTCTAGATATCAAGCCAATCCTAAGGAGTCTCATCTTCTTGCTGCTAAAAGAATTCTTAGATATCTTAAAAGCTCTCCTTCATTGGAACTTTGGTATCCTAAGAATTCTGGTTTTGAGCTAACAGTTTTCGCAGATGGAGATCATGGTGGTTGTAAGTTAGACAGGAAAAGCACATCTGGATCATGTCAATTCTTAGGAGATAGGCTTGTTAACTGGTCTTCTAAAAAGCAGAACTATGTATCAACTTCAACTGTAGAAGCTGAATATGTAACAGCTGCTATTGGCTGTTCACAAGTGATCTGGATGCAAATTCAACTTAAGGACTATGGCTACACTTTCAAGAAAATACCACTTTACTGTGATTGCAAAAGTGACATAGCCATTACAGCTAATCCTGTTCAACACTCAAAGACCAAACATATTGATGTAAGGTATCATTTTATTAAGGATCATGTTGAAAAAGGCAATATAGAAATATTTTTTGTTCAGACAGATTATCAATTGGCTGATATGTTCACAAAAGCACTTGATGAGAAAATATTTAATTTCTTAGTAAGCAAATTAGGCATGATGAATCTTTCTGCATAAGTCATTTACATAAAAACAATGTCAAATATAAACTTCTGAACATCTTTCATCTAGAATTCTGAAAATTCAAATCTTCTGAAATTCTGAACTTTGCCTTTCAGAAGTCCATACGAAATAGTTCAGCACTTTATATTTTTCTTTGAAGTATTTGTATTTGGTCTTTTACAATACTTTTTCATTTCTATATAGTATTTTTCAAGGGGGGGCTTTTAATTTTTTTTATCGTACGCATGATTCTAGGGGGAGTATTATGATACATTTTTCATCTGTATCGCTGATGGTTTGCCATTATTATTATTTTTGTGAAAGATCTGAACAGGTGAAGATCCATTCTGAGCATAATCATTTAGAATTCTGAACAAACTTATGTTGTTGATCAAATTTTTTCATTGTTCAAGCTACTTCTGAATTATCAAAATATTTTTAAAAAACTGGGGTTTGATATGAAACTTCTCCACCCCACTGCTGCCTCCCGTAGGAGTCTAGGCCGAGAGGATGATCAGCCTCGATTGTTTCCTAATATTTGCTGTACACAGAAGTTTGCAGAAAGATTATTCAGAAGTTAGTATTTTAAGTTGTTTTTCAATGAATTCAATCATTTTATCACAAGTTCTGAACTTTTATCACAAGTTCTAAACTCTTTCTTAGAACTTCTGAATTCTTTCCCATAATTTTGAACTCTTTCTCAGAAGTTTTGAACTTCCGACTCCGAAAATGACCAAGTCCGCGTATGTGCCACATGTTATAATTTCATTTGCCAAGCATTAACCACGTCGTAAACGTTTGGGTAATCGAGTTTAACCGTTGTAATCTATCATTACGCTACAAAACGTCATTACTTTTTGGCTCTTTTTCAGCCACGTGTCCCACGTAGCTCGTCCACTTCATAAATACAATGACTTCGTCATCTTCTCCATTTTCCTGCGATTTTTCCTTCTGAAATATATTTTCTAAACTCTTTGAACTTTAATCAACTTCAGATTTTTATTTCCTCTCCACAATGTCTACTTCAAATGTTAATCAAGTCATTCAAACCTCAAAATCATGTTTCAGTGGAAGTGACTATTCATCGAATGCTGGATCATTCAAAATTGTGCCCAAAAATATGATGATCGGATCCATTGAAGTTACTCTGCCAAATGATCCCAATCTAGAGGATAATGCTACTAAAGGTCACACTGAGGTTGGCCCTTCGAACCCAAACCCTAACCCTGGAACCGCTGAAATTGGGGGGACTCAAATTGAACCCATTGAAGTTATTTCTGAATCTGTTGGGGGTATCAATGAATCTCAAGGCAATGCTGCAAAACCACAAGAAGAAAATACTATTGATTTTTCAATGGCTGTTGGTCCTGATCAAAACTGAATGGAAGTTCCCTCCAATAAGATAGTAGAGATTAAAAAGAACAACTGTGCTCTGAACTTAAGGTCTACTGATTTCACTGAAGATCAACAGCATCTGATTGAAATCTTAAAGAAGCATCCTTGTAAGCAAATGCTCTCAAAGAAATTTCAAGTACTAGAAGAGTATTTACAACAATGGTGGTACTATGCTGATTATGAGGAAGAATCTGATGAAATTACATCATATGTTGGTGGATATAGATTCTGCATTAAGGAAACATATATCAGACGTATTTTGGATCTTTCAGAGCTAGATGATGTTAGAAATTAAAGTATGAGTCAAAGAAGAGATGTCTACAAAAGTCAACACACTCTTCTTGTTATAACTAATTGTTGTTAGACGCTCCCTTTTAGACACATGGCACTTTGTAATTGGCTAGCATTTTGACTTTCTGTTTTTGTATCTGTATAAATAGCATTATATTGTGTTTGTAAAAGTTGTCGATCAATACATTTACATTTTGAAAAATACTGTGCGTAATTCATAACTTTGTCTACTTTGATTCAAAGTTATCATTTCATAATCTTTGTTCTTCATTCTGTTTACTGTTCTATTGATTTAAATTGTTAATTGATCTGCTTCCGCATTTCACTTTGATTCAATACTCTCAATTAACAATCGGTTTAAAGGAATCTGGAACCAACAATTGGTATCAGAGCCTTCTAATCAATCTATTGATTATTAGATCTCTTCCATTGAAGAAATTCCTTTCGATCGAACAGTATTTTCTCAGATTCAAAATTTGTTTATTAATCCACTCTGTTTTACGAGATTTTGTTAAATCGTTAACAATCTTCTCTTAAATTGAGTCATTCATTTTGTAATCTGAAGAAACAGTGATATTATCGACCTGTTCTTCTATCAAATTGAGATTTAATTGTTCTAAATTTCTTTCAAATCTTCAAATTTTCTCTTCTATCCTACTCAAATGGCAAATTCGAGCTTGAATGCTGTTTATACGTCTGGGTCCCTGACTAAACCTCCAACTCTTGTACGTGATGAATACCCACAATGGAAGATTCGAATGGTTAACTTCTATGAGGGATTGGATGCTGAGTTATATCCAATTATTCAAAACGGTCCGTTTGTTCCCACCACTACTATTCCCAGAATTCCAGCCACTGCAAATACAGATGAGGTACCAGCAAGACTGGTTCAGAAGTCAAGGAATAACTGGACTGATGAAAAAAAGGCTAAGGTGGAATTAGCTAAGAAAGCTAAGTCTCTGTTGATAATGGCCATTCCAAATGAGATTTTTCAATCTCTGGACTCATGTGACACAAAGAAAAGATTTATGGGATCAACCGGAGAATCTCTTAGAAGGTGGTGCGAAAATGAAAAAGAACAAAGAGCCCAAGCTCTAAATGAATATAATAGTTTTCAAGCGGCCGATCGATGAATCTACGGAACAAACATTTCATCGATTCAACAATACGATTAATCTCTCGCAAGAGATGTGACATTGTTAGATCAAAGGAAGACAACAATGTTCTATTTCTCAAAAGGTTAAACCCTGAATGGTCAAATCTATCCATGTCACTACAAGCCAATCAGGACCTTGAACAATGGTCGCTGCATGATGTATTCGGTACACTGCAAGCTCATGAAAAAGAAGTTGTTCAGAAAAGAACAAATATCGGAGGTCCTCTCGGCTTTGATCTCGAAACAAAAGGAATCAAGACGAAGTGATGACAGGAAGAAATTGAAGGCCTTCATATCGTAGATCGCTCCGGAAGATGACTCGAATCGGATGATGAAATTAAAGCGTTTGCGACTCTACGGCTTTAATAACCAAGCAATTTACTAATCGTTTTGGAAATAGGTCTTTGAAAGGAAATAAACGATTTGATCGTCCCTATGTTCCTAAACAAGAAGTACGAGAGTAGAGAAAACGAGAAGAAGAGAAGAAAGAAGAAGAATTAAAAAGGAAGAAAGATGTACGCTACGAGATGTGGCAAGCCCGGACATTACTCGAGAGATTGCGGAAGGAGCTGCGGAAAAGGATAAGACTTATTACAAAAACAAATATAAGTACAATGTCACCGAAAGAGCACACTTTGCGAGAAAAGAAAAGCTGGGTGCAAGACGAATCCGGCGGTGATGAAGCCATGTTACGTGGAATGGCAAACACAAACGAATCGAGAGGATCAACCCTGCGAGTCACCGGTTAGTAATTTCTCCGGATCATCCGAGCTTGAACAAACGATTGTGATGTTATCAAACAATTTTGAGGAACTAAAAGAAACTCACAATCGAAAAGAAATTACGAAAAAATCTGAGAAAACTCTTTCTACAATCAAAAGGGAAAGAGATATTTTCAAAAGAGAAATGGATTTACTTACGTAAGAAAAACTCGAATTAAATACTGCAAAGGAAACGATTTCAATGAGTTTAAAATTTTCTGAAGAAAAACTTAAAAAGGAAATTTTGAATCTCAATAAACTTCTGGAAGGAAAAGAGAAAGAAATCAGAGACAAAGAGAGTGATAAACTCAACTCTGTAGCACTTAAAAACTATTTTCAGAAAGAGAGAGAATTTTTACACGTTGAACTTCAACATAAAAAGCTACAGATTATAACATATCTGGATGCACAGAAGGTTCATGACAAAATTAACACACAAGTAGGAAGATCTGGACTTGGTTTCGAGGACCTAGATCCCTACACGTGTAAGAAAAGGTCAGATCTGAAATCGTTTTTGTGTTGGACAAATACGTAAGCCAAAGTTTCCAATTTTGTATGAAAAATCTATTTTTAAAAAATCTAGATATGAAAATCATCATACAAAAAGCAAACTTAAATTCGAAAATATTGAATATTGTTGTAAAACAAATGTTGATCTAAATAAAGTTCAGAAGAAAGATGATATTTTCAATTTTGGTTCAAATAAACATACAATTTTGAATCCAGAGGCAGATATTTTTGTTCCAAGTCAGGCAGAGGAAGATCTACGACTTATGTTTGAAAACGATATTCTCTCTACTCTGGATAAGTGTTTTAGAAATGAAACTCTTTGTGAGAATCATCCAGAGATCTCTCCCTGTTCATTTGAAGATTTACATCTTTCTGAAACTCAAGAAAGTTTGGCTGAGATTACGTATCCATGGGAGAATGACAATAATGATGAAGAATTTTTTGATAACTCTGAAAATTACCTTTCAAATTTAGAAATAAATTCTTTTAAATCATCAAAAGTTATCACAAATAATTCAGAAATTATTGATAAAAAGGATGATTATTTGTATACTGATAAATCTCAAGAAATCAGAGCTTCTGATAGAGATTGTGCTAAACTTTCAAGTGGTATACCTATTCTTCCTGTTTCTGTTCCAGAACCGAGAAATTCAGTATCTATACATCCAGACTTCTTAGATATGTGTCTCAAAGCCAAAACATGTCTTGAACTTGAGAAAGAGGTAGAACTCAAAAACAAAGTGCAAAATCAAAAGATTTTAAACTCTACTCTTCCGAAGTTTACTAATATTCAAAAAGGCAAATGGAAATCCTCTAATTCTTATGTTCCTTTTTCAGTAAATAACGGAAACACGCAAAAGTAGATCGTAGAAAGAACACGAGAGAAGAAAAAGCCAGAACTAAAACAAAAGTCTAGTCTAGATAGGTTCTCTAGAACAACTGATACTAGAAAAGACTTTAGAAAGAATAATTGTAATTACCATTCTCGCAATGAAAATTCAATTCAATCTTCTATGTTTCAGTCTTCTGAATGTTTTTCACTGTTCTTAAAGTTAAAACAATTTTTCTCGCAAACCTCTGATCATTCCAATTCACAGTATGTTTGTCACAAAAAGAATAAAACTCAAAAAAACCAAAAACCAAAAATAAAGTCTTTACCTTCTGTTAAATCAAAAAACGAGCATACTCCAAAAGCTAACATAAAAGGACCCATTATGCGATGGGTACCTAAGAAATTCTGATTTTTGATTGCAGAAACAGCGTGTGCATATCTGGTATCTTGACTCTGGATGCTCGAGGCACATGACTGGATCCCAAAATTTACTATCCCAATTCAAGGACAAATCAGGTGGAGTAGTAACTTTTGGTGATAATGGTAAGGGTCAAATAAAAGGCTACGGTACTCTACAAGAAGGTAATATCACCTTATCAAAGGTAGCTCATGTTTCTGGCTTGAAACATAATCTCCTTAGTGTAAGTCAACTTTGTGATTCTAAAAAATACTAGTAATATTTGATGAAAAACATTGTTACTTATTCTCTAAGGCAGGTGAAGAACTTTGGAGAGCAGACAGGAAAGGTAACTTGTATATGATGAATTTTACCTCTAAGGATGGTAAGGAAACTTTATGTCTCATCTCCAAAAAGAGTGAGGTTGCGTGGCTGTGGCATCATAAAATGTCTCACTTAAATTTTAATAATCTTGAGATGCTTGTTAAAAACAAAGCGGTATCCGGACTTCCGGATATTCATTTTCAAAAAGATCACCTACGCCCCGCATGTGAAATGGGCAAAATTAAACGAGCATCTCATAAAACAAAAAGTGATCATTCTTGTACTAGACCTCGCAATTATTACATGTGGATCTCTCGTGGTCCAATTGCAATTCGAGTCTATCCGGTAAAAAGTATATTCGGTACTAATTGATGAATTTTCCGGATATACTTGGCTTGCTTTCGTTCGTCAAAAGTCGAAGTCCCGGTGGTACTACGAATATGATGACCAATTCAAGTTCTTCTACATCGAAGATTCGAGCGGCTTCGAAGTGATAATGGTACAGAATTCAAGAACGCCAAGCTTGAATCGTATCTTGTTGAACAAGGAATTACTCAAAACTTCTCTGTTGTTCGCACTCCACAACAAAACGGTGTAGTTGAACGTCGCAACAGAACCTTGGTTGAAGCAGCTAGAACGATGCTCGCAGCTTCTGGTCTCTCAATTCACTTCTGGGCCGAAGCTGTTGCTACTGCTTGTTTCACTCAAAACCGTTCAATTATTGTCAAGAGGCATCTCAAAACCTCTTATGAGCTGATTAATAAAAGAAAACCATCTGTAAAATTTTTTCATATCTTTGGCTGCAGATGTTTTATCTTAAATGACAGAGATAATCTTGGCAAATTTGATCCGAAGTCCGATGAAGCTAAATTTTTAGGCTACTCGTTAAATTCAAGAGCTTTCCGAGTTTTTAACTTACGAACAAAAACTGTTATGGAAAGCATCAACATTGACTTCGATGATAACACCCAACTGACTTCTGAACACTCTACTTCAGAACTCAAGCTTAAAACTGTTACTTCTGACTATCTTTCAGGTTCCAGAGAATCCGAGATTGATGCTATTTTTCAAGATTTTCTGGGCGACGAAGTTGTGTCAGAAGCTATGTCACCTCCACATTTGCAGATACCAGATATTCTCCAAGCCTCAGGCATTACTCTCTCTGGTCCTGCTTCTTCTGTTTCATCTGTCACGTCTATTTGTCCAGAAGTTCCCACTACTACATCTGCCAGTCAAGAAGCTACTTCTGTTCCATCATCTGAGGGGGAGACACAAGGACAGGTGACAAAACAGATACCAGAAGGACATACAGAAGAAAATAATGAAGATTTTGTGTTTCCAGATGAAATCATTTCGTCAAATGAAACAACCCATTCAATTTCTCAACCCAAAATGACGAAATGGACTAAATCTCACACACCAGATCTTATAATTGGTAGTCCTTCTGAGGGGGTCAGAACACGATCTGCTACTGCAAATGAAGCATTCTTTGTTAATTTTCTTAGTATGATCGAACCTAAACGTGTACATGAAGCCTTAGTTGAACCAAGCTGGGTGGATGCTATGCAGGAAGAACTACTTCAATTCGAAAGAAATAAAGTCTGGCGTCTTGTTCCTTTACCAAAAGGCAAAGTTGCAATTGGCACAAAATGGGTATTTAGGAACAAAAAGGATGAAGATGGAATTGTTGTCAGAAATAAAGCTCGTTTGGTGGCTAAAGGTTACTGTCAAGAGGAAGGTATCGATTATGATGAAACCTTTGCTCCTGTTGCAAGACTAGAAGCAATAAGATTATTCTTGGCTTTCTCTGCATACAAAAACTTCAAATTCTACCAAATGGATGTTAAATGTGCATTTCTTAATGGATGTCTAAAAGAAGAAGTGTATGTTGAACAACCTGATGGTTTCAAAGATGCAAGATATCCAGAATATGTTTATCTTCTTGACAAAGCTTTGTATGGTCTAAAGCAAGCCCCAAGAGCCTGGTATGAACGACTATCGAAATTTCTGATCAGCAAAGGATATGAAAAAGGTAAAATCGATACAACTCTGTTCATCAAAAGAGGCAAAGGTATGTTAACTATAGTTCAAATTTACGTGGATGACATAATATTTGGTTCTACTCATCAAACAGAAGTTGATTTGTTTTCTAAGTTGATGGAAACTGAATTTGAAATGAGTATGATGGGAGAATTAACTTTCTTCCTAGGACTTCAAGTTAAACAAAGCACCTCTGGTATCTTTATAAATCAGGCAAAATATGTTTCTGACATGCTTAAAAAGTTTCATCTTCAAAACTCATCATCCATGAAAACACCTATCTCTCCTGGTATGAAATTAGGACCTGACTCCTCTGGTAAATGCGTTGATATTACCGGCTACGGAGGAATGATTGGTTCTCTTTTATATTTAACGACAAGTAGACACGATATTATGTTTGCCACTTGTCTTTGTGCTCGTTATCAAGCCAATCCTAAAGAGTCTCATTTGGCTGCTGTAAAAAGAATTTTTAGGTACTTAAAAGGTTCACCATCGTTGGGCCTTTGGTATCCTAAAATTCGGATTTGATTTAATGGCGTATACAGATTCGATCATGCGAGGTTGTAAGCTTGACGGAAAAAAGTACATCGAGTGTAGTCAACTTCGGGAAATCGACTTATAAGTTGGACATCCAAGAAACAAAGCTGCGTATCCACATTTACGACGGAACAGGCGAATATGTTCTTCGCTAGTTGTTGTTCACAAGTTATTTGGATGAAGACCCAACTCGTAGATTATGGTCCGATATACGATAAGATTCCCATCCTCTCTGTGATTCTAAAAGTGCTATCGCCATTACGGAAAATCCGATTCGCATTCCAAAACAAAGCATATCGATGTCAGGTATCATTTCATCAAGGATCATGTCGAAAAGGGTACAATCGAAATGTATTTTGTTTCTACTGATTATCAACTTGCTGATATTTTCACAAAAGCTCTTGATGAGAGTCGTTTTAACTTCTTAATTAGCAAGTTGGGAATGCTTAATATGTAACAATGATTTCTTCAGAAGCATCCAGAAGCCTCTGAACTATTCTGACGATACTTCAGAAGTCATCAGAAGTCTCTGATGCTTTCTGAACTCTTCAGAACACTTCAGAAGCCTCTGAATTACTCTGATTTTCTGGTTCATAATAATATTTTTCTTTCAAGAGATATCATAAAGTGCAGATTGAGAAACGAGGTAAAGAAGCTACTACAGGGGGAGTTCACCATTCAAGGGGGAGTTTACCATTCAAGGGGGAGTTTACCATTCACGGGGGAGTTTCACAATGCAGAAGATATTCGTCTAAGTCTAACTCTGGTTAGCTGTCTTCTGATTTACTATTTCACTTAAATTTTATTTGAATCTATCTGCTCTGAGTTTCTCTTGCCGCCAAGGTCTCTTAGACTTTTGATTCATTTCAAGTCGACATGTTTTTCAACTAAATTTTCTATAAATTGATATTTCTTATAATTTCCATTAAATATATAAATTCAATCAACTCTTGCCTCCAAGGTTGTTTAAATCTATATGTTTAATGCAAATTCTTCTTTATTATTCTTTTATAGAAACTAAACTCTCATGTGATTTTTGTTTTCACTTGACTGATTTTTAAACTTAAATAAATAAAATTAAGATTAAAATCTGTGTTTATTCAATTAATTCAAAATTAATTGATTAATTAAACAGATTTTTTTTATTACTTTTGTTTATTTCTGCTTTTAAGAAAAATAGCATCTGCTACTAAATCATCATCATACATGTGTCTCGTCGTACACGTGTCCCCAATCGAAACACTGCATGTGTATACCCGCGTGCTTACATCAGCTCAAATGAACCGTTTTTTGTTTTTTCCCCAAACTTAATAACCCCTTCCCATTCTACAGTTTCTCTCTCACATAAAACCCCCAATTTCAACCTTCATCTTCTTCCTCGCAAAAATTCCCTATATCAGTGTTCATTGCAAAGACAAAGTGTTCTACTGTCAAGCATTCAAAATTTCAAAATGGCTTCCAACTGTGCCCGTCCTTCCAACAATGATGAAGAAAGAATCATCGATTCCACTGCTGATAGTACTCCCATTGTGAAACTGCCATTGAAGGCGAACAATGTGCAGGTACTGCTCAACCCTAACACTTATCAACCGGAATTTCGCATCATGATCGAGTTTCTACAACAACACCAGTTGAATCGAGCCCTAACCCTAACCAACCCAAACATCCCTGAAATCCATGTCCAAGAACTGTGGCAAACAATGATCATCAACACTGATGAAACACTCGCCGGTTCTATCACCCATCCTGAACAAGTGGAAATTGCTGTTCGAATCCCCATCACCAAAAGAAAACTTGCCAAATATTTCCATCTTCCCCTTTCAGTGATCGAAGTGGATGGGCAAACCATTCCCAATCCTGCCCTAGAAGAAAACCCTTCCACAGAAGCCCTCCTAGCCTTCATCAATCTTCTGGGTTACAATGAACCTCTTACAAGGCTGTCCGAATTCAAGAGGAAGAAGTTACCCCCAATGTGGAATCTACTCGTCTCCATTCTCAACAAGAGCCTAACCTGCAAAATAGGTTCTCTGGATCAGGCTAGCCGAAACATTCTGACTATAATGTATGGGATGTTCTTCAATCGACCCTTGGACTATGCAAGTCTCATCTTCCAAGAGATCAAAGCAGCTGTGCACACTAAGGTGCTCCATCAGAGTCAGGGAAAGCAACTACCAGCACTCATGTTCCCAAGATTTCTATCTCTTATCACTCATCCTGCAATTGGGGCAATCGAAGCTCCCCTGATTCAGCCATTCTGCAAAATTGCATCAATGAGCTCCCATCGATCAACCATCGACAGCATCGGCTACTCTGCACCCGAGAGAATTATCCAGTACATGCCGAACCTAATCCCATCTAGCTCTTCTAATCTCCAAATCTATAGAAGCTCTATGGTTTTCTCGAACGAGAGAATTCCTACCCCGAGCACTTAGAGCCGGTGTGTAGGTGGTCAGGGGTCTGGTGAGCATGAGCTTGAGAAAAATAGGAGTGAACATCCGAGTGCTTCTACCCATGCCGACCTTCTATTAAATGAAGGTACAGAAGATGTCCTCAGAGACACATATGAGTGTTCCTCTCCTATTCCCCAAAGGGAAACCACAACTTCTGAGGTTGATGTCACCACATCTCCACTCATTGACTTAGAACGACCCGATTCAAACCACCAAGAAACCAGCCGTTCAGAGGATTCTTTTTCTTCTGAATCAAATTCATCTGGGGAAAGCACCTCCACTTCATCATCCTCTCAAAAGGATGATGATGATAATATAAGAGTTCATTCGCCCCAGAACTCGCCACTTCCTTCACCACATGTTCATGTCTCCGTGACTGACATACCACTACGCACAGAGGATGCGTCCACATCCTCTCCTAGGATAGATGCTAATGAATTCCCATCAGAGGGGTTACAGCCTAGGAATGCACCTCTTACCGGAGTGTTTACACTTCACCAAGGTAAGCATACTGTCTTCAGCACCTCATCCTCTGATGATGAGGATACTGTTGAAACGGTCGAACAACCGAAGAGGAGCACATGAATAACAGCCCTCAAGGACTGGTTGGAAGTCCTTCTACACTCAACGTCAAAACAGGTGTAGAAGGCCCCTCTGAACGCGAGGGTAAAGGGGCTCCATGTGTTGGAGATGCACCGGTTACATCTTCTGATTTCGTCACAAATGCAGCGTTCTTGGCATTTGCTGATCAAATTTCAGAGATCTGTGGAAGATCTAAAATTATCCGTAACAACTAATAATTCTCTTCTTCTGAGCCTTCAATTTAAAATTGAAAGTCAGAACTGTCTCTTAGCAGATCTTCAGCGCCAAATGAGTACCTCTCAAGAAGATCAGAAGGCCTATTTTGCTGAACAATTTTTGCTCTTGAAAAATGGTCTTCAAGCAAATGCAGAGGCAATCTCTCAACTTCCTGACTCTCTACGTGCCTCTGTAGACTACAGCTCTCTGGTGGCCGATATACAGAAGATTGTCAAGACCATCATTACTTCTGATGATCCCTCTGGGTCTACGCTCGTCAAGAAATCTGACCTCGCCTCTTTCCAGAAGATTATTCTTGAGCGAATGTCTACCATCGCTTCAAAGTACTCTTCCAAGCCCTCCACATCCTCAACAGACCAGAAACTTGCTGCAATAGAATCTACTCTATCTCAACTTGTGCCTCTGGTTTCTTCTATTGCTGAGGCGTTTAATGCCAAGAAGAAAGCCAAGGAAGAAAGGGCTTGCAAAAAGGCAGAGCTGAAAAGAAAACGTTCTGAGGATCAGGATCCTGATTCTCAGAAGGGGGAGAAAGGTCCTGAGCCTAAGCAAGCCAAACAAACACCACCAGAACCAAACACGACCGATGCTGACTCTTCAACTCCAAAACCATCACAGCAACCTTCTTCTTCAAAACAAGTGCCACTCACTCCAACACCTCTGGCTACGCATTCTGGGCCTCTACCCAGAGATCCAGAGCTAGCTAAGTTCATTCTGGATCTTATGGGAAAAAGCAGAATCCCGAGCTCTCCGGCTGAAAGGGCTGAAATAGTCAGAGCTCACGAAGAACGAGAACGAGCTAAAGCTGCAAAGGAAAGAGCTAAAAGGGCCAGAGAGGAGGATGAGGAAGTGTTCAGAGCTGAAAAAGAGAAAGAAGAAGAGATAATACGCCAGAGGCTAATAGTTGAAGAACAAATAGAGATAGAGAGGGCTGAAAGAGAGAATCTGGAAAGAGAGAAGGCTAGACTTAAAGAAGAACTACAGAGACAGAATTCTGAAGCTGAAGAAAGAGCAAGAGTCAGAGCAGAGGCCGCTCAGAAACAGAAAGAGATCAGAAGAGGAGAATTTGAAGAAAAATTAAATAAAGTTGGAAACATTGTTGGAAACATTGAACTTCCAACACTTGAAGTTGAGAAAAGGCACATGTATGCTCCAACAGATCAGAAGATTTATCTCATGATGCCTAACTTCGCCAACCAATACAATGTAAGCAATGAAGTTAAAGATAACTTCATGGCTCATAAACAAGACAGAAAGACGGTTTTCACTACTGCTCCAATTACAAAGATCACAGCCATGAAACATAAGCAGTTTCAAGATACACCCATTTGGTACACAATCTACGAGATAGTCAGATCAAACAACAAGAGTTATTACATATGTGATAATGATGTTGTCCATCCATCCAAACTCGATCTCATTTTTCTGGAAGAATTTATGAAGACTCAGCTTTCTGAACGCAAAGATCCACAAGACCATGTTGCCTACACTAGAATTATTCTATGTATGAAATCATACATTAGATACAAAAGGCAGGTCGATTTCCAGATTGGCTTAAATTTCAAAATGGATAATCTGGCTATCTCTGCACCAAATGAGGAACTTGAAGGGATAAGCAAATTCAGAGTGGGTAGACTTCTTACTGAACCAGAAGAGGGAATCATCTTCAAAAGACCAAATGGAAAGAGCTTCTTTCGCATCAAAGAAGCTCACAAATACTCTTCTGAGGTAGTCTACATCATCAAGTGCTATCTTTGGCTTAGACACGACAAATCCGAAGTTGCAAAGAAAGTAGAGAAAAGATCGGATGGACTTCGGAAGAACAGAGAGCTTATCAATAATATTTCAAGTATCATTGCTGCTGTGGATCCTCTCTGAAGAAAGTTTTTTTTTCTCTGACTTCATACTTAGGGGGAGAATGTTAGAAATTAAAGTATGAGTCAAAGAAGAGATGTCTACAAAAGCCAACACACTCTTTCTTGTTATAACTAATTGTTGTTAGACGCTCCCTTTTAGACACATGGCACTTTGTAATTGGCTAGCATTTTGACTTTCTGTTTTTGTATCTGTATAAATAGCATTGTATTGTGTTTGTAAAAGTTGTCGATTAATACATTTATATTTTGAAGAATACTGTGCGTAATTCATTTCATAATCTTTGTTCTTCATTCTGTTTACTGTTCTATTGATTCAAATTGTTAATTGATCTGCTTCCGCATGTCACTTTGATTCAATACTCTCAATTAACAATCGGTTTATAGGAATCTGGAACCAACAACTATCATAGATATGTTTCACATATCTTGGTGTATAATCTCCCCTTAGAATTAACAAATTCGTGGATGGTTGAAAAACAACAAAGAACATAAAAAAAAAGGGTTTTCAACAAAAATTGTAAGAAATGATGAGGGTAAAGTTGTTACCTTGTTTAATTGATGACTAGAGCTTCAAGGCTTTGATGAATATTGATTTTTGATGATGAAATGAGCTTGAATTTGGCTGGAGTTTGGAAGAAAGAGATGCTCTTGGAGTGTCCCTTGAGTTTTTAGAGAGAGAGAAGGGAAAATCTTGATTTTGAAATGTAAAAATGAGGGATTTTAGAAAAAAAATTGTATTTATATGTGGGGTATGGGGGGAGGCCGGCCATGGGGGCCCAAAACCATGGTGTTTCATATATTTTATTTATTAAATTAAATAAATGTAAGACCCAAAATGTTTTAAAATGTCATTTTTCTCAATTTTGACCTTTTTTCTCAAAATGCAAGCCCAAAAGTGGTTAAATTCTATAAAAATAAAAGTTTTATATTTAAAACACTAAAACTATATATTTTATGTAATTTGGATATAATATAGAGCATTTGGCACTATATAGGACGTTTCAGATAATTACGGGTCCGAACCGGACTTTCTAAGCAACTACCGGGAACTCTAGAAATTTTTCGGCCAATCAAATCTAACTAACTCCTATTCTTATAACTTATCTAAAATAACACTAACAAGGGCTTAATAAATACTAACCTAGAAGCTTAAATTTGACGAATGTCACATAAAATGATCAAATTAAAGTAATTTCCAAAATGTCAAATTTCCTCATTTTTTTATATGTGACACAACTAAGTTAAGCTCATTTTGACCAATTTTTATGATTTTTGGAGATGTAAAAAAGGTTCAAACAATTTTTACAAAACAAGGTATCACAGCTTGTCAAGCAACTTACACCCTCTTAGTAAAAAAGTCATTTGAGGAGTTCTACTTAGTGTTTTTCAGCAATTTTAGTTGGGTTAGAAACCTAACACATAAAGGAAGCCTTTAATAGAAGAATCACTCATTTTGGATGCGTTATGAGGAAGTTATGGTACCTTTAAGTTGCATCCACACATCTGTCATTATTTGACAGATTGCACACTTAACTTATTTAAATTGTTTAACACCTCAAAACTCTATATTTTTTAGTTAGGTCAGATTCATATGAACCCTAACTCATAAAAGAAGATTCCAGAAGAATAATAATTCATTTTGACTAAATAATCAAAGAGATACCGTCATGCAAAGTAGGCTTTACCTACTGGTGGATTCACTGTTGCACAACCAAAAGGTTTTGGATGTTTGGAGGGTCAAGACTCCATATTTTTTTAGTCAAACTACTTTGGTTGAAAAGATAACTCATATACTTAACTCTCAAAAGAAGAATAATCCTATTTCACTAAGTTTTGAGGGAGTTATAGTATTTCCAACATGCATGTGACAATCTGTCTGAATTTTAGTTTCTGCATAACAAATTTGTATCAAGATTTCAAAAGGTCAAATCCACATCTTTTTTAGTGAGACTAGATGCATTTGAAAGATAACTAAATAACCTCCACTATAGATGAAAAAAAAAGCATTTTGGAAGATTAATCGAAGAGTTATGCTCGTTCAAACTAGGATTTACCTACTGTTGAACTCTAGTTGGACACTTGATTCGGTACGAGTGTTTGGGGGTCAAAACTCAATATTTTTGAGTGAGAGCACTTGGATTAGAACCCCAACTCATAGAATAAACTTTTAGAAAAAGATTCATGCCATTTGGCAAGATATGGGCGACATAGGTACAAGAGAGTAATCTGTCAGCTCCAAGAATGCTATTTTTATGAATCAAAACCCACATGCAATGTGTTTTTGCTTAGATTTCTTGAGTTCCGTTTGTTTGGGTCATGGATTATCACCATTATAGAGATATTTTACATATCTTTGGTGTATAATCTACCCTTAGAACTAAGAAAATCGTAGATGAGATGAAAAGCAACTTAAAAGCACAAAAGTTTGGGTTTTTCACCAAAATTTGTAAGTAGAAGATGAACATGAAGTTATTACCTTTCTTAAGTGATGAGAGGGATTCAATATCTTCAATAATCTTTCTAAAATGATGGATTTGGGGTGAAAATCGGCTGGAAGTAACGGAGAAGAAGAGAGGAGATGAGAGAAAATGAGAGAATTTTTGGAGAAAGAGAAGTGGGAAATGAGGGAAATGAGAGATTTTTTACTTTTTATATGTAGGGTTTTGGGGGAAAGGGGTAGGCGGCTGGCCACTAGGGCCCAACCCATAAAATTTTATATATATTTTTTTAAAAGCCCAAAATTTGATTAAAAAAGTGCAATTTTTCCCAATTTGTGATATTTTTTCTCAAAATGCAAGCCTATTTTTGGTTAAATTCTATAAAAACAAAAGTTTTATAGTTCATACATTAAAACTTCATATTTTATATAATTTGGATACAAATTAAAGCATTTGACATTATATTAGACATTTCAGATAGTTACAGATCGAAACCGGACTTTCTAAGCAACTATCGGGAATTCTAATGAATTTTAGCCATTCAGTTCTGAATAGCTCCTATTCAAAAAATCCTTTTAATGTTTTTTTCTAATAAAATTTTAATAGATGCTACCCTGGAAGCTTCCGACTTCACAGTTGTCACAGTCTCCCCTTGTTAGAGAAATTTCGTCCCGAAATTTAATGACTACTACTTCCAATGGATTCCTTTGCAAACAAGTGAGGATATTTGCATTTCATGAAATCCTCTCGCTCCCATGTAAATTCCAGTCCATACATTGAGTTCCAACGAACTTTTATAGTTGGAATCTTATTATGCCTTAATCGCTTGATCTCTCGGTTAAGAACTTCAACCGGTTACTCCATAATGCACATTTGTACATTGACTTGAATCTCTTCCAATGGTAATACTAATGATTCGTCAGATAGACATTTCTTGAGATTCGATACATTAAGTGTATCGTGAATGGCACTGAGCTCTTGTGGCAGCCTGAGTTTGTAAGCGACTGCTCCGATTATTTCCACTATAGCTTGTGGCAGCCTGAGCTTGCCCTTCTTTCCAAAACGTATCACCTTTCCATGGTGACACTTTTAGTAGCACTTTATCGCCTACTTGGAACTCTAACGGTTTTCTGCGATTATCGGCATAACTTTTCTGGCGATCCTATGCTGCTTTCAGTCTTTCTTGAATTGTCTTGATCTTGTCTGTGGTTTCTTGTACAATGTCTGGCCTTGTAAGTTGTCTATCACCAACTTCCAACCAACTAAGTGGATATCTGCATTTGCGTCCATAAAGTGCTTCGTATGGCGCACATCGAATACTGGTATGATAGCTATTGTTTAAGAGAATTCGATTAACGGTAAATGATCATCCCAGTTACCTCCAAATTCTATCACACATGCATGCAACATATCCTCTAAGGTTTGGATAGTCCTCTCTGTTTTCCCGTCCGTTTGAGGATGATAAGATGTGCTTAAATCCAACCTTGTGCCCAACGCTTTTTGTACTGCCTGCCAAAACCGTGACGTAAAGCGGTTGTCTCTGTCTAAGATGATAGAAATGTGTTGATCATAATTCCTCTCGATGATTTGAATATGATTCGTTTTGTATACTTACTGAAATTCCATTGTTTAAGCTTCTGTTAATATTCAGTGATAGCATACGCTGATTACCATCAGCGATCGCTGAAGATCAAGGAACAACAAGCTTATCTTTGAAGACCTGAAGATCAGCTATCACAGCAGAAGATCATTCAGCAAACGTCAAGACCCTAGCTGAAGAAAGAGATAATCAGCTAAGTGAACTGAAGTGGTTCAGCGGTAGCAGCGATTATCTAATCAAAGTGTGAAGTCTTGTGAAGCCTCAGCGATACTGAAGTTCATCCTTTAAGTTTCAGAATCAGCGATCAAATGAAGCTTCCTTTACAAGATTAAAGATTGATCTTATCCTCGATGCACAAAAGTCAAACCTAATACCTTGTCAGAAAAGGACGTACGAATTTTCTCTTTTGTCCCCATCATATCTGATATGGTACTATTCATATTCGGCCAAAAACATGGCTGTCTTATTAGCATGGACAGGCTTCCTATCCAAGCTTGACACGTGGCATATACCTTTTGTCTTGCATTAAATGCAAACGGGTATAAATAAGATGAAGATATCTTCTTCATCTTAATGCATGCTTCATTCTAACCTAAACCCTCTTTATTTCTTTCTTCCTTCTTCTTGTGCATCAAACTTTGTGTTTCTTAGTTACAATAGAATATGTTTTTAACTTGTTCTTATTCCGCTTGTAACTGTAAATTTGTTTATGATATATAAAGTAAGATAAAAACCAATATCTGTGTGTTTGTATTCAACCCCCCCCCCCCCTTCCCTCTACAAATTTGTTACTTATTATTGAACTCTTGTAGTCCCTTTAGAGTAGTGTTTGCTTCTTTTATCTATAAAATATTTTTCTTCTAAACTATTTTAAAATGTCAAACCCTAATACGAACTACAATGATAATGGATCTTTAGCTAAACCTCCAAGATTTACCCATGATAATTTTCCATTATGGAAGGAAAGAATGTCTCTATTTCTAGAAGGATCTGACCTAAAGATCCTCTACTATATAGAAAACGGACCATTTGTTCCTACAACTATTGTACCTGGTGTTCCTGCCACCACTACTACTCCAGCCATCCCTGAAATGAGTATCATTAAAACTCCTAATCGATGGACTGAAAAAAATAAGAAAGAAATTTCTATTGATTCAAAAGCTAGATCTATAATAGCAATATCTTTACCAGATGAAGTCTATCATTCTGTTATGAAGACGAGGACTTCTAAGGCCATGTGGGATACTCTATGTATCCAATATGAAGGAACCTCTGAAGTACAAGTCACGAGGTGCATAAACCTTGTAAGACAATATGAGAGTTTTATGTATCATAAAGGTGAATCTCTTTCTCAAATTCACCAGCGTTTCAACTATTTGTTGATTGATCTTAAATCAGTAAACAGAGTGTACTCTAACGCTGAAATACTGACCAAATTCATGGAGGCACTTCCCGATCAATGGGCAGTGTACACTACATGTTTAAAGTTGTCAAAGAATCTTGAAACTCTTTCCTTAAGTGCTTTATACGGAATGCTCATAATTGAGGAACAATCTCAACTTTTGAGGAAGAACCTCATAAATGAACTCAAAGGTGCCAAAAGTACTTCTTTGGCACTTGTGACTTCAGACGCAACTCCTCCTAAAAATACTTCTTCTTCTACTATTACCTCCATCACTGAATTAAGTCAAACTGATTCAGAAGATCAACAAACTGATGCTGACATCTCTAAGTTTCATAACTCTCTAGCTCTCTCAACAAATAATTTTAAAAGATTTGCTAGAAAGAGCAACTTTCGAAAACCTTCAAATCTCTCTGACTCTGAAAAGGAAAAGACAATGCCCGCTGAGAAAGTCTCAACTATATGCTTCAACTGTCAGCGAAAAGGTCACTTCGCAAGTGAATGTAGATCAAAGAAAGTTGCAGCTCCTACCACCTCCTAGACCTCTGATAAAAAGGAGAATTAAAGGTAAGCCTCGGGTCAACCCGCGCTCGTTGTTGCCTGTATAGCTTTCTAGAGTAGAGATCTAGCAACGCATTCTATGAACAGATCATTGGTATTGGATGTATCGTTAGGCTGTGCCTAAAGTAGCTAAATAAGTAGTTAAAGTAAGCTCCTGGCTAAAATGAAAACAAATACAAGGATCTGAAGAAATACCAGCAAAAAGGTAAAGGCCTTATCGCTGAAGAAGTTGATTGGGACGGTGAAGACGACTGGGCCAAAACCTCTGAAGAGTCTGGCTCTGATGAACAAGATCTTGCCTTCTTGTGTCTAATGGCAAGAATAGAGGACGCTGAATAAGCTACTGAAACTTCTTCCTCTGAGTCCCTTCTACTCAGGTAACCATTCCCTCTATATCTTTACTCTCTGAAAGTGATAACTTGTCAGCCCTCGATGCTATGATTGTTGATTTTTATAATACTTTAAATGGAAAGATTAAGGCCTAGAAAATTAACACTGATTTATCTGAGAAATTAAAAAATTTCCATATAAGAATCAAAGAACTTTCTAAAATTGAGGAAACTCTCAAGGACCAAGTATTTGCAAATCAAACCATAAGCATCGAGAAGCAGCAAGCTATTATTGATAGGGAAAAGGCAATCGTTGATCTTAAGTCTGAAAAGGCAACCATCGAAGGATGGTGTAAAGGTTCTGAAAAAGTAAATAAGATCATCAATGCCCAAATACCTATGAAAGTAAGAAGTGGGTTAGGCTTTAACCCTGAAAAGGAAGAATCAGAGAATGATCGTTCCATGCTCAAATTTGGAATGTTTTTTTCTTCTATCCCTGATCCTTCTTCTTCAACTTCTTCCCCTTCAATTAAAGAGAAGTTTCTTGTGATAAATTCTAAGAAGGTGATCAGGAACGAGTTTCTTGACCAAGTTCCTAAGAATAAAATCGCTCAGAATAGGAACAAGAAATCCTTAGAGAAAAATTCTAAATCTGGGAAGAAGGGCTCTGACTATTCTCAGAGACCAACCCCCAGAATTAAGATAGATCTCACTCCTACCCCTGAAAAGGTTGTCATACCTCCAAGGACTATGGATAAAGGAATTCTTGGTGCTATCCCTGAAAAAGTTCCTCCTTTCTCTCTAAATTCCAAACCCTTTAAATATAGGAAGTGCTATCACTGTGGTGAAACTACCCACATTGCAAGTAAATGTCCTAGCGCTACTAGAGCTGATAAACTAGCTCATGGAAAGAAAGTAGCTCAAGCTGATAAATCAGCGAGAGTAAAATCCACCAAGGTTGCAAAACCCACAAAGGTGAAGATATCCACTGAAAAGAGTTCTTCAGCTAGTAGCTCCTCCGCCAATCCTTTATCTAACCAAGCAGGATCCATAGTAGTATGGGTACCTTTAAACAATTAATCTTTTGTTGTATGCAGAGTGCCAAAGGTATCTGGTATCTTAATAGTGGATGCTCAAGGCATATGACTGGCAGAAAATCTCTACTCTCTGATTACAAAGAAGAAGCTGGTCCATTAGTGACCTTTGGTGGAAATGACAAAAGATACACTAAAGGTTATGGAATTCTATCCAACGGAGCCACATAGTTTTCTCGTGTTGCCTACGTTGAGGGACTAAAGCACAATCTTTTGAGCGTTAGTCAGTTATGTGACAAAGACTTCAAAGTTCTATTCTTAAAGAATAGATGTGTTGTCACTGACGGAAATGATAAGCTTGCCCTAATAGGCAAAAGAGTGGAAAATGTGTATGTCATAAATATGAATAGTTCTCACTCTGAGAACATGTGCTTTATCTCTAAAGCATCCACTTACATAAACTAGTTATGGCATAAAAGACTCTCTGACCTCAACTTTAAGACAATAAATGATTTGTCTCAAAAATATCTAGTCAGAGATCTCCCAAATCATACCTTTACAAAGGAATCTCCTTGTTTAGCGTGTGAAAAGGGAAAGCTGACAAAAGCCTCCTACAGGTCAAAGAAGATTTCTTCAGTGACCGCTCCTCTTCAGTTACTCCATATGGGTCTATTTGGAGCTGTCAATGTCCAATCTATTTCTGGAAAGCAATATAGTTTGGTGATTGTTGATGAATACTCCAGATACACATGGGTGTTCTCCCTTCGATCCAAAAGTGATACCCCTGAAATGATAATTTCTTTTATCAAAAGGATGGAAGTTCCGAACAATCTGATTGTTCGTTCCATAAGAAGTGATCATGGTACTGAATTCAAAAATAGCACTATGGTGAATTTCTTTGAAGATAAAGGCATCTCTCACAACTTTTCCTCAGTGAGAACTCCTTAGCAAAACGGTGTTGCTGAAAGAAGAAATCGAACTATCATTGAAGCGTCTCGCTCAATGCACAGCGAATCGCATCTACCAACTCAGTTCTGGGCTGAAGCTGTCAACACAGCGTGCTTCACTCAAAATCGATCCCTGATAGTTAAGCGATTTAAGAAGACCCCCTATGAATTGTTTCATGGGAGAAGACCCATTCTGAAATATTTCCATATTTATTAGATGTAGATGTTACATTCTGAATGACAGAGATCATTTGGGTAAGTTTGATCCAAAGGCAGACGATGGTATATTTCTTGGATACTCCTCTGTATCTAAGTCTTTCAGAGTCTTCAACAAAAGAAGACAACATGTTGAAGAATCCATGCATGTTAACTTTGATGAATCTCGTGCCATTCATACTTCTCATACTCATGATGAAGAATTGAATGCTTGGATGAGATCTCATTATGGGGAACCTAAAACGTATTTCAGTAATCAACCTCCTGCTGAAGCATGTGATGACGAATTTCCTATAAATCCTTCAAGTGACAATCATCAATCTTCAAGGATGAATGTTACTCCTCTGAATCAGATTCCTGTTGCTGATTCCTCTCTTGGAAATTTCTCAGTGCACAACCAAACTATGTCTGAAAATCAATCCCCTGAATTGATTTTAAATGATGTACCTGTTGCTGAAACAACAAGTCCAATTCCAGAAACTAAAGAACAAGTCGCTGAATCTGCTGTAGATCTTGATCTCTCTCCTCAACCTCCAGCTCAACGATGGACTGCGAATCATCCAATAAATCAAATTATTGGTGATCCCAATGCAGGTATCAAGATACGTAGAGGTACATGTAATATATGTCTTTATGTTAACTTCATTTCTCTCTCTGAACCTAAGAAGATAGATCAAGCTATCTCTGATCCTAGCTGGATTTCAGCTATGCAAGAAGAACTAACTGAATTTCGTAGAAATAAAGTTCAGAATCTTGTTCGTAGAGCCTCTGATAAAACTGTCATAGGAACCAAATGGGTTTTCAGAAATAAGCTAGATAAAAACGGGACTATAATTCGCAATAAGGCTAGACTTGTTGCTCAAGGTTATAGATAGGAAGAAGGGATTGACTATGATGAGACCTTTGCACCTGTAGCTCGCTTAGAAGCCATAAGACTCTTTTTAGCTTCTGATGCCCATAAAGACTTCAAAGGTTTTCAAATGGATGTTAAAAGTGCTTTTTTAAATGGAAAACTCAGCGAGGAAGTTTATGTTGAACAACCCCGTGGTTTCTCAGACACTAACGATCCTGGTTATGTTTTCAAACTTGAAAAAGCTCTTTACGGGTTAAAACAAGCTCCTAGAGCTTGGTATGATACCCTTTCTAATTTTCTTCTTAAAGAAAAATTTGTTCGTGGTAAAATTGACCAAAGCCTGTTTTTAAGAAAATATAAAGGTCATACCATACTCGCTCAGATATATGTCGATGACATTATCTTTGGTTCCACAAGACCCAAATTGTGTACTCGTTTCGCTGCAAGAATGCAAAAGCAATATAAAATGAGTGTGATAGGTGAACTAACATATTTGTCAAAGCAAATATGTTAAAGACATGCTGAATAAATTCGACATGAATCAATGCTCAGTGATGAAGACCCCTATGGCACCTCCTCTGACTTTGAACAAGGATCCCAATGGGAAACCAGTCAATGTCACTGCCTATCGAGGGATGATTGGATCTCTGCTGTATCTTACAGCGAGTAGACCTGATATCATGTATTCTACATGTCTCTGCGCTCGGTATCAAGCTGAACCAAAGGAATCCCATATAATCGCTGTAAAGCGAATCTTCAGATACCTGAAAGGAACTCCAAATCTAGGTCTTTGGTATCTCAAAGGCTCAGGATTTGATCTTATTGGTTATTCTGACAGTGACTTTGCAGGTTGTAAGATAGATAGAAAGAGCACCACTGGTGGGTGTCAGCTACTACGTGGAAAGATAATCAGTTGGACAAGCAAAAAGTAAAACTCAGTGTCCACCTCCACCGCTGAAGCTGAATATGTAGCCGCTGGTAGTTGTTGTGCTCAAATCCTTTGGATGAGAAATCAACTCAGAGACTATGATCTCAAGCTCTCTAAAATTCCTATTTATTGTGATAGTACTAGTGCTATTGCCATTGCTAACAGTCCTGTACTTCACTCCAAAACCAAGCACATTGAGATCCGATATCACTTTATCAGAGATCATGTGACGAATGGTGAAGTTGAGCTTCATTTTGTACCCACTGAATATCAGCTCGCTGATCTTTTCACCAAGCCTCTTGATGAAACTAGATTCAATCTACTTATCAGCGAACTTGGTATGTTGAACGCTGAATAATTATTTATTCAGTGACTTACAACAAGTGATACAAATAAATCCTTCAAACTTTTCATTCGCTGAACTCTGATTCAGCGATATCTGGGCCATCTCCTCAGGTATTATCTTCTAATCTTTATCACTCATTTATATCTTTTCTCATCAAAGAATGAATCTCTGAAAATAAAACTCCTTACTGACAATCCTTTATTGTCATTGATGAAGATTTTAAATTAATAATGATACTTTCCTTATGGATAATTATCATTATAATCTTTTAAAAATAAGAAAAGGTTCAAAAGACTCAATCTGATATGATGCAGATGCTCACCAAGCTCTCTGAGGCTAGTTCCTCTTTCACTGCTGCTGATCGGACTACGCTTCAGGAAAATGATAAGAAACTCAAGGACATTCATTCTAATGTTCGCACTCTGATGGTGCACTGTCTACCTCCTGATAACATTGAGGGGAAGAGATGGGCCAAAGAGTTTGCAGATGAACTCATTGCGGAGCACAACCGTACGTTCCCTGGTGAAAAGATTTCTCCGTATATCCAGCGAACGAGATCTTCCCTCCGTGAAGGGTTGGCTGCTGAAGCTGAAGAAGATGATGATGATACTGAGGAAGATGATGAAGAAGAAGAAGAAGATCCTATCCCTCATTATGGGGGAATGGATGATGATGAAGATGACGATGACATTGGAAGTGCCTTAGAGCACTTTAGAATGTCTACGCCTGGAGTCTCTCATCAAGAGCCTTTGGGGGACGGACAACATCCCTCTCAGGGACAAGCCGATCCCTCAGGCAAAGGAAAAGAAGTGGTAAATCTGGATGCCACTATCCCATTATCTGAGGGGGAGACCACTAATGAGGTATCTCTTACTCGTATCCCTTATACTACACCTCTCTCTGGAACCCCCACACCTCCTTCACCTACAAAAACTCTCTCTGATAAATATTTTTCCTCCTCTCCTTCCCTCAGTGATCCCCGTCCCCCAAAGGACTCCACTTCATGGAAGGAACCTTCTTCCGAAGAGCAGTTTATGTACATAATAGAAACTGACTCTGAAGAAGAAGAGGGCCTTATTCCCAGGCGTCGCGTTCAAAAGCCGATCATAAGCGAGCCTGAAGAAGTTGAAAGACGAATAAACTTCCTTAGGGAATTCGAAGCAAGAAGAATAAGGGTGCCTCAAGCTGAACCCATAGATGCTGTACCAATAAGGATGGTAGAGGAATTCTACTTTCTGTCTAGCGAAGATAGAGAACAAGCATTGGAAGCACAACGTATCAGGGATGAGAAGACAAAGCAAACTGAGAATGATCTTGCTTTAGCAAGGAAATTACTCAGGGAAGACTCTGCTTAAGACAAGGCGGCCAAGGAACAATTGAAAAAGAGTGAAAGGGTCACTGAAGCTCTTGTACAGAAAGAACTTGCACAGGAAAACTTGAATGTAGATCCAATCCTTGCTCAACAAAAGATTCTAAGTGCACTATCCGCTGAAGCCACAATTCAGAAAGACAAAGAGCTTGACTGGTGCACTGATAGACTGAAATTTCGAAGAACTGAGGCCAAAATCATTCATGCAACTATTCAAGGGCGAGACTCCAACAGAGGTGGTCCAAAGGTATATGTAAGAATGACAAGGACAAACAGAACTGAGAGAGAAGAAGCAAAGTTCTTAAGGATTTATGGATACACTGAATGGTTAGAAATCAGAGACGCCATTCAGGGTTCCAAATCCAAATTCAAGGATGTGGTGGAAAGAGTACTGGATCAATTGCTGCAAAGGATGTCACAACACGTGCAAGTTCCCCCTCTCCCTGAGTCATCAAAGAAGAAAAGATCAACTACTGAAGGTAGTACAAGCTCTAAAAATGAGCATGAAACCAAATTTGATTATCATAGCATTCTTGGTCATCTTGAAATCCCTGATATTTCAATGCTACGTACCTCTCTTCCTCAAGATCGAAGATACGAAGAAGATGAAATCATCTCACTACCTGAACCTGGTATGGTATTCTTGGATAATGAAGGGTTCTTATGACTCTTCAGAAACCAAGAAATTGGCAAGGCCCCATCCTCTCTCGTAAAGATCATGCTATGGTGCTGCTGGTCAGATACCCCTCTGATGAATCGACAAAAAACGCTTTATGAGAATGAGCTACAAAGAAGAAACGAGAACATCTCTGATTAGTCATAGTTTTCTATTTCCTTTGTAATATTCTTTCAGTGTACAAGTACTTCACTTTTATTATTGTAATTTCATTTCCCTGTAATTTCTTCAGATTATATTTAATGAAATTCAATCAGAGTACTTTACTCCATCTATGTACTGAAAAGATCCCTGAAATAAGTAAAAGGGACAATAAACATAAGAGTTATGTTTTCTTCAAACTATACTTTACTCACTGATTCTTCACTTTGAAAAATTAATCAGTGAATGTACTTTATGCTTATTTACTTGTAAAAATTGTTCTTTCATATCCTTATAAATGAAACTCAATTCAGATAGTAGACTAGCTGAAAAAGATTATACAGATAGTACTTAGAAAATTCACTTCAGATTTTTCTTAAGTTCTTACTAGTCTCTTAAAGCAATTTTCCTATGTTGCTTAATCATAATCAAATAAGGGGAAATTGTTGATCATAACTTCTCTCGATGATTTGAATATGATTCCTTTAGTATACTTAGTGAAATTCCATTGTATAAGCTTTTGTTAATATTCAGCGATAGCATACGCTGATTAGCATCAGCAATCGCTGAAGATCAAGGAACAACAAGCTTATCTCTGAAGACCTGAAGATCAGCTATCACACCAGAAGACCATTCATCAAAAGCCGAAGACCCTAGCTAACTAAAGAAAGAGATATTCAGCTAAGTGAACTGAAGCGGTTCAACGATTATCTAATCAAAGTGTGAAGTCTTGTGAAGCCTCAGCGATACTAAATTTCATCCTTGAAGTTTCAGAATCAGCGATCAAATGAAGCTTCCTCTACAAGATTGATCTTATCCTCGATGCACAAAATTCAAACCTAATACCTTGTCAGAAAAGGACGTACGAATTGTGTCTTATGTCCCCATCATATCTGATATGGTATTGTTCATATTCGGCCAAAAACATGGCTGTCTTATTAGCAAGGATAGGCTTCCTATCCAAGGTTGACACGTGGCATATACCTTTTGTCTTGCATTAAATGCAAACGGGTATAAATAAGATGAAGATATCTTATTCATCTTAATGCATGCTTCCTTCTAACCTAAACCCTCTTTATTTCTTTCTTCCTTCTTGTTGTGCATCAAACTTAGTGTTTCTTAGTTACAATAGAATAGGGTTTAAACTTGTTCTTATTCCGCTTGTAACTGTAAATTTGTTTATGATATATAAACTAATTTAAAAACCAAAATCTGTGTGTTTGTTTTCAACCCCCCCCCCCTTCTACAAACTGTTTATTTATTATTGAACTCTTGTAGACCTTTTAGGGACCAAGAAAATGAGTACTCCATGACACATAACGATCTCATTGATGTATAGTTGCACACATCTTTCCGTTTTAAAATCTTCTCGCATAGGCAGGAGGTGTGCAGATTTCGTGAGTCGATCCATAATAACCCAAATCGAATCGTGACCCTTCTTAGTTCTGGGCAACTTGGTCACAAAATCCATTGAGATCTGCTCCCACTTCCATTTTGGGATCTCCGGTTGTTGCAGAAGACTGGATGGCTTTTGATGTTCAGCCTTGACTCTCGCGCAGGTCAGACATATACTTACATACAAGGCTACGTCCTTCTTCATTCCTAGACACCAATAATATTCCTTCAGCTCTTTGTACATCTCATCGGCTCCTGGATCAGTCGCATACCTGGAGTGATGAGCTTCGTTCAAAATCGTTGTTTGCAGATGGTCGACCTTTGGTACCCAAACTTTATTCTTAAAGTAATTTACTCCATCTGATCGTATCTCGAATTCTTTCTCCAAGTGGTACAAGGGCTCATGCTCGAAATTTTATTCTTTCAACGCTTCTTTTTGTGCTTCAAGAATTTGGGTCTTTAGACTCGGTTGAACCATCATTCCCATAGCTCCTGCTTTCGTCGGTTTTACTCTTTCTTTCCTACTTAATGCATCTGCTACGACATTAGCCTTAATCACGTCGCATAACGGTTCATTAATCCAAATAAATGATGATTACTTTTCTAATCGTCATTACTTTTTACTCCTTTTTCGGCCACGTGTCCTCCACGATCATCCATCTCATATAATCAATGGCTTCGTCATCTTCTTCACTTTTTAGCAATTTTTCCCTCCGAAACATAATCTCTGTTTTTCTTGAACTTCATTCGAACTCGGATCCTCACTCTCTGTCTACAATGTCGACTTCAAATGTTGATATGCCCATCCAAACTGGAAAATCGTGTTTTAGCAACAGTGATTCATCATCAAATGAAGGCACTATCAAAAGTGTACCTAAAAAGATCATGATTGGATCAATGGAGGTTAATCTGGATGTTGATCCAATGCTAGAAGACACTGCCACAAAAGGAAATCTTGAAGCCGGTCCTTCGAACCCTAACCCTAATCCAAAACCTAACAGTCATTCATCTGCAATTGGGCAAACACAAGTAGAACCAATCGAAGTACCTTCTGAATCTGTTGGAGGTATCAATGATTCACAATTTGTTGCTGGTACTACTCAAGAAGAAAGTTATGGACCTGATCTTACAAAACTATATGTTCTAGAGCAAAAGAAGATGGACATTAAGAAAAATAATTGTGTTCTTAATATTCGTTCAACTGACTTTAATAATGAACAAAAAATTTTGATTGAAATTTTGAAGAAGCATCCTATTAAAGCTCTGCTTACAAAGACGTTTTTGGTACCTGAGTCCCATTACAACAACGGGGGTTTCATGCTGAAATTGATGAAGAAGAAAATGATTTATCTTCGTTTGTTCATGGTTATAGGTTCTCTATTAAAAAAAAATTCATCATACAAGTCCGGAGTTTTAACGAAAAAACATAAACATAAAATCCAAACAAATTTCAAATTAAAATATAATTGATGTCGTCGCGCCTACAAGTGAGCGTTTCAGATAACCTTTCTTACTCCTGAAAAACATGATAAAACAATGGTCAACTACAAAGAGTTGGTGAGTTCAGAGGTTTTTAAATGCATAAAACTCTTTTGTATGCAAAGTGTGAAATGGCGATGCGGATGTTCGTATCGACTTTTATCATTTTAACTTCTTATGAGCAAAAATACAAATTTTAAATACACATGATATCAAATTATTGAGCCACTACTAAACCTCAAGCGACATTCTACGCCCCACGAACTACCTCAGAGGTGGACCTAAAGTCCACATGTGTAGAGCATTCTTAATTGATAATGTGCACCCCTACTTGCCAGTTAGGTGGGTATGTCAACCAAATAGCGTTATCCACAAATATCATCGGCTCAAACATTTAGAGTTAAATAGTAGTGTAACACGGGGACTTCACATAACTCAACATATCATGTAATATAAATTTGCTTATTGTATATATTTATATGTTTTTCATTTAACAATATAAATCAAATCAATTATATTCATAACCACATGCTTTTCACCCCAAAACGTTTAAAACACGTAAAAGAGGGGCTGTGAATACGCACCATATAGCAAAAAGCTCCAATCAACAAAGCACGATCCACACCTACCCGTCGGCCTACCGTTTCCCTATCAAAGAGAAATACCCAAAATGGTCACTTATATGCCTAATGATTACTATGAGTGCGCTTATAAGTCCTTATATGTCCAACTTGGTCTATTATTGTCCCGTTATACATAATGCACATATGTTCTTTAAGGAAATAATTTATACCAAAAATATAATGTATATTTTTTTAAGTGATCCTAATTTATGAAATCAAATAGTTTCAGAATTTCATTTCCTGACAGAAACTATAAGTCCCAAAAATGCATGCACAATTCTGTCAAATTTGGACAGAGTGCACACTCATTTTGTTTTGATTAATTGAACCTCAAATCACCATCTTTTTGAATGAAACTAGTGGCATTTGAAAGATAACTCATTAAATTAAAATCCAGAAGAAAAATCAAGTGATTTGGATGAATATTCAAAAAGTTATGGTCGTTCAAAGTAGGGTTTACCTACTTGTGAACTTCCAGATGCACCTTCATCTTGCTATGAGGAATTGGGGGGTCAAAACTCAATGTTTTTTAGTGAAACCACTTGGATTAGAACCCCAACTCACTAAATAAACTTTTATAAGAAGATTTATGATATATGAATATATTATTTGCAAGAAATGGACGATTTATTCACATGCATGAAATCTGCCAGCATCAAAAATCACCATTGTTGTTCTAAATCACATAAAATCATGTTTTCACCTATTTTCTTGAGTTTTATTGTGTGGATCATAGATTACCACCATTGTTTAAACATTTTTACTTGTTTTGGTGCACAATCTCTCCACAAACTCAGAAATTTCGGATATTCGTAGCTAGAAAATGTAAGAAAAGTGGTTTTTTCACCCAAAATTTGCAAGAAAAAGATGAAGATGATGTAAATACTTACTTGTATGATGAAGAGAGCACCAAAAAATTCAATAATCTCGCTACTTGATGGATAATCTTGTAGAATTTGGCTGGAGTTCTTTGGAAAGAAAAGAGAGGGAAAAGAGTGAAGGACCAATATATCTGGGACCCAGCTTGCCTCTCTTCCTGAAGCGTTAATCTGTACATCGTCCATAGGTAACACCAACGTTTCATCTGCTAGGCATTTCTTTAGATTTGACACATGAAATGTGTCGTGGATGGCGCTTAGATTTTGTGGTGACCTTAATTTGTACGCCACTGGTCCAACTCTTTCGAGTATTTCGAATGGACCAATATATCTGGGACCCAGCTTGCCTCTCTTCCTGAAGCGTACCAGTCTCTTCCATGGCGACACTTTTAAAAGCACTTTGTCTCCCACTTGAAACTCCAACGGCTTTCTCTGATTATTCGCATAACTCTTCTGACGATCTCTTGCTGTCTTGAGTCTTTCTTTGATGGTTGAGATCTTGTCAGTGGTTTCCTGAATAATATCGGGCATTGTCAATTGTCTATCGCTGAATTTCTACCCAGCTAAGCGGCGATCTACATTTACGACAATATAGAGCTTCATACGGCGCACACTGTATGCTGGTGTGATAGTTGTTGTTGTAGGAGAATTCAACAAGTGGCAGGTGGGTGTGCCAAATCCCACCGAAATATATTGCACATGCCCGTAACATATCCTCTAGCGTTTGGATAGTTTTTTCTGACTATCCATCCGTCTGAGGATGATACGCAGTGCTATAATCCAAACGTGTACCTAGTGCCTTTTGAAGAGATTGCCAAAATCGTGACGTAAATCGTGTATCCCTATCCGAAATAATGGAAGTAGCCACACCATGACGTGTAACTATCTCGTTGATGTAGATTTGGGCACGCCTTTCCATACTAAAATCTTCGCGAATAGGAATGAAATGAGCAAATTTAGTGAGTCGGTCCACTATAACCCATATAGTATCGTGCCCCTTTCTGGTTCTGTGTAGCTTGGTTACGAAATCCATGGCTATTTGCTCCCATTTCCATTGTGGTATTTCAGGCTGTTGAAGTAAACCAGATGGTTTCTGATGTTCGGCCTTTACCTTAGCACAAGTCAGGCACTTGCTTACGAACACGACAATATATTTCTTCATTGTTGGCCACCAATAATACTCCTTCAAATCCTTATACATTTTATCTGCTCTTGGGTGAATAGAATATCTGGATCGATGGGCTTCGGCTAAATTGGTTGATCGTAGATTACCAATCTTCGGTACCCATACATCATTCTTAAAGTAATGCACCCCATCTGCTTGCATTTCAAGTTCTTTCTCTAAGTGCTGCAAGGTTTTATTCTTCAAGTTCTTTTCCTTCAAAGCTTCTCCTTGTGCTTCCAGAATTTGAGTTTTTAAACTCTTCTGGACCATCATTCCCATAGCACGTGCTCTTTTCGGTTTTACTCTTTCCTTTCGGCTTAATGCGTCGGCTACTACGTTAGCCTTGCCTGGATGGTACTTTATTTCACAGTCGTAATCACTAAGTAGCTCGACCCATCTTCTTTGTCTCATATTGAACATTTTCTGGTCAAGAATATGTTGAAGGCTCTTGTGATCCGTGAAGATAGTACACTTAGTACCGTAGAGATAATGTCTCCAGATCTTGAGTGCGAACACCACCGTTCCTAGCTCCAAATCATGAGTAGTGGAATTCTTATCGTGAATCTTCAGTTGTCTTGATGCGTATGCAATAACTTTGTCTTTTTGCATCAACACGCATCCCATTCCCTGATGTGAAGCATCACAGTAGACAACGAAGTTATCCACTCCTTCGGGTAGAGCTAGAATCAGTGCGTTGCATAACTTATGTTTGAGAGTTTGGAATGCTTCCTCTTGTTTGTCCCCACAAATAAACTTCTTATCTTTCTGAGTCAGGGTCGTCAGTGGTTGCGCGATCTTGGAGAAATTCTCAATAAATCGTCGATAATAGCCTGCTAACCCAAGAAATTGGCGGATCTCGGTTGGTGCCTTTGGGGCTTCCCATTTTTTAATGGCTTCAATTTTAGCTGGATCAACTTGGATTCCTTTTTCATTCACTACGTGGCCAAGAAAGTGCACTTCACGAATCCAAAATTCGCATTTAGAGAATTTTGCGTACAACTTTTCGTTTCTGAGCAATTTCAATATCAAATTTAAATGTTGTCCGTGCTCCTTCTTATCTCGCGAATAAATAAGTATGTCATCTATAAACACGATCAAGAATTTGTCTAGATACGGTCGACGTACTCTATTCATCAAATCCATGAAAACTGTTGGTGCGTTTGTTAGACCAAATGGCATAACTAGGAACTCGTAATGACCGTATCGAGTCCTAAAGGCCGTCTTGGGGATATCCTCTTCTCGCACTCTCATTTGATGATATCCAGACCTAAGATCGATCTTCGAGAAGTACGTTGCACCTTGAAGTTGGTCAAACAGATCATCAATCCGGGGAAGGGGGTATCGGTTCTTAATAGTCAACTTGTTGAGTTCCTTGTAATCGATACACATTCGAAAAGATCCATCTTTCTTCTTAACAAATAAAATTGGGGCTCCCCAAGGTGAAGAGCTAGGTCTGATGAATCCTTTGTCGAGTAATTGCTGAAGTTGTTCCGACAGCTCTTGCATCTCTGATGGTGCTAACCAATATGGGGCTTTCGCCACTGGCGCGGCTCCAGGAATTAATTCTATGTGGAACTCCACTTGTCTTGGTGGGGGTATTCCAGGCAATTCATCCCGGAATAGTTCAGGAAAATTCCGAACTATAGGAATATCTTGATGCGTTTTTCTTTATCCTTCTTATCCATGATGTGAGTTAGAAAAACAATGCAATCATTTCTCTAATACTTTCGCATCTTCATACACATCACTAATTTAATACCCCTCCTGGGTTTCTCTCTGTGTACTTCGAGTTTTCCCCCTTCGGGTAACGGAATTCGAACGATCTTTTCGGAGCAACAAATTTTGGTTCGGTTTTTGGATAACCAATCCATGCCCACAACTATATCAAAACTTCCTAGTTTGATCGGGATTAAATCTATACAAAAATCCCTACTAGCCAAGTTTATAGTGCAGTTCATTATTACATCATTGACCCTACATTCTTGACCGTTGCCATATTCAATTACGTATGATTCTTTCAACTTTTGAGGCCTCAGATTTATCTTTGGTCTAAAATCTAATGGTACATGTTCATCCCATATTACAACAGATCTGATAGATTGCTCAAGGAATCCTCATTTTATTGATATACTGAATATAGAAGACACACACTTACACCTTTAGATGACTCTCATATATGGTGTTTTTTTAATTGTCACCTCCTAACTATCTAACAAACTCTTTATATATACTATAAAGTTAAAGCTACAGTTACATGTATTAAAATCACAGCCCAATTACATTAAGACACATCATCAAAAACTCTATTTAGAAGTTCTTCAGAACTTCTGAACTGTCTTCAGAATTCTGAACTTTGCTCTTCAGAACCACTTCTGAATTGTCTTCAGAACTTCTGAATTTTCACTTCAGAACTTCATCAGAACTTCTGAATATATATTTTGCACTTCAGAAGATGACTTTATTTATCTTTCTAGCACTAGTTCAGAACTTTTGAACTATTCATCTCCAGATTCTGAAGTACATTCCTTTAAAAAACATTCAAAACATAGGATCCAAATTCATAGGATTCTTTGGATCCTAACAATACAAAACTCCTATCTGCTCCAGAATCAAATACTACAGATGCATCATGATTATTCAAGAGAAACGTACCTATAACGACATCTGGATTCTGCCCTGCTTCTTCAGCTCCAATCTCGAACACCCGACCCCTTGCCGGTCCTCCTTGATTTGCTTGGTTTGTTGGTTGCACTTGCCTGGTATCTGGCCCCCAATTCCTTCTTGGACATTTATTCCTGAAGTGATCCGGGCTTCCACATTCATAACACGCCCGCTTCTCACCCATTCGACAATCCTTTGCAACATGGCCTTTTCTATTACACTTGAGACAAGTAATGCATCTTCCCTGATGATTATTATTACATTTATCACATTTCGGGTACGACCCTTTTCCTTTCTCCGTTGCCAATGCCTGAATTCCATAATTTCCTGATGTTCTTTGATCCTTACTCGTCCTTTTTCCAAACTGTCTTCTTACAGGTTCATCCAATTTCCTTTTTCCTAGGGCCTTATTGTTAGCAAAAATTCCCGTACGGTTCGCATTGTTGGTGAGTCGTTTTGCCAAGTTTACTGCTCTTGAAGTGTCTTGGGATCAGCTGAAGTAATATCCCCTATTATTTCAGGAGACAGACCCCAAACATACCGGTCAACCCTATTTTCCTCAGGTGTCACCAAGTGTGGTACCAGTTTCACCAATTCATGGAAACGAGCGGTGTAAGAATCAATGTTGTTTCCCTTCATTTCGTGGTTCCATAATTCTGCTTCTAGTTTTAGTATCTCACTTCTTGGACAATATTCTTCCTTCAGCATTCTTTTAAAATCTTCCCATGTAAGACTGTTTGCTGCTTCCCTTCCTCGCGTCTGTACTTGAGTGTTCCAGCAGGTTAATGCTCGCCCTTGCAACAGACAAATAGCATACTCTACCTTCTTTCCCTCAGTACACTTGCTAATGTGGAGAACCGACTCCATGCTTTCTAATCAGGTTAGTAAACCGACGGCTCCTTCAGTTCCGTGGAATTCTTTAGGGTTACAACCCCTGAAGTATTTATACGTACATTCCCTATCTCCCGATCCTCGGTTGTTATTTTGGTTAGTATTTAGGCCAGCTGCTACCTGACTAACAATATTTGGAAGTGCAACGATGAGTTTTTCAGATAAAAGTCGTGCGACTTCTGGGTTCTCTTTCCTTGGAGGCATTGTTCTAAAACACAATTTTCAAATTGAGTTTTGGTCAAATTTCTATTACTATAGCCGCATACATCTAACAACATACTAAGTTATGCGTATCTTATAACATACATCTAACAACATTCAAGAAAACACATACTGAAAATAACATGTGACAATTAGATAACATGCATAATTACCATAAATAAATCAATGTAAACCAAACATAAGTTTTAAAGTACAACCCAAAAGACATAAAATTGTTTAAACTTAAACATCTAGGCTACAAGCCTCAAAAGCAAATATTGTCGTCCAAAAGATTCACAATAACAGAAGTTCTCTAATGGATCATCACCCAAATCAATACTCCTAACATCACCATCAGTGCTCCTATTGCCCAAGCCAAGTAAGTGTACTGCCTCCTAATCGCCCTCCTAGACTCAGAGGTAACCTCCATCATCCTATCTGTAATCTCATCCTGTGAGTACAAGGCTGTAAAAATGCCGTCTATGGACTGTTGAAAATGGTCCAACCTCAGCCGATGAGTTTGTACTTCGTTGGCCATGCCCGAGACCTAGTAGTTCTCTGATGCGGTCATTCCTTGAGGCCGGGGCACAGGTACTCCAACTGCGGGTGGAGTGGTGGTCACACTCCGCGATATAGTTCGGGATCCAGATGGCTCGTCAGAAGGTTCGGTGGGAACTGTGAGGGTCACTCTTCTTGGAGGGAGAACACGCTTCCGAGCGGTCCGTATAGTCCTTGGTCCACGTGGCGGTCCAGCCATATCAACCGGAGGTGGCGCAGGTAAGGAAGATTCGGTAGTGGAGTCTTGAGTGGCCGCGTCACTTTCTTCTGACGGGTCACTTTCTTCTTGAATGGGTTGGTTTCTCCTTGGAATGCTAGTATAGTAACCGGACTCATCAGGGAAGTGATCAGGGTGTGAGGAAGAGTGAGACATTTTTAAACTGCGACAGTAACACAATTATAAAATGCACTTTGTAAATAATCAGTTCACAAAAAGAGAAATTACTTATGCAAACTCACACTTATGACCATGCTTTTCATTTGAGCAAGAATTTTAGATATAATTGTTTCATGTCCATCATTATATATATTAAATTAGACATAGGTGATTAAGCTTTGCCTAATTATAATATGCTAAGTCGACACTTATTCCAATTATACCAGTAGTAAGCTTTTAAAATTAAAGTTAGTTTAGAAAAATAGTTTTCAAAAACTTTTGGTTATAGTATTTGGTTTTATAGAAAATACGATGTTTTCTATAACCTATGGCTCTAATACCAAGTCTGTCACACCCTGCTAAAGTGGAATCACGAGGCGTGATAGTTCAAGATTTCATAGCAATAGGGCAAAAACAACACCAATCATTCATTCAATTACATAACAGTTTAAAACAAAAAAAAAAATTCATCATACAAGTCCGGAGTTTTAACGAAACAACATAAACATAAAATCCAAACAAAAGATTTCAAATTAAAATATAATTGATGTTATCGCGCCTACAAGCGAGCGTTTCAGATAACCGTTCTTACTCCTGAAAAGCATGATAAAACAATGGTCAACTACAAAGAGTTGGTGAGTTCACAGGTTTTTAAATGCATAAAACTCTTTTGTATGCAAAGTGTGAAATGGCGATACGGATGTTCGTATCGACTTTTATCATTTTAACTTCTTATGAGCAAAAATACAAATTTTAAATACACATGATGTCAAATTATTGAGCCACTACTAAACCTCAAGCGACATTCTACGCCCCACGAACTACCTCAGAGGTGGACCTAAATTCCACATGTGTAGAGCATTCTTAATTGAAAAAGTACACCCCTACTTGCCAGTTAGGTGGGTATGTCAACCAAATAGCGCTATCCACAAATATCATCGGCTCAAACATTTAGAGTTAAATAGTAGTGTAACACGGGGACTTCACATAACTCAACATATCATCATGTAATATAAATTTGCTCATTGTATAGATTTATATGGTTTTCATTTAACAATATAAATCAAATCAATTTTATTCATAACCACATGCTTTTCACCCCAAAATGTTTAAAAGACATAAAAGAGGGGCCGTGAATACTCACCTTATAGCAAAAAGCTCCAATCAACAAAGCACGATCCACATCTACTCGCCGGCCTAACGTTTCCCTATCAAAGAGAAATACCCAAAATGGTCACTTATATGTCTAATGATTACTATGAGTGCGCTTATAAGTCCTTATATGTCCAACTTGGTCTACTATTGTCCCGTTATACATAATGCACTTTTGCTCTTTAAGGAAATAATTTATACCGAAAATATAATGTATATTCTATTAAGTGATCCTAATTTATGAAATCAAATAGTTTCAGAATTTCATTTCCTGACAGAAACTACAAGTCCCAAAAATGATCAATTTAATGTAACATCCAAAATAATAAAATTTCCCATATTTTTATATGTGATGCGTTTCTGAGTTAAGGTCATTGTGACCAAATTTCATGCATTTTAGACATATAAAAAGGGTTCAAATAATTTATAACAAACAGTGTGTCACAGCAAGCATGGCAGATTACACACTGTTAGTAAAACAATCATTTGAGGAGTTCTACTTAATATTTTTCAGAAATTTCAGTTGGATTATAAGCATAACACATAAAGGAAACTTTTCAAATAAGAATCATATTTTTGAATGAAACTGGATTCATATGAACCCTAACTCATAAAAGAAAAATCCAGAAGAAGAATTATGCATTATGGACAAATATTCAAAGAGATATTGACATGCAAAGTAGGGTTTACCTACTGGTGGTTTCACAATTTGCACACCTAAAATGTTTTAGGTGTTTCGAGGGTCAAAACTCCATATTTTCATGTGATTCCACTTGAAAACAAACGATAATTCATATAATTGACTCTCAAAGGAAGAATCATCCTTTTTCATTGAGTTTTGGAGGAGATATGGCCATTTGAACATGCATGCACAATTTTGTCAGATTTGGATAGAGTGCACACTCATTTTGTTTTGATTAATTGAAACCTCAAATCACCATATTTTTTAATGAAACCAGTGACATTTGAAAGATAACTCATTAAATTAAATTCCAGAAGAAAAATCAACTGATTTGGATGAATATTCAAATAGTTATGGTCGTTCAAAATAGGGTTTACCTACTGGTGAACTTCCAGATGCACCTTCATCTTGCTATGAGCATTTGGGGGGTCAAAACTCAATGTTTTTAAGTGAAACCACTTGATTAGAACCACAACTCACTAAATAAACTTTTATAAGAAGATTTATGATATATGAACATATTATTTGCAAGAAATGGACGATTTATGCACATGCATGAAATCTGTCAGCATCAAAAATCACCATTGTTCTTCTATATCACATAAAATCATATTTTTCACCTATTTTTTTGAGTTTTATTGTGTGGATCATAGATTACCACCATTGTTAAACAGTTTTACATGTTTTGGTGTATAATCTCTCCAGAAACTCAGAAAATTCGGATATTAGAAGAAAGTAGCTAGAAAATGTAAGAAAAGTTGGTTTTTCAACCAAAATTTGCAAGAAAAAGATGAAGATGATGTAAATACTTACTTGGATGATAAAGAGTGCAGCAAAAGCTTCAATAATCTTGCTATTTGATGGATAGTCTTGTAGAATTTGGCTGGAGTTTTTTGGAAAGAAAAGAGGGAAAAGAGTGAAGGGATTATGTCCCTTAGTTTCTAGAGAGAGAGAGAGACGAGTTTTTGAGAATTTGAAAGTTGAAAATGAGTGTTTTAGAAAAAAAAATATTGTTTATATATGGTGGGGGGGGGGGGGGGGGGGCCATGGGGACCCACTCCCTTCAAATTATATATTTAAAAAAAACCAATGTATGGCCCAAAAGTGGTAAACATGTCATCTTTTCTCAATTTTGGCATTTTTCTCAAAATTGTTAGCCCATTTTGGTTAATTTCTAATAAAAATAAAAGTTTTATAATCAAAATACTAAAACTATATATTTTATATAAATTGGGTATAAATTAGAGCATTTGTCACTGTATAGGATGTTTTAGACAGTTACGGGTCGGAGCCGGACTTTCTAAGCAACTACCGGAAACCCTAGAAATTTTTCCGCCCTTCTAAGCCAACTAACTCCTATTCTTAAAATTAATCTATATTAATACTAATAAACTTAATAGGAACTAACCCGGAAACTCGAAGTTTGACAGTTGTCACATTCTTGTTTATGTCATGAGATATTAATGGTTCTTAAGAATCATATTCATTGTATGAACTGTGGACAGCATAATTTTCAAATCAACTTCAAAACCAACAAGAAAGATCCTAAGAAACCAATTAAGAATTTTTCAGCAAATTTGGCAAACAAAAACAAAAACAATAAAGATAAATCAATCAAACAAAGTTCTGAACAAACTTCTGAATTTCATTCTGTTAAATCCAAATTCAGAATTCCTAATGTTTTAGCTAATCTGAAAGGACCCATTTTTAAATGGGCACCTAAAACACAATAATTGTTTTTACAGATGTGTCATGTGTGGGTTTTAGAATCTGGTTGTTTAAGACACATGACATCTTTTCTCAATTTTGGCATTTTTCTCAAAATTGTTAGCCCATTTTGGTTAATTTCTAATAAAAATAAAAGTTTTATAATTAAAATACTAAAAATATATATTTTATATAAATTGGGTATAAATTAGAGAATTTGGCACTGTATAGGATGTTTTAGACAGTTACGGGTCGGAACCGGACTTTATAAGCAACTACCGGAAAACCTAGATATTTTTCCGCCCTTCTAAGCCAACTAACTCCTATTCTTAAAATTAATCTATATTAACACTAATAAACTTAATAGGAACTAACCCGGAATCTCGAAGTTTGACAGTTGTCACATTCTTGTTTATGTCATAAGATATTAATGGTTCTTAAGAATCATATTCATTGTATGAACTGTGGACACCATAATTTTCAAATCAACTCAAAACCAACAAGAAAGATCCTAAGAAACCAATTAAGAATTTTTCAGCAAATTTGGCAAACAAAAACAAAAACAATAAAGATAAATCAATCAAACAAAGTTCTGAACAAACTTCTGAATTTCATTCTGTTAAATCCAAATTCAGAATTCCTAATGTTTTAGCTAATCTGAAAGGACCCATTTTTAAATGGGCACCTAAAAAACAATAATTGTTTTTGCAGATGTGTCATGTCTGGGTTTTAGAATCTGGTTGCTTAAGACACATGACATCTTTCAAATAACTACTAACTGATTATCATGAAAGATATGGAGGAACAGTTAGCTTTGGAAACAATGCAAAAGGATATGTTAGAGGATATGGAACTTTTTCAAAGGGGGATGGAGATATATACACTGCTACTTTTACTGAAGATGGTCAACTGCAGGGAGTTTGTTATATTTCCACTACCATGAAAAATAAAAGTTGACTTTGGCACAGAAGGATGTCACAACTGAATTTCAAAGAAATTTCTGGATTGGAAAGACACAAATTTGTAAGAGGTTTGCCAAAGATCAAGTTTGAAAGAAATTCATTATGTTTTGCATGTGAGCTAGGAAAGATTGAAAGAATCTCTCATCCTCTAAAAATGTTTTCTTCATGTAAAGCACCACTTGAAATGTTACATATGGATCTATGTGGACCAATGAAGACTCAAAGCATTGGAGAAAAGAAGTATATCCTTGTAATTGATGATGAATATTCAAGATATACTTGGGTTGAATTTCTGAGACTTAAATCTGATACTCCTGATAGACTTATTCCTTTTCTAAAGAAAATGCAGGTTCTTCTTCAACTTCCTATTCAAAAGATCAGAAGTGACAATGTCACACCCCGCTAAAGCGGAAGCACGAGGTACGACAGTTCATAGTTTCACAGCAGTAGGAATAGAAACACCAACCATACATATATATTTAAAACATAGAAGTTTAGAGTTTAAAAGTTTACAGTTTGACTACTTTAACTTTAACAAAACAAATTGCAACAAAATAAACATAAAAAGTTCTTGATTGGTGTTCCACGTGAGTAAAGCTAGACATGATCAGTTACCTTCTTACTTTCTGTAAAGTATGTGATAGGATCAAATATCCTAAATTAGGAAAGTTTTATAAAGTAGGAAATGATTTATTATAACATTCCATATTCTATTTAATTCCTTATGGGCTTGGGCTTACCATGTAATAGACCCTACTATATAAAGGAGTCTAGGATAGAGGATTCGTCAATGAGAGTCGTTTAACTTACTTACACGTTTGTAATTCTTTACGCTTTCATCAATAAAACATACGACTCGATGATTTCCATATGATTTCTCTTTTGATCTTGTTTAATCTGACCTAACAGTATGTTAAAACAAAAGGGTCAACTACAAAGAGTTGGTGAGTTCACAGGTTTTCAAATGCACAAAACATTTTGTATGCAAGGTAAAATATTGGTGAATCGGATATACGCATCAGCTTTAACACTTTAACCTTTATGAGCAAATACTATGTAGCCACTACTATGCCTAAACGACATTCTACGCCCCACGAACTACCTCAGCGGTGTAACTAAATTCCACATGTGTATAGCATTCTTAATTGATAGAGTGCACCCCTACTTGCCAGTTAGGTGGGTATGTCAACCAAATAGCTTCATCCACAAATATCATCGGCTCAAATAATATACGGAGTTAATAGTAGTGTACCACGGGGACTTTACATAACTCAATATATCCTTTTGTGTAACATCAATTTGCTGATCTTAATGATTTATATACTTTTCATTTAACAATATAAATCAATTCAACTTTCTTATACAATCTTTACACCCCAAAACGTATAAAACATTTAAAAGAGGGGCTGTGAATACTCACCTGATAGCAAAAGATCCAATCAAATATGCGAAGTTGTTCCCTTGTCCGGCCTAGTGTCCTCCTATTACAATAAAATACTCGATTGGTCACTAATTTGTCTTAGGGTTATAACCATAAGGATGAATGTGTTATAGGTCCTTAAATGTCCATATTTGTCCACTTGATTAACTATTAGTCCATCATATATAATGCACTTATGCTTTTAATTATTATATTATGATGATAAGTCATACAAAATACTTATTTATTAGTACCTGGATTGCTGGGTTCATAAAATAAAGATTCCAGAATTTTCATTTTCTGGCAGAAACTTTAGGTTCATAAAATGATCAAATTAAAGTAATTTCCAAAATGTCAAATTTCCTCATTTCATATATGTGATACACCACTATGTTAAGGTCATTTTGACCAATTTTTATGATTTTTGGAGATGTAAAAAGGGTTCAAACAATTTTTACAAAACAAGGTATCACAGATTATCAAGCAACTTACACCCTCTTAGTAAAATAGTCATTTGAGGAGTTCTAATTAGTGTTTTTCAGTAATTTTAGTTGGGTAAGAAACCTAACACATAAAGAAAGCCTTTAAAAGAAGAATCACTCACTTTGGATGAGTTATGAGGAAGTTATGGTACCTTTAAGTTGCATGCACACATTTGTCATTATTTGACATATTGCACACTTAACTTATTTAAATTGGTTAACACCTCAAAACTCTATATTTTTTAGTTAGGTCAGATTCATATGAGATTCCAGAAGAATAATAATTCATTTTGACTAAATAATCAAAGAGATACAGTCATGCAAAGTAGGCTTTACCTATTTAATTGAGTTTTGAGGGAGTTATAGTATTTCCAAAATGCATGTGACAATCTGTCTGAATTTTAGTTTCTGCATAACAAATTTGTTTCAAGATTTCAAAAGGTCAAATCCTCATCTTTTTGAGTGAGACCAGATGCATTTGAAAGCTAACTCAATAACCTCCACTATAGAAGGAAAAAAAAGCATTTTGGATGATTAATCGAAGAGTTATGGTCGTTCAAAGTAGGATTTACCTACTGTTGAACTCTAGTTGCACACTTGATTTGGTACGAGTGTTTGGGGGTCAAAAGTCAATATTTTTGAGTGAGACCACATGGATTAGAACCCCAACTCATAGAATAAACTTTTAGAAAAAGATTCATGCCATTTGGATAAGTATTTGGCAAGATATAGGCGACATAGGTACAAGAGAGTAATTTGTCAGCTCCAAGAATGTTATTTTTATGAATCAAAACCCACATGCAATGTGTTTTTGCTTAGATTTTTTGAGTTCCGTTTGTTTGGGTCATGGATTATCACCATTATAGAGATATTTTACATATTTTTGGTGTATAATCTACCCATATAACTAAGAAAATCGTAGATTAGATGAAAAGCAACTTAAAAGCATAAAAGTTTGGGTTTTTCACCAAAATTTGTAAGTAGAAGATGAACATGAAGTTATTACATTTCTTAAGTGATGAGAGGGATTCAATATCTTCAATAATCTTTCTAAAATGATGGATTTGGTGTGAAAATCGGCTGGAAGTAAGGGAGAAGAAGAGAGGAGATGAGAGAAAATGAGGGAATTTTTGGAGAAAGAGAAGTGGGAAATGAGGGAAATGAGAGATTTTTAACTTTTTATATGTAGGGTTTTGTGGGAAAGGGGTAGGGGGCTGGGCACTAGTGCCCAACCCATAAAAATTTATATATATACTTTTTAAAAGCCTAAAATTTGATTAAAAAATGTTATTTTTCCCAATTTGTGACATTTTTTCTCAAAATGCAAGCCTATTTTTGGTTAAATTCTATAAAAACAAAAGTTTTATAGTTGATACATTAAAACTTCATATTTTATATAATTTGGATACAAATTAAAGCATTTGGTATTATATAAGATGTTTCAGGTAGTTACGGGTCGGAACCGGACTTTCTAAGCAACTATTGGGAATTCTACTGAATTTTAGCCATTATGTTCTAAATAGCTCCTATCCAAAAATCCTTTTAATTTTTTTTTTTCTAATAAAATCTTAATAGATGCTACCCTGGAAGCTTCCGACTTCACAGCTGTCACAGTCTCCCCTTGTTAGAGAAATTGCGTCCCGAAATTTAATGACTACTACTTCCAATGGATTCCTTTGCAAACAAGTGAGGATATTTGCATTTCATGAACTCCTCTCACTCCCATGTATATTCCGGTCCATACTTTGAGTTCCAACAAACTTTTATAGTTGGAATCTTATTATGCCTTAATCGTTTGATCTCTCGGTCAAAAACTTCAACCGGTTACTCCATAATGCACATTTGTTCATTGACTTGAATCTCTTCCAATGGTAATACTAACGATTCGTCAGATACACATTTCTTGAGATTCGATACATTAAATGTATCGTGAATGGCACTGAGCTCTTGTGGCAGCCTGAGTTTGTAAGCGACTGCTCCAATTATTTCCACTATAGCAAATGGTCCAAAATATCTAGGACTTAGCTTGTCCTTCTTTCCAAAACGTATCACCTTTCCACGGTGACACTTTTAGTAGCAGTTTATCGCCTACTTGGAACTCTAACGATTTCCTGCGATTATCGACATAACTTTTCTGGCGATCTTGTGCTGCTTTCAGTCTTTCTTGAATTGTCTTGATCTTGTCTGTGGTTTCTTGTACAATGTCTGGCCTTGTAAGTTGTCTATCACCAACTTCCAACCAACTAAGTGGAGATCTGCATTTGCGTCCATAAAGTGCTTCGTATGGCGCACATCGAATACTGTTATGATAGCTATTGTTGTAGGAGAATTCGATTAACGGTAAATGATCATCCCAGTTACCTCTAAATTCTATCACACAGGCATACAACATATCTTCAAAGGTTTGGATAGTCCTCTCTGTTTGCCCGTCCTTTTGAGGATGATAAGATGTGCTCAAATCCAACCTTGTGCCCAACGCTTTTTGTACTGCCTGCCAAAACTGTGACGTAAAGCGGTTGTCTCTGTCTGAGATGATAGAAATGGGTACTCCATGATGCATAACGATCTCATTGATGTATAGTTGCACACGTCTTTCCATTTTAAAGTCTTCTCGCATAGGCAGGAAGTGTGCAGATTTCGTGAGTCAATCCATAATAATCCAAATCGAATCGTGCCCCTTCTTAGTTCTGGGCAACTTGGTCACAAAATCCATTGAGATCTGCTCCCACTTCCATTTTGGGATCTCCGGTTGTTGCAGAAGACCGGATGGCTTTTGATGTTCAGCCTTGACTCTCGCGCAGGTCAGACATATAGTTACATACAAGGCTACGTCCTTCTTCATTCATGGCCACCAATAATATACCTTCAGCTCTTTGTACATCTCATCGGCTCCTGGATTACTCGAATACCTGGACTGATGAGCTTCATTCAAAATTTCGCAGATGGTCGACCTTTGGTACCCAAACTTTATTCTTGAAGTAATGTACTCCATCTGATCGTATCTCGAATTCTTTCTCCAAGTGGTGCAAGGGCTCATGCTTCAAATTTTTTTCTTTCAACGCTTCTTTTTGTGCTTCAAGAATTTGGGTCTTTAGACTCGGTTGAACTATCATTCCCATAGCTCATGCTTTCGTCGGTTTTACTCTTTCTTTCCTACTTAATGCATCCGCTACGACATTAGCCTTAATAACATCGCAAAACGGTTCATTAATCCAAATAAATGATGATTACTTTTCTAATCGTCTTTACTTTTTACTCCTTTTTCGGCCACGTGTCCTTCCACGATCATCCATCTCATATAATCAATGGCTTCGTCATCTTCTTCACTCTTTAGCAATTTCTCCTTCCGAAACTTAATCTCTGTTTTTCTTGAACTTCATTCGAACTCGAATCCTCACTCTCTGTCTACAATGTCGACTTCAAATGTTGATATGCCCATCCAAACTGCAAAATCGTGATTTAGCAACAGTGATTCATCATCAAATGAAAGCATTTTCAAAAGTGTACCTAAAAGATCATGATTGGATCAATGGAGGTTAATCTGGATGATGATCCAATGCTAGAAGACACTGCCACAAAAGGAAATCTTGAAGCCGGTCCTTCGAACCCTAACCCTAATCCAAACCCTAACCCTCATTCATCTGCAATTGGGCAAACACAAGTAGAACCAATCGAAGTACCTTCTGAATCTGTTGGAGGTATCAATGATTCACAATCTGTTGTTGGTACTACTTAAGAAGAAAGTTATGGACCTGATCTTACAAAACTATATGTTCTAGAGCAAAAGAAGATGGACATTAAGAAAAATAATTGTGTTCTTAATATTCGTTCAACTGACTTCAATGATGAACAGAAAATTTTGATTGAAATTTTTGAAGAACCATCCTATTAAAACTCTGCTTACAAAGAAGTTTTTGGTACCTGAGTCCCATTTACTACAATGGGGGTTTCATGCTGAAATTGATGAAGAAAAAAATGATTTATCTTCATTTGTTCATGGTTATACGTTCTCTATTAAGGATTCTGATATCAGGGAAATCTTTGATCTTCCAAAGGCTGGTGCAGTGGTTCGTAAAACAACATTTGATATTATTCCTTCTTCTTATGTGATTATTGCAGACTTTATGAAGTTAGGATACTCAGAATCTATAACTGCATTAAGCTCTTTTAGAAGAAAATGTCTTCCACCTATTTGGTATTCCTTGTTTACCATCATCAATACCTATTTATCTGGAAAGACTTCAAGTCTAGATCAAGCTTCATCAAATGTCAGAACTATCTTCCATGGAAATGCTCACAACAAGCATTATGACTATGCTTCTCTTATCTTTGAAGAATTAAAGATAGTTGTTTCAAAGAAATCAACTTACTCTTACATTCCTTATCAACGATGCTTTCAGATCTTTATCAAAGGAGCCATGAAGATTGTTGAAGCCATTCCAAGATTGGATCATGAGGCATTTGTTCCACTTTTTTCTATGGATAGCTTAAGACCACCAAGTGCTAAACCTCAATTTCCAAATGCTATGCCATTACCAGCAGAACTTCTTCCATATGTAAATCCTACAAATAGGTTTTTGATTGAGTACTGTGAATCTTTGAGATTGCCTAAACCAACAATATCTACCCCAGATTCCACCCCTAGTGGATAGAAAGGTGAGGGGTCTAGAATTCATAGTGAGAGAGGGGAGGAAGTTCATGGTGGGGAACAACCTCATAGTGAAAAGAGGAAAAATGTAAATGAGAGACAGGGTAGAAATGTGAGTAAAAAAACTGATGAGGGGAGATCACAGGTAAAAGAGAGAGAAACATGTGCACTAACTAACCTAATCCGGGCAGCCACACAATTTATTACTCCACACTCTTTGGTGGGTAATATTGAAATAGCCAGTGAGCCCATGGAAAATCTTGTCAACTCCCCCAGCCACTCACCCATCTCTCAATAGAAGGGTGTTTCAATAACACATATGGGGCAAGCAGCACATGTACCATTGGGTCCCCACATGGAGGAGCTCAATGTTGAAAATGAAGGATATATGTCCCCCCTTCACACAAATGTGCACATAGAGTCTGAGAGTCCACTCTTTATTGAGCCTAATGAACAACAAGATGTGGGATTTATTGACACATGCACACATTTTTCAGATGTCCATAAGCACAATGTTAGTCACATTGAAATAACATCCATAGATGTTCCTATTTCTGGATTTCAAGGATTGGATCGAAGTCCTAGTGGGGTGAACATTTCTGTAACACCTTAGGCAGATCCCATATCGGCCGTGGACAGGAGTGAAGCTGGAATAGCTCAGTTGGTATCAGAGCCATAGTTTAAGTGAACTAGGTTATTATTAGCTTAGACTTAAACTAAGAAACAGATGGCAAGAACCTTGAATGAAATAATATGATCTTAGGATTATCGGAACTTTTAGTCTAGGTGAATTATGAAGTTGTTGATTTTACGCTCCAAGAAGTAAGTAACGACTCTATATAGGGTTGATCACTAATTAGTTTATTATGGATATAACGATATGAAATGAAGTCTAGAAATGTATGTTCAATTAAGTTTTGGACATTCGAAAGGCCGTATTGGGAACCAAAAGGATATAACCCCTAAGATATTGGCCATGACATTTTGTATGATAGTCAAATGGATTAGTAAGAAGTATTTGACCCAAGTACCTAGGCAAACATTAAATAACATGTCTACTTAGTTGTTGACTTAAGTTTTAATTGATGATTTTAGAATTCCTAGCTACGAGTTAGGCAACAATTATATACATTCTTCTGATAAATGTTATAATCCTATTAGAAGTGAGAAGGGGGCTAAGTGTCTATTAATTTGGAGATAGAAAGTTTTAAAGATTCGTTAACATGTGCACTTTTAAGGATTATGAACATTAAAAGGATGAATAGAAATATGTTCTTAACCTTGTTAGCGTGTTTGGTAGTTGGGATTAATTATTTAGAACGCATTATGTGATACTTGCATTAAACGATTTTGTTCCATGAAAATAATTGATGATAGATTTACAAATGGTATCAGAGCCGCTCCTGTGCCGTTCGGGATATGGGGCAAACCTCATCGAGGACGATGAGTCCCTAAGGGGGGGTGTTTGTAACACCTTAGGCAGATCCCATATCGGCCGTGGACAGGAGTGATGCTAGGTTCATAAGTAAACCTTGGCCTTCCTAAACACAGTGCGTTTTGGGGCCACACAGGTTTCTTGGAACTTTGTGGTTAAGCGTGTTTTGGTGGGAATAGTACCAGGATGGGTGACCCCCTGGGAAGTCCTCGCTAGGTCGCCAGAAACAAATCCGTGCGGCTTAGGCCAAAGCGGACAATATTGTGTCGTGGAAAGGAGGGGTGCTACAATTTCTAAAGAAACATTCACTGAATCAACAATGATTCATGATGTGGTGACATCAACAGGCCAGCCTACTATTGTAGGATTGCAAACAGGATCATTTGTTGGTCCTGGTTCTATTATATCCAATCTTCAGAAATCTCTGAGTTTAAAGATTTTTGTACTTCTGGATTTGCAAAGATTCAGAAGGACATCATGGCACTTTCTGAGAAATCAACCAAGGTGTTGGAGGATAGGGAGGAAAGCCAGGAGAAGTTATTAGATCAGAAACTAAGTGAGTTGACGATTGTTTCCACAAATGATCTCAAATCCTTTCAAGAGGCTATTTTAAATTCCTTCTCAGAAGTTGTGTCTTCAGTGGCAAATCTCAAAACATCCTTGCCTTCAACTTCTACACAACCACATATATCTCAGTTAGCCACAAAGGATGACATTAATCTTATTTTGAATCAATTATCTTCAATTCAGCATACTCAAGTAACTTTGGATCAAAGAATATCTGCCTTGGAATATTGGCCTCAAGCTGACACTTTAAAAAGAAAACATGATGATCAGAATCCTGATAATCATTAAGGGGAGAAAAGAAGGAAAGTATGTCACTCTAAAGATCTTCTGAAGATGTTCAGAAAGATGCTGGTTCTGGTGCTGAAAAGGTTTCTGAAGCAATTGAAGACATTCTATCTTCTGAACCTGAATTTCAAGAAATTCCTTTTTCTGAATCCATTTATGAACCTGGTGGAGTAATTTCTAAAGAGAACATTGAAGAAAAAGTAACTTCTGAAGAAGTAAATGAGGGTTATGAAACTGAAAGATCATCTTTCAATTCTGAAGATAAAGCAAGTACAGATGATACATATGTCATACTTGATTCAAATTTAAAAAATGCTCAATGAGTATTTGGCTTTTGAAGATGTAATTGGAGAACCTGGTGATCTATCAGATGTTATCATGTTTGATGAAGTAGAGGAAGTAAATGAGATCAGGGATATAATAGTATGGAGACCACTTATTGTTGATAGAAGAGAAGATGAAGATCTTCTGAATACAATGTGGTATTTGATTTATCAAATGGTTATAAAGTTTGTGTTTCTGAATTCACCAAGAAATCTGGAGTGTAGATTCTTGGATGAAAGATTGTCTATATACAGAGATTTCTATAATCAACCAATCAGTGTGCATATGTGACAATTAACTTAGGTCATATGAGTGAAGTTGGATTTTCTGAAGAGATGATAATGACCTATGTTGGTGTGATTGAGGTCAAATACAACGAAAGTATTCAAATACCCATGTTCAACTTACCACTCCTTGAAGAACCCTTACATGATCAAGTGTTTGCAAAAGAAACAACTTTTGATGAACTTGAAGATGTTGTCATTATCTTTCCTGAAGACACATACCTTTATTTGTACAAACAATTTTTGAAGTGTGCAACTCTTGAAAGTTTCATAAGTGATAAATGGGATGAAGACCTTGCCTCTAAAGTTCAATCTTTTCAACACATACATGGTGTTCAAGACATATTTAACCCTATTCCCATCAAGCACTTCAGAAGTATTAAAAAGTCAGTTGAAGAAGACTTGAATGTTGCCAGGATTGGTGCTGAAAGGAGAGTTGGAACTCTGATAGGGTTTACTCAGTTTGATTTCTACAATCTAACAATACAAGATGAGTTTTCCCTTCTGAATTTCTTTGTAAAAAGAGAAGATACAGAAATGGTGCAAAAGTTGAGAAGAATCATTGGTGTTTATCTCAGAAATTTCATTAAGCATGATTTTCAACTTGCCTTGGAACACGGGTTTAACAAAGTAAATCTGTTGGAACCTGCTTGTGTGAGCTTTGAAGGGATTTCAACTGTGTTTACTAAACCAGAACTTGGTTTTCATTATGAGGCTGAAGGGTTAAACAAAATAACTTTGATTGTTTCTGATATTCCAAAGTATTCCTCTTCAACCCTGAAATGGTTTTGAGACAATATGACCTGGATTGCTGGCTCTAAAGAAGTGAAGGATGAGATTATGTATTTGATCAAAGAAAGAATAAACTACAGAGATTTGATAAGAAGAAGTATGCCTGCGGGTCGGGTCATCAACAGATAAATACAAAAAGAGATGCAGATTACTTGTTAAGTAATGTTTATGATATCCATATACATGCCAAAGAACAAGTAGTTGAATTTGATGTGCTAGAAGAAGTCAAACCTTCAGAAGCTCCTATTTCTGAACATGTTGGAACAAGTTCTAAAAAGGATAAAAGCAAAAGTGTAGAAGTTGTTGAAGATCAAGTGCAAGTTACTCAAGTATAAGAAGGTGAATAGTTGCAAATCAATAGGATTGCTGAACATGCTCTTACTTTATTTCTTGAATATATGCATCCTGAAATATTTTTGGAACATGAGCAAATATTTAATTACATTGATTGCTGGATAGACAAATCTTTTGGTTGGAAACTAAAGTGGTACAGTCAACTAGTCAAGAAACTAAAGCTGCCAATGTGTGAATCAAGAAAAGAGAGTCCCATTGCCAAAGTGATAAATGTTGATCAAAAGACAAAATTGAATTATCAATATTCTTACTTCTTAGTGGAGAGAGAGAATGGTGAAGTATGCACATTTTCTGAAGTTGATTTTCAAAATGTTCATTTAAAGGATTTGATCAAGAGATACAGAAGAATTAATCCTTTTCATGACAACATTACAAGATTCAGAAAAGCATTTCCTGTTGTAAAAGGAGGAATCTACAGAGAGTTCATCTGGGCAGCAAAGAAAGATTTTCATGTAGCTTTTATACTTGGAAGGGAAAAGGTAAATTTGAGCAGACCAAATTTTGAACTCCAAGGAATTAGTTCAATTAACAAAGATACTTTAATAGTGCATCCTCCTGGATTTGTGTGCAAATTCTACCAAGAGAAGTTGTTTGTGAGATATGAAGAAATTCACAAATGCTGCAATGGTACACTGTTGGCCATAAGTGAAAGACTTGTTAAAAGACAAGAACACAGGCCAAAGAATCTGAATGACAGTGAATGGAATGAATACAAGAAGCTAGCCAAAGACATACATAAAAGGATAGAACTGTTGCTGTAGTATAGAAAGCTAATTGTTGGAGAAGTCAGGGAGCTATTGACTTATTGGGGGTACAATTTGACTTTTTTAAGCTAAGGGGGAGATTGATAGAGATCATAAGATAGCTTCAAAGAAGTCTTGATTTTGAAGCTTACTTCTGAAGTGATTCTGAAGAGATAAAGAAAGAAAGCTCAGAAGTCCAAAGAAAGAATGACTTGAGTGAAGATAAGTCTAAGTCATAACTTCTGAAGTGGCTACTTCAGAAGTTCTGAAGGTTCTCATGCTGTTCTAAAGAACTTCTGAATTATGTTCTGAAGGTGTTCAGAAGTAGTTTTGAACTTACTTTTGTATGTCTGTCATGTATTGAACTGTCATTTTAGCATTTCTTATTGTATATAAATAGAGTGTCTGTTAAATTGTTATAACTAACGTTCATAGTTCTTTTATACTGAAAAGACATATCTGTGTAACTCTGTTAAGATCAATACAACATCCGATATAATTCTTGTTTCATATTCTATTTTCTGTCAACATTGTTGATATTTGGGATCTAACAATCTTTGATCTCAGTTTCAATGGCGGCCATCCATTATCCGAATGTGTCTGATGACTAACACCCGATGACCTCTATCAGATCATCTGCACCAAGCGTCTCGACTGCCAACCCGGATGACCGCTTCATGCTTCAATCAGATATGATGTATCTCAAAGCAAATAATCATCAGCTGGACATCCACATGCGGTTACAGTATCCAGTGCTCATGAAGACTTTCAAAAGGCACCCTCTAAGGCATACTTTCAACCCGGGTCCCGATATTTTACTTATCATGTTTGATGAAGAAGAAGAAGTAAATGAGATCAGGGATATTCATTAATCAATCTAAGTATGTCTTTGACTTACTTAAGAAGTTTGACATGTCTGACTGTTCTAGTATTCAAACTCCAATGGCCACTACAACAAAATTATCTCCTGATCCAAATGGCATATCTGTTGATCAAAAGAAATATAGGGGAAGAAGATCTGAAGATTAAAGACTATGATTCCTTTACAAAACGTAGGGGGAGATTGTTAGAATCCAAAGAATCCTATGTTTGGAATGTTTTGTAAAGTCATTATTCAGTTATTCTGAAGTTCAGAATAAAAGTTCTAAAGTTCTGAAGATAACTTCTGAAGATAGAAAAGTTCTGAAAGACAACTTCTGAAGAAGTTCTGAAGAATTCAGAAGTGGTTTTGAAGTGAAAGTTATGAAGTTCTAAAGACAGTTCAGAAGTTCTGAAGAACTTCTGAATAGAGTTTTTGATGGCAAGTCTTAATGTAATTGGGCTATGATTTAAATACATGTAACTGTAGCTTTACCTTTGTAGTATATATAGAGAGTCTGTTAGACAGTTAGGAAGTTGAACATTAATTGAACACCACACATGAGAGTCGTTAAAAGGTTTAAGTGTGTGTTTCTCTGTAAAGCTTTCTACAATTCTAATAAAATGAGGATTCATTGAGCATTCTATATCAGATCTGTTGTAATATGGGACTAACAATAATAGTATGGAGACCACTTATTGTTGATAGAAGAGAAGATGAAGATCTTCCGAATACAATGTGGTATTTGATTTATCAAATGGTTATGAAGTTTATGTTTCTGAATTCACCAAGAAATCTGGAGTGTAGATCTTGGATGACGACCCAAAACAATGACATCCTTGTTGATCCAAAACTCCTTTTAGTGATTTGAATATGATTCCTCTCTATACTTAGTGAAAATTCAATATATAAGTTATAGTTCAGGTTCAGTGATAGAACACACTTATTGCACCCAGCGATCGTTGAACATCAGGAACTCTAACCTTATCTCTGAACATCTGAAGAAAAACAGTCACACCACAAGTCCATTTAGCGACAATCAAACACCAAGCTGAAGATAGAGATGAACAGTTAGTGATCTGAAGCGGTTTTGTGATAGCAAAGCTCATCTAATAAGAAGTGTGAAATCTTGTAAAGCCTCAACTTTACCTTAGTGACTTCATCGTTGAAGTCTCCGGTTCAGCGATCAAATGAAGCTTTCTACAAGGTTATTGTTGATATCATCCTCGATGCAGAAAAGTCAAAACATCAACATCTTGTCATAAAAGGACGTACGGATTGTCTCTTATGTCCCCATCAAATATGATTTGTTACTGTTCATAGGTGGCTAAAAGCATGGCCATTCTATTAACCAAAGGACAAACATCCTCCACCTGTTTGACACATGGCATGTACCTTTTGCTTTGCATTAAATGTAAACGGGTATAAATAAATGGGAAACCCCTTTCCATCTCTATGCATGCTACTTTCTCTCTCAAAATCTCTATTGCTATTTCTTTCTTTCCTTGTGCATCAACTTAGTGATATCTTTAGTTATAATAGAATAGGTTTTTGTTAGAACCCAGATATCAAAGATGAACAATGATTTGAATAAAGAGTACAGAATATGGAGCACTGAAGTCGTATATTGTTTTGATATCCATAAATTACAGATATATGTCATATACAGTACAAAACAAATCTTGAAAACTGACTTTTTAACAAACTAACTAACTTCTATTTATATACATATTGAAAAGACTAAAGTAACAACATACAATATAACAGAAAACGTTCAGAAGTGGTTCTGAACTGTGTTAAAAAACTGTCTTCAGTAGTTCTTCAGAACATCTTCAGAACTTCTTTAGAACTTGAGCTAAATCTTCATAACTTTATGCTAAGTGTTTTTGAAGCTATTTTTATGTTATTTCAATCTCCCCCTTAGCTTCAAAAATTCAAATCATAACTCTAGAAGATTAAAATATGTCTGACATCTTTTAGAATAAGACTTCTGTATTCCAACAATGATTCAATTTTTCTGAGCATTTCTTTTGCAAGCTTTCTGTACTTCTCCCATTCATCATCACTTAGACACTTCTGTCTTTTGCTCTTTCTTCTCTCCAATCTATCTCGTATTGCCATCAGAGTCCCATTACAATATTTGTGCATTTCTTCAAATCTTATAAACAACAACTTTTCAAAGCACTTACATACGAAACCTGAAGTCTGAATAACAAGATTGCTTCGTTTAAGATTTTCAATGTTTGGTAAGCTGAAGTTTGGACTACTCAGATGAACCTTTCCTTCGTTTAGAACATATGCAACTTGAAAATCTGTTTTAGCAGCCCAAACGAGTTATTTGTATAAACCATCTCTGAGAACTGGAAATGACTTTCTGAATTTGGTATTGGAATCATGAAAAGGATAGAGACTTTTATAAACTCTGAGTAAGTCTCTAAGATGGACATTTTGAAAATTAGCTTATGAGAATGTATAAATCTCACCATTCTTCCTTTCCACAGTGAACTAAGCATATTTGTAATTGTTCGTTGACTTTATATCAGCAGTAACAACTTTCACAATGGGACTTCCTTTTCTTGCTTCACTCACAGGAACTCTTGTTTTTCTGATGATGTCTAAATATCATTGCTTCCATCTATGAGACTTCTTAATCCAACAGTCAAAGTAATTGAACTTTTGTTCATATTCCATGAATATTTCTGGATGAAAATATTCAAGAAACATAGTGTAAGCATTTTCTTCAATTCTTTGATCTTGTACCTGTTCAGCTTCAGAAACTTGTCTCACAGGAATAATTTCTTCTGGATCATTTTCAGAAACCTTTTCTTTTCCTTTTTCCTTTTCTGTTTTAGTTATGCTGGCTTCTAAGCTTCTTGTCTTCTGAGTGATCTTTAAAACTTCTTCAATATCTTGCTTCTTAGTATGAATATGGAAATCATACAAATTACTCAGAAAATAATTAGCACCACTGATGGTATTCACTTTTGTATAACCAACCAAATAACTTTTTCTTATGTGGTCTCTGAAATTGATTCTCTCTTTGATCAAATACATTATTTCTTCTTTTATTTCAGGAGAAACAACAAACAGTTCAACATATTCATTAACCATTGCAAAGTGGAAGTTGAATATTTTGGTATATCAGAAACAATGAATGTTCTTGTGCTGATTCCTTCTATTTCATAAATGAAGCCAATCTCTGGTTTTCTGAAAACTCTTGTAAGTCCATGTCTTTGAATACTCACTGGCTCCAATAGATTAACTTCAGTCAATCTATATTCTAAAGCAAGTTGGAAGTCATGTTTGATAAGATTTCTGATGTATATGCCCAACACTCTTCTAACTTCTAAAACAAGTTCTGGGTCTTCCTTTTTGACACAATAACTCAAAAGTGTAAGTTAACAAGTAATCTTAACTTGTAGAAGTCAAACTGAGTAAATCCAGTTAATGTACCGTTCCTTCTCTCAGCACCAAATCTTACAACTTCTAAGTCATCTTCCACTGTTTTAGTCATACACCTGATCAGCCTTATCAATGTGGAATCATACATTTCTTGAATTCCATGTTTTTGCAGAAATGATCTTACTTTTGAAGCATGATCTGCAGGCCATTCATCATTCAAAATATCTTCTAAAGTTGCATACTTTAGACTTCTTCTATACATGTCTCTGTAAGAGTAATCTGGAAAAATAAGCTGACTTTCTCCAGAACTATCAAATAGTGTATCACCTTCATACACTTGATCAACATTTGGTTCTTCAAGAACACGAAGAGTGATTGAAGGGATATTAATAGACATTCTGAATCTGACTTCTAATTTTTCTGAACAGACTATCAGAATCTCGTCTAAAACTTCAACATTATGCATATGACATAAATCCATCTTATATCAAACTATTCAGCTGGTTGATTCAGAAATTTTTTGAAGATAAACAATCTTTCATCCAAGAATCTACACTCCAGATTCCTTGGATTATTCAAAAATATTTATACCGAGCATAATTGACTTATTAACCTCCATAAAGTTTCACATATTTCATCATTTGCCACTCTATCCAGAACTTGTGGTCTCCAAATCACCAATTCTCTATGTTCATTCACTTCCACTTCATCATCAAATAGAATTACATCTGAAAGATCACCAGGTTCTCCAAGTACTTCTTTAAAAGCCAAGTATTCATTCAACATTTCTTCATTAGAATCTGACAGCACATCTGTATTATCTGTACCAGTATTTTCTTCAGAATTCTGAGATAACTTTTCTGTCTCATTACCTTCATCTTCAGAAATATTCATTTTTTCAGAAATAATACCAATATTAACAGCAACATTCCTTCATTGTTTGACTCAAATACTTTTCCTTCTTTTCTCCCTCTCATGATTATCAGAATCCTGATCATCATGCTTCCTCTTTAAAGTATCTACTACTAGAGTACACTCCAAAGGAGAAATCCTCTGATCCAAATGAGATTGAGTATGCTGAACATTTGTTAACTTCTGTAAGATCCGCTGAATATCATCCTCAGTTGCCAGGTTAGAAAGATCTGGTTGTGGAGACACCATAGATTTACTAATGGCAGATACAGATGAAATCACTTCTGGAAGGGAATTCTTAATTGCATCCTGAAAACTTCTGAAATCATTAGAAGTATTTGCTTGAGAGCATCCAATTTTTCCTCCAACTTCTGTTCCATCCTATCTTCCATCTCCTTATTGGAAGATTCAGATAAGTCCTTTATGCTCTTACGAATCTTTTCAAATTCAGAAAGTACAAAAAGACTTAAACTCTGAAAATTCCGAAGTCCAGGGTAAAATTCCAAAACCAACAGATGGTCCTATTTGCATTCCTACAGAGGTAGGTTGGTCTGTAGATGTCACCACATCATGAATCACAAATGACTCATTGAATGGGGCTTTTGAGATGTTCACCTCACCAGGACTTCCAACTATTCCTTGATAACCTGAAATAGGAATATCTATAGTTGTTGTGGCAATGTGACAAACACTTTGCATTTGGACATCTGAAAGATGTGTGCTGGTGTGAAAGAACTCCACATTTAGTGATTCATTAGGCTCAAAGTTGAGTGGACTCTCAGACTCAATTTGCACATGACTGTGAAGGGGGGAAATATATCCTTCTTTTTCAACAATGGGCTCCTCCAAATGGGGACCCATTGGTAGATAAGTTGCTTGCCCCATAAGTGTTGATGTAACACCCATCTGTTGAGAGATGAGTGAGTGGTCAGGGGGGTTAACAAGAGTTGCCATGGGCTCACTGGTTGTTTCAATATTGCCCACCAAAGAGTGTGAGACAATAGATTGTGTGCCTGCCCGGCTAGTAACAGGTGGTTCACAGGTTTGCTTTTCTTTTACCTGTGTTCTTCTCTCTTTATTTCTTTTACTGACATAACTAACCAAGCTCTCAATTACATTTTGCCTCTCTTCACTCTGAGTTTGTTCCCCACCCTTAACTTCCTCCCCTTTCTCTTGAACTGATCTAGACCATTCACTTTGCACACTTCTTTGATTAGAATCAGGGTAAGAGATTACTGGTTTAGGTAATCCCACTGATTCACAATACTCACTCAACCATTTGTTCTTAATATTGATGTATGCTAATAACTCAGGAAACAGAGGTACTGCATTTGGAAATGGTTCTTTAGCAAGAGATGGCCTCAAACTATCCATAGTAAACAATGTTACAAACACATCATTATCAAGCCTTGGTATTGATGGAACTGACCTCATAGCGCCTTTGATTAAAATTTGAAATCACCTCTGATGTGGAATATAAGGATACTTGCTCTTTTTGGAAATGGAAATCTAAATATCTTCAAAAATTAGATTTGCATAATCATATATCTTGTTGAAAGCAATGCCATGAAATACGATCCTCATATTTGCAGATGCTTGATCCAGGCTTGAATGTTTCCCAGCAACACAGGTGTTAATAAATGTGAATAGAGCATACCATATTGGAGGTAAATACTTTCTTCTAAAAGAACTTAAGGAAGTTAAATTTTGTGAATATCCCAGCTTCAAGAAATCAACACACAATTCAGAACTTGTAGGAATGACATCAAAAGTTTCTTCACAATTAACCACAATTGGGTGTGGAAGCTTTAGGATAGACCTGAGATCTGCAGTTGCTATGTGGAAACGATAACCATGAATAAGAGAAGAAATACCATTTGTTTCATTATCAATTTCAGCATAATACCACCATTGTTGTGAATATTCTTCAGGAACTTGGAAGTACCTAGTTATTGTTGTTCTGAATGGATGCTTTTTAAATAGCTCAATGAGAATTTGTTGATCATTAGTGAACTCTTCAGAGTTTCAGTTTAGTGCAGCATTGTTTTTCTGAATTGCTTTTCGAGTACCAATTGGAATTGTTGTTTTGGAAAGATCAGGACCATAACCAGTAGAATCAGAAGCAGCAACTCGAGAAGAAGACTCGGAATTTAGTTCAATCGGCTCCATTTGATTTCCCCCAATTTCAACATTAGGGTTAGGGTTTGGGTTTGAAGAACAAGCGGCATCCACAATGTTTGTTGAAGTGTCTTCAACCAGTAAATCTGTGTTCAATGGAATTTCAATCGAACCAATGGTCATCGTGTTTGGAACAATTTTAAATGATCGTGTGCTTGATGAATCATCAGTATTGCTGATAGTGGATTTAGCAGAGACAATCGGCTGATCCACATTACATTGAGACATGATTGACAAATATTCAACTTCTGAGAGTTGAGGATTTTCAAATATTGCAGAGAATAGGTTTCAGAGGGAAAAATTGGAGTAAAATGATGAAGATGATGAAGTCATGGAGTTTAATCGTGTGATTATGTCATGGCAGATAGATGTAAGACACGTGGCAGAAAAGTAGGCTAAAAGTAATGACGATTAAACGTGTAATGTGGATTAATGAACCGTTTAAAGAATAGCCAATAAGAAAATAAGACGTGGACCACACGCAAAGAGTAGTGATCTTCTGAATGAAGAGTTCAGAACTTCTGAGAAAGAGTTCAGAAGTGAAGTTCAAAAGTTCAGAGAAACAATTCAGAATCAACGAAATATCTTCATAATATGAAATCAAATCTTTTTAAAGTACATATTTCTGAAATCCGAAACAATTTGAAGATTAAGAAATAGTTTGAACAACTGAAAGTAAGTATCAAGAAAAGTTTGTCCATACTTTTAATGATTATTTCTTCAAAAATATTTAAAAAGTGAAACATTCCTTTCAGAAGAAATAGAAAGAAAAGAAAAATAAAAAAAATGCATACTTCTGAAAGAAATTTTTTTGAAGTTTTTCAGAAATAGTTTGAGCAATTCATAAGAAGTGTGTCCATGCTTTTGAGATTGCATTCCAGAGAAAGAAATCACCTGTTAGAACCCCCCTTGGAAACAAGAATAGATCAAGGTTGTCAGTATTATCACATTGATAAATCAAAAACTCCCTCTTGAAATAAGAATGAAGGAAAAAAATACCTAAGCTCCCCCTTGAATAAAGCTTGATAGAAATGTGATAGAAAAGTTATTACAAACAATTTGGTAATAAGAAATTTGTACTTCTGAAAAAAATAAAATAGAAACCTCTTAAAAGAAAAGATATTTCAGAAATTATGAAATATGAAGTTCAGAAGTTTAAGTAAATGAGTTCAGAAGTGAATTCTTAGTACTTAGGTGTGAGTAATATACTTATGAAGTTAAGTTCATCATACCAAGTTTTCTTACCAAAAATGTAATTTTTTTCCAATCAAGATGTTTGGTAAATAAATCAGCTAACTGGTAATCTGTTTGAACAAAAAACATTTCTATGTTGCCTTTTTCAACATGATCCTTTATAAAATGATACCTTACATCAATATGTTTAGTCTTTGAGGGTTAGACAGGATTGGCTGTTATTGCTATGGCACTTTTAGAATCACAGTACAGAGGAATCTTTTTGAAAGTGTAGCCATAATCGTTAAGCTGAATTTGCATCCAAATAACTTGTGAGGAACATATTGCAGCAGCTACTGTTGATAATAACTCCTCTCGATGATTTGAATATGATTCTTTTTGTATACTTAGTGAAATTCCATTGCATAAGCTTCCGTCAATATTCAACGATAGCATACACCGATTACCATCAGTGATGCTGAAGATCAAGGAACAACAAGCTTATCTCTGAAGACCTGAAGATCAGCTATCCCACCAGAAGACCATTCAGCGAAAGTCGAAGACCCTAGCTGAAGAAAGAGATAATCAGCTAAGTGAACTGAAGCGGTTCAGCGATAGCAGCGATTATCTAATCAAAAGTGTGAAGTCTTGTGAAGCCTCAGCAATACTGAAGATTCATCCTTGAAAATTCAGAGTCAGCGATCAAATGAAGCTTCCTTTACAAGATTAAAGATTGATCTTATCCTCGATGCACAAAAGTCAAACCTAATACCTTGTCAGAAAAGGATGTACGAATTGTCTCTTATGTCCCGTTCATATCTGATATGGTATTGTTCATATTCGGCCAAAAACATGGCTGTCTTATTTGCAAGGACAAGCTTCCTAACCAAGCTTGACACGTGGCATGTACCTTTTGTCTTGCATTAAATGCAAACGAGTATAAATAAGATGAAGATATCTTCTTCATCTTAATGCATGCGTCATTCTAGCCTAAACCCTCTTTCTTCTTTCTTTCTTCTTCTGGTGCATCAAACTTAGTGTTTCTTAGTTACAATAGAATAGGTTTTAAATTTGTTCTTATTCCGCTTGTAACTGTAAATTTGTTTATGATATATAAGCTCATTTGAAAACCAAAATCTGTGTGTTTGTATTCAACCTCCCCCCCCCCCCCTTTCTACAAACTGTTTACTATTTATTGAACACTTGTAGAGTATCAGAGCAGTGTCTGCTTCATTTATAATAATATATCTTTAGCTAAACCTCCAAGATTTAGCCATGATAATTTTCCATTATGGAAGGAAAGAATGTCTCTGTTGCTAGAAGGATCTGACCCAAAGATCCCCTATATAACATCTCATTTATATATATATATATATAATTAAAAAAAAAAAAAGGGGGGGGGGCCTTGTTATGTCTAGACCCAAACCCAAATCCAAGCCCAAGTCTTTTTTTTTTCTTCTTTTCTCCACCGCCTTCTCCTTCTCGGCTTGCATATGAGAAATCAGATTCACTTCAACTAGAAATCTTCTTGGTCGACTATACCATCAACATCCAACAATCATCTTCATCATCTTCTTCTATTCTCTTCCTATCAATTGTTGTTAAGGTACCAATTATCTCCTCTTATACATCTAGGGTTTCATTGTGTTATCTATTTGAGTAAAATTCTTTGAATTGTTAAGAACTAGTAGTTATATTGGTTGCTTTTTACATGAATAGATATGAATTAATGGGAGTTTCATTGTTAATTGTAAGTTTGAGAAGAATTGATCAAGAAATGGGTTGGAAGTTCCAACAATTGGCTTTCTTTATTAGTCAAACTCTTAATCTAGAATTTGAATCTTTAAATTGGTATCTAAGAGTGAAGATACTTGTAAATACTTTGTCTCTTAGCATTGTTAAGGTGATATTAGATGGATTCAAGAAGGTAATTTTATCCCAAAAATCGTTTTTGATGGGGGATTTGAATGTTGGTGTAAAACAGTTGACTTTTTCAAAAAGTCAAACTGTTTTGAGAAAAATTCCAATTAGGTAGTTTTATGTAAAATTAAAAGTTGAGATTATAGAAATGGAGTTATATAGAGTATATATATTTGGTTTAATGATCAAATCACCTTTTCATAGGGATTTAGATGGATATTCAAAGTTAAAGAATATGGATTTTCGGTTTGAGTCAAATAAGGGAAATGTTATGTTAGATGGATTTCAAGTAAAAACGGATGTGAGAACCTTCTAAGCATATTCTAAATGGTAAAATAATCATGTTTTGAAGGTTATAATTCACGTCAAGTACTCCATAAGAATTATGGGTAAGTGGTCGGGTTGCATTACTTAGTTGTCAAAACTTGTAAAAATCATCAAAAATCACTCGTAACTCGGATTTAAGCGTGTAATACCTTTTTGGAATCGTCGGGATATATTCTACAAGTTTTTGTGATGACCGTGATGCGAGTAAGAGTTTAAATAGATCAAAAAGCTGATTTTTAGAGCTGTCCGTTTTCTTTATATATATATAAAGCATGTGATTTTTATAGATCTAAACTAAAATGGTTTGATAATCGGTACGAGTGATTTTAATGGACTGAATATGATGGATTGAATGTGTTAGTAGAATGGATGTACTAATATATAGATCATGTATGGGTTATTTAGGTGTCAAGCCGGCCGAAAGAACCATTCGGAGCCTAGATTCGCCTATTTTTGACAAAGGTGAGTTCACGTAGATTTTCTTGGGTGCACGTCAAATATATGTGTTTTATAACCGATTCATGTTATTTGTATTGATTATGTATCATGGAAAATGTTTTATGCAAAATAAAACGAGCATATTAATTGACGAGTTATGTGGTTTTTACTTGCTATATGAAAGATGATATTTAGTTGAGTAGAATTAAACTACTTTAATGAACATAGGAGATATGTTGAGTGATTACACATATTGACGAAAGACATAGAACGTGGGACGTTCGTTGGTATATGTCTAAAACTGAGGGCTGGGAGCCCGGATAGGTGGCTACTAGGCATGAGGCCGGGGGCCAAGTATATACACTTACCTGGGAGGTCAAATTGATGTATGTACACGGACCTGGGAGGTCAAATGACATGTCTAAATTAGCCAACGGTATAGACGAGTTTCTTTGTGTTTCCTCATCAGCCGGTTACGGTTGGATTCTGTTACTTAGATCACTGATGGCACTAATTGGGAAGTTGTTACTACGAGTGATTAATTGAGGGAAATATAGCATAAGAAACTAATGCCTTTATTGATTGTCGGTGAAAAGTGATTGATTTAATTGCATTTTTAGTAGTATTTACAAGTTATATATATCTTATTGAAATATGAATCGGCTCGTTTTATTTATATAAATGTTTATAATATAACTCTTGAACTCACCAGGTATAAAACCCGACTTGATTTGTTTGTTGACGTGTGTCCCAGGGCCAACAGGTGCTAGTGATGGCGATAAGAAAAACTAGTACTTAACAAAGTAGGATGGTGCAGATTTTTGGTAGCGGTCGTAGTTATAAGAAAGTTATATTAGCATCGTTCTAGTAACTATTTGTTTGTTCCTAAAAAAAAAATTTAGCCCGGTTAGGTGGCATTTTGTATATGTAGTCTTTTGAAATTTTGCTATATACAAATGCAAACAGGTTATAAATGGCATATCATGATTTTACGAACGGGTCATGCCGAAATTTCGTTAGAATTCTTATGAAAATTTTAGGGTGTTACAAGTTGGTATCAGAGCGATGGTTTAAGGGAATTAGGTTAAGAGAACCTAGTCTTAAACCTAAGATTAAGATATTATGCTTAAGAATTAATCAGGGGATGTTGGACAATGGGTAAAATTCATGATAGGTGTTATCACGAAGATCTTTTGTATGAAAGTAAGTAGTTGAGGAATATTTGTATGTCTTGGTATAGGGCATATATAAGTTGCCTAGATTTTGATATATATATATAAATATATATGTATATTTATGTATCTAATATTTCAATTCTTATCATGTTCTATTACATTAAAATTATGTGACTAGAAAGTTTTGTATTGATAAGTGTTGTTACTTTGTGTTAGTTAAAGAATGGTAAACACAAGGAGTCAGCAGGCAAAAGAAAAGGATGTGCAGGAGTCTAGTAGAACTCCAACAAATAAATTACCGTCCCCGAATATTCCATAACCGAATGCTTCTACAAGTTTGATCGGGACCTCTCATCCTAAAGGAGGAAGGCACATGCATTCGGAGAATCCGGAGACAAATTTCCAAGATACTTTATTTGCCAATTTGAAGCAATTCATGGAAACGACTTTAGAAAGGCGGGGAAGAATCTATTATGAAAAGAGTAGAAGAGAGAGTTATGGCTGCTGGTATCCATACTGAAAAGGTTGCTGAAAATGTGATTCCTAACGCTGGTGGGGTCGAGAAAGTTGCTTTAGATACAGGTTTGCATGTGGAAGGTGAGAAATCTTCAAAGAAGTGTACATTTAAAGCTTTTCTCGGATGCAGACCGCCGCAGTTTGCGAGCGGATGATGATCCTTTGGTTTGTATGCGATGGTTACGAGGAATAGAGCAAGCTTTTGAAGCTAGTGAGTGTGATGATCAACAAAGAGTTCGATTTGCATCTCAATTGTTGCGGGACGAGGCTTTAGGCGGTGGAATGTTACACGACAAACGTTGGGGCCTCGCTATCACTAAAATGTTGACTTGGGATTTGTTTACCATGAAGTTAAAAGAAAGATATTGCAATGAAAGAGCCAGAGACAAAATGGAGGATGAGTTCAGACATCTTGAGAAAGGAAATCAGTCGGTAGCTGAGTATGCACGGGTGTTTACAGAAAAATTAAATTTTCTGGGACACGTAGCACCAGATGAAAGGTCGAAGATAAAGTTCTTTCTTAAAGGTCTTCCCATTGAAATGAAGACGTAGTTCGAAGCGATAAAGTATCTACCCTTCAAGAAGCAATTGAAGAAGCACAAGTGTTGGAGGATGATCTAAAGCATGCAAATAGAGTACAAAATGTTGTATTGGGTGACAAACGCAGATGGGAGACACCTTCAGGTAGCTCAAAGAAATTCAAGACGAAATCATCGGGTAGACGCTTTGATGACAAGCAGATGGTAAAGCAGTGTCCAAAGTGCAATAGAAGACACCCCGGGGATTGTAGCGATTATCGACGATTTGTTTTCGTTGTGGAAAGCCGGGACATTACAGTCGAGATTGTCATAGTCAGATTTCCATTAAGTGCTTTCATTGTGGGGAATCGGGACACCTTCGGCGGGATTGCCCAAAACTGAAAAATGTAGAAAAGGGGAAAACAACAAGTACTTTTCAAAAGAAAGAGACCCGGGTACCAGGTAGAGCATTTCAGATGACGGCAGAAGAAGCTCGAGGTGTAGCTGATGTAGTGACGGGTACGTACTTAATCAATTCTATACCTGCATGCGTATTATTTGATTCAGGAGCCAATCTTTCATTTGTTTCCATAACCTTCTGTGAGCGGTTTGATGTGTCGGCTAGCATATTACCGGAAGCATTAGTGGTAGAGACAGCTAATGGAGGGAGAGTGTTAGTACGAGAAGTTTATGATAGCTGCACAATTAAAATTGAAGGTATTTTGTTTCCAATTTGCTTGTTACCTATGACGATAGGAGGATTTGATGCAGTGATAGGCATGGATTGGTTATCTGAGCACAGAGTCGATATTTTATGTTCAAGAAGAATGCTTTCCATTCCGAGACCGGGTGGAGATACAATATTGGTTTATGGGGATAAGCGAAAGGGTGACATGGGGATCATCTCTGTGATGAAAGCACAAAAATGCCTTCGTAAAGGTTGTTGTTCATTTCTGGCATACGTTCTGGATGCCAAAATGGAAAAGAAGAAGATTGAAGATATTCCAGTTGTATGTGAATTCCCTGATGTGTTCCCCGAAGACTTGCCAGGTTTGCCACCCGACCGGCAGGTGGAGTTTCGCATAGACCTCGTTCCGGGGGCAGCACCAATAGCTCGTTCTCCATATCGGTTAGCTCCATCAGAAATGAAGGAAATGATGACTCAACTGCAAGAATTGCTCGATAAAGGTTTCATCCGACCTAGTTCCTCGCCATGGGGTGCTCCGGTGTTGTTTGTAAAAAAGAAAGATGGCACGTTGAGAATGTGTATCGACTACCGCGAACTGAACAAAGTAACTATTAAGAATAAGTATCCTCTTCCTCGTATTGATGATCTATTCGATCAACTACAAGGAGCTAGTTGTTTCTCGAAGATTGATCTTCGATCGAGTTATCACCAATTGAAGGTGCGAGGGGAAGATGTTGCTAAAGCTGCTTTTAGGACCAGTACGGTCATTATGAGTTCCTCGTTATGCCTTTCGGTTTAACGAATGCTCCTGCCGCATTTATGGATTTAATGAATCGAGTTTGTCGCCCATTTTTGGACAAATCGGTTATAGTATTCATTGATGATATCCTCATTTATTCTAAAACCGAGAAGGAACATGAAAGACATCTGCGAGAGATTCTTGATTTATTAAGACGAGAAAAACTCTATGCAAAGTTGTCTAAATGTGATTTTTGGTTATTAGAAGTGAAGTTTTTGGGTCATGTAATATGCAAAGAGGGTGTGAAAGTAGACCCATCCAAGATAGAAGCAGTAATGGGTTGGGAAGCTCCAAAAAGTCCTACAGAGATAAGAAGTTTTCTGGGATTGGCTGGTTATTACCGTAGATTCATACGGGACTTCTCAAAGATTGCCTCACCACTGACCGCTTTAACTAGAAAAAAAGTGAAATTTGTATGGACAGAAAAACATACAAATGCCTTTGAGAGGTTGAAGAAAAGATTATGTGAGGCACCGGTACTATCCTTACCGGAAGGGTCTGAAGAATTTGTGGTTTACAGCGATGCATCTGGATCTGGATTGGGTTGTGTTCTAATGCAACGAGGCAAGGTAATTGCTTATGCTTCTAGACAACTAAAAGATCATGAGAAAAATTACCCGGTGCATGATTTAGAGTTAGCTGCTGTTGTTTTTGCGCTCAAGTTATGGAGACATTACTTGTATGGTACACATTGTATCATCTATACGGATCATAAAAGTCTGAAGTACGTCTTCGATCAGAAGGAACTAAATATGAGGCAAAGACGTTGGTTAGAGTTGATCAAAGATTATGATTGTGAAATCGGTGTACCACCAGGGAAAGCTAATGTAGTTGCGGATGCGTTGAGCCGTAAAGAGCGAGGTGATGAGGTATTGGGCGATTTAATAAAATTGAAGTCGTCTCGAGCTTAATTGAAAGAATTAAAGCAGTACAGAAGGAAGCTTTATTAGAAAAGAACTTGAAAGATGAAATCATGATGAAGCAACAATCCTTATTAGAAGAAGATAGTCGGGGCTTAAAGCTATTTAGAGGAAGAATTTGGGTGCCAAAAATGGGGGGTATTCGAGATCTATTATTAGAAGAAGCACATAAGTCAAAGTATTCTATTCACCCAGAAGCACCAAAATGTATCGAGATCTGAAGTTACACTACTGGTGGCCTGTCATGAAACTTGATATAGCAATTTATGTTGCAAAGTGTGTGACATGTTTACAAGTAAAAGCTGAACATCAACGACCATACGGTAGTCTGCAACCGTTGGTTATACCGCAGTGGAAATGGGATCATGTTACTATGGATTTAGTGATGGGCTTACCCAAGACGCTGAAGGGCCATGATGCAATCTGGGTGGTGGTAGACCGATTGACGAAAAGCGCACACTTCTTACCAATGAAAGAAACTTGGTCAATGGACAGATGGGCCAAGTTATACATCGATGAAGTGATTTCAAGACATGGAGTGCCACTAACCATCGTCTCCGACAGAGATAGTCGATTCACTTCCAAGTTTTGGGATGGACTACAACGAGAACTTGGCACAAGAGTGAATCTGAGCACTGCCTATCATCCTCAAACCGACGGACAAAGTGAGAGGACAATTCAGACTCTCGAAGATATGTTACGTTCTTGTGTATTTGATTTTGGTGGGAATTGGGACGTGCACTTACCATTGGTTGAATTTGCATATAACAATAGCTATCACTCTAGCATCGGTATGGCACCGTTTGAAGCATTATATGGGAGGAAATGTAGAACACCTGTTTGTTGGTTAGAAGCTGGAGAGAAGCAATTCACAGGCCCTGAAATGGTACAAGAAACTGCAGACAAAGTTAAGGTGATCCGTGAACGTATTAAAGCTGCACAGGACCGGCAGAAAAGCTATGCGGATCGAAAAAGACGACATGTAGAATTTCAAGTGGGCGATAAAGTCATGTTGAAAGTGTCGCCTTGGAAAGGGGTGATCAGATTCGGAAAGCACGGGAAACTGAGTCCTCGTTTTCTTGGGCCTTTCACAGTGTTAGAAAAGATTGGATCCCAAGCCTACCGATTAGATTTACCACCAGAATTGCAAGGTATCCATGACACTTTCCATGTATGTTATCTACGAAAGTGTTTGGCGGAAGAAGAGAACGTTATCCCGTTATCAGAAATTCAAATAGATGATAAAATGCGATTCCTTGAAGAACCTGAGGTGATATTAGATCGGAAGACAAAGAAATTGCGTCGGAAGGAGATCGGGATGGTTAAAGTGCAGTGGAAGCATCGACGGGGTTCAAATATCACATGGGAACCAGAAAACGAAATGAGATTACGCTACCCGCAATTATTTGCGTAGCTAAGATTTCGGGGAGGAAATCTCTTTTGACAGAGGGAGAATTATAACATCTCATTTATATATATATATATATATAATTAAAAAAAAGGGGGGGGGGCCTTGTTATGTCTAGACCCAAACCCAAATCCAAGCCCAAGTCTTTTTTTTTTCTTCTTTTCTCCACCGCCTTCTCCTTCTCGGCTTGCATATGAGAAATCAGATTCACTTCAACTAGAAATCTTCTTGGTCGACTATACCATCAACATCCAACAATCATCTTCATCATCTTCTTCTATTCTCTTCCTATCAATTGTTGTTAAGGTACCAATTATCTCCTCTTATACATCTAGGGTTTCATTGTGTTATCTATTTGAGTAAAATTCTTTGAATTGTTAAGAACTAGTAGTTATATTGGTTGCTTTTTACATGAATAGATATGAATTAATGGGAGTTTCATTGTTAATTGTAAGTTTGAGAAGATTTGATCAAGAAATGGGTTGGAAGTTCCAACAATTGGCTTTCTTTATAAGTCAAACTCTTAATCTAGAATTTGAATCTTTAAATTGGTATCTAAGAGTGAAGATACTTGTAAATACTTTGTCTCTTAGCATTGTTAAGGTGATATTAGATGGATTCAAGAAGGTAATTTTATCCCAAAAATCGTTTTTGATGGGGGATTTGAATGTTGGTGTAAAATGGTTGACTTTTTTCAAAAAGTCAAACTGTTTTGAGAAAAATTCCAATTAGGTAGTTTTATGTAAAATTAAAAGTTGAGATTATAGAAATGGAGTTATATAGAGTATATATAATTGGTTTAATGATCAAATCACCTTTTCATAGGGATTTAGATGGATATTCAAAGTTAAAGAATATGGATTTTCGGTTTGAGTCAAATAAGGGAAATGTTATGTTAGATGGATTTCAAGTAAAAACGGATGTGAGAACCTTCTAAGCATATTCTAAATGGTAAAATAATCATGTTTTGAAGGTTATAATTCACGTCAAGTACTCCATAAGAATTATGGGTAAGTGGTCGGGTTGCATTACTTAGTTGTCAAAACTTGTAAAAATCATCAAAAATCACTCGTAACTCGGATTTAAGCGTGTAATACCTTTTTGGAATCGTCGGGATATATTCTACAAGTTTTTGTGATGACCGTGATGCGAGTAAGAGTTTAAATAGATCAAAAAGCTGATTTTTAGAGCTGTCCGTTTTCTTTATATATATATAAAGCATGTGATTTTTATAGATCTAAACTAAAATGGTTTGATAATCGGTACGAGTGATTTTAATGGACTGAATATGATGGATTGAATGTGTTAGTAGAATGGATGTACTAATATATAGATCATGTATGGGTTATTTAGGTGTCAAGCCGGCCGAAAGAACCATTCGGAGCCTAGATTCGCCTATTTTTGACAAAGGTGAGTTCACGTAGATTTTACTGGGTGCACGTCAAATATATGTGTTTTATAACTGATTCATGTTATTTGTATTGATTATGTATCATGGAAAATGTTTTATGCAAAATAAAACGAGCATATTAATTGACAGTTATGTGGTTTTTACTTGCTATATGAAAGATGATATTTAGTTGAGTAGAATTAAACTACTTTAATGAACATAAGAGATATGTTGAGTGATTACACATATTGACGAAAGACATAGAACGTGGGACGTTCGTTGGTATATGTCTAAAACTGAGGGCTGGGAGCCCGGATAGGTGGCTACTAGGCATGAGGCCCGGGGGGCCAAGTATATACACTTACTTGGGAGGTCAAATTGATGTATGTACACGGACCTGGGAGGTCAAATGACATGTCTAAATTAGCCAACGGTATAGACGAGTTTCTTTGTGTTTCCTCATCAGCCGGTTACGATTGGATTCTGTTACTTAGATCACTGATGGCACTAATTGGGAAGTTGTTACTACGAGTGATTAATTGAGGGAAATATAGCATAAGAAACTAATGCCTTTATTGATTGTCGGTGAAAAGTGATTGATTTAATTGCATTTTTAGTAGTATTTACAAGTTATATATATCTTATTGAAATATGAATCGGCTCGTTTTATTTATATAAATGTTTATAATATAACTCTTGAACTCACCAGGTATAAAACCTGACTTGATTTGTTTGTTGACGTGTGTCCCAGGGCCAACAGGTGCTAGTGATGGCGATAAGAAAAACTAGTACTTAACAAAGTAGGATGGTGCAGATTTTTGGTAGCGGTCGTAGTTATAAGAAAGTTATATTAGCATCGTTCTAGTAACTATTTGTTTGTTCCTAAAAAAAAAATTTAGCCCGGTTAGGTGGCATTTTGTATATGTAGTCTTTTGAAATTTTGCTATATACAAATGCAAACAGGTTATAAATGGCATATCATGATTTTACGAACGGGTCATGCCGAAATTTCGTTAGAATTCTTATGAAAATTTTAGGGTGTTACACCCTACTATCTAGAAAACGGACCATTCGTTCCTACAACTATTGTAGCTGGTGTTCCTGCCACCACTACTACTCCAGCCATCCCTGAAAGGAGTATCATTAAAACTTCTAACCGATGGACTGACGAAGATAAGAAACAAATTGCTATTGACTCAAAAGCTAGATCTATAATAGCAACGTCTTTACCAGATGAAGTCTATCATTCTGTTATGAAAATGAGAATTTCTAAAGCCATGTGGGATACTCTATGTATCCAATATGAAGGAACCTCTGAAGTACAAGTCGCCAGGTGCATAAACCTTGTAAGACAATATGAGAGTTTTATATATCATACAGGTGAATCTCTTTCTCAAATTCATCAGCGTTTCAACTGTTTATTGATTGATCTTAAATCAGTAAACAGAGTGTACTCTAACGCTGAAATACTGACCAAATTCATGGAGGCACTACCCGATCAATGGGCAGTGTACACTACATGTCTAAAGCTGTCAAAGAACCTTGAAACCCTGTCCTTAGATGCGTTATATGGAATGCTCTTAAATGAGGAACAATCTCAACTTCTGAGGAAGAACCTCATAAATGAACTCAAAGGTGCCAAAAGTACTTCTTTGGCACTTGTGACTTCTGAGGCAACTCCTCCTAAAAATGTTTCTTCTTCCACTATTACCTCCATCACTGAATTAGGTCAAACTGATTCAGAAGATCGGCTCAAGGAACAACAAGCTTATCTCTGAAGACCTGAAGATCAGCTATCACACCAGAAGACCATTCAGCAAAAGTCGAAGACCCTAGCTGAAGAAAGAGATAATCAGCTAAGTGAACTGAAGCGGTCCAGCGATAGCAGCGATTATCTAATCAAAAGTGTGAAGTCTTGTGAAGCCTCGGCGATACTGAAGATTCATCCTTGAAGATTCAGAGTCTACGATCAAATGAAGCTTCCTTTACAAGATTAAAGATTGATCTTATCCTCGATGCACAAAAGTCAAACCTAATACCTTGTCAGAAAAGGATGTACGAATTGTCTCTTATGTCCCGTTCATATCTGATATGGTATTGTTCATATTCGGCCAAAAACATGGCTGTCTTATTTGCAAGGACAAGCTTCCTAACCAAGCTTGACACGTGGCATGTACCTTTTGTCTTGCATTAAATGCAAACGAGTATAAATAAGATGAAGATATCTTCCTCATCTTAATGCATGCGTCATTCTAGCCTAAACCCTCTTTCTTCTTTCTTTCTTTTTCTGGTGCATCAAACTTAGTGTTTCTTCGTTACAATAGAATAGGTTTTAAACTTATTCTTATTCCGCTTGTAACTGTAAATTTGTTTTTGATATATAAACTCATTTGAAAACCAAAATCTGTGTGTTTGTATTCAACCTCCCCCCCCCCCCTTCTACAAAGTGTTAACTATTTATTGAACACTTGTAAAGTATCAGAGCAGTGTATGCTTCATTTATAATAATATATCTTTAGCTAAACCTCCAAGATTTAGCCATGATAATTTTCCATTATGGAAGGAAAGAATGTCTCTGTTGCTAGAAGGATCTGACCCAAAGATCCCCTACTATCTAGAAAACGGACCATTCGTTCCTACAACTATTTTAGCTGGTGTTCCTGCCACCACTACTACTCCAGCCATCCCTGAAAGGAGTATCATTAAAACTTCTAACTGATGGACTGACGAAGATAAGAAACAAATTGCTATTGACTCAAAAGCTAGATCTATAATAGCAACGTCTTTACCAGATGAAGTCTATCATTCTGTTATGAAAATGAGAATTTCTAAAGCCATGTGGGATACTCTATGTATCCAATATGAAGGAACCTCTGAAGTACAAGTCGCCAGGTGCATAAACCTTGTATGACAATATGAGAGTTTTATGTACCATACAGGTGAATCTCTTTCTCAAATTCATCAGCGTTTCAACTGTTTATTGATTGATCTTAAATCAGTAAACAGAGTGTACTCTAACGCTGAAATACTGACCAAATTCATGGAGGCACTACCCGATCAATGGGCAGTGTACACTACATGTCTAAAGCTGTCAAAGAACCTTGAAACCCTGTCCTTAGATGCGTTATATGGAATGCTCTTAAATGAGGAACAATCTCAACTTCTGAGGAAGAACCTCATAAATGAACTCAAAGGTGCCAAAAGTACTTCTTTGGCACTTGTGACTTCTGAGGCAACTCCTCCTAAAAATGTTTCTTCTTCCACTATTACCTCCATCACTGAATTAGGTCAAACTGATTCAGAAGATCGGCTCAAGGAACAACAAGCTTATCTCTGAAGACCTGAAGATCAGCTATCACACCAGAAGACCATTCAGCAAAAGTCGAAGACCCTAGCTGAAGAAAGAGATAATCAGCTAAGTGAACTGAAGCGGTCCAGCGATAGCAGCGATTATCTAATCAAAAGTGTGAAGTCTTGTGAAGCCTCAGCGATACTGAAGATTCATCCTTGAAGATTCAGAGTCTGCGATCAAATGAAGCTTCCTTTAAAAGATTAAAGATTGATCTTATCCTCGATGCACAAAAGTCAAACCTAATACCTTGTCAGAAAAGGATGTACGAATTGTCTCTTATGTCCCGTTCATATCTGATATGGTATTGTTCATATTCGGCCAAAAACATGGCTGTCTTATTTGCAAGGACAAGCTTCCTAACCAAGCTTGACACGTGGCATGTACCTTTTGTCTTGCATTAAATGCAAACGAGTATAAATAAGATGAAGATATCTTCCTCATCTTAATGCATGCGTCATTCTAGCCTAAACCCTCTTTCTTCTTTCTTTCTTTTTCTGGTGCATCAAACTTAGTGTTTCTTAATTACAATAGAATAGGTTTTAAACTTATTCTTATTCCGCTTGTAACTGTAAATTTGTTTTTGATATATAAACTCATTTGAAAACCAAAATCTGTGTGTTTGTATTCAACCTCCCCCCCCCCCCCTTCTACAAAGTGTTAACTATTTATTGAACACTTGTAAAGTATCAGAGCAGTGTATGCTTCATTTATAATAATATATCTTTAGCTAAACCTCCAAGATTTAGCCATGATAATTTTCCATTATGGAAGGAAAGAATGTCTCTGTTGCTAGAAGGATCTGACCCAAAGATCCCCTACTATCTAGAAAACGGACCATTCGTTCCTACAACTATTGTAGCTGGTGTTCCTGCCACCACTACTACTCCAGCCATCCCTGAAAGGAGTATCATTAAAACTTCTAACTGATGGACTGACGAAGATAAGAAACAAATTGCTATTGACTCAAAAGCTAGATCTATAATAGCAACGTCTTTACCAGATGAAGTCTATCATTCTGTTATGAAAATGAGAATTTCTAAAGCCATGTGGGATACTCTATGTATCCAATATGAAGGAACCTCTGAAGTACAAGTCGCCAGGTGCATAAACCTTGTAAGACAATATGAGAGTTTTATGTACCATACAGGTGAATCTCTTTCTCAAATTCATCAGCGTTTCAACTGTTTATTGATTGATCTTAAATTAGTAAACAGAGTATACTCTAACGCTGAAATACTGACCAAATTCATGGAGGCACTACCCGATCAATGGGCAGTGTACACTACATGTCTAAAGCTGTCAAAGAACCTTGAAACCCTGTCCTTAAATGCATTATATGGAATGCTCTTAAATAAGGAACAATCTCAACTTATGAGGAAGAACCTCATAAATGAACTCAAAGGTGCCAAAAGTACTTCTTTGGCACTTGTGACTTCAGAGGCAACTCCTCCTAAAAATGTTTCTTCTTCCACTATTACCTCCATCACTGAATGTAGATCAAAGAAAGTTGCAGTTCCTACCACCTCGCAGACCTCTGATGCAAACGAGAAGTATTTGAAATTGATAAACAAATACAAGGAACTGAAGAAATACCAGCAAAAAGGCAAAGGCCTTATCGCTGAAGAAGTTGATTGGGACGCTGAAGATGACTGGGCCAAGACCTCTGAAGAGTCTGGCTCTGATGAAGAAGATCTTTCCTTTCTCTGTCTAATGGCAAGAATAGAGGACGCTGAAGAAGCTACTGAAATTTCTTCCTCTGAGTCCCCTTCTACTCAGGTAACTATTCCTTCTATCTCTTTACTCGCAGAAAGTGATAACTTATCAGCTCTCGATGCTATAACTGTTGATTTTTATAATGCTTTAACTGGAAAGATTAAGGCCGAGAAAATTAACACTGGTTTATTTGAGCAATTAAAAAATTGCCATATAAGAATCAAAGAACTTTCTAAAATTGAGGAAACTCTCAAGGACCAAGTCTTTGCAACTCAAACCATAGGCATCGAGAAGCAGCAAGCCATCGCTGATAGGGAAAAGGCTATCGCTGATCTCAAGTCTGAAAAAGCAACCATCGAAGGATGGTGTAAGGCTTCTGATAAAGTCAATAAGATCATCAATGCTCAAATACCTATGAAAATAAGAAGTGGGTTAGGCTATAACCCTGAAAAAGAAGAATCAGAGAATGATCGTTCCATGTTCAAATTTGGAATGTTTGTCTCTTCTATCCCTGATCCTTCTTCTTCAACTTCTTCCTCTTCTATTAAAGAAAAGTTGCCGGTGATAAATTCTAAGAAAGTGATCAAGAACGAGTTTCTTGACCAAGTTCCTAAGAATAAGATCGCTTAGAATAAGAACAAGAAATCCTCAGAGAGAAAGTCTAAATCTGGGAGGAAGGGCTCAGACTTTTCTCAGAGACCAACCCCCAGAATTAAGATCGCTCTCACTCCTACCCCTGAAAAGGTGGTTATACCTCCAAGGACTATGGATAAAGGAATTCTTGGTCCTATCCCTGAAAAGGTTTCTGCATTGTCTCTGAACTCCAAACCCTTGAAATATAGGAAATGCTATCACTGTGGTGAAACTATCCACATTGCAAGTAAATGTCCTAACGCTACTAGAGCTGATAAACTAGCTCATGGAAAGAAAGTAGCTCAAGCTGATAAATCAGCGAGAGTGAAATCCACCATGGTTGCAAAACCACCAAAGGTGAAGATATCCATTGAAGAGAGTTCTTCAGCTAGTAGCTCCTCCGCCAATCCTTTATCTAACCAAGCAGGACCCATAGTAGTATGGGTACCTTTAAACAATTAATCTTTTGTTGTATGCAGAGTGCCAAAGGTATCTGCTATCTTGATAGCGGATGCTCATGGCATATGACTGGCAGAAAATCTCTGCTCTCTGATTACAAAGAAGAAGCTGGTCCATCAGTGACCTTTGGTGGAAATGGCAAAGGATACACTAAAGGTTATGGAATTCTATCCAACGGAGCCACATCGTTTTCTCGTGTTGCCTACGTTGAGAGACTAAAGCACAATCTTTTGAGCGTTAGTCAGTTATGTGACAAAGAATTTAAAGTTCTATTCTTAAAGAATAAATGTGCTGTCACTGACGGAAATGATAAGCTTGCCTTAACAGGTAAAAGAGTGGAAAATGTGTATGTCATAAATATCAATAGTTCTTACTCTGAGAACATGTGCTTTATCTCTAAAGCATCGACTGACATAAACTGGTTATGGCATAAAAGACTCTCTCACCTCAACTTTAAGACAATCAATGAATTGTCTCAAAAAGATCTAGTCAGAGACCTCCCAAATCATACCTTTACAAAGGAATCTCTTTGTTCAGCGTGTGAAAAGGGAAAGCTGACAAAAGCCTCCTTCAGGTCAAAGCAAATTTCTTCAGTGACCGCTCCACTTCAGCTACTCCATATGGATCTATTTGGACCTGTCAATGTCCAATGTATTTCTGGAAAGAAATATACTTTGGTGATTGTTGATGAATAACCCATATACACATGGGTGTTCTTCCTTCGATCCAAAAGTGATACCCCTGAAATGATAATTTCTTTTATCAAAAGGATGAAAGTTCTAAACAATCTAATTGTTCGTTCCATAAGAAGTGATCATGGTACTGAATTCAAAAACAGCACCCTGTTGAACTTCTTTGAAGAAAAAGGCATATCTCACAACTTCTACTCAGTAAGAACTCCTCAGCAAAACGGTGTTGCTGAAAGAAGAAATCGAACTATCATTTAAGCGGCTCGCTCAATGCTCAGCAAATCACATCTACCTAGTCAGTTCTGGGCTGAAGCAGTCAACACAACGTGCTTCACTCAAAATCGATCCCTGATAGTTAAGCGATTTAAGAAGACCCCCTATGAATTGTTTCATAGGAGAAGACCTACTCTAAAATATTTCCACATTTTCGGATGTAGATGTTACATTCTGAACGACAGAGATCATTTGGGTAAATTTGATCCAAAAGCTGACGATGGTATATTTCTTGGATACTCTTCTGTATCTAAGTCCTTTAGAGTCTTCAACAAAAGAAGACAACATGTTGAAGAATCCATGCATGTCAAATTTGATGAATCTCGTCCCATTCATACTTCTCATACTCATGATGATGATGAAGAATTGAATGCTTGGATGAAATCTCATTATGGGGAACCTGAAACGTACTTCAGCAATCAACCTCCTGCCGAAGCATATGATGATGAAATCCATGTAAAATCCATCAAGTGACAATCATCCATCTTCAGGGATGAATGTTACTCCTATAAATCAGATTCCTATTGCTGATTCCTCTTTTGGAAATTCCTCTATGAACAACCAAACTACGTCTGAAAATCAATCTCCTGAATTGATTCTAAATGAAGTACCTATTGTTGAAACAACAAGTCCTATTCCAGAAACTGAAGAACAAGTCGTTGAATCTGCTGCTGATTTTGATCACTCTCCTCAACCTGCAGCTCAGCAATGGACTGCAAATCACCCAATAAATCAAATGATTGGTGATCCCAATACAGGTATCAAAACACATAGAGTAACAGGTAATATCTGTTTTTATGTTAACTTCATTTCTCTCTCTGCACCTAAGAAGATAGATCAAGCTATCTCTGATCCTAGCTGGGTTTCAGCTATGCAAGAAAAACTAACTGAATTTCGTAGAAATAAAGCTTGGAATCTTGTTCCTAGACCCTCTGATAAAACTGTCTTAGGAACCAAATGGGTTTTTAGAAATAAGCTAGATGAAAACGGAACTATAATTCGCAATAAGGCTAGACATGTTGCTCAAGGTTATAGACAGGAAGAAGGAATTGACTATGATGAGACCTTTGCACCTGTTGCTCGTTTAGAAACCATGAGACTCTTTTTAGCTTATGCTGCCCATAAAGACTTCAAAGTTTTTCAAATGGATGTTAAAAGTGCTTTTCTAAATGGAAACTCAGCGAGGAAGTTTATGTTGAACAACCCCCTGGTTTCTCAGACCCTAACCATCCTGGTTATGTTTTCAAACTTGAAAAAGCTCTTTACGGGTTAAAACAAGCTCCTAGAGCTTGGTATGATACCGTTTCTAAATTTCTTCTCAAAGAAAAATTTGTTCGTGGAAAAACTGACCAAACCCTGTTTTTAAGAAAATATAAAGGTCATACCATTCTCGCTCAGATATATGTCGATGGCATTTTCTTTGGTTCCACAAGACCCAAATTGTGTACTCGTTTCGCTACAAGAATGCAAAAGCAATATAAAATGAGTATGATGGGTGAACTAACCTGTTTTCTAGGTTTGCAGATTAAGCAATCTGACAAAGGAATCTTTATTTGTCAAAGCAAATATGTTAAAGACATGCTGAATAAATTCGACATGAATCAAGGCTCAACGATGAAGACCCCTATGGCGCCTCCTCTGACTTTGAACAAGGATCACAATGGGAAACCAGTCAATGTCACTGCCTATCGAGGGATGATTGGATCTCTGCTGTATCTTACAACAAGTAGACCTGACATCATGTATTCTACATGTCTCTGTGCTCGGTATCAGGCTGAACCGAAGGAATCCCATCTAATCGCTGTAAAGCGAATCTTCAGATACCTGAAAGGAACTCCAAATCTAGGTTTTTGTATCCCAAAGGCTCAGGATTTGATCTTATTGGTTATTCCGACAGTGACGTTGCAGATTGTAAGATAGATAGAAAGAGCACCATTGGTGGGTGTCAGCTGCTAGGTGGAAAGTTAATTAGTTGGACAAGCAAAAAGCAAAACTCAGTGTCCACCTCCACCGCTGAAGCTGAATATGTAGCCGCTGGTAGTTGTTGTGCTCAAATCCTTTGGATGAGAAATCAACTCAGAGACTACGAGCTTAAGCTCTCTAAAATTCCTATTTATTGTGATAGTACTAGTGCTATCGCCATTGCTAACAATCCTGTACTTCACTCCAAAACCAAGCACATTGAGATCCGATATCACTTTATCAGAGATCATGTGATGAATGGTGAAGTTGAGGTTCATTATGTACCCACTGAATATCAGCTCGCTGATCTTTTCACCAAGCCTCTTGATGAAACTAGATTCAATCTACTTATCAGCGAACTTGGTATGTTGAACGCTGAATAATGTTTACTCAATGACTACAACAAGAGATACAAATAAAGCCTTCAAACTTCCCATTCGCTGAACTCTGATTCAGCGATATCTGGGCCATCTCCTTAGGTATTATCTTCTAACCCTTATCACACATTGATATCTTTTCTCATCAAAGAATGAATCTCTGAAATTAAAACTCTTCACTTACAATCCTTTATTATCAGTAACGAAGATTTTTTTAAATTATTAATGATAAACCTTCCTTATGGATAATTATCATTATCATCTTTTAAAAATAAGAAAAGGACACGTCAGACCTTTTTTCTGACACACGACGGACCGCGACGTTTCCATTCCAACTCCTTTCTTGAAACGTGCAGCAGGTAATCATTTCTTTTTCAAAAAGCTAAAACCGTCGTTTAGCACTCCTTTCTTTCTCTCTTCTCTTGCTATTTAAGCAAATCTTTTGCCTCATTTGCCTCTTTGCGGTTTCATAACTCTCCAAAAGGCAAAATAACCTTCGCATCTTCAAGCTTTCTCAAGAACACCAAGAACACGCACTTGTGCGTTTTTCCTTCTCGAAATCACCTAAGGTTTGATCTAAACCTTTACTTAAAACTGGAAACATCTTGTTTCACATTTCTTTTAATCTTCTAAAAATGCAATAAAAACATATTTTTAGGAAGAAGATAAAATTAATCTGGATTAAAACTCAAAAACTCTTCTATTTTCAAAACCCTGTTCTAAGTTCTTTCCTTAGAACAGAAGACTTTCTTCTTAAAAGTTTTATCCATTTTTATTTATCTTCTACATTTTCTAAAAATATCTTCTATATTATTGTTTTTATCACAAGCATTTTGATCTTGTTCATCAAAATACTTGTTTCTCTGAAGCTTACATTTGGTACTCTTAATACCAAACTCTGGTTTATACATTTATGTATAAAACCATGATTTATCACTTTGGTGTTCCCATTTTTCCTACAGAAATGGCCTCTGCAAGTAAGATTACTAAAACCACTACTGCTGCAACTACTGACAACACTCTGGTCGCTGTACTAACCTGCCACTTCCCAATGGAGAAGGCTGTCTTCAAATCATGCAATTACATTGCATTGGTTGACATACCCACTGATCGCCCTCACTTCAATGAAGGAGCTACCTTCATCAAGGCATGCCCGTTGATCGCCCTCACTTCATAGTAGTATGGGTACCTTTAAACAATTAAACTTTTGTTGTATGCAGAGTGCCAAAGGTATTTGGTGTCTTGATAGCGGATGCTCATGGCATATGACTGGCAGAAAATCTATGCTCTCTGATTACAAAGAAGAAGCTGGTCCATCAGTGACCTTTGGTGGAAATGGCAAAGGATACACTAAAGGTTATGGAATTCTATCCAACGGAGCCACATCGTTTTCTCGTGTTGCCTACGTTGAGAGACTAAAGCACAATCTTTTGAGCGTTAGTCAGTTATGTGACAAAGAATTTAAAGTTCTATTCTTAAAGAATAGATGTGCTGTCACTGACGGAAATGATAAGCTTGCCTTAACAGGTAAAAGAGTGGAAAATGTGTATGTCATAAATATCAATAGTTCTTACTCTGAGAAGATGTGTTTTATCTCTAAAGCATCCACTGACATAAACTGGTTATGGCATAAAAGACTCTCTCACCTCAACTTTAAGACAATCAATGAATTGTCTCAAAAAGATCTAGTCAGAGACCTCCCAAATCATACCTTTACAAAGGAATCTCTTTGTTCAGCGTGAGAAAAGGGAAAGCTGACAAAAGCCTCCTTCAGGTCAAAGCAAATTTCTTCAGTGACCGCTCCACTTCAGCTACTCCATATGGATCTATTTGGACCTGTCAATGTCCAATGTATTTCTGGAAAGAAATATACTTTGGTGATTGTTGATGAATAACCCATATACACATGGGTGTTCTTCCTTCGATCCAAAAGTGATACCCCTGAAATGATAATTTCTTTTATCAAAAGGATGAAAGTTATAAACAATCTAATTGTTCATTCCATAAGAAGTGATCATGGTACTGAATTCAAAAACAGCACTCTGTTGAACTTCTTTGAAGAAAAAGGCATATCTCACAACTTCTCCTCAGTAAGAACTCCTCAGCAAAACGGTGTTGCTGAAAGAAGAAATCGAACTATCATTTAAGCGGCTCGCTCAATGCTCAGCGAATCACATCTACCTAGTCAGTTCTGGGCTGAAGCAGTCAACACAGCGTGCTTCACTCAAAATCGATCCCTGATAGTTAAGCGATTTAAGAAGACCCCCTATGAATTGTTTCATAGGAGAAGACCTACTCTAAAATATTTCCACATTTTTGGATGTAGATGTTACATTCTGAACGACAGAGATCATTTTTGTAAATTTGATCTAAAAGCTGACGATGGTATATTTCTTGGATACTCTTCTGTATCTAAGTCCATTAGAGTCTTCAACAAAAGAAGACAACATGTTGAAGAATCCATGCATGTCAACTTTGATGAATCTCGTTCCATTCATACTTCTCATACTCATGATGATGATGAAGAATTGAATGCTTGGATGAAATCTCATTATGGGGAACCTGAAACGTACTTCAACAATCAACCTCCTGCTGAAGCATATGATGACGAAATCCCTGTAAATCCATCAAGTGACAATCATCCATCTTCAGGGATGAATGTTACTCCTCTAAATCAGATTCCTATTGTTGATTCCTCTTTTAGAAATTCCTCTATGACCAACCAAACTACGTCTGAAAATCAATCTCCTGAATTGATTCTAAATGAAGTACCTATTGTTGAAACAACAAGTCCTATTCTAGAAACTAAAGAACAAGTCGTTGAATCTGCTGCTGATTTTGATCTCTCTCCTCAACCTCCAGCTCAGCGATGAACTGCAAATCACCCAATAAATCAAATTATTGGTGATCCCAATACAGGTATCAAAACACATAGAGGAACAGGTAATATATGTCTTTATGTTAACTTCATTTCTCTCTCTGAACCTAAGAAGATAGATCAAGCTATCTCTGATCCTAGCTGGGTTTCAGCTATGCAAGAAAAACTAACTGAATTTCGTAGAAATAAAGTTTGGAATCTTGTTCCTTGACCCTCTGATAAAACTGTCTTAGGAACCAAATGGGTTTTTAGAAATAAGCTAGATGAAAATGGAACTATAATTCGCAATAAGGCTAGACATGTTGCTCAAGGTTATAGACAGGAAGAAGGAATTGACTATGATGAGACATTTGCACCTGTTGCTCGTTAGAAGCCATGAGACTCTTTTTAGCTTATGCTGCCCATAAAGACTTCAAAGTTTTTCAAATGGATGTTAAAAGTGCTTTTCTAAATGGAAAACTCAGCGAGGAAGTTTATGTTGAACATCCCCCTGGTTTCTCAGACCCTAACCATCCTGGTTTTGTTTTCAAACTTGAAAAAGGTCTTTACGGGTTAAAACAAGATCCTAGAGCTTGGTATGATACCGTTTCTAAATTTCTTCTTAAAGAAAAATTTGTTCGTGCAAAAACTGAACAAACCCTGTTTTTAAGAAAATATAAAGGTCATACCATTCTCGCTGAGATATATGTCGATGACATTATCTTTGGTTCCACAAGACCGAAATTGTGTACTCGTTTCGCTGCAAGAATGCAAAAGCAATATAAAATGAGTATGATGGGTGAACTAACCTATTTTCTAGGTTTGCAGATTAAGCAATATAAAATATGTTAAAGACATGCTGAACAAGGATGAAGACCCCTATGGTGCCTCCTCTGACTTTGAACAAGGATCACAATGGGAAACCCGTCAATGTCACTGCCTATCGAGGGATGATTGGATCTCTGCTGTATCTTACAGCAAGTAGACCTGACATCATGTATTCTACATGTCTCTGTGCTCGGTATCAAGCTGAACCGAAGGAATCCCATCTAATCGTTGTAAAGCGAATCTTCAGATACCTCAAAGGAACTCCAAATCTAGGTCTTTGGTATCCCAAAGGCTCAAGATTTGATCTTATTGGTTATTCTGACAGTGACTTTGCAGATTGTAAGATAGATAGAAAGAGCACCATTGGTGGGTGTCAGCTGCTAGGTGGAAAGTTAATTAGTTGGACAAGCAAAAAGCAAAACTCAGTGTCCACCTCCACCGCTGAAGCTGAATATGTAGCCGCTGGTAGTTGTTGTGCTCAAATCCTTTGGATGAGAAATCAACTCAGAGACTACGAGCTTAAGCTCTCTAAAATTCCTATTTATTGTGATAGTACTAGTGCTATAGCCATTGCTAACAATCCTGTACTTCATTCCAAAACCAAGTACATTGAGATCCGATATCACTTTATCAGAGATCATGTGATGAATGGTGAAGTTGAGGTTCATTATGTACCCACTGAATATCAGCTCGCTGATCTTTTCACCAAGCCTCTTGATGAAACTAGATTCAATCTACTTATCAGCGAACTTGGTATGTTGAACGCTGAATAATGTTTACTCAATGACTACAACAAGAGATACAAATAAAGCCTTCAAACTTCCCATTCGCTGAACTCTGATTCAGCGATATCTGGGCCATCTCCTTAGGTATTATCTTCTAACCCTTATCACACATTGATATCTTTTCTCATCAAAGAATGAATCTCTGAAATTAAAACTCTTCACTTACAATCCTTTATTATCAGTAACGAAGATTTTTTTAAATTAATAATGATAAACCTTCCTTATGAATAATTATCATTATCATCTTTTAAAAATAAGAAAAGGACACGTCAGACCTTTTTTCTGACACACGACGGACCGCGACGTTTCCATTCCAACTCCTTTCTTGAAACGTGCAGCAGGTCATCATTTCTTTTTCAAAAAGCTAAAACCGTCGTTTAGCACTCCTTTCTTTCTCTCTTTTCTTGCTATTTAAGCAAATCTTTTGCCTCATTTGCCTCTTTGCGGTTTCATAACTCTCCACAAGGCAAAATAACCTTCGTATCTTCAAGCTTTCTCAAGAACACCAAGAACACCCACTTGTGCGTTTTTCCTTCTCGAAATCACCTAAGGTTTGATCTAAACCTTTACTTAAAACTGGAAACATCTTGTTTCACATTTCTTTTAATCTTCTAAAAATGCAATAAAAACATATTTTTAGGAAGAAGATAAAATTAATCTGGATTAAAACTCAAAAACTCTTCTATTTTCAAAACCCTGTTCTAAGTTCTTTCCTTAGAACAGAAGACTTTCTTCTTAAAAGTTTTATCCATTTTTATTTATCTTCTACATTTTCTAAAAATATCTTCTATATTATTGTTTTTATCACAAGCATTTTGATCTTGTTCATCAAAATACTTGTTTCTCTGAAGCTTACATTTGGTACTCTTAATACCAAACTCTGGTTTATACATTTATGTATAAAACCATGATTTATCTCTTTGGTGTTCCCATTTTTCCTGGTGTTCCCATTTTTCCTACAGAAATGGCCTCTGCAAGTAAGTACTGAAACCACTGCTGCCGCAACTACTGACAACACTCTGGTCGCTGCACTAACCTGCCACTTCCCAATGGAGAAGGCTGTCTTCAAATCATGCAATTACATTGCATTGGTTGACATAACCACTGATCGCCCTCACTTCAATGAAGGAGCTACCTTCATCAAGGCATGCCCGCTGATGTACGCGTTTGTCCACAACCCTGTGGGCATCTCTTCTCATCTTCAAGCTCTCTGGTACACAGCTCACTGTACCACGCCCACCACGGACAAGGGGACCGTGCTCTCTGCTATTGGCTTCAAGATTCTAGATCTTGGTTACTTCTCCTTTACTGGTGGCTTTGTGAGGAAGGCTCTTCGTCTCCCTACCCGCGCCAAGAATGCGCAATGGGGCGCTGAACCTACCAAGATGCAGATCGACGCATTCTTGGATTTAATTGGCTATGCTTGGGAGAATCCATCGATGAAGACGGTGGGCTCAAAGGTAGAAAAGAAGAGATTGCCTGCTTGCTGGCAATACATCTTTACCCAGGTAATCCAATGCCTTGGGTCGAAGATTGGCTCACATGACCAAGCGAGCAAGCACTTTCAGGATCTCGCCTACTCTCTCTGCACCGGCCACAACCTCAACTATGCTGACTATATCTACAGCGATATGGTCAGTCGTATCAACGCTGGTACCCGACATCCCTTCATCCCCTACCCACGTTTCTTCGCAACAATAATGGAAGTTTCCTTCGGGGAAGACTACCCGAAGGTCGGTGACCACTCCTTCTCTATGATGGGGAAGAAGTCCCTGGACATACAGGAACGTCCAGGTGATGCTCCTTTCACGCCCTACATGCTGAAAGTGATTGGAGCCCCTCTTTCAGTGTCTACCTCGCTGCCCATCCCAACAGCGAGTACCCAGGACACTGCTGCTGCAAAGAGGAAGCAACCAATCGATGGTCATAAAAAGACCATTGCCACCAAAAAGCTAAAGAAGATGGTCTCTCAAAAGACCACTCTCTCTGATTTCGGTGTACTACCAACACCAACAGCAGCCGCAACCACTTCAATGGTCTTTTCATCCGTTGTTGCTTCATCAGCACTACCTCCATCATCAGCGACTCCGGTCACTGAGGGTGTTATAGCCAGCTCTACTGAAGCTGGATCAGGTACTACTTTCACAGCCTTCTTAACTCCTCCAATCTCCTCTTCTTTGGTCCTCACATCAGCACATGACTCGGCGATAGTTGTCCCTATCCTTGATAATGCTGAAATGCATGCAGTCCAAACCTCAATATTGTTTAGGCAATCTGAGTTTTGGAAGGCCAATTTAAAAGGACCTCAGAGTGTCTCTCTCAGATACTCTAAGACACTGGTTAGTGATCCTAAAGACACTACCTCTGCAAACGTAGTCCCTGAGAGTAATCCTCATGATACTCTCAAGGAGAAAAATAAATTTTTTCATCCATCTTCTGATCCAGATGTATTTTTGGCTTCTTTATCAATGTCATCATCAGGTGTCGCTTCTCTTTTCATTTCAGCGACTGCGACAACAACCACCACCACCAGCGCTCCTCCGCTCAGCAAGGAGATGGGGAAGTCTCCTCAGGGCCATCCCAGTGTTGCAAAGCTCAGAGAGGTCAAGACAGAGATGGCAGCTCCCAAGCTTCTCACTCCCATCACTGACCTCCCTCCTATTGTCCTTCCTAGTCCTACATTCCCTGCTTTTAACTATCTAGTCAGGGAATGTGCTCTCACCAGGGCTAGGGTTGACAACCTTCAAACATCAGCTGAACGCATCTTCCGTCGAGTCGTTGGGACACCAGCGATCAAGACCAACGTCAGCAACCTCATCTCTGACGTTTTCTCTCTGAAGGAAGACAACAGGGTCCTTCACCAGAACCTGTCCATCTTGGAGCAGAAGATCGCTGCTCAGGCGAACGTCCTTGAGTCTATTCAAAAAACTCAATCCGATATGATGCAGATGCTCACCAAGCTCTCTGAGGCTAGTTCCTCCTTCAATGCTGCTGACCGGACCATGCTTCAGGATAATGATACGAAGCTCAAGGACTTTCAGAGAAATGTTCGTACTCTGATGGTGCATTGTCTACCTCCTGATAACATCGAGGGGGAGAGATGTGCCAAAGAGTTTGCAGATGAAATCATTGCAGAGCACAACCAGAGGTTCCCTGGAGAAAAGATCTCTCCTTTCATCCAGCAAACGGGATCATCCCTCTCTGACGGGTTGACTACTGAAGCTGATGAAGATGATGACGCTGAGGAAGATGATGAAGAAGAAGAAGATCCTATCCCTCATTATGGGGGAATGGATGATGATGAAGATGACGATGACGTTGGAAGTGCCTTAGAGCACTTCAGAATGTCTAGGCCTGGAGTCTCTCATCAAGAGCCTTTGGGGGACGGACAACATTCCTCTCAGGGACAATCCAGTCCCTCAGGCAAAGGAAAAGAGGTGGTAAATCTGGATCCCACCATCCCATTATTTGAGGGGGAGACCACTAATGAGGTATCTATTCCTTTTATCTCTTATATTACACCACTCTCTGAAACCCCCATACCTCCTTCACCTACAAAAACTCTCTCTGATAGTTCTTTTTCCTCCTCTCCTTCCCTCAGTGATCCCCGTCCCCCAAAGGACTCCACTTCATGCAAGGAACCTTCTTCCGAAGAGCAGTTTATGTACATAATAGAAACTGACTCTGAAGAAGAAGAGGGCCTTATTCCCAGGCGTCGCGTTCAAAAGCCAATCATAAGCGAGCCTGAAGACGAAGAAAGGCGAATAAAATTCTTTAGGGAATTCGAAGCAAGAAGAATAAGGGTGCCTCAAGCTGAACCCATAAACGCTGTACCAATAAGGATGGTAGATGAATTCTACTTTCTGTCTAGCGAAGAGAGAGAACAAGCATTGGAAGCACAACGCATCAGGGATGAGAAGACAAAGCAAACTGAAAATGATCTTGCCTTAGCAAGGAAATTACTCACGGAAGACTCTGCAAAAGACAAGGCGGCCAAGGAACAATTGAAAAAGAGTGAAAGGGTCACTGAAGCTCTTGTACAGAAAGAACTTGCACATGAAAACTTGAATGTAGATCCAATCCTTGCTTAACAGAAGATTCTAAGTGCACTATGTGCTGAAGCCACAATTCAGAAAGACAAAGAGCTTGACTGGTGCACAGATAGACTGAAATTTCGAAGATCTGAGGCCAAAATCATTCATGCAACTATTCAAGGGCAACACTCCAACAGAGGTGGTCCAATGGTATATGCAAGAATGACAAGGACAAACAGAACTGAGAGAGAAGAAGCCAAGTTCTTAAGGATTTATGGATACACTGAATGGTTAGAAATCAGAGACGCCATTCAGGGTTCCAAATCCAAATTCAAGGATGTGGTGGAAAGAATACTGGATCAATTGCTGCAAAGGATTTCACAACACGTGCAAGTTCCCCCTCTCCCTGAGTCATCTAAGAAGAAAAGATCAACTACTGAAGGTGGTTCAAGCTCCAAAAATGAGCATGAAACCAAATTTGATTATCAAAGAATTCTTGGTCATCTTGAAATCCCTGATATTTCAATGCTATATACCTCTCTCCCTCAAGACCGAAGATATGAAGAAGATGAAATCATCTCACTACCCGAACCTGGTATGGTATTCTTGGATAATGAAGGATTCTTAGGACTCCTCAGAAACCAAGAAATTCACAAGGCCCCATCCTCTCTTATAAAGATCATGCTATGGCGCTGCTGGTCAAATACCCCTCTGATGAATCGACAGAAAACGCTTTATGAGAATGAGCTACAAAGAAGAAACGAGAATATCTCTGATTAGTTATAGACTTCTATTTCCTTTGTGATATTTTTTCAGTGCACAAGAACTTCACTTTTATTGTTGTAATTTCATTTCCCTGTAATTTCTTCATATTATATTTAATGAAATTCAATCAGAGTACTTTACTCCATCCTAGTACTGAAAAGATCCCTGAAAACAGTAAAAGGGACAATGAACATAAGAGTTCTATTTTCTTTAAACTATCTTTTACTCACTGATTTTTCACTCTGAAAATTCAATCAGTTAATGTACTTTATGCTTATTTACTTGTAAAAATTGTACTTTCATATCCTTATAATTGAAACTCAGTTCAGATAGTAGACTAGCTGAAAAAGACTGTTCCGATTAGTACTTAGAAATTTTATTTTATATGTTTCCTAAGTCCTCACTAGTCTCTTAAAGCAATTTTCCCTATGTTGCTTAATCATAATCAAATAGGGGGAGATTGTTGATCATAACTCCTCTCGATGATTTGAATATGATTCCTTTTGTATACTTAGTGAAATTCCATTGCATAAGCTTTTGTCAGTATTCAGCGATAGCATACGCTGATTACCATCAGCGATCGCTGAAGATCAAGGAACAACAAGCTTATCTCTGAAGACCTGAAGATTAGCTATCACACCAGAAGACCATTCAGCGAAAGTCGAAGACCCTAGCTGAAGAAAGAGATAATCAGCTAAGTGAACTGAAGCGGTTCAGCGATAGCAGCGATTATCTAATCAAAAGTGTGAAGTCTTGTGAAGCCTCAGCGATACTAAAGATTCATCCTTGAAGATTCAGAGTTAGCGATCAAATGAAGCTTCCTTTACAAGATTAAAAATTGATCTTATCCTCGATGCACAAAAGTGAAACCTAATACCTTGTTAGAAAAGGATGTACAAATTATCTCTTATGTCCCCATCATATCTGATATGGTACTGTTCATATTCGGCCAAAAACATGGCTGTCTTATTTGCAAGGACAAGCTTCCTATCCAAGCTTGACATGTAGCATGTACCTTTTGTCTTGCATTAAATGCAAACGGGTATAAATAAGATGAAGATATCTTCTTCATCTTAATGCATGGGTCTTTCTAGCCTAAACCCTCTTTATTCTTTTTTCCTTCTTCTTGTGCATCAAACTTAGTGTTTCTTAGTTACAATAGAATAGGTTTTAAACTTGTTCTTATTCCGCTTGTAACTGTAAATTTGTTTATGATATATAAACTCATTTAAAAACCAAAATCTGTGTGTTTGTATTTCAACCCCCCCCCCCCTTCTACAACTGTAGTAGAAGTTGAGGCACAGTTTTGTAGTAGAACTTGAGGCACAGTTTTGGTTCTTTGAAGACCAACTCACAAGCCTATCACCTAGAAATTCACATGAACCAGATGTACTCTATCTATCCAATTTGCAACCACCATGATCTGCATCTGTAAAAGCTGTTAGTTCAAATCCAGAATCCTTTGGATACCAAAGTCCTAATGAAGGAGAACCTTTAAGATATCTAAGGATCCTTTTAGCAGCTAGAAGATGAGATTCTTTAGGATTAGCTTGATATCTAGCACAAATACATGTAGCAAACATTATATCAGGTCTACTAGCTGTTAAGTAAAGCAAAGATTCAATGATGCCTCTATATATCTTTTAATCAACTGATTTACCAAATAAATCTAGTTCAAGTTTAGTGGCAGTTGCCATTAGAGTTTGAATACTAGAACAGTCAGACATGTCAAACTTTTTAAGTAAGTCAGAGACATACTTAGATTGATTAATGAATCAGACATGTCCAACAGCTACATACCCAGCTTCTGTAGTAGAAGTTGAGGCACAGTTTAGCTTCTTTGAAGACCAACTCACAAGCCTATCACCTAGAAATTGACATGAACCAGATGTACGCTTTCTATCCAATTTGCAACCACCATGATCTGCATCTGTAAAAGCTGTTTGTTCAAATCCAGAATCCTTTGGATACCAAAGTCCTAATGAAGGAGAACCTTTAAGATATCTAAGGATCCTTTTAGCTGCTAGAAGATGAGATTCTTTAGGATTAGCTTCATATCTAGCACAAATACATGTAGCAAACATTATATCAGGTCTTCTAGCTGTTAAGTAAAGCAAAGATTCAATGATGCCTCTATATATCTTTTGATCAACTGATTTACCAAATAAATCTGGTTCAAGTTTAGTGGCAGTTGCCATTAGAGTTTGAATACTAGAACAGTCAGACACGTCAAACTTTTTAAGTAAGTCAGAGACATACTTAGATTGATTAATGAATATACCAGTGGGAAGTTGTTTCACTTGAAGACCAAGAAAAAATGTTAACTCTCCCATCATACTCATTTCAAATTCAGTTTGCATGATCTTTTCAAAAAAATTACAAAATTTTGAATTAGTAGAAGCAAATATAATGTCATCTGCATATATTTGAATAAGAATCATATCCTTACCTTCCTTTTTCAGAAATAAGGTAGTATCTATTTTACCTCTTTTGAACTTGGAATTTAGAAGAAAAGTTGTGAGTGTGTCATACCATGCTCTTGGTGCTTGTTTAAGTCCAATGCTTTATCCAATATGTAAACATGATTTGGAAATTCTTTGCTCACAAAACCTTCGGTTGTTCAACATATACTTCTTCATGGAGAACACCATTCGTAAATGCACATTTCACATCCATCTGAAAAACCTTCATGTTCTTATGAGTAGCATAGGCTAGGAAGATTCTTATAGCTTCTAGTCTGGCAACTGGAGCAAATATTTCATCATAATTTATGCCCTCCTATTGACAGTAGCCTATAGCAACAAGTCTAGCCTTGTTTCTCATAACTATCCCATGTTCATCTTTCTTATTTCTAAAAATCCATTTGGTGCCAATAATTGATTTGCCCTGTGGTTTTGGAGTAAGTCTTCAGACTTTGTTTCTTTCAAATTGATTTAGTTCGTCCTGCATTGCTAAAATCTAGTCTGGATCTTGAAGAGTTTAATTTGGCTTTTTGGGTTCTATTGTGCTCAAAAAATTGACATACAAACACTCATTTGCAGTAGCTGATCTTGTTTGTACGCCTTTTGAGACATCACCTATGACTTGATGTATTGGATGACATGAAGTCCATTTTGTAACACTTGACAATGTATTGACAGATGAAATATTGTTAAGTGGTTCATAATCATCGATAATTGCGGACTTCGATGCTATACGGATTAAAAGCTGAGTGTAATTCTGAAGATTCCCTTTCAACAGAAACATTCTGAATTTGTTCAGAAGAATGAACTGCTGTTTCAGAAGTTACTTAGGGAAGTTCAGAAGTTAGTTGCACATTTTCAGAAGTAACTTGATCCGTTGTTGAGGTTGAGATTGACGATTCAGAACTATTTGTCACTAATATGGCAGGTGGAACTAACTCTAGAGTTGCTCTTAGAAGCGATGGATTTTGATAATCTGCAGAGATATTAACAGAAATATCAAATAAATCTTGACAAAGTAAGTCTAAATTAGCTTTTTGTAATGAATTAGACTCAGATGATTTTTCAGAACTATTGGTGTCTGTGTACAATTGTTCAACAATTGAATTATGCTTGAGTTCTAACCTGTCTTGTTCAGAAGTCATTGTAAGTTCATGAAATCTGATGTTGGAAGTTTCAATGATTCTTTTTAAACTTTTAATTAGAACTCTGTATGCCTTTGATCTCTGTGAATATCCAATAAATATACCTACTAATCCTTTAGAAGAAAATTTGTCAAGGTATTGAACATCATTCAGAAAAAACATTTTCTTCGAAATTTTTTGAAAAAATCAATAGAAGGTATTCTCTTTTTAATGATCTCATATGGAGTTTTCAGAAATTTTCTATTTAAAATTGTTTTGTTTTGAGTAAAACATGCAGTAGCAACAGCTTTTGCCCAAAGAGATAGAGGAAGTTATGAATAAGCAAGCATAGTCCTAGCAGCTTCAACAAGGGTTCTATTCTTCCTTTCAAGAACACCATTCTATTGGGGAGTTCTTTGCAGCGGAAAAATTATGAGATATTCCAACAGAATCCAAGAAGTTCTGAAGTGTGGAATTGGTAAATTCTGTGCCATTGTCACTTATGATCTTTTGGATTGGAAGTTGAAGAAGAACTTGTATTCTTTTCAGAAATGGAATTAGTATTTTAGAAGTATCAGATTTAAGTCTAAGAAATTCAACCCAAACATATCTAGAGTACTGATCAACAATAACAAGGATATACTTCTTTCCTCCCAAGCTGTGAGTGTTCATTGGACCACACAAATCCATATGAAGCATTTCAAGTGGAGCTTGACATGAAGAGAACATTTTCAGAGGATGAGAGCTTCTCTTAATTTTTCCATGTTCAAATGCTGAACATTGAGAAGACTTATCAAACTTGATTTTGGGTAAACCTCTGATTGACTTATGTCTATCTAATTCAGAAATAGATCTGAAATTCAGATGAGACATTCTTCTGTGCCATAACCAGCTTACTTCCTTCATTTGAATAGACATATAACATACCTCTGTGAGTTGACCATCTTCTGTGAAAGTGGCAGTATAGATGTCACCATCTCTATAGGAACTTAGTTGTTTCTCTTTTGTAGCACCCAGAACTTGACAAACATTAATATTGAAGTGTATAGTGCAGTATTTGTCACAGAACTGACTGATACTAAACATATTGTGTCTTGATCCTTCCACATAGAAAAATTTCTTGACTTGAACATCTCCTTTGATAAAAGTTCCATAACCTCTTACATAACCTTTTGCGTTATTCCCAAAACTAACTGTTCCTCTATATCTTTCATGATAATCAGTTAGTAATGACTTGTATAGTGTCATGTGTCTTGAACATCCAAAATCTAACACTCACACATGACACAACTGCAAAAGAATTTATTTAGTTTTAGGTACCCATTTAAAAATGGGTCCTTTCAGATTAGCTAATAGTGAAAAAAGTAAGTCAGAGACATACTTAGATTGATTAATGAATCAGACATGTCCAATGACTACATACCCGAAACACGTAGTAGAAGTTGAGGCACAGTTTAGCTTCTTTGAAGACCAACTCACAAGCCTATCACCTAGAAATTGACATGAACCAGATGTACGCTTTCTATCCAATTTGCAACCACCATGATCTGCATCTGTAAAAGCTGTTTGTTCAAATCCAGAATCCTTTGGATACCAAAGTCCTAATGAAGGAGAACCTTTAAGATATCTAAGGATCCTTTTAGCTGCTAGAAGATGAGATTCTTTAGGATTAGCTTCATATCTAGCACAAATACATGTAGCAAACATTATATCAGGTCTTCTAGCTGTTAAGTAAAGCAAAGATTCAATGATGCCTCTATATATCTTTTGATCAACTGATTTACCAAATAAATCTGGTTCAAGTTTAGTGGCAGTTGCCATTAGAGTTTGAATACTAGAACAGTCAGACACGTCAAACTTTTTAAGTAAGTCAGAGACATACTTAGATTGATTAATGAATATACCAGTGGGAAGTTGTTTCACTTGAAGACCAAGAAAAAATGTTAACTCTCCCATCATACTCATTTCAAATTCAGTTTGCATGATCTTTTCAAAAAAATTACAAAATTTTGAATTAGTAGAAGCAAATATAATGTCATCTGCATATATTTGAATAAGAATCATATCCTTACCTTCCTTTTTCAGAAATAAGGTAGTATCTATTTTACCTCTTTTGAACTTGGAATTTAGAAGAAAAGTTGTGAGTGTGTCATACCATGCTCTTGGTGCTTGTTTAAGTCCAATGCTTTATCCAATATGTAAACATGATTTGGAAATTCTTTGCTCACAAAACCTTCTGGTTGTTCAACATATACTTCTTCATGGAGAACACCATTCAGAAATGCACATTTCACATCCATCTGAAAAACCTTCATGTTCTTATGAGTAGCATAGGCTAGGAAGATTCTTATAGCTTCTAGTCTGGCAACTGGAGCAAATATTTCATCATAATTTATGCCCTCCTATTGACAGTAGCCTATAGCAACAAGTCTAGCCTTGTTTCTCATAACTATCCCATGTTCATCTTTCTTATTTCTAAAAATCCATTTGGTGCCAATAATTGATTTGCCCTGTGGTTTTGGAGTAAGTCTTCAGACTTTGTTTCTTTCAAATTGATTTAGTTCGTCCTGCATTGCTAAAATCTAGTCTGGATCTTGAAGAGTTTAATTTGGCTTTTTGGGTTCTATTGTGCTCAAAAAATTGACATACAAACACTCATTTGCAGTAGCTGATCTTGTTTGTACGCCTTTTGAGACATCACCTATGACTTGATGTATTGGATGACATGAAGTCCATTTTGTAACACTTGACAATGTATTGACAGATGAAATATTGTTAAGTGGTTCATAATCATCAGTAATTGCAGCTTCAGTATCTGGATTAAAAGCTAAGTGTAATTCCGAAGATTCCCTTTCAACAGAAACATTCTGAATTTGTTCAGAAGAATGAACTGCTGTTTCAGAAGTTACTTAGGGAAGTTTGTTGGTTCCAGATTCCTTTAAATCGATTGTTAATTGAGAGTATTGAATCAAAGTGAAATGCGGAAGCAGATCAATTAACAATTTAAATCAATAGAACAGTAAACAGAATGAAGAACAAAGATTATGAAATGATAACTTTGAATCAAAGTAGACAAAGTTATGAATTACGCACAGTATTCTTCAAAATGTAAATGTATTGATCGACAACTTTTACAAACACAATATAATGCTATTTATACAGATACAAAAACAGAAAGTCAAAATGCTAGCCAATTACAAAGTGCCATGTGTCTAAAAGGGAGCGTCTAACAACAATTAGCTAACATTCTCCCCCTAAGTATGAAGTCAAAAAAAACTTTCTTCAGAGAGGATCAACAGCAGCAATGATACTTGAAATATTATCGATAAGCTCTCTGTTCTTCTGAAGTCCATCAAGTCTTTTCTCTACTTTCTTTGCAACATCTGGATTTGTCGTGTCTAAGCCAGCATAGCACTTGATGATGTAGACTACCTCAGAAGAGTATTTGTGAGCTTCTTTGATGCGAAAGAAGCTCTTTCCATTTGGTCTTTTGAAGATGATTCCCTCTTCTGGTTCAGTAAGAAGTCTACCCACTCTGAATTTGCTTATCCCTTCAAGTTCCTCATTTGGTGCAGAGATAGCCAGATTATCCATTTTGAAATTTAAGCCAATACGGAAGTCGACTCGCCTTTTGTATCTAATGTATGATTTCATACATAGAATAATTCTAGTGTAGGCAACATGGTCTTGTGGATCTTTGCGTTCGAAAGTGAGTCTTCATAAATTCTTCCGGAAAAATGAGATCGAGTGGATGGATGGACAACGGATCATTATCACATATGTAATAACTCTTGTTGTTTGATGCGACTACCTCGTAGATTGTGTACCAAATGGGTGTATCTTGAAGCTGCTTATGTTTCATGGCCGTGATCTTTGTAATTGGAGCGATAGTGAAAACCGTCTTTCTGTCTTGTTTATGAGCCATGAAGTTATCTTTAACTTCATTGCTTACATTGTATTGGTTTGCGAAGTTAGGCATCATGAGATAAATCTTCGATCTGTTGGAGCATACATGTGCCTTTTCTCAACTTCAAGTGTTGGAAGTTCAATGTTTCCAACTTTGTTTAATTTTTCTTCAAATTCTCCTCTTCGATCTCTTTACGCTTCGAGCGGCCTCGCTCGACTCTTGCTCTTTCTTCGACTTCAAAATTTTGTCTCTGTAGTTCTTCTTCAAGTCTAGCCTTCTCTCTTTCCGCATTCTCTCTTTCGACCCTCTCTATCTCTATTTGTTCTTCAACAATTAGCCTGCGGCGTATTATCTCTTCTTCTTTTTCTTTTTCGGCTACGAACACTTCCTCATCCTCCTCTGGCCCTTTCTTCTTTTTCGGCTTTAGCTCTTTCCTTTGCGGCTTTAGCTCGTTCTCGTTCTTCGTGAGCTCGACTATTTCGGCCCTTTCGGTAGGAGAGCTCGGGATTCCCGCTTTTTCCCATAACATCCGTAATGAACTTAGCTAGATCCGGATCTCCGGGTAGAGGCCCGAATGCGTAGCCGCAGGTGTTGGAGTGATTGGCACTTGTTTTGAAGAAGAAGGTTGCTTTGTGATGGTTTTGGAGTTGAAGAGTCGGCGGTGGTCGTGTTTGGTTACGGTGGTGTTTGTTTGGCTTGCTTAGGCTCGGGACCTTTCTCCCCTTACGAGAATCGGGATCCCGATCCTCGAATGTTTTCTTTTCGGCTACGCCTTTTTGCAAGCCCTTTCTTCCTTGGCTTTCTTCTTGGCATTAAACGCCTCGGCAATAGAAGAAACCGGAGGCACGAGTTGAGATAGAGTAGATTCGATGGCGGCAATTTTACGGTCCGTTGAGGATGTGGAGGGCTTGGAAGAGTACTTTGAAGCGATGGAAGACATTCGCTCAAGAATAATCTTACTGGAAAGAGGCGAGATCAGATTTCTTGACGAGCGTAGACCCAGAGGGATCATCAGAAGGAATGATGGTCTTGATAATCTTCTGTATATCGGCCACCAGAGAGCTGTAGTCTAAAGAGATAGGGAAGTCAGAGGCACGTAGAGATTCTGGAAGTTGAGAGATTGCCTCTGCATTTGCTTGAAGACCATTTTTCAATAGCAAAAGTTGTTCAGCAAAATAGGCCTTCTGATCTTCCTGAGAGGTGCTCATTTGGCGCTGAAGAGCTGCTAAGAGAGAGTTCTGACTTTCAATTTTAGATTGAAGGTTCAGAAGAAGAGAATTGTTAGTAGTCACGGATAATTTTAGATCTTCCACAGATCTCTGAATTTGATCAGCAAATGCCAAGAACGCTGCATTTGTGACGAAATCAGAAGATGTAACCGGTGCATCTCCAACACATGGAGCCCCTTTACCCTCGCGTTCAGAGGGGCCTTCTACACCTGTTTTGACGTTGAGTGTAGAAGGACTTCCAACCAGTCCTTGAGGGCTGTTATTCACAGGCTCCTCTTCGGTTGTTCTGACTGTTTCAACATTATCCTCATCATCAGAGGATGAGGTGCTGAAGACAGTATGCTTACCTTGGTGAAGTGTAAACACTCCGGTAAGAGGTGCATTCCTAGGCTGTAACCCCTCTGATGGGAATTCATTAGCATCTATCCTAGGAGAGGATGTGGACTCATCCTCTGTGCGTAGTGGTATGTCAGTCACGGAGACATGAACATGTGGTGAAGGAAGTGGCGAGTTCTGGGGCGAATGAACTCTTATATTATCATCATCATCCTTTTGAGAGGATGATGAAGTGGAGGTGCTTTCCCCAGATGAATTTGATGCAGAAGAAAAAGAATCCTCTGAACGGCTGGTTTCTTGGTGGTTTGAACTGGGCTGTTGTAAGTCAATGAGTGGAGACGTGGTGACATCAACCTCAGAAGTTGTGGTTGCCCTTTGGGGAATAGGAGAGGAACACTCATATGTGTCTCTGAGGACATCTTCTGTACCTTCATTTAATAGAAGGTCGGCATGGGTAGAAGCACTCGGATGTTCACTCCTATTTTTCTCAAGCTCATGCTCACCAGACCCCTGACCACCTACACCTGGCTCTAAGTGCTCTGGGGTAGGAATTCTCTGTTCTGAGAAAACCATAGAGCTTCTATAGATATGGAGATTAGAAGAGCTAGATGGGATTAGGTTTAGCATGTACCTGGATAATTCTCTGGGTGCAGAGTAGCCGATGCTGTCGATGGTTGATCTATGGGAGCTCATTGATGCAATTTTGCAGAATGGCTGAATCAGGGGAGCTTCGATTGCCCCAATTGCAGGATGAGTGATGAGAGATAAAAATCTTGGGAACATGAGTGCTGGTAGTGGCTTTCCCTGACTCTGATGGATCACCTTAGTGTGCACAGCTGCTTTGATCTCTTGGAAGATGAGACTTGCATAGTCCAAGGGTCGATTGAAGAACATCCCATACATTATAGTCGAATGTTTTGGCTAGCACGATCCCGGAGAACCTATTTTGCGGGTTAGGCTCTTGTTGAGAATGGAGACGAGTAGATTCCACATTGGGGGCAACTTCTTCCTCTTGAATTCGGACAGCCTTGTAAGAGGTTCATTGTAACCCAGAAGATTTATGAAGGCTAGGAGGGCTTCTGTGGAAGGGTTTTCTTCTAGGGCAGGATTGGGAATGGTTTGCCCATCCACTTCGATCACAGAAAGGGGAAGATGGAAATATTTGGCAAGTTTTCTTTTGGTGATGGGGATTTGAACAGCAATTTCCACTTGTTCAGGATGGGTGAAAGAACCGGCGAGTGTTTCATCAGTTTCGATGATCATTGTTAGCCACAGTTCTTGGACATAGATTTCAGGGATGTTTGGGTTGGTTAGGGTTAGGGCTCGATTCAACTGGTGTTGTTGTAGAAACTCGATCATGATGCGAAATTGTGGTTGATAAGTGTTATGGTTGAGCAGTACCTGCACATTGTTCGCCTTCAATGGCAGTTTCACAATGGGAGTACTATCCGCAGTTGAATCGATGATTCTTTCTTCATCATTGTTGGAAGGACGGGCACAGTTGGAAGCCATTTTGAAATTTCGAATGCTTGACAATAGAAAACTTTGTCTTTGCAAAGAGAATGAACACTGATTTAGGGAATTTTTGCGAGGAAGAAGATGAAGGTTGAAATTTGGGGGTTTTATGTGAGAGAGAAACTGTAGAATGGGAAGGGGTTATTAAGTTTGGGGAGAAAAAAAACGGTTCATTTGAGCTGATGTAAGCACGCGGGTATACACATGCAGTGTTTCGATTGGGGACACGTGTACGACGAGACACATGTATGATGATGATTTAGTAGCGAGGTTTGTTTTTCTTAAAAGCGAGAAATAAACAAAAGTAATAAAAAATGTTTAATTAATCAATTAATTTTGAATTAATTGAATAAACACGAATTTTAATCTTAATTTTATTTATTTAAGTTTAAAAATCAGTCAAGTGAAAACAAAAATCACATGAGAGTTTAGTTTCTATAAAAGAATAATAAAGAAGAATTTGCATTAAACATATAGATTTAAACAACCTTGGAGGCAAGAGTTGATTGAATTTATATATTTAATGGAAATTATAAGAAATATCAATTTATAGAAAATTTAGTTGAAAAACATGTCGACTTGATTTATATTTAAAAAAAATTTGAAATGAATCAAAAGTCTAAGAGACCTTGGCGGCAAGAGAAACTCAGAGCAGATAGATTCAAATAAAATTTAAGTGAAATAGTAAATCAGAAGACAGCTAACCAGAGTTAGACTTAGACGAATATCTTCTGCATTGTGAAACTCCCCCTTGAATGGTAAACTCCCCCTTGAATGGTGAACTCCCCCTGTAGTAGCTTCTTTACCTCGTTTCTCAATCTGCACTTTATGATTTCTCTTGAAAGAAAAATTGTTGGTTCCAGATTCCTTTAAACCGATTGTTAATTGAGAGTATTGAATCAAAGTGAAATGCGGAAGCAGATCAATTAACAATTTAAATCAATAGAACAGTAAACAGAATGAAGAACAAAGATTATGAAATGATAAACTTGAATCAAAGTAGACAAAATTATGAATTACGCACAGTATTCTTCAAAATGTAAATGTATTGATCGACCACTTTTACAAACACAATACAATGCTATTTATACAGATACAAAAACAGAAAGTCAAAATGCTAGCCAATTACAAAGTGCCATGTGTCTAAAAGGGAGCGTCTAACAAGAATTAGTTATAACAAGAATAGTGTGTTGACTTTTGTAGACATCTCTTCTTTGACTCATACTTTAATTTCTAACATTCTCCCCCTAAGTATGAAGTCAAAACAAAACTTTCTTCAGAGAGGATCAACAGCAGCAATAATACTTGAAATATTATTGATAAGCTCTCTGTTCTTCTGAAGTCCATCAAGTCTTTTCTCTACTTTCTTTGCAACTTCTGGATTTGTCGTGTCTAAGCCAGCATAGCACTTGATGATGTAGACTACCTCAGAAGAGTATTTGTGAGCTTCTTTGATGCGAAAGAAGCTCTTTCCATTTGGTCTTTTGAAGATGATTCCCTCTTACGGTTCGATGAAGTCTACCCACTCTGAATTTGCTTATCCCTTCAAGTTCCTCATTTGGTGCGAGAGATAGCCGGATTATCCATTTTGAAATTTAAGCCAATACGGAAATCGACTCGCCTTTTGTATCTAATGTATGATTTCATACATAGAATAATTCTAGTGTAGGCAACATGGTCTTGTGGATCTTTGCGTTCGAAAGGCGAGTCTTCATAAATTCTTCCAGAAAAGTGAGATCAGCTGGATGGATGGACAACAGATCATTATCACATATGTAATAACTCTTGTTGTTTGATCGGACTATCTCGTAGATTGTGTACCAAATGGGTGTATCTTGAAACTGCTTATGTTTCATGGCTGTGATCTTTGTAATTGGAGCAGTAGTGAAAACCGTCTTTCTGTCTTGTTTATGAGCCATGAAGTTATCTTTAACTTCATTGCTTACATTGTATTGGTTTGCGAAGTTAGGCATCATGAGATAAATCTTCTGATCTGTTGGAGCATACATGTGCCTTTTCTCAACTTCAAGTGTTGGAAGTTCAATGTTTCCAACAATGTTTCCAACTTTGTTTAATTTTTCTTCAAATTCTCCTCTTCTGATCTCTTTCTGCTTCTGAGCGGCCTCTGCTCTGACTCTTGCTCTTTCTTCAGCTTCAAAGTTTTGTCTCTGTAGTTCTTCTTCAAGTCTAGCCTTCTCTCTTTCCAGATTCTCTCTTTCAGCCCTCTCTATCTCTATTTGTTCTTCAACGATTAGCCTCTGGCGTATTATCTCTTCTTCTTTTTCTTTTTCAGCTCTGAACACTTCCTCATCCTCCTCTCTGGCCCTTTCTTTTTCAGCTTTAGCTCTTTCCTTTGCAGCTTTAGCTCGTTCTCGTTCTTCGTGAGCTCTGACTATTTCAGCTCTTTCAGCCGGAGAGCGAGGGATTCTGCTTTTTCCCATAAGATCCAGAATGAACTTAGCTAGATCTGGATCTCTGGGTAGAGGCCCAGAATGCGTAGCCAGAGGTGTTGGAGTGAGCGGCACTTGTTTTGAAGAAGAAGGTTGCTGTGATGGTTTTGGAGATGAAGAGTCAGCAGTGGTCGTGTTTGGTTCTGGTGGTGTTTGTTTGGCTTGTTTAGGCTCAGGACCTTTCTCCCCCTTCTGAGAATCAGGATCCTGATCCTCAGAACGTTTTTTTTTCAGCTCTGCCTTTTTGCAAGCCCTTTCTTCCTTGGCTTTCTTCTTGGCATTAAACGCCTCAGCAATAGAAGAAACCAGAGGCACAAGTTGAGATAGAGTAGATTCGATTGCAGCAAGTTTCTGGTCTGTTGAGGATGTGGAGGGCTTTGAAGAGTACTTTGAAGCGATGGTAGACATTCGCTCAAGAATAATCTTCTGGAAAGAGGCGAGATCAGATTTCTTGACGAGCGTAGACCCAGAGGGATCATCAGAAGTAATGATGGTCTTGACAATCTTCTGTATATCGGCCACCAGAGAGCTGTAGTCTACAGAGGCACGTAGAGATTCTGGAAGTTGAGAGATTGCCTCTGCATTTGCTTGAAGACCATTTTTCAATAGCAAAAGTTGTTCAGCAAAATAGGCCTTCTGATCTTCTTGAGAGGTGCTCATTTGGCGCTGAAGAGCTGCTAAGAGAGAGTTCTGACTTTCAATTTTAGATTGAAGGTTCAGAAGAAGAGAATTGTTAGTAGTCACGGATAATTTTAGATCTTCCACAGATCTCTGAATTTGATCAGCAAATGCCAAGAACGCTGCATTTGTGACGAAATCAGAAGATGTAACCGGTGCATCTCCAACACATGGAGCCCCTTTACCCTCGCGTTCAGAGGGGCCTTCTACACCTGTTTTGACGTTGAGTGTAGAAGGACTTCCAACCAGTCCTTGAGGGCTGTTATTCACAGGCTCCTCTTCGGTTGTTACATTTGTTTCAACATTATCCTCATCATCGAGAGGATGAGGTCTTGAAGACAAGATGCTTACCTTGGTGAAGTGTAAACACTCCGGTAAGAGGTGCATTCCTAGGCTGTAACCCCTCTGATGGGAATTCATTAGCATCTATCCTAGGAGAGGATGTGGACTCATCCTCTGTGCGTAGTGGTATGTCAGTCACGGAGACATGAACATGTGGTGAAGGAAGTGGCGAGTTCTGGGGCGAATGAACTCTTATATTATCATCATCATCCTTTTGAGAGGATGATGAAGTGGAGGTGCTTTCCCCAGATGAATTTGATGCAGAAGAAAAAGAATCCTCTAAACGGCTGGTTTCTTGGTGGTTTGAACTGGGCTGTTCTAAGTCAATGAGTGGAGATGTGGTGACATCAACCTCAGAAGTTGTGGTTGCCCTTTGGGGAATAGGAGAGGAACACTCATATGTGTCTCTGAGGACATCTTCTGTACCTTCATTTAATAGAAGGTCGGCATGGGTAGAAGCACTCGGATGTTCACTCCTATTTTTCTCAAGCTCATGCTCACCAGACCCCTGACCACCTACACCTGGCTCTAAGTGCTCTGGGGTAGGAATTCTCTGTTCTGAGAAAACCATAGAGCTTCTATAGATTTGGAGATTAGAAGAGCTAGATGGGATTAGGTTTAGCATGTACCTGGATAATTCTGCTGGGTGCGGAAGTAGCCGATGCTGTCGATGGTTGATCTATGGGAGCTCATTGATGCAATTTTGCAGAATGGCTGAATCAGGGGAGCTTCGATTGCCCCAATTGCAGGATGAGTGATGAGAGATAAAAATCTTGGGAACATGAGTGCTGGTAGTGGCTTTCCACGGACTACGATGGATCACCTTAGTGTGCACAGCTGCTTTGATCTCTTGGAAGAGGAGACTTGCATAGTCCAAGGGTCGATTGAAGAACATCCCATACATTATAGTCAGAATGTTTCGGCTAGCTTGATCCAGAGAACCTATTTTGCAGGTTAGGCTCTTGTTGAGAATGGAGACGAGTAGATTCCACATTGGGGGCAACTTCTTCCTCTTGAATTCGGACAACCTTGTAAGAGGTTCATTGTAACCCAGAAGATTGATGAAGGCTAGGAGGGCTTCTGTGGAAGGGTTTTCTTCTAGGGCAGGATTGGGAATGGTTTGCCCATCCACTTCGATCACTGAAAGGGGAAGATGGAAATATTTGGCAAGTTTTCTTTTGGTGATGGGGATTTGAACAGCAATTTCCACTTGTTCAGGATGGGTGATAGAACCGGCGAGTGTTTCATCAGTGTTGATGATCATTGTTTGCCACAGTTCTTGGACATAGATTTCAGGGATGTTTGGGTTTGTTAGGGTTAGGGCTCGATTCAACTGGTGTTGTTGTAGAAACTCGATTATGATGCGAAATTCCGGTTGATAAGTGTTAGGGTTGAGCAGTACCTGCACATTGTTCGCCTTCAATGGCAGTTTCACAATGGGAGTACTATCAGCAGTGGAATCGATGATTCTGTCTTCATCATTGTTGGAAGGACGGGCACAGTTGGAAGCCATTTTGAAATTTTGAATGCTTGACAGTAGAACACTTTGTCTTTGCAATGAGAATGAACACTGATTTAGGGAATTTTTGCGAGGAAGAAGATGAAGGTTGAAATTGGGGGTTTTATGTGAGAGAGAAACTGTAGAATGGGAAGGGGTTATTAAGTTTGGGGAAAAACAAAAAACGGTTCATTTGAGCTGATTTAAGCACGCGGGTATACACATGAAGTGTTTCGATTGGGGACACGTGTACGACGAGACACATGTATGATGATGATTTAGTAGCAGATGCTATTTTTCTTAAAAGCAGAAATAAACAAAAGTAATAAAAAAATCTGTTTAATTAATCAATTAATTTTGAATTAATTGAATAAACACAGATTTTAATCTTAATTCTATTTATTTAAGTTTAAAAATCAGTCAAGTGAAAACAAAAATCACATGAGAGTTTAGTTTCTATAAAAGAATAATAAAGAAGAATTTGCATTAAACATATAGATTTAAACAACCTTGGAGGCAAGAGTTGATTGAATTTATATATTTAATGGAAATTATAAGAAATATCAATTTATAGAAAATTTAGTTGAAAAACATGTCGACTTGATTTATATTTAAAAAAAATTTGAAATGAATCAAAAGTCTAAGAGACCTTGGCGGCAAGAGAAACTCAGAGCAGATAGATTCAAATAAAATTTAAGTGAAATAGTAAATCAGAAGACAGCTAACCAGAGTTAGACTTAGACGAATATCTTCTGCATTGTGAAACTCCCCCTTGAATGGTAAACTCCCCCTTGAATGGTGAACTCCCCCTGTAGTAGCTTCTTTACCTCGTTTCTCAATCTGCACTTTATGATATCTCTTGAAAGAAAAATATTATTATGAAACAGAAAATCAGAGTAATTCGGAAGGCTTCTGAAGTGTTCTGAAGAGTTCAGAAAGCATCAGAGACTTCTGATGACTTCTGAAGTATCGTCAGAATAGTTCAGAGGCTTCTGGATGCTTCTGAAGAAATCATTGTTACATATTAAGCATTCCCAACTTGCTAATTAAGAAGTTAAAACGACTCTCATCAAGAGCTTTTGTGAAAATATCAGCAAGTTGATAATCAGTAGAAACAAAATACATTTCGATTGTACCCTTTTCGACATGATCCTTGATGAAATGATACCTGACATCGATATGCTTTGTTTTGGAATGCTGAACTGGATTTTCTGTAATGGCGATAGCACTTTCAGAATCACAGAGGATGGGAATCTTATCGTATATCAGACCATAATCTCTGAGTTGGGTCTTCATCCAAATAACTTGTGAACAACAACTAGCAGCAGCAACATATTCAGCTTCTGCTTTGTAGATGTGGATACGCAGTTTTGTTTCTTGGATGTCCAACTTATAAGTCGATTTCCCAGCAGTTGACAGCTACCTGATGTACTTTTTCTGTCAAGCTTACAACCTGCATGATCAGAATCTGTATACGCCATTAAATAAAATCCGGAAATTTTTAGGATACCAAAGGCCCAACGATGGTGAACCTTTTAAGTACCTAAAAATTCTTTTTACGAAGACCAAATGAGACTCTTTAGGATTGGCTTGATAACGAGCACAAAGACAAGTGGCAAACATAATATCAGGTCTACTTGCTGTTAAATATAAAAGAGAACCAATCATTCCTCTGTAGCTGGTAATATCAACAGATTTACCAGAGGAGTCAGGTCCTAATTTCATACCAGGAGAGATAGGTGTTTTCATGGATGATGAGTTTTGAAGATGAAACTTTTTAAGCATGTCGAAACATATTTTGCACGATTTATAAAGATACCGTAGGTGCTTTGTTTAACTTGAAGTCCTAGGAAGAAAGTTAATTCTCCCATCATACTCATTTCAAATTCTTTCCATCAACTTAGAAAACAAATCAACTTCTCGTTTGATGAGTAGAACCAAATATTATGTCATCCACGTAAATTTGAACTATAGTTAACATACCTTTGCCTCTTTTGATGAACGGCAGTTGTATCGATTTTACCTTTTTCATATCCTTTGCCGATCGAAATTTCGATAGTCGTTCATACCAGGCTCTTGGGGCTTGCTTTAGACCATACAAAGCTTTGTCAAGAAGATAAACATATTCGGGATATCTTGCATCTTTGAAACCATCGGGTTGTTCAACATACACTTCTTCTTTTAGACATCCATTAAGAAATGCACATTTAACATCCATTTGGTAGACTTTGAAGTTTTTGTATGCGAGAGAAAGCCAAGAATAATCTTATTGCTTCTAGTCTTGCAACGGGAGCAAAGGTTTCATCATAATCGATACCTTCCTCTTGACGGTAGCCTTTAGCCACCAAACGAGCTTTATTTCTGACAACAATTCCATCTTCATCCTTTTTGTTCCTAAATACCCATTTTGTGCCAATAGCAACTTTGCCTTTTGGTAAAGGAACAAGACGCCAAACTTTATTTCTTTCGAATTGAAGTAGTTCTTCCTGCATAGCATCCACCCAGCTTGGTTCAACTAAGGCTTCATGTACACGTTTAGGTTCGATCATACTAAGAAAATTAACAAAGAATGCTTCATTTGCTGTAGCAGATCGTGTTCTGACCCCCTCAGAAGGACTACCAATTATAAGATCGGGTGTGTGAGATTTAGTCCATTTCGTCATTCTGGGTTGAGAAATTGAATGGGTTGTTTCATTTGACGAAATGATTTCATCTGGAAACACAAAATCTTCTTTATTTTCTTCTGTATGTCCTTACGGTATACGTTCGTCACTGTCCTTGTGTCTCCCCCTCGGATGATGGAACGAAGTAGCTTCTTGGTAGCGGATGTGGTAGTGGGAACTTCGGACAAATAGACGTGACGGATGAAACGAAGAAGCGAGGACCGAGAGAGAGTAATGCCTGAGGCTTGGAGAATATCTGGTATCTGCAAATGTGGAGGTGACATTGCTTCTGACACAACTTCGTCGCCCAGAAAATCTTGAAAAATAGCATCAATCTCGGATTCTCTGGAACCTGAAAGATAGTCAGAAGTAACAGTATTAAGCTTGAGTTCTGAAGTAGAGTGTTCGGAAGTCAGTTGGGTGTTATCATCGAAGTCAATGTTGATGCTTTCCATAACAGTTTTTGTTCGTAAGTTAAAAACTCGGAAAGCTCTTGAATTTAACGAGTAGCCTAAAAATTTAGCTTCATCGGACTTCGGATCAAATTTGCCAAGATTATCTCTGTCGTTTAAGATAAAACATCTGCAACCAAAGATATGAAAAAATTTTACAGATGGTTTTCTTTTATTAATCAGCTCATAAGAGGTTTTGAGATGCCTCTTGACAATAATTGAACGGTTTTGAGTGAAACAAGCAGTAGCAACAGCTTCGGCCCAGAAGTGAATTGGGAGACCAGAAGCTGCGAGCATCGTTACGGCCGCTTCAACCAAGGTTACGTTGCGACGTTCAACTACACCGTTTTGTTGTGGAGTGCGAACAGCAGAGAAGTTTTGAGTAATTCCTTGTTCAACAAGATACGATTCAAGCTTGGCGTTCTTGAATTCGGTACCATTATCACTTCGAAGCTGCTGAATTTTCTGATGTAGAAGAACTTGAATTCTGGTCATCATATTCTGTAGTACCACTGGGACTTCTGACTTTTGACGAACGAAAGCAAGCCAAGTATATCTGGAAAATTCATCAATTAGTACCAGAATATACTTTTTACCAGATAGACTCTGAATTGCGATTGGACCACAGAGATCCACATGTAATAATTGCAGAGGTCTAGTACAAGAATGATCACTTTTTGTTTTATGAGATGCTCGTTTAATTTTGCCCATTTCACATGCAGGGCAGAGGTGATCTTTTTGAAAATGAATATCTGGAAGTCCAGATACCAGTTTGTTTTTAACAAGCATCTCAAGATTATTAAAATTTAAGTGAGACATTTTATGATGCCAGAGCCACGCAACCTTACTCTTTTTGGAGATGAGACATAAAGTTTCCTTACCATCCTTAGAGGTAAAATTCATCATATACAAGTTACCTTTCCTGTCTGCTCTCCAAAGTTCTTCACACACTTAGAGAATAAATAACAATGTTTTTCATCAAATACTACTAGTATTTTAGAATCACAAAGTTGACTTACACTAAGGAGATTATGTTTAAAGCCAGAAACATGAGCTACCTTTGATAAGGTGATATTACCTTCTTGTAGAGTACCGTAGCCTTTTATTTGACCCTTACCATTATCACCAAAAGTTACTACTCCACCTGATTTGTCCTTGAATTGGGATAGTAAATTTTGGGATCCGATCATGTGCCTCGAGCATCCGCAGTCAAGATACCGGATATGCACACGCTCGTTTACGCAATCAAAAATCGAAATTTCTTAGGTACCCATCGCATAATGGGTCCTTTTATGTTAGCTTTTGGAGTATGCTCGTTTTTTGATTTAACAGAAGGTAAAGACTTTATTTTTGGTTTTTGGTTTTTTTGAGTTTTATTCTTTTTATGACAAACATACTGTGAATTGGAATGATCAGAGGTTTGCGAGAAAAATTGTTTTAACTTTAAGAACAGTGAAAAACATTCAGAAGACTGAAACATAGAAGATTGAATTGAATTTTCATTGCGAGAATGGTAATTACAATTATTCTTTCTAAAGTCTTTTCTAGTATCAGTTGTTCTAGAGAACCTATCTAGACTAGACTTTTGTTTTAGTTCTGGCTTTTTCTTCTCTGTGTTCTTCCTCTGATCTACTTTTGCGAAGCTCGTTATTTCTTGAAAAAGGAACATAAGAATTAGAGGATTTCCATTTGCCTTTTTGAATATTAGTAAACTTCGGAAGAGTAGAGTTTAAAATCTTTTGATTTTGCACTTTGTTTTTGAGTTCTGCCTCTTTCTCAAGTTCAAGACATGTTTTGGCTTTGAGACACATATCTAAGAAGTCTGGATGTATAGATACTGATTTTCTCGGTTCTGGAACAGAAACCGGAAGAATAGGTATACCACTTGAAAGTTTAGCACAATCTCTATCAGAAGCTCTGATATCTTGAGATTTATCAGTATACACATAATCATCCTTTTTATCAATAATTTCTGAATTATTTGTGATAACTTTTGATGATTTAAAAGAATTAATTTCTAAATTTGAAAGGTAATTTTCAGAGTTATCAAAAAATTCTTCATCATTATTGTCATTTTCCCATGGATACGTAATCTCAGCCAAGCTTTCTTGAGTTTCAGAAAGATGTAAATCTTCAAATGAACAGGGAGAGATCTCTGGATGATTCTTACAAAGAGTTTCATTTCTAAAACACTTATCCAGAGTAGAGAGAATATCGTTTTCAAACATAAGTCTTAGATCTTCCTCTGCCTGACTTGGAACAAAAATATCTGCCTCTGGATTCAAAATTGTATGTTTATTTGAACCAAAATTGAAAATATCATCTTTCTTCTGAACTTTATTTAGATCAACATTTGTTTTACAACAATATTCAATATTTTCGAATTTAAGTTTGCTTTTTTTATGATGGTTTTCATATCTAGATTTTTTAAAGATAGATTTTTCATACAAAATTGGAAACTTTGGCTTCGTATGTTGTCCAACACAAAAAACGATTTCGGATCCGACCTTTTCTTACACGTGTAGGGATCTAGGTCCTCGAAACCAAGTCCAGATCTTCCTACTTGTGTGTTAATTTTGTCATGAACCTTCGTGCATCCGGATATGTTATAATCGTAGCTTTTTCTCGTTGAAGTTCAATGTGTAAAAATTCTCTCTCTTTACGAAAATAGTTTTTAAGTGCTACGGAGTTGAGTCTATCACTCTCTTTGTCTCTGATTTCTTTCTCTTTTCCTTCCAGAAGTTTATTGAGATTCAAAATTTCCTTTTTAAGTTTTTCTTCAGAAAGTTTTAAACTCATGGAAATCGTTTCCTTTGCAGTATTTAATTCGAGTTTTTCTTCTGTAAGTAAATCCATTTCTCTTTTGAAAATATCTCTTTCCCTTTTGATTGTAGAAAGAGTTTTCTCAGTACTTTTTCGTAATTTCTTTTCGATTGTGAGTTTCAGTTTTAGTTCCTCAAAATTGTTTGATAACATCACAATCGTTTGTTCAAGCTCAGATGATCCAGAGAAATTACTAACCGGTGACTCAGAGGGTTGATCCTCTGATTCGTTTGTGTTTGCCATTCCACAGAACATGGCTTCATCACCGCTGGATTCATCTTGCACCCAGTTTTCTTTTTCTGCAAAGTGTGCTCTTTCAGTGACATTGTACTTATATTTGTTTTTGTAATAAGTCTTATCCTTTTCCAGAGCTCCTCTGCAATCTCTCGAGTAATGTCCGGGCTTGCCACATCTGTAGCAGACATCTTTCTTCCTTTTTAATTCTTCTTCTTTCTTCTCTTCTTCTGTTTTCTCTACTCTCTGTACTTCTTGTTTAGGAACATAGGGACGATCAAATCGTTTATTTCCTTTCAAAGACCTATTTCCAAAACGATTAGTAAATTGCTTGGTTATTAAAGCCAGAGAGTCAGCAAACGCTTTAATTTCATCATCTGATTCAGAGTCATCTTCTGGAGCAGTCTCTGATATGAAGGCCTTCGATTTCTTCCTGTCATCACTTCGTCTTCTGATTCCTTTTGTTTCTGAGATCAAAGCCAGAGGACCTCCGATGTTTGTTCTTTTCTGAACAACTTCTTTTTCATGAGCTTGCAGTGTACCGAATACATCATGCAGCGACCATTGTTCAAGGTCCTGATTGGCTTGTAGTGACATGGATAGATTTGACCATTCAGGGTTTAACCTTTTGAGAAATAGAACATTGTTGTCTTCCTTTGATCTAACAATGTCACATCTCTTGCAGAGATTAATCAGATTGTTGAATCGATGAAATGTTTGTTCCAGAGATTCATCAGTCAGCGCTTGAAAACTATTATATTCATTTAGAGCTTGGGCTCTTCTGTTCTTTTTCATTTTCGCACCACCTTCTAAGAGATTCTCCGATTGATCCCATAAATCTTTTGTTGTGTCACATGAGTCCGAGAGATTGAAAAATCTCATTTGGAATGGCCATTATCAACGAGAGACTTAGCTTTCTTAGCTAATTCCACCTTAGCCTTTTCTTCATCGGTCCGAGTTATTCCTTGACTTCGAACCGATCTTCTTTGGTACCTCATCTGTATTTGCGGTGGTGGAATTACGGGAATAGTAGTGGTGGGAACAAACGGACCGTTTTGAATAATTGGATATAACTCAAAGCATCCAATCCCTCATAGAAGTTAACCATTCGAATCTTCCATTGTGGGTATTCATCACGTACAAGAGTTGGAGGTTTAGTCAGGGACCCAGACGTATAAACAGCATTCAAGCTCGAATTTGCCATTTGAGTAGGATAGAAGAGAAAATTGGAAGATTTGAAAGAAATTTAGAACAATTAAATCTCAATTTGATAGAAGAACAGGTCGATAATATCACTGTTTCTTCAGATTACAAAATGAATGACTCAATTTAAGAGAAGATTGTTAACGATTTAACAAAATCTCGTAAAACAGAGTGGATTAATAAACAAATTTTGAATCTGAGAAAATACTGTTCGATCGAAAGGAATTTCTTCAATGGAAGAGATCTAATAATCAATAGATTGATTAGATGGCTCTGATACCAATTGTTGGTTCCAGATTCCTTTAAACCGATTGTTAATTGAGAGTATTGAATCAAAGTGAAATGCGGAAGCAGATCAATTAACAATTTAAATCAATAGAACAGTAAACAGAATGAAGAACAAAGATTATGAAATGATAAACTTGAATCAAAGTAGACAAAATTATGAATTACGCACAGTATTCTTCAAAATGTAAATGTATTGATCGACCACTTTTACAAACACAATACAATGCTATTTATACAGATACAAAAACAGAAAGTCAAAATGCTAGCCAATTACAAAGTGCCATGTGTCTAAAAGGGAGCGTCTAACAAGAATTAGTTATAACAAGAAGAGTGTGTTGACTTTTGTAGACATCTCTTCTTTGACTCATACTTTAATTTCTAACAAAAATATTATTATGAAACAGAAAATCAGAGTAACTCAGAGGCTTCTGAAGTGTTCTGAAAAGTTCAGAAAGCATCAGAGACTTCTGATGACTTCTGAAGTATCGTCAGAATAGTTCAGAGGCTTCTGGATGCTTCTGAAGAAATCATTGTTACATATTAAACATTCCCAACTTCCTAATTAAGAAGTTAAAACGTCTCTCATCAAGAGCTTTTGTGAAAATATCAGCAAGTTGATAATCAGTAGAAACAAAATACATTTCGATTGTACCCTTTTCGACATGATCCTTGATGAAATGATACCTGACATCGATATGCATCGTTTTGGAATGCTGAACTGGATTTTCTGTAATGGCGATAGCACTTTCAGAATCACAGAGGATGGGAATCTTATCGTATATCAGACCATAATCTCTGAGTTAGGTCTTCATCCAAATAACTTGTGAACAACAACTAGCAGCAGCAACATATTCGGCCTGCTGTAGATGTGGATACGCAGTTTTGTTTCTTGGATGTCCAACTTATAAGTCGATTTCCCAGAAGTTGACAGCTACCTGATGTACTTTTTCTGTCAAGCTTACAACCTTTTTCATATCTTTTGCTGATCAGAAATTTCGATAGTCGTTCATACCAGGCTCTTGGGGCTTGCTTTAGACCATACAAAGCTTTGTCAAGAAGATAAACATATTCTGGATATCTTGCATCTTTGAAACCATCAGGTTGTTCAACATACACTTCTTCTTTTAGACATCCATTAAGAAATGCACATTTAACATCCATTTGGTAGACTTTGAAGTTTTTGTATGCAGAGAAAGCCAAGAATAATCTTATTGCTTCTAGTCTTGCAACAGGAGAAAAGGTTTCATCATAATCGATACCTTCCTCTTGACAGTAACCTTTAGCCACCAAACGAGCTTTATTTCTGACAACAATTCCATCTTCATCCTTTTTGTTCCTAAATACCCATTTTGTGCCAATAGCAACTTTGCCTTTTGGTAAAGGAACAAGACGCCAAACTTTATTTCTTTCGAATTGAAGTAGTTCTTCCTGCATAGCATCCACCCAGCTTGGTTCAACTAAGGCTTCATGTACACGTTTAGGTTCGATCATACTAAGAAAATTAACAAAGAATGCTTCATTTGCCGTAGCGAGATCGTGTTACGACCCCTCGTAAGGACTACCAATTATAAGATCGGGTGTGTGAGATTTAGTCCATTTCGTCATTACGGGTTGAGAAATTGAATGGGTTGTTTCATTTGACGAAATGATTTCTTCGGAAACACAAAATCTTCTTTATTTTCTTCGTATGTCCTTCGGTATACGTTCGTCACTGTCCTTGTGTCTCCCCCTCGGATGATGGAACGAAGTAGCTTCTTGGCGCGGATGTGGTAGTGGGAACTTACGGACAAATAGACGTGACGGATGAAACGAAGAAGCGAGGACCGAGAGAGAGTAATGCCGAGGCTTGGAGAATATCCGAGTATCCGCAAATGTGGAGGTGACATTGCTTCCGACACAACTTCGTCGCCCGGAAAATCTTGAAAAATAGCATCAATCTCGGATTCTACGGAACCCGAAAGATAGTCGAAGTAACGATATTAAGCTTGAGTTACGAAGTAGAGTGTTCGGAAGTCGGTTGGGTGTTATCATCGAAGTCAATGTTGATGCTTTCCATAACGAGTTTTTGTTCGTAAGTTAAAAACTCGGAAAGCTCTTGAATTTAACGAGTAGCCTAAAAATTTAGCTTCATCGGACTTCGGATCAAATTTGCCAAGATTATCTCTGTCGTTTAAGATAAAACATACGCAACCAAAGATATGAAAAATTTTTACGAGATGGTTTTCTTTTATTAATCGGCTCATAAGAGGTTTTGAGATGCCTCTTGACAATAATTGAACGGTTTTGAGTGAAACAAGCGGTAGCAACGGCTTCGGCCCGAAGTGAATTGGGAGACCGAAGGCTGCGAGCATCGTTCGTCGCTTCAACCAAGGTTCTGTTGCGACGTTCAACTACACCGTTTTGTTGTGGAGTGCGAACGACAGAGAAGTTTTGAGTAATTCCTTGTTCAACAAGATACGATTCAAGCTTGGCGTTCTTGAATTCGGTACCATTATCACTTCGAAGCCCGAATTTTACGATGTAGAAGAACTTGAATTCTGGTCATCATATTCTGTAGTACCACTGGGACTTCTGACTTTTGACGAACGAAAGCAAGCCAAGTATATCTGGAAAATTCATCAATTAGTACCAGAATATACTTTTTACCAGATAGACTCTGAATTGCGATTGGACCACAGAGATCCACATGTAATAATTGCAGAGGTCTAGTACAAGAATGATCACTTTTTGTTTTATGAGATGCTCGTTTAATTTTGCCCATTTCACATGCAGGGCAGAGGTGATCTTTTTGAAAATGAATATCTGGAAGTCCAGATACCAGTTTGTTTTTAACAAGCATCTCAAGATTATTAAAATTTAAGTGAGACATTTTATGATGCCAGAGCCACGCAACCTTACTCTTTTTGGAGATGAGACATAAAGTTTCCTTACCATCCTTAGAGGTAAAATTCATCATATACAAGTTACCTTTCCTGTCTGCTCTCCAAAGTTCTTCACCTGCCTTAGAGAATAAATAACAATGTTTTTCATCAAATACTACTAGTATTTTAGAATCACAAAGTTGACTTACACTAAGGAGATTATGTTTAAAGCCAGAAACATGAGCTACCTTTGATAAGGTGATATTACCTTCTTGTAGAGTACCGTAGCCTTTTATTTGACCCTTACCATTATCACCAAAAGTTACTACTCCACCTGATTTGTCCTTGAATTGGGATAGTAAATTTTGGGATCCAGTCATGTGCCTCGAGCATCCGCAGTCAAGATACCAGATATGCACACGCTGTTTCTGCAATCAAAAATCAGAATTTCTTAGGTACCCATCGCATAATGGGTCCTTTTATGTTAGCTTTTGGAGTATGCTCGTTTTTTGATTTAACAGAAGGTAAAGACTTTATTTTTGGTTTTTGGTTTTTTTGAGTTTTATTCTTTTTATGACAAACATACTGTGAATTGGAATGATCAGAGGTTTGCGAGAAAAATTGTTTTAACTTTAAGAACAGTGAAAAACATTCAGAAGACTGAAACATAGAAGATTGAATTGAATTTTCATTGCGAGAATGGTAATTACAATTATTCTTTCTAAAGTCTTTTCTAGTATCAGTTGTTCTAGAGAACCTATCTAGACTAGACTTTTGTTTTAGTTACGCTTTTTCTTCTCTCGTGTTCTTCCTCTCGATCTACTTTTGCGAAGCTCTGTTATTTACTGAAAAAGGAACATAAGAATTAGAGGATTTCCATTTGCCTTTTTGAATATTAGTAAACTTCGGAAGAGTAGAGTTTAAAATCTTTTGATTTTGCACTTTGTTTTTGAGTTCTGCCTCTTTCTCAAGTTCAAGACATGTTTTGGGTTTGAGACACATATCTAAGAAGTCTGGATGTATAGATACTGATTTTCTCGGTTCTGGAACGAAACACGGGAAGAATAGGTATACCACTTGAAAGTTTAGCACAATCTCTATCGAAGCTGCGATTTCTTGAGATTTATCAGTATACAAATAATCATCCTTTTTATCAATAATTTCTGAATTATTTGTGATAACTTTTGATGATTTAAAAGAATTAATTTCTAAATTTGAAAGGTAATTTTCAGAGTTATCAAAAAATTCTTCATCATTATTGTCATTCTCCCATGGATACGTAATCTCAGCCAAGCTTTCTTGAGTTTCAGAAAGATGTAAATCTTCAAATGAACAGGGAGAGATCTCTGGATGATTCTCACAAAGAGTTTCATTTCTAAAACACTTATCCAGAGTAGAGAGAATATCGTTTTCAAACATAAGTCGTAGATCTTCCTCTGCCTGACTTGGAACAAAAATATCTGCCTCTGGATTCAAAATTGTATGTTTATTTGAACCAAAATTGAAAATATCATCTTTCTTCTGAACTTTATTTAGATCAACATTTGTTTTACAACAATATTCAATATTTTCGAATTTAAGTTTGTTTTTTTTATGATGGTTTTCATATCTAGATTTTTTAAAAATAGATTTTTCATACAAAATTGGAAACTTTGGCTTCTGTATTTGTCCAACACAAAAAACAGATTTCAGATCTGACCTTTTCTTACACGTGTAGGGATCTAGGTCCTCGAAACCAAGTCCGGATCTTCCTACTTGTGTGTTAATTTTGTCATGAACCTTCGTGCATCCGGATATGTTATAATCGTAGCTTTTTCTCGTTGAAGTTCAATGTGTAAAAATTCTCTCTCTTTACGAAAATAGTTTTTAAGTGCTACGAGTTGAGTCTATCACTCTCTTTGTCTCGATTTCTTTCTCTTTTCCTTCCGAAGTTTATTGAGATTCAAAATTTCCTTTTTAAGTTTTTCTTCGTAAAGTTTTAAACTCATGGAAATCGTTTCCTTTGCGGATATTTAATTCGAGTTTTTCTTCCGTAAGTAAATCCATTTCTCTTTTGAAAATATCTCTTTCCCTTTTGATTGTAGAAAGAGTTTTCTCGGTACTTTTTCGTAATTTCTTTTCGATTGTGAGTTTCAGATTTTAGTTCCTCAAAATTGTTTGATAACATCACAATCGTTTGTTCAAGCTCGGATGATCCGGAGAAATTACTAACCGGTGACTCGGAGGGTTGATCCTGCGATTCGTTTGTGTTTGCCATTCCACGAACATGGCTTCATCACCGCCGGATTCATCTTGCACCCGAGTTTTCTTTTTACGCAAAGTGTGCTCTTTCGGTGACATTGTACTTATATTTGTTTTTGTAATAAGTCTTATCCTTTTCCGAGCTCCTCTGCAATCTCTCGAGTAATGTCCGGGCTTGCCACATACGTAGCGACATCTTTCTTCCTTTTTAATTCTTCTTCTTTCTTCTCTTCTTCTGTTTTCTCTACTCTTGTACTTCTTGTTTAGGAACATAGGGACGATCAAATCGTTTATTTCCTTTCAAAGACCTATTTCCAAAACGATTAGTAAATTGCTTGGTTATTAAAGCCAGAGAGTCAGCAAACGCTTTAATTTCATCATCTGATTCAGAGTCATCTTCTGGAGCAGTCTCTGATATGAAGGCCTTCGATTTCTTCCTGTCATCACTTCGTCTTATGATTCCTTTTGTTTCTGAGATCAAAGCCAGAGGACCTCCGATGTTTGTTCTTTTCTGAACAACTTCTTTTTCATGAGCTTGCAGTGTACCGAATACATCATGCAGCGACCATTGTTCAAGGTCCTGATTGGCTTGTAGTGACATGGATAGATTTGACCATTCAGGGTTTAACCTTTTGAGAAATAGAACATTGTTGTCTTCCTTTGATCTAACAATGTCACATCTCTTGCAGAGATTAATCAGATTGTTGAATCGATGAAATGTTTGTTCCAGAGATTCATCAGTCAGCGCTTGAAAACTATTATATTCATTTAGAGCTTGGGCTCTTCGTTCTTTTTCATTTTCGCACCACCTTCTAAGAGATTCTCCGAGTTGATCCCATAAATCTTTCTTTGTGTCACATGAGTCCGAGAGATTGAAAAATCTCATTTGGAATGGCCATTATCAACGGAGACTTAGCTTTCTTAGCTAATTCCACCTTAGCCTTTTCTTCATCGGTCCGGCTTATTCCTTGACTTCGAACCGATCTTGCTGGTACCTCATCCGTATTTGCGGTGGGTGGAATTACGGGAATAGTAGTGGTGGGAACAAACGGACCGTTTTGAATAATTGGATATAACTCGGCATCCAATCCCTCATAGAAGTTAACCATTCGAATCTTCCATTGTGAGTATTCATCACGTACAAGAGTTGGAGGTTTAGTCGGGGACCCGGACGTATAAACGGCATTCAAGCTCGAATTTGCCATTTGAGTAGGATAGAAGAGAAAATTTGAAGATTTGAAAGAAATTTAGAACAATTAAATCTCAATTTGATAGAAGAACAGTCGATAATATCACTTTGTTTCTTCGGATTACAAAATGAATGACTCTATTTAAGAGAAGATTGTTAACGATTTAACAAAATCTCGTAAAACGAGTGGATTAATAAACAAATTTTGAATGCGAGAAAATCTTGTTCGATCGAAAGGAATTTCTTCAATGGAAGAGATCTAATAATCAATAGATTGATTAGAAAGCTCTGATACCAATTGTTGGTTCCAGATTCCTTTAAATCGATTGTTAATTGAGAGTATTGAATCAAAGTGAAATGCGGAAGCAGATCAATTAACAATTTAAATCAATAGAACAGTAAACAGAATGAAGAACAAAGATTATGAAATGATAACTTTGAATCAAAGTAGACAAAGTTATGAATTACGCACAGTATTCTTCAAAATGTAAATGTATTGATCGACAACTTTTACAAACACAATATAATGCTATTTATACAGATACAAAAACAGAAAGTCAAAATGCTAGCCAATTACAAAGTGCCATGTGTCTAAAAGGGAGCGTCTAACAACAATTAGTTATAACAAGAAGAGTGTGTTGACTTTTGTAGACATCTCTTCTTTGACTCATACTTTAATTTCTAACAAAGTTCAGAAGTTAGTTGCACATTTTCAGAAGTAACTTGATCCGTTTTTGAGGTTGAGATTGACGATTCAGAAATATTTGTCACTAATATGGCAGGTGGAACTAACTCTAGAGTTGCTCTTAGAAGCGATGGATTTTGATAATCTGCAGAGATATTAACAGAAATATCAAATAAATCTTGACAAAGTAAGTCTAAATTAGCTTTTTGTAATGAATTAGACTCAGATGATTGTTCAGAACTATTGGTGTCTGTGTAGAATTGTTCAACAATTGAATTATGCTTGAGTTCTAAACTGTCTTGTTCAGAAGTCATTGTAAGTTCATGAAATCTGATGTTGGAAGTTTCAATGATTCTTTTTAAACTTTTAATTAGAACTCTGTATGCCTTTGATCTCTGTGAATATCCAATAAATATACCTACTAATCCTTTAGAAGAAAATTTGTCAAGGTATTGAACATCATTCAGAAAAAACATTTTCTTCGAATTTTTTTGAAAAAATCAATAGAAGGTATTCTCTTTTTAATGATCTCATATGGAGTTTTCAGAAATTTTCTATTTAAAATTGTTTTGTTTTGAGTAAAACATGCAGTAGCAACAGCTTCTGCCCAAAGAGATAGAGGAAGTTATGAATAAGCAAGCATAGTCCTAGCAGCTTCAACAAGGGTTCTATTCTTCCTTTCAAGAACACCATTCTATTGGGGAGTTCTTGCAGCGGAAAAATTATGAGATATTCCAACAGAATCCAAGAAGTTCTGAAGTGTGGAATTGGTAAATTCTGTGCCATTGTCACTTATGATCTTTTGGACTGGAAGTTGAAGAAGAACTTGTATTCTTTTCAGAAATGGAATTAGTATTTTAGAAGTATCAGATTTAAGTCTAAGAAATTCAACCCAAAAATATCTAGAGTACTGATCAACAATAACAAGGATATACTTCTTTCCTCCCAAGCTGTGAGTGTTCATTGGACCACACAAATCCATATGAAGCATTTCAAGTGGAGCTTGACATGAAGAGAACATTTTCAGAGGATGAGAGCTTCTCTTAATTTTTCCATGTTCAAATGCTGAACATTGAGAAGACTTATCAAACTTGATTTTGGGTAAACCTCTGATTGACTTATGTCTATCTAATTCAGAAATAGATCTGAAATTCAGATGAGACATTCTTCTGTGCCATAACCAGCTTACTTCCTTCATTTGAATAGACATATAACATACCTCTGTGAGTTGACCATCTTCTGTGAAAGTGGCAGTATAGATGTCACCATCTCTATAGGAACTTAGTTGTTTCTCTTTTGTAGCACCCAGAACTTGACAAACATTAATATTGAAGTGTATAGTGCAGTATTTGTCACAGAACTGACTGATACTAAACATATTGTGTTTTGATCCTTCCACATAGAAAAATTTCTTGACTTGAACATCTCCTTTGATAAAAGTTCCATAACCTCTTACATAACCTTTTGCGTTATTCCCAAAACTAACTGTTCCTCTATATCTTTCATGATAATCAGTTAGTAATGACTTGTATGGTGTCATGTGTCTTGAACATCCAAAATCTAACACTCACACATGACACAACTGCAAAAGAATTTATTTAGTTTTAGGTACCCATTTAAAAATGGGTCCTTTCAGATTAGCTAATAGTGAAAAAAGTAAGTCAGAGACATACTTAGATTGATTAATGAATCAGACATGTCCAACAGCTACATACCCAGCTTCTGTAGTAGAAGTTGAGGCACAGTTTAGCTTCTTTGAAGACCAACTCACAAGCCTATCACCTAGAAATTGACATGAACCAGATGTACGCTTTCTATCCAATTTGCAACCACCATGATCTGCATCTGTAAAAGCTGTTTGTTCAAATCCAGAATCCTTTGGATACCAAAGTCCTAATGAAGGAGAACCTTTAAGATATCTAAGGATCCTTTTAGCTGCTAGAAGATGAGATTCTTTAGGATTAGCTTCATATCTAGCACAAATACATGTAGCAAACATTATATCAGGTCTTCTAGCTGTTAAGTAAAGCAAAGATTCAATGATGCCTCTATATATCTTTTGATCAACTGATTTACCAAATAAATCTGGTTCAAGTTTAGTGGCAGTTGCCATTAGAGTTTGAATACTAGAACAGTCAGACACGTCAAACTTTTTAAGTAAGTCAGAGACATACTTAGATTGATTAATGAATATACCAGTGGGAAGTTGTTTCACTTGAAGACCAAGAAAAAATGTTAACTCTCCCATCATACTCATTTCAAATTCAGTTTGCATGATCTTTTCAAAAAAATTACAAAATTTTGGATTAGTAGCAGCAAATATAATGTCATCTGCATATATTTGAATAAGAATCATATCCTTACCTTCCTTTTTCAGAAATAAGGTAGTATCTATTTTACCTCTTTTGAACTTGGAATTTAGAAGAAAAGTTGTGAGCGTGTCATACCATGCTCTTGGTGCTTGTTTAAGTCCATACCATGCTTTATCCAATATGTAAACATGATTTGGAAATTCTTTGCTCACAAAACCTTCTGGTTGTTCAACATATACTTCTTCATGGAGAACACCATTCAGAAATGCACATTTCACATCCATCTGAAAAACCTTCATGTTCTTATGAGTAGCATAGGCTAGGAAGATTCTTATAGCTTCTAGTTTGGCAACTGGAGGAAATATTTCATCATAATCTATGCCCTCCTATTGACAGTAGCCTATAGCAACAAGTCTAGCCTTGTTTCTCATAACTATCCCATGTTCATCTTTCTTATTTCTAAAAATCCATTTGGTGCCAATAATTGATTTGCCCTGTGGTTTTGGAGTAAGTCTTCAGACTTTGTTTCTTTCAAATTGATTTAGTTCGTCCTGCATTGCTAAAATCTAGTCTGGATCTTGAAGAGTTTAATTTGGCTTTTTGGGTTCTATTGTGCTCAAAAAATTGACATACAAACACTCATTTGCAGTAGCTGATCTTGTTTGTACGCCTTTTGAGACATCACCTATGACTTGATGTATTGGATGACATGAAGTCCATTTTGTAACACTTGACAATGTATTGACAGATGAAATATTGTTAAGTGGTTCATAATCATCAGTAATTGCAGCTTCAGTATCTGGATTAAAAGCTGAGTGTAATTCTGAAGATTCCCTTTCAACAGAAACATTCTGAATTTGTTCAGAAGAATGAACTACTGTTTCAGAAGTTACTTAGGGAAGTTCAGAAGTTAGTTGCACATTTTCAGAAGTAACTTGATCCGTTGTTGAGGTTGAGATTGACGATTCAGAAATATTTGTCACTAATATGGCAGGTGGAACTAACTCTAGAGTTGCTCTTAGAAGCGATGGATTTTGATAATCTGCAGAGATATTAACAGAAATATCAAATAAATCTTGACAAAGTAAGTCTAAATTAGCTTTTTGTAATGAATTAGACTCAGATGATTGTTCAGAACTATTGGTGTCTGTGTACAATTGTTCAACAATTGAATTATGCTTGAGTTCTAAACTGTCTTGTTCAGAAGTCATTGTAAGTTCATGAAATCTGATGTTGAAAGTTTCAATGATTCTTTTTAAACTTTTAATTAGAACTCTGTATGCCTTTGATCTCTGTGAATATCCAATAAATATACCTACTAATCCTTTAGAAGAAAATTTGTCAAGGTATTGAACATCATTCAGAAAAAACATTTTCTTCGAAATTTTTTGAAAAAATCAATAGAAGGTATTCTCTTTTTAATGATCTCATATGGAGTTTTCAGAAATTTTCTATTTAAAATTGTTTTGTTTTGAGTAAAACATGCAGTAGCAACAGCTTCTGCCCAAAGAGATAGAGGAAGTTATGAATAAGCAAGCATAGTCCTAGCAGCTTCAACAAGGGTTCTATTTTTCCTTTCAAGAACACCATTCTATTGGGGAGTTCTTGCAGCGGAAAAATTATGAGATATTCCAACAGAATCCAAGAAGTTCTGAAGTGTGGAATTGGTAAATTCTGTGCCATTGTCACTTATGATCTTTTGGACTGGAAGTTGAAGAAGAACTTGTATTCTTTTCAGAAATGGAATTAGTATTTTAGAAGTATCAGATTTAAGTCTAAGAAATTCAACCCAAACATATCTAGAGTACTGATCAACAATAACAAGGATATATTTCTTTCCTCCCAAGCTGTGAGTGTTCATTGGACCACACAAATCCATATGAAGCATTTCAAGTGGAGCTTGACATGAAGAGAACATTTTCAGAGGATGAGAGCTTCTCTTAATTTTTCCATGTTCAAATGCTGAACATTGAGAAGACTTATCAAACTTGATTTTGGGTAAACCTCTGATTGACTTATGTCTACCTAATTCAGAAATAGATCTGAAATTCAGATGAGACATTCTTCTGTGCCATAACCAGCTTACTTCCTTCATTTGAATAGACATATAACATACCTCTGTGAGTTGACCATCTTCTGTGAAAGTAGCAGTATAGATGTCACCATCTCTATAGGAACTTAGTTGTTTCTCTTTTGTAGCACCCAGAACTTGACAAACATTAATATTGAAGTGTATAGTGCAGTATTTGTCACAGAACTGACTGATACTAAACATATTGTGTTTTGATCCTTCCACATAGAAAAATTTCTTGACTTGAACATCTCCTTTGATAAAAGTTCCATAACCTCTTACATAACCTTTTGCGTTATTCCCAAAACTAACTGTTCCTCTATATCTTTCATGATAATCAGTTAGTAATGACTTGTATGGTGTCATGTGTCTTGAACATCCAAAATCTAACACTCACACATGACACAACTGCAAAAGAATTTATTTAGTTTTAGGTACCCATTTAAAAATGGGTCCTTTCAGATTAGCTAATAGTGAAAAAAGTAAGTCAGAGACATACTTAGATTGATTAATGAATCAGACATGTCCAACAGCTACATACCCAGCTTCTGTAGTAGAAGTTGAGGCACAGTTTAGCTTCTTTGAAGACCAACTCACAAGCCTATCACCTAGAAATTAACATGAACCAGATGTACGCTTTCTATCCAATTTGCAACCACCATGATCTGCATCTGTAAAAGTTGTTTGTTCAAATCCAGAATCCTTTGGATACCAAAGTCCTAATGAAGGAGAACCTTTAAGATATCTAAGGATCCTTTTAGCTGCTAGAAGATGAGATTCTTTAGGATTAGCTTCATATCTAGCACAAATACATGTAGCAAACATTATATCAGGTCTTCTAGCTGTTAAGTAAAGCAAAGATTCAATGATGCCTCTATATATCTTTTGATCAACTGATTTACCAAATAAATCTGGTTCAAGTTTAGTGGCAGTTGCCATTAGAGTTTGAATACTAGAACAGTCAGACACGTCAAACTTTTTAAGTAAGTCAGAGACATACTTAGATTGATTAATGAATATACCAGTGGGAAGTTGTTTCACTTGAAGACCAAGAAAAAATGTTAACTCTCCCATCATACTCATTTCAAATTCAGTTTGCATGATCTTTTCAAAAAAATTACAAAATTTTGGATTAGTAGAAGCAAATATAATGTCATCTGCATATATTTGAATAAGAATCATATCCTTACCTTCCTTTTTCAGAAATAAGGTAGTATCTATTTTACCTCTTTTGAACTTGGAATTTAGAAGAAAAGTTGTGAGTGTGACATACCATGCTCTTGGTGCTTGTTTAAGTCCATACCATGCTTTATCCAATATGTAAACATGATTTGGAAATTCTTTGCTCACAAAACCTTCTGGTTGTTCAACATATACTTCTTCATGGAGAACGCCATTCAGAAATGCACATTTCACATCCATCTGAAAAACCTTCATGTTCTTATGAGTAGCATAGGCTAGGAAGATTCTTATAGCTTCTAGTCTGGCAACTGGAGCAAATATTTCATCATAATCTATGCCCTCCTATTGACAGTAGCCTATAGCAACAAGTCTAGCCTTGTTTCTCATAACTATCCCATGTTCATCTTTCTTATTTCTAAAAATCCATTTGGTGCCAATAATTGATTTGCCCTGTGGTTTTGGAGTAAGTTTTCAGACTTTGTTTCTTTCAAATTGATTTAGTTCGTCCTGCATTGCTAAAATCTAGTCTGGATCTTGAAGAGTTTAATTTGGCTTTTTGGGTTCTATTGTGCTCAAAAAATTGACATACAAACACTCATTTGCAGTAGCTGATCTTGTTTGTACGCCTTTTGAGACATCACCTATGACTTGATGTATTGGATGACATGAAGTCCATTTTGTAACACTTGACAATGTATTGACAGATGAAATATTGTTAAGTGGTTCATAATCATCGATAATTGCGACTTCGCATGTCTGGATTAAAAGCTGAGTGTAATTCTGAAGATTCCCTTTCAACAGAAACATTCTGAATTTGTTCAGAAGAATGAACTGCTGTTTCAGAAGTTACTTAGGGAAGTTCAGAAGTTAGTTGCACATTTTCAGAAGTAACTTGATCCGTTGTTGAGGTTGAGATTGACGATTCAGAAATATTTGTCACTAATATGGCAGGTGACGAAGCATTTTTTATTTTCCTTCAAAATTGCTTCCGGCTCCTCCACACAACGACTATTGTCGACTCGGATATCCGAGATAGGTATCACACTCTCTTCTTCCGCTAAGAACTTCCTCAAATAACATATGTGGAACGTAGGATGTATGTCGGCCATTTCAGGTGGCAACTCCAATGTATACGCTTGTCGTCCCACTTTCTCTAAAATTTTGAACGACCCAAGGAAACGAGGGCTAAGCTTCCCACGCTTCTCAAATCTTATAATACCCTTCCAAGGGGAGACTTTTGGAATCAAAAAATCCCCCACTTGGAACTCCATGGGTCTTCTCTTCTTATCGGCATAACTCTTTTGATGGTCTTGACCCGCCTTTAGCCGCTCATTTTGTTGGCCGTCTCTTGAACAATTTCGGGACCGGCAAACTACTTCTTACACGCTACCAACCAACACACCGGTGTTCTACATTACACCAATGCTAGAATGGTAACTATTGTTGTAGGAAAACTTCACGAGTGGTAGGTGCGAGTCCCAACACCCACCAAAATCAATTACAAAAGATCTAAGCATATCCTCTAGAGTTTGAATGGTCCTCTCGCTTTGACAGTAGGTTTGGGGATGGTATGCGGTACTTAAATAAATCTTGATGCCTAATTCCTTTTGCAATCCTTCCCAAAAATTTGAAGTGAATCGACTATCTCGATCCGACACGATATTCAAAGGCACACCATGTCTGGAGATGATCTCATTCACATTCAACTTAGCAAGTTTATCCACGGGCCCGACTTCCCGTATTGCTAAGAAATGAGCACTCCTTGTCAACTGATCTACCACTACCCATCTGGTATCGTGATCGTTCGAGGTCTTTGGTAATTTCGTTACAAAATCCATAGTGAGGTGCTCCCATTTCCATTCCGTCATCTCTAACGATTAGAGACTCTCATACGCCCTTTGATGATCCGCTTTCACTTGCAAACACGTCACACATCTTTCCACATAATTAGCCACATCCAACTTCATAACGGGCCACGAATATGTCAACTTCAAATCTCTATACATCTTGGTGCTACCCGGATGAATCGAATACTTTGATTTGTGGGCGTCTTCTAGAAGTAGCTCACGGCTGCCTCCAATTTTGGGTACCCAAACACGACCTTGGAACAACTTCAAACCATGACCGTTCCATCATAAGTAATTGTTGCTTTACCATCACCTCATCCTTAAGGTTTTCTTCCAAAAGTGCCTCCGCTTGAGATACTTTGATTCGGTCGATCAAACTAGACATTACATCAATTCGTGAAAGCACGGCACGCGTTCCACTACCGTACTCCTTTCGGCTCAAAGCATCCACTACCACGTTGTCTTTATCCGGATGGTAAAGTAACTCACAATCGTAATCCTTGAGTAGTGCGAGCCAACGCCGTTGCCTCATATTCAGTTCCTTTTGATCAAAGACATATTTCAAACTTTTGTTGTCGGTATAGAGGGTGCATTTGGTACCATAAAGATAGTGTCGCCACGATTTCAAAGCGAACACTATTGCCGCTAACTCCAAGTCATGGGTAGGATAATTCTTCTTGTGATCCTTAAGTTGCCTCGATGCATATGCAATCACTTCGCCTTTTTGCATCTATACACAACCTAAACCCATCTTGGATGCATCACTATACACCACAAAATCCTCAGATCCTTCCGATAAAGAAAGAATTGGAGGTTCACATAATTTCTTTCGGACCGTCCGAAAGGCTTTCTCTTGCTTTTCGGTCCAAACAAACTTCACGTTCTTCTTCGTCAAAGCAGTTAAGGAAGAAGCAACCTTGGAGAAATCTTGAATAAACCTTCTATAATAGCCCGCTAATCCCAAAAAGCTTCGAATCTCTGACGGACTCTTTGGCGGTTCCCAATTCATCATTGCTTCAATTTTGGAGGGGTCCACTTTTACTCCGGCTTGAGTGACAACATGACCTAAGAATTGAACGTCCTTCAACCAAAAGTCGCACTTGGAAAATTTGGCATACAATTTCTCTTTTCTCAACACTTCAAGAACTTCCCGTAGGTGTTGCTCGTGATCCAACTCATTCTTAGAGTAAACGAGTATGTCGTCGATAAACACAATCACCGACTTGTCAAGCAAAGCTCTACATACCCGATTCATCAAATCCATAAACACCTCCGGCGCATTCGTCAAACAAAATGGCATTACAAGAAATTCGTAGTGACCATATCGCATCCTAAATATCGTGTTTCCTACGTCTTCTTCTCTCACCTTCACTTGGCAGTAACCCAAACGAAGATCAATTTTCGAGAAACAACCCGCCCCTTGAAGGTGATCAAAGAGATCATCAATTCCAGGGAGTGGGTACTTAGTCTTCACGGTTCCCTCATTTAATTCCCTATGGTTAATGCACATCCTCATTGTGCCATCTTTCTTCTTTACACACAAAACCGGTGCTCCCCATGGTGATGAGCTTGGGCTCACAAAACCTTTCTCAAAGAGGTCTTATGGTTGTGACATCATCTCTTGCATCTCTGACGGTGCCAATCTTTATGGTGCTCTAGCTATTGGAGCGGACCCCGGTACAAGATCTATACGGAACTCTACTTGTTTATCGGGTGGCAAACCGGGCAAGTCCTCGGGAAAAACATCCGGAAACTCACTAACAATTCGAACGTCTTCAAGCTTTTTCTTTTCCAATTTAGCATCTAGAACGTATGCTAAAAATGAAGGTCATCCTTTGGTTAAGCACTTGCGTGCTTTTGCCAATGTCAACAATGCTATTTTACATTTCCTTCTTTCCCCATACACTACCACAATACCGCCATCCGACAACGGAATCCAAATCATCTTCTTGGATCATACAATTTTGGCATGGTTCTCGGCCAACCAATCCATTCCTATTATCACATCAAACCCTCCTAATGCTATAGGCATGAGGTTTACTCCAAATTTATTCCCTTCGACCTCTAACGTACAATCCTTGAGGACATCCCGAACTAAAACTTGGTTACCATCGCTATTTCAACAGCGTAAGCATCTTCTAGCATGCTAACAGGTGTATGAAGTTTTGGGTAGAAGGCAGAAGACACAAAAGCAAAAGTAGCACCAGAATCAAAAAGAACATGAGCGGGAACGTAGTTAACAATGAACAAACCAGACACAACGTCCGCTGCCGCCTTAGCCTCCTATGCGGTCATCTTGAAAGCTCTCCCTTTCGCTTTAGGGATATCTTCCTTCTTCCCTGAGTATCCTCCCGCCTTCCACTTCGGGCAATTTCTTTTGAAGTGCACTGGTTCCTAGCACTCAAAGCAAACGATTCATTTGACTGAGCATTCCCGAGAGAGGTGTCCGCTCTTACCATACTTGTAGCAGCCCTCAGAGGATGGGTTGCATGGCCCAAAATTCTCGCCCTAGAATTTTGAGCACCAAATAGGTTTCGTCCTATTCTCGGCTCTACGATTGTTGTTGTTGAAATTCGGCTTCTTCGAAGACATAGAATTACATTCCCATTTTCTCTTCTCTCCTCCCATCTTTGTCTCTTCCTTCTCAGTTGGGCCCACATATGCCACTAAACCCAACTTTTCCACAAATATTCGGGTGTATTCTCTCAGCGTCTTGTCTCCTTTCTTGAGGGCCCGGAACTCATCAACAATCCGGTAAATCGCCCTCTCGCTACAATACTACTCCATTATCTTCGCTTTGAACGTCTCCTACGTGAGCATGGACTACGTGAGCGGGTCCAAGGGAGATTGTAGTGACGTTCCACCAGTCTAATGCATTACCCCTAAGCATTTGCGAGGCAAATTTAACTTTCTGCCTTGCGTCGCAGTCGCTCGAGCAGAAAGCTTGCTTAATTTCTCTTAGCCACTTCATGCACATCACTAGGTCATCTGACCCTGAGAACTCGGGTGGCTTGGTAATCATGAAGTTCTTGTACGAGCAACTTCTTCCCACTCTTCTTATCTTAGTCACGAGGGTCTCATCAGTGGCAACTATGGCTCCATTTCCTCCGGAACCCCCTACCGCGTTTTTGGCAGTCGCTTCATGCCCTCGTTGACTGACATCTCTTTCTTCAAACATTTTCAGCATTATTTCATGCTGTTGGGTAAACGCAAAATTCATTGCTTTAACCACACTAAGTTTGAGCTCATCTTGCGAGCCTGCTACTACCATTGCGGGACCGATTCCGACATTAAGGTTCACATCCGGCAGTCGGTTAATGTGCGGTGGTGACCTCCTAAGTGCATTAGGGATTGGAGGTGGTTAGGTAGCTTCCGCTGCGGTTTCCTGATTGGTAATACTAGCCGCTGCTGTCTCATGCTCGTTTCGCGACCTCGTACGAGTGTTTACCATCTTAGTCTATCAAGATGATAGAACAAGAGTAAGACAAAGTTAACATAAATACGTATGACACGTTCATCAATCATTGCAACAATAGTAAAATAAGCATATTGATAACTCTCATTTATGAGAGTTATTAATTACTTTTTTCTAGAATTTTTATATCATTTTTATACCCATTTTGCTTCTTTCCCTTTCCATTTGTCTATTTTGCTTTTAAGAGATGATAAATATCCAAGAAGTGATTTTTATGCAAAAAGAGGTCGTCACTGGGTAGAGTGGCCACAAATATCCCCACAGTGGGCAGTCGCTGCTGTTCACAAGTACTTTATTACACCATTTGTTTATCCTTGAAGGCATGGTTTGGCAGATTCAGCATGCTTAAAATTCTGCAGGTATGGGACAAATAGTGAAAACTATTTGTACTATATTACTTCTTTATTTTCTTGGCATACTTGAAGAAGACTATAAAAGAAGGCTTTGGGATGCAAAGGAAAGACACCAACTTACACCATTATCAATCTTTCTCATCTCCACCGAAGTTCATCTTTGGTGGAAGACTACTTTCTGTATATATATTTTCTGTATATAATTTCTGCAATTTTATTTTTCTGCATTTAAATTCTGCGATTTAAGTTTATGTAATTTTATATTCTGCCCACAAGACTGTTCAATGTGAACAAGCTGTTACTTTTAATTAAATGCAATTCCTTTTTAAGTACTTATTTGTTATGAACTAACCACCTCTTTGGGTGTGGGTGTGGATCAAACTTAAGGCTAGTTGGCAACACTTGGGTGTTGCCATAATTACTAATTCTTAAGCTTGATCACTTAAGCCAGGATATAACTCAATGCGGATAAGCCGATCACTTTGAAGTGTTAATATTAGACCTTAGACCTCGAGAGGGGTGGGTTCGAAATACGGCTTAAGTGATGCACAAAGATTTGAGAAAGTCTTTGATAACCATGTAGAGATACGGGTTTTGTATGATTTACTAAGGTTCAAACTTTAGTCGAGTATTTTATCACAAAGAGATTTGGGTATAATGCTTTATACTAATGGAACTTGATTTTACATATCAAACTTAGTTAATCGTCAAGCTTATTAAACAGTAATTATGGAAATTTCATAAGTACTTTGTAAAGCACGGTTTATATTTATTCACTTTCGAGAGATTGGAGAATTTATAAACCACTCTAGTGATTTACAAAGTATTTAACCATTTGTTTCCATAAAATGCCTTAAGAAAAATTTACATCCATACCCAGTTTTAGTTGCTTATATAGATTTCATTGTTAAAATCATCAAACTCAAATATATTTTCCTTCTCTAAGAGAAATCGTTGTATTCTCAACTTCCTACTCGAAACTTTGAATTCCAATCCTTGTGGATACGATCTTGGTACTATACCACTTTATTACTTGAAAAGCGATCATAGTGTCGGTGTGCACTTGCACCGCCACTTTAGGGACTTCGTACCAATAGTGTGAACCTATACGATCTTCAACTATCACATACTCAGAATATAATGCACCCAAAATAGCATTAGATGATCTAGTATCTCCAACCATATACACGCTAAGTGTAACCCTCAAAAGGTGCCTTCATCGACACTACACTCCACTCCCTTCTGGGAAGCCCCTTCATCCCGATCCTCTGATAAACCACATTTAAAATCAAGTGTTAGGCTTACGCCTAGTGAGAACAAACGAATAAAGTTGTATTCAGTTCATCCCATTTAACTCTACTTGAACGCTTACTCTTGATAAGCAAAGATACTTTAAAACAACCGGGGAATACCTGATATTCCATCTTTAGTGACAGATACAAAACTAGGTCAGTACTCAATGTTCAAGCTAACTATAGGAATCAATGGCAACCGGAAACTCCCGGTTAACACACCTAGTGTAAGGCCCTTGATGACCGCTACAAAAGCTCGTGCAATAGGTCAATGGTAAGCGGCAACTCCCAGTTAATACACCTAAGTGTAAGGCCCTCGATGACCTCCCGATGCACCTCGCGTAGTCAATGGCAATCGGTAACAACCGACTAATATACATAATTATATGGCCCTCGATGACTACTAACGCAACCAAAAAGAGAACAACAATCCAGACTTAAAACCGACTAAATGCCTATGGATCCATTACATACTAGTCTACTCTTCAAATACATCAAACGAGACATATTTATAGTTTTCCCAACACCGAAAACTTTTTTATAAACATTCCTCTTTGAAATACACATTTCGCCAAATATTAGGTCAAGTTATTTTGTTTCCAAAATCAAAGATTATCTCAACGTAAAACTTTCCCAAGTATTTTAAACCAACTATGATGTCCATTTCATCATTTAATTCCAAAATACCCAAAATACGTCATTTTGACCTAAAACCTCCAAACGCAACCAAATACATAAATCTTTGACAATATTAGTGATGTCCATTTCATCATTTAATTCCAAAATACCTCATTTTCACCTAAAACCTCCAAACGCAACCAAATACATAAATCTTTGACAATATTAGTAAGACACAACATTTATAACTTGTATTCCAGGTTATAGAGTTTGGATTTGAACTCACGAGGCTAAGGGTAGGTAAACCCTATAAAATCTCCAAAAGATGAAGGTGGAGAGACTCGATGTAGAAACACAAAGAACACAACTAGACGAAGCTTGGATCTTGAATATTCAACCCTTGAAGAGCAATAAATACCTTGGTTGTAGTAGATTGGAGCAATAAATGCTCAAGGTTTGATCTTGAGGAATATATGGAGAGAAAAACATGTAGGTGAAATGTGTTGGTGAGAAATGAATTGGAAACCTATTTATTTAATTCCATCAGCACCAAACAGTAGCCCAGAGCTACTTTTCGTGCGCCCTAAACCGCAGCCCATAAGTCGCCCGGCATCCTAAGGCCGCCTGGTGCCGAGCTCGTGCTTCCCATGCCACTTATGAAACCCCATATGTCGCCCATTCTCGAGTCATTGACTAGTACCCGGGCGCCCTTCCTCCAAGCGCCGTAAGTGGCCTCGTATGCCACCCGGCGTGATATGCCGTCCAAAACCCACCCGACGACATCTCCATGCGCTATATGGCACCCACAAGCCGCCCGACCCTCAATTTCACCCAAAGAGTGGGTTGTGCGGCTGGAAAAGCAGGTGTGGCCGCTCGGTCACCTGTCCAGTTGCCTTATTTCGTCCGGAATGCGCCCAAACTGAGTCTTAAACACGTCTAGGCTGAAAATTTTCATAAACCAACAATTGAATCTATAATATATGCTTTTGGAAGACCAAAAATGCATGAACATATTAGTAATTCTGATAATTATCTGATCCAAACAAAATAAGCCTTACAAGACAATTTAAATCCTTTTTCTTCGAATTTTCCGGGTGTTACATGTTATCACTGTAGTGAGACTACCCACATTGCTAGCAAATGTCCAAATGCCATTAAAGCTGAAAAATTATCCCATGGAAAGAAAATAGCCCATGCTGCGAAATCAGCGAAGGGTAAAACTATCAAAGTTGATAAAACAACTAAGTCAGGGCAGACCATGAAGGATAAAGTTTCAGCTACTACCTCCTCTAGTTCTTCTGTTACTTCCACTAACAATGCAGGACCCATAGTAGTATCGGTACTGTTGGAACCGAGATCCCTTTAAACTCAATTATTCAATAGATTCAAAGAACAATTTATGAGCAGAAGCAATACAAATCTATGATTATAACTAGAACAGTGATCAATACAGTAAGAATAAATCAATATAAAGATCAAATCAGAATTCGTATTGAATAACCTGAAGATCGATTACAATACGTGGAATGAAATGCACTGTTTCTCTCTTAAAAATGATCGACATATTTACAGTGATAACTAACTCTATATATACTATTACAAGATGAAAAGTCAATGAGCTAGCCTATCACTGAGTGACACGTCACTTATACTACTAACAGAATTTGTTACGCACAGAACATGTGACTTGTGACATCATCAAAAGCACGTGGGGAATGGCTGTTGAAATCCAGAGGATCTTCAAGTCTCTGGACACTTCTGAGATAAGAGAGATCAGAGGATGATCTTCTAGTTTCTCTTCTGATGTTTAGGACTTACACAATTCTGGTTCATACTTTCATAAAATAAGTTCTAACAATCTCCCCCTAAGTATGAATTCCAGAATTATGAATTGCGTTACAGAAACAGAAGTTCATTTCTTAATAAATAAAACAAAGCCTCATCATGAGCACTGATAATCTTGTACAATTGATTTGTGAGTTTCCTTAGCTTTATGGTTACATCCAGTTGTTTATCCATTCTACTCGTTGCAACCCTGATGTGAGCCTCTTAGCTTCTGTCATCCTTCTCAAGAGATGTATACCCTTTGACTATGTCCACTATTCCAGGGGAATAGTTGTAAGGTTCTTTTATTCTGAAGAAACACTCTCTTCCTGGTCTCATGAAAACAATACCATCTTCTAGTTCTAGTATTATTTGCCCAACTAGGAGATGTTCAATGCCTTATCTTTCTTCGTTTGGTGCAGTGATACTCAAGACAATCACTTGATGATCAAACCCGGTTTGAAAATCTACCTGCATTCTGTACTTCACGAAGGCTTCCATACAGTTTATGATTCTGAAGAAGGCTATTTTATCTTGACTATCTTCAAGTGATTTCATCTTATTCTTTATAAACCTTTCCAGTGGCATTAAATCAGATGGATTGATTGACAGGAGATCATTATCATAGAAATAATGTTTCTTATTGTTTGCCCTTTCTACTTCATATATGGTATACACCAATTCTGTGTTCTCAAATCTCACGTGCTTTTGATTGGGGAAGTTGTGTAGGCATCTTTCCTAATTTGCATGTGGTTCATGAACCTTGTCTTAACATCATCGTTCACATTGTAATTATTGGAAAATTTTGGAAGCATCAAATAGACCTTGTGTTCAGTTTTTGAGTGCAGGCACTTGTGTACAGCTTCTCTTGAAATAGGTGGTTGAAATGCATCAACTTTCCTTAGTTCCTCTTGTGTTTTCTCCTGCCTTTTTTCTGATATCACTTTCTTCAGTCTTTCTGCTTGGGCTTTAAGTTCGGATTGTTCTTTTGTAGGTTTAGAGATAGGAGTTTTTGAGATAGGAACTTGTGAGCTTGATCCAGAGATAGGTGGCTTTGCCATAGGAACTTCAGAACTTGATTCACAAACAGGTGGCTTTCTGATAGAAAATTGTGACCTTGATTCAGAAACAGGTGGCTTTGTGATAGGAACTTGTGTGCTAGAGTTCTGACCTTTAGGATTTGTATGAGTTTGAGAGATAGTTGTAGAGGGTATGGGATATGCTCTGGTTCTTGCACTTGTAGACATAGGTTCGGTTGTTGGAGGCTGTGCCTTGGGGATATTTACATATGGTGTTTGAACAGAGGGTTTATTGCTGGTGGATGTGTGCGTTTGAGCTTTTGATTGGTTGGGCTTCTGAGTCTGAACTTCTGCCTTTCTCTTGTTTCCTTGAACTTCAAGTATGAATTTTTCCATGTGGGCTGGGAAACGTACCAGAACTAACGGCCAGAGGTGTTGGTGCAAAGGCTTATTTCGTTGATGATGGTGGAGCAGAAGAGGGTGCAGAGGCAGAGGCTTGACCTTTGTTCTGAGCTTGGGCACATTCAAAATTTTCAATTTTTATCTTCTTAGCTAGACTCTCCCCCTTCTGACAATCAGGGTCCTGATCCTCAGACTTTTTTTGTTTAAGATCAGCTTTCTTGTAGTCTTTGGCTTCCTTGACCTTTTTTTTGTGCCTCAAAAACTGCAGAGATTGAGCTAACTAAGGAAGTTAGCTTTAAGATAGAGGTATCTAAGGTAGATACCTTCTGGGCTAGGTCATTGGAGCTCGAGTTGTTATTAGATATGAACTTAGCATTAATGGCATTGAATTTGTCCATTATAGCCTTTTGTAAGGATGCTAAGTCCGATTGCGTATAAGAGCAGAGGTATTTGAGGTAGAGGCTTCTGAGGGAACTACAACATTTATCAACTTCTGGATATCAGCTACAAAGGATCCATACTCATCAGTAGAGAGAGTGACTTCTGGAATATAGATATTATCTGGAATATTAAAAATAGCATCTGCATTGGCTTTGATTTCATCATCCAACTTGGTGAAATGGTCAGTGGCAAGATTCTTCTAGCTTTCTGCATTTGTTGAAATTAGACTTCTAAGTTCTTCCAGAGCTTTTGTTTGTTCGCTTTGAGTGGTTTGAATCTTTCCAATTAGAACCTTCTGAGCTGTGATCTCTAACCGAATATTGGACTCCGTGGTTTGAAGGGTTTGTTTTAGATCCACCACAGATCCCTTAATTTGATCAGCAAATGCATTGAACACTGCATTTATGACAAATTCTGAAGTGGTAACCGGTGCATCTCCAACACATGGAGCCCTTGTCTCTCGTGTTCAGAGAGTCGTTAACCGGTGCATCTCCAACACATGGAGCCCCTTGTCTATCGTGTTTAGAGAGGCCCTCGTTCACGCCTGTTTAGACGTTGAGCGTCGACGGACTTCCATTCTGTCCTTGAGGGCTCTTATTAAGAGGCACCTCTTCGAATGTTCTGACGTTATTGACTTTATCTCCAGCATCAGAGGGTGGAGAGTCAATAAACGTGTGCTTACCTAGGAAAAGTCCGAAGACTCCAGTAAGTGGTGCATACTCTTGCCGTAACCCCTCTTATAGGATTTCATCGGCCTCTATTCTAGGAGAAGGTATGGACGTACCTTCTGGTCTATCTATAATGTTGGTCACAGAGACTTCAACATGTGTGGGAGGTGGCGATTTTTGGGGCAACTGAACTCTTATAATTCCATCATCATCCTTTTGAGAGGATGATGAAGATGATGTGGTTTCCCCTATTGTGCTTGATGTGGAAAGATGAAGATATCCTTCCACATGGTCAGTTTGAGGGTTAGGGTTTCGACTGAGAAGTCCTGTTTCAATGAGTGAAGATGTGTTGGCATCTACCTCAGCATTTGTGGTTGCTCTGGTTGGACTCGGCGAGATTCACTCATAGGCTTCTCTAAGGACATCTTCTTCACTTTCTATTAAAAGTCTTTCGGCATGGGTATAGGCACTCAATTGTTCACTCCGATTATTTTCATTATTTGGCTCACTTGACCCCTCACTGTCTACTCTAGGCTCTAAATTCTCTAGGGTAGATATTCTCTGTTCTGAGAATACCATAGAGCTCCTAAATTGGGAGCGGTTAGAGTTATAAGGTCAAGCATATACCTGGATAATTCTCGTTGAACGGTGGAGCTTTCCTTATCGATTGTGGGTTTGTGATAGTTCATTGTGGATATTTTGCAGAATGGCTGAATGGATGGTGCCTTCAAAACAGAAATCGCTGGATAGGTGAACGTGGCTAGGAACCTAGGAAATATGAGGGCTGGAAGAGCTTTTCAATTGTTCTGTTTAAGACTTTTAGGTTCACAGCCGTTTTCATTTCATGAAAAATTAGACTTGCATAATCCAGAGAGTGATTGAAATACATCCCATACCTGATAGTAAGGATGTTTCTGGTTACTTGGTCCAGAGAGCCAATCTTACATGTATGGCTCTTGTTTAGTATGGACACCAGAACGTTCCACATCGGGGGTAGCTTCTTCCTCTTGAATTCAGACAACTTTGTAAGATGTTCATTGTAGCCACATCACTTGAACATATATTTTAGGAACATTTGGTTTTGTAAGGGTTAGGGCACGGTTCAGTGATTGGCATTGTAGGAACTAGATCATAACACGATATTCTTTCAAATACGTATCCGGATCCAAAAGAACTTGAACAGTATTTGGCTTTATTAGCAATCGAAGAACAAGGGCACTTTCAGTAGTAGAATCGATGATGCTTTCTTCTTCGTCTTCAATATTAATGTTTGGTGTCTGGTTCGCCATTGGGAATTTTGAAATTAGAAGTTGCAGGTTTGCGGTTAATGGTGAAAACTGATAAGCACGGTAAAATCGAGAGGTTGAAGACGGTGAAAAGTGAGTTTGGGGTTTTCTTCGAGTTTATATAGTAAGTTTGAAAATGAAGTCAAGTGTTTTTGAATATTAAGGGGGTTTTTTTTCAGATTGCGGATAGAGAACGGTTTTTAGGTGCCGACGTAAGAAATTGAGCGTGCACACATGCAAACCGTCGATTGATGACACGTGGAGAAACTTTCTAGAGTGTATTAGTGGATAAATGACGCGTGTAAGATTATATGAGTCACTCAAAGGTTTGTCGTTGGTTTTGGACAAGAATCATTTCCGCTTTCTTTATTTTCAAAATTCCCTAAAAAAACAATCAATTAATCAACAAAACTTGTGGATTAAAGGAAAATTATTTTTTTAAATTATTCTTGAAAAACAATATTTAAAATTAGTTAATTGATCAAATAAAACAATTTGGGACCAAAAGATAGTTTTCTGTCCTATGGACAGTTTTTTAGAAGAAATTTCATTGAATGATAGAATTCTGGATAACTTTGACGACAAGAGTTAGGCCTGAAGTAACTTATTCAAAAAAAATTCTAAGGAAAAACATATGCAGAGAACAGCTAACATGAGTTAGTCTTGAAAATTGATCAATTCTCCCCCTTGAATGAATCAGTATTATGTGCTCCCCCTTGAATATTGCATGTAGTACTCCCCCTTGACCTATACTTGGATCATAGAATGTGAAAACAAATATTCTTTTTGCAAACAGAGGCATCCAGAGACTTCTGAGTGTCTCTAATTCATTTTTCTTCTGACAGAGGTATCTAGAGACTTCTAGGTGTCTCTGGTTTATTTATTAAAATCAAAATTTAACTAAGTATAAAGACAATGATATACTAAATAAGTAACTAAACATAGATTATAAAAGACTTTTAAAATCTAAGTTAGTTACATGTTTAGCATACCCAACTTGCTAATGAGAAAACTAAATCTTTTCTCATCCAGAGCTTTTGTAAATATATCAGCAAGTTGGTAATCAGTGGAGACAAAATACATTTCAATTGTGCCTTTCTCCACATGATCCGTTATGAAATGATACCTGACATCAATGTGTTTGGCCTTTGAATGCAGTACCATATTTCCTGTGATGGCAATAGCACTTTCTGAATCACAGAAAATGGGAATTTTATCATATACCAGACCATAGTCTCTGAGTTGAGTTTTCATCCAAATAACTTGTGAAGAACAACTAGCAACAGCAACACATTCTACTTCTTCTGTAGAAGTTAAACCACAATTCTGCTTTTCGGATGTCCAACTTATCAGCCTATTTCCTTGAAGTTGACAGCTACCAGAAGTGCTTTTCCTGTTTAACTTACATCCTGCATGATTAGAGTCAGTGTATGAAATTAAATCAAATCCATAATTTTTAGGATACCATAGACCTAGTGAGGGTGTTCCTTTTAGGTACCTAAAAATTCTTTTGTCTTTTAAGCAAAAAAAAAATGGGAAAGAAAAGGAAATGTCATCTTCAAATTAAGCATTAATAATATTAGAGATGACTCACTGCTTACAGCAGCCAAATGAGATTCTTTTGGATTGGCTTGAAATTTCCCACAGAGACAGGTGGCAAACATTATATCTTGTCTGTTGGTAGTCAAATACAGAAGAGATAGGAATTGTTAGGACCCAACAATCAAGATATCAATATATGGAAAGATTGTAGACAGGAATGTGATAGCCAAATGTAATATGTATTGTATGAATGTACAGTATTACAGAATATGTCTTTACAGTGCTAATGGAAAACGTTAGTTCTAACTATCTAACAAACTATTTATTTGTACATGAAATAGAAAGACTAAAGTAACAGTACATTCATAACAGACAAGTTCAGAACAGGATCTGAACTCTTTCAGATCTTCTTCAGAAGTGTCTTCAGAACTTCTTCAGAACCTCTTCAGAATGTCTTCAGAACTTCAGAAGTTATGTCTTAGGCTTTTCTTTAGATCTTTATATCTTCAGAACCCAGTCCCTTTTGAAGCTATTTCGATATCTCTATTAATCTCCCCCTTGAATGAACAAGTGTTCAGAATTGAGAATAAACAGTACCATATTGGAGGTAAACATTTCCTTCTAAAGGAACTTAAAGCATTCAAATTTTCAGAGTATCCCAAACTCATGAAATCTAAGATCATTTCTGTGGATGAAGGGATTGGATCATAAGAGGTTTTCCCAAGAACCTTATCTGACTTTGGCAAGAAGTGAAGACATCTAATATCATCCACAGAGATACACACCTTGTAAGCATGAACATAGGAGAAAATTTCATCTTCAGATTCATCAACCTCAGCATAGTACCAAAATTGTTGTAGATAGGAAGCAGGAACATAAAATTTCCTAGAAAGTAGAGTACGGAGTGGATGTTTCTTCAGAATGTCAATCAAAATTATTTGATCATCAATGAAGTCCTTCGATTTAAAGTTCAGAGCACATTTATTTTTCTTGATGTCAAGAAGTTTTTCAGCAGGGACATAGAGTTTTGACATATCACTGCTTTCAACACGAGTCTGAAATTAACTACTCTTCTGAACAAAATTCTGAATAGAAATCTGAACATAACACTGAAGATTCTGAAATGAAATATCAATTTCAAAACATGTTTTCTGAATTTGAAACTCTCAGAAACAGAATCAAAGGTGAAAGAATTTTGGTCAATCAATTCAGAGCTGAAAGTCAAATATATAAAGAAAATTGTCAAGAAGCTGAACAGATTCTTAAAAAGGTTTCTGAAGAAAAACTTGTTTTAAAAGAAAAAATGGACAACTTACAAAAGGAAATCATAAATGAGAAGTCTGAAAAAGAAATTCTAAATGTTAAAATGAATTTTCTGAATCAAGAGAGACTTGATCTTTATAAAAAGATTAAAGAAATAGAAGATTTAAACTTTAAAAGAGGACAAACTGATCAAGTTCTGAATATTTTAACTAGTCAGGCTCAAAATTCAAAATTTTATAACATAAAAGCAGGTTTAGGATATAATGACAGTCATATACTGAAAAAGGCACCTGCAAATCTGTATGATTATTTTAAAATGAAAATTTTCAATGAATCAAATACAGATGTCATTTCTAAACCTGTGAATTATTCTTTGCCTGAAAGAATACCTTTTGTAAAATCAGAGACTTTGTTTTCAGAAGAAACACATCTAAATCTGGTGAACCAGAAATAATTTTTAAAACAGAAGAAATAAATACAAGTTCAAACATTTGTAAATCTTCTGAATCAAATATTATTTCTGAAGAAAAATCTGAAGTAACTGTTAAAACTGAAATAATTTCTGAAGTTACTTCTGAGATAATCTCTAAATACAATTCTGAAGGCATTTCAGAACATACTTCTGAAAATAAATCAGAACATGAAGAAAAATATGATGAATTCTCATAAATTGAATCTTTAGAAAATATTGATGAGAATTCCAATATATTTTTTGATCATTCTGATGATGAGTCTACAACAATAACAAAATCAAATACTTTTGCAAATAGTATGACTCACAATGAATTTTCAGAACTAATAAATGCTTCTGATTCAGAAGATGATGATGATCATATGGTGCAAGTCATTGATGAAAATGGCTATTTGGTTTACAAATCAAAATCTTGTATGACTGAAGGAGAAATACTAAAAACAGAAACTTCAAAGATACCTTCAGAAATGTTTGGTTCTGTGCTTTTAAAACCAGAATATCAGAATTCAGATTTTTCTCCTACTACTACAAACATTTCATTGACTTCAACACCATATTCAATAACATCTTCTGACTTTAACACCAGAATTAAAAATTTTGAAAAAGGACAATCCTCAAATTCTCTCTCTGAAGTTCAGCAAATTAATTCAAATTCTAAAAATAAACTTAAAGTGAACAAAACAATTTCTTATACTAATCCTCATTTCTTATCTTTTACAGAGCTATCCACTTTAGTATGGAGAAAGAAAGATGAAAGACTGTCAAAGAATGACAAATTAGATAGTTTTTCATTTTTAAAGAAGAACGATGTACCTAAGTCAAAGAAAGTGAATAAAAGAACTTTTGTTGAAAAATCAAATGTTATTGATTTTTATATATCTATTGATGTGGTGAATACATTAAAGAAACACATTTACTGTATTAATTGTGGTCATCATAATTTTCATCTTAACTCCAATACAAACAAGAAAAAATTGATGAAATCTATTTAGAAATGTTCAGCTATATTGACAAATTCAATTAAACAAAACATTCCAAATATAGGATCCAAATTCATAGGATTCTTTGGATCCTAACAATCTCCCGCTATGTTTTGTAAATCAATCATAGTCTTTAATCTTCAGATCTTCTCCCCCTTGATTTCTTTGAAAAACATTAGTAGTGTCGCTGGTCTTCAAGAACTCCCCCTTGAATAAATCCAAGCTCCCCCTTGAATATAGCTCTTATCTTTACTTTCAACTTTAATTTCAGAATTTAATTCAGAAGATGAAGAAGATACCTCAGTGTCTTGTTTGTCTTTTTCTGGATTCATTTGACACATATAGCAGTTTGTTGCATAATGAGCAACTTCCTCATCATCATCATCTCCATCACTCCAGTTTAACCAGTCCTCTTCATACTTGGTTACTAAAGCAGGATTAAGTTCTTTTTTCTTGGCTAACAGATGCTTCTTTTCATAGTAGCCTGAAGTCTTCACTTTTGGCATCTTGCATTGTCTTGTATAATGTTCAGGCTTTCCACAATTAAAGCATCTTGCTGGTTCAGATGTTTCAGATTGACCAGCTTCTTGACCTTTCTTAGGTCCATTTTCAGATATAGGTTTATTCTGATATTTTTGATTGTATCTTTGTGTAAATTGCCTTGTCATAAAAGCAATATTATCAGAAATCCTTTTTAGCTCCTCATCTGATTCATCCCCATCACAAACTGTTGCCTCTGGGATCTCACACACCTTCTTGGCAGAAATAGTTAGAGAATTATTATACTTCTTTCTTAACAAGGCTACAGTTTCATTTACCTTCTTTTGTTCATTTTGTCTAGTTTTGATTTTGTCTTCTTGTTGAAACAGAATACCATAGACATCATCAATGGATTTTCCTGATAAATTTCTAGTAACCATGTTATTAGAGAAGCTTGACCATTCATTACCCAAGTTGTTCAGAAATTTGTTGTTTATCTAAAAATTTGATTTCTGAACACCATTTCTTCTCAAATCATTCAGAATATTGTTGAATCTATGATAAGTCTCTGTAATAGATTCATTCTCTTTATATTTGAAGTTTTCATAAGTACCCACACAGATATTTAGTCTTTGTGCTTGTGCTTGTGCTTGTGTACTAACTTGCATTTGAGCTTCAACTTCATCCCACATGGCTTTAGCAGATGTTAAGCTATCTACTCTATTGAATATCTCATTAGGAATAGCCATTGTAAGAAGAGTTAATGCTCTTTTGTCAACATTAGCTTGGGCTTTTTCAGTGGTGCTATACATACCTGGGCTTTTCTTGATTCTTGACGTTGGTATTTCAGGAGTTGACTCAGTTCTAGGAACTTCTGGAATTTCAATAAAGACCTCTAGTGGACCATTTGTGATTGATTGCATTAAAGGTTCATCTATGTTGTTCAGGAATTGAATCATTCTGATTCTCCATTGATGGTATTCTTCCAAAGAAAGAGTTGGTGGTTTCGTTTCAGATCCGATTGAGACAATTTCTTTAGACATCTTTGATTGTTAGAAGATCGAGAATTCACCTGATTTGTATTTGAGATTTATCGATCCAGAACACCAAGAACTGTCAGATCTGACAATTCTTTTACAAATCTTCAAGAACAGATGAATTGGCTCTGATACCAATTGTTAGGACCCAAACAATCAAGATATCAATATACGGAAAGATTGTAGACAGGAATATGATAGCCAAATGTAATATGTATTGATTGAATGTACAGTATTACAGAATATGTCTTTACAGTGCTAATGGTAAACGTTCGTTCTAACTATCTAACAAACTATCTATTTATACATGAAATAGAAAGACTAAAGTAACAGTACATTCATAACAGACAAGTTCAGAACAGCATCTGAACTCCTTCAGATCTTCTTAAAAAGTGTCTTCAGAACTTCTTCAGAACCTCTTTAGAATGTCTTCAGAACTTCTGAAGTTGGCACTTCAGAAGTTATGTCTTAGGATTTTCTTTAGATCTTTATATCTTCAGAACCCAGTCCCTTTTGAAGCTATTTCGATATCTCTATCAAGAGTTTTCGTAGTAGTGGAATTTTGAAGTTTGAATTTCTTTAGCATGTCAGAAACATGCTTGGCTTGATTTATAAAAATGCCAGAGGTAGTTTGTTTGACTTGGAGCCCTAAGAAGAATGTTATTTCTCCCATCATGCTCATTTCAAATTCACTTTCCATTAACTTTGAAAATAAATCAACTTCTGCTTGATCAGTAGAGCCAAATATAATGTCATCCACATAAATTTGCACCACAGTTAACGTACCTTTTCCTCTTTTGATGATCAAAGTATTATCGATCTTACCCTTCAGATGGATCTCCAATTACTAGATCTGGAGTATGAGACTTTGTCCATCTTTTCATCCTTGTTTGAGGTATTTGGTGGGCTTGGACTTCTGTATCCGAGGGTTGGATAACGTCTTTTGGTATTGGGATCGGTTCTGGATCTGGAGAAGCACCTAATTTCTCCACCTCAAATGAAGGCACAGAGGTTACCTCTGGACTGTCATTTGGTGCTCTAGAAAACGGAGTAGAAAGAGTAATCCCATAAGCCTGAAGTACTTCAGGAATATTCAACGGTGGATTTGTGGGTATTCTCTCTGAAGGTATTTCTTCTCCCATAAAATCATCAAATAAAGCATCAATCTTGGATTCCATGGTACCTGAAAGATAATTAGAGGTGACAGTATTGAGTTTGAGTTATGAATCAGAATAATCAGAAGTCCACTGAGTTTGATCATCAAAATCGATGTTTATGCTATCCATTACAGTCTTAGTTCGCAAATTAAAAACCCTAAAAGCTTTTGAATTTAACGAGTATCCCAAGAACTTGGCTTCATCAGATATCTTGTCAAACTTGCCAATTTTTTCTCGATCATTTAGAATAAAACACCTGCCGCCAAAAATACGGAAAAATTTAACTGAGGGTATTCTGTTATTTATGAGCTCATAAGAGGTTTTAAAATGTCTCTTAATTATGATTGATCGATTCTGGGTAAAGCACGTCGTGGCAACAACTTCTGCCCAGAAGTTGGTGGATAGCCCAAAAGCTTCAAGCATTGTTCTTGCTGCTTCAACTAGTGTTCGGTTTCGTCTTTCTACTACATCATTTTGTTGAGGAGTGCGTACAACAGAATATTTTTGAGTAATACTGTTATTAACAACGCATTTTTGAATTCAGTACCATTGTCACTTCTGAGTTGGTGTATTTTATGTTGCAGAAGAATTTGTATTATTGCCATCATATTTTTTAACACTATTGGAACCTCTAATTTTTGTCGTACAAAAGCAAGCCATGTATACCTGGAAAATTCTTCTATTAGTACCAAGATATACTTTGTTAATCCCTCATTTTATTAAGAACTGTAGAAAGCTTTACAGAGAAACACACACTACACCTTTAGATGACTCTCATTTGTGGTGTTCAACTACTTAACTAACTAACAGACTCTCTATTTATACTACAATAGAATAGCTAAAGCTATATGTATTTAAATCACAGCCCAATTACATTAAGACACGTCATCACAGACTCTATTCAGAAGTTATTCAGAACTTCAGAACTGTCTTCAGAACTTTTACTTCAGAACTTCTCTTTCTTCAGAAGTTCTTTAGAATCACTTCAGAACTTTTATGTTCTGAACTTCAGAACATCTCTTCTAAAGATGACTTTATTTACCTTTTCAGCACCAGTTCAGAACTTCTGGTTCTGAACTATTCATCTTCAGATTCTTTACTTTCCTTTACAAAACATTTAAAACATAGTTCAAACTTTTGTTCTAACATACTTTTTGCCAGAAAGGCTCTGAATTGCAATAGGACCACAGAGGTCAACATGTAGCATTTGCAGAGGCCTTGTGCATGAATGATCACTTTTGGTTTGTGAGATGCTCTTTTTATTTTGCCCATCTCACAAGTAGGCCAGTGATGATCCTTCTGGAAGAGTACCTCTGGGAGGCCCTTAACCAGGTTATGTTTAAGTGTGAAAGTTTATGATGCCATTGCGAAGCAACTTCACTCTTCTTAGAGATAAAGTAAACTTCATCATATATAGATTACCTTTCCTGTCGGTTCTCCATAATTCTTCACCTCCTTTAGAGAATAAGTAACAGTGTTTTTCATCGAATACAACTAGAATTTTAGAACCACAGAGTTGACTTAGACTTAACAGATTATGTTTCAGTCTAGAAACATGAGCTACGTTGGATAAGGTAATATTACCTTCTTGAAGAGTATCGTAGCCTTTTATTTGACACTTACCATCATCACCAAACGTTACTGCTCCACCAATTTTATCTATGAATTTGGAGAGTAAGTTTTTCGTCCAGTCATGTGCCTCGAGCATCCAGAGTCAAGATACCAGATATGTACACGTTGTTTCTGCAATCAAAATCAGAGAGATTTAGGTACCAATTTCATAATTGGTCCTTTGATATTAGGTTTAGGTTTATTTGATTTATCTTTTTTTTTTAGCAGAATGATGTACAGGTTTTCCAGAGATTACTGGTTTGCCTGTTTTGTTTGAATTGTTTCCTTTGTTTTGATTTTTAAAGTTTGAGTGCTTACAATTATCAGAGAAATAACCTGAAGGTCTTGAGAAAAACTGTTTAAGTTTTATGAATAAAGAGAAGCACTCAGAGTTCGGAAACATAAAAGGATTTATTGAATTTTCATTATTAGAATGATAATTACAATTGTTCTTATTTCTGTCTATTCTAGTATCAGTTGTTCTATTCAACTTCTTATCTAGCCTAGACTTATGCTTTGGAACATATGAATTCTTCTGTAGAGGCTTCTTCTGTGGAGGCTTCTTCTGTGGAGACTTCTCTAGAACTATGGGTTTTACTGAAACAGAAGTATAAGAGTTAGTTTTCACTTTGAATGTGTTGATCAGTTTTAAGAGAGAAATAGTACATTTCATTCAACGTATTGTTCTTACTGTTTTGATTATTGTTCGAGTAATAATTATAGATTTATATTGCTTCCGCTCATATACTGTTCTTTGAATCTATTGATTAATTGAGTTTAAAGGGATCTGGGTTCCAACAGGTACCTATGAAAAATTGATCCCCTTTTTTTTGCAGAGTGCTAAAGGTATCTGGTATCTAGATAGCGGATGCTAAAGGCACATGACAGGCAGAAAATCTTTTCTCACTGAATATAAGGAGGAAAATGGTCCTTCAGTAACATTTGGTGGAAATGGCAACGGATACACAAGAGGTTATGGCATTCTATCCAACGGAGCAACTTCATTCTGTCGAGTTGCAAATGTTGAGGGACTAAAGCACAATTTATTGAGCATTAGTCAACTATGTGACAAAGATTTTAAAGTTCTGTTCACAAACACTAGATGTACGGTCACTGATAAAAATGACATGATTGCTTTAAAAGGCAAAAGATCAGAGAATGTATATGTTATTAATATGGACAACACTCACTCTGACACTATGTGCTTTCTATCAAGAGCCTCCTCTGATGTCAACTCGCCTTGGCATAAGAGACTCTCTCATATTAAGTTCAAAATGATAAATGATTTATCAAGAAAGGAACTTGTCAGAGGCCTACCTAAACATGGCATTGCAAAGAAATCTTCTTGCTCAGCATGTGAAAAAAGCAAGCTGACAAGTATCCTCAATAACCACTCCTCTTCACCTACTCCATTTGGATCTCTTTGGACCTGTCATTGTTCAATCAATATTAGGGAAGAAATGTACTCTTATTATTGTGGATGAATATTCCAGATATACCTGGGTATTCTTCTTACGATCTAAGAGTGATACCCCTAATGAAATAATTTCGTTCATCAAGAAAATTGAGTTGTTGAACAATGTTGCTGTTCGTTCCATAAGAAGTGATCATGGTACTGAATTCAAAAACAGTACCCTGGTAAATTTCTTTGAAGAAAAAGGCATTACTCGTAATTTCTCTTCAGTGAGGACTCCTCAGCAAAATGATGTTCCTGAAAGAAGAAATCGAACTCTGATCGAAGCTGGTCGCTCAATGCTCAGCAAATATCGTCTTCCAACTCAATTCAGTATCGATCCCTGATTGTAAAGAGATTCAAGAAAACTGTTTATAAATTATTTCATGAGAAGACACCCTCAATAGAACACTTGAATATCTTTAGATGTAACTGATCCATCCTGAATGATAAAGATCATTTGGGAAAGTTCGATCCCGAAGCTGTTGACGGTATATTTCTTGGGTACTCTTCTATATCTAAGGCATTTAGAGTCTTCAATAAACAAAGACAACATATCGAAAAAACATTCAACGTCAACTATGATGAATCTCGTCCTTCATATTCTACTCCCATCCCTGAAGAAGAGGAAGAACTAAATAACTGGATGAAATCTCACTATGGGGAACCTGAATCTTATTTCAGTACGCCTCCTGTCACTGAAAATAATGACGATGATGGTTCTGTTCTAATCCCCACATCGCTGAATAACAACAGTTCAGCATCAGGATGATTGTTATTCCATTAAATCGGATTCCTCCATTCAGTCCCTCTATCGGTATTTCTTCAGTGAATAATCGAGCATCTTCCTCTTCTCCAAGAAATGAAATTCCCTCAGGACCTCCTCATGAGACGATTAGAGATAATGAAGAACATCACGTTGATCTATCTTCTTCACTCCTTAACAGGCCGCTGAATGTTCAACTAATCCAAATCCTCAGCTACCAGCTCAGAGATGGACTGAAAACCATCCCATTGATCAAATAATTGGTGATCCATGTATAGGTGTTTAGACAAGAAGAAGTATGGCTAACATATGTCTCTATGTAAACTTTATTTCTGTTATAGAACCTAAGAAGATCGATGAAGCTATCCTTGATCAAAATTGGATTACTGATTGTTAGATCCCAAATATCTAAAAGTAGAAAGAAAATAGAATATAGAACAAGAAATATAGCAAGCAAGTCGGATGTAGTATTGATATTGAAAAAGTTACACAGATATGTCTTTACAGTACAAAAGATCTATGAACATTAGTTCTACCAAACTAACTAACCTTCTATTTATATACAATAGGAAATGCTAAAGTGACAGTACATTACATGACAGACATACAAAAGACATACAATAGGAACTACTTCTGAACATCTTCAGAATATTCTTCAGAAGTTCTTCAGAACTGCATAAGAACCTTAAGAACTTCTAAAGTAGCCACTTCAGAAGTTATGCCTTAGGCTTATCTTCACTCTAGTCATTCTGTCTTTGGACTTCTTAGCTTTTGAGCTTTCTTTCTTTATCTCTTCAGAACCACTTCAGATCTGAGGGTTCAGAACCAAGACTTTTTTGAAGGTATCTTATGATCTCTATCAATCTCCCCTTAGCTTTAAAAATTCAAATTCTATCCCCAATAAGTCAACACTTCTCTGACTTCACCAAGAATTAGCTTTTTATACTCCAGTAATAGTTCTATTCTTTTATGCATGTCTTTGGCTAGCTTTTTGTATTCATTCCATTCACTGTCAATCAGATTCTTTGGCCTGTGTTTCTGTCTTTTGACAAGCCTTTCACTTATTGCCAATAGTGTACCATTGCAGCACTTGTGAATTTCTTCATATCTTACAAACAGTTTCTCTTGATTGAATTTGCACACAAACCCAGGAGGATGCACTATTAAAGTACCTTTGTTGATTGAACTAATTCTTTGAAGTTCAAAGTTAGGTCTGCTCAAATTCACCTTTTCTCTTCCAAGTACAAATGCTACTTGAAAATCTTTCTTAGCTGCCCATATAAATTCTCTGTAGATTCCTACTTTTACAATAGGGAATGCTTTTCTGAATCTGGTAATGTTGTCATGAAAAGGATTAATTATTCTGTATATCTTGACCAAATCCCTAAAATGAACATTTTGGAAATCAGCTTCAGAAAATGTGTATATTCTCCATTTTCTCTTTCCACTATGAAGTAAGAATATTTACAATTCAATTTTGTCTTTTGATCAACATTAATCACTTTGACAATAGGACTCTCTTTCCATGTTTCAGAGACTGGCAGCTTCAATTTCTTGACTATTTGACTGTACCACTGTTTCCAACCAAAAGATTTGTCTAGCCAACAATCAATATAATTGAATATTTGCTCATGTTCCACAAATATTTCAGGATGCATATATTCAAGGAATAAAGTAAGAGCATGTTCAGCAATCCTATTTATTTGCAACAGTTCAGCTTCTGATACCTGAGTAACTTTCACTTGATTTTCAACAACCTCTACACTTTTGCCTTTATCCTTTTCAGAACTTGTGCTAGCATGTTCAGAAATAGGAGCTTCTGAAGGTTTAACTTCTTCCAGCACCTCAAATTCAACTACTTGTTCTTTGGCATGTATATGCAAATCATAAACATTACTTAACAAATAATCTGCATCTCTTTTTGAATTTATCTGTTGATGACCAGCAAACATACTTCTTCTAACCAATTCTCTGAAGTTTATTCTTTCTTTGATCAGATACAGAATCTCACCCTTTACTTTTTTTAGAGCCAGCAATCCAGGTCATAGTATCACAAAACCATTTCAAGGTTGAAGAGGAATACTTTGGAATATCAGAAACAATAAAAGTTCTTTTGTTTAACCCTTCAGGCTCATAATGAAAACGAAGTTCTGGTTTAGTGAAAAACAGTTGAAATTCCTTCGAAGCTCACATAAGCTGGTTCCAGCAGATTTACTTTGTTTAATCCATGTTCCAAGGCAAGTTGAAAATCATGCTTAACAAAATTTCTGGGATAAACACCAATGATTTTTCTCAACTCCTGCACCAATTCTGTATCTTCTCTTTTTACAAAGAAATTCAGAAGATAAAGTTTATCTTGTAGCCTTAGATTGTAGAAATCAAACTGAGTAAATTCTATCAAAGTTCCATCACTTCTTTCAACACCAATCCTGACAACTTTCAAATCTTCTTCAACTGACTTTTTAATACTTCTGAAGTGCTTGATAGGAATAGGGTTAAATATGTCTTCAATACCATGTCTTTGCTGAAAAGATTTAACTTTAGAGGCAAAGTCTTCATCCCATTTATCACTTAAGAAACTTTCAAGAGTTGCAAACTTCAAACTCTTTTTGTACAAATAAATGTATGTGTGTTCAGGAAATATAATGACAACATCTTCAACTTAAGGAGTGGTAAGTTGAATTTGGGTATTTGAATACTTTCTTTGTACTTGACCTCAATCACACCAACATAGGTCATTATCATATCTTCAGAGAATCCAACTTCACTCATATGACCTAAGTTAACTATTACATACTGGTTTGGTTGATTATAAAAATCTTTGAATATATAAATCTTTTTATCCTAGAATCTACACTCCAAATTCCTTGGTGAATTCATAAATACAAAGTTCATAACCATCTGATAGATCAAATACCACATTGTATTCAAAAGATCTTCATCTTCTCTTCAATCAACAATAAGAGGTCTCCATACAACTACATCCCATATTTCATTTACCTCCTCTTCTTCATCAAACACGATTACATCTGATAGATCACCAGGTTCTCCAATTTCATCTTCAAAAGCTAAATATTCATTAAGCATTTCTTCATTAGAATCAGTTATGATATGTGTGTCATATGTACTTGCTTAATCTTTGGAATTGAAAGATAACCTTTCAGTTTTATATCCTACATTTATCTCTGCAAAAGTTGCTTTATCAGCAATATTTTCTTCTGAAATAACTCCACCAGCTTCATGAATGGGTTCAGAACAAGGAATCTCTTGAAATTCCGATTCAGAAGATAAAATGTCTTCAATTGCTTTAGAAACCTTTTCAGCACCAGCACCAGCATCTTTCTGAATATCTTCAGAAGATCTTTCAGAAGACTGAGCTTTTAGCATAAGTACATCTTCAGAATGAGACACTTTTCTTCTTTTCACCCCCTCATGATTATTAGGATCCTGATCATCATGTTTTCTTTTCAAAGTGTCAGCTTGAGGCCTACATTCCAAAGTAGATATTCTTTGATCGAAAGTTACTTGAGTATTCTGAATTGAAGATAATTGATTCAAAATGAGTCTAATGTCATCCTTTGTGGCTAACTGAGAGAGATCTGGTTGTGCAGAATTAGATGGCAAGGATGTTTTGAGATTTACCACTGAAGAAACAACTTCTGAGAAAGAATTAAAATAGATTCTTGAAATGATCTGCGATCATTTGTTGAGACAGAAACATTCTTCAACCCACTTAGTTTCTGATCCAATAACTTCTCCTGACTCTCCACCCTATCCTCCAACACCTTGGCTGATTTTTTAGATAGTTCCATGATGTCCTTCTGAATCTTTTCAAATTCAGAAGTAGAGAAATCTTTGAATTCAGAAAATTCGAAGGATTGGGTAATAGAGCCAGGACCAAAAAATGATCCTGTTTGTAGTCCTACAAAAGTAGGCTGGCCTGTTGATGTCACCACATCATAAATCATTGCTGATTCAGTGAATGGGGCTTTAGAGATGTTCACCCCACTAGGACTTCCATCAAATCCTTGAAGTCCAGAAATAGGAACATCTATGGATGTTGTTGCAAAATGACTAACACTTTGCTTATGGACATCTGAAAGATGTGTGCTTGGGTGAATAAATCCCACATCTTGTGGTTCATTAGACTCAACATAGAGTGGACTCTCACACTCTATGTGGATATATGTGTGAACGGGGGACATATATTCTTCATTTCAACATTGGACTCCTCCATGAGGGGACCCAATGGTAGATGTGCTTCTTGCCCCATATGTGTTAAAGAAACACCCTTCTGTTGAGAGCTGGGTGAGTGGCTAGGGGGGTTGACAAGATTTTCCATAGGGTCACTGCTGTTTCAATATTACCCACCAAAGAGTATGGAGTAATAGATTGTGTGGCTGCCCAGCTTAGATCAGTTAGTGCACAGGTTTCTTTTTCTTTTAACTGTGATCTCCCCTCATCAGTTCTTTTTCTCACATATCTACCCTGTCTCTCATTTAAATTTTTTCCTCTTTTCACTATGAATCTAGGGTACAGATTGCTGGTTTAGGTAATCCTGTAGATTCACAATACTCAATCAAAAACCTATTTGTAGAATTTACATAGGCAAGAAGTTCTACTGGTAGTGGCATTGCATTTGGAAACTTGAGTTTGTCACTTTGTGGTCTTAAGCTATCCATAGAAAAAAGTGGAACAAATACCCGATGATCCAATCTTGGAATGGCTTCAACAGTCTTCATGGCTCCTTTGATAAATATTTGAAAGAATGTTTGATTCGGAATGTAAGAATAAGTAGAGTCATAATTCTTGTTGTGAGCAATTCCATAGGTGGTAAGAATAAGTATAGTCACCACTTGATCTAAACTTGAAGTCTTCCCAGATGAACATGTGTTGATGATGGTAAACAGTGAATACCAAATAGGTGGAAGACACTTTCTTCTAAAAGAACTCAATCCAGTTATTGATTCTAAATATCCTAACTTGATAAAGTCTGCAATAACTTCAGAGGAAGAAGAAATAGCATCAAAAGTTGTCTTACAAACTACTGCATCAGCATTTGGAAGATCAAAGATATCCCTGGTATCAGATTCCTTAATGGAGATTCTATAAACATGAACAAATGAAGAAAAATCATTTTCTTCTTCATCAATTTCAGTGTGAAACCACCATTCTTGCAAGTAGGAGTCAGGAACCAAAAACCTTTTTGTAAACAGTGCTTTAAGAGGATGCATCTTCAATAATTCAATCAAAATTCTCTGTTCATCATTGAAGTCTGTTGAACGAATATTAAGAGCACAATTATTTTTCTTAGTTTCCATCTTCTTTTGCTCTGGAACATATAGTTTTGTAAAATCAGGTCCATAACTTTCTTCTTGAGCAGTACCAACAACAGATTGACAATCATTTACACCGCCAACAGATTCAGAAGGTACTTCGATTGGCTCCACTTGTGTTTGCCCAATTGTAAGTGAAGGAGGGTTGGGTTAGGGGTTGGATTAGTGGTAGGATTATGTCACACCCCGCTAAAGCGGAAACACGGGGAGTGATAGTTCAAGATTTCATAGAGATAGAGATAAAACAACACCAATTCTCCATTCAAATACATAACAAAATAAAACTTAACATTACATCGTACAAGTTCAATGTTTTAGCAAAATAAAAGAGACAAGGTGTTCAACAAAACGATTTCAAATTAAAACATGGTTGATGATGATGCGCCCCAAACACAAGCATTTTTAGTTAACCTTTCTTACCCCTGAAAAGCATGAATAAAACAAGGACAACAACAAAGAGTTGGTGAGTTCACAGGTTTTCAATATTATAAACATCTTTTGCATAAATGAATATTGAGCAAAATACTTTTATGGCGCTTAGTAAATCTTTATATTTTAAAACGTTCAAGGCATTTTGTATCCTAATTAATTGTAAGTAATGAGCCACTACTAAACCTTTCGACCACAAAACTCTTTCTAATTCTACCTTAGCGCTGGGACTAAAACCCCACATATATAGAAACTTTATTTTAAGTATAGTGCACCCCTACCTGTAGTTTTTAGGTGGGATTGCTATCCGCACCCCTACTTGTCGGTTTTTAGGTGGGATTGTCCGTCCAATAGCGCTATCCACAAATACCCTCGGCTCCTCACTTGAGTTAATAGTAGTGTACAAACTTTTATGAAACATTTTACTCAATACAAACTATTAGTGTACATGCCTTAGTGCCCATTAACATTAATTTCATAGTGTTTCACATTTGGTAATGTAAATAGCTCAAATATTACATTTAATCATGCTTTTCACCCCCAAAACGTATAAAATACTTTAAAATGGGGCTGTGAATACTCACCTTTATGCAAAATCTCCGTTTAAAGCACGATTCTCCCACTAGCCAGCCTAATGTTTCCCTATCAAAGTAAAATACCCTAAACGGTTTAAGTCCATAGACGTCCATATATATCCAACTTGATTTTCTATAGTCCCGTTATACATAATGCACATATGCTCTTTAATATGGTAATTTATACCGAAAAGTAATGTTATAATCCTTCAAGTGATCAAAATTCATGAAATCAAACAATTCCAGAATTTCACTATCGGACAGAAACTAATAGTGCTAAATATGATCAAATTACAGTGACATCAAAAATGACATAGTTTCCCATCTTTTTATATGAGATACATTACTGAGTTAAGGTCATTGTGACCAAATTTCAGGCATTTTGGACATGTAAAAATGGTTCAAATAATTTATACAAAACAGTGTATCACAGTCGGTATGACAGATAACACCCTATTGGTAAAACAACCATTTGAGGAGTTATACTAAATGTTTTTCAGATATTCTAGTTGGATTATAAACAAAACACAGAAATGAAACTTTTAAGATAAGAATCACTCATTTTGAATGAGTTATGAGGAATATATGGCACCACAAAGTTGCATGCACACATCTGTCATTAGTTGACAGATTGCACATTTAATTTTAATAAATTGGTTAATGCCTCAAAACTTCATATTTTTGAAAAAACCGGATTCATATGAATCCTAACTCATAAAATAAAACTCCAGAAGAAGAATTATACATTATGGACAAATAATGAAAGAGATATTAACATACAAAGTAGGGTTTAGCTACTGGTGGTTTCACAGTCTGCACACCTAAAACGTTTTAGGGGTTTGGAGGGGCCAAACTCCATATTTTCATGTAACTCCACTTGCAAACAGAAGATAACTCATAAAACTAACTCTCAAAAGAAAAATAATCCTTTTTCATTGAGTTTAGAATGAGATATGGCCATTTGAACATGCATGCACAAATCTGTCAAGTTTGGACAGATTGCACACTCATTTTATTTAGATTATTTGAAACCCAAAATCACCATATCTTTAAGTGAAACCAGTGGCATTTGATAGGTAACTTCTTTAGATGAATTCCAGAAGAAAAATCAAGTAATATGGACGATTACTTTGTGAGTTATGGTTGTTCAAAGTAGGGTTTACCTACTGTTGAACTTCCAGATGCACATCCAACTTGTTATGAATATTTGGGGGGTCAAAACTCAAAGTTTTTGAGTGAGACCACTTGGATTAGAATCCCAACTCACCAATAAACTTTTAGAAAGAAGATTCATGATATTTGTATATGTTATTTGTAAGAAATGGACGTTATAATCACATGCATACAATCTGTCAGCACCAAAATTTTCTTTTCAACGCTCGAAGTCATCATGCAACATGATTTTTACCTACATTCTTGAGTTTTATTGTTTGGGTCATAGATAACCACCATTATATAAACATTTTTACATGTTTTTGGTGTGAAATCTCTCTTTTATACTCAGAAACTCCAGAGGTTCAAAAGAAAGTAACTAAAAATGTAAGAAATAAGGGGGTTTTCACTAAAATTTGCAAGAAAAGATGAGGGTAAAGTTGTTGCCTTGTTTGGATGATGATTAGGGCTTCAAATCTCTTGATAAATAACGCTTTTGAGGAAGATTGATGCTAAAATCGCCTGGATTGTTAAAGGGAAGAAGATGATAACTTGAAGTTTGAAATGAAGTTTTCGGTCAATCTAATCTAACTATCTCTTATTCTTATAACTTAACTATAATAACACTAATAGACTAAATAAGAGCTAACCTGAAAGTTCAAATTTGACATCTGTTACAGTCTCCCCCTGTTAAAGAAATTTCGTCCCGAAATTTAAGAACTAGGTCTTTCAGAGGCGTTCGCAAACAGGAGAGGATACTTATGCTTCATCGAATCTTCTCGTTCCCAAGAATACTCTGGGCCATGCTTCGCATTCCAGCGAACTTTGATAATAGGGATCTTACTGCGTCTCAGCTGTTTGACTTCTCGATCGAGTATTTAGATTGGTTCTTCAATGAAGTGTAACCGATCATTAATCTGAACGTCTTCCAGGGGTAGATATATTTGTTGGTTCCAGAATTCTTCTTCAATGATTAATCAATAGATTCATATATCAGAATGTAAGAGGGAGCAATTAATATTGATTAATCAACAGTAATAAGAACAGTAGACGAATGAAGAGCAGATCAAGTTTGTAATATAACCTGAGGATCGATTACAAGTAATTGAGAATTGTGCGCAAAACTCATTTTCATTAATGATCATTATCGCAGAAGTACCTGGTTTGATTGTCGTCTCTGATTACTTCATAGAGCGTGTACTAGATCTCTGTATCTTCAAATTGCGAGTGCTTTATAGCAGAGATCCGTTTGATAGGTACAGAAGTGTAGATATCCTTTCTTGGTTGTCTGTGTGCCATGAATTTGTCTTTTACAGCATCACTTACGTTATAGGCATTAGAGAAGTTGGGTAGCATTAAATAAATCTTTTGATCGTTTGGAGCATATATGATGTTTCTGATAATTTCAATTTTTGGAAGATCAAGATTTCCCAATCTCTGGGCTGCTTCTTCACGGATAGCCCTTCTCTGTAATTTTTCTTGTTTTGACTTCTCTCTAGCTTCCTTTTCTCTCTCTCTCTCTCTTCTTCTGCCCTTGCCTTTTCTTTTTCAATCCTTTCTTTTTCTAAATTAGCTCGTCTTCTGGCTTCTTCTGCTTCAGAATTAGCTTGGTCTTCTTCTACTTTAGCTTTTAACTCGGCTTCTCTCCTCTCTTTATTTAGGGCTTCGACTTTAGCTTTTGATGCATCAGCTCTTGCCTTAGCATCCTTTTCTTTGGCTATTGCTGCGTGAGTAGATGATGAGTATGGCGCTTTCCTTGTATTGCCAATTACTTCTAGAACAAATTTGGCTATTTCTGGGTCTTTTGGAAGAGGCCCAGAGTGAGTGGCTAATGGGGTTGGAGTTAGAGGAGTTTGTGTATATGCAGGTTGAGCAGAATGAGTTTGCTGCTTGGAAGGTGATTGGTGTTTGTCAGAAGTAGGTGGAGACTTTGTTGGATTGGAGCTTTCAGCATTGGTAGTGGGTTTGGCTTTCTTGGCTTCTTGTGCTTTCTCCCCCTTCTTGATCCTCAGACCTTTTCCGTTTAAGCTCTGCTTTTCTGCAAGCACACTCCTCCTTATCCTTTTTCCTGGCGTTAAATGTATCAGAAAGAGAACTTACAAGATTTGTAAGTTGAGAGAGAGAGAGGTTTCCATAGATGAGAGCTTCAAATCCACATTTGAAGTGCTTGTAGTTGTTTTGGATACATATTTAGAGGAGAGAGAATTGATTCTGTCAAGCATGGCCTTCTGGAAAACAGCCATGTCCGATTTCTTTACCAGAGAGGACTCAGAAGTGTCTTCAGAGGGATGAACATCTTTAATAATTTTGTTGAGATCTACCACTAAAGAACTATATTCATTAACCGAGATGGTGACCACTGGAGTTGGGATTGCATCAGGTATGAAAAAGATAGCTGGCTGCTTCGAACAATGTTCTATTGCGACGTTCAACGAGACCATTCTGTTGGGGAGTGCGTACAGCAGAGAAGTTCTGAGTAATTCCATTTGCAACAAAGTATGTTTCAAGCTTGGCATTCTTGAACTCTGTACCATTGTCGCCTCTCAGCTGTTGAATCTTTTGGTGCAGAAGAACTTGAATTTTGGTCATCATATTCTGGAGTACAATAGGTACCTCTGACTTCTGTCGAACAAAAGCGAGCCAAGTATATCTGGAAAATTCATCAATAAGTACCAGTATATAATTTTTACCAGAAAGACTCTGAATTGCAATAGGACCACAGAGATCAACATGTAACAATTGTGGAGATCTAATTCATGAATGATCACTTTTTGTTTTATGGGATGCTCGTTTGATCTTGCCCATTTCACATGCAGGGCAAAGGTGATCTTTTTGAAAATGAACTTCAGGAAGTCCAGATTCCAGATTATGTTTGACGAGCAACTCAAGATTGTCAAAATTTAAGTGAGACATTTTATGATGCCAGAGCCATGCAATTTCACTCTTTTTGGAGATAAGACATAAGGTTTCCTTACCATCCTTGGAGGTAAAATTCATCATCTAGAGATTACCTTTTTTGTCTGCTCTCCAAAGCTCCTCACCTGCCTTAGAAAATAAGTAACAATGTTTTTCATCAAATACGACAAATATCTTAGAATCACATAATTGACTTACACTTAGGAGGTTATGTTTCAAACCTGAAACATGAGCTACTTTAGATAAGGTAATGTTACCTTCCTGTAAAGTACCATAGCCCTTAATATGACCCTTACCATTATCACCAAACGTTACAGCTCCACCACTTTTGTCTTTAAATTTGGAGAGTAAGTTTCGTGAACCAGTCATGTGCCTCGAGCATCCAGAGTCAAGATACCAGATATGTACACGTTGTTTCTGCAATCAAGATCAGAGTTTCTTAGGTACCCATATCATTATGGGTCCTTTAATGTTAGTTTTTGTTTTATCAGCTTTTTTTATTTGCTTTTGATTTGACTTAACAGAAGGTAAAGGCGGATTGTTAGTATTTTTTGTTTTTCTTTGTTTTATTCTTATTGAAGTACGAATGGTTGGCAGTTAATAAATTTGAAGTCCTTGAGAAAAATTGTTGTAATTTTAGGAATAATGAAAAACATTCAGAATTCTGAAACATAAAAGATTTTATTGAATTTTCATTACGATAATGATAATTACAGTTATTCTTATGGCTGTCTTTTCTAGTATCAGTTGTTCTAAAGAACTTCCTATCTAGACTATACATATGTTTAGAATTTGAGATATTCTTCAGCTGCGATTTCTTCGGATTTACCTTCACAGAAGCTTTTGGATTTACTGAAACAGGAACAGAAAGATTAGATTTCCATTTACCTTTCTGAACATAAGAAAATTTTGGAGTATAAGTTTTAGGAGTTTGGATAGGAATCTTCTTTTTAAGTTTTTCTTCTTTTTCAAGTTCAAGACAAGTTTTAGCTTTCAGACACATTCCTATAAAATCTGGATGTATAAAAGTTTTTCGTTTTTCTGAAGGAACAGAGAAAATTGGAATTCCATTTGAATGTTTCTGAACATTCAATCCAGAGGCTCTTATTTCCAGAGATTCATTTGTAAATAAAAGTGGGGCGTCTCTATTTTTAATAACCTCTGGAAATTTAGCATATATAAGAGATTGATGTTCAAAGTGAGAAAGATATGTTTCTGAATTGTCAAAGAAATTTTCATTCTGATCATCATTTTCACAGGGATATGTGACTTCTTCTAATTCTTCTTGAACTTCAGATAGATTTAAATCAATTAAGGAACATGGAAAAATCTCTGGATTGTTTTCTTACTCTTTTTGTTTGGCATTCTCAAGTTTAAAACATTTATCCAGAGTCAAGAGAAGATCATTTTCAAAACTAAGTCTTAATTCTTCCTCTGCTTGAATAGGAATAAACGCATCAGCCTCAGAATTCAATTTTATAAGAACACTTGAACCAAACTTGAAAATATCATCTTTCCTCTGAACATTATTTAAATCAATATTAGCTTTTCCAGACGAATATATAATATTTTTAAACTTATGTTTTCTCTGATGACGATTATTTTCAAGTTTAGATCGTTTAAAGCATGATTGTTCATAAAGAATTGGAAACACAGGCTTCTGTTGTTTTCCCATATGAAAAACAGAGTTTAAACAAGACTTCTTTTCACACGTGTAGGGATCTAAATCTTCAAACCCGATTCCGGACCTTCCTACTTGTGTACTTATTTTCTCATGAACTTTTTGAGCATCCAGATATGTTTTGATCTGGTGCGTTTTGTTTTGAAGTTCAATATATAAAAATTCTCTCTCTTTTTGAAAATAGTTTTTAAGTGCTACAGAATTTAATCTGTCACTTTTCTTAATTTGAATTTCCTTATCTTTTTCTTCCAGAAGTTTCTTAAAACTTAAGCGCTCCTTTTTTAACAAAACTTATGTTTCTTTCAAGGTTTTAGAAATCTTTTCTTTCTGAGTGTCATGTTCCAGTTTCTCTTCTGTTAAGATATCCATTGCTCTTTTGTAAATATCTCTTTCCCTTTGTATTGTGGAAAGCGTTTTCTCAATACCTTTTCATAATTTCTTTTCAATTGTAAGCTTTTGTTTAAGTTACTCAAAATTATTTGACAAAAGAACAATTGTATTCTCAAGTTCAGATGAGTCAGCGGAATTACTAACCGGTGACTCAGAAGGTTAATCTTCTGATTCATTCGAATTAGCCATCCCACAAAACATAGCTTCATCTCCGCTGGAGTCATCTCCTAACCAGTTTTCTTTTTCAGCATAATGAGCTCTTTCAGTGACATTGTACTTGTATTTATTCTTGTAGTACGTCTTGTCTTTGTCCAGAGCTCCTTTGCATTCTTTTGAGTAGTGTCCTGGATTACCGCATCTATAACATACATCCTTTTTCTTCTTTATTTCCTCTTCCTTCTTCTCTTTTTCAGTCTTTTCAGATCTCTGAACCTCTTGCTTAGGAATATGAGTAGAACGATCAAACCTTCTATTTCCTTGAAAATTCCTATTTCCAAATTGATTTGTAAACTGTTTGGTTATAAGAGCCAAAGAATCAGCAAATGCCTTTATATCATCATCAGAATCAGAATCTTCTTCTGGAGCAGCTTCTGATATGAATGCCTTGCTTTTCACTCTTCTATCTTCACTTTTTCTTCTGATCGTTCCCTTTGATTCAGAAATCAAAGCCAGAGGACCACCTATTGTTGTTTTCTTTTGTACAACTTCCTTCTCATGAGCTTAAAGAGTTCCAAATACGTCATGTAGAGACCATTGCTCAAGATCTTGATTGGCTTGTAAAGACATGGAGAGGTTTGACCATTCTAGATTTAATCTCTTCAGAAATAAGACATTATTGTCTTCCTTTGATCGAATGATATCACATCTTTTGCATAGATTTATCAGATTGTTAAATCTATGAAAAGTTTGTTCCAGAGATTCATCAGCAATGGCCTGGAAGTTGTTGTATTCATTCAGAGCCTGAGCTCTTCGATTTTTTTTCATTTTAGCATCGCCTTCCAGAAGATTTTCTAGTTGATCCCATAATTCCTTGGCAGTATCACAGGAATCCAGAGATTGAAAAATCTCATTTGGAATGGCCATGATAAGAAGAGTTTTAGCCTTTTTGGCTAGTTCAACTTTGGCTTTTTCTTCATCAGACCAGTTTCCCTTTAGCTTTGGAACTTATCTGGCAGGAATTTCATCAGTATTGGCCGTTGCTGGAATTCGTGGAATAATAGACATAGGAACCAGAGGACCATTTTGAATGATTGGAAATAGATCAGCATCCAGTCCCTCGTAGAAATTCACCATTCGAATTTTCCACTGAGGATATTCATCACGTATGAGAGTAGGAGGTTTCGTCAACGATCCAGAAGTATAAACATAATTCAGATTTGAATTTGCCATTTTGTTCGTAGAAAGCAGAGAATCGAGAGGAAGAATTGATTTGAAATTTAGAACGATTAAACTTCAATTGAATTGAATAACAAAGAGATCGGCTTACTAATTCTTCAAAATTTTAACTACAATTACCACTATTAAAACACGAAATTACTACAGGAATGAAGAGAGAAATTTCCAAATTAAGGAGATCTAATAATCAACAGATTGATTAGATGGCTCTGATACCAATTGTTGGTTCCATAATTCTTCTTCGATGATTAATCAATAGATTCATATATCATAATGTAAGCGGAAGCAATTAATATTGATTAATCAACAGTAATAAGAACAATAGACGAATGAAGAACAGATCAACTTTGTAATATAACCTGAGGATCGATTAAAAGTAATTGAGAATTGTGCGCAAAACTCTTCTTCATTAATGATCTTTTTTCGACAACTATTACAGTGAAAGTATAGATCAATTTATACTATTACACAAATAGAAAGTCAACACTTTAGACTATCACAAAATGCCAGCTCATAGAGGAGCGTCTAACAAATTCTGTTATAAAGACTAGATCTACAAGTGAATGTTGCCATGTCATCTTTGACTCATACTTCAAAAGTCTAACACTATTGTTTCATCCGTTAGGCATTTCTTCAGATTTGACACATGGAACATGTCGTGGATGGCGCTTAAATTCTGTGGTAACTTCAATTTGTAAGCCACCGGTCCGATTCTTTCGAGTATTTCGAATGGACCGATGTATCTGGGACCCAGTTTTCATCTCTTTCTGAAACGTAGTAGTCCCTTCCATGGCGATACCTTCAAAAGTACTTTATCCCCCACTTGGAACTCTAACAGCTTTCTCCGATGATCCGCATGACTCTTCTGACGGTCTCTTGCTGTCTTGAGTCTTTTCTTGATGGTTGAGATCTTGTTAGTGGTTTCCTAAATAATATCGGGCGTGGTCAGCTGTCTATCTTCGATTTCTAACCAGCTAAGTGGTGATCTACATTTTCGTCCGTATAGGGCTTCGTATGACGCGCACTGAATGCTGGTCTGATAGTTGTTCTTATATGAGAATTCAACAAGTGGTAGGTGTGTGTCCCAACTCCCACCAAAATCTATCTCACACGCACGCAACATATCCTCCAGTGTTTGAATAGTTCTTTCTGATTGTCTGTCCGTTTGAGGATGATAGGCAGTAGTATAATCCAACCGTGTACCCAATGCCTTTTGGAGATACTGCCAAAATCGTGATATAAAACGAGTATCTCTATCTGAAATAATGGAAATAGGCACACCGTGACGTGCAACTTTTTCATTGATGTTAATTTGCGCACGTTTCTTCATACTGAAATCTTCACGAATGGGAATGAAATGAGCTGATTTTGTAAGTCGATCTACTATAACCCATATAGAATTGTTACCCTTTCCAGTTTTCGGTACCTTGGTTACGAAATCCATAGTTATTTGCTCCCACTTCCATTGTGGAATTTCAGGCTGCTGAAGTAGACCAGATGGTTTCTGATGTTCAGCCTTGACTTGAGCACAGGTTAAACACTTACTTACGTATAAAGCAATATATTTCTTCATTTCTGGCCACCAATAGTATTCCTACAGATCCTTGTACATCTTATCCGCTCCTAGGTGAACTGAATATCTGGATCGATGGGCTTCATCCAAGATGGTTGATCGTAGATTACTAACCTTTGGTACCCATACTTTATTCTTAAAATAATGCACTCCTTCTGATTGTAATTCAAATCCTTTTACTAAGTGATACAAGGTCAGTGTCTTCAAATTCTCATCCTTTAAAACTTCTTTTTGTGCTTCAAGAATTTGAGTCTTTAAACTCTTTTGAAGCATCATTCCTATAGCTCGTGCTCTCGTCGGCTTCACTCTTTGCTTTCGGCTTAAAGCGTTAGCTACTACGTTAGTCTTGCCCGGATGGTACTTATTTCACAATCGTAGTCACTAAGTAGCTCAACCCATCTTCTTTGCCTTATATTGAGAATTTTCTGGTCAATAATATGTTGAAGGCTTTTGTGATTGGTGAAAATAGTGCACTTAGTGCCGTAGAGATAGTGTCTCCAGATTTTGAGTGCGAACACCACCTCCCCTAATTCCAAATCATGGGTGGTGTAATTCTTCTCATGAACCTTCAGTTGCCTCGACGCATATGCAATGACTTTATCTCTTTGCATCAGTACGCATCCCATCCCTTCATGTGAAGCATCATAGTAGACTACAAAATTTTCTACTCCCTCTGACAAGGCCAAAATCGGTGCGTTGCATAACCTATGTTTGAGAGTCTAGAATGCTTCCTCTTGTTTCTCTCCCCAAATAAACTTCTTATCTTTTTGACTCAGTGTCGTTAGTGGTTGCGCGATCTTGGAGAAATTCTCAAAAATCGCCGGTAATAACCTGCCAACCAAAGAAATTGACGAATCTCAGTTGGTGTCTTCGGGGGATCCCATTTCTTAATGGCCTCGATCTTAGTTGGATCAACATGTATCGCTTTTTCATTTACTACATGGCCAAGAAAATGCACTTCGCGAATCCATAATTTGCATTAGGAGAATTTGGCGTATAGCTTTTCGTTTCTGAGCAATTCTAGTATCAGCTTTAAATGTTGCTCATGCTCCTTCTTGTCTCGAGAATAAATGAGTATACCATCTATAAACACAATCACGAACTTGTCTAGGTACGGTCGACATACTCTATTCATTAAATCCATGAAGACTGCTGGCGCGTTTGTTAGTCCGAAAGACATAACTAGGAACTCATAATGACCATAACAAGTTCAAAACGCTGTCTTAGGAATGTCTTCTTCACGAACTCTCATATGATGATATGCTGATCGAAGTTGATCAAATAAGTCATCAATTCGAGGAAGGGGGTATCGATTCTTGATAGTCAACTTATTGAGTTCCCTATAATCGATAAACATTCGGAAAGATCCATCTTTCTTTTTAACAAATAAAACTGGAGCTCCCCAAGGTCAAGAGTTGGGTCCCATGAATCTGTTATTGAGTAACTCCTTAAGTTTTTCTGACAGTTCCTGCATTTCCGATGGTGCTAACCGGTATGGTGATTTCGCCACGGGCGAAGCTCCAGGAATTAAATCTATGTGAAACTCGACTTGTCTTGGCGGGGGTATTCCAGGCAATTCATCTGGAAATACTTTGGGAAAATCCCGAACTATAGGGATATCTTGAATGCGTTTCTCTTTGGCCTTCTTATCCATGACATGAGCTAAAAATGCAATGCAGTCTTTTCTCAAATATTTTCGTATGTTTATACACATCACCATTTAAATACCCCTTATGAGTTTCTCTCCATGTACTTCGAGTATTCCCCCTTCGGGTAACGGAACACGAATGATCTTTTCGGAACATCAAATTTCGGCTCGGTTCTTAGACAACCAATCCATGCCCACAATTATGTCAAAACTTTCTAATTTGATCGGGATTAGATCTATACTAAAATCCCTACTGGCCAAGTTTTAGGTGCAGTTCATTATTATATCTTTGGCCCTACTTTCTTGTCTGTTGGCATATTCAATGACATATATGTCTTTCAACTTTTGAGGTTTTAGATTTATCTTTGGTCTAAAATCTGACGACACATAACTCCTATCTGCTCTAGAATCAAATAGTACAGATGCAAAATGATCATTCAAGAGAAACGTACTTTTAACTACATCTGGATTTTGCCTTGCTTCTTCTGCCCCAATCTCAAACACTCGACCTTTTTCCGGACCTCCTTGATTTCCTTGATTGGTTGGTCGCGCTTGATTAGTGTTTGGTCTCTGGTTAAATCTTGGACATGCATTCCGGAAGTGATTCGGGCTTCCACACTCGAAACATGCCCGCCTTCCTGTACTTCTACAATCTTTAGCATAATGACCTCCTCTGTCACAATTTTGATAAGATCTTTTCTCCTTCTCTGCTGATTGAGTCTGAATCCCGTAGTTTCCTGATATCTTCAGATTCTTTCCCATTCATCCCCAGATTGTCTTCGTGTAGGTTCCTCCATCTTTCTCTTCCCTTGAACCTTATCTTTTACAAACATTCCCGAACGAGTACCATTATTTGTGAGTCTGGTTGCTGAACTCACTGCCTCTTGTAGGGTTTTTAGGTTTGCCGAAGTAACATCCCCACGTATCTCCGGAGATAAATCCCAAACATATCAATCAACTCGATTCTCTTTAGGTGTTACCAGATTCGGTACCATTTTTCCCAACTCATGAAAACGTGCAGTATAAGAGTCTATATCATTTCCTCTCATTTCATGATTCCACAATTCTTCTTCCAACTTCTGAATCCCACTCTTTGGGCAATACTCTTCTTTCATCATCCTCTTGAAATCTTCCCACGTAAGACTGTTAGCGGCTTCTCGGCCCCGAGTTTGTACTTGGGTATTCCACCAAGTTAACACTTGTCCTTGTAATAAACATGCATCAAACTCTACTTTCTTACCTTCGGTACATTTGCTAATATGGAGCACAGACTCCAGGCTCTCTATCCAAGTGAATAATCCCATGGCTCCCTCAGTTCCATGAAATTCCTTAGGATTACAACTCCTAAAGGATTTGTATGTACATTCTCTATTTCCGGATCCTTGATTGTTGTTTTGATTATTGTTCAGGCCAGCTGCCACTTGGCTAACAATGTTTGGAAGTGCAGCCATGAGTTACTCGGATACAAGTCGTGCAACTTCTGGATTTTCTCTTCTTGGAGGCATTGTTCTAAAACACAATTTCAAATTGAGTTTTGGTCAACTTTATATTACTATGGCCATAATAAATCTACTTACTAAGTTATATGTATCTTATAAGATACATCTAATACTATGCATGAAAACATAAACTCAAGGTAACATACAATAAATAGATAAGATGCATAACTTTCATAAATAAACCAAAACATTCCAAACATCAGTTTCAAGTACAACCCAAAAAGACATTAAATTGTTTACAACTTAAACATGTGGGCTATAAGCCTCAAAATAAAGTACTATCAACCCAAAAGATTCATAACAACGGAGGTTCACTAATGCATCATCACCCAAACCAACAGTCCTATCATCACCATCAAAGCTCCAATCGCCCAAGCTAAGTACGAGTACAACCTCCGGATCGTCCTCCTATTCTCAAAGGCGACCTCCATCACTTTACTAGTAATTTGATGATGCAAGTTCAGGATTGTCAAAATGGCGTCTAGAGAGTGTTGGAAATGGTCCAACCTAAGTTGGTGAGTCTGTACTTCATTAACCATGCCCGAGACCCATAAGTTGTCCACTGTAGTCATACCCTGAGGGTACGGCACGGGAACTCCAACTGTCGGGGGAGGAGAGGTCACGCTCCGCGATCGGGTTCGTGATCTAGATGGCTCGTCCGAAGGCTCGGTGGGAATCATGATAGTCACCCTCCTAGGAGGGTGAACACGCTTTCGGGCGGTTCTCATCGTTCTAGGCCCCCGCGACGGACCAGCCACATCGAACGGAGGTGGCGCAGGTACAGAAGATTCAACAGTACTCTCTCGGGTGGCCGTGTCACTTTCCTCGGACGGATCACTCTCTTCATGGATGGTTTGGTTCCTCCTAAGGAGGCTAGTGAAATAGCCGGATTCGCCCGGGGAGTGAGGATGAGTGAGACATTTTTAAACTGCGACAATAACAAACTTAATTACTAAATGTACTTTAGTAAATAATCAGATCCAGAACGAAAATACTTATGCAAACTCACACTTATGACCATGCTTTTCATTTGGGCAAGAAGCTTTTGTTTTAGCCGACTCCAATATAATTGTTCCATGTCCCTTCTTATACATATTAAATTAGACCTAGGTGATGAGGCTTTGCCTAATTTTAATATGTTAAGTCAACACTTATTCCAATTATACCAGTAGTAAGCTTTTTAAAATTAGTTTTTGAAAACTTTTGGTTATAGTATTTGGTTTTATAGAAAAACCGGTGTTCTCTATAACCTATGGCTCTGATACCAAGTCTGTCACACCCCGCTAAATCGGAAACACGAGGAGTGATAGTTCAAGATTTCATAGTGATAAAACATAACAAAATAAAACATTCAAATACAAATACATAACAAAATAAAACTGAACATTACATCATACAAGTTCAATGTTTTAGCAAAATAAAAGAGACAAGGTGTTCAACAAAACGATTTCAAATTAAAACATGGTTGATCTTGATGCGCCCCAAACACAAGCATTTTTAGTTAACCTTTCTTACCCCTGAAAAGCATGAATAAAACAAGGACAACAACAAAGAGTTGGTGAGTTCACAGGTTTTCAATATTATAAACATCTTCTGCATAAATGAATATTAAGCAAAATACTTTTATGGCACTTAGTAAATCTTTACATCTTAAAACGTTCAAGGCATTTTGTACCGTAATTAATTGTAAGTAATGAGCCACCACTAAACCTTTCGCCACAAAACTCTTTTTAATTCTACCTTAGCGATGGGACTAAAACCCCACATATGTAGAACCTTTATTTTAAATATAGTGCACCCCTACCTGTAGTTTTTAGCTGGGATTGCTATCCGCACCCCTACTTGTCGGTTTTTAGGTGGAACTGTCCGGCCAATAGCGCTATCCACAAATACCCTCGGCTCCTCACTTGAGTTAATAGTAGTGTACAGACTTTTATGGAACATTTTACTCAATAGAAACTATTAGTGTACATGCCTTAGTGCCCATTAACATCAGTTTCATAGTGTTTCACATTTGGTAATGCAAATAGCTCAAATATTACATTTAATCATGCTTTTCACCCCAAAACGTATGAAATACTTCAAAATGGGGTTGTGAATACTCATCTTTATGCAAAAACTCCGCTTAAAGCACGATTCGCCCACTAGCCGGTCTAACGTTTCCCTATCAAAGTAAAATTAACCAAAACGGTCAATTATGTGTGTTAAGGTTACTTATTAGGATGAATATGTTTTAAGTCCATAGATATCCTTATATGTCCAACTTGATTATCCCGTTATACATAATGCACATATGCTCTTTAATATGGTAATTTATACCGAAATGTAATATTGTTAGGTCTATTATTTAATTGTGACAAAATAAGGAAAAGATATGCTTGATTGTAAAAGGAAGTTTAGAATTCCTTAAACTCTTTGTTTCCTTAATTAGCATAGGCCTAGCGATATAATAGGAGTCTAGGGTTTACTTTCATACTAGTCGATTTATTAGAGAGAGAGCCGAAACTGTGATATCATTGTAATCGATCATACATTCAAGAGATATACGACTACGTAAGTTCTTTAATATCATTATTGTCGTATTACCTTTACCATTGACGTTTACTTGTCATTGTGCTTGTTTATCTGGGATCTACAAGTGGTATCAGAGCCTACGATCTGAGTTTTTACGCTTTCTGAGGTTTTCCACGAAACAGAAGGTATTTTTTTCGATTTCTGCAAAATTCTGCTGTTCGTTGATGTTTTATCGAATCCCACTGTTTCTTGCTTTACCCGATAAAACACCATACTATTTTTTGTCGACTACCTCATATCTGTTCAATTAATTTTTCTCGATCTCGTTATATGTTCCTATGTGTTTTTATCGACTGATTATATCTGAGCTTTTCTCGATTTAAAGTTTATTCTGCTTATTGAAGTTTTCTCGGGTCTACCTTCTGTTGATTAAATTTTTATGGATTTAATTGTTTAAATCTTAATTTTTTATCGACTCCTATATAAAATATTTAAATATGTTTAGTTAAAATTACTTTAGTTTATTTTCTTTACTTTTGAATCTCTTTACATAAGAAAACTCAGGAACTTGTGACTCCTGCAACTTTTCTTACTAAAGAATTTCTTAGTAATATCATAAACTTTCGTAATCTTGATATTTTTTGTAATTGAACGAATAAGAAACTCAAAACCCAGACAGTCTTGTCCATAAAAAGACTAGTTCTTTTTAGTCAAAAACCCTGTGTTTTTGTTTTTCTGGTTTATCAATCACAGAAAACTCAGAATTAAATTATTTGATTTTTAGTCTAGTCTTGTTGAATCGAGAAAAAGTTTGATCAAGTGTTCTATATTCGAGAAATCTTTAATCAATTTGTTTCTGCTCAAGATTTATAAATTTTATTATCGTATAGAGTTTAATCGAGAACACTGAGGTTATCAATCGATCAAAAATCTGTTTATCGAGCCAAGTTCATTCGACAACAGGTTTTATCGAGCCTCTTTCACTCGATATATTTTTATTTCAAGCTAATTTCATCGAGCCAATTTCATTCGACAAAATTTATTATCGAGCCTCTGTCACTCGATAACATTTTATATCGAGTATCTCACACCCGACAAAAGTCCTTAATCTTTCTGCCCATATCGATAATTTTATTATCGATCTCCTTTGCCTCTCGAGAAAAACCTACTGTTTCACGAGACGACTCAGAATTTTTTAAAAACTCATCGATCGAGGTCCACCACTAAGTACAATGACTACCCGTGAAGCCATGGCAATTGGATCAGACATGACACCTCCTATTCACTTCCCTGGCGGGTATTCTCAATGGAAAGATAGATTCCTTGACTTCATTGAACGCAATGACTATGCCGATGAGATCATGCGTTCAATCAAGGAAGGTCCTCCTCCAATCTTCTACCAGGATTTTCCCGCCATGCCAAACAACGTACCTCCTACGCCCGCACGAAGGGAAGTTAAACTCAAAAGTACATGGGATGCAAATGAGAAGAGGATAATGAAAGGTGACCAACTCGCTCGTTCTTATCTACTTATGAGCCTCCCAAATGACATTTATATGAGCATTGATAGCCACAAGAAAACGGCTAAAGAAATGTGGGAGGTCATAGAAAAGTTCATGCTTGGAACGAAGATTGGCACACAACTCAAAATCACAAACTGCATCTCACAATATGAAGAATTCAAGGCGAAAGACGGAGAGAGTCTTACGAACACGTATACCCGTTTTGTACAACTGGAAAACGAGCTAAGCAAGAATGAAATTCGTAAGACCAAGATCGAGAACAACGTTAAATTTGTTAGCAATCTTCAACCGGAATGGCGCCGGTTTGCTAATCAAATCATACACAACAAATACCTAGTTGATCTTGATCTGCATGAAGTCTATGAAACCCTCCAGCAAGCCGAAGAAGAGGTCCTTGAACTCATGGGGTTAAATACAAAGAAAAACCCGGATCCAATAGCCTTGATGGCAAAAGACTCCTCTTCAACTCCTCAAGAGATGTTTCCCAAACTGGAAGAAGAAGATTTTGACTATGATCCTAAAATTGCCAAACTTCAACAACAACTGGCCTTCCTTACGAGATCTTTTCAAAAAAAGTTCTCACGTTGCTCGAATCCCAACCAACAAATGGATGCCTCGGGATCTAATAATCATGAGCGAAAGGCCCTATTTGAACCTAAACCAAGAAGAGAAGAACCACGCTCAACACCCAAGCCAGAAGACAAGTTCAAGGGTGAGAGAAGTCTGTGCTACAACTGTGGCAAATCTGGTCACTATGTAAGGGAATGCAAGAAGCCAATAGTGAAGGAGTCCAACTATTTCACTTAGAAACTGATGTTGTCTAAACAAAAAGAAGCCGGTAAAGTTCTTCTAGCTGAAGATGAACAATGGCTCAATCAAGTTGATAAAGATGACATGGAAAGGGATACTCAAGCGCACTTCAGCCTGATGGCTTACTCCGATGATACTCCTTCTCACGCTTCCGACTACATGCCCGAGGTAAGCCCTTTTGACTATGAATCTTTTGTATCTCAAATGCATGATTTAATGTGTAAATTAAAAGAATTACAATCTAAATTGAAAACCGAGAAACTCTTGGTTTCGAATTTAGAAGCACGCTTAGAAAATAATCATAATCAATTGCTTCTTATGCAAACCGACCTTGTCAATTCTCAAAGTATAACGCACAATCTCGAAACGGAGAAAATGGTTTTAAAAGAAGAAAATGATCTTCTTAAACAACAAATATCTGATCTCACTCTTCAACTTCACACATCTAGGAGTGAGACTGCCGAAATTTCATCAAAGTTTGACTTTGTCAGTTTTCAAAGACAAGATCTATTACAAAAACTCAAAGATTTAGAATTAAAACTTTACAAGTTTGGTCAAACTGAACACACTATTCGCTTAAATGCTCCGAAAGATTTAAGTTCTAAAGCCGGGTTAGGTTTTGAAAACCCAAAACACTTAGCAAAGGCAATCTATAATACTCCGACAATTTATAAGTTCGAATATCTGAACCTTGGTCCAGATTAACAAATTCAATTTATGAAGTCGTACCCTAGTGTCGAGGAAAGAGAAGATTGGAAGAGACAAAACAATTTTTTTTTCAAATACCTTTCGGCTATCCTCAAATAGTAGAAGAGGAATCTTCAAGAGAATCTCTTCCAAACAACTACTTTCCATCATATTCTGCCGAAAAACTTCAAAACAAGATTCCTGAATGTAAACCATACATTCCCACTCTATTTTGGAAAAGAAAATTATTCAACTCGAACGAGTGTTGGAAACTGAACGTTCTTTGGCGGAAAAGGAAAATGAATCATTTTTAGCTAAAATACAACAACTTGAGAACAAGACTTTACAATTGAACAAAAGTCATGAAAATGATACTATTTCAAACATTTCAACTTGTAAAGCCTTCGTTAGCAATTATTTAGATAATTGCGAAGAGTTGTTTAAAATAGACCCAAATTACAATCCTCCAAAACAAAAATGTTCCTATTCCGACGAGCAAATCAATGATGAATTAGATGCCCTTTCTAACCAATCTACACTTGAATCGGACGAGTATTTAAATGACATATGTGATGAATTTGACTTCAATCCTGTACTTCCAAATCACACAGAGTTTTTAAACATAGGCAAACAACCAATGGAATCAGTTTCCATTCCTACGGAACCAACGGAGTGTTCCACGAGTCAAAATCAACACACTACTAAACAAACAAAAACCAATCATGTCTTCCAAAATCATACTAACAGTGTTCCTTTCAATGTTTCAGCGGTTCATACTTTAGACAACAAACATGTTTGGGTCAAAAAGGGCACGCATACTACAAAGACAACACCCCGCAAAGTAGACAATTTTTTCCGTTCAAATGTCAAAAGAAAAAATTCTCGTTTTAGATTTCCTTATCAAATTCATTCATTTCGACATTTAATTAAATTTTCTCGTAATAAAATTTGCTGTTCTAATTGCGGTGTGGATGATTTTGTACGTAAACCTCCTATTGATTATGGTTATGGTTATTTTCCTGACATGCATAATTCTTTTAATTGCAAATTTTTTCCTTCATCACCTGTTTCTAAATGGGGTCCGAGAAATCAAATGACTAATGCCTATAAGTCTCACCACAAGTGGGTACCCAAGGGTGCTATGTCAACTAACCATGATGGACCCATTTACGAATGGGTACCTAAATCTGCCTGATTTTGTGCAGATCGATCATGTGTGGTAGTTAGATTCCGGATGCTCCAAACACATGACCAGACAAAAGGAGCTGCTTGCCAATTACACTGAAAAGTCAAATTTGGCAACAATCACTTGGCACCGATTAAAGGATAAGGTGATATCATTCAAAACAACATCACCATTTCCGTTGTTTCTTATGTTCAAGGCCTGAGCCACAACCTGTTGAACATTGAGAAATTCTGTGACAAGCAACTCGGCACGCGCAAGTCCAATCTCTACACGATCGATCTTTCCCAAGTAAACGCACCCTCAAGTGTTTGTCTGCTTTCAAATGTTTCTACTCCGAAGACATGGTTATGGCATCGACGTTTATCTCACTTAAACATCAAGAACATCAATCGCCTTTCCATTCAAGGGCTAGTAACTGGTCTTCCAGCTGTTAAATTCGACAAACCGCATATCTGCGACGCATGCGAGATGGGAAAGATGAAGAAGGTCTCTCACAAACCCAAGTTGGTTCACAGGCACAACTCGACCTCTTCAACTCATTCATATGGACTTGTGCGGCCCGATGCAGACTCAAAGCATACATGGTAAGAAATATGTTCTAGTGATGGTGGACGATTTCTCTCGTTTCACATGGGTAAAGTTCCTTCGATCAAGGGATGAAACCCCCGACACCATCATCACGTTTCTCAAAGCCATCCAAGTTAAGCTAGAACTTACTGCCCAAACCATCCGCACCGATAATGGAACTGAATTCAAAAACCATGCCCTTGACGGTTATCTCAAATTGGTTGGTATAACCCACACGTTCTCTGCGGCTCGCACTCCGCAACAAAACGGTGTTGTCGAACGCCGAAATCGAACTCTAGTTGAAGCGGCTCGCACTATACTTACTTTCTCAAAGCTTCCTCTTCATCTTTGGGCCGAAGCCATCAACACTGCATGCTACACCCAAAACCGCTCGATCATCAACAAGCGCTTCAACAAGACACCTTATCACTTGGTCTACGATCACGTTCCTTCCATCGCGCATCTTCGAACATTTAGCACTCGTTGCTTCGTACTCAATGAAAAAGAAGATCATGGGAAACTCAAGCCGAAGGCCGATGAAGCTTACTTTCTCGGATACTCACCAAACGCATCATCCTATCGGGTCTACATGAAACACGCACGTTGCGTCACTGAAAGAGTCGATGTTCAATTCGATCCAAAAATCGAAATGGCTCCTGAACACGACAGTTCTGGACCCGCACTGACCGACATATTAGCTTCCGATCACATTCGTTCGGAACCTGCTCCCAACCCCGCTGAACATTCAACGTCCAAAATCGCTATGTCAAATCTGGATGACTTATTCAAGTACTTCTACTCGGATTACTTGGGACTAGCCACTGATACTTCTCTCCAGATTCCCCCGCCTACCTTGGAGCTTGCCGAGACTACGAATCTTTCCGGACCGCCATTTACAACGGAAACCGTCTCGACTGCTGCATCTCCAAGCACATATTCAACTGCTCCTCCCAATCAAACCGTTTCAACGGATGCTCCTCTCGTTCCACCTGAACCTCAACCGGCTGTTCAACCAAATCCTACGGAACCGACATCCTCTCCCCCACCATCCACTTCGACCCCTATCGATGTCACAAGTGCCACAAGATCATCAACCGTGGCACCAACCTTGGAATCACTTCAAGAACTTCTGTTAGGCTCATATGAAGATAACACCCCGGATCCCAATGCATTTCAACCGTTTCCTCATACAACCAAATGGATCCGATCTCATCCCGGTGATCAAATTATCGGAGATCCAGCCTGACCAGTAACAACACGTTCCGCCTCGGTCAATGATTGCATGTTTTCCTCTTTTATAAGCAAGATCGAACCCACATCCATTCAATAGTGGCCATGCAAGAAGAGCTCAATCAGTTTGAAAGCTTGAAAGTCTGGCGCCATGTTCCCCGTCCTCGAAACAAAACCATTATCGGCACGAAATGGATTTTCAAGAACAAGCAAGACGAAGATGGAGTCGTTATACGCAACAAAGCTAGACTTGTCGCAAAAGGATACCGCCAACAAGAAGGTATTGACTACGACGAAACATTTGCACCCGTTTCCTGCATTGAAGCAATCCGGATGTTCTTGGCTTACGCGGCACATCAAAACTTTGTGGTTTTTCAAATGGACGTCAATACGGCCTTCTTAAACGGTGTTCTGCGTGAAGCAGTCTATGTTTCTCAGCCCGACGGGTTTGTCGACTCCTCCAAACCATCTCACGTCTACATTCTGGACAAGGCTCTTTATGGCTTGAAGCAAGCCCCCCGCGCAGGGTATGATAGTTTGTCTACCTATCTAGTGAAAAATGGATACTCCAAAGGTAAGATCGATCCAACTCTTTTCATTAAAAAGGAAAAACGTGACATTATGCTCATACAAGTCTACGTGGACGACATCATCTTCGGTTCGACTAACCCACACCAATGCAAAGAGTTCTCCGAACTCATGATTGCAAAATTTAACATGAGCATGATGGGAATGATGATTTTTTTCCTTGGTCTTCAAATAAAACATTTTTCTACGGGAATATTCATCAACCAATCAAAATACATCTCGGATATGTTGTGTAAATACAACATGACGTCATGTTCTCCGATTGGTACACCCATGTCCCCGGGTTCAAAACTGCACGTTGATCCTTAGGGAAAAGATGTGGATTCAAGAAATTACCGGGGCATGATTGGTTCTCTCATTTATTTTACAGCTAGTCGTCCGGACATAATGTTTGCCACCTGTCTATGCGCGACATATCAAGCATCTCCCAAGGAATCTCACCTTAGTGCTATCAAACGGATTTTTCGGTATTTAAAAGGTACACCTAATCTTGGCCTATGGTATCCAAAGGATACGGGTTTCGAGCTAACTGCCTTTTCAGATTCAGATGACGTCGGATGCATGCTCGATCGCAAAAGCGCTTCGGGCCACATTCAATTCCTCGGAGACAAATTGGTCAGCTGGTCCTCCAAGAAGCAAGCTTGCGTCTCCACGAGCCCTTTGATTTTGAAACCGATCAAGCATCTGCCTCACAGTCCGACATATTCACCGAGCCCTATACTGGAGAGATAAGGAGGGAGGAGGGATACTAGTTGAAAAAGAAAGTGTGAGCGTGAGCGATGGGGAGAGAAAAACAATAGAGAGCGCGAGACCAGATTCCCCCATCCAGGTAACCTCGTCAACTAGCCCTACTCATTCGTTGGGTATGACTAGTAGACAAGACGCTGTGGACCTAGCAGCGCAAATGCACGCCCCCTAGCCACTCTGAAGGCTCCCAACAGCCAACAGTTTCAAATATACTTGTGAGTCTAGCACCTTATCTAGCTCCCCTCCATTCGGGAGGCATAGCTATTGAAACAAGAGGCAGTAGCTCACCTGCTTTGACTTCGTTTGTGAGCACATCGAGTCTAGAGCCCGCTAGGGGACAGGAGTCTGTACACACTGAGAGCCTCCGTGGCCCAGCCGGAACTCCCATAGTGATGTCCATTCCGGACATTCCACGAGGATTGGGAGGAAAGCCTACCACCGCTACATCTATGCCAACGCTGAATGTAGGTCATACAGTTGATTCAACTGTATTGTCAACGGGTAATCTAAGTGATCCCGGTGTTTCCCATACAGGTACCGCGACTCCCACATTCAACATCCCCCCCCCCCCGAGTCTGAATCGATCATCGCCGCACACTTACAAAAGGCAAAAGACTCCCTCGCTGCTCATGCTGCTCTAATGACAGCCGAGAGGGAAGCCTTCGTAAGAGAAATTCGTGAAGCCGCGCGCCTTAAAGATCCGACTCTCCATCAAGCCGGCCCTTCGCATCCAAGCTCAAGCCATCCAAGATCTAGCCGCTCTCCTCCGCCACCTTCACCCCTCGAAGATTGACCCCATTCACCACATCGATATGAGTACAACACCGATGAACTCATGTCAATGCTGTATGCTAACCTGCTCGCCGAATCCAATGCAACCGGCCAACCGGAGGATTCGCTTGAGGGTCTTCTTCGCCGAAATCTTCAAATCCCCACCGACAATCGTCATGAGTTTGACGTCTTCCGCGCTCACATCGACCAACAGCTCACTGATATGAAGACCGCCCAACAGCACCAAACAGATGACATATTGGGTTCTATTACTGCTCTACGCACCGAAATACAAGAGTCCTGCCGTCCAGCCGTTTCTGCGCCTACTTCCAGACCTCACCAGGACGACCCGGGCTCCGCTCCAACTCGTCCTGAGGGGGAGACACGCCGGCCTGCAAGATCACGACCCAGAGCTGCTGCTACACCAACTTCAAGACCACCCACTCAAACTACCCAACATCGACAACGTGCTTCAGCAACTCAAGAAAACGATACGCCAACGGTTGAAAAGCCTGCGGATATTGAATTCGAGAGCACAGCTGCCGAACCTGCCGAACCAGATCAAAATGTAGAAAAAGTCGACGTTCAAGGTCTGCGAACATCAGTAAGAAACTGGTTCAGAGATCCGTATGAACCAGTACTCCAAGAGCAAGACTATGTGAACTTAAAGCATACGGCAAGGAACTATGCTTTGAGGGAACAAAACGAACCAAGACTGATGCCTCATCAAATTCGGTGGCAAAGGATGCTGACTAAAAGCAAGTCGAAGTGGGTAAATCAGCAAATTCGTGTGCCATATCTTGAGGAAACAATGGAAAAGATCTTTTGGAGAGAAGAGAAACCTGATGATTTGGCACACATTCATCTCGTGATGGAAATGGATCCTGCTCAGGTTAGAGAGTATCTCCATATCCTGAAGATGAGAGCTTTACCTCCAGCTGAAATGGTCTCGAGGCACAGGATTATTGGGATTCTAAAGATTGACACAGATAGGATCTACCAAGTCGAATACCCAGTTTTCACAGTCCAAAGTGAAGACGGTAAAGCATATTCTTTCTCTGAAGCCGATTTTGCAAACCTTGATATAATGGACTTTGAAACCATCTACAACGACTTGAGAGACAAGCGAAACAGAAACGGACACGAACAAAGGGCACTAAGGGCAGTGGTAAGGCATGTTCAGAAAGAGCTACGGTATAGCTATCTGCACGATCTTCAACGTGGGATAGAAAGCGAGCAAAAGAAGATACATATTCTAAGCCTGATCAATCATTACCTGTAACAAGCAGCACTCTAGTTACTACCGTCATCACTTATCCTGTTCATGGAGTTGTTTGGATGCACGCCTCTCGAGAAAAGCGGTTTCTTAGATTTCATGAAGTGGCTGCATATTCTGATGGTACATTGTAGGGAATCCGAAACAGACTTGCGTCAGAATTGGCTACGGATAGGAAGAACACGACAAGGATGAGCAACGACCGAAGAAACTCTCTCGTAGAAGCTATCAGAATAATCGATGAAAGAATTCTCTATCGACAAACCCTCCGAAGATTTGAAGGCATGTTTGAGCTGAAAAGGTGAAGACTGATTTTGCCACAAAGGGGGAGATTGTTAGGTCTATTATTTAATTGTGTCAAAATAAGGAAAAGATATGCTTGATTGTAAAAAGAAGTTTATAATTCCTTAAACTCTTTGTTTCCTTAAATAGCATAGGCCTAGCGATATAAATAGGAGTCTAAGGTTTACTTTCATACTAGTCGATTTATTAGAGAGAGAGCCGAAATTGTGATATCATTGTAATCGATCATACATTCAAGAGATATACGACTACATAAGTTCTTTAATATCATTATTGTCGTATTACCTTTACCATTAACGTTTACTTGTCATTATGCTTGTTTATCTGGGATCTACAAATATTATAATCCTTCAAGTGATCAAAATTCATGAAATTAAACAATTCCATATTTTCAATATCGGACAGAAACTAATAGTGCTAAAAATGATTAAATTACAGTGACATCCAAAATGACATAGTTTCCCATCTTTTTAAGTGGTTTTTCACCAAAAATGACATAGTTTCCCATAGTAACTAAAAATGTAAGAAAATAAGTGGTTTTTCACCAAAATTTGCAAGAAAAGATGAGGGTAAAGTTGTTACCTTGTTTGGATGATGATTAGGGCTTCAAATCTCTTGATAAATAATGCTTTTTGAGGAAGATTGATGCTAAAATCGGCTGGATTATTGAAGGGAAGAAAATGATAACTTGAAGTGCCTCTTGGGTTTTAGAGAGAGGCTTAGAGTGTCTCTTTAAATTTTCAAGTTTGAAATGAAGTTTTTGGAAAAACAATTATATTTATTTGGAGGGAAAGAGGGGAGGGGCCGGCCTCTTGGCCCTAGCCCATGGGTGTTTTCATTAAATTTTTTTAAATAAATAAATGTAAGGTCCAAAATTTTTAAACATGTCATTTTTCTCAATTAAGACATTTTTCTTTAAATGTAAGCCCAAAAGTGGTTAAATTATATAAATATAGAAATTTTATATTTGAAACATTGAAAATTTATATTTTATATAAATTGGGTATAAATTAGAGTATTTGGCACTATATAAGACGTTTTAGAGAGTTACGGGTCGGAACCGGACTTTCTAAGCAACTACCAGAAACTCTAGAAATTTTTCGGTCAATCTAATCTAACTAACTCTTATTCTTATAACTTAACTATAATAACTGTTGGTCCAAATAAGGGTCTACAAGAGTTCAATAAATAGTAAACAGTTTATAGAAGGGGGGGGGGGGTTGAATACAAATACACAGATTTTGGTTTTTAAATGAGTTTATATAACATAAACAAATTTACAATTACAAGCGGAATAAGAACAAGTTTAAAACCTATTCTATTGTAACTAAGAAACACTAAGTTTGATGCACAAGAAGAAGGAAGAAAGAAATCAAGACGGTTTACGCTAGAAGGAAGCATGCATTAAGATGAAGAAGATATTTCCATCTTATTTATACTGTTAGGACCCAAACAATCAAGATATCAATATATGAAAAGATTTTGACAGGAATGATGATAGCCAAATGTAATATGTATTGATTGAATGTACAGTATTACAGAATATGTCTTTACAAGGCTTATGAAAACGTTAGTTCTAACAATCTAACTAACCATCTATTTATACAAACAATAGAAAGTCTAAAGTAACATAGCATTCATAACAGACAAGTTCAGAATAGGTTCTGAACACCTTCAGATCTTCTTCAGAAATGTCTTCAGAACTTCTTCAGAACCTCTTCCGAAGTGTCTTCAGAACTTCTTCAGATCTTTTTCTCTTAAGAACCCAGTGCCTTTTGAAGCTATTATGATGTCTCTATCAGTCTCCCCCTTAATTTCAAAAATTCAGATTATACTTCCAGAAATTCAGAATTTCTCTTACATCCTTCAGAATTAGTCTTCTGTATTCAAGTAAGGATTCAACAACTCTAACCATTTCTTTTGCAAGTTTCATGTGCTTCTCCCAATCTTCTTTGCTCAGATTCTTTGGTCTTCTATTCTATCTTTTTACCAAACGATCTCTGACTGCCATGAGAGTTCCATTGCAACATTTGTGGAGTTCTTCAAATCTCACAAATAATAGTTCCTGAAAGCATTTACAAACGAAGCAGGTGGATGAATTACTAAAGTGCTTTTCTTCAAATTCTGAATATCTGGTAGACTCAGATTTGGTTTGCTCAAGTGTACTTGTTTCTTGTTTAGAACATAAGCAACTTGGAAATCAGTCTTTGCAGCCCATATAAAATTCTATGTATAATCCATCTCTAAGCATTGGAAATGATTTTCTGAACTTGGTGATTGAGTCATGGAAGGGATAAAGACTACTGTAAACTCTGATTAGATCTCTGAGATATATATTCTGAAAATCAGCTTCAGAGAAGGTAGAAACTTCACCATTTTGTCTTTCAACAGTAAAGAATGCATACTTGTAATTTTGCCTTGTTTTCAAGTCAGCAGTAATTACTTTGATCACTTGGCTCTCCTTTCTGGCTTCATTGATTGGAATCCTTAACTTTCTGATGATATCTGAGTACCATTGTTTCCAACTAAAAAATTTATGAATCCAGCAATCAATATAGTTGAATTTTTGTTCATACTCCATAAATATTTCTGGATGAAAATATTCAAGGAACATGGTTAAGGCATTTTCTTCAATCCTTTATTCTTGAAGATGTTCCTCTTCAAATACATGTTTTGCAGGAACCAGCTCTTCAGATATAGCTTCAGAAATAATTTCTTTACCTTTCTCTTTTTCTTTTTGACTGAGTTCAGAAGATTCCATATTTAGAGAAAACTTCAGAATTTCCTCCATGTCTTGCTTGTTTGAGTGAATTTGAAAATCATAAGCATCACTTAGTAGATAATCAGCTCCTCTGATCTTGTTTTCTCTTTTATGACCAGCAAGATAACTTCTTTTTACATTCTCTCTGAAGTGAATTCTTTCTTTTATCAGATAAGCAATTTCTTCTTTAATGTCTGATTCTCCAACATAATCATTTGAATATTCAAGAAACCAATTTAGAATTGAATTGGAGTATTTTGGAATATCTGAGGCCAGAAAGGTTTTATTTCCATTCACTGTATATCTGAATCCAATGTCTGGACAAGTGAACACTCTAGCTATTGCTGAATTTTCAAGGTTTACAGGTTCCAACAAATTCACCTTTGATAAACCAAATTCCAGAGCTAGTTGAAAGTCATGCTTTATAATGTTTCTTATATAGATTCCCAGAACTCTTCTGACTTCATAAACAAGTTCTGCTTCATTCTTTGCAACACAGAAAGAAAGAACTATCAATTTGTCTTGCAGTCTAAACTTATATATGTCATATTGAGTAAACTCACATAAGGATCCATTTCTCCTTTCAGCTCCAAATTTATATATTAACAAATCATATACAACAGATTTAGAAAAGCATCTGATCTTCTTTATGAGAGTTGAATCATTTGGATTCTGAACGCCATACTTCTGAATAAAATTTCTGACTTGAAGTATTTTATCTTCAGACCATTCATCATTAACAAAGTCTTCCAGAGTTGCAAACTTCATACTTTTTCTGTACATGTAGAGATAAGTTTCTTCAGGAAATTCCAAACTTGTTTCTCCAAAACCGAATATATCTTCTTTTTCATATACTTGATCTAAAATGGCCTCATCAAGAAAGGGAATATCAATCTTTGGAATCAAAATGCAAGGTCTGACTCTTACTTCAAATCTTCCAGAGTAGATCATTAAAATTTCTTCTACAAGCTCAGTTCCTTCCATATGTTCTAGATCAAGTTCAACTTCAACAACTTCATCTGGTTGATCAAGAAAATCTCTGAATATACAAAATCTGTTATCCAGAAGTCTACACTCCAGACTTCTTTGTTTATTAAAAAATATATGTACCCAACAGAACTGATTCAGAATATTCCATAATCTTTCAGAAGCACTTCTGAATTCTTTACTCAGAAGTTGTTGAGGCTTCCAAATTACTAAAGCTTTTGTTTCTTCTGAGCTTTCTCCTATATTTACATCAATAACATCCTCTTCAAACATGATCACGTCAGAAAGATCACTTGGTTCTCCAATGTCATCTTCAAAAGCAAGGTATTCCCTTAGCATTTCTTCATTAGAGTCTGGAATTATATCTGTGTTATCTGAGCTTATGTTTCCTTCAAAATCAAAATATATCTTCAGAGGAATGAACAATTGGCTTTTGACCTTCATGTTTTGCAAATAAAATGTCTTCTATTGCTTCAGAAACTCTATTTGATGCTTCACCAATATTCTGAGCATCTTCAGAAGTTTTCTCCAAGCTTTGTTTCTGAACATTTTCAACATCCTCTGTTTCAGATACTTTCTGTCTTTTCTCCCCCTCTTGATTATCAGGATCCTGATCATCAAGACTTCTTTTAAAAGTTTCTGATTGAGATCTGCATTCCAGAGCAGATAATCTTGTGCTGAACTCTGTCTGAGAACTTTGAATAGATGATAGCTGATGTAGAATCTGAGAAATATCATCTTTTGTTGCATAAACTGGTTGAGCAGAAGAAGAAGAAGGCTGAGAAGCTTTCAGAGAAGAAACTGATGAAGCCACTTCAGAAAAAGCGGACATAAGTGCTTGTTTAAATATATTCAGATCATCAGAAGATTGGAGATGAAAATCATTCAGCCTGTTCACCATACTTTCCCCATGTTGATCCAATCTATCATCCAACACCTTTTTGGTAGAATCCGTCAATTCCTTGATATCCTTCTGAATCTTTGCAAATTCAGAAGTACATAAATCTTTGAATTCTATGAATTCAGAAGATGTGGGTAAGTTGCCAAGATCAACAGATGAACTTGTTTTCAGACCTTCAGAAGAAGGTTGGCCTGTATGAGCCACAAAGGCATCATGAACCACATGTGATTCTGTGAATGGAGCTTTTGTGATGTTCACCCCACCAGGGCTTCCAACTAATCCTTGATATCCAGAGATAGGAATATCTATAGTTGTTGATGCAATGTGACAAACACTTTGCTTAGGAACATCTGAAAGATGTGTCCTTGTGTGAATGGATGCCACATTAAGTGATTCAGAAGGCTCAAAGTTGAGTGGACACTTAGACTCAATGTGCTCAAAACTATGAAGGGGGGGTGGGATATATATCCTTAATTTTCAACAAAAGGAACCTCCAATTGGGGTCCTAATGGATTATAAGCTGCTTGCCCCATTTGTGTTGTTGAAACACCCTTCTGTTGAGAGATGGGTGAGTGGCTGGGGGGGTTAACCAAGGTTGCCATGGGCTCACTGGCTGTTTCAATTTTATCCACCAAAGAATGTGGAATAATAGTAGATGTGGGTGCCCGGCTTGTAACAGGTGGTTCACAGGTTTGTTTTTCTTTTACCTATGTTCTCCCCTCATCAATTTTTTGTCTTACCCTTCTACCCAGTCTCTCAGTTTCATTTTTCCTCTTCACTTGTTGAGGTTGTTATCCCCCATGAACAGCCTCCCCTCTCTTTCTAGTAAATCTAGACTTTCTTGCATGATCACTACTCTGGTTTGAATCAGGGGAAGGGATTACTGGTTGAGGTAATCCCATAGATTATAAATGCTCACTCCCAATCCTAGTGATGTACTTACAAGATTAATTAAATGAGACGGTAGGGGAAGTGTATTTGGAAATTGAAGTTTTGCATTTGGTGGTCTTAAACTGTCCATAGTGAAGATAGGAACATGTACCTCATGAGCTAGAACAAGAATTTTTGAGACAGCCTTCATTGCTCCTTTGATGAGTGTTTGAAAAAATCTCTAAAATGGTATGTAGTTGAATGTAGACTTCTTCAAAATTGCAGATTTGAGTTCATCAAAAATGAGACTAGCATAATCATAGTGTTTGTTGAAGGCAACTCCATGAAAGATAATCCTCCCATTTGCTGAAGCTTGATCCAAACTTGAGCTCTTCCTAGATAAGCAGGTATTCAGAATGGGAAATAAGCAATACCAAATTGGAGGTAAACATTTTCTTCTAAAAGAGCTCAAAGCACTAAGGTTTTCAGAGTAACCCAAGCTCATAAAATCTGAGATCATTTCTGATGCAGATGGAATTGAATCATAACAGGTTTTCCCAAGAACCTCATCTGGTTTTGGCAAATAGTGAAGGCTCCTAATATCATCTACAGATATGCATACCTTGTAGGCATGAACATAGGAGACAATTTCATCATCAGTTTCATCTACCTCAGCATAATACCAGAATTGTTGAAGATAAGAAGCAGGAACAGAGAATTTCCTTGAAAGTAGAGTGCGCAGGGGATGTTTCTTCAGAATTTTAATCAACATTACTTGATCATCAATGAAGTCTTTGGATTTAAAGTTCAGAGCACAGTTATTTCTTTTGATGTCAAGTAATTTCTCAGTAGGTACATAGAATTTGGACAAGTCACCACTTCATCATGAGTCTGGGATTCAGTTTCAGCAACATTTGATTCAGAAACTACACCAATGGGTGTACCTTGTGTTTCCCCAATTTTAGCAGTTGTCGGGTTAGGGTTAGGGTTAAGAATAGGGTTTGAAGGTCCGGCTTGATGAGTTGCAGTTGTGGCTGTGTCTTGAAGCATTTGATCATCCTTTAGTGGGATTTCCAGTGATCCAACCATTAATTTTTGAGGCACAATATTGAATGAACCATCACTTGATGATCCATTGTTATCATTGAAACTCGAGGAAGTAGAAATCATGGCATTTGAAGTAGACATGATGTTGGAAGAACACGGATTGGTAATAGAAAGAGGATCAATAAACACAGAAAGATTTCTCAGAGAAAAGTTGCCAAAAAATGAAGCTGATGAGGAATCCATTGATTTATATGACTGGATAAGCGCTGAAGGACACGTGGCCAAAAAGTAAATGTGATTAGAGTAGTAATCATCATTTATTAGGAGAAATGAACCGTTTAATGGTCGTGTTTAAGAGAGATCCAATGAAATTAAAACACGTGGCACACGCTTAAGTGAAAAATCAACGGGAAGTTTAGTTCTGAGAACAAGTTCAAAAACTTCAGAATTTGTTCAGAACTTCTGAGAAAAAGTTCAGAAGTCTGAAAGAAAGAATTCAGAAGAACCGTAAAATTTTTAAGTGGAGTTCAAAACTAAACTTGGATCATCTTAGAAGACCAAAAATCATTTAAAAATATAAACTTCTGAAAAATATAAAACATTTTGAGAATTCAGAAGTAGATTTGAACAAATAGAAAACTAATTTTATCTAAGGAAGCTTGTTCATACTTCTTAGATATAAAGTGCAAGACTTTATTTCACCAATGCAGATTTGTTATGTAGGAAAGAGTAGTGTAGAAATTTGAAATTAATACTACTCCCCCTTGAATCACTAGCAATTATGATTCTCCCCCTTAATCATTGCAACTTTATCAAAGAAACAAGCAAATATTAGAGAAATGAGAAAAAAATATGAAAAGTATTAAAATACAATCAACCTAGATACAGAAGAAAAATACTTCTAAGTTTGAAAAGAAGCAAATATCTGAATGTTGAACTTCAGAATATGCAAAGTAATTCTGAAGAGCAAAGTATTCAGAATTTGATATAAAAACCTCAGAATGTAACTTCTAGAGTATAGTTGATGTGTAATACTTACATAGACATATTCATCATGCCCAATTTACCTACCAAGAAGTTAAATCATTTTTCATCAAGTGCTTTGGTAAATAAATCAGCTAACTGATAATCTGTCTGAACAAAAAACATTTCAATATTACCTTTTTCCACATGATCTTTGATAAAATGATATCTTACATCAATGTGCTTGGTTTTTGAATCTTTGAGCAAGGATTGGCAGTGATGGCTATGGCACTCTTTGAATCACAATACAAAGGAATCTTTTTGAAAGTGTAACCATAGTCTTTTAGTTGAATGTGCATCCAGATCACTTGTGAGCAACATATTGCAGCTGCTACATACTCAGCTTCTGCTGTAGAGGTAGAAACACAATTTTGTTTCTTTGAAGACCAGCGAACCGCCTATCACCCGAAATCGACATGATCCAGAAGTGCTTTTCCTGTCTAATTTGCAACCACCATGATCTGCATCTGTAAATGTTGTTAGTTCAAAACTAGAATCCTTAGAATACCAAAGTCCCAATGAAGGAGAACCTTTTAGGTATCTAAGTATTCTTTTTGCAGCGAGAAGGTGTGATTCCTTAGGGTTAGCTTGATATCTGGCACAAATACATGTAGCAAACATTATATCTGGTCTACTAGCAGTTAAGTAAAGCAAAGATCCAATTATGCCTCTGTACTTTTTCTGATCAACAGATTTTCCATTCAGATCAGGGTCTAACTTAGTTGCAGTGGCCATTGGAGTTTGAATACTTGAACAATCAGTCATGTCAAACTTCTTAAGTAAGTCTGAGACATACTTAGATTGATTAATGAAGATGCCAGTGGGAAGTTGTTTAACTTGAAGACCAAGGAAAAATGTCAACTCTCCCATCATACTCATTTCAAATTCTGTTTGCATGATTTTCTCAAAATTTCTACAAAATTTTGGATTAGTAGAAGCAAATATAATATCATCTACATAGATTTGTATCAAAATCATATCATCACCCTCCTTTTTCAGAAATAAAGTTGTATCAACAGTACCTCTTTTGAATTTGGAATTCAGAAGAAAAGTTGTAATAGTATCATACCATGCTCTTGGTGCTTGTTTAAGTCCATATAAGGCTTTGTCTAAGATGTAGACATGATCTGGGAATTCTTTGCTTACAAAGCCTTCTGGTTGTTCAACATTCACTTCTTCATGTAAAATACCATTCAGAAATGCACATTTCACATCCATTTGAAATACCGTCATGTTTTTATGAGCAGCATAGGCAAGAAAAATTCTAATGGCCTCTAAACTAGCAACAGGGGCAAAGGTTTCATCATAATCAATTCCTTCTTGCTGACAATACCCCTTAGCTACAAGTCTTGCCTTGTTTCTCACAACAATTCCATTTTCATCCTTTTTATTTCTGAACACCCATTTTGTGCCAATGACAGATTTACCTTTTGGCTTTGGTATCAATCTCCAGACTTTGTTTCTTTCAAATTGATTTAACTCATCCTGCATGGCTAAAATCCAGTCTGGATCTTGAAGTTCTTCATATGGCTTTTTGGGTTCCATGCTACTTAAAAAATTTACATACAGACATTCATTTGATGTTGCAGATCTTGTTTGAACACCTTTTGATGCATCTCCAATTATTTGATGAACTGGATGACTAGATGTCCATTTGTTCACATTTGGCAATGGTTGAACAGATGAAACATTATTCAGAGAATCATAATCATCAATAATTGCTTGAGTTTCAGTATCATGATTGATAGCTGAATGTAAATCTGAAGACTCCCCCTCAAATGGAGAAATCTGAATTGGTTCAGAACTTTGAGGTTCATGGGCAGAAATATTTTGAACCGGTACAGAAACAACTTGAATTGATTCAGAAGTGGCATTTTCAGAAATTGGAAGTTCTGAATTTGAAGTAGAGAGTTGTGGTGCTGATGTATTTGATATTTGTATTTCTGAAATGTCTTGATCATTTGTGTTTCTGAGAAGAGAAGGATTTTGATAATCTGCAGAAACATTTATAGAAATATCAAATAAGTCTTGACATAAATTGTCAAGATGTGGAGTATCATTCTTTAGAAAACACCTGCAACCAAAGATTTTAAAATAATCAACAGAGGGTTTTCTTTGTTTTAATAATTCATAAGGAGTTTTAAGAAATTTTCTGTTTAGAATGGTTCTGTTCTGAGTAAAACATGCAGTAGCAATTGCTTCTGCCCAAAGAGAGAGAGGAAGTTCTGAATATGCAAGCATGGTTCGTGCAGCCTCTACCAAAATTCTATTCTTTCTTTCAACTGCCCCATTTTGTTGAGGAGTTCTTGCCGCGGAAAAATTATGTGAAATACCAACAGATTCCAAAAAATTCTGCAGTGTAGAATTAGTGAATTCTGTTCTATTGTCACTTCTGATCTTTTGTATTGGGAGTTGAAGAAGAACTTGAATTTGCTTCAGAAAGGGTATCAGTCTTTCAGAAGTATCAGACTTAAGACTCAGAAATTCAATCCATGTATATCGTGTATATTCATCTACTATGACAAGAATGTATTTCTTTGGTAGTCCTCTTACAGATTGATGTTTGCCTAGTTCAGAAATGGCTTTGAAGTTCAGATGTGACATTCTTCTGTGCCAAAGCCAACTATCATTTTTCATTGATGTAGACATATAACATACACCTTGTAGTTGACCAGTTGCAATGAATGTTGCTGTGTAGATATCTCCATCTCTATAAGCAGTTAATTCATTTTTGTTTGTTGTACTCAGAACATGACAGTAATCTATGTCAAAATTAACCTTCCAGTATTTGTCACAGAATTGACTAATACTGAAAAGATTATGTCTTAGTCCCTCAACATAGAAAACTTTCATTACTTTCACATCTCCTTTAATGAAAGTGCCATATCCTCTTACATATCCCTTTGCATTGTTTCCAAAGCTAACTGCTCCTCCATATCTTTCACGATAATCAGTTAGTAGTTCTTTGAAAGGTGTCATGTGTCTTGAACATCCAGAATCTAAGACCCACACATGACATATCTGCAAAAGAGATTATTGAGTTTTAGGTACCCATTTCAGAATGGGTCCTTTGTGATTAGTAATAAAATTTGAAGTTCTGAACTTTTTCTTCAGATGTTTCAATTCAGAAGTTTGTTCAGAACTTTGAGATTTATCTTTCTTAGTTTTATTTTTATTTCTATTTTTTCGTTTAATTGAATTTGTCAATAGAGCTGAACATTTCTGAATAGATTTCATCAAATTTTTCTTGTTTGTTTTGGAGTTTAGATGAAAATTATGATGACCACAATTAATACAGTGAATATGATTCTTTAATATATTTACAACAGTATTAGTCATATAAGAATCAATAACATTTGATTTTTCAACAAAAATTCTTTTATTCACTTTCTTTGATTTAGGTACATCATTCTTCTTTAAAAATGAAAAACTCTCTAATTTGTCATTCTTTGACAGTCTTTCATCTTTCTTTCTCCATACTAAAGTGGATAGCTCTGTAAAAGATAAGAAATGAGGATTAGTATAAGAAATTCTTTTGTTCACTTTAGGTTTATCTTCAGAATTGGAGTTAATTTTCTGAACTTCAGAGAGAGAATTTGAGGATTGTCCTTGTTCAAAATTTTTAACTCTGGTGTGGAAGTCAGAAGATGTTACTGAACATGGTGTTGAATTTAATGAAATGTTTGTATTAGTAGGAAAAAAATCTGAATTCTGATATTCTGGTTTTAAAAACACAGGATCAAACAATTCTGAAGGTATCTTTGAAACTTCAGATTTTAATTTTTCTCCTTCAGTCATACTTGATTGAGATTTATAAACCAAATAGCCATTTTTATCAATGACTTGCACCATTTGATCATCATCATCTTCTGAAGCAGAAGCATTTATTAGATCTGAAATTTTATTTTGAGTCATACTTGTTGCAAAATTATTTGAATTTTTTGTTGTTGTAGACTCATTATCAGAATTATCAAAAAATATTTTGGGATTCTCATCAACATCTTCTAAAGATTCAATATCTGAGAATTCATCATATTTTTCTTCATGTTCTGATTTATTATCAGAAGTATCTTTTGAAATGACTTCAGAATTGAATTCAGAAGTTATTACAGAAGTAACTTCAGAAACAATTTCAGACTTAACAATTACTTCTGATTTTTCTTCGGAAATAATATTTGATTCAGAAGATTTTACACATATTTGAAATTATATTCATTTCTTCTGTTTCAGAGATTATTTCTGATTCACCAGTTTTAGGAGGTGTTTCTTCTGAAAACAAAGTCTCTGATTTTACAAAAGGAATTCTTTCAGGTAAAGAATAGTTTATCGGTTTGGAAATAACACCTGTTTTTGATTCATTGAAAATTTTCATTTTAGAATAATCATACAAGTTTGCAGGTGCCTTTTTTAAATTTGACTGTCATTATATTCTAAACCTGCTTTTATATTGTAAGATTTTGAGTTCTGAGCCTGACTAGTTAAAATATTCAGAGTTTGTTCAGTTTGTCCTCTTTTAAAGTTTAAATCTTCTAATTCCTTAATCTTTTTATAAAGATCAAGTCTGTCTTGATTCAGAAAATTCATCTTAACATTTAGAATTTCCTTTTCAGATTTTTCATTTATAACTTCTTTTTGTAAACTATCCATTTTTTCTTTTAAAACAAGTTTTTCTTCAGAAACTTTTTCAAGAATCTGTTCAACTGCTTGACAATTTTCTTTATATATTTAACTTTCAGCTCTGAATTGATTGACTAAAATTCTTTCACCTTTAATTATGTTTCTGAGTGTTTCAAATTCAGAAAACATGTTTTGAAATTGATTTGTCATTTCTGAATCTTTAGTATTAATTTCAGAATTATGTTCAGAATTTTGTTCAGAAGATGAAGAAGATACCTCCGTGTCTTGTTTATTCTTTTCTGGATCCATTTGACACATGTAGCAATTGGTTTCATATAGAGCAACTTCTTCATCATCATCTCCATCACTCCAGTTTAACCAGTCTTCTTCATACTTGGTCACTAGAGCAGGATTAAGCTCCTTTTTCTTTGCTAATAGATGCTACTTCTCATACTAACCTGAATTCTTGACTTTTGGCATCTTGCATTGTCTTGCATAATGTCAGGCTTTCCACAGTTGAAGCATCTTGCTCATTCAGATGTTTCAGATTGACCAGCCTCTTAACCTTTCTTAGGTCCAACTTCAGATCTAGGTTTATTCTGATATTTTTGATTGTATCTTTGTTTGAATTGCCTTGTCATGAAAGCAATATTATCAGAAATCCTTTTAAGCTCCTCATCTGATTCATCCCCATCAAAAACTGTTGTCTATGGGATCTCACAAACTTTCTTGGCAGCAATGGTCAAAGAATTATTGTAGTTCTTGCTCAAAAAGGCAACTGTTTCTTGTGTCTTCTTTTGTTCATATTGTCTAACTTTGATCTTGTCCTCTTGTTGGAACAAGATGCCATAGACATCATGAATTGTCTTTCTAGACAAGTTCCTAGTTACCATATTATCTGAAAAACTTGACCATTCATTTCCCAAATTGTTCAGAAATTTGTTATTTATCTCAGAATTTGATTTCTGAACACCATTTCTTCTTAGATCATTCAGAATGTTATTGAATCTATGATATGTGTCAGTAATAGATTCATTTTCTTTGTATATGAAATTTTCATATGTTCCTACACAGATATTTAATCTCTGTGCTTGAGCCTTTGTACTTCCTTGCATCTGAGCTTCTACTTCATCCCACATGGCTTTTGCTGAAGTTAAACTATCAACCCTATTGAATATCTCATTAGGAATTGCCATGGTGAGTAAAGTTAATGCTCTTCTATCAACTTTCATTTGAGCCTTTTCAATTTGGATTGTACATTCCGGGACTCTTCTTGATTCTTGATGCGGGGATTTCGGGGGTGGATTCGCCTGAACTGGAATCTCAACAAATACCTCTAGTGGGCCATTTGTGATAGATTGCATTAAAGCTTCATCTATGTTATCCAAGAATTGAATCATTCTAATTCTCCATTGATGATATTCTCCCAATAAGAGAGTTGGTGGTTTCGTTTCAGATCCGATTGAGACTATTTCTTTAGACATCTTTGATTGTTAGAATATCGAGAATTCACCTGAGTTGAATTTGAATTTTGTAGATCAAGAACACCAAGAACTGTCAGAACTGACAAGTTCTTTCCCAAATCTTCAAGAACAGATGAATTGGCTCTGATACCAATTGTTAGGACCCAAACAATCAAGATACCAATATATGAAAAGATGTTGACAGGAATGATAATAGCCAAATGTAATATGTATTGATTGAATGTACTGTATTATAGAATATGTCTTTACAAGGCTTATGAAAACGTTAGTTCTAACAATCTAACTAACCATCTATCTATACAAACAATAGAAAGTCTAAAGTAACATAGCATTCATAACAGACAAGTTCAGAATAGGTTCTAAACACCTTCAGATCATCTTCAGAAGTGTCTTCAGAACTTCTTCAGAACCTCTTCAGAAGTGTCTTCAGAAGTTCTTCACATCTTTTTCTCTTAAGAACCCAGTGCCTTTTGAAGCTATTATGATATCTCTATCATATACCCGTTTGCATTTAATGCAAGACAAAAGGTATATGCCACGTGTCAAGCTTGGATTGGAAGCTTGTCTTTGCTAATAAGACAGCCATGTTTTTAGTCGAATATGAATAGTACCGTATCAGATATGATGGGGACATAAGAGACAAATCGTACGTTCTTTTCTGACATGGTTCTAGGTTTGACTTTTGTGCATCGAGGATAAGATCAATCTTTTGTCTTGTTAAGGAAGCTTCATTTGATGGTTGATTCTGAATCTTCAAGGAGGAGTCTTCAGTATCACTGAGGCTTCACAAGACATCACACTTTGATTAGATAATCGCTGCTATCGCTGAACCGCTTCAGTTCACTTAGCTGATTATCTCTCTCTTCAGCTAAGGCCTTCGACTTTTGCTGAATGGTCTTCTGGTGTGATAGCTAATCTTCAAGACTTCAGAGATAAGCTTGCTGTTCCTTGATCTTCAGCGACCGCTGATGGTAAACAGCGTGTGCTATTGCTGAATATTAACAGAAGCTTATACAACGGAATTTCACTAAGTATACAAAAGGAATCATATTCAAATCATTGAGAGGAGTTATGATCAACAATCTCCCCCTATTTGACTATGATTAAACAACATAGTAAAATTGCTTTAAGAAAAATTTGAAGTAAATTTTCTAAGTACTAATCTGTATATTCTTTTTTAGCTAGTCTACTAGCTGAATTGAGTTTCATTTATAAGGATATGAAAACCCAATTTTTATAAGTAAATAAGCTTAAAGTACATTCACTGATGAATTCTTCAAAGTGAAGAATCGGTGATTAAAGATAGTTTAAAGAAAATAGAACTCTTATGTTCATTGTCCCTTTTACTGTTTTAGGGATCTTTTCAGTACTAGGATGGAGTAAAGTACTCTGATTGAATTTAATTAAATATAATCTGAAGAAATTACAGGGAAATGAAATTACAATAATAAAAGTAAAGTACTTATACACTGAAGGAATATTACAAAGGAAATAGAAATCTATAACTAGTCAGAGATATTAGCATCATCTGTCGATTCATCAGAGGAGTATCTGACCAGCAGCGCCAATGCATGATCTTTATGAGAGAGGATGGGGCCTTGCGAATCTCTTGGTTTCTGAAGAGTCCTAAGAACCCTTCATTATCCAAGAATACCATACCAGTTTCAGGCAGTGAGATGATTTCATCTTCTTCATATCTTCGGTGTTGAGGGAGAGAGGTACAAAGCATTGATATATCAGGGAGCTCAAGATGACCAAGAATGCTTTGATAATCAAATTTAGTTTCATGCTCATTCTTAGAACTTGAACTACCTTCAGTAGTTGATCTTTTCTTCTTAGACGATTCAGGGAGAGGGGGAACTTGCACATGTTGTCACATCCTTTGCAGCAACTGATCCAGTACTCTGTCCACCACATCCTTGAATTTGGTGTTGGAGCCCTGAATGGCGTCTCTGATTTCTAACCATTCAGTGTATCCATAAATCCTTAAGAACTTGGCTTCTTCTCTCTCTGTTCTGTTCGTCCTTGTCATTCTTACATATACCTTTGGACCACCTCTGTTGGAATGTCGCCCTTGGATAGTTGCATGAATGATTTTGGCTTCAGATCTTCGAAATTTCAGTCTGTCAGTGCACCAGTCAAGCTCGTTGTCTTTCTGCATTGTGGCTTCAGCGGACAGTGCACTTAGAATCTTTTGTTGAGCAAAGATTGGATCTACATTCAAATTATCTTGTGCAAGTTCTCTCTGTACAAGAGCTTCAGCGACCCTTTCACTCTTTTTCAGTGGTTCCTTGGCCGCCTTGTCGTTTGTAGGGTGTTCCCTGAGCAATTTTCTTGCTAAAGCAAGATCATTCTCAGTTTGGTTTATTTCCTCATCCCTGAATCGTTGTGCTTCCAATGCTTGTTCTCTCTCTTCTCTTGACAGAAAGTATAATTCATCTACCATCCTTATTGGTATAGCGTCAATGGGTTCAACTTGAGGCACCCTTATTCTTCTTGCTTCGAATTCCCTAAGGAATTTTATTCGCCTTTCTTCTTCTTCAGACTCGCTTATCATTGGCTTTTGAACGCGACGCCTGGGAATGAGGCCCTCTTCTTCTTCAGAGTCAGTTTCTATTATATACATAAACTGCTCTTCAGAGGAAGGTTCCTTCCATGAAGTAGAGTCCTTTGGGGGATGGGGATCACTGAGGGAAGGAGAGGAGGAAAAAGAATTGTCAGAGAGAGTTTTTGTAGGTGAAGGAGGTGTGGGAGTTTCATAGAGAGGTGTTATATAAGGGATAAGAGGAAGAGATACCTCATGAGTGGTCTCCCCCTCAGATATTGGGATAGTGGCATCCAGATCTACCACTTCTTTTCCTTTGCCTCAAGGCCGGATTGTCCCTGAGAGGGATGTTGTCCGTCCCCCAAAGGCTCTTGATGAGCGACTCCAGGCCTAGACATTCTGAAGTGCTCTAAGGCTCTTCCAATGTCATCGTCGTCTTCATCATCGTCCATTCCCCCATAATGAGGGATAGGATCTTCTTCTTCTTCTTCTTCTTCTTCTTCTTCTTCTTCTTCTTCTTCTTCTTCTTCTTCTTCTTCTTCTTCTTCTTCTTCTTCTTCTTCTTCTTCTTCTTCATCATCTTCATCTTCAGCAGTCATCCCTTCAGGGAGGGATGATCCCGTCTGCTTGATGTAGGGAGAAATCTTCTCTTCAGGGAACCTCTGGTTATGCTCCGAGATGAGTTCATCTGCAAACTCTTTGGCACATCTCACCCCCTCGATGTTATATGGAAGTAGACAATGCACCATCAGAGTGCGAACATTGGTCTGAACGTCCTTGAGCTTCGTTTCATTGTTCTGAAGCGTAGTCCGATCAGCAGCAGTGAAGGAGGAACTAGCCTCGGAGAGCTTGGTGAGCATCTGCATCATGTCGGATTGAGTCTTTTGAATAGACTCAAGGACGTTCGCCTGAGCAGTAACCTTCTGCTCCAAGCTGGACAGGGTCTGATGAAGGGCCCTGTTGTCTTCCTTCACAGAGAAAACGTCAGTTATAAGGTTGCTGACGTTGGTCATGATCGCTGGTGTCCCAACGATGCGTTTGAAGATGAGTTCAGCGGACGTCTGAAGGTTGTCCACCCTAGCCCTAGTGAGAGCACATTCCCTGACCAAATAGTCAACAACAGGGAATGTAGGGTTGGGAAGGGCAATTGGAGGAAGATCAGTGATGGGAGTTGGAAGCTTGGGAGCCGCCATCTCTATCTTGACCTTTCTGAGCTTTGCAGCATTGGGATGGCCCTGAGGAGAATTTCCCATGTCCTTGCTGATGGGAGGAGCACTGGTGGTGGTGATTGTCGCTGTCACTGAGGAGAAGAGAGGAGCGGCACCTGATGATGACATAAACAAAGTAGCCAAAAACACATCTGGATTAGATGATGGACGAAAAACTTTATTTTTCTTCTTGAGAGTCTCATGAGGATCACTCTCAGGGACTACATTTGCAGAGGTAGTGTCTTGAGGATCACTGACCAGTGTCTTAAAGTATCTGAGAGAGACACTCTGAGGTCCTTTTAAATTGGCCTTCCAAAACTCCGATTGCCTAAACAATATTGAGGTTTGGACTGCGTGCATTTCAGCATTGTCAGGGATAGGGACAACTATCCCTGAGTCATGTGCTGAGGTGAGGACCAAAGAAGAGGAGATAGAAGAAGATAAGAAGGCTGTGAAAGTAGTACCTGATCCAGCTTCAGCAGAGCTGGCTATAACATCCTCAGTGACCGGAGTCCCTGAAGATGGTTGTAGTGCTGATGAAGCAACAACGGATGTAAAGACCGTTGAAGTGGTTGTGGCTGCAGTTGGTGTTGGTAGTACACGGAAATCAGAGAAGTTGGTCTTTTGAGAGACCAATTTCTTTGGATTCTTGGATGCGATGGTCTTTTTATGACCATCAGAAGGTTGTTTCCTCTTGGCAGCAGCAGCAGCGGTAGCAGTGTCCGGGATGCTCACTGTTGGGTTGGGCAGCGAGGTAGACACTACGAGAGGGGCTCAAATCACTTTCAGCATGTAGGGCGTAAAAGGAGCATCACCTGGACGTTCCTCAATGTCCAAGGACTTCTTCCCCACTACGGAGAAGGAGTGATCGCCGACCTTCGGGTATTCTTCCCCAAAGGCAACCTCCATAATTGGTGCGAAGAAGCGAGGATAGGGGATGACAGGGTGTCTGGTGGCAGCATTGATGCGACTGACCATATCGCTGAAGATATAGTCAGCGTAGTTGAGCTTATTGCCAGTGCAGAGAGAGTAAGCAAGGTCTTGAAAGTGCTTGCTCGCCTGGTCATGCGAAGCAATCTTTGACCCAAGGCATTGGATTACTTGGGTAAAGATATATTTCCAGCGAGCAGACAATCTCTTCTTTTCAACTCTGGAACCCACCGTCTTCAGTGATGGATTCTCTCAGGCGTAACCGATTGAGTCTAAGAAGGTGTCTATCTGCAGCTTGGTTGGCTCAGCGCCCCATTGTTCATTCTTGCCGCGGACAGGGAGACGAAATGCTTTCCTCACAAACCCATCAGTGAAGGAGAAATAGCCAAGATCTGGAATCTTGAAGCCTATTGCAGAGTGCACGTTGCCCTTTTCCGTTGTGAGCGTGGTACAGTGAGTCGTGTACCAGAGAGCTTGGAGATGAGAGGAGATGCCCACTGGGTTGTGGACGAAAGCGTACTTCAGCGGGCATGCTTTGATGAAGATAGCTCCTTCAGCGAATTGAGAACGATCAGCTGGAATGTCTACCAATGCAATGTAATTGCAGGACTTAAAAACAAATTTCTCCAAGGGGAAGTGGCAGGTTGGTGCAGCAACCAGGGTGTTGTCTTCAGCAGCAGAGGTGGCAGCGGTCTCACTTGCAGAGGCCATTTCTGTAGAAAAATAGGAACACCAAAGAGATAAATCATGGTTTTATACATGAATGTATAAACCAGAGTTTGGTATAAAGAGTACCAAATGAAAGATTCAAAGAAACAAGTATTTTGATGAACAAGATCAAAATGCTTGTTATAAAAGCAATAATAAAAATAGAAGATTAAAAAAAATGAGAAGATAAATAAAAATGGATAAAACTTTTAAGAATAAAGTCTTCTATTCTAAGGAAAGAACTTACAACAGGGTTTTGATAATAGAAAACTTTGTAAGTTTAATCCAGATTAGTTTTATTTTCTTTCTAAAACATTTTTTATATCATTTTAGAGGATTTAAGGAGAAGAAGATGTGAAACAATATGTTTCCAGTCTTAAGAAAAGGTTTAGATCAAACCTTAGTTGATTTCGAGAAGGAAAAACACAGAAATGCGTGTTCTTGGTGTTCTTGAGAAAACTTGAAGATTCGAAGTTTCTTTTGCCTTTTTGGAGAGTTATGAAAGCGGAAGGAATCAAGTAAGGCAAAAAAATTGCTTAAATAGCAAGAGGAGAGAGAAAGAAAGGAGTGCTAAACGACGGTTTTAGCTTTTTGAAAAAGAAAATGATGACCTGGCGCACGTTCCAAGAAAGGAGTTGGAATGGAAACGTCGCGGTCCGTCGTGTGTCAGAAAAAGGTCTGACGTATCCTTTTATTATTTTTAAAAGATTATAATGATAATTATCCGTAAGGAAGGTTAATCATTACTAATTTAAAAAAAAATCATCACTGATAATAAACGATTGTTAGTAAAGGGTTTTAGTTTTTAGAGATTCATTCTTTGATGAGAAAAGTTATCAAATAGTGATAAGGATTAGAAGTTAATACCTGAGGAGATAACACAGATATCGTTGAATCAGATTTCAGTGAATGGAGAGTTTGAAGGCTTTATTTGTATCCCTTGTTGTTAGTCACTGAATAAGAAATTATTCAGCGTTCAACATACCAAGTTCGCTGATAAGTAGATTGAATCTAGTTTCATCAAGAGGCTTGGTTAAAAGATTAGCGAGCTGATATTCATTCAGTGGGTACAAAATGAAGCTCAACTTCACCATTCATCACATGATCTCTGATAAAGTAATATCGGATCTCAATGTGCTTGGTTTTGGAGCGAAGTACAGGGTTGTTAGCAATTGCAATAGCACTAGTACTATCACAATAGATAGGAATTTTAGAGAGCTTGAGGTCATAGTCTCTGAGTTGATTTCTCATCCAAAGGATTTGAGCACAACAACTACCAGCGGCTACATATTCAGCTTCGGCGATGGAGGTGGACACTGAGTTATGCTTTCTACCTGTCCAACTAATTAATTTTCCACCTAGCAGTTGACACCCACCAGTGGTGCTCTTTCTATCTATCTTACAGCCTGCAAAATCACTGTCAGAATAACCTATTAGATCAAATCCAGAGCCTTTGGGATACCAAAGACCTAGGTTTGGAGTTCCTTTCAGATATCTGAAGATTCGCTTTACAGCGATTAGATGGGATTCCTTCTGTTCAGCTTGATACCGAGCACAGAGACAAGTAGAATACATGATGACTGGTCTACTCGCTATAAGATACAGCAGAGATCCAAACATCCCTCGATAGGCAGTGACATTGACTGGTTTCCCATTGGGATCCTTGTTCAAAGTCAGAGGAGGCGCCATAGGGGTCTTCATCGCTGAGCATTGATTCATGTCGAATTTATTCAGCATGTCCTTAACATATTTGCTTTGAAAAATAAAGATTCCTTTGTCAGATTGTTTAATCTGCAAACCTAGAAAATATGTTAGTTCACCCATCATACTCATTTTATATTGTTTTTGCATTCTTGCAGCAAAACGAGTACACAGTTTGGGTCTTGTGGAACCAAAGATAATGTCATCAACATATATCTGAGCGAGTATAGTATGACCTTTATATTTTCTTAAAACAGGGTTTGGTCAATTTTTCCACGAACAAATTTTTCATTAAGAAGAAATTTAGAAAGGGTGTCATACCAAGCTCTAGGAGCTTGTTTTAACCCGCAAATAGTTTTTTCAAGTTTAAAAACATAACCAGGATGGTTAGGGTATGAGAAACCAGGGGGTTGTTCAACATAAACTTCCTCGCTGAGTTTTCCATTTAGAAAAGCACTTTTAACATCCATTTGAAAAACTTTGAAGTCTTTATGGACAGCATAAGCTAAAAAGAGTCTTATGGATTTTAAACGAGCAACAGGTGCAAACGTCTCATCATAGTCAATCCCTTCTTCCTGTCTATAACCCTGAGCAACAAGTCTAGCCTTATTGCGAATTATAGTCCCGTTTTCATCTAGCTTATTTCTGAAAACCTATTTGGTTCCTATGACAGTTTTATCAGAGGGTCTAGGAACAAGATTCCAAACTTTATTTCTACGAAATTCAGTGAGTTCTTCTTGCATAGCTGAAACCCAGCTAGGATCAGAGAAATGAAGTTAACATAAAGACAGATATTACCTGTACCTCTACGTGTTTTGATACTTGCATTGGGATCACCAATAATTTGATTTATTGGGTGATTTGCAGTCCATCGTTGAGCTGGAGGTTGAGGAGAGAGATCAAGATCAACAGCAGATTCAGCGACTTGTTCTTCAGTTTCTGGAAAAGGACTTGTTGTTTCAGCAACTGGTACTTCATTTAGAATCAACTCAGGGGATTTATTTTCAGATATAGTTTGGTTGTTCACTGAGGAATTTCCAAGAGAGGAGTCAGCAACAGTAATCTGATTTAGAGGAGTAACATTCATCCCTGAAGATGGATGATTGTCACTTGAAGGATTTACAGAGATTTCATCATCACATTCTTCAGCATGAGGTTGATTGCTTAAATATGTTTCAGGTTCCCCATAATGAGATCTCATCCAGGCATTCAATTCTTCATCATCATCATGAGTATCAGAAGTATGAATGGGACGAGATTCATCAACGTTAACGTGCATGGATTATTCAACATGTTGTCTTCTTTTGTTGAAGACTCTGAAGGATTTAGATACAGAGGAGTATCCAAGAAATATACCATCATCAGCTTTTGGATCAAATTTACCCAACTGATCTCTGTCATTCAAAATGTAACATCTACATCCAAAAATATGGAAATATTTCAGAGTAGGTCTCTCTCATGAAACAATTCATAGGGGGTCTTCTTAAATCGCTTAACTATCAGGGATCGATTTTGAGTGAAGCATGCTGTGTTGACTGCTTCAGCCCAGAACTGAGTAGGTAGATGCGATTCGCTGAGCATTGAGCGAGCCGCTTCAATGATAGTTTGATTTCTTCTTTTAGCAACATCGTTTTGCTGAGGAGTTCTCATTGAGGAAAAGTTGTGAGAAATGCCTTTTTCTTCAAAGAAGTTTACCAGAGTACTGTTTTTGAATTCAGTACCATGATCACTTCTTATGGATCGAACAATTAGATTGTTCAAAACTTCCATCCTTTTGATAAAAGAAATTATCATTTAAGGGGTATCACTTTTGGATCGAAGGAAGAACACCCATGTGTATCTGGAATATTCATCAACAATCACTAAAGTATATTTCTTTCCAGAAATAGATTGGATATTGACAGGTCCAAATAGATCCATATGGAGTAGCTTAAGAGGAGCGGTCACTGAAGAAATTTGATTCGACCTGAAGGAAGCTTTTGTCAGCTTTCCCTTTTAACACGCTGAACAAAGAGATTCCTTTGTAAAGGTTTGATTTGGGAGGTCTCTGACTAGATCTTTTTCGGATAATTCATTTATTGCCTTAAAGTTGAGATGAGAGTCTTTTATGCCATAACTAGTTTATGTCAGTAGATGCTTTAGAGATAAAGCACATGTTCTCAGAGTGAGAACTATTCATATTTATGACATACACATTTTCCACTCTTTTTCCTGTTAAGGCAAGCTTATCATTTCCGTCAGTGACAGCACATCTATTCTTTAAGAATAGAACTTTGAAGTCTTTGTCATATAACTGACTAACGCTCAAGAGATTGTGCTTTAGTCCCTCAACGTAGGCAACACGATAAAACGATGTGGCTCCGTTGGATAGAATTCCATAACCTTTAGTGTATCCTGTGCCATTTCCACCAAAGATCACTAATGGACCAGCTTCTTCTTTGTAATCAGAGAGTAGAGATTTTATGCCAGTCATATGCCTTGAGCATCCGCTATCAATATACTAGATACCTTTGGCACTCTGCATACAACAAAAGATTAATTGTTTAAAGGTACCCATACTACTATAGGTCCTGCTTGGTTAGATAGAGGATTGGCAGAGGAGCTACTAGCTGAAGAACTCTCTTCAGTGGATATCTTCACCTTTGGTGGTTTTGCAACCTTGGTGGGTTTCACTCTTGCTGACTTGTCAGCTTGAGCTACTTTCTTTCCATGAGCTAGTTTATCAGCTCTAGTAGCGTTAGGACATTTTCTTGTAATGTGGGTACTTACACCATAGTGATAGCACTTCCTATATTTAAAGGATTTGGAATTCAGAGAGAAAATAGGAACCTTTTCAGGGACAGGACCAAGAATTCCTTTATCCATAGTCCTTGGAGGTATGACAACCTTTTCAGGGGTAGGAGTGAGATCGACCTTCATTCTGGGGGTTGGTTTTTGAGAAAAGTCAGAGACCTTCTTCCCAGATTTAGGATTTTTCTCTGAAGATTTCTTGTTCCTATTCTGAGTGATCTTATTCTTAGGAACTTGGTCAAGAAACTCGTTCTTGATCACCTTCTTAGAATTTATCACAGGCAACTTTTCTTTAGAAGAAGAGGAAGAAGTTGAAGAAGAAGGATCAGGGATAGAGGAGACAAACATTCCAAATTTGAGCATGGAACGATCATTCTCTGATTCTTCCTTCTCAGGGTTATAGCCTAACCCACTTCTAGTTTTCATAGGTATTTGGGCATTAATGATCTCGTTGACTTTATCAGAAGCCTTACACCATCCTTCGATGGTTGCCTTTTCAGACTTGAGATCAACGATAGCCTTTTCCCTATCAGTGATAGCTTGCTGCTTCTCAATGCTTATGGTTTAATTTGCAAAGACTTGGTCCTTAAGAGTTTCCTCTATTTTAGAAAGTTCTTTGATTCTTATATGGCAATTTTTTAATTGCTCAGATAGATCAGTGTTAATTTTCTCAGCCTTAATCCTTCCATTTAAAGCATTATAAAAATCAACAGTCATAGCATTGAGAGCTGACAAGTTATCACTTTCAGAAGGTAAAGAGATAGAAAAAATTGTTACCTGAGTAGATGGGGACTCAGAGGAAGAAGTTTCAGTTGCTTCTTCAACGTCCTCTATTCTTGTCATTAGACAGAGGAAGGCAAGATCTTCTTCATCTGAACCAAACTCTTCAGAGGTCTTGGCCCAGTCATCTTCAGCGTCCCAATCAACTTCCTCAGCGATAAGGCCTTTGCCTTTTTGTTGGTGTTTCTTCAGATCCTTGTATTTGTTTTTCAATTTCAAATACTTCTCCTTTTTATCAGAGGTCTGGGAGGAGGTGGGAGCTGCAACTTTCTTTGACCTGCATTCACTAGCAAAGTGGCCCTTTCGCTGACAGTTGAAGCATATCGCTGATGCTTTCTCAGCGGGCAATGTTTTTTGCTTTTCAGAGTCAGAGAGATTAGAAGGTTTTCAAAAGTTGCTCTTTCTAGCGAATCTATTAAAATTATTAGTTAAGAGAGCTAGAGAGTTATCAAACTCAGAGATGTCAGCATCAGTGAGTTGGTCTTCTGAATCAGTTTGACCTAATTCAGTCATGGAGGTGATAGTGGAAGAAGAGACATTTTTAGGAGGAGTTGTCTCTGAAGTCACAAGTGCCAAAGAAGTACTTTTGGCACCTTTGAGTTCATTTATGAGGTTCTTCATCAGAAGTTGAGATTGTTCCTCATTTAAGAGCATTCCATATAAAGCACTTAAAGATAAGGTTTCAAGATTCTTTGACAGCTTCAGACATGTAGTGTACACTGCCCATTGATTAGGTAGTGCCTCCATGAATTTGGTCAGAATTTCAGCCTTTGAGTACACTCTGTTCACTGATTTGAGATCAATCAGCAAAAAGTTGAACCGCTTGTGAAATTGAGTAAGAGATTCACCTTTATGATGCATAAAACTATCGTATTGTCTTACAAGGTTTATGCACCTAGTGGCTTGTACTTCAAAAGTTCCTTCATATTGGATACATAGAGTATCCCACATGGCTTTAGAAGTCCTCATTTTCATAACAGAATGATAGACTTCATCAAGTAAAGACATTGCTATTATAGATCTAGCTTTAGAGTCAGTAGCAATTTCTTTCTTGTCTTCCTTAGTCCATCTGTTAGGAGTTTTAACAATACTCCTCTCAGGGATGGCTGGAGTAGTAGTGGTGGCAGGAACACCAGCTACAATAGTTGTAGGAACAAATGGTCCATTTTCTAGATAGTAGGGGATCTTAGGGTCAGATCCTTCTAGAAATAGAGACATTCTTTCCTTCCATAATGGAAAGTTATCATGGCTAAATGTTGGAGGTTTAGCTAAAGATTCATCATCATTGTAGTTCGTATTAGGGTTTGTCTTTTTAAAATAGTTTTAAGAAAAAATATTTTAAAGATTAAAGAAGCAAACACTGCTCTGATACCACTTGTTGGTCCCAATAAGGTTCTACAAGAGTTCAATAAATAGTAAACAGTTTGTAGAAGGGGGGGGGGGTTGAATACAAACACACAGATTTTCGTTTTTAAATGAGTTTATATAACATAAACAAATTTACAGTTACAAGTGGAATAAGAACAAGTTTAAAACCTATTCTATTGTAACTAAGAAACACTAAGTTTGATGCACAAGAAGAAGGAAGAAAGAAATCAAGAGGGTTTAGGGTAGAAGGAAACATGCATTAAGATGAAGAAGATATCTCTATCTTATTTATACCCGTTTGCATTTAATGCAAGACAAAAGGTATATGCCACATGTTTAGTCAAGCTTGGATAGGAAGCTTGTCATTGCTAATAAGAAAACCATGTTTTTAGCCGAATATGAACAGTACCGTATCAAATATGATGGGGACATAAGAGACAAATCGTACGTCCTTTTCTGACATGGTTCTAGGTTTGACTTTTGTGCATCGAGGATAAGATCAATCATTTGTATTGTTAAGGAAGCTTCATTTGATCGCTGATTCTGAATCTTCAAGGAGGAATCTTCAGTATCGCTGAGGCTTCAAAATACATCACACTTTGATTAGATAATCGCTACTATCGCTGAACCGCTTCAGTTCACTTAGCTGATTATCTCTCTCTTCAGCTAAGGTCTTCGACTTTTGCTGAATGGTCTTCTGGTGTGATAGCTGATCTTCAGGACTTCAGAGATAAGCTTGTTGTTCCTTGATCTCCAGCGATCGCTGATGGTAATCAGCGTATGCTATCCCTGAATATTAACAGAAGCTCATACAATGGAATTTCACTAAGTATACAAAAGGAATCATATTCAAATCTTCGAGAGGAGTTATGATCAACAATAACACTAATAGACTAAATCAGAGCTAACCTGAAAGTTCAAATTTGACAACTGTTACAGGTTTGAAAGACCGGCTAAGTAAGACTGTTGGCTCCTCGGTAGTATTCTTCTTTGAGCATCTTTTTGAATTCCTCCCAAGTAAGACTGTTGGCTGCTTCTCGGCATCGGGTTTGCACTTGGGTGTTCCACCAGGTGAATGCTCGTCCTTGTAATAGACAGGCGGCAAACTCCACTTTATTTCCTTCAGTGCACTAACTGATGTGGAGAACGAACTCCATATTCTCAATCCATGTCAATATTCCAACAACTCCTTCAGTTCCATGGAACTCCTTCGGGTTGCAGGTCCTAAAAGCCTTGTATGTGCATTCCCTATCTCCACTTGCTCCAGATCCTCAGTTGTTTCCCGAATTAGCATTTATACCCACTGCCACTTGACTAACGATGTTCGGAAGTGCCAAGATGAGTTTCTTAGACACAAGCGCGCGATCTCGGGGTTTTCTCACCTCGAAGGCATTGTCTTTAGGCATAAGTTCATATTAAGGTTGGGTCATATTAGTATTACTATTTTTGCGCTAAGTCTACTTAACTGAGTTACGCATATAAAACACTCGCTTCATAAAATCCTAGGTTTAAAATCACATAACTTCAATATCCAGCAAAAATAATTCCCAAAATACATCAAGAATCTTAGAGTTCTAAATAGTGGGGTACATGCCATCAAGATAAGTTTCCTAGTTTAACCAACAAAGTAGTCAAAAAGTTCTCTCCTAGGTTGACTAGCCGCATAGCCAGAGGAGTCAGCAGAGTACTTAGTAGGAGTGGATGAGTGAGACATAGTGAACTGCGATAGGAACAAACTTAATTACTAAATGTACTTTAGTAAATAGCAATTTATAAAATGCTTATGCAAACTCACACTTATGACCATGCTTTTCATTTGGGCAAGAAGTTCCCAATATAATTGTTCCATGTCTCCCTTATACATATTAAATTAAACATAGGTGATCAGGCTTTGTCTAATTATAATATGCTAAGTCGACACTTATTCCAATTATACCAGTAGTAAGCTTTTAAAATTAAAGTTAGTTTAGAAAAACAGTTTTCGGAAACTTTTGGTTATAGTATTTGGTTTTATAGAAAAACCGATGTTCTCTATAACCTATGGCTCTGATACCAAGTCTGTCACACCCCGCTAAATTAGAAACACGAGGTACGACAGTTCTAGGTATCACAACAATAGGAATATAAACACCAACCATCCATATATTTAAAACGTCAAAGTTTAAAGTTTAAATGTTTACAACCCGGCTACTTTAACTTTAACAAACAAATTACATCAAAATAGATATATATATATATATATATATATATAGTCTTGATTGGAGTTCCACACAAATAAGCTAAGCCTGATCGGTTAACTTCTTATTTCCCTGTAAAGCATGTCAGAACAGAAGGGTCAAGTACAACGAGTTGGTGAGTTCACAGGTTTTCAAATGCACAAAACATTTTATATGCAAGGTATAAAAATAGCGAATCGGATGATCGCATCAAATTTAACTTTTTAACCTTTATGAGCAAATATACAAATTATCTTTACACATGATATTTATATATTGAGCCACTACTAAGCCTACTCGACATTTACGCCCCACGAACTACCTCAGCGGTGGACCTAAAGTCCACATGGGTAGAGCATTCTTAATTGATAAAGTGCACCCCTACTTGCCAGTTAGGTGGGTATGTCAGCCAAATAGCGCTACCCACAAATATCATCGGCTCATTTAGAGTTAAATAGTAGTGTACCACGGGGACTTTACATAACTCAACATATCATTTTGTGTAATAAAAAGTTGCTCGTCACAATGATTTATATACTTTTCGTTAAATCACTATAAATCAATTCAATTTCCATTAAAACAACATGCTTTACACCCCAAACGTATAAACATTTAAAAAGAGGGGCCGTGAATACTCACCTTATAGCAAAAGCTCCAATTAACAAAACACGATCCGCACCTGCTCGTCGGCCTAACATTTCCCTATCAAGGAGAAATACCCAAAATGGTAACTTATGTGTCCATAGATGTCCATAATTGTCCAACTCGGTTAACCATTTTGTCCGTCATATATATAATGCACTTATGCCCTTTTTTTATTAGTTCAAAACTATCGATTTTTACCATCTATACTTATATTTGTGCCAATAATGGTCTTTAAATGATTTAAGTTCAAGAACTCAAACTTTCCAGAATTTCATATTCTGGCAGAAACTTTAGGGTATAAAAAGGATCAAAATAAACTACTTTATAGAATGACAAAATCCCTAGACTTTTTTATATGTGATACCTTACTGAGTTAAGGTCCTTGTGACCAAATTTCAAGCTTTAAGAAGATGTAAAATAGGTCAAATAATTTATGTAATACAATGTGTCACAACCGGTATGGCAGATTACACCATGTTAGTAGAACACTCATTTGAGGAGTTCTGCTAAGTGTTTTCCAGAATTTCCAGTTGGATTGGAATCATAACTCATAAAGGAAACTTTTAAGATAAGAACCACTCATTTTGAATCAGTTATGAAGAAGATATGGCACCACAAAGTTGCATGCACACTTCTGTCACTAGTTGACAGATTGCACACTTAACTTTAATAAATTGCTTAATGCCTCAAAACTTCATACTTTTGAATGAAACCGGATTCATATGAACCCTAACGCATAAAAGAAAACTCTAAAAGAAGAATTATGCATTATAGACAAATATTCAAAGAGATATTTACATGCAAGCTAGGGTTTACCTACTGGAGGTTTCACAGTTTGCACACCTAAAATGTTTTAGGTGTTTGCAGGATCAAAACTCCATATTTTCATATGATTCTACTTGCAAACAGAAGATAAATCATAAAAACAACTCTCAAGAGAAAAATCATCCTTTTTCATTGAGTTTTGAAAGAGATATGGTCATTTGAACATGCATGCACAAATCTGTCAGCTTTAGACAGATTGCACACTCATTTTGTTTTGATTAATTGAAACCCCAAATCACCATATATTTAAGTGAAACCAGTGGAATATGAAAGGTAACTCACTAACATAACTTCCAGAAGAAAAATCAAGTAATTTGGATGAATATTCAAAGAGTTATGGTCGTTCAAAGTAGGGCTCACCTACTGTTGAACTTCCAGATGCACATGCATCTTGTTAGGAGCATTTGGGATGTCAAAACTCAATGCTTTTGATGGAGACCACTTGGATTAGAACCCCAACTCACTAAATAAACTTTTAGAAAGAAGATTAATGATATTTGAACACATTATTTGCAGGAAATGGATGAATTATGCACATGCAATAAATCTGTCAGCACCAAAAATCACCATTGTTGTTCAAAAACACATAAAATCATGATTTTCACCTATTTTCTTGAGCTTTATTGTTTGGGTCATTGATTACCACCATTATGTAAACATTTTTATATGTTTTTGGTTTGTAATCTTTCCATAAAACTCAAAATTTACAGAGATTAGACGAAGAAGACTTAGAATGCATGAAAAAGTGGGTTTTTCACCCAAAAATGGTAAGAAAAATATGAGTAAAGTTGTTACCTTGTTTGGATGATGAATAGAGCTTCTAAATCCTTGTATGAACTTGATCTTGATGAAGATTTTTTAATGATAATGGCTGGAAATTAAGGAGTGATGGAACCCTGATTCCCAGTTACTCTATATTCAGTAGATTTAATTAAGAAAATTAACAGAGTAAGGGGAAGAACAATCTACTGTATTCAACAATAAAGTAATCAACAACAATAAACATTAAACAATTCAATTCAATGTAGAAAGATGTTGAAGATCCAATGTATTCAATAAACTGATGATTACAATATTGAAGAACAATTTCTCTCTCAAAATAAGAATTCTCACTTCTCGTTTCTCAAAGCCCCATTTACCAATACAAGAAAATGAAATCTATTTATACTACAATGAGAGAGAAAGTCAAAGCATCAACTAATGAGGAAAAGACACGTCATGGAATATTGTAACAAATTCTATTGAGCATAAGTCACATGAGTGTCCACGTCAGCAAGCGCGTGAGCTGGGAATAACCGCTGATTCACAGAGGTCCACAGAGGTTGTCCAAGCCTCTGGGAGCATCTGTGTTCTTAACACTTAGAGAAGAAATATAATATATACGAGTTTCAAGTTCGAAATGTCCGCTTGGTTTACAGGGCGTTTCCGTAAGCACCTGTTTTCCAAAATATACCAAAACGGACAAATCTAAAGTAATAAATTTGCGGAAACGTAAACTATATACAAGACGAAGGACAATAGCTACCCGTTAACTAGGTACTTAAAGTTACAACCAAAAGTCGACTAATAATTTACAACATAAAGTTGTATTCGACTAACTACTTAATAACAAAAGAGTCGTACTACCGGAAGCACTAAAAGCAAAGATCTCAATCTACTCGAGCTTGTTCTTCACTTTATCCACATGGCCTGTAAAAATATGAACAACTAAAGGGGTAAGCACAAAATGCTTAGTGAGTAAACGGGAACTACTAACTACTAAAGCTTCACAGATGTATTCCATTGAAATCAATGATCACGAAGGATGTAAATAATGTAACAAGTAATCATCATTCGGGATTTAAACATCTAAGTATTAAAGTATGCAACCAATATATCATGTGAAAGTCAATAATAGATATGTACGATCACCGAGCTATCCCGGACGTGGCAAGTACAACAATGTATCCTAGATATCATACCACCCGAGCTATCCCGGCCAGTGGAATGATCTTCCCGCCCGAGCTATCCCGGACAGCGGGGAAAATGATCGGACTCTAACACGTATCCACTATACTCGAGTAATATCAGCTGATATGGGCTTAATTGTGCCCTCCCTGGGTGAAACACAAAGTAACCACCGGGTAGCACCTATGGAAGGACGGAGTACAATAACCAATAATCATTTGGAATAGATAAGGGGACATAACATGGATAAGCATGGAAGCAAGTAACAAATAGATAATACATGTCTAGCAAATAGTAAGTCAAGTAATCCCATAAACTCACAGTGTTTTTCAAAATTGAGCCAAATTAGGCTCCTAGTCCATATACGCCTAAACGTCGACCAACGATCACTCCGAAAGGACCAAATGAGCTTATTTAATACCTGTAATATGTAAGCAAGGTTTCTTAAAGATCTGACAACAATAACTTAACCAAACTTAATTTAAACTTATTTTAGTTACTTTAATTTTCAGCTCAAAATTCACTTTTTATCAATTTTGAGAGGCAATTCTAACCAACATACATGCCTTATTTCTAAAAAGTCTCTAAATGACAGGTTTAGAGCTATATATAAGCTTTCCAAAATGTCCAGAATCATAGTAATCCGAGCTACGATGAGCAAGTTATTGCACCATCAAAACAGCCTCTCGGATAAATTGGTGCTGTCAATTTTTCTATATAAAAAAAAAGCTAAAATCCATAGTTTGGATTTAATCTTCATTCCAACATTCAAAATACCATCTAACCATGTTTATATTGTTGTTTACAAGATCAATACTCAAAGATTTCACCAACATAACCAATAATGAAGAAAAATCAAAGTTCAACTTATGTTCTTCATTTTCAAAAGCTCTAAATCATCAATTAAGCATTCATAGCAACTTAGTTAGGCTATAATCAAGCTAAATACAACATAATTCTAATGTAATTCAGATTAGGGTTCATAAACCCAAACCCTAGTATCACCAATTCAACTCTAACTAGCTTCAAATCAAGAAATTAACCAAGAAATTAGTTATACCTTATCTTGTGGATGATTTTGGTGCAATAATCAAGCTAAAACTCTTTGTATCAAGCTTGATTCATCCCCAAGAAGCTAAAACCACCCATGGAAGAGAGAGTCTGAGTTTAGAGATCAATTTGGGTGAAAATGGACTAAAAATCGTCCTTTTTACGACTTTTACGAGTTGGGGCCGAGTTGACTCGGCTGAAACTCGGTTTGACCCACTAAACACTAAAAATCACATAACTTTTCGCTCGGATCTTCGTTTTTGACGCGGTTTTCGCTCACGCGTTCGTAACGAGATAATCTACAACCTAAAATAAAAATATTCCAGAAAATATTTCCCCAAAAAAAAATCGGTTTTAGACCACGAGCTTTCACTTTAAAACCTTTTGGTCCTCGACTAACACTTAGTTCAACTTTAACTTTTCAAACACATAATCTATCATGTTTTAGTCACATAAACACATATAAAGAATATAATTACAGCGTATTTGAGAAAGTGGATGTTACAATTACCTCCTCCTTTTGAGGATTCCGTCCTCGGAATCTTCGTTTCTCGAATAGTTCGGGATATTTGGTAAGCATCTGTTCTTTTCTCTCCCACGTACAATTCGGACCACGGTGATGCTTCCATTTCACCAATACCAAATCAATTGTTTTGTTCCGAAGATTTGCCGTTCTTTCATTTAGAATTTCTTCGGGTTCCTCAATATATCTAAGTCGATCATCAATTTTCACCTCATCTAAGGGAACTGTTTCATCGTACTTACCCAAACACTTCCGAAGATATCCAACATGGAATACATCGTGAATACCAGATAACTCTCCTGGAAGTTCAAGTCGATATGCTTGTTTGCCAATACGTTCAATGACTTTGAATGGTCCAACAAAACGTGGACTAAGTTTGCCTTGCTTACCAAATCATAGAATACCCTTCCAAGGGGAAACTTTCAACATAACCATATCTCCCACGGTGAATTCAATCGGCCGTTGACGTTTATCAGCGTATGACTTTTGTCTATCCTGAGCGGCTTTCATCCTTTCCCGAATAACTTGAATCTTATCATGCGTAATTTGAATCATTTCGGGTCCAGCAAGCACTTTCTCACCCATCATAAGGGAGTACGACATCTACGACCATATAAAGCCTCAAAAGGCGCCATACCGATAGTCGAGTGGTAGCTGTTGTTGTATGAAAATTCAACCAATGGTAGATGCATATCCCAACTACCACCAAACTCAAGTATACACGCATGCAACATATCTTCTAATGTCTGTATCGTGCGCTCGGACTGACCATCAGTTTGAGGATGATATGTCGTGCTCAACGCTATGCGCGTCCCTAGTTCTTGTTGTAAACCGGCCCAAAATTTCGAAGTAAATCGAGAATCTCGATCAGAAATTACTTTCAGAGGAACACCATGTCGTGCAATAATCTCGTTGATATAAATTTGTGCCCATTTATCCATAGAATACGATTCTCGAACAGGCAGAAAGTGAGCGCTTTTCGTTAAGCGATCCACGATAACCCAAATACCGTCGTGCTGACGAGCCGTCTTCGGTAGCTTTGTTACAAAATCCATTGTAAGTTCCTCCCATTTCCACACAGGTATATCGAGAGGTTGAAGGCTGCCATAAGATTTCTGGTGTTCATCTTTAACTTGTGAACATGTAACACATCGTTCCACATATCTTCCGATATCGCACTTCATTCCCGGCCACCAATATTCAGATTTCAAATCGTAATACATCTTTGTACTGCCCGGATGCACAGACATTCGTGACTTGTGTGCTTCAGATAATACCAGTTCCCGAATACCACCAAGTTTTGGAATCCAAACACGGTCCTTGAAGACTTTAAGTCCTCGATTATCCTCTGTCATATACTTAACATAACCAACCATACGTTCTGGTTTCTCACGATCAGGTTTCAAAGCTTCTACTTGCCATTTTCGTATGTCGTCAACTAGTGTGGATGTCACCGACGTATGTATTATAGCATAACACATAGAATTTGCATACGTCTTCCGGCTTAAAGCATCGGCAACAACATTAGCTTTGCCTGGATGATACAAAATTTCACAATCATAGTCTTTAATTAGTTCCATGGCTCGTTGTTGCCTCATGTTCAAAGTCTGTTGATTGAAAATGTACTTCAAACTCTTATGATCCGTGAATAGTTGGCATTTGGTACCGTACAAGTAATGACGCCATAATTTCAATGCAAAAACGACCGCTGCCAACTCAAGATCATGAGTTGGGTAGTTCTTTTCATAATCTTTCAACTGTCTCGACGCGTACGCAATTACTTTGCCTCGCTACATAAGAATACAACCGAGACCCAGTTTAGAAGCATCGCTGTAAACTACCAAGTCATCATTACCCTCTGGTAAAGTTAAAACAAGAGCATTTGTCAAACAATGCTTCAACTCCTGAAAAGCATTCTCTTGAGTTCCACCACATTCGAATTTGACACCTTGTGTCGGTATCATGTAGTAAGTAAGTTTTGTTTTGAACGGATATGAACTTAGGAGAGACCTAGGTGGGATTGGGAATTACTTATAAGACTCTATTAATGTTATGTATATGTTGTAACTTTCAGAAAGATGAATGACGGTGGTGAAGCTAGTCATACCCCAACGAACGACATTCTGTGTTCTCAACGGATAATCCGTATACCGAATGACGATGACTATTTGTACGTTTACGGTGAAAAGCAAAAAGGAGATGTAAAGTTGATTTCTACGCTTAAAGCTCGGAGACACCTATCTAAAGGTTATTCTTCCTACTTAGCCTATATTATTGACTCGTCAAAGGAGGTGAAGAGAACCGTTAGGGACGTACCGGTTGTGTGTGAATTTCCGGATGTATTTCCCGAGGACTTACCCGATTTACCTCCTGACAGACAAGTTGAGTTTCGAATTGACTTAATTCCTGGTGCAACGCCGATTGCTAGAACGCCGTATCGTCTGGCGCCGGCTGAAATGAAAGAAATGATGAATCAGTTGCAAGAACTTCTTGATAAAGGCTTCATCCGACCGAGCTCTTCTCCTTGGGGTGCTCCAGTACTATTCGTCAAGAAGAAAGACGGTTCAATGCGTATGTGTATCGATTATCGGGAGTTAAACAAAGTAACGATCAAGAACAAATATCCACTACCGCGTATCGATGATTTGTTCGATCAGTTGCAAGGTGCAAGCTATTTCTCTAAAATCGATTTACGGTCGGGTTATCATCAACTGAGAGTGCATAAAGACGATATACCGAAAACGGCTTTCCGTACACGTTATGGCCACTATGAATTTTTAGTTATGCCATTTGGTTTAACTAATGCACCTGCAATATTCATGGATATGATGAACCGCGTTTGTCGGCCAATGTTAGACAAATTTGTGATCGTGTTTATAGATGATATTCTTATATATTCCAAATCTGAAGCGGATCACATGAAGCATTTACGTGAGATACTTGAAACGCTTCGACAGGAACGTTTATATGCTAAATTCTCGAAATGTGAATTTTGGTTACACGAGGTGCAATTCTTAGGTCACACGATTTCTGGTGATGGTGTGTCGGTTGACCCGTCCAAAATTGAAGCAGTACAGAATTAGGAGCAACCCAAGAATGCATCTGAGGTTCGTAGTTTTCTTGGACTCGCGGGGTACTATAGACGATTCATACAAGATTTCTCTAAAATCGCGGTGCCTTTAACTTCGTTGACCCGAAAAGATGTCAAGTTCGAATAGGGTGGAACTCAAGAGAATGCTTTTCAGCAATTGAAGCATTGTTTGACAAATGCTCCTGTTTTAACGTTACCAGAGGGTAATGATGACTTGGTAGTTTACAGCGATGCTTCTAAACTGGGTCTCGGTTGTATTCTTATGCAACGAGGCAAAGTAATTGCATATGCATCGAGACAGTTGAAAGATTATGAAAAGAACTACCCAACTCATGATCTTGAATTGGCAGCGGTCGTTTTTGCACTGAAATTATCGCGTCACTACTTATAAGGTACCAAATGTCAATTATTCACAGATCATAAGAGTTTGAAGTACATCTTCACTCAACAGACTTTGAACATGAGGCAACAACGAGCCATGGAATTGATTAAAGACTATGATTGTGAAATTTTGTATCATCCAGGTAAAGCTAATGTTGTTGCCGATGCTTTAAGCCGGAAGACATATGCAAGTTCCATGTGTTATGCTATTATACATACGTCAGTGACATCCACATTAGTTGACGACATACGAAAATGGCAAGTAGAAGCTTTGAAGTCTGATCGTGAGAAACGAGAACGTATGGTTGGTTATGTTAAGTATCTGACAGAGGATAATCGAGGACTTAAAGTCTTCAAGGACCGTGTTTGGATTCCAAAACTTGGTGGTATTCGGGAACTAGTATTATCTGAAGCACACAAGTCGCGGATGTCTGTGCATCCGGGCATTACAAAGATGTATTACGATTTGAGATCTGAATTTTGGTGGCCCGGAATGAAGCATGATATCGGAAGATATGTGGAACAGTGTGTCACGTGTTCACAAGTTAAAGCTGAACACCAGAAACCTTATGGTAGCCTTCAACCTCTCGATATACCGGTGTGGAAATGGGAAGAACTTACAATGGATTTTGTAACAAAGCTACCGAAGATGGCTCGTCAGCACGACAGTATCTGGGTTATCGTGGATCGCTTAACGAAAAGCGCTCACTTTCTGCCTGTTCGAGAATCGTATTCTATGGATAAATGGGCACAAATTTATATCGACGAGATTATTGCACGACATGGTGTTCCTCTGAAAGTAATTTCTGATCGAGATTCTCGATTCACTTCGAAATTTTGGGTCGGTTTACAACGAGAACTAGGGACGCGCATAGCGTTGAGCACTTCATATCATCCTTAAACTGATGGTCAGTCCGAACGCACGATACAAACGTTAGAGGATATGGTGCGTGCGTGTATACTTGAGTTTGGTGGTAGTTGGGATATGCATCTACCATTGGTTGAATTTTCATACAACAACAGCTACCACTCGACTATCGGTATGGCGCCTTTTGAGGCTTTATATGGTCGTAGATGTCGTACTCCCTTATGTTGGCGTGAGATGGGTGAGAAAATGTTTGTTGGACCCGAAATTATTCAAAATACGCATGATAAAATTCAAGTTATTCGGGAAAGGATGAAAGCCGCTCAGAATAGACAAAAGTCATACGCCGATAAATGTCGACGACCGATTGAATTCACCGTGGGAGATATGGTTATGTTGAAAGTTTCTCCTTGGAGGGGTATTCTATGATTTGGTAAGCAAGGCAAACTTAGTCCACGTTTTGTTGGACCATTCAAAATCATTGAACGTATTGGCAAACAAGCATATCGACTTGAACTTCCAGAAGAGTTATATGGTATTCACGATGTATTCCATGTTGGATATCTTCGGAAGTATTTGGGTAAGATCGATGAAACAGTTCCCTTAGATGAGGTGAAAATTGATGAACAATTGAGATATATTGAGGAACCCGAAGAAATTCTAAATGAAAGAACGGCAAATGTTCGGAACAAAACAATTGATTTGGTATTGGTGAAATGGAAGCATCACCGTGGTCCGAATTCTACGTGGGAGAGAAAAGAACAGATGCTTGCCAAATATCCCGAACTATTCGAGAAATGAAGATTCCGAGGACGGAATCCTTAAAAGGAGGAGGTAATTGTAACATCCACTTTCTTAAATACGTTGTAGTTTTATTCTTTATACGTGTTTATGTGACTAAAACATGATAGATTACGTGTTTGAAGAGTTAAAGTTGAACAAAGTGTTAGTCGAGGACCGTAAGGTTTTAAAGTGAAAGTTCGTGGTCTAAAACCGATTTTTTTTTCGGGAAATATTTTCTGGAATATTTTTATTGTAAGTTGTAGATTATCTCGTTACGAACGCGTGAGCGAAAACCGCGTCAAAAACGGAGACCCGAGCGAAAAGTTATGTGATTTTTAGTGTTTAGCGAGTCAAACCGAGTTTTCAGCCGAGTCAACTCGGCCCAACTCGTAAAAGTCGCAATATATACGAGTTTTCTTCATTTTTGCACCCAAAAACAGCCTCTAAGCTCTTACTAAGTTCCAGGGATGATTTTTGGCTTCTTAGGGGTGATTTACAAAGTGTTTTGCTTGATTATTATACCGAAATCATCCACAAATCAAGGTATATCTACTTTCTTGGTTAATCTCATGATTTGAAGTTAGTTAGGGTTGAATTGGTGATACTAGGGTTTGGGTTTATGAACCCTAATCTGAATTACATTAGAATTAGGTTGTTTTTAGCTTGATTATTGCCTAACTAAGTTGCTATGATGTTTAATTGATCAATTAGAGCTTTTGAAATGAAGAACATAAGTTGAACTTTGATTTTCTTCATTAATGGCTATTTTGATGAAATTCTTGGGAGTTGATCTTGTAAACAATATTATAAACATGTTTAGATGGTATTTTGTTTGTTGGAATAAAGATTAAATTCAAAATATGGATTTTAGCCTTTTTTTTTCCAAGTAAATTTGACAGCACCAATATATCCGAGAGGCTGTTTTGATGGTGCGATAACTTGCCCATCGTAGCTCGGATTACTATGATTCTGGACATTTCGGAAAGCTTATATGTAGCTCTAAACCTGTCCTTCAGACACTTTTTGGAAATAAGGCTTTTATAATGGTTATAATTGCCTCTCAAAATTGGTAAAAAGTGAATTTTGAGCTGAAAATTTAAGTAACTAAAATAGGTTTAAATTTAAGTTTGGTTAAGTTGTTGTTGTCAGATCTTTATGAAACTTTGCATAAATACTACAAGTGCTAAATAAGTCCATTCGGTCCTTTCGGAGTGATCGTTGGTCGACGTTTAGGCGTATATAGACTAGGAGCCTAATTTGGCTCAATTTTGAATAGCACTGTGAGTTTATGGGATTACTTAACTTGCTATTTGCTAGACATGTGTTATCTATTTTCTACGTGTTTCCATATTTATCAATGTTATGTATTCTTATAGATTTCAAATGATTATTAGTTATTGTACTCCGTCTTTCCATACGTGCTACCCGGTGGTTACTTCGTGTTTCACCCAGGGAGGGCACAATTTAACCCATATCAGCTGATATTACTCGAGTATGGCATATTTGACCGTGTTAGAGTCCGGTCGTTTTCCCCGCTGTCCGGGATAGCTCGGGCGGGAAAATCATTCCACTGGCCGGGATAGCTCGGGTGGTATGATATCTATGATACATTGTTGTACTTGCCACGTCCGGGATAGCTCGGTGGTCGTACATATCTATTATTGACTTCCACGTGATATATTTGTTGCACTTTAATATTTAGATGTTTGATTCCCGAATGATGATTTCTTGTTACATTATGTACATCTTTCGTGATCATTGATTTATATGGATTACATCGGTTAAGCTTTAGTAGTTAATAACTCCCGTTTACTCACTAAGCATTTTGTGCTTACCCCTTTAGTTGTTCATACTTTTACAGGCCGTGTGGATAAAGCTAAGAACAAGCTCGAGTAGATTGAGATTCTTGCTTTTGGTGTTTCCGGTAGAACAACTCTTTTGGATATTAAGTAGTCAGTCGAATATAACTTTAGTTTGTAAATTATTAGTCATCTTTTGGGTTGTAACTACAAATATCTAGTTATCGGGTAGTTAGTGTCCTTCGTCTTTTGTATATTTTACGCTTCCGCAAAGCCATTACTTTTGTTTTGTCCGTTTTGGTATATTTTGGAAAAACAGGTCCTTACGGAAACGTCATGTAAACCAAGTGGACATTTCGAACGTGAAACTCATAAATATTATGTTCCGATTGTCCTCCAATGGTCTACAAATTAACTTTTGGTATTACTTATGTAAATCTGGATCTTTCAATTTGGTATCAGAGCCTACGTTTAAGTGAACTGGATACCAGTAATGGTATCCGGACTTAAACCTTGTGTCGGTATCATGTAGTAAGTAAGTTTTGTTTTGAACGGATATGAACTTAGGAGAGACCTAGGTGGGGATTGGGAATTACTTATAAGACTCTATTAATGTTATGTATATGTTGTAACTTTCAGAAAGATCAATGACGGTGGTGAAGCTAGTCATACCCCAACTAACGACAATGTGGGAGAAAATACTCCACACCTGGATATTAATGATGATGAGGCACCGTTGTCTCCTCGAAGTGAACATTTGATGCAACGTATGACTTTATTGCTTCAACAAACGTTAGCCCAACAACGACATGATGATAGAAAGTCTGAAGATAATAAAAACAAAGGCAAGGAGAAAGAAATAGGTGACACCTCAAAACCCAAAAGCGAGCGAGTCTCTTTCAAAAACTTTCGTAGTAGCGGTGTCACTGAGTTCTTTGGTAAGGTTGATCCAATGGAGGCACTTGAATGGATACTGAATACTGAGAAGGTCTTTCGCATCACTCGAGTGCTTGATGATGATAAAGTGAACTATGCCACAGCCATGTTCAAAAGTAGGGCCTTGACATGGTGGAATGCTACTTTTGTAGCTTTAGGTGAATCTGAGAAAGAAATGTCTTGGGAATCTTTCAAAACTCGTTTTAACAGGCAATATTGTCCAACTGATCTACAAAAACGATTGGAAAAGGAGTTTCTTGATCTCAAGCAAGGAAATATGTCAGTGGTAGACTATGAGACCGAGTTCAATCATAAAGCACAGTTTGTCAGACGTTTCCTAACTACAGAACAGGAACGTATAGACCGCTTTATAGACGGATTGCGACCGGAGATTCGAGATGTCGTCGCCAATCGTGACATTTCGGAGTTTGAGAAAGCAGTAGAGTCCGCGCGACGACGCGAATACGATTTGAACCGCCCAGATCGTAATCCAGCACCGCCAATCAAGCGACCTCGTATTGAAGGTGTGGCATCTGCACCAACACAACAAATTTCTCGGAATTTCAATCCGAGATACACTCAATCCCAAGCTAGATCGCGACCTCAATCTCAGTCTCAGGTTTATAGCCTGCACGTAAAATTGTGAAGTATGAGTCATGTATGTTGAAATCTAATTGTAATATAACCGTGGTTATTTTGCAGTCGAATGCTCCTCCACACTGTTCTTGTTGCGGTAAGGCTCATCGGGGTCGATGCAATACTGTTCGCTCTGAAGTTAGATGTCATGGTTGTGGTGAAGTTGGGCACATTAGACCGAACTGCCCGAGGAGGGATATGACGTGCTACTCATGTGGGGTTATAGGCCAGTCAGAGAGAATGTCCCCGATCTAAACCTGATGAAAGTAAGGCTTCTGTCCGCCGACCTTCTACTGGTGGTGCTCCTCGTCAAAAGGAGGAGGTACCTCACACCCAGGCCAGAGCTTTTCAAGTCACTGCTGAGGAAGCTCGAGATAAGCCAGATGTGGTTATGGGTATATTTCTCGTTAATTCCCATTTCGCTCGTATATTATTCGATTCCGGTGCTACTAATTCATTCGTTTCCCATACGTTTGCTCGATGTTTAAACTCTGTGCCATATGTGCTTGCTAAACCTTTTTATGTTGACACTGCTGATGGCACGTCTATGTTAGCTGATAAAGTTTACAAAGATTGTGTGCTGCAATTAGATGGGCACGAGCTTCCTATAGATCTTGTACCGGTGGATATCCGTAGCTTTGATATAGTTATTGGTATGGATTGGTTGGCTCGAAATCGTGCTGACATTCTGTGTTCTCAACGGATAATCCGTATACCGAATGACGATGACTATTTGTACGTTTACGGTGAAAAGCAAAAAGGATATGTAAAGTTGATTTCTACGCTTAAAGCTCGGAGACACCTATCTAAAGGTTATTCTTCCTACTTAGCCTATATTATTGACTCGTCAAAGGAGGTGAAGAGAACCGTTAGGGACGTACCGGTTGTGTGTGAATTTCCGGATGTATTTCCCGAGGACTTACCCGATTTACCTCCTGACAGACAAGTTGAGTTTCGAATTGACTTAATTCCTGGTGCAACGCCGATTGCTAGAACGCCGTATCGTCTGGCGCCGGCTGAAATGAAAGAAATGATGAATCAGTTGCAAGAACTTCTTGATAAAGGCTTCATCCGACCGAGCTCTTCTCCTTGGGGTGCTCCAGTACTATTCGTCAAGAAGAAAGACGGTTCAATGCGTATGTGTATCGATTATCGGGAGTTAAACAAAGTAACGATCAAGAACAAATATCCACTACCGCGTATCGATGATTTGTTCGATCAGTTGCAAGGTGCAAGCTATTTCTCTAAAATCGATTTACGGTCGGGTTATCATCAACTGAGAGTGCATAAAGACGATATACCGAAAACGGCTTTCCGTACACGTTATGGCCACTATGAATTTTTAGTTATGCCATTTGGTTTAACTAATGCACCTGCAATATTCATGGATATGATGAACCGCGTTTGTCGGCCAATGTTAGACAAATTTGTGATCGTGTTTATAGATGATATTCTTATATATTCCAAATCTGAAGCGGATCACATGAAGCATTTACGTGAGATACTTGAAACGCTTCGACAGGAACGTTTATATGCTAAATTCTCGAAATGTGAATTTTGGTTACACGAGGTGCAATTCTTAGGTCACACAATTTCTGGTGATGGTGTGTCGGTTGACCCGTCCAAAATTGAAGCAGTACAGAATTAGGAGCAACCCAAGAATGCATCTGAGGTTCGTAGTTTTCTTGGACTCGCGGGGTACTATAGACGATTCATACAAGATTTCTCTAAAATCGCGGTGCCTTTAACTTCGTTGACCCGAAAAGATGTCAAGTTCGAATAGGGTGGAACTCAAGAGAATGCTTTTCAGCAATTGAAGCATTGTTTGACAAATGCTCCTGTTTTAACGTTACCAGAGGGTAATGATGACTTGGTAGTTTACAGCGATGCTTCTATCCTGGGTCTCGGTTGTATCTTATGCAACGAGGCAAAGTAATTGCATATGCATCGAGACAGTTGAAAGATTATGAAAAGAACTACCCAACTCATGATCTTGAATTGGCAGCGGTCGTTTTTGCACTGAAATTATGGCGTCACTACTTATACGGTACCAAATGTCAATTATTCACAGACCATAAGAGTTTGAAGTACATCTTCACTCAACAGACTTTGAACATGAGGCAACAACGAGCCATGGAATTGATTAAAGACTATGATTGTGAAATTTTGTATCATCCAGGTAAAGCTAATGTTGTTGCCGATGCTTTAAGCCGGAAGACATATGCAAGTTCCATGTGTTATGCTATTATACATACGTCAGTGACATCCACATTAGTTGACGACATACGAAAATGGCAAGTAGAAGCTTTGAAGTCTGATCGTGAGAAACGAGAACGTATGGTTGGTTATGTTAAGTATCTGACAGAGGATATTCGAGGACTTAAAGTCTTCAAAGACCGTGTTTGGATTCCAAAACTTGGTGGTATTCGGGAACTAGTATTATCTGAAGCACACAAGTTGCGGATGTCTGTGCATCCGGGCAGTACAAAGATGTATTAGTATTTGAGATCTGAATTTTGGTGGCCTGGAATGAAGCATGATATCGGAAGATATGTGGAACAGTGTGTCACGTGTTCACAAGTTAAAGCTGAACACCAGAAACCTTATGGTAGCCTTCAACCTCTCGATATACCGGTAAGGAAATGGGAAGAACTTACAATGGATTTTGTAACAAAGCTACCGAAGACGGCTCGTCAGCACGACAGTATCTGGGCTATCGTGGATCGCTTAACGAAAAGCACTCACTTTCTGCCTGTTCGAGAATCGTATTCTATGGATAAATGGGCACAAATTTATATCGACGAGATTATTGCACGACATGGTGTTCTTCTGAAAGTAATTTCTGATCGAGATTCTCGATTCACTTCGAAATTTTGGGCCGGTTTACAACGAGAACTAGGGACGCGCATAGCGTTGAGCACTTCATATCATCCTCAAACTGATGGTCAGTCCGAACGCACGATACAAACGTTAGAGGATATGTTGCGTGCGTGTATACTTGAGTTTGGTGGTAGTTGGGATATGCATCTACCATTGGTTGAATTTTCATACAACAACAGCTACCACTCGACTATCGGTATGGCGCCTTTTGAGGCTTTATATGGTCGTAGATGTCGTACTTCCTTATGTTGGCGTGAGATGGGTGAGAAAATGTTTGTTGGACCCGAAATTATTCAAAATACGCATGATAAAATTCAAGTTATTCGGGAAAGGATGAAAGCCGCTCAGAATAGACAAAAGTCATACGCCGATAAACGTCGACGACCGATTGAATTCACCGTGGGAGATATGGTTATGTTGAAAGTTTCTCCTTGGAGGGGTATTCTACGATTTCGTAAGCAAGGCAAACTTAGTCCACGTTTTGTTGGACCATTCAAAATCATTGAACGTATTGGCAAACAAGCATATCGACTTGAACTTCCAGAAGAGTTATATGGTATTCACGATGTATTCCATGTTGGATATCTTCGGAAGTATTGGGTAAGTACGATGAAACAGTTCCCTTAGATGAGGTGAAAATTGATGAACAATTGAGATATATTGAGGAACCCGAAGAAATTCTAAATGAAAGAACGGAAAATCTTCGGAACAAAACAATTGATTTGGTATTGGTGAAATGGAAGCATCACCGTGGTCCGAATTCTACGTGGGAGAGAAAAGAACAGATGCTTGCCAAATATCCCGAACTATTCGAGAAATGAAGATTCTGAGGACGGAATCCTTAAAAGGAGGAGGTAATTGTAACATCCACTTTCTTAAATACGTTGTAGTTTTATTCTTTATACGTGTTTATGTGACTAAAACATGATAGATTACGTGTTTGAAGAGTTAAAGTTGAACAAAGTGTTAGTCGAGGACCGTAAGGTTTTAAAGTGAAAGTTCGTGGTCTAAAACCGATTTTTTTTCCGGGAAATATTTTCTGGAATATTTTTATTGTAAGTTGTAGATTATCTCGTTACGAACGCGTGAGCGAAAACCGCGTCAAAAACGGAGACCCGAGCGAAAAGTTATGTGATTTTTATTGTTTAGCGAGTCAAACCGAGTTTTCAGCCGAGTCAACTCGGCCCAACTCGTAAAAGTCGCAATATATACGAGTTTTCTTCATTTTTGCACCCAAAAACAGCCTCTAAGCTCTTACTAAGTTCCAGGGATGATTTTTGGTTTCTTAGGGGTGATTTACAAAGAGTTTTGCTTGATTATTATACCGAAATCATCCACAAATCAAGGTATATCTACTTTCTTGGTTAATCTCATGATTTGAAGTTAGTTAGGGTTGAATTGGTGATACTAGGGTTTGGGTTTATGAACCCTAATCTGAATTACATTAGAATTAGGTTGTTTTTAGCTTGATTATTGCCTAACTAAGTTGCTATGATGTTTAATTGATCAATTAGAGCTGTTGAAAATGAAGAACATAAGTTGAACTTTGATTTTCTTCATTAATGGCTATTTTGGTGAAATTCTTGGGGAGTTGATCTTGTAAACAATATTATAAACATGTTTAGATGGTATTTTGTTTGTTGGAATAAAGATTAAATTCAAAATATGGATTTTAGCCTTTTTTTTTCCAAGTAAATTTGACAGCACCAATATATCCGAGAGGCTATTTTGATGGTGCGATAACTTGCCCATCGTAGCTCGGATTACTATGATTCTGGACATTTCGGAAAGCTTATATGTAGCTCTAAACCTGTCCTTCAGACACTTTTTGGAAATAAGGCTTTTATAATGGTTATAATTGCCTCTCAAAATTGGTAAAAAGTGAATTTTGAGCTGAAAATTTAAGTAACTAAAATAAGTTTAAATTTAAGTTTGGTTAAGTTGTTGTTGTCAGATCTTTATGAAACTTTGCATAAATACTACAAGTGCTAAATAAGTCCATTCGGTCCTTTCGGAGTGATCGTTGGTCGACGTTTAGGCGTATATGGACTAGGAGCCTAATTTGGCTCAATTTTGAATAGCACTGTGAGTTTATGGGATTACTTAACTTGCTATTTGCTAGACATGTGTTATCTATTTTCTACGTGTTTCCATATTTATCAATGTTATGTATTCTTATAGATTTCAAATGATTATTTGTTATTGTACTCCGTCTTTCCATACGTGCTACCCGGTGGTTACTTCGTGTTTCACCCGGGGAGGGCACAATTAAACCCATATCAGCTGATATTACTCGAGTATGGCATATTTGACCGTGTTAGAGTCCGGTCGTTTTCCCCGCTGTCCGGGATAGCTCGGGCGGGAAAATCATTCCACTGGCCGGGATAGCTCGGGTGGTATGATATCTATGATACATTGTTGTACTTGCCACGTCCGGGATAGCTCGGTGGTCGTACATATCTATTATTGACTTCCACGTGATATATTTGTTGCACTTTAATATTTAGATGTTTGATTCCCGAATGATGATTTCTTGTTACATTATGTACATCTTTCGTGATCATTGATTTATATGGATTACATCGGTTAAGCTTTAGTAGTTAATAACTCCCGTTTACTCACTAAGCATTTTGTGCTTACCCCTTTAGTTGTTCATACTTTTACAGGCCGTGTGGATAAAGCAAAGAACAAGCTCGAGTAGATTGAGATTCTTGCTTTTGGTGTTTCCGGTAGAACAACTCTTTTGGATATTAAGTAGTCAGTCGAATATAACTTTAGTTTGTAAATTATTAGTCATCTTTTGGGTTGTAACTACAAATATCTAGTTATCGGGTAGTTAGTGTCCTTCGTCTTTTGTATATTTTACGCTTCCGTAAAGCCATTACTTTTGTTTTGTCCGTTTTGGAATATTTTGGAAAAACAGGTCCTTACGGAAACGTCATGTAAACCAATTGTCCGATTATGTTCCGATTGTCCTCCAATGGTCTACAAATTAACTTTTGGTATTACTTATGTAAATCTGGATCTTTCAATTTGGTATCTGGCATCTTCTGGATAAGCTTAAACAAGAACACTTAAGATTTCTGATTACATACTTTTACATAAAGAAATATTCTAACAATCTCCCCCTAAGTATGAATCAGAAAGCAAAAGTAATTACATTAAAATTACAGAAATGAAATCAAAAAGGAGCATCTGGATGAAGCTTTATAATCTTTTGAAAAATGTCCATTAGCTTCCTCATCTTCTGTAAGCTTTCGAGTTTGAGACAGATTTTTCTTGCCAGAACTCTTTCACCTTGTTCAACTGTCTGTTCATCCTTTAACAATGACGTATAACCTCTGATGAGCTCAACAACTTCTGCGGAATATTTATGGGCTTCACTAACTCTGAAGAAGCACTTCTGTGATTGTCTCCTGAACACGACCCCCTCTTCTGGTGTAGTTAGAATTTTTCCAACATGAAACATATCTACCTCTTCTCTATGAGTATTTGGTGCAGAAATAGCTAAGTTGTGAATATCCATATCCAGACCCACTTGAAAATCTGTTTGTGCTCTGTGTCTTAGAAAATTTTCAATGCACTTGATGATCCTATTGAAAGCTACTTTATCGTGTGAATGCTTTCTTTCATTCATGTTCAGCTTCATTTTTCTACCCAGAGGTATTAAATCACTGGGATTTATTGACAGTAGGTCATTGTCATAGAAGTACTGATTTCTGTCCCTAGAAATTGTACATGCTTTCCTCCAGATATTTTCTTTATTGGGGACTTTGAGTAGGCTTCTTCTTTAAACTAGCGATGAGCCATGAACTTATCCTTCACTTCATCTGTAACTCTATAGTCATTTCCAAAGTTTGGCAGCATTAAGAACACCTTAATATCGATGAGTGCATATCGATGAGCCTGTTCCACTTCAATCGTTGTCTTCCTCTTGAAATTTCTCACTTTATCTATTTCCGCAGCCAAATTCTCCTTTCTTTGCTCAGAGGCGCACTCTGCAGGAGCCTTGTCTTTAGGTTCTGTTCTAGTGGGAACGGGTGTTGATTTTGGCTCTGGAGCTGATTCTGGTTCTGGGGTAGGAATGGGAGTTGAAGAGGGAGTTGGATTGGGAGTTGATGGCTTCTGTGGCATCTGTGAGGAGTGCTTCTGTGTATTACTCATCAGGTTAAGTATAAACTTTGCCATATCTGGGTCCTTGGGCAAGGATCCTTTGAATTGGGCAAGTGGTGTTGGATTTAGAGGGACTTCTTTCTCAGATTCCTTTTCCTTCCCTTTGTCTTGCACAGGGGGCTCAAAGACTGGATCTTGTGGAGTAGAGGTGGATATAGGGACTTCTGGCTTCTGTTTCTTTGAATCAGCTTCTGAGAATCAGGATCCTGATCCTCAGACCTTTTTCGTTTAAGCTCGGCCCGTTTGCAAGCTCTTGCCTCTTTACTCTTATTCCTCTGGGCTTGAATAGTTGAGATTTGTTCTGCAACGTTGGTAAGTTTGGACACAGAGGTATCAAGATCTGATACCTTCTAGGAGAATGTAGTATTTGTGTTGTTGGTTTTAGCAGCGAACTTTGCACTTACGAACGTTAGTTTTTCAATTAACGAACGTTGTAAGGCAGCAACGTCTGACTGTCGAACCAGAGCTTGAGATTGTGATTCTGGGAGGAGGGATTGGCAGAGCTTCTGTATATCCTTCTGCAAAGACGTAAAATCAGATGCAGAGATGGTTACCTCTGGAGTATGAATCCCCGTAGGAATGTTGCTCAGAGCTCTGTATTGGATTGAAGAGTTCGTGCCATCTTCTGCAGCTCCGCCTCTGTTTTCTTTGAGCTTTCCTCTGTGTGCTCCTTAAAACTCTTTATTTCAACCAGAGCTTTAGCTTGATCATCACTCTGAGTTTGGACTAAATTTCTGAGTTTCGTGGTGAGTGTGACTTGGTCCGTTAAAGTAGCCTGCAGAGATGAGATTAAGGAGCTTTGGGCTTTAAGCTCTGTGTTAACCTGCTGTTCATGAGTAACAAGGGCTTCTTTTAGATCCGCCACAGATCCCTTGACATTATCAACAAATGCTTGGAACGCAGCATTTGTGACATAGTCTTGGGTGGTAACCGGTGCATCTCCAACACATGAAGCCCCGTTTCCCTCGCGTCCAGAGGGGCCTTCATTCACGCCTGTTTTGACGTTTAGCGTGGAAGGACTTCCACCCTGTCCTCGAGAGCCCTGGTTAGAGGAACTCTCTTCGGGTGTTCTGACTACTTCGGCTTCGTCCTCATCATCAGAGGATGAGGAGTCGAAAGTAGTGTGCTTACCTTGAGCAATGGCTAAAACGCCCGTAAGTGGTGCATCCTCTGGCTGTAACCCCTCTGATGGGATTTCATGAGCCGCTATACTACCAGAGGGTATGGACGTACCCTCTGGGATCCCTATTTCTGTGTTCGCCACGAAGGCTTCAACATGTGTAGTTCTGGTCGAGATCTGGGGCGAAGGATCTCTTATTGCTTCATCATCATCCTTTTGAGAGGATGAAGATGGAAGGGATTCCTCAGAAGTGCTTGAGACAGAGATTATAAGACCCTATACTCGGTTAGGTTCTGGGCGGTTTGGACTGGGTTGTCCTTTTTCAATGAATTTCGATGTGTTGGCATCGACTTCAGCATATGTGGTTACCCTGGTTGGACTCAGAGAGGTTCTCACAAATGTGTCTCTGTGGACATCTTCTGTGGCTGCTCTTAAAAGAGCATCCGGATGGGTAGAATCTCTCTGGTTGTCACTCGAATTCTTTTCAAGCTCATCCTCACCAGACCCCTCACTTCCTACTTCTGGCTCTAAATGCTCAGGGGTAGGTATTCTCGGTTCTGAGTATACCAGTAAGCTTCTATAAGAGATTAGTTTGGGGAGGGTAGAAGGAATAAGGTTTAGCATGTACCTTGATAGTTCGCGATGATGTGGGTAACCAGCAGGATCCACAGTTGGTTTGTGGGTATTCATAGTGTGAATTTTGCACAGAGGAGGGACGATTGGTGCTTGAAGCTTTAGAACTGCAGCATGTGCAAAAACTGATAGAAATCTTGGATAGCATAGGTGAGTGAGATCATTTCCTGCTTCTTGGGCTTGTACCTTCTTTAACACTGCGGCTCTGAACTCATTGTAGAGGAGAGAAACGTAGTCGATATTGAGGTTAAAGTATAACCCGTACATGATTGTGAGAATGTTTCTGTTTGCTTGGTCCATCGAGGTGGTTTTGCAAGTGAGGCTTCAGTTCAGGATGGACACAAGCACATTCCACATTGGGGGAATATGTTTCCTCTTGAATGTGGACAGGGCTGTAATGGGTGTATTGTAACCCAAAAATGAGAGTGCTAGGAGAGCGTCCGTTGAGGGAAGAGCAGTTAGGTTAGGGTTTGGAACCACTTCGCCGTTGATTTTAATCTCTGGAGGAGGAAGGCTAAAAAACTGAGCGAACTTGCGCTTGGTGAAAGGTATTGCCACGGTGTCATCCGTGTTAAAGGGGTGGCCAAAACTTCCAATCATTTCCTGGGTTTCGTCGTTGATGCACAGGGTATGCCATATTTCTTGAATGTATAATTCGGGGATATTTGAGTCTGCTAGAGTTAGGGCTTTGTTGATGGGATGATGTTGCAGGAACTCAATCATAACCCTGTAGGCAGCTGGATAAGTAGCAGGATCCAATAGAACTTGGGAATTGTTTGGTTTAATTGGAAGACGAGTGAAAACGAACTTTTCGGCGGTGGATTCGACAATCTGATGATCATTGTCGTTGGCTTCTTGGTTTGCAATAAGAGTTTGATCGACCATTGATGGGGTTTGGATTTTGGAAAAAGTTGCAGGTTTGATTTTGCCAGGAGAGTTTGAGAAGATGATGAGAGTAAAAGGTTTGGCGGTTGAAATTTTGGGGTTTTATGGAAGGTTTTGAATGCGAAGGGTTTATGCTCGATTAATTCAAATTAACGGCATAATTAGCTGACGTCATTTGGATTAAGCGTGGGATGTGACGTGAGCAGCTTTAATTTCGCAGTCATGCGATGGATAGATTATGGACACGTGGAAAGGCGATTAAACGTGTGACTAGGGATAGATGACGCATGAAAGGTAGGTTTCTCAAAGGTTTTCACGATTGGTGTTAATCGATTGGGTTTTCAAAAAGAATTAAAATCGATCAATTGAAATATTAAAATAAATCAATTAAAAGTTTTAATTAAAATCAATCATTTAGTCAGGAAAAAAAATGTTTAAGTGACTAAATGATGGTTTTGTATTTAATAAGTAATTTTTAAAGAACAAATTGAAGTGATTCAAGATATTATGATGAACCTTGAAGGCAAGAGTTAATTCTAAGTTAAAAAGAACTTAAGAAATAGCTCCCTATCACAGAGTTTGAAAAGTATTTGAGCTCTGGATATTTGGAGACTTTGAATCTCATAGATCAGAGCTCCCCCTTGAATGATGGTTTATTCTGTTGCTCCCCCTTGAGTTCTGCAATGATAAGCTCCCCCTAGAACTATGCTTGGATCAAAAAGTAAGAATATCGAGCATTCTTTCTGCACAGAGGCACACAGAGGCTTCTGTGGGGTTCTGGATGGTGCAATCAGAGCCTGTCAGAGACCTCTGGGTGATTCTGGGTTAATGAATATAAAGAAAAGGATAGAAAAGAAAACGACATGTGAAACATATAACCATGCAAATCTTGAAGATTTGAAGTAGTTATATATTTAACATGCCCAACTTGCTGATTAGAAAATTAAATCTCTTCTCATCCAGAGCTTTTGTAAACAGATCAGCAAGTTGGTAATCAGTGGAGACAAAATACATTTCAATAGTCCCTTTCTCCACATGATCCTTTATAAAATGATACCTGACATCTATGTGCTTGGTTTTTGAGTGCATCACTGAGTTTTCAGTTATTTCTATGGCACTCTCTGAGTCACAGAGGATGGGAATCTTATCATATAATCTTTTCATATATTGATATCTTGATTGTTTGGGTCCTAACAATTGGTATCAGAGCTTGATCGAAACAATTTATCTTCGATACGATCAATCGATTGCAGCAGATTTGAAGAAATTGATGAAATTAGTGAAGTTTTTCTCTCTACGATGAACAGTAAGTATTTTGATTGAAATTTGATGAATTAATGAGAAATTGGATGTTCTTTCATGACAAATTAATTCTATGATCGTTATATATTCATATGGAATCAATCTTAGTCATCAATTTCAAGGATTATTGAGCTAGTTTGACAAATCTCACAGTTTCTAGGGTTCTTGTTCGAATGAACTGTTCTTGACAAATTTCATGAATTGTTAGTGAATTGGCATGATTCAATCCAATTTGTTCAAGAGGAATACTCGATATATGTTTATGAACAAGGAACAATGACCAATCTGGAGGTTCGTTAAGCAGATACCAGGATCTATATCAAATTCAAATTAAACTATACAGTTCAGAATTTGTGTATCATACTTTAGAAGTGAATTCAGAAACTTCAGAAGTTAGTTCAGAAACTTCAGAAGTTAGTTCAGAAACTTCAGAAGTTAGTTCAGAAACTTCAGAAGTTAGCTCAGAACCTTCAGAAGTGTGCTCAGATACTTCAGAAGTTGTTCAGAATTGATCCAACTGGGTAAGGGGAGAAGTCTGCATTCTCGAAAAATTTCTTGAGGCCAGCCCCACCCGTGCTAAGTCGTAGGAGGGGGACACTATTCATCAAAGAGATTTCACGAATCATATATAAATCATTGATTTTCATCACTTGTCTAAAATATTATCTTGTTGTCATACTTCTGAATTTTTGAAGATTGAAGGCTTCCGCATAAGGCATATGACAACACAGTTCAGTATAGCTTATTGTCAGACAAGAAGTGCTTAATTGTCTATGCTCAAGACATCCTCTTAGTTTGTATAGATATTTTTTATCATGGCCCTACAATTTCATCAAAGCTCAATTTTTTCAAGCTTGTCAGCAAGTGTTCAAAGTTTGACTATATAGGTCAAAGTTTTATGTATGCTTTCTGAAGTTTTCAGAATTTTGGATGATTAATTAAGTTTTTGATTTGAAGATTAGAAGTTTGAGTTTCAGCAATCATTTCTCTGAAGATTTATTCTTGAGGCAAGATCGCTGAGTGCTTGCAATCTGTGTTCTGAACTGATCACTTAGACTATAGAGTGCTTGCAATCATTGTTCTGCAAAAAACACTCAAGATGCTAGATTGTTGAGTATCTTCAATCATCTTTCTGTTCTGATCAAGCAGAAGTTTGAGTGTCTATAATCAGTGTTCTGGTGAATTTATTCTGTGTTAGAGATTTGAGTGCTGATAATCATTCATCTGGTGTGAAGATTGGATCTGGATTTGGTTATTCATTATTCTGGAAGTATTCTGGAAATGGGCTAATTTTACTAGTTTGACTTTGCTGATCAAGAAGCTATGTTCTTAATGTCATCTTTCTCCCAAAGCTTTATTGTCAAAAGGTGTTTTGATCAACCAAGCTTTATGTTGATTCCCCATTTCTTGAGCTTATCAGAAGAAGTTCTTGAGCTGAATGCTTATTCAACTCATGGTTCAAAGACAATCAGATTCTTTGTTAAAAACTGCAGTTGCACAACGGATTGTCATGACATATCTATAGTTTCAAGCTAAAGTTAGTGCACTCAGTCGGGGTTATTGCACATTGATTCTGAAATTAAAGTTGAAAGTAAAGATAAGAGCTATATTCAAGGGGAGCTTGGATTTATTCAAGGGGGAGTTCTCTTGAAGATCAACAACACTAATGTTTTTCAAAGAAATCAAGGGGGAGAAGATCTGAAGATTAAAGACTATGATTCCTTTACAAAACATACGGTGAGATTGTTAGGATCCAAAGAATCCTATGAATTTGGATCCTATGTTTGAAATGTTTTGTAAAGAAAAGAACTTCAGAATCTGAAGATGAATAGTTCAGAAGTTCTGAACTAGTGCTAGAAAGATAAACAAAGTCATCTTCAGAAGTGCAAAATATATATTCAGAAGTTCTGAAGAAGTTCTGAATAGGTTCTGAAGTGAAAAGTCAGAAGTTCTGAAGACAATTCAGAAGTGGTTCTGAAGAGCAAAGTTCAGAGTTTTTGATGACGTGTCTCATTGTTATTGGGCTGTGATTTAAATACATGTAACTGTAGCTTTACATTTGCAGTATAAATAGAATGTCTATTAGACGGTTAGTTGTTGAACATTAATAGAACACCACATATGAGAGTCGTTTAAAGGTGTAAGTGTGTGTTTCTCTGTAAAGCTTTCTACATTTCTAATAAAATGAGGATTCATTGAGCATTCTATATCAGATCTGTTGTAACATGGGACTATCAATAGTCTCTAAGTTGGGTTTTCATCCAGATCACCTGTGAGAAACAACTTGCAGCGGCTACATACTCTGCTTCTGCTGTAGAGGTTGAAACACAGTTCTGCTTTCTGGAAGTCCAACTTATTAGACGATTTCCCAGAAGTTGACAGCTACCAGAGTCAGTGTATGCAATACATCCTGCATCCTGCATGATCTGAGTCAGTGTATGCAATAAGATCAAATGACGAAGTCTTTAGATACCAGAGACCCAAAGAGGGTGATCCTTTGAGGTATCTGAAGATTCTTTTTACTGCAGCCAAGTGAGATTCTTTTGGATTGGCTTGAAACCTAGCACAGAGACAAGTGGCAAACATAATATCTGGTCTACTAGCTGTCAAGTACAGAAGTGATCCAATCATTCCTCTATAACTCTTAACATCTACTGGTTTCCGAGAGAGATCAGAATCTAGTTTGGTGCTGGGAGAGATTGGTGTTTTCATGGAAGTGACATTTTGGAATTTAAACTTTTTGAGCATGTCAGAAACATATTTGGCTTGATTTATGAAAATCCAGATGGGGTCTGTTTTACTTGAAGTCCTAGAAAATAGTTTAACTCCCCCATCATGCTCATTTAAAATTCACTTTCCATTAGTTTTGAAAACAACTTTACTTCTGATTGATCAGTGGAACCAAATATGATATCATCCACATAGATTTGTACAACAGTTAACGTACCTTTGCCTCTTTTGATGAACAGGGTGGTGTCAACTTTACCTTTTTATAGTTGTGTGTGATCAAAAATTTTGACAGACGTTCATACCATGCTCTGGGGGCTTGTTACAGACCATACAGAGCCTTGTCCAGAAGGTAAACGTAGTCTGGATGGCGTGCATTTTCAAAGCCTGGAGGTTGTTGCACATACACCTCTTCTTTGAGATTTCCATTAAGAAAGGCACACTTTACATCCATTTGATATACTTTGAAATCCCTGTATGCTGAGAATGCCAAAAATAACCTAATTGCCTCCAATCTTGCAACTGGAGCAAATGTTTCATCATAGTCAATTCCCTATTCTTGGCAGTATCCTTTTGCCACCAATCTTGCCTTGTTTCTAATTACTATCCCGTCTTCCTCTCTTTTGTTTCTGAAAACCCACTTTGTGCCAATTGCTGTCACATTCTCTAGTAATGGCACGAGTTTCCAGACTTTATTTTTCTCAAACTGGAGCAACTCCTCTAGCATTGCATCAATCCAGCTTGGATCTCCTAAAGCTTCATCAGCCTTCTTGGGTTCTATCATGCTTAGAAAGTTTACATAAAAAGATTCATTTGCCGTTGCAGATCTAGTTTTTACTCCTCCAGAGGGATCACCAATAATTTGTGATGGAGGATGATCACTTGTCCACTTTTTCATTATTATCTGTGGAATTTGAGTGTCATGAATCTCAGTTTCTGGTTGAGCTTCCTCTGGAATTAAACTTGGTATTTCTTTTGAACTTGAAGTTGATGGTTCTGTGTAAGGTTCAGCTTCTGGGATCTGTTCGGGTTCATTTATTTGCATAGAATCGTGGATTGGTTCCTCTTGAAGATCAAAGGTTGGTGCAGATGATACTTCTTCTGTGTCTTGAGATTCAGGAGTGGCTGGACCAGAATTAATTACCCCAGAGGTTTGAAGGACTTCTGGAATATTCAATGGTATTCTTCTGGGAAGAGATTCAGATTGGATTTCTTCTCCGAGGAAATCGTTGAATATTGTATTAATCTATGTTTCACTGCTACCTGAAAGATAGTCAGAAGTAACATTGTTAAGATTGAGTTCTGAGTTGGAGAAATCAGAAGTCAGTTGATCATCAAAATCAACATTTATGCTTTCCATGACCATTTTTATTCTTCAGTTGAAAACTCTAAAAGCTCTTGAATTTAAAGAATATCCTAAAAATTTAGCTTCATCAGATTTCTTATCAAACTTGCCATGTTTATCACGGTCATTTAGAAGAAAGCATTTACATCCAAAAACATGCAAAAATTCTATTGTTGGTTTTCTGTTGTTAATCAACTCATATGATGTTTTCATATGCCTCTTTACGATGATAGATCTGTTTTGGGTGAAACATGTTGTAGATACTGCTTCTGCCCAGAAGTGAGTGGGCATTTCTGATGCTGCCAGCATTGTTCTGGCCGCCTCCACCAAGGTGCGATTTCTTCTCTCTACAACTCCATTTTGTTGTGGAGTTCTAACTGCAGAGAAGTTTTGGGAGATTCCTTGGTGTATCATGAACTCTTCCAGTTTAGCATTTTTGAATTCTATGCCATTGTCACTTCTGAGGTTCTGAATTTTGCAATCAAGTCTGACTTGAAGTCTTTTCATCATGTTAATTAGAATAAGTGGCACATCAGATTTTAATCGAATGAAAGCGAGCCAAGTATACCTGGAAAATTCATCAATTAGCACAAGGATATACTTTTTCCCAGATAGAGATTGTACAGAAATTGGACCACAGAGATCCACATGGAGTAGTTGTAAGGGTCTTATGCAAGAATGATCACTCTTTGTTTTGTGAGAAGCTCTTTTGATTTTTCCCATTTCACAAGCAGGACAAAGATGATCTTTTTGAAAGCGAATGTTTGGGAGCCCTTCAACTAGACCATGTTTGACAAGAAGTTCAAGGTTCTGAAAATTTAAATGAGACAATTTATGATGCCATAACCAAGCAACTTCACTCTTTTTGGATATGAGACATATAGTTTCTTTTCCATCCTTGGAGGTAAAGTTCATCATGTATAAGTTGCCTTTCCTGTCTGCTCTCCATAGTTCTTCACCTGCCTTAGATAACAAGTAGCAATGTTTTTCATCAAACAGAACTAACATTTTTGCATCACAGAGTTGACCAACACTTAGTAAATTATGCTTAAGACCAGAGACATGGGCTACTTTTGATAAAGTAACATTACCTTCCTGTAGTGTTCCATATCCCTTAATTTGACCCTTAGCATCATCTCCAAAAGTTACAGCTCCACCAGATTATTCTTTGAATTTGGAGAGTAAGTTTCGGTTCCAGTCATGTGCCTCGAGCATCCAGAGTCAAGATACCAGATGTGCACACGCTGGGTCTGCACATAGAATCAGAGAGATTTAGGAACCCATTTCATAATGGGTACCTTAATGTTAGCTATTGGATTCATTGCAGAGTTTCTCTGTGGAAACGATGGTTTTCTAAAATGTTCAGATCCTCTGAGTTTTGTTTCAGAGGAAACTGGTTTTTGAAATCTTTTCTTCAGGTTATTATAGTAACTTTTCTTGGTCTTATCAGAGAAATAGCCATATCATTTAGAGAATAATTGTTTTAACTTTAAGAACAAGTACAAGCATTCAGAGTTCTGAGACAAAAAAGAATTCGTGGAATTTTCATTTCTGGAATGATAATTACAATAGTTCTTATTTGAATCTATTCTAGCATCGAAATTTTTAAATTCCTTATCTAGTCTAGATTTATTTCTCTGAACTCTTGAATTTATCTCCGTTGGCTTTCTCTGATTCTCTTTAACTTGAGCTTTCGAATGATTCACTGAAACATGAGAAGCAGATGAATTAGAATTCCATTTAGCTTTTTTTTCGGTTGAAAACTTTGGCTTCTGAGAAGTTTGACCAGAGACCTTGAAGTTTGAGTTTTGCTTGAAAACAGGTGTTCTTTTTGCCTTTTCTTTTTCAAGCTCAAGACTTGTTTTAGCTTGAATACACATCCCAAGGAAATCTGGATGAATAGGAAAAAAAATGTATCCTTGGGGGTACAGAAGAATTTGGTATCCCATTAGAAAGTTTAGAAGCTTCTGGGCCCGCAGCTCTGACTTCTGTGAATTCACATGGTTTTGTTAAAGAATCATTTTGAATCGTGAATTCTTTTTCAGAAGTATTGATCTCTTGATTTACAAATTTTAGCAAGAGAGATTCAGAAGATTCAAAGAAATCAGAGTCCTGATCATTGTTTTCCCAGGGATAGAATTCGAGTTTATCCTTGTCTTGACTTTCTGAAAGATTTAGGTCAATGAAGAAAAAGGGAGTTATCTCTGGAGGTTTTGAAAGGATAGCATCAGTTTATGAATTTTCATTGAGGAAGCATTCATTCATTCTTTGAAGAATGTCTTGTTCAAAGATTGATGCAAATTCTGACAACATGCTATTTTCTAGAGTTTCAATGATGTCTTTTTCAAACATAGATCTTAAATTCTCTTCTGCATGCCTGGGTATAAATGCATCAGCTTCTGGGTTTAAAGTTAATTGAGAGAAGGATCCAAACATAAAGATATCGTTCTTCTTCTGGACATCTTTTAGATTGACTTGAGCTTTTGGTCCAGAGGAGTATCTTATGTTTTTGAATTTTAACCTTCTGGAACTATGTCCATTCTCATACTTGGAGCGTTTAGAAGTTGATTTTTGGTATATGATGGGAAAATCAGATTTTTGTTCCTTACCCACGCAAAATACAGAAGTTAATGTGGATCTCTTTTTACACGTGTAGGGATCCAGATCCTCGAAACCAAGGCCTGTTTTCCCTACTTGTGTATTGATCTTATCATGCACCTTTTGAGCTTCTAAATAATTTTTAATTTGAAGCTTGTTTTTCTCAAGTTCTATGTGCATGACCTCCCTTTCTTTTACCCAGTAATTAGAAATAGCGACAGAGTCTAATCTATCACTTTCTTTATCTTTAATTTCTCTGTCCTTTTCCTTCAGAAGTTGTTTAAAATTTGCAATCTCTTTTTTGAACAGAGTCTCTGTGGATTTGTGTCTTTTTGTAAAATGTTTTCAAAATCCACAGAGAGTTCTTGTTTTTCTTTTATTGCTATGTTCATTTCTTTCAGGTAAATATCTCTTGCCCTTTCTGTTTTGGAAAGAGATATTTTCATCTCTTTTCGAACTACCTTTTCATCTACAAGCTTCTGTTTTAGTTTTTCAAATTCAAAAGTTAAGTTTAAAACTGAGTTTTCAAGTTCAGAGGAATTAGAAGTGATGCAAACCGGAGTCTCAGAGGGCTGATCTTCTGAGTCTGTCATAGCCATTCCACAGAGAATGTCTTCTTCTCCACTGGATTTGTCAGATATCTAGTTCTCTTGCTCAGCAAACTTTGCCCTTTCTGTGCGATTGTATTTGTACTTATTTTTGTAATAAGCCTTATCTTTTACTATTTTGCCCCTGCTTTCCTTTGCAAAATGCCCCGGTTTTCCACATCTGTAACACACGTTCTTCTTTCCTTCCTCTTCCTTCTCTCCTTCCTTCTCTGCCTTCTGAGTTTCCTGCCTCTGGTTGTTCTCAGTCCTTGGCGCATATGAGGTGTATGTTCTGTTGTTGCCTCTGTTCCCTTGAGATGACTTGCTTCCAAATCTTCTGTTAAACTGTCTGGTTATAAGTGCCAAAGATTCAGCAAAGGCACTTATATCTTCATCTTCTGAGTCAGATGGTTCTGAGTTGACCTCTGAGACAAATGCCTTCTTTCCTTTCTTTGCATTTTCTCTGTTTTTCTTCCCAGATCCTTTGGCTTCGACATCGTGGCCGCAGGACCTCCAACAGTTGTTTTCTTCAGTAGAACCTCCTTCTCATGGGCTTGCAGAGTTCCATACACATCATGCAGAGACCATTCCTCAAGATCTTGATTTGCTTGAAGAGACATGGTTAGATTTGACCATTCTGAATTGAGCCTTTTTAGAAACAGAACATTGTTCTCTTCATTTGAGCGAGCAATTTCACATCTCTTGCACATGTTAATCAGGGTATTAAACCTATGATGGTTTGCTCAAGAGTTTCGTCAGGTAGTGCTTGAAATGCATTATACTCGTTTAGGGCTTATGCTCGTCTGTTCTTTTTCATCTTTGAGCCTCCTTCGAATTGATTTGCTAGCTGATCCCATAATTCCTTAGCCGTCTCGCAGGAATCAAGGGATATGAAGATGTCATTTGGAAGTGCCATGATCAGTAGCCTTTTTGCTTTGTTAGCAATCTCGATTTTCTCCTTGTCGTCATCGTTCCACTTTCCCCTTTCCTTGGGAACCATTTTTTCAGGAACTTCATCACTTTCAGTGGTTGCTGGAATCCTTGGGAGTTTGACCATGGGTACATAAGGACCGTTTAAGATGGTGTCATATAGATCAGTGTCCATCCCTTCCAAAAAATTCACCATCCTCACTTTCCATTGAGGGTATTCTTCCCTAATCAACGTTGGGGGCTTGGTTAATGAACCAGCGGAGAACATGGAGGTCATTCCTTGGTTAGCCATTTTCAGCAGAAATTTGGATGAAGGAGTTTAAATTGAAATTGAAAACGTTTAAAAAAAAACTGGAGAGATTTATGAGATGATTTAGATCTAAGATAACCACTGATTTGAGAATTTTGTACTGAATTTCACAAAAACTCAAAAAAAAGGTAGAGTGAAGAACAATAATCTAAATCGCGAGAAACAAACAAGCTAGAGTAGGAATTCTCCAAAATCGGATGAGATCGACTAATCAAAAGCTTGATTAGAAGGCTCTGATACCAATTGATGGAACCCTGATTCCCAATTACTCTATATTCAGTAGATTTAATTAAGAAAATTAACAGAGTAAGCGGAAGAACAATCTACTGTATTCAACAATATGGTAATCAACAACAATAAACATTAAACAATTCAATTCAATGTAGAAAGATGATGAAGATCCAATGTATTCAATAAACTGATGATTACAATATTGAAGAACAATTTCTCTCTCAAAATAGGAATTCTCACTTCTCTTCTCTCAAAGCCCCATTTACCAATACAAGAAAATGAAATCTATTTATACTACAATGAGAGAGAAAGTCAAAGCATCAGCTAATGAGGAAAAGACACGTCATGGAATATTATAAAAAATTTTGTTGAGCATAAGTCACATGAGTGTCCACGTCAGCAAGCGCGTGAGCTGGGAATAACCGCTGATTCACAGAGGTCCACAGAGGTTGTCCAAGCCTCTGGGAGCATCTGTGTCTTAACACTTAGAGAAAATCACGGCTCTGGCATGTTTTGGATAAGCTTAAACAAGAACACTTAAGATTTCTGAATACATACTTTTACATAAAGAAATATTCTAACAAGGAGAGAAAAGAGGGTGTTGAAAGTGAGAGAGAGAGAAGAGAGAAGATACAAAAATTTTAACATGCAAAAGTGAGGTAAAAATGAAAAAAAATTGTATTTATATGGGGTATTAGGGGGGGAGGGGGCCAGCCATATACATGGGCCCACCCAAAACAATTTTTTTTAAAACAAAATAAACTCAAGCCCAAAATACAAAAAAAATGTTATTTTTTCTCATTTTTGGCATTTTTCTCAAAATATAAGCCCAAAAGTGATTAAATTAAATAAAAATGAAAATTTTATACTTGAAACATTAAAAGTTCATATTTTTACATAAATTGGGTATAAATTATAGCTTTTGGCACTATATTTGACGTTTTAGACAGTTACGGGTCGAAACCAGACATTCTATGCGACTATCGGAAACGCTAGAAATTTTTCGGTTAGTCTACTCTAGCTAACTCCTGAATATTCTTCTAATTTATCTAAAATATCTCTAATAAACTTAATAGGAACTAACCTGCAGGCTCAAATTTCACAGTTGTCACAGTCTTACAACGGGAAGTTCAGAACTTCTGTGGACAAGTTCAGAAGTTTGATGAAATGATTCAGAGAGACATCAGAACTTTTGAATTATGTTCAGAACTTGAATGTTATGACTTGATATTCATGAAAAACATTTAAAACAACATGCTTTTGAATATATAAAACAATTTGATATTTCAGAAGTAAGTTTGAACAATTTATAAAACAGGTTTTTGTCTTCAGAAGTTTGTCCATACTTATAAGATTTGTTAATTTGAAAATCAGTATTCATCTTTTGAGATCTTGATGACATATGAAAGAAACAAAGCATCATGTATGAGTATCACTCCCCCTTGAATTATGAGTAAAGATATAAATCTCCCCCATGAAAAGTGCTAAACATAGAAATGGTTAGAAGAAAAGAAAAAATTGATAAGTATTATAATGCAACAACTTTAGAAATGAAGAATTAGTACTTCTGAGAATTAAAATATACACTTCTGAAAAGTTAACCTCAGAACTTCTGAAGTTAAGATTTTCAGAATTCTTAATGAATGAGTCTTAGAATTTAACTCTTAATTCTTACTAGATGTAAAATACCTATGTAGACAAATTCATCATGCCTAATTTGCTTACCAAAAAATTAAATCTTTTTTCATCGAGTGCTTTGGTAAACAAATCTGCCAATTGATAATCAGTCTGAACAATAAACATTTCTATATTGTCTTTCTCAACATGATCTTTAATAAAATGGTACCTCTATATTGCCTTTCTCAACATGATCTTTAATATGTTTTGTTTTTTAGTGTTGAACAGGATTTGCTGTAATGGCTATTGCACTTTTGGAATCATAATACAGAGGAATCTTTTTGAATGTATAGCCATAATCTTTGAGTTGAATTTGCATCCAGATAACTTGTGAGCAACATATGGCAGCTGCTACATATTCAGCTTCTGCAGTAGAAGTGGATACACAATTTTGCTTCTTGGAAGACCAACTTACAAGTCTATCACCCAGAAATTGACATGATCCAGATGTGCTTTTCCTGTCTAATTTACAACCACCATGATCTGCATATATGAAAGCAGTTAGTTCAAATCCAGAATCCTTAGGATACCAAACTCCCAAAGAAGGTGAACCTTTTAGGTATCTAGTATTCTTTTAGCAGCAAGAAGATGAGATTCTTTAGAATTGGCTTGATATCTTGCACAAATACATGTGGCAAACATTATATCGGGTCTACTTGTTGTTAATTAAGCAAAGAACAAATAATACCCATGTACTTCTTTTGATCAACAGATTTACCAGATAAATCTGGTTCAAGTTTAGTAGAGGTGGTCATTGGTGTTTGAATACTAGAACAGTCAGACATGTCAAACTTTTTAAATATGTCAGTGGAAAGTCAAAAAAATACTTAGTTTGATTAATAAATATGTCAGTGGAAAGTTGTTTAACTTGTAAACCAAGAAAGAATGTTAACTCTCCCATCATACTCATTTCAAATTCAGTTTGCATGATCTTCTCAAAAAATTTACAAAATTTTGGATTTATAGAAGCAAATATAATATCATCCACATATATTTGTATTAAGATCATGTCTTCACCTTCCTTTTTCAGAAATAAAGTTGTATCTACAGTACCTCTTTTGAACTTAGAATTCAGAAGAAAAGTTGTGAGAATGTCATACCATGTGCTTGGTGCTTGTTTAAGTCCATATAAAGCTTTGTCTAAGATATAAACATGATCTAGAAAGAATGTCATACCATGTGTATATGTGCTTGGTGCTTGTTTAAGTCCATATAAAGAATGTCATACCATGTGCTTGGAAATTCTTTGCTAGCAAAGCCTTCTGGTTGTTCAACATATACTTCTTCATGAAGAATTCCATTCAGAAATGCACATTTAACATCCATTTGAAAGACTTTCATGTTTTTGTGAGTTGCATAAGCTAGAAAGATCCTAATTGCTTCTAGCCTAGCTACAGGAGCAAAAGTTACTCCATAATAAATGCCTTCTTGTTGACAATAAGCCTTTGCTACAAGTCTTGCTTTATTTGTCACAACAATTCCATGTTCACCTATCTTATTTCTGAAAACCCATTTTGTGCCAATAATTGATTTCCCCTTTGGTTTTGGAAGTAGTCTCCAGACTTTGTTCCTTTCAAATTGATTTAGCTCATCTTGCATGGCTAGTATCCAGTCTGGATCCTGAAGAGCTTCACATGGCTTTCTAGGTTCAATACTGCTTAAAAAATTCACATACATACATTCATTAGCTGTGGTTGATCTGGTTTGAACACCTTTTGAGGCATCACCTATGATCTAGTTTGAACACATTTTATTCACATTTGGCAATGGTTGAACAGATGGGACATTATTTAAATTGTCATAGCCATCAATGATTGCATGTGATTCAAAATTTAGATTAATTTCTGAATGCAGATATGAAGACTCCCCCTCAAATTGAAGATTCTGTACTGGTTCAGAAGAAATAGCTACTGTTGGTTCAGAAGTGACTGGAACCGTGTCAGAATTGATTTGTACAGATTCGGAAGTAGGAATTGTTGAATTTGAGGTTGAGATAGATGGTGTAGAAAGATTTGATATTGTGGTTTCTGTGGAAACTTGGTCTGATATTTTTCTGAGTAAGAATGGATTTTGATAATCTTCAGAAACATTAACAAAAATATCAAATAAGTCTTGACACAATGAATATAAATTTACCTTTAGTAAAGAATTAGATTCAGAAGTTTTATCAGTATTGCTCTATTCTGAATCTAATAGTTCAGAAACTGGATTAAGCTTGAGTTCTGAACTGTCTTGTTCAGAAGTCATTGTTGGCTCATGAAATCTGATATTTGAAGTTTCAATAATCCTTTGGGTGCCTTTGATGAGAACTCTGTATGCCTTTGATCTTTGTGAATAGCCAACAAACACTCCCGCTACTCCTTTAGGAGCAAATTTGTCTAAGTGCTGTGTGTCATTCAGAAGAAAACACCTGCGTCCAAAAAATTTAAAATAATCAATAGAAGGTTTTCTTTTTTTAATAATTTCATATGGGGTTTTGAGAAGTTTTCTGTTGAGAATAATTCTGTTCTGAGTAAAGCAGGCAGTTGCTATTGCTTCCGCCCAAAAAGATAAAGATAATTTTGAATCGACAAGCATAGTTCTGGCTGCTTCTACTAAGTTTCTGTTCTTTCTTTCTACTACTCCATTCTGTTGAGGAGTTCTTGCAGCGGAAAAATTATGAGATATTCCAACAGAATCCAAAAAATTCTGAAGTGTAGAATTTATAAATTATGCGCCATTGTCACTTCTGATCTTTTGGATAGGAAGTTGAAGAAGAACCTATATTTTTCTTAGAAAAGGAATAGGTACATCAGAAGTATCAGATTTAAGTCTCAGAAATTCAACCCAAGTATATCTTGAATATTCATCAACTATTACTAGGACATACTTCATTCCTCCCATGCTTTGAGTCTTCATTGGTCCACATAGATCCATATGTAGCATTTCAAGTGGTGTTTGACATGAAGAATGCATTTTTAGAGGATGAGAGCTTCTTTTGATCTTTCCTATCTCAGATGTAGAACATAATGAATTTCTTTCAAACTTGATCATTGGAAAACCTCTTACAGATTTATGTCTTTTCAATTCAGAAATTGCTTTGAAATTCAGATGAGATAACCTTCTGTGCCACAACCAACTTTCGTTTTTCATGGTAGTAGAAATATAACAAAAGTCCTTGCAGTTGACCATCTTTAGTGAAAGTAGCAGTGTAGATATCTCCATCTCTATAGGCTGTTAGTTTGTTTAGATTTTCAGAAGTAAGAACATGACAAAAATAAATGTCAAACTGTACTTTCTAGTATTTGTCACACCCCGGTAAAGCGGAAACACGAGGTACGACAGTTCAAAGTTTCACAGCAATAGGAATATAAACACCAACCATACATCAATAACTAGAACGTCATGTTCAATGTTTAATAATTTACAACTTGACTACTGTGTCTTAAAAAAGCAAATTACAACAAAATAGACATGTACAAAATCTTGATTGGTGTTCCACAAAAACATAAAAAGCTTGATCGGTTACCTTCTAATTTGTTGTAAAGCATGATAAAACAAAAGGGTCAACTACAAAGAGTTGGTGAGTTCACAGGTTTTCAAATGCTATATGCAAGGTATAAAAAAGTAGCAAATCGAATGATCGCATCAACTTTAATATTTTAAAGTTGTATGAGTAAAAATACATATTATGGTTACACATGATATTAAAGTATTGAGCCACTACTAAGCCTTAACGACATTCTACGCCCCATGAACTACCTCAGCGGTGGACCTAAAGTCCACATGTGTAGAGCATTCTTAATTGATAAAGTGCACCCCTGCTTACCAGTTAGGTGGGTTTGTTAACCAAATAGCGCTATCCACAAATATCATCGGCTCATTTAGAGTTAAATAGTAGTGTACCACGGGGACTTTACATAACTCAACATATCATTTTGTGTAATAATAAGTTGCGCATCATAATGATTTATATGCTTTTCGTTATTCAATATATATCAATTCCATTTCCTTTAAAACGACATGCTTTACACCCCAAAACGTATAAACATTTTAAAAGAGGGGCCGTGAATACTCACCTTATAGCAAAAAGCTTCCAAATGGATACCCGAGATGTCCGCTTGACGGCCTAATGCTTACCTAACAAAGCAACGTACCCAAAAAGGTCACTTATATATCTAACGATTACTATGAGAGTGCTTATAAGTCCAACTTGATTATCTATAATGCCGTCATGCATAATACACAAATGCTCTTTAATATGATAAATTATACAGCAAAGTAATGTTACAATCCTTCAAGTGATCAAAGTTCATGAAATCAAGAATTCTAGAATGTTCTTTTTTGGACAGAAACTAATAGTGCTAAAGATGATCAAATTACAGTGACATCCAAAATGACATAGTTTCTCATCTATATGTGCTACATTAGTGAATTAAGGTCATTACCAAATTTCATGCAATTTGGACATGTAATAATGGTTCAAATAATTTATACAAAACAATGTATCACAGCAAGAAGGGAAGATTACACCCTATTCGTAAAATAACCATTTGAGAAGTTCTACTAAATGTTTTTCAAAAATTCCAGTTGGATTATAAACACAACACATAAAGGAAACTTTTAATATAAGAATCACTCTTTTTGAATGAGTTATGAGGAAGATATGGCACCACAAAGTTGCATGCACACATCTATCATTAGTTAACAAATTCCACACTTAAATTAAATAAATTGGTTAATGCCTCAAAACTTCATATTTTTTAATGAAACTGGATTCATATGAACCCTAACTCATAAAAGAAAACTTCAGAATAAAAATTATGCATTATGGACAAATAATCAAAGAGATATTAACATGCAAATTATGGTTTACCTACTAAGGATTTCACAGTTTGCACACCTAAAATGTTTTAGGTGTTTGGAGGGTCAAAAATCCATATTTTCATGTGATTCCACTTGCAAACGGAAGATAACTCATAAACTTAACTCTCAAAGGAAAAATCATACATTTTCATTGAGTTTTGAAGGAGATATGACCATTTGAACATGCATGCACAAATCTGTCAGCTTTGGACAGATTGCACACTTATTTTGTTTTGAATAGTGGAAACCTCAAATTACCATATATTTGAGTAAAACCAGTGGCATTTGAAAGGTAATTCATTAAAATGATACATTTTCATTGAGTTTTGAAGGAGATATGACCATTTGAACATGCATGCACAAATCTGTCAGCTTTGGACAGATTGCACACTTATTTTGTTTTGAATAGTGGAAACCTCAAATTACCATATATTTGAGTAAAACCAGTGGCATTTGAAAGGTAATTCATTAAAATGAATTCTAGAAGAAAAATCAAGTAATTTGGATGAACATTCAAAGAGTTATGGAAGTTCAAAGTAGGGTTTGCCTACTGTTGAATTTCCAGTTGCACATCTTTCTTGTTATGAGCATTTGGGGGGTCAAAACTCAATGTTTTGAGTGAGACCACTTGGATTAGAACCCAACTCGCTAAATAAACTTTTAGAAAGAAGATTCATGATATTTGAACATATTATTTGCAAAAGATGGACGATTTATGCAGATGCATAAAATTTGTCAGCACCAAAAATCACCATTTTGTTGTTCAAAATCAACATAAATAATGATTTTCACCTATTTTCTTGAGTTTTATTGTTTGGGTCATAGATTACCACCATTATATGAACATTTTACATGTTTTTAGTGTGTAATCTCTCCATAAACTCAGAGATTTCGGAGGTTAATAGGAAGAGGCTTAAAATGAAAGAAAAAGTGGGTTTTTCACCCAACAATGGTTGAAGAATGAAGAAGATGATGTTATGTACATGGGCCCCACTCAAATCCAATAATTTTTTTTTAATTTATCTCAAGCCCAAAAATGAAATTAAGAAGTCCATTTTCTCAATTTTGGCCTTTTTCCTTCAAAATATAAGCCCAAAGTGGTTAAATTATATAAGAATAAAAGTTTTATATTTAACATACTAAAACCATATATATTTTATATAGTTTAGGTATAAATTAGAGCATTTTGCACTATATAGGACGTTTCAGACAGTTACGAGTCGGAATCGGACTTTCTAAGCAACTACCAGAAACCCTAAAAAAATTCGGCCAATCTAAGCCAACGAACTCCTATTCTTATATTTAATATATATTAACACTAATAAACTTAATAAAAACGAACGTGGAGGTTCAAATTTGATAGTTGTCACAGTATTTGTCACAGAACTGACTTATACTAAACAGATGATGCTTGAGATCTTCAACATAGAAAACTTTCATTGCAGTAACATCTCCCTATGAAAAAGTTCCATATCCTCTAACATATCCTTTTGCATTGTTTCCAAAGCTAACTACTCCTTTATATCTTTAATGATAATAGTTAGTAATTCTTTGAAATGTGTCATGTGTCTTGAACAACCAGAGTCTAAAACCCACACATGACAGATCTGCAAAAACAATTATTGTGTTTTAGGTACCCATTTAAAAATGGGTCCTTTCAGTTTAGCTATTACAGTAGGAATTATTGAATTTGGATTTATCAAAATGAAATTCAGAAGTGTGTTCAGAACTTTGTTTGATAGTTAAGATGTGCACAGTTCATACTATGAATGTGATTCTTAAAAACCTTTAATATCTCAATACATAAGCAAGAATGAACAACATTTATTTTAGGAATTGAATTCTTCCTTTTATTCAAAGTATTGGGTACATCAATTTTCTTAAAAGAAGAAATACTAATTTGTCTTTCTTTGATAGTCTTTCACCTTTTTTCTTCCTAATTAGAGTGGATAGCTCTGTGGACGATAAGAATTGTGAATTAGTATAAGAAGAACTTTTATCAACATTCCTTTTAATTTTTGAATTTTGGTTTTCACATTTAGAATTAGAAGACGGTCCTTTTTCAAAAACCTTGACTCTTGTGACGAAGTCTGAAAATGATAATGATGGTTTTTCTGTTTTTAAAGATGTGTCTTTAAAATCACTTTAAAAAGAGTAGAATTTGATGCTGTAGAGGATGTATTTTCAGAAGATATAAAATGTTGGTATTCATTTTTCAAGAATACACCATTAAACATTTGTGAAGGCAATTTTGGTTTCTTCAGATTTTAATTTCTCTCCCTCAGTCATAGAAGATTTAGATTTGTAAACTATGTATCCATCTTTGTCTATTATTTCAATTGTAGGATCATCATCAACATCTGAATTTGAGGCATTCATTAAATCTAAAAATTTGTTCTGAGTCATATTTGAGGCAAAAAAATTGAAGTTTGAAAGTTTCTCAGATTCATTATCAGAGTTATCAAAAAATATTTCTGAAGACTCATAATTATCATTTAAAGATTCTATTTCTGAAAATTCTTCATATATTTCTTCAAGAATTTCTTTAGAATCTATTTTAGCTTGAGCTTTAGCAATAATTTATGATGTACATTCAGAAGTTGCTTATGGAGAAACTTTAGATTTTAACTCAGAAGATACTTCAGATTTAATATTTGGTTTAGAAGTACTTTTAGAAAGATTTTCTGAAGTAATTAAGACTTCAAAGTTTGTTTCAGAAATTCTTTCAGACATTATTTCTGATTCAGAATTATTGACTGAATCACAGGAGTCAAGAGGTTTTTCTTCTGAAAACAATGTCTCTGATTTTATAATAGGAATCCTTTCAGGAAAAGAATGATCAACAGGTTTATTTACTACACCTTTATTATTCTCCTTGAAAATTTTCATTTTTGAAACATCATATAAATTTGCAGGTGCCTTTTTTAATAATTGAGTTTCATTGTATCCTAAACCTGCTTTGATATTATAAAACTTTGAATTCTGAGCCTGACTTGTTAATATGTTCAGAGTTTGTTCAGTTTGACCTCTTTTAAAATCCAGATCTTCTAGTTCCTTGATCTTTTTGTATAAGTCAAGTCTTTCTTGATTCTGAAAATTCATCTTGACATTTAGAACTTCTTTTTCATACTTTTTATTTAGTATTTTGGCAATTTTGTTTCAGAAATTCAAGATCTTCTATTTCAAGTGTTTCTTAAGTATTTTGGCAATTTTGTTTATAGATTTGACTTTCAGCCCTAAGTTATTTACCAATATTCTCTCACCTTTTATTCTGTTTCTGAGATTTTCAAATTCAGAAGCCATGTTCAGAATTTGATCTTGCATGTTGTTTTCAGAATTATCAGAATTTAATGAAGAATTTGTTTTCAGAATTTAGTTCAGAAGAAGAAGTTTGTACCTCAGAATCATGTGCATGTGTATTTTCTAGATCCATTTGGCACATGTAGTAATTTGAAGCATAATGAGCAACTTCTTCATCATATTCACCATCTCCAATTCAAACAGTTTTCTTCATATTTTGTTACTAAAGCTGGATTCATTTCCTTCTTCTTTGCAAGTAGATGCTTCTTATAGTAACCAACATTTTTTACTTTAGGAATTTTGCACTGTCTAGCAAAATGGCCAGGTTTCTCACAATTAAAACATCTAGCTGGTTCTGTTGTATCTTGTTGAACAACATCTTGACTTAAGATATTGTTTGTTCCATCTTCAGATTCTGATATGTTTTTGTATTTGTAATTATATCTTTGATTGAATTGTCTTGTCCTAAAACCAATATTATCAGAAATTCTTTCCAACTCTTCATCTGACTCATCTCCATCACATAAGGCAGTTTCTGAAATATCACAAACTTTATTCTTTGTTGACATGGTCATTGAACTATTTAACTTCTTGCTTAACAAGGCTACGGTTTCATTTGTCTTTTTCTGTTCATTTTGTCTTATCTTGATTTTGTCTTCTTGTTGAAACAAAATCCCAAACACATCATGGATAGATTTTCTAGACAGATTTCTAGTAACCATGTTGTCAGAAAAGCTAGATCATTCATTGCCCAGATTGTTCAGAAACTTGTTAATTTCTAAATTGGATTTTTGAACTCCATTTCTTCTTAAGTCATTCAGAATATTGTTAAATATGATAGGTTTCTGTTATTGATTCCCCCTCTTTATATCTGAAATTTTCATATGTTCCACCACAGATGTTAAGTCTATGGGCTTGAGCTTTAGTACTCCCCTGCATCTGAGCTAATACCTCATCCCACATAGCTTTAGCAGAGGTTAGACTGTCAACTCTGTTGAATATCTCATTTGGTATAGCCATAGTAAGTAGAGTGAGTGCACTTCTATCAACCTAGGCTTGTTCTTTCTCAGCATTACTATACATTCCTGGACTTTTCTTGATCCTTGAAGCAGGAATCTCAGGGGTAGTTTCTGTTCTTGGAACAACTGGAATTTCTACATACATTTCTAGGGGACCATTGATGATAGATTGCCCATGCTTCATCTATTTATCCAAAAATTGAATCATTCGAATGCGCCATTGATGATACTCACTCAAGAACAAAGTAGGTGGTTTAGTTTCAGATCCGATGGAGACGATTTCTTTCGACATCTTGATTTTCATGATCGTAAATTCACTTAAGTTTAATATTTAAAAAAGGATTCGAGACAATTTTGAATATATCGATCAAGAATTTCAAGAAGTTGTCAGATGTGACAGTTCTTAACAGAATTATCAAATAGATGAATTGTCTCTGATACCAATTGTTAGATCCCAAATATCAAAAAGTAGAAAGAAAATAGAATATAGAACAAGAATCATAGCAAGGAAGTCGGATGTAGTATTGATATTGACAAAGTTACACAGATATGTCTTTACAGCACAAAAGATCTATGAACATTAGTTCTAACAAACTAACTATCCTTCTATTTATATACAATAGGAAATGCTAAAGTGACAGTACATTACATGACAGACATACAGAAGTAAGGTCAGAACTACTTCTGAACATCTTCAGAAGTTCTGAAGTAGCCACTTCAGAAGTTATGCCTTAGGCTTATCTTTACTTTAGTCATTCTGTCTTTGGACTTCTTAGCTTCTGAGCTTTCTATCTTTATCTCTTCAGAACCACTTCAGATCTGAGGCTTCAGAACCAAGACTTCTTTGAAGTTATCTTATGATCTGTATCAATTGCCATTGATAGGACCCAAACAATCAAGATATCAATATATGAAAAGATTATAACAGGAATGATAGTAGCCAAATGTAATTTGTATTGATTGAATGTATTGTATACATAATATATCTTTACAAGGTATATGAAAACATTAGTTCTAACAATCTAACTAACTATCTATTTATACATACAATAGAAAGACTAAAGTGACAAGACATTCACAACAGACAAGTTCAGAATTGGTTCTGAACTCCTTCAGAACTTCTTCAGAAGTGTCTTCAGAACTTCTTCAGAAGTGTCTTCAGAACTTCTTCAGAACCTCTTCAGAAGTGTCTTCAGAACTTCTTCAGATCTTTTTCACTTTAAGAACCCAGTTCCTTTTGAAGCTATTATGATATTTCTATCAATCTCCCCGTTAGCTTCAAAAGTTCAGATCATACTTCCAGAAATTCAGAATTTCTCTTACATCCTTCAGAATTAGTCTTCTGTATTCTAGTAAGGATTCAACAACTCTAATAATTTCTTTTGCAAGTATCTTGTGCTTCTCCCAATCTTCATTGCTAAGATTCTTTGGTCTTCTATTCTGTCTTTTTACCAAACGATCTCTGATTGCCATGAGAGTTCCATTGCAACATTTCTGGAGTTCTTCAAATCTCACAAATAATAGTTCATGAAAGCATTTACAAACGAAGCCAGGAGGATGAAGTACTAAAGTGCTCTTCTTCAAATTCTGAATATCTGGTAGACTTAGATTTGGTTTGCTTAAGTGTACTTGCTTCTTGTTTAGAACATAAGCAACCTGGAAATCAGTCTTTGCAGCCCATATAAATTCTCTGTATAATCCATCTCTAAGCACTGGAAAAGATTTTCTGAACTTGGTAATTGAGTCATGGAAGGGATAAAGACTTCTGTATACTCTTAGAAGATCTCTGAGATGAACATTCTGAAAGTCAGCTTCAGAAAAGGTAGAAATTTCACCATTTTGTCGCTCAACAGTAAAGAATGCATATTTGTAATTATGTCTTGTCTTCAAATCAGTATTAATCACTTTGATCACAGGACTTTCTTTTCTTGCTTCATTGATTGGAATCCTTATCTTTCTGATGATGTCTGAGTATCATTGTTTCCAACCAAAAGACTTTTGAATCCAGCAATCTATATAGTTGAATTTTTGTTCATATTCCATGAACATTTCTGGATGAAAATATTCAAGGAACATAGTGAAAGCACTTTCTTCAATTCTTTGTACTTGTAGTTGTTCCTCTTCAGATATTTGCTTTTCAGGAACCAACTCTTCAGAAATATTTTCAAGAACTTCTTCCTTTTCTTTTTCTTTTTCCTTTTGTCTTTCTTCTGAACTTTCAACATTCAGAGTGTACTTCTAAATTTCTTCCATATCTTGTCTCTTTGTATGAATCTTGAAGTCGTACGCATCACTTAGTAGATAATCTGCTCCTTTTATCTTGTTTACTTTCTTGTGACCAGCTAGATAACTCTTTCTCACAAATTCTATAAAATGTATTGTTTCTTTGATTAGATAGACAATTTCTTCTTTGATGTCAGATTCTTCAATAAAATCTGTCATGTAGTTCAGAAACCATTTGAGTGAGGATGTAGAATACTTTGGAATATCAGATACAACAAATGTCTTAGAGACTTCTTCAACAAGATACATGAACCCAATATCTGGATTAGTAAACAATCTCTTCAGCCCAAACCATTCAATATATATAGGTTCCAACAGATTTACTGTGTTAAGTCTATATTCCAAAGCCAACTGAAAATCATGCTTTATGAGATTCCTTATATATATTCCCAAGATTCTTCTAATCTCTGAGACTAACACAGATTCACCTGAGTTAACACAAAAAGATAAGGTTGCCAACTTATCTTGTAGTCTTAGCTTGAAAACATCAAACTGAGTAAATTCACACAGAGTACCATCTCTTCTTTCTGCTCCAAATCTGAATATAGTCAAATCATTCTGAACTGATTTTGATATGCATCTGATCTTTTTTATTAAAGTTGAATCATGAAAATTACGAACACCATGATTCTGAATAAAGTTCTTTACTTGAACAATATGATCTTCAGACCATTCATCATTCAGAAAGTCTTCCAACTTTGCAAACTTCATACTTCTTTTGTACATGAAGCAATAAGTGTCTTCAGGAAATATCAGACTGCTTTCTCCAGAAATAAGTATATTTTCCTTTTCAAACACTTGATCCAATACAGGTTCTTCAAGTATTGGAAGATATATCTTAGGAATGATAATGCAAGGTCTGACTTCAAATTTTCCTGAGAAAGCAATTAAGATTTCATCAACAATTTCAACTCCTTCTAAATGAGCTAAATCAAATTCCAATTCAACTCTTTCATCTGGTTGTTCAAGAAAATTTCTGAAGATAGAAAATCTGTTGTCCAAAAGTCTACACTCCAGACTTCTTGGATAATTCAGAAAGACATGCACCCAACAGAATTGATTCAGAATATCCCATAATCTTTCAGAAGCACTTCTGAACTCTTCACTCAGAAGTTGTTGAGGTTTCCAAATTACTAAATCTTTTATTTCATTTGAGCTTTCTCCCATATTTACATCAATCATATCTTCTTCAAACATGATCACATCAGAAAGATCACTTGGTTCTCCAATAACATCTTCAAAAGCAAGGTATTCCCTTAGCATTTCTTCATTAGAGTCTGGAATTATATCTGTGTTATCTGAGCCCAAGTTACCTTCAGAATCAAGAGACAACTTTTCTGTTTCATACCCTTCTTCTATCATTTCTTCAGAAGAATGATCATTTATCTCTTGTACCTCATGTTCTGCAGATAAAATATCTTCTATGGCTTCTGAGACTTATTTGATTCTTCACCAATATTCTGAGTATCTTCAGAGGTTTTCTCAGTATTTTGAACTTGATCATTTACATTAGATTCTGGTTCAGATACTCTCTGTCTTTTCTCCCCCTCTTGATTATCAGGATCCTGATCATCAAGACTCCTTTTAAAAGTATCTGATTGAGATCTGAATTCCAGAGCAGATAATCTTGTGCTTAATTCTGATTGAGAACTCTGAATGGATGAAAGTTGATTGAGAATTTGAGAAATATCATCTTTAGTTGCATAAGCTTGTGGAGCAGAAGAAGAAGAAGGCTGAGAAGCTTTCAAAGAAGAAACAGAGGAAGCCACTTCAGAAAAAGCTAACAAAAGTGCTTGTTTAAACAAATGAAGATCATTAGAAGATTTGCGATGAAAGTCATTCAGCTTGTTAACCAAATTTTCCCCATGTTGATCCAACCTAACCTCCAACACCTTTTTGGTAGAATCCGTCAAATCCTTGATGTCCTTCTGAATCTTTGCAAATTCAGAAGTACAAAGATCTTTGAATCTGTGAATTTAGAAGATGTGGGTAAGTTGCCAAGATCAACAGATGAACTTGGTTTCAGACCTTCAAAAGAAGGTTGGCCTGTATGAGCCACAAAGGCATCATGAACCACATTTGATTCTGTGAATGGAGCTTTTGTGATGTTCACCCCACCAGGACTTCCAACTAATCCTTGATATCCAAAGATTGGAATATCTATAGTTGTTGATGCAATGTGACAAACACTTTGCTTAGGAACATCTGAAAGATGTGTGCTTGTGTGAATGGATGCCACATTAAGTGGTTCAGAAGGCTCAAAGTTGAGTGGACACTCAGACTCAATGTGCCCAAAACTGTGAAGGGGGACATATATCCTTCATTTTCAACAAAAGAAACCTCCAATTGGGGTCCTAATGGATTTTAAGCTGCTTGCCCCATTTGTGTTGTTGAAACACCCTTCTGTTGAGAGATGGGTGAGTGGCTGGGGGGGTTAACCAAGGTTGCCATGGGCTCACTGGCTGTTTCAATATTATCCACCAAAGAATGTGGAATAATAGTAGATGTGGGTGCCCGGCTTGTAACATGTGGTTCACAGGTTTATTTTTCTTGTACCTGTGTTCTCCCCTCATCAATTCTTTTTCTTACCCTTCTACCCTGTCTCTCATTTACATTTTTCCTCTTCACTCTTTGAGGTTGTTCACCCCCTTGAACAACCTCCCCTCTCTTTCTAATAATGCTAGACTCCCTTGCATGATCACCACTCTGGTTTGAATCAAGGGAAGGGACTACTGGTTGAGGTAATCCCATAGATTCTAAATGCTCACTCCCAATCCTAGTTGGTGTACTTACAAGTTCAAGTAAATGAGAAGGAAGTGGAACTGTTTTGGAAAAGTAAGTTTTGCATTTGCAGGTCTTAAGCTATCCATAGTGAAAATAGGAACATGTACCTCATGAGCTAGAACAGGAATTTTTGAGACAGCCTTCATTGCTCCTTTAATAAGTGTTTGAAGAAATCTCTGAAAAGGTATATAGTTGAGTGTAGACTTCTTCAAAATGGCAAGTTTGAGTTCATCAAAGATGAGACTAGCATAATCATAGTGTTTGTTGAAGGCAACACCATGAAAGATAATCCTCCCATTTGCTGAAGCTTGGTCTAAACTTGAGCTCTTCCCAGATAGGTAGGTATTCAGAATGGAAAACAAGCAATACCAAATTGGAGGTAAACATTTTCTTCTAAAAGAGCTCAGAGCACTAAGGTTTTTAGAGTAACCTAAGCTCATAAAATCTGAGATCATCTCTGATGAGGATGGAATTGAGTCATAACAGGTTTTCCCAAGAACCTCATCTGGTTTTGGCAAATAGTGAAGGCTTCTAATGTCATCTACAGATATACAAACTTTGTAGGCATGAACATAAGAGACAATTTCATCATCAGTTTCATCTACCTCAGCATAATGCCAGAATTGTTGAAGATAAGAAGCAGGAACAGAGAATTTCCTTGAAAGGAGAGTGCGCAGGGGATGTTTCTTCATAATTTTAATCAACATTACTTGATCATCAATGAAGTCTTTGGATTTGAAGTTCAGTGCACAGTTATTTCTTTTGATGTCAAGTAATTTCTCAGCAGGTACATAGAGTTTGGACAGGTCACCACTTTCAGCAGGAGTCTGGGATTCACTTTTAGCAACATTTGATTCAGAAACAACATCAATGGGTGTATTCTGTGTTTCCCCAATTTTAGCAGTTGTCCGGTTAGGGTTAGGGTTAATGATAGTGTTTGAAGGTCCGGCTTGATGAGTTGCAGTTGTGGCTGTGTCATGAAGCATTTGATCATCACTTAGTGGGATTTCCATTGATCCAACCATTAATTTTTGAGGCACAATCTTGAACGAAGCATCACTTGATGATCCAGTGTTATAGTTGGAACTCGAGGAAGTAGAAATCATGGTTTTTGAAGTAGACATGATGTAGAAAAAACACGGATTGGTAACAGAAAGATGATCAATAAACACAGAAAGATTTCTCAGAGAAAAATTGCTAAAAGAATGAAGATGATGAGGAATCCATTGATTTATATGATCGGATAAGCTTTGAAGGACACGTGGCCAAAAAGTAAATGTGACTAGAGTAGTAATCATCATTTATTAAGAGAAATGAACCGTTTAATGGTCGTGTTTAAGAGAAATACAATGAAATTAAAACACGTGGCATACGCTTAAATGAAAAATCAACGGGAAGTTTTAGTTCTGAGAACAAGTTCAAAAACTTCAGAAGTTGTTCAGAACTTCTGATAAAAAGTTCAGAAGTCTAAAAGAAAGAATTCAGAAGAACCGCAGAATTTTTAAGTGAACTTCAGAACTAAACTTGGGTCATCTTAGAAGACGAAAAAGTATTTAAAAATATAAACTTCTGAAAAATATAAAACATTTTGAGAATTCAGAATTAGATTTGAACAAATAGAAAACTGTTTTAATCTAAGGAAGCTTGTTCATACTTCTTAGATATAAAGTGCAAGACTTTATTTCACCAATGTAGAGTTGTTATGTAGGAAAGGGTAGTAGAGAAATTTGAAATTAATAACACTCCCCCTTGAATCACTAGCAATTATGATTCTCCCCCTTAATTATTGCAACTTTATCAAAGAATCAATCAAATATTAGTGAAATGAGAAAAAAAATGAAAAGTATTAAAATACAATCAACCTAGTTACGGAAGAGATATACTTCTGAGTTTGAAAAGTAGCAAAAATCTGAATGTTAAACTTCAGAATATACAAAGTAATTCTGAAGAGCAAAGTTTTCAGAATTTGATAAAAAAAAAACTTCAGAATGTAACTTCTAGAGTATAGGTGATGTATAATACTTACATAGACATGTTCATCATGCCCAATTTACTTACCAAGAAGTTAAATCGTTTTTCATCAAGTGCTTTGGTAAATAAATCAGCTAAGCGATAACTCTCCGAACAAAAAACATTTCAATATTACCTTTTTCCACATGATCTTTGATAAAATGATATCTTACATCAATGTGCTTGGTTTTTGAATGCTGAACAGGATTGGCAGTGATGGCTATGGCACTCTTTGAATCACAATACAAATGAATCTTTTTGAAAGTGTAACCATAGTCTTTTAGTTGAATTTGCATCCAGATCACTTGTGAGCAACATATTGCAGCTGCTACATATTCAGCTTCTACTGTAGAAGTAGAAACACAATTTTGTTTCTTTGAAGACCAGCTGACTAGTCTATCACCTAGAAACTGACATGATCCAGAAGTGCTTTTCCTGTCTAATTTGCAACCACCATGATCTCGTATCCGTAAATCGTTAGTTCAAAACTAGAATCCTTAGAATACCAAAGTCCTAATGAAGGAGAACCTTTTAGGTATCTAAGTATTCTTTTTGCAGCTAGAAGGTGTTATTCCTTAGGATTAGCTTGATATCTGGCACAAATACATGTAGCAAACATTATATCTGGTCTACTAGCAGTTAAGTAAAGCAAAGATCCAATTATGCCTCTCTACTTTTTCTGATCAACAGATTTTCCATTTAGATCAGGTTCTAGCTTAGTGGCAGTAGCCATTGGAGTTTGAATACTTGAACAAACAGTCATGTCAAACTTCTTAAGTAAGTCAGAAACATACTTACATTGATTAATGAATATGCCAGTGGGAAGTTGTTTAACTTGAAGACCAAGGAAAAATGTCAACTCTCTCATCATACTCATTTCAAATTCTGTTTGCATGATTTTCTCAAAATTTCTACAAAATTTTGGATTAGTAGAAGCAAATATAATATCATCTACATAGATTTGTATCAAAATCATATCATCACCCTCCTTTTTCAGAAATAAAGTTGTATCAACAGTACCTCTTTTGAATTTGGAATTCAGAAGAAAAGTTGTAAGAGTATCATACCATGCTCTTGGTGCTTGTTTAAGTCCATATAAGGCTTTGTCTAATATGTAAACATGATCTGGGAACTCTTTGCTTACAAAGCCTTCTGGTTGTTCAACATACACTTCTTCATGTAAAATACCATTCAGAAATGCACATTTTACATCCATTTGAAATACCTTCATGTTTTTATGAGCAGCATAGGCAAGAAAGATTCGAATGGCCTCTAATCTGGCAACTGGAGCAAAGGTTTCATCATAATCAATTCGTTCTTGTTGACAATACCCTTAGCTACAAGTCTTGCCTTGTTTCTTACAACAATTCCATTTTCATCCTTTTTATTTCTGAACACCCATTTTGTGCCAATGACAGATTTACCTTTTGGCTTTGGTATCAATCTCCAGACTTTGTTTCTTTCAAATTGATTTAACTCATCCTGCATGGCTAAAATCCAGTCTGGATCTTGAAGTGCTTCATATGGCTTTTTGGGTTCCATGCTGCTTAAAAAATTAACATACAGACACTTATTTGCTGTTGCAGATCTTGTTTGAACACCTTTTGATGCATCTCCAATTATTTGATGAACTGGATGACTAGATGTCCATTTGTTCACATTTGGCAATGGTTGAACAGATGAAACATTATTCAGAGAATCATAATCATCAGTAATTGCTGGACTTTCAGTATCATGATTGATAGCTGAATGTAAATCTGAAGACTCCCCCTCAAATGGAAAAATCTGAATTGGTTCAGAACTGTGAGGTTCATGGTCAGAAATAGTTTGAACCGGTTCAGAAACAACTTGAATTGGTTCAGAAGTTGTATTTTCAGAAGTTGGAAGTTCTGAATTTGAGGTAGAGAGTTGTGGTGCTGATGTATTTGAAATCTGTATTTCTGAAATGTCTTGATCATTTGAATTTCTGAGTAGAGAAGGATTTTGATAATGCGAGAGACGATTCTGAAATATCAAATAAGTCTTGACATAAATTGTCTAAATTGGATTTAAGTAAAGTTTGAGATGCAGAAGTAGAGTTTGTGTGATTATGTTCTGAGTCCAAACTTATGTGCAAGTTCTGAACTGTTTTGTTCAGAAGTCATTGTTGGCTCATGAAATCTGACATTTGTAGTCTTAATGATTCTTTGAGTTCCTTTAATGAGTACTCTATAAGCTTTGGATCTTTGAGAGTAACCAACAAAGATACCAGCTACACCTTTTGGTGCAAATTTGTCAAGATGTGGAGTATCATTCTTTAGAAAACACCTGCAACCAAAGATTTTAAAATAATCAATAGAGGGTTTTCTTTGTTTTAACAATTCATAAGGAGTTTTAAGAAATTTTCTGTTTAGAATGGTTACGTTACCGAGTAAAACAAGCGGTAGCAATTGCTTCGCCCAAAGAGACGAGAGGAAGTTACGAATATGCAAGCATGGTTCTTGCAGCCTCTACCAAAGTTCTATTCTTTCTTTCAACTACCCCATTTTGTTGAGGAGTTCTTGCAGCGGAAAAATTATGTGAAATACCAACAGATTCCAAAAAATTCTGAAGTGTAGAATTAGTAAATTATGTTCCATTGTCACTTCTGATCTTTTGAATTGGGAGTTGAAGAAGAACTTGAATCTTCTTCAGAAAGGGTATCAGTCTTTCAGAAGTATCAGATTTGAGTCTCAGAAATTCAATCCATGTATATCTTGTATATTCATCTACTATAACAAGAATGTATTTCTTTCCCCCCATGCTTTGAGTTTTCATTGGGCCATACAAATCCATATGTAGCATTTCAAGTGGAGCTGTGCATGAAGATATCATTTTCAGAGGATGAGAACTTCTTTTGATCTTCCCTAGTTCACATGCAGAACAAAGAGAGTTTTTTTCAAATCTGATCTTTGGTAGTCCTCTTACAGATTGATGTTTGCCTAGTTCAGAAATGGCTTTGAAGTTCAGATGTGACATTCTTCTGTGCCAAAGCCAACTATCATTTTTCATTGATGTAGACATATAACATACACATTGTAGTTGACCAGTTGCAGTGAATGTTGCTGTGTAGATATCTCCATCTCTATAAGTAGTTAATTCATTTTTGTTTGTTGTACTCAGAAAATGACAATAATCTATGTCGAAATTAACCTTCCAGTATTTGTCACAGAATTGACTAATACTGAAAAGATTATGTCTTAGTCCCTCAACATAGAAAACTTTCATTACTTTCACATCTCCTTTAATGAAAGTGCCATATCCTCTTACATATCTCTTTGCATTGTTTCCAAAACTAATTGTTCCTCCATATCTTTCATGATAATCAGTTAGTAGTTCTTTGAAAGGTGTCATGTGTCTTGAACATCCAGAATCTAAGACCCACACATGACATATCTGCAAAAGAGATTATTAAGTTTTAGGTACCCATTTAAGAATGGTCCTTTTTGATTAGTAATAAAATTTGAAGTTCTGTTCTTTTTCTTCAGATGTTTCAACTCAGAAGTTTGTTCAGAACTTTGAGATTTATCTTTATTTCTATTTCTTTGTTTAATTGAATTTGTCAAGTGGAGCTTTGCATGAAGATAGCATTTTCAGAGGATGAGAACTTCTTTTGATCTTCCCTAGTTCACATGCAGAACAAAGAGAGTTCTTTTCAAATCTGATCTTTGGTAGTCCTCTTACAGATTGATGTTTGCCTAGTTCAGAAATGGCTTTGAAGTTCAAATGTGACATTCTTCTGTGCCAAAGCCAACTATCATTTTTCATTGATGTAGACATATAACATACACCTTGTAGTTGACCAGTTGCACTGAATGTTGCTGTGTAGATATCTCCATCTCTATAAGCAGTTAATTCATTTTTGTTTGTTGTACTCAGAACATGACAATAATCTATGTCAAAATTAACCTTCCAGTATTTCTCACAAAATTGACTAATACTGAAAAGATTATGTCTTAGTCCCTCAACATAGAAAACTTTCATTACTTTCACATCTCCTTTAATGAAAGTGCCATATCCTCTTACATATCCCTTTGCATTGTTTCCAAAACTAACTGTTCCTCCATATCTTTCATGATAATCAGTTAGTAGTTCTTTGAAAGGTGTCATGTGTCTTGAACATCCAGAATCTAAGACCCACACATGACATATCTGCAAAAGAGATTATTGAGTTTTAGGTACCCATTTCAGAATGGGCCCTTTGGGATTAGTAATAAAATTTGAATTTCTGAACTTTTTCTTCAGATGTATCAACTCAGAAGTTTTATCAAACCTTTGAGATTTATCTGTATTTTTATTTCTTTGTTTAATTGAATTTGTCAATGTAGCCAAACATTTCTGAAAAGATTTCATCAAATTTCTTTTGTTTGTTTTGGAGTTAAGAAGAAAATTATGATGACCACAATTAATACAGTGAATATGATTCTTTAATGTATTTACAACAGTATTAGACATATAAGAATCAATAACATTTGATTTTTCAACAAAAATTCTTTTATTCACTTTCTTTGTTTTAGGTACATCATTTTTCTGTAAAAATGAAAAACTTTCTAATTTTTCAATCTTTGACAGTCTTTCATCTTTCTTTCTCCATACTAAAGTAGATAGCTCTGTAAAAGATAAGAAATGAGGATTAATATAAGAAATTATTTTGTTCACTTTAGGTTTATCTTCAGATTTTGTGTTAATTTTCTGAACTTCAGAGAGAGAATTTGAGGATTGTCCTTGTTCAAAAATTTTAACTCTGGTGTGAAAGTTAGAAGATGTTACTGAACATGGTGTTGTATTTGATGATATGTTTGTATTAGTAGGAGAAAAATTTGAATTCTGATATTCTGGTTTTAATTTTTCTCCTTCAGTCATACATGATTGAGATTTATAAACCAAACAGCCATTTTTGTCGATGACTTGCACCATGTGATCATTATCATCTTCTGAATCAGAAGCATTTATTAGATCTGAAAACTTATTATGAGTCATACTTTTTGCAAAAATATTTGAATTTTTTGTTGTTGTAGACTCATTATCAGAATTATCAAAAAATATATTGGAATTCTCATCAATATCTTCTGAGGATTCAATATCTGAGAATTCATCATATTTTTCTTCATGTTTTGATTTATTATCAGAAGTATCTTCTGAAATGTTTTCACAATTGCATTCAGAAGTAACTTCAGAAACAGTTTCAGACTTAACAATTACTTCTGATATTTCTTCAGAAATAATAATTGATTCAGAAGATTTACAAATATTTGGAATTATATTCATTTCTTCTGTTTCAGAGATACTTTCTGGTTCAGCAGTTTTTAAGATGTGTTTCTTCTGAAAACAAAGTCTCTGATTTTATAAAAGTAATTCTTTCAGGCAATGAATGGTTTACAGGTTTGGAAATGATGTCAGTATTTGATTCATTGAAAATTTTCATTTTAGAATAATCATACAAGTTTGTAGGTGCCTTTTTTAAAATCTGATTGTCATTATATCCTAAGCCTGCTTTTATATTGTAAAATTTTGAGTTTTGAGCCTGACTAGTTAAAATATTCAGAGTTTGTTCAGTTTGTCCTCTTTTAAAATTTAAATCTTCCAATTCCTCAATCTTTTTATAAAGATCAAGTCTCTCTTGATTCAGAAAATTCATTTTAACATTTAGAATTTCCTTTTCAGATTTTTCATTTATAACTTCTTTTTGTAAACTATCCATTTTTTCTTTTAAAACAAGTTTTTCTTCAGAAATTTTTTCAAGAATCTGTTCAGCTGCTTGACAATTTTCTTTATATATTTGACTTTCAGCTCTGAATTGATTGACCAAAATTCTTTCACCTTTAATTCTGTTTCTGAGTGTTTCAAATTCAGAAAACATATTTTGAAATTGATTTGTCATTTCTGAATCTTTAGTATTAATTTCAGAATTTTGTTCAGAAGATGAAGAAGATACCTCAGTGTCTTGTTTGTCCTTTTCTGGATCCATTTGACACATGTAGCAATTGGTTGCATAGTGAGCAACTTCTTCATCATCATCTCCATCACTCCAGTTTAACCAGTCTTCTTCATACTTGGTTACTAGAGCAGGATTAAGCTCCTTTTTCTTTGCTAATAGATGCTTCTTCTCATAATAACCTGAATTTTTTACTTTTGGCATCTTGCATTGTCTAGCATAATGTCCAGGCTTTCCACAGTTGAAGCATCTTACTGGTTCAGATGTTTCAGATTGACCAGCCTCTTGACCCTTCTTAGGTCCAACTTCAGATCTAGGTTTATTCTGATATTTTTGATTGTATCTTTGTTTGAATTGCCTTGTCATGAAAGCAATATTATCATAAATCCTTTTAAGCTCTTCATCTGATTCATCCCCATCACACACTGTTATCTCTGGGATCTCACAAACTTTCTTGGTAGCTATGTTTAAAGAATTATTGTAGTTCTTGCTCAGAAGGGCAACTGTTTCTTGTGTCTTCTTTTGTTCATATTGTCTAACTTTGATCTTGTCCTCCTGTTGGAACAAAATGCCATAGACATCATGAATTGTTTTTCTAGACAAGTTCCTAGTTACCATATTATCTGAAAAACTTGACCATTCATTTCCCAAGATTGTTCATAAATTTGTTGTTTATCTCAGAATTTGATTTCTGAACACCATTTCTTCTTAGATCATTCAGAATGTTATTGAATCTATGATATGTATCAGTGATAGATTCATTTTCTTTGTATCTGAAATTTTCATATGTTCCTACACAGATATTTAATCTTTGTGCTTGAGCCTTTGTACTTCCTTGCATCTGAGCTTCTACTTCATCCCACATGGCTTTTGCTGAAGTTAAACTATCAACCCTATTGAATATCTCATTAGGTATTGCCATGGTGAGTAAAGTTAATGCTCTTCTATAAACTTTCATTTGAGCCTTTTCAGCTGGATTATACATTCCAGGACTCTTCTTGATTCTTGATGCAGGGATTTCAGGGGTGGATTCGGTTAAGGAACTCGTCGAATCTCAACAAATACCTCTACTGGGCCATTTGTGATAGATTGCATTAAGGCTTCATCTATGTTATCCAAGAATTGAATCATTCTAATTCTCCGTTGATGATATTCCCTAAGAAGAGAGTTGGTGGTTTCGTTTCAGATCCGATTGAGACTATTTCTTTAGACATCTTTGATTATTAGAAGATCGAGAATTCACCTGTATTGAATTTGAATTTTGTAGATCAAGAACACCAAAAACTGTCAGATCTGACAAGTTCTTTCACAAATCTTCTTCAAGAACAGATGAATTGGCTCTGATACCAATTGATAGGACCCAAACAATCAAGATATCAATATATGAAAAGATTATAACAGGAATGATAGTAGCCAAATGTAATTTGTATTGATTGAATGTACTGTATACAGAATATATCTTTACAAGGTGTATGAAAACATTAGTTCTAACAATCTAACTAACTATCTATTTATACATACAATAGAAAGACTAAAGTGACAAGACATTCATAACAGACAAGTTCAGAATTGGTTCTGAACTCCTTTAGAACTTCTTCAGAAGTGTCTTCAGAACTTCTTCAGAACCTCTTCAGAAGTGTCTTCAGAACTTCTTCAGATCTTTTTCACTTTAAGAACCCAGTTACTTTTGAAGCTATTATGATATTTCTATCAGCCATGCAAGAAGAACTTTCTGAGTTTAAAAGAAACAAAGTTTGGAAGCTTGTTCCCAGACCCTCTAACAAAACTGTTATAGGCACCAAATGGGTGTTTCATAACAAGTTAGAAGAAAATAGAACTGTAACCCGCAACAAGGCTTGACTGAGCTAGAGGCAACAAGAGTTCAGATTCCTCCTCATACATCTGAGCTAGAAGCCCCTGTTCCAATCAGGGTGTTTGATGAATTCTCTTTTCTCTCAAAACAAGAAAGAGCAGATGCACTTGAAGCTCAGAGACGAAGGGATGAAGAGATGAAGCAAACGGAAAAAGACTTAAGGATTGCACGTCAGATGATCAGAGAGGAAAATCTAAGAGAAGAAGCGGTGAAGAGGAAAAATGAAGAAAATTTAAAGGTCGTAGAAGCTCTAGCACAAAAGGAACTCACAAGGGACAACCTGAAAATGAATCCGATCGTAGCTCAAGAGAAAATTCTACATGTTCTGAATAAAGAAACTCAAGAAAAAGGTTCAAACATCGTATGTCTGATTCAACCATCACTCGTGCTCCTATCGAACGATACACTTCCAAAAAGAAGGGTCTGAAGGTATTTGTACGAATGTACAGGATTCAAGGAGTGAACGTGTAGAAGCCAAGTTTCTGATGTTTTATGGATACTTTGAACGGCTGGAAATCAGAGATGTCATTCAGCAATCAAAATCCAAATTCAGAGACGTTGTAGAAGGAATTCTTGATCAACTATTGCAGAAGGAATTCTTGATCAAACTAAAAGAAGAAAGTTAAGATCCGATGCTGAAGGAGACCCATCGTCAAGAAGTGAACATGAAACCAAATTCAGCTATGAAAGCGTTCTTGGTCATCTTGAAATCCCTGACATCTCTATGCTCAACACTTCTCTTCCTGAAGCTAGAAGATTCACTGAGCATGAAATCATCCCAATCCCTGAAGCTGGAATGGTCTTTCTTTATAACCAAGGGTTATTAAGGCTTCTCAGAAACAAAGAGATCAGGAAAGCTCCATCAAAACTTATCAAGATCATGTACTACAATTGCTGGTCTACTAATGACCCTATACTACTTCAGAAGAAGATCTATGAGAATGAGCTACGAAGAAGAACAGAGAAACTCTTTGATTAGTCATTAGTTTCTTTTCCTTTGTAACATTTTTCAGTGTATTGTACTTTACCAAACAATTATAATTTCATTCCGTATGTAATTCTTCACATTATTCATTAATGAAATTCAATGAAATACTCTACTCCATCCGTGTACTGAAAAGATCCCTGAAAATAGTAAATGGGACAATGAACAATAGAGTTATATCTTCGTTAAAACAACCTCACTCACTGATATTACATTATGTAATTAAATCAGTGAATGAACTTTATAGCTTTTAAACTCGTAAACTTGAAATTTCATATCTTTATAAATGAAACTCAATTCAGAAAGTAGCTTAGCTGAAAAAAATCTCACAGATTAGTACATAGAATTTTTTACATTAAAATTCTCTAAGTCTTTACTAATCATTTCAAGTTATTTTCCTATGCTGCTTAATCATAATCAAATAGAGGGATATTGTTGATCCAAAACTCCTTTCAGTGATTTGAATATGATTCCTCTCTATACTTAGCGAAAATTCCATATATAAGTTATAGTTCAAGTTCAGCGATAGCACACGCTGATTGCACTCAGCGATCGCTGAACATCAGGAACTCTACCCTTATCTCTGAAGATCTGAAGAACAGCAGTCACACCACAAGTGCATTCAGCGACAGTCAAATACCAAGCTGAAGATAGAGATGAATAGCTAGTGATCTGAAGCGGTTCAGTGATAGCAAAGTGTGAAATCTTGTAAAGCCTCAGCTTTACCTCAGCTACTTCATTCTTGAAGTCTCCGGTTCAGGGATCAAATGAAGCATTCAACAAAGTTATTGTTGATCTTATCCTCGATGCAGAAAAGTCAAAACCTCAACACCTTGTCAGAAAATGACATACGAATTGTCTCTTATGTCCCCATCAAATGTGATTTGGTACTGTTCATAGGTGGCTAAAAGCATGGCCATCCTATTAACCAAATGAGAAACATCCTCCACCTGTTTGACACATGGCATGTACCTTTTGTTTTGCATTAAATAGATGGGAAACCCCTTTCCATCTGTATGCATGCTACTTTCTCTCTCAAAACCTCTATTGCTATTTCTTTCTTTCCATGTGCATCAACTTAGTGATTTCTTTAGTTACAATGGAATAGGTTTTATACTTGTTCTTATTCTGCTTGTAACTGTATATTTGTTTATTTATATAAACTAATTTAAAAACCAAAATCTACTTGTGTTTGTATTCAACCCCCCCCCCTTCTACAAACTGTTCTATATCTTCGACCAACAATCCCTCGTCGCACAGGAACCCCGATACAAAGTTTCCTTGCCAAATGGTTATTCCTAACGCCTTACTCACATATGCTGATCAGAACGCACCAAGTGTGATAGAGTATAGGGACAGACATGGCTTATTGGTCCCTCCACAACCGGAAGGGCCTGCCCAAGAGCATCCCCTTGAGGTAGAAAACATTGTTGGTGAGGGTCCTAGAATAGAAGAGCAGGTCCAGGATCAAGGGGATCCTGAACAGGAAATTGAGCGACAATATGAAGTGAGGCGACTTGTAGTGGGATGTGCTTCTGATCAGCCCGACATTACCACTACCACACCCATCGTTCCTGTTCCGCCTGCTTCCCGTGCACCAATTGCCACCACCTCTCAACCGACGGCCCGCATTCCACGAATTAAAATTTATGTTCACCGTCGACCTACACGCCGACCAACATCCTCTTCCGAAACTGAAACGGAAGACAACGCCACCCTAGATATGCATGACAGTTCCGAAGATCTACCCAAGCCTTGTCATATAAGAATCTCGACTGTCGATGTTGTCCTAAATCGCATAGGCCGACAACCGTCTATTCAAGAGACTTCGTCCTAAAGCACGGAATCTGACTCCGTTGCTCACGACTTTTAACAATCTGAACCCCTTTTTGAGCCTAATTTTGGAGATATAAGGAGAGCGGACGAGGTCATAGTTGAAAATATTGATGTGAGTTTGAGTGATGGACCGCAAAATATACAAGAGCGTAAGCAACCTGAACCCACTAGTCGGGTAATCGCGTCCTCTATCGACACTCATCCGTTGGGTGCCAATATTGGAAAAGACGCGGTGGACCCAGCAGCGCAAGTGCACGCCCCAACCGCCCACTCCGAAGTCTCACAAAAGACGACGGTTTCATCTATTTTTGCAGATTTAGCTCTTCATCTAGCGGGTCTCTAATCGGGAGTCCAAGCGATTGAAAATAGAAGGCCCACTCTGCAGTCTCCGACTTCATTTCCATGCACATCGAGTCTAGAGCCACCTAGGACACAAGAGTCAATACACACCATTGATCTTCGTGACATGGTCGGAACTTCCATAGTGATGTCATATATTGACATTCCACGAAGATTGGATGGAAATCCTACCAGTGCTAATATCATGCCAACACTGAACGTAGGTCCCTCGGTTGATTCAACTGTGGTGACATAAAGTGCTCTATGTGACCCTGGTTTTACCCATACAGGTTCTGCCCCCCATGACAGTCACCATCACCCCCGAGGTTCGGAAATATGTTGAAAATGCTATTAAGCGAGCCAAGAACTATATGAGAGAACAAGTCGATCGAATGGCAAGTCTGTCAAAAGGAAAATCTGCTGCTGAAGTTATCACTGATTCTGTGCCGCAAAGATCTTCGAATTCACGGCCCTCGCAAGCAAGCACAAACCGGTCACCGCCTCCATTGCCACCTCGTGATTCGACTTCTTCTGATGACTTTCGACAACCGCCTCCCCCGCCTTATCAATCCTAGTTCAGCAACGACGAGTTAATGTCCATGTTGTATGTTAACCTTATTGCTTAAGCCGAAGCCGTCGGTATGACTAAAGACGACCTAGCGGGTCTCCTTCGTCGAAACCTATAAATCCCTACATTTACCCACATCGAGTTCAATTGTTTCAAATCCGAGGTTCAAAAGGATCTTCCTGAAATAAAGAAGAAAATGCAGAACTACGAGGAAAACATTCTTGGTGCAATCACTGCACTAAGGACCAAAATCCGTCAAAGTTGTCATCTGAAACCATCAGCTCGTAGACCTCGGGATGACCAGGACGATCCGGAAGGTCGAAATCACCCTAAGAGGGAGAAACGTAGACATACTTCTGAAACACAACCATCTACCGCAGCTCCAACTCGAGTTATTCAAACACGTCGATCTACTGGTCAAACATCTGCTCCTTCAAGACAACAACAACCATCTGCTCCTTGCCAAAAACAAGAATCAACTCCAAGCTTCAATGTTGAACCAGTTTCTCGAATCGTTGACCCAGATTCCAATGAACCTATCAAAGTGAATGTACAACAACTGCAGCAAGATACAAAAAATGTGTTTCGTGATCCATATGCTCCAGTGTTTGGAGAAGAAGACTACAAAAAGATTCTAAAAGAAAATGAATCCATCGAGCCCACACAAAAGATACTGCTACCACATCAACGCAGGTAAGAAAGGATTATTACTAATCAGAACCCCAAATGGGAAAAAGATCAAATATGAGTTCCTTATCTGGAGGAAACAAAGAAGAAGTTGTTTGTAGAAAAGAAAGAAACTGAAGATTTGGCTCGGATTCATCGTTTCACGGAAATGACTCTTGAAGAACATACTGAATACTTGTTTGTGCTCAGAAACAAGGCACAACGAAAGGAAAAAGTCTATTCAAACAAACTAATCACAATCATCAGAGAAATCAGCTATGATCACCTATTTCAAGTAAAATTTCTTACATTTTGAGTTATAAGAGAAGATGCCAAGGAATACTATTTTACTGAAGGTGATTTACCGAGTCTGGATATATATGATGTGGAATTCCTATATCTTAAGCTGAGAGATAAGAAAGGGAGATCAAGAGATGAGCAAAGAGCATTAAGAGCCATCGTCAGATTTGTTTAGAAAGAAATACGTTACAACTATCTGCACGATTTCCAAAAAGGTCTTGAAAGCAAACAAATGAAGATTTATCTAACAAATCCGAATCAAGAAATCGACAAACTCGACCATCTCAATGTTCTCACTATTCTCCAAATGCTAGTTCATGCGTTAGTCTATCTAAATGGAAAAGGCACCAAACGATCCTTGTGCTTCAATGAAATTGCAGCATATTGTGATGGTACATTGAAAGGAATTCGAATGAAGTTGACTGCCTAAATAAGTTCAGATCAAAAAGGAACAAATAAACTTCAAGGTGATCAGCACGTAAAGATTTTGGATGCTATGATTCTCATCGACAAACGACTTGAGTACCGATAGACTCTAAGAAGATTTGAAGGCATGATTGAGCTCAAAACTTGAAGTCTAAGTTTGTCATAAAGGGGAGATTGTTAGGACTTTATTTTAATTGTGTTAAAAGAAGGAAACTATTCTCTTGATTGTAAAAGGCTAGTGTATAATGCCTTATTCTACTTTCCTTATATCGCTTAGTCCTTTCAATATAAATAAAACCTTAGGGGTCAAGGTAAACAAACATAGGGAGAGAGTTTTACATTGTAATCATGCATTCTATTAGATGTGACATTGTAATCACGATTTTATAAGTAAGATATCCGACATATTATTCTCTCTACATTCATCGTGTTCTTCGTGTTCTTTGCATATTCATACGTACTTGATCATATATGGGATCCACAAGTCTTATCCGAGGGCTAGGGTGAACAGTAACCCTCACATGAAAGGAATTCGAATGAGGTTGACTGCCTAAATAAGTTCAGATCAAAAAGGAACAAAGAAACTTTAAGGTGATCAGCGCGTAAAGATTTTGGATGCTATGATTCTCATCGACAAACGACTTGAGTACCGATAGACTCTAAGAAGATTTGAAGGCATGATTGAGCTCAAAACTTGAAGTCTAAGTTTGTCATAAAGGGGAGATTGTTAGGACTTTATTTTAATTGTGTCAAAAGAAGGAAACTATTCTCTTGATTGTAAAAGGCGAGTGTATAATGCCTTATTCTACTTTCCTTATATCGCTTAGTCCTTTCAATATAAATAAAACCTTAGGGGTCAAGGTAAACAAACCTAGGGAGAGAGTTTCACATTGTAATCATGCATTCTATTAGATGTGACATTGTAATCACAATTTTATAAGTAAGATATCCGACATATTATTCTCTCTACATTCATCATGTTCTTCGTGTTCTTTGCATATTCATACGTACTTGATCATATATGGGATCCACAAGTCTTATCCGAGGGCTAGGGTGAACAGTAACCCTCACATGACCTTCATCCGAGCCTAGCCTAGCTTCGGATAAGCTTATCCGAGCTTCGCATTGTGACATCCGGCAAACCGAGACTCTCAGGTTAGCATCCGATAAGCTTATACAAATGTTAGCATAAAGAAATTACCATGATTAGGACCTAACTAGAATAGTTAAAGCATAAATTGCTAGGATTTCCGGTAGTTGCTTAGAGAACCCGATTACGGTCTGTAACGGACCAAATCATCTTATAAAATTCCAAACGCGTCAACTAACACTAAGTTTATATAAAAACATATTGTTTTCTTTTCATAAAACATAAATTCTACTTTAAAATTTATTAACCAAAGCATAAGAACGTGTTTTAGGGTTTTTACCTCAAATACTTTGCAAATTGTTAAAATTTGGACTACAATTGTTTAAATTATAGGCTTTTATTTAGTAAAAAAAAAATTAGAACATGGGTTGCGCCCCATGTGGCTGGCCTCCCCCTTCCTCCCATCACACTCCTCATACAAAAACCCTAATTTCTTCCCATTTATCTCATTTCTCAATGTTTTTTCTCTAAAAACCCTTTCTTTTGCTCTCTTCTTCTCTCTACATAATCCAACCAAGAACTCCAACAAAAAACCCTCTAAATTAGAAATTTCTTGAAGAAATTTAAGTTCTTTGATCATCCAAGTAAGGTAAGAACTTCATCTCCACATTTTTCTTTTCAAATTTTGGTTCAAAATTCATTTTTCTACTCTAAAACTTGCTCTTCTTCACACTAGCGATTTTCTCTTGTTCTAAGGGTAGATTACACACCAAGACATGATATACAATAGGTGGTAATCCATGACCCCAATCAATAGAAGTCAATAAAAATATGTAAATCACCTTGCATGTGGGTTTTGTTCTTTTAAAATGGCATTTTGGTGCTGACAGAATACCTGTTGGTACTTCTGTCGCCCATAAGTTTCAAAATATTAGTCCAAATGCTATGAATCTTTTTCTAAAACTTAAGTCTCTGAGTTGGGGTTCTATTCCAAGTGGAATCATACAAAAAAATTAAGTTTTCACCCCTCAATCACTCAGATTAAGTTAGGTATGCAAACAGTAAGTTCAACAGCAGGTAAACTCAACTTTGAACGACCACATATCGTTGGTTATCTATTCAATATGTTTGATTTTTCCTTCTGGAATTTATTTTAATGAGTTATCTTTCAAATGCAACTGGTTTCACTCAAAAATATGAAGATTTGGCAGTTCAACCATCAAAAACAAAATAAGTGTGCAATCTGTCCAAAGCTGATAGATTTGAGTATGCATCTTCAAAAGACCATAACTTATTCAAAACTCATGGAAAAATGGTGATTCTGCTTTCGAAAGATAACCCTATGTGTTTTGGAATCCAATTTCAAACCCTGAAAAATGATGAGTTTAGACCCCTCAAAAAGTTGTAACATTAAAAGGGTGTATATTGAAAAATGATAGAGTTTATCCACTTGTAAAGTATATTGAAGTGGCCATCTTTGAGTCCAAAAGATTCTGCCATCAGAATCTGTTTTCAAAAAGAGGACATTTGGTCAATACTTTATAAATCTTTGAAAATTTTAAGAGAAATAACATGCTTGTGCTATTACTTAAAATCAAGGACTAAATTAGGGCATTTTATAAGATGTGAAGGTGACTACAAGTTGTAGTTTTTAGTTAGACCCGAAAAGTTTATGTTGTATTTCACTCTTATACGAAGAGCGTAGAGCCGGATAAGTAATCAAGCCGCCAAGCTTATTTTTGTTTCCGCTATCATCAAGTGAGTATTCACGGCCCCTTTTACTATGTTAATTACAATTTTTGGTGGAAAAGCACGTTATAAATTGAAATTCATAAATGTTTGATGTTAACGAACATTAAACATGTAAAATGTTTGAATGGGGCACTAAGGCATGTACGCTAGTAGTATGAGTTTGAGTTAAAAATGTTAAATCCCAAATAGGTGACAGTACTAATTAACTCTAAATGAGTCGATAGTTTAGTGGATAGCGCTATTTGAATTGACCATTCCACCTATTACTGACGAGTAGTGGTACACTCTGCTAGTAACACGGGTTCTACACATATGAAATTATTTCACCGCTGAGGTAGTTCGAGAAATATATAGGGCGTAGTTGTCAGAAGGTTTAGTAGTGGCTCAACGCTAATGTTTACTAGAAGTACAAAGTCTCTTGTAATGCTCCTTAAATTGAAATTTCTTACGCGTTTTAAATGCATATTGAATTGCATTTACAATTGATGAAAATTTGTTTGTCGAAATTAAAAACCTGTGAACTCACCAACTCTTTGTAGTTGACCTTGTATTTTAACGTGCTTTTTAGGGGTTAAGAAGGTAAATGATAACGCTTAATTGTGCACAAGTGTCAACATCAATCCAAGACTTTCTATTTAAAAACTTGTTAAGTTAAAATACTACTTCTTTCCGGTTACTATTAAAACTTTGGGTTGTAATTTTCTAACTTTGAATTTACCGTTTTTATGGTTTGAATGAATGGTTGGTGTTCTATATTTCTGATTGCTATGAAACTATGAACTGTCGTACCTTGTGTTTCCGCTTTAGCGGGGTATGACACGCATGGCCTCGGATGACAATGTGTATTTGACCCTCGCATGTGTTGTGCGAAGGTGACTGTTCATCTTTCGGACCGCCTTTGCACCCAATCATCTTGTGACACGTGTCCCTCGAACCCAATCACATCTTGACACGTGTCCCTGTCAGAATTCAGACCGTCCTTATCCATTTGAGTATATATACTTTTCACCTATTTCTTTTTCACTTTTACCTTTTACATTTCAAATTTTAGTCTTTCTCTCTCGATATTCGACTGTTCATCTTCTTTATTTGGGTATATCGATCTCTTCCAAGCTTTCTAGCAAGATTCCTATTCAAGGTTTGTTTTTCGATTTAGATTTAGATTTGGTCCTGATTTATATTCATATATTGGACTTCATATACTCAAATCAGGACAGTTTTAAAAGTTTTTGGAATTTTGAAAGTTTTTGGATTTTGAAAGTTTTTGGATTTGGGACATAGTTATTTAAACTAAATTGGGTTTCATGTAAAATGGGTATGCATAAAAAGTGTTATAAAAGTCTTCATCCGAGCTTTTTCTCTCGTAGTGTCACGCGAAGGCTCTCATAGTGTTATCCGAAGCCTTCCAGACTCAAGATTTTTTCAAATCTTCAAAAAAAATTGTGTGCTAAAAAAATACTAACTTTCTACTTATAGGTTCATTATGGCAGACCAAGGAAATATTTCTGATAATGAACAACCACTAGCATCTCACATATCGTCAGTTCCATCTGTGAATGTTGCAAACCACCGTGATGCTGAACTTTCTGCCGAATCATACAAAAAGGAACTACAAAATTGCAACTTCAAATTGGATTTTCACATGGTGTGTCCACTGCTTTGAGAAAAAATGCAACAGTTCCTTTGATCTATCTCCAGCAATTTTGGCATACATTGAAGTTCCATTCGATTGAAGCTGACCCACACTTTACTGCCATGATTGATCATTAACAATCCTGACTAACACTACTTAGGATTATGAAGACTCAGCTTCAGAAGAAGACCTATGCCGTGACGTTTTGGCATTAGGTTACAATAACGAGCTCACTCACATCAGAAAATTCAAGCGCATGCATCTTCCTCACCTTTGGTGTACCCTTTTCTCGCTTGTCAATCGATGTCTGACTGCAAAATACATAGGCATCATTTAGGGTTGGTGTATTTCCTATAAGATATCTGGGTGTTTCTTTATCTCCCATCCGGCTTCATATAGAAGATTTTAATGGAGTAGTCACAAGGGTGAAAAGCAGAATTCTTAATTGGAAGAATAAGTTTTTTTCTTATGGAGTTAGAAGGCAACTGATATTGTCTGTACTCCAATCACTCCAAGTGTATTGGATGTCAGTTTTTGTCTTTCCTGCGGGAATCATTTTTGAATTAGAAGCTCTGTTTCGTGACTTTCTATGGGCTCACGAAGATTCTGCGAAAGGTATGTGTAAATTGTTGTGGAAAGACGTGTGTAAACCGGAAAAATTGGGTGGTATGGGTTTCAAAAGGCTTGGCATGTGGAATAGGTGCTTGGTTACTAAGCAAATCTCGGATATTCCGACCAACCGGGATACTTTGTGGGTCAGATAGGTTCGTAATCACTATGTCAGGCAGGAGAATTTCTAGTTGTTAAGGAAGAAAGATTTGTGGTCATGGATCTTTAGAAGTATTCTAAGGATTAGGCCATTAATTAGATCTTTCTTTATCACTCAGATCGGAGATGGTTTGGCAACAAATGCTTGGGAAGATATATGGCTGCCCATTGGTCAGCTTAGTGCTCTTATCTCTTACAAAAATATACACAATATGGGGTTCTCAGCGAATGATTCTGTTAGTGATTTCTTAAATACTGTTAGCCATGGTTGGCCGGTGGATATGGTGGTTCTTATTCCTCCTCTTGGTTCATTGGATGTACCAGCTTTATCGAATGATATGGATTCTATACGATGGTTAGGGAGGAATAACGTGCCGACAACCTTTTCTATCAAGGAAGCTTGGAGATCTATGCAATCGTATAGTGGGGAGAAACTTTGGGCAAGAATGGTTTGGTATAAAGCTTATATTCCAAAGCATGCAGTTTGCACCTTGTTAGCTTGTTGGAAGCGTCTTCCTACCCAAGACAGAATTCTGGTTTGGAAACATGATCCCCCGGATATGAAATGCTTGTTGTGTCACCAAAGTTTAGAGACACATGATCACTTGTTTTTTCAGTGTTTCTATTCGAAAGAATGTCTGGATTTAATATCCAATGAAGTTAATCTCTCAAATATTCCAGATAGGTGGGAAGTAACTTTGGAGAGATTTGAGAATGGCAGGTACAAAAACAGGTCTACGTTACAAAGGCTTTCTTTTTCAACTCTTATTTATTATATTTGGAGGGAGAGAAATAGAAGACTGTTTGAGAATAAATCTAAGAGACCGGCGGAGTTGTTTAAAGAGAAGAGGGTCACTACTTTAGGCCGTATGGCGTGGAATAAGAAGAAAAAGCAAATAATCGGAATTCATGGACGAAATTGAGGGCTGGTTCGGTTTGGTGTACTTCTGGGTTTTGTTTCGGCGCCGTTTGTGTAGTATAGTTTTTTCGATTTGTCTTTGTCGGTTTTGGTTGTTGTTTGCTTGGTTTTCATTAGCTGAGCTTTGGTTTTTCTGTTCTTATGTGTGGTGTACCTAGACGATTGTTTTTATTGTTCTTTTAATGGAGGTGCCTGGATTTTTCCGCTGAAAAAAAAACACATAGGCATGGACAAATCCAACATTGCTGTTCTACGTATGTTCCATCGAATCATCTACAACCGGCATTATGATTATGCCAATCTTATGTGGATCGACCTCGTAGAACTTGTGGGAGATAAAGGAACCGGCCGCGGCCGTCAATTTCTTCCGTTTAAGCGTTCCTTCCAGCTCATCATCCGTAGCATGATGACCCAAAACAATGACATCTTTCGTCACACAGGAACCCCACTCGGACCTCACCATGTTCAAAGATATCGCAAGCTCTCCGATACAGAGTTTCCTCGCCAAATGGTTATTCCTGACGCCTTACTCGCATATATTTATCAGAACGTACCAAGTGTGATAGAATATAGGGAGAGACATGGCTTAGTGGTCCCTCCACAACCGTAAGGGCCTTCCCATGAGCCGCCACGTGAGGTAGAAAACATTGTTGGTGAGGGTCCTAGAATAGATAAGCAGGTTCAGGATCAACGGGGTACTGAACATGGAGTTGAGAGACAATATGAAGTGAGGGGGGTTGTAGTGGGAAGTCCTTCTGATCAGCCCACCATTACCACTACCACAACCACCGTTCCTGTTCCGCCTCCTTCCCGTGCACCAATTGCAATCACCTCTCAACCGACGGCCCGGATTCCATGAATTAAAATTCCTGTTCGCTGCTGACCAACACGCCGACCTACATCCTCTTCCGAAACCGTAACGAAAGTCAACGCCCTAGATATGCATGACAGTTCCAAAGATCTACCCGAGACTCGTCATATAAGAATCTCGACTGCCGATGCTGCCCTAAATCGCATAGGCCGACAACTGTCTATTCACTATTCAAGAGACGTCGTCCGAAAGCACGGAATCCGACTCCGTTGCTCACCACTTTCAACAATGTGAACCCCTTTTTGAGCCTAATTTTGGAGATATAAGAAGAGCGGAGGAAGTCACTGTAAAAAATATTGATGTGAGTTTGAGTGATGGAACGCGAAATATACAAGAGCGTGAGCAACTTAAACCCACTAGACGGGTAACCGTGTCCTCTATCAACACTCATCCGTTGGATGCTGATATTGGACAAGACGTCGTTGACGAAGCAGCGCAAGTGCACGCCCCAACCGCCAACTGCGAAGTCTCACAAAAGACGACGGTTTCATCTATTCTTGCAGATTTAGCCCCTTATCATGCAGGTCTCCAATCCGGAGTCCAAGATATTGAATATAGAGGCCCACTCTACAGTCTTCGACTTCATTTGCTTGCACATCGAGTCTAGAGCCACCTAACACACATAAGTCAATACACACCGTTGATCTTCGTGACACCGTCGGAACTTCCATAGTGATGTCATCTATTGACATTCCACGAAGATTGGAAGGAAATCCTACAAGTGTTAATATCATGCCAACACTGAACGTGGGTCCCACGGTTGATTCGACTGTGGTGACAACAAGTGCTCTATGTGACCCTGGTATGCCTGAAGACGATCTGGCGGGTTTTCTTCGCCGAAACCTGGAAATCCGAGCTTTCTCTCTCATAGTGTCATGCGAAGGTTCTCATAGTGTCATCAGAAGGCTTCCAGACTTGGGATTTTTTTCAAATTTACAAAAAAAATTGTGTGCTAAAAAAATACTTACTTTCTAATTACAGGTTCATTATGGCAGACCACGGAAAATTTTATGATGATGACAACCACTAGCATCTCAAATATCTTTAGTTCCATCTGAGAATGCTGCAAACCGTGATGCTAAACTGTGACAATTGTCAAATTTGAGCTTCCAGGTTCGTTTTTATTAAGTTTATTAGTGTTATTAGAGTTAAGTTATAAGAATAAGAGGTAGTTAGATTAGGTCAACCGAAAAAAATTTAGAGTTATCGAAAATTGCTTAAAAAGTTCGGTTCCAACCCGTAACTATCTGAAACGTCCTATATAGTAGTGCCAAATGCTCTAAATTATACCCAATTTATATAAAATATATAGTTTTAGTATTTAAAATATAAAACTTCTATTTTTATAGAATTTAATCACTTTTGGACTTGCATTTTAGAAAAAAAAATGCCAAAATTGAGAAAAATGACATTTGTATTGGTTTTGGGCTTGAGTTTTATTTTTATTTTTTTTAAAAAAATTTGTTTGGAGTGGGGCCCATTAGTATGGCTGGCGTCCCCTATCTCCCCACATATAAATACATTTTCTTTCCATTTACTTCTCATTTTGCATATTGAAAAATTGTAATTTCTCTCTTCTCTCTCTCTAAAACTCAAGGGACTTCTTCAAAAACCCTCATTTCTCCTTTAAGTTCCAGCCAAATTCTTCATCGAAAACCCATCAAAAAGCAAGATTATTGAAGATATTCAACACATTTCTTCATCCAAGTAAGTAGTAACATCATCTCCATCATTTTTGTTACAAATTTTGGAGAAAAACCCACTTTTTCTTGCATCTTCATCACCTTCCTTTGAATTTCTGGAAATTCTTAGATCCAAGGGTAGATTATACACCAAGATATGTAAAATATCTTTATAAGGGTGATAATCCATGACCCAAACAAATGGAACTCAAGAAATCAAAGCAAAAACCTATTGCATGTGGGTCTTATTCATTAAATTGGTGATTTTTGGTGCAGACAGAAAATGTACTTGTGTTTGTGTCGTCCATATCTTGCTAAATACTCATCCAAATGTTATGAATCTTCTTCTAAAAGTTTATTTTATGAGTTGGGGTTATAATCCAAGTAGTCTCACTAAAAAACATTGAGTTTTGACCCCCCCAAATGCTCAAAAGAAGATGGTTATGCATCTGGAAGTTCAACAGTAGGTAAACCCTATTTTGAACGACCATAACTCTCGAAATAATCATCCACATTACTTGATTTTTCTTCTGGAATTTACTTTAATGAGTTACCTTTTAAATGCCACTGGTTTCACTCAAAGATATGGTGATTTGGGATTTCAACTATTCAAAACAAAATGAGTGAGTGCGCAATCTGTCCAAAGCTGACAGATTTGTGCATGCATGTTCAAATGGCCATATCTCTTTCAAAACTCAATAAAAAAGGATGATTTTTCTTTTGAGAGTCAATTTTATGACTTATCTTCTGTTTATTGGAATCACATGAAGATATGGAGTTCAAATGGCCATATCTTCAGCCTTCAAACACCTAAAACATTTTAGGTGTGCAAACTATGAAACCACCAGTAGGTAAACCCTACTTTGTATGTTAATATCTCTTTGATTATTTGTCCATAATGCATAACTTTTATTTTATGAGTTAGGGTTCATATGAATCCAGTTTAATTCAAAAATATGAATTTTTGAGGCATTAACCAATTTATTAAAGTTAAGTGTGCAATCTGTCAACTAATGACAGAAGTGTGCATGCAACTTTGTGGTGCCATATCTACTTCATAACTCATTCAAAATGAGTGATTCTTCCTTTAAATGTTTCCTTTCGGTGTTATGCTTATAATACAACTGGAAATTATGAAAAATATTTAGTGGAACTCCTCAAATGGTTTTTTTACTAACAGTGTGTAATCTGTCATACTTGTTGTGACACACTGTTTTGTATAAATTATTTGAACCCTTTTTATATGTCTAAAATGCATGAAATTTGGTCACAATGACCTTAACTCAGTAATGTATCATATATAAAAAGAGGAGAAATTTTGTCATTGTTAGGACCCAAACAATCAAGATATCAATATATGAAAAGATTATGACAGGAATGATAATAGCCAAATGTAATATGTATTGATTGAATTTGCAGTATTACAGAATATATCTTTACAAGGTATATGAAAACATTAGTTCTAACAATCTAACTAACTATCTATTTATACATACAATAGAAAGACTAAAGTAACAAAGCATTCATAACAGACAAGTTCAGAATGGGTTCTGAACTCCTTCAGATCTTCTTCAGATGTATCTTCAGAACTTCTTCAGAACCTCTTCAAAAGTGTCTTCAGAACTTCTTCAGATCTTTTTCTCTTTTAAGAACCCAGTGCCTTTTGAAGCTATTTATGATATCTCTATCAATCTCTCCCTTAGCTTCAAAAGTTCAGATCATACTTCCAGAAATTCAGAATTTCTCTTACATCCTTCAGAATTAGTCTTCTGTATTCCAGTAAGTTTCTTGTGTTTCTCCCAATCTTCATTGCTCAGATTCTTTGGTCTTCTATTCTGTCTTTTTACCAAACGATCTCTGATTGCCATGGGAGTTCCATTGCAACATTTGTGGAGTTCTTCAAATCTCACAAATAATAGTTCCTGAAAGCATTTACAAACGAAGCCAGGAGGATGAATTACTAAAGTGCTTTTCTTCAAATTCTGAATATCTGGTAGACTCAGATTTGGTTTTCTTAAGTGTACTTGTTTCTTGTTTAGAACATAAGCAACTTGGAAATCAGTCTTTGCAGCCCATATAAATTCTCTGTATAATCCATCTCTAAGCACTGGAAAAGATTTTCTGAACTTGGTGATCGAGTCATGGAAGGGATAAAGACTTCTGTAAACTCTGAGAAGATCTCTGAGGTAAACATTCTGAAAATCAGCTTCAGAAAAGGTAGAAATCTCACCATTTTGTCGTTCAACAGTAAAGAATGCATATTTGTAATTTTGTCTTGTCTTTAAATCAGCATTAATCACTTTGATCACAGGACTATCTTTCCTTACTTCATTGATTGGAATCCTTATCTTTCTGATGATATCTGAGTACCATTGTTTCCAACCAAAAGGCTTTTGAATCCAGCAATATATATAGTTGAATTTTTGTTCATATTCCATGAACATTTCAGGATGGAAATATTCAAGGAACATGGTGAAAGCACTTTCTTCTATTCTATGCACTTGTAGTTGTCCCTCTTCAGATATTTGCTCTTCAGGAACCAACTTTTCAGAAACTTCTTCCTTTTCTTTTTCTTTTTCTTTTTGACTTACTTCTGAACTTTCAAGATTTAGAGTGTACTTCTGAATTTCTTCCATGTCTTGCCTCTGTGTATGGATCTTGAAGTCATAAGCATCACTTAGTAAATAATCTGCTCCTCTTATCTTGTTTACTTTCTTGTGACCAGCTAGATAACTCTTTCTCACAAATTCTCTAAAATGTATTCTTTCTTTGATCAGATAGATAATTTCCTCTTTGATGTCAGATTCTTCAATAAAATCTGTCATGTAGTTTAGAAGCCATTTGAGGGAGGATGTAGAATACTTTGGAATATCAGATACAACAAATGTCTTAGAGATTTCTTCAACAAGATACATGAACCCAATATCTGGATTAGTGAACAATCTTTTCAGCCCAAACCTTTCAATATATACAGGTTCCAACAGATTTACTGTGTTAAGTCTGTATTCCAAAGCCAACTGAAAATCATGCTTTATGAGATTCCTTATATATATTCCCAAGATTCTTCTAATCTCTGAGACTAACTCAGATTCACCTGAGTTAACACAAAAAGACAAGGTTGCCAACTTATCTTGTAGCCTTAGCTTGTAAACATCAAACTGGGTGAATTCACACAAAGTACCATCTCTTCTTTCTGCTCCAAATCTGAATATAGTCAAATCATTCTGAATTGATTTTGATATACATCTGATCTTCTTTATTAAAGTTGAATCATGAAAATTCTGAACACCATGATTTTGAATAAAGTTCTTCACTTGAACAATATGATCTTCAAACCATTCATCATTCAGAAAGTCTTCCAACTTTGCAAACTTCATACTTCTTTTGTACATGAAGCAATAAGTGTCTTCAGGAAATATCAGGCTGCTTTCTCCAGAAAAAAACACATTTTCCTTTTCAAACACTTGATCCAATACAGGTTCTTCAAGTACTGGAAGATCTATTTTAGGAATGATAATACTAGGTCTGAACCTAACTTCAAATTTTCCTGAGAAAACAATTAGAATTTCATCAACAATTTCAACTCCTTCCATATGAGCTAAATCAAATTCCAATTCAACTCTTTCATCTGGTTGTTCAAGAAAATTTCTGAAGATAGAAAATCTGTTGTCCAAAAGTCTACACTCCAGACTTCTTGGATAGTTCAGAAAGACATGCACCCAACAGAATTGATTCAGAATATTCCATAATCTTTCAAAAGCACTTCTGAACTCTTCACTCAGAAGTTGTTGAGGCTTCCAAATTACTAAATCTTTTATTTCTTCTGAGCTTTCTCCCATATTTACACCAATCATATCCTCTTCAAACATGATCACATCAGAAAGATCACTTGGTTCTCCAATGACATCTTCAAAAGCAAGGTATTCCCTTAGCATTTCTTCATTAGAGTCTGGAATTATATCTGTGTTATCTGAGCCCAAGTTACCTTCAGAATCAAGAGATAACTTTTCTGTTTCATACCCTTCTTCTATCATTTCTTCAGAAGAATGATCATTTGTCTCTTGTGCCTCATGTTCTGCAGATAAAATATCTTCTATAGCTTCTGAGACTTTATTTGATTCTTCACCAACATTCTGAGTATCTTTAGAGGTCTTCTCAGAATTTTGAACTTGATCATTTACATTAGTTTCTGGTTCAGATACCCTCTGTCTTTTATCCCCCTCTTGATTATGAGGATCCTGATCATCAAGACTCCTTTTAAAAGTATCTGATTGAGATCTGCATTCTAGAGAAGATAATCTTGTGCTTAACTCTGTCTGAGAACTCTGAATGGATGATAGCTGATGTAGAATCTGAGAAATATCATCTTTTGTTGCATAAACTAGTTGAGCAGAAGAAGAAGAAGTCTGAGAATCTTTCAGAGAAGAAACTGAGGAAGCCACTTCAGAAAAAGCTGACAAAATGTTTAAACATATTAAGATCATTGGAAGTTTGGAGATGAAAATCATTCAGCCTGTTAACCATATGTTCCCCATGTTGATCCAACCTAACCTCCAACACCATTTTGGTAGAGTCCGTCAATTCCTTGATGTCCTTCTGAATCTTTGCAAATTCAGAAGTACATAAATCTTTGAATTCTGTGAATTCAGAAGATGTGGGTAAGTTGCCAAGATCAACAGATGAACTTGTTTTCAGACCTTCAGAAGAAGGTTGGCCTGTATGAGCCACAAAGGCATCATGAACCACATGTGATTTTGTGAATGGAGCTTTTGTGATGTTCACCCCACCAGGACTTCCAACTAATCCTTAATATCCAGAGATAGGAATATCTATAGTTGTTGATACAATGTGACAAACACTTTGCTTAGGAACATCTGAAAGATGTGTGCTTGTGTGAATGGATGCCACATTAAGTGGTTCAGAAGGCTCAAAGTTGAGTGGACACTCAGACTCAATGTGCTCAAAACTATGAAGGGGGGACATATATCCTTCATTTTCAACAAAAGGAACCTCCAATTGGGGTCCTAAGGGATTATAAGCTGCTTGCCCATGAACAACATCCCCTCTCTTTCTAGTAACTCTTCACTTGTTGAGGTTGTTCTCCCCCATGAACAACATCCCCTCTCTTTCTAGTAAATCTAGACTTGCTTGCATGATCACCACTCTTGTTTGAATCAGGGGAAGGGATTACTGGTTGAGGTAATCCCATAGATTCTAAATGCTCACTCCCAATCCTAGATGATGTACTTACAAGAGTAATTAAATGAGAAGGTAGTGGAATTTCATTTGGAAATTGAAGTTTTGCATTTGGTGGTCTTAAACTGTCCATAGTGAAGATAGGAACATGTACCTCATGAGCTAGAACATGAATTTTTTAGACAGCCTTCATTGCTCCTTTGATGAGTGTTTGAAAAAATCTCTGAAATGGTATGTAGTTGAATGTGGACTTCTTCAAAATAGCAGATTTGAGTTCATCAAAAATGAGACTAGCATAATCATAGTGTTTGTTGAAGGAAACTCCATGAAATATAATCCTCCCATTTGCTGAAGCTTGATCTAAACTTGAGCTCTTCCCAGATAAGCAGGTATTCAGAATGGAAAATAAGCAATACCAAATTGGAGGTAAACATTTTCTTCTAAAAGAGCTCAAAGCACTAAGGTTTTCAGAATAACCCAAGCTCATAAAATCTGAGATCATTTCTGATGAAGATGGAATTGAATCATAACAGGTTTTCCCAAGAACCTCATCTGGTTTTGGCAAATAGTGAAGGCTCCTAATATCATCTACATATATACATACTTTGTAGGCATGAACATAGGAGACAATTTCATCATCAGTTTCATCTATCTCAGCATAATGCCAGAATTGTTGAAGATAAGAAGCAGGAACAGAGAATTTTCTTGAAAGTAGAGTGCGCAGGGGATGTTTCTTCAGAATTTTAATCAACATTACTTGATAATCAATGAAGTCTTTGGATTTGAAGTTCAGTGCACAGTTATTTCTTTTGATGTCAAGTAATTTCTCAGCAGGTACATAGAGTTTGGACAGGTCACCACTTTCATCAGGAGTTTGGGATTCACTTTCAGCAACATTTGATTCAGAAACAACATCAATGGGTGTATTTTGTGTTACCCCAATTTTAGCAGTTGTCGGGTTATGGTTAGGGTTAATGATAGGGTTTGAAGGTCCGGCTTGATGAGTTGCAGTTGTGGCTGTGTCTTGAAGCATTTGATCATCATTTAGTGGGATTTCCAGTGATCCAACCATCAATTTTTGAGGCACAATCTTGAACGAACCATCACTTGATGATCCATATTATCATTGAAACTCAAGGAAGTAGAAATCATGGTATTTGAAGTAGACATGATGTTGGAAGAATACGGATTGGTAATAGAAAGAGGATCAATAAACACAGAAAGATTTCTCAGAGAAAAGTTGCTAAGAAATGAAGATGATGAGGAATCCGTTGATTTATATGACTAGATAAGGGCTGAAGGACACGTGGCCAAAAAGTAAATGTGATTAGAGTAGTAATCATCATTTATCAGGAGAAATGAACCGTTTAATGGAGTTCAGAAGAACCGCAAAATATTTAAATGGAGTTCAGAACTAAACTTGGATCATCTTAGAAGACCAAAAATCATTTAAAAATATAAACTTCTGAAAAATATAAAACATTTTGAGAATTCAGAAGTAGATTTGAACAAATAGAAAACTGATTTTATCTAAGGAAGCTTGTTCATACTTCTTAGATATAAAGTGCAAGACTTTATTTCACCAATGCAGAGTTGTTATGTAAGAAAGAGTAGTGGAGAAATTTGAAATTAATACCACTTCCCCTTGAATCACTAGCAATTATGATTCTCCCCCTTAATCATTGCAACTTTATCAAAGAATCAATCAAATATTAGTAAAATGCGAGAGAAAAAAAAAATGAGAAGTATTAAAATACAATCAACCTAGATACAGAAGAGATATACTTCTGAGTTTGAAAAGAAGCAAAGATCTGAATGTTGAACTTCAGAATATGCAAAGTAATTCTGAAGAGCAAAGTATTCAGAATTTGATATAAAAACCTCAGAATGTAACTTCTAGAGTATAGGTGATGTATAATATTTACATAAACATGTTCATCATGCTCAATTTACTTACCAAAAAGTTAAATCGTTTTTCATCAAGTGCTTTCGTAAATAAATCAGCTAACTAAGAATCTGTCTGAACAAAAAACATTTCAATATTACCTTTTTCCACATGATCTTTGATAAAATGATATCTTACATCAATGTGCTTGGTTTTTGAATGCTGAACAGGATTGGCAGTGATGGCTATGGCACTCTTTGAATCACAATACAAAGGAATCTTTTTGAAAGTGTAACCATAGTCTTTTAGTTGAATTTGCATCCTGATCACTTGTGAGCAACATATAGCAGCTGCTACATACTCAGCTTCTGCTGTAGAAGTAGAAACACAATTTTGTTTATTTGAAGACCAGCTGACTAGTCTATCACCCAGAAACTGACATGATCCAGAAGTGCTTTTCCTGTCTAATTTGCAACCACCATGATCTGCATCTGTAAATGCTGTCAGTTCAAAACTAGAATCCTTAGAATACCAAAGTCCCAATGAAGGAGAACCTTTTAGGTATCTAAGTATTCATTTTGCAGCTAGAAGGTGTGATTCCTTAAGATTAGCTTGATATCTGGCACAAATACATGTAGCAAACATTATATCTGGTCTACTAGCAGTTAAGTAAAGCAAAGATCCAATTATGCCTCTGTACTTTTTCTGATCAACAGATTTTCCATTTAGATCAGGTTCTAACTTAGTGGCAGTGGCCATTGGAGTTTGAATACTTGAACAATCAATCATGTCAAACATCTTAAGTTGTTCAACTCTCCCATCATACTCATTTCAAATTCTGTTTGCATGATTTTCTCAAAATTTCTACAAAATTTTGGATTAGTAGAAGCAAATATAATATCATCTACATAGATTTGTATCAAAATCATATCATCACCCTCCTTTTTTAGAAATAAAGTTGTATCAACAGTACCTCTTTTGAATTTAGAATTCAAAAGAAAAGTTGTAAGAGTATCATACCATGCTCTTGGTGCTTGTTTAAGTCCATATAAGGCTTTGTCTAATATGTAAACATGATCTGGGAATTCTTTGCTTACAAAGCCTTCTGGTTGTTCAACATACACTTCTTCATGTAAAATACCATTCAGAAATGCACATTTCATATCCATTTGAAATACCTTCATGTTTTTATGAGCAGCATAGGCAAGAAAAATTCTAATGGGCTCTAATCTGGCAACAGGAGCAAAGGTTTCATCATAATCAATTCGTTCTTGTTGACAATACCCCTTAGCTACAAGTCTTGCCTTGTTTCTCACAACAATTCCATTTTCATCCTTTTTTATTTCTGAACACCCATTTTGTGCCAATGACAGATTTACCTTTTGGCTTTGGTATCAATCTACAGACTTTGTTTCTTTCAAATTGATTTAACTCATCCTGCATGGCTAAAATCCAGTCTGGATCTTGAAGTGCTTCATATGGCTTTTTGGGTTCCATGCTACTTAAGAAATTTACATACAGACATTCATTTGATATTGCAGATCTTGTTTGAACACCTTTTGATGCATCTCCAATTATTTGATGAACTGGATGACTAGATGTCCATTTGTTCACATTTGGCAATGATTGAACAGATGAAACATTATTCAGAGAATCATAATCATCAATAATTGCTTGAGTTTCAGTATCATGATTGATAGCTGAATGTAAATCTGAAGACTCCCCCTCAAATGGAAAAATCTGAATTGGTTCAGAACTGTGAGGTTCATGGTCAGAAATATTTTGAACCGGTTCAGAAACAACTTGAATTGGTTCAGAAGTTGCATTTTCAGAAGGTGGATGTTCTGAATTTGAGGTAGAGAGTTGTGGTGCTGATGTATTTGAAATTTGTATTTCTGAAATGTCTTGATCGGTTGTGTTTCTGAGAAGAGAAGGATTTTGATAATCTGCAGAAACATTTACAGAAATATCAAATAAGTCTTGACATAAATTGTCTAAATTGGATTTAAGTAAATTTTGAGATGCAGAAGTAGAGTTTGTCTGATTATGTTCTGAGTCCAAACTTTCAGAAGTTGGTTTATGTGCGAGTTCTGAACTGTTTTGTTTAGAAGTCATTGTTGGCTCATGAAATCTGACATTCGTAGTCTCAATGATTCTTTGAGTTCCTTTAATGAGTACTCTATAAGCTTTGGATCTTTGAGAGTAGCCAACAAAGATACCAGCTACACCTTTTGGTGCAAATTTGTCAAGATGTGGAGTATCAGTCTTTTGAAAACACCTGCAACCAAAGATTTTAAAATAATCAATAGAGGGTTTTCTTTGTTTTAACAATTCATAAGGAGTTCTAAGAAATTTTCTGTTTAAAATGGTTATGTTCTGAGTAAAACATGCAGTAGCAATTGCTTCTGCCCAAAGAGAGAGAGGAAGTTCTGAATATGCAAGCATGGTTCTTGCAGCCTCTACCAATGTTCTATTCTTTCTTTCAACTACCCCATTTTGTTGAGGAGTTCTTGCAGCGGAAAAATTATGAGAAATACCAACAGATTCCAAAAAATTCTGAAGTGTAGAATTAGTAAATTCTGTTCCATTGTCACTTCTGATCTTTTGAATTGGGAGTTGAAGAAGAACTTGAATTTTTTTCAGAAAGGGTATCATTCTTTCAGAAGTATAAGATTTGAGTCTCAGAAATTCAATCCATGTATATCGTGTATATTCATCTACTATAACAAGAATGTATTTCTTTCCCCCATGCTTTGAGTTTTCATTGGGCCACACAAATCCATATGTAGCATTTCAAGTGGAGCTTTGCATGAAGATAGCATTTTCAGAGGATGAGAACTTCTTTTGATCTTCCCTAGTTCACATGCAGAACAAAGAGAGTTCTTTTCAAATCTGATCTTTGGTAGTCCTCTTACAGATTGATGTTTGCCTAGTTCAGAAATGGCTTTGAAGTTCAGATGTGACATTCTTCTGTGCCAAAGCCAACTATCATTTTTCATTGATGTAGACATATAACATACACCTTGTAGTTGACCAGTTGCAGTGAATGTTGCTGTGTAGATATCTCCATCTCTATAAGCAGTTAATTCATTTTTGTTTGTTGTACTCAGAACATGACAATAATCTATGTCAAAATTAACCTTCCAGTATTTGTCACAGAATTGACTAATACTGAAAAGATTATGTCTTAGTCCCTCAACATAGAAAACTTTCATTACTTTCACATCTCCTTTAATGAAAGTGCCATATCCTCTTACATATCCCTTTGCATTGTTTCCAAAACTAACTGTTCCTCCATATCTTTCATGATAATCAGTTAGTAGTTCTTTGAAAGATGTCATGTGTCTTGATCATCCAGAATCTAAGACCCACACATGACATATCTGCAAAAGAGATTATTGAGTTTTAGGTACCCATTTCAGAATGGGTCCTTTGTGATTAGTAATAAAATTTGAAGTTCTGAACTTTTTCTTCAAATGTTTCAACTCAGAAGTTTGTTCAGAACTTTGAGATTTATCTTTATTTCTATTTCTTTGTTTAATTGAATTTGTCAATGTAGCCAAACATTTCTGAAAAGATTTCATCAAATTTCTTTTGTTTGTTTTGGACTTAAGAAGAAAATTATGATGACCACAATTAATACAGTGAATATGATTCTTTAATGTATTTACAACAGTATTAGACATATAAGAATCAATAACATTTGATTTTTCAACAAAAATTCTTTTATTCAGTTTGTTTGTTTTAGGTACATCATTCTTCTATAAAAATGAAAAACTCTCTAATTTGTCAATCTTTGACAGTCTTTCATCTTTCTTTCTCCGTACTAAAGTGGATAGCTCTGTAAAAGATAAGAAATGAGGATTAGTATAAGAAATTCTTTTGTTCACTTTAGGTTTATCTTCAGATTTTGTGTTAATTTTCTGAATTTCAGAGAGAGAGTTTGAGGATTGGCCTTGTTCAAAAATTTTAACTCTGGTGTTAAAGTCAGAAGATGTTACTGAACATGGTGTTGAATTTGATGATATGTTTGTATTAGTAGGAGAAAAATCTGAATTCTGATATTCTGGTTTTAAAAACACAGAACCAAACAATTCTGAAGGTATCTTTGAAACTTCAGATTTTAATTTTTCTCCTTCAGTCATACATGATTGAGATTTATAAACAAAATAGCCATTTTTGTCAATGACTTGCACCATTTGATCATCATCATCTTCTGAAACAGAAGCATTTATTAGATCTGAAAACTTATTATGAGTCATACTTGTTGCAAAAATATTTGAATTTTTTGTTGTTGTATACTCATTATCAGAATTATCAAAAAATATTCAGAATTACTTTGTATATTCTGAAGTTTACCATTCAGATTTTTGCTAATTTTCAAACTCAGAAATATATCTCTTCCGTAACTAGGTTGATTGTATTTTAATACTTTTCATTTATTTCTCATTTCACTAATATTTGATTGATTCTTTGATCAAGTTGCAATAATCAAGGGGGAGAATCATAATTGCTAGTGATTCAAGGGGGAGTGTTATTAATTTCAAATTTTTCTAACTACCCTTTCCTACATAACAACTCTGCATTGGTGAAATAAAGTCTTGCACTTTATATCTAAGAAGTATGAACAAGCTTACTTAGATTAAAACAGTTTTCTATTTGTTCAAATCTACTTCTGAATTCTCAAAATGTTTTATATTTTTCAGAAGTTTATATTTTTAAATGTTTTTTTGTCTTCTAAGATGACCCAAGTTTTAGTTCTGAACTTCACTTAAAAATTCTGGGGTTCTTCTGAATTTTTTCTTTCAGACCTCTGAACTTTTTATCAGAAGTTCTGAACAACTTCTGAAGTTTTTGAACTTGTTCTCAGAACTTAAACTTCTTGTTGATTTTTTCATTTAAGCGTGTGCCACGTGTTTTAATTTCATTGGATTTCTCTTAAACACGACCATTAAACGGTTCATTTCTCTTAATAAATGATGATTACTACTCTAATCACATTTACTTTTTGGCCACGTGTCCTTCAACGTTTATCCGATCATATAAATCAATGGATTTCTCATCATCTTCATTCTTTTAGCAATTTTTCTCTGAGAAATCTTTCTGTGTTTATTGATCATCTTTCTGTTACCAATCCGTGTTCTTTCTACATCATGTCTACTTCAAAAACCATGATTTTAACTTCCTCGAGTTCCAATAATAACACTGGATCATCAAGTGATGCTTCGTTTAAGATTGTGCCTCAAAAATTAATGGTTGGATCAATGGAAATCCCACTAAGTGATGATCAAATGCTTCATGACACAGCCATAACTGCAACTCATCAAGCCGGACCTTCAAACCCTATCATTAACCCTAACCCTAACCCGAAAACTGCTAAAATTGGGGAAACACAGAATACACCCATTGATGTTGTTTCTGAATCAAATGTTGCTGAAAGTGAATCCCAGACTCCTGCTGAAAGTGGTGACCTGTCCAAACTCTATGTACCTGCTGAGAAATTACTTGACATCAAAAGAAATAACTGTGCACTGAACTTCAAATCCAAAGACTTCATTGATGATCAAGTAATGTTGATTAAAATTCTGAAGAAACATCCCCTGCACACTCTCCTTTCAAGGAAATTCTCTGTTCCTGCCTCTTATTTTCAACAATTCTGGCATTATGCTGAGGTAGATGAAACTGATGATGAAATTGTCTCTTATATTCATGCCTACAAAGTTTGTATATCTGTAGATGACATTAGAAGCCTTCACTATTTGCCAAAACCAGATGAGGTTCTTGGGAAAACCTGTTATGACTCAATTCCATCCTCATCAGCGATGATCTCAGATTTTATGAGCTTGGGTTACTCTGAAAACCTTAGTGCTCTGAGCTCTTTTAGAAGAAAATGTTTACCTCCAATTTGGTATTGCTTGTTTTCCATTCTGAATACCTGCCTATTTGGGAAGAGCTCAAGTTTAGACCAAGCTTCAGCAAATGGGAGGATTATATTTCATGGTGTTGCCTTCAACAAACACTATGATTATGCTAGTCTCATCTTTGATGACCTCAAATCTGCAATTTTGAAGAAGTCTACATTCAACTATATACCATTTCAGAGATTTCTTCAAACACTTATCAAAGGAGCAATGAAGGCTGTCTCAAAAATTCCTGTTCTAGCTCATGAGGTACATGTCCCTATTTTCACTATGGATAGCTTAAGACCTCCAAATGCAAAACTTACTTTTCCAAATGTAGTTCCACTTCCTTCTCATTTACTTGAACTTGTAAGTACACCAACTAGGATTGGGAGTGAGCATTTAGAATCTATGGGATTACCTCAACCAGTAATCCCTTCCCCTGATTCAAACCAGAGTGGTGATCATGCAAGGGAGTCTAGCCTTACTAGAAAGAGGGGGGAGGTTGTTCAAGGGGGAGAACAACCTCAAAGAGTGAAGAGGAAAAATGTAAATGAGAGACAGGGTAGAAGGGTCAGAAAAAGAATTGATGAGGGGAGAACACAAGTACAAGAAAAACAAATCTGTAAACCACCTATTACAAGTCGGGCACCCACATCTACTATTATTCCACATTCTTTGGTGGATAATATTGAAACAGCCAGTGAGTCCATGGCAACCTTGGTTAACCCCCCCAGCCACTCACCCATCTCTCAACAGAAGGGTGTTTCAACAACACAAATGGGGCAAGCAGCTTATAATCCATTAGGACCCCAATTGGAGGTTCCTTTTGTTGAAAATGAAGAATATATGTCCCCCCTTCACAGTTTTGAGCACATTGAGTCTGAGTGTCCACTCAATTTTGAACCTTCTGAACCACTTAATGTGGCATCCATTCACACAAGCACACATCTTTCAGATGTTCCTAAGCAAAGTGTTTGTCACATTGCATCAACAACTATAGATATTCCAATTTTTGGATATCAAGGATTAGTTGGAAGTCCTGGTGGGGTGAACATCACAAAAGCTCCATTCACAGATTCAAATGTGGTTCATGATGCCTTTGTGGCTCATACAGGCCAACCATCTTCTGAAGGTCTGAAAACAAGTTCATCTGTTGATCTTGGCAACTTACCCACATCTTCTGAATTCACAGAATTCAAAGATCTCTGTACTTCTGAATTTGCAAAGATTCAGAAGGACATCAAGGATTTGACGGATTCTACCAAAAAGGTATTGGAGGTTAGGTTGGATCAACATGGGGAAAATTTGGTTAACAAGCTGAATGACTTTCATCTCAAATGTTCTAATGATCTTCATTTATTTAAAGAAGTACTTTTGTCAGCTTTTTCTGAAGTGGCTTCCTCTGTTTCTTCTTTGAAAGCTTCTCAGCCTTCTTCTTCTTCTTCTGCTTCACAAGCTTATGCCACTAAAGATGATATTTCTCAAATTCTCAATCAACTTTCATCCATTCAGAGTTCTCAATCAGAATTAAGCACAAGATTATCTGCTCTGGAGTGCAGATCTCAATCAGATACTTTTAAAAGGAGTCTTGATGATCAGGATCCTGATAATCAAGAGGGGGAGAAAAGACAAAGAGTATCTGAACCAGAAACTAATCAACTTCAAAATTCTGAGAAGACCTCTGATGATACTCAGAATGTTGGTGAAGAATCAAATAAAGTCTCAGAAGCCATAGAAGATATTTTATCTGCAGAACATGAGGTACAAGAGATAAATGATCATTCTTCTGAAGAAATGATAGAAGAAGGGTATGAAACAGAAAAGTTGTCTCTTGATTCTGAAGGTAACTTGCGCTCAGATAACACGGATATAATTCCAGATTCTAATGAAGAAATGCTAAGGGAATACCTTGCTTTTGAAGATGTTATTGGAGAACCAAGTGATCTTTCTGATGTGATCATGTTTGAAGAAGATATGATTGATGTAAATATGGGAGAAAGCTCAAATGAAATAAAAGATTTAGTAATTTGGAAGCCTCAACAACTTCTGAGTCAAGAGTTCAGAAGTGCTTCTGAAAGATTATGGGATATTCTGAATCAATTCTGTTGGGTGCATGTCTTTCTGAATTATCCAAGAAGTCTGGAGTGTAGACTTTTGGACAACAGATTTTCTATCTTCAGAAATTTTCTTGAACAACCAGATGAAATAGTTGAATTGGAATTTGATTTAGCTCATTTAGAAGGAGTTGAAATTATTGATGAAATCTTAATTGCTTTCTCAGGAAAATTTGAAGTTAGAACCAGACCTTGCATTATCATTCCTAAGATACATCTTCCAATACTTGAAGAACCTATATTGGATCAAGTGTTTGAAAAGGAAAATATACTTATTTCTGGAGAAAGCAGTCTGATATTTCCTGAAGACACTTATTGCTTCATGTACAAAAGAAGTATGAAGTTTGCAAAGTTTGAAGACTTTCTGAATGATGAATGGTCTGATGATCATATTGCTCAAGTGAAGAACTTTATTCAGAATCATAAGAAAGTCGTGGAGTGCATAAGCCCCTTTAGAGATAGGGGCTACTTGGTGTTCAGAATTTTCATGATTCAACTTTAATAAAGAAGATCAGATGCATATCAAAATCAGTTCAGAATGATTTGGCTATATTTAGATTTGGAGCAGAAAGAAGAGATGGTACTCTGTGTGAATTTACTCAGTTTGATGTTTACAAGCTAAGACTACAAGATAAGTTGGCAATCTTATCTTTTTGTGTTAATTCTGGTGAATCGTTAGTCTCGCAGATTAGAAGAATCTTGGGAATATACATAAGGAATCTCATAAAGCATGATTTTCGGTTGGCTTTGGAATACGTACTTAACACGGTAAATGCATTTGGAACCTATATATATTGAAAGGTTTGGGTTGAAGAGATTGTTTACTAATCCAGATATTGGGTTCATGTATCTTGTTGAAGAAGTCTCTAAGACATTTGTTGTATCTGATATTCCAAAGTATTCTACATCCTCACTCCAATGGTTTCTGAATTACATGACAGATTTATTGAAGAATCTGACATCAAAAAAGAAATTGTCTATCTAATCAAAGAAAGAATACATTTTAGAGAATTTGTGAGAAAGAGTTATCTTGCTGGTCACAAGAAAGTAAACAAGATAAAAGGAGCAGATTATCTACTAAGTGATGCATATAACTTCAAGATTCATACAAAGAGACAAGATATGGAAGAAATTCAGAAGTACATTCTGAATGTTGAAAGTTCAGAAGAAAGACAAAAGGAAAAAGAAAAAGAAAAGGAAGAAGTTCTTGAAAATATTTCTGAAGAGTTGGTTCCTGAAAAGCAAATATCTGAAGAGGAACAACTACAAGTACAAAGAATTGAAGAAAGTGCTTATACTATGTTCCTTGAATATTTTCATCCAGAAATGTTCATGGAATATGAGCAAAAATTCAACTATATAGATTGCTGGATTCTAAAGTCTTTTGGTTGGAAACAATGATACTCAGACATCATCAGAAAGATAAGGATTCCAATCAATGAAGCAAGAAAAGAAAGTCCTGTGATCAAAGTGATTAATGCTGATTTGAAGACAAGACATAATTACAAATATGCATTCTTTACTGTTGAGCGACAAAATGGTGAGATTTCTACCTTTTCTGAAGCTGACTTTCAGAATGTTCATCTCAGAGATCTTCTCAGAGTATACAGAAGTCTTTATCCCTTCCATGACTCAATTACCAAGTTCAGAAAATCTTTTCCAGTGCTTAGAGATGGATTATACAGAGAATTTATATGGGCTGCAAAGACTGATTTCCAGGTTGCTTATGTTCTAAACAAGAAGCAAGTACACTTAAGCAAACCAAATCTAAGTCTACCATATATTCAGAATTTGAAGAAGAGCACTTTAGTACTTCATCCTCCTGGCTTCGTTTGTAAATGCTTTCATAAACTATTATTTGTGAGATTTGAAGAACTCCATAAATGTTGCAATGGGACTCTCATGGCAATCAGAGATCGTTTGGTAAAACGACAGAATAGAAGACCAAAGAATCTGAGCAATGAAGATTGGGAGAAGCACAAGATACTTGCAAAAGAAATGATTAGAGTTGCTGAATCCTTACTAGAATACAGAAGACTAATTCTGAAGGATGTAAGAGAAATTCTGAATTTCTGGAAGTATGATCTGAACTTTTGAAGCTAAGGGGGAGATTGATAGAAATATCATAATAACTTCAAAAGAAACTGGGTTCTTAAAAGAGAAAAAGATATGAAGAAGTTCTGAAGACACTTCTGAAGAGGTTCTGAAGAAGTTCTGAAGACACTTCTGAAGAAGTTCTGAAGGAGTTCAGAACCAATTCTGAACTTGTCTGTTATGAATGTTGTGTCACTTTAGCCAAATGTAATTTGTATTGATTGAATGTACTGTATACAGAATATATCTTTACAAGGTATATGAAAACATTAGTTAAAACAATCTAACTAACTATCTATTTATACATACAATAGAAAGACTAAAGTGACACAACATTCATAACAGACAAGTTCAGAATTGGTTCAGAACTCCTTCAGAAGTGTTTTCAGAACTTCTTCAGAACCTCTTCAGAGGTGTCTTCAGAACTTCTTCAGATCTTTTTCTCTTTTAAGAACCAGTTCCTTTTGAAGCTATTATGATATTTCTATCAATTTCTGAATAGATTTCATCAAATTTCTCTTATTTGTTTTGGAGTTAAGAAGAAAATTATGATGACCACAATTAATACAGTGAATATGATTCTTTAATGTATTTACAACAGTATTAGACATATAAGAATCAATAACATTTGATTTTTCAGCAAAAATTCTTTTATTCACTTTCTTTGTTTTAGGTACATCATTCTTCTGTAAAAATGAAAACCTCTCTAATTTATCAATCTTTGACAGTCTTTCATCTTTCTTTCTCCATACTAAAGTGGATAGCTCTGTAAAAGATAAGAAATGAGGATTAGTATAAGAAATTCTTTTGTTCACTTTAGGTTTATCTTCAGATTTTGTGTTAATTTTCTGAATTTCAGAGAGAGAATTTGAGGATTGTCCTTGTTCAAAAATTTTAACTCTGGTGTTAAAGTCAGAAGATGTTACTGAACATGGTGTTGAATTTGATGATATGTTTGTATTAGTAGGAGAAAAATCTGAATCCTAATATTCTGGTTTTAAAAACACATGATCAAACAATTCTGAATGTATATTTGAAACTTCAGATTTTAATTTTTCTCCTTATGTCATACATGATTGAGATTTATAAACCAAATAGCCATTTTTGTCAATGACTTGCACCATTTGATCATCATCATCTTCTGAATCAGAAGCATTTATTAGATCTGAAAAATTATTATGAGTCATACTTGTTGCAAAAATATTTGAATTTTTTGTTGTTGTAGACTCATTATCAGAATTAACAAAAAATATATTGGGATTCTCATCAATATCTTCAATATCTGAGAATTCATCATATTTTTCTTCATGTTCTGATTTATTATCAGAAGTATCTTCTGAAATGTTTTCACAATTGGATTCAGAGGTTATTACAGAAGTAACTTCAGAAACAATTTCAGACTTAACAATTACTTCTGATTTTTCTTCAGAAATAATATTTGATTCAGAAGATTTACAAATATTTGAAATTATATTCATATCTTCTGTTTCAGAGACACTTTCTGGTTCACCAGTTTTAAGAGGTGTTTCTTCTGAAAACAAAGTCTCTGTTTTTATAAAAGGAATTCTTTCAGGCAAAGAAAAGTTTACAGGTTTGGAAATGATGCCAGTATTTGATTCATTGAAAATTTTCATTTTAGAATAATCATACAAGTTTGCAGGTGCCTTTTTTAAAAATTGACTGTCATTATATCCTAAACCTGCTTTTATATTGTAAAATTTTGAGTTTTGAGCCTGACTAGTTAAAATATTCAGAGTTTGTTCAGTTTGTCATCTTTTAAAATTTAAATCTTCCAATTCCTTAATCTTTTTATAAAGATCAGGTCTCTCTTGATTCAGAAAATTCATCTTAACATTTAGAATTTCCTTTTCAGATTTTTCATTATAACTTCTTTTTGTAAACTATCCATTTTTTTCTTTTAAAACAAGTTTTTCTTCAGAAACTTTTTCAAGAATCTGTTCAGCTACTTGACAATTTTCCTTATATATTTGACTTTCAGCTCTGAATTGATTGACCAAAATTTATTGACCTTTAATTCTATTTCTGAGTGTTTCAAATTCAGAAAACATATTTTGAAATTGATTTGTCATTTCTGAATCTCTAGTATTAATTTCATAATTATGTTCAGAATTTTGTTTAGAAGATGAAGAAAATACCTCAGTGTCTTGTTTGTCCTTTTCTGGATCCATTTGACACATGTAGCAATTTGTTGCATAGTGAGCAACTTCTTCATCATCATCTCCATCACTCCAGTTTAACCAGTCTTCTTCATACTTGGTCACTAGAGCAGGATTAAGCTCCTTTTTCTTTGCTAATAGATGCTTCTTCTCATAATAACCTGAATTCTTGACTTTTGGCATCTTGCATTGTCTTGCATAATGTCCAGGCTTTCCACAGTTGAAACATCTTGCTGGTTCAGATGTTTCAGATTGACCAGCCTCTTGACCTTTCTTAGGTCCAACTTCAGATCTAGGTTTATTCTGATATTTTTGATTGTATCTTTGTTTGAATTGCCTTGTCATGAAAGCAATATTATCATAAATCCTTTTAAGCTCTTCATCTGATTCATCCCCATCACACAATGTTATCTCTGGGATCTCACAAACTTTCTTGGTAGCAATGGTCAGAGAATTATTGTAGTTCTTGCTCAGAAGGGCAACTGTTTCTTGTGTCTTCTATTGTTCATATTGTCTAACTTTGATCTTGTCCTCTTGTTGGAACAAGATCCCATAGACATCATGAATTGTTTTTCTAGACAAGTTCCTAGTTACCGTATTATCTGAAAAACTTGACCATTCATTTCCCAGATTGTTCAGAAATTTGTTGTTTATCTCAAAATTTGATTTCTGAACACCATTTCTTCTTAGATCATTCAGAATGTTATTGAATCTATGATATGTATCAGTGATAGATTCATATTCTTTGTATCTGAAATTTTCATATGTTCCTACACAGATATTTAATCTCTGTGCTTGAGCCTTTGTACTTCCTTGCATCTGAGCTTCTACTTCATCCCACATGGCTTTTGCTGAAGTTAAACTATCAACCCTATTGAATATCTCATTGGGAATTGCCATGGTGAGTAAAGTTAATGCTCTTCTATCAACTTTCATTTGAGCCTTTTCAGCTGGATTATACATTCCAGGACTCTTCTTGATTCTTGATGCAGGGATTTCGTGGGTGGATTCGATTAACCGGCTATTTGGAATCTCAACAAATACCTCTAGTGGGCCATTTGTGATAGATTGCATTAAGGCTTCATCTATGTTATCCAAGAATTGAATCATTCTAATTCTCCATTGATGATATTCTCCCAAGAAGAGAGTTGGTGGTTTCGTTTCAGATCCAATTGAGACTATTTCTTTAGACATCTTTGATTGTTAGAAGATCAAGAATTCACCTGAGTTGAATTTGAATTTTGTAGATCAAGAACACCAAGAACTGTCAGATATGACAAGTTCTTTCCCAAATCTTCAAGAACAGATGAATTGGCTCGGATACCAATTGTTAGGACCCAAACAATCAAGATATCAATATATGAAAAGATTATGACAGGAATGATAATAGCCAAATGTAATATGTATTGATTGAATGTACAGTATTACAGAATATATCTTTACAAGTTATATGAAAACATTAGTTCTAACAATCTAACTAACTATCTATTTAGACATACAATAGAAAGACTAAAGTAACCAAGCATTCATAATAGACAAGTTCAGAATGGGTTCTGAACTCCTTCAGATCTTCTTCAGATGTATCTTCAGAACTTCTTCAGAACCTCTTCAAAAGTGTCTTCAGAACTTCTTCAGATCTTTTTCTCTTTTAAGAACCCAGTGCCTTTTGAAGCTATTTATGATATCTCTATCAGTCATTTTGGATGTAATAATAATTTGATCATTTTTAGGACTTAAAGTTTCTATCAGAAAGTGAAATTCTGAAATTGTTTGATTTCATAAATTTTGATCACTTGAATGACTATAACATTACATTTTCGGTATAAATTATTTCTTTAAAGAGCACATGTGCATTATGTATAACGGGACAATAGTAGACCAAGTTGGACATATAAGGACTTATAAGCACTCTCTTTGTATTCGTTAGACATATAAGTGATCATTTGGGTACGTTGTTTTCTTAGGTAAGCATTAGGCCGTCAAGTAGACATCTCGGGTATCTATTTGGAAGCTTTTGCTAAAAAGTGAGTATTCACAACCCCTCTTTTTAAATGTTTATACGTTTTTGGGTGTAAAGCTTGTTGTTTTAAAGGAAATTGAATTGATTTATATTGATTAATGAAAAGTATATAAATCATTATGATGAGCAAATTTATATTATACAAAATGATATGTTGAGTTATGTAAAGTCCCCGTGGTACACTACTATTTAACCCTAAATGAGCCGATGATATTTGTGGATAGCGCTATTTGGCTGACATACCCACCTAACTGGCAAGTATGGGTGCACTTTATCAATTAAGAATGCTCTACCCATGTGGACTTTAGGTCCACCGTTGAGGTAGTTCGTGGGGCGTAGAATGTCGAGTAGGCTTAGTAGTGGCTCAATATTTATATATCATGTGTAATGGTAATTTGTATATTTGCTCATAAAGGTTAAAATGATAAAGTTGATGCGATCATCCGATTCGCTATTTTTATACCTTGCATATATTTTTTTTTTTTGTGCATTTGAAAACCTGTGAACTCACCATGTCTTTGTAGTTGACCCTCCTATTTTAACATGCTTACAGGAAGATAAGAAGGTAACCGATCAGGCTTGGCTTACTTTTGTGGAAACACCAATCAAGACTTGATATATATATATATATATTGATGTAATTTGTTTGTTAAAGTCAAAGTTGTTGGATTGTAAACTTTTAAACTTTAAACTTTGACGTTTTAATTATATATGTATGGTTGGTGTTTATATACCTGTTACTGTGAAACTTTGGGCTGTCGTACCTCGTGTTTCCGCTCTAGCGGGGTGTGACAGAAACTTATTGCCGAATCACACAAAAAGGAACTACAAAAATGCAACTTCAAATTGGATTTTTACATGGTGTGTCCATTTCCAGTTGTCATGGAAATTATGAGATGACACCCTATTTCCACTGCTTTGACAAAAGATGCAACAGTTCCTTTACAATCAAATGGAGTGTATTACATTAAGCATAAGGTATGGGTATCAAAGGCTGGTAATATGCGATCAACCATCTTGGATGAAGCCCATCGATCCAGATAGTCAGTTCACCCAGGGGCAGACAAGATGTACAAGGATTTGAAGGAATACTATTGGTGGCCAGGAATGAAGAAAAGACATTGCTTTTTATGTAACTAATTGTTTTAACCTGCGCTCAAGTCAAGGCTGAACATCAGAAACCATCCGGTCTACTTCAACAACCCGAAATTCCACAATGGAAGTGGGAGCAAATAACCATGGATTTCGTAACCATGCTACCAAAAACTGGGAAAGGACACGATTCTATATGGGTTACAGTTGCTCGACTTACAAAAATCAGCTCATTTCATTCCCATTCGTGAAGATTTTAGTATGGAAAAACGTGCACAAATTTACATCAATGAAATAGTTACACGTCATGGTGTGCCTATTTCCATTATTTCGGATAGAGACACTCGTTTTATATCACGATTTTGACAGTCTCTTCAAAAGGCATTGGGTACACGATTGGATTACAGTACTGCCTATCATCCTCTAACGAATGGATAAGCAGAAAGAACTATTCAAACTCTGGAGGATATGTTGCATGCATGTGCAATAGCTTTTGGTGGGAGTTGGGATACCCACCTACCACTTGTTGAATTCTCCTATAACAACAGCTATCACACCAGCATTCATTGTGCGCCGTACGAAGCCCTATACGGACGCAAATGTAGATCACTCCTTAGCTGGTTGGAAATCGGAGATAGAAAGTTGACCACCCCCGATATCATTCAGGAAACCACTGACAAGATCTCAACCATCAAAGAAAGACTCAAGACAACAAGAGATCATCAGAAGAGTTATGCGGATAATCGGAGAAAGCCGTTAGAATTCCAAGTAGGTGATAGAGTGCCTCTAAAAGTATCACCATGAAAGGGACTAGTACGCTTCAAGAAGAGAGGCAAGCTGGGTCCCAGATACATTGGTCCATTTGAAATACTCGAAAGAATTGGACCGGTGGCGTACATATTGAAGTTACCAAAGAACTTAAGTGCCATCCATGACACATTCCATGTGTCAAACTTGAAGAAATGGCTGGTAGATGAAGCATTAGTTCTACCCTTGGGATTAACGATCGGTTACACTTCATCGAAGAAACAATCGAAATACTTGACCGAGAAATTAAACGGTTGAGGCAAAGTAAGGTCCCTATTATCATAGTTCGTTGGAATGCGAAGCACGACCCAGAGTATACTTGGGAGCGAGAATATTTGATGAAGGATAAGTATCCTCGCCTGTTCGAGAACACCCCGGATAAAGCTAGTTCTTAAATTTCGGGACGAAATTTCTCTAACGGAGGGAGACTGTGACAACTGTCAAATTTGAGCTTCCATGTTTGTTTTTATTAAGTTTATTAGTGTTATTAGAGTTAAGTTATAAGAATAAGAGTTAGTTAGATTAGATCAACCGAAAAATTTCTAGAGTTACCGAAAATTGCTTAAAAAGTTCGGTTCCGACCCGTAACTATCTGAAACGTCCTATATAGTGCCAAATGCTATAAATCATACCCAATTTATATAAAATATGTAGTTTTAGTATTTAAAATATAAAACTTCTATTTTTATAGAATTTAATCACTTTTGGACTTGCATTTTGAGAAAAAAATGCCAAAATTGAGAAAGATGACATTTTTATTGGTTTTGGGCATGAGTTTTTTTTTTATTTTTTTAAAAAAAAATTGTTTGGAGTGGGGCCCATTAGTATGGCTGGCCTCCCCTATCTCCCCACATATAAATACATTTTCTTTCCATTTACTTCTCATTTTACATGTTGAAAATTTGGAATTTCTCTCTTCTCTATCTCTAAAACTCAAGGGACTTCTTCAAAAACCCTCATTTCTCCTTTAAGTTCCAGCCAAATTCTTCATCAAAAAGCAAGATTATTGAAGATATTCAACACATTTCTTCATCCAAGTAATTAGTAACATCATCACCATCATTTTTATTACAAATTTTGGGGAAAAATCCATTTTTTCTTGCATCTTCATCACCTTCCTTTGAATTTCTGGAAATTCTTAGTTCCAAGGGTAGATTATACACCAACATATGTAAAATATTTTTATAATAGTGACAATCCATGACCCAAATAAATGGAACTCAAGAAACCAAAGCAAAAACCTATTGCAAGTGGGTCTTATTCATGAAATTGGTGATTTTTGGTGCTGACAGAAAATGTACTTGTGTTTTTGTCGTCCATATCTTGCTAAATACTCATCCAAATGTTATGAATCTTCTTCTAAAAGTTTATTTTATGAGTTGGGGTTATAATCCAAGTAGTCTCACTAAAAAACATTTACTTTTGACCCCCCAAATGCTCAAAACAACATGGTTATGCATCTGGAAGTTCAACAGTAGGAAACCCTAATTTAAAGGACCATAACTCTCGAAATAATCATCCAAATTACTTGATTTTTCTTGTGAAATTTATTTTAATGAGTTACCTTTTAAATCCCACTGGTTTCACTCAATGATATGGTGATTTGGGGTTTCAATTATTCAAAACAAAATGAGTGTGCAATCTGTCCAAAGTTGAAAGATTTGTGTATGCATGTTCAAATGGCTATATCTCCTTCAAAACTCAATAAAAAAGGATGATGTTTTTTTAGAGTCAATTTTATGAGTTATCTTCTGTTTTCAAGTGAAATCACATGCAAATATGTAGTTTTCAGCCTCTAAACACCTAAAACATTTTAGGTGTGCAAACTATGAAACCACCAGTAGGTAAACCCTACTTTTTATGTTAATATCTCTTTGATTATTTGTCCATATTGCATTATTTTTCTTCTGGAGTTTTCTTTTGTGAGTTACGGTTCATATGAATCCAGTTTTATTCAAAAATATGAAGTTTTGAGGCATTAACCAATTTGTTAAAATTAAGTGTGCAATCTGTCAACTAATGACAGAAGTGTGCATGCAACTTTGTGGTGCCATATCTACTTCATAACTCATTCAAAATGAGTGATTCTTCCTTTAAATGTTTCCTTTCGGTGCTATGCGTATAATCCATCTGAAAATTATGAAAAAAAATTAGTAGAACTCCTCAAATAGTTGTTTTACTAACAGTGTGTAATCTGCCATACTTGTGGTGACACACTATTTTGTATAAATTATTTGAACCCTTTTGAAATTTGGTCACAATGACCTTTACTCAATAATGTATTACATATAAAAAGAGGGGAAATTTTGACATTTTGGATGTTATATTAATTTGATCATTTTTAGGACTTAAAGTTTCTGTCAGAAAGTGAAATTCTGAAATTGTTTGATTTCATAAATTTTGATCACTTGAAAGACTATAACATTACATTTTCGGTATAAATTATTTCTTTAAAGAGCATATGTGCGTTATGTATAACAGGACAATCATTATGATGAGCAAATTTATATTACACAAATTGATATGTTGAGTTATGTAAAGTCCCCTTGGTACACTACTATTTAACTCTAAATGAGCCGATGATATTTGTGGATAGCGCTATTTGGCTGACATACCCACCTAACTGGCAAGTCGGGGTGCACTTTATCAATTAAGAATGCTCTACCCATGTGGACTTTAGGTCCACCGCTGAGGTAGTTCGTGGGGCGTAGAATGTCGAGTAGGCTTAGTAGTGGCTCAATATTTATATATCATGTGTAATGGTAATTTGTATATTTGCTCATAAAGGTTAAAATGAAAAAGTTGATGCGATCATCCGATTCGCTATTTTTATACCTTGCATATAAAAAAAAATTGTGCATTTGAAAACCTGTGAACTCACCAACTCTTTGTAGTTGACCCTCTTGTTTTAACATGCTTTACAGGATGATAAGAAGGTAACCGATTAGGCTTAGCTTACTTTTGTGGAAACACCAATCAAGACTTGATATATATATATATATATTGATGTAATTTGTTTGTTAAAGTCAAAGTAGTCGGATTGTAAACTTTTAAACTTTAAACTTTGATGTTTTAGTTATGTATGTATGGTTGGTGTTTATATACCTGTTGCTGTGAAACTTTGGACTGTCGTACCTCGTGTTTCCGCTTTAGCGGGGTGTGACATAAACTTATTGCCGAATCACACAAAAAGGAACTACAAAAATGCAACTTCAAATTGGATTTTTACATGGTGTGTCCATTTCCAGTTGTCATGGAAATTATGAGATGACACCCTATTTCCACTGCTTTGACAAAAGATGCAACAGTTCCTTTTATCTATCTCTAGCAATTTTGCCATACATTGAGAGCATCTACCACCAGTTTGGTATACGTTATTCTCTATCATCAATCAGTGTATTACGGGAAAATCCTCTGGAATGGATAGTTGCTGCATAGTGTTTCTCAAATTTTTCCATGCGGTTGCATTCAACCGGCCCATTGATTATGTTGCTATCATCTGGCAAGAACTAATTCATGTTCGAACGACAGGAAAGACTTCGAAGTATATCCCGTATCAGCGTTATCTGCAAGTTTTTATTGCTAGTATGTTGGAAGGTAATGAGAACATTCCCCGTCGTGCACATTGTGACAACTGTCAAAATTCGAGATGTCAGGTTAGCTTCTATTAAGTTCATTAGTGTTTAAATAGATTAATTTTAAGAATAAGAGTTAGTTGGTTTAGAATGGCCGAAAAATCCCTAGCATTTCCGGTGGTCGCTTAAAATGTTCGGTTCCGACCCGTAACTGTCCCGAACGTCCAATACAGTGCCAAATGTTGGGTGGAGCCCATCACCATGGCTGCCCCCCCCTCTAATTCCATATATAAATATGTTTTTTTTTCATTTTTCCTCTCATTTGCACACTTTCAAAATTAAAACTCTCTCTCTATCTCTAAGAACTCAAGAGCCACTTTGAAGATTCATCCTCTTCATCAAATTCCAGCCAAAAATCCATCCATTTCTTCATCAAAAATCAAGTTTAGTGAAGGAAATCAAAGAGCAAAACACCATCAAAACAAGGTAACAACACTCTCTTCATCTTTTCTTGCAAATTTTGGGTGAAAAACCCACTTTTCTTACATTTTTTTAGCTACTTCTTCTATTATCCTAAATTTCTGAGTTTGTGGAGAGATTATACACCAAAACATGTAAAAATGTTAATACAATGGTGATAATCTATGATCCACACAAAACATGATTTTATGTGATTTAGAACAACAATGGTGATTTTTGGTGCTGAGAGATTTCATGCATGTGCATAAATCGTCCATTTCTTCAAATAATATGTTTATATATTATAAATCCTTTTCTAAAAGTTCATTTAGTGAGTTGGGGTTTTAATCCAAGTGGTCTCACTCAAAAACAATGAGTTTTGACCCCCCAAATGCTCATAGTAAGATGAATGTGCATCTAGAAGTTCAACAGTAAGTAAACCCTATTTTGAAGGACTATAACTATTTGAATATTCATCCAAATCACTTGATAATGAGTTAGCTTTCCAATGCCACTGATTTCATTAAAAAATATGGTGATTTGAGGTTTCAATTAATCCAAACAAAATGAGGTTGCATTCTGTCCAAAGCTGACAGATTTGTGCATGCATGTTCAAATGGTCATATCTCTTTCAAAACTCAATGAAAAGGATGATTTTTCTTTTGAGAGTTATTATTATGAGTTATCGTCTGTTTGCAAGTAGAATCACATGAAAATATTGAGTTTTGACCCTCCAAACACCTAAAACAATTTAGGTGTGCAAACTGTGAAACCACCAGTAGGTAAACCCTACTTTGCATGTTAATACCTCTTTGAATATTTGTCCATAATGCATAATTCTTCGTCTAAAGTTTTCTTTTATGAGTTAAGATTCATATGAATCCAGTTTCATTCAAAAATATGAAGTTTTGAGGCATTAATCAATTTATTAAAGTTAAGTGTGCAATCTGTCAACTAATGACAGAATTGTACATGCAACTTTGTGGTGCCATATCTCCTTCATAACTCATTCAAAATGAGTGATTCTTATTTCAAAAGTTTCCTTTATGTGTTATGCTTATAATCCAACTGGAAGTTAGGAAAAATATTAAGTAGAACTCTTCAAATGAATGTTTTACTAACAATGTGCAATCTGCCATGTTTGCTGTGACACACTGTTTGATATAAATTATTTGAACCCTTTTCATATGTCTAAAATGCATGAAATTTGGTCACAATGACCATAACTCAGTAATGCATCACATATAAAAAGATGGGAAATTTTATTATTTTGGATGTTACATTAAATTGATCATAAATTAGGATCACTTAAAACACTATAGATTACATTTTCGGTGTAAATTATTTCTTTAAAGAGCATATGAGCATTATGTATAACGGGACAACAGTAGACCAAGTTGGACATATATGGACTTATAAGCACTCTCATAGTAACCATTAGACATATAAGTGTTAATTTGAGTACGTTGTTTTGATAGGTAAGCGTTAGGCCATCGAACGGACATCTCGGGTATTTTTGGAAGCTTCACGGCCCCTATTTTTAAATGTTTATACGCTTTGGGGTGTAAAGCATGTTGTTTTAATGGAAATTGAATTGATTTATATTGATTAACGAAAAGTATATAAATCATTGTGATGAGCAACTTTATATTACACAAAATGATATGTTGAGTTATGTAAAGTCCCCATCGTACACTACTATTTAACTGTAATGAGCCGATGATATTTATGGATAGCGCTATTTGGTTAACATACCCACCTAACTGGCAACTAGGGGTGCACTTTATCAATTAAGAATGCTCTACACATGTGGACTTTAGGTCCACCGCTGAGGTAGTTCGTGGGCGTAGAATGTCGAGTAGGCTAAGTAGTGGCTCAATATTTATATATCATGTGTGTTGGTTCCAGATTCTCTTCTTCAAAGATTAATCGATTAATTCATACAACTGAGTATAAGCGGAAGCAATTAATATCGATTTATCAATAGTAATAAGAATCGATCAAAGATTGAAGAACAGATTAACTTTGTATTATAACCTGAATGACGATTACAAAATACATGGAATGACGCACAGTTAGTTCTTCAATATAGCAATTAGATCGACAACTTTTACAGTAGAGAAAAGATCTATTTATACAAATAGAAAAAAGTAAAAGTCAACATCTTAACCAATTACAAACTGACACGTGTGAGATGGGAGCGTGTAACAAACTAATCAGTTGCAAAAGGTAAACATCCTGGATGTGTGTGCCACGTCACATTCTTCATCTTATGGTTCATACTTTCAAATGTGTAACAATCTCCCCCTAAGTATGCAACCAGAAGAGTGAAGTCTGTTCAGAAAGGAGCGACCTCAGGTACAATCTTTCCAATCTTATTTATGATCTCTCTGATTGATAATAAAGTTGAAAGCCTGTTGATCATCTTCTCAATAACCTCTGGATTGTGATTGTTACTATCAAGAGAGATGAAGCTTTTTGCAATGTAAACGACCTCTGATGATTATATGTGTGCTTCATTTATTCTGAAGAAGCTCTTTTTGTCTGGCCTTTTGAAAATCACCCCTTCCTCTGGGTTTATCAGTACTTTGCCGATTCTCATATTGTTGATGCCTTCTAGATCTTCATTGGGTGTAGAGATAGCTAGGTTATCAACATTGTAATTGATTCCTATTTGAAAATCTACCTGTCTTTTGTACCGGATGTAGGACTTCATGCATTGAATGATTCGAGAATAAGCAATTTGATCTTGATCATCACTTCTTTTAGTCATTTGAGCCTTCATGAATTTCTCCAGAAAGATAAGATCAGAGGGAAAGATGGACAATAGATCATTATCACAGAAGTAATAAGTCTTATTGTATTCTCTGATAACTTCATAAATTGTGTACCATATTTCTGTATCTTCAAATGGTGAATGTTTTATTGCAGAGATCCGTTTGATAGGTACAGAGGTATGAACGTCCTTTCTTGCTTGTCTGTGTGCCATGAATTTGTCTTTAACAGCATCACTTACATTGTAGGCGATGAGAAGTTGGGCAACATTAGATAAATCTTCTGGTCTATAGGAGCATACATGTACCTTTTTGTGGTTTCCAGAATTGGAAGATCAATTCTTCCAAGTCTCTGCAGTTTTTCTCTATTCTCAGCTGCTCGACTTGATGATCCTTCAGCATTTGCTTTTGCAGCTTTTTCTCTTTCCATTTCTGCTTGAGCTCTTGATGCTTCTGCAAAGGCTTTTTCTGCTTCAGCTTCAGCTTTTGCTCTTATTTCTGCTTCAATTCGTTCTTCTTCTCTTCGTTTGTTCAGGGCTTCAACTTTAGCCTTTGATGCCTCAGCTCTAGCTCTGGCTTCCTTTTCTTTGGCTATTGCTGCTTGAGTTGATGAGGAGTATGGTGTTTCTCTTGACTTGCCGACTACCTCAAGAATGAATTTAGCTATATCTGGATCTTTTGGAAGAGGCCCAGAGTGAGTGGCTAATGGAGTTGGAGTTAGAGGGGTTTATGTGTGTGAAGTTTGAGCAGGAGTTTGCTGCTTGGAGGATGATTGGTGTTTGTCAGAAGTAGATGGAGACGGCATTGGATTTGAGATTTCAGTATTGGTAGTGGTTTGGCTTTCTTGGGTGCTGGAGCTTTCTCCCCCTTCTGAGAATCAGGGTCCTGATCCTTAGACCTTTTGCGTTTAAGTTCTGCTTTTCTGCAAGCACGCTTCTCTTTGGACTTTTTGCTTTCATTAAAAGAATCAGAAACAGAACTTACCAGACCTGTAAGTTGAGACAGAGAGGTTTCCATAGATGATAGCTTTAAATCCACATTTGAAGTGCATGAAGTTGTTTTGGCCTTCTGGATCTTTTGGAAGAGGCCCAGAGTGAGTGGCTAATGGAGTTGGAGTTAGAGGGGTTTATGTGTGTGAAGTTTGAGCAGGAGTTTGCTGCTTGGAGGATGATTGGTGTTTGTCAGAAGTAGATGGAGACGGCATTGGATTTGAGATTTCAGTATTGGTAGTGGTTTGGCTTTCTTGGGTGCTGGAGCTTTCTCCCCCTTCTGAGAATCAGGGTCCTGATCCTTAGACCTTTTGCGTTTAAGTTCTGCTTTTCTGCAAGCACGCTTCTCTTTGGACTTTTTGCTTTCATTAAAAGAATCAGAAACAGAACTTACCAGACCTGTAAGTTGAGACAGAGAGGTTTCCATAGATGATAGCTTTAAATCCACATTTGAAGTGCATGAAGTTGTTTTGGCCTTCTGGAGAGAGAATTAATTCGTTCAAGCATGGCCTTCTGGAAGACAGCCATGTCTGATTTCTTTACCAGAGAAGACTCAGAAGTGTCTTCAGAGGGATGAATAGCCCTGATAATTTTGTGAAGATCGGCCACTAAGGAACTATATTCATCAACTGAGATTGTGACTGCTGGAGTTGGAATTGCCTCAGGTATGCAGAAAATAGCCTCAGAATTAGCCTGGATGCCTTTATGCAGAGAAGAGTAATGATCAAAAGCTTGGCTCTGGTGTGTTGCAGCAATTGTAGAAATGAGTTCTCTGAGGGCCTCTAGAGTTTGCGACTGCTGTCTTTGTTCGTTCTGAATAGCCAGAAGAATGGCATTTTGAGAGTCAAGAGAAACTTTTAGATCCTCCACAGATCTCTGAATTTTATCACCAAATGCCTGCAACGCTGCATTGGTGACATATTCATAATGGGTAACCGGTGTATCTCCAACACATGGAGCCCCTTTACTCTCGCTTGCAGAGAGACCCTCATTCACACCTGTTTTGACATTGAGTGTGGAGGGACTTCCAACCTGTCTTCGAGTACTGTTATTAACAGGAACCTCTTCGGTTGTTCTGATTGTCTCAACAAAATCCTCATCATCAGAGGATGAGGTGTTGAAGACAATGTGCTTACCTTGATGAAGTGTAAACACTCTGTTAAGTGGTGCATCCTGTGGCTGTAACCCCTCTGATGGGATTTCATTACCCTCTAAACTATCAGAAGATATGGACTTATATTCTGAGATTCCTAAACCTTTGTTGGTCACAGAGACATCAACATTGTGTGGGGAGAGTGGCGAGTTCTGGGGCAAATGAACGCTTATATGTCCATCATCATTCTGTTGAGAGAGTGATGAAGAGGTTTCCCCGGTTGTGCTTGATGCAGAGGATGAAGAAGTATCCTCTGATCGGATGGTTTCTGGGTTGTTTGGATTGGGTTGTCCTTGGTCAATGAAAGTAGATGTGTTGACATCTACCACAGTTAATGAAGTTACCCTTTGGGATGTAGGTGAGATTAAAGTTGAAGGCTTATCGAGTGCTTAAGACCCGACAAAAAATTTCATCGATTCAACTTGACCCGATATCATTTTCGTAGGGGGGAGCAAGAAATTCAAAAGAAAGATTTGTTGATAAATGTTTCATGATCTTCAAAAGAAGAGTGTTGATTTGTTGAATTGTAATCTCGAATACAAAGTGGGAGATTGTTAGGTCTGAAATTATTGTATCCGAGATGACAACTATTGAAAACATGAAGGACCAAAAGTGCAAAGTCAACAAAGTCAATAATTAGGAAGGTTTAATATAAGGAAACGTTGCTTTATTGTAAATAAGGCAAGTGTATAATGCCTTATCTCATAGTTTCCTTATCACGATAAATGTTCTACATATAAATAGAGGGTTAGGGTCATTCTTTAGGTGGTGCGCGAGATTATTTATTAAGAAGAGATTAGAGTGAATATTAGTCGATTACTAGAAAGCCTAAAGACTGTCAAATCATATTTTAACCGTACAAGTGAGATATCCGACTGCGAAAATTCCTCAATCACTTTGTTCTTATTGCTTTAATCGATATAATCATTGTGCTTGCATATACTGGGATCTACAATTACAAACTATGAAAGAAAGATTGTACAAATGTAATTTTTCTAAAACAACAGAACTAAACTAACTGACATGCTATTTATATACAAGTAGAGATACTAAAGTGACAACTATAATCATGACAAACCAATAGTATCAATACACGTGTAATCAATTCTTCAGAGATAGACTGCAGAATCCCTTCAGAACTTCCTTCAGAAGTTATAAGAGATCTTCAGAACTCTTCAGATATTCTCAAAAGTCTTCAGAACTTCTGAAGTTAACACTTCAGAAGTTGTTCTTTAAGCTCTATCTTCTTCTTTCAGACTTTTGTATTTGGTTTCTGAGCTTTATTTAGTTACAGCACTAGTTCAGAAGATCTGAACTTCTTAAACTTAGAACCCAGTCTCCTTTGAAGCAATTCTTATCACCCTAACAACTTGGATTCAGAGAAACATGGAAATTGTTGGGTTTATTCGGAAGGTATACAATTACCTCACTTTCAACAGTTTAGGAGAGGTTTACATTTGTTAGGAAGCACAAGCAATTATGAAATTAGGAATGGTAAAAAGTATAATGAAGGCGAAAAACGAGATGAAATAATCTGATTTGAAAATGTACTCGGGTGGGTAAAAGAAATGGATCGTCGTAGATGACTACTTACGTTCTCAAAGAATACATCTTGGCAGAAGGTTATGTAGACATACTAGAGACTTATGCATATCCTTGGAGGCAAGAGTTAATTCAGAATCTTTGGATGACTTCTTAACTTTCAAAAGATTTTCGAAGACTTCTCAATTTGTGATTCTCTTGGAGAAGTCACCAAAAAAAAATTAAAATCAATCAACTAGTCGTTTAAAATGGTTTAGGGACCAGAAGAGATTTTTAATTTTAACCAAAAATATTTCAGAGAAAAATATAGACATGCCAGAGACTTCTGTATGACCTTGACAGCAAGAGTTAGTACAGAAGAAAATAACATGTATATTTCTCAAAGAAATATTTATGCAGCAGGTTAGCAAGACATGCCAGAGGTTTCTGTATAACTATGAAGGTAATAATTAGTACAAAAATTCTGGATGACTTATGAACGTGCAAGAATTTTATCTGGAGAAAGAATGATAGACATGCCAGAGACTCCTGATTAACCTTGGCGGCAAGCGTTAATCCGGAGGTTCTGGATGTTTATCTTGATATGATGAAACAACTTTTGTTTTTCACAATAAACCAGAAGTTGCTCCCCCTTGATTTGAGCATGTAAGTTTGCTCCCCTTTGACTCGTGCATTATCAGCTGCTCCCCCTCAAACTATGCTTGGATCAAAAATTCGTAAGAGCAATAGACATAGTTTGAGTTGCAGAGGTTTTATTAGTATAGGCAGAAACTTCTGATATGCTTGTGGTGCACTCGTAGATACAGAAGTTCATAGAAAAAGAAGAAGGAAAGACATGCTTATTAGGATTTTGCAGAAGTGCAACGTAGAGATAGAGTTTCATCTTTTATTACATATTAAGCATGCCCAACTTGCTGATTAGAAAATTGAATCTGTTTTCATCCAAGGCTTTGGTAAAAATATCAGCAAGTTGGTAATCAGTGGGAACAACGTACATTTCAATTGTACCTTTTTCCAGATGATCCTTTATGAAATGATACTTGACATCAATGTGCTTGGTTTTTTAGTGTTGCACTGGATTTTCTTTGATGGCAATTGCAATTTCTGAATCATACTGGATGGGTATTTTATCATATAGAAGGATGTAATATCTGAGTTGGGTTTTCATCCATAGTACTTGTGAACAGAACTAGCAGCAGCAACATATTCAGATTCTGCATTAGAGGTTGATACACAGTTATGCTTTCTGGATGTCCAACTGATTAGCCTGTTGCCAAGAAGTTGACAATTTCAAGAGGTGCTTTTCCTGTCAAGTTACATCCTGCATGATCAGGGTCAGTATTGGCAATTAAATCATAGCCAGAATTCTTTGGATACCAGAAACCCGAGGAAGGTGTCCATTTTAGGTATCTAAAAATACTTTTCACAGCAGCCAAATGTGATTCTTTGGGATTGGCTTGAGATAGGAGTTTTCATAGTTGTGGAATTGTGAAGTTTGTATTTCTTTGAAATGTTAGAGACATACTTGGCTTGATTTATGAAAATGTCAGTGGTAGTCTACTTGATTTAGAGCCCTAGAAAGAAGGTTAGTTCTCCCATCATTCTCATTTCAAATTTACTTTCCATCAATTTTGAAAACAACTCACTTACTATTTGATTAGAACCAAATATAATGTCATCCACATAAATTTGAACCAAAGTAAACTCACCTTTGCAATGATTGATTAACAAAGTCGTATCAATTTTACCTTTTTCATATTCATTATCAATCAAAAATTTCGATAGATGATCATACCATTCTCGAGGAGCTTGTTTTAATCCATACAGAGCTTTGTCTAAGAGATAGACATAGTCTGGATTATTTGCACTTTCAAAACTAGGGGGTTGCTAGACATAAACTTCTCCTTTCAGTTTTCCATTTAGAAAGGAACACTTGATATCCATTTGATAGACATTGAAATCCTTCTATGCAGAGAAAGCCAGAAACAATCGAATTGCTTCAAGCTTTGTTACTGGATCAAAGGTTTCATCATAATCAATGTCTTCTTCTTGACAATATCCCTTAGCAACCAATCTAGCCTTGTTTCTGAAAATAATTCTAATAGATCCCTAGTATCAATATGTAGAAATAAAGTAAAGTATTAACAAGAAATATAGCAAGGAAGTCGAATGTAATATTGATATTGACAAGATTACACACAGATATATTTTTACAGTGCAAAAGAACTAAGAACATTAGTTATAACAAGCTAACTAACCTTCTATTTATATACAATAGGAAATACTAAAGTGACAAGACATTACCTGACAGACCTACAATATCTATACATGTGTAAGGAATAAGTTCAGAACTGCTTCTAAAGATCTTCATAATACACTTCAAAAGTTCTTCAGAACAGCCTTACTTCTGAACCATCAGAACTTTTGAAGTAGCCACTTCGGAAGTTATGCCCTAGGTTTACCTTCACTCTATCTTTGAGCTTCTGAGCTTTCTTCTCAGAACTAGTCAGACTTCAGAACCCAATCTCTTTTGAAGCTATTTCATTGACTCTATCAATCTCCCCCTTAGTTTCAAAAGTTCAAATTGTACTCCCAGTTGTTCAGAATCTGTTTTCCTTCTCCCAAGATAAGCTTTCTTTACTCCAACAATATTTCAATCCTTTAATGCATCTCCTCTGCAAGTTTTCTGTATTCATTCCATTCAACATCATTAAAGTTCTTTGGCCTTGATTTTTTTCTTTTCACTAACCTGTCACTTATAGCTAGTGTAGTTCCATTACAGCATTTATGGATCTCTTCAAATCTGACAAATAACTCTCTATATATTCCATTCTTCAGAACTGGAAAAGTTTTCTGAAATTGGCAATCACATCATGAAATGGATTAAGACTCTTGTAAACTCTGAGTAAATCTTTTAAATGAACGTTCTGAAATTCTGCTTCTGAAAAAGTAGATATTTCACCATTCTCTCTTTCAACAGTAAAATAGGCATACTTGTAATTCATTTTTGACTTTATATCTGCTGTAATCACCTTTACAATTGGACTATCTTTTCTTTCTTCAAAAACTGGTATTTTTAGCTTTTGAATGATGTTAGAATACCACTGTTTCCAACCAAATGTTTTTTCAATCCAACAATCAATGAAATTGAATCTTTGTTCATATTCCATGAATATTTCACGATGAAAATATTCAAGAAATAGAGTATATGCATTTTCATCAATTCTTTGAATTTGTAACTGCTCAGCTTCAGAAATCTTAGTAGTTGGACACTTTTCTTCTTCAACAACTTCTGAGACTATTTCTTTTCCCTTGTCTTTCTTAGATCTTTTTTTGATTGTTCAGAAATACCAGCTTCTGAACTTCTTATTGTCTAAGCTAAGTATCTAACTTTAAACTCAATGTTTTGCTTCTTTCTAATGGTATTTATCCTTGTGTGCCTAGCTAGCATACACTTTCTAACACATTCACTTTTGAGTTCAGAAGAACCAATAATCCACTTTGTATATTCACACAATCAATTTAGAGTAGATGTTGAATATTTTGGAATATCGGAAACAATAAAAGTTCTATTGCTTGACACTTCAGCTTGAAAAAAAAAATCCAATCTCGGGACTGGTGAAGATAGTTGTAATGCCTTCTCTTTCCACATAAACGGGTTCCAAATGATTAACTTTATTTAATCTTTTCTCTAATGAGAGTTGGAAATCATGTTTTTTCAGATTTCTGAGATAGATCTCCAACACTCTTCTAATTTCTGAAACATGATTTGATTCTTCTCTTTTTACACAAAAGCTCAGAAAAGAAAGTTTATCTTGTAATCTCAACTTGTACAGATCATACTGAGTAAATTCAGTTAGTGTACCATCTCTTCTTTCAGCTCCAATCCTTATTATCAATAAATCATCTTCAATCAATATTGATATACTTCTGAAGTGCTTAATTGGTACAGACTCATGCATCTCTTGAATTCCATGCCTTTGCCGAAAAGATTTCACTTTAGAAATATGATCTTCAGACCATTCATCATTTATAAAGATTTCCAGAGTTGCATTTCTCAAGCTTTTTTTATACATAAAACAATAAGTATCTTCTGGAAAAACAGTCTCTTCATCACCAAGTTTGTCAAAAATATTTTCTTTCACATAAATCTGATCAATTATAGGCTCTTCCAAAATTGGCAGAGAAATCTTTTGAAGAGTAATGCACTCCTTGAATTTTACAACAAACTCTCCAGCATACTTCATAAGAACTTCATCTGGAAAATCAACCTCAGCCATATGATCTAGATAAACAGACACAAATACATCTTCAGAAGGTTGATCTATGAAATTCTTAAAAATTGATAATCTTTCATCCAAGAATCTACACTCCCGATTCCTTGGTGAACTCAGCAATACATACTTTATTAAGAACCTACCAATAAACCACCATAGAATATTTAGAAGTTCTTCATCTACTCTTCTATTTATCATTGGAAGTCTCCAAATAACAATATCTCTTACTTCATTTAACTATTCTTCTTCATCAAACATAATGACATCAGATAGATCACCAGGTTCTCCAATTACTTCTTAAAATGCTAGATATTCATTGAACATTACTTCATTAGAATCAAGAAAAATATATGTGCTATATGTTTCAGCATTATCATCAGAATTAAATAACAATTTTTCGGTTTCATGTCCTTCGTCACCTTCTTCAGATATATATTTTTCTGCATTAACATTTTTAGAAATAACTTGCTCACTAATAACAGGGATAACTTCAGAACTTACACCTTCATGTTCAGAATTTAGAATGTCTTTAATGGTTTCTGACACTTTTTCAGCACTACTATCTTTCTGAACTTCTTCAGAAGTTCTTTCAGAAGTTTGTGCCTTTAACAACAGAACATCTTTATTAGCAGGCTCATACACTTTTTTTCTTTTCTCCCCCGAATGATCATCAGGATCCTGATCATCATGCATTATTTTCAAAGTGGCTGCCTGAGATCTGCATTCCAAAGCTGAAACTCTTTGATTCAGAAGTGTTTGAGTATTCTGAACAAAAGTCAATTTATTCAGAATTTGTTGTATATCATCTTTGGTTGCCAAGTTAGATAGATCTGGTTGAGTAATTGAAGATGGCAGTGGAGTTCTGAGAGTTGAGACAGAGGAAGCTACTTCAGAAAATGATTTTTGAATAACTTCTTGGAAAACCTTCAAATCATTGGATGATACAGAAGTCTGTTTTAAAGCATCAAGTTTCTCTACCAATCTTTTCTCCTGACTAGCCACCCTATCCTCCATCACCTTTGAAGTAGATTCAGACACGTCCTTGATGGTCTTCTGAATCTTTGCAAATTGAGAAGTACACAAGTTCTTAAAGTCTGAAAATCAGATATAAGGGTAACATTTCCAAGACCAACAAATGGTCCAGTTTGCAGTCCTACAGAAGTAGGCTAGTCTATTGTTGTCAGTATATCATGAATCAATGAAGGTTCATTGAATGGGACTTCCATCCAATCCTTGATGTCCAAAAACAGAAACATGTATATTTATGTTGTTGCAATGTGACATACACTTTGCTTATTGACATCTGATAGATGTGTGCTTGTGTAAAGAAAATCCACTTCAAGTGGATCATTAGGCTCTATTCTGAGTGGACTCTCAAACTCAATGTGCTCTTTTGTGTGAAGGTGGGACATGTATCCTTCTAGTTCAACACTAGCATCCTCCATAGGAGAATCTAATGGGTTATGAGCTGCTTGCCCCATATGTGTTAATTAAACACCCTTCTGTTGAGAGATGGGTAAGTGGCTGGGGAGGTTGACAAAAGTTTCCATGGGCTCACTGGCTTGTTTAATATTACCCACCAAAGAGTGTGAAGTAATAGATTGTGTGGCTGCCCGGCTTGTATCAGCTAGTGCACGGGTTTCTTTTTCTTTTACATGTGATCTCCCCTCGTCATTTCTTTTTCTCACAGATCTACCCTGTCTCTCATTTCCATTTTTCATCTTTTCACTATGAGGTTGTTCCCCACCATGAACTTCCTCCCCTCTCGTACAATGAATTCTAGACCCCTCACCTTCTCTCACCACTTGGGGTTGAATCTGGGGAAGAGATTGTTGGTTTGGGCAATCCCATAGATTCACAATACTCACTCAGATACCTATTTTTAGGATTGACATAAGCCAATAATTCTGTTGGAAGAGGCACAGTATTAGGGAATCTGAGCTTAGTACTTGGTGGTCTCAAATTGTCCATAGTAAATAAAGGAAAAAAATACTGCATTATCAAGTCTTGGAATTGATTCAACTGACCTCATTGCTCCTTTAATAAAAATATGAAAGAACCTCTGATATGGAATATAAGTATAGGAGGACTTCTTGGAGATTGCTATCTTAAGTTCTTCAAAAATCAGGGAAGCTTAACCTCTGATATGGAATATGAGCAATTCCATGAAAAATGATCCTTACATTTGTGGAGGCTTGATCAAGACTTGAACTCTTACCAGATAAGCAAGTGTTGAAGATTGTGAACAAGGAGTACCAAATAGGAGATAAATTCTTTCTTCTGAATGAACTAAGTGCAATTATGTTTTCTGAATAACCCAACTTCTGAAAATCAGCAATGATCTTAGTGTTTGAAGGAATAGCATCAAATGTACCTTTTCCAACAACTACATTAGCTTTAGGAAGATTCAGAATACTTCTAATATCTGAAGCCAAAAGAGAGAATCTGTAACCATGAACTAGTGAATAAATATCATCAGCCTCTTCAACAATTTCTGCATAATACCACCAGTGTTGCAAATATTCTACAGGAACTAGAAAAAATCTTGTAAGCATTACTCTAAACGGATGTTTCTTCAGTATTTCAATGAGAATCTGTTGATCATCATTAAAATCCGTCGATTGCAGATTTAGAGCATAGTTATTCTTTTTAATTTTCTTTCGTTCAGCCTCTGGAATAGATTGTTTGGTTAGATCAGGAACATAAAGTGCATGTTGAGGACTTCCAACTCTTGATTGAGACTGAGAAAGAACATCAATTGGTTTAGATTGATTTCCCCCAATTTCAGTTCTAGGGTTAGGGTTAGGGTTAGGATTCGAAGGTCTGGCAACATCCATTCCTTTGGTTGCAGTATCTTCAATTGAACCTATCATGACATTTTTGGGAACAATTTTGAAGGAATTGGCATTGAATGAGTCATCGCTGCTACTAAAACACGACTTGGAAGTTTGAATGGGTTGATCAACATTTGAAATCCACATTTTTGTGAAATTTTGAGTTTCTGAGAATATTTGAAGTTCAAAGAAAGTAGAAAACAACTTTCGGAGGGAAATTTCACAATAAAATGAAGAAGATGACGATGCCATTGATTTATGATGTGGAAGATATGAGTAGGACACGTGGCAGAAAAGTAAGGAAAAAGTAATGATGATTAAGAGTATAATCATGGATTACAAAAGTAAATTTGGATTACTGAACCGTTTTGCGACTTGATTAAGGCTCCTCGAATGAAATTAAAACACGTGGCACTCGCGTGAATTAAAAAACAACTTTACAATGGGAAGTTCATAACTTCTGAGAACAAGTTCAGAAGTTTGATGAAATGATTCAGAATGGCTTCAGAACTTGCAAATTCCTTTCAGAACTTGAATGATATGTCTTGTAATTCATGAAAAACGTTTAAAACTACATACTTCTGAATAGATAAACAGTTTGGTATTTCAGAAGTAAGTTTGAACAAATTGTAAAACATGTAAATTTCTTTAGAAGTGTGTCCATACTTCTAAGATATGTAATTTCATAATGAGTATCCATGTTTTCAGATCTTGTATGAGATGTAATAAGAATGAATCAGAGCATCATGTATGAGTACCATTCCCCCTTGAATTATGAGTAAAAAAACATATAACTCCCCCTTGTAAAATGCTATACATAGAAATGTAAAATAAAATTATAAGTATTATAATACAAAAATTTTAGAATGAAGAATTAGTACTTCTGGGAATTGAAAAGTAGACTTCTGAAAAGTTAAACTCAGAACTTCTAAAGTTAAGATTTTCAGAATTTTGAATGACAGAGTCTCAAAATTTAATTCTTAACTCTTAGTTGATGTAAAATACTTATCTAGACGAGTTCATCATGCCAAATTTGCTTACCAAAAAATTAAACCTTTTTTCATCAAGTGATTTGGTAAACAAATCTGCTATTTGATAATCAATCTAAACAAAAAACATTTCTATGTTGCCTTTCTCAACATGATCTTTAATAAAATGATACCTCACATCAATATGTTTTGTCATTAACTGTTGGACACAATTAGCTACAGAGGAATCTTTTTGAATGTATAGCCATAATCTTTGAGTTGAATTTACATCCAGATGACTTGTGAGCAACATATGGCAGCAGCTACATACTCAGCTTCTGCAGTAGAAGTTGATACACAATTCTGCTTTTTGGAAGAACAACTTACAAGTCGATCATCCAAAAATTTACATGATCCAGATGTGCTTTTCCTGTCTGATTTACAACCACCATGATCTGCATCTGTGAAAGCAGTTAGTTCAAATCCAGAATCCTTAGGAAACCAAAGTCCCAATGAAGGTGAACCTTTTAGATATCTAAGTATTCTTTTAGCGGCATGAAGATGAGATTCTTTAGGATTGACTTGATATATTGCACAAATACATGTGGCAAACATTATATCAGGTCTACTTTTTGTTAAGTAAAGCAAATAGCCAATAATACCCTTGTACTTTTTTTTATCAACAGATTTACCAGATAAATCTGGTTCAAGTTTAGTGGTAGTGGCCATTGGTGTTTGAATACTAGAATAGTCAGACATGTCAAACTTTTTAAGTAAGTCAAAACATACTTAGTTTGATTAATGAATACGCCAGTGAGAAGTTGTTTAACTTGTAAACCAAGAAAGAATGTTAACTCTCCCATCATACTCATTTCAAATGCTGTTTGCATGATTTTCTCAAATATTTTACAATATTTTGGATTTGTAGAAGCAAATATAATATCATCCACATATATTTGTATTAAGATCATGTCTTCACCTTCCTTTTTTAGAAATATGGTTGTATCTACTGTACCTGTTTTGAAATTAGAATTCAGAAGAAAAGTTGTGAGAGTTTCATACCATGCTCTTGGTGCTTGTTTAAGTCCATATAAAGCTTTATCTAAGATATAAACATGATCTGAAAATTCCTTGCTAATAAAGCCTTCTGGTTGTTCAACATATACTTCTTCATGAAGAATTCCATTCAGAAATGCACATTTGACATCCATTTGAAAGACTTTCATGTTTTTGTGTGCTGCATAAGCTAGAAACATCCTAATTGCTTCTAGTCAAACCACAGGAGCAAAGGTTTCTTCATAATCTATGATAGATATCAGAAGATAGATTCAAAAGAAGACTGGGTTCTAAAGTTCAGATATTCTGAACTAGTTCTGAAGAGAGAAATGTTCATAACTCAGAAGACAAGCAGAGGAAAGCCTAAGGCATAACTTCTGAAGTAGCTACTTCAGAAGTTCTTAAGATTCTGAAGAAGTTTTGAGGAAGTTCTGAGGAAGTTCTGAAGATGCTTCTGAAGATACTTCTGAAGAGGTTCTGAAGATGATTCTGAAGAAGTTCAGAAGTAATTCTGAACATGCCTGTCATTTTTGTACTGTAACTTTAGCATACCTATTTGTATATAAATAGATAATTTGTTAGACAGTTATAACTAACGTTCATAAAGCTTGTAAAGATACATACTTTCTAATATTGTTCATTGATCAATACAATATACAACTTCGGTGACATAATTCTTGTTCTAATTCTTGATTCTTTCTATATTCTTGATATTTTGGGATATAACAATTGGTATCAGAGCCAATTCATCTATTTGATCAATTTTGTGAAGTAATTGTCCAGTTGAATTCGCGATCTACTATATTCAAGATGTCGAAAGAAATCTTCTCCATCGGATCTGAAACTAAACCACTAACCTTGTTTCTGGGCGAGTACCATCAATGGCGAATCAGAATGATTCAATTCTTGGACAATATCGATGAAGCTTTAATGCAATTGATTGTAAATGGCCCTCTGAAGGTCTATGTGGAAATTTCTGTAGTTCCAAGAACTGAATCTACTCCTGAAATTTCTGCATCTAGGATCAAAAAGAGCCCAGGTATGTGCAGTGCAGCTGAGAAAAGTCAAGCTAGAATTGATAAAAAGGCACTGACACTACTTACAATGGCGATACCCAATGAAATTTTTAACTGAGTTGTTAGTCTCACATCTGCAAAAGCCATGTGGGATGAAGTTGAGGCTCAAATGCAGGGGAGTACAAAAGCCCAAGCTCAAAGGTTGAACATCTGTGTTGGTACGTATGTGTAACACCCAGAATTTTGTGTAAAAGATTTTGAACTTCGCATCCTAATATTTTGATATTTATAACTAAAATGGAGTGTTTCAAGGGTTAAATGTCGGGTTACATTGATCTGGAAGAATGGAGCGAAAACCGAAACCAATTGAGTTTGGTACCAAGTTGGCGATCATGACAGGCTATCTTGCCATGTCATGATCGCATGGCACCATAGCAAGAAAATCATAATGTCAAGAAATCAGTAGAAAACTCGCGGTACATAGCTCGCAATCATGACAGGCGATTATGCCATGTCATGATCGCATGGTCATCATCGTCGGGACGAAGCACGAGTCGATTTTGTAGCACGAAACTCTCGGTACATGCCTGGAGATCATGACAGGCGATCTTGCCTTGTCATGATTGCAGGACATCATCGCCCATGTGGTCCTGAGGGCACAATAAGTCCCGATTTTCATCTCTTCTTCCTCACTTCTCAAATACAAAATTATTTTGGACGAGCTCTACATTGAAGGCGATTTTGGATCATTTAATACTCTCATCTACCTCATTCCAAACCATTAATTGCTCCGTTAAAGTGAAGATTCAAGTCAAGCTTTAGGGTTAAAGCTTCAAGTGTTCATCTCCTTCACCACTTCATCTTCTTCCACCATTTTAGGGAGATTTCTAGGGTTTACCTAACCTTAGCCTTGTGAGTTCATTCTTACCTTTCTAAAACATTATACATGTCAAAATGATGTATTTTACCTTCTACATGATGTATATACAAGTATCTCCATACTTGAACGATTTTGGTAAATAGGTCAAAATGTGTCATATAGGGTTTCTCTTTGAAATAACGAAATGGGTATAAGAGATGGTTTTAAAAACACTCTTATGAGTTTTATATCAAGAAATATGAGGTTTAAAAACTAAATACTATTTTGACCTAATTTTGGAAACAAGATTTTGGAAGCAAGGAATTTACCATACAAATATTTTCGTATTGATTATGGACTAGTACATTAGACTTAATGTATGAAATGTCTAGGCTAGTGTAATGGATCCATAGGCACAATAGTCGGTTTTATATCGGGGATGGTCAAGTAATAGATCCTAGATAGGGGTTGAACTTGTTCAGTTGGGTATCAAGTAATAGATCCTGGATAGGGGTTGAACTCTTTATCCGTAAGCCAGAGATTTCTATCCGTTGGAGCTTACTGGTTTACTGATTTCCATCGGTATGAATTGCGTTTGTCTTAGGTGTAAATCGCGCGTAAAAGAAAAATGATTAAATGGATAGGCTTTTGGTTAAATGTTGATTTTACCATTTTCACTTTTTTATTAGCTTTCCATATTTGAACTGTTTGTTCTCACTAGGATTTAAGCCTAACACTTTTTCTTAAAATGACATGTATATCAGGTGATCGTGCTAGTGGGGCTTCAAAGGTTTGAGTGAAGCTAGATGCTGGTAGAGGCATTCTTTTTGGAGTACATCTTCGTGTGTACAGATAGAGTTGCATATAAAGCTTATTTTGAGGATTAGAGTCACCCGAACTTAATCTTTATTTGTCAATTATATAGATTAATAGGTTGTCATCTAGTATCCGTTTGGTGTTGTAAACTCTTTTACTCCTCCCCGTTTCTATGGGTGATGTCTATTTATTTAATATTTCCGCATTATTTTGGTTTAAATTAACTCCCAATTTTAGGGGTGTTACAGTATGAAAACTTCAGGTATAAGGATAATGAATCTATCACAGAGACTTATCATAGATTCAACAATATCCTGAATGATCTGAGAAGGAATGGTGTTCAGAAATCCAACTCAGAAATAAATAATAAATTTCTAAACAATCTGGGTAATGAGTGGTCAAGCTTTACTGACAATATGGTTACTAGAAATCTGTCTAGGAAATCCATTCTTGATGTTTATGGTATTTTGTTCCAACTAGAGGACAAAATCAAGACTAGACAGAATGAGCAAAAGAAGGCAAATGAAACAGTAGCCTTATTGAGCAAGAAATATAATAATTCCATGACCATCTCATCTAAGAGCAAGGTTTGTGAAATCCTAGAGACAACTCTGTGTGATTGATATGAATCAGATGAAGAGCTTAAAAGAATTTAGGTAGAAGGGTGAGAAAAAGAACTGAAGAGGGGAGAACACAAGTAAAAGAGAAACAAACTTGTGAACCAAACGTTACAAGCCGGGCAGCCACATCATCTATTACTTCACACTCTTTGGTGGGTAATATTGAAACAGCCAGTGAGCCCATGGAAGTGGAGTGGACTACCGACTCAATGTGCTCAAAACTATGAAGGGGAGGACATATTTCCTTCTTTTTCAACAATAGGCTCCTCCAAGTGGGGACCTATTGGTAGATAACCTGATTGCCCCATAAGTGTTGGTGAAACACCCTTCTTTGGAAGATAGGTGAGTGGCTGTTTCAATATTTGCATGGGCTCACTGGTTGTTTCAATATTACCCTTAATAGAACTTCTAAGGCTATAGATGATATTTTGCATGCTGAAGCTGAAGGGCAAGAGGCTGAAAATGTTATTTCTAAAGAAAATGTTGAAGAAGGATATGAGACTGAAAAAGTGTCTCTTGATTCTGAAGGAAAACAAAGTACAGAAGATACAGAAATTGTTCCAGATTCAAATGAAGAAATTTTTAATGAATATCTTGCATTTGAAGATGTGATTGGTGAGCCAAGTTATTTATCAGATGTGATTATGTTTGATGTTGAACTGGAGGTGAATGATGAAGTGAAGGTAAATGCACATAGAGAATTGGTGATTTGGAGACCATAAGTTCTGAATAGAATGGAAAATGATGAAATATCTGAAACTTTATGGAGGTTAATAAGCCAATTCTGATGGGTATATATATTTCTGAATAATCCAAGGAATCTGGAGTGTAGATTCTTGGATGAAAGATTGTTTATCTTCAAAGAATTTCTGAATCAACCAGCTGAATATTTTGATATAGAGATGAATTTATTTCATATTCATAATGTTGAAGTTTCAGATGAAATTCTGATGGTCTTTTCAGAAAAAGTAGAAGTCACATTCAGAATGTGTATTACTATCCCTTCAATCAATCTTCCTGTTCTTGAAGAACAAATTATTGATCAAGTGTATGAAGGTGATACACTATTTGATAATTCTGGAGAGACTCAGCTTATTTTTCCAGAAGATTCTTACAGTGACATGTATAGAAGAAGCCTAAAGTATGCAACTTTAGAAGATTTTGTAAATGATGAATGGCCAGTAGATCATACTTCAAAAGTAAGATCATTTCTGCAAAAAACATGGAATTCAAGAGATGCATGATTCCACATTGATAAAGCTGATCAGATGTATGACTAAAACAGTGGAAGATGATTTACAAGTTGTAAGATTTGGTGCTGAGAGAAGGAATGGTACATTAACTGAATTTACTCAGTTTGACTTCTACAAGTTAAGATTACATGATAAACTTACACTTCTGAGTTACTGTGTCAAGACTCAGAACTTGTTTCAGAAGTTAGAAGAGTGCTGGGAATATACATCAGAAATCTTATTAAGCATGATTTCAAGCGAGCTTTAGAATTCAGATTGTCTAAAGTTAATCTATTGGAGCCAGAAAGCATTGAAAGACATGGGCTTACAAAAGTGTTCACAAATCCAGAAATTGGTTTCATTTATATAACAGAAGGAATCAACACAAGAACATTCATTGTTTCTGATATACCAAATTATTCAACTTCCACTTTACAATGGTTAGTGAAGTATGCTGAACTTATTATTGCTTCTTCTGAAATAAAAGATGAAATAATATACTTGATCAAAGAAAGAATAAATTTCAGAGATTGCATAAGAAAAAGTTATATAGCTGGTCATACAAGAGTGAATACCATCAGAGGTGCTGATTATTTTCTGAGTAATTTGTATGATTTCCTAATTCATATTAAGAAGCAATATATTGAAGATGTTTTAAAAAGTACGCAAAATACAAGAAGTTCAAAAGCCAGTATAACTGAAACAGAAAAGGAAAAAGGAAAAGAAAAGGTTTCTGAAATGATCCAGAAGAGATTCCTGTTAGACAAATCTCTGAATCTGAACATCTGCAGGAACAAAGGATTGAAGAAGATGCTTAAACCATGTTTCTTGAATATTTTCATCCAGAAATATTCATGGAATATGAACAAAAGTTCAATTACATTGATTGTTGGATCAAGAGGTCTTTTGGATGGAAGCAATGGTATTCATATATTATCAGAAAGATAAGGATTCCTGTGAGTGAAGCAAGAAAAGAAAGTCCCATTGTGAAAGTTGTTACTGCTGATATAAAGTAAAGAAACAATTACAAGTATGTTTACTTCACTTTGGAAAGGAAGGATGCTGAGATCTCTACATTCTAAGAAGCTGATTTTCAAAATGTTCATCTTAGAGACTTACTCAGAGTCGACAAAAGTCTCTATCCTTTTCATGATTCTATTGCCAAATTTAGAAAGTCATTTCCAGTTCTTAGAGATGGTTTGTACAGAGAGTTCATTTGGGCTACTAAAACAAATTTTCAAGTTGCATATGTTTTGAACAAAGGAAGGTTCATTTGAGTAGTCCAAACTTCAGCTTACCAAACATTGAAAATCTTAAAAGAAGCACTCTTGTTATTCAGCCTCCAGGTTTTGTATGTAAGTGCTTTGAAAAGTTGTTGTTCACAAGGAACTCTGAAGAAGCACTCTTGTTATTCAGCCTCCAGGTTTTGAAGAAATGCATAAATGTTGCAATGGAACTCTGATGGCAATAAGAGATAGATTGAAAAAGTGAAAGAAGAAAAGACAGAAGAATCTAAATGATGATGAATGGGAGAAGTACAGATAGCTTGTTAGAGAGATGCTCAGAAATATTGAATCTTTATTGGAATACAGAAGTCTTATTCTAAAAGATGTCAGACAAATTTTAAACTTCTGGAGTTATGATTTGGATTTTTGAAGCTAATGAGGAGATTGATAGATATCAGAAGATATCTTCAAAAGAAGACTGGGTTCTAAATTTCAGATATTCTGAACTAGTTCTGAAGAGAGAAAGGTTCAGAACTCAGAAAACAAGCAGAGCAAAGCCTAAGGCATAACTTCTGAAGTGGCTACTTCAGAAGTTCTGAAGATTCTAAAGAAGTTCTAAAGATGGTCCTGAAGATACATCTGAAGAGGTTCTGAAGAATGATTCTGAAGAAGTTCAGAAGTAGTTCTGAACATGCCTGTCATTTTTGTACTATAACTGTTAGATATTAAAGTATGAGTCAAAGAAGAGATGTCTACAAATGTCAACACACACTTCTTGTTATAACTAATTGTTGTTAGACGCTCCCTTTATGACACATGGCACTTTGTAATTGGCTAGCATTTTGACTTTCTGTTTTTGTATCTGTATAAATAGCATTGTATTGTGTATGTAAAAGAAGTCGATTAATACATTTACATTTTGAAGAATACTGTGCGTAATTCATTTCATAATCTTTGTTCTTCATTCTGTTTACTGTTCTATTGATTTAAATTGTTAATTGATCTGCTTCCGCAATTCACTTTGATTCAATACTCTCAATTAACAATCGGTTTAAAGGAATCTGGAACCAACAATTGGTATCAGAGCCTTCTAATCAATCTATTGATTATTAGATCTCTTCCATTGAAGAAATTCCTTTCAATCAAACAGTATTTTCTCAGATTCAAAATTTGTTTATCAATCCACTCTGTTTTACGAAATTTTGTTAAATCGTTAACAATCTTCTCTTAAATTGAGTCATTCATTTTGTAATCTGAAGAAACAAAGGATATTATCGAATTCGTTCTTCTTGAGATTTAATTGTTCTAAATTTCTTTCAAATCTTCAAATTTTCTCTTCTATCATACTCAAATGACAAATTCGAGCTTGAATGCTGTTTATACGTCTGGGTCCCTAACTAAACCTCCAACTGTTGTACGTGATGAATACCCACAATGGAAGATTCGAATGGTTAACTTCTATGAGGGATTGGATGCTGAGTTATATCCAATTATTCAAAACGGTCCGTTTGTTCCCACCACTACTATTCCCAGAATTCCAGCCACTGCAAATTCAGATGAGGTACCAGCAAGACTGGTTCAGAAGTCAAGGAATAATTGGACTGATGAAGAAAAAGCTAAGGTGGAATTAGCTAAGAAAGCTAAGTCTCTGTTGATAATGGCCATTCCAAATGAGATTTTTCAATCTCTGGACTCATGTGACACAGCAAAAGATTTATGGGATCAACTGGAGAATCTCTTAGAAGGTGGTGCAAAAATGAAAAAGAACAAAAGAGCCCAAGCTCTAAATGAATATAATAGTTTTCAAGCACTGACTGATGAATCTCTGGAACAAACATTTCATCGATTCAACAATCTGATTAATCTCTGCAAGAGATGTGACATTGTTAGATCAAAGGAAGAAAACAATGTTCTATTTCTCAAAAGGTTAAACCCTGAATGGTCAAATCTATCCATGTCACTACAAGCCAATCAGGATCTTGAACAATGGTCGCTGCATGATGTATTCGGTACACTGCAAGCTCATGAAAAAGAAGTTGTTCAGAAAAGAACAAACATCGGAGGTCCTCTGGCTTTGATCTCAGAAACAAAAGGAATCAGAAGACGAAGTGATGACAGGAAGAAATCGAAGGCCTTCATATCAGAGACTGCTCCAGAAGATGACTCTGAATCAGATGATGAAATTAAAGCGTTTGCTGACTCTCTGGCTTTAATAACCAAGCAATTTACTAATCGTTTTGGAAATAGGTCTTTGAAAGGAAATAAACGATTTGATCGTCCCTATGTTCCTAAACAAGAAGTACAGAGAGTAGAGAAAACAGAAGAAGAAAAGAAAGAAGAAGAATTAAAAAGGAAGAAAGATGTCTGCTATAGATGTGGCAAACCCGGACATTACTCGAGAGATTGCAGAGGAGCTCTGGAAAAGGATAAGACTTATTACAAAAACAAATATAAGTACAATGTCAACGAAAGAGCACACTTTGCAGAAAAAGAAAACTGGGTGCAAGATGAATCCAGCGGTGATGAAGCCATGTTCTGTGGAATGGCAAACACAAACGAATCAGAGGATCAACCCTCTGAGTCACCGGTTAGTAATTTCTCTGGATCATCTGAGCTTGAACAAACGATTGTGATGTTATCAAACAATTTTGAGGAACTAAAACTGAAACTCACAATCGAAAAGAAATTACGAAAAAGTACTGAGAAAACTCTTTCTACAATCAAAAGGGAAAGAGATATTTTCAAAAAAGAAATGGATTTACTTACAGAAGAAAAACTCGAATTAAATACTGCAAAGGAAACAATTTCCATGAGTTTAAAACTTTATGAAGAAAAACTTAAAAAGGAAATTGTGAATCTCAATAAACTTCTGGAAGAAAAAAAGAAAGAAATCAGAGACAAAGAGAGTGATAGACTCAACTCTGTAGCACTTAAAAACTATTTTCGTAAAGAGAGAGAATTTTTACACATTGAACTTCAACGGAAAAAGCTACGATTATAACATATCCGGGATGCACGGAAAGGTTCATGACAAAATTAACACACAAGTAGGAAGATCCTGGACTTGGTTTCGAGGACCTAGATCCCTACACGTGTAAGAAAAGGTCGGATACGAAATCGTTTTTTTGTGTTGGACAAATACAGAAGCCAAAGTTTCCAATTTTGTATGAAAAATCTATTTTAAAAAAATCTAGATATGAAAATCATCATAAAACAAGCAAACTTCAATTCAAAAATATTGAATATTGTTGTAAAACAAATGTTGATCTAAATAAAGTTCAGAAGAAAGATGATATTTTCAATTTTGGTTCAAATAAACATACAATTTTGAATCCGAGGCGGATATTTTTGTTCCAAGTCAAGCGAGAGGAAGATCTACGACCTATGTTTGAAAGCGATATTCTCTCTACTCGGACAAGTATTTTAGAAATGAAACTCTTTGTGAGAATCATCCAGAGATCTCTCCCTGTTCATTTGAAGATTTACATCTTTCTGAAACTCAAGAAAGTTTGGCTGAGATTACGTATCCATGGGAGAATGACAATAATGATGAAGAATTTTTTGATAACTCTGAAAATTATATTTCAAATTTAGAAATAAATTCTTTTAAATCATCAAAAGTTATCACAAATAATTCAGAAATTAATGATAAAAAGGATGATTATTTGTATACTGATAAATCTCAAGAAATCAGAGCTTCTGATAGAGATTGTGCTAAACTTTCAAGTGGTATACCTATTCTTCCCGTTTCTCGTTCCGTAACCGAGAAAATTAGTATCTATACATCCGTACTTCTTCGATATGTGTCTCAAAGCCAAAACATGTCTTGAACTTGAGAAAGAGGCAGAACTCAAAAACAAAGTGCAAAATCAAAAGATTTTAAACTCTACTCTTCCGAAGTTTACTAATATTCAAAAAGGCAAATGGAAATCCTCTAATTCTTATGTTCCTTTTTCAGTAAATAACAGAGCTTCTGCAAAAGTAGATCAGAGGAAGAACACAGAGAAGAAAACGCCAGAACTAAAACAAAAGTCTAGTCTAGATAGGTTCTCTAGAACAACTAATACTAGAAAAGACTTTAGAAAGAATAATTGTAATTACCATTCTCGCAATGAAAATTCAATTCAAACTTCTATGTTTCAGTCTTCTGAATGTTTTTCACTGTTCTTAAAGTTAAAACAATTTTTCTCGCAAATCTCTGATCATTCCAATTCAAAATATGGTTGTCACAAAAAGAATAAAACTCAAAAAAACCAAAAACCAAAAATAAAGTCTTTACCTTCTGTTAAATCAAAAAACGAGCATACTCCAAAAGCTAACATAAAAGGACCCATTATGCGATGGGTACCTAAGAAATTCTGATTTTTTTTTTGATTGTAGAAACAGCGTGTGCATATCTGGTATCTTGACTCTGGATGCTCGAGGCACATGACTGGATCCCAAAATTTACTATCCCAATTCAAGGACAAATCAGGTGGAGTAGTAACTTTTGGTGATAATGGTAAGGGTCAAATAAAAGGCTACGGAACTCTACAAGAAGGTAATATCACCTTATCAAAGGTAGCTCATGTTTCTGGCTTGAAACATAATCTCCTTAGTGTAAGTCAACTTTGTGATTCTAAAATACTAGTAGTATTTGATGAAAAACATTGTTATTTATTCTCTAAGGCAGGTAAAGAACTTTGGAGAAGCGAACAGAAAGGTAACTTGTATATGATGAATTTTACCTCTAAGGATGGTAAGGAAACTTTATGTCTCATCTCCAAAAAGAGTGAGGTTGCGTGGCTCTGGATCATAAAATGTCTCACTTAAATTTTAATAATCTTGAGATGCTTGTTAAAAACAAACTGGTATCTGGACTTCCAGATATTCATTTTCAAAAAGATCACCTCTGCCCTGCATGTGAAATGGGCAAAATTAAACGAACATCTCATAAAACAAAAAGTGATCATTCTTGTACTAGACCTCTGCAATTATTACATGTGGATCTCTCGTGGTCCAATTGCAATTCGTAGTCTATCCGGTAAAAAGTATATTCCGGTACTAATTGATGAATTTTCCGGATATACTTGGCTTGCTTTCGTTCGTCAAAAGTCGAAGTCCCGGTGGTACTACGAATATGATGACCGTAATTCAAGTTCTTCTACATCGTAAGATTCGGCGGCTTCGAAGTGATAATGGTACGTAATTCAAGAACGCCAAGCTTGAATCGTATCTTGTTGAACAAGGCATTACTCAAAACTTCTCTGCTGTTCGCACTCCACAACAAAACGGTGTAGTTGAACGTCGCAACAGAACCTTGTTGAAGCAGCCAGAACGATGCTCGCAGCTTCTGGTCTCCCAATCCACTTCTGGGCCGAAGCTGTCGCCACTGCTTGTTTCACTCAAAACCGTTCAATTATTGTCAAGAGGCATCTCAAAACCTCTTATGAGCTGATTAATAAAAGAAAACCATCTGTAAAAAAATTTCATATCTTTGGTTGCAGATGTTTTATCTTAAACGACAGAGATAATCTTGGCAAATTTGATCCAAAGTCCGATGAAGCTAAATTTTTAGGCTACTCGTTAAATTCAAGAGCTTTCCGAGTTTTTAACTTACGAACAAAAACTGTTATGGAAAGCATCAACATTGACTTCGATGATAACACTCAACCGACTTCGAACACTCTACTTCGTAACTCAAGCTTAATACCGTTACTTCGACTATCTTTCGGGTTCCGGAGAATCCGAGATTGATGCTATTTTTCATGATTTTCGGGGCGACGAAGTTGTGTCGAAGCTATATCACCTCCACATTTGCGGATACTCGTATATTCTCCAAGCCTCAGGCATTACTCTCCCTGGTCCTGCTTCTTCTGTTTCCTCTATCACGTCTATTTTTCCAGAAGTTCCCACTACTACATCTCGCTACCAAGAAGCTACTGTTTCATCATCCGAGGGGGAGACACAAGGACAGTGACAAAACGGATACCGTAAGGACATACGAAGAAAATAACGAAGATTTTGTGTTTCCGGATGAAATCATTTCGTCAAATGAAACAACCCATTCAATTTCTCAACCCGTAATGACGAAATGGACTAAATCTCACACACCAGCATCTTATAATTGGTAGTCCTTCCGAGGGGGTCGTAACACGATCCGCCACCGCAAATGAAGCATTCTTTGTTAATTTTCTTAGTATGATCGAACCTAAACGTGTACATGAAGCCTTAGTTGAACCAAGTTTGGGTGGATGCTATGCAGAAGAACTACTTCAATTCGAAAGAAATAAAGTTTGGCGTCTTGTTCCTTTACCAAAAGGCAAAGTTGCTATTGGCACAAAATGGGTATTTAGGAACAAAAAGGATGAAGATGGAATTGTTGTCAGAAATAAAGCTCGTTTGGTGGCTAAAGGCTACTGTCAAGAGGAAGGTATCGATTATGATGAAACTTTTGCTCCTGTTGCAAGACTAGAAGCAATAAGATTATTCTTGGCTTTCTCTGCATACAAAAACTTCAAAGTCTACCAAATGGATGTTAAATGTGCATTTCTTAATGGATGTCTAAAAGAAGAAGTGTATGTCGAACAACCTGATGGTTTCAAAGATGCAAAATATCCAGAATATGTTTATCTTCTTGACAAAGCTTTGTATGGTCTAAAGCAAGCCCCAAGAGCCTGGTATGAACGACTATCGAAATTTCTGATCAGCAAAGGATATGAAAAAGGTAAAATCGATACAACTCTGTTCATCAAAAGAGGCAAAGGTATGTTAACTATAGTTCAAATTTACGTGGATGACATAATATTTGGTTCTACTCATCAAACAGAAGTTGATTTGTTTTCTAAGTTGATGGAAACTGGATTTGAAATGAGTATGATGGGAGAATTAACTTTCTTCCTAGGACTTCAAGTTAAACAAAGTACCTCTGGTATCTTTATAAATCAGGCAAAATATGTTTCTGACATGCTTAAAAAGTTTCATCTTCAAAACTCATCATCCATGAAAACACCCATCTCTCCTGGTATGAAATTAGGACTCGACTCCTCGGGTAAATGCGTTGATATTACCGGCTACGGAGGAATGATTGGTTCTCTTTTATATTTAACAAGTAGACTCGATATTATGTTTGCCACTTGTCTTTGTGCTCGTTATCAAGCCAATCCTAAAGAGTCTCATTTGGTTTGTAAAAAGAATTTTTAGGTACTTAAAAGGTTCACCATCGTTGGGCCTTTGGTATCCTAAAAATTCTGGATTTGATTTAATGGCGTATACGATTACGATCATGCAGTTGTAAGCTTGACGGAAAAAGTACATCGTGTAGCCGTCAACTTCGGGAAATCGACTTATAAGTTGGACATCCAAGAAACAAACCGCGTATCCACATCTACGTAGCCGAATATGTTGCCGTCGCTAGTTGTTGTTCACAAGTTATTTGGATGAAGACCCAACTCGTAGATTATGGTCTCGATATACGATAAGATTCCCATCCTATGTGATTCTAAAAGTGCTATCGCCATTACGAGAAAATCCGGTTCAGCATTCCAAAACAAAGCATATCGATGTCGTGTATCATTTCATCAAGGATCATGTCGAAAAGGGTACAATCGAAATGTATTTTGTTTCTACCGATTATCAACTTGCCGATATTTTCACAAAAGCTCTTGATGAGAGTCGTTTTAACTTCTTAATTAGCAAGTTGGGAATGCTTAATATGTAACAATGATTTCTTCGTAAGCATCCGAAGCCTCCGAACTATTCGACGATACTTCGAAGTCATCGAAGTCTCGATGTCGTTCGAACTCTTCGAACACTTCGAAGCCTCTCGAATTACTACGATTTTCTGTTTCATAATAATATTTTTCTTTCAAGATAAATCATAAAGTACAGATTGAGAAACGAGGTAAAGAAGCTACTACAGGGGGAGTTCACCATTCAAGGGGGAGTTTACCATTCAGGGGGAGTTTACCATTCAAGGGGGAGTTTACCATTCACGGGGGAGTTTCACAATGAAGAAGATATTCGTCCAAGTCTAAATCTGGTTAGCTGTCTTCGGATTTACTATTTTACTTAAATTTTATTTGAATCTATCTGCTCTAAGTTTCTCTTGCCGCCAAGGTCTCTTAGACTTTTGATTCATTTCAAATTTTTTTAAAAATATAAATCAAGTCGACATGTTTTTCAACTAAATTTTCTATAAATTGATAATTCTTATAATTTCCATTAAATATATAAATTCAATCAACTCTTGCCTCCAAGGTTGTTTAAATCTATATGTTTAATGCAAATTCTTCTTTATTATTCTTTTATAGAAACTAAACTCTCATGTGATTTTTGTTCTCACTTGACTGATTTTTAAACTTAAATAAATAAAATTAAGATTAAATTTCGTGTTTATTCAATTAATTCAAAATTAATTGATTAATTAAATGATTTTTTATTACTTTTGTTTATTTCTCGCTTTTAAGAAAAATCGCATCTGCTACTAAATCATCATCATACATGTGTCTCGTCGTACACGTGTCTCCAATCGAAACCCTGCATGTGTATACCCGCGTGCTTACCTCAGCTCAAATGAACCGTTTTTTGTTTCTCCCCAAACTGAATAACCCCTTCCCATTCTACAGTTTCTCTCTCACATAAAACCCCCAATTTCAACCTTCATCTTCTTCCTCGCAAAAATTCCCTAAATCAGTGTTTATTCTCATTGCAAAGACAAAGTGTTCTACTGTCAAGCATTCAAAATTTCAAAATGGCTTCCAACTGTGCCCATCCTTCCAACAATGATGAAGAAAGAATCATCGATTCCACTGCTGATAGTACTCCCATTGTGAAACTGCCATTGAAGGCGAACAATGTGCAGGTACTGCTCAACCCTAACACTTATCAACCGGAATTTCGCATCATGATCGAGTTTCTACAACAGCACCAGTTGAATCGAGCCCTAACCCTAACCAACCCAAACATCCCTGAAATCTATGTCCAAGAACTGTGGCAAACAATGATCATCAAAAATGATGAAACACTCGCCGGTTCTGTCACCCATCCTGAACAAGTGGAAATTGCTGTTCAAATCCCAATCACCAAAAGAAAACTCGCCAAATATTTTCATCTTCCCCTATCAGTGATCGAAGTCGACGGGCAAACCATTCCCAATCCTGCCCTAGAAGAAAACCCTTCCACAGAAGCCCTCCTAGCCTTCATCAATCTTCTGGGTTACAATGAACCTCTTACCAGGCTGTCCGAATTCAAGAGGAAGAAGTTGCCCCCAATGTGGAATCTACTCGTCTCCATACTCAACAAGAGCCTAACCTGCAAAATAGGTTCTCTGGATCAAGCTAGCCGAAACATTCTGACGATTATGTATGGGATGTTCTTCAATCGACCCTTGGACTATGCAAGTCTCATCTTCCAAGAGATCAAAGCAGCTGTGCACACTAAGGTGCTCCATCAAAGTCAGGGGAAGCCACTACCAGCACTCATGTTCCCACGATTTCTATCTCTCATCACTCATCCTGCAATTGGGGCAATCGAAGCTCCCCTGATTCAGCCATTCTGCAAAATTGCATCAATGAGCTCCCATCGATCAACCATCGACAGCATCGGCTACTCTGCACCCAGAGAACTATCCAGGTACATGCTAAACCTAAACCAATCTAGCTCTTCTAATCTCCAAATCTATAGAAGCTCTATGGTTTTCTCAGAACAGAGAATTCCTACCCCAGAGCACTTAGAGCCAGGTGTAGGTGGTCAGGGGTCTGGTGAGCATGAGCTTGAAAAAACTAGGAGTGAACATCCGAGTGCTTCTACCCATGCCGACCTTCTATTAAATGAAGGTACAGAAGATGTCCTCAGAGACACATATGAGTGTTCCTCTCCAATTCCCCAAAGGGCAACCCCAACTTCTGAGGTTGACGTCACCACGTCTCCACTCATTGACTTAGAACAGCCCAGTTCAAACCACCTAGAAACCAGCCGTTCAGAGGATACTTCTTCTTCTTAGAATCAAATTCATCCGGGGAAAGCACCTCCACTTCATCATCCTCCCAAAAGGATGATGATGATAATATAAGAGTTCATTCGCCCGAACTCGCCACTTCCTTCACCACATGTTCATGTCTCCGTGATCGACATACCAATACGCACGGAGGATGCGTCCACATCCTCTCCTAGGATAGATGCCGATGAATTCCCATCGTAGGGGTTACGACCTAGGAATGCACCCCTTACCGGAGTGTTTACACTTCATCAAGGTAAGCATACCGTCTTCGCACCTCATCCTCTCGATGATGAGGATACCGTTGAAACGATCGTAACAACCGAAGAGGAGCTCGTGAATAATGTACCCCTCAAGGATCAAGTTGGAAGTCCTTCTACACTCAACGTCAAAACAGGTGTAGAAGGCCCCTCTGAACGCGAGGGTAAAGGGGCTCCATGTGTTGGAGATGCACCGGTTACATCTTCTGATTTTGTCACAAATGCAGCGTTCTTGGCATTTGCTGATCAAATTCAGAGATCTGTGGAAGATCTAAAATTATCCGTCACAACTAATCATTCTCTTCTTCTGAGCCTTCAATTTCAAATTGAAAGGCAGAACTCCCTCTTAGCAGATCTTCAGCGCCAAATGAGTACCTCTCAAGAAGATCAGAAGGCCTATCTTGCTGAACAACTTTTGCTCTTGAATAATGGTCTTCAAGCAAATGCAGGCAATATCTCAACTTCCGTAATCTCTACGTGCCTCTGTAGACTACAGCTCTCTGGTGGCCGATATACAGAAGATTGTCAAGACCATCATTACTTCTGATGATCCCTCTGGGTCTACGCTCGTCAAGAAATCTGACCTCGCCTCTTTCCAGAAGATTATTCTTGAGCGAATGTCGACCATCGCTTCAAAGTACTCTTCCAAGCCCTCCACATCTTCAACCGACCAGAAACTTGCTGCTCTCGAAACTACTATCTCTCAACTTGTGCCTCTGGTTTCTTCTCTTGCTGAGGCGTTTAATTCCAAGAAGAAAGCCAAGGAAGAAAGGGCTTGCGAAGGCGTAACCGAAAGAAAACGTTCGAGGATCGGGATCCCGATTCTCGAAGGGGGAGAAAGGTTACGAGCCTAAGCAAGCCAAACAAACACCACCGTAAACAAACACGACCACCGCCGACTCTTCAACGCCAACACCATCACAAAGAACCCTCTTCTTCAAAACAAGTGCCACTCACTCCAACACCTCCGGCTACACATTACGGTCCTCTACCCGCAGATCCGGAGCTAGCTAAGTTCATTACGGATCTTATGGGAAAAAGCGAATCCCGAGCTCTCCGCCGAAAGGGTCAAGTAGTCGAGCTCACGAAGAACGAGAACGAGCTAAAGCCGCAAAGGAAAGAGCTAAAAGGGCCGGAGAGGAGGATGAGGAAGTGTTCGTAGCCGAAAAAGAGAGAGAAGAAGAGATAATACGCCGCAGGCTAATAGTTGAAGAACAAATAGAGATAGAGAGGGTCGAAAAAGAGAATCCGGAAAGAGAGAAGGCTAGACTTAAAGAAGAACTACGAGACAAAATTTTGAAGTCAAGAAAGAGCAAGAGTCGAGCGAGAGGCCGCTCGAAGCGTAAAGAGATCGAAGAGGAGAATTTGAAGAAAAATTAAATAAAGTTGGAAACATTGTTGGAAACATTGAACTTCCAACACTTGAAGTTGAGAAAAGGCACATGTATGCTCCAACGGATCAAAGATTTATCTCATGATGCCTAACTTCGCCAACCAATACAATGTCGACGGTGAAGTTAAAGATAACTTCATGGCTCATAAACAAGACGAAAGACGGTTTTCACTACGTTCCGATTACAAAGATAATGACCATGAAACATAAGCAAGCTTCAAGATACACCCATTTGGTACACAATCTACGAGATAGTCGGCATCAAACAACAAGAGTTATTACATATGTGATAATGATCTGTTGTCCATCCATCCAAACTCGATCTCATTTTTCTGGAAGAATTTATGAAGACTCAAATTTTACGAACGCAAAGATCCACAAGACCATGTTGCCTACACTAGAATTATTCTGTGTATGAAATCATACATTAGATACAAAAGGCGAGGTCGACTTCCAGTTGGATTAAATTTCAAAATGGATAATGCGGCTATCTACGCACCAAATGAGGAACTTGAAGGGATAAGCAAATTCAGAGTGGGTAGACTTCTTACTGAACCAGAAGAGGGAATCATCTTCAAAAGACCAAATGGAAAGAGCTTCTTTCGCATCAAAGAAGCTCACAAATACTCTTCTGAGGTAGTCTACATCATCAAGTGCTATGCTGGCTTAGACACGACAAATCCAGAAGTTGCAAAGAAAGTAGAGAGAAGACTTGATGGACTTCAGAAGAACGGAGAGCTTATCAATAATATTTCAAGTATCATTGCTGCTGTTGATCCTCTCTGAAGAAAGTTTTTTTTTGACTTCATACTTAGGGGGAGAATGTTAGAAATTAAAGTATGAGTCAAAGAAGAGATGTCTACAAAAGTCAACACACTATTCTTGTTATAACTAATTGTTGTTAGACGCTTCCTTTATGACACATGGCACTTTGTAATTGGCTAGCATTTTGACTTTCTGTTTTTGTATCTGTATAAATAGCATTGTATTGTGTATGTAAAAGAAGTCGATTAATACATTTACATTTTGAAGAATACTGTGCGTAATTCATTTCATAATCTTTGTTCTTCATTCTGTTTACTGTTCTATTGATTTAAATTGTTAATTGATCTGCTTCCGCAATTCACTTTGATTCAATACTCTCAATTAACAATCGGTTTAAAGGAATCTGGAACCAACAATAACTTTAGCATTCCTGTTTGCATATAAATAGATAGTTTGTTAGACAGTTATAACTAATGTTCATAAAGCTTGTAAAGATACATACTTTGTAATATTGTTCATTGATCAATACAATATACAACTTCGGTGGCATAATTCTTGTTCTAATTCTTGATTCTTTCTATATTCTTGATATTTTGGGATCTAACAATTGGTATCAGAACCAATTCATCTATTTGATCAATTTTGTGAAGAAATTGTCCAATTGAATTCACGATCTACTATATTCAAGATGTCGAAAGAAATCGTCTCCGTCGGATTTGAAACTAAACTACCAACCTTGTTTCTGGGCGAGTACCATCGATGGCGAATCATAATGTTTCAATTCTTGGACAATATCGATAAAGCTTTAATGCAATCGATTGTAAATGGCCCTCTGGAGGTCTATGTAGAAATTCCTGCAGTTCCAAGAACTGAATCTACTCCTGAAATTCCTGCATCTAGAATCAAAAAGAGCCCAGGTATGTACAATGCAACTGAGAAAAGTCAAGCTAGAATTGATAAAAGGGCACTGACACTACTTACAATGGCGATACCCAATGAAATTTTTAACATAGTTGATAGTCTCACATCTGCAAAAGCCATGTGGGATGAAGTTGAGGCTCAAATGCAAGGGAGTACAAAAGCCCAAGCTCCAAGGTTGAACATCTGTGTTGGTACGTACGAAAACTTCAGGTATAAGGATAATGAATCTATCACAAAGACTTATCATAGATTCAACAATATCCTGAATGATTTGAGAAGGAATGGTGTTTAGAAATCCAACTCAGAAGTAAATAATAAATTTCTGAACAATCTGAGTAATAGTGGTCAAGATTTTCTGACAATATGTTTACTAGAAATCTGTCTAGGAAATCCGTTCATGATGTTTATGGTATTTTGTTCCAACAAGAGGACAAAATCAAGACTTGACAAAATGAGCAAAGGAAGGCAAATGAAACAGTAGCCTTATTGAGCAAGAAATATAATAATTCCATGACCATCTCATCTAAGAGCAAGGTTTGTGAAATCCTAGAGACAACTCTGTGTGATGGATATGAATCAGATGAAGAGCTTAGAAGAATTTATGATAATATTGCATTTATGACAATGCAATTCACTCAAAGATAAAATCAGAAATATAAGAACAAGTCTAAATCTGAAGATGGACCTAAGAAAGGTCAAGATGCTGGTCAACATGAAACACAAGAACCAGCAAGGTGCTTCAACTGTGGTAAGCCTGGACATTATGCAAGACAGTGCAAAATGCCCAAAGTGAAAAATGTTGGTTACTATGAGAAGAAGCACCTACTTGCCAAGAAGAAGGAACTTAATCCAGCTCTGGTTACCAAATATGAAGAGGACCAGTTGAACTAGAGTGATGGAGAGTATGATGAAGAAGTGGCTCACTATGCCTCAAATTGCTACATGTGCCAGCTGGATCCTAAAGATAAACATGAACATGACTCTGAGGTACTTTCTTCATTTTCTGAATTAAATTCTGAGTCAAGTTCTTTTTTTGATCAAAATTCTGAACCAAATTCTAGAGAATCTGAAGTCTCAGAAACAGAATCAAAGGGGAAAGATTTTTGGTAAATCAATTCAGAGCTGAGAGCCAAATTTATAAACAAAATTGCCAAGAAGCTGAACAAATTCTGGAAAAAGTTTCTGAAGAAAAATTGTTATTAAAAGAAAAGATGGATAATTTACAAAAAGAAATATTAAATGAAAAATATGAAAAGGAAGTTCTGAATGTTAAAATGAACTTTCTGAATCATGAAAGACCTGATCTTTTCAAAAAGATCAAGGAATTAGATGATCTGAACTTTAAAAGAGGTCAAACTGAACAAACTCTGAATATTTTAACAAATCAGGCTCAAAATTCAAAATGCTACAATATAAAAGCAGGTTTGGGATATAATGAAAGTCAACTCTTGAAAAAGGCACCTGCAAATCTTTATGATTTTTCAAAAAAGAAAATTTTCAATGAAACTAACACAGGTGTCATACCTAAAACTGTTAATTATTCTTTACCTGAAAGAATTCCATTTGTAAAATCAGAGACTTTATTTTCTGAAGAAAAACTTCTTAATTCTGGTGAAAAAGTAAAAATTTATGAAACAGAAGTAACAAATAAAAAAGTTTCAAATATTTCAGAAAATATTTCTACTTCTGAATCAAAAATTATTTCTGAAGAAAAGTCTGAACCAATCATTAAAATTGAGATTATTTCTGAACATACTGATTTTGAAAATAAATCAAAAATACATGAAGAAAAATATGATGAATTCTCAGAAATTGAATCTTTAATAGATAATGATGAGAATTCAGAAATATTTTTTGATAATCCTGGTGATGAGTTTGAGAAAATTTCAAATCAAATTTTTTTTGGCATCAAGCATTACTAAGAACAAGTTCTCGGATTTAATGAATGCTTCAGATTCAGATGATGATGATGATCCTAAAGTTGAAGTCATTGATAAAGATGGTTACCTTGTCTACAAATCAAAATCGTGTGTGACTGAAGGAGAAGTTTTAAAATCTGAAGCGCCAAAATTGCCTTCAGAAATGTTTAATGTTGTATTTCTGAAAGAAGAATTTCTGAAAAACGAGACTTCAGAAAATTCTTCTACAACATCAAATATTACTCCTATATCTAAAAGTACATCTTTGAATTCAGAAAAATCATCAATATCATCATCTGACTTTGAAACCAGAGTTAAACTGTTTGAAAAAGAAGTTAAATCTAAAGTTGGTAAAAGAACTTTTTATACTAATCCTCATTTCTTATCTTTTACAGTGCTATCCATTTTAGTATGGAGAAAGAAAGATGAGAGACTATTAAAGACTGCCAAATTAGATAGTTTTTTTCAACTTCTAAGAAAAATGATGTACCACAAGTTAATAAATTGAATAAAAGAAAGCATTCTATTGAAAAATCAAATGTTGTTGATTCTTGTTCATGTACTGACATATTAAATATTCTGACAAATCATATTCATTGTATTAATTGTGGTCATCATATTTTTCATCTGAATTACAAAACAACAAGAAAAATCTTGAGAAATCAATTCAGAACATTTCAGCAAAGTTGGCAAATAAGAATAAATATAAAAACAATACTAAGAAAGACAAATTCAAAAGTTCTGAACAAACTTCTGAATTTCAAAATGTTAAGTCAAAGTTCAAAACTCCAAAATTTTTAACTAATCTCAAAGTTCTGGTAGCTGCTTAGAAAGTCCGGTTCCGACCCGTAACTGTCTAAAACGTCCTATATAGTGCCAAATGCTCTAATTTATACCCAATTTATATAAAATATATTGTTTTAGTATTTTAATTATAAAATGTTTTTTTTTTTAGAATTTAACCAAAATGGGCTAACAATTTTGAGAAAAAGGCCAAAAATTGAGAAAATGGACTTCTAATTTTGTGTTTTTGGGCCTAAATTTTTTTTTTTTTAAATAATTGGTTGGGTTTGGGTGGAGCCCATCTCCATGGCCGCCCCCCCCCCCCCATGTTTTCCACATATAAATATTGTTTTTTTTCATTTTCTCTCATTTGCAACTTTCAAATTCAAAAACCCTCCTCTCTCTCTCTAAAAACCAAAGGACACATCCATCATCTCTCTACTCCCTCTCTTTTCTCTCTTTACTTTCCAGCCAAATTAGCAATAGAACATCATCAAAGATCAAGTTTATACAAGAAATTGAAGCAATAATCATCATCCAAACAAGGTAACAACATTATCTTCATCTTTTTCTTGCAAATTTTGGGTGAAAACCCCACTTTTCTTACATTTTTTAGCTACCTTCTTCTAATATCCAAAATTTCTGAGTTTATGGAAACGTTACACACTAAAAATATGTAAAATGTTCGTATAATGGTGGTAATCTATGACCCAATCAATAAAACTCAAGAAAATAGGTGAAAAACATGATTTTATGTGATTTTGAACCACAATGGTGATTTTTGGGCTGATAGATTTTATGCATGTGCATAAATCGTCCATTTCTTGCAAATAATATGTTCAAATATTATGAATCTTCTTCTAAAAGTTTATTTAGTGAGTTGGGGTTCTAATCCAAGTTGTTTTACTCAAAAACATTGAGTTTGGATCCCCCAAATGTTCATAGCAAGATGAAGGTGCATCTAGAAGTTCAACAGTAGGTAAATCCTACTTTGAACGATCATAACTCTTTGAATATTCATCCAAAAAATTTTATTTTTCTTCTGGAATTTAATTTAATGAGTTATCTTTCAAATGCCACTGGTTTCACTTAAAAATATGGTGATTTGAGGTTTCAGTTAATCAAAACAAATTGACTGTGCATTGTGTCCAAGTCTGACAGAATTGTGCATGCATGTTCAAATGGCCATACCTCCTCCAAAACTCAATGAAAAAGGATGATTCTTTCTTTGAGAGTCAATTATATGAATTATCTTTTGTTTGAAAGTGGAATCACACGAAAATATGGAGTTATCACCCTCCAAACAGCTAAAACATTTTAGGTGTGCAAACTGTGAAACCATCAGTAGGTAAACCCTACTTTGCATGCTAATATCTCTTTGAATATTTGTCCATAATGCATAATTCTTCTTCTGGAGTTTTCTTATATGAGTTACGGTTCATATGAATCCAGCTTCATTTAAAAATATGAAGTTTTGAGGCATTAACTAATTTATTAAAATTAAGTGTGCAATCTGTCAACTAATGACAGAAGTGTGCATGCCACTTTGTGGTGCCATATCTCTTTCATAATTCATTCAAAATGAGTGATTCTTATTTCAAAAGTTTCCTTTATGTGTTATGCTTATAATCTAACTGGAATTTCTGAAAAATATTATGTAAAACTCCTCAAATGATTGTTTTACTAACAGTATGTAATATGCCATTCTTGCTGTGACACGCTGCTTGATATAAATTATTTGAACCCTTTTTATATCTCTAAAATGAATGAAATTTTGTCACAATTACCTTACTCCGTAATTCATCACATATAAAAAGATGGGAAATTTTTTCAGTTTGGATGTGACATTAAATTGATCATTTTTGGGAATTATAGCTTCTGTCAGAAAATGAAATTCTGAAACTATTTGATTTCATAAATTAGGATCACTTAAAAGAATATACATTATATTTTCGGTATAAATTATTTTTTTAAAGAGCATATGTGCATTATGTATAACGGGACAAGAGTAGACCAAGTTGGATATATAAGGACTTATAAGCACTCTCATAGTAATCATTAGACATATAAGTGACCGTTTTGGGTATTTCTCTTTGATAGGGAAACGTTAGGCCGACGAGTAGGTGCGGATCGTGCTTTGTTGATTGAGCTTTTTGCTATAAGGTGAGTATTCACAGCCCCACTTTTAAAATATTTATACGTTTTGGGGTGGAAAGCATGATTAAATGAAATATTTGAGCTATTTGCATTACCGAATGTGAAACAATATGAAATTGTTGTTTTTGGGCACTAAGGCATGTACACTAATAGATTGTATTGAGTAAAATGTTCCATAAAAGTTTGTACACTACTATTAACTCAAGTGAGGAGCCGAGGGTATATGTAGATAACGTTATTGGACGGACAATCCCACCTAAAAACCGAAAAGTAGGGGTGTGGATAGCAGTCCCACCGGGAAAGTACAGGTAGGGGTGCACTATACTTAAAAGATTCTACACATGTGGACTTTAGGTCCACCACTGAGGTAGAACTAAAAATATTTTTGTGGTCGAAGGTTTAGGGGTGGCTCATTACTTACTAATAATTAGGGTACAAAAATGCCTTGAACGTTTTATGATGCAAAGATTTATTAAGTGCCATAAAAGTATTTTGCTCAATATTCATTTATGCAAAAGATGTTTATAATTTTTAAAACTGTGAACTCACCAACTCTTGTTTTGTTCATGCTCTTCAGAAGTAAGAAAGATGAAATGAAACGCTTATTAATTGGGCGCGTCAATATCAATCATGTTTTACAAATTCAAATCTTTTTGTTTGAACACTTGTTTCCTTTAATTTTGTTTTTAAACTATGGACTTGTATGATGTAAATTTCGGGTTTAAGTTGTTATGTATTTGAATGGATGATTGGTGTTATTTTTTCCCTATTGCTATGAAATCTTGAACTATCACGCCTCGTTTTACGCTTTAGCGGGGTGTGACATTCTTCAACTCCCAATCCAAAAGATCAGAAGTGATAATCGCACAGAATTTACAAATTCTACACTTCAGAACTTTTTGGAATCTGTTGGTATATCATACAACATTTCCGCTGCAAGAACTCCTCAACAGAATGGTGTTATTGAAAGGAAAAATTGAACTTTGGTAGAAGCTGCAAGGACTATCCTAGCATATTCTGAACTCTTTTTGCCTCTTTGGGCAGAAGGAATTGCAACTGCATGTTTTACTCAGAAGGGGACTATTCTTAATAGAAAACTACTTAAGGCTCCTTATGAAATTATTAAGCAAAGAAAACCCTCTATTGATTACTTTAAAATCTTTGGTTGCAGGTGTTTTCTTCTGAATGATACACAACATCTAGACAACTTTGCACCTAAAGGTAAAGCTAGTATCTTTGTTGGATATTCTCAAAGTCCAAGGGGTACAGAGTACTCATCAAAGGAACTCAAAGGATCATTGAAACTTCAAACATCAGATTTTATGAGCCAACAATGACTTATGAACAAGACAATTCAGAACTCAAGCTTAACCTAGTTTCTGAAAGTTTGGATTCAGAACACAGCAAGACAGATCACACTTCTGAATCTAAAACTTTACTTAAATCAAATTTGGACACATTCTGCCGAGATTTATTTGATATTTCTGGTAATGTTTCTGCAGATTATCGGAGTCCTTCTCTTCTTAGAAGTATATCAGGACAAGAATCTATAGAAACTACAATATCAAATCTTTCTGGACCACCTATCTCAACCTCAAATTCAGATTTTCCTCCTTCTGAATCTGTACAAGTCATTTCAGAAACAGTTCAAGTTATTTCTGAACCTATTGTTCCTGTTTCAGAACCTATGCCTATTATTTCTGAACCAGTACAGAATATTCATTTTGAGGGGGAGTGTTCAGATCTACATTCAGTTATCAATCATGATACTAAAACTCAAGCAATAATTGATGATTATGACTCCTTCAACAATGTATCATCTGTTCAACCATTAACAAATGTGAATAAATGGACATCAAGTCATCCAATTCATCAGATTATTGGTGATGCATATAAAGGTGTACAAACAAGGTCAGCCACAACAAATGAGTGTCTGTATGTGAATTTTTTAAGTAGCATGGAACCCAAAAAGCCAAGTGAGGCTCTTCAAGATCCAGACTGGATCTTAGCTATACAATATGAGCTAAATCAATTTGAAAGAAACAAAGTCTGGAGATTGATTCCAAAACCAAATGGTAAATCAATCATTGGCACCAAGTGGGTTTTTAGAAATAAAAAAGATGAACATGGAATTGGTACGAGAAACAAAGCCAGACTTGTAGCTAAGGGGTATTGTCAACAAGAAGGAATTGATTATGATGAAACATTTGCCCCTGTTGCAAGACTAGAAGCTATTAGAATTTTTCTTGCATATGTTGCTCACAAAAACATGAAGGTGTTTCAAATGGATGTTAAGTGTGCATTTCTAAATGGAATTCTTCATGAAGAAGTATATGTTGAGCAACCAGAAGTCTTTGTATGCAATGAATTTCCAGATCATGTCTATATATTAGACAAAGCCTTATATGGACTTAAAAAATCACCAAGAGCATGGTATGACACTCTCACAACTTTTCTTCTAAATTCTAACTTTAAAAGAGGTACAGTAGATACCAGTTTATTTCTGGAAAAAGAAGGTGATGATATGATATTGATACAAATGTATGTAGATGATATTATATTTTCTTCTACTAATCCAAAATTTTGTAGAAATTTTGAGAAAATTATGCCAACTGAATTTGAAATGAGTATGACGGGAGAGTTAACATTTTTTCTTGGTCTTCAAGTACAACAACTTCCTACTGGCATATTCATTAATCAATCTAAGTATGTTTCTAACTTACTTATGAAGTTTGACATGTCTGACTGTTCTAGTATTCAAACTCCAATGGCCACTGCAACTAAATTAGAACTTGATTTGAATGGAAAATCTGTTGATCAGAAAAATTATAGGGGCATTGTTGGATCTTTGCTTTACTTAACAGCTAGTAGACCTGATATAATGTTTGCTACATGTATTTGTGCTAGATATCAAACTAATCCTAAGAAATCTCATCTTCTTGCTGCTAAAAGAATACTTAGATATCTGAAAGGTTCTTCTTCATTGGGACTTTGGTATCCAAAGGATTCTGTTTTTGAACTAACAACTTTCACAGATGTAGATCATGGTGGTTATAAACTGGACATGAAAAGCACATCTGGATCATGTCAATTTTTGGGTGACAGACTTGTGAGTTGGTCCTCAAACAAACAAAACGGTGTTTCAACTTCTACTGCAGAAGCTGAATATGTTGTTGCTGCCATATGTTGCTCACAAGTAATCTGGATGCAAATACAACCAAAAGACTATGGTTACACATTCAGAAACATACCCCTATATTGTGTCTCAAAAAGTGCCATAGCAATCACTGCCAATCCTGTTCAACACTCAAAAACAAAGCACATTGATGTAAGATACCATTTTATCAAAGATCATGTTGAAAAAGGTAATATTGAAATGTTTTTTGTTCAGACTGATTATCAATTGGCTGATTTATTTACCAAAGCACTTGATGAAAAACGTTTTAACTTTTTGGTAAGTAAATTGGGCATGATGAATATGTCTATTTAAGTATTAAACATCAACTAAGAATTAAAAATTATGTTCTGAGATTCATTTCATCAACATTCTAAGAAATCTTAACTTCGGAATTTCTAAAGTTAACTTTTCAGAAGTTTATATTTCATTACTCAGAAGTATTAATTTTTTATTTCTCAAGTTAACTGTCTCATAATACTTTCAATTTTTTTTCCATTTCTCTATTTCTCTTCTTTCTAACAAATTCTATGGTTAGCACTGTTTAAGGGGGAGAATCATAGATATTCATGATTCAAGGGGGAGTGTTACTAAAAACTAAGTTTTTGGTACTCTCCTATGTCATCAAGATCTGAAATGGTGGGTAAAAGTTCAAAACATTAAAAATCTGAGAAGTATGGACAAACTTCTGAAGATTAATGAAACGAAGAAAGGAAGGAAAAAACAAAATATAATTTGTAATGCGTATTGTGCCGGTTCTTTTGAGTAATATATCTGGAAATGCCCGTTGATGCTTTACATATTGTTCAAACCTACTTCTGAAATATTAAAATGTTTTCTATTTTTTAGAAGTATGTAGTTTTAAATGTTTTTTCATGGATATGAATTGATAGAAGTTAAGTTCTGAACTTAATTCGAAAGTTCTGAAGTATTTCTGAATCTTTTCATTTAAACTTTTGAACTTTTTCTCAGAAGTTCTGAACTTATTCTGAAGTTTTTGAACTTGTTCTCAGAACTTTACTTCCCGTTGTGAAGACTATATTCATTTAAACGTGTGCCACGTGTTTTAATTTCATTGGCAAATTCCTAAACACGTCGCTTAAACGATTCATTTATCTAAATAAATGTTGCTTATTATTCTAATTGTCATTACTTTTTGGCCACGTGTGTATCCACGATCATCCAATCATATATAATCCATGGCTTCATCGTCGTCTTCATTTTTTAGAAAATTTTCCCTCTGAAATCTCTCTGTGATTATTGATCTTCAATCAAACTCAAATCTTTATTCATTTCCAACAATGCCGACCTCAAATGTGGATTTACCTATTCAGTCAGCCAAATCGTGTTTCAGTGACAACAATGGATCCTCGAGTGATGGTTCATTCAAGGTTGTACCTAAGAAAATCATGGTTGGATCAATGGAGATAACTTTGGAAGATGATAAGATGCTAAAAGATACTGCTACAACTGTTAATCTTGAAGTTGGACCCTCAAATCCGAACCCTAACCCGCGTACTGAGAAAATTGGGGAAACACAAATTGAGCTTATTGAAGTGGCTTCTGAATCAAATGCTGGAGTTGGAGATTCTCAATCTCATGTTGGATTAAACCCTGGTAGTAGTGATGATCCTGATTTATCAAAACTTTATGTTCTTGAAAATAAGCTAATGGATATCAAAAAGAACAATTGTGCTCTGAACCTTAAATCGGCTGACTTCAATGATGATCAAATGATCTTGATTTAAATTTTGAAGAAACATCCCCTTCGAGCTCTATTATCAAGGAAATATTTGGTCCCAGCCTCATACCTACAACAGTGGTGGTTTCATGCTGAAGTTGATGAAGAAGTTGCTGACATTTCTTCGACCAATTCAAGGTGAAAAATGGGGTTGCTCCCTCGGCGGTTCCAGGATCGGTCGATTGTCCCTCATCACGCAGGATGAACATCTGAACTTCTCGACCATTACAGACGTATGATCATTACGCTTCAACCCCGAAGATTTCCACTATATTCATGGATACAGAGTGTGTATTTCTATTGAAGATGTTCGTAACATCCATTTTGTTCCTAAAGCAGATGAACTGGTTGAGAAAACTTCATTTGATCCTATTCCATCATCTTCTGAAATGATTTCAGATTTTATGCAGTTGGGCTATTCTGAAAATTTGAATGCCTTAAGCTCCTTCTGAAGAAAGTGTTTACCTCCCATCTGGTATTGTTTGTTTACTATTCTAAACACTTGTCTTTCTGGGAAGAGTTCAAGCCTAGATCAAGCCTCTACAAATGGAAGAATTATTTTTCATGGTGTTTCACATAATAAGCATTATGATTATGCTTCCCTCATTTTTGAAGAACTCAATTATGTTATTCTGAAGAAATCTACCCACAACTACATACCATTTCAGAGATTCTTTCAAACTTTCATCAAAGGTGCAATGAAAGCTGTTAAAGCCATCCCAACTCTAGATCATGAGGTACATGTTCCACTCTTCTCCATGGATAGTCTAAAGCCACCAAATGCAAAGTTACAATTTCCAAATGCATCACCATTACCTGTTCATTTACTTGCATATGTAAATCCCAAAAATAGGGTTTTGAATGAGTATTGTGAATCAACGGGACTACCAAAACCAGTAGTCTCTTCCCCTGATTCTACCCCGAGTGGTGAGCATTGTGAGAGGTCTAGTATTGCTAGAAAGAGTGTTGAGGCTGTTCATGGGGGAGAGCAACCTCATAGAGTGAAGAGGAAAAATGAAAATGAGAGTTTAGGTAGAAGGGTGAGAAAAAGAACTGAAGAGGGGAGAACACAAGTAAAAGAGAAACAAACTTGTGAACCAAACGTTACAAGCCGGGCAGCCACATCATCTATTACTTCACACTCTTTGGTGGGTAATATTGAAACAGCCAGTGAGCCCATGGAAGTGGAGTGGACTACCGACTCAATGTGCTCAAAACTATGAAGGGGAGGACATATTTCCTTCTTTTTCAACAATAGGCTCCTCCAAGTGGGGACCTATTGGTAGATAACCTGCTTGCCCCATAAGTGTTGGTGAAACACCCTTCTTTTGGGAGATGGGTGAGTGGCTGTTTCAATATTTCCATGGGCTCACTGGTTGTTTCAATATTACCCTTAATAGAACTTCTAAGGCTATAGATGATATTTTGCATGCTGAAGCTGAAGGGCAAGAGGCTGAAAATGTTATTTCTAAAGAAAATGTTGAAGAAGGATATGAGACTGAAAAAGTGTCTCTTGATTCTGAAGGAAAACAAAGTACAGAAGATACAGATATTGTTCCAGATTCAAATGAAGAAATTTTTAATGAATATCTTGCATTTGAAGATGTGATTGGTGAGCCAAGTTATTTATCAGATGTGATTATGTTTGATATTGAAGTGGAGGTGAATGATGAAGTGAAGGTAAATGCACATAAAGAATTGGTGATTTGGAGACCATAAGTTCTGAATAGAATGGAAAATGATGAAATATCTGAAACTTTATGGAGGTTAATAAGCCAATTCTGATGGGTATATATATTTCTGAATAATCCAAGGAATCTGGAGTGTAGATTCTTGGATGAAAGATTGTTTATCTTCAAAGAATTTCTGAATCAACCAGCTGAATATTTTGATATAGAGATGAATTTATTTCATATTCATAAAGTTGAAGTTTCAGATGAAATTCTGATGGTCCTTTCAGAAAAAGTAGAAGTCAGATTCAGAATGTGTATTACTATCCCTTCAATCAATCTTCCTGTTCTTGAAGAACAAATTATTGATCAAGTGTATGAAGGTGATACACTATTTGATAATTCTGGAAAGACTCAGCTTATTTTTCCAGAAGATTCTTACAGTGACATGTATAGAAGAAGCCTAAAGTATGCAACTTTAGAAGATTTTGTAAATGATGAATGGCCAGTAGATCATACTTCAAAAGTAAGATCATTTCTGCAAAAAACATGGAATTCAAGAGATGCATGATTCCATATTGATAAAGATGATCAGATGTATGACTAAAACAGTGGAAGATGATTTACAAGTTGTAAGATTTGGTGCTGAGAGAAGGAATGGTACATTAACTGAATTTACTCAGTTTGACTTCTACAAGTTAAGATTACATGATAAACTTACACTTCTGAGTTACTGTGTCAAGACTCAGAACTTGTTTCAGAAGTTAGAAGAGTGCTGGGAATATACATCAGAAATCTTATTAAGCATGATTTCAAGCTAGCTTTAGAATTCAGATTGTCTAAAGTTAATCTATTGGGGCCAGAAAGCATTGAAAGACATGGGCTTACAAAAGTGTTCACAAATCCAGAAATTGGTTTCATTTATGTAACAGAAGGAATCAACACAAGAACATTCATTGTTTCTGATATACCAAATTATTCAACTTCCACTTTACAATGGTTAGTGAAATATGCTGAACTTATTATTGCTTCTTCTGAAATAAAAGATGAAATAATATACTTGATCAAAGAAAGAATAAATTTCAGAGATTGCATAAGAAAAAGTTATATAGCTGGTCATACAAGAGTGAATACCATCAGAGGTGCTGATTATTTTCTGAGTAATTTGTATGATTTCCTAATTCATATTAAGAAGCAAGATATTGAAGATGTTTTAAAAAGTACGCAAAATACAAGAAGTTCAAAAGCCAGTATAACTGAAACAGAAAAGGAAAAAGGAAAAGAAAAGGTTTCTGAAATGATCCAGAAGAGATTCCTGTTAGACAAATCTCTGAATCTGAACATCTGCAGGAACAAAGGATTGAAGAAGATGCTTACACCATGTTTCTTGAATATTTTCATCCAGAAATATTCATGGAATATGAACAAAAGTTCAATTACATTGATTGTTGGATCAAGAGGTCTTTTGGATGGAAGCAATGGTATTCATATATTACCAGAAAGATAAGGATTCCTGTGAGTGAAACAAGAAAAGAAAGTCCCATTGTGAAAGTTGTTACTGCTGATATAAAGTAAAGAAACAATTACAAGTATGTTTACTTCACTTTGGAAAGGAAGGATGCTGAGATCTCTACATTCTAAGAAGCTGATTTTCAAAATGTTCATCTTAGAGACTTACTCAGAGTCGACAAAAGTCTCTATCCTTTTCATGATTCTATTGCCAAATTTAGAAAGTCATTTCCAGTTCTCAGAGATGGTTTGTACAGAGAGTTCATTTGGGCTACTAAAAAAAAATTCAAGTTGCATATGTTTTGAACAAAGGAAGGTTCATCTGAGTAGTCCAAACTTCAGCTTACCAAACATTGAAAATCTTAAAAGAAGCACTCTTGTTATTCAGCCTCCAGGTTTTGTATGTAAGTGCTTTGAAAAGCTGTTGTTCACAAGATTTGAAGAAATGCATAAATGTTGCAATGGAACTCTGATGGCAATAAGAGATAGATTGAAAAAGTGAAAGAACAAAAGACAGAAGAATCTAAATGATGATGAATGGGAGAAGTACAGATAGCTTGTTAGAGAGATGCTCAGAAATATTGAATCTTTATTGGAATACAGAAGTCTTATTCTAAAAGATGTCAGACAAATTTTAAACTTCTGGAGTTATGATTTGGATTTTTGAAGCTAATGGGAGATTGATAGATATCAGAAGATATCTTCAAAAGAAAACTGGGTTCTAAATTTCAGATATTTTGAACTAGTTCTGAAGAGAGAAAGGTTCAGAACTCAGAAAACAAGCTGAGCAAAGCCTAAGGCATAACTTCTGAAGTGGTAACTTCAGAAGTTCTGAAGATTCTAAAGAAGTTCTGAGGAAGTTCTAAAGATGGTCCTGAAGATACATCTGAAGATGTTCTGAAGAATGATTCTGAAGAAGTTCAGAAGTAGTTCTGAACATGCCTGTCATTTTTGTACTATAACTTTAGCATTCCTGTTTGCATATAAATAGATAGTTTGTTAGACAGTTATAACTAATGTTCATAAAGCTTGTAAAGATACATACTTTGTAATATTGTTCATTGATCAATATATTATACAACTTCGGTAACATAATTCTTGTTCTAATTCTTGATTCTTTCTATATTATTGATATTTTGGGATCTAACAATTGGTATCAGAACCAATTCATCTATTTGATCAATTTTGTGAAGAAATTGTCCAATTGAATTCACGATCTACTATATTCAAGATGTCGAAAGAAATCGTCTCCGTCGGATTTGAAACTAAACTACCAACCTTGTTTCTGGGCGAGTACCATCGATGGCGAATCATAATGATTCAATTCTTGGACAATATCGATAAAGCTTTAATGCAATCGATTGTAAATGGCCCTCTGGAGGTCTATGTAGAAATTTTTGCAGTTCCAAGAACTGAATCTACTCCTGAAATTCCTGCATCTAGAATCAAAAAGAGCCCAGGTATGTACAATGCAACTGAGAAAAGTCAAGCTAGAATTGATAAAAGGGCACTGACACTACTTACAATGGCGATACCCAATGAAATTTTTAACAGAGTTGATAGTCTCACATCTGCAAAAGCCATGTGGGATGAAGTTGAGGCTCAAATGCAGGGGAGTACAAAAGCCCAAGCTCCAAGGTTGAACATCTGTGTTGGTACGTACGAAAACTTCAGGTATAAGGATAATGAATCTATCACAAAGACTTATCATAGATTCAACAATATCCTGAATGATCTAAGAAGGAATGGTGTTTAGAAATCCAACTCAGAAGTAAATAATAAATTTCTGAACAATCTGAGTAATGAGTGGTCAAGATTTTCTGACAATATGTTTACTAGAAATCTGTCTAGGAAATCCATTCATGATGTTTATGGTATTTTGTTCCAACAAGAGGACAAAATCAAGACTTGACAAAATGAGTAAAGGAAGGCAAATGAAACAGTAGCCTTATTGAGCAAGAAATATAATAATTCCATGACCATCTCATCTAAGAGCAAGGTTTGTGAAATCCTAGAGACAACTCTGTGTGATGGAGGTGAATCAGATGAAGAGGTTAAAAGAATTTCTGATAATATTGCATTCATGACAAAGCAATTCACTCAAAGATATAATCAGAAATATAAGAACAAGTCTAAATTTGAAGATGGACCTAAGAAAGGTCAAGATGCTGGTCAACATGAGACACAAGAACCAGCAAGGTGCTTCAATTGTAGTAAGCCTGGACATTATGCAAGACAGTGCAAAATGTCCAAAGTGAAAAATGCTGGTTACTATGAGAAGATGCATCTACTTGCCAAGAAGAAGGAACTTAATCCAGCTCTGGTTACAAAATATGAAGAGGACTGGTTGAACTGGAGTGATGGAGAGTATGATGAATAAGTGGCTCACTATGCCTCAAATTGCTACATATGCCAGCTGGATCCTAAAGATAAACATGCACATGACTCTGAGGTACTTTCTTCATTTTTTGAATTAAATTCTGAGTCAAGTTCTTCTTCTGAACAAAATTCTTGTTCTAATTCTTGATTCTTTCTATATTCTTGATATTTTGGGATCTAACAATCTATACCTTCTTGTTGGCAATTGCCCTTGGATACAAGTCTTGCTTTTTTTCTCACAATAATTCCATGTTCATCTTTCTTATTTCTGAAAACCCATTTTGTGCCAATAATTGATTTTCCCTTTGGTTTTGGAATTTGTCTCCAGACTTTGTTTATTTCAAATTGATTTAACTCATCTTGCCTAGCTAATATCCAGCCTGGATCCTGAAGAGCTTCATTTGGCTTTTTGGGTTCAATATTGCTTAAGAAATTCACATACATACATTCATTTGTTGTGGCTGATCTTGTTTGTACCCCTTTTGAGGCATCACCTATGATTTGATGCATGGGATGACTTGATGTCCATTTGTTCACATTTGGCAATGGTTGAACAGATGAGACATTATTTAAGGAGTCATATTCATCAATTATTGCATTTGATTCAGAATTTAGATTAATTACTGAATTCAGATCTGATGTCTCCCCCTCAAATTGAAAATTCTTTACGGGTTCAGAAGGAATAGTCACTAGTTCAGAAATAGGTATTGTGGTTTCAGAAGTCACTAGTTCAGAAATAGGTATTGTGGTTTCAGAAGTGACTTGAATTGGTTCTGAAACAGGAACAATAGGTTCAAAAATAACTTGAACTGTTTCTGAAATGACTTGTACAGATTCAGAAGTAGGAAATTCTGAATTTGAGGTTGAGATAAGTGGTTCAGAAAGATTTGAGATAGTAGTTTCTGGGAAATCAGTCTGGAATAGGTCTGAGAAGAGATGGATTCTGATAATCTGCAGAAACATTAACAGAAATGTCAAATAAATCTTGACACAATGAATCTAAATTTTGCTTTTAATAAGGATTTAGAATTAGAAGTTTTATTAGTGGTGCTCTTTTCTGAATCTAATAATTCAGAAACTCGATTAAGATTGAGTTCTGAGTTGTTTTGTTCAGAAGTCATTTTTGGTTCATTAAATCTGATATTTGAAGTTTCAATGATCCTTTTTGAACTTTTTATGAGAACTCTGTATGCCTTGGGTCTTTGTGAATTGCCAACAAACACTCTAGCCATTCCTTTAGGAGCAAATTTGTCTAAGTGTTGGGTGTCATTCAGAAGAAAACACATGCATCCAATTTTTTTAAAATAATCAATAGAGGGTTTTCTCTTTTTAATAATGTCATAGGGAGTTTTGAGAAGTTTTCTATTGAGTATGGTTCTATTCTGAGTAAAGCAAGTAGTTGTTATTGTTTCTGCCCAAAGAGATAAAGGTAATTCTGAATAAGCAAGCACAGTTCTTGTAGCTTCTACTAAAGTTCTGTTCTTCCTTTCAACTACTGCATTCCGTTGAGGAGTTCTTGCAATGGAAAAATTATGAGATATTCCAACAGAATCCAAAACGTTCTAAAGTTTAGAATTTGTAAATTATGTGCCATTGTCACTTCTGATCTTTTGGATAGGAAGTTGAAGGAGAACTTGCACTTTCATCAGAAAAGGAATTAGTATGTCAGAAGTATCAGATTTAAGTCTAAGAAATTCAACCGAAGTATATCTAGAATATTCATCAACGATAACTAGGATATATTTCTTTCCTCCCATGCTTTGAGTCTTCATTGGGTCACATAAGTCCATATGTAGCATTTCAAGTGGAGTTTGGCATGAAGAAAGCATTTTCAGAGGATGTGAACTTCTCTTTATCTTTCCAAGCTCACATGCAGAACATAATGAATTTCTTTCAAACTCGATCTTTGGCAAACCTCTTACTGATTTGTGTCTTTCCAATTCCGAAATTGCTTTGAAATTCAGATGAGATAACCTTCTGTACCATAACCAACTTTCTTCATTCATGGTAGTAGAAATATAACATACTCCTTGTAGTTGACCATCTTTAGTGAAAGTACCAGTGTAGATATCTCCATCTCTATAGTCTGTTAATTTATTTAGATTTTCAGAACTAAGAAAATGACAAAAGTCAATGTCAAATTGAACATTCCAAATTTTGTCACAGAAGTGACTTATGCTAAAAAAAATATGCTTGAGACCCTCAACACAGAAAACTTTCATTAGAGTGACATCTCCCTTTGTAAAAGTTCCATATCCTCTTACATAGCCTTTTGCATTTTTTTTCAAAGCTAACCGTTCCTCCATATCTCTCATGATAGTCAGTTAGTAATTCTTTGTAAGGTGTCATGTGTCTTGAAGAAACAGAGTCTAAAACCCAGACATGACTCCTTAAATTCTGAAAATTAATATGTAGAAAGAAAGTAATACATTATCATTATCATTATCTTAAATTCCAATTGATAGACCCCAAGTATCAATATGTAGAAAGAAAGTAAAGTATTAACAAGAAATATAGCAAGGAAGTCGGATGTAATATTGATATTGACAAGATTACACACAGATATATCTTTAAAGTGCAAAAGATCTAAGAATATTAGTTATAACAAGCTAACTAACATTCTATTTATATACAATAGGAAATACTAAAGTGACGGGACATTACATGACAGACCTACAATATCTATACATGTGTAAGGAGTAAATTCATAACTGCTTCTGAACATCTTCAGAATAAACTTCAGAAGTTCTTCAGAACAGCCTCAGAACCTTCAGAACTTCTGAAGTAGCCACTTCAGAAGTTATGTCTTAGGCTTACCTTCACTCTATCTTTAAGCTTCTAAGCTTTCTTCTCAGAACTAGCCAGACTTTAGAACCCAATCTCTTTTGAAGCTATTTCATTGACTCTATCAATTATATATATAATATTTACGTAAGTAATATATGTATGTGTTATGTGTATATATATATATATGTATGTAGTGTATATTTATAATATATATAATAAATATATATGTTAAATATATATATATATATAATATCTACTATATGCAATTTATATATATAAATCAATGTGAGTGCCTAATTATTGGTTTCGAGCATGTGACTTAAGGGGTGTGTGAATAAAATTGATGAAAATAGCAGCCCCAAACAGTTTACAAACCGACTCTTTATGCGGCTTCGGAGCCGCTCGGTTGGTCACCCCTCACCCTCTGTTATCGAGCTGCACTATACCCACATTTAATTTTCACTCTTTCCTCACTCTTGCATTCACTCCTTTTATTTCTGATTTCTTAGCGCATTTCCTCTCTCTCATCTCAATATCTTTATTTAATTTCAAAGTCAAGGTTTTATTTTTAGAAGTTGTTATTAGATTAATGGTTCATATGGTGCGTTAATGTTCAAGAACTAAAGACTTATGTGTTCAACCTCAAGATCGTTCCCCATTTTCTAGGGTTTGCTATTTTCTAGGTTTTCCCCTAAAAAGCTAGTGGTGAGTATAAATTTCTTTGTAAAAACTAGATACATGTCTAAATGTTATGTCTTACTTACTCATCTAGATTAATTTCATAGATTGGTCCATAAATTAGTGTTTTTGACTATTTGACCTTATTTTCGGGTTATCCATAAACTTGAGAATCGGGCCTTGCGGTGCTATCTATGATTGTGGACACTAAGCTCAGCCCTTCCTTATAGTGGTGCTCATATGGTGTTGGAACCCAGAACCCTTTCTATTAAGTAATCAATAGATCAAAAGTGAAAGTATGAGCGGAAGCAGTAAGATCTAAGATTAATAGTACGATTAGTAAGAACAAAATAGGAGGAACAATCGTAATTGATATTCAATGATTCACAACAGTGTGCACAAAACAATAGCTCTCTATTTCGTATTTTCAATCGATAACAATTATAATCTGTAAAAGAACTATTAATACGAATATAATCAATGAAAGTCAACTACATAGCCTATTACAATGAGACACGTAAGCAAGGGAGTAACAAACTGAGAGACACACGGATGGTGTGCTTGCCACGTCATCTAATGCATATTAGACGCTCAATTCTATTTCATACTTCACCAAAATGAGGTCTAACAATCTCCCTCTAAGTATGAAAACCAGAATGTTGCACGTGTACCTTTGATTGATTGTATTAGAAGGGAGCTGTATGAGAAATGACTTTGTAGATAGCATCTGTAACTTCTCTGAGCTTCATAAGTTTGTCAAGTCTCTTTTCGATTTTGTCTCTGATTTCTTCATCTTGATTGTCAACTGATACAGAAGCAAAACATTTTACTATGTAGACAACTTCTGTAGAGTATCTGTGAGCATCTTTGATTCTGAAGAAGCTTTTTCTGTTAGGCCTTCTGAACACAACTCCAACTTCTGGTTTGGTTATTACTTTTCCAATCCTTTGAGCATTAATACCCTCCAAATCTTCGTTAGGTGCAGCGATACACAAGTTATCAACTTTGTAGTTTAAACCCGCTTGGAAGTCTACTTGCCTTCTGTATCGAATGAAAGACTTCATACATTCAATGATACGGAAGTAAGCAACTCTGTTTTGATCTTCACTATCTCTGTTCTTTTGAGTCTTCATAAAATTTTCCAGAGTAAGTAGATCAGAGGGATTTATTGTCAAAAGATCGTTGTCACAGAAGAATGATTCGTTGTTATCTTCTCTGACAACCTTGTAAATTGTGTACCAAATTGGAGTTTGTTCGAATTGAGTATGTCTGATGGAAATTGTCTTGATTGGGAATGTAGAATAAGCCTCCTTTCTTGATTGCCGGTGAGTAATAAACTTATCTTTGATTTCATCACTGACTTGATAATCGTTTGAGAAATTTGGCATCATCTGATATATCTTCTGATCCACAGGAGCATACAAGTACCTATTCTTGATTTCTAGGTTGGGTAGCTCAAGTCTCCCTAACCTCAGCATTTTTTCCTCATTTGCAGCTTTGAATCTTGCTGATTCTTTTCTTTTTGCTTCTTCAAAGTTTTCACGTGCCCTTTCAGCAGCTTCTTTTGCTTTCTCAGCTTCTTCTCTTTCTTTTTTTGCCTGAGCCAAGGCATGCTCTGCTTCAGATTTAGCCTTTTGTTTAGCCTCAACTTTTAATCTAATTTCTTCTTCTTTTCTGGCTGCCTCGGCTCTCGCTATCTTAGCTTTGGCTTCTTCTGTTCTGATTGCTTGTTCTCTGGCTTCTGCTTTAGCTGCCTCTGCTCTGGAAGCATCTACTTTGGATGGATGATTCTGTGTTCTTGTATTCCCCATTACCTCCAAGATAAATTTGCCAATTTCTGGATCCTTGGGCAGAGGACCCTTGTGAGTAGCTAGAAGAGTGGGCGTTAATGGAGTTTGCTTTGTAGGAGGAGGTGCAGAAGGTGAGGAGGATGAAGTTTTACCTTTTTCTTGGTCCATCTTTTGACCCATTTCTGCTTTCATTTTCTTGATTTTCTTCATGTTCTCCCCCTTCTGAGAATCAGGATCCTGATCCTCAAACCTTTTGCGCTTTAGCTCTGCCTTCTTGCAGGCCCGGGCTTCTTTAGCTTTCTTTCTGTCTTCGAAGGAGGTAGACAAGGCACTGACCAGAGAAGAAAGCTTTGACATTGTGGTTTCCAATGTAGAAAGCTTCTTATCCATGAGAGAGTTACTGGAGTAAGTTTTGGAGGCATATTTGGTGAACAGAGAGTTGATACGATCAATCATTGCCTTTTGAAACTGGGCCATATCCGACTTTTTTACCAAAGAAGATGCAGAAGTAGAGGCTTCTTCTGAAGGGAAAACAACCTTGATAATTTTGTGGATGTCAGCTATGAAAAACCCATATTCGTCAGCCGAGATGGTGACTTCAGGAGTAGGTATCTCTGAATGAAGATTGAAAATGGCCTCTACATTTGATTCGATGCCGGCGTCCAAAGCCTGATAGTAAGCATGAGCAGAGTTTTGTTGAGCCTCTGGATTGTCAAAAAGAAGCTTTCTGAAAGCCTCCAATGATTGATTTTGCGTTGCTTGCTGATCTTGAATAACAGTGAGAAGTTGTTGCTGAGAAACCAGGGATAATTTTAGATCTTCTATAGATCTCTGAATTTGATCACCAAATGCCTTGAACGTTGCATTGGTGACAAAGTCAGAAGGGGTAACTGGTGCATCTCCAACGAATGGAGCCCCTTGTCTCTCACGTTCAGAGAGGCCCTCTTGCACACCTGTTTTGATGTTGAGTGTGGAGGGACTTCCAACCTATCTTCGAGGGTTGTTATTCACAGGCACCTCTTCGGTTGTTCTGATTGGTTCAGCTTGTTCCTCATCATCAGAGGATGAGGAGCTGAAAACAATGTGCTTACCTTGATGAAGTGTAAACACTCCAGTAAGTGGTGCACCCTGTGGCTGTAACCCCTCTGATGGGATTTCACCAGCATCTAAACTAACAGAGGGCATGGACGTACCCTCTGGTTGCCCTATGACATCGTTGGTCACAAAGACATCAACGTTCTGTGTGGGTGGTGGCGAGTTCTGGGCGAATGAACTCTTATATTTTCATCAGCACGCTTTTGAGAGGATGATGAAGATGAGGTGGATTCCCTTGTGGTGCTTGAGTCAGAGGTGCAATGAATTCCCTCTGATCGGTTTGGCTCTTGGTGGATTGGACTGGGTTGTCCTTTTTCAATGAGTGTAGATGTGTTGGCATCTACCTCAGGAGATGTGGGTACCCGTGGCGATCTTGGAGAGATTCGCTCAAATGTGTCTCTATGGACATCTTGTGTACCTTCTTGAATTAAGAGTCTGGATGGGCAGAATCACTCTGGTGATCACTCAAATTCTTTTCAATCTCAGGCTCACGTGACCCCACACTATCTATTCTTGGCTCTAAGTGCTCTGTGGTAGATATTCTCTGTGCTGAGAATATCATAGAGCTTTTATAGGAGATTAGAGTATGAGAGGTTGAAGGAATATGATCAAGCATGTACCTGGAGAGATATCTGGGTGCAGAATAGCCATTTTCGTCGATTGTGGGCTTGTGGGAACTCATGGAGGCAATTCTGCAGAACGGCTGAACCAGAGGAGCTTTCAAAGCACCGATTGCTGGAAATGTAAACAGAGATAAAAACCTTGGGAACATTAAAGCAGGCAATGGCTTTCCTTGGCTTTGAAAGGAAACTTTGGTTTGAACAGCAGCCTTCATTTCTTGAAAAATCAAGCTTGTGTAGTCCAAAGGTCTGTTAAAAAACATTCCATACATTATGGTGAGAATATTCTTGCTTGCTTGGTCCAGAGACCCAATCTTGCAGGTAAGGCTTTTATTCAGAATAGAGACAAGAACATTCCACATCGGAGGCAGCTTCTTGCGTTTGAACTCGGATAGCTTGTTGAGTTGTTCATGGTACCCTAAGAAGTGAATGAAGGCGAGTAGAGCTTCGGGTGTTGGATTAGCTTCAAGATCAGGATTTGGAACATGTTGGCCATTTGCTTCAATGTAGGGTTGAGGAAGATGAAAATACTTGGCTATTTTCTTTCGAGAGATGGGGATTTGTATGACAGTTTCAGGTTCAGTGGGGTGGCCAAAAGATCCAACTAGGGTATTGTCATCCTTGATATGCATAGTTTGCCAGACTTCTTGGACATAAATCTCAGGAACATTGGGGTTTGTGAGGGTTAGGGTTCGATGTAGGGAATGGTTTTGCAGGAATTCGATCATGATCCTGAAATCAGATAAGTAAGTGTTTGGATCGAGGAGAAGCTGAACATTGTTAGGTTTCAATGGGAGGTTTACAATTGGAGCACTGTCAGCCGATGAAGTGACCAAGTTACCATCATCGTTTTGGGGATTGGGATATGCAGCTGGAGACGCCATTGATGGAGAGACCTTTGGAAGAAGTCAAGTAGGAGATTTGCAGGTTCTTGTGGGAGAAGATGAAGCACAATACTGTTGAAATTCCCAAATTGAGGTTTATATATGAGAGAGAAAGAATAATCGAGTGTGTTGAATGGGAAGGGTTTTAATTTGGGGGTTTTCAAAAACGGTTTGTGTATTGCTGAGGTAAGCACGCAGGTATGTCATCATGCACTGGCACGATGAATGACACGTGGAAAGTGGAACTGTCAAGTAAAATGATTGAGAATTCCTTCCTTGAAAAGTAATTAAAAGGACATTAATTAAAAAAAATACAATTTAACCAAACAGATAAACTGTTAAGTTAAAAGATAATTTTTAAAGAAATTAATACCTTTTAAAAATTTAAAATCAGACATTTGGGTAAAAAAAATTGTACCAAATGAAAGTTTAATATTCGGAGCCAAGTATTTATTTAAGAAACTAATATAAAATAAGGAAATTTTAAGTAACCTTGAAGGCAAGAGTTAAGTAAAATAGACTTATTAAAGAAAATTTCAGAAAAAATACAAAGGTAGAGAATATTTGATTGTGGAAAAAGATTTTTGACCACAAATGTCAAGGAACATCTTTTCAAAAGAATTTAAGTTGAATCTGAAGCATCTTGGTAACCTTGACGGCAAGAGTTATTTAGAAAAACAAATTCAAAGAAAATTGTTAAGGAAAGAGGTTAAGAACGCATGCTAACAGTAGTTAGACTTGATAAACACTCCCTCAAACATAAGGTGCTCCCCCTTGAACATAGAATAAACTCCCCCTCAAAAATTGCATTCTGGCTAAAAAAAATTATTCTCGAAAAAAAAATCAAACTGCTCCCCCTCGAAGATTGCATTCAGCCTCCTTGTAAGTGTAAAATGTGCACCTTGGCTGTTAACACTAAAAAAAAATTAGAAGATGGGAAGAGCAGAGGTGTCTAGAGGCTTCTGAGTACTTTTGATGGAAACCATCAGAACCGCTCAGAGACTACTGGACGTTTCTGAGTTGTTCGAACCGAAATAAAAGTTGTACAGAAATAAGTAACTTGACAAAATTCTAAGAAAAGAATAGAGTAAAATTACATATTTAACATGCCCAACTTGCTGACAAGAAAATTGAAACGAGACTCATCCAGAGCTTTGGTGAAAATGTCAGCTAGCTGAAAATTAGTAGAGACAAAACACATTTAGATTGTGCCTTTCTCTACGTGGTCCTTAATAAAATGATAGCTGACATCAATGTGCTTGGTTTTGGATTATTGAACGGGATTTTCAGTAATGACAATAGCACTCTCTGAGTCACACAGGATAGGGATCTTGTCGTATATTAAACCGTAGTCTCTGAGCTGAGTCTTCATCCAGATTACCTGAGAACAGCAACTGGCAGAAGCAACATACTCAGCTTCTGCTGTAGATGTTGACACACAGTTCTACTTCTTGGATGTCCAACTTGTGAGTCTGTTACCCAGAAGTTGACAGCTGCCAGAGGTACTTTTTCCACCCAACTTGCAACCTGCATGATGAGAGTCAGTACAGGCCATTAAATCAAATCCAGAATTTTTTGGATACCATAGACCAAGAGATGGAGATCCCTTGAGAATTCTAAAAATTCGTTTAACAGCAGCCAAATGTGATTCTTTTGGATTCGCTTGATAACGAGCACAGAGGCAAGTGGCGAACATAATACCTGGTCTACTTGCCGTTAGATACAGAAGTGATCCAATCATACCTCTATAACCCTTAACATCTACTGAATTTCCAGAAGGATCAGGGCCTAGTTTTGTATTGGGTGATATAGGAGTTTTCATAGGTGAGGAATTTTGAAGATGAAACTTTTTAAGCATATCAGAGACATACTTAACTTGATTTATGAAAATTCCAGAGGAATTTTGTTTAACCTGGAGTCCTAGAAAGAACGTTAGTTCTCCCATCATACTCATTTCAAATTCTTGTTCCATTAACTTAGAAAACAGATCAACTTCTGATTGATGAGTAGAACCAAATATTATATCATCCACATAAATTTGATCAACAGTGAGCATACCTTTGCCTCTTTTGATGAACAGAGTAGTATCGATTTTACCTTTTTCATAGCTTTTACTGATCAGAAACGTAGATAAACATTCATACCATGCTCTAGGTGCTTGTTTTAGACCATATAACGCTTTGTCAAATAGATAGACATATTCTGGATGTTTAGCATCTTTACATCCAGCAGGTTGTTCAACATACACTTCTTCTTTGAGATAACCATTCAGAAATGCACATTTAACATCCATTTGATAGACTTTAAATTCTTGTAAAGAAAGAAAGCCAGAAATAGTCGTATCGCTTCAAGTCTTGCTACAGGGGCAAAGGTTTCATCGTAATTGATTCCTCCTTCTTGACAATATCCCTTAGCAACCAGTCGAGCTTTATTTCTGATCACGATGCCGTCTTCATCTTTCTTGTTCCTGAAAACCCATTTAGTTCCAATCGCTACTTTGTTCTTTGGCAGAGGAACAAGGTTCCAAACTTTGTTTCTTTCAAATTGTAGCAATTCTTCTTGCATAGATGATACCCAACTGGGTTCTTTTAAAGCTTCATGAACATGCTTTGGTTCAATCATACTCAGAAAATTTACAAAGAAAGCTTCATTAACAGTAGCAGATCTTGTCTTAACACCTGTAGAGGGATTGCCAATGATAAGGTATGGAGTATGAGACTTGGCCCATTTTGTCATTCAAGATTGTGTGACTGGTTGAGCAAGTACTTCTGTTTCAGAGGATGAAATGTCTGTTGGAAGAGATTCAGAAACAGAAGGCGTATGCGCAACTTCTGGACATTCATTTGATAAATTAGGGGTGACATGTGTTGAAGTGCTTTAAGCAGGAGATTCAGGACCATAAAGTGTAATTCCAGAAGCTTGAAGAACTTCTGGAATACTTGGAGAAGAAGGGATTGGTCTTGGTTCTGGAAGTATCTCTTCGCCCATAAAATGTTGAAAAATAGCATCTATTTCAGATTCTCTGGTTCCTGAAAGATATTCAGAAGTTACGGTGTTAAGTTTAAGTTCAGAAGTAGAATACTCAAAAGTTAATTGAGTTTGATCATCAAAATCGAAGTTAATGCTTTCCATAACAGTTTTAGTACGTAAGTTAAAAACTCGAAAAGCTCTTGAATTTAACGAATATCCTAAGAATTTAGCTTCATCCGATTTCTTGTCAAACTTGCCAAGTTTTTTGCTGTCATTTAGAATAAAACACCTGCATCCAAAAATGTGAAAGAATTTAACACAGGGTTTTCGATTGTTAATTAGCTCATAAGAGGTTTTGAGATGCCTCTTGACAATTATCGAACGATTCTGGGTAAAACATGCGGTGGCTACAGCTTCAGCCCAGAAATGGATGGGTAGTCCAGAAGCAGCAAGCATTGTTCTGGCAGCTTCAACCAAGGTTTTGTTACGCCGCTCGACAACCCCATTTTGCTGAGGAGTTCGTACAACAGAGAAATTCTGTATAATTCCTTTGTCAACAAGGTATGCTTCAAGTTTGGCATTCTTGAATTCCTTAGCTGCTGAATCTTTTGATTTAAGAGAACTTGGATTTTGGTCATCACATTTTGCAATACGATGGGTACCTCAGATTTTTGTCTTACAAATGCAAGCCATGTATACCTGGAAAATGCATCAATTAGTACCAGTATATACTTTTTGCCAGATAAGCTTTGCTTTGCAATAGGACCATAGAGATCAACATGTAATAATTGCAGAGGTCTTGTACAAGAATGATCACTTTTTGTTTTATGAGATGCTCGTTTTATTTAGCCCATTTCACATGCAGGACAGAGGTGATCTTTTTGAAATTGGACTTCTGGAAGACCAGTCACCAAGTTATGTTTAACAAGCATCTCAAGATTATCAAAATTTAAGTGAGACATTTTGTGATGCCATAACCATGCAATTTCACTTTTTTTGGAAATAAGACAGAGGGTTTCTTTACCGTCCTTTGATGTGAAATTCATCATGTACAAATTACCTTTTCTGTCTGCCCTCCAGAGTTCTTCTCCTGCCTTAGAGAATAAGTAACAATGTTTTTCATCAAATACAACAAGTATTTTAGAATCACAAAGTTGACTTCCATTTAACAAGTTATGTTTCAGTCCAGAAACATGTGCTACTTTTGATAAGGTAATGTTACCTTCTTGTAATGTACCGTAGCCTTTTATTTGACCCTTACCATTATCTCCAAACATTACAGCTCCACCACATTTGTCTTTGAATTGGGAGAGTAAGTTTTTCGATCCAGTCATGTGCCTCGAGCATCCAGAGTCAAGAGACCAGATATGCACACGCTGCTTCTGCAATCACAGTCAGAGTTTTTTAGGTACCCATCTCATTAAGGGTCCTTTAACGTTAGTTTTAATCTTTTCACCCTTGTTAATTGACATATGACTTGATATTACAGGATTTAAAGATCTGACGTTATTGTTTGCCGTATTATTGATTTTCTTTGGTTTATCTTTGAATGAGAGATTATTATGAGAACGAGCAGAGGGCCTCGAGAAAAAGTTCTTGAGTTTTAAAAACAAGGAAAAACATTCAGAATTCTGAGACATAAAATAGTTCATGAATTTTCATTAGAATAATGATAATAACAATTCTTCTTATTCCTGTCTATACTAGTATTAGTAGTTCTATTGAACTTCTTAGCTAGGCTAGACTTATGGTTAGAATCATAAGTGTTCTTCTGTTGAGGCTTCCTTTGATAAACCTTCTCTGGAGTTTTCTGAATTACTGAAACAGAAGTAGAAAGATTAGATTTCCATTTTCCTTTCTGAGCAGAAGTAAACTTTGGATAACAAGGTTGAGATAATTTTGTTTGAACAAAACATTTCTTTTTAAGACTTTCTTCCTTCTCAAGTTCAAGACAAGATTTGGCCTTAAGACACATCCCAATGAAATCTGGATGAATGGGAACAAATTTTCTCTGTCCTGTTGGAGAAATAGAGAAAATTGGTATTCCACTGGAATGTTTTTCAATATTCAGGCCAGAGGCTCTGATTTCCAGATGTTCATTAGTAAATAAGAAAGGAGCTTCCTTATCCTTAGATACTTCTGGTGCCTTTTTGTATTTTGAAGGAAAATGATTTTCTAGATTTGAGAGATATTTTTCTGAATTAAAGAAATCATCATCTTGATCATTGTTTTCCCAAGGATATGAAATAGTTTCAAAACTGTCTTGAGATTCAGAAGGATTTAAGTCTACAAAAGAACATGGAACTATATCTGGATTGTTTACTGAAGAGGTTTTTTGAATATTTTCAAATTCGAAGCATTCATCCAGAGTGGATAAAATATATTTTTCAAAGCTTAGACGCAACTCCTCTTCTGCCTGTAAAGGGATAAAGACATCCGCCTTTGGATTCAAAGTTATATGAACATTTGAACTACATCCAAAAATGTCGTCCTTCTTCTGAATTTTGTTCAGATCAACGTTTGTTTTTCCAGAAAAATATTCGATGTTTTTGAACTTAAGTTTTCGTTGACGACAACTATTTTCAAGTTTTGGTCTTTTAAAAATTGATGGTTCATATAAAATTGGAAACATAGGCTTTTGTTTTAGTCCTAGACAGAAAACAGAATTCAGAGTTGATCGTTTTTCACATGTGTAGGGATCCAGATCCTCGAAACCAACGCCTGATATTCCTACTTGTGTATTTATTTTGTCATGAACTTTTTGAGCATCCAGATATGTTTTAATCTGTAGCTTTGTCTTTTGAAGTTCAATATGCAAAAACTCTCTTTCCTTCTGAAAATAGTTTTTAAGAGCAACATAATTTAATCTATCACTCTCTTTATCACTAATTTCCTTTTCTTTGTTTTCCAGAAGTTTGTTTAATCTCAATCTCTCTTCTTTAAACTGAGCTTCTGTAATTTTTAAACTTTCGGAAATCTTCTCATTTTCAATATTGAGTTCCAGTTTTTCTTCAGTTAGAAGCTTCATTTCTCTTTTATAAATCTCTCTTTCTCTTTGAGTTTCAGAAAGAGTTTTTTCAGTTAGTTTCCTCAATTTATTTTCAACTGTAAGCTTCTACTTAAGTTCTTCAAAATTCTTTGATATTTCAAAAATCGTGTTTTCAAGTTCAGATGTGTCAGAGAGAGTACATACAGATGTTTCAGAAGGCTGATCTTCTGATTCATTTGTTTTGGCCATTCCGTAGAACATGGCTTCATCACCGCTTGACTCATCTCCCAGCCAGTTTTCCTTTTCTGCAAAGTGAGCTCTTTCATCAACATTGTACTTGTATTTATTCTTGTAGTACAAATTGTCTTTGTTCAGAGGTCCTCTGCAATTCTTTGAGTAGTGCCCTGGCTTACCATATCGATAACACACATCCTTCTTTCTCTTCAACTCTTCATCCTTTTTTTCTGTCTCTGTTTTCTCAGATCTTGGTTCTCTTGAGGAGGTGTATAACTGGGAACAGGGCGATCAATCCTTTTGCTTCCTTGGAACGATCTATTACCAAACCTTTTCGTGAATTGTTTAGTAATAAGTGCCAATGAATCAGCAAAAGTTTTGATATCGTCGTCAGAGTCAGAACCATCTTCTGGAATTTCTTCTGACATGAGAGTCTTGCTTTTTCCTTTCTTCTCAACCTCCTTACTTCTTCTGACTGATCCTCTGGACTCAGAAATTAAAGCCAGAGGTCCACCAATAGTATTCTTCTTCTGAACCACCTCTTTTTCATGGGCTTGCAGAGTGCCAAAAACATCATATAGAGACCATTGTTCTACATCCTGATTGGCTTGTAAAGACATAGAGAGATTTGACCATTCATGGTTTAGTCTTTTGAGAAATAAGACATTATTGTCTTCATTGGATCTGATGATATCACATCTTTTACATAGATTTATCAGAGTGTTAAATCTATGAAAAGTTTGCTCCAGAGATTCTTCAGGAATGACCTGGAAACTGTTGTATTCATTTAGAGCTTGGGCTCTTATGTTTTTCTTCATTTTCGCACCTGTGACAACTGTCAAATTTGACCTTCCAGGTTAGTTTTTATTTATATGTGGGGAGATCGGGGGCCAGCCATACTAATGGGCCCCCGATCTCCCCACATATAAATATATTTTCTTTCCATTACTTCTCATTTTGCATGTTGGAATTTTGAAATTTCTCTCTTCTCTCTCTCTAAAACTCAAGGAACTTCTTCAAAAACCCTCATTTCTTCTTTAAGTTCCAGCCAAATTCTTCATCAAAAACCCATCAAAAAACAATATTATTGCAGATATTCAACACATTTCTTCATCCAAGTAAGTAGTAACATCATCTCCATCATTTTTGTTACAAATTTTGGGGAAACCCACTTTTTCTTGCATCTTCATACACCAAGATATGTAAAATATATTTTTAATAGTGATAATCCATGACCCAAACAAATGGAACTCAAGAAATCAAAGTAAAAACCTATTGCATGTGGGTTTTATTCATGAAATTGGTGATTTTTGGTGCTGACAGAAAATGTACTTGTGTTTGTGTCCTCCATATCTTGCTAAATACTCATCCAAATGTTATGAATCTTCTTCTAAAAGTTTATTTTATGAGTTGGGGTTATAATCCAAGTAGTCTCACACAAAAAGATTGAGTTTTGACCCCCCAAATGGTCAAAATAAGATGGTTATGCATCTGGAAGTTCAACAGTAGGTAACCCTACTTTGAACGACCATAACTCTTTGAATATTCATCCAAATTACTTGATTTTTTTTCCGGAATATTCATCCACTGGTTTCACTCAAATATGTGGTGATTTGGGGTTTCAATTAATCAAAACAAAATAAGTGTGCAATATGTCAAATGCTGACAGATTTGTGCATGCATATTTAAATGGTCATATATCTTTCAAAACTCAATGAAAAAAGATGATTTTTCTTTTAAGAGTTAGTTTTATGAGTTATCTTTTGTTTGAAAGTGGAATCACCTGAAAATATTGAGTTTTAGGCCTCCAAACACCTAAAACATTTTAGGTGTGCAAACTGTAAAACCACTAGTAGGTAAACCCTACTTTGCATGTTAATATCTCTTTGAATATTTATCCATAATGCATAATTCTTCTTCTGGAGTTTTATTTTATAAGTTAGGGTTCATATGAACCTGGTTTTGTTAAAAAATATGAAGTTTTGAGGCATTAAGCAATTTATTAAAGTTAAGTGTGCAATCTGTCAACTAATTACAGATGTGTGCAGGCAACTTTGTGGTGCCATATCTTCCTCATAACTCATTCAAAATGAGTGATTCTTATCTTAAAAGTTTCCTTTATGTATTGTATTTATAATCCAACTGGAATTTTGGAAAACATTTAGTAGAACTCTCAAATGGTTGTTTTACCAATAGGGTGTAATCTTCCCTTTTGGCTGTGATACATTGTTTTGTATAAATAATTTGAACCATTATTACATGTCCAAATTGCATGAAATTTTGTCACAATGACCTTAACTCAGTAATGTATCACATATAGAAAGATGAGAAACTATGTGATTTTGGATGTCACTGTAATTTGATCATCTTTAGCAATATTAGTTTCTGTCCAACATTGAACATTCTTGAATTGTTGATTTCATGAACTTTGATCACTTGAAGGATTATAACATTACTTTTCGGAATAGTTTATATCATATTAAAGAGCATATGTGCATTATGTATAACGGGACAATAATAGACCAAGTTGGACATATAAGGACTTATAAGCACTTTCATAGTAATCGTTAGGTATATAAGTGACCTTTTTGGGTACTTTGGGTTGATAGGAAAGCGGTAGGCCATCAAGAGGATGTTTCGTGAATTTATTTGGAAGCTTTGCTATATGGTGAGTATTTACAGCCCCACTTTTAAAGTATTTTATACGTTTTGGGGTGGAAAGCATGTGTAAATGAAATATTTGAGCTATTTGCATTACCGAATGTGAAACAATATGAAATTGTTGTTTTTGGGCACTAAGGCATGTACACTAATAGATTGTATTGAGTAAAATGTTCCATAAAAGTTTGTACAATACTATTAACTCAAGCGAGGAGTCGAGGGTATATGTGGATAGCGTTATTGGACGGACAATCCCACCTAAAAACCGAAAAGTAGGGGTGTGGATAGCAATCCCACCCGGAAACTACAGGTGTAGGGGTGCACTATACTTAAAAGGAAGGTTCTACACATGTGGACTTTAGGTCCACCGCTAAGGTAGAACTAAAAATATTTTTGTGGTCGAAAGTTTAGTGGTGGCTCATTAGTTACTAATAATTAGGGTACAAAAATGCCTTGAACGTTTTATGATGTAAATATTTATTAAGTCCCATAAAAGTATTTTGCTCAATATTCATTTATGCAAAAGATGTTTATAATATTTAAAACCTATGAACTCACCAACTCTTTGTAGTTGACCTTGTTTTATTCATGCTTTTCAGGGGTAAGAAAGATAAACTGAAACGCTTATTAATTGGGCGCGTCAACATCAATCATGTTTTACAAATTCAAATCGTCAACATCAATCATGGACTTGTATGATGTAAATTCCGGGTTTAAGTTGTTATGTATTTGAATGGATGATTGGTGTTATTTTTGCCCTATTGCTATGAAATCTTGAACTATCCCTCCTCGTGTTTCCACTTTAGCGGGGTGTGACAGACTTGGTATCAGAGCCTTAGGTTATAGAGAACACCGGTTTTCTATAAAACCAACTACTATAATCAAAAGTTTTCGAAAACTATTTTTCTAAACTAACTGTAATTTTAAAAGCTTACTACTTGTATAATTGAAATAAGTTTGGAACAATTATATTGGGAACTTCTTGCTCAAATGAAAAGCATGGTCATAATTGTGAGTTTGCATAAGCATTTTATAAATTGTTATTTACTAAAGTACATTTAGTAATTAAGTTGGTTACTATCACAGTTCACTATGTCTCACTCATCCACTCCTACTAAGTACTTTACTGACTCCTCAGGCTATGTGACTAGTTAACCTAGGAGAGAACCTTTTGACTATTTTGTTGGTTAAACTTGGAAACTTATTTTAGTGGCATGTAGCTCACTATTTAGAACTCTAAGATACTTGATGTCTTTTGGGAATTATTTTTGCTAGATATTGAAGTTATGTGATTCTAAACCTATGATTTGATGAATCGAGTGTTTTATATGAATAATTTAGTTAAGTAGACTTAGCGCAAAGATGGTAATAGGACCCAACCTCAATATGAACCTATGCCTAAAGAAAATTCCTCCAAGGAGAGAAGATCCCGAAATCACATGACTTGTATCTGAACAACTCGTGGCAGCACTCCCAGACATCGTTAGTCAGGTGGCACAGGTTTGAATGCTAATCAGGGAAACAACCTAAGCTCTGGAGTAGATAGGAACAGAGAGTGCACATACAAGACTTCCAGGACATGTAATCCTAAGGAATTCCATGGAACTAAAGGAGCTGTTGGATTACTGACATTGATTGAGAATATGGAGTCCGTTCTCCACATCAGCAAGTGCACTGAAGGAAATAAAGTACAGTTTGCCGCCTGTCTGCTACAAGGACGAGCATTGACCTGGTGGAACACCCAAATGCAAACCCGAGGTCGAGAAACAGCCAACATCTTACTTGGGAGGAATTCAAAAAGATGCTCAAAGAGGAATACTACCGAGGAGCGAAATCCAGAAGTTGGAAGCAAAGCTATGGAATCATGAAATGAAGGGAAATGACATAGATTCTTACTCTGCTCGTTTCCATGAACTGGCAAAGATGGTACTACATTTGGTGACGCTTGAGGAAAATCGAGTCGATATGTATGTCTGGGGTTTATCTACTGAAATACGCGCGGACGTTACTTTGACAGACCCAAAAACCCTTCAAGATGGGTGAATTTGGCAACCAGGCTCACAAACAATGCTAATCGTTCGGGAATATTTACAAGATACAAAGCTCAGGGTAAGAGAAAGATGGAGGAACCCTTGAAAAAGCTATTTGGAGGAAGGACGGATAAAAATCAGAAGGTAACAAGGAACTATGGGATCCAGTCACAGATAGAGGAGAAAGGAAAGGGAACATACCCTAAGTGTGATAAGTGTAATAACCATCATGGTGGAAGATGCATCATTTGCCTCAAATGAAATAAGGGAGGCCATTTTGCTAAGGATTGTAGGAGTGGCGGAAGACGAACATGTCATGAATGTGGAAGTCTAGATCACTTTCGAAACTTGTGCGAGACTGGATCGAAGACCGAATACTAATCAAGCATGACCAGTCAATCTAGGGAACCAAGGAGGTCAGGCAAGAGTCGAGTATTCGAAATTGGAGTTGAAGAAGCAAGACAAAGAAGCAAGACAAAGTCCCGATGTGCTCACAGGTACGTTTCTTCTAAACGATCATTATGCATCAGTATTGTTTGATTCTGGAGCAGATAGGAGTTACGTATCGCTAGAATTTAGACCAAAGATAAACTTAAGGTCCAAGAAGTTGAAAGAAATATATGTCACTGAATATGCCAACGGACAGGAAAGTAGGGCCAATGACATAATAATGAGCTGCACCTTAAACTTGGCCAGTAGGGATTTTGGTATAGACCTAATTCCGATTAAGTTAAGAAGTTTCGACATAATTGTGGGTATGGATTGGTTGTCTAAATACCGAGCTGAAATTTGCTGCTCTAAAAAGATCATTCGAGTTCCACTACCCGAAGGTGAAGTACTCGAAGTACACGGAGAGAAACCCATAAGGAGTATTAAAATGGTGACGAGTATGAAGATGCGAAAATACTTGAGAAAGGACTGCATTGCATTTTTGGCTCATGTTGAGGATAAGAAGAACAAGGAAAAGAGCATTCAAGATCTTCCGATAGTGCGAGATTATTCTGAGGTATTCCCAGGTGAGTTGTCTGGGTTACCCCCGCAAAGACAAGTTGAGGAGCCGGGCCTTTAGCAAAATCACCATACCGGTTAGCACCGTCGGAAATGCAAGAACTGTCAGAACAACTTCAAGAGCTACTCGATAAGGGATTCATCAGACCCATTTCTTCACCTTGGAGAGCTCCAGTTTTGTTTGCTAAAAAGAAGGATGGATCCTTCCGAATGTGTATCGATTAAAGGGAACTCAATAAGTTGACTATCAAGAACCGATACCCTCTCCCTCGAATTGATGACTTATTTGATCAACTTCAAGGTGCTATGTATTTCTCAAAGATCGATCTTCGATCGAGATATCATCAAATGAGAGTTCGTGAAGAAGACATTCCCAAGACAACATTTAGAACTCATTATGGTCATTATGAGTTTCTAGTTATGCCTTTTGGGCTAACAAACGCACCAACAATGTTCACGGATTTAATGAATAGAGTATGTCCAGCGTACCTAGACAAGTTCAAGATCGTATTTATAGATGATATACTCATTTATTCTCGCGACAAGAGGGAGCATGAGCAGCATTTAAAGCTGATACTAGAATTGCTTATAAACGAAAAGTTGTACGCCAAATTCTCCAAATGTGGATTCTGGATTCGCGAAGTGCATTTTCTTGACCCTGTAGTAAATGAAAAGGGAATTCATGGTGATCCAACTAAGATTGAGGCCATTAAGAAATGGGAAGCCCCGAAGACACCAACCGAGATCCGTCAATTTCTTGGGTTGGCAGGCTATTACTGGTGAATTATCGCGAATTTCTCCAAGATCGCGCAACCACTGACTACACTAACTCAAAAGGACAAAAAGTTTATTTGGGGAGAGAAACAAAAGGAAGCATTTCAGAAACTCAAACACAAGTTATGCTATGCACCGATTCTGGCTCTACCAGAGGGAGTGGATAACTTTGTAGTTTATTGTGATGCTTTGCATTAAGGATTGGGATGCGTACTGATGCAAAAAGCCAAAGTTATCGCATATGCATCAAGGAAACTTAAGGTTCACGAGAAGAATTTCACCACCCATGATTTGGAGTTAGGAGCACCATTTTTAAACTTAAGTTATCGCATTCGCACTCAAAATCTTGAGACACTATTTTTATGACACTAAGTGCACCATTTTCACCGACCACAAAAGCCTTCAACACATTCTTGATCAGAAAATGCTGAATATGAGGCAAAGAAGATAGGTTGAGTTGCTTAGTGATTATGATTGTGAAATAAAGTACCACCCAGGGAAGGCTAATGTAGTAGCGGATGCATTAAGCAGGAAAGAAGGTATTCGATTCTCTAACGGGGGAGACTGTGAAAACTGTCAAATTTGAGCTTCCAGGTTAGTTTTTATTAAGTTTATTAGTGTTATTAGAGTTAAGTTATAAGAATAAGAGTTAGTTAGATTAGATCAACCGAAAAATTTCTAGAGTTACCGAAAATTGCTTAAAAAGTTCGGTTCCGACCCATAACTATCTGAAACGTCTTACATAGTGCCAAATGCTCTAAATTATACCAATTTATATAAAATTCATAGTTTTAGCATTTAAAATATAAAACTTCTATTTTTATAGAATTTAATCAATTTTGGACTTGCATTTTGAGAAAAAAAATGCCAAAATTGAGAAAAATGACATTTTTATTGGTTTTGGGCTTGAGTTTTAATTTTTTTTTTTAATTTTTTGGTTTGGCGTGGGGCCCATTAGTATGGCTGGCCCCCGATCTCCCCACATATAAATATATTTTCTTTCCATTACTTCTCATTTTGCATGTTGAAATTTTGAAATTTCTCTCTTCTCTCTTTCTAAAACTCAAGGGACTTCTTCAAAAACCCTCATTTCTCCTTTAAGTTCCAGCCAAATTCTTCATCAAAAAGCAAGATTATTGAAGATATTCAACACATTTCTTCATCCAAGTAAGTAGTAACATCATCTCCATCACTTTTGTTACAAATTTTGGGGAAAACCCACTTTTTCTTGCATCTTCATCACCTTCCTTTGAATTTCTGGAAATTCTTAGTTCCAAGGGTAGATTATAAACCAAGATATGTAAAATATATTTATAATAGTGATAATCCATGACCCAAACAAATGGAAATCAAGAAATCAAAGTAAAAATCTATTGTATGTGGGTTTTATTCATGAAATTGGTGATTTTTGGTGCTAACAAAAAATGTACTTGTGTTTGTATCCTCCATATCTTGCTAAATACTCATCCAAATGTTATGAATCTTCTTCTAAAAGTTTATTTTATGAATTGGGGTTATAATCCAAGTAGTCTCACTCAAAAACATTGAGTTTTGACCTCCCAAATGCTCAAAACAAGATGGTTATGCATCTGGAAGTTCAACAGTAGGCCCTACTTTGAACGACCATCACTCTTTGAATATTCATCTAAATTACTTTATTTTCTTTCCGGAATTTATTTTAAAGAGTTACCTTTCAAATGCCCCTGGTTTCACTCAAATATGTGATGATTTGGAGTTTCAATTAATCAAAACAAAATAAGTGTGCAACATGTCCAAAGCTGACAGATTTATGCATGCATGTTCAAATGGCAATATATCTTTCAATACTCATGAAAAAGGATGATTTTTCTTTAAAGAGTTAGCTTTGTGATTTATCTTCTGTTTGCAAGTGGAATCACATGAAAATATGGAGTTTTGGCCTTTCAAACACCTAAAACAATTTAGGTGTGCAAACTGTGAAACCACCAATAGGTAAACCCTACTTTGCATGTAAATACCTCTTTGAATATTTATCCATAATATATAATTCTTCTTCTGGAGTTTTCTTTTATGAGTTAGGGTTCATATGAATCTGGTTTTATTAAAAAATATGAAGTTTTGAGGCATTAACCAATTGATTAAAGTTAAGTGTGCAATCTGTCAGCTAATGACAGATGTGTGCACGCAACTTTGTGGTGCCATATCTTCCTCAAAACTCATTCAAAATGAGTGATTTTTATCTTAAAAGTTTCCTTTATGTGTTTTGTTTATAATCCAACTAGAATTTCGGAAAACATTTAGTAGAACTTCTCAAATGGTTGTTTTACCAACACGGTGTAATCTGCCCTTTTTGCTGTGATACATTGTTTTGTATAAATTATTTGAACCATTATTACATGTCCAAATTGCATGAAATTTTGTCACAATGACTTTAACTCAGTAATGTATCACATATAGAAAGATGAGAAACTATGTGATTTTAGATGTCACTGTAATTTGATCATCTTTAGCACCATTAGTTTCTGTCCAAAAGTGAATATTCTGGAATTGTTGATTTCATGAACTTTGATCACTTGAAGGATTATAACATTACTTTTCGGAATAATTTATATCATATGAAAAAGTATATGTGCATTATGTCTAACGGGAAAATAATAGACCAAGATGGACATATAAGGACTTATAAGCACTTTCATAGTAATCGTTAGGTTTATAAGTGACCTTTTTGGGTACTTTGCGTTGATAGGAAAGCGGTAGGCCATCAAGAGGATGTTTCGTGAATTTATTTGGAAGCTTTGCTATAAGGTGGATTATTCACAGCCCCACTTTTAAAGTATTTTAAACGTTTTGGGGTGGAAACATTGAGTAAATGAAATATTTGAGCTATTTGCATTAACGAATGTGAAACAATATGAAATTGTTGTTTTTGGGCACTAAGGCATGTACACTAATAGATTGTATTGAGTAAAATGTTCCATAAAAGTTTGTACACTACTATTAACTCAAGCGAGGAGCTGAAGGTATATGTGGATAGGCGCTATTGGACGGACAATCCCATGTCAGACATTGAAAGTATGAACCATAAGATGAAGAACATGACGTGGCACATACAACTAGCATGTCTACCCTTATACAACTGATCAGTTAGTTACACGCTCCCATCACATACGTGTCAGTCTGTAATAGGTTAGGATATTGACTTTTGCATTCTGTTATTGTATAAATAGATCTTTTCTCTTAATGTAAAATTTGTCGATCTGAGTACATTCAATTGAAGAACATAATGTGCGTCATTCCAAGTACTTGTAATCAATCCACAGGTTATAATACGAAGTTAATTTGTTCTTCATTCTATTACTGTACGTATTACTGTTGATTAATCAATATTAATTGCTTCCGCTTACATTCTGATCTATGAATCATCGATTAATCATTGGTGAAGAAATCTGGAACCAACAATTGGTATTAGAGCCATCTAATCAATCTGTTGATTATTAGATCACCTTAATTTGGAAATTTCTCTCTTCATTCATTCAGTAATTTTATGTTTTAACTATTGTTTATAATTCCACCCTGCTCTACGAGATTTTATTAATTCATAGTAATTTTCTCCAAAAATAGTGGTAATTGTAGTTAAAGTTTTGAAGAATTAGTAAGACGATCATTTTGTTATTCAATTCAATTGAAGTTTAATTGTTCTAAATTTCAAATCAATTTTTCATTATATTCTTCTCGATTCTCTGTTTTCTACGAACAAAATGGCAAATTCAAATCTGAATTCTGTTTGTACCTCTGGATCACTGACGAAACCTCCTATTCTCATACGTGATGAATATCCTCAATTGAAAATACGAATGGTAAATTTCTACGAGGGACTGGATGCTGATCTATTTCCAATCATTCAAAATGGTCCTCTGGTTCCCATGACTACCATTCCGCGAATTCCAGCAACAGCCAATACTGATGAGATTCCTGCTAGGCAAGTTCCAAAGCTGAAGGGAAACTGGTCTGATGAGGAAAAAGCCAAATTTGAACTAGCCAAAAAGGCTAAAACTCTTCTTATCATGGCTATTCCAAATGACATTTTTCAATCTCTGGATTCCTGTGATACTGCCAAGGAATTATGGGATCAATTAGAAAATCTTCTGGAAGGTGGTGCTAAAATGAAGTAAAACCGAAGAGTTCAAGCTCTGAACGAATACAACAGCTTCCAGGCCATTGCGGATGAATCTCTGGAACAGACTTTTGATAGATCAAATAATCTGATAAATCTATGCAAATGATGTGATATTTGTTAGGTCTATTATTATTTTAATTGTGAAAAAATAAGGAAAGGATATGCTTTATTGTAAAAGGAAGTTTATAATTTATTAAACTCTTGTTTCCTTAATTAGACTAGACCTAGCAATATAAATACAAGGTTAGGGTTTTACTTTCCTAGTTAGTCGATTCATATTAACTTAGAGAGAGAGCTAAAACCGTGAATCTGATTGTAATCGACATATATACTTTCAAGAGATATATGACTACGTAAGTTCTTTAAATCATTGTTCGTGTCATATTACTTTACTATTAACTGTTTATTTTCATTGTGCTTGTTATAATGGGATCAACAAGTGGTATCAGAGCCTGAGATCACGAGTTTTTACGATTTTCTAAGCAAACCACGAAACAGAAGGTAATTTTTTTTTCTGCTAGATCTACTGTTCATTGAATTTTTGTCGAGTCATACTGTGTCACGCTTTACTCGATAAAACTTCTTATCTTTTTTGTCGACAAACTCATATCTGTTCAATGAATTTTTCTCGATCATTATATCAGTTTCTGTGTGTTATTCTCGATTAAATATATCCGTGTTCTTATCGATTTAAATTTTTCTCTCGACTTATTGATTTTTTATCGAATATCTCTTCTGTTGATTGAATTTTTATCGATACAACTGCTTAAATCTTGAATTTTTATCGACTCCTCTATAAAATATTTAATTTTGTTTAGTTAAAATTTCTTTAGTTTATTTTATTTACTTTTGAATATCTTTACATAAGAAAACTCAGGAACTTGTGACTCCTGCAACTTTTCTTACTAAATATTTCCTTAGTAAAAATCATAAACTCTCGTAAATTTGATATTTTCTGTGATTGAACAAAAAAGAAACTCGAAAACCCAGACAGTCTTGTCCATAAAAAGACTAGTTCTTTTTAGTCAAGAACATTGTGTTTTTGTTTTCTGGTTTTTCAATAAACAGAAAACTCAGAATTAAGAATTTCTTTTGTCGAGTCCTATTGAATCGAGAAATTTTTTGATCGAGTAGGTCAGTGTTCGATAAATTTCTTTAATCAATTTGTTTCTCGAGTATTGTTCACTCGAAAATTGTTTCTAAAGTCTATTTTAATTCGACAATTTTTTTATCGAGTCTTGTTCACTCGATAACTTTTTATATCGAGTCCCACTCAATTCGACAACAATTTTTATCGAGTCTTGTTCACTCGATAACAATTATTATCGATCCTTAGTCACCCGATAACAATTTTCATCGAGCACCTCGCACCCGATAAAAATCCTTCAATCGATATTTTTTTCCTTTGTCACTCGATAATAACCTACTGTTTCAAGCGACAACTCAGAAATTTTTAAAAACTCATTGATCGAGGTCCAACCATACAGTACAATGACCACCCGAGAAGCAATGGCCATTGGATCAGACACCAAGCCTCCAATTCTCTTTCCGGGAGAATATTCTCAACGGAAGGATAGATTCCTTGATTTCATTGAACGTCATGACTATGCCGATGAGATCATGAGTTCAATCAAAGAGGGTCCTCCCCTACCTTTTTATCAGGAGTATCCCGCTATGCCAAACAACACTCGTCCTACGCCAGCACGAAGGGAAGTTAAACTCAAAAATTCTTGGGATGCAAACGAGAAGAGGATAATGAGAGGTGACCAACTTGCCCGTTCTTATCTACTTATGAGCCTTCCCAATGAGATCTACATGAGCATTGATAGCCACAAGAAGACGGCTAAAGAAATGTGGGAAGTCATAGAGAAATTCATGCTTGGAACGAAGATTGGTACACAACTCAAAATCACTAACTGCATTTCTCAATATGAAGAATTCAAGGCAAAAGATGGAGAAAGTCTTACGAACACATATACCCGTTTTGTACAACTGGTGAACGAACTAAGCAAAAACGAAATTCGTAAGACAAAGATCGAAAACAATGTCAAATTTGTTAGCAATCTTCAACCGGAATGGCACCGGTTTGCTAATCAAATCAAACACAACAAATATCTTGCTGACCTTGACCTTCATGAAGTCTATGAAACCCTTCAACAAGATGAAGAGGAGGTTCTCGAACTTATGGGGATTAATTCAAAGAAGAACCCGGATCCAATCGCATTAATGGCAAAAGAGTCCTCTTCCGCTCCTCAAGAGATGTTTCCCGAATTAGAAGACGAAGACTTTGACTATGATCCAGAAATTGCCAAACTTCAACATCAACTGGCCTTCCTTACAAAAAAATTTCAACAAAAGTTCTCACGTCGCTCAAATCCTAATCAACAAAGGTATGCCTCGGGATCTAATAATCATGAGCGAAAGGCCATGTTTGAACCTAAAACTAGAAGAGAAGAACCTCGCCCTACAACCAAGCCTGAAGACAAGTTCAAGGGTGAAAGAAGTCTGTGCTACAACTGCGGAAAATCTGGTCACTACGCAAGGGAATGCAAGAAGCCAATAGTGAAGGACTCTAACTACTTCACTTACAAACTGATGTTGTTCAAACAAAAAGAAGCCGGTAAAGTCCTTCTAGCTGAAGATGAACAATGGCTTAATCAAGATGATGAATATGACATGGAAGGGGATACTCAGGCACATTTCAGCTTAATGGCTTACTCTGATGACAATCCTTCTCACGCTTCCGACTACACACCCGAGGTAAGCCCTTCTGACTATGACTCTTTTGTACCTCAAATGCATGATTTAATGTGTCAATTAAAGGAATTACACTCCAAATTGAAAACCGAGAAACTCTTGGTTTCCAATTTAGAAGCAAGCCTTGAAAATAACCATAAACAATTGCTTCTTATGCAAACCGACCTTGTCACTACTCAAAATGGTTTTAAAAGAAGAAAATGATCTTTTCCAACAACAAATATCTGATCTCACACTCCAACTTCAAGCATCTAGGAACGAGACTGCCAAATTTTCATCTAAGTTTGACTTTGTCAGTTTTCAAAGACAAGATTTATTAGAAAAACTCGAAACGTTGGAATTAAAACTTTACAAGCTTGGTCAAACTGAACACACTATGCACTTAAATGCACCGAAAGATTTAAGCTCCAAAGCCGGATTAGGTTTTGAAAACCCGAAACACTTAGCAAAGGCTATCTATAATACTCCGACGATTTATAAATTCGAATATCTGAACCTTGGTCCAGATTACCAAATTCAATTTATGAAACCGGACCCTAGTGTTGAGGGAAGAGAAGATTGGAAGAGACTAAACAAAAACTATTTTCAAATACCTTTCTGCTATCCTCAAATAGTAGAAGAGGAATCTTCAAGTGAATCTCTTCCAAACAACTACTTCCCATCTTATTCAGCCGAAGAACTTCAAAACAAGATCCCTGAATGTAAACCGTACATTCCCACTCTATTTTTAGAAAAGAAAATTATTCAACTCGAACAAGTGTTGGAATCCGAACGTTCTTTGGCGGAAAAAGAAAAGGAAACATTTTTATTTAAAATACAACAACTTGAAAACGAGACTTTACAATTGAACAAAACTCGTGAAAATGATACTATTTCAAACATTTCAACTTGTAAAGCCTTCGTTAGCAATTATTTAGATAATTGTGAAGAGTTGTTCAAAATGGATCCAAATTCCAATCTTCCAAAAGAAAAATGTTCCTATTCCGAAGAACAAATCAATGCTGAATTAGATGCCCTTTCTAACCAATCTTCACTTGAATCGGACGAGTGCTTAAATGACATGTGTGGTGAGTTTGATTTCAATCCTGTACTTCCTACTCATACTGAATTCTTAGACAAAGGCAAACAACCTATGGAAACAGTTTCTTTACCTACTGAACCAACGGAATGTTCCACAAGTCAAAATCCAATCACTCATAATCAAACGAAAACCAATCATGTCCTCAAAAACCATACTAACCGTGTTCCTTTCACTATTTCAGCGCTTCATACTTTAGAAACCAAGTCGGTTTGGGTCAAAAAGGGCACGCATACTACAAAGCAAACACCCCGCAATGAAGACAAGTTTTTACATTCCAATGTAAGAAACAACTCTAGATTTCCTTTTCCGTATCAAATTCATTCATTTAGACATTTAATCAAATTTTCTCGTAATAAAATTTGTTGCTCTAATTGCGGTGTGGATGTTTTTGTTCGTAAAACTCCTATTGGTTATGGTTATGGTTATTTTCCGGACATGCATAATTCATTTAATCATAAATTTTATCATTCATCATCCATTTCTAAATCGGGTCCGAGAAATCAAATGACTAACGCCCATAAGTCTCACCACAAGTGGGTACCCAAGGGTGCAAAGTCAACTAACCATGATGGACCCATTTACAAATGGGTACCTAAATCTGCCTGATTTTGTGCAGATCGGTCATGTGTGGTACTTAGATTCCGGATGCTCCAAACACATGACCGGCCAAAAGGAGCTGCTTGCCAACTACACTGAAAAGAAGGGCGGATTCGTCAAATTTGGCAACAATCACTTGGCACCGATAAAAGGATATGGTGAAATCATTCAAAACAACATCACCATTTCCAACGTCTCTTATGTACAAGGGCTAAGCCACAACCGGTTGAGCATTGGAAAATTTTGTGATAAGCAACTCGAAGTAAATTTCAGACCCGATAGATGTTGTGTTCGCACGTTTGATGGAAAGGAGCTTCTGACCGGCACACGCAAGTCCAACCTCTACACGATCGATCTTTCCCAAGTAAATGCCCCCTCAAGTGTTTGTCTTCTATCAAACGTTTCTAGTCCAAAGACCTGGTTATGGCATCGTCGCTTATCTCACTTGAACTTCAAGAACATCAATCGCCTCTCCATCCACGGATTAGTCACCGGACTCCCATCTGTTAAATTCGACAAACCACATCTCTGTGACGCATGCGAGATGGGAAAGATGAAGAAGGTCTCTCACAAACCCAAGATAGTTCACAGCACGACTCGACCTCTTCAACTCATTCATATGGACTTGTGCGGCCCGATGCGGACTCAAAGCATACATGGTAAAAAGTATGTTCTGGTGATGGTGGACAATTTCTCTCGCTTAACATGGGTAAAGTTCCTTCGCTCAAAGGATGAAACCCCCGACACCATCATCACATTTCTCAAAGCCATTCAAGTCCAGCTAGAACTTACTGCACAAACCATCCGCACCGACAATGGAACTGAATTAAAAAACCGTACCCTTGACGGTTACCTCGAATCGGTTGGTATAACCCACACGTTCTCTGCAGCTCGTACTCCACAACAAAACGGTGTGGTCGAACGCCAAAATCGAACTCTTGTTGAAGCCGCTCGCACTATGCTTACTTTTTCAAAGCTTCCTCTCCACCTTTGGGCCGAAGCTATCAACACAGCTTGCTATACTCAAAACCGCTCCATCATCAACAAACGCTTCAACAAGACACCTTATCACTTGGTCTACGATCGCGTTCCTTCAATCGAGCATCTTCGAACGTTTGCCACTCGTTGCTTCGTACTCAATGAAAAAGAAGATCGTGGGAAACTCAAGCCAAAAGCCGATGAAGCCTACTTTCTCGGATACTCACCAAATGCATCATCTTATCGGGTCTACATAAAACACGCACGTTGTGTCACTGAAAGCGTTAATGTACAGTTCGATCCAAACGCTGAAATGGCTCCTGAACACGACAGTTCCGGACCCGCATTCACCGGTATACTAGCTTCCGATCACATTCGTTCGGAACCTGCTCCCAACCCCGCTGAACCTTCAACGTCCAAAACTGCCAAGTCAAATCTGGATGACCTATTCGAGTACTTCTACTCGGATTACTTTGGACCGACCACTGATACTTCTCTCCAGATTCCCTCGCCTACCTTGGAGATTGCCGAGACCTCGGATCTTTCCGGACCACCAATTACAACGGAAACCGTCTCAACTGCTGCATCTCCAAGCACCTCTTCGACTGCTCCTCCCAATCAAACTAGTTCATTGGATGCTCCTCTTGTTCCACCTGAACCTCAACCGCCTATTCAACCAAATCCTGCGGAACCGACATCCTCTCCCCCTCCATCCACTTCAACAACGACGGACGTCACAAGTGCCACAAGATCATCAACCGTGGCCCCATCTTTGGAGTCTATTCAAGATCTTCCATTAGGTTCCTATCAAGATGACACCCCGGATCCAAATGCATTTCAACCACTTCCTCATACAACAAAATGGACCCGCTCTCATCCTGTTGAACAAATTATCGGAGATCCAAACCGACCAGTTACAACGCGTTCCGCCTCGGCCAATAATTGCATGTTCTCTTCATTCATAAGTAAGATTGAACCCACATGAATTCATGAGGCAATGAATGATCCTGACAGGATTGTGGCCATGCAAGAGGAACTCAATCAATTTGAAAGTCTGAAAGTATGGCGCCTTGTTCCCCGTCTGCGAAACAAAGCAGTAATAGGCACGAAATGGATATTAAAAAACAAGCAAGATGAATATGGAGTCGTTATTCGAAACAAAGCTAGACTTGTCACCAAAGGATACCGTCAACAAGAAGGCATTGACTACGACGAAACATTTGCACCCGTCGCCCGTATTGAAGCAATCCGAATGTTCTTGGCTTACGCGGCACACAAGAACTTTGTGGTTTTCCAAATGGACGTCAAGACGGCCTTCCTAAACGGTGTTTTGCGTGAAGAAGTCTATGTTTCTCAGCCCGACGGGTTTGTCGACTCCTCCAAACCAAATCATGTCTACATTCTGGACAAGGCTCTGTATGGATTGAAGCAAGCCCCCCGCGCATGGTACGATAGTTTGTCTACCTATTTAGTGAAAAACGGATACTCCAAAGATTCGGATCACGCCGGATGCATGCTCGATCGTAAAAGCACTTCGGGCCATATTCAATTCCTTGGAGACAAATTGGTCAGCTGGTCATCCAAGAAGCAAGCGTGCGTCTCCACATCTACCGCGGAAGCCGAATATATAGCTGCCGCAAGCTTCTGCTCACAAGTACTATGGATGCGCACTCAACTCAAAGACTATGGCTTCTGGTTCAACAAGATTCCCATCTATTGTGACTCCAAAAGCGCCATAGCCATTTCAAGCAACCCGGTTCAACACACGAAGACAAAGCACATCGACGTTCGATATCACTTCATCAAGGATCACGTCGAAAGAGGTACAATTGAACTATACATTGTTAATACGGAACTTCAGCTTGCCAACTTGTTTACCAATGCACTGGGATGAGAAACGATTCCAGTTCCTAGTATCCAAGTTGGGAATGCTCAATCTTAAAACCTGATTATCCCAAATCAGTGTGCCTCAAAATCCTTAAAAACGTCTATCCAAGGGTTTTTGCACATTTACTCATTGAGTCAATCTGCATAACACTTGGGTTCTCATTTTTAGATTTTGACCTTTTTTTTCTTACAGTTCCGTATTTTCAATTTTTTTCTTTTCATTTGTTCTACCTCGCTGTGTATATCACCATGGTTCATCATTCAAGGGGGAGCAACAATGTACGTTTTCCTATTCATTCACATTCCTAGGGGGAGCACACCACTGTATGCACACTTTAAGGGGGAGCCTCTTAAAAAATAAAAAAAATTCAAATGATTAAGTCAGGTTCTCGGCCCCTAAGGGCCCGACAACAGTAGGGATTGTCGACCCCCTCGGCCCAATCACACACTGCCACGTGTCATCACCCGATGACCACTATTTAAAGCAATCGAGCCCCACTCTCAAAGAACCTTTCCTCACAAGTTTGAATTTCCCTCTTTCTCTCTGAAAAAACCCTTCAAGTTCTTGGCTATCCAAGATCAAATTCTCAAAACTTCGATTTTTTCAGATCTGAAAGCACCACCAGGTTCGTAATTCTCCCCTTATCATCTTTAATTCTTGCACTTTGTTCCTAAAACTGTTGCATGATCCATTTTTTAAATGATTGACTGTTCGGTTTTTTTTGGGGTTTATTATGGGTTTTCCGATTTTGACTGTTCATCTGTCAAAATCGTAGGTAGATTTAGTGTTTTGGCCTTAAGTCCTTTACTAAATCTTGTTCTTTATCACTAATCGCACCTAGTAATAAGACTTTGCCTTAGTTTTAGGCCCTTTTTCGAATCTGAGCACTTAGAAGTTCTTAAGACTGGTTTATGCGTTTTCATCGAGTCCTTCTTTGGCCCTTTGAATTTTTATCGACCCATGTTAGATGAATAAGAACACCATCATTTAGTCCAAGTGTTTTTATCGAGCCTTTATGACTCGATAACTTTTATTATCGAACATCATAAACTCGATGAAAATCACTAAGTGTTTTTATCGAGCCTTTATGACTCGATAACTTTTCTTATCGAACATCATAAACTCGATGAAAATCACTAAGTTTTTTTATCGAGCCTTTATGCTTCGGTAACATTTCTCATCGACTATAATAGACTCGATGAAAACCACCAAGTATTTTTGTCGATCCCATGGAACTCGATAACTTTTCTTATCGACTATCAAACGGTCGATGAAAATTACTAAGTGCTCTCATCGAGTTACTTGGATCGATATCCTGCCCTTACATTGTCGAAGAATTTTCATCGAACATCATAGACTCGACAACATGCTCTACATAGATCGATACCTTTCTGAAAAAAAATTCAAGTACTTTCATCGACCCTTAGGCACTCGATAACCTGTTCTTCTCGATTCTCATTGACTCGACAACCCCTCCACAGGTTTGATCTAAAAAAAAATTCCAAGTCTTTTTGTCGATCCTGCTTCAATCGACAACACCTTTTTATCGATCCCATTGCACTCGATAACAATCGTTATCGACCCAATGGGACTCGATAAAAAGACTTAGCATTTTGTTTGAAACTCAAAAACACTAAACTTTATACTTGGTTTGCCTAACTGTCTTATTTCAGAAACAAATGGCTGCCATGACTGACCCGAACATGTCCGATGATGAAAACCCGATGCCATCCGAACGCTCGACCGAACCAATCATCAACGCAGCTAACCGGGATGACCTCCTAATGCCACGAGCTCACCTTCGACAAATCAAACCGAACAACCACCGTCTAGACTTTGGTATCACTCTCGAACACCAAATCATCCTTGACATCCTTCAAAGACATCCGCTTCGCTTTGCCTTTGCACTAGACCACCGAGTACCCCTCTACCTCCAGCAATTCTGGTATACACTGACATACCATCCGGACGAAGGTGACCATCATTTCACTGCTCAAATCGATGACTTTGTCACCCGCCTCACTCCAGCCAGGATTCGCCGCATTCTCCGCCTACCACTCGCCACAGCCGAACACCCATATGAAGCCTTTACAACCGACCAACAACTTGTTACTGACTTCCTAGCCCTCGGGTACGAATCCCCTGAACCATTCACAAGCCCCGGCCAGTTCAAAAGGATGTACCTGCCTCAGATTTGGTTCACGCTATTCAGCATCGTAAATCGATGTCTGACTAGCAAACATACTGGCATGGACAAGGCCAGCACTGCGGTTCTTCGGATCTTTCACGGCATTGCGTTCAACCGCCACTATGACTACACGATGCTCATCTGGACGGACTTTGTGGAACTAGTGGAAGACAAATCCAACTTTCGCAATCATGCCTTCGTTCCGTTTCAGCGGTTTCTTCAACTGTTCATCCATGCAATGATGACCTCCCGACCTGCCATTCCTAGAAGAGTCGGATCACCCTTAGGCCCGACCAGTGCTCCTAAATTTCTACGCCTAAATGATCGGGTCTTCAACAATACCATGCCTATCCCTGAAGCGCTCCTTGCTTATGCTGATCAAAATGCAGCTAGTGTGATAGCCTATAGGGAGCGACATGGCTTAATGGCCCAACCACCCCCGGTTGCGCCTGCCCAAGAGCCGATCCAAGAGGAAAATATTGAGGGAGGTGAGGGTCCTAGAATAGGAGAGCAGGGTCAGGATCAGGGGCATCCCGCCCAGGGTGATGAGGGTATTGCGAGGGGACATGACGAGGGAGGTGCATCTGATCAGCCCCCCCCCCCCAACCCAACTACTTCCAACTACCCCCGTACTCGACCCATTATCCCAACCCCCCGATTCAAAACACTGGTCAGCCGACAACGTATCCGCCCCCGCTCTTCGTCATCGGAGGAAGATGAATCTGACAACCAACCGCTCCGTCGTCGCCGACGTATTGAAGAAATAGAGGTGCAAGCCGTCAGCTGCATCGGCCCACAACCCTCTATCACAAATTCCAGTTCTGGAAATGAAGAGTCTTCAACCGAACCGATACCAGAACCAATCATCCGTTCACCCACCTCCGCACCTTCCATACCATCAGATGAGGAACCACAATTCAACTTTGACTTTGAAGCCAGTCCATCCTCCCCATCTATGTCGGACATATTCCCTGAAACCTAAATTGGAGAGATAAGGAGAACGGAGGGAGTACAAGTTGAAAAAGAATTAGTGAGCATGAGCGAAGGGGAGACAAAAACAATAGAGAGTGATAGTCCAATATCCCCCGACCAGGTAACCGCGTCAACTAGCCCTACTCATTCGTTGGGTATGACTAGTGGACAAGTCGCTGTGGACCTAGCAGCGCAATTGCACGCCTCCCAGCCACTCTGAAGGCTCACAACAGCCAACAATTTCAACAATACTTGTGAGTCTAGCACCTTATCTAGCTCCCCTCCACTTGGGAGGCATAGCTATTGAAACAAGAGGCAGTAGCTCACCTGCTTCGACTTCGGTTGTGTGCACATCGAGTCTAGAGCTAGCTAGGGGACACGAGTCTATACACACTGCGAGCCTCCGTGGCCCAGTCGGAACTCCCATAGTGATGTCCATGCCGGACATTCCACGAGGATTGGGAGGAAATCCTACCAGCGCTACATCTTCGCCAATGCTGAACGTGCGTCATACAGTTGAATCAACTGTTATGTCAACGGGCAATCTAAGTGATCCCGGAGTTACCCACACAGCTACCCCCTCTCCGTCTTTTTCTATACCCCCGGAAGGCGAAGCACTCATTGCAGCTCACCTACAAAGGGCAAGAGACACCCTTGCTGAACATATGGTCCTAATGACAGCCGAAAGAGAAGCCTTCGTGCGCCAAATTCGTGAAGCTGCGCGTCTTAAAGAACCGACTCCTGTACAAGCCGAACCTTCTCATGCAAGCTCCAGCCGTCCAAGCACCAGCCACTCTCCACCGCCACCTTCACCCCCCGAAATTCGACCTCATTCCCCGCATCGATATGAGTATAACACCGATGAACTCATGTCGATGTTGTATGCAAATTTGCTCGCCGAATCCAATGCAACCGGCCAACCGGAGGATTCGCTTGAAGGTCTTCTTCGCCGCAATCTTCAAATCCCCACTGTAACTTGTCACGAGTTCGATATATTCCGCGCACACATTGACCAAGAGCTCGCCGACTTGAAAAATGCCCAACAGCGCCAAACGGAAGACATCCTAGGTGCTATTACTGCTGTTCGCACCGAAATCCAAGAGTCTTGCCGTCCGGCAGTTCGTACTTCTACATCCAGACCTCGCCAGGATGACCCGGGCTCCGCTCCAACTCGTCCTGAGGGGGAGACACGCCAAACGGCAAGATCACGATCAAGAGCATCTGCTGCCTCAGCTTCAAGACCACTTGCTCAATCTACCCAACAACGGCAACGCACTACAACGACTCAAGAGGACGATACACCAACGGTTGAAAAGCCTGCGGATATCGAATTCGAGAGTACAGCCGAACCTGCTGAACCAGCCGAACCTGCCGAACTCGAACAAAATGAAGAACGAGTTGATGTTCAACGTCTGCGAAACTCACTTCAAAACTGGTTCCGAGATCCGTATGAACCAGTACTTCAAGAGCAAGACTATGTGAACTTGAGGCATACAGCAAGAAACTATGCCTTAAGGGAACAAAACGAACCAAGACTCCTACCTCATCAGATTCGGTGGCAAAGAATGTTAACGGACAGTAAATCCAAATGGGTGAATCAGCAGATCCGTGTGCCATATCTTGAGGAAACCATGGAGAAGATCTTCCGCAGGGAAGCAAAACCTGATGATCTGGCACACATTCATCTAGTGATGGAAATGGACCCTTCTCAAGTTAGAGAGTATCTCCATATCCTGAGGATGAGAGCTTTACCTCAAGCTGAAGTGGTCTCAAGGCACAGGGTTGTAGGGATTTTGAAGATAGACACTGCAAGGATCTTCCAAGTCGAGTACCCGGTTATCACTGTTCAAAGAGAAGCTGGTAAAACATATTCCTTCTCTAAAGCCGATTTTGCAAATCTCGATATTATGGACTTGGAGATCATCTACAACGATCTGAGAGACAAGCGCAACCGAAATGTACACGAGCAAAGGGCATTAAGGGCAGTGGTAAGACATGTTCAGAAAGAACTTCGGTACAGTTATCTTCATGATCTTCAACGAGGAATCGAAAGCGAGCAAAAGAAGATACACATTACTAATCCTGATCAATCAGTGCATGTACCTGACAGTACTTTCGTCGCCACTGTCATCACTCGTCATGTACATTGTAGTTTGGATGCATGCTTCTAGAGAAAAGCGGTTTCTCAGATTTCATGAAGTGGCTGCATATTTTGACGGTACATTATGGGGAATCTGAAACAGGCTTGCGTCAGCACTTGCTACAAATAGAAAGAGCGCAACACGGATGAGCAATGACAAAAGAAACTCTCTCTTAGAAGCGATCAAGATAATCGACGACAGAATCATCTATCGACAAACCCTACGAAGATTTGAAGGCATGTTCGAGCTTAGAAGATGAAGACTCATTTTGCCACAAAGGGGGAGATTGTTAGGTCTATTATTATTTTAATTGTGACATAATAAGGAAAGGATATGCTTTATTGTAAAAGGAAGGTTTTAATTCCTTAAACTCTTGTTTCCTTAATTAGACTAGACCTAGCAATATAAATACAAGGTTAGGGTTTTACTTTCATAGTTAGTCGATTCATATTAACTTAGAGAGAGAGCTGAAACCGTGAATCTGATTGTAATCGACATATATACTTTCAAGAGATATATGACTACGTAAGTTCATTAAATCATTGTTCGTGTCATATTACTTTACTATTAACTGTTTATTGCCATTGTGCTTGTTATAATGAGATCAACAATATTGTTCGATCAAAGGAAGACAATAATGTCTTATTTCTAAAGAGATTAAATCCAGAGTGGTCAAACCTTTCCATGTCTTTACAAGCCAATCAAGATCTTGAGCAATGGTCTCCACATGACGTATTTGGAACTATTCAAGCCCATGAGAAGGAGGTTGTACAAAAGAAAACAACTATAGGTGGAACTCTGGCTTTAATTTCTGAATCAAAGGGAACGACCAGAAGAAGTAGTGAAGAGAGAAGAGTGAAAAGCAAGGCATTCATGTCAGAAGCTGCTCCAGAAGAAGATTCTGATTTTGATGATGAAATAAAGGCATTTACTGATTCCTTGGCTCTTATAACCAAACTGTTTACAAACCGTTTTGGAAATAGGTCGTTTCAAGGAAATAGAAGGTTTGATCGTTCTTCTACCTATACTCCTAAGCAAGAGGTTCAGAGATCTGAAAAGACTGAAAAAGAGAAGAAGGAAGAGGAAATGAAGAAGAAAAAGGATGTATGCTATAGATGCGGAAAACCAGGACACTACTCTAAGGAATGCAGAGGAGCTCTGGACAAAGACAAGACGTACTACAAGAATAAATACAAGTACAATGTCACTAAAAGAGCTCACTATGCTGAGAAAGAGAACTGGCTCGGAGATGAGTCCAGCGGTGATGAGGCCATGTTCTGTGGGATGGCAAAGACAAATGAATTAGAAGAACAACCTTCTGAATCACCGATTAGTACTCTTTCTGAATCATCTGAACTTGAAACTACAATTGTGCTTTTATCAAACAATTTAGAAGAACTCAAACAAAAGCTTACAATTGAAAAGAAGTTACGGAAGAGTGTTGAAAACACTCTTTCTACAATACAAAGAGAAAGGGATATTTTTAAAAGAGAAATGGATATCCTAACAGAAGAAAAACTTGAATTAAGTACTGAGAAAGAAAAGATTTCCATGATTTTAAAAAATTCTGAAGTTAAACTCAAAAAGGAGAATTTGAATTTTAATAAACTTTTGGAAGAAAAGGATAAGGAGATTCAGGCTAAAGAAAGTTACATATTAAACTCTGTAGCACTTAAAAACTATTTTTAAAAGGAGAGAGAATTTTTGTACATTGAACTTCAACACAAAAGGCTACAAATTAAAACATATTTGGACGCTCAGAAAGTTCATGACAAGATCAATACACAAGTAGGAAGGTCTGGACTTGGGTTCGAGGACTTAGACGCCTACACGTGTGAAAAAAGGTCTGACTTAGAATCTGTTTTCTGTATAGGAAAAATATAGAAGCCAACGTTTCCAATCTTATATGAACAATCAATTTTCAAACGGATCAAAACATGAAAAGTATCATCATCAACCAAAACTCAAATTCAAAAATATTGAATACTCATCTTGCAAAACAAATGTTGATTTGAATACAACTCAGAAGAAAGATGCCATTTTCCAATTTGGCTTAAATGTTCATAAAACTTTGAATCCAGCGGCTGATGTTTTTATTCCTATTCTGGCAGAGAAAGATTTAAGACTTAACTTTGAAAATGATATTCTCTCAACTCTGGATAAATGTTTTAAAAATGAAAATACTATTCTCTCTGACAATAATCCAGAGATATTTCCTTGTTCTCTCGTAGACTTGCATCTTTCTGAATCTCAAGATTATTTGCAGGTAATCACATATCCTTGGGAGACTGACAATCAAGGTGAAGAGTTTTTTTGACAATTCGGACGAATATTTTTCAAAACTGGAAAATCTATCTTCACCAATCTTCACTAAAACTCCAGAGATAGTTAAAAATAAGGATGCTCCTTTCTTATATACTAATGCACCTCTGGAAATCAGAGTATCTGATAAAAATATTGTCAAACATTTTAGTGATATACCGATAATCTCTGTTTCTCCAACTGGACAGAGAAAACCGGTATCCATTCATCCAGACTTCATCGGAATGTGTCTTAAAGCCAAATCATGCCTTGAACTTGAGAAAGAGGCAAAACTCAAAAATGCTTTAGAAAGTTAGAATTCTCCAAAACCAAATCTTCCAAAATTTACTAATTTTCAAAATGGAAATCTAATCACTATGTTCTTGTTTCAGTAATCTCAAAAGCTTCTGAGAAGAAAAATCAGAGGAAGTCTCCGCTGAAGAACATTTCAGATCCAAAACATAAGTCTAGTCTAGATAGGAAGTTCTCTAGAACAACTGATACTAGAAAAGACAGTCTTAAGATGAATTGTAATTATCATTATCGCAATGAAAATTCAATACAATCTTCTATGTTTCAGACTTCTGAATGTTTTTCTCTGTTCTTAAAATTGAAACAATTTTTTTCGCGGACCTCTGATCAATCAAACTCAAACTATTCGGACTTCAATAAAAATAAAACAAAGAAAAACAGAAAAAAAAATTACAAACAATCAGTCTTTACCTTCTGTTAAATCAAATCAAGAGCAAATAAAAAAGGCTGATAAAACAAAAACTAAGATTAAAGGACCCATAATGGAATGGGTACCTAAGAAACTCTGATCTTGATTGCAGAAACAGCGTGTGCATATCTGGTATCTTGACTCTGGATGCTCGAGGCACATGACTGGTTCATGAAACTTACTCTCCCAATTCAAAGAAAAAAGTGGTGGAGCTGTAACGTTTGGTGATAATGGTAAGGGTCAGATTAAGGGCTATGGTACTTTACAAGAAGGTAACATTACCTTATCTAAGGTAGCTCATGTTTCTGGATTGAAAACATAACCTCCTAAGTGTAAGTCAACTCTGTGATTCTAAGGTACTTGTAGTATTTGATGAAAAACATTGTTACTTATTTTATAAGGCAGGTGAGGAACTTTGGAGAGCAGACAGAAAAGGTAACCTCTACATGATGAATTTTACCTCCAAGGATGGTAAAGAAACCTTATGTCTTATCTCCAAAAAGAGTGAAGTTGCATGGCTCTGGCATCATAAAATGTCTCACTTAAACTTTGATAATCTTGAGATGCTTGTAAAACATAATTTGGTATCTGGACTTCCAGAAGTTCATTTTCAAAAAGATCACCTCTGCCCTGCATGTGAAATGGGAAAGATGTGACAACTGTCAAATTTGGGCTTCCAAGTTAGCTCTTATTAAGTTTATATTCGTGTTATTTTAGATAAGTTATAAGAATAGGAGTTAGTTGGTTTAGAATGGCCGAAAAATCCCTAGGATTTCCGGTAGTCGCTTAAAATGTCCGGCTCCGACCCGTAACTGTTTGAAACGTCCAATGTAGTGCCAAATGCTCTAATTTATACCTAATTTGTATGAAATATATAGTTTAGAATGCTAAATATAAAACTTTTATTTTTATATAATTTAAACACTTTTGGGCTTATATTTTGAAGGAAAAAGGTAAAATTTGATAAAATGAACTTCTAATTACATTTTTTTGGGCTTGAAATAAATTTGTAATTTTTTTAATGGACTTGGGTGGGGCCCATATCCATGGCCAGCCACTTCCCCCCCTTTTCCACATATAAAAACCATTTTTTCTCCTCATTTGTTCATTTCCAAGTTCAAAATTTCCTCTCATCTCTCTCTCTCTCTAAAACCAAAGGTCATAAATCAAAAACCCTCTTCTTCTATCACTATTTCCAGCCAATTTCAAGGGAAAAAACCATAAAAATTCAAGATTTTTCAAGAAGTAGAGGCTCCATACATCAATCAAGTAAGCACAAACATCCTTTTACCTTTTTCTTGTCATTTTTGGGTGAAAAGCCCACTTTTCTTGCATTTTTAACCTTATTCTTCTAACCTTTGAATTTTCTGAGTTTATGGAGAGATTACACACCAAAAACATGTAGAAATGTTTACATAATGGTGATAATCAATACCCAAACAATAAAACTCAAGAAATATGTGGAAAAATCATGATTTTATGTGTTTTTGAGTAAAAATGGTGATTTTTGGTGCTGACAGATTTATTGCATGTGCATCTTCTTTCTACAAGTTTATTTAGTGAGTTGGGGTTCTAATCCAAGTGGTCTCACTCAAAAACAAATCATGTGTGCAACTGGAAGTTCAACAGTAGGAAAACCCTACTTTGAACGACCATAACTCTTTGAATATTCTTCCAAATCACTTGATTTTGCTTCTGGAAGTTAATTTAATGAGTTACCTTTCAAATGCCACTGATTTCATTAAAAAATATGGTGATTTGAGGTTCCAATTAATTGAAACAAAATGAGTGTGGAAACTGTCAACCAATGACAGATTTGTGCATGCATGTTCAAATGACCATATCTCTTTCAAAACTCAATGAAAAAGGATGATTTTTCTTTTGAGAGTAAGTTTTTTTGAGTTATATTCAGTTTGCAAGTGGAATCACTTAAAAATATGGAGTTTTGACCCTCCAAACACTTAAAATACTTTAGGTGTGCAATCTGTGAAACCACCAACAGCAAAACTCTACTTTGTGTGATAGTATCTCCTTTGTTATTTGTCTTTAATGCATGATTCTTCTTCTAAAACTTTCGTTTATGAGCTAGGATTCATATGAATCCAGTTTCATTCAACAATATGAAGTTTTGAGGCATTAACCAATTTATTAAAGTTAAATGTGCAATCTGTCAGCTAATGACAAAATTGTGCATGCAACTTCGTAGTACCATATCTCCTTCATAACTTCTTCAAAATCAGTGATTCTTATCTCAAAAGTTTCCTTTATGAGTTATGATTCCAATCCAACTGAAAATTCTATAAAACACTAAGTAGAACTCCTCAAATGAGTGATTTAGTAATATAGTGTAATCTGCCGTGCTAGTTGTCACCCTTTGCATTGCATAAATTATTTGAATCATTTTTACACATCCAAAATGCATCAAATTTGGTCACAATCATCATAACCCAGTACGATATCACATATAAAAGTATGGGAAGCTATGTCATATTGGAAGTCTCTACATTTTGATCATTTTTAGTACTACAAGTTTCTGTCCAGAAGTAAAATTCTTGATTTTAAAAATTATTGATCATTTGATGGTTTATAACACAACTTACGGTATAAATTATTATATTAACGAGCATATGTGCATTATGTATAATTGGACTATAGACAATCAAGTTGGATGTATGTGGACATTTATAAGCTTAAGACTTATTCACCTCCATAAGTAGTTTTAGACCCATAAGTGATGGTTTTGAGCATTTCTCTTTGTTAGGGAATCGTTAGGCCTTTGGGTGGGGATCGGATCGTGCTTTTGAGTAGCGGAGCTTGCAAAGGTGAGTATTCACAGCCCCATTTTTAAAGTATTTTATACGTTTTGGGGTGAAAAGCATGATTAAATGAAATATTTGAGCTATTTGCATTACCGAATGTGAAACATTATGAAATTATTGTTTTGGGCACTAAGGCATGTACACTAATAGATTGTATTGAGTAAAATGATCCATAAAAGTTTGTACACTACAATTAACTCAAGTGAGGAGCCGAGGGTATATGTGGATAGCGCTATCGGACGGACAATCCCACCTAAAAACCGAAAAGTAGGGTGTGGATAGCAATCCAACCGGGAAACTACAGGTAGGGGTGCACTATACTTAAAAGGGAAGGTTCTACACATGTGGACTTTAGGACCACCGCTGAGGTAGAATTAAAAAGAAGGTTCTACACATGTGGACTTTAGGTCCACCGCTGAGGTAGAACTAAAAAGAAGGTTCTACACATGTGGACTTTAGGTCCACCGCTGAGGTAGAACTAAAAAGAAGGTTCTACACATGTGGACTTTAGGTCCACCGCTGAGGTAGAACTAAAAAGAAGGTTCTACACATGTGGACTTTAGGTCCACCGCTGAGGTAGAACTAAAAATGTTTTTGTGGTCGAAGCTTTAGTGGTGACTTATTACTTACTATTAATTAGGGTACAAAAATGCCTTGAATCTTTTAAGATGAAAAGTTATCAAGTGCCATAAAAGTTATTTTGCTCAATATTCATTTACGCAAAAGATGTTTATAATATTGAAAACCTGTGAACTCACCAACTCTTTGTAGTTGACCTTGTTTTCTTCATGATTTTCAGGGGTAAGAAAGGGTAACTAAAAATACTTGTGTTTGGGGCGCATCAACATCAACCACGTTTAAATTTGAAATCGTTTTGTAGAATAACATCTTATTTATTTATTTGTTTTTTTTTTGTTAAAACTTGACTGGTATGATGTAATGTTCAGTTTTATGTGTTATGTATTTGATTGGACAATTGGTGTTGTTATCGCTCTATTGCTATGAAATCTTGAACTATCACTCCCTGTGTTTCCGCTTTGGGGTGTGACAGACTAGGTATCAGAGCCATAGGTTTTAGAGAACATCGGTTTTTTTTCTATAAAACCAAATACTATAACCAAAAGTTTTCGAAAACTATTTTTCTAAACTAACTGTAAATTTAAAAGCTTACTACTGGTATAATTGGAATAAGTATCGACTTAGCATATTATAATTAGGCAAAGCCTGATCACCTATGTCTAATTTAATATGTATAAGGGAGACATGAAACAATTATATTGGGAACTTCTTGCCCAAATGAAAAGCATGGTCATAAGTGTGAGTTTGCATAAGCATTTTATAAATTGTTGTTTACTAAAGTACATTTAGTAATTAAGTTTGTTACTATCGCAGTTCCCTATGTCTCACTCATCCACTTCAACTAAGTACTCTGCTGACTCCTCAGGCTATGTGACTAGCCAACCTAGGAGAGAACTTTTTGACTACTTTGTTGGTTATACTAGGAAACTTATTTTGGTGACATGTAGCTCATTATTTAGAACTCTAAGACACTTGATGTCTTTTGGGAATTATTTTTGCTGGATATTTAAGTTATGTGATTCTAAACCTATGATTTGATGAATCGAGTGTTTTATATGCATAACTTAGTGTTAGGACCCAAACAATCAAGATATCAATATATGAAAAGATTATCCAAATGTAATATGTATTGATTGAATGTACTGTGTTACAGAATATATCTTTACAAGGTATATGAAAACATTAGTTATAACAATCTAACTAACTATCTATTTATACATACAATAGAAAGACTAAAGTGACAAAGCATTCATAACAGACAAGTTCAGAATGGGTTCTGAACTCCTTCAGAAGTGTCTTCAGAACTTCTTCAGAACCTCTTCAGAAGTGTCTTCAGAACTTCTTCAGATCTTATTCTCTTTAAGAACCCAGTACCTTTTGAAGCTATTCTGATATCTCTATCAATCTCCCCCTTAGCTTCAAAAGTTCAGATCATACTTCCAGAAGTTCAGAATTTCTCTTACATCCTTCAGAATTAGTCTTCTGAATTCAAGTAAGGATTCAGCAACTCTAACCATTTCTTTTGCAAGTTTCTTGTGCTTCTCCCAATCTTCATTGCTCAGATTCTTTGGTCTTCTATTCTGTCTTTTTACCAAACGATCTCTGATTGCCATGAGAGTTCCATTGCAACATTTGTGGAGTTCTTCAAATCTCACAAACAATAGTTCCTAAAAGCATTTACAAACGAAGCCAGGAGGTTGAATTACCAAAGTGCTTTTCTTCAAATTCTGAATATCTGGTAGACTCAGATTTGGTTTTCTTAAGTGTACTTGTTTCTTGTTTAGAACATAAGCAACTTGGAAATCAGTTTTTGCAGCCCATATAAATTCTCTGTATAATCCATCTCTAAGCACTGGAAACGATTTTCTGAACTTGGTGATCGAGTCAGGGAAGGGATAAAGACTTCTATACACTCTGAGAAGATCTCTAAGATGAACATTCTGAAAGTCAGCTTCAGAAAAGGTAGAAATCTCACCATTTTGTCGTTCAACAGTAAAGAATGCATATTTGTAATTCTGTCTTGTCTTTAAATCAGCATTAATCACTTTGATCATAGGACTTTCTTTTCTTGCTTCATTGATTGGAATCCTTATCTTTCTGATGATATCTGAGTACCATTGTTTCCAACCAAAAGACTTCTGAATCCAGCAATCTATATAGTTGAGTTTTTGTTCATATTCCATGAACATTTCTGGATGGAAATATTCAAGGAACATGGTGAAAGCACTTTCTTCTATTCTTTGCACTTGTAGTTGTTCCTCTTTAGATATTTGATCTTCAGGAACCAACTTTTCAGAAACTTCTTCCTTTTCTTTTTCTTTTTCTTTGTGACTTACTTCTGAAATTTCAAGATTCAGAGTGTAATTCTGAATTTCTTCCTTGTCTTGTCTCTTTGTATGGATCTTGAAGTCATAAGCATCACTTAGTAGATAATCTGCTCCTCTTATCTTGTTTATTTTCTTGTGACCAGCTAGATAACTCTTTCTCACAAATTCTCTAAAATGTATTCTTTCTTTGATTAGATAGATAATTTCTTCTTTGATGTCAGATTCTTCAATAAAATATGTCATGTAGTTCAGAAGCCATTTGAGTGAGGATGTACAATACTTTGGAATATCAGATACAACAAATGTCTTAGAGACTTGTTCAACAAGATACATGAACCAAATATCTGGATTAGTGAACAATCTTTTCAGCCCAAACCTATCAATATATACAGGTTCCAACAGATTTACTGTATTAAGTCTGTATTCCAAAGCCAACTGAAAATCATGCTTTATGAGATTCCTTATATATATTCCCAAGATTCTTCTAATCTCTGAGACTAACTCAGATTCACCTGAGTTAACACCAAAAGACAAGGTTGCCAACTTATCTTGTAGTCTTAGCTTGTAAACATCAAACTGAGTGAATTCACACAAAGTACCATCTCTTCTTTCTGCTCCGAATCTAAATATAGTCAAATCATTCTGAATTGATTTTGATATGCATCTGATCTTCTTTATTAAAGTTGAATCATGAAAATTCTGAATACCATGATTCTGAATAAAGTTCTTCACTTGAGCAATATGATCTTCAGACCATTCATCATTCAGAAAGTCTTCCAACTTTGCAAACTTCATACTTCTTTTGTACATGAAGCAATAAGTGTCTTCAGGAAATATCAGGCTGCTTTCTCCAGAAATTAACACATTTTCCTTTTCAAACACTTGATCCAATACAGGTTCTTCAAGTACTGGAAGATCTATTTCAGGAATGATAATACAAGGTCTGAACCTAACTTCAAATTTTCCTGAGAAAGCAATTAGAATTTCATCAACAATTTCAACTCCTTCCATATGAACTAAATCAAATTCCAATTCAACTCTTTCATTTGGTTGTTCAAGAAAATTTCTGAAGATAGAAAATCTGTTGTCCAAAAGTCTACGCTCCAGACTTCTTGGATAGTTCAGAAAGACATGCACCCAACAGAATTGATTCAGAATACTCCACAATCTTTCAGAAGCACTTCTGAACTCTTCACTCAGAAGTTGTTGAGGCTTCCAAATTACTAAATCTTTTATTTCATTTGAGCTTTCTCCCATATTTACACCAATCATATCTTCTTCAAACATGATCACATCAGAAAGATCACTTGGTTCTCCAATAACATCTTCAAAAGCAAGGTATTCCCTTAGCATTTCTTCATTAGAGTCTGGAATTATATCTGTGTTATCAGAATCCAAGTTACCTTCAGAATCAAGAGATAACTTTTCTGTTTCATACCCTTCTTCTATCATTTCTTCAGAAGAATGATCATTTATCTCTTGTGCCTCATGTTCTGCAGATAAAATATCTTCTATAGCTTCTGAGACTTTATTTAATTCTTCACCAACATTCTGAGTATCTTCAGAGGTCTTCTCAGAATTTTGAACTTGATCATTTACATTAGTTTCTGGTTCAGATACTCTCTGTCTTTTCTCCCCCTCTTGATAATCAGGATCCTGATCATCAAGACTTCTTTTAAAAGTATCTGATTGAGATCTGCATTCTAGAGCAGATAATCTTGTGCTTAATTCTGACTGAGAACTCTGAATGGATGAAAGTTGATTGAGAATCTGAGAAATATCATCTTTAGTGGCATAAGCTTGTGGAGCAGAAGAAGAAGAAGGCTGAGAAGCTTTCAAAGAAGAAACTGAGGAAGCCACTTCAGAAAAAGCTGACAAAAGTGCTTGTTTAAACATATTAAGATCATTGGAAGATTTGAGATGAAAATCATTCAGCTTGTTAACCATATTTTCCCCATGTTGATCCAACGTAACCTCCAACACCTTTTTGGTAGAGTCCGTCAATTCCTTGATGTCCTTCTGAATCTTTGCAAATTCAGAAGTACAGGAATCTTTTAATTCTGTGAATTCAGAAGATGTGGGTAAGTTGCCAAGATCAACAGATGAACTTGTTTTCAGACCTTCAGAAGAAGGTTGGCCTGTATGAGCCACAAAGGGATCATGAATCACATGTGATTCTGTGAATGGAGCTTTTGTGATGTTCATCCCACCAGGTCTTCCAACTAATCCTTGATATCCAAAAATAGGAATATCTATAGTTGTTGATGCAATGTGACAAACACTTTGCTTAGGAACATCTGAAAGATGTTTGCTTGTGTGAATGGATGCCACATTAAGTGGTTCAGAAGGCTCAAAGTTGAGGGGACACTCAGACTCAATGTGCTCAAAACTGTGAAAAGGGGACATATATCCTTCATTTTCAACAAAAGGAACCTCCAATTGGGGTCCTAATGGATTATAAGCTGCTTGCCCCAGTTGTGTTGTTGAAACACCCTTCTGTTGAGAGATGGGTGAGTGGCTGGGGGGGTTAACCAAGGTTGCCATGGGCTCACTGGCTGTTTCAATATTATCCGCCAAAGAATGTGGAATAATAGTAGATGTGGGTGCCCGGCTTGTAACAGGTGGTTCACAGGTTTGTTTTTCTTGTACCTGTGTTCTCCCCTCATCAATTCTTTTTCTTACCCTTCTACCCTGTCTCTCATTTTCATTTTTCCTCTTTACTCTTTGAGGTTTTTCACCCCCTTGAACAGCCTCCCCTCTCTTTCTAGTAATTCTAGACTCCCTTGCATGATCACCACTCTGGTTTGAATCAGGGGAAGGGACTACTGGTTGAGGTAATCCCATAGATTCTAAATGCTCACTCCCAATCCTAGGTGATGTACTTACAAGATCAAGTAAATGAGAAGGAAGTGGAACTGCATTTGGAAAAGTAAGTTTTGCATTTGGAGGTCTTAAGTTGTCCATAGTAAATATAGGAACATGTACCTCATGAGCTAGAACAGGAATTTTAGAGACAGCCTTCATTGCTCCTTTGATAAGTGTTTGGAGAAATCTCTGAAGTGGTATGTAGTTGAATGTAGACTTCTTCAAAATTGCAGATTTGAGTTCATCAAAGATGAGACTAGCATAATCATAGTGTTTGTTGAAGGCAACTCCATGAAATATAATCCTCCCATTTGCTGAAGCTTGATCTAAACTTGAGCTCTTCCCAAATAAGCAGGTATTCAGAATGGAAAACAAACAATACCAAATTGGAGGTAAACATTTTCTTCTAAAAGAGCTCAAAGCACTAAGGTTTTCAGAGTAACCCAAGCTCATAAAATCTGAGATCATCTCTGATGAGGATGGAATTGAGTCATAACAGGTTTTCCCAAGAACCTCATCTGATTTTGGCAAATAGTGAAGGCTCCTAATATCATCTACAGATATACATACTTTGTAGGCATGAACATAAGAGACTATTTCATCATCAGTTTCATCTACCTCAGCATAATGCCAGAATTGTTGAAGATAAGAAGCAGGAACAGAAAATTTTCTTGAAAGTAGAGTGCGCAGGGGATGTTTCTTCATAATTTTAATCAGCATTACTTGATCATCAATGAAGTCTTTGGATTTGAAGTTCAGTGCACAGTTATTTCTTTTGATGTCAAGTAATTTCTCAGCAGGTACATAGAGTTTGGACAGATCACCACTTTCAGTAAGAGTTTGGGATTCACTTTCAACAATATTTGATTCAGAAACAACATCAATGGGTGTATTTTGTGTTTCCCCAATTTTAGCAGTTGTCGGGTTAGGGTTAGGGTTAATGATAGGGTTTGAAGGTTCGGCTTGATGAGTTGCACTTGTGGCTGTGTCATGAAGCATTTGATCATCATTTAGTGGGATTTCCAGTGATCCAACCATCAATTTTTGAGGCACAATCTTGAACGAACCATCACTTGATGATCCATTGTTATCATTGGAACTCGAGGAAGTAGAAATCATAGCATTTGAAGTAGACATGATGTTGGAAAAACACGGATTGGTAACAGAAAGAGAATCACTAAGCACAGAAAGATTTCTCAGAGAAAAATTGCTAAAAGAATGAAGATGATGAGGAATCCATTTATTTATATGACCGGATAAGTGTTGAAGGACACGTGGCCAAAAAGTAAATGTGATTAGAGTAGTAATCATCATTTATTCGAAGAAATGAATCGTTTAATGGTCGTGTTTAAGAGAGAGCCAATGAAATTAAAACACGTGGCACACTTTTAAGTGAAAAATCAACGGGAAGTTTAGTTCTGAGAACAAGTTCAAAAACTTCAGAATTTGTTCAGAACTTCTAAGAAAAAGTTCAGAAGTTTGAAAGAAAGAATTCAGAAGAACCGCTGAATTTTTAAGTGGAGTTCAGAACTAAACTTGGATCATCTTAGAAGACCAAAAATCATTTAAAAATATGAACTTCTGAAAAATATAAAACATTTTTAGAATTCAGAAGTAGATTTGAACAAATAGAAAACTGATTTTATCTAAGGAAGCTTGTTCATACTTCTTAGACATAAAGTGCAAGACTTTATTTCACCAATGCAGAGTTGTTATGTAGGAAAGAGTAGTAGAGAAATTTGAAATTAATATCACTCCCCCTTGAATCATTAGCAATTATGATTCTCCCCCGTAATTATTGCAACTATATCAAAGAATCAATCAAATATTAGTGAAATGAGAATTTTTTTTTGAAAAGTATTAAAATACAATCAACCTAGATACAGAAGAGATATACTTCTGAGTTTGAAAAGAAGCAAAAATCTGAATGTTAAACTTCAGAATAAGCAAAGTAATTCTGAAGAGCAAAGTATTCAGAATTTGATATAAAAAACCTCAGAATGTAACTTCTAGAGTATAGGTGATGTATAATACTTACATAGACATGTTCATCATGCCCAATTTACTTACCAAGAAGTTAAATCGTTTTTCATCAAGTGCTTTGCTAAATAAATCAGCTAACTGATAATCTGTCTGAACAAAAAACATTTCCATATTACCTTTTTCCACATGATCTTTGATAAAATGATATCTTACATCAATGTGCTTGGTTTTTGAATGCTGAACAGGATTGGTAGTGATGGCTATGGCACTCTTTGAATCACAATACAAAGGGATCTTTTTGAAAGTGTAACCATAGTCTTTTAGTTGAATTTGCATCCAGATCACTTGTGAGCAACATATTGCAAACAAGCTACATACTCGGCTCTGTGTAGAAGTAGAAACACAATTTTGTTTCTTTGAAGACCACGGTGACTAGTCTATCACCCGCAACCGACATGATCCAGAAGTGCTTTTCCTGTCTAATTTGCAACCACCATGATCTGCATCTGTAAATGCTGTTAGTTCAAAACTAGAATCCTTAGAATACCAAAGTCCCAATGAAGGAGAACCTTTTAGGTATCTAAGTATTCTTTTTGCAGCTAGAAGGTGTGATTCCTTAGGATTAGCTTGATATCTGGCACAAATACATGTAGCAAACATTATATCTGGTCTACTAGCAGTTAAGTAAAGCAAAGATCCAATTATGCCTCTGTACTTTTTTTGATCAACAGATTTGCCATTTAGATCAGATTCTAGCTTAGTGGCAGTGGCCATTGGACTTTGAATACTTGAACAATCAGTCATGTCAAACTTCTTAAGTAAGTCAGAGACATACTTAGATTGATTAATGAATATGCCAGTGGGAAGTTGTTTAACTTGAAGACCAAGGAAAAATTTCAACTCTCCCATCATACTCATTTCAAATTCTGTTTGCATGATTTTCTCAAAATTTCTACAAAATTTTGGATTAGCAGAAGGAAATATAATATCATCTACATAGATTTGTATCAAAATCATATCATCACCCTCCTTTTTCAGAAATAAAGTTGTATCAACAGTACCTCTTTTGAATTTAGAATTCAGAAGAAACGTTGTAAGAGTTTCATACCATGCTCTTGGTGCTTGTTTAAGTCCATATAAGGCTTTGTCTAATATGTAAACATGATCTGGGAATTCTTTGCTTACAAAGCCTTCTAGTTGTTCAACATACACTTCTTCATGTAAAATACCATTCAGAAATGCACATTTCACATCCATTTGAAATACCTTCATGTTTTTATGAGCAGCATAGGCAAGAAAAATTCTAATGGCCTCTAATCTGGCAACAGGAGCAAAGATTTCATCATAATCAATTCCTTCTTGTTGACAATACCCCTTAGCTACAAGTCTTGCCTTGTTTCTTACAACAATTCCATTTTCATCCTTTTTATTTCTAAACACCCATTTTGTGCCAATGACAGATTTACCTTTTGGCTTTGGTATCAATCTCCAGACTTTGTTTCTTTCAAATTGATTTAACTCATCCTACATGGCTAAAATCCAGTCTGGAACTTGAAGTGCTTCATATGGCTTTTTGGGTTACATACTGCTTAAAAAATTAACATACAGACACTCATTTGCTGTTGCAGATCTTGTTTGAACACCTTTTGATGCATCTCCAATTATTTGATGAACTGGATGACTAGATGTCCATTTGTTCACATTTGGCAATGATTGAATAGATGAAACATTATTTAGAGAATCATAATCATCAATAATTGCTTGAGTTTCAGTATCATGATTGATAGCTGAATGTAAATCTGAAGACTCCCCCTCAAATGGAAAAATCTGAGCTGGTTCAGAACTGTGAGGTTCATGTTCAAAAATATTTTGAACCGGTTCAGAAACAACTTGAATTGGTTCAGAAACAACTTGAATTGGTTCAGAAGTTGAATTTTCAGAGGTTGGAAGTTCTGAATTTGAGGTAGAGAGTTGTGGTGCTGATGTATTTGAAATTTGTATTTCTGAAATGTCTTGATCGGTTGAGTTTCTGAGAAGAGAAGGATTTTGATAATCTGTAGAAACATTTACAGAAATATCAAATAAGTCTTGACATAAATTGTCTAAATTGGATTTAAGTAAAGTTTGAGATGTAGAAGTAGAGTTTCTCTGATTATGTTCTGAGTCCAAACTTTCAGAAGTTGGTTTATGTGCGAGTTATGAACTGTTTTGTTCAGAAGTCATTGTTGGCTCATGAAATCTGACATTTGTAGTCTCAATGATTCTTTGAGTTCCTTTAATGAGTACTCTATAAGCTTTGGATCTTTGAGAGTAGCCAACAAAGATACCAACTACACTTTTTGGTGGCATGGCTAAAATCCAGTCTGGATCTTGAAGTGTTTCATATGGCTTTTTGGGTTCCATACTGCTTAAAAAATTAACATACAGACACTCATTTGCTGTTGCAGATCTTGTTTGAACACCTTTTGATGCATCTCCAATTATTTTAAGAACTAGATGACTAGATGTCCATTTGTTCACATTTGGCAATGGTTGAACAGATGAAACATTATTTAGAGAATCATAATCATCAATAATTGCTTGAGTTTCAGTATCATGATTGATAGCTGAATGTAAATCTGAAGACTCCCCCTCAAATGGAAAAATCTGAGCTGGTTCAGAACTGTGAGGTTCATGTTCAGAAATATTTTGAACCGGTTCAGAAACAACTTGAATTGGTTCAGAAACAACTTGAATTGGTTCAGAAGTTGAATATTCAGAGGTTGGAAGTTCTGAATTTGAGGTAGAGAGTTGTGGTGCTGATGTATTTGAAATTTGTATTTCTGAAATGTCTTGATCGGTTGAGTTTCTGAGAAGAGAAGGATTTTGATAATCTGCAGAAACATTTACAGAAATATCAAATAAGTCTTGACATAAATTGTCTAAATTGGATTTAAGTAAAGTTTGAGATGTAGAAGTAGAGTTTGTCTGATTATGTTCTGAGTCCAAACTTTCAGAAGTTGGTTTATGTGCGAGTTATGAACTGTTTTGTTCAGAAGTCATTGTTGGCTCATGAAATCTGACATTTGTAGTCTCAATGATTCTTTGAGTTCCTTTAATGAGTACTCTATAAGCTTTGGATCTTTGAGAGTAGCCAACAAAGATACCAACTACACTTTTTGGTGGCATGGCTAAAATCCAGTCTAGATCTTGAAGTGTTTCATATGGCTTTTTGGGTTCCATACTGCTTAAAAAATTAACATACAGACACTCATTTGCTGTTGCAGATCTTGTTTGAACACCTTTTGATGCATCTCCAATTATTTTAAGAACTAGATGACTAGATGTCCATTTGTTCACATTTGGCAATGGTTGAACAGATGAAACATTATTTAGAGAATCATAATCATCAATAATTGCTTGAGTTTCAGTATCATGATTGATAGCTGAATGTAAATCTGAAGACTCCCCCTCAAATGGAAAAATCTGAGCTGGTTCAGAACTGTGAGGTTCATGTTCAGAAATATTTTGAACCGGTTCAGAAACAACTTGAATTGGTTCAGAAACAACTTGAATTGGTTCAGAAGTTGAATTTTCAGAAGTTGGAAGTTCTGAATTTGAGGTAGAGAGTTGTGGTGCTGATGTATTTGAAATTTGTATTTCTGAAATGTCTTGATCGGTTGAGTTTCTGAGAAGAGAAGGATTTTGATAATCTGCAGAAACATTTACAGAAATATCAAATAAGTCTTGACATAAATTGTCTAAATTGGATTTAAGTAAAGTTTGAGATGTAGAAGTAGAGTTTGTCTGATTATGTTCTGAGTCCAAACTTTCAGAAGTTGGTTTATGTGCGAGTTATGAACTGTTTTGTTCAGAAGTCATTGTTGGCTCATGAAATCTGACATTTGTAGTCTCAATGATTCTTTGAGTTCCTTTAATGAGTACTCTATAAGCTTTGGATCTTTGAGAGTAGCCAACAAAGATACCAACTACACTTTTTGGTGGCATGGCTAAAATCCAGTCTGGATCTTGAAGTGCTTCATATGGCTTTTTGGGTTCCATACTGCTTAAAAAATTAACATACAGACACTCATTTGCTGTTGCAGATCTTGTTTGAACACCTTTTGATGCATCTCCAATTATTTTAAGAACTAGATGACTAGATGTCCATTTGTTCACATTTGGCAATGGTTGAACAGATGAAACATTATTTAGAGAATCATAATCATCAATAATTCCTTGAGTTTCAGTATCATGATTGATAGCTGAATGTAAATCTGAAGACTCCCCCTCAAATGGAAAAATCTGAGCTGGTTCAGAACTGTGAGGTTCATGTTCAGAAATATTTTGAACCGGTTCAGAAACAACTTGAATTGGTTCAGAAGTTGAATTTTCAGAAGTTGGAAGTTCTGAATTTGAGGTAGAGAGTTGTGGTGCTGATGTATTTGAAATTTGTATTTCTGAAATGTCTTGATCGGTTGAGTTTCTGAGAAGAGAAGGATTTTGATAATCTGCAGAAACATTTACAGAAATATCAAATAAGGCTTGACATAAATTGTCTAAATTGGATTTAAGTAAAGTTTGAGATGTAGAAGTAGAGTTTGTCTGATTATGTTCTGAGTCCAAACTATCAGAAGTTGGTTTATGTGCGAGTTATGAACTGTTTTGTTCAGAAGTCATTGTTGGCTCATGAAATCTGACATTTGTAGTCTCAATGATTCTTTGAGTTCCTTTAATGAGTACTCTATAAGCTTTGGATCTTTGAGAGTAGCCAACAAAGATACCAGCTACACCTTTTGGTGCAAATTTGTCAAGATGTGGAGTATCATTCTTTAGAAAACACCTGCAACCAAAGATTTTAAAATAATCAATAGAGGGTTTTCTTTGTTTTAACAATTCATAAGGAGTTTTAAGAAATTTTTTGTTTAGAATGGTTCTGTTCTGAGTAAAACATGCAGTTGCAATTGCTTCTGCCTAAAGAGAGAGAGGAAGTTCTGAATATGCAAGCATGGTTCTTGCAGCCTCTACCAAGGTTTTATTCTTTCTTTCAACTACCCCATTTTGTTGAGGAGTTCTTGCAACGGAAAAATTATGTTAAATACCAACAAATTCCAAAAATTTCTGAAGTGTAGAATTAGTAAATTCTGTTACATTGTCACTTCTGATCTTTTGAATTGGGAGTTGAAGAAGAACTTGAATTTTCTTCAGAAAGGGTATCAGTCTTTCAGAAGTATCAGATTTGAGTCTAAGAAATTCAATCCATGTATATCGTGTATATTCATATACTATAACAAGAATGTATTTCTTTCCCCCCATGCTTTGAGTTTTCATTGGAGCACACAAATCCATATGTAGCATTTCAAGTGGAGCTTTGCATGAAGATAGCATTTTCAGATGATGAGAACTTCTTTTAATCTTCCCTAGTTCACATGCAGAACAAAGAGAGTTCTTTTCAAATCTGATCTTCGATCGGGATATCATCAAATGAGAGTTCGTGAAGAAGACATTCCTAAGACAACGTTTAGAACTCGTTATGGTCGTTACGAGTTCCTAGTTATGCCTTTCGGGCTAACAAACGCACCAGCAGTGTTCATGGATTTCATGAATAGAGTATGTCGACCATACGTAGACAAGTTCGTGATCGTGTTTATAGATGATATACTCATTTATTCTTGTGATAAGAAAGAACATGAACAACATCTGAGGTTGATACTAGAATTTCTCAAGGATGAAAAGTTGTACGCCAAGTTCTCCAAATGCGAAATCTGGATCCGAGAAGTACACTTTCTAGGCCACGTAGTAAATGAAAAGGGAATTCATGTTGATCCAGCTAAAATCGAGGCAATTAAGAAATGGGAAGCTCCGAAGAAACCAACCGAGATTCGTCAATTTCTTGGATTGGCAGGCTATTACCGGCGATTTATCGAAAATTTCTCCAAGATCGAACAACCACTGACGACTTAAGTCAAAAAGATAAGAAGTTTATTTGGGGAGAGAAACAAGAGGAAGCATTCCAGACTCTCAAGCATAAGTTATGCAACGCACGATTTTGGCTTTACCAGAGGGAGTGGACAACTTTGTAGCCTACCGTGACGCTTCACCTCAAGGGATGGGATGCGTACTGATGCAAAAAGACAAAGTTATCGCATACGCATCAAGGCAATTAAATATTCATGAGAAGAATTACACCACCCATGACTTGGAGTTAGGGGCGGTGCTGTTCGCACTCAAAATATAGAGACACTATCTCTACGACACTAAGTGCACCATTTTCACTGACCATAAAAGCCTTCAGCACATTCTTGACCAAAAAAAAATGCTCAATATGAGGCAAAAAAGATGGGTCGAGCTACTTAATGACTACGATTGTAAGATAAAGTACCATCTAGGAAAGGCTAACGTAGTAGCTGACGCTTTAAGCAGAAAGGAAAGAGTGAAGTCAACGAGAGCACAAGCTATGGGAATGATGGTTCAAACGAGTTTAAAGACTCAAATTCTTGAAGCACAAAAAGAAGCTTTAAAAAAAATGAGAAATTGAAGAATGAGACCTTGCATCACATAGAAAAAGGATTTGAATTACAATCAGATGGAGTGCATTATCTTAAGAATAAAGTATGGGTACCAAAGGTTGGTAATCTATGATCAACCATCTTGGATGAAGTCCATCGATCCAGATATTCGATTCAATCCAGGAGTCGATAAGATGTACAAAGAACCGAAGGAATATTATTAGTAGCCAGGAATGAAGATGGACGTAGCCTTGTATGTAAGTATATGTCTAACCTGCGCGAGAGTCAAGGCTGAACATCAAAAGCCATCCGGTCTTCTACAACAACCAGAGATCCCAGAATGGAAGTGGGAGCAGATCTCAATGGATTTTGTGACCAAGTTGCCCAGAACTAAGAAGGGTCGCTATTCGATTTGGGTTATTGTGGATCGACTCACGAAATCTGCAAGCTTCTTGCCTAGGAAAGAAGACTTTAAAATGGAAAGACGTGTGCAAGTACACATCAATGAGATCGTTATGCGTCATGGAGTACCCATTTCTATCATCTCAGACAGAGAAAACCGCTTTTACCTTACGGTTTTGGCAGGCAGTACAAAAAGCGTTGGGCAGAAGGTTGGATTTGAGCACATCTTATCATCCTCAAACGAACGGGCAAACGGAGAGGACTATCCAAACCTAAGAAGATATATTGCATGCCTGTGTGATAGAATTTTGAGGTAACTGAGATGATCATTTACCGTTAATCGAATTCTCCTACAACAACAGCTATCATACCAGTATTCGATGTGCGCCATACGAACCACTTTATGGACGCAAATGCAGATCTCCACTTAGTTGATTTGAAGTTGGTGATAGACAACTTACAAAGCCAGACATTGTACAAGAAACCACAGACAAGATCAAGACAATTCAAGAAAGACTAAAAGCAGCACAGGATCGCCTGAAAAGTTATGCGGATAATCGCAAGAAACCGTTAGAGTTCCAAGTAGGCAATAGAGTGCTATTAAAAGTGTCCCCGTAGAAAGGAATGATACGTTTTGGAAAGAAGGGCAAGCTGAGTCTTAGATTATTGAACCATCTGAGATAGTGGAAAGAATCGGAGCGGTCACTTACAAACGCAGGCTGCCACAAGAGTTCAGTGCCATTCACGACACATTTCATTTATCGAATCTTAAGAAATGTCTATCTAACGAATCGATAGCATTACCATTGAAAGAGATTCAAGTCAATGAACAAAGGCGCGCTATGGGGGAACCAGTTGAAGTTCTTGACCGAGAGAACAAACGATTAAGGCATAATAAGATTCCGATTATAAAAGTTCATTGGAACTCAATGTATAGACCGGAATTTACCTGGGAGCAAGAGGATTTCATCAAAGGCAAATATCCCCACTTGTTTGCAAAGGAATCCATTGGAAGTAGCAGTCATTAAATTTCGGGACGAAATTCCTCTAACAGGGGGAGACTGTGACAACTGTCAAATTTGGGCTTCCAAGTTAGCTCTTATTAAGTTTATATTCGTGTTATTTTAGATAAGTTATAAGAATAGGAGTTAGTTGGTTTAGAATGGCCGAAAAATCCCTAGGATTTCCGGTAGTCGCTTAAAATGTCCGGTTCCGACCCGTAACTGTTTGAAACGTCCAATACAGTGCCAAATGCTCTAATTTATACCTAATTTATATAAAATATATAGTTTAGAATGCTAAATATAAAAATTTTATTTTTATATAATTTAAACACTTTTGGGCTTATATTTTGAAGGAAAAAGATAAAAATTGAGAAAATGAACTTCTAATTACATTTTTTTGGGCTTGAAATAAATTTGTAACTTTTTTTAATGGACTTGGGTGGGGCCCATATCCATGGCCAGCCACTTCCCCCCCTTGTCCACATATAAAAACCATTTTTTCTCCTCATTTGTTCATTTCCAAGTTTAAAAATTCCTCTCATCTCTCTCTCTCTCTAAAACCAAAGGTCATAAATCAAAAACCCTCTTCTTCCATCACTATTTCCAGCCAATTTCAAGGGAAAACACCATAAAAAATTCAAGATTTTTCAAGAAGTAGAGGCTCCATACATTAATCAAGTAAGCACAAACATCCTTTTACCTTTTTCTTGTCATTTTTGGGTGAAAACCCCACTTTTCTTGCACTTTTAACCTTATTCTTCTAACCTTTGAATTTTCTGAGTTTATGGAGAGATTACACACCAAAAACATGTAGAAATGTTTACATAATGGTGATAATCAATGACCCAAATAGATGATTTTTGGTGCTGACAGATTTATTGCATGTGCATAAATCGTCCATTTCTTGCAAATGATATGTTCAAATATCATGAATCTTCTTTCTACAAGTTTATTTAGTGAGTTGGGGTTCTAATCCAAGTGGTCTCACTCAAAAACACTGAGTTTTGACACCCCAAATGCTCATAACAAATCATGTGTGCAACTGGAAGTTCAACAGTAGGATATGGTGATTTGAATATTCTTATTAATCACTTGATTTTGCTTATGGAAGTTAATTTAAGGAGTTACATTTCAAACGCCACTGATTTCATTAAAAAATATGGTGATTTGAGGTTCCAATTAATTGAAACAAAATGAGTGTGCAAACTGTCAACCAATGACAGATTTGTGCATGCATGTTCAAATGACCATATCTCTTTCAAAACTCAATGAAAAAGGATGATTTTTCTTTTGAGAGTAAATCTTTTTGAGTTATATTCAGTTTGCAAGTGGAATCACTTAAAAATATGGAGTTTTGACCCTCCAAACACTTAAAATACTTTAGGTGTGCAATCTGTGAAACCACCAGCAGCTAAACTCTACTTTGTGTGTTAGTATCTCATTTGTTATTTGTCTTTAATGCATGATTCTTCTTTTAGAGCTTTCTTTTATGAGTTAGGATTCATATGAATCCAGTTTCATTCAAAAATATGAAGTTTTGGAGCATTAACCAATTTATTAAAGTTAAGTGTGCAATCTGTCAGCTGACATAATTGTGCATGCAACTTTGTAGTGCCATATCTCCTTCATAAATTCTTCATAATCAGTGATTCTTGGCTCAAAAGTTTCCTTTATGAGTTATGATTCCAATCCAACTGGAAATTCTAGAAAACACTGAGTAGAACTCCTTTATTAATTGTCTTTAATGCATGATTCTTCTTCTAAAACTTTCTTTTTTGAGCTAGGATTCATATGAATCCAGTTTTATTCAAAAATATGAAGTTTTGAGGCATTAACCAATTTATTAAAGTTAAATTTGCAATCTGTCAGCTAATGACAGAATTGTGCATGCAACTTCGTAGTGCCATATCTCCTTCATAATTTTTTCAAAATCAGTGATTTTTATCTCAAACGTGTTCTTTATGAGTTATGATTCCAATCCAACTGGAAATTCTAGATAACACTAAGTAGAACTCCTCAAATGAGTGATTTACTAACATGGTGTAATCTGTCGTGCCAGTTGTCACCCTTTGCATTGCATAAATTATTTGAATCATTTTTACATGTCCAAAATGCATCAAATTTGGTCACAATCACCGTGACCCAGTACGATATCACATATAAAAATATGGGAAGCTATGTCATATTGGAAATCTCTACATTTTGATCATTTTTAGTACTACAAGTTTCTGTCCAGAAGTAAAATTTTGGAATTTCTTGATTTTAACAATTATTGATCATTTGATGGTTTATAACACAAGTTACGGTATAAATTACTATATTAACGAGCATATGTGCATTATGTATAATTGGACTATAGACAATCAAGTTGGATGTATGTGGACATTTATAAGCTTAAGACTTATTCACCTCCATAAGTAGTTTTAGACCCATAAGTGATGGTTTTGAGCATTTCTCGTTGTTAGGGAATCGTTAGGCCTTTGGTGGGGATCGGATCGTGCTTTTGAGTAGCGGAGCTTGCAAAGGTGAGTATTCACAGCCCCATTTTTAAAGTATTTTATACGTTTTAGGGTGAAAAGCATGATTAAATGAAATATTTGAGCTATTTGCATTACCGAATGTGAAACATTATGAAATTATTGTCTTGGGCACTAAGGCATGTACACTAATAGATTGTATTGAGTAAAATGTTCCATAAAAGTTTGTACACTACTATTAACTCAAGTGAGGAGCCGAGGGTATATGTGGATAGCGCTATCGGACAGACAATCCCACCTAAAAACCGAAAAGTAGGGTGTGGATAGCAATCACACCGGGAAACTACAGGTAGGGGTGCACTATACTTAAAAGGGAAGGTTCTACACATGTGGACTTTAGGTCTACCGCTGAGGTAGAATTAAAAAGAAGGTTCTACACATGTGGACTTTAGGTCCACCGCTGAGGTAGAACTAAAAAGAAGGTTCTACATATGTGGACTTTAGGTCCACTGCTGAGGTAGAACTAAAAAGAAGGTTCTACCCATGTGGACTTTAGGTCCACCGCTGAGGTAGAACTAAAAATATTTTTGTGGTCGAAGCTTTAGTGGTGACTTATTACTTACTATTAATTAGGGTACAAAAATACCTTGAATCTTTTAAGATGAAAAGTTATCAAGTGCCATAAAAGTTATTTTGCTCAATATTCATTTACGCAAAAGATGTTTATAATATTGAAAACCTGTGAACTCACCAACTCTTTGTAGTTGACCTTGTTTTATTCATGCTTTTCATGGGTAAGAAAGGGTAACTAAAAATACTTGTGTTTGGGGCGCATCAACATCAACCATGTTTAAATTTGAAATCGTTTTGTAGAACATCTTATTTATTTATTTGTTTTTTTTTGGTTAAAACTTGAACTGGTATGATGTAATGTTCAGTTTTATGTGTTATGTATTTGATTGGACAATTGGTGTTGTGATCGCTCTATTGCTATGAAATCTTGAACTATCACTCCCTGTGTTTCCGCTTTAGCGGGGTGTAACAGTCGGCCGTGGACAGGAGTGATGTTGGGTTCATAAGTAAACCTTGGCTTTCGTAAACACAACGCGTTTTGGGGCCACACGCAAGGTAGGTTCTTGGAACTCTGTGGTTAAGCATGCATGGGTGGGAGTAGTACCAGGATGGGTGACCCCCTGGGAAGTCCTCGCCTGGTCGCCAGAAACAAATCCGTGCGGCTTAGGCCAAAGCGGACAATATTGTGTCGTAGTAAGGGGGGTGTTACAAATGGTATCAGAGCCACTCTTGTGCCGTTCGGGATGTGGGGCAAACCTCATCGAGGACGATGAGTCCCTAAGGGGGGGTGTTTGTAACACCTTAGGCAGATCCCATATCGGCCGTGGACAGGAGTGATGCTGGGTTCATAAGTAAACCTTGGCTTTCCTAAACACAACGCGTTTTAGGGCCACACGCAAGGCAGGTTCTTGGAACTCTGTGGTTAAGCGTGCTTGGGTGGGAGAAGTACCAGGATGGGTGACCCCCTAGGGAGTCCTCGCCAGGTCGCCAGAAACAAATCCGTGCGGCTTAGGCCAAAGCGGACAATATTATGTCGTGGTAAGGCGGGGTGTTACAAAAGATAAAACGAGCATCTCATAAAACAAAAAGTCATCACTCATGCATAAGACCTCTGCAATTGCTACATGTCGATCTCTGTGGTCCCATTGCAATTCAGAGTCTTTCTGGTAAAAAGTATATACTGGTACTTATTGATGAATTTTCCAGATATACTTGGCTTGCTTTTGTTCGACAGAAATCAGATGTACCAATCGTACTCCAGAATATGATGACCAGAATTCAAGTTCTTCTGCACCAAAAGATTCAACAGCTTAGAAGCGACAATGATACTGAATTCAAGAATGCCAAGCTTGAAACGTACTTTGCTGCAAATGGAATTACTCAGAACTTCTCTGCTGTACGTACTCCCCAACAGAATGGTGTCGTAGAACGTCGCAACAGAACCTTGGTCGAAGCAGCCAGAACGATGCTTGCAGCTTCTGGTCTTCCCATTCACTTTTGGGCAGAAGTTGTAGCCACTGCTTGTTTCACTCAGAATCGTTCCATAATCGTCAAGAGGCATCTCAAAACCTCTTATGAGCTTATTAACAAAAGAATACCATCTGTCAAATTCTTTCATATTTTTCGTTGCAGATGTTTTATCTTAAATGACAGAGACAAACTTGGCAAGTTTGATCCAAAATTAGATGAAGCTAAATTCTTAGGCTATTCTTTAAATTCCAGAGCTTTTCGTGTTTTTAACTTAAGAACTAAAACAATTATGGAAAGCATTAACATTGATTTTGATGATCAAACACAACTGACTTCTGAATATTCCTCTTTAGAACTCAAACTTAATACTATCACCTCTGACTATCTTTCAGGATCCAGAGAATCCGAGATTGATGTTATTTTTCAAGATTTTTTGGGCGAAGAAATATTGTCAGAACCAACTCCATCCTTAAGTATACCTGAAGTTCTTCATGCCTCTGGCATAACTCTTTCTGGTCCTACTTCTTCTGAACCAAACTCTTCCTTTCCTTCTGTCCCGTCTGATTGTCCAGAAGCTTCTTCTGTTCCATCATCTGAGGGGGAGACGTTAGAAGCAAGATACTCAGAATTAGTAACTCCAGTAGAAGTCATTTCATCTTCTGACACAGAAGTTCAGGCTCAACCAATACCACAAACAAGGATGAAGAAATGGACTAAATCACACACTCCAAATCTTATCATTGGTAGTCCTTCTGAGGGTGTCAAAACACGATCTGCTACAGCAAATGAAGCTTTCTATGTCAACTTTCTTAGTATGATCGAACCCAAGCAAGTTCATGAAGCCTTAGTTGAACCTAGTTGGGTAGAAGCAATGCAGGAGGAGTTACTTCAATTTGAACGTAACAAAGTTTGGAACTTAGTACCATTACCAAAAGGCAAAGTTGCTATTGGTACTAAGTGGGTCTTTAGAAATAAAAAGGATGAAGACGGAATTGTGATCAGAAACAAGGCTCGTCTGGTGGCAAAAGGTTATTGTCAAGAAGAAGGAATTGATTACGATGAAACCTTTGCTCCTGTTGCAAGACTGGTGGCAATACGACTTTTTCTGGCATTCTCTGCATACAAAAACTTTAAAGTATATCAAATGGATGTTAAATGTGCATTTCTAAATAGAAATCTCAAAGAATAAGTGTATGTTGAACAACCTTCTGGCTTTAAAGATGCAAGACATCCAGAATACGACTATCTCCTTGACAAAGCTCTGTATGGCTTAAAGCAAGCACCCAGAACCTGGTATGAACGTTTATCCAAGTTTCTGATCAGCAAAGGGTATGAGAAAGGTAAAATTTATACCACACTTTTCATCAAAAGAGGCAAAGGTATGTTAACTATTGTTCAAATTTATGTGGATGACATAATTTTTGGCTCTACTCATCAAATAGAAGTTGATTTGTTTTCTAAATTGATGGAAACTGAATTTGAAATGAGTATGATGGGAGAACTAACATTCTTTCTAGGACTCCAGGTTAAGCAAAGTACCTCTGGTATTTTTATTAATCAAGAAAAATATGTCTCTGACATGTTAAAGAAATTTCATTTTCAGAATTCATCACCTTTGAAAACACCTATCTCTCCTAGAATGAAACTAGGTCCTGATCCTTCTGGGAAACCAGTTGATATCACGGGCTACAGAGGTATGATAGGTTCTCTTCTGTACTTAACTGCAAGTAGGCCTGATATTATGTTTGCTACTTGTCTTTGTGCTAGTTATCAAGCCAATCCTAAAGAATCCCATTTGGCTGCTGTCAAAAGAATTTTTAGATACTTATAGGGAACTCCTTCATTGGGTCTCTGGTATCCTAAAAACTCTGGGTTTGATTTAATGGCATATACAGATTCTGATCATGCAGGTTGTAAGCTGGACAGAAAAAGTACTTCTACAAAAAAACAAATTCATGGCACACAGACAAGCAAGAAAGGATGTTTATACTTTTGTTCCAATCAAAGAGATCTCTGCTATAAAAGACTCACAATTTGAAGATACAGAGATCTGGTACACGATTTATGAAGTAACCAGAGAAGACAATCAAACCAGATACTTCTGCGATAACGATCTACTGTATGTTCAACCCTCTGATCTTCTGATCCTGGAAAGTTTTATGAAAGTCCAAGTGGCCAGAAGTATTGATAGCCAAGACAACATTGCCTACTCAAGAATCATTGAATGCATGAAGTCTTTGATCAGATACAAGAGGCAGGTCGACTTTCAGATAGGGCTAAACTTCAACGTTGATAGTCTTGCCATCTCTGTACCAAATGAAGAATTAGAAAACACCAATTCAATCACAGTTGGTAAAATTTTGCTTCAACTAGAGGAGGGGGTCATCTTTAGAAGACCAGACAGAAGAAGCTTTTTTAGAATAAAGGACGCACATCGATACTCTTCAGATGTTGTATACATTGCAAAATGTTACATCTCTGTTAGTGTCAATGAACATGATCCAGAGGTACTTGAAAGGATGATCAAAAGGCTTACCAGTTTATTATCAATCAGAGAGGTCATCAACAAGATTGCAAAGATCGTCTCTGACGTTGCTCCTTTCTGAACAGACTTTATTCTTCTGGTTTCATACTTAGGGGGAGATTGTTAGACATTGAAAGTATGAAACATAAGATGAAGAACATGACGTGGCACATACATCTAGCATGTCTACCCTTATACAGTTGATTAGTTAGTTACACGCTCCGATCACATACGTGTCAGTCTGTAATAGGTTAGGATATTGACTTTTGCATTCTGTTATTGTATAAATAAATCTTTTCTCTTAATGTAAAAGTTGTCGATCTGAGTACTTTCAATTGAAGAACATATTGTGCGTCATTCCAAGTACTTGTAATCAATCCACAGGTTATAATACGAAGTTAATCTGTTCTTCATTCTATTACTGTTCTTATTACTGTTCATTAATCAATATTAATTGCTTCCGCTTACATTCTGATATATGAATTCATCGATTAATCATTGAAGATAAAATCTGGAACCAATATCCCACCTAAAAACCGAAAAGTAGGGGTGTGGATAGAAATCCCACCGGGAAACTACAGGTAGGGGTGCACTATACTTAAAAGGAAGGTTCTACACATGTGGACTTTAGGTCCACCGCTGAGGTAGAACTAAAAATATTTTTGTGGTCGAAGGTTTAGTGGTGGCTCATTACTTACTAATAATTATGGTAAAAAAATGCCTTGAACGTTTTATGATGTAAATATTTATTAAGTGTCATAAAAGTATTTTGCTCAATATTCATTTATGCAAAAGATGTTTATAATATTTAAAACCTGTGAACTCACCAACTCTTTGTAGTTGACCTTGTTTTATTCATGCTTTTCAGGGGTAAGAAAGATGAACTGAAACGCTTATTAATTGGGTGCGTCAACATCAATCATGTTTTACAAATTCAAATCGTTTTATTTGAACACTTGTTTCCTTTAATTTTGTTTTAAACTAAGGACTTGTATGATGTAAATTTCGGGTTTAAGTTGTTATGTATTTGAATGGATGATTGGTGTTATTTTTGCCCTATTGCTATGAAATTTTGAACTATCACGCCTCGTGTTTCCGCTTTAGCGGGGTGTTACTGCACCACCTTCCAGTATGTTTTCCAATTGATCCCATAGTTCCTTGGCACTGTCACAGGAGTCCAGAGATTGAAATATATCATTAGGAATAGCCATGATTATTAGACTTTTAGCTTTTTTGGACAATTCAACCTTAGCTTTCTCTGGATCCGTCCAATTATCCCTTGATTTTGGAATACTCCTAGCAGGGACTTCATCAGAAACTGTTGTAGCAGGTACCCTTGGGATAGTTGTCATTGGAACGAATGGACCATTTTTAACAATGGGATATAGATCAGCATCTAATCCTTCAAAGAAGTTGATCATTCGGATTTTCCATTGCGGATATTCATCACGTATTAGAGTGGGAGGTTTAGTCAGAGAGCCAGAGGTGTATACAGCGTTCAGATTTAAATTAGCCATATTACCAGAAACGGAGATTTTGAAGATTAATGAATATTTGTTTGAAATTTGAATCAAATTAGTTCCAAAATGATCGAAATGAGACTGTATATTTACCAATCACAGGTTTAAGAAAAAATTACCACAAATTTAGAGAAGATTTTAATGAATTTTAACAAAATCTCGTAAATCAGGGTAGAATGAAGAATATGAGCTTAAAACTGAAAAATACTGTAAAATAGAAACAGGATTTCTCCAAATGGAAGAGATCTAATAATCAATAGATTGATTATCAGGCTTTGATACCAATTATTGGAACCCAGATCCTTTTCTATTAAGTAATCAACAGATCAAAAGTGAAAGTATGAGCGGAAGCTGTAAGATCTACGATTAACAGTACGATTAGTAAGAACAACATAGGAAGAACAATCGTAATTGATATTCAATGATTCACAACAGTGTGCACAAAACAATAGTTCTCTATATAGTATTTTCAATCGGTAACAATTACAATCTTTAAAAGAACTATTTATACGAATAAAATCAATGAAAGTCAACTACATAGCCTATTACAATGAGACACGTAAGCAAGGGAGTAGAAAACTGAGAGACACACGGATGGTTTGCTTGCCACGTCATCTGATGCATATTAGACGCTCAATTCTGTTTCATACTTCACCAAAATGAGGTCTAACATATGGCTATGCAGATCTCTCTCGTTAATCCTAAATAAGCCTCTTAAATGTTTTCCACTATTGAATTGCATCTATTTTACTTGTTCATGCTCACTAGGATTTTTGGCCTAACACTTGTTTGGTGTCGACATGTATCTCACGTCCTAGTGGCGTGACCTCTATGAAGGTTTGATCGACTTGTAGAGTGAGCTTGGGGAATCTTTACGGCACAATTTAGTTGGCTAAACTTTTGATTGTTGGGATGACACCCGATTGTAATCTAGTTTTTTAGGATTAAATTAAGAGGTTGTTAACCTCAAACCAACTTCTTAACAAAGTGTATTTAACTGGTGTGTTTTGTTCCCTTTTTGGTCAAGCTCATATTTTGATATTTAGATACCGTATTTCCCTTTTTCCGGAAATTTTTGTTATCCTTATTTTTGGGGTGTTTCAAGTTGGTATCAGAGCTTTAGTTTAAGTGAACTAGGTATGAACCTAGATGCCTAGACTTAAGCTGTGAAATCGTAGCGACTAAATCTTTAGTTTTGTGTAGAAGTGTTAGGGTTGTGACAGTGTTAGGGTTTATGGAAATGCATTAATTGAGACTTGTAATGATGGTGACGAGAATTCTTATGTGTAATATATTCATAATCTCATTTGGTCCATGCTATTGTGAATATATTGATACATGAGCATGCTTGAATAATTATTATTATGATGATTAATGAATGTAGTATTACGTTACAACCGTTTATCTTATAAGGATTAACCGGTATGATCTTTATCATTTGTGTACAATTCACCATGGTAAATACTCAGAGTCGACAGGACACCCAAGGAGAGGGAAACAATGTAAGCGAGATGGCTCATGGATCTTCAAGACCTCTAGGTCAAGCCACTAACACCCAAGAGCCCCCAATTCCGCCTATGCTACGGGGCATCATAGATGTGGTACCACAAATAAATCTACCACAAGATCCTCCAGTAATGCAAGAGGTGGACCCTCAGTCTGTGATGATCGTCGGTATCTTTTAAAGCCATAGACTCGGCAATGGATCGACGAGATGAATTTAATGAAAATCCTAGAGGATCGAGATGTTAGCAACCGTAGACACGAGGTCGTTGCAGATAATGTTGCGGGTGGCTCGGGTGGTGTGGTACAAGTTGTTGGCACCGAAGAACAAAGGGTGGTAGAAGTGAAGCAGGCAGAAAGAGTGTGCTCGTACAAGACCTTCCTTAGTACCAAACCCCCAAAGTTTTCTAGAACCACCGATTCGGTCATTTGCATGAACCGGATCCAATAGATCGAACCGGCCTTTGACTCATGTGATTGTGGAGAGCAACAAAAAGTGAAATATGCTTCTCAGATGCTAAGGGGCCAAGCCCTTAGATGGTGGAATGTCACAAAATCCTTCTTCGAGTTGTTGTCATCCCACTTCTCACGTGGGAAGTACTGCAATGAAAGAGACATGAACCGTATTGAGAATGAGTTCCGGCCTCTGAAGAAAGGGAATAAAACTGTAGCCGAATATTCCCAATTGTTTATGGAAAAGCTTGATCTAGTGGGACATTTGGCCTCCGATGAGAAGTCTAAAGTCAAAGCATTCTTGAAGGGGCTACCGGCGGAAATGAAAATGACGGTACGGAATTCCAAAATGGCAACCCTACAAGAAGCGATGGAAGAAGCCCAACTGACAGAGGATGATCTTGCTCAAGGAAAAGAAGAGAGAGCAGCGGCGGGAGAAAAGAGAAAATGGGAAGGGTCAACAGGACCCGTGAAACATATCAAGTCTTTTTCTAGTGGGAAATGTTCAGACTCGCGCTAAGAGTTGAGATGGTGCAACAAGTGCAAAAATAGGCACCATGGCGCATGCAACCCTAGAGCCAACTCAAGTTCGATTGGGTGCTTTAATTGTGGAAAGAAAGACAACATGAGCCGGGATTGCCCCATCCGAGGGGAGGTTTGCTTTGAGTTTCGCGAGCCGGGGCACGTCAGGAAAGAGTGCCCAAAGCTGATGGGTAGTAGTCGTGGAGCTTCAGAAGGAAGCACATTCAGGAAAGAGAATCCGCCAAAGGCGCCAAGCCGAGCCTTTCAGATGACCGTTGAGGAGGCGAAGGAGACTGCCGAAGTGGTATCGGGTACGTTTCCAGTCAATTCCTTGCCTGCGCAAGTCTTGTTTGATTCAGTTGCTAACTACTCTTTTGTATCCACTACTTTCTGCAAGCACTTTGCTCTTCCCGTTATTTCACTACTTGATGCTTTAGTAATAGAAGTAGCGAGCGGTGAGCAAGTCCTAGTACGGACATGTTATGAGAATTGCACACTAGAAATTTATGGGAAACAGTTTTTGGTGACTGTGATTCCTATGTCCATGGGTGGGTTCGATGTAGTAGTAGGCATGGATTGGTTATTCCAGAATCAAGCAGAAATAATTTTTTCCAAAAAGATGATACGAGTACCTTTATCGGATGGAGAGACGGTGACCATCTATGGAGAAGGGAGAAACTACTCCAATTATTTCTATGATCAAGGCGCGTAAGTATTTGTCCAAAGGATGTTTCTCATACTTGGCGTACGTCCTAGATGCAAGGCTGGAGAAAAAGAAGTTGGAATATGTCGATGTGGTTCGGGAATACCCAGATGTCTTTCCGGATGACCTACCCAGATGTCACACCCCGCTAAAGCGGAAACACGAGATGTCACAGCTCGTAGTAGCAAGGCACAATGTATAGATTAAACAACCACCATAGCATATCTACAATTAAACAAAAATACAAGTTTGGTACAACATTTGTCCATCGTTACGATTACAATATTTAAAAATGAAATTTTAAATAAAACGTTGCGGGGTCTTGAAAGTAAATATGCAAATTGATGGCACACGCATGCATCCCCCTACTATCTTTACTTGCGTTCACCTGAAAAGCATGGAGTTTAAACGGTCAACTATTGTCATAGTTGGTGAGATCACAGGTTTTAGATAATATGTGACAACTGTCAAAATTCGAGCTTTCAGGTTAGCTTCTATTAAGTTTATTAGTGTTTATATAGTTTAATTTTAAGAATAGGAGTTAGTTGGTTTAGAATGGCCGAAAAATCTCTAGCATTTCCGGTCGTCGTTTAAAATGTCCGGTTCCGACCCGTAACTGTCTGCAACGTCCAATACAGTGCCAAATGCTCTAATTTATACCCAATTTATATAAAATATATAGTTTTATTATTTTTATTATAAAACTTTTATTTTTATTAGAAACTAACCAAAATGGGCTAACAAAGTTGAGAAAAAGGCCAAAATTGATAAATTGGACTTCAAATCTTACATTTTGAGCTTAAAATAAAGTTTTTAAGGAAATATTTTTGGGGTTTGGGTGGGGCCCTCTAATCCACATATAAAACTTATTTTTTTGTATTTTCCTCTATTTGCAACATTCAAAATTCAAATCTCTCTCTCTCTAGAACTAAAGAGCCATAATCACTTCTCTCTTCTTCCTCTCTTTCTCTACAAAAACTCCAGCCATTTCTTTCATCAAAAACTCATCTTAGTACAAGAACATTGAAGATATACAAAACTTCATCTTCTTCAGTTTCAAATCATTTTTTTGGGTGAAAAACCTACTTTTCTTGCATTATAAGCATTCTTCTTCTAAACCTTTGAATTTTCTGAGTTTATGGAGAGATTACACACCAAAAACATGTAAAAAAGTACATATAATGGTGGTAATCTATGACCCAAACAATAAAACTCAAGAAAATGGGTAAAAATCATGAATTTATGTGTTTTTGAACAAAGATGGTGATTTTTGGTGCTGACAGATTCTTTGCATGTGCGTAAATCGTCCATTTCTTGCAAATAATATGTTCAAAAATCATGAATCTTCTTTCTACAAGTTTATTTAGTAATTTGGGGTTCTAATCAAAGTGGTCTCACTCAAAAACATTGAGTTTGACCCCCCAAATGTTCATAACAAATCATGTGTGCAACTGCAAGTTCAACAGTAGGAAAACCCTACTTTGAACGACCATAACTATTTGAATGTTCTTCCAAATCACTTGATTTTTTTTCTGGAAGTTAATTTAACAAGTTACCTTTCAAATGCCACTGATTTCATTAAAAAATATGGTGATTTGAGGTTCCAAATAATTGGAACAAAATGAGTGTGCAAACTGTCAACCAATGACAGATTTGTGTATGCATGTTCAAATGGCCATATCCCTTTCAAAACTCAATGAAAAAGGATGATTTTTCTTTTTAGAGTTAGTTTTATGAGTTATATTCAGTTTGCAAGTGGAATCACTTAAAAATATGGAGTTTTGACCCTTCAAACCCTTAAAAGACTTTAGGTGTGCAATCTGTGAAACCACCAGCAGCTAAACTCTAGTTTGTGTGTTAGTATCTCATTTGTTATTTGTCTTTAATGCATGATTATTCTTCTAGAGCTTTCTTTTATGAGTTAGGATTCATATGAATCCAGTTTCATTCAAAAATATGAAGTTTTGGAGCATTAACCAATTTATTAAAGTTAAGTGTGCAATCTGTCAGCTAATGACATAATTGTGCATGCAACTTTGTAGTGCCATATCTCCTTCATAAATTCTTCAAAATCAGTGATTCTTGGCTAAAAAGTTTCCTTTATGAGTTATGATTCCAATCCAACTGGAAATTCTAGAAAACACTGAGTAGAACTCCTCAAATGAGTGATTTACTAACATGGTGTAATCTGCCATACCTGTTGTGACCCTTTGCATTGCATAAATTATTTGAATCATTTTTACATGTCCAAAATGCCTTAAATTTGGTCCAAATGACCATAACCAATTACCATATCACATATAAAAATATGGAAAACTATGTCATTTTGGAAGTCTCTACATTTTGAACATTTTGAGTACTAAAATTTTCTGTCCAGAAGTGAAATTCTGGAATTTCTTGATTTTAACAATTATTGATCATTTCATGGTTTATAACACAATTTACGGTATAAATTACTATATTAACGAGCATAGGTGCATATTGTATAATTGGACTATAGACAATCAAGTTGGATGCATGTGGACATTTGTAAACTTAAGATTTATTCACCTCCATAAGTAGTTTTAGATCCATAAGTGATGGGTTTTGGGCATTTCTCTTTGTTAGGGAATCGGTAGGCCTTTGGGTGAGGATCATTTCGTGCTTCGGAGTAGCGGATCTTTGCACAAATGTGAGTATTCACGGCCCCTCTTTTAAATGTTTATTGCGTTTTGGGGTGTAAAGTATGTCGATTTAAAAGAAAGTGAATTGATTTATATGATTGAATGAAAATTATATAAATTGTTATGATGAACAAATTGATACTTTACAAATGATATGTTATGTTGAGTTATGCGAAGTCCCCGTGTTACACTACTATTTAACTCTGTTTATTTGAGCCGATGATATTTGTGGATAGCGCTATTTGGTTGACATACCCACCTAACTGTCAAGTAGGGGTGCACTTTATCAATTAAGAATGCTCTACACATGTGGATTTTAGGTCCACCGCTGAGGTAGTTCGTGGGGCGTAGAATGTCGTTTAGGCTTAGTAGTGGCTCAATAATTAAATATCATGTGTAAAAGTAATTTGCATATTTGCTCATAAGAAAAATTGAAATGTTTAATATCGATGCGAACATCCGTTTCGCTATGTTTATACCTTGCATATAAAATATTTTTTGTGCATTCGAAAACCCGTGAACTCGCCAACTCTTTGTAGTTGACCCTTCCGTTTTATCAAGCTTTACAGGAAAATAGAGGTAACTGATCAACGGTAACTTATTTTGTGGAACACCAATCAAGATTTTATATGTATCATTTATTTCGAGGTAATTTGTTTGTTAAGACAAAGTTGTCGAATTATAAACTTTTAAACTGTAAACGTTGATGTTTTATTTATGAATGTATGGTTGGTGTTTATATTCCTACTGCTGTGAACTTGAACTGTCTTACCTCGTGTTTCCGCTTTAGCGGGGTGTGACAGACTTGGTATCAGAGCCTTAGGTTATAGAGAACACCGGGTTTCTAATAAAAACCATGCACTATAACCAAAATTTTATTTTCTTAGATGAAGTTAAAAATTTAAAAACCTACTACTAGTATAACTACAATAAGCATCGTTCTAACATATTATAATTAGGCAAATCCTGATCACCTATGTCTAAATATGGTATGAGTAAGAAGAGACTTGGACTAGGTATACTAAAAATTAGCATAGATCGGGAAAACTTCTTATTTAAAAAAAAAACAGCGTGAGTTCGCATGAGTATTATAAGATGTTTCTAACATTTATAAAATCTTTCTTTATTTTTTTTTATTTCCACAGTATCATGTCATCGTCCGAAAATTCCCCAGATGAGTCTGGTTATGTCACTGGTCAAGTTAGGAGGACTGACCCGACCCACGAAGAATACGACCCTTCCGAGCACAGTCACGACGAGGATACTGCTGATTCCTCTGCTCGATCACTCCCTATTATGCTTGTACCTTCACCTACTGGCGAGGGTACATCGCGAGGACCAAGGACAATCAGAACCGCTCGAAAGCGCGTTCTCCCTGTTAGAAGAGTAACTTTCACGGTTCCTTCCGTACCTTCGGAAGAACCATCCCAATCGTGATCCAGGTCGCGAAGTGTGACTCCTCCTCCACCCGCAGTTGGAGTACCTGTGCCCCGGCCACAAGGAATGACTGCAGCTGAGAACTATTGGGTCTCGGGTATGGCCAACGAGGTACATACTCATCGGCTGAGGTTGGACCATTTACGGCAGTCCATAGACGGTATTTTTACAACCCTGTACTCACAGGATGAGATTACTGGTAGAATCATGGAGATCACCTCTGAGTCTAGGAGGGCGATTAGGAGGCTGTACACATGTTTGGCTTGGGCATTAGGAGCGTTGATGGTGTTTCTAGGAGTCTTGGTTTGAGTATTGATGCATTAAGAGACTTCTGTTTTTATGAATCTTTTGGATGACAACGGTTATATTTTTTTTGAGGCTTGTAGCCTAGATTTTAAGTTTAAACACTTTATTGTTTCGTTGATATTGTAATTTGAATGTTTTTTTTATGTTAAATTTATATGGTTTATATTGGAGTTATGCATGATAATTATTACCGCATAATTGTTCCTGTATGAGTTTATTTGATTATTGTTGAATGAATGTTATAAGATACGCATAACTTAGTATGTAGACTATATGTGACCCTAGTATTAGAATCTGACCAAGACTCTATTAGAAATGGTGTTTTAGAACAATGCCTCCAAGGAGAGAGAACCCAGAAGTTGCACGACTGGTATCCGAACAACTCATGGCTGCACTTCCAAACATTGTTAGCCAAGTAGTAGCTGGCCTAAATTCTAATCAAAATAACAATCATGGACCGGGAGATACAGAATGTACATATAAATATTTCAGGGGTTGTAACCCTAAAGAATTCCACGGAACTGAAGGAGCCATCGGTTTACTGACCTGGTTAGAAAGCATGGAGTCTGTTCTCCACATTAGCAAGTGTACAGAAGGAAGGAAAGTAGAGTATGATGCTTGTCTTTTACAAGGGCGAGCATTAACTTGGTGGAACACTCAAGTACAGACACGAGGGAGGGAAGCAGCAAACAATCTTACATGGGAAGACTTTAAAAGAATGCTGAAGGAAGAATATTGTCCGAGAAGTGAAATTCAGAAATTAGAAGCAGAATGTGGAACCATGAAATGAAAGGAAACGACGTTGATACTTATACTTCCCGTTTCCATGAATTGACCAAGCTAGTACCACATTTGGTAACACCTGAGGAGAATAGAGTTGACCGATATGTATGGGGTTTGTCTCCGGAAATTAGAGGGGACGTTACTTCAGCTGATCCAAAGACACTTCAAGCAGCAGTAAACGTAGCAACACGACTCACCAACAATGTGAACCGTACAGGGACGTTTGCAACCAACAAGGCATTGGGAAAGAGAAAGGTGGATGAACCTGCAAGAAGACAGTTTGGGAAGAAGTCGGGTAAGGATCAAAGAACATCAGGAAATTATGGTATTCAGGCATCGGCAATGGAGAAAGGAAAAGGGTCGTACCCGAAATGTGATAAATGTAATAATCATCATCAGGGAAGATGCATTACTTGTCTCAAGTGTAATAGGAAAGGCCATGCTGCAAAGGATTGTCGAATGGGTGAGAAGCGGGTGTATTATGAATGTGGAAGCCCGGATCACTTCAGGAATAAATGTCCAAAAAGGAATTGGAGGTCAGATGCCAGGCAAGCGCAACCAATAAACCAAGGAAACCAAGGAGGACTGGCTAGAGGTCGAGTGTTCGAGATTGGAGCTGAAGAAGCAAGGCAGAATCCAGATGTCGTTACAGGTACATTTCTCCTGAATAATCATGATGCATCTATACTATTTGATTCTGGAGCAGATAGGAGTTTTGTGTCATTAGATTTTAGACCAAAGATAAATCTAAGGCCTCAAAAGTTGAAAGAATCATACGTAATTGAATATGCCAACGGTCAAGAGTGTAGGGTCAATGTTGTAATAATGAACTGCACTATAAATTTGGCTAGTAGGGATTTCCGTATAGATTTAATCCCGATTAAACTAGGAAGTTTTGACGTGGTTGTGGGCATGGATTGGTTATCCAAAAACCAAGCCGAAATTTGTTGCTCCGAAAAGATTGTACGAATTCCGTTACTAGAAGAGGGAAAACTCGAAGTACACGGAGAGAAACCCAGGAGGGGTATTAAAGTAGTGACATGTATGAAGATGCGAAAGTATTTGAGAAAGGATTGCATTGCTTTTCTACCTCACATCAAGGATAAGAAGGCTGAAGAAAAACACGTTCAAGATATTCCTATAGTTCGTAATTTTCCTGAGGTATTCCCGGACGAATTGCCTGGAGTACCCCCACCAAGACAAGTGGAGTTTCACATAGAATTAATTCCTAGAGCCGCGCCAGTCGCGAAAGCACCATATCGATTAGCACCATCAGAGATGCAAGAGCTGTCGGAACAACTTCAGGAATTTCTCGACAAAGGATTTATCAGACCTAGCTCTTCACCTTGGGGAGCCCCAATTTTATTTGTTAAGAATAAAGATGGATCTTTTCGAATGTGTAGGGAACTCAACAAGTTGACAATTAAGAACCGATACCCCCTTCCCCGGATTGATGATTTGTTTGACCAACTTCAAGGTGCAATGTACTTATCGAAGATCGATCTTAGGTCTGGATATCATCAAATGAGAGTGCGAGAAGAAGATATCCCCAAGACAGCCTTTAGGACTCGATACGGTCACTACGAGTTCCTAGTCATGCCATTTGGTCTAACAAACGCACCGGCAGTCTTCATGGATTTGATGAATAGAGTATGTCGACCATACCTAGACAAATTCGTGATCGTGTTTATAGATCATATACTCATTTATTCTCGAGAAAAAAGGAGCATGAGCAACAATTGAAGTTGATATTGGAATTGCTCAGAAACGAAAGGTTGTACGCGAAATTCTCTAAATTTGAATTCTGGATTCGTGAGGTACACTTTCTTGGCCATGTGGTGAATGAAAAGGGAACCCAAGTTGATCCAGCTAAGATTGAGGCCATTAAGAAATGGGAAGGTTATTACCGAGATCCGACCGAGATCCGCCAAATTCTGGGATTGGCAGGTTATTACCGACGATTTATCGAGAATTTCTCTAAGATCGCGCAACCACTAACAACTCTAACACAAAAAGATAAAAAGTTTATTTGGGGAGAGAAACAAGAAGAAGCCTTCCAGACACTCAAACACAAGTTATGCAACGTACCGATTCTAGCTCTACCCGAAGGAGTAGATAACTTCGTAGTTTACTGTGATGCTTCATATCAGGGAATGGGCTGTGTGTTAATGCAAAAAGACAAGGTTATTGCATACGCATCAAGACAACTAAAGATTCACGAGAAGAATTATACTACTAATGATTTGGAGCTAGGAGCGGTGGTGTTCGCACTCAAGATCTGGAGATATGATCTCTACGGTACTAGGTGTACTATATTCACAGATCACAAGAGCCTTCAACATATTCTTGACCAGAAAATGTTAAACATGAGGCAAAGAAGATGGGCTGAACTACTTAGTGACTACGACTGTAAAATAAAGTACCATCCAGGAAAAGCTAATGTGGTAGCCGACGCGTTAAGCCGAAAGGAAAGAGTAAAACCAACAAGAGCACGTGCTATGCGAATGATGGTCCAGACGACTTTAAAAGAAGAGAATTTGAAGAATGAAACCTTGAAGCACCTAGAGAAGGAATTTGAAATGCAGACAGATGGGGTACATTACTTTAAGAATAAGGTATGGGTCCCGAAAGTTGGTGATCTACGATCAATCATTTTAGACGAAGCCCATCGATCCAGATATTCGATTCACCCAGGGGCAGATAAAATGTATAAGGATTTGAAGGAGTATTATTGGTGGCCGGGAATGAAGAAAGATATTTCCGTGTTCGTAAGCAATTGCCTGACTTGTGCTAAGGTAAAGGCCGAACATCAGAAACCATCTGGTTTACTTCAACAACCCGAAATACCACAATGGAAATGGGGGCAAATAACAATGGATTTCGTGACTAAGCTACCCAGAACTGGAAAAGGGCACGATGATATATGGGTTATAGTAGATCGACTTACCAAATCGGCTCATTTCATTCCCATTAGCGAAGATTTCAGCATGGGAAGGTGTGCACAAATCTACATTAATGAAATAGTTACACGTCATGGTGTGCCTATTTCCATTATATCGGACAGAGATACACGATTTATATCGCGATTTTGGCAATCACTTCAAAAAGCTTTGGGTACGCGTTTAGATTATATCACTGCCTATCATACTCAAACAGATGGTCAATCGGAAAGAACTATTCAAACGTTAGAGGATATGTTGCGTGCATGTGCAATAGATATGTTGCGTGCATGTGCAATTCTCTTCTTTCTGACTATCTCTTGCTGTCTTGAGTCTTTCTTTGATGGTCGAGATCTTATCAGTGGTTTCCTGAATAATATCGGGTGTTGTCAACTGTCTATCTCCGATTTCTACCCAGCTAAGCGGTGATCTGCACTTACGTCCGTATAGAGCTTCGTATGGTGCACATGCACGCAAAATCTATTGCACATGCACGCAACATATCCTCTAACGTTTGAATAGTTCTTTCTGATTGACCATCTGTTTGAGGATGATAGGTAGTGCTATAATCCAAACGCGTACCCAAATCCTTTTGAAGAGATTGCCAAAATCGCGATGTAAATCGTGTGTCTTTGTCCGAAATAATGGAAATAGGCACACCATGACGTGTAACTATTTCATTAATGTAGATTTGTGGATGCCTTTCCATGCTGAGATCTTCGCGGATGGGAATGAAATGAGCCGATTTGGTAAGTCGATCTACTATAACCCATATAGTATCATCCCGTTTTCCAGTTCTGGGTAGCTTAGTCACGAAATTCATTGTTATTTGTTCCCATTTCCACTATGGTATTTCAGGTTGTTGAAGTAAACCAAATGGTTTCTGATGTTCAGCCTTTACCTGAGCACAAGTCAGGCACTTGCTTACGAACACGGCAATATCTTTCTTCATTCCCGGCCACCAATAATACTCCTTCAAATCTTTATACATTTTATCTGCCCCTAGGTGAATCGAATATCTGGATCGATGGGCTTCGTCCAAATTGATTGATCGTAGATCACCAAATTTCGGTACCCATACTTTATTCTTAATGTAATATACCCAATCTGTTTGCATTTCAAATTCCTTCTCTAGGTGTTGCAAGGTTTCATTCTTTAAATTCTCTTCTTTCAAAGCTTCACCTTGTGCTTCCAGTATTTGAGTTTTTAAACTCGTCTGGACCATCACTCCTATAGCACGCGCTCTTGCTGGTTTTACTCTTTCCTTTTGGCTTAACGCATAGGCTACCACATTAGCTTTGCCTGGATGGTACTTTATTTCACAGTCGTAGTCACTAAGTAGTTCAACCCATCTTCTTTGCCTCATGTTTAACATTTTCTGGTCAAGAATATGTTGAAGGCTCTTGTGATCTGTGAAGATAGTACACTTAGTACCGTAGAGATAATGTCTCCAGATCTTGAGTGCGAATACCACCGCTCCTAGCTCCATATCATGAGTAGTGTAATTCTTCTCGTGAATCTTCAGTTGTCTTGATGCGTATGCAATAACCTTGTCTTTTTGCATTAACACGCAGCCCATTCCCTGATGTGAAGCATCACAGTAGACTACGAAGTTATCTACTCCTTCCGGTAGAGCCAAAATCGGTGCGTTGCATAACTTGTGTTTGAGTGTCTGGAAGGCTTCTTCTTGTTTTTCTCCCCAAATAAACTTTTTATCTTTTTGGGTTAGAGTTGTTAGTGGTTGTGCAATTTTAGAGAAATTCTCGATGAATCGCCTGTAATAACCTGCCAATCCCAGAAATTGGCGGATCTCCGTTGGTGTGTTTGGGGCTTCCAATTTCTTAATGGCTTCAATCTTAGCTGGATCAACTTGGATTCCTTTTTCATTCACCACGTGGCCAAGAAAGTGCACTTCATGAATCTAAAATTCGCATTTAGAGAATTTGGCGTACAACTTTTCGTTTCTGAGCAATTCCAGTATTAGTTTCAAATGTTGTTCATGCTCCTTTTTGTCTCGAGAATAAATAAGTATACCGTCTATAAACACAATCACGAACTTGTCGAGTTACGGTCGACATACTCTATTCATCAAATCCATGAAAATTGCTAGTGCGTTTGTTAGACCAAATGGCATGACTAGGAACTCGTAGTGACCGTATCGAGTCCTAAAGGCTGTCTTGGGGATATCTTCTTCTCGCACTCTCATTTGATGATATCCAGACCTGAGATCGATCTTCGAGAAGTACGTTGCACCTTGAAGTTGGTCGAACAGATCATCAATCCGGGGAAGGGGGTATCGGTTCTTAATAGTCAACTTGTTGAGTTCCCTGTAATCGATACACATTCGAAAAGATCCATCTTTCTTCTTAACAAATAAAATCGGGGCTCCCCAAGGTGAAGAGCTAGGTCTGATGAATCCTTTTTCGAGTAATTCCTGAAGTTGTTCCGACAGTTCTTGCATCTCTGATGGTGCTAACCGATATGGTGCTTTCGCCACTGGCACGGCTCCAGGAATTAATTCTATGTGGAACTCTACTTGTCTTTCCGGGGGTAACCCGGGTAATTCATCTGGGAATACTTCAGGAAAATCTCGTACTATCGGAAGATCTTGAATGCGCTTCTCTTTGTTCTTTTTATCTACCACATGAGCCAAAAATGCAATGCCGTCCTTTCTCAAATATTTACGCATCTTCATACACGTCACCATTTTAATATTCCTTCTTGGCTTCTCTCCATGTACTTCTAGCATTCCTCCTTCGGATAGTGGAATTCGAACGATCTTCTAGGAAGGACATATTTCAGCTTGGTTTTTGGATAACCAATCCATGCCCACAACTATGTCAAAACTTCCTAGTTTAATTGGGATTAAATCTAAACGGAAATCCCTACTAACCAAGTTTATAGTGCAGTTCATTAATACATCGTTGACCCTACATTCTTGACCGTTGGCATATTCAATGACATATATTTCCTTCAACCTTTGAGGTCTTAGATTTATCTTTGCTTTAAAATCTAATGACACAAAACTCCTATCTGCTCCAGAATCAAATAGTACAGATGCATGATGATAGTTTAGAGCGCCTTTTCCATGCGCCATAAGTGGCCTAAAAGGCCGCCCGGCGGTCTGGATGGTCTCTTTTTTCCCGATTTTAGCTGCACCTTTCATCCCCTTTGATCTATAATTCATTCTTCTAATAAAACTTCACTTAGCAACATAAAATCCAGCCGAATCCATTCCAAAATTCGCCAAACTAAGAAATCAAATTTTCAATTATATTATACTCGAGTTTTATATAATCTTACAAATTTCCGGGTGTTACATATATATATATATATGTTGTAGTTTATGATTTTGGAATCCATCTTCAAGTTTCCTTTCTATTTTTGCATGCAACCTACCATCTTCATTTCCTCTCTTTGATTTCTTTGCATACTTTCATTTCTTTCTTTCTTTGCTAAAACCCACGAAGTCCACAGAAATCAACCGCAAGGATCTTAAGTTGTGTTCTACACATCCGATTGTAATTATGTATTAGTATAAGACTTGATCAATCTGTTGTGGTTGTTTTATAGAATTTTTATTTGAGGAACTTTAAGTATCGAATTATAGGAAGTGATTTATCCTTCAATTGATGTAATATTGAATATTTTAAATTAGTCGCTCTTTCCAAATTTGAGGGTGTTACAAGTTGGTATCAGAGTATAAGTTTGAGAGATTTAGGTATGGAATTTAGATGCCTAGACTCAAACTAGCGTATTATTAAGTGATCGAATTTGAGATTTCACACTAAGACACTTTAAGATATGATGTTTTAAGGTTAATAGATGTACTAGAATCGAGGGTCATGATGATGGTAACAACGATCCGCATGCGAGATAAATTTGTATTATCATTCGGCTGGTGATAATATTTATTTACAGTTACGTGTGTTTGCTTGAGACGCATTGCCGTGATGATCGATGGGGTAGTGAATGAATTATGATGGCAGTGACCATTGAAAGATTTGATGATTGTAGCAAGGTCACTTCGTGTGACACATAAGTACGGTGATTACCTTAAACCGACCATTCTAGGTTAAGGTTAATGGTTAGTTATTAACCATAAACTTGTTGAAATTCTAGGTTAAGGTTAATGGTTAGTTAAGGTGAAATTCCTAAGTCGATGGATTTAGTTGTGGGTAAAGGTATTAAGATATGAAGCTTCCCAATGTTAGTCTCGTGGTAGACTTGGTAAGTATGGTTTTAAGACGTCGGGTCCCAACCGGATGCATGCACGACTCTTATTTTAGAAAACAATTTGCAAAATTATTTTGGGTTTATCAAAAGAGTTATATCTTCCAAGTTATTATTTGGAAAATGTTATGGGGCACACTTAAGAGTGTAGTCATGTCTTGAAAAATTTACTAAATCGTTTTAGTTGCATGATAAATGTATTCGTGTTTACTAAGAAGTTTGTTTCGTATTGTTTACTAGAATTGCAAAGTTTGAAATCTATGGCTTAAGAGAGATTAAATTCGAAACTAACAGAAACTGTTCCATTTGCTTCCCGAGAAAGGTACAAATATCGTTTTACGAAATTTTGGGAAATTATTTGGTGTAGGTGAGTTTTGGGTCCCGTTGAAATGCATGAACTACCGTACCTCCTACGGTTGTTTACAAGTTTCATTGAAATTTTGGGTGCGTAATGTTCATGTTTCAATTTATAAAATTTTGGGATTTCCTTTGAGTTCCGTCGTTGTCGTTTTTGCGTTTGGGAGTTTATTAAGGTTCTTTTCACATCATTAATTTTGGGCATAAAGAGTTTGATGTCGCTGAATTATAAAATTACCCTCATCGTCATTTTAATTTTCATGAGAATCATTCACTGCATAGAGTTGCATACATATTAATTATATTCTTTTTATATTGCATAGCCAACGTTCTAGAAAAATGCAAACATAATGTTACTTGATTTTAAGTTGGAAATCTAAATCAAATTGGCTTCTTGGTGTGATCAAAGTGCATGCATTTACTGTTTACAAATTTTGGGAAAATAAATCCATGCATGCTATACTTACTGAGGGGTTTTACTCCACGTCGTTTTACGATCAAAAGTGAGATTTTGAAGGATTTGGTATAAATAATTGGTTGCACACTTAAATGCATGAATTACTTGCATACTCCAGATCAATAAATATGTGTCAAAATTTTTATCCTCCATTTTAAAAGTTCACTAATTGTAATTTTCACTGCAGTCATTATTAGTTTAAATAATGATCACATAACTTTAATTGGTTTTGTATATGGACTTTGAATTCACTTTTCACGATTACCTGTTATGGTAAAAGTATTTAAGTATGCGTAAATGGATTTTAAAGATTTTCTTTTGTTGAATCTTTGATAAATGAAATTGGCATAATTGTTCAATATGATAATTGTAAACCTTGAACTCATTAGGGAACTTTGGATGTAAGAGCTACTTTTGTGTTGAGCATTTCAAATGAGTTACAGATGAGTCTCCCTGAGATTAAGTAGCTAATGTCGGACTTGCGGTAAGTTCTCTAGAATATTATACAATAATCCTTAAGTTTCTTAAGACGCAAGTTTGCGACCATGTTAGATGTTATCCTGGCTAGATGAGGACCTTGTCAAGAGGAAACATTTTATTAGACCTCATGGTAATTCGACTTGTGAGTTTTTAGTGAAGAAACATCTCATGTAGAAGTCATAGATCCCTTGATAGCTTGTGATCAAGTTGGGTTTTCTTGGAAAGTTCTAAGGATGGACCTGTATAATTTTGATGGGATATCTTGTTTGAGTTATGGTTTAAGTTTACTGGTGAAACATTTACTATTTTCCTTGTTGAGAAATGTCGGTGATGGTAGAATGTTCCTAAGGATTTCTGAAGTTGAGAGATATGTGAATGGTTGTTCATTGAGTTAGTTGCTCGTATGCTTTTTGTATCGGAATTTAAATATTAACGTTATGATGAATGGCAATCATAGTTTGTTAGATAGGAGATTCAAGGAATTGGTCGAAATGGATGTAATGATCTAGAGTTCTAGTAGAGCAAGTGCACTTTTAGGACTACAGTTTGAACGACCGATGGATATAAGAACTTTTGAGTTATTGGACTTTCGGGTCATTTCGAGTTAGTTACGCAATGATCCTCTAGCATCATCAACCTTTGAGTTCGAATTTTTATGGAATTGTTTGCCTCGTAGCGTATTTGGCTTGGTGTCAACTTGGGTGTTCCTGAGGTCAAATATCATTGGAGTAATTGGAGTGCGTTTTTTGAATTCCATGAAGTGTTTGAAGGCTTTACGTGGTGAACTTGGGTAGAATAAATATTACTGAATAGTGATGAATGTTAATGATCAATTGAATTGACAGAGAATTTGAGAGTTCTTTGGAGATTGTTGAAATATCAGTTTAAGCTTATGATTAAGAGCTTTGTCATGAACGTGGCAATAGATTCTACATAGTTTCGATTTGGAAGAGATTTGATAGTCGACTTAAGTTGTTAATACAACATTGGAACCGGTTATTTTTTACACGCTATGATCCACCTAAGGTTTGGAGACAACCGAGATCCTAGTGTTGGGAAGGTGATTTAGTTAATGTTCACCGTTCATTAGAGCATGTTAAGGTAACCTCATGAAAAAAGAACTTTTGTTTTTTGGTAAAGTTTTATCATTAAAGGTCTTCCTCGTAGGACTTCTTTTATCTAATTATGGGATGAATGGATGGCAAACCATCTGTCAGATTTATGTTCCAAGTTGTGTGACTTTTGAATCGTTGTCCATCCCCTTGTGGTACATGCGTTATGTAGAAAAGAGTTGTATGTTATCTTCGTCAGGAGAATTTTAGGTTGGCGTTCTATGGTCGGAGAAAACCCGAACTTGTAAGAATCAAACCATCTGTTATTTGTGGCATTGAATCTTGGATCGACATTAGATTTCGAGGATGAAATCATTCTAAGGTTGGGAGGATTGTAACACCCGGATTTTTAGTATCCATAATTTCATGTTTCGTATGTTTTCAACCTTAGTATAGTCAGTTAGAAATATCCTGGATGTTGATTGAGTCAGTTATCGTTTTTGGCAAAAATCAACTTTTGGTCGGAATTTGCATTGCTCGCGCCAGCATGTCTATTTTTGTCGCGCTCGCGAGCAAACTCCAAAAAGTGGGCAGAAGTTATCTCGCGCTCGCACACCTATTTTCCTCGCGCCCGCTAGCATCTGGCAGAAACCCTACAACCCCCATTAAATACGTTTTTTTCCTTTCTTTTCCTCATTTCTCTCATCTATTTCTTCCAAACTCATTTTCTCTTCTTTGGAGACGATTTATGGGAAGCATATCTCTCATTTCCAACCATCCAAAATGATAATGGAGTATCATCAAGTTTTGACCAAGTTGACCAAGTTTGGGGGTTTTTCCCTAAATCAAGTTTGTAAGTTATTCTAGCTCTTCTAAATCTTATTTCTTGTTAAAACCTTTCTGTTTAGTTCTCTGGAACGTTGTTCTTAAAGCTATTTTGGTATTTTAGAGTTTTGGCTATTTTGGAAGATTTTAGGTTTTTTATTAGGGTTTTCATGGATCTTATTGTTGGAAGTTGTTCTTGATATATTTAGGTTGCTTATGAACTAGAGATGATTTCTAGTGAAGAAATATCGCAGACCTAGACATTTTTCCATATGAAGCTTTTGGGGTAAAACCTAGATTTAGTCTAAATCTAGCAAGGTGAGTTCAACTTGCTTTGTGAAAACGGTGTACATGCCAAAAATGTCCATTTTGATATATTAACATGTTCTACTTGCTATTTGTCAAAGATTTGAGTATTTCGATAATATGCAATTATTTAGTATAAATGGTTTTTTAAATCTTACAAAGGTTATATTGGATTCTTGACGCATCGATATATAAAACACATTTTACGAGATGCCTCTATGTTTTATTTTATAAAATGATGATTATTTGGTGTCACTGGTATTTGGAGAATATTGGATTTATAAACCGTTTGGAAAATACATGTTATGGTATTATGAGATATTTTGGAAATACATGAATATGAGTGTATTTGGAAAATGATTCGTCTCAACTAACGTTTTGGTTAATTACAAACGTGTTGGCTTATAGAGAATTTGATCGGTTTTGACTAAAATGAGTCTCATGCACATTTGTCCGATTTGAATAATATTTTACATGCATTTAAGTGTGTTGGTCATTCGTTTTGGAGTCATATAAAATTTAGACTAGCCAATTATGGATTCATAGGCATAAGAGTCTGTTATTGGGGCATGTATACAGTCGACTTCTCAGTAGAGGTCTTATTAGATTTGCATTGTTGTTTAGCACGCAATCGGTTGTGCCACCCGTAATAGTCTGTCTTTATTTGGGCATGTGTACAATTGGCCATTGTACTGGAATTTGGTAGATGCCTTGGATTGCATTGTGAAATTTGCGTGTAATTCTCTGTGCCGCCCATAAGAAACTGTTTTATTTCTCGTGAAGGGTAGTCTAAGTTATTTTTTAAATTTTGGAAATTAACATTGTGGAATCTGCGTGTTATTTCTCGACTGTCCTTTCAGTCACTCGGAACTCGCATTATGGTCTGTGGATTTTGCGTGCGGTTCTTGAGGGAGGGCATGTGTACAACTGATCATCATACTGGAATTTGGTAGATGTCTTAGATTGCATATTTGCATTTATGAAATTTCCGTGTATTCCTTTGTGCCGCCCCGTAACATTAGTTTGTGGCCTACCTTCATGTCCCATCATAACAAATGGTAAATCGGGTCTCCCCGTCATCTTATGATGTTTTAGTTCTTTTCAAGGAAAGCGTGAGTTATTTGTTTATAAAATCCGGGTAAAGCTATATTTTCTAACTTTACGTTTATAGCTTTATCTATCATCGCGTGAGTATGGGGTTTGTTTGCACGTTAATCAAATATTCCCATTTTAAGCTTTCTACTAACGATATTTTGGTCTACAACTTTTGTTATGAAAACGTTGAATTTTGGGAAAAATGTTGCTTTTATGATGAAGTTATTTCATTTATGATTTATCTTTAATCAAACGAATCTGTTGATTTCAAATGAATTATAAATATGTTATAAAACTCTTAAGATCGCTAGGGCGTTAAGCCTAACCCTTTTTCTTTGTCGGCATGTGCATCAGATTATCGTTGAGGTTGGTACTAGCGACACGTGTGGATTTTTGAGTGCTAGAAAGTGGCACGATAAAGATTAGACTCTTGGTAATGTTTTCCACATTCGGAGATAGCGACTTTTTTAGGTTTAATAACACTAGATTCTAATTATGTCTTAGCATAAGACTTGATCAATCTGTTGTGGTTGTTTTATAGAATTGTTATTTGAGGAACATTAAGTATCGAATTATAGGAAGTGATTTATCCTTCAATTGATGTAATATTGAAAATTTTAAATTAGTCGCTCTTTCCAAATTTGAGGGTGTTACAAAAATGTTTCTAGCTGAAAGCAGTACAGAATGCCATGATGAGGGCATTTTCTCAAAAGCTCTTTACCTTTACCATGCATTAGGAACTGCTTCATTGTCCATTTGTTTAAAAGTGAAAATTTCATTTCTGGACTTAGCATTCCTCGTGGGTGGAAAGTATTTTTTTTAGAAACTTTTCCGCCATTTGGTTCCATGTAAATACAGAATCTAGTGCCAAAGAAGTGTACCATGCTCTTGCTCTATCCCTTAGTGAAAATGGAAAAAGTTTTAGTCTTAGAGCATCATCTGAAACATGTGGGATTAGAAAAGAGTCTGTGATTTCCACGAATGACCGTAGGTAAGAGTGTGGATTTGCCTATGGCAATCCAGCGAACTGGCCATTGGCTTGCAACATCCTAAACATTATTGGCTTTAAAGAAAAGTGGGTAGCACCAATATGTGGCCTACGTATTCCCGTATGTAACTGTGTTAGATTAGGAATAGCGTAAGATATAATGGCACCATCTCATGTATTTGCAAGACAATTTTTTTTTGTTCCTCATCATTACCTTGGTTTTCTGGTGGATTATTTCTTGGTTGATTATTTATTGGTGGAATAACTCTTGGCGGGTTATTCCTTGGCGGAATAACTCCATCATTTCTTGGAGGATTATTCCTTGGCGGAATAACTCCATCATTTCTTGGCAGATTATTCCTTGGTGGGATAATGCCGACATTTCTTGGTGGAATTACTCCTTGATTTCTAGGAATACCATCGTTAACATTGTTGTTAATAACTTCATTGTGCATAACATTATTAGCGGGGTTACCGTTAACATTATTATGAATAACTTCATTATTGGCACCATTGTTGGCAGGGATAATCCCAGGAATTTTCATTAAGATAGTTTAGAAACTCGTTGAAAGGAAATCCTTCTGCATTAATACCAACTCCATTGTTGTGAAAGTCTTGGTTGACGGGTCTTCCAATAACATAATTCGGAGCATTGGGTTGGTTGGTATTAATAAAAATTCCATCATCTTTGAAATCAATAAAATGAGGAAGTTCATTATTAATGGTGTGTTCATACAAGGTTTCTGCATTTCCTTTGGAACGGTTCTCAGTATCCGTAACATACTTTTCGTCAGACATCGTGGAAGAAGGCAAAGTTGGAGAACTTTGTTGGATTCTTTTACGTTATCTAAGACTTTGGTCGTTTCTGGAATTTGAGAATGATAACCGATGGGATAACCTTAGCATTAACTGATTTTGATCTTTTCTAAAAACGTGATAGAAAAATGAAACTTATAAAAATTCGTGTATTTCGAAGTTTTAAACTTTAGCTTATTGTCCCTAGTAGCGGCGCCAAAAACTTGTTGTAAAGATATCGCTACCTTTAAAAATCAATACAAAAAATATACCTCGGTGCAAGTGTACATCTCGGAATACTGTCGTATTGTAACAAGTAATAATGGTACAAAGTACCGGATATCGTTCCCACAGACACGATAGTTAAAGCTTGTAGCAGTAAAAAGCCGGTTTTTAACGGTTTGATTTTAGTGGGTGAACAAAAAGGCTTTTGTTGATTAACTAAAATTGTTTGGTTGGTTGGTAACTGAGAAAAATACTTATATAAAAACGAACCTGTGGTGTAAGGATAAATTGAGATGGAGATCGATAATTAGATAAAAAGATATTTTATGACGATAATTATTGTCTTAGAAGATTAACACTTTTTATAACCTCATTCAGATTAAGCCGCTTAAATACTAATAGTTAGTTGTCAGTTAACTTTAGAGGTACTTTTACGAAGTATAAAGATTCCAAATGTGACTAGTCGTAAACTATTGTTATAAAGTCGATACACCTTTTAAATCGTGTTATCCATCTCTTTAATCTTACTTTATTGCCTTACACCCCAAACTAAGGGTTTTAGCCTTCCATAAAAAAATGGGTTTTATAAAGTATTTTGACGATTCATATAAATGTAAATTAAGGAGATAATTAACTAAGAAAATAACTAAATTTAGACGTAATTAGAAGAGAAAAATTTAAATGACAAGGATATATAAAACAAGAACAAGTTTACCATTGGTAATCTTGAGGTATATATAAGAACTTAAATGAAAACGGAAATTATACGAAAGCATGTAACAAAAGCTTATTAAACGTAAACGTAGATAAGGACAAGTTTACCATTGGTAATCTTGAGTTAAACGTAAACGTAAAATAGGGACAAGTTTACCAATACCATTGGTAATCTTGAGTTAATATGCGTGGACAAATTTGCCATTGGCACTCTTGAGTTACGAAAAGTAAACGTGAATGATATGAAAGATTTAACGAAACAAATACTAAAGACTCTAAATTAAACAAACTAAAGGTCTTGAGATGTGGTTACGGAGAACTTGATGTTTCATGCAGAATAGGAGATCGAAAGTAGAGATGGTGATGGTCGACAAGAAATAAAAAGAGAGGTACTTAATGAACAAATCTTGATGGTTAAGACTTCCAATATCTAAACTTAAGATTTAAACGTAAATGGAGACAATGGTGATGAGAGCTTCGATGGTGGAGAGCAAAAAGGAAGAAAAACAAGATGAAAGTGAACTAGTGGGTTGGATGAATCCATGAACTTATTCTATATGTATAATGACATACTCCCACTTGTATTACAACTTACCAAAAAGGTGAAGAAAAAAGTGTTTTCCTTGGTACAAACATAACCTTCTGGAACTTTACTTCTACTTGTACTACTTGCAACAACTTTCTAACATGAGGCTAACTAAAAACGCTTTTTCCAAACGTTGTTTGGTTTAGAGCATATTTGGTCTCTCCATCGCTTCACTCCATACAAGATTGATGTCAAAAGAGAGATGCCTCTTTCCTTCCATCATGCTTCCTATTTATAGAAAAAGTAAGGCAACTTGGGCTTGGCGTATTGATTAAGCCATTTTCGGTTGGGCTTTCCACGCAAGAGTCGAAAATTACAAAATTAGCCCTAGTAAAACACAAGCTAAATTAAGTTTTTTAGAGCAACAAATTTTGACCCACAAAATAAAATTACAACAACAAAATATACCCACACAAGTTGTGGGTCTTCGGCTTTTTTTTCAGTGTTTTGATTTGGTCAACTTTTAGCTCTCACGCGCTTCCTTCTATCCTACCTGGACATATCATAAAAAGAAAACATGAACAATGGTACAAATTTTAGCAATTGGTGACCAATACATATTTATTTTTATTATATAAAGGACATACTAAATATTAGAAAGTGAACTAAAAATCCTAATATAATGCTAAAAATGCTATAAAAGAAAATAAAAGACTCCAAATTGAGACGTAAACCCGTTAATAAATTTACCTTATCACATGTCCAAACTTAAACCATTGCTTGTCCTCAAGCAATAAATTTAAGGAAAAGAAGAAAGAAATGACTCAAGGAAAAAAAATTAACTAAGGTCGATGGTGGGGGAGAGGATGCTGATTCCGTAGGAAGTGGAACTGAACTTGGTTGAGCTGGTGGCGGAACGGGGGTAGCAGTTGTATAAGTTGGATTTGCGTGTGCCGGCTAATAATTCTTTGCCTTCAGAGGTTCTCACACAGAATTGTTCAGGTCGGAAGTTGACTTCGAGTTGTTTGTCACAAAATTTGTCAATGCTCAGCAAATTGTGGTTCAGGCCTTGAACATAGGAAACGTCTAAAATAGTTATATTGTCTTGAATAATGTCTCTATGTCCCCTAATAGGTGCCAAATGATTGTTGCCAAAACGTACATGTCCGCCCTTTTTCTCCTTGAAGTTGGCAAGCAACTCCTTTTGTCCGGTCAAGTACCACACATGACCGATCTGCACAAAATCAGACAGATTTAGGTACCAATTTGTAAATGTGTCCATCGAGGTTAGTTGACTTGGCACTTTTCGGTACCCATTTGAAGTGGGACATAGGAGCGGAAGTCATGGTCTTTTTAGGAACCCATTTATAAACAGGATAGTTTTGAAAAGAATTAACTTGATGATAATTGAGAGAGTAAGGCATGTCAGGATAATAACCATAATCAAAACTATTTAAGCGCATAAAGTCATTCACACCGCAATTTGAGAAACAAATTTGATTACGTGAAAATCGAATTAAATGTTGAAACAAATGAAGAGTATATGGAAATAGAAAATGACGATTGGTTCTTTTGACATTTGTAGAATTTGAAAAAGTAAATTTGTCTTTATTGCGGGATGACGACTTTGGAGTGCTTTTGCCTTTTTCAACCCAAACTTGTTTGGTCTTCAAAGTATGAATAGCTGAAACATCAACAGGACCAGGTTAGCATCTTTTGAGAAAAAATTAGTTTGATTCGTTTGGTTAGAATGAGTGTTTTTAGTGTGACTAGTGGAACATTCATTCTGATCCTCCGAAATCAAGATTGTTTCGATTGGTTTCTTACCTTTGTCCAGAACATCTGTATGACTTGGAAGTGTAGGATTGAAGTCAAAGTTAGCATTCATCTTATTTAATAATTCGTTGGATTTAGATTGAGAAGGATTAGGATTTCTATCCGAAAAAATCATTTGTTCAAGGCTATCTAATTTTGAATTAATTTGATCGGGAGTAAGGGAAGTTTGTTGTTCAGGAGAGCAATAATTTGGATCTAAGTTGAACAACTCTTCACAATCATCTAAATAAGTGCTAACGAAAGCTTTACACGAAGAAATATTGAATTTCGGTGGATTGTAAAGCCTCGTTTTCAAGTTTTTGAATTTTAGAAATTAACGCCTCATTTTCCTTTTCCGACGAAGAACATTCAGATTCCAACACCTTTTCAAGTTGAACAATTTTCTTTTCTAAGAACAAGGTGGGTATATATGTATTAAATTCAAGAGTTTGAGTTTGAAGTTCTTTGTCAGTATAAGATGGAAAGTAGTCATTCGAAAGAGTATCTTTTGAAGATTCCTTTTCTATTTGATTAGGATAGCAGAAAGGAATTTGATGATAAATCTTGTTTTTCCTATTCCAATCATCCCTTTTCTCGATTTTCTGCTTCGACTTCATAAACTGAATTTTGTAGTCCGAAGCAAGTCCTAGATATTCAAATTTATAAAGAGTGGGTGTATTATAAATAGCCTTTTCTAAGCGTTTTGGATTATCAAAACCTAATCCTGTTTTTGAACTTAAATCTTTTGGAGCATTTAAATGAATTGTATGTTCCGTTTGACCAAGTTTGTAAAGTTTGGCTTCCAAGTTTTTGAGTTTTTCTAAATGATCTTGTCTTTGTATGGTGACAAACTCAAATTTTGATGAAAATTCTTCGGTCTCACATTTAGATTTGTTAAGATGATTTGTGAGATCCGAGATTTGTTGTTTTAATTTTAAATTTTCGTTTTGAAAAGTGGTTTTCTCCTTTTGATAATTTTGTGCAATGCTTTGAGAAGTAGCAAGTTCAGATTGGACAATTAGCAGTTGATTGTGATTATTTTCTAGACGTGCTTTTAAGTTGGAAACCAAGACTTTCTCGGTTTACAACTTAGATTGTAATTCTTTCAATTGAATCATCAAGTCATGCATTTGGGAAACAAAATTGTCATAATCAGAATGGCTTACCTCGGGTGTGTAGTTGGAAGCGTTTAAAGTGGAATCATTAGAGAAAGTCATCAAACTGAAGTGTGCTTGGAGCTCATTTTCCGTATCATCATCATTACCATGATTGAGCCATTGTTCATCTTCCGCCGTGAGCACTTTTCCGGCCTCCTTATGTTTAGCCAACATAAACTTGTAAGTAAAATAGTTGGAGTCTTTGACTATTGGCTTCTTGCATTCACGGGCGTAGTGGCCGGATTTTCCACAATTGTAGCACAGAGTCATTTCCCCCTTGAATTTGTCTTCCGGATTGGGTGGTGGAGGATGTTTTTCTCTCCTTTGTTTTGGCTCAACATTGCTTTACGCTCATGATTCTTTGGTCCCGAAGCATAACGTTGTTTATTGGGATTGGAGCGACGAGAGAACTTTTGTTGAAATGTTTTTGTGAGCATAACCAATTGTTGTCGGACTTTGGCAATCTCCAGATCATAGTCGAACTCTTCGTCCTCCAACTCAGGAAAGTCGTCTTGTGGTGCGCTTTGGGATAAAGGCGAGCTTGCTTTTGCTACGAGAGCGATTGGATCAGAAGTCTTTATGATTTTGTTGTTTGTCCCCATAGCTTCAAGTACTTCCTCCTCGTCTTATTGTAGGGTTTCATACACTTCGTGAATATCGAGTTCAGCGAGAAATATGTCGTCTTTAATTTGGTTGGCAAAGCGACGCCATTCTTGTTGAAGATTACTAACAAACTTCACGTTGTTCTCGATCTTTGTCTTACGAATATCGTGTTTACTTAACTCGTTCACCAATTGAACAAAACGAGTGTAAGTATTCGTAAGACTTTCACCCTCTTTGGCTTTGAATTCTTCGTACTGTGAGATACAATTGGTGATCTTCAGTTGAGTCCCAATCTATGTTCCTAGCATAAAATTTTCAATTTCTTCCCACATCTCTTTGGCAGATCTCTTGTGGCTGTTGATGCTCATGTAGATCTCATCTGGGAGGCTCATTAGGAGGTATGAGCGTGCTAGTTGATCACCTTTTGTGATTTTCTTCTCATTGTTATCGTAGGCGGATTTGGGTTTGACCCCTTTTCGGGCTGCAACAGGAGGATCAGCATTTCGTACGGCAGGGAAGTCTTGATAGAATAGTGGTGGAGGACTTTCTTTAATGGAACACATGATTTCATCAGCGTAATCATTACATTCAACGAAGTCTAGATATCGATCCTTCCACTAAGAGTATTCGCCAGGAAACAGAATCGGGGGTTTTGTGTCCGAACCGATAGACATTGCTTTGCGCGAAGTCATTGTACTTGACGGAGTGATCGCGATCAAGCAGTTTTAAAAAATTCTAAGAGTTTTAAAACCTAAAATAAAATCTCGATTTTGACAGAAATTTTTTTTGTTGGATGAGATAAGAAATCTTATCGGGTTAAGAGAACTCGACAAGAAAACTTATCGGGTTTAGAAGTATCGAGAAGATTTTATATCGGGTAAACAGTAGTCGATAAGTTTTTATATCGGGTAATAAGAGGTCGACAAGATTTTATATCGGTCCTTAAAGAGGCGACAAGAATTCTTATCGGGTCTAAAGGATGCGATAAGACAAGATTTGAATTTCCTTATTAACTTGATTTTGAAAAATTGAAGAGTAAGAACAAGTCTTTTTATGGAAGAAAAGATCTAAGTTCCAAAGTCCCCAAAAATATCAAAATAAAAAAAAGGAATTACTAAAGTTTAAGACGTGTAGTTGAGAACTCTTAAACCAGAAAAGCTGCAGAATTCAGTGACCCTGAGTTTTCCAATAAAAGTGAATCAAAAGTACTACGGATTAAATTAAAGTTAAAAAAAATTCAAATTTTACTAGGGTTTAAGGCGTGTACTTGAGAACTCAGAAACCAGAAAAGCTGCAATAGTCAGTGACCCTGAGTTTTCCAATAAAAGTGAAGCAAAAGTACTCCGGATTAAACTGAAGAAAAGAAAATTAATTCAAAAGAATCTTGTCGATAAGAATGGTGCGATATAAACTCTTGTCGATATAACAAGATAAAAAAAATTATCGAGCTTATGAGGGTGCAATATAAAATTCTTATCGAGCTTATGAGGGTGCGATATAAAATTCTTATCGATATACATACTAGGATGCGATAAAAACGTTTTATCAATAAAATAAAGGTGCGAAAAAAAAAATCTTGTCGGTTCAGGCTTTGAAAGCTTGAATCGATAAGTTTTTGAACATTGACAGAATCGAGAATTTTTACCTTGATTTTCGAACTCGATCAGAATTAATCCAAAACTTAGATCGTGTAGCTCTGATACCAATTGTGGATCCCAATATATGATCAAGTACGTATGAGTAAAGGTAAGAACATGAAGAACACAAGAATATGATGAAGATCCGAAATTGGATATCTCACTTGTATATTTAATATTGATGGGAGTTCAAACATAAGTTGGGCTCTCTGTAATGATAATCTCGCACACCTTAAAACAATGACCCTAAAACTCCTATTTATATGAAAGGGTTAAACGATATAAGGAAATAAAGAGAATGACATTATACACTTGCCATATTTACAATAAAGAATATTGTCCTTATTTTGACACAATTAAACTAAACCCTAACACACACCATAATGTACTACAATAACAAGGTTCATTCCTTTTCATCTCACAAAAGTTCAAGTTGGAAACTTTTTATAAACCCAATTTTTGCTAAAACAAAATTACATTAGTCATAGTTTCAATCTTTGTCTTAATATGTGTAGGCTATTTATTTGAGCTTTTTATTTCTTCCTTTTGATGGTACGGGTTTTGTGCCATCAAATATAAGAGTTTGGGAAGAAAACAATTTTGGAGAACTTTTCATGCACTTTTTGTAGAAGCTAGGCTTCTTTTGATTGTGTATATGCATGATTTGATATTTTATGCACTATCCGAAAAAAACGATATTTGAGAGATTCTCATGCATTTTTGTAGAAGCAATGCTTCTTTTGAGTGTGTATATGCATGAGTTTATTCTTTATGTACTATCGAAATTTTTGAAATTTTTGAAATTTAGTGCACTTTAGGGTGTGGGATATAGGATGTTTCTTATGAAGTATTTTGTATGATGAGAAAACACATTCCCACCTCTACAAACTTGAAAAGTTCAATGTCCTCATTCAAAATGTGAGAGACATTTTTCCATGGAAAGAAAACAACTATGAGCACCATTTCATTTTGCACAAAAGAAGGTTTATACCAAAAATTCCTGTAGATCCCAGATAATGATCAAATACGTATGATTTAAGCAAATAACACGAAGAACACAATAAATTGATGAAGATCCGAAGTCGGATATCACACTTGTATTTAATGTCAATTACAATATGAAACATAATATATCGGGTCTCTCTGATTAGCTCTCAATATCGATCACACCTAATGAATGACCCTAACACAGTATTTATATTGCTTGGACTGATCAATATAAGGAAGGTAAGAGTTAAAGGAATTATAAACTTTCCTTTTTACAAACAAGCATAACCTTACCTTATTTTGGCACAATTAATTAAAAGTCCTAACAATCTCCCCCTTTGGGGCAAAATACGCATTTCATCTTTTAAGCTCGAACATGCCTTTAAATCTCCGTAGGGTCTGACGGTAGATCAGGCGTTAGTCAATAAGTTCAATGGCGTTAAAAAGTTTTTCTCTTTCATCAAACTTGAGTTGCTTCTTCTTCTCTTTCTTCATGTCAGCACTTATTTCAGCAGATTTCCTGTTTCGAACCCCCCATAAAGTTCCATCTGAATAAGCAGCTATCTCACTAAATCGTAAGCACCTATTTTCTCCTGTCATCTTCATGTAAACAACTCCGTGTGCTGGTCTGGTCAGAAATGTAGTAACTTTCAGTTTATCCAGATCAAGAACACTTTGATCAGGTTCAGGCAGATAAACCTTTTTTGTTCACTTTCGATTCCTCTTTGAAGATCACGAAGGTAACTGTACCTTAGCTCCTTTTGGATGTGCCCTATGACCGCTCTTAACGCTCTCTGTTCATTAATTGATCTTTTGGTTTTGTCTCTTAGCTCCGTATACAATGTTTCCATATCCAATACGTATAGGTTAGCAAAGTATGCCTTAGAAAAGCAGTAAACCTTTCCATCATATCTTCTAACCTTGAATGTTGGAAACTTTACTCGAAAAGCTCTATCATATCCAATCTCCATGATAGCGACGATCCTGTGTCTTGAAATAACTTCATTCGGTTTCTTTGCTTTTGTTTTCAATATGCTCACATACTCAGTTACTTGTAACGGATTCATTTCAATGATCAAATGAATACGAGACATATCATCTGGTTTCGTCTTCTCCACGAATATCTTTTGCATTGTTTCTTCTAGATAAGGAGTCCTGACCTGTGGATTTATCCATTTGCTATCTGAGAGAATTCTTTGCCAACGAATCTAGTGAGGCAGTAAAGTTGTTTCATTCAATGTTCCCGGAGCGTAGTTCTTTTCAGCGTGCCTTCAATTCACATAATCTTCTTCTCTCAGACCAGGTTCATACGGATCTCTAAACCAGTTTTTGACAGAATTCCTCAAGTTCTGAACATTGACCTCTTCTTCGTTTTCTGGTTCCAGTTCAACATCTTGCCATCCACTCCCAATTTCAAAGTCTGTCATGGGATTTTCAATCGTTGGTGGATTAACTTGTTGTTGCGTGGGAAGTGGAGTAGTTTGTTGTCGTTGACGAGATGGCGGAGCTGTAGAAGATGGAGTTGAAGTTGTTGTAGTAGATATTTGAGTTTGAGCTGGAGCTCTTGTAACCCGGCGGCGTGTCTCCCCCTCAGGGCGATTAGGAACGGAGTCTGGATCGTCCTGATTAGGTCGACGACGTTGAACAGAAGCAGCTGGGCGACAAGACTATTGAATTTCTGTGCGGAGAGCAGTAATCGCACCAAGAATTTCATCAGCAGATTGGTTTTGTTGAGTCGCCATATCTTCAAGCTTCATTTCCATATCAGCTTTGAGAAGATCAAATTCATGGCGAGTGACAGTGGGTATCATAAGATTGGCAAGTTCGTCTTCAGGCAGACCTCTAGCTGTAGCTTCGGCAAGCAGATTGGCATAGAGCATGGACATCAGCTCATCATTGTTGTACTGATGTCGTTGCGGTCATGGAGGAAGATTTGGATCATCAGAGCCACGAGGTGGCGGGGGGCGGAGAGCGACTTGTTCTAGGCCGGGAAGAACAAGATTGATTAGTATTGGATTTTCGGTAGCCAGAAGCTTCGGACATTTAACAGATCATTTCTCGCATGCGTTCTCCGTGAGTAAATAGGGAATATTGAGGTCTCTGATACTAAGCGACAACATACGCTTGAGCTGCAGGATTAACTATAAAAGTTGGCGTAGGTGTACCTGAAAAGGAAACACCGGGATCACATAGGTTACCCGTTTGACATCACAGTTGAATCAACTGTGTGACCTACGTTCAGCATTGGCATTGATGTAGCGCTGGTAGGATTTCCTTCCAATCGTCGTGGAATGTCCGAAATGGAAATCACTATGGATGTTCCGACTGGGCCGCGAAGGCTCTCAGTGTGTATAGACACGTGTTCCCTAGAAGGTTCTAGACTCGATGTGCTCAGAAAAGAAATCGAAGTAGGTGAGATACTACTTCTTGGTTCAATAGCTATGCCTCCCGAAGAGAGGGCAGCTAGATGAGGAGCTAAACTTACAAGAATTTTTGAAACTGTAGGCTGTTGTGAGTTTACAGAGTGGCTATATGGGGCGTGCCTTTGTGTTGTTGGGTCCATAACGTCATTGATAGATCCCAAACAATCAAGATATAGAAAGATAGCAAGAAATAGATCACTGAATATTGTATATTGTATTGATCAGATGAACTTTATTACAAAATGTGTCTTTACAAGCTTATGAAAACGGTAGTTCTAACTATCTAACAAACTATCTATTTATACAAAAAATAGAAATGCTAAAGTTACAGTACAAAAATGACAAGCATGTTCAGAACTACTTCTGAACTTCTTCAGAATTTCTTCAGAACCTTCTTCAGAACTTCTTCAGAAGTATCTGCAGCATCTTCAGAACTTCTGAAGTTGCCACTTCAAAAGTTATGCCTTAGGCTTTTATCTGCTTGTCTTATGAGTTCTGAGTCTTTCTTTCTTCAGATCTTTCTTACGCTTCAGAACCCAGTACCTTTTGAAGCTATCTTAGTATCTCTGTCAATCTCCCCCTTAGTTTCAAAAGTTCAAATCATAATTCCAAATATTCAAGATTTGTCTAACATCCTTCAAAATTAGATTTATATATTCCAACAAAGATTCAGCAATTCTGATCATCTCTTTTGCAAGCTTCTTGTACTTCTCCCATTCTTCATCATTCAGATTCTTTGGTCTTCTGTTTTGACTTTTAACCAAACGATCTCTGACTGCCATTAAAGTTCCATTGTAGAATTTGTGCAGTTCTTCAAATCTCACAAAGAGTAATTCTTGAAAGCACTTGCATACAAAACCTGGGGGTTGAATTACCAGAGTACTTTTCTTCAGATTTTGAATATCTGGTAGACTTAAGTTTGGTTTACTCAGATGAACTTGTTTCTTATTCAGCACATATGCAACTTGAAAATCAGTCTTTGCAGCCCAGATGAATTCTCTATACAAACAATCTTTGAGAACTGGAAATGATTTTCTGAACTTTGTAATGGAATCATGAAACGGATAAAGACTCCTATAAACTCTGAGCATATCTCTTATGTAGACATTCTGAAAGTCAGCTTCTCAAAAAGTAGATATCTCACCATTTCTTCTTTCCACAGTAAAAAATGCACAACTATAATTTTTTCTTGTCTTCAATTCTGCATTAATCACTTTGATGACAGGACTTTCTTTTCTTGCTTCATTAACAGGAATCCTTAGCTTTCTTATGATATCAGAATACCACTGTTTCCATCCAAAGGATTTGTTGATCCAGCAATCAATATAATTAAACTTCTGTTCATGTTCCATGAACATTTCTGGATGAAAATATTCAAGAAACATAGTAAATGCACTCTCTTCAATCCTTTGTTCTTGTAGTTGTTCCTCTTCAGAAACTTACTTTATAGGAACCAACTCTTCAGAAATATTTTCAGAAATTTTCTCCTTTTCTTTTTCCTTTTCCTTTGGACTTACTTCTGATCTTTCAAGATTCAGAGTGAACTTCTGAATTTCTTCCATGTCTTGCTTCTTTGTATGGATCTTCAAATCATAAGCATGACTTAGCAAATAGTCAGCTCCTCTGATTTTGTTTACTTTCTTGTGACCAGCCAGATAACTCTTTCTTACAAATTCTCTGAAATGTGTTATTTCTTTGATCAAATAGACTATTTCTTCTTTGATATCAGATTCTTCAATAAAATCTGCCATATAGTTCAGAAACCAATTGAGAGTAGATGTAGAATACTTTGGAATGTCAGATGCAATGAATGTCTTAGTGACTCCTTCCACAAAGTATATACAGCCAATATCTGGACTAGTGAATAATCTTTTCAGCCCTAACCTTTCAATAAAAACAGGCTCTAACAAGTTTACTTTGTTTAGTCTGTATTCTAAATCCAACTGAAAGTCACGCTTAATGAGATTCCTTATACAAATTCCCAAGATTATTCTAATCTCTGAGACTAGTTCAGATTCACCTTTGTTAACACAAAAAGATAAAGTTGCCAGCTTATCTTGCAATCTTAGCTTGTACATATCGAACTGAGTAAACTCACATAAAGTAACATCCCTTCTTTCTGCTCCAAATCTGCTTATGAACAAATCATCTTGTATTGACTTTGATAAACATCTGATCTTCTTTATTAAAGTTGAATCATTGAAGTTCTGAACACCAAGATTCTGAATATAGTTTTTCACTTGAGCAATATGATCTTCAGTCCATTCATCATTCAGAAAAGTCTTCTAATGTTGCAAATTTCATGCTTCTTCTATACATAAAGTAGTAAATGTCTTCAGGAAACATCAAGCTACTTTCTCTAGGAATAAACACATTTTCCTTTTCAAAAACTTGATCCAAAACAGGTTCTTCAAGTGCTGGAAGATCTATTTCAGGAATAACAATGCAAGGTCTGAACGTAACTTCAAACTTTTCTGAGAAGACAATCAGAATTTCATCTACAATTTCAACTCCTTCCATGTGATTCAGATCAAATTCTATTTCAAATCTTTCATCTGGTTGGTTCAGAAAGTCTTCAAAAATTGACAATCTATTATCCAAAAATCTACACTCCAGATTTCTTGGATTTTTCAGAAATACAAGAACCTAACAAAATTTTCTTAATAAACCCCATAATTCTTCAGAAATTTCACTATAAACCTCATTCAGATTTTGTGTGGCTTCCAAATTACCAGATCTCTGACTTCATTCACTTCTAAGGTTTGTTCCATGTTGACATCAGATTCTTCTTCAAACATGATCACATCTGAGAGATCACTTGGTTCACCAATTACATCTTCAAATGCAAGATATTCTCTTAACATTTCTTCATTGGAATCTGGAATTACATATGTTTTATCTGAACTCATGTTTCCTTCAGAATCAAAAGACAGTTTTTTTGTTTCATAACCTTCATATATAAATTCTTCAGAATGGACAGCATCAACCTCTTGATCATCATGTTCTGCAAGAATATCTTCTATGGCTTCTGAAACTCTATTTGAACCTTCTATATTTTGAGCTTCTTCAGAATCTTTTTCAGAAGATTGACCTTGAGAATTTTCAACATTTGCAGGTTCAAATACTTTCTGTCTTTTCTCCCCCTCTTGATTATTAGGACCCTGATCATCAAGATTTCTTTTGGAAGTATCTGCCTGAGGTCTACACTCCAAAGCAGATAATCTGTTATTTAATGCTGTCTGAGAAGTCTGAATAGCAGATAATTGATTCCGAATTTGATTGATGTCATCTTTAGTAGAAAATTCAGAAGTATGAGATTGAGAGCTTGAAGAAGGAGGCTGAGATTCTTTTAGAGAAGATACAGAAGAAATCATTTCAGAGAAAGCATTCAGAAGTGCATCTTTAAATGTGTTGAGATCATTTGAAGAAGAAACATGAAAGTCATTCAATTTGTTCACCATTGTCACCTCCTGTTTTTCCAACCTATCCTCCATCACCTTGTTTGGTTTGTTCGTCAATTCCTTTAAGTCCTTCTGAATCTTTTCAAATTCAGAAGTACAAAAATCCTTGAATTCTAAAAATTCAGAAGATGTGGGTAAATTGCCAAGACCAACAGATGGTCTTGTTTGCAGGCCTTCAGAAGAAGGCTGGCCTGTAGATGCCACAGCATCATGAATCATAAATGACTCTGTGAATGGAGCTTTAGTAATGTTCACTCCACCAAGGCTTCCAACTAATTCTTGATACCCAATATTAGGAATATCTATAGTTGTTGAGGCAATGTGACACACACTTTGCTTAATTACATCTGAAAGATGTGTGCTGGTGTGAAGGAATTCCACATTTAGTGGTTCTGTAGGCTCAAGATTGAGTGGACTCTCAGAATCTATGTGCTCGAAACAGTGAAGGGGGGACATATGTCCTTCTTTTTCAACAAAAGGATCCTCCAAATGGGTTCCTAATGGTATATGAGCTGCTTGCCCCAATTTTGTTGATGAAACACCCTTCTGTTGAGAGATGGATGAGTCGCTGGGGGGGTTAACAAGTGTTGCCATGGGCTCACTGGCCTTTTCAATATTACCCACCAAAGAATGTGAAGTAATAGATGATGTGGGTGCCCGGCTAGTAACATTTGGTTCACAAGTTTCTTTATTTTATACTTGTGTTCTCCCCTCATCAATTCTTTTTCTCACCCTTCTACCCAAGGGAAGAGACTACTGGTTTTGGTAGTCCCATTGATTCATAATACTCACTTACAATCCTATTTTTTGAACTTACAAGTTCAAGTAGGTAAGCAGGTAATGGTATGGCATTAGGAAATTTTAATATTGCACTTGGTGGTCGAAGATTATCCATGGTAAAAATAGGAACATGTACCTCATGGGGAAGATCAGGAATAACAGGAATAGGCTTCATTGCACCTTTGATAAATGTTTGAAAGAATCATTGGAAGGGAATGTAGTTGTATGTGGATTTCTTCAGAACAGCAGTCTTCAGATCTTCAAATATTAGTGAAGCATAGTCATATTGTTTGTTGAAAACCACTCCATGAAATATAATCCTTCCATTTGTAGATGCTTGGTCTAAGCTAGAACTTTTTCCAGAGAGGCAAGTGTTTAAAATGGAGAATAGGCAATACCAAATTGGGGGTAGACACTTCCTTCTGAATAAACTTAAGGCATTTAGTTGTTCAGAATATCCCAAGCGCATAAAATCTGAAATCATCTAAGAAGATGATGGAATTTGATCATATGAAGTTTTCCCAAGAACTTCATCTGCCTTTGGAAGATAATGTATACTTCTGACACTTTCCACAGAAACACAAACCCTGTAGCCATGAATATATGAGGAAATATCATCTACAGCATCATCGACCTCAGCATAATACCACCATTGTTGTAAGTAAGAAGCAGGAACTATAAATTTCCTCGAGAGCAAGACACGAAGTGGATGTTTCTTCAGAATTTCTATCAAAACCAGTTGATCATCAGCAAAATCTGTCGATTTGAAGTTCAGAGCACAGTTATTCCTTTTGATTTCGAGCAGTTTTTCCTCAGGAACATACAACTTGGACAAATCAGGGTCATCACTGGTCTCAGCACGAGATTGGGACTCACTTTCACCGGCATTTGATTTAGGTACCACCTCAATGGGTTTGAGTTGAGTTTCCCTAATTATAGCAGAACTAGGTTTAGGGTTAGGTTTGGAAATTGGATTTGAAGGACCGGCTTCATCAATAGCAGTTGTGGCAGTGTCTTGTACTACTTGATCATCATTCAGAGGGATCTCCATGGATCGAATCACTATTTTGTTAGGACCAATTTTGAATGATGCTTCACTAGATGAGTCATTGTTGTTGCTGAAACTCGAAGAAGCAGAAACCATCACATTCGAAGTTGACATCACTGGAAGTGAACAAGGATACACACTTGATCGAAAATAAATAAGCACAGAGAGATTTTGGAGGGAAAAAGAACTAGAAAATGAAGAAGAAGGTGATTCCATCTGTGTTATATGACTACATAAACATAGATGGACACGTGGTCAAAAATTAAACGAGATTAAAAGAGTAATCATCATTTATTTGGATTAATGAACCGTTTAATCGACGTGGGTTAAGGATTCTCCAATGAAATTAAAACACGTGGCACACGCTTAAAATGAATAACGGGAAGTAAAGTTCTGAGAACAAGTTCAAAAACTTCAGAAGAAATTCAGAACTTCTGAGAAGAAATTCAGAAGTCGAAATGAAAACTTTCAGAAATACTTCAGAACTTGCAAGAAAAGTTCAGAACCAAACTTATATTCTTCTGAAACATATAAATCGTTTTAACTGTTCAGAAATAGGTTTGAAAAATAACAAAAATATTTTATCTATAGTAGCTTGTCCATACTACTTAGATTTCAAATTCAAGACTTTTAACAGCATCTCAGATCTGATTGATAGAAAAGAGTATTTAAGATTTAGAATTTCTAGCAACACTCCCCCTTTAATCAAGACTTTTAACAATGCTATATATCAGAGAAAAATTTTTTGTTAGAGAAATGAGAAAAAAATGAAAGTATTTGAGAAATAATCATCTTTTAAGAAGAAATTATAACTTCTGAAATTTAGAAAGACGGAATTTCTGAAAATAGAACTTTAGAAAATCTGAAGTTCAAAATATTCAGAATTTGGAAAAATTAATCTCAGAATATAATTTCTAAATACTTACTTAGACATATTCATCATGCCTAATTTACTTACCAGAAAATTAAATCGTTTCTCATCAAGTGCTTTGGTAAATAAATCAGCCAATTGATAATCTGTCTGAACAAAAAACATTTCAATATTACCTTTTTCCACATGATCTTTGATAAAATGATGTTGAACAGGATTAGCTGTGATAGCTATGACACTCTTTGAGTCACAATATAAAGGAATCTTTTTGAAAGAGTAACCATAGTCCTTGAGTTGTGTTTGCATCCAGATCACTTGTGAACAACAGATTGCAGGTGCAACATACTCAGCTTCTGCAGTAGAAGTGGAAACACAATTTTGTTTCTTTGAAGACCAACTTACAAGTCTGTCACCCAAAAGTTGATATGATCCAGATGTGCTTTTGCTGTCCAATTTGCAAACACCATGGTCTGCATCTGTGAAAGCTGTTTGTTCAAAACCAGAATTCTTAGGATACCAAAGTCCCAATGAAGGAGAACCTTTGAGATATCTAAGGATTCTTTTAATAGCAAGAAGATGAGATTCATTAGGATTAGCTTGATATCTAGCACAAATACATGTAGCAAACATTATATCTGGTCTACTAGCTGTTAAGTAAAGCAAAGATCCAATGATACCCCTATATTTCTTTTGATCAACAGATAAGCTATTTAGATCAGGAGATAATTTTGTTGCAGTAGCCATTGGAGTTTGAATACTAGAACAGTCAGACATGTCAAACTTCTTAAGTAAGTCAAAGACATACTTAGATTGATTAATGAATATGCCAGTGGGAAGTTGTTTAACTTGAAGACCAAGAAACAATGTTAACTCTCCCATCATACTTATTTCAAATTCAGTTTGCATGATTTTCTCAAAATTTCTACAAAATTCTGGATTAGTAGAAGCAAATATAATATCATCTACATATATTTGTATTAATATCATATCATCACCTTCCTTTTTCAGAAATAAAGTGGTATCAACAGTACCTCTTTTGAATTTGGAGTTCAGAAGAAAAGTTGTGAGAGTGTCATACCATGCTCTTGGTGCTTGTTTAAGTCCATATAAGGCTTTGTCCAAAATATAGACATCTTCTGGGAATTCTTTGCTAACAAATCCTTCTAGTTGTTCAACATACACTTCTTCATGTAGAATACCATTCAGAAATGCACACTTGACATTCACTTGAAATACCTTCATATTTTTATGAGCTGCATATGCCATAAACAATCTGATAGCTTCAAGTCTTGCAACAGGAGCAAACGTTTCATCATAATCAATTCCTTCTTGTTGACAATATTAGCAACAAGCCTTGCTTTGTTTCTCACAACAATTCCATTTTCATCCTTTTTATTTCTGAATACCCATTTTGTGTCAATTATTGATTTACCTTTTGGTTTAGGAATTAATCCCCAGACTTTGTTCCTTTCAAATTGATTTATCTCATCTTGCATAGCTAAAATCCTATCTGGATTTTGAAGAGCTTCAACTGCTTCTTGGGTTCCATGCTGCTTAAGAAATTCAAATACAAACACTCATTAGCTGGTGCTGATCTTGTTTGAACACCTTTTGATGCATCACTAATGATTTGATGAATAGGATGATTAGATGTCCATTGTTCACATTTGGTAATGGTTGAACATATGATACATTGTTGAAAGAATCATAATCATCAATAATTGCTTGTGTTTCAGTATCATGGTTGATAACTGAATGTAGATCTGAATTCTCCTCCTCAAATGGTGTATTCTGTACTGGTTCAGAAGTTATAGGAACGGTTTCAGAAACAGGAATATTCTGTACGGTTTCAGAAACAATAGTATGCTGAATTGATTCAGAAGGCATGTGTACAGATTCAGAAATAGGAATTTCTGAATTTGAGGTTGAGACTAGTGGTGCTGTGATGTTTGATATTTGAATTTCTGAAATTTCTTGATCTGTTATGTTTCTGAGGAGAGAGGGATTCTGATAATCTGCAGAGACATCAACAGAACTATCAAATAAATCTTGACATAAGATATCTAAGTTTGATTTAAGTAAAGTTTGAGATTCAGAAGATTGATTTGTCTTGCTATGTTCTGAATCCAAGCTTTCAGAAAGAGGGTTAAGTGTGAGTTCTGAACTGTCATGTTCAGAAGTCAATATTGGCTCATGAAAACGAATATTTGTAGTCTCAATGATCCTTTTGGTTCCTTTGATCAATAATCTGTATGCCTTGGACCTTTGAGAGTAGCCAACAAAGATAGCAGCTATACCTTTTGGTGCAAATTTATCCAAATGTTGTGTATCATTTCTGAGAAAACACCTGCAACCAAAAATTTTAAAGTAATCAATAAAGGGTTTTCTTTGTTTAATAATCTCATAAGGAGTTTTAAGGAGTTTTATGTTAAGAATTGTCCTGTTCCGAGTGAAACATGCAGTAGCGATAGCTTCTGCCCAAAGAGACAAAGGAAGTACAGAATAAGCAAGCATGGTCCTTGCAGCTTCTACCAAAGTTCTATTCTTTCTCTCAACTACTCCATTCTGTTGAGGAGTTCTTGCAGCGGAAAAGTTATGTGAGATACCAACAGATTCCAAAAACTTCTGAAGTGTAGAATTTGTAAATTCTGTTCCATTATCACTTCTGATCTTTTGGATTGGTAGTTGAAGAAGAACTTGAATTTTCTTCAAAAAGGAATGAGCCTTTCAGAACTGTCAGATTTGAGTCTAAGAAATTCAACCCAAGTATATCTTGAATATTCATCTACAATGACAAGAATAAACTTCTTGCCACCCATACTTTGAGTCTTCATTGGTCCACACAAATCCATGTGAAGCATTTCAAGTGGAGCTTTGCATGATGATAGCATTTTCAGAGGATGGGAGCTTCTCTTGATCTTCCCTAGTTCACAAGCAAAACATAAGGAATTGTTATCAAATCTGATCTTTGGTAGTCCTCTGAGAGAGTGATGTTTTTCCAGTTCAGAAATAGCTTTGAAGTCCAGATGTGAAATTCTTCTGTGCCAAAGCCAACAATCATTCCTCATTGTGTTGGAAATGTAACATACTCCTTTTAATTGACCAGTTGCTGTAAAGGTAGCAGTGTAGATGTCTCCATCTCTATAAGCAGTTAATTCCTTCTTGTTTTACGAACTCGTAACATGACAAGATAGTCTATATCAAAATTGACTTTCCAATATTTGTCACAGAATTGACTGATACTGAAGAGATTATGTTTAAGACCATCAACATAGAAAACTTTCGTTACTGTAACTTCTCCTTTGATAAAAGTACCATAACCTCTTACATAACCTTTTGCATTATTTCTAAAGCTAACCGTTCCTCCATATCTTTCATGATAATCAGTTAGTAGTTCTTTTAATGGTGTCATGTGTCTTGAACAAACATAATATAAGACCCACACATGACATATCTGCAAAAATGATTATTGAGATTTAGGTACCCATTTGAGAACGGGTCCTTTGAGATTAGTAATAAATTTTGAAGTTCTGAACTTTGACTTCTGATTTTTCAGTTCAGAAGTTTGTTCAGAACTTTGAGATTTGTCTGTCTTAGATGTATTCTTATTTTTCTTTTTATTTTGATTTTTACTTGCCAATTTAGGTGAATAGTTCTGAATAGATTTCTTAAGATTATTCTTCTTTGATTTGGAGTTTATTTGAAAATCATGATTACGACAATTAATACAGTGAATATGATTTTTCAGAATATTTAATAAAGCAATAAAGAACAAGAATCAACACTATTGAATTTATCAACCATATTTCTTTTATTCACTTTATTAATTTTGGGTACATCATGTTTCTTTGAAACGGAAAAACTATCTAATTTGGCAGTCTTTGATAGTCTTTCACCTTTCTTTCTCCAAAAGATAAGAAATGAGGATTAGTATAAGTAGTCTTTTTATCACTTTTAGATTACGCGGATTTATATTCTTTATAATGAACTTCAGAAGTTGAATTTGAGGACTGTCCTTTTTCAAAAAAATTGACTCTATTTATATAGTCAGATGATGATATTGAAGATTTTTTAGGAGTTAAAGATGTTTTTGAAGAAATAGAAGTATGATTAGATAATGTGGAAGAAATATCAGTTTTCAGAAACTCTTGTTTCAGAAAAACAGTGTTAAACATTTTTGAAGACAACTTTGGTGCTTCAGATTTTAAGATGTTCCCATTAACCATAGATGATTGTAATTTGTACACCAAATAACCATCTTTATCTATAACCTGAACCATATGATCATTATCATCATCTGAATCTGATGCATTCATTAAATCTGAGAATTTATCTTGAGTCATGCTAGAAGCAAAGAATTTTTGATTTACAATATTTTCAGACTCATCATCAGAATTATCAAAAATAATTTCTGAATTATCATTATTATTTTGTAAAGATTCAATATCTGAGAATTCTTCATATTTTTCTTCATGTTCTGATTTAAGATCAACATTATCTTCTGATTCAACAGTTTGTTTAGAAGATAATTCAGAAATTTGTTCAGTAGTTTTCTCAGATTTAACAGATGATTCAGATTTTTATTCAGAAATAATTTTAGATTCAGAAGTAATTTCAAAAGGTTTTAAAACATTATTACTTATTACTTCTGATTCAGAAATTATCTCAGTTTTATCAGAATCAAACGATTTATCTTCAGAAAACAGAGTTTCTGATTTGACAAAGGGAATTCTTTCAGGCAAAGAGTAGTTAACAGGTTAGGATATAATACCTGTGTTGGTTTCATTAAAAATTTTCATTTTAGAATAGTCATAAAGATTTGCAGGTGCCCTTTTCAGTATTTGACTATCATTATATCCCAAACCTGCTTTCATATTGTAAAATTTTGAATTCTGAGCCTGATTTGTCAAAATGTTCAGAGTCTGTTCAGTTGGACCTTATTTAAAGTTCAGATCTTCTAATTCCTTAATCTTTTTGTAAAGATCAAGTCTTTCTTGGTTCAGAAAGTTCATTTTTACATTTAAAACTTCTTTTTCAGATTTCTCATTAATAATATGTTTTTTTAAACTGTCCAGTTTTTCTTTTAATTGAAATTTTTCTTCAGAAACTTTTTCAAGAATTTGTTCAGCTTCTTGGCAGTTTGTTTATAGATTTGACTTTCAGCTCTAAATTGATTTACCAAAATTCTTTCACCTTTGATTCTGTTTCTGAGAGTTTCAAATTCAGAAAACATATTCTGAAATTGATTTTGCACTTCAGAATTTTCAGAAATTTGTTCAAAATTTGGTTCAGAATTTGGTTCAGAAAAAGAATTTAATTCAGAAGATGAAGAATATACCTCAGAATCATGTGCATGTTTTTCTTCTGGATCCATTTGGCACATATAGTATTTTGAAGCATAATGAGCTACCTCTTCATCATCATCTCCATCACTCCAGTTTAACCAGTCTTCCTCATACTTGTTTACTAGAGCTGGATTTTTTTCCTTTTTCTGTGCAAGAAGATGCTTCTTCTCATAGTAGCCTGAGTTCTTGACTTTAGGCATTTTGCACTGTCTTGCATAATGATCGGGCTTACCACAATTGAAACACCTTGCTGGTTCAGATGACTCATTTTGACCAGCATCTTGACTTTTCTTAGGTCCAACTTTAGACCTTGGTTTATTATGATATTTTTGATTATATCTTTGAGTGAATTGCCTAGTCATAAAACCAATATTATCATAAATTCTTTTAAGTTCTTCATCTGATTCATCCCCATCACACAAAGTTGTCTCTGGAATTTCACAAACTTTGTTTTTAGTAAAGATGGTCAAGGAGTTGTTGTACTTTTTGCTTAACAAGGCTACAGTTTCATTTGCCTTTTTCTGCTCATTCTGTCTAGTTTTGATCTTGTCCTCTTGTTGGAACAAGATGCCATATACATCATGAATAGTCTTCCTAGATAGATTCCTTGTAACCATGTTATCAGAAAAGCTTGACCATTCATTTCCCAAATTGTTCAGAAATTTATTGTTTATCTCTGAATTTGATTTCTGAACACCATTTCTTCTTAGATCATTTAGAATATTGTTGAATCTATGATATGTATCAGTAATTGATTCATTTTCTTTATATTTGAAATTCTCATAAGTACCCACACAGATATTTAAGCGTTGTGCTTGGGCTTTTGTACTACCTTGCATCTGGGCTTCTACTTCATCCCACATAGCTTTGGCAGATGTTAGACTATCTACCCTATTAAAGATTTCATTTTGAATAGCCACAGTAAGAAGAGTTAATGCCCTTTTGTCAATTTTTGCTTGAGCTTTCTCAGCAGTACTATACATACCTGGGCTTTTCTTGTTTTTTGATGCAGGTATTTCAGGAGTGGATTCAGTTCTTGGAACTGCAGGGATTTCCACATAGACCTCCAGAGGGCCATTTATGATTGATTGCATTAAAGCTTCATCGATATTGTCCAAGAATTGAACCATCCTGATTCGCCATTGATGATATTCTCCTAAAAACAAAGTTGGTGGTTTGGTTTCTGATCCAATGGAGACGATTTCTTTCGACATCCTTGATTTGAAAAAGATCGAGAATTCACCTGAATTTGAATTTTGAATTTTTCGATCAAGAACACAACAAGAACTGTCAGATCTGACAAGTTCTTCTCTAACCTTCAACAACAGATGAATTGGCTCTGATAGCAATTGATAGATCCCAAACAATCAAGATATAGAAAAATAACAAGAAATAGATCACTGAATATTGTATATTGTATTGATCAGATGAACTGTATTACAAAATGTGTCTTTACAAGCTTATGAAAACGTTAGTTCTAACTATTTAACAAACTATCTATTTATACAAAAAATAGAAATGCTAAAGTTGCAGTACAAAAATGACAAGCATGTTCAGAACTACTTCTGAACTTCTTCAGAAGTGTCTTCAGAACTTCTTCAGAAGTATCTTTAGAATCTTCAGAACTTCTGAAGTTGCCACTTCAGAAGTTATGCCTTAGGCTTTTATCTGCTTGTCTTCTGAGTTCTGAGTCTTTCTTTTTTCAGATCTTTCTTACTCTTCAGAACCAGTACCTTTTGAAGCTATCTTAGTATCTCTATCAGTCATGTCCAATGTTAGTACCCAACGAATGAGTATCAACAAGGGATGCTGTTACCCGACAAGTAGTTGTAGGTATCTCACTCTCATTAATGTTTTCCTCTCCTTCGCACGTGCTCACTTCTATATTTTCAACTAATACTCCCTCTGTTCTCATTATCACTCCAACATTGGGTTCAGGTAGTATAATATACGTGCCCCATTAACTCGTACAAGTGTGTATAACATGTTGTAACTTACGTTTACCCGACTTGTACCTCAGACTAAATTGTGAGGTAATATCATACATGGGGTTACACACGTACAAAACGAAACTTAACTTAACCTAAATTGTTAAGTTTATGCCTACTAGGGCATAAAGTTGATAGTCTAGACTTGAAGGGTTAAAGCTGTCAAATGCCTAAACTCTCAATAATTATAAAAGAATAATAATATTGAGAAATTTTCATAAATCACCATCTTCCTCTTCATCACCACCCTCTCTAAGTTTCATCTTATCTAAGATACTCTCAAGTTACTAAGAGAATTAAAGAACTAATTACAAATTCGGAATCATCTCTTCAAATCCTTCTTAGAGGTATAATTTTTCTTTCATTTTTATTAAGTTTGGGTATGTTAGGAATGTTGTGTTAACTTCCATTTATGTTTATGTTTATGCCATTTATGTTTATGTTTAAGTTTAGGTATGTTAGGAATGTTGTGTTAACTTCCATTTATGTTTATGCCTTGGATTAGTATTGCTAAGTTGTGTAATTATATAGATGTAGAAGCTTAGAATGGGTAAAATTGATGAAGATATAAAAAGGGTTAAATTATGTTTTCAATATAGTTAGAATTGGTGTTATGTTTAACCGCACACCAAGTGTATGGTTAAATGTTTAAAAGGAGCAAAATTCCGAGAAAAGCGACAAGTACCACTGGACAAGCAAATCACTTTAGGAATCATCTTTAAGGATAGCAAGCAAGTTTGTTGAAAGAGGGGCAGTAGATTCTAGATCTGCTGAAAACCAGGTTATAGGGCTATATCTTTATTCCATGATACACATTGCGATTGTGTCTCCTAATCGAAATTTTAGTTACGATTTCTCGTTACTCATGTCAGAATTCTCACTTCTGATATCTCCAGGTCTTGTCACCAAAAACCTTCCCCGATTGACAAGTAGTGGCTCGGCTAGAGGAAGAAGCCGGAGCCTATGCACTACCGAAGAATGGACCTGGTAGAATCAATCGTAGTAATAGTACTCTGCGCAAAGAATGTCTGAGTCCCTCTTCCTTTCTTGAACCTGTGTAGATCCAAGTCTATGGCCTATTTCGGGTTCACTCGGAGCTTTGGCAACCACCGTAGGAGGTGTAATGTACATGCACTCATTTCAAGGGGGTGCAACACTTCTCAAGGTTTTGATGATATCGATATTGATGAGATTGACAATATGGGTGCTAGTTACGATATGGGTGCTAGTTACGATATTGATGCTAGTGACGATATTGATGCTAGTGACGATATCCTTGATATGGAGCTGGAACTGCTAATTTGCGTGAATGCGCTAACTATGGATATGCTGCCTTAAGAGGAAGACCAACTTTGTGAGTTGTCCGGCTATGGGGTACAAACAAAGATTGCTGAATGCGATGGTGCCTGCCTAGTCCTTCTCGAATCCTGAGAGTTCTGTTCAATTTCGTAAGCGAGTGTTCAGTGTGAAGTACTTCCATTCGCCCCTCCTCCAATTGCGGGCGCTGAAGGTAGCTTGCTTACCAAGCCACCCACTTGAGAAGCAGGTCGCTAGAAAGAAGCGACGAGGAAGCGAAGCTGTCTACGAAGCTCGGCCTGTTTTGGGCGGTAGAACGGGGATAGGGGGAAGGGGGAAGCAGGGCTCGAAGAACGAGCCGAGCCGTGCAAGGACGCGGGGATATAGCAAGTAAGCAGAAAGGGGCACGATGAATACATTGATTATCTGGGTCCGATCGTCGCTAGAGGCCCATCGACTATAATACACTGTTCGAAATTGATTCGTTCTGCTACCTTCCGATGTTGCTTACTACCAAACCGACAGCTAACCTTGCTTTTCTACCTTAGCTGGTCTACAAGCAAGGTAAGTAGGTCCAAATATTTTCCTCACTTCATGCTTGAAGGGAAGGGTTAGGACCTGACCTGCTCTTTTAGGAATTCTCATCTTTCCAACAGGTGAATTTGTGGGTGTATACTTCAACGAAGAATTGAAGTTTGCTAGAGAGATACGTTTCTCCACACTGGCTCGTTTAGGCGGCGCAGGCTATAGGGTAGCAGGCTCGTGTGATCCGACCCAAACCTAAGAAATGAAATTAGATGCCGATTTCATTCCAGTAGTACCCCCAAAGATGGAGGAAGTGTTACCCAGCGTCGAAGTGAAGTTCCTTGTCTCAGCGTCCTCCTTCCGGGGCTACCTAGCTACCATGGAAGACAAACCTTCCCCCATTGTCCATTCGAAGGGCGCTGACTTTCATTATCAGGGTATTTTCGAGCAATAGAAGCCCGCTTATGTTGCTTCGGCGGCGTTTCGCCTTCTCTTCGCTCTGGGCAGGAGCGCTAGTGGACACGGGGAGGGAGCAGGCAAAGCGTGTCAATCAGTAAAGGTCGAATTGAAATCTATTATTATCATAGACAAGACAAGGGAACATGCCCCCAATAGAAGGCAATTTTTTAATGTACCAGAGAATAGGCAGGTTTAGAGTTAACTTTCATACAGGTGTTGCATGGCTGTCGTCAGCTCGTGTCGTGAGTTTCTGCCTCATACAGCTCGGGCCGAAACCGCGCGTGGTGGATTCACAATCCACTGCCTTGATCCACTTGGCTACATCCGCCCCTAGTAGTTCCACCTCTGATTTCAATACGTTCCCTTCTAGTCCCCCGTTTGATTCAGACGGCTAACTTCATTCCTTTCACATTTAAAGTAGCAGCGGGCACCCGACTTTCTGCTTTCTCACAAGATCTAAGTCACTAGTAGTATAGCTGGTCCTCTAAGCAAAGGTTAGTGATTGTGGACTCGTACAAGGATATTGAGTAGACGGTTGATGTATCAGACTCGACCCTATCTTTCGTAGCATGCATTCCCATCCGTGTCGCAACTGATTCGGTAAGCTAAAGAACTCACTCCCCGAGCTCTAAAATAAAGAAACTAACCTATGGAAAAAATTATTGAATAAAGAAAGAAGTACAGGAGCTGAAGTCGATTTGTAAGATCAAGCTCAGCTCGTGGATCTTTGATTCTTTTAGACAAGTCGTTGGCCTGCTTCTATGTCCTGTAGCTTCTAAGGCATTAGCTTCAAAGGGTTCTATTTTATCTGCCCATCCGAGTCATCCCGTACTCCAAAAAAGCAGAGGTGAGGTCCGGAGAGTGGGACGGATCTAGCTGTTACAGATCGAAGGAAGTGATAACGTTCAAAAATGCCCGCTTTCTTGGATCGACTTTGTACCATCCTTTCCGGTATGGTTGGATTCTGTTCAACATCCCAAGGACTTGGAGCGCATCTTTTGTTGTTTCCACTGCTTGAAGTGATTGTTACGAGTGGTGACGACGGCCCGGGTGGATAGGATGGGATTCTGACCCGACGGGGTTCGGGAGCTTCCGTCCTTAAACCAGCCTATTTTTATTCTTTTTTTACACGAGATCCATAGATAGGAACATAGTAAAGAAAGGCAGATCCCTCGATCAAGTCCTAACTAGAAATCTCTTAAGAAAAGACGATAAATTGGATTTCCATAGTAATCATCCAGCCAGCTCGGGAAAGCGGTTTTTCTACTACTTGGCATTAAGAGAAGCTGGGTAGCTCCGTAATCTGTCAAGGAGGTGGCTTTCGTATCATTTTAGTGAACGGAACGGCTACTTCTGCTCTAGGTGGAGCCGGATATCGTGTTCTTGCAAGGCTAGACCAACCTAAGCTAAGGCTCTTTCCCTCTGTGGTTGTTACGAAGATACTACGCGGATAACAAAGAGTAGTAGTACTATCCGAAAAGGTATTAAATAAGCGTACTTTAGGAAGTGTTCGAAAGACGACCTCAATCCTCATCGCTTTTAGCAGATAGTTTACTGGTTGCTATCTCTTTCCCTTGAGCCTGATATTAATTCTTTAAAGCCTTGAAGCATCGGTTATTGCTCCGGTTACGAATGACCCAATCTATCTATGGCAACCACCCCTACTTTTAGTAGATGGAGATGCGCACCTAACTCCTTCTTGCCTTTCAATCGAGCATGAAGGCAAGCTTGATCATGTAAACCCAGCCGGGTGGAAAAGAACCACAGTGTCAAGTAGCCACTTCCAATTGAGCTTCTTGCTGGGCTGGTTATTCAGAGCCAGCAATTGGCTGTCGGATTTCTGAATTTAGGATTTGGCAATTATTGATGGAATTCCTTCCTTCTTTCTTGAAGTGACAGAATTCTTGCATGATTAGTTCCACAAATCTCACTACACTGACCATAGTAAACTCCTTCTCGTTGTACCGAAATAGAGGTATTGAAAAGAATGCTTTTGCATTCCAAGTGCAAGTAAAAATCCCATACTTTTCTTGGTTAACCGCCAAGCTAAAAGATTCTCCGCTCTGCTCCTACTCCTTCTTCTCCTTTAGGATAGGGTCGTCGTTGGTCCTTTTTTGCACTAAAAAACTAGTCAGAGCAACTAACTGTCTACGTACGAAAGATAGCGTCGGTGCGTAGCCTTCATTCTACTACGCTACGAAAAGGTTACGAATGTCTTAATTTCTCTGTTATGTTAAATATACGAGTTTTCTTTTTTATTCTTAGTTTACTCTTAGTAGATTCATTGAATAACGAATTTGATTGATATGGATGCTTTATTGAAGCCCTCTTCCGATATATGAAATGGGATACCAAGGGGAACAACTCACTAGCATGATCCTAAGAAAGCCACACTGTGATTTTGATTTGGCACAGGTCGTTCCAATCCCGGATGAAAATATTCCAAAACTTAAGTCAAGGAGAAAGGTCCAATTAAAATGCTTAGGACTAAGCCCCTTTAGAGATAGGGGCTACTTTCTTGTGGTAGTCATTGCGAATGAGCAAGTAGGGGGCGGCAACTAAAGAGGTAGCGAGACTGACCGCCCCAGCTTCGCAGAGCAGCTCTCTCCCCAGACCAGAGCATAGTGTGGAATCTGGGTCGTTTCATCGAGCACCATTTCTTTTAGATAGAAAGGTATTCTGTCTTTAGCCCATGAGCATCATGGCATAGGTAAAAGGGAATGAGGAGGCAAGCCCCCCCATCTTCCGCATATCTTGCTCATCCGATGGCCAAAGAAGGTGAATGAATTTCATAATGGTATTCTAAATAGTATCTTACTTTTGACCTCTTCCCTCTTACTGGGCAGCAGGATAGAGTCGGCTTTATGGTTGATGTCAGCTACTCTCTCTTTCTTGAACAAGCACGGCGCTATCAGGACAAAATCCTAGCAGAAGCAGAAAAAGAGGAAGAGAAAGAGGAGCGAACAACCACTATAACATCGTTAGATGAGCTTTTATCGCGGAATTAGACCTGCTATTAACGTCGGCTTATCTGCCAGTCGTGTTGGGTCTGCCGCTCTGTTGAAAACTAAGGCTCAAAGTCCAGAGTTCTTTGACGCTCATGGACGGTCTGTGAAGGGTCTACAGAGGGAGGTTACCAATACTGAGAACACCCCTTCCTGCCCGAGGCTGTTCCATAACCCGAAAGCTCTCAATCCCCGCTTCTCCCATATTGATTCTCCCTCTCGCATCGGTTCTGCATAGATCGAGACTCCCAGATACCAACGAGCGGGATTAGCTACCAAGCGGGGGAGCTTCAGGAGACTGATAGATGATAGGTAGGTGGGTGGGAAATCAAGAGAAGTGACAAATGAGACTCTTAATGGATTTGTCAATTTTCATCCTTTTTCATGGGGCTTCAAAACCATAATTATCCCATGAGTCCCCCAATTTATCCTCTTCCTGCTTGTCAATGGGCTTAGATACAAGTACTTTAGGAATTTGGGGATTTCATGCCCCACGAGTGAGTTGCCAAGTGCCCCCTAGGAGGCCAGTCTACCACAAGATCAAGTCAAGGATATTGAATGATCGATATGAGAAAGAAGCGCTCAAGCATTCGAAGAAAGCCGGCCTTTCTATACGTAGAACTACTGTGAGCGGTCTAAACTTCGACCCTTATTTCTTTCGGGCCATGGAGTGGGTAATATCCCGAGTCTCATGTAAGACAATTAAATGCACCTCGAGGTGCTGCCGAGGAACTGAGGGACCTTCTCGAGCACAGGATAGGTAATTGAGATTCCACGCCTATGTGCAAGGCTTGCATCACTTGATGTAACGAACGAATTCTAACACCCCCTTCTTCCTTAGGACAACAAATGGTCTATGAAATCAACTACCTGTCTAATGCACTAGCTGACTTCTCTATTGCATAACGCTTCTCACCTGACTTCATAATCATAGCTAAGCTGCCTACTGTGAGGATCTAGCCGTTGCTTCATGCTCATCTTCCTAAAGAGACCACTACTTCGCTTCTTTGTTGGATCGCCGGCGCGAACACAGTGGTCTCTGACCAGGACCCACTCTTCATTCAGGGTGGTTAGAACCAGCGGAGAAGGACTAAGCAGCAATCTCAGTGAAACGTGAGAGGCTCATTGCGTACGAGCCTTTAATATCATGATTGGGTCGACCAGGCCAGATCATGAGTGAAATATCATGATCGGGTCGACTAGGCCAGATCATGAGTGAATAGAAAATCGAAGGCCCACCAATGAAAGGGGCTGGGGAAGTGTTCCATACGGGCAATTCAATGAAAGGAGTGCATAAAGAAGGGACGGGGCATCCCTATCCTTTTTTGGGGGAAGAGAGAGGGAAGAAGCTGCAGCGGCACCTCACGAACTTCTTACTGGAGCAGTACTATAGGCTCGAGTGTTTGGATGCACGTCTTTTGTTCATATTCCTGTGCAGTTAAGAGAGAAATTTTATCTTTTCAAAGCTACGAGAATTTCTGTTTCGCTGCTTTTCTACTTGGCTGTACGGATATGCCGACGACTTACTACTGGGAATCGTGGGTGCCATAGAGCTTCTCATAGAAATAAAAAAACTTATCGCCGACTTCCTACAATCCGGCAGTCAGGCAGGCTTATACCATTATGCTCACGAGCAGAATCTTAGCTTGAGCCTACCTTCGCACACCTCCGTTACTCTTTAGGAGGCATCCGCCCCAGATAAACTACCCACCTCGCAGTGTCACCAACTACCTAATACTACGCAGGCTCATCAAACAGCGCTTTTTAGCTTTCTTCAGGATTTGGCCGTAGGTCGAGATTGAAACGCAAGAAGGAGTGTTCAAGCTGTTGATGGTTCCCAGCTTGTTTCCTCTCTTCCATTGCTTCACTTCATAATCATAAGGAGACTAGGATGCTATACCTACGGTACCTAACTAGTCTTTCTTTTCGGTAAGTAAGAATACATTGACCGATGGAGGAGAACCCCCGAAGTAAACATAAATGAAGGGGCATACCCCACCCCAGGCAACCAAACAAAGAACTCACTCCCCGAGATTGTGAAGAATTCCATTTCCCTTTTTCTCCACTCTTATTTCTTCCTTTCTTATTCTCCTGTTGGAAGTACCTAATCTGCTTTTTTAAGTCTTTCCTTTCTTATACAAGATTCTAAGGTCCTTCCCCTATATATCTTAAAGCCTTACTTTCAACTCGGCACCCCTTACCGGCTTCGAAGGCATTGCACTTTCGCCATACGACAATGGTTCTAGACCCGTAACCCCATACCCTCTACTCATCGGTCTTAGTCTTTCAAACCGAACTGAATGGAATTGTTACTTTCCAAAAATGCTTTCTGAAAAGAAAGAAGGTCCATTTTCCCACGTAGTTCGTCGAAGCAAGAACTAGCATCAAAGTCGATCTATTACAACCAGCGCGGTTGTTCGTATTTCATTTTCCCCGCTTCTCCCATATTGATTCTCCCTCTCGCATCGGTTCTGCATCAGATAATGAGCCCATGCACAAACTTTCTCTTTTACTGGCGCCCGATAGGTAGGCTATTAGATTGATAAGAAAGGGTAGAGCAAAACTCATGCAATAATGTTTGATAAAATAACCAAATAAAAATACTTTTGCTTGAGTGTGAGAAAGTTGTGCGATCTGGTTCTCTCTCTAGGAATTGCACCTGTTGGTCAAGCTGGTTGCCTTTAAGCAACGAGTTACCTTACGGTAAGGAAAGTGCTGTCTAGCGGGTCTCTTTTACCCGCTAAGCTTACATGATCTATGACTTTGTCTTAGCGAGCGATGCCTATAAGAGCTAGGAATGAGGCTAAAGCTTTAGTTTCGTTGCCGGCCAGAGCTCCTAGCCGGCGACCGGCTACCCTGTTCGAGCTCAGCTGACCCCTTCTTGATGCTAATAAGCTGACAGATCAGGCATGGCTTCAATAGTGAAAGAAGTTCTTTCTGATTTGAAGAGAGAGGGAAGAAGCTGCAGCGGCACCTCAGGAACTTCTTACTGGAGCAGTACTATAGGCTCGAGTGTTTGGATGCACGTCTTCGCTTCCCGTTTTTTCTATTCCATCTCATTCCATTCCGGGACAGCCGGATACCTCAGGAAAGCCCGGCCAGAACCACACGTTCAAATTTGAGCGCTCCTGCACTATACGGCTTTTTTGCGTCGCCCTATCTTGCTGGAGGCAGATTTCGAAAAAAAAGCTGTTTCTTAGGTTCTCGCGTCCCTGTGCCTTCTTTCTCAGGGAGTGGATTCTTCCTCTCCCGAGTTGAGTTACTATTGGAAGACGAAAGAGAACTTATTTAGACGAATAGTGTGCCGATGCCATTACCCCCATCCTCTTATGAGGGGTTAGGAGTGAAAGAATCATGAGCTCCGCTTGAACAGAAAGCAGCAAGCTGCAAGCACTACTCCAAAAGCAGTGAGCTCCGCAACAAAAACGAATCGAGCCGCGGTAGCCTATTAAGAAGGATCAGATGTGTACGAACAGAATGAACCCCAGATAGAGAAAGCGAACCAAGGGGAGATTCCCCTTTGAGATGGAATAGAAAAAACGGGTAGCGCTATCGGGTCGGTTTTTTTGGGAGGGGCGGCTATCTAGCGGGAGTCGTTTCGGTTGTATGCCACGAGGTCCCTATGGACAAGGGTACAAGTGAATCATCGCTTTTGGGCGCAGGCAGCCCTCTACCATCTCCGGACACTGACTTTAGTTGATCGAGAGCTTTGTTCAGTTGCCAACTAGACTGGAGGGAGACCTGCAGTCCTCTGCCTTGGTCACCTGCTTTGTGAGTCCGGAATTGGATACTAAATTGTTTGGTTATGCCATTTTAGGCTTTGCTCTCACGGTTCGAGAAATGTGCGGTGGAAAGGGATGCTAGTCAGCTCGGAGAAGTTGTAGGCCCCAATAAAAAAGATCAAGAGTGATTTCTCACCTATCCTGTCAGGGGCCCAGTTGAACGCTCGAGTATAGATTCCCTATGCTTTCTGGTTTACACGACTTCAGGCAGATAAAGCAGCTATAAAAGCTATGCTTGTCAATCGAGTCTAATAATAGTTTATCATTTAGAAAGAATGGCGAAAGAGGTTCAATTTTTCTCTAGCACACCGCTTTCCTATTCCGACTAAGCAGCCCGGTGCGCAAGTCTAAGATCGAGCTACGAAGTTGGTTAGCCATGCATTATTGATACCGCATTTAGTGTACTTGAACCGGGCAACTTCCACTCGAACTCCTAAGGGCTTCAACCGATGCCTTCAAGCTCTCCTAACTTGGTTCTAGTGTTGTGATTCACAGCCGCTCCTCTACAACTACCTTTCGCCCAACATGATCACGAACGAAGACAGAGAGTTGGAATGCACAAACGAAAGGGGATGCAAGCAAGGCACATCGAAGTAACCTATCGGCATAGAAAGGAATGGCATGGCAGCAGGTGGTGGCATTATTAGGGACTATAAGGGCTCCGCTTTGGTTGGGCAAGAGACAACCTGGCGAACTGAAACATCTTAGTAGCCAGAGGAAAAGAAAGCAAAAGCGATTCCCGTAGTAGCGGCGAGCGAAATGGGAGCTGTGGAATGTGCTGGTAAGGGCGAGTCCGGATGTAGTCTTCATTAGTTTTTTGTCCGAGGAGGAACCGGGTTACCAAAACTCAAGCCGACATGGGGCTAGAGTCATCACATCAAGTATTGGGCACGTGGTTGAGTGAACTCTATTTTAGTACCCTGCTATTCTGTTGATCCTTTTCCAAACGGGAACCACCGATTTAATGTCGTGAGTTTTGGTAACCCGGTTCCTCCTCGGACAAAAAACTAATGAAGATACAATCTTAATTTGGAGATTTGTGGGAATGTCAACCAACCCTCTCGCTTTGACTCGAGGCACTTTCTTTGTTTAAAGACAACCGCTACTCTTTTCTATCATTACTAGACTAAATCTAGGGCCCTAAGGGCTAAAGTCATGATAGACAAGAAAGGGAGACTGAAAGCTTGACTTTTTTACTTTTTCTCTAATACCTCTTGGGGGCTTTCCCAGCCTGCGGTGGTAGGGCTTTTGGATCCATATACATTTTAATATCATCATCTTGGACTTTAACTTGAACCTTACTATCATCGACAACAACACGTTTCAAAGAGAATTTTTGCGATAAGGCCCTTCTTAAAGGGATGGCTCACTCTCCTTTAAAGGTGTCCCTGCTGCACACTAAGGATACCAAGCTTCCCTTCGCTCGCGTCCGAACCCGTTGGATCGATATCCAGTTCCACCAGCGGCAGAGACAGTTGCTTTTCTCACTATCAAATCTACACCTGACTTGTTGAACCAAGCTAAGGTCACTAGTGAATCTACGTATCCAAGGTAAAGAGTGGCCAGGAAGCCAGGTATCCCAAGGGTTGTCCTGTGACAAAGTCAACACTACTACTCCTCTTGACTAATGGAGGAAGTATAGCTCTTTACTAATAAGATAGAAGGGGCTTTTCTTGTTTAGTAAAGTCTCGCTTTTTGATAGGAGTAGGTGCGGCGCAAGGAAGCATCCCGGTAGGTCCGCAACCTGTGCTGTGGTTGATGCCCCACCCGAGCTCTCCATACTCGATTTGCCGGTTCTTCGTCCGAGCGGCCCCCTGAGGATGCGAAGGAAGCGATCTCCTAATGCATGCACAATTATCGGGCGATTCCCAGTAGTAAGTCGTCGGCATATCGCGCGTAACAAATCCTTATTAAGTAATTGCTTTTTAAGGGGGCCAGCTTACGGGCCAGGCCTCTCTCTGACCTGATAACTAGTATCGCCTCCCCGTCCAGCTCTATCAGCAGGCAGGTCATCCCCTACCTCCGAATCCTTTGACGGACACCAGAGAAGTTAGTTCTTCGCCTATCACATTGGTCGACTTGAACTTAGAAGGAGGTGAAGGGCTTAACAGCGCCTGGCGGGAATAAGAAAACAAGAAAATAAGGAAATTAGGTCAGTTGATTCCACAGGTACCATGGGCATGCCTGTTGGGGCTTTGAAAAACTTATTGTCGTACCTTATTATTAGAAAAAAAGGGGAGCACTTTGATGGTTTTTTGTCGACAATTGGAACATCAGAATATTTATCGTATTCTGGGCCGGAGCAATGAATCTATTTGAAGTGGCTCATTTCGTACCAGAGAAGCCTATGTATGAACAAGGTGTACATGCACTCATTTCAAGGGGGTGTAACATTTCTCAGTTTGGGCCTGATTCTTAGTCTGCTTGCCAGTGACTCGATGAATGAAGGATCTACTGGATTGCCTGACAAAAGCTATCTGACAATCGGCAGAAGATGCTGAGCAAAGCTGCTGGCTTTCGCAATGGGACAACTCACCCAGCCATGATGCATGACAGAAGAGATACGGGTCAATAGCCCCGTTCAGACCAGATCAAGAGCTGCATGATCCGATGAGCTATCAGCTGAGAGATGGCTTCTCGGTTGTTAGTAACGACTCAGACAGAGCAGCTTACCTTGCTTTGCCAAATCCTAAATTCAGTCTTCACTGATTCCTTTGCTGTTCAGCGTGATCTTTCACAGAAATAGTAAGAAATGCCCCCTTATTTTTTAAGTTAGTTAGGACTTGCCTGGGAGTGGAATCTACCATTGAAGAAATCTATTTGCTTAACCCAGGCCTTCAGATCGCATAAGCATAAACATAAGTGAGGAGACCTGATTTGGAAACAAGCTGGGAACCATCTACAGCTTGAACACTCCTTCTTGCCTTTCAATCTCGACCGACCAGCGAGAAAAAGTTTTTGGCCGAAGAAAATGACTCGCTTTCTTTCTGAATCTGCTTTCTCTATTGACATATAAGAGTCTCGACTTGAGCGCATACGAGAAGAAGGGTTCGTAGACAGCCCGAAAGAAGGAATAAGAATCTAAAAGAGTGAAAGTCAAGTTTAGTGAAAATTCTGCTGTTCAGACGAGAAAGAAAATTCCGCACTGCTGCTGAGTCGTCGGACTTATCCACCAAGGGAAGGCAGGAATCACGATGAGAAGCAGTCACACAAAATAGCGCCAATTCATATTTCAGAGCTCCGGTTGAACAGAAAGCAGCAAGCTGCAAGCACTACTCTAAAAGCAGTGAGATCCGCAACAAAAGATTTCTTCAAATTCTTGGTCTTGCAGTTTGGTGACCGATCAATCAGTCTCTACGCCCCCTACTTGCTCATTCGCAACCCTTCGCCCGCCCGCCACCAGTGGAAGCAAGCACCTTGAAGGGAATTTCCATCACGAAGGATTCAATCCAGCCACAGGTTCCCCTACGGCTACCTTGTTACGACTTCACCCCAGTCGAAGACCCCACCGTGGTATGCGCCAATAAGACCGAATTCAACCACATATCATGCCAAAAAAATGTTACCTTTACCGTTATGGCAGCTGCCTCGAAAGCCTATTCCGATGGCGAGCAGTTACGATGGCTCCTTCCTAAATAAGTTATCTTCTTGGCATTGCTTTGTTTTTCTCTCCTTTCTTATCGGCGAGTTCCGACCCTTTTGTTCGAAATTTCTTCGTTCGTACCGAACCGCTGCGCAAGATTCAAGATCTTTTTTGAATCTCCTAGGGAGTTGTTCTCCCCGATCGGCCCACCGTAAACCGACGCGCCACCAGGAAAAATATGGAAGCAACTCCACCTTGCGTGAATCACTACACTCCTTGATTCACATGGTTCTCGCCGGTTGACGCAAGGGTTTTTATACACACCGTATTCCACTCTGAGCATAGCATGCTTTTGGGGAGTAAGTCACTTAATAAGACCCTGGCCAATCCACGTGGCCTGCTTGACGAACGTCAGCGACAGAGACATCGTAAATTGGTCTGCGGGCATCGCGATAAGTCCTCTGTCCTACTACAGGTGCCACAAAAAAAGTAAGACTGCTGGTCTTGCTAAAGAAAAGAGTCTTTAAGCTACCTAAACAAATATAGCCTAAAGCGGAAACAAAAGGTTCCCGGTAACCGGCCGCATCGGCCCGGTAACCTTCGTTACCCCGGGGCTGGTCATTCAGTTCAGTCAAGTTCATATGCTTTCCAACGTGGGAGTAAGCAAGCTCTATTGGGTTGGTGTTGGGTTAGCCCTTCGCCCGTAGTTTCCTTCCTCTCCTTCTCTTTCTGGGCTCGCTTCTCCTTTTGAAGCGGAGAAAGGGTGAAAGCTAATAAGAACTTTTTTTCCATAACTTACTTGGAAAATGGAAACTCATGGGCTAGAGTCATCACATCAAGTATTGGGCACGTGGGTGAGTGAACTCTAGTTGTGCTTGAGTTGCGATCCGCTCCAGTCAAGTCGAACCTTGCCAATTAGCTACTGGCTCGAGATGCCACCCGCATCGTTCCCGACATCGAGAAATGTTAAGAGTTATGGTGAAGGGCAGGGCCTACGCTCGCATGTTCCTGCGCGAGAATCCCCGGCTTTTTGGTCAGCGACTATCTGTAGGAGATATCGCCCATTATACTGCAATATGGTGAGCATAGCCATGTCTGATGAAAGAGCCACCTGCTGACTGTTTTTCATAAGCATAAGAAGCACAAACTAGAAGAATAAACAAGAGATAACGCGCATACAAAGAGGATTCTTAACCGTTCGCGAAGAGAAGATAGTGGGTCCCCTCGATCACCCTCCCTTGAACCTGAACTGGTCGAGAGAGATGAACCCGCACCACATTTTAGAACCTTCGAACCGAACAAGAAGAGGCAAAGATGCCAGATCTGGACACTGCGGAACCGGAAGAGATTGCAGCCTCTTACTAAGAGAACAGATGCCACGCAAACACAGAAAAAGGGCAGTCTCCTTGCCATTGCTACTGTCTTTGAAAGTCTAGCTATCCTCTTCTTGTCATGCTTAGTTATTCTGCATTGCATTACAGGCCTTAAACTAAATGTGGATGGTTCTGCTATTGACTTAAATAGTGTAGTAGGTGGCTGCATTAGAGACTGGTTTTTCATGCAGATTTGACCACGGTGTGCACCCGTTTCACTTGTCTAGATGGCCACATCTAAACTTGCATCACCTGGTCCGATAGACTTGAACTGTCCTGCCAGACCGAGTTCTTCCAATAGCTCGTATAAGGCTTTCTCATCGAAGAGAACTTCCTCGTCTCCTTTACTTGAAATATAAACCATACTGACATATCTAGTGAATGCTATCCCTGGAAACCTTTTAGCAAACTCTCTGTCGAAATCGAACCTTCGCTTTTCTTATTATGTTACCTAACTATAGCGGTAGATAGGAGCCAATACGGGATCTGGGTGACTGGAATCCTCTGAGGTCAGCTGAACAGGCTGACAATCGGCAGAAGATGCTGACCAAAGCTGCTGGCAGGACAGCTCAAGTCTATCGGACCAGGTGATGATCCTATTCCGTGTAATTCTAAGCTAATTTATTTGGACAGTGATGGTAAGGTAGTTGTGTGGAGTTTTCGCCCCAACCTAGGTTAGCCACCGGAGGCAAGCGTTAGACCGTAGCTTGCTGCTGAAAAACGTAATAGGCCCGCTCTGCTCCTACTCCTTCTCCTTTAGGATAGGGTCGTCTTTGGTCCTTTTTTGCACTAAAAAACTAGTCAGAGCGAAGGGAGGCAGCTCAATGTTAACTATAAGTTATGGATTTCCCCACGTGAATATGATGCCCTGAATGAAAAGTGAGGCTAACCCGTTCCTTCTTTGCTAGCACGTGAGAGTTTCCCTTCATACGGCTCGGCCAAACTACGCTCCTAGGCTCCCTTCTTCGAGGTCAACTATCTGTCTCAACAGGTGAGGAAGGAAAAAGCTCGCTTTAATTCAGGGATAAGGGACAACTTCTATCGTTGGAAGTATGCTACTGGACAAGGATGGGGCAGCTACGCCCGCGAAACATGAACAACCATTCTAGATAGTTTACCCAAACTCCCAGTTCTTTATCTTCTTTCTTTTTTATCATCAAAAGAAGATTGCTGGATGAATAGAGATCCGGTCTTTCGTTCGCAACAAGGGGGTAGTCTTGTGTGTAAGCATAGCATTTCTGGTCGAACCCGCCCAACCCAACTAAGAAGAACCGAACCTGACAAACACATCTTTTTCCTTTGGGGAGGGTACTCCGAGTAGTGGGTACCTCGTAGGACCTCGACCCGCCTACTCGGGTCACTCGTGTAGTCTTCTTCCTGCCTCCCAGTTAGGGAAAAGATCCGACAGATAGCAGCTACCTAAGGCGCTTTTAAGCCCTTCACCAATCAAGGTCTTTCATGCCCTTAACTGTCCGGAAGGCTGAAATAGCTTTCTCGGGAGCCTCTGGGAGGTCGGGGTATTCAATCCCATGATACTCAAGGAGCAAGTTTTTGGGCAAGACAAGAAAGGAACTCGCCCTTTGACACCAAGGGATAAGAGCGGATTGCTGGCGATTGAGACGAGATTCTGCATTTTTGAACCACGAAACACTTGGTTTCCATTTTGTCCCTCATGTTCCCTGCCTAATCTGAAAGACTAGCTCAGGTCAGAACTCATAGCACATTTGATTACATTCAGAGATCTTCTCAAGTTTATGATCACTATCAAATCTTGTCCTCGTGGACAGAAGAAAGAACACTTGGCTTCTGCTGCTGCAGCTAGAATGCCCATTGGTGACAACTCAGCTAATTCTTTCTCAGTATGCCGGTGGCTTGCCAAAAGATGGAGGGTACAGAATAAATGATCAACGTAATGTGGTGTATAAGCGCGTCCCGCTACCTTCTTTTTCAGTATATGGTGCTGACTCCACTTTAGTAGAAGGTCTACCTCCGGATCGTAACTTGGGCTCATCATACTATACTCGCGGGGAAGGAAAAACGAGCAGTTTACGCTTTAGTCTCCTGCTCATAAAAGGTGTGGATTTAGTTGCTCGTAGAGGTGACAGATAAGCCTGTGTAGGTAGATGTTGTCTGGTAGGGCCGATAGTAATACACTGTGTGGGACGGAGTAAGGGCCCTTCTCCGCCTACGAGTCGTCCGGTAGAAAAGACTTTTTGAATGGGGTAAAAGAACTTGGGGTCGCCGATCTATGTTTTCCTGTTTCAATTTCCGGAAGGACCCGGGGCCAGAGCAAGTTGGGTTGGGGTATACTGTTTATCAAAGTGCTTCTCCGATTGCTCAAGATATCTCTTTTCAACCGAGGAACAAAACAAGATAATTCCTCTGAAAGCGTCCTTCCTTCTCAATGCCCGGGCATCCATCCAATGCATTCTTTTCGATCTTATACCCACGGAGCGGTACACTGAACACCAACCCAATCGAGACGAAAAAAACGATCAGGATGTGAAGTGAAGGTCAACAAGTCTTTCTAATTGAGAGTTCAAAAGGCAGAAACATTAGAACCTTCACCTTGGACGGCAGTTCACTAGCTTAGTGTCAGCCCCAGGCCAGGGTTCACAGTCGAGATCAAGCAGGAGCGATTCACCTGATCGACACTCTAGTAAAGGCACTGGATTATCTAGCAAAAGCGCTCTTCTTTCCATTTTCTGTGATTTATGGGAAAGCAAGAGCAGCCTCTGGTAATGCAATCTATTTGAATCCTTCATCGGATTGAAGGAAATTATTTTCTCGGTCTTTGAGTTATGCTCTATCAAAGTATGCAAATGGTATTAACATGAGGGAAAACATTCCTCCAAACATGAGAGCTTAAATCAGAAAGAAATAGGCTTAGGCAAGGGAATTCTTATAGCAAGCATGAGCGGGAATGAGCAATGACTTGAGTTTCGTTCTGGAGTTCGAGCGTTGAAAGTGAGTTCGAGCGGGGGTAGCATTCCGGTCTTAAGCAAAGCCGTCCTGCCCGGCCATATGTTAATCCAAGTTTCTACGTAATCAAAAAGAGCCTAAGGATTAACCGAAACTAAGCACAACCGGAGGGAGGCTTTTATTCTAAGACCAAGGCTTAGGAGGTCTCTCTGTCCTCGCAGTGGGCGATGCCCGGGTGGGTATCGCAAATGGTTCTCCTCTTCTTTGTCTTGAAGGCATGCTATATATAAGTCTGTATAGGTCTAATAGTTAGGCCTTTAGTTAGTCTTCATCTGATGTTAGGGCAGTTGTCCATCTGAAATTAGATCGAGATAAGGACTTGCAAAAGTAGAGTAGTCGCAGAAGTAAGGTCTTAGACTCGCAGAAGACAAGTGAAAAGTCTCTTGAGGTTTCGTAGCAGTCAGAGTCAGTACGCTTTCTATTCTCTTTATATTATATATGAAAATAGATAAGAAAGGAGGGCTGCCGAGGCCATGCAGGCAACTATCCCGACAGCTCTTGTTCCACTTTCACTCTTTGGAGAATCACTTCGCTACACTCCGACTTAAAGAAGGAAATCATTTTTGATAGCATCTGTGGAGGTGCAGTCCCTTGGACAGTCCCTTATATGATCAGATTAGTTAAGGGGCTTGGTTGAACTCAGGAAAGAATTTCAGGAAGTCATTTTTTCCTATTTCTATTCCAGCCTCCAAGGGCGCCTCCGTCCGATGATGGAGATGTATTGCGGCCTTCTCCTGTTCATCAACTCTAACCGCATTCTTCTGCAGTTGATGTTACGGATCAGCCTCACGCTTCAAGCCAGCAGCTTTGCTCAGCATTCACCGACATTAGCCTCCGAAGACATGATCCATAGTAAAAAAGTAGACATGGTACGAATGGGATTGAGAAGGAGCTTAACTCCAGGGCCTCCTCGGTCTTCTTGGACTTGGTTTCTGTCTGATTTCACCCGCACTGCTAATGTAGGCTTTTAGGGGGTAAAGCGTGACTTTATAGATAGGAATTCAGAAAAGAGTTCTGGACAAGTTGGTTTGAGGACCCGTTGGTCAAAGGAAAGGGGGGTCCTGATTCCGGGACGGATGATATATGGTTTATGCCGGAAAGGTACGAAGTTGGACTAATTTGGAAACATTGTGCAATTTACTTTATACCTACTATTCCGTCTGGTTTTATGGGATTGAGACTACGACTGGAATGGAATTGCTCCGTTGATAGATCCAGATTCGCATCCGCCCATCTAAGAGATTTCTTCGTGCCGGGTCGTGAGCTATGTGGATCCACCTTTCCTCTCATGAGGATATGGTTAAAGCCTGGACTAGGGAATCTCATATTATTGAGGGGCGGCAACTAAAGAGGTAGCGAGACTGACCGCAATTGCAGGAATAGGTTGACTTTCTTTCATTTTGGTTATGGAAAGTGAAAGTTCTTTCGTTTAGTACGAGATCGCTTCACACCTCGCGGTGCTTACACCTCTCGCCTATCGAAGTTCTGTTCAAGGAAGGCTTTGAAAAAGAGAAAGCGAGACAGAATGGGTTAGTTGTCCAGTTTGGTAGCCTCTAGCTGCATTCTAACACCCTCTTTAGGCTCTTCGGTATTCCTTCGTGACCGCTCCGCTATTGGTGCGAGCTGTAAGGAGTCTTGATCTCGAGTCAAGCTGGGGCGTCATTTGTCTTTTAAGTTAAGTCATTTCCTAAGACGGATGTCTTACTTTACACGCAGAGCAGGAGCTGGTGTTTGGATCTCCAGCTCCATCTGCATATTTCCAAGCTTTCGGGGAAATTGGCTTTGCCCTGAGATCTTATATTCCGTATAGTAAGCTCGGTTGGCATATTATTGTATGAAAAGGAGTTGACCTTTTGCTTCTACTTCCCTGCTTACTATTGCTATCACCTCAACTGCTTTGACCTGCTCACTTAGAGTGAAGATCAATAATGGGCGGAAAGGAGTTCACACAAGACCACAGAGCGAGAGAGAGAGCCTTCGCTTACCTGTTTAACCGTGCCCTCCTATCACACCTATATCCCTTTTCTTATTGTCTGTCTTGACCTAGCTGTTGCAGCTTTCATGAAGGCTTTCATTGAAGAATCGAAAGAATCTACCCAGCCCCCGAAAATGCTCCGCGCCTAGGTTCTTTTGTCGTTGGGGCTTACACCTTGTGACTCATTCATTCGGTCGAGCGTTCCTCGGGCGTCGATCAATCCTCAATCACAGGCTGCTCTGTCATTGTCTCAAGTTCAAGTAATTATGTCCTAGGAAGAAAGGCTCGAAAGCCTAAAGCTATGATTTATACTTGCTCTCTCCCTGAAGTGGATGTGGAAAAGCGGGCGCTAATGCAAGGAAAGGAGGTGTTTTTCAATCTTTTAGCAGCTCCCAAGGTGCTAGATCCATCGAAGTAGAGAGTCCATGCAACCACCTCTGCAAAGGCGAGAGTGCAACTGAAGGAATTACCTATTCTGAACCGGAATAAGAAAGAGCTCATAACCACTACTTGTGAACAGCTCTCCTCAACTGAAGGCGCACCTACGTCCAGATAGCCGCTGACCAAAAAGTCGGTGATTCTCGTGCAGGAACAAGCGAGCGTAGGCCCTGCCCTTCACCCAGTAAGAAGTGGCAGCCAGTGAGCCTCGGATTTTTCTTCAATAGGCTCTAGGGGAGGTGAGAAGAGAGCCAGTAGCTATTATAGAAGGACTTAACAATTCATGGCATGAATTAGAGTTGAAGGAAGAAAGACTCAATCACTCTTTTAGTTTGGAGGATCATTCCTTCTTCACTCTCTTGCTATTACCCGCAGGGAGCGCAGCAACCAAGGTACTGGTGGAAGCCTACTTCCGGATTGACTGGCCCACACTTAACATCAAGAAGATTGATCAATCCATCCTGGTTGGGATTAATCTTGGGTTAAAGAGGATCCCTGTATGGGAAACAAATACTAATTCACTCTCCTCGGGAGTTATCTCCTTGACTACATCTCCTCGGCTTTGTTACCCAGACATTCATCCTGAGCAATCTCTTCCGGTTCCGCAGTGTCCAGATCTGGCATCTTTGCCTCTTCTTGTTCAGGGTCCTCTAGAACCGCAAAACAAAACGATTCGGGCTGACATATTGGGATTAGTCTCCTTGCCATTGCTACTGTCTTTGAAAGTCTAGCTATCCTCTCCTTGTGGCAGGCAGAGAATCCACTCCCTGAGAAAGAAGGGAGTGCTTGCGCCTTTAGGAATCTTGCCCTAAGGCTTGAACTCGCCGCATTCTAGTTTCCAGGAGCGACAAGGTGCGTGCCCAGCTAAAGGAAGATCACGAGTAGGCTGGTACCAATTTCTCCACATCAGTAGCGTAATAGGCATCTGAATCTTAAGTAGGAAATTACTGCACAACCCGGAGACGTACGACCACGGTCCCGACCTTACCAGCACCGGGGGTGTACTAATCAATGAACCCCCGAAACCTACTTTCTTTTCTGACAAAATCAACCAAGCCTAACCGGTCACGAAATGTTGTTGATATTGATTGAGTTGGAGGGACCTTCGTGTGTCACCTGTTTGATAGCTCATTTGCATCCGAAGATAAATAAGACGAAGAATGAAAAGGCTTACACATCCAAAGAGGTTCGGATCCAGTGAAAGTGGAAATCCAACAAGTCTTCCGGCTTTGGAGTCTTCCTCGAGCAGTGAATCATGGGCTACGTTTAGAGCCGAAATAGCAGCCGAGTTTGGATGCAAAGGCGATGGTTTTAAGATTCGGCAAACATAAAATGTGGTGTTGCCGCCCGGAAAAAATGCCTATGACGTCATAGACGCCTTAGTGCCCGGGGACAATGTCCAATTGCTTGCTTCCATGCATCATGATCTTTCTCAGCTAGGCATTGAAAGTAATACATACCTACTACTAAGTCAAGCGCACTCACTCTAACGGCGTACCTTTTGCATGATGGTTGTGGCGCGAAGTACTCTTGTGCACCTACGTCACTCGGCTCACGCGCAACCCCGCCCCGTTATGTTATAGAAGAATTGAACTTCTTGCTGGGCGGGTTATTCAGATCTTAGCAAGATCCCCAGCTATTGAATCTGTTGTCGTCGGCGGGGCTTAAGCGCTTGAAAAGCGCGCCGGACTGTTTGTTTGCGAAGGCCGAAGGAGGAACTCGCCTGAGGGAAAGGGACTGCGACCTTCAACTCACCTATCCAGGTAACCTCACCCGTGAACCACGAACTACACTTATCATATCGTACAAATAAGGCATTAGAGAGCCCTTTCTCTTCCTTTATTCGCCGCAGGAAGAAATTCCAACTATGCTGCCTTCTAACGATAGGACTTTAGAAATTTGTAAAGATACCGATCGATCTAGTGATATGCGGGACAAACATCGTTAGAAGTTGCAAAAAGCCATAGTCAGGCAGAAGGCAGTGTGCAGTCAGCCAGTAGAAATCATTGACCTTGCGCCTGGTTTGATTAGGACATTGCCGCATTTCATCTCAAAGATTGCCTTCTTTTAGCGTATTAATGACCTTGCTTGCTAGCTAGATTTGGTTGAACTAACTCCCGACCGATAAGAGGCGCCTCCGTCCAACCTCGATAGTATTGAATGCTCCTTCCATCCAAGTTGCCTTGTCTATAGATGTGAGAAACCATCATGCTAGAAGACAATAAGCTGATGCATTCTCTGATCAAGTAAAGCCTAAAACAACTATCTTCTCTTCGCGAACGGTTAAGAATCCTCTTTGTATGCCTGTTTACTAAGATCATCATAGATTATTAATGTGTGCATTCCATTATCGCGGAAATGATTGCAGGATAGATTCAAGGTATGCCAGTTGATTGATTTCACTCCACTTTCAAGATTGGGTGAAAAAGGATGAAAACTGACAAATCCATTAAGAGTCTCATTTGTCACTAAGCTATATCTCTATCTATTAGTTAGCCGGCTTAAAGAGTTTAGACTCACGATACCGAGAAAGCAAGCCGTGAAAACCAGGTTATAGGGCTATATCTTTATTCCATGGTAGGGCTAGGGGCTGGACAGTCAGAGCAGAGGAGCTTCCCGGGTAGCAAGCTAGTTAGGAGAGAAGTCACCTTTGTTTTCCTTCGTAGACTGAGAGATCCATTAGAAAAGCCTTATAAATTGAATTTCTGCATTAGAAGTCAACAGGATTCTTTACTTCATTTGTTTTGTCAAGGTGAAACTGCCTCTCAGGTTTGGTCTTATTTGAAAGGTGTTCTTAATGCTAGCTAAGTATCTTTTGTTGAAGATCGGTTAACTCATATCATGACAGACTATAATTGCTATAGGTTTTTAAATCGTTATAGACAAACTCTATTGTTCAAGATAGTATGTCTGCTTTCACTAAGACCTGGTTGCAAGGCAGTTCTATCAAATCTAAAATGGGATTTTTAGGGTAGTTTTTCTTCTCTGGTTGCTGGGAGATTTGGCTTGCTAGAAATGCTCTCGGGAAGCTCTTTCCTTTATACCAGAAGGAAGCTGGTCGAGGAGATCAGTAGCTAGAAAGCTCCTTTGGGAGAGCAAGGTAGCAAAAGGACTCGAACCCGCAACTTCCGCCTTGACAGGGCGGTGCTCTGACCGATTGAACTATCAGACTAGTCGCTTCGAGATCCCTTTCTATATCGTTAGAATGAGTCAAGGCTTGAAGAGTCTGTTATCAAATCGTCAGTGCTAACGAATCGATTGTGGGAGCTCAATGAAAATTCTCGTAGTGCAAAGTGATTCTGTTCCCTCTTTTTTTTTTTAGGATTCCGAGGATGGGCCGGCCCATCCTAACATCATTTATGAGGAGCCGGACGACGAAGCCTCCTCCTCAGATAAAAAGACTGTTATGCCTTCTCTATCAGATGATGATAGATACAACTTACTTTATCAGATGCTAATCGCTCTTTTTTTAGTGGGGAGGAATAGTACGGGAAGGGAACGAGACCAAAAGACTAATGTGAGGCAGTGCCCTTCCACAACTGAGTACCTTGTCCCCGGACCTGTGATCACTCTGCTCAAGTAGTATACTGGGCATTCCTCTTGAATTTGGAATGAAAAGAGGAGTAATGCTTCCTAGCACGGGACACATAATAAGACCACTTAGATCAGAATAGCATTCCACTCAAAGTCTCAACTTTAGATTACCTGAGGCAGAGGAAGAAGTCCTCCTTACCTAACGTGCCTCACCAAGAGCCTCCACGGACTCCAGGTAAATAGAAATCCCCTCACTTCAAGTTGTTCAACCAATGAGGCAACACGAATCTCTACTTCTGGGTCTCGATCTCGAACTCAAACTGATGCCTAGCTGCCTAAATCTCTTCTTGATTAAATGGAAAGGTCAGTTGGAGCGAAAACCAATCAAACTCAGAAAGATAGGTAGATCGAGCGCGCTGAGGGAAATTCGAGAGATCCGGAGACATGGCCACTACTGGCCTACGGTCCTTGCAGATTACATAGTGAGTAAAGAATCAAGCTACAAGTCTCGATCTATACGACTGCTTTAAAGTTTGAAACAAGTCTTGGATTCGGAAAGGAAGTAGGCGTAGAGGATATGACGAACATAGGATCATGGCCCTTTTCTTCTTTCTTTTGCTGCTGATCTCACTTTTTGGCGCCAAAAACCTGTCAGCCCGGCCAGGGCGCACAAAGGTTTTTCCCGGTCCAGCTGGAGTAAGAAGTCCCCAAGTGAGCGTATTATCGGGGACCATCAAGCACATCCGGCAAGGATCAAGGGCGATCTCGTTGTTGCATAGCTCAGGTCGGAAAGAGAAGCGGGCTTTTCCAAAGAATTACTGCAGCTTTCCCACTCCCTTTGATTATCATACGAAATAACCTAAACAAGGAGCTGTCAATAATATGAGATTCCCTAGTCCAGGCCTTAACTATATCCTCATGAGAGGAAAGGTGGATCACCGTATGGAGCCGTCTTCTTTGTCCGACATGCGCAAGATTCAAGATCTTTTTTGAATCTCCTAGGGAGGAAACCATTCTGTTTCAATAGAGGTACGAGAAAGGGTTGGGGGCAATGAAGTAGGTGAAGTGGTTGGATTTCGCAAGATGTTCCCACCACTGCATAGACTGAGAGATCCATTAGAAAGTAGGTATCTCGCTAGTGTCAAAATGAGACTTTCACTATTTCCTTCTATTAGGACCCTTCAATGGCAAAAGTTTCTTTTTGGTAGACTGATAAAAATCACAAATCAAGAAATTGCGTTTGTAAGATCAAGCTCAGCTCGTGGATCTTAAAAAAACAAAGAAAATCAGACTTGTAACCGACGGAATAGTAGGTATAAAGTAAATTGCCCAATGTTTCCAAATTAGTATGTTTACCTAGACTGACTTCTTACCAACCCGCGAAGGGTTGTGAGGCTGGACCAGGTACGAAGAATGAATCTATATCTGTGCACGGAAGGGCCGGCGGCCGCTCAAGAAAGCAGTATCGCAGATATCGAACTATCTGAATAAAATATCCGCTAAATTAGAGAATGAGGCTATAGAGCGGCTTTATATCAGGTATAGTTGGTAGGATGAAGTGGGATGAAGCCTTAGTGGATATAGCAAGTGTGACCTGGAGGCGGCTCTAAATAATAGGTCTATAGGCAAAGGGAAGGGGGTGCTTGAAAAGGCTTTCCTGCCTGGCAAAGTACAACAATTTTCTATTCTTTCTTTGAACCAAAAGAGAAAGGGAAAACACTGGCCAATTTCACAGTTTCTGAATGTGCCATTTTACCTAATGTGAAAGCGAATGAAAGACTTTCACGGGAATTGTCTTGATCGTCGGATATCATTGAGAAAGAAATAGGAAGAAGTGTTATCGCCTGCAATTCTTCCCAACCTTACTTCTGCCTAGCTTATCCACAGAGGCTCAATCTATTTTGTAAGATATCTCTCTAGATTCTGACATCCCAGATAGACTAGTTTGGCATCATTCCCCTTCAGGTCTTTTCTCCTCTGCTTCCTATTGGCAGAGATGTTAATTAATCAAAGGTCCAACTGATCGCCGCGCCTGTATTGTAAATATGCAGTTACAAATAATCCAGCCAAAGTAATAGGAATTAGACCTAACACGATTCCAAATAGAAAAACTGGATCCAGGGCACCGCCCAGAAGCGTCACGGACGAACCTTATTACCAGTCTGCCTCCTTTCTCTTGATGGAATATCTCAATACCCGAGCTCGTTCTCTGCGCGCAGGGTAAGATTCCCCTGGATGGGTCTCGTAGGCAGCAGCATTCGTGCTTGCCTTTGCCATCGCTCGTTGCATACCTTGCTCCACTACTTATAGACAAACTCTATATCCTCTGATAGCTGCACTAGCGATCTTTCAATTGTATACTTCCTACTAAAACTAACTGAGAAAAAGAACTTACTACTAAATAGTTGTGCCCTTAATTGTGACTCCCAAGAGCTCTTATCGACGGAGTCGTTTGGCACCTCGATGTCGACTCATCACATCCTGGGGGAAGTGAAAAGGACAGAGGCACTTCCAAACCAGAAAGCAAAGTTCCCACTGATGGCTACTAATAATTGGGCTTCCCTTCACCACAAGATGCAAAAGATTGGAAGAATCGCTTGAGAGACCGTCCCCTCGGGACTACCAGTAACTTGTTCCCCGGACCGATGACTCGCTTATACAGTACTGCTAACTATTATTGGAGGATTCCGTCCCCTCGGGACTACCAGTAACTGAATTAGGAGAGCAGAGGTTTAATCCAAGACCAGGAAAGCAAGCTATATGGAGGCCTGCGACCATTAGGTTAAAAGCCCAATGCTCTACCAACTGAGCTATACACCCCCTTAGACAGCAAGCAAGCGAGAAGAAATCCCTCAAAGGCACTGAGGCAAGGTCTTTCACGCATGTCGCTTCGATGCGCGCTAAGACAACCACTCATCTTGTGTCGGGTTAAGGCTCCACCTCATGTTGGGTTAAGGGCTTAGTTGAACCCAATTTCTTCACTTGTAGTCTAGGGCTTTGCTTGGCATTGGGCTTCGATAATGGCTCATTTCACTCTCTTTAAATAAGACCGGGAGTCACTCGCTTCCTTTCCTCCTAACCAACTCGCTACAGGGTCTATGTAATTGAGAGTTTAGACCGCTCACAGTAGTTCTACCTATAGAAAGGCTCAGGAACTCTGTATCCTTAGATACTATCACAAGAAAAAAGGGAAACCCCGGTGTGCCATAAAAACGGATTTGAATAAAGCCTACGACTCGGTGCATTGGGATTTTGCAATTCACGTCACAACCACTTTCTTGAACTATCTGAATAGATCAATCTGGATTATAGGCCAGCAAGCCCGGAACCAGCAAGTGGGAGCCTGCTGGCAAAGATAATGTTAGTCCAACCCGGTTTTCACGAGCGTTGGCGGGTTCTGGAGTGCCTGTCAAGGGCGCTAGCGCATACCCTGGGGTCTTTTTCCCTTGATTGAAAGACTAAGACCGATGGAACCTGTCAGTTACGCCTTTAGGGGCCACCACGTATAGCTTTAGTTTATGCTGTAGCATATTCACATTGATTCTGGAATAACCTATCATATGCGGCCTCTGCTGCTGTTCACAAGTACAAGCGATAGGATTAGAAGGAGTAGGCGATGACTGGCTGAGAGGCGGATACGATTTAACTCTTTGGTGAAGGATTAGGACTTCGGTGGGCGGCTTAGCTTAAGGGAAGGTCGAGAGCACTCAAATTTTCCCGGACTCGATCAATAGCCCGGTGGATACGATGGGGCTCGTCTTCGAGGTGCCATCCTTCTGTCTACTGGTGGAAATATATTTGGAATAAATGGGTACACCCAAAAATTGCAGGTTTTGTTTGGCGACTTATGCATAAGGAAATATCCACTGATGAGCGTATTAAGTCTCTGGGTTTTCGGTTTCCCTCTTGTCAGGTGCGAAGTAATTAGCCCTATTTGTAAAGTAGCTCTATATCTATTTAGGGAGTGAAGGCTAAAAATGGCTTGATGAACATCATACACCCCGCCACATACAATATTAGTATACATCTCGTAAGAGTCGCCTATGATACTAGGACCAATAGGTCAAAAATGGGTTTGTGCCGCAGGTGTTGAACGATCCACTCTACACAGGTGTGGGCTTACAGGGCATTCTTTCCCAGAGCTAATGGCTCATTTCACTCTCTTTAAATAAGACCGGGAGTCACTCGCTTCCTCAAGCACGGGAAAGAGAGAAGATCTCTTATTTATGCCCACTCTTCCAAATTGAATTTCCCTTCTTCCAAGAGCTAAATCGATGGCACTTGGGATCCTTCCCTAAACTAAAGAATTTACTTACCTTGCGCCGGTATCATTTGGCTTGAGCCGGGAACTCCTGTTTATTGGCTGCAAGCGGAACGTAGGCGCTTTAGGTGTGTGTTGGCCATGCACTCTCGCGTCGTGTAATGTCGTATGTATGATAGAGGTGGTGTGGTGATTGACCTCAATGCTAATGGTTATCCCCAAGAAGCTCCGAAACCTATTCAGCAGTTGAAAAAACCAATTCATTCCAAGGCAAACAAAGAGGGATTTCCTACCTATTAGTCGCTTAGATAAAGAAGGAAGCCCTTCGGGAGCTATTCTTTCCCTGATATTGGCAGGACTTACTAGCCCCTAGCTGCTTCAACCTGACCTGCTGACCTTCCTGCAATTCAATTCCCTAATGAAATCAACTACCTGTCTAAGTGCACTAGCTGACTTCTCTATTGCATGACGCTTCTCACCTGACTTCATAATCACAGCTAAGTTTTGTTTGGTTTTCTTTGTTGTGTTTGCATGTATGGGCCAAAACCTAGTTTAAAGTGTTCTCGCTCTGGGCAGGAGCGCTAGTGGACACGGGGAGGGAGCAGGCGAAGCGTGTCGTTCGTAATGGAAAGAAAGAGACCACTACTTCGCTTCTTTGTTGGATCGCCGGCGCGAACACAGTGGTCTCTGACCAGGACCAGGAACCTAACTCGCTGCAATCCATTTCCAAAGTCTTCATATGCTCTTCAGATAGCTCCATCGAACTGCGATAGTTGCTAGTCTACCTATTCGTATTGGAACTATCGCACTGTTTCGGTGGGGGCGCGAGAGCGGTCCAAATCGAGGCAAACTCTGAATACTAGATATGACCTCAAAATAACAGGGGTCAAGGTCGGCCAGTGAGACGATGGGGGATAAGCTTCATCGTCGAGAGGGAAACAGATAACCACGCCGCCCGCCTGCTGGCCGGGCGAATATAAGTTCTCTTCCGGTCAACTGTCCACCCAGTCAAGTGCAAAAAAACACAGTTGAATCAGATCATGAAAGATTTTGTCTTGAGATGCCGATAAGGAATAGCCAGTTATAGAAGCGGGTGGCAGGGAATGAAAGCACTCCCGCGCTATCAAAGTGCCAAGAGCAGGACAGAGACTCTTAGCCGGATCTCTAAGTGCACCAGGGAGTAGATTCAGGGAGTCTCTGAAGCGGTATTCATATGAGCCTTAGCATTAGTGCCTTGGCTCCTAGGACTGATTACAAGGAATGGATATAGTCAAGTACAAAGGTGATGCGAAAGATAAAATCACAGTTGATTGGTTTAAGTACTGGCGAAGCTTTAATTGAACACCCTTCAGTGCCGTTTCGTTTGGGCCCCTATGTACCTTCTCCGCACTTAGCTGTAAGCATTTCAAGTAGATAAAATTGCAGACAGACTGGCTTCTCATGCTTACTCTCACAGGTCTGATTGCATCGTTGAAGCTGCTTCTTCTTTGATGCTTAGTACATGCTCTATTCCAATTACTAACTGGAGGAAAAGTTTCTTTCTCTCCTCTTGTTTTTATGTCGGACTCGTGATGCTGAACGAGACATTCGAAAACTAAAGCGCACACTAGAAAGTGCTTCGAAAGGTGTCAGCAGGTGCGCGGAGCCGGAGCCGGAGCCCGGCATGTTCGCCCGCTGGGCCGAGTGTTCGCGGAAGCGCCTAAAAGGGAAGCAACTGGGCTAGACTGCTGATCTTATGGGGTAGTCTGACCCTGGGAAAGAGACTGTAATCGTACTCGCGGGGCGCCCCCAGGCTCAAGCTAGTGCTACTGCCTTCCTTCGTACGCCTTCTTTGATTTCTGTGGCTTTACTGGTACGAGCCGCTGCTAATCCGGCCATTTCCGAACCTGTCTTTCTCATCCCATTCAATGGAGGACTAAGCTGTTACAGCAGAATAAGCTGCTCTTCTTTCATAAGAAAATTGACTTGGTGGGTAGGGCATTCTATTCTAAAGGCATTCATTTCATCGGTAAGGAGAGGGTGGTCGTAGATCAGGCTCAACCAACAAGAAAGAGAGGATCTCCTAAGCAAGGGCCTTTTCAGTCGATTCCTGAGCCATTCGTTCTCCCCTCTCGGTTGGCCTTTGCCAGCCACTAGAGCAAGTTAGAGAACCTACAGTGAATGAACTTAAAGAACCGCAGAGGGTAGGTGCTGGTAACATCAGCTTTAGCATGGCTAACTGGGGTGCTGGTGCTTCGCAAGCACTACGAAGGACGGCAGGGAAGATCGAATCACTATCTCCGTGAAAGCAGACCTTCAAAGGACTTCGGCTAACCTGTGAATGAAAGCGAGAGGCACAGGTAGAAGTCAAGACCTCATGAGCGATAGCGAAGCCTAGAGAGGCGGAAGCAGTAGCTTCTAGGACAAGGCCGAGCCACTAGAAGGGCCCAGCCCAATAGGGACAGCACACCCCCCACTTCAAGCGCACCTCTGTATTGACTGAATCACTCTAAGGGTCTAATCGGTGGAACCGGTGAACCACGCGAACTGGTTAGATGCATGGCCACCACCTGCTGCCATGCCATTCCTTGAAGAACCATCTGTGTTCAACTTCAAAATACCAAAAGGAGGAGGAGCCTTTCTCAAACCTGCCCCTTGCTTCCGATAGATGGCTTTCTAACCGGCCTTAGACTATTCCTTGAGAAAGTGATTGTCGCATACTCTCCCGGCAATAAAAACTTTATCTATTTATTTTTGTTTTTTATGCCCTGAGACTATACTAGTAAGTGTACCAGTACAGAACATGACACCGTCGCGACCACTGCATCCGAGAAGGAGTCCACCCAAATAACCCGAAAAGGAACTAATACAGCAAACCAAGGAGGGCGATCCGATCGTCAATCTTCCAAAGTAAACCATACTTTAGGAGAGCAGAGTTGACGTCCTTCTGGGAAACTGCTGGCCATTCCCTAACCTATCTATATATACGCTTAAACCTTACTCGGATTAACTGGGCAAAAAAAAGGCAAAAAGTTTCTGCAGCTCTAGCTGTATTTCAATCTTGATATTATTGCAGCAGGGACACCTTTAAAGGAGAGTGAGCCATCCCTTTAAGAAGGGCCTTATCGCAAAAAGTCTCTTTGAAAGGTCACTCTCATTAAAAGAAAAACTTCCTCTCTGTCCCTCGTGACTGCCCAGAGGAGAAGAATAGGTAGGGATGACAGGATTGGAACCCGTGAGATTTTTGACCCAAAACAAAGGCGCTACCAAGCTGCGCTACATCCCTTTCAAACCATCTCCGACTCCTTGAACGAGGGGATGAAATAGTTTTATGATAAAGCACTCTCTCTCCTTTCTTTCCCTGTGTATGATAGTCTGATGTTCTTCTCTCTAGCTAGTCCCATTCTCATTAAAGGCCCTTGTATAGCAAGGGGAAACCGAAAGTGCGCTCCTGCGCACCAGCTGAAGAAAGGTGGACGCTGCCCGACAGTATGGAGTACTGACCACACCGAGGGACAGGCCCTGAAGCGAAGGACGGGAACGAGCGAAATCAATGTGTTCCAATTTCTGGCCTTGCACCGACCATCCGTTTTGGCCTGCGGTAATGTAATCGGGATTTTCAAAAAAAAAAATCTATGAAAGTAAGAGATGGAAAGTTTTGTTCTAAATTCTGATGGGGGAAGGTTTGTCTTCCATGGTAGCTAGGTAGCCCCGCATGAAGGTGACTCGCCCCCGATTGTAGGAAGCCCACTCTACAGTCTGACATGCTTTCCGTTGCTAAGTCAGTAAGAATGACTGGGGCCCCGTAGAAGGCACAATACGTTCTTAGATTCGACATTACCGGTCAAAGCATTGATTCTAAGCCTTTCGTTAGCTCGTTACAGATCGGTAAGAAGGGGATCCAAGGTCAGACTACTCCATAAGATCAGCAGTCTAGCCCAGTTGCTTCCCTTTTAGGCGCTTCCTCTAGTTAAAGAGTGAATTCAGGAGTTCCAGGCAGGCGATAGGGGCTTCACTCTCTCAGTATTTTGACAAGACGGGATCCGTCGAGTTGATTGAGTTGTCCTCTCAAAAGAAGAGACTGGCTAGAGATCTCTTTATCAAAACCTTTAGAACAAATGGTTGCCTAGGTCGGGACTGACGGGGCTCGAACCCGCAACTTCCGCCTTGACAGGGCGGTGCTCTGACCGATTGAACTACAATCCCAGGAAAATGAGGTGTACAGCCTCCAATTTATTTTTTTTCTCTTCATTCGAAGACTCGTCGTCAGCGCTCGGCACCTTCCTGGCTGTAAGCGTATACCTTTACGGTACATGTTCAGTTTGTCTACTGTTGCCTGGGATACTAGGCACCGTACTGTTGTTTCGGTCGGAGCTTAAGCTTAGTTCGTCGTCCGATTGAATCTGCTTGTTCCTGGATGCACCAAGCAAGTTCCAGTGGTGGGTTGTCGGTCTGGTCCCAAGATTTTGCAGTCCTTTCTTATGATGACCTGGGGAACGCAGGCCTAGAACCTCTCCTCTTGCTTGCCAACCGGATGAAAACCGAAGAGAGCATCGCCAGTTTCATTCCAGTCTTTTCTCAATTGAGAAGTCAACCAAGAAAAAGTAAAAGGGAGGGAAGGAACTGACTTTTTCTATGAACCTGGCACCTTTCTTCCAGAAAGCCCCCACGGAGCGGTAACGAAAAGGCACGCCTCCTCTTGATCACAGTAATGCGGGAAGTCTGTACCTTAATTCACTTACAGCAAGATAAGGTATTTCAAGGGGGTGAAAGTATAGAGCTACTAACCAGAGTCGTTTCTGTCCAATCGCTACATAGACACAATACTTCGCTTTTGGCATTCCTTCGTATATTTACGGATTTACCAAGATTATCGTGGTTGAAATACCATCAATTTTGAATAGTTATTAGAGCTTCGTCTGACCTTGCTGGAGCTTTAAGAGATAGGAGGCTTCAAACACTCGCTAAGCCCCTATTGATGGAGACCGAGAACTTGGGGGTGGACTAACTAGCTCTCCCGTAGGTGCAAAGCCGCTCGCCCTGATGAATAAGCGGGAGAGGGAGAGTGAAAGGAATTTCAAAAGTAGGGCCTGAGGCCCCTGTGAATCCGTAAATCTGAGGAGCATGCCGCAACAAATGCTAAGGGAGAGCAAGAAAGAGAAAAATTCTTGTTTTTTAACCAGCGCCCCCTTTTGGGTATGCAGGTACTAAGAGTCCTCTCACTACCATGGTATAAGCCTGCCTGACTTTGAGACCCACTGGTCGAACAGAGACGAAAGTCGGCCATAGTGATCCGGGAGTCCCGTGTGGAAGGGCTCTCTAGAAGATTGATTGTAGTGCCTCACTACTGGCGTGTCGCTTTGCGAGCGTGTATAGTTCAGGGCGTAAGTCCTCGGGAAAGGATAAAAGAAAAGCCCCTTACTTAGACGATTGGACTAGATCGAAAGCCTGGAATGATTCCGGACTGCTTACCGGCTTCGAAGGCATTGCACTTTCACCGGTGCAAGGTGAGGAGATATCGAGAGGTAGAATAGGTGAAATGAGTTCAAAGGAATTAGCATAGAACAATGGATCAATTCATTCAACAAGATCCGTTCGGATCAGACCAGGATGAATAGGATTGGTTTGACAGGGACTCCCTGAATCTACTCCCTGGTGCACTTAGAGATCCGGCTAAGAGTGTCTGTCCTGCTCTTGGCAATGTTCTCTTTAATGGGGGCGCTTCATATTTTCCTTAACCTAATTAATCAGCCCCGGGGGAGAATGATGATTGGCGCCGCTCACTAAATTCTGTGGTTAATAAAATTTGTAAATCGGTGGTTCCCGTTTGGAAAAGAATCAACAGAATAGCTAATAGCATAAAAACAGATCAGAAAGGCTTGTAGACTCGTGACGCTGAACGAGACATTCGAAAACTAAAGAGCACACTAGAAAGTGCTTCGAAAGGTGTCAGCAGGTGCGCGGAGCATGATTGATCGGTCACCAACCTGCAAGACCAAGAATTTGAAGAAAGATCGGCAGCTAGTTTGAGTGGGGCCTGACGGTTTCCCGAACTTCTTCTTTCATTTTATATTAATAAGGGGCCTGGGATAAACTAGAAGACTAACTCCTTCCCCTCCTAGGGCTTCAGCAAGGTGTCTATTCTGAGGCTTAGGAGACCTTTCACTCCCGGAATGTGCTTTAATGCAAGGAAGCACTTCCCGGACATCTATATCTAGGGCTTTTGAAACCTGAGATCCTTGAGTTGCGATCCGCTCCGGTCAAGTCGAACCCACGGACTGTTCTGCGTAAGAGCTCTTCAAACCTTGTCCTATCGAAGCTGCACTGAGACTGCCCGACTTCCTCAACCGATCGGTCGAGTCACTTCCTTCCACTCGCCTTACAAGGACCTACTGGACTATCGGCTTTAGATAGTCATCTCCCCCCCCCCCAAAAAAATTGCTGCGCTTAATAGGTCGGTTTGCCTTCCTCTCTCGGGGGGCACTTGAGTCAGCCACCGGCGCCCGACAGCGTCTTGACCCCTATCCAATTTTTGGGCCAATTCCCCCTTCGTACTACCAAAAAATGAGATTCTTGCCGAATCCGAGACTAATTAGACCTAACAAGAACAGAATCACGCTCTGTAGGATTTGAACCGATCTCTTCCTTAAAGATGGGGATGAGTCGATGTCGGTCACACAAAGGAATACCGAAGAGCCTAAAGAGGGTGTTAGAATGCAGCTAGATAGAGAACTATAAGATAAGAGGGATTCCATGGGTGAGAAGGCTGACATGAAGGCTCTCATTCCAAACCGGTAAAGCGCAAGTATTAGTCCGTAACTGCCATTTTGACTAGGTGGATTTTGCCTTCTAGTTGACTTCTTTCTGCGGGATACCCTAGTTAGTGCCGGTGAAATGCTTTTTGAGACTTACCCCACTCAATGGAAATTTCTTTAGGCAAGATCCCACGTCCAAGAGTCTGATTCTGATTCTGCTTTCACTCTTATCAAGGAAGGAGGCCACCAGCAGTGATTGAATAGTGACCCTACCATAATATCTATGGAATGACTCGATCCATGAAGGCAAAGGCTGAGAGACATCCATCTTAACACATACACGAGCAAACATGGGATGAGCCAAGGCAGGAGTGCGATCATCTGCACGCCCCTTGGTATGGTACCGGAAGCACTTGGTATTGGTAGTAGTCTAAATGTCTTCCCATTCTGACCTTGATATGTGGAATCGTCTTGCGCCATATGTACTGAAATTGTTCGGGAGACATGGTCCAAGACCACCGAGATCTTCGACTTAGCTCCCAAAGGTAATCCACCCGGCCCTTCCGTCACCTGCTAGCTCTGTCCGCCACGGGTTAGCGACATAAAGTGCGAATAAAGGTTCATCGGGATATTTTTCGGGCAACCCCCCTCTTAACACTATTCCGGTCAACTGTCCACCCAGTCAAGTGCAAAAAAACATAGTAGAATCACGCAATGCACGCTGCTGGTGTGCTTCCTGCTCGCTTCGCCTCCGACCCGACCAGGAGAGAAGAATAAAAATAGGCTGGTTTAAGGACGGAAGCTCCCGAACCCCGTCGCTCGTCTTATGGAGATGTGTGTGCCATCTCGTTCGACAACAAGCCCAAGCCCTTCTCCTCAAAGAGCACTAGTTGCCTTTCAAATTCTAAAAAATCCAAAAGGTGTTGAAAGATTTACGATAGAGAGAAAGCGGACAATTAAGTGCCTAGAAGTCTGCTAAACGCCCCTAGCCCCTAAAGCTAGGACCTTGCTGGAGCTTTATTGGTACTCGAAGGGCTTCCCTTTCCTCGGACCAAGAGACTTGGACTATGAGCCCGCTTAGCAAACGAGGCTCGAGGCGGGGTGGATGGTTATGGCGTCTCGTAGATCAGACTTTGCTTTGGCGTCATCTGTTGGCTAGCTCATTTGGCCACGTCTTTGTGAGCTCTTCCTTTGAACTGGATTTGATTTCACCCCAGAGGCTCCCGAGAAAGCTATTTCAGCCTTCCGGACAGTTAAGGGCAATTCCTACGTCCCTCAACCTGAGATCCTTATTTTTTATATTCGGGAACTTAACCTGAAAAAGCTATTCTCCTGTTCCTCGTTATCGTACGTGGCTACTGGATCACTCCAAGATGTGACCTTGCCTTTCGCCCTGCTACCGCCGTTCTAAGTTCTTCTGACTAAACGAAGTTAAGACTAAAGTTTCGGAACGGATTAGAAGAAGCGGGAAAGAAAGGTAAGTATCTGCTTTGGTCGGGATCTGTCTAAGCCGCACCCTTACGGCTGGGGTGGGGCTCGCCCTCCGAACCGTACGTGGGACGAGTTTCTGCCTCATACAGCTCGGGCCGAAACCCGGGGGATGTTTAGGAGAGATGGAGAGAGGCAGTCATAGCTATAGGAAGAGGGAATCCAACTATCGCAATTCAATCATAGGGCTAAACTGTGCTTGATTAGTACTGGCTTTCGTTGAACTGAACAAGCAAGCGGTCGACCTCCCCCCTGAGAGGGTCCCGTGGAATTACGTGGGCGAGTTGGTCATAAATGACCCTGCTTCAGGCAAGCTTCTAAAAGAGCATTACCCCACCCAGTCTACTTTTGTTGAAGGGAGGAAGATTACAATGCCCAATTGAGATTTTTTCGTTTTTTTGCTCCGCTTTAGGCTATCTTTGTTTAGGTAGCCCCAATGTTCAGACGGACGAATGCTGCTGGGGGAGTGCAGAATAGACCAGCTGAAGATGGAAGAGTGCACGTTGTGGAGCCTAGAGCCCGGAAAGCTGGATACAGCTAATGTCGATAAGGAAGGGAGGGAAGGAGCTCTTGCCTTCAACTCAGAGCAGAACGTGCGGGCAACTAGATCAAAGTCAGAGCGGGGAGGGAATGTTTTCAGTTGTTGGAGTACGACTTTTCATTTCCTGTTCGTTTTATTCCTACCTCTGAAAATTCCTTAGCAGCGGGGCTGCTATCAACCAGCCGCGACAAAGTATCATAAATCTGGTTGAGATCCGGATTTGATATCCCTCTCTAACCTCTTCAAGGCATGGGAAACCTAAAAAAGTGTCCCACATTATTGGTTGATAGAGAATCAAAGTGGATTTTCCAATAAATTACGAAATGTTGTAGTTCGCTTTTGAGTAAAGAGAAATGGCCTTCTAGCACCTCTCCCGTAGGTCGAGTGGCTTCCTAGATAGGGAGTACGAGCGGTAGTAAATGAGAGATGGTTATTAGTAAGAATTAATCGGCTAAACGCGATTGCTAGCCTCTCCTTTGTGTTGACCTAGGGGCTTGCCTGCAAGTGGCTTGGAATCCCACCGGAGTGAGTAGACACGGATGCACTACTCTTCCGTCCTCTTCTCTTTCATCCCCTCGTTCAAGGAGTCGGAGATGGCTTGGCAGCAAGCGTAGTGGCAGGCAGGCGATAGGATGTTAGCAAAATTCGATCAATTGGCTTTAACGAACCTATTTCATTAGAATGATCGAAGTGAGTTAAAACCGGAAGGAGGGGACAAAGGTCAGTTCTATAAGGCAAGAAAGCAAGATCAGAAGAAGGAACGGGGCGGGACCAAGCCTTTAGGGTGACAGATCGGCCATAGGAGTATCCTTTCTCCCCTATGACCGCTATCAAAGAGAAGCTTCTTCCTATACTATAGTTGCAAGTCACATTGCAAAGGCATAATGATAGTAGGGTCGGGATATCCCCGCCTTCCGACCGGACGTGAGGGTCGATAAGAAGGAAATGAAGAACAGGAACGAAACGAAATAAGGCCTTTCTAGCTCTGATTGAAGATATTGCATTAGAAAGGGATACAAAGTAACTTCCGAAGATTGAAAGAGAGGCAATCCAAGTTCGATACTGGTCTTGTTGCACTTCTTCGAGTTAATGACTTCCAACCTTCTATACTGAGACCTTTCTTGCATACCGTTTTTTCAGTTTTTCTTTAAAAATCTAGTAAGTGTCGTCAGCAAGCGGTGGCCGACAAGGCCCTTTTACCTAAATCCACTGAACCAGCAAGTATATGTACTTTGTCTAAACTTCGACCTCTTTTACTGGCGCCCGAACTGTTCGGCAGCAGCTACTATTGGGATCCAATTCTGAGAATACTTTGGCATGACACCTGAAAGGGATAGCTTACGATAGTTCCAGAAAGGGATAGAACCTGGACTGGAATAAGAGAATCCGAACCGAATTAGCACTTCTCAGATCAGGCGAGGCCTCTCCAGCGGAGCTGGGCGCCGGGGCCCTGGCTGCACTAGCGATTGGCACATAGGGGAGTGGTTGCCCGGCTTTCTCGGCCTGGTATCCTGCACCTCGCGTTCATGATATCTACATTCAACTGTGCCCCGGAGACACGGTCGAAGCACGCCCGCCCAGTGTGAACGGTCGCTGCCTACATTACTCTTTCTCCCTCTTTTCAAGGAAGTGAGTCTCAGACCATATGTAGTTCTTGGTAATTTTTATACAGGTGCTTTTGTGGTTCTTCACTCCAGCCCTAGATATGAATCCTCTCTCTCTGCTGTTTGGATTCGGCTTCCCTACCTTCCCTTTGTAATAGCGGAGTGGAGCTGTTTGGAGAGCGAACTCTTAATGTCGATCAGGTGAATCGCTCCTGCTTGATCTCGACTGTGATCCCTGGCAAGCAGACTAAGAATCAGGTATGGAAGGAAGTGAAGGTGAAGCATACTTTCTTTCTCGGTCCTAATCAACAAGGGCAGCATGGATATAGTTGCTCAGGGGTGGTGAGACGAGGTGTAGCGCAGTCTGGTCAGCGCATCTGTTTTGGGTACAAAGGGCCATAGGTTCGAATCCTGTCACCTTGATGTGAGGCATTCCGTCAGCAAATACTCAAATATGAACATCCATCGACCGTTACCACTTCCTCTTACTCGTGACTCGTATATGTACTTTCTATAGCAAGCACACGAGACCTAGTTCAATTCTACAAAAAAGATTTTCCTAAAAATTGCGCTACACTGAACACCAACCCAATCGAGACGAAAAAAAGAAAGAATAGCAACTACATCAATAACCTTGATTCCTAAAGAAATACCACTTCCTCATGAATTTATCTTGAATCGGGATCTTTTGGCTCAACTTTATCCTAGTTTTGCCGTCGGTGGTTTTTAACCGTAGCCTTCTTGCCCTAACCTAAGTCCAGGAACGGATCCTTTTGCCTGGAATGAGGCACAGAAGTGCTATCGAATAGGCTGTTAGGGAGGATTATTTGAGTTAATAAGAAGGTCTTCTTTGACAGAGCTGGCACAGCCCCACCAGCAGCCCACGTTTCCGACCCGAAAGGAATTGCAAATGAAAGAAGAATCTGTGTGCACTATCCATGGAGTGGAGTGACTATTCTGAATCTCCTCTTCTCTATCTCCCCCCCCTTTTTTTTCCTTCGGCTATTACCGGCTGGCAACGCTTGGCCCAATGATAGAGCAGTTTGCTAGTTTGCATTCCTCTATCTGAATCTCTAACACTAACAGGCGACAATCACCAACTTAATCACTGCCTTCTTGTGACGTCTTGGGGATCGGCAATAGCTAAGCATTGTGGCCATCACAGTTCCAGCTACGTATGGCTGGCGTACAACCTACGGGCTTCTTAGCCAAAAGACAAACAAGAAAAACGTCTGCCTTCTTTGGTACCTTTAGTCCAATCTTAGACAAAGAGCTTGACAAGCTACCCTTCCTCTTGATCTGAGGTGCGAAGATTAAGATATATTTTTTATGACTTCTGCGCGGGAATCAGGTCTGATACAAGCAGTTCCTCGCCTGGGACAATAACTGACGATAGATAGCGAGGGGGGTACGAGTTCCAACTAGGACTGTCATAGGAGCGTCAAGCCACTCAAGTTAGAATGGCTTCAACGCTTGACTCCGGACAATCAACGTAAACAAAGACTCAACCTAAGCTAAGGCTCTTTCCCTCTGTGGTTGTTACGAAGATACTACGCGGAGGTCTTCATTCAATATAGCATTGATAGAGATCTTTGATCGAGAGTTTGCCAAAAGGTTTCCGGCCAAGGCAATGGCTCCCGTGAGAGCAAAGCCTAAAATGGCATAACCAAACAATTAAGTATCCAATTCCGGACTCCGTGCTACTTCTCCTTAGCCAACCAAAGTCTTCTGATGGAAATAACCGCGTTTGCCGTTAAAAGTCAACCGGTGTTCTCCCTACGCGGGTAACACCCTACTCGTATTACCATGGTCGTATAGGTTGACTAAGGATCAATTGCTATCGAGTTCTTCGTATCCAAAGGGAGTGGGAAAGCTGCAGTAATTCTTTGGAAAAGCCCGCTTCTCTTTGTCTTCGAGCTTGAATTCTGTTCTAGGCGGGGTGGGCCGCGCACCTTCGAATGGTGTTGGTCCTACGGACTGTGAACGGATTCTCCTCTGGCCTCTGGGCACGTCGGAACCGCATGAGTTCACCGGGGTGGAGCACGGTCTGCCAAAATCGGCATAGGTTAGGTGTTATTGATGGAACATGGTATAAGCCGGACTCAAGGAGGCTTCAAAGCCAGATCTTCATCCAATTGCTCCCAATCGATATTCCCCTTCAGATTGGGTAGAGATTTCCTTTTCAGAATCTTCTCCATCTGAACGAAGTCTTTCCGGTACAGTCTATTTACCTTACCCATTTCTTGGACGCGCCATTGTATTCGAGGAGTCAAGGATTTGTTGGGAATTCCGGATCGAAGAAAGCGATTGCTAGTCAGCTTTCATTTTCTTAAAAAAAATGGTAGGGACTGAGGCTCTGAAGGCTTTACAACTTTCTTCAATTAGGGAATAGCGCAGATGGTGAAGAAGGAAGCTTATCAATACTTCCAATTGAATGAGTATGAATAAAGAATCCACGGATGAAGATAGAAAAGTAGATTTCTATTCAAATAAAGGGGAGCACCTTGCTATCATGAAAACGCCAGCTGTTACCATAGTAGCTGCATGAATCAAAGCGGATACTGGAGTGGGACCCTTAGCGGTACGAAAAGAGAGGTCGTGATGATATCATCTACGTCCGTACCGCTCCTCGTGGAGTAGATCCCGCATCCAACCAAGTCTTTGTCTCCCTCAATCCCCCCGGGGGGTCTGCTTATCCTCGGATCATTCATCTTTCCTTCCTTCCATCCCATGTAGGCCTATTCATGCTCTTGCTATCCATATTGAAAAAATAGAAGAAAGGGAAATGTCTTTAGTAACGGTCTTACTCTATAAAATGACTTTTTGAATAAGCTATTAAGGTTAGGAATCGACGAATAGACGCCCGGCTCTAGACGAAGCTGAGGGGGTTACCACCACATCCTCTCCCGATAGACTCGAAGCTCTTCATAGAACCTGGGTGATCTATCCATGACCAGGATGAAGCTTGGGTGAAACTAAGTGGAGGTCCGAACCGACTGATGTTGAAGAATCAGCGGATGAGTTGTGGTTATCGCATCATTAACCGGTGTAGGATTCAAGATCAGGTCCAGGATTCGAGTCAAATCGACCTTCCCTCTCATCTGAGGGTGAGCCAAGGATTTCAAACTACCTTTGGGGAATAAGGAATCGATCCTCAACGTCTTTGGTTCCCGGCTTTGATTGCGACCTTCCACTTGCAGAGAGTCCTGCCGATATAGCTCTTGTTCTTCTTCCTTATCGAGGTATCCCTTTCCTCTGACAAGAACGCCGCCGCCCCTGGAATCAATAAGAAAACAAGTGCTAAGTTTCAGATCAGGGAATAAACCGAAACGAAAGAAGAGACCTTTCTCGCTCGGCGCCTAAAGCGCACTATCCACCCTGTCTTGTGTGACTGCGTGTGTTTGTTAGATTGCTTGGGGTCCTGGGAGGGGGAGGGCGTTGCCGTGCAATCAAGAAATATAGCTAATGTCGATAAGGAAGGGAGGGAAGGAGCTCTTGCCTTCAACTCAGAGCAGAGATCAACCAGGCTAGCTTTCCCGTAGTAGAGCGCGGGGAGAGTGACCATCATGGCCTTGATAGGGTGTGCCTTTTATTCTGTACATTTTTTATGAGGGAGTGGAGTGACTATTCTGAATCTCCTCTTCTCTATCTCCCCCCCTTTTTTTTTCCTTCGGCTATTACCGGCTGGCAACGCTTGGCCCAACATTGTCGTGCTGCTATAATGTAACATGCAGTCGTCCCGAGGCATTTTAGGGCCCCTATTTTATCTCCCTATCAATAGAACTAGCTTCTTTTTATTTAGAGAGGAACAATTCCCTCGTCTGAAAGGATTGAAGCCCCCTTAGCTCTGCCAGGCACTAGACAAGGGTTAGCTCTGTAAATGTGTAGAGCCAGGTGTAGTGTGGTGTATTCGAAGGAGACTGTTCATGAACATGGATTGTTGGTATACCTGCACAATAGCTTTCTCTACAAGCCTACAAGCTTAGCTTTGGCTTAGCTTCCAACTAAGGCTAAGGGCATGGCAAGGGGAGGCTGGGGAAAAGCATAGGGATTCAGTTGCTATGTCTTCTTCATCTATTATCAATAAAGTCAAGCACTGTTGTAAGGATTTATTGCAGCTTGATTATCCCACTCATTCTTCTGGTGGTTTTCGCTTGCTCTTTATCGCACTTGGTTATTCCTCGGAAAATGAGTTTGGGGAGGGACTTCAAAGTGAATGCGATCCATTCTTTGCTCTCCTCAGACCGAACCCACGTATGTGGCAAAATACGGGGATGACTTGTTGTTAGGGGTGCGGTGAATATGTACCCGGGCCCTGTACACACCGCCCATCACACCCTGGGAATAGGTTTCGCCCGAAGCATCGGACCGGCTCGCACAAAGACTCCTAAATTCATCCCGAGCCTTTTCTTCCACCTCCCCTCTCCAATCCTCGATCAAACTTGGCCATCGGGGTGGGGATGAGGCAGAAACACTTGCTGCACGTGCTGACTTAACATTTAGGTTTCGGAAAGAACGAGCTGGTGGGAAAGGAAAGAGCTGGAGATCATGAAAAGCATTTCCACACAAGGAGGCAGGAGGATCTTTTGCAGCGAAGGCCTGTCATCGAATTCTTCAAACCTGGGGCATGTCGATCCAGCTACAGTTGGGTAGCTAGACCATCTACCCTATGTTTCAAACTTGTTAAACCTGGTCAACCCGGTGTTTGTCGTTTCTTGAAAGTATCTTTTTTCTGGGAACATCGTCAACCAGAAATTCTTATGTTCGCGATTATTCATCCACCGATACATATGTTTTTGAGTAGGCTAGGAAAGAAAGAAGAAATGATAGAGCGAAATGGGTTGGTTGCCCAAAGGGCTAGAATGGAGAAAATGGGCATTGACCTCCCCTCGGGGATCAGTGTGGAATAGATTACAACTATAAAGTAAAGGCTGTCTTCGAGCAAGCTCTTGGCTTTTAGTTGCTTAACTCATAGTAGTTAGGAGGTTGTTGTCCTAATGAGTGTAGCGGAGTGCTCCCTATCCTATTACTCATCTATAAGGCTATCACCCTAGCTTTCCCTGTCTCTGCCTTTCTTTCCTAGTCCTGAGTTGTTGTTACTTTACTGATTCATTCAAGGCATAGACTCCCTCTTTGTCTTATTAGCGCAAGTGTTCGTCAACGATGAAAGCCGCTTAAGTTCAGTTAGAAAGTCCTTCCCTTTCTGCTCATCCTTCCCCGTTCCTAGCTTAGCTCTCACTATTGAAGCTCGTACGCAATGAGCCTCTCACGTTTCACTGAGATTGCTGCTTAGTCCTTCTCAAAAGCCTAATTCGTTCGCTTTGCTGGCATATTCTTAGAGTGTTCTCACAGGTTCAAGAAAGGAAGAGGGACCCAGACATTCTTTGCGCAGAGTCGGGGCAGTGAAGGCTCGCGAAGTAGACAGCAAGCAAGAGCTTCTCAGCATATTTTTCTGATTAATCAGATTTTTGGCTTTGACCCATTCAAGGTGAAAAATGGGGTTGATGGTGTTGGCTAAAAAAGAGGGAGAGAGGACAGCCTTGGGTCTTCGCCGAATCCCGAAATCCATCTGCACATAGAAGTGTTGGAAAAGTGTCAAAGCCATCCGAGAGGCAGAGGATTGACGGAGCTCTTTGCATTGCTTTGTTTTTCTCTCCTTTCCTATCGGCGGGTTCCTTTCCGCCCATCGATTCAATAAGATCAGTTCAATCAGTAAAAGTCGAATAAAATCTATTATTATCATAGACAAGACAAGCGCCCTACTCAAAAAGTTCGCAAGCAAGGGACATGCCGAACCCCTACCTTTCCCACTAAGTCCAACGCGAGGACCCTTTTGTTTTATTGACGATGTGTTCCGTCGTCAGCAAGCGACTTAGAGTAGTGGTTGACCCCGTCCTCCTCTGATCAGGGTATCCTTGTATCATCCCTCGATTTCATCGCCGGATGATGATGCGGAAGGATGACCGGGCGGACGTTTTAGTTAAGCTCTATCTGTCTCTCGGGACTCCTTTCCCAAGCATCTGGTAATTCTGGCCGCCTTTCCACTCCTGCGGAAGATGGTTCTTGTGTGACTGGTCTCAGGGGTTGAAGAAGGTCCCAAGGGTTCGGTTGTTCGCCGATTCAAGTGGTTAGCATAGAGAGGCCTTTTAGAGCACAAGAGGCAGATTTTATTGGCTTGGTGGAAAGCAAAGTGAGTAGTGGAAAGGCGGCTATCTTACTCAAGGCATTGACGCAAAGAAAAGAGCCTATTCTTTCAAAGAGCTTCTTCTCGAACGGTTGATTCCGTCCCCGAATGTCCAGTTTCTTCTTTCAATCCTGTCTTCTGAGCTAGGAGCAAGGATTCCTGAAAGTGAATTCCAGTGCAAGACTGATATTAATCTCGTTCCTTCTGCTCTGATGGAGGTGCATATTCATATTCTCCACCCGGGAAATGGGCAAGCAAATCAACTAGGCCAGTCTCCAACTTCTATCCTTTTCTTTTCCGCTGGCATCCCGCATTCACGCCCCCGTTTGACTGTTGCTATGAAAGTTTGCTAGGATTAATGTGTCGAGACCCGGCACGGTACTCCGTTTCCAGCAAGTTCGTGAAGGTCCAGCAATTTTCAAGGGGATGTAAGCACCTAGCTGGCGAGGAAGGAAGACTAACTAACTCTCCCGTAGGTGCAAAGCCGCTCGCCCTATTGAATAAGCAGGAGAGGGAGAGTGAAAGGAATTTCAAATAGCTCGCTTTAATTCAGAAGGCGGGAGAGGAGAGATAGCCACTCGACAAGCTCAGTCTCTCGAGCAGCGTCTTGAGTCTTGGTGGACTGATACTAAGTCATTCCTGGCACTCAGCGCATGTCTTTGGTCAACACCGGTTCCGTCACTCTGGTTGAACCATTACTTCCTTTCTGCCGTTCCTAGGGACCACCCACTCCCGTTCCTTGGTTGTTGGTGTATTGGCTCTTTGGTTTGGACTTCTCAACCTTCTGTGAACTTTTCTTCTCTTATGATTTTTGCTACTTTGTTTAGTTTAGTGAATATACAATTGAGGCACTAATTGTGTATGTTCTATGTTTGTTAAGAGAGTGAGCTTACCACCAAAAGAGAGAAACCTGGCCTTCCATCCGTCAATACTTTTTCTGTCGTACAATTTCGGCGATTACAAAAATAAAGGAGTATATCCCTCTCCCTTAGTGTCTTTCGGCCCGACGGACTTTGGGAGGGAAAGGTAAAGCTGGCGTAGACCCCAGCTTATAGTAACTGCCCGAAAAGGCCAGTGAGGTTCCAACTTTCGGAAGAAGCAGAAGTAGGAAAGGAAGAAAAGCCAACCAAGGTGGTGGTAAGAAACCTTCCGCTCAACAGCTATTCTGATTTCCAAAAAAGACTACCCGGGGAGGAGTTAGGAACAGGAACAAGGAGAAGCGAGAACCACTTAAATGCCTAACTGCTGTTGAAGGAATAGAGGCTGTTTCGGCTCTTGGAGTAAGGGGAGAAGGGCTTCCCCTGTAGTCGTCAGCTCGTTTTTGACAGATCCGATCGGGTGTTCATAATCTGGAGTAAAAGGATTCGAACTTACGAGTCCTTGATTATTGAAATGGCTATAGCATATGCGGGTTATAAATTTTATTTACCATCATTTCTGGACTTCCTAAACGGAGCACACCGCAGAAAGATTCTAAATATGAGAAATCCCCCTTTTTTCCGATAAGGAAATGAAGAACAGGAACAGAACGAACTCTTCCAGATGAGGATGTTAGCGAATAAGCTCTCAACTAATCTCGTACATAGACCCTTGCAGAGTTCCCCAATAGCATAGAGCTTGGGAAGCTCGGACCCGGTCAAGATCCGAACAACAAGGAGCACTCACCGACTGAAGTTGCCCACCCCGCTCCCGATCAAAAAGAGCGTGCGGGACTTCGAAGGGGCCTCAACGCATCCGCTGTTCAATCATCTGCTGCTGATGGTCTTGTTGTCGCAGACGGTCTTCTGTTGGCAATTGAATCAACTCTTACTGCTCGAGTCCTCGGCCCTGCTAGCCGTTTGCTTGCTCGAATTGTACACATTCAAAGAGGGGGCAGTATATTGGGTATTGGTCATTGCGTAGATAACGATTTCCCGACAGACATAGCAATTATCCCCTGATGGGGTCCCCGCATGGCTATTCCACATCCGGAGTGAGTAGACATGAATGCACTACTCTTCCGTCCTCTTCTTCCTATGGATGCTCTTCTAGCCCCTCTTCTATCGAGAGGCCGCGGGAGTAAACTCTGTCTCGTCCTCATCCCCCTGGTAAAGGCGATCCTAAGCCCTCCTCTCCGCCTAGGAGGCAATCTTTGCATGAATCAATACTTATTAGCCCAGTCATGAACCACCTGGTTGGAGCCATGGTCTACCCAGCAGTGCTTAATATCCTCGGATAGAAGCCTACCCACCTACCAGCCTACCTTGTTCATATCGAGCCGGACAGGAGAGACACTCTTTATGATTGCTTCAAGGTCCACCTCCTAATAGAAGACCCGATCCATCTTCTCTTGAATCTCGACCCAAATAAAATGCGTCCCAAGCCGAAATATCACAAGTATCGCCTCGTCCTGGGCCATCGCACGGAAAACTAACCGAAATCCTTTTTATCTGGAATTAACTTGGAACCACGTGCATCTAACGTGCCTCCCCTCCCTCCACGAGTAGATATTTAGTATTGAATAGTGTCTCTCGGCTGGATGTTGGTCCAGCCTACTACGAGGATCCCGTATCCAGCAACCCAACCTATACAAAGGGCATCCATCAAAGCCCCTTTACTAGATTGGAGCTATGAAGCTTACCTTAGAAAGAGCCGCTAAACGATCGGACCAGACAGGCGCAGGTAGCTTGACCGCCTTACCCGTCATTGAAACACAAGCTGGAGAAGTATCAGCCTATATTCCTACTAATGTGATCCCCATAACTGATGGACAAATCTGTTCGGAATGGAAGAAGCCGAAGGGGTGAACGAGCGCTGCGGTAACGAGCTTTCCTTCTGCCGGCCTTTATAGGAGTAGGGGAGCATGGTGAGAGTGGAGTTAGGACCATTTCCTAGCCTAGTTTTAAGCAGAACAGCACCATCCTAGTCCAGAGCAGTACATCTCTTATGGGCAAGACAAGCAGCCCACTTCGCTTCCTCAAGGAACAAGATGAAATAATGCTTTTGTGGAACGTCTTCTGGCGAGGAACCATAAGCTTCTATGCTGGGAGTATTTCGGGGTATAGGTCTAACCATCTCAACTCCCCGTTTCTGGCATGCGCTAGCACTCCTGCAAGAAAAAGGGCCTAGCTAACGCGCCCCTTATTGAAAAGTCAAGGATATTGAATGATCGATATGAGAAAGAAGCGCTCAAGCATAACCTTAAATCATAGAACCGGGGATGATTTCCAAGAATCCGAAGTTGGAGCGGGGAAAAAAATCCCCAGTTCCTAATTATCCAGTATCTCCAGGAAGCTTGAGACTAAATATTCGTTGTGTAGCGACAAATAGAGACCAAATTACTTTGTCAGTGAGTCCGGGCCGTGTCTCAGTCCCAGTGTGGCTGATCATCCGAAAAGACCAGCTAACGCCAGCACCGACTGAAGTTGCCCACCCCGCTCCCGATCAAAAAGAGGAGTGCAGCCTGTAGAGCACATGTAACGCACAGTCGGGTTGCTCACGCAGCGTCAGGCTCAGACTCTGAGAAAGATGACATGCGGCTAGTCCCAACTCTTAGTCTCGTAGTCTTGAAACTCAGCCGTACTTCCTTTGGCTTTCGATCCCCTCGCTGCCTCCCTTTCGAAATCGGGGTATACATAGGAATGAGTTCATAAGCCACCCTTATACTCCTCTCATTTTGACTATGGTTTAAGTATGACCTTGAAACCCGAAAATCTTTGTTTTTCTTATGCCTTTGAAGAAAGGGGCATCAAAGCTGTTCGCTGACTTTCTAAGGTCTAACCTTTCGCCCCCTACTGAAAAGGGGCAATTAGCTTTGCACCACTGATAGACTACTTCGCCGGCGCGAACACAGTGGTCTCTGGCCAAGACCTTCAAGGAAGAAGTGAGATAAGCTAGGATGCATGTGATAGAGTAGAACGATGGTGAAAGGTATCTTTATGCCAATAATCTATGGTAAAACTGTGATGAGTACTGCTAGTGATATCAAGGGCTATCTATCTCAATATCTGACTCATAAAGAACTTAGACCACCTACGCGCTGGTGAAAACCACCTCGACCGGATCAGAGTAAACAACAATGTCGAATCAGGGCGCCCCTTGATAATCATTCTGCCCGCCATTCCCAAAAGAGGGAAATGGCTCAAATGGATTCCTCATATTACAGGATCGTATCGGTCGTATTCTTGAATTTGGAATGAAAAGAGGAGTAATGCTTCCTAGCACGGGACACAGAATAAGACCACTTAGATCAGAATAGCATTCACAGAAATGTTGGATAAGTTATTAGGAATATGACGGAACGGAAGACCAAGGAAAGAAAGAAGAATGCACCAAAATGCAGGTGCTGCACCAAACACTGGTGGTTCTCTACACTCCGACTTAAAGAAGGCTTGATGAACGCCCTATCTTATAGAAAATGCTAGCTAGGGTGGTTAGCCGACTGATAGCCCTGTACTTTCGAGGGGCCTTTTTTCTTTTTCTCTTAATTCATGGAAGAGATCGCAAATCTAATCCTCTAAAAAGGTTATCCTATCACCCTCCTTCCCCAGGTCGAACAAATCGGAGTCCGGTGTACTCGGATCTTCCTGCTGCTGCCCTTCCCCATCCAATTCTTTAAAGAGGTCTTCTTGGATCCAGACACGCCAATAGGCGGGTGTGAAGATAGTAACTAAGAGTATTGGCATTCATGTCCCATTCGGGGGGTAATTGCTTATCGGCTATCACCACCCACTCCGCGTATTCAGTTATAGCAGTACTGGGGAATTCCTCTATCTTCTTTGAATGAGGAGAGAGAGTACTCATTCCTCTCCCTCTGGTCGAGTGGCTTCGCTCCTATAAGCTAGTTCTCACTTCCGAGCAACCTCTTAGGTTTTTTCAGAAAGAACCAAAAAATTCTCGTTAAGGTCCCTGTGAAGCGCTCTCTCAGACATTTCCACTCCTGCCCCCGCGAGCAAAGAGGTTTCAAGATACCAGTCGACCAAGTGCAAGTGAGGTCTTTTTGGATCAGCCCGCTCTTGGTCTTCGAATAGAACCCATGAACCGCTCTGTGGGGTCCAATGACTCTCAGAATGGCTTAGAATTGCACACAATTGCTATTTATCTGAATGAGATCGGAAAGAGAGGAGGTAGCCCAAACGGCCTTAGCTTTTGCAAAGCTTCTTTTGCCTTTCCTTTTTGCACAACCTCTTCTGTTATAGAGTCCAATCGCGAGAGACTAAACTTTGTTGCACTCGGGCGTAGTGGGTCTGGACGCCTAGCATGAAAGAGCCTTCTTTGGTAGCGGCACTATACCTTAGTCTCTCTCTAGCTTCGGCTCTTCGCTTAGTAGACGGCCGCCAGACAACGACCCTTCTCCGTAATTCTTGCCTTACAAGAGCTGCACTAAACATGCTATTCGTGTAGTAGTAGATCAAGGTATGCAACGAGCATAAGTCATGATTAAAGGTCCCGGTCTCGGAAGAGACGCAGCATTACGAGTTTTCTTCTTTATTCTTAGTTTACTCTTAGTAGATTAGTCGATTTAGTAGACTGCTTTCTTTTCTAGATGGTATCGATCCCACACTCGGCTCAAGGCTTTAAAGAATTAATACCAGGCTCAAGGGAAAGAGATAGCAACCACAAACCCAAAGTTTATGGCTGACTGATATGGCTCATCCTCATTTAGCTATTGCATTTATTTTTCTCATTGCTGGGCATATGTATAGAACTTTTTTCTTATGATGACCTGGTCGAGAGAGTACGATACATCGGTGTAAAAGATTGATCCCTTTGGATCTTGGTCGAGTCTCCTTCCTATCCTTTTCAGTCTGTTTTCACTTCCTCTAATTCAGTAGGGATGCTATCATCTAAGTCTTCCTACTTCTCAATTGTCCCAATCAGATCCGAAAAATGAGAAAGAAATCAAAAGTCAGTGGATCTGAATTGAATCATGACTATATAAGCTATTCTTAAGAGATAGAAAGACTAGGAAGGGAAGGCAACTACCCGAGTTCCGGGTCTGTTGGTTTAGAAGTTCTATATTGAAGTTTCTTAGTTAGTTTTGGGATATGATTCTTCGCATCTCGAAACGAAAGAGGTTTTGCGCACCTTGTCAGTAAGATGTGAAGCTGTTCACTCTGCTTTCCCTGGTTCAGACAGATTCCCAAGCTAGGTTGTAGCCACGACGGCGCTGTTCAATAAATAGTAAATCACTAGGCGTTGGATTACCATAAACCACTATTTGTTGATTTTCCTTTTTTTGTCAAGAAAAACTCTTAGTTATTGGTGGGGGTTCGGTCCGTTAGCTGGTATTTGTTTAGTCAGCTAACTAGCCTAGCTGACAAGGCATGGCATGAATGGCGGGATGCTAACTCGATTCGCCCTTGCCTCTACGGGACTTTCTTCAAAGGCCGTTGACTCTGCTTCCTTGATTGAATAATCGAAGGTGAATCAATGTTAAGTAACCTCCTCTTAGATCTGAGAACGTTCTCGCTTTCGCTAGCTGCAATCAAACTAAAGCGCTAACGAGCAAGAATGCCTATAGATAGCGCTTTAGTAATAATATAGGGCTTTTTCAGGAATCGATTCTAAGCATGGTTACGATCACCAAATTTTTCCCTTTTGTTGGCAACCGTGGAAGCATTTTTGCCGTTCCTGGACTTAGGTTAGGGCAAGAAGGCTACGGTTAAAAACCACCAACATGTCAAGAAAAAAATTAGAAAGGTAGATCATTTCCGTAACGCTTTTGCAGAAAGGTTCGGTCTTTAATCTATATCAATAGCAAACCAACCGAATCGCTGCCTTTAAGGGGGAGTACGGAGCTCGGGGAGTGAGTTCTTTGTTTGGTTGCCTGGGGTGGGGTATTCCCCTTCATTTATGTTTACTTCTAGAAGCTTCGCCAGAAGCGACTAGTCGCTTCCCGAATGCCCCTTTCCTTGGTAGGTAACAGCAGGTACAAGCAACTTGACCAAAGGGGACCAGCGCTTCTACTCTTCCACCGAGGATTCAGAAAGCATTTTTGGAAAGTAACAATTCCATTCAGTTCGGTTTCGGAAAACTTTTCTAACCGGCCTTAGACTATTCCTTGAGAAAGTGAAAAAGCTTGCATCTGCTCCCCCTATTATATAACCGGTCCTATCTCTCTCCATACCTTGCTCCACTACTGTACGAATAGTATTTCCCGCTGCAGCTTGAGCAGCAAATGGTGTCCCTCTTCCTGAATATTCCCGGGGGTTCTCAGGATAAAGACAGCCTTAAGGTGGTAACGGAGCTTCCACGGTCTCAGTCCATGAAGGTGCTTGCTTTGGTTGATATTCCCACAAATCTCCAAATTAAGATTGTATGAAAGTGACTCCTTAAAGTCTTTCTTTCTTTTCGTTGCTAGATCTCTACTCTAGAAAGCTATACAGGCAACAACGAGCGCCCTCGCTAATGCCCTATTGAATAGGTTGAGTTATAGGGAGATTGACTTTTCAAAAAAGCTAAATAATAGGTCTATAGGCGGTGTAAGTCCTTGCTGTGTTAGCTAGGCCACCTGCCTGAAGCGTTGAAGATAGAAAATTATGGTTGCTTGTTGATTGATTCGGCGTAATTTTTTTCTTCTTAGTAACGATACCACCCAGGGTGCGAGCCACCCGAGAAGCAAGCTATTACAGCGAGCGGCAGGAGCAGTATGGAGCCGAGGGGAGGAGACTTCGTCGTCCGGCTCCTCATAAATGATGTTAGGATGGGCCGGAAATTCCCTTCAAGGTGCTTGCTTCCACTGGTGGCGGGCGGGCGAAGGGTCCTTATCCCCCGCTCCGCAGCTGCTGGAGACTTAGTCATATTTTGAGCCTTTTGCGGTACTGATTGATGCTAAGTATGAATTGAGACGAAATGATCGGTAAAAGGCCTTACTCTATTCCTTACCAGGAATAAAGGCCTTTGTAACTGTTTTTAACTCTATAAAAAGATGCCAACCTAGCTCCGGAGTTCATACATTTTGAATGCTTTCGGACGGCTAACTATCAATTTCTTTAAGGTGCTAGCTGCTTAGCTTTACTAGAAGGTCGATGAGCTGGGTCAATCTGCCAAAGTTTCTTTCCTATATCAATGTGAACCGGTTGACCAATTCGCGCAGTATCCAATCCAGAATATAGGCTTGCTTTTGCCCTCTCCTCCCCAGCATCCAAGCGAGACTCCATCAAAATCTGCCGTCGTAGTTGAGGACATAGCTACGAGATAATAGCAAGAGGACCTTGCCAATGTCTTTACCTCATTCATTAAAGCCTGAAATGAGGCTGGAGCATTAGTTAAACCAAAGGGCATAACTCTTAACTCGTAATGGCCCTGGTGAGTTCGAAATGCAGTCTTGTGTGTGTCATTAAGCTTAAGGTATTAACCATTAAGCTCCTTTATAGTATTTAGTATATTATATAAGATTTGAAGCCTTTAAGTTTTGCAAAATATGAAGATTGGATCATAAAAATGATTTGTGGAAAAAGATGGAAATTGGTAATTTGGACAGCCCCATGTCCAGTACTTTGGCGATGCATAACTCTCAAACCGCACGTTCAAATAAACTCATATTTTGCAGATGGAAACGTCTTACCATATATTACAACTGTTATGAAGAGTCGAGAACCCAATTGCGACTCTAAGTGGCTCAAAACAGTGAGTTACAGGGCTATTGCTATGCATACGGCTTAATAGCTGCTGTTTTGTTTAAGCCATATCTCATAGATGCAGCATCCAAGTGAGTTAATTCCAAATCCATTAAACTCATAAGAATTCATTCTACAAGTTTCATTAAGATTATAAAACCTAGATTGATTTCTAAACAGGGTGAAAATAGTCAAAAAATAGAGGGATAGAGGATGTTGGAATGGAACCGTATAAGGCAAAATGTTGCATTTGAGTTCTGAATTTGTATAAGGCTGTACTTCTTGAAGTCTAAGTTGTTTAGGGTCATTAAAATATAAGTAAATCTATTAGAATAGTAATGTTTTGGTTTATATGCCTTGTAAATAATAACCCGTTTGTATTCGTTAGGCACGCGGGCGAGTCAAGCTTGATCTTGAATTCCATTTGATTGTGCGGTAATTGTCGAAATTGATCAATGTATGGATATCATACTTTATTTGACACCGGGATAGCCATTTGCATAAGGCTTCCTAATCCGAAAATGTTGATTCTAAATTCTCTTTATGTTTGTTGATATTATGGAACTTTGGTTTCTTTCGAAATATGACTTCCATTCGTATTTGGAATATTGATCATTTGACTTGTTAAATTCTATATATTGTGAACTTGTATTATAGACTCAATATTGAGAGCACCGGTATTCAGATGCTTCCATAGTTTCTAAAACTATCATGGCGTCCTCATGGTATATTGACTTGACTTGGTACCGGTCAATTAGAGGGAGTATGGATCGATCATAGGAACTTGATTGAATAATAATTATGACCGTGGTTAAATCCACGGAGAGGATTGTTTGTGTTATGCTCGCACCCCTTGACAAGAAATCTTTTCGGGTCTTAAGGACGCGACAAGTATTCAAAGGAAAATTTAAGAAAATTCTAAGAGTACATCAGTTCCGATAAGGCCAAAAAGCAACCCAGATTCAAAATTGAATTTTAAAGGTTTCTATGACTAGATCTAGGATCGATGGTTGTCGCCTAACATGTTTAATACTTGTCCTAAGTTCAATTAACCCCAAAACATGCAGAAATCATGAAAAATCGGAAATCCAACGATTTTGGAATCCGAACAGTTTAAGCATAAATTGACAGGCATGTACTGGTTAAAACATCAAATCACAAGAATTAAAGTTGTAGAGAGATAGAATGCGAACCTGGTGATGTAATCGGTTTGGAAAAATTCGAAGATTTGAAAACAATCCTTGTAAAGACTGGTGCTCGGGAGAGTTTGAGAGAAAAAAGACGGAAAACACTTTGAAAGCGTGAACAGTGTAAGTGGGAGCCCGAGTTTAAATAGTGGGGTCATCAGATGATGACACGTGAGAAGTTGTTATCGGGCAGCTGACATAATCAAAAAGATGTCGAGATAGAGCTTGTCGGGCCTTTGGCGTGCGACAAGAATTCTTGTCGGGTGATACTGGGCCGTCAAGTGTGGAACAGTTTCAATAAAGTGAAGTTTTGGAAAAACAATTCTAAGTGCTCCCCCTTGAATGGTGCCTCAAAGTAAGAAAACTTAGCTACCCCAACGTATGTGAGTTAAGAGGAAAAAAAACATACCTGATCGCTCCTCCTTGAATACTGAACGGTTAGACAAGAACAAACATCGAGACAGTTTAAAGCAGAAAAAGACACACTCATGACGAAAATTGTACGAGAAAAAAATAAATTGAAAATACAGAACACTTAATGGAAAATCCACAAAACGAGAATTCAAGGATAATGAATATTCACATTAAAAGGTGAATATGCATTGACACTTGAATGGGCTTTTTGTGTATTTAGAAAACACTGATTGAGAATCAGGTTTTGAGATTAAGCTTGCCCAACTTGGACACTAGGAACTGGAAATGTTTCTTATCCAATGCCTTTGTGAACAGATCGGTGAAGTTCTATATTAACAAAATATAATTCAATCGTACATCTTTCAACACGGGATTTGACCGACGAGAGAACTTTTGTTGAAATACCGTTGTGAGTAGAACCAATTGCTGTTGGAATTTGGCAATCTCTAGATCATAGTCGAAATCTTCGTCCTCTAAGTCAGGAAAGGCTTCTTGTTGTGTGCTTCGGGATAAATTCGAGCTTTCTTTTGCCACTAGAGCGATTGGATTGGAAGGCTTTTTGATCTTGTTGTTTTCCCCCATAGCTTCAAGTACTTCCTCTTCGTATTGTTATAGGGTTTCGTACACTTCGTGAAGATCGAGTTTAGCGAGAAATTTGTTGTATTTGATTTGATTGGCAAAGCGACGCCATTCTGGTTGAAGATTGCTTACAAACTTCACGTTGTTCTCAATCTTTGTCTTACGAATATCGTTTTTACTTAGCTCGTTTACTAATTGAACAAAACGAATGTAAGTATTCGTAAGACTGTCATCCTCTTTTGCCTTGAATTCTTCATATTGTGAGATACAATTGGTGATCTTTAGTTGAGTCCCGTTCTTTGTGCCGAGCATGAATATTTCAATTTCTTCCCACATCTCTTTGGTTGTTCTTTTGTGGCTATCAATGCTCATGTAGATCTCATTTGGGATGCTCATAAGGAGGTATGATCGTGCAAATTGATCACCTTTTGTAATTCTCTTCTTATTATCATCATAGGCAGACTTGGGCTTGATCCCTTTTCGTGCTAGAACAGGAGGATCAACATTTAGTCTGGCAGGAAGGTCTTGATAGAAGGCTGGTGGAGGACCTTCAGTAATGGAGTTCATGATTTCATCCGCGTAATCATGTCGTGCAATGAAATCCAGAAATCTATCCTTCCACTTTGAGTATTCACCTTGGAAAAGAATTGGTTTTTTGTGTCCGAACTGATGGCCATGGCTTCGCGTGTGGTCATTGTACTTGACAGAGTGATCTCGATCGACGAATTTTGAAAAAATTCTAAGAGTTCTTAAACGAATATCTCGAAAAAATATCGATAGATAAAGATGCGATAAGCTTTTATGTCGGGTTAAGCTATCTCGACAAGAATTTTTATCGGGTGAAGGAGGATTGACAAGAGCTTTTATCGGGTTAAGAAGGATCGACAAGATTTTATGTCGGGATAAGGTGAATCGACAAGAATTCTCATCGGGTCTTAAGGACTCGATAAAATCGATACTTTTGAAAAATCACTTTTATCGAAATTATGTTTTATCTTTTACTTTGAAAAATCGAAGAGCAAGAACGAAGACTTCTGGACAAAAAAGATCAAATCTTTTTATGGAAGAGAAGAGGTAAGTTCCCGAGTCTCCAGTACGTTCAAAATAAAAGTAAAGATAATTACTAAAGTTTATGGTGTATATTTGAGAACCCTTAAACCAGAAAAATTGCAGGAGTCAGCGTTCCTGAGTTTCTTTTGTGAAAGAGATGCGAAAGTACTGCAGAATAAACTACAGTAATTGTTTTGATTTAAGAATTCGATAAAAGAAGAAATTAAGAATACTTGTCGATATATAAGGATCGATAAAAAAATTAAAAAACTTTGTCGAGATATATGGGGCGCTAAAACAAGGCTTGTCGATCCATTCTTTGGAAGCTTGGATCGATAAGTTTGAACAGAGACAAATTTCAAGATTAATACCTTTGATTTTTCAAACTCGATTAGAATCAGATCAAAACTTAGATCGTGAGGCTCTGATACCAATTATAGATCCCAGATAATGATCATGTACGTATGATTTAGGCAAAGAACACGAAGAACACAATAATACTAGTTGTGTACCCGCGCAATGCGGCGGGATGCAATATTCAAATAAATATAAGCAAAAATGCAGTAACATGTCTTTATGAAATAAAGCACATAGTCGGTTCCATCTTGAGTGTGAGAATGGGTAGAAAATAAAAGTGAAGTTATGGCTATGAAAAACATCCTTGCTCATATATGATATATCAATACTTGTTAAAGCCCATATACACACTAAAACATAGTCTTACAAAACAAAATTCAAGTATACTTGGGTGGTCTCATAGCCAACTCCATTGCATGTGTAATTTTTATGTTCCTAAGATGCAAAACTCCACAAACTTGCGCTCAATATAGCCATGATGAACCTGCACGAACATAAACTTTACACAATTCTTACTTTTTCCATTTATAGAAATGTGAACTGGTAAGCATTTGGCAATGGTCGTCTTTCGGTGCCATAAAAGATCCTGCTATGCTCAGCAAGAAAAGCCCCAAGTTTAACCCCCAGCGGTTTCAAAATACATGAGTTGTAAACAACAATAGTTTATATAATCAAGCTCGACAATAGCGACTCAAGTGCTTGTAAACAACGATAATACATATAATCAAACTCGATAATACATATAACAGAAAGTTACGGGTTTCAGATTCTTTTTACATCTCACAACTACTTTCTTTACGTTTTGTTAACAAAAAGAAGGGCATGCTTAATGCACCAATGATTCTAATAGACCACCATGATGAAATCAAATAGTTATAAAGGGATGAACATATTTTAGTTTTTCATTCCGTCATATCAATCATATGAACTTCAATCAAATACATATATGTATAAATTTACATATTTCGGGCTAAAATGCAATCAATATTCAAAGGAAGCTAAAACATATTATAGATAGCATATTTTTTTCCGGTTAATTCAGTCTATACTTCACCTTATTAGTGTCAAAGGTTCATACTTTACCCATATAGACCATATTATCTAACTCGAACTATCGAACGTAACATCCGGTAAAAACTCGAACTATTGAACGTAACATCCGGTAAAAACTCGAAACTTACTGTTGTTATAGACTTTTGCTCGGAAGTGGAGTACCTTCGCATCTATTCTGGAAATATAAACAGAGATCATGTATTAATAACCAGAAAGGGCAAAGTAGCAAGCAACAAAGTATATATTACTATATTTAGCATGGGTTTCTTTAGCGGAATGAAATTAAGAATCTAATTTTAACTCCACTCATGTAGGCTTTTTAAGACTTTTGGTGAATATGCTTTATAAACAAACAGAAAAACAAAGAAATAATCAAACAAAAAAAATGATTATCGAATATACAACTATATGTACAGACGAAACAGAAGAAAAAATAAAAAGCACATGCCACTGTTTAGAACAAAAGCAAAATCAATTTCAAAAGCAAAAATCAATTTCAAAACCTCGCACCAAAATCGAGCAGGTAAGCATGGAGGAGAGGAATCATACCCGGTATGTTAATAAATCTTGTAGGAATCGGCCACTTTTCCTATATATATTATCAACTAACAAATAATAAATAAGATAAAAACCGACAGGAACTGAGGCCCCAACCTGTAAAAAGCTACATACACAAACATTAACAGACACATTTGACACGGATGGCCAAAGCTTCAATTTTTCAGTAAAAAAACTAAAAGAAAATAATTAATTTGCATAAATCATGACCTAGAGAAATTTCACAATTCACTTTAAAAAATAAGAATTTTAGGGCACTGGTGGTACCTTTGGCTTAACAGAAACTTTTTTCTTGGCAACCACTGTTGTTTTCCATATTCACTTCTATTGGTTTCTGTAAAATACCATCAAAAAGATTGATTTTGGTCGGAAGTATTTTCACATATAACTCAATAATGTGAAATAACAAATAAGTCAACAGATGAGGCAAAATGTGATTAAAACGAAGTGGGTAATCAAAATTTCCAATCCCATCCGAAAGAACTATGAATAGATAAATTGAGATCATATGGTGTGTTTACCCGACGATATCAGGATGAGCGGTCCGTAAATCAATACCGTATGCTAGAATCTGAATATGACCGAGGTTATCATGAGCTTTGCAAAGACTTTGCCACTGTTCCTTTCCTTGCCAGAGAATTTATAATTTATGTAGAGATCTAAACTATAAATAACAATGAGATAAAGTTGGGTACCATGATGATGATCATCATATTGAGTCTTTCATGAAAATAGATGGTTTTATGAGACGATTATATCTCTACAAAAACAGATGATGTAAACGATGAAGATGATCGAGATTAAGAGATTGAAACCGATTTGGTACGTACCTGGGGTATAGCGAATGGATATGGAGGATGAAGAACCCTAACCGAGAGAGGATACGGGGAAGATGGATTTGTGCGAATCGTCATCTAGGACGAAGATGGATTGAAATTGTAATCTAGTGAAGGGAAGATGGATCGGTGTGAAATGTGAATGGTCGCTTTGGGAACCTAACTTGGGAGCGGCTGGTATTGGAAGTCTGGGCTGAGAAATCTTTTGAGTTTAGCAGCAGTGACAACTTGTACATGAAGCTTTTGAAGTTGTAATTAAGACTTTTAAGACTATGTGCATGAGAGGGTAGTACTTTATGCATTGAAAGTTGGTTTTAAGACTTTTTCAAAATTTGATTTATAAAGTAGTATAGATGATGAAGATCCGAAGTCGGATATCTCACTTGTATTTAATGTCAATTACAATATGAAATATAATATATCGGCTCTCTCTGATTAGCTGTCAATATCGATCACACCTAATGAATGACCCTAACAAACTATTTATATTGTTAGAACTAATCAATATAAGGAAGGTAAGAGTTAAAGGAATCATAAACTATCCTCTTTACAAACAAGCATAACCTTACCTTATTTTGGCACAATTAATTAAAAGTCCTAACAATTCCAAGTTTTTATAATGTGAGGATTATCAAGATTGAACATTGTTTGTGGTGTGACTGTTTTGGTATAAAATCCTTATTCAATAAGTATTGATACATGGGTTGATTACCGGAATAGGGAACAAAAGGTTTTCCAAATGAAGTGAACACCCTATTGACACACAAAAGACTATCAAAAGACCTAATCAAAATCCTATTTTATAAAATAGCAAAAAGGGTTATAATTACTCAAACTAGCAAATAAAAACCGAGAAAACTACATGTTAAAACATCAAATAAAAATTTAAAACCTAAAAAGGAAAAATAAAATTTTGATCTAAAAATTCTAAAAGCAGCAAAGTGGGTAAATTACATTACCCAAAACAACAAATGGCATGCTAGAAACAAATTGACTTTAACCAAATTAGTACATACTCATGTTTTTTACTCAATCAAGGCTACCCAACCATGCAATCAACAAAAACTTATAAATTTCTATGACTTACAATTAGCAAAAATAAAAGGTTAACAAAATAACTAAAGTGAAAGGTTAGAAATACCAGAACCTCCTTCGGATGAGCAGGTTGTTCCTCCACTGCCGGTATGTGGTGTGTTGCTAGTTCCAGTGCCATTTCCGCCACTTTCTGTTGTATGTTGAACTCTTAATACCGGGCAGCGATTTTTTTCTCTATCTCATCTATGGCTTGTTGTGCAATCGGTCTTGGTAGTCTCAACACCCATTCTCCCATGCTTTTCTCTTTTGAACTTGACTCACCCATACAGTTCTAAACGCCTCCGGTTAGAATATTTTTCCTTTGACATCATAATTTCTAGACTCATTAGGGCTGACTCCCCATGAATTTCTGATGCAAATGGTCTAATGTGAACCGAGGGCTGGTGCGGTGTTAGTCTATTTTGAAGAAAATCGATTGGGGAAAGGGTATTGGGTTGGGTCGTGGTGGTGGGTGGTATGTTCGTGTTTTGGTTTAAGAATCTGTCCAAATTTGTTACCCATGGTCTAGAAGATGGTAGCGGTTCTGAATGGTAAGTGGTGAGTCGAAAAACATTTGGGCTAGTGGGTGCATGAAAAAGATTCTGACCTCCTTGAGAGGGAAACGGGGTTACATAGCTTGCTGTCGGCGCTGACGGTGATTGAAATAGCCATGCAGTCTATGGTCTCGGGCTCACATCAGTGCCGTATGGGCCTGAGGTAGGGAGAATAGATCTCACCACCCCTTCGTCGATGTCCTCATCGTTTGACCACCAATGTGGGTCCGTCACCGGCTGTTGTGCGGCTGCCATGACCGAAGGTTGTTCGGATTTGGGGGTTCACAGGTATAGGGTTTCGATTAGGACCGAAGGCTAGGGTGAGTTCCAGGTTTATTTCGTGGTTAGGGTTTGTCATCGTGACAGGTTCTTCGAGAAAGGGGGTTGTGGTTGTAGGTTTTGGTGATTTGGCGATCGACGGTGGTGGGTTGGTGGTTGTCGACGTTGGTTTGGTGGCGATTGGTGGGTGTCTGGTGGGTGGTGACGGTGGTCTGGTGGCGATTGGTGGTGGTTTTGGTGATTTGTGTCGCCGGCGATGAAGAAGAAGATGAAAGGTCTTTGTTGGAAAGTATTTTTATGAAAGTGTGAACCAGAAATGTATCTAAGTCTTTTACTCCATAAGACATTCCAGAAGCGCCCAGAGGTTTGAAGATCCTCTGGATTCCAGCTATCGCATCACACACGCTTCAAGTGACGTGGCATGTCACACATCTTGTGCGTAACTAATTCTGTTAGAAGTACAAGTGACGTGTCATTTCCTTATAGGCTAGCTCATTGACTTTTGTAATGCAATAGTATAAATAAAGTTAGTCTTCGCTATATTCAATGTCGATAAATTGAGAGAATATAGTGCTCATTGTTCTTACGAATTGTAATTGTCAGTGTTGATATTCAATACAATTACCTTTCGATCTTCATACTGTTATTATAATTGCATACTGTTCTAGTTAAATACTACATTGAATTGCTTCTGCTCATCTATTTTATTTCTATTAATCTACTCTTCTAGAGTAATCAACGGAATCTGGGTTCCAGCAATTGGTATCAGAGCTAATAATCAATCCATTGATTTTCGATCTCGTCCATTTTGGAGAAATTCCTACTCTGCTAGAACTTAATTTCAACTCTTAAACTACTATTCCCCATTCTACCCTGTTTTCTGAGAATCTGTAACAAATTTAATTCGTTTTGATTCTTGTGAAGTTTAATTCTTCTAAATTTCAAACCTATTTCCTGAAAATCGATACTTAGCTTTTCTGAAAAATGGCGAATCAAAATCTGAACGACATTTACACTTCTGGTTCCTTGACCAAACCACCTACACTAATCTTAGACGAATATCCTCGGTGGAAAATTCGAATGATCAACTTCTATGAAGGATTATATGTAGATCTATATTCAACAGTGGTAAATGGTTCCATACACCAACGACCACTATTCCTAGAGTTCCTCCCACAGCAACTACGGAAAAAAATTCCTGCTCAAAAGATACCCAAGAAAAGAGAAGATTGGGATGATAATGATAAGGCGAAAGTGGAAATTGCTAACAGGGCAAAACGTTTTTTAATAATGGCAATTCCAAATGAATTTTTCCATCGCTTGACTCCTGTGAAACTGCTAAGGAATTATGTGATCAACTAGCCAATCAATTGGAAGGAGGAGCTAAAATGAAGAAGAATAGAAGAGCTCATGCTCTGAATGAGTATAACAGCTTCCAAGTATTTACAGAAGAGACTCTGCAATAGACCTACCACAGATTTAACAATCTGATAAATCTGTGCCAAAAATGTGACATTATTATATCCAAAGTGGATAATAATGTTTTATTTCTTAAACGTCTGAATCCAGAATGGTCAAATCTTTCGATGTCACTTCAAGCGAATCAAGATCTAGAAACGTGGTCTCTACATGATGTGTTTGGCACTCTTCAAGCACATGAGAAGGAAGTACAACTAATGAAAACAAGTGTTGGCGGACCTCTGGCTCTTATTTCTGAATCCAGAGAGTCAGGCAGAAGAAGTAAAGAAATAGAGAAGAAAGGGAAGACCAAAGCACTAATCTCAGAGGCCGACCCAGAAGGTCTTTCTGATTCAGAGGATGATGAGATCAACTCTTTTGCTGAATCCTTGGGTCTTATTACTTAACAGTTTACAAGGAAGTTTGGTAATCGTTCATTTCAAGGTAACAGAAGATTTGAAAATAATAGTGAACGTCCAATTCAAACTTATGCACCAAGGCAGGAAATACAGAGGACTGAAAAATCAGAGGCTGAGAAGAAGGAGGAAGAGTTAAAGAAGAAGAAGGATGTATGCTATAGATGTTGAAAGTCAGGTCATTACTCTAAAGACTGCAAAAGTGTTCTTATCAAAGACAAGCAATACTACAAAAACAAATACATGTAGAACAAGAAAGAAAGAGCCAATTATGCAGAGAAAGAGAATTGGCTAGATGATTAGTCTAGTGGAGATGAAGCCATGTTTTGTGGAATGGCTATGACAACTGATTCAGAGGATCAACCTTCTGAGGCTCCAGTTTGCACTATCTTTGACTCTTCTTCTAAACTTGACTAAATTATTTTAGACCTGACTGTTGAATTTGAAAATCTCAAACAGAAGCTTCTCATTGAGAAGAAATTGAGAAAAAATATTGAAAATTCATCTTCTATTACACAAAAAGAAAGAGATATTTTCAAAAGGGAAATGGAAATTCTGACAGAAGGGAAATGAAAAGATTTTGAAACTTCAAAAATCAACAGAGGTTAAATTCGAAGAAGAAATTAAAAATCTTGCTAAACTTCTGGAAGCTAAGGACAAAAAGTTAAAAGACAAGGAAAGTGACAGATTAAATTCTGTAGCACCTAAAAATATTTTCAGAAGGAAAGGGAATATCTGTACATTGAACTTCAAAAGAAAGAGCTCTTGATTAAAAATTATCTTGATGCTCAGAAGGTGCATGATAAGATAAACACACAAGTAGAGAAAACAGGCCTTGGTTTCAAGGATCTGGATCCTTAGACGTGTAAAAGGAGATTAACGCTAGACTCTGTTTTATGTATGGGCAAAGAACGAACATCGTGTTAGAAAACTAAAATAAAAAAATATTAAATATTCTTCTGGAAAAGTAGGTCAAATTGATCTTAAACTTGTTTAGAAGAAGGGAGATATTTTTAATTTTGGTTCATTCACTCATTTAACTTTAAATACAGAAGTTGAAGAAGAGCTAAGAGTAAATTTTGAAAACGACCTTCTTAAAACTCTGGATGAATGCTTTACACCAGAAATAGCACTTGAAAAACACCTTTCTGAAAACCATCCAGGGATAGCTCCCTGTTCCTTCATTGACTTAAACCTCAGTCATGAAACAGAAAACGATGATGATGTTAAATATCCTTGGGAAAACAATGATCAAAATGATGATGATTTCATTGAAATTTCAGATAAATCACTATCTATTTTTGAAAAAAATTTGCCTCCTACTTATGGAAATGTTTCACCTTGTATAAAAGACAGCGATGCTCCTTTTATGTATACAAATGAATCTATAGAGGTAAGGGCATCTGGTCCAAATGTTTAAAAACACCCAAATGGAATACCAATATTCTCCGTTCCTCCAAAAGAACAGAGAAAAGAGGTTCCTATTCATCCGGATTTTCTTTGGGATGTGTATACAAGTAAAGTCATGTTTGGAACTTGAGAAAGGGGCAAATATTAAAAAAGAACACAAATCTTATGAAACAAAATCTGAAACCCCAGCCACAGAAGTTTACTCGAGAGAAAAAAGAAAAATGGAAATATAATTCTTATGTTTCTTCTGTTTCAGTAAAATCAAGAGTTCAAGAGAAGTCTCCCAAGAAGAAGCCTACAGAAAAGGGTTCAAACGTTTTGAACCATAAGTCTAGGCTAGATAAGAAGTTCAATAAAACAACTGATGCTAGAATACACAACAATAAGAAATATTGTAATTATCATTCCAGTAATGAAAATTCAATGAATTCTTTTGTGTTTCAGAACTCTGAATCCTTCTCTTTATTCTTAAAACTAAAACAACTCTTCCCACGGCCTTCTAGTTACTTTTCTGACAATCAAAATCATTCATTCAAAATTCAGAATAAAAGAAATGGTTCAAACAAACCAGGTAAACCAGAAGTCTCTGGAAACCTGTGAATTCACAAAAAGAAAAATCAAATCAAAAGTACAAATCTAACACCAAAGGACCCATTCTGAAATGGGTACTTAAATCCCTTTGATTTTGTTTGCAGAAACAGTGTGTGAAACAGTGTGTGCGCCTCTGGTATCTTGACTCTGGATGCTCGAGACACATGACTGGAACAAGGAACTTACTCTCCAAGTTTAAAGATAAATTTGGTGGAGTAGTAACGTTCGGTGATGATGGTAAGGGTCAAATAAAAGGCTAAGGTACTCTTCAAAAAGGTAATATTACCTTATCCAAAGTAGCCTATATTTCTGGATTGAAAGACAATCTTCTAAGCGTAAGTCAACTGTGTGACTCTAAAATGCTAGTTGTATTCGATGAAAAACATTGTTACTTATTTTCTAAAGCAGGCCAAGAACTTTGGAAAACTAACAGAAAAGGTAATGTATCCATGATGAACTTCACTTCTAAGGATGGTAAAGAAACCCTCTGTATCATCTCAAAGAAGAGTGAAGTAGCTTGATTCTAGCGTCATAAGCTCTCTCACTTAAATTTTCAAAATCTTGAACTGCTTGTAAAACATAACCTGGTTAAAGGACTCCCAGAGGTACATTTCCAGAAGGATCACCTCTGTCGTGCTTGTGAGATGGGAAAAATAAAAAGGGCTTCCCATAAAACAACAAGTGATCATTCGTGTATAAGGCCTCTGCAAATGCTTCATGTTGATCTCTATGGTCCCATTGCAATTCAGAGTCTTTCTGCCAAAAAGTACATACTCGTGCTAATAGATGAATTTTCTAGGTATACATGGCTTGCTTTTGTGCGCCAGAAGTTAGAAGTTCCAATAGTATTGAGGAACATGATGACGAGGATACAGGTACTTCTACAACAGAAGATATTACAACTCAGAAGTGACAATGGTACTGAATTCAAGAATGTCAAACTTGATGAATATCTTACAAATGAAGGAATCACTCAAAACTTCTCTACTGTACGTACTCCTCAACAAAATGGTGCAGTAGAGAGAAGAAATCGCACTCTAGTCGAAGCAGCAAGAACAATGCTTGCAGCATCTGGACTACCCACCAACTTCTGGGCTGAAGCTGTAGCAACGGCGTGTTTTACTCAAAATCAAAGTATAATAATTAAGAGGCATTTTAAAACCTCTTGTGAGCTGATAAATAACAGAATACAGTCAGTTAAATTAGGAAAGTTTAATTGAGCTGAAGCTTGCAGCAGGTGCTTTATCTAGACGATCGAGAGAAACTAGGAAAGTTTGACAAAAAGTTTGATGAAGCCAAATTCTTGGGCTACTCTTTAAATTCAAAAGCCTTTAGGGTTTTAAATTTAAGAACCAAGACTGTCATGGAAAGCATTAACATAGACTTCAATGATCAAACTCAATTAACTTCTGATTATTCAAACTCAGAACTCAAGCTTAATAATGTTACCTCTGATTATCATTCAGGCTCCAGAAAATCGGAGATCGACGCATTATTTGATGATTTTCTAGGAGAAGAAACACCGTCAGAAAGAATAACCAACAATCCCACATTAAATATTCCAGAAGTACTTCAAGCTTCTAGGATATCTCTTTCTAGTCCGTCTGATTCTTCTGGTTCAACAAATGAAAGTCCAGAGGAAACTTTTGTGTCTTCATTTGAGGGGGAGACACTAGGCTCAACTCCAACCAGAAACCATCCTAATCCCAGAAGAAGAGATAAGTTCTTCTCCTGAAGAGATATTGGATACAGATATCCAAGCCCAACACATATCCCAAACAAGGATGAAAAGGTGGACAGAATCTCACACTTCAGATTAAATTATTGTTAATCCATATGAAGGGGTCAAAACTAGATCCGCAACTGCAATTGTAGCTTTCTTTGTCAATTTCTTGAGCATGATTAAGCCAAATAGAGTTAATGAAGCTATGCAAGAACCAAGTTGGGTGGAAGCAATGCAAGAAGAACTTCTTCAGTTTGACAGAAACAAAGTATGCAAGTTAGTCCCTCTACCTAAAGACAAAGATGCAATTGGTACAAAATGGGTGTTCAGAAACAAGAAGGATGGAGATGGGATTGTCATCGGAAACAAAGCAATACTAGTGGCTAATGGGTATTTTCAAGAAGAGGGCATTGACTATGATGAAACCTTTGTCTAGTAGCAAGACTAGAAGCAATCAGACTTTTTCTGGCCTTCTATGCATACAAAAAGTTCAAAGTATACCAGATGGATGTCAAATGTACCTTTCTGAATGGCAAACTCAAAGAAGAAGTGTATGTTCTACAACCTCCTGGTTTTGAAGATGCATGACATCCAGATCATCTCTATCTTTTGGACAAAGCTCTATATGGCTTAAAGCAAGCTCCTAGAGCCTGGTATGAACGTCTATCAGAGTTTCTGATCGATCACTAGTATGAAAAAGGTAAAATTGATACAACTCTGTTAATCAAAAGAGGCAAAGGTACGTTAGCTGTTGTTCAAATCTACATGGATGACATTATATATTGGTTCAACTAATAAAGCAGAAATTCAAATATTTTCAAAACTAATGGAAAGTGAATTTGAAATTAGCATGATGGGAGAATTGACGTTCTTCCTAGGGCTTCAAGTCAAACAAACTACTTCTGGCATTTTTATAAACCAAGCCAAGTATGTTTTTGACATGTTAAAGGAATTCAAACTTCATAACTCTACTACTATGAAAACTCAAATCTCTCCAAGTACAAAACTTGATTCTAATCCCTCTGGGAAATCAGTTGATGTTACGAACTACAGATGTATGATTGGATCTCTTCTGTAGTTTACAACCAGCAGACTAGATATAATGTTTGCAACATGCCTCTGTGCAAGGTATCAATCCAACCCAAAAGAGTCTCATCTGGCAGCTGTGAAAAGAATTTTTAGATACTTAAAAGGGACACCCTCCTTGGGCCTCTAATATCCCAAAAATTCTGGCTTTGATTTAATATCATATACCGACTCTGATCATGCAGCATGCAAGTTAGACAGAAAAAGTACCTCTGGTAGTTGTCAACTATGAGAAATAGAATGATAAGTTGGATATCTAAAAAGCAAAATTGTGTGTCAACTTCCACAGCATAAGCTGAATATGTTGCTGCTACTAGCTGCTGCTCACAAGTAATCTGGATGAAGACCCAACTCAGAGACTATGGTCTAGTATATGAGAAAATTCCCATCCTTTGTGACTCAGAAAGTGCAATAGCCATTACAGAGAATTCAGTGATGCACTCGAAGACCAAGCACGTTGATGTTAGGTATCATTTTATAAAGGATCATGTGGAGAAAGAGACAAATGAAATGTATTTTGTCTCCACTGATTACCAACTTGTTGATTTGTTCACCAAACTTTGGATGAGAAAAGATTCAATTTTCTAATCAGCAAGTTGGGCATGCTAAACATGTAACTTATACTGAACCAATAAGTATGTTCTAGTTTTTGTATAATTATTTATTTAGCATGTCTTTAATCTCTTTATACTTTAGTCAAATTCTAAACCATCAATCAACCAGAGAAGTCCAGAAGTCTCTGGTTATCTCTATCTGTCAAGACACCAAGTGAATCAGAGGCAGCCAGAAGTCTTTGGATGCCCCTGTCCTTGAAAAGGATATTTTCTATTACAATTTATGATCCAAGCATAGGTCAATGGGGAGCATTAAATGCAAAAATAAATGGGGAGCACAGAGTCATGCACTGTTGAAGGGGGGGGGGGGGAATTAATCATTTTTCAAAATCAAGTCTAACATTTGTTACTTGTCCTCTGAATATATTTTTCCTTGAACTTTTTGCGACTTAGTTACTTTTGGGCTAACTCTTGCCATTAAGGTTATCCAGAAATTTCTAAATCAATATAAGTTCTTCTGAAAAATTATTCACAAGACATAAACTTTCTTTTGGTCTCAAAAATGTTTTATTTGACCAATTGACGGATTTTAAATATTTTAATATTACCCAAATATTTCTAAAACTTTCTTTTGATCCACAAATTTTTGATCAATTGAATTTTTTTTTAAAATTAATTTTTGGTGGGAATAATCAAAATAAAACATGAGGAACTAAATCTCGTCCAAACCCAAAAAGAAAACCCTCGAGTGACCTATCTAGTCAGACACGCATCACTTATCCGACAACTCAATCTAGAACCTTCCTCCACGTGTCACTAATCGATGGTATGCATGTTTGCACGATTTATTTCTTACGTCAGCATCGAGAAACCGTTCCCCATTCCAAATCTGATATATAGCCCTTTCATATTCAAAACACTCGAGTTCAATTTTAAATCTCACTATGTAAACCCGAGAAAATACCCCTTTTCACTTTTCACTGTCTTCAGCCTCTCGAATATAATTGCGTTGCTTAGTGTCACCCTCAATTGCAAACCTACAACTCTAAATCCTTAAAACCCCAAAATCTTTAGATGGCAAATCCGAACGATAGCGTGAATGTACAATATGAAGAAGAAAAAGTGATAGATTCCACTGCCGATAGTGCTCCATTTATTCGCCCACCCTTAAAACCAAACAACGTGCAACTTCTATTGGATCCAAATACCTATATCAAGGAGGATCGTGTAATGATAGAATTTTTACAACATCACTCCCTTAACCGAGCCCTAACCTTCACAAATCCAAATGTCCCTGAGATATACATCCAAGAAGTATGGCAAACTATGTTCATCAAGGATGAAGATACTTTGACTGGTAGCTTTGGTCTCCCAAATGATGTTGAGAGACCTATTGAAATACCAATCACAAAGAAGAATTTAGCCAGGTACTTTCATTTATCACCATCCGTCATTGAATTTGAAGGACAAAAAGTACCCAATCCTGATCTGGTACCAAATCCCTCATCTGAAAGCTTGCTAGAGTTCATGAACTTTCTGGGCTATAAGGAAAGGATTTCTAAGATTTCAGATTTCAAGAGGAAGAAGCTTCCACCAATGTGGAATGTTTTGGTATCGATTCTGAACAAAAGTTTAACTTATAAAATTGGCTCTCTGGATCAAGCAAGTAAGAACCTACTGACAATCATGTATGGAATGTTTATTAATCGCCCTCTGGACTACGCAAGGTTGATCTTTAAAGAAATAAGTGCAGCTGTCAACCTCAAAGTGAATCACTAGAACAATGTCAAAGCCCTGCCTGCACTAATGTTTCCTCGTTTTCTGGCCTTATTTGTCTATCCAACGATCACTCAATTGAAAGTTCCATCCATTCAGTCTTTCTACAAAATATCAACGATGAACTCTCACAAGCCCACAATTGACAAAGACGGCTGCACCATTCAGAGAGAACTATCGAGGTACATGCTAAATCTCTTACCTCAAACCTCTCCATCTTAAATTCTTATAGACGCTCTTTGGTATTCTCAGAACAGAGAATACCTACCCTAGAGCATTTAGAAGCCAAAATAGTTGGTGAAGGGTCGAATGAGCCAGAGAATGAAAATAATATGAGTGAACATCTAAGTGACTGTACCCATGTTAGGCGTTTATTAGGAGAACATCAAGAAGATGTCGATAGAGACACATATGAGCGAGCCGAGCCGAGTCCAACCAGAGCAACCACATATGATGGGGTAGATGCCAACACATCTACACCCATTGACCAAGGACTGCTCAATCCAAACCACCTATGGCCTAACCGGTCAAAGGATTCTTTAAATACCTTTGTATCCAGCACAATTGGGGAAATCACCTCATCTTCATCACCCTCTCAAAAGGATGATGATGGAAATATAAGAGTTCAGTTGTCCCAGAACTCGCTACTTCCCACACAGAATGTTGATGTCTTTGTGACCAACGACTTAGAAAAAGAAGGTACATCCATACTTTCTCCTAGGGTAGATGCCAATGAATTCCCATCAGAGAGGTTATGGCAACAGGAAACTACACATATCTCCGCTTTCAATATGTTCAGAGGTACGCACATGGTTATTGACTCTCAACCCTCTGATGCTGGAGATAAAGTCAATATCGTCAGAACATCCGAAGAGGTGCCTCTCAGGAGCCCTCGAAGACAGGATGGAAGTCCCTCCACACTCGACGTACAAACAGGTGTGCAGGAGGTCCTCTCTGAACGCGAGAGACAAGAGGTACATGTGTTGGAGATACACCAGTTACCACTTCTGATTTGGTAAAAAAATGCAGCGTTTAAGGCATTTGTTGATCAAGTTCAAGGATCTATGGTAGATCTAAAACAAACTATACAAACCTCTGAGTCAAATCTAAGATCAGAGATCACGGCTCAAAACCTTTTGATATGCAAATTTCAAGCCATACAAAAACAACAGTCTGATGCTCTGGATGCTCTAAAGAAGCTAATAACAGATACTGCAGCTGCTCAGAAAATCCTTGGCACCGATCACTTCAACAAATTAGATGTTAGAATACAAGCCAATGCAAAAGCTATCTTTAATCTGCCAGATGACATCTCTGTTCCAGAAGTTACAATCTCTGTGGAAGAATACGGTTCATTTGTTGTAGATATCAAGAAGTTAATTGATGCTGTTATCCCTTTAGAAGCCTCTTCTTCTGGTACCTCCTCATCTGCACTCATCAACAAATCCGACTTGGCCAACTTTCAGAAAGCTATGTTGGATAAATTCAATAACATAAATGCCAAGTTCGTGTCTAAGATCAAGGATAGCCACTCTGCTGATTTATCTCAAAAGGTATCTACTCTGGATACCTCTGTATCTAAACTCTCATCTCTTTTGAGCTCTATTTCAGCAGATTTCGAGTCAAAGAAGAAGGCCAAGGAAGCCAGAGCTTGCAAAATAATCGATTTAAGAAAAAGTTATGAGGATCAGGATCCTGATTCTCAGAAATGGGGGAACAGTAAAAAGGTGAAATTCGCTGATCAACCTACCTCAACTTCTGCACAATTGTCAAACAAGAACCTTTTCCACCATCATCCTCTACCAAACAAGCTCAACAAGCTCAAGCTCCTACTCCTCTAGCTGTAAGTTCTGGTTCGCTTCCCAGAGATCCTGAAATGGCTAAGTTGATACTTGAACTTCAGAAAAATAATAGAAGACCAGAAGCACAGAAAACAATACCCAGAGCTCCTCCTTCTGTTCAAACTTCTGAAAAAGTTCAAACCTCTAAACCAAGGTCAATCCCAATCCCCACTTTAACACCAAATCATCCAGAAAGCTAAAGACAGTTAAAAAATGGCAGAAGCTCAAGCTGATGAACGTGATAAAACTCTAACAGGCTCTGAAAGATTGTTGAAAAAGGCAGTGGATAAAAGAAAGATGGATCTAAAGCAACTAAGAAGAGTTGCACCATCTCAAATTTCTACTACAAGAGAGACAGTTCAAAAGTGCTTATATGCTGTTACAGAAAAGAACATTGATCTAATTCTTCCCAACTTTGCAAAAGATTATAGAGTAAGTGAAGACGTCAAGTCAAGGTTTATGGTGCATAGACAAGCAAGTAAATAAGCTCTCTCATTTTCCCCCATCAGAAAAATTACTAGAGTTAAGCATCTTAGATTTGAAAACACTGCTCTAGTGTACACTATCTATGAGGTAGAGAGAGCAAATAAAGAAACCACCTACTTCTGCGATAATGATCTGCTTTCTATAATACTCTTTGATTTAATACCTCTAGGGAGATTTATTAAGAAGAAGATGGCTTCAAATAAAGAAAGTCAAGATAAAGTGGCCTATTTTAGAGTCTTATCTTGCATGGAAGCCTTCATTGAATACAGAAAGAAAGTGGATTTCCAAACTGATTTTGAACGACAAGTGTCCATATTTTGCATCACAGCACCAAATTAAGATATGGAAGGCATCGAAGATTTTCAACCTGGCCACATTTTTCTTGAACCAGAAGAAGGGGTTGTCTTTAGAAGACCAAGAAGAAGACTTTTCAGGGTAAAAGAGGCATTTATGTATTCTGTTGAAATAGTAGAACTTATCAAAGGCCTGGTGCAACTTCAGAAGGAAGATACAGGAAAACATGCAAAGATCTGAATTGCAGTAGAAATAATAGAAAAAAAGCTTGAAGAAGTGATCAAGATAAGGGAGCTTACAAATCAATTTTACAAAGTGATCAGTGGACATCGTCATGCTCCTTTATGATTTCTTGATTATCACTTTTGTAATTGACTATTCCTTGTAATGAAATGAATTTCTATTTTCTGTATTGTAATGCATACTTCTTGATTCATAGTAAGGGGGAGAATGTTAGAAAGTATTTTGATGAAAATAAGAACCATAAATGTATCTAAGTCTTTTACTCCAGAAGACAGTCTAGAAGCGCCTAGAGGTTTGAAGAACCTCTGGATTCCAGTTATCACATCACACGCGCTTCAAGTGACATGGCATGTCACACTTCTTGTGCGTACCTAATTATGTTAGAAGTACAAGTGACGTGTCATTTCTATTAATCCCATATTAAAACAGATCTGATATAGATTGCTCAATGAATCCTCATTTAAGAATAGTAGAAATCTTTATAGAGAAACACAAACTTACACCTTTAGACGACTCTTATGTGTGGTGTTCAACTTTTAACTGTCTAACAAACTCCCTATATATACTACAAAGGTAAAGCTATAATTACATGCATTTAAATCACAGCCCAATTACATTAAGACACATCATCAAAATCTCTATTCAGAAGTTATTTAGAACTTTTGAACTGTCTTCAGAATTCTGAACTTTGCTCTTCAAAACCACTTCTGAATTGTCTTCAGAACTTCTTCAGAAATTCTGAATATATATTTTGCACTTCTGAAGATGACTTTATTTATCTTTATAGCACTAGTTCAGAACTTCTAAACTATTCATCTTCAGATTCTAAAGTACTTTACTTTACAAAACACTTCAAAACATAGGATCCAAATTCATAGGATTCTTTGGATCCTAACAATTTCCTTATAGGCTAGCTCATTGACTTTGCTAATGTAATAGTATAAATAGAGCTAGTCTTCGCTACATTCAATGTCGATAAATTGAGAGAATATAGCGCTCACTGTTCTTACGAACTGTAATTGTCAGTGTTGATATTCAATACAATTACCTTTCGATCTTCATACTGTTATTATAATTGCTTACTGTTCTATGTTAAATAGTAGATTGAATTGCTTCCGCTCATCTCTTTTATTTCTATTAATCTACTGTTCTAGAGTAATCAAAGGAATCTGGGTTCCAACAGTCTTAATTTTTTTTTTGAAAGAACTCAGATTTGAGTTTTCCTTCTCTTTTTTTCTCTGAATTTTTCACCTTTGATTTGTGCTTGTATCCATTTCCTCTATTATGTGTATTAGGGTATTCTTTCTTGAGAATGAAACTTCTCATGAATGGTTTTAAACATCTAAAAACCATCTTTCTTGAGAATTGTGAGAACAAATCAGATGACTGAGGCTAGGTTAATGATTTTCTTAGTTTTCCCATGCTTCTTCTGGATGTTGGCTGGCGCAGCAATTGTGCATGAGTGCCTGCATTATGGCAGACTTCAAATCACATTAAATGTACACTAATCGGATAAAAATTCAGCTGCAACTTGAGATTTCCTATAATTATCTAGATCTTTTTATTTTATATTATTTTTCAATTTAACTTCTCTCTCTCTCTCTCTCTCTCTCTCTCTCTCTCTCTCTCTTCTTTGGGCCTTAACAACCATCCATTTACCTTAAAGGTAGATTTTGGGTCATTTAAGTTAAAATTAATTTGTAAAAAACTTGACCCAAATTTTTATAAAACTTAGCCCCAAAAATTAATAGACAATGTCCAAATTAATTTTTGTTAGTTACAACTTATTCTAACCGTAAAATTGATAAATTTTACAATTTAATCATTCTTATTGAAGAATTCTTAAATGTGTAGAAATTAAGAATTTTTCAAAATTACAACGTTAATTTTTATCAGTCCCAAAAGATTAGAAAGATCTAAAAATTTAAAATTTTGTTCAAAGAATATTAAAAACTTGTCACCACAAAATAGATCTATTATTGTCAAAGGGCATAACAAAACAACCTATGAAGCTTTGGTTATGTGTGTTATATGTTGAATGATAGAAATAATCTTGGAAAGTTTGATCCTAAAGCTGATGAAGGAATATTCATGGGATATTTCATTAATATCCAAGGCATACAGAATTTTCAACCTTCGACGATAGTGTATTGATGAGTCAATATATGTCAAATTTGATGATTTTCAAACTCCATCTCTTTCAAGTAATGATGAAGAATTAAATCAATGGATAGACTCTTGTGTAGGAGATATGCCACATCCAACATCATCTTCTACTTTACCATCCGAAAATTGCCCCTCTCCTGAAAATGGTGATGCTCCATCTTTAAACCCTTCCTCCTTTCCTCAAAACACTACCCTATCTTCTGAAGCTGTTCACATTCACTTATCTTCTTAAATCATTTCCTTAAAAGAAAATCCTCAACCTTTAAACACCATTTCCTCACCAACCGATCTCCCCTCCTCAAAACCCATCTTTTCCTCCTCCTATGCCGCCAGCCTTAAAATGGACCAAGGATCATCCGATTGATCAAATAATCGGCGACCAACAGGCTGGAGTACAAATTAGAAGAGGAATCGACAACCTCTGTCTTTATGTGAATATTCTATCCATCATTGAACCCAAACAGATTGAAGAAGCTCTAGCCGCTCCTAGTTGGGTTTTAGCCATGCAAGAAGAACTTTCTCAGTTTGAGAGAAATAAAGTTTTGAGATTCGTTCCTCGTCCTTCTCACAAAACTATAAGTGGGTGTTCAGAAACAAGATGGATGAGGAAGGTACTGTTATTCGAAACAAGGCAAGGTGGATTGCTCAAGGATATCGTCAAGTAGAAGGAATTGATTATGATGAAACCTTTCCTCCTGTTGCTCATTTGGAAGCCATCTGAATCTTCCTTGCTCATGTTGCTTACAAGAATATTTGGGTATTTCAAATGCATGTAAAGAGTGATTTTCGGAATGGAGAGCTAACCGAAGAAGTCTATGTGAAACAACCTCCTGGGTTTGAAGACCCGATTCATCCCTATCATGTCTATCGGCTAGACAAAGCTTTGTATGGACTAAAGCAAGCTCCTCGTGCCTGGTATGATACTCTCTTTGATTCTCTTTTAGAAAATGAGTACATTCGACGAAAAATTGACAACCCTCGCTTCTTCAGAAAATCTAAACGTAATATCATTCTTGTTCAAATCTATGTAGATGATATTATTTTTGGTGCCACCGATGAATCTATGTGTGATGAGTTTAGCTATCTCATGAAAAGTAAATATGAGATGAGCATGATGGGTGAGCTCACTTTCTTTCTTGGTTTACAAGTTAAACAATCTCCATAAGGCATTTTTATAAATCAAAGTAAATATATTAAAGACCTTCTGAAAAAGTTTTAGTTTGACACTTGTACTCCAATGAAAACTCTTATAGCTCCTACTCTTAAAATTCATTCTGATCCTGATGGTGTATCAGTCAATGTTACCAAGTATCGGGGTATGATAGGTTCTCTTCTTTATCTTACTGCTAGTAGACCAGACATTATGTTTGCTACTTGTATGTGTGCTCGTTATCAAGGCAATCCCATGGAATTTCACCTAGCTGCGGTCAAACGAATTTTTCGGTATCTAAAAGGTACCATGAATATGGGTCTTTGGTATCCCAAAGACTCATGTTTCGATCTCATGGGGTATTTGGATTCTGATTTTGCAGGTTCCAAGATAGACCGAAAAAGCATAACTGGAAGTTGCCAACTCCCAGAAGGATTCTCAGCTGGTCAAGCAAGAAGCAACACTCAGTATCAACCTCCACTGATGAAGCCGAATAAGTTGCAGCTGGAAGTTGTTGTGCTCAAATATTGTAGATGAAAAATCAGCTTTGTGATTATAATCAAATTTTCTCAAAAATTCCAATACTTTGTGACAACTCCAGTGAAATAGCCATTGCAAACAATTTTGTTCTCCATTCAAGATCTAAGCACATTGATATCAGATATCGCTTTATAAGAGATCGTGTCACTAAAGATGATGTGGAACTTCACTTTATTCCAACTAATTATCAAGTAGTCGATCTCTTCACAAAGCCTCTTGATGAAGCAAGATTCAACTTCCTAATTAGCTAACTAGGTATGTTATGTATAGAATAAAAAATAATAATAATAAATAATTATATATATATATATACTAGTTGTGTACTCGTGTAATGCGGCGGAATGTAATATTTAAAATTGAGCTATAATTTCTATTTTCCAACCTCAGACATAATACATTGAATCTTTAAAATTGAGAACAATAAGATCGTTGTAAATAGAGAAAAAAACAAAGTGAACTAGAATAAAAGAAATAAAGGAGCTTCTTGGAAGCACATAAATAAGCATTTCTTGGCAGCATAAATAAGAATTTGCAATACAATTTAAGGCAATTGAGGTAAAAAGGCATTTGCATCTTAAAATGTTTACAATCATAAAAATATTGAACTAAAATCATAAAAATATTGAACTAAAATTAAAAAATAACATATTCAATTATTTATTTTTCTAAAAAATAAGAACTGTTTTAAAATCATACATTCACAAATGGTATAATCGAGTAACTGGTAGGTGTAATTTTGATGATGATTATCAGAAAGCTTCATAGTAGCTTGTTTGAGCACTCCAAAACATTACAAAAGATCCACCATGAGTATCACCACATGCCCAGATTGTTGCTGCAGCGATAAGGAAAAAACATTGCAATAAGCACTATTAAATTTGTTAATAAAGACAAATGAATAATGATTTCCAAATGAGCAGATTGGGAGTAAAGAAAATTTATAAACAATACAAACAAAGATCTGTTTTCAACAATGTAGTAATATAACGTCATCTACAGTTTCAAATCTCCTAAACAACTTAAAGTATGTTGTTTATGTCTACTATATGACAGATGGGAGTAATCAAATAAAAAAAAATAGGAAATTATACCAAAATCCTTCTTTTTTCTTCTGAAAGCATGGTTTGACCCCGTTTCTAGTGTAAAGGCAAAAAAACATGTCGACAACACTAGCTCCAAGCCAAGGGAATAGCATTGATCAGTTCCTGGAAGCATGGTATAACCAGTCAAAGTGATAAATACTGCAAATTTTTAATATCGTAGACAAGTTATGGCTATAATAAGGTAAGTGGTCAAAAGGTTGCATCAAAGTTTTACCTCAAGAAAAAGATCTTTAGAATGTAAGTTGTCAAAAGGTTCCATCAAAAAAACATCTTTAGTAGGTGATGCACAGACCCAAGAACTTCAGGTACAACAGTTTCTTTAATAAGTGAAACTCGACCTACAGATTAAAATAAGTCAATGAAGTCTACATGATGCTTTTTTTATCGACCTGCATTTTAGATGAGCTTGAGGAGTAACAAAACATTATGAACCATATATTTCAATGTTGCCTAAAAATCTTTCTAAAACAATAGTCCTCGATAATGCTAAAAAATGATTGAAGAAAATATTAAATAAAAAACTTTCAACTCACTTGTGAAAGTTTTTTGGATTAAGCAATACCTAAAGACCACGATGGATGAAAAGATAAATAAGGAGACAATGGTGACTGAACCACAAAAAAGCATCAAAACACAATTGCCATCTAGCCCAAACCATCTTGCAAAGCATAAAAATCCATCAAGATCTTCGTCTGAGAGCTGCAAATATCATCACCCAGTTAAAATAATCCATATAAGAATATTAAAAATATCATCACACTATGTTATAATACAACAAGTAATTAGATAACACATGTGCCTCAACAATTTTTTTAACAAAAAATAGTAGCTGCAACAACAAACGATCTAACTTACAACAAACTTATATAACATAAAACAACAACAAATACCAAAAACATACAACTTTATTTAAAACATTTTTATTATAGTAGAACAAAGAAGAAACAATACATTTAACAACATTTTTATTGTAACAAAGAGACGAAGAAACAACATATCTTTACCTTCAGATGCCTCACCATCATAATGGTCATCTACAATGGTGTTTTTCTACTATATACCTTCCAAATCAACCTGCGCAGAAGAAAGAAATATAAACCATCAAGTGGAAAGAAAATAGGGTAAATGTGAGCTAGAGTTGAAAGAGAACCCGGTCTCAAAACACGATGAAAATGAATCAAATCATAATCCCTTCAACCATCCATCGTATCTGTCTTCAAGCATCTGGGAAGACGGTACCTCTGTCTATGAAAGTCGATCGAGCCGAACACTCTAGGAGGGCCTATCTATTTGGCTTTCATACGGTACCGACAAAAGTAAAAACGAGCAAAACAGGTTTCGATACGATGTGACTGAGAGAGAAAATCGAGTGAAGGAGAAAATTTGCGACACAAGGAGTTGAAGAGTAGAGAAGAATTTGGAGCAGATGATGAGATTCAAATTTTGAAACCTTTGAATCCATTTGAATTTTGAATCGCCTAAAAGCAAAAGTCGTACAAGAACATCGAAAAGGAAACTAAGCACGTAGAAAGAAAACTATTCAGATACCAATGTCAGTAGCATTGGCGTGGGGTAAAAAATTACGCATAAATACTTGTACATTGTGCAATGTTACTTGACTTTAAGAGATTTTTCAAATGTATGCATCAAATAGCAGTACCTTATGTATAAGGAGTTATAATTAAGACTTTTGGGCTAAACCAATATTCAGGTAGTATATATATATATATATATATATCGGGACGAGTTCAAATGAAAACTCATATTTCATTGTGTATGTGAGGACAAAAGAGAGTGGGACCCGTGTCCCCTGCGCCCAAGGGTTACTCATCCTGAATACATAATGATAATGTGTTATTCATATTGGATCTTGTGTTTATTCTTATCCAACGGTTAGATCTGGCTCTACCCAAACTTTTCTGGTTCACCCCAACATTCACCACTTGTCCCACTGTTGCTAAGCAGTTTTTCATAGAATATGTAAAACAAATTCTAGGCATTCTAGAGAAAAAACCGAAATTGATTTACCGAAATTTAAGTTTTAAATCTCTCAGGACCCATTTTAAATGAAATCCAAATTTTGAAAAGATGAATAAATAGGCTCATTCCGAAAGAGGCTATAAAGCAATGAAAAAGCCTATAGAAATAACTCAACAAGCAGATACAAAAGGAATTCAAGTGCAAATTGCAGGACGTATTGACAGAAGGGAGGGGATTCTCGAACGTGGAAAAGAATCCAATAACTTCGAAAGAATTGAACGAGGAGTCGTATGAGGTGAAAATCTAATGTTACTGAATTGTTAAAGTTCATTATGAATAGGGTATAAACTTTACCTTCATTATTCATATTGAATGCTCTTCATTCTACATACTGAATGAGACACGTGTCGCGATCTCCTTTGTCCTCACGTTCGCAATGAAAAATGATTTTCAATTTGAACTTTCCTCTCTCTCTCTCTCTCTCTATATATATATATATATATATATATATATATATATATATACTAGTTGTGTACCCGCGCGATGCGGCGGAATGTAAAATTTGATTAAATATAAGCAGCTATACCGGTTACATATTAACATCTAAAACTTTGAAAGACTGTTATTTTCGGACAAACATAAACAAATTTTCATCAGATTCAATTCCTAAAGATGAAACCGAGAAAGACAACTTGGAATCATAACGATCCATTTCAGCCATTCTATCCTTCACCCCACCCTATAAGTACAATGGAATCAAAAATAATCCAACATTAAAGAATTCTTAATAAAAAATTATGATAAGAAGCGTACTTCATGTAATGAAGGTCTTTAATAACTGTAACTAAATGACCAAGTCCCATGGATGGGATCCTCCACTCTGTGACCTTTACCAACTTTCTGGAATTTGTGGTTCTCTTTGTTAGACCTCATTCACAGAGAAGTATGAACCAGAATTGTACAGGTGCAGAAGATCAGAAGTTTATCTTCTGATCCCACTCATTACAGAGACACCCAGAGACTGGAAGAACCTCTTGACTTCAACAGATGCAACACACGCGCTCCTGAAGACGTGGCCTGCACATTTTCCGTGTAACTAGTTGTGTAACTGAATTCGTTACAAGCTTAGCTTACGTGTCAAATTGTAATAGGCTAGACTGTTGACTTTTATCATTGTAATCGTATAAATAGCTCTCTTCATGAATGTAATAGGAGTCGATCTAAAAGATATTCTGAGAGCTAATTGCGCATTTCATTCAACGTATTGTAATCGTCTTCCAGGTTATCAATACGAATTAACAATTATTCTTCATTATTGTTCTTATTGTTCTTACTGTTTATAACTTTAGATCATAGATCTACTTTTCTTCCGCTCATATTTCCATATTTGATCTATTGATTCATCATTAGAAAGGGATCTGGGTTCCAACAATTGGTATCAGAGCCATCTAATCAATCTATTGATTATTAGATCTCTTCCATTTAGAGAAATTCCTTTTCTATTTGCAGTAATTTTCGGTTTTAAGCTACTGTTCATAATTCTACCCTGTTTTGCGAGAATTTGTTAATTTCAAAACAATTTTCTCTAAATCGGTGGTAATTTTGGTTTAAATCTGAAGATCAGTAAGAATATCATCCTGTTTGAATTCATCTAAAATTTATTTGTTCCAAATTTCAACAATCTTCCAGTAATTCTCTTAAATCCCTGTTTTCTGAAAATATGGCAAATTCAAGTTTGAATGTCGTATACACCTCCGGATCCCTAACCAAACCACCTACTCTAATCCGTGATGAATATCCGCAATGGAAGATCCGTATGATCAATTTTTATGACGGATTGGATGTAGAACTTTACCCTATTGTTCAAAATGGTCCGTTTATTCCAATGACAACGATTCCAATTATTCCTGCTACTGCTAATATCGATGAAATCCCTGCGAGACAAGTCCCAAAGCTGAGGAATAACTGGTCTGATGAGGAAAAGGCAAAAGTGGAATTGGCCAAAAAGGCAAAAAGTCTCTTAATCATGGCAATTCCAGTCTCTGGATTCGTGTGATACTGCTAAAGAGCTATGGGATCAGCTGGAAAATATTCTAGAAGGAGGAGCTAAAATGAAGAAAAAAAGAAGAGCTCAAGCCCTGAATGAATACAATAGCTTCCAGGCTTCCTGAAGAATCTCTAAAGCAGACCTTTCATAGATTTAATACTTTGATAAATCTATGCAAAAGGTGTGATATCGTCAGATCAAAAGAAGACAACAATCTCTTATTTCTTAAACGATTGAATCTAGAATGGTCAAATCTCTCAATGTCTCTTCATGCTAAATAGGATCTCGAACAATGGTCTCTGCATGATGTATTTGAGAAAGAGGTCGTTCAGAAGAAAGCAGAAATAGGTGGACCTCTAGCTCTAATTTCTGAATCTAGAGGATCGGTTAGAAGGAGTAAAGAAATCGAGAGGAGAGGAAAGAGTAAGGCTCTCATATCAGAAGCAATCCCAGAGGATGATTCTGACTCTGATGATGAGATCAAAGCTTTTGCTGATTCACTAGCACTTATCACCAAACAATTCACAAAGAAGTTTGGTAATAGATATTTCCAAGGAAGCAAAAGATTTGATCGCTCCACTCCAAGTAATGTCCCTAGACAAGAGATATAGAGAGCTGAGAAGAAAGAAGAAGAACTGAAGAAAAAGAAGGATGTGTGCTTAAGATGTGGTAAGTCAGGGCACTATTCAAAGGACTGCAAGGGAGCTTTGGAAAAATACAAATCGTACTACAAGAACAAATATAAGTACAATGTCGTTGAAAGAGCTCACTCTGCAGAAAAGGTGAACTGGCTAGGAGATGACTCTAGCGGAGATGAAGCCATGTTCTGCGTAATGGCCACAACTAATGAATCAGAAGATCAGCCTTCTGAAACACCGGTTAGTACTCTCTCTGAATCATCTAAACTCGAAAACACCATTCTGCGTTTGTCAAATGATTTTGAAGAACTTAAGCAAAAGCTTACAGTTGAAAAGAAATTACGAAAATATATTGAACAAACTCTTTCAGTAACTCAAAGGGAAAGAGAAATTTGCAAAAGAGAGATGGATCTTTTAACAGAAGAAAAACTGGAACTAAATGTTGAAATGAGAAGATTTCCAAAGTTTTAAAAAATACAGAAGTCAAGTTCAAGGAAGAGAAATTGAACTTCACTAAACTTTTGGAAGGGAAAGAAAAAGAGATCAACGCAAAAGAAAGTGACAGATTGAATTCTGTACCAATTAAAAATTACTTTCAAAAGGAGAGAGAATTTTTATATGTTGAACTTCAAAACAACAAGTTACAGATCATAACATATCTGGACGCCCAAAAAGTTCATGATAAAATAAATACACAAGTAGGGAGATCCAGACTTGGTTTTGAGGACTTGGATCCCTACACGTGTGGAAAGAGGTCCACTCTAAAGTCTGTTTTCTGTCTTGGACAAGAACAAAAGCCTGTGTTTCCAATCTTATATGATCAATCTATTTTTAAAAAATCAAAAAATGAAAATACTCATCATCAAAGAAAACTCAAGTTTAAAAATATCGAGTATTCATCTGGAAAAACAAATGTTGATCTGAATAAAATTCAGAAGAAAAGTGACATTTTCAGATTTGGATCAAATGCTCATATAACTTTGAATCCAGAAGCTGATGCATTTATTCCTAATGCATTTATTCCTACACAAGCAGAAGAAGAGATAAGGCTTAGTTTTGAAAATGATATTCTCTCGACTCTGGATAAATGCTTTAAACTTGAACATGAAAATGATCAGCAAATTTCTTCAGAAAACCATCCAGAGATATTTCCTTGTTCTTTTGTTGATTTAAATCTTTCAGAAACTCAACACAATTTGGAAATAATTAGATATTCCTGGGAGAATGATGATCAAAGTGATGATTTCTTTGATAACTCAGAGAAATATTTTTCATATTTAGAAAATCAATTACCTTCTGTTTACAAAAAGGTTCCAGAGGTAGTTAAGAATGAGGAAGCACTCTTCTTATATACTAATGAACCTCTGGAGATCAGAGCCTCTGGTCTGAATGTTGAAAAACATTCAAGTGGACTATACTCTCTATTCCTCCAACAAGACAGAGAAAACCTGTTTCCATTCATCCAAACTTCATTGGGATGTGTTTTAAGGCCAAATCTTGTCTTGAACTTGAGAAAAAAGAAAGTCTTAAAAAGAAATTTAATGTTCAGCAAAAAATCTCTGCAATCAAGTCCTCCAAAGTTTACTCCTGCTCAAAAAGGCAAATGGAAATCTAATTTTTCTGCTCCTGTTTCAGTAACTCTCAAAGCTCCTAAGACGGTTTACCAGAGGAAGTCTCAGCAGAAGAACATTTATGCTTCTAAACATAAGTCTAGTCTGGCTAGGAAGTTCTATAGAACTATTGATACTAGAAGAGACAATAATAAGAAGAATTGTACTTATCGTTATTCTAATGAAAATTCCATGCAATCTTTTATGTCTCAGAATTCTGAATGTTTTTCTCTATTCTTAAAACTAAAGCAATTTTTCTCGAGGCCCTCTGATCGTTCATATGATAATTTTTCAAACTTAGGACTAAACCAAAGAAAAACAAAAATACTGAAAATAAAAAGAGTAAACCTATAAACCTTGCAATTTCAAATCAGATGCCAGATAAAAAGAATGAAATGTCTAAAACTAACGTTAAAGGACCCATTATGAAATGGGTACCTAAATCACTCTGATTTTGATTGCAGAAGCAGTATGTGCACATCTGGTATCTTGACTCTGGATGCTCGAGACACATGACTGGAACGAAAAACTTACTCTCCTAATTTAAAGACAAAAGTGGTGGAGCTATAACGTTTGGAGATAACGGTAAGGGTCAAATAAAAGGCTACGGTACTCTACAAGAAGGTAATATTACCTTATCAAAAGTAGCTCATGTTTCTGGCTTGAAACATAACCTGCTGAGTGTAAGTCAACTTTGTGATTCTAAAATACTTGTCGTATTTGATGAAAAGCATTGTTTTTTGTTTTCTAAGGCAGGTGAAGAACTCTGGAGAGCAGACATAAAAGGTAATCTATATATGATGAACTTCACATCAAAGGACGGTAAAGAAACCTTCTGTCTTATCTTCAAAAAGAGTGAAGTTGCGTGGTTATGGCATCACAAAATGTGTCATTTAAATTTTGATAACCTTAAGATGCTAGTCAAACACAATTTGGTAATTGGTCTTTCAGAAGTCCACTTTCAAAAAGATCACCTCTGTCCTGCATGTGAAATGGGAAAAATAAAACGAGCATTTCATAAAACAACAAGTGATCATTCATGCACTAGAACTCTGCAATTGTTACATGTCGATCTATGTGGTCCCATTGCAATTCAGAGTCTATCTGTTAAAAAGTATATACTGGTACTTATTGATGAATTTTCCAGGTATACATGGCTCGCGTTTGTTAGATAAAAATCTGAAGTGCCTATCGTCTTGCAGAATATGATGACCAGAATCCAAGTTCTTCTACACCAGAAGATTCAGCAGGTAAGAAGTGATAACGGTACTGTGTTCAATAATGCCAAACTTGAAGTACACCTTGTTGAACATGGAATCACACAAAATTTCTCTGCTATATGCACTCCTCAACAAAATGGTGTAGTAGAAAGACGCAACAGAACCTTGGTGGAAGCAGCCAGAACGATGCTTGCAGCTTCTGGTCTCCCTATCCATTTTGGGGCAGAAGTTGTAGCCACTGCTTGTTTCACTCAGAACTGCTTCATTATCGTCAAGAGGCATCTCAAAACCTCTTATGAGCTCATAAATAAAAGAAAACCCTGTGTCAAATTCTTTCATATCTTTGGTTGCAGGTGTTTTATTTTAAATGACAGAGAAAAACATGGCAAGTTTGATAAGAAATCAGATGAAGCTAAATTCTTAGGATATTCGTTAAATTCAAGAGCCTCTAGAGTTTTTAATTTACGTACTAAGACTGTTATGGAAAGCATTAACATCGATTTTGATGATCAAACTCAATTGACTTCTGAGTATTCTACTTCTGAACTCAAACTTAATACAGTTACCTCTGATTATCTTTCAGGTGCCAGAGAATCCGAAATCGATGCAATTTTTCAAGATTTTATGGGCGAAGAAATATTTTTCAGAGCAAATACCAAAGAATCCATCCTTGAGTATTCCTGAAGTTCTCCAAGCTTCTGGAATTACTCTATCTGGTCCTGCATTATCTGATGAGAGTCCACCAACAACTACTATCCTTCCCATTCCATCAAGTGACTCTCCAGAAGCCACTTCTGTGCCCTCATTTGAGGGGGAGACTTTAGGTGCTGCTCCAGATTCAGAATCAACTCCAGATGAGGTTATTCAATCTTCTGAAACAGAAGTTCAAGCTCAACAAGTACCTCAAACTACGATGATGAGATGGACCAAGTCACACACTCCAGATCTCATTATTGGAAGTCCATCTGAAGGTGTTAAAATAAGATCTGCTACTGCAAATGAAGCTTTCTATGTAAATTTTCATAGCATGATCGAACCAAAACATGTTCATGAAGCCTTGCAAGAACCTAGCTGGGTGGAAGCTATGCAAGAAGAATTGCTTCAGTTTGAACGAAATAAAGTTTGGAAATTAGTACCTTTACCAAAGGACAAAATCGCCATTGGTACTAAGTGGGTCTTCAGAAACAAGAAAGACGAAGACGGAATAGTGATCATAAATAAGGCTCGACTGGTGGCTAAGGGGTATTGTCAAGAAGAAGGAATAGATTACGACGAGACCTTTGCCCCTGTAGCAAGACTTGAGGCGATTCGACTATTTCTGGCCTTCTCTGCATACAAAAACTTCAATGTGTATCAGATGGATGTTAAATGTGCATTTCTAAACGGATATCTCAAAGAAGAAGTGTACGTTGAACAACCTGTTGGTTTCAAAGATGCAAAACATCCAGAGTACGTCTATCTTCTCGACAAAGCCTTATATGGTTTGAAGCAAGCACCAAGAGCATGGTATGAACGCTTATCTATGTTTCTGATCACCCACAGTTATGAAAAAAGTAAAATTGATACAATCCTGTTCATCAAAAGAGGCAAAGATATGTTAACTATTGTCCGAATCTATGTGGATGACATAATATTTGGCTCTACCCATCAGACAGAAGTTGATTTATTTTCAAAATTGATGGAAAAAGAATTTGATGGGAGAACTAACATTCTTCCTAGGACTCCAACTCAAACAAAATGCCTCTGGAATTTTTATTAATCAAGCCAAGTATGTATTGACATGCTAAAGAAATTTCATCTTCAAAATTCCTCCACTATGAAATCTCCTATCTCTCCTAGCACAAAACTTGGTCCTGATCCTTCTAGGAAATCAGTGGATGTTACGGGCTATAGAGGTATGATAGGATCTCTTCTATATCTGATTGCAAGTAGGCCAAATATTATGTTTGTCACTTGCCTTTGTGCTCGTTATCAGGCCAAACCAAAAGAATCACATTTGGCTGCTGTTAAAAGTATTTTTAGATACCTAAAAGGAACTCCATCATTGGGTCTCTGGTATCCTAAAAATTATGGATTTGATTTAATGGCATATACAGATTCTAATCATGCAGGATGTAAGTTGGATAGAAAAAGTACCTCTGATAGCTGTCAACTTCTGGGAAACAGACTTATTAGTTGGAAATCCAAGAAAAAGAACTGTGTTTCAACATCTACAGCAGAAGCTGAATATCTTGCTGCTGCCAGTTGCTGCTCCCAAGTCATATGGATGAAGACTCAGCTCAGTGACTACGGATTAATATACGACAAAATCCCCATCCTATGTGACTCAGAAAGTGCTATTGCCATCACTGAAAATCCTGGTCAGCATTCAAAATCAAAACACATCGATGTCAGGTATCATTTTATCAAAGATCATGTAGAAAAGGGCATAATAGAAATGTATTTTGTCTCTACTGATTATCAACTTGCTGATATTTTCACAAAACCTCTAGAGGAGAAACGTTTTAATTTCTTAGTCAGCAAGTTGGTCATGTTAAATATGTAATTATCTTAATTGCTATGATTGTCATAGGATTAATTTTAATTACTTATTCTTGTGCATAATTTTTCTTTATTGTGTTATCTTATTATTTCTCTGTTCGAGTAATTAAGAGCTGTCCAAAAGTCTCTGGTCACTTCTGCTGGTTTAAACCAAAGGCTGTCAGAAGCCTCTGGACACCTCTGTTCTTCAAGAATAAATCTTACATTTCTAAACCAAGTGATAACAGTAAGGAGCATTACTTGAAAACTTTAACAAGGTAAAAATCAAAATTGGTTAGAAAATGGACCAAGACAGAGGTAAAGCTCCAGCATGTTCACCTTCTGAACCTCCTCCCTCTTCTAAGCAAACTCCACACAAAAACTCCACTAGCTACACACACTGGTCCTCTTCCCAAAGATCAAGAGGTGGCCAAGTTTCTACTTGAGATTCTTGGAAACACAAGGAGACAATCTCAACCATCATGTGCAAGAACTTCAAATTTCACCAGACCCTATGCTCCTACCCCTCAACAACCAAATGTCGAAGCTGAAAACAGAGCCAGATCTGAAGCTGAAAAAGTCAAAGCTGAAGTTGATAGAGCCAGAGCTGAAGAAGCTGAACCTAGAGCTAAAGTTGAAGCTGATAAAGCTAAGGCTGAAGCAATTAAAACCAAGGCCGAAGCTGAAAAAGCTAAGGCAGAAGCTGAAAAGGAAAGAGCAGAAGCTGAAAAGGCTAAAGCTGAAGTTGATGAAGCTAAGGCTGAAGCTGAAAGAGTACGAGCAAATTTTGAAAAAGCTAAAAGAGAGGAGTCGATGAAGTGCAGAGCTGCTTTTGAAGAAAGGCAACAGAAGTTGGGGAGAATTCCACTACCATCTCTGGAGATTAAAAACAGACACATGTACGCTCCTGCTGACCAAAAGATATTTCTGATGCTACCAAATTTTGCCAATGACTATCACGTAAGTGATGCAATCAAAGACAAAATTATGAGTCATAGGCAAGCAAGAAAAGAGGCCTACTCTATTGTACCAATCAAAGCAATCTCTGGGATCAAACACACCCAATTCGAACGAACAGAGATTTGGTACACTATCTATAAGGTTGTTAGAAAAAATAACCAGACGCATTACTTTTGTGACAATGATTTATTATCCATTAATCCTTCTGATGTCATAACTTTGGAGAAGCTCATGAAAACTCAAATGAATCAAAGGAGGGATACTCAAGATAAAGTTGCCTACTTCCGGATCATCGAATGTATGAAAGTCTTCATCTGATACAGAAGACAGGTAGACTTCCAAACTGGTCTAAATCACAAAGTAGACAACTTATGCATATCTGCTCCAAATGAAGATTTGGAGGGCCTTGATAATCTGAGAATTGGAAAGGTACTGAATCAACCAGAAGAAGGGGTTGTCTTCAAGAGACCTTCCAGAAGAAGCTTCTTCAGAGTTAAAGAGGCACATGAATATTCATCAGAGGTCGTATACATTGTCAAATGTTATGCCTCTGTTGAGGTTGATGATCAAGGCAAAGAAGCAATAGAGAAGATAGTAAATAAACTTGACAGCATCATGAGGATAAGAGAGATTACAGATCTGATCTCCAAGATTATATCACAAACTGCCCCGTTCTGATCGAATACAATACAAGCTGAATGACCGAACAACTTTATAGCCTAAGCAAAGAAACATAATTGATGTCAAACGAAGTTATCATTTCAACATTCTGGATTTCATACTTAGGGGGAGATTGTTATACCTCATTCATTGAGAAGTATGAACCAGAATTTTACAAGTGCAGAAGATCAGAAGTTTATCTTCTGGTCCCACTCATCACAGAGACACCCAGAGACTGGAAGAACCTCTGGACTTCAACAGATGCAACACACGTGCTTCTGATGACGTGGCCTGCACATTTTCCATGTTACAAGTTGTGTAACTGAATTTGTCAAAAGCTTAGCTTACGTGTCAAATTGTAATAGGCTAGACTGTTGACTTTTATCATTGTAATCGTACAAATAGCTCTCTTCATGAATGTAATAGGAGTCGATCTAAAAGATATTTTGAGAGCTAATTGCGCATTTCATTCAACGTATTTTAATCGTCTTCCAGGTTATCAATATGAATTAACAATTGTTCTTCGTTATTGTTCTTAGTTTTCTTACTGTTTATTACTTTAAATCATAGATCTACTTTGCTTCCACTCATATTTCCGTATTTGATCTATTGATTCATCATTAGAAAGGGATCTGGGTTCCAACACTCTTTGATACGAGTTAACCTGTTTGCATAGCTATACAAAAAGATGGTTTTTGTTAGTAAAAAAATTGATGACGAAAATAAAAACAGTAGCACAGGAACCAAAAACAAAATCACTAAACACAACATATGATGTGATGACGGCAAGACAAAGTTCATATTAACAAATGCTCAGGCAAAAAAAATGAATCGACTAAAAAAATCCATGTAGAAATTACAAGTGTTTGCAATCGTTACATGTTGAATTTTACAGTTTGTAATTAAAAACCCTCCACTGAAATTTTATTAATTGTAAATGCAAAGAGAGCTTGACAGAACCGTATGTCTCTGGAAACTACAACATATGAAAAGGGAAGCAACAATTCTCTCCTCCTGCTTATCCAGATTTATGAAAGCAATCAGATGAAAAAATGCAGTTAGCTCGTACGTAAAAAAAATAGTATGTTACAAGAAATTGGTCCACACGTTTAATTTCTTAATTGTTCCATTATTGAGAGGTTGTGTGGGTATTTATGGGTCAAAACAATAGTTGCATATTTTTTAGACAGAGAGCAATAAATCACACCTTAAAGTATAAAGTATTGTTGAACTTACAGGCAAAGGCAAAATCTGTGAACTGAACACCTTTGCTAAAAGCTCCTTGATCCGGTCATCACAACCACTATAAATACACAAATCATAAGTCAAAAACAACTCTATATGAACATGAATTAAAAAAAAGAAATTAAAATGCATTTTCATGCCACAAGCCCTCTATAGAAGAATGTTCTTGGGAGGTTTACAAGGTTTTGGAAGAGATCAGACGTCTGGTTTAGGTTTTGAAAATTTGGAAATTTGAATTTTTCATTGGGAATAGAAATATGGAGAAACCTGCGAGGAAACCTTATAGCTACAGTATATATAAGACAGTACATGATGTCTATAAAAATGCATACTTTATGCAATTGAAAGTCTGGTCTTTATTGTGAAAAAGAAGGAAAGCCACAAACATTAAAAAGGAAAGGTTTCAAGGGTTGTATTGAGAAATTGTTCATCGTGCATCAAAAGCAACTCATAAATACAAATGATGCATTAGCTACTTGTACCTCATCATATGAAATTGTAATTAAGAGTTTTTTGAAAATTATGCAAGAAATAGCAATACCTTATGCATAAAAACTTGTACGTAAGACATTTGATCCAAATGCTTATTAAAGTAGTATATTTATATATATATATATATACACTAGCAATGTACCTGTGCAATACCACGGGACGCAAAATTTAAATGTAAATATTTTTACCAAATAAAGCATGTAGTTAATTCCATCTTATGTAAAATGTAAGAACCGACAGAAAGCAAAGCGGTGCTAATGGGTGTGATCTTCTTACTCGCCAAAATTGAAATTTTCATCCAACTACATGAAAGAAGGAAACAAGGGAGATGTCATCAAGGATGTTGAAATGGGGAAGAGACAAAAACTTAAATTTTTTATATATTGATGGATAAAGTTGTAATATGGAATATGAGAGGGTTGAATGTAGTCCAAAAACAGAAAGGGGTGAGGAAATTTCTTGTGGAAAATGATCTTAATGTTTGTGCCATTGTAGAAACTAAAGTCACAACAGAAAGATTTAATAAAATTTGTAAGATATGTGTCACACCTCGCTAAAGCGGAAACACAAGGCGCGCCAGCTCTAACGATGATACAGCCACAGATTTAGATAAACAACCATAGGCATTTAGAATATAATAGAAGTTTTACATATTGTTTTTAAGTAAAATTACAACAATCCATAATTAAAAGAAGTCTTTGCAAAAACGTTCAAGTCTTCACGCGGTACACTTTTGGATCCTTACTAAGCTTTATCTACAAAAGCTTACTTATTACCCCTGAAAAGCATGATAAAAACAAGGTCAACTACAAAGAGTTGGTGAGTTCACAGGTTTTCATATGCACAAAACAGTTTTTATGCAGTTTTCAATTCTTGTGGAACGAACATTCACACCAAGTATAAAATAGTGAAATTTATGAGCATTTAATTAATCCTTGTAATGAGAAACGTGTCAAGGCATAATGTACTCTAGTTCATAGCAAGTATAGAGCCACCACTAAACCTTTCGACCACACAAAAATATCTTTTTTTAATTCCACCTTAGCGGTAGGACTAAAACCCCACATATGTAGAACCTTCGTTTTTATAGATATAGTGCACCCCTACCTGTAGTTTCTAGGTGGGATTGCTATCCACACCACTACTTCGTCGGTTTTTAGGTGGGATTGTCCGTCCAAATAGCGCTATCCACAAATACCCTCGGCTCCTCACTTGAGTTAATAGTAGTGTACAAACTTTTATGTTACATTTTACTCAAATACAAACTACTAGTGTACATGCCTTAATGCTCATATCAACAATTTCACATTATTTTACGTAAATAAATCAAGATTCAACATTAAACATGCTTTTCACCCCAAAACATATAAAACATTAAAAGAGGGGTTGTGAATACTCACCTTTTAGCAAATGCTTCCAATTAAATACAAGAGACGTCCGCTTGACGCCTAACGCTTTCCTATCAAAGCAAAATACCCAAATGACCACTTATATGACTATCGATTACTAAGAGAATGCTTATAAGTCCTTATATGTCCAACTTGATTATCTATAGTCCCGTTATACATAATGCACATATGCTCTTTAATATGATAATTTATACCGAAAATGAAATATTATAGTCCTTCAAAGGAATAAAATTCATAAAATCAAACATTTAAGCATTTTCATTTTGTGACAGAAACTATAGGTCTTAAAAATGGTTAGTTTAGAGTAATATCCAAAATGATAAAATTTCCCATATTTTTATATATGATACCCTATTGAGTTAAGGTCATTTTGACCAAATTTCATGCTCTAAAAAGATGTAAAAAGAGTTCAAATACTTTACACAAAACTATGTGACACAGCAGATATGGCAGATTACACACTATTAGTAAAACAACCATTTGAGGAGTTCTACTAAATGTTTTTGAGAAATTCCAGTTGGAATGTAAACATAACACATAGAGGGAACTTATAAAAAAAGAATCACTCAATTTGGATTAGTTATGAAGGAGATATGACACCTCAAAGTTGCATGCACACATCTGTCATTGATTGACAGATTCCACTTTCAACTTAAATAAGTTGGTTAATACCTCAAAACTTCATATTTTTGAATGAGACCAAATGCATTTGAAATATAACTCAGTATATTGAATTCCAGAAGAAAAATCAAGTGATTTGGATGATTATTTAGAGAGTTATGGTTGTTTAAAGTATGGTCAAAACTCAATGTTTTTTAGAGAGACCACTTGGATTAAAACCCCAACTCAATAAATAAAGTTTTAGAAGAAAAATCATGCCTTTTGAACAAGAAACTTTACAAGAAATGGGCGACATAATCACTGATGTATAATCTGTCAGCACCAAAAATGCATTTTTATGAACCAATCCACCATGCAAATTTGTTTTTGCTTAGATTTATTGTGTTCTATGTGTTTGGGTCATAGATTATCACTATCATAGATATGTTTCACATATCTTGGTGTATAATCTCCCCTTAGAATTAACAAATTCGTGGATGGTTGAAAAACAACAAAGAACACCAAAGGCTTTGTAAGAAATGATGAGGGTAGAGTTGTTACCTTGTTTAATTGATGACTAGAGCTTCAAGGCTTTGATGAATATTGATTTTTGATGATGAAGGAGATGCTCTTGGAGTGTCCCTTGAGTTTTTAGAGAGAGAGAAGGGAAAATCTTGATTTTGAAATGTAAAAATGAGGGATTTTAGAAAAAAAATTGTATTTATATGTGGGGTATGGAGGGAGGCTGGCCATGGGGGCCCAAAACCATGGTGTTTCATATATTTTTTTATTGAATTAAATAAATGTAAGGCCCAAAATGTTTTAAAATGTCATTTTTCTCAAGTTTGACCTTTTTCCTCAAAATGCAAGCCCAAAAGTGGTTAAATTCTATAAAAATAAAAGTTTTATATTTAAAACACTAAAACTATATATTTTATGTAATTTGGATATAAATTAGAGCATTTGGCACTATATAGGACGTTTCAGATAATTACGGGTCCGAACCGGACTTTCTAAGCAACTACTGGGAACTCTAGAAATTTTTTGGCCAATCAAATCTAATTAACTCCTATTCTTATAACTTATCTAAAATAACACTAAGAAGGGCTTAATAAATACTAATCTAGAAGCTTAAATTTGACGGATGTCACAGTCTCCCCCTGTTAGAGGAATTTCGTCCCGAAATTTAATGACTGCTACTTCCAATGGATTTCTTTGCAAACAAATAATGATATTTTCATTTCATGAAATCCTCTTGCTTCCAGGTAAATTCCAGCCCATACTTTGAGTTCCAACGAACTTTTATAATCGGAATCTTATTATGCCTTAATCGTTTGATCTCTCGGTCAAGAACTTCAACTGGTTCTTCCATAACGCGCATTTGTTCATTGACTTGAATCTCCTCCAATGGTAATACTGACGATTTGTCAGATAGGCATTTCTTGAGATTCGATACATGAAATGTATCATGAATGGCACTGAGCTCTTGTGGTAACTTTAACTTGTACGCCACTGGCCCGATTCTTTCAACTATTACAAATGGGCCAGTGTATTTAGGACCCATCTTGCCTCTCTTCCTGAAGCGTACTAGTCCTTTCCTTGGCGATACTTTCAAAATCACTTTATCACCTACTTGGAACTCTAACGGCTTTCTCCGATTATCCGCATAATTCTTTTGACGATTTCTTACTGTCTTGAGCCTTTGCTTGATAATTGAGATCTTGTTAGTGGTTTCGTGGATGATATCGGGACCGGTCAGTTGCCTGTCACCAATTTCCAACCAACTAAGTGGTGATCTACGCTTGCATCCGTATAAGTCTTCGTATGGCGCACACTGAATGTTGGTGTGGTAGCTGTTGTTATAGGAGAATTCAACAAGTGGCAGGTGGGTATCCCAACTCCCACCTAAATCTATTACGCACGCACGCAACATATCCTCTAGCGTTTGAATGGTTCTCTCCGATTGTCCATCTGTTTGAAGATGATATGCAGTGCTCAAATCTAATTGCGTACCCAATGCTTTTTGGAGTGATTGCCACAATTGTGACGTAAAACGAGTACTTCTATCCGAGATAATAGAAATAGGCACCCCATGACGCGAAATGACTTCATTAATGTAAATTTGTGCACGTTTTTTTTCCATACTGCAATCTTCACGAATGGGAATGAAATGGGCTGATTTTGTAAGTCGATCTACTATAACCCATATAGAATCATGTCCTTTCCCAATTCTGGGTAGCTTGGTTACGAACTCCATGGTTATTTGCCCCATTTCCATTGGGGAATTTCGAGTTGCTGAAGTAGACCGGCTAGTTTCTGATGTTCGGCCTTGACTTGAGCACAGGTTAAACACTTGTTTACGCACAAAACAATGTCTTTATTCATTCCTGGCCACTAGTTTTATTCCTTTAGATCTTTGTACATATTTTCCGCTCCTGGGGTGAACCGAATATCTTGATCAATGGGCTTCATCCAAAATGGTTGATCGTATATTACTAACCTTTGGTACCTAAACTCTATTTTCAAGGTAATGTATCCCATCGGACTTTGTTTGAAATTTATTTTCCAAGTGATGTAGGGTCTCGTTCTTCAGATTCTCTATTTTCAACGATTCTTCTTGTGCTTCAAGAATTTGAGCTTTTAAACTCGTCTGAACAAACATTCCCATAGCTCCTACTCTTGACGGTTTTACTCTTTCTTTCCTACTTAATGCATCGGCTACTACGTTAGCCTTTCCCGGATGGTACTTTATTTCACAATCATAGTCACTAAGTAACTCAACCCATCTTCTTTGCCTCATCTTGAGCATCTTTTGATCAAGGATGTGTTGAAGGCTTTGTGATCGGTGAAAATGGTGTATTTAGTGCCGTAAAGATAGTGTCTCCAGATTTTAAGTGCGAACACCACCACTCCTAACTACAAGTCACGGGTGGTGTAATTCTTCTCGTGAACCTTCAGTTGTCTTGATGCATATGCAATAACCTTGTTTTTTTTTGCATTAGTACATATCCCAATCCTTGATGTGAAGCATCGCAGTAAATTACAAAGTTATCCATTCCTTCTGTAAGTGTGAAAATCGATGCATTACATAACTGGTGCTTAAGTGTCTTGAATGCTTCCTCTCGTTTTTCTCCCCAATTGAATTTCTTGTGCTTTTGGGTTAGTGTCGTCAGTGGTTGCGATCTTGGAGAAATTTGCGATATATTGCTGGTAATAGCCTACCAATCCAAGAAACTAACGAATCTCTGTTGGTGTCTTTGGGGCTTCCCAGTTCTTAATGGCTTCAATCTTAGCCGCATCGACATGAATTCCTTTCTCATTTACTACATAGCCAAGAAAGTGTTCATCACGAATCCAGATTTCGCATTTGTAGAACTTGGCGTACAACTTTTCATTCTTTAGCAATTCTAGTATCAACCTCAGGTGTTGTTTCTGCTCCTTCTTATCGCGAGAATAAATGAGTATGTCATCTATGAACACGATCAAGAACTTGTCTACATATTGTCGACTTACTCTATTTCAAATCTATGAAGACTGCTGGTGCGTTTGTTAATCCATAGGGCATAACTAGGAACTCATAATGGCCGTAGCGAGTCCTAAAACCCGTTTTGGGAATATCCTCTACACGGACCCTCATTTGATGATACCCCGATCGAAGATCGATCTTTGAGAAGTATGTAGCACCTTGTATTTGATCAAATAAGTGATCTATTCGAGGAAGTGGGTATCGGTTCTTGATAGTCAACTTATTGAGTTGTCTATAGTCGATGAACATTTGGAAAGACCCATCCTTCTTTTTAACAAATAAAACTGGAGCTCCCCAAGGTGAAGAGTTAGGCCTAATGAATCCTTTATCGAGCAGCTCTCGAAGTTGTTCTGATAATTCCTTCGTTTATGATGGTGCCAAATCATAAGGTGATTTTGCCACAGGCGCAGCTCCTGAGATTGAGTCAATGTGGAATTCAACTTGTCTTGGTGGGGGTAATCCAGCAACTCATCTGGGAATGCCTCAGGAAAATCCCGTACTATCGGAAGATCTTGAATACTCTTCTCTTTGTTCTTCTTATCCACAACATGAGCCAAAATGCAATGCAGTCCTTTCTCAAATATCTTTGCATCTTCATACACGTCACCAGTTTTATTAATATTCCTTCTTGGCTTCTCTCCATGTACTTCAAGAATTCCTCCTTCGAGTAGTGGAACTCGAACGATCTTTTCAGAGCAGCAAATTGCAGCTCGGTTGTTGGACAACCAGTCCATACCCATAGTTACATTAAAGCTTCCTAACTTGATTGGAGTTAAGTCTATACCAAAGTCCTTTTTGGCCAAATTTAAGGTATCGTTCATAATTACGTCTTTGGCTCTACTTTCCTGCCCGATGGCATATTCAATAACGTATACCTTTTTTCAACTTTTGGGATCTTAAATTTACCTTTGGCCTAAATTCTAGTGATACATAACTCCTATCTGCGCCAGAGTCAAATAGTACTGTTGCATACTGTTTGTTTAGGAGAAACGTACCTGTGACCACGTTAGGATTCTGACGTGCCTCTTCTATTCTTATAGAAAATGTCTGTCCTCTAGCCTGTCCTCCTTGGTTCCCTTGGTTAGCTCGTGTTGCCTGATTCCCGATATTGTTATTGACTGTTACTCTACTCAACCTTGGGTACATATTCCGGAAGTGGTCTTGACTTCTGTACTCAAAACACGCTCTTCTTCCTTCCTGGAGTCCTTTGTTCATCCTATAGTTCTTAGTGTAGTGCCCTATCTTCTTACAAACAAGGCAGGCTCGCATGGTGAGTGTAAAACTTGTTACACTTCGATGTGGGTCAACGATGCTGCCTATGTTCCTGAGGTCCTTACTCCAAAATTTCTTGTTGGTTTCTAATTCCTCCATGAACTACTACCAACCCTCTTTCCTTGCTGAATTCGTCGTGCGGTGAGTTGTGTTATGTTCGGTCTTTAGTGTTCAGGATTCTCTCCCATGTTGCATAAGGATCTCCTTGTAGGCAAGAGTTTAGAAACATATTTGGAAGGAAAAAAAAATTGGTTTGATTAAAATTTTGTACAACCTTGATTGTAAAACTGTTTATTAAAAAAATTTAGTTGTAGAGTTTTGATGTTTCAAAAAATTGAGAATTTAAATTTACAATAAGTGATCATGTCACTTTAAAAGTTTGCATAAGAGAACTTGTTCATCAAAATTCAAATATTACAAAGAACATCACAAACAAAAAAAAAATCGATACCACATGATCTTAAAGTGCGTGTAAACATTCACGGAAATCCAAATTACATAATTCATAAATGAAAATGTTTGCAAGGGGATCACGTCAGCAAAAACAAGCAAGGATCAGGACTAGGAATACCAACACTGTCACCATAACACTGGCCATCAAGCACACAACCTCCACTCTTCTTGCAGTCTTCCTGGCTGCATTGGCGTTTTACCATGCCCGAGTTGAACACTCGTACACAAGGTCAGCCAGTTCCACTAAACCTGTCAATGACTGTCCCTGATAATACCCTAGCTCCGCAGTCATGGATATCTAGTGACATGGCATGCATACACCGAGCCTCTTCCCGATTCATGCCGAGCAGGTATCCTATTGGTACTACTTGTACCACCGGGGGTGTCCTAGTGTGGGGTTGCGTTGACGTTAGTGCTACTTTCCTAGGAATTCATATCCATTTTTTTAGCAGTTTCCCTAGTCCGTACCCAGTTCATTTCGAGATTTGTTGATGCGAGTTGAGGTAATGTTGAAGCGTGTGATGCTTCAAGTTGGTTGTTCTGCCTCCTTTCACTAGTAATTTCCCTTTCGGGATTAGTGTTGCTGTGGGATGGATTGCTGCGGGGACGTCCGGTAACGTATCCCGATTTGTCGGCTGAGTACTCCACGCTAGAAGAAGACGAGGATGATGATGATGACATCGTGATACTGAGATACGAACAATTCTTAGAGTCTACGTATGCAGGTAGTTAATAGTGTACCTAATCTCTAGGCGCATTAGTGTAGATGCCTATACTACACTATTGGCTAGTCGTACCACGCATGATTTTTGTAAATATATATATATATATATATATATATATATAAATCATTTTGAACATACTCTTACTATAACTATTTCTAGTTTGTATGCATCGTCCCTTAATCAAACAAAGGTGATCAGACTCTGTTTAATTGAGGTCCAATAATACACCCCAGACTCAGTCATAATAATACTATGTTTATAATCTTTGATTGTTGTTTTTGGCTATAGTTGAGGCTTTCCAAAGGAAAACCAACTTTCTCTATAACCTATGGCTCTAATACCAAATCTGTCACACCCCGCTAAAGCGGAAACACAAGGCGCGTGGCTTATGTTCTTCATGTAGCATTCAGACCGAATGACTCTATTCTTTTTCTTATCACTGAATAGATCTCTTTACTTGTATGACTTAGATGTCTCGTATTTCTCGAAAAAGTGATTCGATTGGTTGAAGCTGCATAGATTATTTGTATTGTGCCTACTATCATCAACCAAGGAGAAGAAACAAGTGGGCTATTTCTTTGCAAAATTGTGCTCAATTTCATATGTGGCAATTCCGCCAAGAACTCTTCGTTAGTTGGGGGAAGAATCCGCCCGAATCGGATTCAACCAAATATAGGGTGTATAAATCGATGATTATTCGGACGCACCGACTGGTTATGAAATCGCATTGATAGCCTCTTTTTATTATTATTTATATTTTATATTTATTATTTATAATATAAAGATATCTTCGAAATACTTGACAAAAATAAAAAATATGAAGAAAAATACGTTTGTTCAGCTCTAACGATGACACAGCCACAGATTTAGATAAACAACCATAGGCATTTAGAATATAATAGAAATTTTACATATTGTTCTTTAAGTAAAATTACAACAATCCATAATTAAAAGAAGTCTTTGCAAAAACGTTCAAGTCTTCACGCGGTACACTTTTGGATCCTTACTAAGCTTTATCTACAGAAGTTTACTTATTACCCCTGAAAAACATGATAAACAAGGTCAACTACAAAGAGTTGGTGAGTTCACAGGTTTTCATATGCACAAAACAGTTTTTATGCAATTTTCAATTCTTGTGGAACGAACATTCACACCAAGTATAAAATAGTGAAATTTATGAGCATTTAATTAATCCTTGTAATGTAAAACGTATCAAGGCATAATGTACTCTAGTTCATAGCAAGTATAGAGCCACCACTAAACCTTTCGACCACACAAAAATATCTTTTTATAATTCTACCTTAGCGGTGGGACTAAAACCCCACATATGTAGAACCTTCGTTTTTATAGGTATAGTGCTCCCCTACCTGTAGTTTGTAGGTGGGATTGCTATCCACACCCCTACTTTGTCGGTTTTTAGGTGGGATTGTCCGTCCAAATAGCGCTATCCACAAATACCCTCGGCGCCTCACTTGAGTTAATGGTAGTGTACAAACTTTTATGTTACATTTTACTCAAATACAAACTACTAGTGTACATGCCTTAGTGCTCATATCAACAATTTCACATTCTTTTACGTAAATAAATCAAGATTCAACATTAAACATGCTTTTCACCCCAAAACATATAAAACATTAAAAGAGGGGCTGTGAATACTCACCTTTTAGCAAATGCTTCCAATTAAATACAAGAGACGTCCGCTTGACGCCTAACGCTTTCCTATCAAAGCAAAATACCCAAATGACCACTTATATGACTATCGATTACTAAGAGAATGCTTATAAGTCCTTAAATGTCCAACTTGATTATCTATAGTCACGTTATACATAATGCACATATGCTCTTTAATATGATAATTTATACCGAAAATGTAACATTATAGTCCTTCAAAGGAATAAAATTCATAAAATCAAACATTTAAGCATTTTCATTTTGTGACAGAAACTATAGGTCTTAAAAATGGTTAGTTTAGAGTAATATCCAAAATGATAAAATTTCCCATATTTTTATATATGATACCTTACTGAGTTAAGGTCATTTTGACCAAATTTCATGCTCAAAAAAGATGTAAAAAGGGTTCAAATACTTTACACAAAACTATGTGACACAGCAGATATGGCAGATTACACACTCTTAGTAAAACAACCATTTGAGGAGTTCTACTAAATGTTTTTGAGAAATTCCAGTTGGAATGTAAACATAACACATAGAGGGAACTTATAAAAGAAGAATCACTAAATTTGGATTAGGTATGAAGGAGATATGACACCTCAAAGTTGTATGCACACATCTGTCATTGATTGACAGATTGCACTTTCAACTTAAATAAGTTGGTTAATAGCTCAAAACTTCATATTTTTGAATGAGATCAAATGCAATTGAAAGCTAACTCAGTATATTGAATTCCAGAAGAAAAATCAAGTGATTTGGATGATTATTTAGAGAGTTATGGTTGTTTAAAGTAGGGTTTACCTACTGAAAAACTCCCAGATGCACATCCAACTTGTTTTGAGTATTTGGGGGGTCAAAACTCAATGTTTTTGAGATAGACCACTTGGATTAAAACCCCAACTCAATAAATAAAGTTTTAGAAGAAAAATCATGCCTTTTGAACAAGAAATTTTACAAGAAATGGGCGACATAATCACTGATGTATAATCTGCCAGCAGCAAAAATGCATTTTTATGAACCAATCCACCATGCAAATGTGTTTTTTCTTAGATTTATTGTGTTCTATGTGTTTGGGTCATAGATTATCACTATCATAGATATGTTTCACATATCTTGGTGTATAATCTTCCCTTAGAATTAACAAATTAGTGGATGGTTGAAAAACAACAAAGAACACCAAAAAAAAATAGGGTTTTCAACAAAATTTGTAAGAAATGATGAGGGTAAACTTGTTACCTTGTTTAATTGATGACTAGAGCTTCAAGGCTTTGATGAATATTGATTTTTGATGATGAAATGAGCTTGAATTTGGCTGGAGTTTGGATAAAGGAGATGCTCTTGGAGTGTCCCTTGAGTTTTTAGAGAGAGAGAAGGGAAAATCTTGATTTTGAAATGTAAAAATGAGGGATTTTAGAAAAAAAATTGTATTTATGTGGGGTATTGGGGGAGGCCGGCCATGGGGGCCCAAAACCATGGTGTTTCATATATTTTTTTATTAAATTAAATAAATGTAAGGCCCAAAATGTTTTAAAATGTCATTTTTCTCAATTTTGACTTTTTTCCTCAAAATGCAAGCCCAAAAGTGGTTAAATTCTATAAAATCAAAAGTTTTATATTTAAAACACTAAAACTATATATTTTATGTAATTTGGATATAAATTAGAGCATTTGGCACTATATAGGACGTTTCAAATAATTACGGGTCCGAACCGGACTTTCTAAGCAACTACCGGGAACTATAGAAATTTTTCGGCCAATCAAATCTAACTAACTCCTATTCTTATAACTTATCTAAAATAACACTAACAAGGGCTTAATAAATACTAATATAGAAGCTTAAATTTGACGGATGTCACGATATGTTTGGAGTTTGGAGTTGGAGTTGGATCACAAATAATGCTAAGCTTGTTGTTTTCTATGGTGTCCAGTGAAAAAGGAAGCGAGAAAGCTTAATGTGGATAATGGAAATATGTATGAAAAAGTTGATCCGAAAAATGATGATTTTGGGTTTGAGAAAGCTGTTTATTTGAATCCAATTTCTTTCCACACATCTCTACTGCAATCCTTAAGCCTCCGCAAATCTGCAAAAATAACCAACTTTGTAAATTTCAACACAAAATGCAAGGCACCTACTATATACATATGTTTCCATGAGCTGGAAAATTTAGAGTTTCACGTGGGACTCTACATAACCAGCAAAGAAAGAATCCTCATCCTGATTTACAAGACGAAAAACAACTAAGGAACCAAGTATGATATATACAAAGGAAGGAAATAATAGAGATGTACTCACAACACAACCAAGGGTCGGAATACAGGTCCGTAGGTAGCTTCAAGTGCCCTTCCTTCCCAGCAGCAAGAAGATCTTTGTTAATCCAACAAATATTTAGTACGACTTGTTTTGTATAAAAATAGGAATTTAAATAGGAAAACTAATTAGATTTAGTACGACTTGTTTTGTATAAAAGATAAGAGGATTGGGAATCCATGGTCATCCAAATTGAGGTGGAGTCTTAGATAGTTGCCATAAACTAGGAAGAAATAAAATGACGAAAAAGAAGCAGAAATGAACAACAAATACAGTACATGAATACATACCTTTGGATGGCGTTTTTCTAGGGCCGATTCTTGTATATGTCGAGATGATGGGTGAACGTGTTCTTATCAAATTCCTTGAAAATTGCATTTCTCTAAGACATGACAGTAGCCTTGTTATTTGTAAACTCAATTAGCAACACAGTTATCAACATCAACAACATTAGGGTAACATAGATAAATCAAAGCATGGATGAGAGTTTAATCACAAATGACGTACCTGTAATTGTAGAATGCTATCTGATTCCAAACTTGATATTTATTCCAAAACCATTACTGAATACAAAAATTCAGAGCTTAGAAATTACCCAATAAAAATGATTATCAAAGACAAAAACTCGAAATTAGATAGAGAAACCTATGTAATCAAGAAATCCACTATCAAAAGAACCAAATAACAATAAGAATACAAACATAAATTGGGAGGCAAACATAAAAAAAAACATTTAAAATAGAAGGTCAAATTGAAAACCAAAAACAATAAGAATACAAACATAACTTGATTCCTTACTATAGCCATTTGATTCTAAGAATACAAACATAAACCTACAACTAATATTTACTTCTTTCATTCTAAGAAAACGATGAGAGGCTAACATAATGCCAAATAAGCAAAGGATTCCTGACTTGAAACATTTGATTTTTTTCTTTCCTTGGTCAAGATTCATATCTGCTTGGTTTTTCTTCTCCTCAGCAAAACCTATTGTTAAAGGATATAACTAAATAAAAACGCAGTGAATCTGCTAACTAAATGAATGTACAATATAACATCATATATCGAAATTTCTTTATCTAAAACCCAAAACAAATAAACTAAAACCCGTAAACGGGTATCACTCAATCTTACATCAAATCCATGATTTGGTGCAAACATGAGCAATCAGCAAAGAATACTCTCCAATGTTGATAAAGACGTACGAGAGGGAACAAATAAGAGAGGGACGGTTCACTTACCTGCTACATCATAAAAAAAAACAATGATATTAACGTGATTTGTCATGGAGAAGAAGGAACAATGTGGAGGAGAAATGATTCCAATTCATCTCTTGAGAGAGCCAAGCGTGGAGGATTCTAGGTCACGAATCAACGCAGACAAAGAGCAGGATAGATTATTCGATGAGATAAACCCTGACTATAAAATTTTGAACTCAAAATTGGGAAGAGAAACCTAAGATCTGTGATTCGTGTATTGGAACAATCACATGAAGGGAAATCGGTCCAAGTGAAGAAAACGATTGGAGACAAAGATATTATGTAATCAAATTGATTCAACACAAATATATCTTTCAAGTGAAAAATCGATTAAGAGATCATCAAATAAATACAAAAGAAACCCATTCAACACATAAACCCTAAAACAAAACCTGTATATCATCAAGAGGAGGAGAGAAGACCGAGAGAGTGATAGAAGACCGATAGGAGCGATAAACCCTGCATCGTCATCTGTCTTGGGCCTGAATCGTCGTCTGTGGAGGCTGTGAAAAGATGGATAAAGGGAGTGTTGGGGTTGTCCAAATCGATGATTTCCGTTACAATTGAGAAAAGAACATGAAAAATTAAAAGTTCAAATAGGTGAGATATAGAGGTTACCTGATACGCTCACTGTGAAACCTTGCAACAGAAAAAAAAAATAAGCCAGAAGAGATGAAGAGCAAAGAGATTGGAAAGGCGGGTCATTTGAATTTTGAATCAGGGTGAAAGCGTGTCTGAATAAACTGGGAGGAAGAAAGGCAAGTCTGGGCAGTCCTTTTTGGTGACATGTAAAATGATGCTTTAAGAACTTGTACTTTATGCATATCAACTTGTAATTCATAGTTTTTTGAATTTTACGCATGAAATGGTTGTACATTATGCTTGATGGATTGCAATTAAGAGTTTTGGTATGAATTCTTTATAATGTAGTATAGATTATATACATCGGATACATCGGGGAATATTCAAGCACATAATCACAACTCGGCGAGTCCCCAAATCCTTCTAAACCCTATAACTCGGCGAGTCCCCGAATCCATCTAAACCCTAAAACTCGGTGAGTCCTGGAATCCATCTAAACCCTCAAACTCGGCGAGTCCCTGAATCCTTCTAAACCCTAAAACTCGGAGAGTCCCAGAATCCATCTAAACCCTAAAACTTGGCGAGCCCCCGAATCCATCTAAACCCTAAAACTCGACGAGCCCCCGAATCCATTTAAACACTAAAACTCGGCGAGTCCCAGAATCCATCTAAACAATACACTCGGCGAGTCCCCAATCCTCATCTAAAACATACACTCGGCGAGTCTCCCATTCTCGTCTAAACCAAATACTCGGTGAGTCCATGATACTCCCAGAAATACTCTGAGGGTTCCCTATCACTTGTCAACTACTCGGCAAGTCCTTTGCTCTCAAAACACTCAGCGAGTCACCGATTTTTATCTAACTCTTGGCTTTCCATTCTTGGTGCCCGCGATATCCTTGTGCTTATCCAATATGATGTGAGACACGTCATATGTGTCAGAACATGCGCCGACCTCAACTCTGGGAAAACCTTTCGAATTTCTGACCCTTCAATCATAAAATACCGTCATTACTTTATTTCCTTTTTCCTTCATACCAGTATATACCATAACCGTTCCCCCCCTATTTTCTTTTTGCCTTTTCATCCTTTTCATCGTCTCTTTCTCTCAAAAAACCCTAAAAATACAGCAACTTCCATTTTCTTGCAACAACGGCATCTATTTCCACTCCATCCAAGTCTCCACAGGCTTCTGATAACCAACCTCACACTCGTGAGTTTCTTACCTTTCCGGAGTGCAACCTCATTGCTCGAATGGAAATCGATCCAGATCATCCGGAGGTCAAATGGAGTTTCTTGGTTTCTCCAAAGAACTCTTCTTCAATATGCTCTAAATGCGAAACCAAGGATGAGCAAGTTTATGTTGGGTAACTTCTAATTAGCATGCTCATACGATGAAACCACCAAGCAGGTTTCTGCTTCTATTCTCTCCAAGACTGAACCAGACGTCATATTCAACACTGAAGATCTCGTGAAATTCTTCATCTTCCCACCTACACTCCCTATGACACATTTCATCTTGGAAATGAGCAAAAATAGGTGGTTACTACTCTAACTACATTCACGATACCAAATCTAAAACAAAGTCCAAGGGTACTAGAACTCTGCTGAAGATAAACATGGGAAATGAATGAAATTTCTTCTTCTCCCATTTGATACATTGCCTAAGTAAGAAGACTGGTGGTTTCGACCAATCCCCTTTACAACTCACTGAGTTCGCACATACTCTGATCTTTTAGAGAAAGATTGACTTTGCTGCTTATTTCTTCAAGGAAATTATTTCCTCCTTTACTCTAATTCGCCGAAACCAGGTACCATTTCAACGTTTCTTCTCTCTCATTATCAATAACAAGTTAGCAGACAAACTTAAGGTCAGAGGTGACACAGACTATGACCTTCAAGTTTACAAGATCGGCAAGCAGGTCCTTCCGAAGAAATCCTTGGCCATCGATAACCCCATAAGGGATGGCATAATAAACTTTGCCACCAATGCCACCCTTGCTTGGGGAGAAAATGAGTAACCCATTCGGGGACCTCAAGATGATGTTCAATCGGCAACACCTCCACCGAGAGTCACCGATATGCCCAAATCCACGAAACCGAAAGATCCTTCGGTTTCTACACAGCCCTCTAATCCTTCCAAAAGGCGAAGGAGCTCAAAAAGCCCCCCCCCCCCCCCTGAGGTTTCCTCAATGATTTCTAAGGGTACCTCACGGGTCAAAATCACACAACCACTCACCGATTCCCAACAATTGGTAAGTGTTTAAATTATCCCAACCAGACCCAGGGATAATTTAAAGGACATGGTTGATTATTTGGGAACCGGACCCCGACCTTCACCAACTTATTTATTAGTTGATGAAGGTGACATGGATTTTTCCATCAAAGGCCCCTCTTCTCCACCCCCTGAGTTTTTACAGCTTAAAAGCCAGTCTCCGAATGTAGATACATCAAAACCAGGTGTATCCAAAAGAGATACCCATTTTGCTGATTTTCTTTACTCCTATACTACATCATGGGTGCATACTTCCCAGTACACACACCTCATGAAGTTCAGGATCCTCGTCAAGAGGACTCCCCTCTTCACAGACATATCTCTGAAAATGTCTCCCCCCCCACCTCCTCGAACTTCGGAGACCCCAAAGTCCCCTCCTTTGACTTCGGCGAATCTGAAGTCCCCACTTATTATTTCGGACTCCCTGAAATCCTCCCCAAAGAGGCCATCTCCTCTGGTGGCTTACTATTCGTCCTCCTCACCATCTCCTTATCCGAAGGATGGTGACCAACCTCAAAAGGAACCAGTCTCAACTCCTCCTGTCATAAATGTCGCCGAAACTCTGTTGGTTGCATTCAGATCCTTGGCTGCTAATGTTGGCCATCGTGTTCAGCTTCTTGAAGAGAGTGTTCTCCGACAGATTGATACTAATAAGAAGATGAATGCCCTTATTGATGCCACCAAACACCTTTTTGCCATTTTAAAGGATGTTGCCGATGAATTATCCGTCTCCAATCCAACTATGTTAACATGTTTGGATCTTCTCCACTTGGATTTTTGTAATATCGGCGAGGGAGTAACCCGAAATGATTCTACTGTTAGCTCTGCACTATCAACCCTTTCCACTTCACATGAGGCTATCAAACAGTTAATGGACTCTTTGAAACTAGAATCCACCAAACAAGGTGCCGATATTAACTCTTTTGCAAAGGGTCAGAAGGCAATTTTGGACTCTCTTCAATCCTTACACTTAAAGGTTCACAAAATTCCTCTGTCTCCACCCACTTTGGAACTTGATGCAGGTGAAGCTTTATTCCATGGCCCCGATCGTGCGACTCTGAAAAATGTGGAAAAGAAGCTTGGGGATCTCTCCTCTGATGCCAAAGGTATTAAGTCTTTCCTCGCCTGTTTTGGTCTTCGAAGTTGGACCACTAAGGGGGAGAAAACCAAAGATCCAATCATCGAACCTCCAACAATCACCGAACCTCCAGTCACTGAACCAGTCAAAGAAGAAGCAGTTGTGCATGTCACTGAATCAGCCTCTGTCGCTGATCAAATCAAGCAACATGCCAATGAACATTTAGTTTCGGGTAACACTAGATCAACTATCGGTGAGACATCTGAAAGAACAAGTGCACCAACTTAGGGGGAGGGAACCAGTGTTCGAACTCCTGACGACACTGATGACCAATATATGCATAACATTGATGAGGCCGAAGCAATGTCTGAGGGGGAGAAAAGAAAAGATAAAGACAAGAAACCAATGACATTTGCTGAACAGATGGCCGAGATGCAAAGAAACATAGTTGAGAGAATCCGAAGGCAAAGGGGATTGGATGCCGACTCTCTCAAGTTAAAACCTGCCTCTCATCCCAAATCTTCTTCAGATATACCTATCGAGCTTCTTCTATCCGATGCTGACAGGGAAACGGCCTTGCTAACTCAAATTCAATATGATCGAGAAAGAGAGCTTCTGAAAAAGATGGCTCAAGAAGAAGCTTCTCAAACAAAAGCCGCCGACCCTCTTCAAGCTCAAAAGAATGAATTAGAGCATCTCCAAGCTTTAGAAGCTGAAAAAAGTCGGAGATAGAATGGTTCAAGAAACGGATGTCAACTTAATGAAATGACTCGCCGATAACTGGAGCAGCTGTTTAGCGCCGAAAACCAACCATGACCCCATTCTGATTCTAATCAAAAGGCAAAATAAGTTTCATCGGGTCGAGAAACTGAAATGGCTCGCAACATTCGGTGCCTCTGAGTGGGCTGAGCTTGGCTACTTTTTATCCTATAGCAAAAGCAAGCTGCTAATGGATGTACTTAATGAACTAGCCGAGCACATTTCTAATGTGGTGAGAGTTCAAAAGGAGCACAAAATAAGGATTACTCCTCAAGAAGAAAAAAGACTGAATTTTCTTCAGAAATCTTTTCCTAAGGGATCAGCTCAAAAACCCCAAAAGCAAAGGAGGAAGTCTCATTTTGCCATGCTCACCGATGAAGGAAAGACCATCAACTCAGTTGGTATTGATCTCTCAATTTCTGTCCTGATCACTCAACCAGAAGGAACCATCATTTTGGCCCTATACTTGGGAGTATTCTTTGAAGACTCCTATGGAACCATTTAGTTCTTTAGGATAAGTGACGTCTCAAGGGCCGACACTTCATTTTTTCAAGAAATTATCGGTGTGGTGCCAAATTCGAATGATGGAAAACTTATATATACTCCTATCAGAAACGAGCTCAACAAACAGCTTCCCCCTTCGAAAATAGATCATTTTGTAGCCAAAGAATATGCTTTTGTTTCTATACTTGTGAAGTTTCTTGATCATGTACTTTCCTTTGTAATGATTAATGAAAGTTCCTTTTAAGTTATTTGTTGTGTTCAAATACTTGCACATATTTTCTTTTGCACATATTTACTTCTATGTTTCTATACTGTATATACTTTACACTGTAAAAAATATATCTATGTGAAAAGAACCCAAAAAGAATCAGAAAGGGTCAAAAAGTACTTATGAGTTCCTTTTACACTTTCTAACCAAGTTATCGGTCTCATCATCAAATAGGAGGAGATTGTTGGTCACTGATGATTTGGTGATGACCCCTCAGTTTCTTCCTTAATTTATATATCTTGTATTTTAGGTTCTTTGAAGAAGTCTGGCATTGCTCAACAAGTTCAGCGAATCGAAGACTAGCTGATACAAAAGAAACATATCAAAATTATGGAAATGGAGATATGCTCACCGAATTGAATCCATACTTGAAGTTGAATCCAAAGCATGTGGTCGCCGAATTTATAGACCAAAAACGGCAACTGACCGATACATGGCAATAGCCGATATATCCTTTGATATATTCGGCTTGTAGCCTTATCTCGCAAATTCGGATGGCATTTATGAAGATACTCCTTTGTCACAATAAATACAAGAACGTGTGCATCAAGCCTTAGATTCAAACATTCTCCTTAAACTTCAGAAAATGGTTGTTTGTATTATTACAAAAAGGCTTGATGTGACAACTGAAGACATGAAGAAAAGATGAATAGTGACATGTCCTTTCTGTACTATGAGGAATGGCACCAACCTTTTTTTAATAGTCTAAGGAATAACACTATCTCTTGTCCAATGAATATACGGCTGACAAATAATATTGTGACAGGTGTCCCCATGCATTTAATGCATGAGCACTATAAAAGGAGAAGAGGAGCTTGCATGCAAAATACACTTTAACCCATATATTTTCTAAGTGCTTAAGTAGATTCAGCTCTGAGAAACAGTTTAAATAGCTTTCTTTGTGTTTAATTATATTCGTGTTTACTAAGTGATTACTAAGTGTTTTAGATTGTTAGAATAGATTTCATCTGTTTTTTCAGCAACAATCTGTTTTCTAAGTCTAATTCTTGATATTTAATAGTAAAGAACTTAAAAAGTGAAAAACTCTTTGTATTTTGTATTCAACCACCTTCTACAAAATTTACTTTATTGCCATTACCTTGTTCGGGATCAACAATATTAGTTTTCAAATAATAAATAAGGAGTGTTTCAAACATATCATCAAGTTAATTTATCAACCACTCATTAAGCTTAATGTTGTTATCAAAAGTAAACTTTGAAGTTTAAAAATCCTTGCATTTTATAACATACATATATATACATACTACCTTAATATTGGCTTGAGAAAAAAATATTAAATACAAACATAATGCATAAGGTACAACTTATTTATGCATGAATTCTTAAAAACTTTTAATTACAAATCATGATGCATTAGGTACAAAATGTTGATGCACATCAAACACCTCACCCCCACCAACCACCGATCAAGAAGGTCTCAGGGTTTCTTTCTTCAAACAAACAAGCTTCCTATCTATTTTCAGCTTTCATTATTTTTATCAATATCTTTACCATGACCAAATCTAAACATCTTCTCACGCCATGAGAGTTTAAAATTTCAAAATCAGGTGTCATTCCCGCTTCTGTTTCCCACAAATGTGTTTCAAAATTTGAACATCAAGTTTCCATTAATGGAGGCGCCATTCCCTTTTCTCTTTTCTTCCAAATTAGGTGCCATTCCTACTCTCTATTTTATTTACTCTATTTCCAATCTCTTCGTCTTCTTCCCCTTCCCCAAGATTGGCGATTCGATCCACATAATCACAAGTAAGGTTTTATCTTTGTTATCTAAAATCACAGCTAAGGTTTTATATATGTTATCTAAAATCGTTTGTTAGAATTTATCGTCGTTATCAAATTCTTGCTTTGGTTTGAATTTGGTTTTGAACCAATGAAATGAAGTTTTGTATTGAATCGGGCTGATATAAATCTATCATATTGCTTCTATTGCTTGCATGTTGGATGCATTGTTGCATAATATTCTTGATCTTTTACAATCTACTTATTTACTGTAATTTTGTTTCCAATCTACAATATTAGACTTATTCTTGATCATTTGGCCTTTCAAATGTATAGTAACACCTTTTGTTTGTAAATTCAGGCCTCTTGCTCCTAGATTTGTCACCGTTGTATGCGGCTACAATTTGATTTGGGGAGTTGCATAACGACATCAATCAGGGCAATGTATGGTTAGTTTACGTTTATTCATGCACTATTATTTCTCTTGCTAATAAGCTTATATCTTTCAGCTGTAATTGTGACATGTTGCAAGATTTAATTACAAGAGCAGTATGGCTCAACATACGTTGAATTGTTGGAAACTTTGTTATCCAAGATATATGACTCTTTGTAAACGTCATACAAAGGTCTTATTTTGGATCAACCTACTCACATTATGTTCATTTATCCTGCACTAAAGTATTTCATGCCCTTTTTAGGAAAAATCATTTTTTAACAGTTTACAATCTCAACATGACCTGAAAATGTAGCTTTTCTACACTAACATCAAGTTTGATTAATAAACAAAAATACTATGCCTTTCTTATTGGGATATATGTTTCTATATATTAGTTTAGTATGTCTACAAAGTTTTTCAGAAATTAGTTCTTTTTATATAAGTTTCTAATTTGTGATACAAATCATGATTTTTGAACTACGAACCAGACATGATGTTATTTAATTTTCGTGACATGCTTTAAGTTTTCTTTTGCACCTGCAATTAAGAAGAGTCCATTTCTGGCTAGTGATACTTTGTTCATTTCCATGTAGGTGAATGTCTATGTCCTTTGGTCCTTTATGACATTTAAGATTTGCGATACTCTAATTGAAGATTGTTTTGGTTTTCAACATGGGAGTGCTGAATGGTATGATGCTCTAGAACAACATTTCAAGTAGCTGCTTCTTCAATATAAGGGGTTTATTTTTGCAGAATTTGGGTTGGAACTAAAGGCACCGTTTACCAAATGCTTACTGGGTCGAGGACTTACCGGATACTCATCGCATTGACCTAGAATCTTACCCGGTAAGAGCGATGGAAGGACCAAAAATCTTATCCAGCAAGTGAGAATAACGACTTTACCCGGTTAGCACTTATCGGATTAATTATTACATACGATGTCGTTCCGATGGACTAGAACTTTCCCTGTAAGTTAAATAATAGTGTAAACTCTCACCGGTAAGTGTTTACGGGTGTAATGGACGATGTTCTTAGAAGCCTTTCATCGAGAAGCATGTTGAATATATGTTGGTAATGTATGGTCGGAGACCTGTACGTCGTGATCACATTTGCATCACACAGTGTGATTTTGTTGCATTTTTGGAGAAAAAATTGCAAAAGAGATAAATTTTATAACAAATTATAGGATCACGTTGGTATGTCTATATCAATGCATTTGATATATATCTTTACGACAACGATACTTTTGGTTTTTAAAATGTGATTTACTTTTAAATCATTCATTAATTTTACACCCCGCGTAATGTGCGGGTACATTCAACGTCCACGTGGCATCTCCTCCTCTTTCTTCGATTTTTCCTGTTTTTTAAATGTTAATTATGTTAAAGAACTTTATGCCCCTATATGAAACAATGTAATTTTTATTGCAATTGGGTCATTTTGGTCATTTTACAACCTTTTTAATCAACCATTAACCACCAAACCCTTTAACTTTTTGAAGACTTTTTATTTTCCTCATCTCTTAATCCATCCACAACATATAATAACCCTTTTACTTTCTTCATCTCTCTTCTTTGTTTTTGGTTTCTTTTTATTTATATCGATCTTTCTCCATCCCTTAATCTATGTTTCTCTATAGTTTTTGTTACCAATTACCCCAACCGGCAAAGAGAGGTATACACATCAGTTTAATCAAGTAAACTTTTTCAACTCACAATTTGTTCAACGATTTGGATCTTTTGTCATGCATGATACTTCTTGCCGCCCGAAATGTGCTAATACTAATTTCAATTTATAGGTCACCCATATTAGTTTTCAAATAAATATGGAATGTTACAAACATATCATCAACTTAATCTATTAATCAATATTTAAGCTTAATGTCGTTATCAAAAGTCAACTTTTAAGATTAAAAATCCCTACATTTTATAACGTACATTATGCTTTAGGTTTGTAATCAGAGTGTATAATATCAAATCATTGTTTTTTAGTATCAAGGATCTCTATATCTCTTAGGCTATAAGGTCAAGTCTCTTGGGGGCTTTTTGGTTGGTTTTCCATAAAACCTAAATGGATTAAGTTGTCTGTATATATGGAAAGCCTTTTTGTTTGGGACGGTTTTCTCATAGATGTAAGGAACATGTTGTTTAAGTGGGAGGGGAAGGTTTGAGAAAACATAGCTCTCTGGATAAGGCTCCCCCCTATGTTATTTATACATTATACAGTTACTTTTCACCATCATTGACAATCTAATAGTGTATCATAATTATGGTGATAACTTTACCACTTCATATTCAATTCAAATTTATCGATTTTTGTCATATCAATCAACATCATTGCGTTTAGTTTTATTCTTATGATTTGCGAGTAACCGTCTCATTTTTTTTTTGTAGAGAAATTGAAGGTTTGGAGTTCTTAAGTGTGTATGATTTGGTGGCTGAAGGCGCACTTCAATTGCACATGATTAGAATCGAAATTGTTAGTTGATGGTGCTAAATACTTTTTTATTTATAATTTGTACTAAATCTTATATTTAATAGGATGTTGGCACCAAAATGATGGAAATTCACACTATACAAGTTTTTCCTTAAAAAATGTGAGATTAATAATTTTTCAAGTTAAGAGATGGGTGGGAAAACATTGTTTGTTACCGGTGATAGTCTTTTTTCCTATGGATTATGCAACGACAATTATTGCTACAGAAATGTGTAAATGAGTTGTAGCAGTCAATTATTGTTTTGCTAATAAGTAATTTTATAGCATTCTAATATCGTAACTTCAACCACAAAGATGATTTTCATTCTGATTTATTTGTATACTTATATCACTTTATGTATGGATTTATTTTTAAAGATTTTATGAATTTGTCATCCTCAACCTACATTGACCATTCATGATATTTTTTTAAGTAAAGATTTTAAAGAAACTTTGTTATAATCAAATAAAAACCAAGCACAACATTATGATATTTATTTAAATTTGGAAATCTGTTTTATACTATATTTTTATATATCTTTATTTTCTTGGTTTATACCTATCTGTTTGTCAATGATTTTATAAAATCTTTTCATTATTCAAATGACACTCGCAAAATAAAAAAATACTAGCATTACCGGCCGAACGGTTTTTATCTTCGAACTCTAAAAGGTATAACATACTATTGTTTTAAAAGAAGATAAATCCAAACAGAAACTGTTCCCAAATGTAAAACATGATCTCAAAGGTTTGCAGCGGAAATAAACAACCACTAAGATTTATAACAAACTCTAAACTAGGCAACTATCTATACAAGTAGCGCCTCACTTTTACCATTTCCAAGCTCACGACTTCCCTTTCCCCTTACTTGTGCTTTCTATCATATGCCTCCCGGAAAATGGTTCTCAGTTTATAAAAGAGAGGGTTAGACCAAAAGGCCTAGTGAATTACCCAAAAACTCAACAGTTAATATGTATGACAGTTATAAGAGAAAACGGTTAGCCATGAATACTAACTCACACTTTTCCGAAAACACTTTACACGTACCTGTTGCAATAGTACACACACCTTTGTCACACACACCATGACTTTAAATGGGAACACACCGCCCAAAATTCGGGTACACGCCGCCCAATTTGAATGATTTAAAAACAATTCAATTAAAAACATTCATTTTAGCACATAAAGGGTACTCACCTGAATTGCCAAGCCGCTTACATTCTTCCAATTATGATCCCAGAAACCGAACACTTGATTTAGATAAATTAACTACATGTTAATGACCCTATTATACTTCCATACATCCTACCTATAAACCCTCTAGGCTAGGATACCACTTAACTCACTTAAATAACCCTTAAGAAAAATCTTACTTTCGCTAAAACAATGAGTTACATGGCTTGCCGCGCGACCTGAAGACGCTGGCCAAGTCGCGAGACTCACTATTTGTCCTTCACTTTCTTGCACGAAGCAAGAAACCTCAAAACATCCATTCTACCAATTTCCAGCCACAAAACTGGCATAAATCTTGTCTAAACTCATACCAAAACAATTCCTAATAACAAATAAACCATTTAATCCATTCCATTCATTGGTTTCATGGTATTGCATCTCCATAGATGAACTCAAGGTCATCCATGGTGGTTTCCGTTGATTTCAATCCTTTAGAATGAAATATGAATCCTAATACTTGAAAAATATATCAATACTCAATCCAATAAGCCAACAAATACTGATTTGAGGGTTTATTCCAATACACCAAGAGCCCAACTATAAAACCCCAAATCTTTAATCATCTATTAGACTCAACAAGTGAAAGAGATGAAGAAGATGAGCATTTATACCTGAGTTTGTTAATTGATTCTTGCTAAACTCCTGTCCCACCAAGGTTTTCTTCACTTTGCTCCTCTTCACCTCCCAATCGTACCTCAAGAATGCACGCACACAATTTCAGCCGACTAATTCTAAATGAGGGTTTCCATCGCTTATTTGATGTTTATGAATTTAGACACCATCCACCTTATTTGCACATTTCTCTACAAAACAAGATTCTGGGTTATTACATCTCACCCCCCTTAAAAGAATTTCATCCCTGGAATTCATCAAGCGAAAAGCTGAGGGTATTTCTTCCTCATTTCCGATTCCGGTTCCCACGTTGCATCTTGCCCCTTGTGGAACCTCCAATGCACCTTCACTAACACAATCACTTTGCTCCTCAACTTCTTAATCTTTCGATCCATGATCGCTTCCAGTTCTTCCGCATACTCCAACTTTTCATCCACATGGATATCATCCAATGGTACCGACACAGACGTGTCCGCTAAATATTTACGCAAATTAGACACGTGAAACGTGCTATGAATACCTCGTAGTTTCTCCGAAAAATCCAACTTGTATGCCACGACTCCAACACGCGCCTTTATGACAAACAACCCTATATACCGAGGACTCAATTTTCCCCTATTTCCAAAATGCACCACAACCTTCCAAGGCGATATCTTCAACATAACCTTGTCTTTCACTTGAAACTCAATTGGTTTCCTCCTCTTGTCCGCATACATTTTATGTCGGCTTTGAGCCACTTTCAACTTCTCACGAATCTTTCCAATCTTATCCGCGGTGATCTGAAAAATTTCCGGGCCAACTAACTGCTTTTCCCCCTCCTCGTACCAACACAAAGGTGTTCTACACTTGCGTCCATACAACGCCTCATACAGTGCCGCTTGAATACTTGCGTGATAACTGTTATTGTACGAGAACTCAACCAACGGTAAATGTGTCTCCCAAGACCCACCAAAATCAATCACACATGCTCTAAGCATGTCTTCAAAGTCTGGATCTTTCTCTCACTTCTGTCCATCCGTCTGTGGATGATAAGCAGTGCTCAAATTCAGCTCCATCCCCAACTCTTTCTAATAGCTTTCCCAAAACGCTGACGTAAAACGGCTATCCCGATCTGAAACTATAGACGATGGTACCTGTTAGATCCCTAATATCAAGAAAATAGAAAGAATCAAGAATTATATCACTGAAGTTGTATGTCGTATTGATCAATGAACAATATTACAAAGTATGTATCTTTACAAGCTTTTATGAACATTAGTTTCTAACTGTCTAACAAACTATCTATTTATATACAAACAGGAATGCTAAAGTTACAGTACAAAAATAATAGTCATATTCAGAACTAGTTCTGGACATATTCAGAATCATTCTTCAGAACCTCTTCAAAAGTATCTTCAGAACCATCTTCAGAACTTCCTTAGAACTTCTTCAGAATCTTCAGAACTTCTGAAGTAGCCACTTCAGAAGTTATGCCTTAGGCTTTGTTCCCTTGTCTTCTGAGTTCTGAATCTTTCTCTCTTCAGAACTAGTTCAGAATATCTGAACTATATTGTCTTCAGAACCTAGTCTTCTTTTGAAGCTATTTTCTGATATCTATCAATCTCCCCCCTTAGCTTCAAAAGTCCAAATCATAACTCCAGAAGTTTAAAATTTGCCTGACATCTTTCAGAATCAGATTTATGTACTCCAACAAAGATTCAATAATTCTAAGCATCTCTTTAGCAAGCTTTATGTACTTCTCCCATTCATCATCACTTATATTCTTTTGTCTTATGTTCTTTCTCTTTTCCAGTTTATCTCTTATTGCCATTAGAGTTCCATTGCAGCATTTATGCATTTCTTCAAATCTTAAAAACAACAGCTTTTCAAAGCACTTACATACAAAACCTGGAGGCTGAATAACAAGAGTGCTTCTTTTAAGATTTTAAATGTTTGGTAAGCAGAAGTTTGGACTACTCAGATGAACCTTTCTTTTGTTCAGAACATATGCAACTTGAAAATCTGTTTTAGCAGCCCAAATGAACTCTCTATACAAACCATCTCTGAGAATTGGAAATGACTTTCTAAATTTGGCAACATTATCATGAAAAGGATAGAGACTTCTGTAGACTCTGAGTAAGTCTCTAAGATGAACATTTTGAAAATCAGCTTCTGAGAATGTAGAGATCTCACCGTCCTTTCTTTCCACTGAGAAGTAAGCATATTTGTACTTGTTTCTTGACTTTATATCTGCAGTAACAACTTTCACAATTGGACTTTCTTTTCTTGCTTCACTTAGAGGGATTCTGATCTTTCTGATAATATCAGAATACCATTGCTTCCATTCAAAAGACTTCTTGATCCAGCAATCAATGTAATTGAACTTTTGTTCATATTCCATGAACATTTCTGGATGAAAATATTCAAGAAACATTGTGTAACCACTTTCTTCAATTCTTTGCTCTTGCAGATGTTCAGATTCAAAAACTTGAGTGACAGGAGCATTTTCTTCTGGATTGGTTTCAGAAATCTTTTCCTTCCTTTAAACTTGCTTCCGAACTTCCTATCTTCTGAGAAAGCTTCAGAATTTCTTTAATATCTTGTTTCTTAGTATGAATCTGAAAATCTTACATATTGCTCAGAATATAATCAGCTCCTCTGATTTTGTTCACTCTTGTATGTCCAGCAAGATAGCTTTTTCTGATGTAATCTCTGAAATTGATCCTTTCCTTGATCAAATAGATTATCTCTTTTTTTACATCAGATGCATCAATGAACCATTCAGCATAATTCAAAAACCACAATGAAAGTCTTCTTGATAACTCCCTCTGTTTCATACATGAAACCAATATCTGGATTTGTAAACACTTTGGTTAACCCATGTCTTTCAATATATAGTGGTTCTAACAGATTTACTTTTGATACTCTGAATTCCAAAACTAGCTGTAAATCATGCTTAATAAGATTTCTGATATAGATTCCTAAGATCCTTCTGACTTCAGAAACAAGTTCAGATTCTTCTTTCTTCACACAAAATGCCAGAATAGCAAGCTTATCCTGTAGCCTTAGCTTGTACAAATCAACTTGAGCGAACTCTGTTAGACTACCATCTCTTCTTTCAGCTCCAAATTTGACAATGAATAAATCATCTTCAATATTTTTAGTAAAGCATCTGATCTTCTTAATCAAAGTAGAATCATGTAAGTCTTGAATTCCAGGCTTTTGTACAAACATCCTTACTTTTGAAATATGATCTTCAAACCATTCATCATTTACAAAATCTTCTAAGGTTGCAAACTTTAAGCTTTTTCTGTACATGTCACTATAAGAATCCTCTGGGAAAATAAGCTGACTTTCTCCAGATCAAACAGTGTCTCACCTTCATATACTTGATCTACAATTGGTTCTTCAAGGATAGGAAGATTAATCAAAGGAATAGTAATACACCTTCTGAATCTGACCTCTACTTTTTCTGAAAAGGCCATCAGAATTTCATTTGAAACTTCAACATTGTACATGTGACATAAATCCATTTCTATATTAAAATATTCAGCTGGTTGATTCAGAAACTCTTTGAAGATAACCAGTCCTTCATCCAATAATCTACACTCCAGATTCCTAGGATTATTTAGAAATATGTATACCCAACATAATTGGGTTATTAACCTCCATAAGGTTTCATAAATTTCATTATTATCCACTCTATTCAAAACTTGTGGTCTCCACATAACCAATTTTCTGTGTTCATTAATCTTCACTTCACCATTCACATCGACCTCATCATTCTCCTCCACTTCATATTCAAACATAATCACATCTGATAAATCACTTGGCTCACCAATCACATCTTCAAATGCAAGATATTCATTCAACATTTCTTCATTTGAATCTGGAACAATATCTGTATCTTCTGTGCTTTGTTTTCCTTCAGAATCAAAAGACACTCTTTCAGTCTCATATCCTTCTTCAACATTCTCTTCAGAAATAACATTTTCAGCCTCTTGCCCTTCAGTTTCAGCATGCAGAATATCATCAATAGCCTCAGAAGTTCTGTTAGTATCATCATTAAAAATATTCTGAACTTCTACAAAAGATTTCTCATAAGTTTGAACTTGTGGCATTTCAACATCTTCGAATACTTTTTGTCTTTTCTCCCCCTCTTGATCATCAGGACCTTGATCATCAAGATTTCTCTTTAAAGTATCTGCTTGAGACCTACATTCTAATGCAGAAAGTCTATGATTTAGGACCACTTGAGAATTCTGAATTGTAGACAATTGATTCAGAATCTGAGAAATATCTGCCTTTGTAGCAAACTGAGTAGAATCTTGTTGAGTAGAAGAAGAAGGCATTGAAGTCTTAAGAGATGCAATTGTAGTAATGACTTCAGAAAAGGAATTCAGAATTGTTTGTTGAAAACTTTGTAAATCACTTGTTGTCGACAACTAGAATGCATTCAACTTATTCACCACCTTTTTCTCCTGATCATCCAACCTATGATTTATTCGTCAATTCCATAATGTCCTTCTGAATCTTTGAAAATTCAGAAGTACAGAAATCTTTGAATTCTGAGAATTCAGAAGATGAGGGAAAGGTTCCAAGACCAACAAATGGTTTTGTTTGCAGTCCTACAGAAGTAGGCTGTCTTGTAGATGTCACAACATCATGAATCAATACAGATTCTGTGAATGATGCTTTTGTAATGTTCACCTCACCAGGTCTTCCATCCAATCCTTGAAGTCCAATAAAAGGAGCATCTATGGATGTTGTTGCAAAATGATTAATACTTTGCATAGTGACATCTAAAAGATGTGTGCTTGTGTCAACAGATGCCACATTTTGTGGTTCAGGCTCAAAGTGGATTGGACTATCCGAATCAATGTGCTCAATACTGTGAAAGGGGGACATATATCCTTCTTTTTCAACAATAAGCTCCTCCAAGTGGGGACTTTTTGGTATATTAGCTGCTTGCCCCATAAGTGTTTGTGAAACACCCTTCTTTTGAGAGATGGATGAGTGGCTGGGAGGGTTAACAAATGTTGCCATGGGCTCACTGGCTGTTTCAATATTACCCACCAAAGAGTGTAGAGTAATAGATGATGTGGCTGCCCGGCTTGTAACAGTTGGTTCACAAGTTTGTTTTTATTTTACTTGTGTTCTCCCCTCTTCAGTTCTTTTTCTCGCCCTTCTACCCAAACTCTCATTTTCATTTTTCCACTTCACTCCATGAGGTTGTTCTCCCCCATGAATAGCCTCCCCACTCTCTCTAGGAATACTAGATATCTCACCATGCTCACCACTCGGGGTAGAATCAGGGGAAGAGACTACTGGTTTTGGTAGTCCCATTGATTCACAATACTCATTCAAAATCCTGTTTTTGGGATTTACATATGCAAGTAAGTGATCAGGTAATGGTAATGCATTTGGAAATTGTAATTTTGCACTTGGTGGCCTTAGACTATCCATGGAAAAGAGTGGAACATGTACCTCATGATCAAGAGTTGGGATGGCTTTAACAGCTTTCATTGCACCTTTGATTAAAGTCTGAAAGAATCTCTGAAATGGAATGTAGTTGTAGGTAGACTTTTTCAGAATAGCAGACTTGAGTTCTTCAAAAATTAGGGAAGCAAATCATAATGCTTATTGTGTGCAATACCATGAAAAATAATCCTTCCATTTGTAGAGGCTTGATCTAGGCTTGAAGTTTTCCCAGAAAGACAAGTGTTTAGTATAGTAAACAAACAGTACCAGATGGGAGGTAAACACTTTCTTCTGAAGGAGCTTAAGGCATTCAAATTTTCAGAATAGCCCAACTTCATAAAATCTGAAATCATTTCAGAAGATGATGGAATGGGATCAAATGAAGTTTTCCCAACAACTTCATTTGCTTTTGGAAGAAAATGAATGTTGTGAACATCTTCAACAGAAACACACACTCCGTATCCATGAACATAGTAGGAAATATCATCTGCTTCTTCATCAACTTCAGCATAAAACCACCACTGTTGCAGATATGAGGCAAGGACCAAAAGTTTCCTTGATAAGAGAGCACGAAGGGGATGTTTCTTCAAAATTTCAAGCAAGATCATTTTATCATCATTGAAGTCAGTCGATTTTAGGTTCAGAGCACAGTTGTTCTTTTTGATATCCATTAGCTTGTTTTTAGGAACGTAGAGTTTTGACAAATCAGGACCATCACTACTGCCAGGGTTTGATCCAGCATGAGATTGAGAATAACCAATGTCAGCATTTGATTCAAAAGCCACTTCAATAGGCTCAATTTGTGTTTCCCCAATTTTCTCAGTACGCGGGTTAGGGTTGGGGTTAGGATTCGAGGGTCCGGCTTCAAGATTCACAGTGGTAGCAGTATCCTTTAGCATCCGATCATCTTCCAAAGTTATCTCCATTGATCCAACCATGATTTTCTTAGGCACAATCTTGAATGAATCATCACTCGATGATCCAGTGCTATCACGGAAACACAATTTGGCTGACTGAATTGGTAAATTCACATTGGAAGTCGACATTGTTTGAAATGAGTAAGGATTTGAGTTTGATTGAAGATCAATAATCACAGAGAGATTTCAGAGGGAAAAATTGCTAAAAAATGAGGACGACGATGAAACCATGGATTATATCCGCGTCGATGATCTTGGAAAGACACCTGGCCAAAAAGTAATGACAATTAGAGTAGTAATCATCATTAATTTAGATTGATGAACCATTTAAACGACGTGTTTTGGAATTTGTCAATGAGATTAAAACACGTGGCACACGTTCAAAAGAATATATCCTTCACAACGGGAAGTAAAGTTCTGAGAATAAGTTCAAAAACATCAGAATAAGTTCAGAACTTCTGAGAATAAGTTCAAAACTTCTGAGAATAAGTTCAGAAGTTTGAATGAAAAGATTCAAAAACACTTCAGAACTTTCGAATAAGTTTAGAACTTAACTTCTATTACTTCATATCCATGAAAATCATTTAAAACTACATACTTCTGAAAAATAGAAAACATTTTAATATTTCAGAAGTAGGTTTGAACAAGATAGAAAAGGATTTTTCTTTAGAAGTTTGTCCATACTTCTCAGATTTGTAATGTTTTGAACTTTTACCCACCATTTCAGATCTTGATGACATAGGAAAGTAACAAAAAGTTAGATTGTAGCATCACTCCCCCTTGAATCATGAATATCTTATGATTCTCCCCCTTAAACAGTGCTAATCATAAAACTTGTTAGAAAGAAGAGAAATAGAGAAATGAAAAAGAAATTGAAAGTATTGAGAAACAATCAACTTGGAAAAAAAATGGATACTTCTGAGTAATGAAATATAAACTTCTGAAAAGTTAACTTCAGAAATTCTAAAGTTAAGATTTCTCAGAATTTTGATAGAATGAATCTCAGAACATAACAGTTAATTCTTAGTTGATGTTTAATACTTACATAGATATATTCATCATGCCCAATTTACTTACCAAAAAGTTAAATTTTTCTTCATCAGGTGCTTTGGTAAATAAATCAGCCAATTGATAATCAGACTTAACAAAAAACATTTCAATATTACCTTTTTCAACATGATCTTTTATAAAATGATATCTGTGACATTTGTCAAATTCAAGCTCCCAGGTTAGTTTCTAATAGATTTATTAGTATTATTATATATTAGTTATAAAAATTAAGAGTTAGATAAATTAGATTAACCGAAAAAATTTAGAATTTCCGGTAGATGCTTATAAAGCCCGGTTCTGACCCGTGACTGTCTAAAACGTCCTATATAGTGCCAAATGCTCTAATTTAGACCCAATTTATATAAAATATATAGTTTTAATGTTTCAAATATAAAATTTCTATTTTTATAGAATTTAATCACTATTGACTTTCATTTTGAGGAAAAAAAGGCCAAAAATTGAGAAAAATGACATTTTAATCTTAATTGGGCTTGGGCTTGTTTTTTTTATAAAAAAAATATATATATTGAGAGGTGTGGGCCCCCATGGCCGGCCTCCCCTCTATTCCCCCATATATAAACTATTTTTTTTCCAAAATCCCCATTTTCAATCTTAAATATCAAACACTCCTCTCTCTCTCTCTAAAAGTGAAGGGACACTTTCATTTTTTACCTCTCTTCCTCTCTAAAACAAAAACTTCAGCCATTTCTCATTTCAAATCATCATCAAGATCAAGTTCATACAAGGATTTAGAAGCTCTAATCATCATTCAAACAAGGTAACAACTTTACCCTCATTTTCTTACCATTTTTGAGTGAAAAACTCACTTTTCTTGCATTTTAAGCATTCTTCTTCTAAACCTCTGAATTTTCTGAGTTTATGGAAAGATTACACACCAAAAACGTATAAAAATGTTTACATAATGGTGGTAATCAATGACCCAAAAAATAAAACTCAAGAAAATAGGTAAAAATCATGATTTAATGTGTTTTTGAACAACAATGGTGATTTATGGTGATGACAGATTTATTGCATGTGCAAAAATAGTCCATTTCTTGCAAATAATATGTTCAAAAATCATGAATCTTTCATATGCCACTGATTTCATTAAAAAATATGGTGATTTGAGGTTCCAACTGATTAAAACAAAATGACTGTGCAATCTGTCAAACAATGACAGATTTGTGCATACATGTTCAAATGGTCATATCTCTTTCAAAACTCAATGAAAAAGGATGATTCTTCCTTTGAGAGTTAACTACATGAGTTCTCTTCTGCATGCAAGTGGAATCACACGAAAATATGGAGATTTGATCTCTAAACACCTAAAACACTTTAGGTGTGCAATCTGTGAAACCATCAGCAGCTAAACTCTAATTTGTGTGTTGATATCTCCTTTGTTATTTGTCTTTAATGCATGATTCTTCTTCCAAAACTTTTTTTATTGAGTCAGGATTCATATGAATCCGGTTTCACTCAAAAATATGAAGATATGAGGCATTAACCAATTTATTCAAATTAGGTGTGTATTCTGTCAAGAAATGACAGAATGGTACATACCACTTTGAGGTGTCATATATTCTTCATAACTTCTTCAAAATCAGTGATTCTTATCTCAAAAGTTTCCTTTATGAGTTATGATTCTAATCCAACTGGAAATTCTAGAAAACACTGAGTAGAACTCCTCAAATGAGTGATTTACTAAAATGGTGTAATATGCCATACCAGTTGTGACCCTTTGCATTGCATAAATTATTTGAATCATTTTTAGATGTACAAAATGCCTTAAATTTGGTCACAATGACCATAACCCAGTACCATATCACATATAAAAATACGGGAAACTATTTCATTTTGGAAGTCTCTACATTTTGAACATTTTGAGTACTATAAGTTTCTGTTCAGAAGTGAAATTCTGGAATATCTTGATTTTAACAATTATTGATCATTTGATGGTTTATAACACAACTTACGGTATAAATCAATTTATATTAACGAGCATAGGTGCATTATGTATAATTGGACTATAGACAATCAAGTTGGATGCATGTGGACATTTATAAACATAAGACTTATTCACCTCCATAAGTAGTTTTAGATCCATAAGTGATGGTTTTTGGGGCATTTCTCTTTTTTGTTAGGGAATCGGTAGGCCTTTGGGTAGGGATCGTATCGTGCTTCGGAGTAGCGGAGCTTTGCACAAAGGTGAGTATTCACAGCCCCTCTTTTAAATGTTTATTGCGTTTTAGGGTGTAAAGCATGTTGATTTAAAAGAAAGTGAATTGATTTATATGATTGAATGAAAATTATATAAATTGTTATGATGAGCAAATTGATAATTTACAAATGATATGTTGAGTTATGTGAAGTCCCCGTGTTACACTACTATTTAACTCTGTTTATTTGAGCCGATGATATTTGTGGATAGCGATATTTGGTTGACATACCCAGCTAACTGGCAAGTAGGGGTGCACTTTATCAATTAAGAATTCTCTACACATGTGGACTTTAGGTCCACCGCTGAGGTAGTTCGTGGGGCGTAAAATGTCGTTTAGGCTTAGTAGTGGCTCAATAATTAAATATCATGTGTAAAAGTAATTTGCATATTTGCTCATAAAAATTGAAATGTTTAATATTGATGCGAACATCCGTTTCGCTATGTTTATACCTTGCATATAAAATATTTTTGTGCATTCGAAAACCCGTGAATTCACCAACTAGAGGTCGAAAAGCAGCAAACAGTCTTACATGGGAAGACTTCAAAAGAATGCTGAAGGAAGAATATTTCCCAAGGAGTGAAATTCAGAAGCTGGAAGCAGAATTGTGGAATCACGAGATGAAAGGGAATGATATAGACTTATATACTGCCCGTTTTCATGAGCTGGCGAAAATGGTACCACATTTGGTAACACCTGAAGAAAACAGAATTGATAGATATGTTTGGGGTTTATCTCCTGTAATATGAGGAGATGTTACTTCAGCAGACCCGAAAAACCTACAGCAAGCGGTGAGTTCGGCAACCAGACTCACCAATAACGCTACTCGTTCTGAATTGTTTAGAACAGACAAGGCATTAGGAAAAAGGAAGATGGATGAACCTGCAAGGAGACAGTTTGGAAAGAGGACGGGCAAGGACCAAAGAACGTCAGGAAATTATGGAATTCAGGCATCGACAATAGATAAAGGAAAAGGGACGTATCCGAGGTGTGATAAATGTAATAATCATCATCAAGGGAAATGCATTACTTGTCTCAAGTGCAACAGGAAAGGCCATGTTGCGAAGGATTGCAGGGTTGGTGAGAAGAGAGCATGTTATGAATGTGGGAGCATAGATCATTTCAGGAACAGGTGCCCAAAACGGAATTGGAGGCCAGACACTAGGCAACCGCAACTAGCAAATCAATGGAACCAAGGAAATCAAGCACGAGGTCGGGTATTTGAAATTGGAGCGAAAGAAACAAGACAGAACCCAGATGTAGTTACAGGTACGTTTCTTCTAAACGATCATCATGCATCCGTACTATTTGATTCTGGAGCAGATAGGAGTTTTGTGTCATTAGATTTTAGACCAAAGATAAATCTGAGGCCTCAAAAGTTGAAAGAATCATACGTAACTGAATATGCCAACGGTCAAGAATGTAGGGTCAACGATGTAATAATGAACTGCACTATAAACTTGGCTAGTAGGGATTTCCGTATAGATTTAATCCCGATTAAACTAGGAAGTTTTGACATAGTTGTAGGCATGGATTGGTTATCCAAAAACCGAGCCGAAATTTGTTTCTCCGAAAAGATCGTTCGAGTTCCGTTACCCGAAGGGAGAAAACTAGAAGTACACGGAGATGCGTAAATATTTGAGAAAGAACGACATTGCATTTTTGGCTCATGTGGTAGATAAAAAGAACAAAGAGAAGAGCATTCAAAATATTCTCATAGTACGAGATTTTCCTGAAGTATTCCCAGATGAGTTGCCCGGGTTACCCCCGCAAAGACAAGTTGAGTTTCACATAGAGTTAGTTCCAGGAGCCGCACCTGTAGCAAAATCACCTTACCGGTTAGCGCCGTCAGAAATGCAGGAATTATCGGAACAACTTCAAGAATTACTCGATAGGGGATTCATCAGACCCAGTTCTTCACCTTGGGGAGCTCCAGTTTTATTTGTCAAAAAGAAGATTGGATCTTTTCGAATGTGCATTGACTACAGGAAACTCAACAAGTTGACAATCAAGAACCGATACCCTTCAAGGTGCTACATACTTCTCGAAGATCGATCTTAGGTTTGGATATCACCAAATGAGAGTCCGGGAAGAGGATATTCCCAAAACAGCGTTTAGGACTCGTTACGGTCATTACGAGTTCGTAGTTATGCCCTTCGGCCTAACAAACGCACTGGCAGTCTTCATGGATTTGATGAATAGAGTATGTCGACCATACCTAGACAAATTTGTGATCGTGTTTATAGATGATATACTCATTTATTCTCGGGACAAGAAGGAGCATGAACAACATTTAAGGTTGATACTAGAATTGCTCAAGAACGAAAAGTTGTACGCCAAGTTCTCCAAATGCGAATTTTGGATTCGAGAAGTACATTTTCTTGGCCATGTAGTAAATGAAAATGGAATTCATGTTGACCCAGCAAAAATCGAGGCCATTAAGAAATGGGAAGCCACAAAGACACCAACCGAGATCCGTCAATTTCTTGGATTAGCAGGTTATTACAGAAGATTTATTGAGAATTTCTCCAGAATCGCACAACCATTAACAACGCTAACCCAAAAGGATAAGAAGTTTATTTGGGGAGAGAAACAAGAAGAAGCATTTCAGACACTCAAACACAAGTTAAGCATTTCAGAAGTTAATTTAATGTGTTAACTTTTATATGCCACTGATTTCATTAAAAAATATGGTGATTTGAGGTTCCAACTGATTAAAAAAAAATGAGTATGCAAACTGTCAAACAATGACAGATTTGTGCATACATGTTCAAATGGTCATATCTCTTTCAAAACTCAATGAAAAAAAGGATGATTCTTCCTTTGAGAGTTAACTACATGAGTTCTCTTTTGCATTCAAGTGGAATCACACGAAAAATATGGAGATTTGATCTCTAAACACCTAAAACACTTTAGGTGTGCAATCTGTGAAACCACCAGCAGCTAAACTCTACCTTGTGTGTTGATATCTCCTTTGTTATTTGTCTTTAATGCATGATTCTTCTTCTAAAACTTTCTTTATTGAGTTAGGGTTCATATGAATCCGGTTTCACTCAAAAATATGAAGATATGAGGCATTAACCAATTTATTCAAATTAGGTGTGTATTCTGTCAAGAAATGACAGAATGGTAAATACCATTTTGAGGTTTCATATATTCTTCATAACTTCTTCAAAATCAGTGATTCTTATCTCAAAAGTTTCCTTTATGAGTTTTGATTCTAATCCAACTGGAAAGTCTAGAAAACACTAAGTAGAACTCCTCAAATGAGTGATTTACTAACATGGTGTAATCTGCCATACCAGTTGTGACCCTTTGCATTGCATAAATTATTTGAGTCATTTTTACATGTCCAAAATGGGAAACTATGTCATTTTGGAAGTCTCTACATTTTGAACATTTTGAGTACTATAAGTTTCTGTTCAGAAGTGAAATTCTAGAATTTCTTGATTTTAACAATTATTGATCATTTGATGGTTTATAACACAACTTACGGTATAAATTATTATATTAACGAGCACAGGTGCATTATGTATAATTGGACTATAGACAATCAAGTTGGATGCATGTGGACATTTATAAACTTAAGACTTATTCACCTCCATAAGTAGTTTTAGATCCATAAGTGATGGTTTTTGGGGCATTTCTCTTTGTTAGGGAATCAGTAAACCTTTGGGTGGGGATCGTATCGTGCTTCGGAGTAGCGGAGCTTTGCACAAAGGTGAGTATTCACGGCCCCTCTTTTAAATGTTTATTGCATTTTGGGGTGTAAAGCATGTTGATTTAAAAGAAAGTGAATTGATTTTATATGATTGAATGAAAATTATATAAAATGTTATGATGAGCAAATTGATAATTTACAAATGATATGTTGAGTTATGTGAAGTCCCCGTGTTACACTACTATTTAACTCTGTTTATTTGAGTCGATGATATTTATGGATAGCGCTATTTGGTTGACATACCCACCTAACTGGCAAGTAGGGGTGCACTTTATCAATTAAGAATTCTCTACACATGTGGACTTTAGGTCCACCGCTGAGGTAGTTCGTGGGGCGTAAAATGTCGTTTAGGCTTAGTAGTGGCTCAATAATTAAATATCATGTGTAAAAGTAATTTGCATATTTGCGCATAAAAATTGAAATGTTTAATATTGATGCGAACATCCGTTTCGCTATGTTTATACCTTGCATATAAAATATTTTTGTGCATTCGAAAACCCGTGAACTCACCAACTCTTTGTAGTTGACCCTTCCGTTTTATCATACTTTACAGGAAAATAGAGGTAACCGATCAAGGGTAACTTATTTTGTGGAACACCAATCAAGATTTTATATGTATCTTTTTATTTCGATGTAATTTGTTTGTTAAGACAAAGTTGTCGAATTATAAACTTTTAAACTGTAAACGTTGATGTTTTATTTATGAATGTATGGTTGGTGTTTATACTCCTACTGCTATGAACTTGAACTGTCTTACCCCGTGTTTCTGCTTTAGCGGGGTGTGACAATATCTTACATCAATGTGCTTTGTTTTGGAGTGTTGAATAGGATTAGCAGTGATTTCTATGGCACTTTTTGAGTCATAATACAGGGGTATCTTTCTGAATGTGTAACCATAGTCTTTTAGCTGTATTTGCATCTAGATCACTTGTGAGCAACATATGGCAGCAGCAACATATTCAGCTTCTGCATTAGAAGTTGAAACACAGTTTTGTTTCTTTGAAGACCAACTCATAAGTTTATCACCTAAAAATTGACATGATCCAGATGTGCTTTTCCTGTCTAGTTTACAACCACGATGATCTGCATCTGTGAAAGCTGTTAGCTCAAAACCAGAATCCTTTGGATATCAAAGTCCCAATGAAGGAGAACCTTTGAGATATCTATGGATTCTTTTAGCAGCAAGAAGATGAGATTCTTTAGGATTAGCTTGATATCTAGCACAAATACATGTAGCAAACATTATATCAAGGCTACTAGCTGTTAAGTAAAGCAAAGTTCCAATAATACCCCTATACTTTTTCTGATCAACAGATTTTCCATTCAAATCGGCTTCTAATTTAGTTGCAGTGGCCATTGGAGTTTGAATACTAGAACAGTCAGACATGTCAAACTTCATAAGTAAGTCAGAAACATACTTAGATTGATTAATGAATATGCCAGTAGGAAGTTGTTTTACTTGAAGACCAAGAAAAAATGTTAACTCTCCCATCGTACTCATTTCAAATTCAGTTTGCATGATTTTCTCAAAATTTCTACAAAATTTTGGATTAATAGAAGCAAATATAATATCATCTACATATATTTGTATCAATATCATATCATCACCTTCCTTTTTCAGAAATAAAGTGGTATCTACTTTACCTCTTTTAAACTTAGAATTCAGAAGAAAAGTTGTGAGAGTGTCATACCATGCTCTTGGTGCTTGTTTAAGTCCATATAAGGTTTTGTCTAATATATAGACATGATCTGGAAATTCTTTACAGACAAAGCCTTCTGGTTGTTCAACATTCACTTCTTCACGAAGAATTCCATTCAAAAATGCACATTTAACATCCATTTGAAAACACTTTTTGTGAGCAGCATAGGCAAGAAAAATTCTAATAGCTTCTGGTCTTGCAACAGGGGTAAAGGTTTCATCATAATCAATTCATTCTTGTTGACAATACCCCTTAGCTACAAGTCTTGCTTTGTTTCTCAAAACAATTCCATGTTCATCCTTTTTATTTCTAAAAACCCACTTGGTGCCAATGATTGATTTACCTGTTGGTTTTGGTATCAATCTCCAGACTTTGTTTCTTTCAAATTGATTTAGCTCATCTTGCATAGCTAAAATCCAGTCTGGATCTTGAAGGGCGTCACTTGGATTTTTTGGTTCATGCTACTTAAAAAATTCACATACATACACTCATTTGTTGTGGCTGACCTTGTTTGTACACCTTTAGATGCATCACCAATAATCTGATGAATTGGATGACTTGATGTCCATTTGTTCACATTTGGTAAGGGTTGAACAGATGAGACATTGTTGAAGGAGTCATAATCATCAATTATTGCTTGAGTTTCAGTATCATGATTTATAACTGAATGTATATCTGAAGTTTCCCCCTCGACTTGAATATTCTGTACTGGTTCAGAAATAATAGGCATAGGTTCAGAAATAGGAAGAATAGGTTCAGAAATGACTTGAACTGTTTCTGAAATGACTTGTACAGATTCAGAAGTAAGAAAATCTGAATTTGAGGTTGAGATAGGTGGTCCAGAAAGATTTAATATTGTAGTTTCTGTAGATTCTTGTTCTGGTATGCTTCTGAGATGAGAAGGATTCTAATAATCTGCAGAAACATTAACAGAAATATCAAATAAGTCTTGGCATAATGTGTCTAAATTTGATTTAAGTAAAGTTTTAGATTCAGAAGTGTGATCTGTCTTGCTGTGTTCTGAATCCAAACTTTCAGAAACAAAGTTAAGCTTGAGCTCTGAACTGTCTTGTTCAGAAGTCACTGTTGGCTCATGAAATCTAATGCTTGAAGTCTCAATGATCCTTTGTGTTACTTTGATAAGTACTCTATACGGCTTAGATCTTTGAGAATAGCCAACAAAGATACCAGTTGTACCCTTAGGTGCAAATTTGTCTAGATGTTGTGTATCATTCAGAAGAAAACACCTGCAACGAAATTTTTTAAAGTAATCAATAGAGGGTTTTCTTTGCTTAATAATTTCATAAGGAGTTTTAAGTAGTTTTCTGTTAAGAATAGTCCTGTTCTGAGTAAAACATGCAGTTGCTATTGCTTCTGCCCAAAGAGATAAAGGGAGTTCAGAATATGCTAGCATGGTCCTTGCTGCTTCTACCAAAATTCTATTTTTTCTTTCAACAACACCTTTCTGTTGAGGAGTTTTTGCAGCGGAAAAATTGTGTGATATACCAACAGATTCCAAAAAGTTCTGAAGTGTTGAATTTGTAAATTCTGTGCCATTATCACTTCTAATCCTTCGGATTGGGAGTTGAAGAAGAACTTGAATTTTCTTCAGAAAACGGATGAGCCTTTCAGAAGTATCAGATTTGAGTCTTAGAAATTCATCCCAAATATATCTTGAATACTCATCTACAATGACAAGAATATACTTCTTTCCACCCATGCTTTGAGTCTTCATTGGTCCACACAAATCCATATGTAGCATTTCAAGTGGAGCTTTGCATGAAGATAGCATTTTTAGAGGATGGGAGGTTCTTTTGATCTTCCCTAGTTCACATGCAGAACATAAGGAATTGTTTTCAAATCTGATCTTTGGTAGTCCTCTAACAAAGTTGTGTCTTTCCAATTCAGAAATTGTTTTGAAGTTCAGATGTGACATTCTTCTGTGCCAAAGCCAACTGTCATTCTTCATTGAAGTAGAAATATGACAAACTCCTTGTAATTGACCATCTGCTGTGAAAGTTGCAGTGTATATATATGCATCTCTATAAGCAGTTAATTGTTTTTCGTTTGTAGAACTCAGAACATGACAGTAGTCTATGTTAAAATTTACTTTCCAATACTTGTCTCGAAACTACTGACTTATACTAAAAAGATTATGTTTTAGACCTTCAACATAGATAACTTTCATCACTTTGACATCTCATTTGGAAAAAGTTCCATAATCTCTCACATAACATTTTGCATTGTTTCCAAAGCTAACTGTTCCTCCATATCTTTCATGATAATCAGTTAGAAGCTCTTTGAAGGGTGTCATGTGTCTTGAACATCCTGAATCTAAGACCCACACATGACATATCTGCAAAAATGATTATTGAAATTTAGGTACCCATTTAAGAATGGGTCCTGTGAGATTAGTGAAATTTTTTGAAGTTCAGAACTTTGACTTAACATTTTGAAATTCAGAAGTTTGTTCAGAATTTTTGAATTTGTCTTTCTTAGTATTGTTTTTATTTTTATTTTTATTTTTATTTTTATTCTTATTTGTCAACTTTGCTGAAAAGTTCTGAATTGATTTCTAAAGATTTTTGTTGTTGGTTTTGTAGTTGAGATGAAAAATATGATGACCACAATGAATATGATTCTTTAGAATATTTAATATGTCAATACATGAACAAGAATCAACAACATTTGATTTTGCAATAGAATTCTTTCTTTTATTCATTTTATAATTTGTGGTACATCAATTTTCTTAGAAACAGAAATACTATCTAATTTGACAGTGTTTGATAATCTTTCATCTTTCCTTCTGCATACTAAAGTGGATAGCTCAGTAAAAGATAAAAAATGAGGATTAGTATAAGAAGTTCTTTTACCAACTTTAGTTTTAAGTTCTGAATTTTGAACTTCGGATTTTGAATTAGAAGACTGTCCTTTTTCAAACAGTTTAACTCTGGTTACAAAATCAGATGATGATATTGATGATTTTTCTGAATTCAAAGATGTATTTTTAGATATAGGAGTATTTGATGTTGTAGTTTTAAAATTTTTGAAATTGTCTAAAGTCTCATTTTTCAGAAATTCTTCTTTAAAAAACATAGGATTAAACATTTCTGAAGGCAATTTTGGTGCTTCAGATTTTAAAATTTCTCCTTCAGTCATACAAGATTTTGATTTGTAGACAAGGTAACCATCTTTATCAATGACTTCAACTTTAGGATCATCATCATCATCTAAATCTGAAGCATTCATTAAATCTGAGAACTTGTTCTAAGTCATGCTTGATGCAAAAAAAATTAGATTTGAAATTTTCTCAGACTCATCATCAGAATTATCAAAAAATATTTCTGAATTCTCATTATTATCTATTAAAGATTCAATTTTTGAGAATTCATCATATTTTTCTTCATGTATTTCTGATTTATTTTCAAAATTATCTTCTGGAAAAACTTCAGAAGATGACTCAGAAGTAGAAATATGTTCAGAAGTAATATCAGTTTTAATGATTGGTTCACATTTTTCTTCAGAAATAATTTTTGATTCAGAGCTGGATTAAGTTCATTCTTCTTGGCAAGTAGATGCTTCTTCTCATAGTAACCAGCATTTTCACTTTGGGCATTTTGCATTGTCTTGCATAATGTCCTGGCTCACCATAGTTGAAGCACCTTGCTGGTTCTTGTGTCTCATGTTGACCAGCATCTTGACCTTTCTTAGGTCCATCTTCAGATTTAGACTTGTTCTTATATTTTTTATTATATCATTGAGTAAATTGCTTTGTCATGAAGGCAATATTATCATAAATTCTTTTAAGCTCTTCATCTGATTCATCTCCATCACATAGAGTTGTCTCTAGGATTTCATAAACTTTGCTCTTAGATGAGATGGTTATGGAATTATTATATTTCTTGCTCAATAAGGCTACTGTTTCATTTGCCTTCTTTTGCTCATTTTGTCTAGTCTTGATTTTGTCCTCTTGTTGGAACAAAATGCCGTAAACATCATGAATTGATTTTCTAGACAGATTTCTAGTAACCATATTGTCATAAAGGCTTGACCACTCATTACCCAGATTATTTAGAAATTTATTATTTATTTCTGAGTTGGATTTCTGAACACCATTTCTTCTCAGATCATTAAGGATATTGTTGAATCTGTGATAAGTCTCTGTGATAGATTCATTATCCTTATACCTAAAGTTTTCATACGTACCAACACAGATGTTCAACCTCTGAGCTTGGGCTTTTGTACTCCCCTGCATTTGAGCCTCAACTTCATACCACATGGCTTTTGCAGATGTGAGACTATCAACTCTATTAAAAATTTCATTTGGTATCGCCATTGTAAGTAGTATCAGTGCCCTTTTATCAATTTTAGCTTGATTTTTCTCAGCTGCACTGTACATACATGGACTCTTTTTAATTCTAGATGCAGGAATTTCAGGAGTAGATTCAGTTCTTGGAACTGCAGGAATTTCAACATAGACCTCCAGAGGGCCATTTACGATCGATTGATTAAAGCTTCATCGATATTGTCCAAGAATTGAATCATTCTGATTCGCCATCGATGGTACTCGCGCAGAAACAAGGTTGGTGGTTTGGTTTCAGATCCGATGGAGACAATTTCTTTCGACATCTTGACAATAGTAGATCGTGACTTCAATTGTGTTTGAATCAAATTGGTCTTGAATGTATCGATCAAGAATTTCAAGAACTGTCAGCTCTGACAAGTTCTTCACAAAACTGATCAAACAGTTGATTTAACTCTGATACTGATAGAGATATCATAATAGCTTCAAAAGGGACTAGGTTCTGAAGATATAAAGATCTGAAGAAAAGACAAAGAAAAGCCTAAGGAATAAACTTCTGAGGTGCCAACTTCAGAAGTTATGAAGATTTTATGAAGAGTTTCTAAAGAAGTTCTTAAGACACTTCTGAAGAAGTTCAGAACCTGTTCTGAACTTGTCTGTTATGAATGTACTGTTACTTTAGTCTTTCTATTTCTTGTATAAATAGATAGTTAGTTAGTTAGAACTAACGTTTCCACTAACCTTGTAAAGATATATTCTGTAATACTGTACATTCAGGTAATACATATTACATTTGCCAATTACATTCCTGTTAAAATCTTTCCATATATTGATATCTTGATTGTTTGGGTCCTAACAATTGGTATAAGAGCCAATTCATCTGTTCTTGAAGATTTGTGAAAGAATTGTTAGATCTGACAATTCTTGGTGTTCTTGATCGATAAATTTCAAATTCAAATCAGGTGAATTCTCGATCTTCTAACAATCAAAGATGTCTAAAGAAATTGTCTCAATCGGATCTGAAACGAAACCACCAACTCTTTTCTTGGGAGAATACTATCAATGGAGAATCAGGATGATTCAATTTCTGGATAACATAGATGAAGCTTTAATGCAATCAATCACAAATGGCCCACTAGAGGTCTTTATTGAAATTCCAGCAGTACCTAGAACTGAATCTACTCCTGAAATACCGGCGTCAAGAATTAAGAAAAGCCCAGGTATGTACAGCACCACTGAGAAAGCTCAAGCTAAAGTTGACAAAAGAGCATTAACTCTTCTTACAATGGCTATTCCTAATGAGATATTCAATAGAGTAGATAGCTTAACATCTGCTAAAGCCATGTGGGATGAAGTTGAAGCTCAAATGCAGGGTAGTACAAAAGCCCAAGCACAAAGACTGAATATCTGTGTGGGTACTTATGAGAACTTCAGGTATAAAGAGAATGAATCCATTACAGGATCTTATCATAGATTGAACAATATTCTGAATGATCTGAGAAGAAATGGTGTTCAGAAATCAAATTCTGAGATAAACAACAAATTTCTAAACAACTTGGGTTATGAATGGTCAAGCTTCTCTGATAACATGGTTACTAGAAATTTAACAAGAAAATCCATTCATGATGTCTATGGTATTCTATTTCAACAAGAAGACAAAATCAAAACTAGACAAAATGAACAAAAAAAGGTAAATGAAACTGTAGCCTTGTTAAGCAAGAAGTATAATAATTCTCTGACTCTTTCTGCCAAGAAGGTGTGTGAGATCCCAGAGACAACAGTTTGTAATGGGGATGAATCAAATGAGGAGCTAAAAAGGATTTATGTTAATATTGCTTTTATGACAAGGCAATTGACACAAAGATACAATCAAAAATATCATAATAAACCTAGATCTGAAAGTGGACCTAAGAAAGGTCAAGAAGCCAGTCAATCTAAAACATCTGAACCAGCAAGATGCTTCAACTGTGGAAAGCCTGGACATTATGCAAGACAATGCAAGATGCCCAAAGTGAAGAATTCAGGCTACTATGAGAAGAAGCATCTGTTAGCCAAGAAAAAGGAATTTAATCCTGCTTTAGTAACCAATGATGAATAGGACTGGTTAAACTGGAGTGATGGAGATGATGATGAAGAAGTTGCTCACTATGCAACAAATTTTTATATGTGTCAAATAGATCCAGAAAAAAACAAACAAGACACTGAGGTATCTTCTTCATTTTCTGAATTAAATTCTAAAATAAACTACTCTTCTGAACAAAATTCTGAACATAAATCTGAACATAACACTAAAGATTCTGAAATGAAAAATCAATTTCAAAACATGTTTTCTGAATTTGAAACTCTCAGAAACAGAATCAAAGGTGAAAGAATTTTGGTCAATCAATTCAGAGCTGAAAGTCAAATATATAAAGAAAATTGTCAAGAAGCTGAACAGATTCTTAAAAAGGTTTCTGAAGAAAAACTTGTTTTAAAAGAAAAAATGGACAACTTACAAAAGGAAATTATAAATGAGAAGTCTGAAAAAGAAATTCTGAGTGTTAAAATGAATCTTCTGAATCAAGAGAGACTTGATCTTTATAAAAAGATTAAAGAATTAGAAGATTTAAATTTTAAAAGAGTACAAACTGAACAAACTCTTAACATTTTAACTCGTCAGGCTCAAAATTCAAAATTTTACAACATAAAAGCAGGTTTAGGATATAATGACAATCAAATACTGAAAAAGCCACCTGCAAATCTGTATGATTATTCTAAAATGAAAATTTTCAATGAATCAAATACAGATGTCATTTCTAAGCCTTTGAACTATTCTTTGCCTGAAAGAATACAATTTTTAAAATCAGAGACTTTGTTTTTAGAAGAAACACATCTTAAATCTGGTGAACCAGAAATAATTTCTGAAACAGAAGAAATAAATACAAGTTCAAACATTTGTGAATCTTCTGAATCAAATATTATTTTTGAAGAAAAATCTGAAGTAATTGTTAAATCTGAAATAATTTCTGAAGTTACTTCTGAGATAACTTCTGAATACAATTCTGAGGTCATTTCAGAAGATACTTCTGATAATAAATCAGAACATGAAGAAAAATATGATGAATTCTCAGAAATTGAATCTTTAGAAGATGTTGATGAGAATCCCAATATATTTTTTGATAATTCTGATGATGAGTCTACAACAACAACAAATTCAAATATTTTTGCAAAAAGTATGACTCAAAATAAATTTTCAGAACTAATAAATGCTTCTGATTCAGAAGATGATGATGATCATATGGTGCAAGTCATTGATAAAAATGGCTATTTGGTTTACAAATCAAAATCTTGTATGACTGAAGGAGAAATACTAAAAACAGAAACTTCAAAGATACCTTCAGAAATGTTTGGTTCTGTGTTTTTAAAACCAGAATTTCAGATATATGAAAATTTTACTTCCTCAAATTTTTCTTCTACTACAACAAACACTTCATTGACTTCATCACCATATTCAGTAACATCTTCTGACTTCAACACCAGAGTTAAAAACTTTGAAAAAGGACAATCCTCAAATTCTGTCTCTGAAGTTCAGACAATTAACTCAAATTCTGGTGTTAAACCTAAAGTAAACAAAAGAATTTCTTATACTAATCCTCATTTCTTATCTTTTACAGAGCTATCCACTTTAGTATGGAGAACGATAGATGAAAGACTGTCAAAGAATGACAAATTAGATAGTTTTTCAACTTTAAATAAAAGTGATGTACCTAAATCAAAGATAGTGAATAAAAAAATATTTTTTTAAAAATCAAATTTTATTGATTCGTTGTTGGTTCCAGATTCTCTTGTTCAAAGATTAATCGATTAATTCATACAACAGAGTATAAGCGGAAGCAATTAATATCGATTAATCAACAGTAATAAGAATCGATCAAAGATTGAGGAACAGATTAACTTTGTATTATAACTTGAATGACGATTACAAATACATGGAATGACGCACAGTGAGTTCTTCAATATAGCAATTTGATCGACCACTTTTACAGTAGAGAAAAGATCTATTTATACAAATAGAATAATGTAAAAGTCAAAATCCTAACCTATTACAAACTGACACGTGTGAGATGGGAGCGTGTAACAAACTACTTCAGAGAGAAAAGAAGAAATTCCCGTCAAAAGGTGTTTCGCCCCAGAAATGGAACTAACTTGAGGGTCGGTATACGAAGAGAGGTCTCCCTATTGAGAGTGAAAAATGACCCGGCCCGGCCACAAGAAGACAGGCGGAGTGGCGGGGCAATGGTACCAGACGTAATCAGTTGCAAAAGGTAGACATGATGGATGTGTGTGCCATGTCATAATCTTCATCTTATGGTTCATACTTTCAAATGTGTAACAATCTCCCCCTAAGTATGCAACCAGAAGAGTGAAGTCTGTTCAGAAAGGAGTGACCTCAGATACAATCTTTCCAATCTTATTTAATATCTCTAATTGATAATAAAGTTGAAAGCCTGTTGATCATCTTCTCAATAACCTCTGGATTGTGATTGTTACTATCAACAGAGATGAAGCTTTTTGCAATGTAAACGACCTCTGATGAGTATTTGTGTGCTTCTTTGATTCTGAAGAAGCTCTTTCTGTCTGGCCTTTTGAAAATCACCCCTTCCTCTGGGTTTTTCAGTACTTTGCCGATTCTCATATTGTTGATGCCTTCTAGATCTTCATTGGGTGCAGAGATAGCTAGGTTATCAACATTGTAATTCATTCCTATTTGAAAATCTACCTGTCTCTTGTATCGGATGTAGGACTTCATGCATTGAATGATTCAAGAATATGAAATTTGATCTTGATCATCACTTCTGTTAGTCATTTGAGCCTTCATGAATTTCTCCAGAAAGATAAGATCAGAGGGAAAGATGGACAATAGATCATTATCACAGAATTAATAAGTCTTATTGTCTTCTCTGATAACTTCATAAATTGTGTACCATATTTCAGTATCTTCAAATGGTGAATGTTTTATTGCAGAGATCCGTTTGATAGGTACAGAAGTATGAACGTCCTTTCTTGCTTGTCTGTGTGCCATGAATTTGTCTTTTACAGCATCACTTACATTGTAGGCGTTTGAGAAGTTGGGCAACATGAGATAGATCTTCTGGTCTATAGGAGCATACATGTACCTTTTTGTGCTTTCCAGAATTGGAAGATCAATTCTTCCAAGTCTCTGCAGCTTTTCTCTATTCTCGGCTGCTCGACTTGATGATCCTTCAACATTTGCTTTTGCAGCTTTTTCTCTTTCCATTTCTGCTTGAGCTCTTGATGCTTCTGCAAAGGCTTTTTCTGCTTCAGCTTTTGCTCTTATTTCAGCTTCTATTCGTTCTTCTTCTCTTCTTTTGTTCAGGGCTTCAACTTTAGCCTTTGATGCCTCAGCTCTGGCTCTGGCTTCCTTTTCTTTCGCTATTGCTGCTTGAGTTGATGAGGAGTATGGTGTTTGTCTTGAGTTGCCGACTACCTCAAGAATGAATTTAGCTATTTCTGGATCTTTTGGAAGAGGCCCAGAGTGAGTGGCTAATGGAGTTGGAGTCAGAGGGGTTTGTGTGTGTGAAGGTTGAGCAGGAGTTTGCTGCTTGGAGGATGATTGGTGTTTGTCATAAGTAGATGGAGACGTTATTGGATTTGAACTTTCAGTATTGGTAGTGGGTTTGGCTTTCTTGGGTTCTGGAGCTTTCTCCCCCTTCTGAGAATCAGGGTCCTGATCCTCAGACCTTTTGCGTTTAAGTTCTGCTTTTCTGCAAGCACGCTCCTCCTTGGCCTTTTTCCTTTCATTAAAAGAATCAGAAAGAGAACTTACCAGACCTGTAAGTTGAGAGAGAGAGGTTTCCATAGATGATAGCTTTGAATCCACATTTGAAGTGCATGTAGTTGTTTTGGAGACATACTTGGAGGAGAGAGAATTGATTCGTTCAAGCATGGCCTTCTGGAAGACAGCCATGTCTGATTTCTTTACCAGAGAAGACTCAGAAGTGTCTTCAGAGGGATGAATAGCTTTGATAATTTTGTGAAGATCGGCCACTAAGGAACTATATTCATCAACTGAGATAGTGACTGCTGGAGTTGGAATTGCATCAGGTATGCAAAAAATAGCCTCAGAATTAGTGCCTTTATGCAGAGAAGAGTAATGATCAGAAGCTTGGCTCTGGTGTGTTTCAGCCGTTGTAGAAATGAGTTCTCTGAGGGCCTCCAGAGTTGGCGACTGCTGTCTTTGTTCGTTCTGAATAGCCAGAAGAATGGCATTTTGAGAGTCCAGAGAAAGTTTTAGATCCTCCACAGATCTCTGAATTTTATCACCAAATGCCTGCAACGCTGCATTGGTGACATATTCAGAATGGGTAACCGGTGTTTCTCCAACACATGGAGCCCCTTTACTCTCGCGTGCAGAGAGGCCCTCATTCACACCTGTTTTGACGTTAAGTGTGGAGGGACTTCCAACCTGTCTTCGAGGACTGTGATTAACAGACACCTCTTCGGTTGTTCTGATTGTCTCAACAGAATCCTCATCATCAGAGGATGAGGTGTTGAAGACAATGTGCTTACCTTGATGAAGTGTAAACACTCCAGTAAGTGGTGCATCCTATGGCTGTAACCCCTCTGATGGGATTTCCCTAGCCTCTAAACTATCAGAAGATATGGACTTATCTTCTGAGATTCCTAAACCTTTGTTGGTCACAGAGACATCAACATTGTGTGGGGAGAGTGGCGAGTTCTGGGGCAAATGAACGCTTATATGTTCATCATCATTCTGTTGAGAGGATGATGAAGATGAGGTTTCCCCGGTTGTGCTTGATGCAGAGGATGAAGAAGTATCCTCTGATCGGATGGTTTCTGGGTGGTTTGGATTGGGTTGTCCTTGGTCAATGAAAGTAGATGTGTTAACATCTACCTCAGTAAATGAAGTTACCCTTTGGGAAGTTGGTGAGATTCGCTCAACTGTGTCATGATGGACATCCTCAGTACCTTCTTTTAACAAGAGGTCAGCATGGGTAGAACCACTCGGATGATCACTCATATTATTTTCAGCCTCATTCTCACTTGACCCCTCACTTTCTAGAACTGGCTCCAAGTGCTCTGGGTAGAAATTCTCTGTTCTGAGAAAATCATAGAGCTCCTATAAAATTGGAGATAAGAAGAGCTAGATGGAATTAGGTTTAGCATGTTCCTTGAAAGATCTCTGGGAGAGGGATATCCGTTGCGGTCGATGGTTGGACGATGAGAGCTCATAGAAGCAATTTTGCAAAATGGTTGAACTAATGGAGCCTTGAGTGCACCAATTGCAGGATAGGTAACCAGGGATAAGAATCTTGGAAACATCAAAGTTGGAAGAGATTTTCCTTGGGTTTGATGGGTTACCTTAGTGTGTACAGCAGCATTAATCTCTTGGAAAAGAAGGCTTGCGTAGTCCAAAGGGCGATTAAAAAACATACCATACATGATGGTCAGAATGTTCCTGCTTGCTTGATCGAGAGACCCAATTTTACAAGTGAGACTCTTGTTTAGGATAGAAACGAGGAGATTCCACATTGGGGGTAACTGCTTTCTCTTAAATTCAGATAGTTTGCTTAGGGGTTCATTGTAACCAAGAAAGAGGATGAAGGATAACAAAGCTTCAGCAGATGGGTTCGATTCCAGGGCTGGATTTGGCACAAATTCACCATCAATTAGTACCTGTGAAGGGGATAGATGAAAATACCTGGCTAATTTTTTCTTGGTAATGAGAATTTCCACAGCAGTATCAGGTTGATCAGGATGACTGAAAATTCCAAGCAAAGTCTCGTCATCACGAATATACATCGACTGCCACACTTCTTGAACGTAAATTTCAGGAACATTTGAGTTTGTCAAAGTTAGGGCTCGGTTTAGTTCATGTTGTTGGAGAAATTCAACCATGATTCTGAATTCGGACTGGTAGGTATTAGGATCAAGAAGAACCTACACATTGTTTGCTTTAAGTGGCAGCTTGACAAACGGAGCACTATCGGCAGTGGAATCGACGAGACGTCCTTCGTCATTGTTTAGAGCTGGATTTGCAAGATGAGAAGCCATTGATGAGAGTTGGTGAGATTTGCAAGCAAGTTCGTGAGTAGAAGAGTGTGAGCAGTAACAGTGGGGTGGAAGAAGATGGGTTTCTGAAATTTGGGGATTTTATATGAGACCGATTTGGAATTGGAAGAGGTTTATGTATTGGGAGTAGGAGAAAACGGTTCAGGAAAGATGATGTAAGCACACAGGCGTGGATACATGCAGTCACACAATGAATGACACTTGGAAAGTAGGAGTGATGAGTAAGACATGATTTTTAAAAAAAAACTGAAGGGTTATCAGCCTAAAATCGGTTGATTATCCAATAAGTAAATAAAAAGAAAATATAAAACAAATTGTTAAGTAATCAAAGAAAATTGATTATAGAACAATTTGAAATATATAAATCTGTTTATTTAGATTTAAAATCAGTCATTTGGTGAAAAAAAAAATTGAACCAAATGAAAGTTTGATTTTTCATGAAAATAAAATAATAAGAAAAAATAAAATTGAATATAGAAATTTTAAAAATTTTCAATAAAATTTTTGGAATATTTTGATTCATAGAAAAATATTTTAAAAAATATGTCAATTTTAAATCACCATCTAGGATAAGTTTAGAATGAATTATAGGCATTCTGAGAGACCTTGACGGCAAGAGAAACACAGAATAAGAAGATTCAGAAGAAACGCAGGTAGATGGAAAAATTCATAAGACAGCTAACCTAGCGTTAGACTTTGAACTTCTTAAGTGATAAACTCCCCCTTGAATGATAAACTCCCCCTTGAATGATTAGCTCCCCCTTCGCTTCAGGAATTGGCGCCTTTCTGATATAACTTGGATGAAAAGGAATAAAACGCTACAAAATAAAACTTATACCAGAGGCGATCAGAGGTCTCTGAGTGCTTCTGGATGAAATTCAGAAGACGATCAGAGATCTCTGATAACTTCTAAGAATAAGATTTACATGTTTAGCATTCCCAACTTGCTGATTAAAAAATTAAAACGCTTCTCATCCAGACCTTTTGTAAAAATATCAGCCAGTTGGTAATCAGTAGAGACAAAATACATTTCTATGGTACCCTTTTCTACATGATCTTTGATAAAGTGATACCTGACATCAATATGCTTCGTTTTTTAGTGCTGAACTGGGTTTTCCGTAATGGCAATTACACTTTCAGAATCACAGAGTATGGGAATCTTATCATAGATCAGACCGTAATCTCTGAGTTGGGTCTTCATCCAAATAACTTGGGAACAGCAGCTAGCAGCAGCAACATATTCAGCTTCTGCAGTAGATGTTGAAACACAATTTTGTTTCCTGGATGTCCAGCTGATAAGTAGATTACCCAGAAGTTGAGAGCTACCAGAGGTGCTTTTTCTGTCCAACTTACATCCTGCATGATCAGAATCTGTATATGCCATTAAATCAAACCCAGAATTTTTAGGATACCAGAGACCCAATGAAGGAGTTCCCTTTAAGTATCTAAAAATTCTTTTGACAACAGCCAAATGAGATTCTTTAGGATTAGCTTGATAACGAGCACAAAGACAAGTGGCAAACATAATATCAGGCCTACTTGCTGTCAAATACAGAAGAGAACCTATCATACCTCTGTAGCACAAAGAGGGATCAGGACCTAGTTTCATGTTAGGAGAGATAGGTGTTTTCATAGTTGATGAGTTCTGAAAATGGAATTTCTTTAACATGTCAGAGACATATTTTGCTTGATTAATAAAAATACCAGAGGTACTTTGTTTAACCTGAAGTCCTAGAAAGAAAGTTAATTCTCCCATCATACTCATTCCAAATTCAGTTTCCATCAACTTAGAAAACAAATCAACTTCTGTTTGATGAGTAGAGCCAAAAATTATGTCGTCCACATAAATTTGAACAATAGTTAACATACCTTTGCGTCTTTTGATGAAAAGTGTGGTATCAATTTTACTTTTCTCAAATCCTTTGCTGATCAGAAATTTTGATAAACGTTCATATCAGGCTCTGGGTGCTTGCTTTAAGCCATACAGAGCTTTGTCAAGAAGAAAGACATATTCTGGATGTCTTGAATGTTTAAAGCCATCTGGTTGTTCAACATAAACTTCCTCTTTGAGATTTCCATTTAGAAATGCACATTTAACATCCATTTGATAGACTTTAAAGTTTTTGTAAGCAGAGAATGCCAGAAAAAGTCTTATCGCCTCCAGTCTTGCAACAGGAGCAAAGGTTTCATCATAATCAATACCTTCTTCTTGACAATATCCTTTTGCCACCAGACGAGCCTTGTTTATGATCACAATTCCGTCCTCATCCTTTTTATTTCTGAAAACCCACTTAGTACCAATGGCAACTTTGCCTTTTGGTAATGGTACTAAGTTCAAAACTTTGTTACGTTCAAATTGAAGTAACTCCTCCTGCATTGCTTCTACCCAACTAGGTTCGGCTAAGGCTTCATGAACTTTCTTGGGCTCAGTTATACTTAGAAAGTTAACATAGAAAGCTTCATTTGCTGTAGCGGATCGTGTTTTGACACCCTCAGAAGGATTACCAATTATGAGATCTGGAGTATGTGATTTAGTCCATTTCGTCATCCTTGTTTGTGATATTGGTTGAGCTTGAACTTCGGTGTCAGAAGATGAGATAACTTCATCCGGAAATATTGATTCTGAACCTCTTGATCCTAAAGTCTCCCCCTCAGATGATGGAACAGAAGAATCTTCTGGACAATCAGACAAAATAGGAACAAAAGGTATTGAAGAGCTAGGTTCAGAAGAGATAGGACCAGATAAAGTTATGCCAGAGGCATGAAGAACTTCAGGTATACTAAAAGAAGAGTTAGGTACAACAGGTTCTGACAGTATGTTATCGCCCAGAAAGTCATGAAAAATAGCATCAATCTCGGATTCTCTGGATCCTAAATGAAAGTCAGAAGTAGCAGTATTAAGTTTGAGTTCGGAAGAAGAATATTCAGAAGTCAATTGAGTTTTGTCATCAAAATCAACGTTAATGCTCTCCATAACTGTTTTAGTTCTTAGATTAAAAACACGAAAAGCTCTGGAATTTAAAGAATAGCCTAAGAATTTTGCTTCATCTGATTTTGGATCAAACTTGTCAAGTTTGTCCCTGTCATTTAAGATGAACCACCTGCAACCAAAGATATGAAAGAATTTGACAGATGGTTTTCTTTTGTTAATAAGCTCGTATGATGTTTTGAGATGCCTTTTGACAATAATGGAACGATTCTGAGTAAAACAAGCAGTGGCTACAGCTTCCGATTTTAGAAGCTCATAAAGGTCCATTTACGGGCCAGGGCCATAAAGGCCTATATGAGATCTCTCCTTTTTTGCTTGTTGAATAGATTTGTTTCTTTATTGGATTGGCAGACACCCCATTCATTAGATAGAGAAGATGACCAAGATTTCGTGATCCGCTGCCGAACTTATTCCCAGAAGTGAATTGGTGTCCAGAAGTTGCAAGCATTGTTCGGGCTGCTTCGACCAAGGTTCTGTTGCGACGTTCAACGACACCATTTTGTTGGGGAGTGCGTACAGCAGAGAAGTTCTGAGAAATTCCATTTTCAACAAAGTATGCTTCAAGTTTGGCATTCTTGAATTCAGTACCATTGTCGCTTCTCAGCTGTTGAATCTTTTGGTGTAAAAGAACTTGGATTCTGGTCATCATATTTTGAAATACAATAGGAACTTCTGACTTTTGTCGAACAAAAGCAAGCCAAGTATACCTGGAAAATTCATCGATAAGTACCAGAATATACTTTTTACCAGAAAGACTCTGAATTGCAATGGGACCACAAAGATCGACGTGTAGCAATTGCAGAGGTCTTATGCAAGAGTGATCACTTTTTGTTTTATGAGATGCTTGTTTTATCTTTCCCATTTCACATGCAGGGTAGAGGTGATCTTTTTGAAAATGAACTTCTGGAAGTCCAGATACCAAATTATGTTTTACAAGCATCTAAGATTATCAAAGTTTAAGTAAGACATTTTATGATGCCAGAGCCATGCAACTTCACTCTTTTTTGAAATAAGACATAAGGTCTCCTTACCATCCTTGGAGGTAAAATTCATCATGTAGAGATTACCTTTTCTGTCTGCTCTCCAAAGTTCCTCACCTGCCTTAGAAAATAAGTAACAATGTTTTTCGTCAAAGACGACAAGAATCTTAGAATCACATAGTTGACTTACACTTAGGAGGTTATGTTTCAAACCAGAAACATGAGCTACTTTAGATAAGGTAAAATTACCTTCCTGTGAAGTACCATAACCCTTAATCTGACCCTTACCATTATCACCAAACGTTACAGCTCCACCACTTTTGTCTTTAAATTGGGAGAGTAAGTTTCGTGAACCATTCATGTGCCTCGAGCATCCAGAGTCAAGATACTAGATATGCACACGCTGTTTCTGCAGTCAAGATCAGAGTTTCTTAGGTAACCATACCATTATGGGTCCTTTAACGTTAGTTTTTGTCTTATCAGCCTTTTGCTTTTGATTTGATTTGATAGAAGGTAAAGACGTATTCTTTGGATTTTTTGTTTTTCTATTTTGCTTTGTTTTATTTTTATTGAAGTACGAATGGTTTGCAGTGAAGGAATTTGAAGTTTGTGAGAAAAATTTCTGTAATTTTAAGAATAGGGAAAAACATTCAGAAGTCTGAAACATAGAAGATTTTATTGAATTTTTATTGCGATAATGATAATTACAATTATTCTTAAATCTGTCTTTTCTAGTATCAGTTGTTTTTAAAGAACTTCCTATCTATACTAGACGTATGTTTAGAATCTGAAATATTCTTCAGCGGAGATTTCCTCGGATTTACCTTCTTAGAAGCTTTTGTATTTACTGAAACAGGAACAGAAAGATTAGAATTCTATTTACCTTTCTGAACATAAGAAAGTTTTGGAGGATAAGAGTTAGGAAGTTGGATAGGGATCTTCTTTTTAAGTTTTTCCTCCTTTTCAAGATCAAGACAAGATTTAGCTTTCAGACACATTCCTATAAAATATGGATGTATAAAAACAGGTTTTCATTGTTCAGAAGGAACAGAGAAAATCAGAATTTCACTTGAATTTTTCTGAGCATTCATTCCAGAAGCTCTTATCTCCAGAGATTCATTTGTAAAGAGAAAAGGGGCGTCTTTGGTTTTTATGATCTCTGGAGTTTTAGCATAAATAGGAGATTGATGTTCAAGATGAGAGAGATATGTTTCTGAATTGTCAAAGAAATCCTCACCTTGATCATCATTTTCCCATGGATATGTGATTTCTTCTAAATATCTCTGGATTATTTTCTAACTTTTGTTTGTCATTCTCAAGTTTAAAACAATTATCCAGAGTCAAGAGAAGATCTTTTTCAAAACTAAATCTTAATTCCTCCTCTGCTTGAATAGGAATAAACGCATCAGCCTTTGGATTCAATTTTGTAAGAACACTTGAACCAAACTTGAAAATATCATCCTTCTTCTGAATTTGATTTAGATTAATATTAGTCTTTTCAGAAGAATATGTAATGTTTTTAAACTTGAGTTTCCGTTGATGATGTACATTTTCAGTTTTAGATCGTTTAAAACATGATTGTTCAAAAATAATTGGAAACATAGGCTTCTGTTGTTGTCCTATACAAAAAACAGAGTTTAAACCAGACTTCTTTTCACACGTATAGGGATCTAAATCTTCAAAGCCGATTCCAGATCTTCCTACTTGTGTACTTATTTTCTCATGAACTTTTTGAGCATCCAGATATGTTTTGATCTGGTGCGTTTTGTTTTGAAGTTCAATGTACAGAAATTTTCTTTCTTTTTGAAAGTAGTGTTTTACAGAATTTAATCTGTCATTTCCCTTAACTTGAACTTTCTTATCCTTTTCTTCCAAAAGTTTCTTACAACTCAAGTGCTCCTTTTTTAACAAAACTTCTGTGTCTTTCAAGGTTTTAGAAAAATTTTTCTTTTTCTGTGTCAAGTTCCAGTTTTTCTTCTGTTAAGATATCCATCTCTCTTTTATAAATATCTCTTTACCTTTGTATTGTGGAAAGGGTTTTCTCAATATTTTTTCGTAACTTCTTTTCAATTGTAAGCTTTTGCTTAAGTTCCTCAAAATTGTTTGATAAAATCACAATTGTATTCTCAAATTCAGAAGATTCAGAAAGAGTACTAACCGGTGATTCAGAAGGCTGTTCTTCTGATTCATTTGTACTTACCATTCCACAAAACATGGCCTCATCACCGCTGGACTCATCTCCGATCCATTTTCTTTCTCAGCATAGTGGGCTCTTTCAGTAACATTATACTTGTATTTATTTTTGTAATATGTTTTGTCTTTATCCAAAGCCCCTCTGCAATCCTTCGAGTAATGACCCGGCTTGCCACATCTGTAACATACATCTTTATTTTTCTTCATTTCCTCTTCCTTCTTTTCTGTCTCAGTCTTCTTAGGTCTCTGAACCTCTTGTTTAGGAGTATAGTTAGAGCGATCCGACCTTCTATTTCCTTGAAGTGCCCTATTTCCAAAACGGTTTGTAAACTGTTTGGTAATAAGAGTCAAGGAATCAGCAAATGCCTTTATTTCATCATCAGAATCAGAATCTTCTTCTGCAACAGTTTCTGACATGAATGCCTCGTTTTTCACTCTTCTATCTTCACTTTTTCTTCTGGTAGCTCCCTTTGTTTCAGAAATCAAGGCCAGAGGTCCACCTATAGTTGTTTTCTTTTGCACAATCTCCTTCTCATGAGCTTGAAGAGTTCCAAATACATCGTGTAGAGACCATTACTCAAGATCTTGATTAGCTTGTAAAGACATGGATAGATTTGACCATTCGGGATTTAATCTCTTTAAGAATAAGACATTATTGTCTTCCTTTGATCGAACAATATCACATCGTTTGCATAGATTTATCAGATTATTAAATCTATGAAAAGTTTGTGACAGAGATTCATCCGCAATGGCCTGTAAGCTGTTGTATTCGTTCAGAGCTTGAGCTGTTCGATTTTTCTTCATTTTAGCACCACCTTTCAGAAGATTTTCTAACTAATCCCATAATTCCTTAGCAGTATCACAGGAATCCAGAGATTGAAAAATCTCATTCGGAATAGCCATGATAAGAAGAGTTTTTGCATTTTTAGGAAGTTCAACTTTGGCCTTTTCCTCATCATTCCAATTTTCACTTAGCTTTGGAACTTTTCGGGCAGGTATTTCAGCAGTATTGGTAGTGGCAGGAACTCTTGGAACTGTAGTCATTGGTACGAATGGACCATTTTGAACAATAGGATAAAGTTCAATATCCAATCCTTCATAGAAATTTATCATTTGAATCTTCCATTGTGGATATTCACCACGAATAAAAGTTGGAGGTTTGGTTAGAGAACCAGAGGTGTAAACACCATTCAAATTTGAATTTGCCATTTTTTTTAAAATCAAGAAGAATGTAATGATAGATTTGAGTTGAAACCTAGAACAAGTAAATTTCAATTGAATTGAACAAATTCTTTTTACTAATTCTTCAAAATTTAACTACAATTACCACTGTTTTAGACAGAATTGCTGTAAATCTTCGTAGAACAGGGTGGAATTATGAACAATAGTTAAAACAGGAGATTACTGAATGAATGAAGAGAGAAATTTCCAAATTGAGGAGATCTAATAATCAATAGATTGATTATCAGGCTCTGATACCAATTGTTGGTTCCAGATTCTCTTCTTCAAAGATTAATCGATTAATTCATACAACAGAGTATAAGCGGAAGCAATTAATATCGATTAATCAACAGTAATAAGAATCGATCAAAGATTGAGGAACAGATTAATTTTGTATTATAACCTGTATGACGATTACAAATACATGGAATGACGCACAGTGAGTTCTTCAATATAGCAATTTGATCGACCACTTTTACAGTAGAGAAAAGATATATTTATAAAAACAGAATAAAGTAAAAGTCAAAATCCTAACCTATTACAAACTGACACGTGTGAGATGGGAGCGTGTAACAAACTAATCAGTTGCAAAAGGTAGACATGCTGGAAGTGTGTGCCACATCATATTCTTCATCTTATGGTTCATCCTTTCAAATGTGTAACATTCTTATATGTCTACTACTATTGTAAATACTTTAAAGAATCATATTCACTGTATTAATTGTGGTCATCATAATTTTCATCTTAACTCCAAAACAAACAATTTTTTTTGATGAAATCTATTCAGAAATGTTCAGTTATATTGACAAATTCAATTAAAAGTAAAAATAAAAATAAAAATAAAACTAAGAAAGATAAATTTCGAAGTTCTGAACAAACTTCTGAATTAAAAAATCTGAAGACAAAGTTCAGAACTTCAAATTCTATTACTAATCTCAAAGGACCCATTCTGAAATGGGTACCTAAAACTCAATAATCTCTTTTGCAGATATGTCATGTGTGGGTTTTAGATTCTGGATGTTCAAGACACATGACACCTTTTAAAGAACTACTAACTGATTATCATGAAAGATATGGAGGAACAGTTAGCTTTGGAAACAGTGCAAAGGGATATGTAAGAGGATATGGCACTTTCATTAAAGGAGATGTAAAAGTAATGAAAGTTTTCTAGGACTAAGACATAATCTTTCCAGTATTAGTCAATTCTGTGACAAATACTGGAAGGTTAATTTTGACATAGATCATTGTCATGTTCTGAGTACAGCAAACAAAAATGAATTAACTGCTTATAGAGATGTAGATATCTACACAACAACATTCACTGCAACAGGTCAATTACAAGGTGTATGTTATATGTCTACAACAATGAGAAATGATAGTTAGCTTTGGCACAGAAGAATCTCACATCTGAACTTCAAAGCCATTTCTGAACTAGGCAAACATCAATCTGTAAGAGGACTACCAAAGATCAGATTTGAAAAGAACTCTCTTTGTTCTGCATGTGAACTAGGGAAGATCAAAAGAAGTTCTCATCCTCTGAAAATGCTATCTTCATGCAAAGCTCCGCTTGAAATGCTACATATGAATTTATGTGGACCAATGAAAACTCAAAGCATGGGGGGAAATAAATACATTCTTGTCATAGTAGATGAATACACAAGATATACATGGATTGAATTTCTGATAGTCAAGTCTGATACTTCTGAAAGACTGATACCCTTTCTAAAGAAAATTCAAGTTCTTCTTCAACTCCCAATTCAAAAGATCAGAAGTGACAATGGAACAGAATTCACAAATTCTACACTTCAGAATTTTTTGGAACCTGTTGGTATTTCACATAATTTTTCCGCTGCAAGAACTCCTCAACAAAATGGGGTGGTTGAAAAGAAAGAATAGAACTTTGGTAGAGGCTGCAAGAACCATGCTTGCATATTCAGAACTTCCTCTTTCTCTTTAGGCAGAAGCAATTGCTACTGCATGTTTTACTCAGAACAGGACCATTCTAAACCGAAAATTTCTTAAAACTCCTTATGAAATGTTAAAACAAAGAAAACCCTCTATTGATTATTTTAAAATCTTTGGTTGCAGGTGTTTTCTAAAGAATGATACTCAGCATCTTGACAAATTTGCACCAAAAGGTGTAGCTGGTATCTTGGTTGGCTATTCTCAAAGATCCAAAGCTTATAGATTACTCATTAAAGGAACTCAAAGGATCATTGAGACTACAAATGTGAGATTTCATGAGCCAACATTGACTTCTGAACAAGACAGTTCAGAACTCGCACATAAACCAATTTCTGAAAGTTTAGACTCAGAACATAATCAGACAAACTATTCTTCTGAATCTCAAACTTTACTTAAAACAAATTTAGACACTCTATGTCAAGACTTATTTGATATTTCTGTAAATGTTTCTGTAGATTATCAAAATCCTTCTCTCATCAGAAGCTTAAAAAATCAAGACATTTCAGAAATACAAATTTCAAGTACATTAGCACCACAAATCTCAACCTCAAATTCAGAACTTCCAACTTCTACACATGTACATCCAATTTCTGAATTAGTTCCAGTTACTTCTGAACCAATTCAAGTTACTTCTGAATCAGTTCAAGCTATTTCTGAACCGGTTCAAGTTATTTCTGAACCAGTTCAAGTTGTTTATGAACCAGTTCAAGTTGTTTCTGAACCGGTTCCAGATACTTCTGAGCATGTACATCAAAGTTCTGAACAAATTCAGAATGTTTCATTTGAGGGGGAGACATCAGATTTACATTAAGTTATCAATCATGATACTGAAACTCAAGCAATTGTTGATGATTATGATTCTCTAAACAATGTTTCATCTGTTCAACCATTGCCAAATGTGAACAAATGGACATCCAGTCATCCTGTGCATCAAATTATTGGAGATGCATCATAAGGTGTTCAAACAAGGTCTGCAACAGAGAATTTCCAGATCATGTCTATATTTTAGACAAAGCCTTATATGGACTTAAACAAGCACCAAGAGCATGGTATGATACTCTTACAACTTTTCTTCTGAATTCTAAATTCAAAAGAGGTACTGTTGATACAACTTTATTTCTGAAAAAGAGGGTGATGATATGATTTTGATACAAATCTATGTAGATGATATTATATTTGCCACTACTAATCCAAAATTTTGTATAAATTTTGAGAAAATCATGCAAACAGAATTTGAAATGAGTATGATGGGAGAGTTGACATTTTTACTTGGTCTTCAAGTTAATCAACTTCCTACTGGCATATTCATTAATCAATCTAAGTATGTCTCAGATTTACATAAGAAGTTTGACATGACTGATTGTTCAAGTATTCAAACTCCAATGGCCACTACAACTAAGTTAGAACCTGATCTGAATGGAAAATCTGTTGATCAGAAAAAGTACAGAGGCATAATTGGATCTTTGCTTTACTTAACTGATAGTAGACCAGATATAATGTTTGCTACATGTATTTGTGACAGATATCAAGCTAATCCTAAGGAATCACACCTTCTAGCTGCAAAAAGAATACTTAGATACCTAAAAGGTTCTCCTTCATTGGGACTTTGGTATTCTAAGGTTTCTAGTTTTGAACTAACAACCTTTACAGATGCAGACCATGGTGGATGCCAATTAGACAGGAAAAGCACTTCTGGATCATGTCCATTTCTGGGTGATAGACTGGTAAGCTGGTCTTCAAAGAAACAAAATTGTGTTTCTACTCCTACAACAGAGGCTGAGTATGTGGCAGCTGCAATATGTTGCTCACAAGTGATATGGATGCAAGTTCAACTTAAAGACTATGGTTATATTTCAAAAAGATTCCTCTGTATTGTGATTCTAAGAGTGCCATAGCCATCACTGCTGTTAGGACCCAAACAATCAAGATATCAATATATGAAAAGATTTTGACAGGAATGATAATAGCCAAATGTAATATGTATTGATTGAATGTACAGTATTATAGAATATGTCTTTACAAGGCTTATGAAAAACGTTAGTTCTAACAATCTAACTAACCATCTATTTATACATACAATAGAAAGTCTAAAGTAACATAGCATTCATAACAGACAAGTTCAGAATAGGTTCTGAACTCCTTCAGATCTTCTTCAGAAGTGTCTTCAGAACTTCTTCAGATCTTTTTCTCTTAAGAACCCAGTGCCTTTTGAAGCTATTATGATATCTCTATCAATCTCCCCCTTAGCTTCAAAAGTTCAGATCATACTTCCAGAAATTCAGAATTTCTCTTACATCCTTCAGAATTAGTCTTCTGTATTCAAGTAAGGATTCAGCAACTCTAACCATTTATTTTGCAAGTTTCTTGTGCTTCTCCCAATCTTCATTGCTCAGATTCTTTGGTCTTCTATTCTGTCTTTTTACCAAACGATCTCTGATTGCCATGAGAGTTCCATTGCAACATTTGTGGAGTTCTTCAAATCTCACAAATAATATTTCCTGAAAGCATTTACAAACGAAGCCAGGTGGATGAATTACTAAAGTGCTTTTCTTCAAATTCTGAATATCTGGTAGACTCAGATTTGGTTTGCTCAAGTGTACTTGTTTCTTGTTTAGAACATAAGAAACTTGGAAATCAGTCTTTGCAGCCCATGTAAATTCTCTGTATAATCCATCTCTAAGCACTGGAAATGATTTTCTGAACTTGGTGATTGAGTCATGGAAGGGATAAAGACTTCTGTAAACTCTAATTAGATCTCTGAGATATATATTCTAAAAATCAGCTTCAGAGAAGGTAGAAACTTCACCATTTTGTCTTTCAACAGTAAAGAATGCATACTTGTAATTTTTCCTTGTTTTCAAGTCAGCATTAATTACTTTGATCACTTGGCTCTCTTTTCTGGCTTCATTGATTGGAATCCTTAACTTTCTGATGATATTTGAGTACCATTGTTTCCAACTAAAAGATTTATGAATCCAGCAATCAATATAGTTGAATTTTTGTTCATACTCCATAAATATTTCTGGATGAAAATATTCAAGGAACATGGTTAAGGCATTTTCTTCAATCCTTTGTTCTTGAAGATGTTCCTCTTCAGATACTTGTTTTGCAGGAACCAGCTCTTCAGATATAGCTTCAGAAATAATTTCTTTACCTTTCTCTTTTTCTTTTTGACTGAGTTCAGAAGATTCCATATTCAGAGAAACCTTCAGAATTTCCTCCATGTCTTGCTTCTTTGAGTGAATTTGAAAATCATAAGCATCACTTAGTAGATAATCAGCTCCTCTGATCTTGTTTTCTCTTTTATGACCAGCAAGATAACTTCTTTTTACATTCTCTCTGAAGTGAATTCTTTCTTTTATCAGATAAGCAATTTCTTCTTTAATGTCTGATTCTCCAACATAATCATTTGAATATTCAAGAAACCAATTCAGAGTTGAATTGGAGTATTTTGGAATATCTGAGGCCAGAAAGATTTTATTTCCATTCACTGTATATCTGAATCCAATGTCTGGACATGTGAACACTCTAGTTATTGCTGAATTTTCAAGGTTTACAGGTTCCAACAAATTCACCTTTGACAAACCAAATTCCAGAGCTAGTTGAAAGTCATGCTTTATAATGTTTCTTATATAGATTCCCAGAACTCTTCTGACTTCATAAACAAGTTCTGCTTCATTCTTTGCAACACAGAAAGAAAGAACTGTCAATTTGTCTTGAAGTCTTAACTTGTATATGTCATATTGAGTAAACTGACATAAGGATCCATTTCTCCTTTCAGCTCCAAATCTATATATTAACAGATCATCTACAACAGATTTAGAAAAGCATCTGATCTTCTTTATGAGAGTTGAATCATTTAGATTCTGAACTCCATACTTCTGAATAAAATTTCTGACTTGAAGTATTTTATCTTCAGACCATTCATCATTAACAAAGTCTTCCAAAGTTGCAAACTTCATACTTTTTCTGTACATGTAGAGATAAGTTTCTTCAGGAAATTCCGAACTTGTTTCTCCAAAACCGAATATATCTTCTTTTTCATATACTTGATCTAAAATGGGCTCATCAAGAAGAGGAATATCAATCTTTGGAATCAAAATGCAAGGTCTGACTCTTACTTCAAATCTTCCAGAGTAGATCATTAAAATTTCATCTGCAAGCTCAGTTCCTTCCATATGTTCTAGATCAACTTCAAGTTCAACAACTTCATCTGGTTGATCAAGAAAATCTCTGAATATACAAAATCTGTTATCCAAAAGTCTACACTCCAGACTTCTTGATTTATTAAAAAATATATGTACCCAACATAACTGATTCAGAATATTCCATAATCTTTCAGAAGCACTTCTGAATTCTTCACTCAGAAGTTGTTGAGGCTTCCAAATTACTAAAGTTTTTGTTTCTTCTGAGCTTTCTCCCATATTTACATCAATAACATCCTCTTCAAACATGATCACATCAGAAAGATCACTTGGTTCTCCAATGACATCTTCAAAAGCAAGGTATTCCCTTAGCATTTCTTCATTAGAGTCTGGAATTATATTTGTATTATCTGAGCTTAGGTTTCCTTCAGAATCAAAATATATATTTTCTGTTTCATACCCTTCCTCTACTGTATCTTCAGAAGAATGAACAATTGCCTCTTGAACTTCATGTTCTGCAAATAAAATGTCTTTTATTGCTTCAAAAACTCTATTTGATACTTCACCAATATTTTGAGCATCTTCAGAAGTTTTCTCCAAGCTTAATTTCTGAACATTTTCAACACCCTCTGTTTCAGATACTTTCTGTCTTTTCTCCCCCTCTTGATTATCAGGATCCTGATCATCAAGACTTCTTTTAAAAGTTTCTGATTGAGATCTGCATTCTAGAGCAGATACTCTTGTGCTGAACTCTGTCTGAGAACTCTGAATAGATGATAGCTGATGTAGAATCTGAGAAATATCATCTTTTGTTGCATAAACTGGTTGAGCAAAAGAAGAAGAAGGCTGAGAAGCTTTCAGAGAAGAAACTGATGAAGCCACTTCAGAAAAAGCGGACAGAAGTGCTTGTTTAAATATATTCAGATCATTAGAAGATTGGAGATGAAAATCATTCAGCCTGTTCACCATACTTCCCCATGTTGATCCAACCTATCCTCCAACACCTATTTGGTAGAATCCGTCAATTCCTTGATATCCTTCTGAATCTTTGCAAATTCAGAAGTACATAAATCTTTGAATTCTGTGAATTCAGAAGATGTGGGTAAGTTGCCAAGATCAACAGATGAACTTGTTTTCAGACCCTCAGAAGAAGGTTGGCCTGTATGAGCCACAAAGGCATCATGAACCACATGTGATTCTGTGAATGAAGCTTTTGTGATGTTCACCCCACCAGGGCTTCCAACTAATCCTTGATATCCAGAGATAGGAATATCTATAGTTGTTGATGCAATGTGACAAACACTTTGCTTAGGAACATCTGAAAGATGTGTGCTTGTGTGAATGGATGCCACATTAAGTGGTTCAGAAGGCTCAAAGTTGAGTGGACACTCAGACTCAATGTGCTCAAAACTATGAAGGGGGGACATATATCCTTCATTTTCAACAAAAGGAACCTCCAATTGGGGTTCTAATGGATTATAAGCTGCTTGCCCCATTTGTGTTGTTGAAACACCCTTCTGTTGATAGATGGGTGAGTGGCTGGGGGGGTTAACCAAGGTTGCCATGGGCTCACTGGCTGTTTCAATATTATCAACCAAAGAATGTGGAATAATAGTAGATGTGGGTGCCCGACTTGTAACAGGTGGTTCGCAGGTTTGTTTTTCTTTTACCTGTGTTCTCCCCTCATCAATTTTTTGTCTTACCCTTCTACCCAGTCTCTCAATTTCATTTTTCCTCTTCACTTGTTGAGGTTGTTCTCCCCCATGAACAGCCTCCCCTCTCTTTCTAGTAAATCTAGACTTTTTTGCATGATCACTACTCTAGTTTGAATCAGGGGAAGGGATTACTGGTTGAGGTAATCCCAAAGATTCTAAATGCTCACTCCCAATCCTAGATGATGTACTTACAAGATTAATTAAATGAGAAGGTAGGGGAAGTGCATTTAGAAATTGAAGTTTTGGATTTGGTGGTCTTAAACTGTCCGTAGTGGTCTTAAATTGAAGTTTTTGAGACAGCCTTCTTTGCTCCTTTGATGAGTGTTTGAAAAAATCTCTGAAATGGTATGTAGTTGAATGTGGACTTCTTCAAAATTGCAGATTTGACTTCATCAAAAATGAGACTAGCATAATCATAGTGTTTGTTGAAGGCAACTCCATGAAAGATAATCCTCCCATTTACTGAAGCTTGATCCAAACTTGAGCTCTTCCCAGATAAGCAGGTATTCAGAATGGAAAATAAGCAATACCAAATTGGAGGTAAACATTTTCTTCTAAAAGAGCTCAAAGCACTAAGGTTTTCAGAGTAACCCAAGCTCATAAAATCTGAGATCATTTCTGATGCAGATGGAATTGAATCATAACAGGTTTTCCCAAGAACCTCATCTGGTTTTGGCAAATAGTGAAGGCTCCTAATATCATCTACAGATATGCATACCTTGTAGGCATGAACATAGGAGACAATTTCATCATCAGTTTCATCTACCTCAGCATAATACTAGAATTGTTGAAGATAAGAAGCAGGAACAGAGAATTTCCTTGAAAGTAAAGTGCGTAGGGGATGTTTCTTCAGAATTTTAATCAACATTACTTGATCATCAATGAAGTCTTTGGATTTTAAGTTCAGAGCACAGTTATTTCTTTTGATGTCAAGTAATTTCTCAGCAGGTACATAGAGTTTGGACAGGTCACCACTTTCATCATGAGTATGGGATTCACTTTCAGCAACATTTGATTCCGAAACAACATCAATGGGTGTACCTTGTGTTCCCCAATTTTAGCAGTTGTCGGGTTAGGCTTAGGGTTAAGAATAGGGTTTGAAGGTCCGGCTTGATGAGTTGCAGTTGTGGCTGTGTCTTGAAGCATTTGATTATCATTTAGTGAGATTTCCAGTGATCCAACCATTAATTTTTGAGGCACAATCTTGAATGAACCATCACTTGATGATCCATTGTTATCATTGAAACTCGAGGAAGTAGAAATCATGGCATTTGAAGTAGACATGATGTTGGAAGAACATGGATTGGTAATAGAAAGAGGATCAATAAACACAGAAAGATTTCTCAGAGAAAAGTTGCTAAAAAATGAAGATGATGAGGAATCCATTGATTTATATGACTGGATAAGCGCTGAAGGACACGTGGCCAAAAAGTAAATGTGATTAGAGTAGTAATCATCATTTATTAGGAGAAATGAACCGTTTAATGGTCGTGTTTAAGAGAGATCCAATGAAATTAAAACACGTGGCACACGCTTAAGTGAAAAATCAACGGGAAGTTTAGTTCTGAGAACAAGTTCAAAAACTTCAGAATTTGTTCAGAACTTCTGAGAAAAAGTTCAGAAGTCTGAAAGAAAGAATTCAGAAGAACCGCAGAATTTTTAAGTGGAGTTCAGAACTAAACTTGGATCATCTTCGAAGACCAAAAATCATTTAAAAATATAAAACATTTTGAGAATTCAGAAGTAGATTTGAACAAATAGAAAACTAATTTTATCTAAGGTAGTTTTTTCATACTTCTTAGATATAAAGTGCAAGACTTTATTTCACCAATGCAGATTTGTTATGTAGGAAAGAGTAGTGTAGAAATTTGAAATTAATACTACTCCCCCTTGAATCACTAGCAATTATGATTCTCCCCCTTAATCATTGCAACTTTATCAAAGAAACAAGCAAATATTAGAAAAATGAGAAAAAAAATGAAAAGTACTAAAATACAATCAACCTAGATACGGAAGAAATATACTTCTGAGTTTGAAAAGAAGCAAAGATCTGAATGTTCAGAATATGCAAAGTAATTCTGAAGAGCAAATTATTCAGAATTTGATATAAAAACCTCATAATGTAACTTCTAGAGTATAGTTGATGTGTAATACTTACATAGACATATTCATCATGCCCAATTTACTTACCAAGAAGTTAAATCGTTTTTCATCAAGTGCTTTGGTAAATAAATCAGCTAACTGATAATCTGTCTGAACAAAAAACATTTCAATATTACCTTTTCCACATGATCTTTGATAAAATGATATCTTACATCAATGTTCTTGGTTTTTGAATGCTGAACCGGATTGGCAGTGATGGCTATGGCACTCTTTGAATCACAATACAAAGGAATCTTTTTGAAAGTGTAACCATAGTCTTTTAGTTGAATTTGCATCCAGATCACTTGTGAGCAACATATTGCAGCTGCTACATACTCAGCTTCTGCTGTAGAGGTAGAAACACAATTTTGTTTCTTTGAAGACCAGCTAACCAGTCTATCACCCAGAAACTAACATGATCCAGAAGTGCTTTTCCTGTCTAATTTGCAACCACCATGATCTGCATCTGTAAATGCTGTTAGTTCAAAACTAGAATCCTTAGAATACCAAAGTCCCAATGAAGGAGAACCTTTTAGGTATCTAAGTATTCTTTTTGCAGCGAGAAGGTGTGATTCCTTAGGATTAGCTTGATATCTGGCACAAATACATGTAGCAAACATTATATCTGGTCTACTAGCAGTTAACTAAAGCAAAGATCCAATTATGCCTCTGTACTTTTTCTGATCAACAGATTTTCCATTCAGATCAAGGTCTAACTTAGTTGCAGTGGCCATTGGAGTTTGAATACTTGAACAATCAGTCATGTCAAACTTCTTAAGTAAGTCTGAGACATACTTAGATTGATTAATGAAGATGCCAGTGGGAAGTTGTTTAACTTGAACACCAAGGAAAAATGTCAACTCTCCCATCATACTCATTTCAAATTCTGTTTGCATGATTTTCTCAAAATTTCTACAAAATTTTGGATTAGTAGAAGCAAATATAATATCATCTACATAGATTTGTATCAAAATCATATCATCACCCTCCTTTTTCAGAAATAAAGTTGTATCAACAATACCTCTTTTGAATTTAGAATTCAGAAGAAAAGTTGTAAGAGTATCATACCATTCTCTTGGTGCTTGTTTAAGTCCATATAAGGCTTTGTCTAAGATGTAGACAGGATCTGGGAATTCTTTGCTTACAAAGCCTTCTGGATGTTCAACATACACTTCTTCATGTAAAATACCATTCAGAACTGCACATTTCACATCCATTTGAAATACCTTCATGTTTTTATGAGCATCATAGGCAAGAAAAATTCTAATGGCCTCTAATCTAGCAACAGGGGCAAAGGTTTCATCATAATCAATTCCTTCTTGCTGACAATACCCCTTAGCTACAAGTCTTGCCTTGTTTCTCACAACAATTCCATTTTCATCCTTTTTATTTTTGAACACCCTTTTTGTGCCAATGACAGAATTACCTTTTGTCTTTGGTATCAATCTCCAGACTTTATTTCTTTCAAATTGATTAACTCATCCTGCATGGCTAAAATCCAGTCTGGATCTTGAAGTGCTTCATATGGCTTTTTGGGTTCCATGCTACTTGAAAAATTTACATACAGACATTCATTTGATGTTGCAGATCTTGTTTGAACACCTTTTGATGCATCTCCAATTATTTGATGAACTTGATGACTAGATGTCCATTTGTTCACATTTGGCAATGGTTGAACAGATGAATCATTATTCAGAGAATCATAATCATCAATAATTGGTTGAGTTTCAGTATCATGATTGATAGCTGAATGTAAATCTGAAGACTCCCCCTCAAATGGAGAAATCTGAATTGGTTCAGAACTTTGAGGTTCATGGTCAGAAATATTTTGAACCGGTACAGAAACAACTTGAATTGATTCAGAAGTGGCATTTTCAGAAATTGGAAGTTCTGAATTTGAAGTAGAGAGTTGTGGTGCTGATGTATTTGAAATTTGTATTTCTGAAATGTCTTGGTCATTTGTGTTTTTGAGAAGAGAAGGATTTTGATAATCTGCAGAAACATTTATAGAAATATCAAATAAGTCTTGACATAAATTGTCTATATTGGATTTAAGTAAAGTTTGAATGCAGAAGTAGAGTTTGTCTGATTATGTTCTGAGTCCAAACTTTCAGAAGTTGGTTTATGTGCGAGTTCTGAACTGTTTTATTCAGAAGTCATTGTTGGCTCATGAAATCTGACATTTGTAGTCTCAATGATTCTTTGAGTTCCCTTAATGAGTACTCTATAAGCTTTGGATCTTTGAGAATAGCCAACAAAGGTACCAGCTACACCTTTTGGTGCAAATTTGTCAAGATGTGGAGTATCATTCTTTAGAAAACACCTGCAACCAAAGATTTTAAAATAATCAATAGAGGGTTTTCTTTGTTTTAACAATTCATAAGGAGTTTTAAGAAATTTTCTGTTTAGAATGGTTCTGTTCTGAGTAAAACATGCAGTAGCAATTGCTTCTGCCCAAAGAGAGAGAGGAAGTTCTGAATATGCAAGCATGGTTCGTGCAGCCTCTACCAAAGTTCTGTTCTTTCTTTCAACTACCCCATTTTGTTGAGGAGTTCTTGCAGCGGAAAAATTATGTGAAATACCAACAGATTCCAAAAATTTTTACAGTGTAGAATTAGTGAATTCTGTTCCATTATCACTTCTGATCTTTTGTATTGGGAGTTGAAGAAGAACTTGAATTTTCTTCAGAAAGGGTATCAGTCTTTCAGAAGTATCAGACTTAAGACTCAGAAATTCAATCCGTGTATATCGTGTATATTCATCTACTATGACAAGAATGTATTTCTTTCCCCCCATGCTTTGAGTTTTCATTGGGCCACATAAATCCATATGTAGCATTTCAAGTGAAGCTTTGCATGAAGATAGCATTTTTAGAGGATGAGAACTTCTTTTGATCTTCCCTAGTTCACATGCAGATCAAAGAGAGTTCTTTTCAAATCTGATCTTTGGTAGTCCTCTTACAGATTGATGTTTGCCTAGTTCAGAAATGGCTTTGAAGTTCAGATGTGACATTCTTCTGTGCCAAAGCCAACTATCATTTTTCATTGATGTAGACATATAACATACACCTTCTAGTTGACCAGTTGAAGTAAATGTTGATGTGTAGATATCTCCATCTCTATAAGCAGTTAATTCATTTTTGTTTGTTGTACTCAAAACATGACAGTAATCTATGTCAAAATTAACCTTCCAGTATTTGTCACAGAATTGACTAATACTGAAAAGATTATGTCTTAGTCCCTCAACATAGAAAACTTTCATTACTTTCACATCTCCTTTAATGAAAGTGCCAAATCCTCTTACATATCCCTTTGCATTGTTTCCAAAGCTAACTGTTCCTCCATATCTTTCATGATAATCAGTTAGTAGTTCTTTGAAAGGTGTCATGTGTCTTGAACATGCAGAATCTAAGACCCACACATGACATATCTGCAAAAGAGATTATTGAGTTTTAGGTACCTATTTCAGAATGGGTCATTTGTGATTAGTAATAAAATTTGAAGTTCTGAAATTTTTCTTCAGATGTTTCAATTCAGAAGTTTGTTCAGAACTTTGAGATTTATGTTTCTTAGTTTTATTTTTATTTCTATTTTTTCGTTTAATTGAATTTGTCAATAGAGCTGAACATTTCTAAATAGATTTCATCAAATTTTTCTTGTTTGTTTTGGAGTTAAGATGAAAATTATGATGACCACAATTAATACAGTGAATATGATTCTTTAATGTATTTACAACAGTATTAGACATATAAGAATCTATAACATTTGATTTTTCAACAAAAATTCTTTTATTCACTTTCTTTGATTTAGGTACATCATTCTTCTTTAAAAATGAAAAACTCTCTAATTTTTCATTCTTTGACAGTCTTTCATCTTTCTTTCGCCATACTAAAGTGGATAGCTCTGTAAAAGATAAGAAATGAGGATTAGTATAAGAATTTGTTTTGTTCACTTTAGGTTTATCTTCAGAATTGGAGTTAATTTTTTGAACTTCAGAGAGAGAATTTGATGATTGTCCTTGTTCAAAATTTTTAACTCTCGTGTTGAAGTCAGAAGATGTTACTGAACATGGTGTTGAATTTAATGAAATGTTTGTATTAGTAGGAGAAAAATCTGAATTCTGATATTCTGGTTTTAAAAACACAGGATCAAACAATTCTGAAGGTATCTTTGAAACTTCAGATTTTAATTTTTCTCCTTCAGTCATACTTGATTGAGATTTATAAACCAAATAGCCATTTTTATTAATGACTTGCACCATCTGATCATCATCGTCTTCTGAATCAGAAGCATTTATTAGATCTGAAAATTTATTTTGAGTCATACTTGTTGCAAAATTATTTGAATTTTTTGTTGTTGTAGACTCATTATCAGAATTATCAAAAAATATTTTGGGATTCTCATCAACATCTTCTAAAGATTCAATATCTGAGAATTCATCATGTTTTTCTTCATGTTCTGATTTATTATCAGAAGTATCTTTTGAAATGACTTCAGAATTGAATTCAGAAGTTATTACAGAAGTAACTTCAGAAACAATTTCAGACTTAACAATTACTTCTGATTTTTCTTCAGAAATAATATTTGATTTAGAAGATTTACACATATTTGAAATTATATTCATTTCTTCTGTTTCAGAGATTATTTCTGATTCACCAGTTTTAAGAGGTGTTTCTTCTAAAAACAAAGTCTCTGATTTTACAAAAGGAATTCTTTCAGGCAAAGAATAGTTTACAGGTTTGGAAATAACACCTGTTTTTGATTCATTGAAAACTTTCATTTTAGAATAATCATACAAGTTTGCAGGTGCCTTTTTTAAAATTTGACTGTCATCATATCCTAAACCTGCTTTTATATTGTAAAATTTTGAGTTCTGAGCCTGACTAGTTAAAATATTCAAAGTTTGTTCAGTTTGTCCTCTTTTAAAGTTTAAATCTTCTAATTTCTTAATCTTTTTATAAAGATCAAGTCTCTCTTGATTCAGAAAATTCAACTTAACATTTAGAATTTCCTTTTCAGATTTTTCATTTATAACTTCTTTTTGTAAACTATCCATTTTTTCTTTTAAAACAAGTTTTTCTTCAGAAAGTTTTTCAAGAATTTGTTCAGCTCTGAATTGATTGACTAAAATTCATTCACCTTTAATTCTGTTTCTGAGTGTTTCAAATTCAGAAAACATGTTTTGAAATTGATTTGTCATTTCTGAATCTTTAGTATTAATTTCAGAATTATGTTCAGAATTTTGTTCAGAAGATGAAGAAGATACCTCCGTGTCTTGTTTATTCTTTTCTGGATCCATTTGACACATGTAGCAATTGGTTGCATAGTGAGCAACTTCTTCATTATCATCTCCATCACTCCAGTTTAACCAGTCTTCTTCATACTTGGTCACTAGAGCAGGATTAAGCTCCTTTTTCTTTGCTAATAGATGCTTCTTCTCATAATAACCTGAATTCTTGACTTTTGGCATCTTGCATTGTCTTGCATAATGTCCAGGCTTTCCACAGTTGAAGCATCTTGCTGGTTCAGATGTTTCAGATTGACCAGCCTCTTGACCTTTCTTAGGTCCAAATTCAGATCTAGGTTTATTCTGATATTTTTGATTGTATCTTTGTTTGAATTGCCTTTTCATGAAAGCAATATTATCAGAAATCCTTTTAAGCTCCTCATCTGATTCATCCCCATCACAAACTGTTGTCTCTGGGATCTCACAAACTTTCTTGCCAGCAATGGTCAAAGAATTATTGTAGTTCTTGCTCAGAAGGGCAACTGTTTCTTGTGTCTTCTTTTGTTCATATTGTCTAACTTTGATCTTGTCCTCTTGTTGGAACAAGTTGCCATAGACATCATGAATTTTCTTTCTAGACAAGTTCCTAGTTACCATATTATCTGAAAAACTTGACCATTCATTTCCCAGATTGTTCAGAAATTTGTTATTTATCTCATAATTTGATTTCTGAACACCATTTCTTCTTAGATCATTCAGAATGTTATTGAATCTATGATATGTATCAGTAATAGATTCATTTTCTTTGTATCTGAAATTCTCATATGTTCCTACACAGATATTTAATCTCTGTGCTTGAGCCTTTGTACTTCCTTGCATCTGACCTTCTACTTCATCCCACATGGCTTTTGCTGAAGTTAAACTATCAACCCTATTGAATATCTCATTGGGAATTGCCATGGTGAGTAAAGTTAATGCTCTTCTATCAACTTTCATTTGAGCCTTTTCAGCTGGATTGTACATTCCAGGACTCTTCTTGATTCTTGATGTAGGGATTTCTGGGGTGGATTCAGTTCTGGGAACTGCTGGAATCTCAACAAATACCTCTAGTGGGCCATTTGTGATAGATTGCATTAAGGCTTCATCTATGTTATCCAAGAATTGAATCATTCTAATTCTCCATTGATGATATTCTCCCAAGAAGAGAGTTGGTGGTTTCGTTTCAGATCCGATTGAGACTATTTCTTTAGACATCTTTGATTGTTAGAAGATCGAGAATTCACCTGAGTTGAATTTGATTTTTGTAGATCAAGAACATCAAGAACTGTCAGATCTGACAAGTACTTTCCCAAATCTTCAAAAACAGATGAATTGGCTCTGATACCAATTGTTAGGACCCAAACAATCAAGATATCAATATATGAAAAGATTTTGACAGGAATGATAATAGCCAAATGTAATATGTATTGATTGAATGTACAATATTACAGAATATGTCTTTACAAGGCTTATGAAAAACGTTAGTTCTAACAATCTAACTAACCATCTATTTATACATACAATAGAAAGTCTAAAGTAACATAGCATTCATAACAGACAAGTTCAGAATAGGTTCTGAACTCCTTCATATCTTCTTCAGAAGTGTCTTCAGAACTTCTTCAGAACCTCTTCAGAAGTGTCTTCAGAACTTCTTCAGATCTTTTTCTCTTAAGAACCCAGTGCCTTTTGAAGCTATTATGATATCTGTATCAACTGCCAATCCTGTTCAGCATTCAAAGACGAAGCACATTGATGTAAGATATCATTTTATCAAAGATCATGTGGAAAAAGGTAGTATAGAAATGTTTTTTGTTCAGACAGATTAACAGTTAGCTTATTTATTTACCAAAGCACTTGATGAAAAACGATTTAACTTCTTGGTAAGTAAATTGGGCATGATGAATATGTATATGTAAGTATTACACATCAACCATACTCTAGAAATTATATTCTGAAGTTTTTATCTCAAATTCTGAATAGTTTGCTCTTCAGAAATATTCTGAATATTCTGAAGTTTAACATTCAGATCTTTGCTTCTTTTCAATCTCAGAAATATAATTCTTCTTTATCTAGGTTGATTGTCTTTTAACGCTTTTCAATTTTTTTCTCTTTCTCATTTCTCTAATATTTTCTTGTTTCTTTAATAAAGTTGCACTGATTAAGGGGGAGAATCATAGTTGCTAATGATTCAAGGGGGAGTGGTTTTAGTTTCAAAATTTTGCACTACTCTTTCCTACAAAAACAAATCTGAATTGCTGAAATCAAGTCTTGATCTTCATATCTAAGAAGTATGAACAAGCTTCCTTAGAGAAAATAAGTTTTCTATTTGTTCAAACCTACTTCTGAATTGTCAAAATGTTTTATATTTTTCAGAAGTTTGTATTTTTAAATGATTTTTGGTCTTCTAAAGTGCTCCAAGTTTAGTTCTGAACTACACTTAAAAATTCTGTGGTTCTTCTGAATTCCTTCTTTCAGACTTCTGAACTTATTCTCAGAAGTTCTGAACAATTTCTGAAGTTTTTGAACTTGTTCTCAGAACATAACTTCCCGTTGATATTTTCTTAAGTATCACTTAAGCGTGTGCCACATGTTTTAATTTCATTGGATATTTCTTAATCACGTCGTTTAAACGGTTCATTTATCCAAATAAATGATGATTACTACTCTAATCACATTTTACTTTTTGGCCACGTGTCCATCAACGCTTATCCAGTCTTATAAATCAATGGATTCTTCATCATCTTCATTTTTTAGCGATTTTACTCTGCAAAACCGATCTGTTTTCATTGATCTTCATTCTATTTCGAATCCTTGTTCTTCAACTATCATGTCTACTTTCAAAGCTATGGTTTCTACTTCCTAGAGTCACAATGACAGCAATGGATCATCGAGTGATGGTTTATTCAAGATCGTACCTCAGAAACTGGTTGTTGGAACAATGGAAGTTCCACTTCCTGAAGATCAAATGGTTCAAGACACAGCCACAACTGCTATTAATCAAGCCGGATCTTCAAAACCCAACCTTAACCCTAACCCGAGAACTGATAAAATTGGGGAAACACAAATCGAACCTATTGAAGTTGTTTCTGAATCAAATGCTGGTGATAGTGAATCTCAGACTCGTGCTGAAAGTAGTGATATGTCAAAACTGTATGTTCCTGCTGAGAAACTGCTAGAAATCAAGAAAAGTAACTGTGCTTTGAACTTTAAATCGAAAGACTTTACTGATGATCAAATAATTTGGTTGACATTCTGAAGAAACATCCACTCCGTTCTCTACTTTCTAGGAAATTCTCTGTTCCTGCTTCTTACCTTCAACAATACTGGCACTATGTTGAGGTTGATGAATCTGAAGATGAAATTGTTTCCTATGTTCATGCTTACAAGGTGTGTATCTCTGTGGATGATATTAGATGCCTTCACTTCTTGCCAAAGTCAGATGAGGTTCTTGGGAAAACTTCTTATGATCAAATTCCTTCCTCAACAGAAATGATCTCAGATTTCATGAGTTTGGGATATTCTGAAAATCTAAATGCTTTAATTTCCTTTAGAAGAAAGTGTTTACCTCCAATATGGTACCGTTTATTCTCAATTCTGAATACTTGTTTATCTAGGAAAAGTTCAAGCTTGGATCAAGCTTCAGCAAATGGGAGGATTATCTTTCATGAAGTTGCCTTCAACAAGCACTATGATTATGCTAGTCTTATTTTTGATGAACTCAAATCTGCAATTTTGAAGAAGTCCACATTCAACTACATACCATTTCATAGATTTTTTCAAACTCTCATCAAAGGAGCAATGAAAGCAGTATCAAAAATCCCTGTTCTAGCACATGAGGTACATGTTCCTATCTTTACTATGGACAGTTTAAGACCTCCAAATGCAAAACTTACATTTCCAAATGCAGTTCCACTTCCTTCTCATTTAATTTATCTTGTAAGTACACCAAATAGGATTGTGAGTGAGCATTTAGAATCTATGGGATTACCTCAACCAGTAGTCCCTTCCCCTGATTCAAACCAGAGTGGTGATAATGCAAGGGAGTCTAGAATTAATAGAAAGAGAGGGGAGGCTGTTCAAGGGGGAGAACAACCTCAAAGAGTAAAGAGGAAAAATGCAAATGAGAGAATGGGTAGAAGAGTAAGAAAAAGAATTGATGAGGGGAAAACACAGGTAAAAGAAAAACAACCCTGTGAACCACTTGTTATCAGCCGGGCACCCACATCATCTATCATTCCACAGTCTTTGGTGGATGATATTGAAAAGCCCAGTGAGCCCATGGCAAATTTGATTAATCCCTCCAGCCACTCACCCATCTCTCAACAGAAGGGTGTTTCATCAACACATATGGGGCAAGCAGCTTATAATCCATTAGGACCCCAATTGGAGGATCCTTTTGTTGAAAATGAAGGATATATGTCCCCCCTTCATCATTTTGAGCACATTGAGTCTGAGAGTCCACTCAACATTAAGCCTACTGAACCACTTAATGTGGAATCCATTCACACTAGCACACATCCTCTAGATGTCACTAAGCAAAGTGTTTGTCAAATTGCATCAACAACTATAGATATTCCTATTTCTGGATATCAAGGATTAGTTGGAAGACCTGGTGGGGTGAACATCACAAAAGCCCCATTAACAGAATCAAATGTGGTTCATGATGTCTCTGTGATACATACAGGCCAGCCTTCTTATGAAGGACTGCAAACAAGGCCATCTGTTGGTCTTGGACTCTTACCCACATCTTCTGAATTCACAGAATTCAAAGATTTCTATACTTCTGAATTTGCAAAGATTCAGAAGGACATCAAGGAATTGACGGATACAACCAAAAAGCTGATGGAGGATCGGTTGGATAAACAAGGGGAAAGTATGGTAAATAAGTTGACTGATATGATCTGAATTCTTTCAAACAAGCACTTCTGACTGCTTTTTCTGAAGTGGCTTCTTCTGTTTCTTCTCTGCAAGCTTCTCAGACTTCTTCTTCTTCTGCACAACAAGATTCTTCCATTTATGCAACCAAGGCTGATATTGCTCAGATTTTAAATCAACTTTCTTCTATTCGCAGTTCTCGTACGTATTTAGGCACAAGATTATCTGCTCTAGAATGCAGGCCTCAGTCAGACACTTCTAAAAGAAGTCTTGATGATCAGGATCCTGATAATCAACAGGGGGAGAAAAGGCAGAGAGTGTCTGAACCAGAAAATGTTGAAAATGTTCATGAGCAAAGTTCTGAGAAAACTTCTGAAGATGCTCAGAATGTTGGTGAAGCATCTAACAGAGTCTCTGAAGCAATAGATGATATCTTATTTGCAGAACATGAAGGGCAAGAGATAAATATTCATTCTTCTAAAGATATAGTAGAGGAAGGGTATGAAACAGAGAAGTTATCCTTTGATTCTGAAGGTAACTTAAGCTCAGATAATACAGACATTATTCCTGATTCAATTGAAGAGATGCTAAGGGAATATCTTGCATTTGAAGATGTCATTGGTGAGCCCAGTGATCTCTCTTATGTTATTATGTTTGAAGAAGACATGTCTGGAGCTGATGTGGGAGAAAGTTCTGAAGTCAATGAAATAAAAGATTTGGTAATATGGAAGCCCCAACAATCTTTGAGTGATGAATACAGAAGAGCTTCTGAAGAACAATGGAGAATACTAAGCCAATTCTGTTGGGTGCATCTCTTTTTGAATAATCCAAGAAGTCTGGAGTATAGACTTTTGGACAACAGGTTTTCTGTCTTCATAGATTTTCTTGATCAACCAGATGAAAAAGTTGAACTAGAATTTGATCTAAGTCATATGAGAGGAACTGAAATTCCAGATGAAATTTTGATGGTCTATTCTGGAAAATTTGAAGTAAGAGTCAGATCCTGCATTACTATTCCCAAAGTTGATATTCCTCTACTTGAAGAACCTATTCTAGATCAAGTCTATGAAAAAGAAGATATATTTCTTTCTGAAGAAACAAGCTTGGAGTTTCCTAAAGCTATTTACTTTCATATATACAAAACCAGTCTGAGGTTTGCAACTCTAGAGGATTTTGTAAGTGATGAGCGGTCTGAAGATCAAATTTCTCAAGTTAGAAACTTTGTTCAGAAGCATGGAGTTCAAAATCTGAATGACTCCACTCTTATAAAGAAGATTAGATGTCTTTCAAAGACTGTTGAAGATGATCTAGCAATATTCAGATTTGGAGCAGAAAGAAGAAATGGATATTTGTGTGAATTTACTCAGTATGACCTGTACAAATTAAGATTGCAAGACAAACTGACAGTTCTTCATTATTGTGTTGCTAGAAGTGAAGTTGAGCTTGTTTTTGTAGTTAGAAGAATTCTGGGAATCTACATAAGAAACTTAATCAAGCATGACTTTCAATTAGCTCTGGAATTTGGGTTATCTAAAGTGAATCTGTTGGAACCTATAACCCTTGAAAATACAATGACTAGAGTGTTCACTAGTCCAGATCTTGGGTTCAGATATACAGCAGATGGAAATAAAACTTTTTTGATTTCAGATATTCCAAAATACTCTAACTCAACTCTGAATTGGTTTCTTACTTATGCCAAGGATTATATTGAAGATTCAGATGTCAAAGAAGAAATCATATATCTGATCAAAGAAAGACTTCATTTCAGAGAAATTGTAAGGAAAAGTTATCCAACTGGTCACAAAAGAGAAAACAAGATCAGAGGAGCTGATTATATTCTTAGTGATACTTATGATTTCCAAATTCACTCAAAGAAACAAGACTTGGAGGAAATTCTGAAGTTTTCTCTGAACATTGAAAGTTCTGAACCAAGTCAGAAGGATAAAGAGAAAGGAAAAGAAGTCATTTCAGACGATATTTCTAAAAAGTTGGTTTCTATAGAGCAAATATCTGAAGAGGAACAAATGCAAGTGCAAAGAATAGAAGAAAGTGCTTTTACCATGTTTCTTGAATATTTCCATCCAGAAATGTTCATGGAATATGAACAAAAGTTCAACTATATTGACTGCTAGATTCAAAAGTCCTTTGGTTGGAAACAATGGTATTTAGATATCATTAGAAAAATAAGAATCCCAGTTAATGAAGCAAGAAAGGAAAGCCCAGTGGTTAAGGTAATTAATGCTGACTTGAAGACAAGACAAAATTACAAGTATGCATTCTTTACAGCTGAAAGACAAAATGGTGAGATTTCTACCTTTTCTGAAGCTGATTTTCAAAATGTATATCTCAGAGAGAGTTTATAGAAGTCTTTACCCTTTTCATGATTCAATCACCAAGTTCAGAAAATCATTTCCAATTCTTAGAGATGGTTTGTACAGAGAATTCATATGGGCTGCAAAGACAGATTTCCACGTTGCTTATGTTCTAAACAAGAAACAAATACACTTGAGCAAACCAAATCTAAGTCTACCAGATATTCAGAATTTGAAGAAAAGCACTTTAGTAATTCAACCTCCAGGCTTCGTTTGCAAATGCTTTCAGGAACTATTATTTGTGAGATTTGAAGAACTCCACAAATGTTGCAATGGAACCCTCATGGCTATCAGAGATCGTTTGGTGAAAAGACAGAATAAAAGACCAAGGAATCTGAGCAATGAAGATTGGGAGAAGCACAAGAAGCTTGCAAAAGAGATGATTAGAATTGCTGAATCCTTGCTAGAATACAGGAACTTAATTCTGAAAGATGTTAGAAAAATTCTGAATTTCTGGAAGTATGATTTGAACTTTTGAAGCTAAGAAGGAGATTGATAGAGATATCATAATAGCTTCAAATAGCACTGGGTTCTGAAGATATAAAGATCTAAAGAAGAGACAAAGAAAAGCCTAAGGCATAAACTTCTGAAGTGCCAACTTCTGAAGTTATGAAGATTTTCTGAAGAGTTTCTGAAGAAGTTCTGAAGACACTTATGAAGAAGTTCAGAACCTGTTCTGAACTTGTTTGTTATGAATGTACTGTTACTTTAGTCTTTCTATTTCTTGTATTAGTTAGTTAGAACTAACGTTTCCATTAACCTTGTAAAGATATATTCTGTAATATTGTACATTCAATCAATACATATTACATTTGGCTATTATATCCCTGTTAAAATCTTTCCATATATTGATATCTTGATTGTTTGGGTCCTAACAGATACCAATTGTTAGATCCCAAATATCAAGAATATAGAAAGAATCAAGAATTATATCACTGAAGTTGTATGTCGTATTGATCAATGAACAGTATCACAAAGTATGTATCTTTACAAGATTTTTTGAACGTTAGTTCTAACTGTCTAACAAACTATCTGTTTATATACAAACAGGAATGCTAAAGTTGCAGTACAAAAATGACAGTCATGTTCAGAACTACTTCTGAACATATTCAGAATCATTCTTCAGAACCTCTTCAGAAGTATCTTTAGAACCATCTTTAGAACTTCCTTAGAACTTCTTCAGAATCTTCAGAACATCAAGTAGCCACTTCAGAAGTTATGCCTTAGGCTTTGTTTTGCTTGTCTTCTGAGTTCTGAATCTTTCTCCCTTCAGAATTAGTTTAGAATATTTGAACTATATTGTCTTCAGAACCTAGTCTTCTTTTGAAGCTATCTTCTGATATCTATCAGTACCCCATGTCTTGTAACGATCTCATCAATGTACAACCTTGCTAACTTCTCCATTGGGTACGTTTCCTTATATGGTAAGAAATGGGCCAACTTGGTCAGACTGTCCACTATCAGCCAAATCGCATCATACCCCTTTGGTGTTCTTGGCAACTTTGTAACGAAGTCCATCGTTATATTATCCCACTTCCACACCGGAATGTCCAACGGTTGAAGTTTTCCATACGGCCTTTTGTGTTCGGCCTTGACTAGAAAACATGTCAAACATCTCTCCACATTATAAGCTATGTCCTTCTTCATCCCGGCCACCAATCATACGGTCGTAAATCTCGATACATCTTATTTGTGCCCAGATGCACCGAATATCATGACTTATGCGCTTCCTCTAGTACCTTCTCAAGCAAACCACCAAGCTTAGGAACCCACACCCGGTCAGCCAAACATTTCACACTCTTACTATCGCACACCAACAAGGACACATTTCCCGCCATCCTTTCACTCTTTAGATTCTCTTTTAGATGGGCTTCATCGTGCACTTTCTTAAAGGCCACTATCTTGGTCGGCTCCCCTCTATCCTTTCGGATTAGCACGTCGACTACCACATTCGCTTTCCCCGGATGGTAAAGAATTTCACAATCATAATCATTCAATAAATCGATCCACCTTCTCTGCCTCATGTTCAACTATTTTTGATCAAACAAGTGTTTGAGACTCTTATGATCGGTATTAATTTGGTACCTAACCCTATAGAGGTAGTGCCGCCAAACCTTAAGCGTAAAAACTACCTCCACTAACTCCATGTCGTGAGTAGGGTAGTTTCTTTCATGATCCTTTGATGTCTCGAAGCATATGCAATGACTTTCCCATGTTGCATGAGCACACACCCCAATCCCAACTTGGATGCATCACTATAAATCACGAACCCTTCATTTCCGTCCGGTAATGACAAAACCGGTGCACTACTCAATTTCTATTCCAAGAAAATTAAATGCCGACTCTTGAGCTTTGATCCACACAAACTTGACATTCTTCATGGTCAATGAGGTCAATGGTGTAGCTACCTGCGAAAAGTCTTGAATGAACTTCCGGTAATACCCGGCTAGAGCTAAAAGCTTCTCACTCCAGATGGTGATCTCGATGGCTCCCAACTCTTGATAGCCTCTATCTTTGCTAGGTCCACTTTGATTCCGCCTTCGGACACTACATGTCCTAGAAACTGTACTTCCCGTAACCAAAACTCACACTTCGAAAACATCGCATAAAGCTTCTCACACTTTAATAACTCCAACACTAGACGAGGATGTTCCTCATGCTCACTTTCCGTCCGAGAGTAGATCAAGATATCATCGATAAAGACAATCACACACTTGTCCAACAAAGAACCACACACTCGGTTCATCAATTCCATAAACGCCGCCGGAGCATTAGTTAAACCAAAAAGCATAACTAAAAAGTCGTAATGACCTTGCCTTGTTCGGATAGCCGTTTTAGACACATCCTCCTCTCTGACTTTCAACTGGTGATAACCGGACCGCAAGTCTATCTTCGAAAAATAACTTGCTCCTTGAAGTTGATCAAACAAATTGTCGATCCTAGGCAACGGATATTTATTCTTGATCGTTACCTTGTTCAACTCACGGTAGTCTATACACATCCTCATAACCCTGTCTTTCTTCTTAACGAACAATAATGGTGCTCCCCACAGTGGCGTAGTAGGACGTACAAAACCCTTATCAAGCAACTGTTGAAGTTACGTCCTCATCTCTTTCATTTCTGTCGGCGCTAATCGATATGGTGCACGGGCTATCGGTACGGCCCCGGGTACCAAATCGATCTAAACTCTACTTGACGATCCGGAGGTAATCCGACAAGATCATCGAGAAATACCTCTGGATATTCCTTTACCACGGTTACTTCCTCTACGCTCTTATTTTCTCTCTCGGCATCAATCACATATGCCATGAACCCACAACATCCCTTGGCTAAACATTGTTTAGCCTTCAACAAACTCACAGTTACATCAAACTCACTCATCGCCATCGGATATAACAACAACGCGATAAGACGACCCTCTATATCAATGCTACAACCATCTAAGACATCTTTCATCATAACTTGCCTATCATCGACGATTTCTACCTCAAACCTATGATCCAACCTCTTGGGTTTGACACCCAGGAGCCCAATAAAAGCAGTTGATATAAAAGAACGGTTCGCACCCGAATCAAACAACACCCTGGCATGAGTAGAATCAATAAGAAAGGTACATGTCACCACATCAGGCGCCTCCTCCGCTTCAGTAGCTATCATCCGGAAAGCCCGCACTTGAGCTGGTGGAGCTTCCACCATCCTTTCCGTTCCACCACCACGTCCCCCGCTAAACTTGCTCACCGCACCTTTCTTCACTTGAGGGCAATCCATCCTCATATGCTCAAAAGACCCACACTGATAACATGTTCTATAGTTGGGACACTCTCTAGCCATGTGTCCCATCTTCCCACACTTGAAACAACTCTTAGATTCCAAAGCACAATCCCCACGGTGTACCCGGTTACACTTTCCAGACGGTTTCTCCCCAAACCTTTGGCTTCCACGATTATCATATTTCGAGAACTTAGCTTTCTTGGAATCGTTTGATGCTCCCTCCCACTTTCTCTTTTCGGTACCCTTTTCCATCACTTGGGGATTCTTCTTCTTCTTCTCGGTCATCTCGGCCGCATCAACCGCCAATTGGAAAGTCGATATATTCGTAGTCATTACCAACTCTCTTATAGAAGCTTTGTAACCCCCCACATAATGATCCACCATTCTTTCCTCGGTTGAGACATAAGCCTCGGCAAAACGAGACGTTTCCAAAAACTTTGCGGTGTACTCTTGAACGGTCATGTCTCCTTGCTCTAGATGCAAGAACTCTTCCTCAAGTTGCCTTATTTCTGTCTTAGGGAAATACTTGTTTTTAAACAAGCTCACAAATTTCCCCCATGAAGTCTTCTTGGCCGCTCCCGAACCACTCTTTCCACTTTCCAAATCCCACCGACAACGAGCTTCCGCCTTAAGCATAGTGGTGGCATGCAACACCTTGTTCTTTTCCGCACATTCACTAGTATGAAACACCACTTCTATCTCCGTAATGCATTGTAAAGCCAACACTAGGTTACGCTCTCCCGTATGGGTAGGAGGCTTACAAATTAGGAATGTGTTGTAGCTACATCCCTTCTATTCCTTACTCTCTATTTCGGGGGTAGTCTTTTGGGATAAGTTACTACGACTTCCTTCTCCCTTAGACCCCTTCACATCATCATCCTTGCAAGGAATTGTCGCGCTTGAAGAATGTTTCTTTGCCGCAAAGCTTGAATTGCCGCTTCAATTTTCCCCATTCCCGCATTAAAGTCATCCTTGGTCACGAACCCTCGCTCTTGGGTTCGACCTCCTCTTTTTCCGCGTCCCCTACCACGAACGCTCACAGAACTATCTTGAATAAACTCCACCGGCTCATTTAACAGCTCGGTCACCACCCCACGACCACGAGTATGGATCGTACCTCGGCCTCGAGTCCAACCCTCAAGGACTCCCACAGATGTTGGACCTCTTCGGGTTCCACGACCCCTTCCTCAGGTAGGAGCAACTACAACGGTTTCAACTTGATCGGGTTGAGTATCTCCAATTGGAAGATCTCCTTCCGCTACTGATATTGATGCCGATCTCACGGAACCACAATCATCCTTTTGGATACTGAAACGAACATAACATAAGACAACCAGTTAGCTCACAACAAGGTATTCAAGCACCTTCATGTACCTGTAACTTACAAAGACATTGGCCAGATGTCATTTTGAATTTACCTTACATGTTAGTCCTTTCTACCCTATCATTACCCCCACCGGTTAACCACACTCTACCCAACTCTACTTAAATCTCAGTCCCACCTATCCCATAGTCTAAGTCTAGATGCTTTTCGAACACCTAATTCTCTTAAATTAGGGCTCTGATACCACTTGTAACGACCACGATTCTAAAACAAAGGTATAACATACTATTGCTTTAAAAGAAGATAAATCCAAACATAAATTGGTCCTAAATGTAAAACATGATCTCAAAAGTTTGCATCGGAAATAAACAACTACTGAGATTGATAACAAACTTTAAACTAGGCAACTATCTATACTAGTACCGCCTCACTTCTACCCTTTCCAAGCCCACACTTCCCTTTCCCCTTACTTGTGATTTCTATCATATGCATCCCTGAAAATGGTTTTCAGTTTAGACCAAAATGCCTAGTCAATTCCCCAAAAAATCAACAGTTAATATGCATGACAAATATAAGAGAAAACGGTTAGCCATGAATATTAACTCACACTTTTCCAAAAACATTTTACACTTACCTGTTACAACAGTACACACACCTTTGTCATACACACTATGACGAGTTCTGGTCACACACACACCGTAAACTTAAATAGGCACACACCACGATTATCATATTTCGAGAACTTAGCTTTCTTGGAATCGTTGGATGCTCCCTCCCACTTTCTCTTTTTGGTACCCTTTTCCATCACTTGGGGATTCTTCTTCTTCTTCTCGATCATCTCGGCCGCATCAACCGCCAATTGGGAAGTTGATATATTCGTAGTCATTACCAACTCTCTTATAGAAGCTTTGTAACCCCCCACATAATGATCCACCATTCTTTCCTCGGTTGAGACATAAGCCTCGGCAAAACGAGACGTTTCCAAAAACTTTGCGGTGTACTCTTGAACGGTCATGTCTCCTTGCTCTAGATGCAAGAACTCTTCCTCAAGTTTCCTTATTGCGGTCTTAGCTACATCCCTTCTATTCCTTACTCTCTATTTCGGGGGTAGTCTTTTGGGATAAGTTACTACGACTTCCTTCTCCCTTAGACCCCTTCACATCATCATCCTTGCAAGGAATTGTCGCGCTTGAAGAATGTTGCTTTCCCGCAAAGCTTGAATTGCCGCTTCAAGTTTCCCCATTCTTGCATTGAAGTCATCCTTGGTCACAAACCCTCACTCTTGGGTACGACCTCCCCTTTTTCCGCGTCCCCTACCACGCACGCTCACAGAACTTTCTTGAATAGACTCCACCGGCTCATTTAACGGCTCGGTCACCACCCCACGACCACGAGTACGGATCGTACCTCGGCCTCGAGTCCCACCCTCAAGGGCTCCCACAGATGTTGGACCTCTTCGAGTTCCACGAGCCCTTCCTCTACCCCTTCCTCGGGTAGGAGCAGCTACAACGGTTTCAACTTGATCGGGTTGAGTATATCCAATCGGAAGATCTCCTTCCGCTACTGATACTGATGCCGATCGCACAGAACAACGAGTCATACTTCTGGACACTGAAACGAACATAACAAAAGACAACCAGTGAGCTCATAACAAGGTATTCAAGCACCTTCATGTACCTGTAAACTCACAAAGACATTGGCCATATGTAATTTTGAATTTAACTTACACGTTAGTCCTTTCTACCCTATCATTACTCCTATTGGTTAACAACACTCTACCCAACTCTACTTAAATCTCAGTCCCACCTATCCCTCAGTCTAAGTCTAGATGCTTTTTGAACAACTAATTGTCTTAAACTAGGGCTCTAATACCACTTGTAATGACCACGATTCTAAAACATAGGTATAACATACTATTGCTTTAAAAGAAGATAATCCAAACATAAATTGGTCGTAAATGTAAAACATGATCTCAAAAGTTTGCAGCGGAAATACACAACTACTGAGATTGATAACAAACTTTAAACTAGGCAACTATCTATACAAGTAGCGCCTCACTTCTACCCTTTCCACGCTCACACTTCCCTTTCCCCTTACTTGTGCTTTCTATCATATGCATCGCTGAAAATGGTTTTCAGTTTAGACCAAAATACCTAGTGAATTCCCCAAAAAATCAATAGTTAATATGCATGACAGTTATAAGAGAAAACGGTTAGCCATGAATATCAATTCACACTTTTCCAAAAACACTTTAGACGTACCTGTTGCAACAGAACACACAGCTTTGTCACACACACCATAACTAGTCCTGGTCACACACACCGTAACCTTATATAGGCACACATCGCCCAAAAGTCGGGCACACGCCGCCCAATTTGAATGATTTAAAAACAATTCATTTTGAACATTCATTTTATAAAAGTTTAGCACATGAAGGGAACTCATCTAAATTGCCAAGTCGCTTACACTCTTCCAAATATGATCCCACAAACTGAACACCTAATTTAGATCAATTAACTACGAGTTAATGACCTAATTATACTTCCATACATCCTACCTATAACTTGATCCACCTTCTCTGCCTCATGTTTAACTCTTTCTGATCAAACAAGTGTTTGAGCTTCCTATGATCGGTATAAATTTGGTACTTCACCCCATAGAGTAAAAACTACCGCCGCTAATTCCATGTCGTGAGTAGGGTAGTTTCTTTCATGATCCTTCAACTGTCTCGAAGCATATGCAATCACTTTCCCATGTTGCATGAGCACACATCCCAATCCCAACTTGGATGCATCACTATAAATCACGAACCCTTCCTTTCCGTCCGGTAATGACAAAACCGGTGCACTACTCAATTTCTCTTTCAACAAATTAAATGCTGACTCTTGAGCTTTGCTCCACACAAACTTGACATATTTCTTGGTCAATGAGGCCAAGGGTGTAGCTAACCGCGAAAAGTCTTGAATGAACTTCCGGTAATACCCTGCTAGAGCTAAGAAGCTTCTCACTTCAGATGGTGTTCTCGGTGGCTCCCAACTCTTGTTAGCCTCTATCTTTGTCGGGTCCACTTTGATTCTGCCTTTGGACACTACATGTCCTAGAAACTGTACTTAGCGTAACCAAAACTCACACTTCGAAGATATCATCGATAAAGATATCACCGATAATGACAATCACACACTTGTCAAACAAAGAACCATACACTCGGTTCATCAATTCCATAAACGCCGCCGAAGCATTAGTTAAACCAAAAGGCATAACTAAAAACTCGTAATGACCATACCTCGTTCGGAAAGCCGTTTTAGACACGTCCTCGTCTCTCACTTTCAACTGGTGATAACCGGACCGCAAGTCAATCTTCGAAAAAGAACTTGCTCCTTGAAGTTGATCAAAAAAATCGTCGATCCTAGGAAACGGATATTTATTCTTGATTGTTACCTTGTTCAACTAACAGTAGTCTATACACATCCTCATAGCGTCGTCTTTCTTCTTAACAGACAATACTGGTGATCCCCACGGTGACGTAGTAGGGCGTACAAAGCCCTTTTCAAGCAACTCTTGAAGTTGCGTCATCATCTCCTTCATTTCTGTCGGCGCTAATCGATATGGTGCACGGGCTATCGGCACGGCCCCGGGTACCAAATGGATTCTAAACTCTACTTGGCGATCCGGAGGTAATCCGACAAGTTCATCGAGAAATACCTCCGGATATTCCTTTACCACGGGTACTTCCTCCACGCTCATATTTTCTTTCTCGGCATCAATCACATATGCCATGAACCCACAACATCCCTTGGCTAAACATTGTTTAGCCTTCAACAAACTCACAGTTACATCAAACTCACTCACCACCTCTCTTCCTTCCGGCAAGGTAATTCGAATCAACGTCTTCTTACACACAATATACGCATTGTTTCTAGCCAACCAATCCATCCCCACAGTTCCATCAAACTCACTCATCGCCATCGGATATACCAACAACGGGATAAGACAACCCTCTATATCAATGCTACAACCATCTAAGACTTCTTTCATCATAACTCGCCTATCATCGGCGATTTCTACCTCAAACCTATGATCCAACCTTTTCGGATTAACACCCAGGAGCCCCATAAACGCAGTTGATATAAAAGAACGGTTTGCACCCGAATCAAACAACACCCTAGCATGAGTAGAATTAATAAGAACGGTACCTGTCACCAGATCAGGCGCCTCCTCCGTTTCAGTAGCAATCATCTGGAAAGCCCGCACTTTAGCTCGTAGAGATTCCACCTTCCTTTCCGTTCCACCATCACGTCCCCCGCTAAAGTTGCTCACCGCACCTTTCTTCACTTGAGGGCAATCCATCCTCATATGCTCAAAAGACCCACACTGATAACATGTTCTAGAGTTGGGACACTCTCTAGCCATGTGTCCCATCTTCCCACACTTGAAACAACCCTTAAATTCCAAAGCACAATCCCCACGGTGTACCCGGTTACACTTTCCATACGGTTTCTCCCCAAACCTTTGGCTTCCACGATTATCATATTTCAAGAACTTAGCTTTCTTGGAATTGTTTGATGCTCCCTCCCACTTTGTCTTTTCGGTACCCTTTTCCATCACTTGGCGATTCTTTTCCTTCTCGGTCATCTTGGCCGCACCGCCAATTGGAAATTCGATATATTCATAGTCAATACAACATCTCTTATAGAAGCTTTGAAACCCCACACATAATGATCCACCATTCTTTCCTCGGTTGAGACATAAGCCTCGGCAAAACGAGACGTTTCCAAAAACTTTGCGGTGTACTCTTGAACGGTCATGTCTCCTTGCTCTAGATGCAAGAACTCTTCCTCAAGTTGCCTTATTGCAGTCTTAGGGAAATACTTGTTTTTAAACAAGCTCACAAATTTCCCCCATGAAGTCTTCTTGGCCGCTCCCGAACCACTCTTTCCACTTTCCAAATCCCACCGACAACGAGCTTCCGCCTTAAGCATAGTGGTGGCATGCAACACCTTGTTCTTTTCCGCACATTCACTAGTATGAAACACCACTTCTATCTCCGTAATGCATTGTAAAGCCAACACTAGGTTACGCTCTCCCGTATGGGTAGGAGGCTTACAAATTAGGAATGTCTTGTAGCTACATCCCTTCTATTCCTTACTCTCTATTTCGGGGGTAGTCTTTTGGGATAAGTTACTACGACTTCCTTGTCCCTTAGACCCCTTCACATCATCATCCTTGCAAGGAATTGTCGCGCTTGAAGAATGTTTCTTTGCCGCAAAGCTTGAATTGCCGCTTCAATTTTCCCCATTCCCGCATTAAAGTCATCCTTGGTCACGAACCCTCGCTCTTGGGTTCGACCTCCTCTTTTTCCGCGTCCCCTACCACGAACGCTCACAGAACTATCTTGAATAAACTCCACCGGCTCATTTAACAGCTCGGTCACCACCCCACGACCACGAGTATGGATCGTACCTCGGCCTCGAGTCCAACCCTCAAGGACTCCCACAGATGTTGGACCTCTTCGGGTTCCACGACCCCTTCCTCAGGTAGGAGCAACTACAACGGTTTCAACTTGATCGGGTTGAGTATCTCCAATTGGAAGATCTCCTTCCGCTACTGATATTGATGCCGATCTCACGGAACCACAATCATCCTTTTGGATACTGAAACGAACATAACATAAGACAACCAGTTAGCTCATAACAAGGTATTCAAGCACCTTCATGTACCTGTAACTCACAAAGACATTGGCCAGATGTCATTTTGAATTTACCTTACATGTTAGTCCTTTCTACCCTATCATTACCCCCACCGGCTAACCACACTCTACCCAACTCTACTTAAATCTCAGTCCCACCTATCCCATAGTCTAAGTCTAGATGCTTTTCGAACACCTAATTCTCTTAAATTAGGGCTCTGATACCACTTGTAACGACCACGATTCTAAAACAAAGGTATAACATACTATTGCTTTAAAAGAAGATAAATCCAAACATAAATTTGTCCTAAATGTAAAACATGATCTCAAAAGTTTGCATCGTAAATAAACAACTACTGAGATTGATAACAAACTTTAAACTAGGCAACTATCTATACTAGTACCGCCTCACTTCTACCCTTTCCAAGCCCACACTTCCCTTTCCCCTTACTTGTGATTTCTATCATATGCATCCCTGAAAATGGTTTTCAGTTTAGACCAAAATGCCTAGTCAATTCCCCAAAAAATCAACAGTTAATATGCATGACAAATATAAGAGAAAACGGTTAGCCATGAATATTAACTCACACTTTTCCAAAAACACTTTACACTTACCTGTTACAACAGTACACACACCTTTGTCATACACACTGTGACGAGTTCTGGTCACACACACACCGTAAACTTAAATAAGCACACACCACCCAAAAGTCGGGCACACACCGCCCAATTTGAATGATTTAAAAACAATCCATTTAAAACATTCATTTTATAAAAGTTTAGCACATGAAGGGAACTCACCTGAATTGTCAAGTCGCTTACTACGAGTTAATGACCCAATTATACTTCCACACATCCTACCTATAAAACCTCTAGGCAAAACACCACTTAACTCACTTAAATAACCCTTAAGAAAAATCTCACTTTCGCTGAAATAGTGAGTTACGCGGCTTGCCGGGCGACCTGAAGCCGCGGGCCAAGTCGCGGGACTCACTGTTTTCCTTGTACTTTCCTGCACGAACCAAGAAACCCCAAAACATCCATTCTACCAATTTCCAGCCACAAAACTGGCATAAATCTTGTCTAAACTCATACCAAAACCATTCCCAATAACAAATAAACCATTTAATCTATTCCATCCATTGGTTTCATGGTATTGCATCTCCATAGATGAACTCAAGCTCATCCATGATGGTTTCCATTGATTTCAATTCTTTAGAATGAAATATGAATCCCAATACTTGAAGAATACATCGATACTCAATCCAATAACCCAACAAATACTGATTTGAGGGTTTATTCCAATACACCAACAACCCAACTATAAAACCCCAAATCTTTAATCATCTATTAGACTCAACAAGTGAAAGAGATGAAGAAGATGAGCATTTATACCTGAGTTTGCTGATTGATTCTTGCTAAACTCTTGTCCCTCCAAGGTTTTCTTCACTTTGCTTCTCTTCACCTCCCAATCGCACCTCCAGAATGCATACACACCAGCCGACTAATTCTAAATGCGCGTTACCATCACTTATTTGACCTACCATCCACATGTTGTAACTTCAGTCCTTGATGTTTAGGAATTTAGACACCATCCACCTTATTTGCTCATTTCTCTACAAAACAAGATTTCGGGTTATTACATCCAAATAAGAAACCAGGAATCGAAGTTATTTTTTCAACGTATATTGATTCAAATACACTATTCATTCCATAAATTTTCTACGTATCTATTTATACTCCATCTAAACAAAAAAAATAGTACACATGTAGAGCCAACATAGGCTTGAAACTAATTCATGAACATAGAAAATAATTATTTACTTTTTTTATGAAATAAAAAAATAACATGATATATGATCACCGCACGCAACACGCGGTTGGAAACACTAGTTATAGATAAACACGAATCACATGATTATCTTTAATTAGTTATTTTACATTATTTTAACTTAATAATGGGTTTAATAATTTGGAGGCTTATAACTGTTCTCGCATTCTAGTAAAACAAGGGTGTTCTCGTTTGTACCTCCACCTATAAATACATATATATATATATATATATATATATGTGTGTATACATGCATACATATACATATAGGGGAGGGATCATACAAGAACACCCTCTATTTAAAGGAATAAATGAACACTTTGTGGACCACATATGATGTGGGTCCCACATAATATTAAATCGTATCTGCTTCAATGGGCCACCGTTGAATCAGATATGATTTAATATTATGTGGGAGCCACATCATATGTGGTCCACAAAGTGTTCATTTACTCCTTTAAATTTACGAAATTCTCATTTGAACCTCCCTCTATACATATATACACATATATATAAATATACATATATATATATATATATATATATAGAGAGAGAGAGAGAGAGAGAGAGAGAGGTGGTCCAAAATAGAACACAAAAAAAAACAGAAAAACACCTTGGGAGCCGTCCATCCGGACGGTATGCACAAACGCATAGAAATGGTTGAAGTTGTTTTTTTTTCTATGCACAAATGCATATATAACTATATGTGCATTAGTGCATATATAGTTATATATGCACAAATGCATGTTATAAATTACCAGTACGCATTTGTGCATGCCGTCTAGATAGAGGGCTTCCAGGGTGTTTTTTTAAGTTTTCTCTTTTTTGTTGTTTTCCTCTGAACCTGACCCTATGTGTATATATATATACATATATATAAATATATATGCATATATATACACATATATATATATATATGTGTATACATGTATGTATATAAGGCGGTAATCAAATAAAAAACACAAAAAGATTATAAACTTGTGAAAAGCAATATAAAAATATTTATATACATGATTTTTTTCATCAAAACCTATATTTTAAGATAGTGTTTCATTTGTGTTTACCTTATGAAATAATTACATGTAATTTTTTTATTCACTTAGTGAAACCAAAAATATGCGTAAAAAATATTCATATGATGAAACAAGTACATGTGAAACTTTCACATTATGAAACATAAATATCTGAAATAATATTTTAAATCCTAACATTTGATGACAATAAATAATGAAAAAATTAGTTTTATATCAGTTTTCACAAGGTTGTAACTTTTTATTGGTTTTATTTGATTTAGTCCCTATATGTGTATCTGTGTGTGTGTATGTGTGTGTGTGTTTGTGTGTTTGTTTGTTTGTGGATGGTAATTAAATCAGAACCACAAATAAGTTAAAAGCCCATGAGAACCGATTTAAAAAAAAATTATTTATTATTTCATCAGAACGTATGATTTAAGATATTATTTCACATATTTTGTATTCACCTTCTGAAAAAATTACATGTGAAAAAAAATTGTTCACCTAGTAAAATGAAAAATACACGTAAAATTTTTTCATATGGTGAAACTATTATACCTAGTAAAATAGCTAGTAAAATTTTTTCATATGGTGAAAATACCTAGTAAAATGAAAAATACATCTAGTAAAACAAATACATATGAAACTATTATATTATAAAACAAATATATGTGGTTCTTACGGGTTTTTAACATATTTTGTCAACACCAAATAGTCTTTGGCCTAGCGATATTGTAGCACTTGCCTCTTAGGAGGTCACATATTCAAACTTCACCACAGATGAAAAGAGTATACGAATTTATTTGTTACATTTGTCATATATAAATATTATATAATTTAAAAAAACATATATCATCAATATTAACTTGTAATTGTTGAAAAATTGTAAATTTTAAAGCAAAAACTTTTCATCATTAAATTCAAAGCGGAATTTGGTATGATGATGATAAAACGAGCAAAGTGAAATTATTTTAAGAACAAAAGTTCTCAAAACCAAATCATATCTATAAAATTTATTTTTTAAAAGTTTGTTCTTTAATTATTAGTAATAATATACTAAATTTGTTCAAGGTATCAAGTCAAAGTCAAAGTCCAAGTCAAAATAATTGAAATGGTCAAATTAACATTCTGTAAGCAATTAACGCATAAACTCGCTCCATAGGGGCAAAACATATTTAATTACACGAATAATGGAATACCAACATGCTCTACTAAAAACGTTGTTGCCTACGATCAAAACATACACATATATACATATAAAAATATATAGAGACGGGTTCATGCGAGAAAGGTAACAATTTAAAAGAATACAAACACAATCATCAATCAATTATTTTGTACATGAAATTTTTTTCATGTACAAAATCATATAAGATTTTGTACTAGCATCAAAAATGACACGGGTGTACTTTTCCCGTGTGCTAAGTCGCGGAAAAAGTCGCGGCTAATGATATATGATTTTGTACGTGAATCATATGTGATTTTGTACATGAAAAAATTCATGTACAAAATGATTGACTAATTATTGTTCTTGTATTATCGTAAATTGTTACCGTCTTCGCATGAACCTATTTCCATATATATATATATATATAAACGTATAGGGCCAGGTTTAAAAAAACTTTAAATAAATAGAAAACCAGAAAACGTTAAAAATGAATGTAAGTTTATTCAGACGACAAGTGTCACGCTTTCATTTGTCCTCATGTTCACAAACAAATTTGAGTTCTCATTTGAACCACCCATATATATATATATATATATATAGGGGAGGGATCAAATGAGAACCACTCCTCCTTAAAGGAACAAAGGAACAAATTGTGGACCACATATGATGTGGGTCCCACATAATATTAAATCATAAATGATTTAATATTATGTGAGACCCACATCATATGTGATCCACAAGTGTCCCTTTGTTCCTTTAGGGTGCGTTTGGTACATGGGACAGGACAGCACGGGACAGAACTGTCTGTCCCACGTTTGGTACAGCATGGGGCAGGACAGGAATTCACTGTCCCACGTTTGGCGCGACATGGGACAGGGACAGGACTGGACAATGTGGGACAGAGTGGGACAAAAAAAGGGTTTTTCTTGTTCCACCAAAATAGGTGGAACAAGATAGGACAAGAATGAGACAGAAAATCAAATATCACTAATCTACCCTCATTTTATATATAAACTTAATATGTTACTTGTTTTAATGGTCAACACCACTAGCCACGACCGCCGGTACCGCCGGCCACCACCGGTAGCCACAGTCGGCCACCAACCGCCATCATCCATTGCAACTACCACCACTGTTGGCCACCTCCACCTTCTTCTCTAGAACAACAACCTCCTCCACTATCTCTACAACCATAGTCGGCCACCAACCACCATCGTTCATCGCTGCCACTACCATCGTGGCCACCTCACCTCCACCATAACCACTACCACTCCACCATAACCACTACCACTCCACCGTCACCGTTATCTACTACTATCTTCACTTCCTTCACAACCACCACCGTCCATTTCCACCACCATCACCATTGTGTGCCACCTCACCTCCACCATAACCACCACCACTGTGGGTCATCTCACCTCCACCATAACCACCACCACCACCACAACCATCTTAAGTCATCTATAATCAACATCGGCCACTAATCACCACCGCTCATCGCCGTCACCAATACTATACCATCAGAATGAAGCATAATTTCTTATTTGTGTGAATCGGGTTTTTCAAACAATCATCAATTATAACAAAATTCTCATTCATTTTTTTTACTAATATGTATGTACGTATGTATGTGTGTATATATATATATATATGCAAGTTGAGTAAAAATGCTTATAAATTAAATTATTTAATTTTTTGTTTTTTTGTGTAATTATAACTATTATATAATATATAAAATCGTCAAATAACTTATGTGACAACTTTTCTAGTTCTGTTCTGTCATGTCCTGTCCTGTCCTAGGTGTACCAAACACATCCTTGTTCTGTCCAGTCCAGTCCTGTCCTGTCCCACCCTCTTGTCCTGTCCTGTCCAGTCCCGTCCAATTCTGTCCCGTCCCGTCCTATCCAATCATGTCTGCGTATCAAACGCTACCTTAAAAATGTAAAGTTCTCATTTGAACCTTCCTCTATATATATATATATATATATATATAGTAGTGTACCCGCGATATGAGGCGGGCGGCAAAATGCATTTCGATTCTGAAGCTGAAAATTTGAATATTTAATCCTACTTTTTGTTTGTATAACATATAACTACATTAAACTCTGCAAGTATTAAAATTGTCTTAATCACGTAATGAACTTATTATATATATATATATAGAAGGAGGTTCAAACGAAAACGCTAAATATTTAATAAAACAAGAAAACCTTTATTCGTGTATAAAATCACATATGATTTTGTACAAACATGAAAAAATGGACGACTTTTGCCACGAGTTAAGTCGCGGTTAATCATATACCATTTTATATGTGAATCATATATGATTTTGTACATTAAAAAAGTTTTCTTGTTTTCTTAAATAGGTAGCGTTTTGTTTTGAACCTGCCCCTATATATATATATGGAAAGTACTTTCTTTGATATTCAATTGTCAATCATGGAGACATTCTTTTGTTGATTCTACAATTAGCGCTCCTTTATTCTTCTGAATTCTTAAGCAATGTGTGAACTAACAGAGCTTATGGTGTAATGTTGTGTTTGGTACAAAGTAATGGTGCAGGAATGAAATGGATCATGTCCATCGTAGTGAAAAAGACGTTTGGTTGGTCATTGAGAATGAAATAGTCAATTCATGTGGGAATCATATATTTATGTTCCTGCAAAACAAGCCACTTCGATGTGCTGCTCCACTCGCTGTGTTTATTATTAAAATTTTAGAATGGAAGAGTAATAAAGTTGTTAGCTAATACAAATGTGGGGTTCCAGTGGGTTTGGTTTTTGGGCAATGAAGATGATATTAGTTGGGTACTTGGGTTTCAAATTTGATAAATATACACAATCAGCGCATGGGAAGGATGTAATGGCCCACTTTTAATAGCATGAGTAAATACTCTGTTAACCGGATCCCAACCTTTTTGGAGGTCAAAGGTGAAGAGTATGTGTGAATTTTGCAATGTATTAATATTACATACTTTAAAAGAAAAAGTGTTGGACACCCACGATCAAGCAACATAGATCGCAAATGAGGATTTAACATCATGAACTCAAAGTAAAACGCCACTTAAAAGACGGGTTTTCTAGACTAACCGTCTCGAGATGAAGCAAGAGGACCCGACTGTTGATTGCATCAGCTTTCACTATGTGCAGGACGGAGAAAGATAGCGAAATAATTATTCAACAACAAAATTCTTTCATGAAAGATAGCGAAAGAAAGGATACGGGTCGCTTGTGATGCTTATCTGCATCATAAACCACATCAATCAATTATCAAATTCCAAAATAAACAATTATTCAACAAAATTCCTTCATGGAAGAAGAAATAACAGTAAGCACCTCATTAGTATAATTCTTTAGAGGAACAGTAAAAGACCAAGATTTGCAATGTTTAGAATTTCCATTACCGTCAACCAGCAAGTTTTGTGGCTTCAGCCTCATATCTCTGCAACAAAAATTAGATTAATCATTCCATACCCTAGGTGATTGATGGTTGTTCATATAAATAAAACCCTAGGGTGTGTTTGGTAGAGAGAGTTGGTAGTAGAGAAAGGGAATTGGAAACAATTCCCTTGTTTGTTGACATCAAAGAAAAGAAGGAATGAGAAAAAAAAAACAATTCCTTTTCTGTATTTTCATTTCTCTCCCACATGAAAAGAAAATGGGGGAATAGAAAATTTGGTTTCTCTTTGAGAATTAAAATATTTCAATTAACGCTCGTTGTTTGGTTAAGATGGTGTTTTGGCTTAATAGGATCTATTTTTGGCTTAATATGGTCTGTTTGGCTTAATAGCGTCTGTTTTCGCTTAATAGGGTCTGTTTGGCTTAATAGGATATGTTTTGGCTTCATAGGGTCTGTTTGGTATGTTGTTGTGCTGGTCTGTTTGGTTAAGCTGCTGTTTTGGCTTAATAGGGTCTCTTTGGCTTAATAGGGTCTGTTTTGGCTTAATAAGGTCTATTTTGGCTTAATAAGGTCTATTTTGGCTTGATAAGGTCTCTTTGGCTTAATAGGGTCTCTTTGGCTTAATATGGTCTGTTTTGGTTTAATAGGGTATGTTTTGGCTTAATTGGGTCTCTTTGGCTTAATAGGGTCTGTTTTGGCTTAATAGGGTCTCTTTGGCTTAATAGGGTCTGCTTTGGCTTAATAGAGTTTGTTTTGGCTTAATAGGGTCTCTTTGGCTTGATAGGGTCTATTTTGGCTTGATAGGGTCTGTTTTGGCTTAACAGGGTCTGTTTTTGTTTAATAGGGTGTGTTTGGTTTAATAGGGTCTGCTTTGGCTTAATAGAGTCTTTTTTTGGCTTAATAGAGTATTTTTTGGCTTCATAGGGTCTCTTTGGCTTAATAGTGTCTATTTGGCTTAATAGGGTCTGCTTTGGCTTAATAGGTTATGCTTTGGCTTAATAGGGTATGTTTTGGCTTAATAGGGTATGTTTGGCTTAATATGGTCTGCTTTGGCTTAATAGAGTTTGTTTTGGCTTAATAGGGTCTCTTTGGCCTAATAGGGTCTCTTTGGCTTAATAGGGTCTGTTTTGGCTTCATTGGGTTTCTTTTGGCTTAATAGTGTCTATTTTGGCTTAATAGGGTCTGTTTTAGCTTAATAGGGTCTAGTTTGGCTTAATATAGTCTGTTTGGTATGTTGTTGTGCTGATCTGTTTGGTGAAGCTGTTGTTTTGGCTTAATGGGGTCTGTTTTGGCTTAATAGGGTACAATTCTCTGTTGAATTTTCTGTCGTACCAAACAAAAGAAATGATTCTCTGGTACATTTCTCGGTTAAACTCTTTGTGCTAGGTAACAGAAGAGTCAATTCCTTTTCTCCAAACCAATTCCCTTTCTCTGCAATTCCATTCTCTGCAATTCCATTCTCTGTACCAAACGCACCCTAGATGACTCATAGTTGTTCTGATACGCACCTTGGCCAAACGGGTTAGATACTGTCCGCTTTCCGGTTAACCCGCACGGCTTTGCAAAACGCGTCTTACCAATCAGGCTAAGGAGTACTATATGAACCCAGCATCTCCTCTGCTTATGGGCGATGTGGGACAAGGAGTACCAATACAACCCCCCATAAGGAACGTATCAATACTCCCCCCATGGAGACCATTCGACCACGAATGGTGGTCCGAAGAGTTGTCTCCCACAACGTCAAAAGCAAGAGGCAGCTTTGATACCATTGATACACACCATGGCCAACCGGGTCAGATATTGTCCGCTTTGGGGTTAACCGACACGGCTTTACAAAACGCGTCTTACCAATTAGGCCAACGAATACTATATGAAGCCAACTTATTGGCGATGTGGGACAAGGAGTACCAATACAACCCCCTATAAGGAACGTATCATGTTCAAACAAATAAAACCCTATGTGATGGTAGATAAGTAAAATTGTCTGTGAAGAACACCATGACCCATGGCAGTGAGCAACACCTTTACACAACTGAAAAAGGAAGCTCTGGATCTGAAAATCGGCTAATAAAACCCTAGGTTATTATGGGTTTGTGTGGTTTACTTGCAAATCGGCTAATAAAAAAATGTAGGTTGGCATAATGATATTAACATGCGATTATTTTATTAGTGATTAACTATTACCTAAGGGAGAATCTATAGCAACCGAAGAAAAGTCTCACTACAATTGAAACCTGAGTTGTACCAAACTCAATATAAGCATAATGTTTTGTAGGGTGATAAAGCAACCAATAATAAGATGAGAAAGAAATCTAGAGAGCAACATGCAGTAAACAAAAACTATCGGATCTTATTTGTTACTGCATGATATGCTTAGGGGAACCATGCTTTTGAACATCCTTGTAAACTGGAACATGTCCCTACAAATAATAAATAAACTATTTGATTAAAGACATTTCAACGAAATTTAATTTGAAAGCATACAACAAACAACACTTCGAATTTTTTTAATCTTTTCTAGCGAAATTCAACTGACATCACACCATTGAAGCACTCAGCCAACCCTTCCTCGTGATGGGAGAAAATGTTAGAAAAATAAAGAACCAAGGAAGTATGTTCTCTTTGTCGCTTTGAAAAAATTTCTGGGTCCGTCCCTGCCCACAGATCCTAATGATGAACAACATCTTCGCTTCAGGATTCACATCATCCCGCCCTTCAACCTTGCCTAATGTTTCAGTTGAATCAGTTCTATTTGCTGCATTTTAAGAACACATGTCCATTTAATTTATATTGAAAGCCCAAAACACATAAACAAGAAGAAAAACTGAAAACTATCATACCTGAGCTTTATACTCACTACTTAACCCTACCCTATTGAATATCAGGTATCTGTTTGGAGTGTACTTTTTCCTTAAGACTTCAGCCTCTTGCTTCTTAGCCAAAACCCATTCCTCATTTCCCTTCTACTTCTTCAGCACTGATTTCAGACTACATCAATACTTCCACAGTTAAAACCTATGTACCATTCATCAAAACTTATAACCCTCAAGTCATGATAATAGCTTCAAATCATAGTTAAATCCAACCATTTATCAACAAACACGAACTAAGGCAAAACACTTAAAAAACAAAATTAATGTGGTAACCACTTCTACTTGATTCGAATGATATAAACAATCAACAAGAACCCGTCTTGCTCCCGGAAGTTGGAAAACCTCTGGGCAATAAGATGTTTTTGGCCAATAAAAATTATTGAACTTGGTTGTAAAGATGGTGTTCTACCAAAAATTGACTGCATTTTTCTAACGAAGTTGGAATAAATTCAAAAGCATTGAAGACTTCGGTTGCTGAATAAATATGAACAACAAAAATAAGAAACAAAAATCATAAATCTAATTTGGAACATTAAAAATCTTCTATATCGAATATAATAGCTACTTGCAGAAATGGAGAATAGGATATGAAATTTGGAACAAAAAATGCTAATAACTTTGGGGTTTCTCCATTCAACCTTTGATCTTTAAAGACCTTCCTTACTGTGTTTCTGAAATCGAGAGATAGAGAAACAGTGAGGAATGTGAGCAATAGATAGAGAGGGATGAGATAAATAAATTTTAAATCAAACATAATCAACAACATGAATATAGCCTCTCAGTTGTTATCTGGATTTGTTTATAAAAAATTGTTACCTTCTTTGAATTCGATCCCAGTTACTGATGCAAACCCTTCGTTCAAATAAATCAAAAACAAATGGAGTTGAAGAGCACAAGGGCACGGAAGAATTATGAAATTACCTCATGTAAAGAGCAAATTGAAGACTTAGATGACCAAAACCCCAAGATGAAGAGAGAGCCAGAGATGGAGACTGTATTTGAAAATCACGGACCGGATAAAAATGGATATTTACAATGCAACCTCAAATTTGAATTTTGAATTCCCTATCAGAGTCAAATATGAGTGGGAAATCGAAATAATCACAAGGGGAGAAAGAAATACCCAATAGAGGAAAAAAGAAATCCATGTGCATACCAAAATCGGTGAGAAAAGCTGTAAATGGGGGAAGAAGAAAGCCGAAAGGAAGAAAGGAAAATAGAAAGTTCCAGTTTAGGTTTTGTTGGTGGAGATGCATAAAAAACTTGTACATTATGCTTTATAATTTGTAATCAAGAGTTTTCTGAATTTCTAGCATAAATTGATGGTACTTTGTGCTTTAAGAAGTGTACTTAAGACATTTAATGTAAATGGTTATTAATGTAGTATATATATATATATATATATATTAGTAATGTACCCGCGCGATGCAGCACGGGTAAATCATAATTCTAAAGTCATTAATTAAACCGTCAATCGTGTTTTTTTTTTCAATCCATTATTGTTCCTCTTGGATATATTATTATGGATTTGTGTGGTTCAATGCAAATCGATTACTAAAAAATGTCGGTGGACAAAATGCTATTAATTAACACACGATAAACAATGAGAAAGAACCTTACTTGTGGAATATTAGGATACAGATTTAGGGGCGTTTCCAAACCGCTTACCGGGTTAGAGTTTACTGATATGACTTACCTTATTGATTGAGCATGACAAAGACTAACAATCTTACCCAGTAAGAGGCATGAAAAAGGCCACGAGTCTTATATGATAAGTGAGGCAAGAGACTCTTACCGAGTAATGTTACATGATAAAATAAGGATAACATATCTTGTTGGTAAGCGCTTATCCCGTAAGTATTTGGTAAACTCCCCCATAGCGAGTGCCAAGATTTTAATTTCCCCTCAATAGAAACAATAAGTGAGAACAACCATGTGTATTTCACAATAATCTTTGAAAAAAATACATAGCAACCAAAACAAATCCCTTTTAGTGAATAAATCTGTTAGGTCTGAAAAGATTGTATCCGAGATCACAAATATTGAAGACATGAAGGGTCAAAGTGCAAAGTCATCAAAGTCATTATTTAGGAAATGTTTAATGTTTAAATATAAGGAAACATTCCTTTTTGTAAATAAGGCAAGTATATAATGCCTTAATCTCCTAGTTCTTATACCGTATTTCCTTTACATATAAATAGAGGGTTAGGACTAGCAATTAAATAGAACGTTAATTCATATCATTCTAGAGAGAGCATATTAGATAATATCAGTGTAACCGATATTCAATACAAGTGAGATATCCGACATCGGATCTTCATAAATATTAGAAGTGTTCTTCGTGTTCATGCATACATTCATACGATTACCTGATTATCTGGGATCCACAATTGGTATCAGAGCAGACGATCAGAGTTCTTTTTCAATTTTCTGAAGTTCTTCACGAAATAGAAGGTAAATTTTCGATTTCTGAGTTTTTGAGTTTTTATCGATTCAAACTGTTTTAGCTTTACCCGATAAAAACTCATAATATTTTTTATCTGTTTTTCTCGATCCATACATCATTAGCTTTACCCGGTAAAAAGTCTTATTTTGATAAACTTGATCTTTTGTCGATTCATACTTCATGCGCTTAAATTTTTGTCGATCCATATTGAGTTATTCTTGATTTTAGTCAAAATTATTTAATCTGTTTTAATTAAAGTTATTCTAGTTTATTTTAATTACTTTTGATATTCTTTAAATAAGAAAACTCAGGAACTAGTGACTCTTGCAGCTTTTCTTACTAAAGAATTCTCTAGTAAAAATCATAAACTCTAGTAATTTTTAATTTTTTTTTCTTGACTGAACAAATAATAAACTCGAGAACTTAGACATTCTTGTCCATAAAAAGGCTTGTTCTTTTTAGTCAAGAACCCTTTGTTCTTGGTTTCTGGTTTATTGGTTAAAGAAAATTCGGATTAAGTATCTTTGAATTTTTATCGAGTCCTTCCTAATCGACAAAATTTATTTTATCGAGTCATATGGAATCGATATAAATTTTTATCGATTCGGTTTTTATCGAGTCAAATTATTTTTGTCGAATCTTGATTAATCGAGAAACTTGAAGTTATCGAGACCCTTGTGATCGATAAAACTCTTCTTATCGGTTCAAAATTTATTAGAAGTTTTATCGAGTCTCCTTTACCCGACAATAATTGTTATCGAGTCTCATACATCCGAGAAATCTTCTTATCGAGACCATACCACTCGACAATTTATTTTTGTCGATCCTTCGTCACCCGAGAAAAAATTCTTCTCGGCCCTTCTTCACCCGAGAAAAATTCTTCTCGGCCCTTCATCACCCGAGAAAAATTATTCTCGGCCCTTCATCACCCGAGAAAAACCTTCATCTATCAAGAACACCTTCTGTTTTCCAAAGAAATCTCAGAAAATTGCCAAAAACTCACCGATCGAGATCATTTTTTCAGGTAACCCGTGCTTTCACGATGAGTTCTCAAAACCATATCTCTGAGCTAAATGCAAAAATCTCTCAACTTGAAACCAGACACACAAACAACATGCAAGTGTTGGATGAACTTTTAAGAGAACATGTCAATCTCAAATCTAGATTTAATAACTCAGAAGAATCAAGAAAAGTTTTGCAAAATCAAAATGAATTTTTGGAGCAACAAATCACCGAGTATTCTAAAACTAAATATTATACATATGAAGAGTTTTGCAAATAGACAAATCTGATAAAAGTAATTTTTGATCTGAAAAACCAAATGTCTGAGTTGGAAAAATTTATAAATCATGAGACGTATATTGTGGTTCTTAAAAGAAAATTAATTGAATTTCTGGAATGTGAGAAAGAAAGGATTTTAACTTCTGATGAGAAACACAAATTTGAGTCTGAACGAAAAGATTTTGAAAGCAAAATTAACACTTGTGAATTGACCATTCAAAAACTTTCTAAACAAGTGTCAGATTTTGAACAAGTTGTGATTTTAGAAAGAAAATCATCTGAAACGAAATGTCTAAAACTATCAAAGCAACTTATCAAAAGAGGAATTCATGCGGAAATCATTGTGTCGTATGTTTTATTGATGAAAGCATAAAGATTACAAACGCTAAAGTAATTTAGACGACTCTCATTAATGAATCCTCTACCCTAGACTCCTTTATATAGTAGGGTCTATTACATGGTAAGCCCAAGCCCATAAGGAATTAAACCAAATATGGAATATTACATTCAATCTTTTCCATATTTATAAAACTTTCTAAACATAGGACTTTTGGTCCTATCAATGAAGGATCTTCAAGAGGAGAGCTTCAAGAGCAACTGACCGAGCCATCCCTGATCTTGAGAAACAAATGAAGGATCTTCAAGAGGAGAGGGACTCGATTCACAATTTAAGAGGAGGATAGCTTAGAAAATTATTACTCTTTACTGCAGCAATATAAAATCAAGAAGAAAGATTTGTTGACAAAAGTTTCATGATCTTCAAAAGAAGAGTGCTGATTTGCTGAATTGTAATCTCGAATACAAAGGGGGAGATTGTTAGGTCTGAAAAGATTGTATCCGAGATCACAAATATTGAAGACATGAAGGGTCAAAGTGCAAAGTCATCAAAGTCATTATTTAGGAAATGTTTAATGTTTAAATATAAGGAAACATTCCTTTTTGTAAATAAGGCAAGTATATAATGCCTAAATCTCCTAGTTTCCTTATACCGTATTTCCTTTACATATAAATAGAGGGTTAGGACTAGCAATTAAATAGAACGTTAATTCATATCATTCTAGAGAGAGCATATTAGATAATATCAGTGTAACTGATATTCAATACAAGTGAGATATCCGACATCGGATCTTCATAAATATTAGAAGTGTTCTTCGTGTTCATGCATACATTCATACGATTACCTGATTATCTGGGATCCACAAAATCTGAAATTGGTAGTTGAATTGAAAAACTCTCATAGCTAAAAACCAACAAGTCCATAAACTGGAAAACTTTTATAGCTAATTTTGCCACTGAATACCATATTTTATTTCTCTATAAATTTAAAAAAATCATTAGCCAAAAACCAATATCAGTGTCTAGGCTCACTAATGAGGTACAAAAATCCTTTACAAGGACATATCCTCACTACCACATAGTTGACATATTTACATTCGGGAATGCTAAACCTTTTGGCAGCATGAATAACATCACAAACATAGATTTCAATAAAAAAAAAAACTCTTTTAAATACAACTCGATGAAGATAGAAAAATAAAAATATTAAGCAAGGCTCTTTCGACTCATTTTCATCAAAAATTTCACCGACTATTTCTTCAACCACATCTTCCAGTGTTGTAATATGTTGGATACATGATATAAGCGTAAGAGAAATATGAACAAACATGGGGAGGGAGTCTTCTAAGTATAAAAAAGAAGGGTACATACGTACTCCAACTGTCCTAAATTGGTGACGACTGGCTAGTTGCATGAACCTGTGAAATACCAGTCAATTCTGAAAAAAAAAACAAAAAAACAAATAAAGCTCATCAAGGGTAACAGCACACCTAAATATCTCAGGCAACAAAAAAACAATGCCCACTTCTCATTAAGCAGAAAATTTGAATATGCTCGTCAATGTTGGACTACCTTGGGAATTTGAATATGCTCATCAGTGTAGTGCTCAGGTTACAGGAAACGTAAATTTACATGTTGAATAGAGTGAGAGAAATCGAGAGTACCTGTTGAATCGAGAGAGGAGAAATTGAGATATTCGAAGAAAGTACCTGTACCATGAAATCAAGAAAGTATATCGAGTAAATTTCCAGAAACGAAAACCGAAAGTATATTAATATAAATGAAATGGAAATCGAGCGTACAATTGAGAGAGGAGAAATCGAGAAAGTAAGAATTGAAACAAGAACATATAGAAATTCAAAGAATGAAATCAAGAAATCACTGAAACCATGAAATTGAAAGTAAATACCTGTTGAATCGAGAGATGAGAAAGTACATCGAGCTCTTCCAGAATCGAGTTCTTCCTGAATGTTCTTCATGTTGAATCGAGAGAGGAGAAAGTTCTGTCATTTGAAACTGAGTTTAGGTTACTGTACTCCAATTGACACCACAAATAGGTTATCAGCCTTCTGAATCATAGTCTAGGTTACTTCATCTGAACATTAAAATCAAAAGCTTACCTCTGGGTGATGAGCGTGTTCTTGGGAGATTTGGGAGCGTCTTCTTGATTACATTTTTGAAGAATGGACAAAAGCAAACCATCGGTATTAAATTATAAAAGGATACTTTTGTGGGAAAGGCATTCGAGACATGAATTTGGATGGAGAAAAAGTGTAACTGATTAAAGAACTCTAAACCTACCACAATATGGAGATGGAGGATAGGTTAAAAGCTTTGAAAAGAAAACCATTCCCAATAATGTAAACGCTTCTACAATGGCACCTCAAAAGACAAAAACAAAAGTACCTATTTTGAGGATGAAAGCTGAATTAAGGAGGAAGACTTTTTTAAGAAGAAAAAAAGGTCTGAACAATTCCTTTAAGAAGTTGTCTGATGGGTGGTCCCATTGATTCATAGTACTTATTCAGAATCCTATTTTTAGGATTTACAAGAGTAAGTAGATAATCAGGTAATGGTAATGCATTGGGAAACTGTAATTTTGCACTTGGGGGCCTTAGATTTTCCGTAGAAAAAAGTGGAACATGTACCTCATGAGCTAATTCTGGAATGGCTGAAACTACTTTCATGGCACCTTTGATGAATGTTTTAAAAAAACTCTGAAAGGGTATGTCGTTGTAAGTAGATTTCTTCAGAACAGCAGACTTGAGTTCTTCAAAGATAAGAGAAGCATAATCATAATGCTTATTAAAAGCCACACCATGAAAAATGATCCTCTCATTTGTAGAAGCTTGATGTAGACTTGAACTTTTCCAAGAAAGACAACTGTTCAGAATTGTGAATAGACAATACCAGATTGGGGGTAAACACTTCCTTCTGAAGGAGCTTAAAGCATGTAATTGTTCTGAGTAGCCCAATCTCATAAAATTAGAAATCATTTATAAAGATGATGGAATACGATCATTTGTTGTTTTTCCAACAACTGCATCTTCTTTAGGAATAAAATGAATACTTCGAACATCTTCAACAGAAACACAGACCATGTAGCCATGAATATATGAAGAAATGTCATTTGCTTCTTCATCAACTTCAGCATGAAACCACCATTGTTGTAGATATCAGGCAGGAACCAGAAATTTCCTTGATAAGAGAGCACGTAGGGGATGTTTCTTCAAAATTTCAATCAATATCATTTGATCATCATTGAAATCAGTCGATTTGAAGTTTAAAGCACAATTGTTCTTCTTGATATCCAATATTTTTTCTTCAGGAACATACAACTTTGACAAATCAGGGCCATCACTGCTTTCAGCACGAGAATGGGAATCACCAACACCAACATTTGATTCATAAGCCACATCAATAAGTTCAATTTGTGTTTCCCCAATTTTTCCAGTACACGGGTTAGGGTTAGGGCTAGGATTAACATTCGAGGGTCCAGCTTCTGTACTACCAGTTGTAGCAGTGTCTATTAACATTTGATCATCTTCCAGAGTGATTTTCATAGATCCAACCATTATCTTCTTAGGAACAATTTTGAATGAAGCATCACTGGATGATTCATTACTGGCACTGAAGCATGATTTGGCAGATTGAACATTTGAGGTCGACATTTTAGGAAATGAGTAAGGATTTGAATTTGATTGTAGATCAATAAGCAAAGAGAGATTTCAGAGGGAAAAATTGCTAAAAAGTGAAGACGATGATGAAGCCATGGATTATATATGACTTGATAATCGTGGATAGACACGTGGCTAAAAGTAATGGTGATTAGAGTAGTAATCATCATTTATTTAGATAAATGAACTGTTTAAGAGACGTGATTAAGAGATATCCAATGAAATTAAAACATGTGGCACATGCTTAATGAAGTTTACGGGAAGTAAGGTTCTGAGAACAAGTCCAAAAATTCCAGAATAAGTGCAGAACTTCTGAGAACAAGTTCAGAAGTTTGAATGAAAGAATTCAGAAAGTCTTCAGAACTTTCGAATTTAGTTCAGAACTTAACTGTTATTGCCTCTCATCCACGAAAATAATTTAAAGCTACAAACTTCTGAAAAATAGAAAACATTTTGATATTTCAGAAGTAGGTTTGAACAATATGAGAGAAAAAAATATTATCTTCAGAAGTTTGTCCATACTTCTTAGATTTGTAATTTCTGAACTTTGATCCATCATTTCAGATCTTGAAAACATAGAAGAGTAACAAAGATTTAGACTTTAGAATCACTCCCCCTTGAATCATGAATAATTATGATTCTCCCCCTTAATCAGTGCAAATCATCAAATTTGTTAGAAAGAAGAGAAATAGAGAAATGAGAGAAAGAAAACAATTGAAAGTATTAAGAAACAAAAAACTTGAGAATTAAAAATTAATACTTCTGAGGAATGAAAAATTAACTTCTGAAAAAGTGAACTTCAGAAATTCTGAAGTGAAACAATGTTCAGAATTTTAATAGACTGTATCTCAGAACATAACTTTTAATACTTAGTGGATGTCTATTACTTACATAGACATATTCATCATACCCAATTTACTTACCAAAAAGTTAAAACGTTTTTCATCAAGTGCTTTGGTAAATAAATCAGCCAATTGATAATCAGTCTGAACAAGGAACATTTCAATATTACCTTTTTCAACATGATCTTTGATAAAATGATATCTTACATCAATGTGGTTTGTCTTTGAGTGTTGATCAGGATTTGCAGTGATTGTTATGGAACTTTTTAAGTCAAAATACAGAGGTATCTTTCTGAATGTGTAACCATAGTATTTTAGCTGTGTTTGCATCCAGATCACTTGTGAGCAACATATTGCAGCAGCAACATATTCAGCTTCTGCAGTAGAAGTTGAAACACAGTTTTGTTTCTTTGAAGACTAACTCACAAGTCTATCACCTAAAAATGGACATGATCCAGATGTGTTTTTCCTGTCTAATTTACAACCACAATGATCTACGTCTGTGAAAGCTGTTAGTTCACAACTAGAATCCTTTGAATACCAAAGTCCCAATGAAGGTGAACCTTTGAGATATCTAAGGATTCTTTTAGCAGCAAGAAGATGAGATTCCTTAGGATTAGCTTGATATCTAGAACAAATACATGTAGCAAACATTATATTCTTTTAGCACCAATAATGCCTCTATACTTTTTCTAATCAACAGATTTTTCATCCAAACCAGGTTTTAATTTTGTTGCAGTGGCCATTGAAGTTTGAATACTAGAACAATCAGACATGTCAAACTTCTTAAGTAAGTCAGAAACATACTTAGATTGATTAATGAATATGCAAGTGGGAAGTTGTTTTACTTGAAGACCAAGAAAATTTCTACAAAATTTCTTAAGTAACTCTCCCATGATACTCATTTCAGATTCAGTTTGCATGATTTTATCAAAATTTCTACAAAATTTTGGATTAGTAGAAGCAAATATAATATCATCTACATATATTTGTATTAATATCATATCATCACCTTCCTTTTTCAGAAATAAAGTGGTATCAACTGTATCTCTTGGTGCCTGTTTAAGTCCATATAAGGCTTTGTCTAAGATATAGACATGATTTGGAAATTCTTTATTTACAAAACCTTCTGGTTGCTCAACATACACTTCTTCATGAAGAATTCCATTCAGAAATGCACATTTAACATCTACTTGAAAGACTTTCATGTTTTTGTGAGCATCATATGCAAGAAAAATTCTAATAGCTTCTAGTTTTGCAACAGGAGCAAATGTTTCATCATAATCAATGCCTTCTTGTTGACAATACCCCTTAGCTACAAGTCTTGCTTTGTTTCTCACAACAATCCCATTTTCATCTTTTTTATTTCTGAAAACCCACTTGGTGCCAATGATTGATTTACCATGTGGTTTTGGAATCAATCTCCAGACTTTATTTCTTTCAAATTGATTTAGCTCATCTTGCATAACTAAAATCCAGTCCGGATCTTGAAGTGCTTCACAGGGCTTTTTGGGTTCCATACTGCTTAAAACATTCACATACAAACACTCATTTGTTGTGGCTGACCTTGTTTGTACACCTTTAGATGCATCACCAATAATCTGATGAATTGGATGACTTGATGTCCATTTGGTCACATTTGGTAATGGTTGAACAGATGAGACATTATTGAAGGAGTCATAATCATCAATGATTGCTTCAATTTCAGTATCATGATTGATAACTAAATGTAGATCTGAAGTCTCCCCCTCAAATTGAAGAGTCTATACTTGTTAAGAAATAATAGGCATTGGTTCTGAAATATGAAAAACAGGTTCAGAAATGACTTGAACTATTCTGAAAAGACTTGTACAGGTTCAGAAGTAGGAAAAGCTGAATTTGAGGTTAAGATAGGTGGTCCAGAAAGATTTGATATTGTAGGTTCTGTAGATTCTTGAGCTGATATGCTTTTTAGAAGAGAATGATTCTGATAATCTGCAGAAATATCAAATAAGTCTTGATATAATGTATCTAAATTTGATTTAAGTAAAGTTATAGATTCAGAAATGTGATCTGTCTTGCTGTTTTCTGAATCCAAAATTTCAGAAATTGGGTTAAACTTGAGTTTTGAACTGTCTTGTTCAGAAGTCACTGATGGCTCATGAAATCTGATATTTGAAGTCTCAATGATCCTTTGAGTTCCTTTGATGAGTACTCTGTACGCCTTGGATATTTGAGAATAGCCAACAAAGATACAGCTGTACCTTTAGGTGCAAATTTATCTAGATGTTGTGTATCATTCAGAAGAAAAAACCTGCAACCAAAGATTTTAAATTAATCAATAGAGGGTTTTCTTTGCTTAATAATTTCATAAGGAGTTTTAAGTAGTTTTCTGTTAAGAATAGTCCTGTTTTGTGTAAAACATGCAGTTGCTATTGATTCTGCCCAAAGAGATAAAGGGAGTGCAGAATAGGCTAGCATGATCCTTGCAGCTTCTACCTAAGTTCTATTTTTCCTTTCAACTACACCACTCTGTTGAGGAGTTCTGGAAATGGAAAAATTATGTGTTATACCAACAGATTCCAAATTATTTTGAAGTGTAGAATTTGTAAATTCTGTGCCATTATCACTTCCGATCTTTTGGATTGGTAGTTGAAGAAGAACTTGTATTTTCTTTAGAAAAGGAATGAGCCTTTCAGAAGTATTAGATTTGAGTCTTAGAAATTCACCCAAGTATATCTTGAATATTCATCTACAATGACAAGAATATACTTCTTTCCACCCATGCTTTGAGTCTTCATTGGTCCACACAAATCCATATGTAGCATTTCAAGGGGAGCTTTGCATGAATATAGCATTTTCAGAGGATGGGAGCTTCTTTTGATCTCCGCTAGTTCACATGCAGAACATAAAGTATTCTTTTCAAATATGATCTTTGGTTGTCCTCAAACAGAGTTGTGTCTTTCCAGTTCAGAAATAACTTTGAAGTTCACATGTGGCATTCTTTTGTGCCAAAGCCAACTAGCATTTCTCATTGTTGTGGAAATATAACAAACTCCTTGTAATTGTCCATCTGTAGTGAAAGTTGCAATGTAGATATCTCCATCTCTATAAGCAGTTAATTCATTTTGTTTGCAGAACTCAGAACATGACAGTAGTCTATGTCAAAATTTACTTTCCAATATTTGTCACAAAACTGACTTATACTGAAAAGGTTATATTTTAGACCTTCAACATAGAAAACCTTCATTACTTTTACATCTCCTTTGGAAAAAGTTCCATAACCTCTCACATATTCTTTTGCATTGTTTCCAAAGCTAACTTTTCCTCCATATCTTTCATGATAATCAGTTAGAAGCTCTTTGAAAGGTGTCATGTGTCTTGAACATCCGGAATTAAGACCCACACATGACATATCTGCAAAAATGATTATAGAGATTTAAGTACCAATTTAAAAATGGGTCATGTGAGATTAGTCAAAAACTTTGAAGTTCTGAATTGTGACCTAACATTTTGAAATTCAGAATTTTGTTCAGAACTTTTGAATTTGTCTTTTTAGTATCGTTTTGAATTTTATTTTTATTTTTATTTTTATTTGCCAATTTTACTGAAAAGTTCTGAATTGATTTCTCACGATTTTTCTTGTTGGTTTTGGAATTGAGATGAAAATTATGATGACCACAATTAATACAATGAATATGATTCTTCAGAATATTTAATATGTTAGTACATGAACAAGAATCAACAGTATTTGATTTTGCAACAGAAGGCTTTCTTTTATTCACTTTATTAATATGTGGTACATCAGTTTTCTTAGAAATTGAAAAACTGTCTAATTTGGCAGTCTATGAAAGTCTTTCACCTTTCTTTCTCCAAATTAAAGTGGATAGCTCTGTAAAAGATAAGAAATGAGGATTAGTATAAGAAGCTCTTTTACTAACTTTAGATTTAAGTTCTCAATCTTGAACTTCAGATTTTGAATTAGAAGACTGTCCTTTTTCAAACAGTTTAACTCTGGTTACAAAGTCAAATGATGACATTGAAATTTTTTCTGAAATCAAAGATGTATTTTTAGAGATAGGAGTTTTGAATATATCTGAAGTCTTAGTATTTAGAAATTCTGCTTTCAGAAATACAGGATTGAACATTTCTAAAGGTAATTTTGGAGCTTCAGATTTTAAAATTTCTCCTTCAGTCATACTAGATTTTGATTTGTATACAAGATAACCCTCTTTATCAATGACTTCAACATTAGGATCATCATCATCTTCTGATTCTGAAGCATTCATTAAATCTGAGAACTTGTTCTGAGTCATGCTTGATGCAAAAAAACTTTGATTTGAAATTTTCTCAGTCTCATCATCAGAATTATCAAAAAATATTTCTGAATTCTCCTCAATATCTTTTAAAAATTCAATATCTGAGAATTCATCATATTTTTCTTCATGTTCTGGGTTATTATCAGAATTATCTTTTGGAAAAACTTCAGAATATATCTCAGAAGTATGTTCAGAAAATAATTCAGAAGTAATCTCAGTTTTAATAATTGGTTCAGATTTTTCTTTATAAATAATTTTTGATTCAGAAGTATGTTCAGAAATATTTTCCAAAATATTTAAAACATCTTTATGTGTTAATTCTGTAGAAATTTTCTCTGTGTCACCAGAGTTGAGAGGTTTTTCTTCAGAAAATAAAGTCTCTGATTTTACAAATAGAATTCTTTCAGGCAAAGAGTAATTAACAGGTTTGGATGTGACACCTGTGTTATTTTCATTGAAAATTTTCATTTTTGAATAGTCATAAAATTTGCAGGTGCCTTTTTCAAAATTTGACTTTCATTACATCCCAAACCTGCTTTTATATTATAAAATTTTGAATTCTGAGCCTGATTTGTTAAAATATTCAGAGTTTGTTCAGTTTGACCTCTTTTAAAGTTCAAATGTTCTAATTCCTTAATTTTTTTGTAAAGATCAAGTCTTTTTTTATTGAGAAAGTTCATTTTTACATTTAGAACTTCTTTTTCAGATTTTCATTTAAAATATCTTTTTGTAAGCTATCCATCTTTTCTTTTAATAATGATTTCTCTTCAGAAACTTTTTCAAGAAATTGTTCAGTTTCTTGACAATTTTGTTTATAAATTTGGCTTTCAGCTCTGAATTGATTTACCAAAAAATTTCCCCTTTGATTCTGTTTCTGAGTGTTTCAAATTCAGAATACATGTTCTGAATTTGATTTTGCATTTCAGGTTCTTCAGAATTTGGTTCAGAATTTTGTTTAGAAGAGGAACTTATCTCATAATTTAATTCAGAAGATGAAGAAAGTACCTCAGAGTCATGTGCATGTTTATATTCAGGATCCAGCAGGCACAGTGAGCCACTTCTTCATCATATTCTCCATCACTCCAGTTTAACCAATATTCCTCATACTTGGTCACCAGAGCTGGGTTGAGTTCCTTCTTCTTAGCAAGAAGATGCTTCTTCATAGTATCCCGAATTTTTCACTTTGAGCCTTTTGCATTGTCTTGCATAATGTCCAGGCTTACAACAGTTGAAGCATCTTGCTGGTTCTTGTGTGTCATTTTTACCAGCATCTTGACCATTCTTAGATCCCTCTTCGGATTAAGACTTGTTCTTATATTTCTGATTATATCTTTGAGGGAATTGCCTTGTCATGAAAGCAATATTATCAGAAATTCTTTTAAGCTCTTCTCTGGTATTTCACAAACCTTGCTCTTAGCAGAAATGGTCATGGAATTATTATACTTCTTGCTCAATAAGGCTAATGTTTCATTTGCCTTCTTTTGCTCATTATGTCTAGTCTTGATTTTATCTTCTTGTTGAAATAAGATGCCATAAACATCATGAATTGATTTTCTAGACAGATTTCTAGTAACCATATTGTTAGAAAAGCTTGACCACTCATTACCCAGATTGTTTAGAAATTTATTATTTATTTCTGAGTTGGATTTTTGAACACCATTTCTTCTCAGATCATTCAGGATATTGTTGAATCTGTGATAAGTCTCTGTAATAGATTCATTTTCTTTGTACCTAAAGATTTCGTAAGTGCCAACACAGATGTTCAATCGTTGGGCTTCGTCTTTTGTGCTTCCCTGCATCTAAGCCTCTACCTCATCCCACATGGCCTTAGCAGAGGTTAAACTGTCTACCCTATTGAATATTTCATTAGGAATGGCCATTGTAAGTAGAGTCATTGCCCTTCTATCTATTTTAGCTTGATTTTTCTCAGTAGCACTATACTACCTGGGCTTTTCTTGATTCGTGATGCAGGAATCTCTGGAGTAGATTCAGTTCTTGGAACTGCAAGAATTTCCAGATAGACCTCCAGAGGGCCATTTACGATCGATTGCATTAAAGCTTCATCGATATTGTCCAAGAATTGAATCATTCTAATTCGCCATTGATGATACTCGCCCAAAAACAAGGTTGGTGGTTTGTTTCAGATTCGATGGAGACAATTTCTTTTGACATCTTGACAAAAATAGATCGTGAATTCAACTGGGTTTGAATCAAATTGGTCTTGAATGTATCGATCAAGAATTTCAAGAACTGTCAGATCTGACAAGTTCTTCACAAAATTGATCAAACAGTTGAGTTAGCTCTGATACAAATTGTTAGATCCCAAATTATCAAGAATGTAGAAAGATTAAAGAACAAGAACAAGAATTATGTTACTGAAGTTGTATGTCGTATTGATTGTTCAACAGTATTACAAAGTATGTATCTTTACAAGCTCTATGAAACGTTAGTTCTAACTATCTAACAAACTATCTATTTATATACAAACAGAAATGCTAATGTTACAGTACATAAATGACAAGCATGTTCAGAACTTCTGAACTTCTTCAAAACGTTTTCAGAAGTATCTTCAGAACCATCTTCAGAACTTCTTTAGAACCTTCAGAACTTCTGAAGTAGCCACTACAGAAGTTATGCCTTAGGCTTTGCTTTGCTTGTCTTCTGAGTCTTCAGAACCCAGTCTTCTTTTGAAGCTATCTTCTAATATCTATCAGCGAGAAGAAACATTTCAGTAGCAGAGCCTAGAATTCATTTGTGCGATGTCCTTGGGGGTATAATAATCTTTTCAGGGACAGGTGTAAGATCGATCTTAATTCTGGGAGTTGATCGCTGAATATATCCAGGGATTTTCTTCCCAACTTTAGGATGACTTATAGAAGAAACGGAGGAGTTTTTTTTCTGTTTCTGAAAGTTTTTGATTTTAGTAGCGTGGTCAGGAACTTTGTTCTTGATCATTTTCTTAGAATCATCAGATTTAAGAACAGTCAAATTTTCAGAGGAAGAAGGATCAGGAATAGAAGAGACGAACATTCCGAATTTCAACATGGAATGATCATTCTCTAATTCTTCTTTATCTGGGTTATAACCTAACCCACTTTTGACTTTCAGAGGAATTTGAGCAGTGATGATCTCGCTGACTTTATCAGATGCCTTCCACCATCCTTCGATGGTATCCTTTTCAGCCTTAAGATCAGTGATGGCCTTTTCTTTTTCAGAGATAGTTTGTTGTCTCTCAATGCTAATTGTCTGATTTACAAAGACTTGATATTATCTTTTAGAGAATCTTCAATCTTTGTTAGTTCATTGATTTTTAAATGACAATTTTTCAATTGTTCAGAAAGATCAATATTATTTTGTTCTGCTTTAATCTTTCCATTCAGAGCATTGTAAAAATCAACGGTCATAACGTCGAGAGCAGACAAGTTATCACTTTTAGGTATAAAGGAGTTTATAGGAATGTTTACCTAAGTTGAAGGAGACTCTGAGCTGGAAGTTTCAGAGACTTCTTCAGCCTCTTCAATTCTTGCCATTAGACAAAGGAAGACAAGATCTTCTGCATCAGAGCCTGATTCATCAGATGTTTTGGACCAATCTTCTTCTTGATCCCAGTCAACTTCTTCAGCAATTAGACCTTTGTCCTTTTGCTGGTTCTTTTTCAGATCTCTGTATTTATTTTTTAATTTAAAATACTTTTCCTTTTTATCAAAGTTCTGAGAGGTGGTGGGAGCAGCTACTTTCTTAGATCTACATTCGCTAGCAAAGTGACCCTTTCGCTGACAGTTATAGCATATAGCATATGCTTTTTCAGCGGGCAACGTTTTTGTCATATCAGAGTCAGTGATAGCAGGAGTTTTCGAAAGTTGCTCTTTCTAGCAAATGTTTTAAAGTTGTTCGTTAGAAGTGCCAGAGAGTTATCAAACTCAGAGATGTCAGCATCAGTGAGTTCTTCTGAATTATTTTGATTTAATTCAGTGATAGAGGTGATGGAAGAAGAAACTAGCTTTGATGGTTCTACCTCTAAAGTCACTAGTGCCAAAGAAGTACTTTTGGCACCCTCGATATCATTTATGAGGTTTTTCCTTAAAACCTGAAATTGTTCTTCATTTAAGAGCATTCCATATAAGGCACTCAAGGAGAGAGAGAGTTTCAAGATTCTTTGACAGTTTTAAACATGTAGTGTACACTCCCCATTGTTTAGGTAGTGCCTCCATGAATTTTGTCAGTATTTAAGCATTAGAGTATTCTCTGTTGACAGTTTTCATGTCAATCAAGAGACAGTTAAATATTTGGTGAATATGAGAGACAGTTTCACCTTTTGAGTGCATCAAACATTCATACTAACTTACCAGATTAATACATCTAGTGATTTGGACTTCATCAGTCCCTTCCTATTAAATACACAAGGTATTCCACATGGCCTTAGATGTTCTCATCTTCATAACAGAATGATAGACTTCATCTGGTAAAGACATAACAATTATGGATCTAGATTTAGCATCTATGGCTACTTCCTTTTTCTCTTCTTGAGTCCATTGACTAGGATTTTTTACAATCCTTCTTTCAACAATGGCTGGTATGGTAGTAGTGGCAGGGACACTAGATACCAGGGCTGTAGGAACAAATGGTCCATTTTCTAGATAGTAGGGGATCTTAGGATCTGACCCTTCTAGGATTAGAGTCATTCTTTCCTTCCATAAAGGAAAGTTATCACGGCTAAATCTTGGAGGTTTAGCTAAAGATCCATTATCAATATAGTTTGTATTAGTATTAGTCATTTTAAAATAGTATTGTTAAAATATATTTTAAAGATAAGCAAGAAACACTGCTCTGATACCACTTGTTGGTCCCAAAGGAGTCTACAAGAGTTCAAGGATATAGAAACAATTTGTAGAAGGGGGGGGGGGGGTTGAATACAAACAGTCAGATTTTCGATTTTAAATAAGTTTATATTAAATAAATAAATTTACCGTTACAAGCAGAATTAGAACAAGTAAACCTATTCTATTGTAACTTAAGAAATCACACAGATTGATGCACAAGGAAATCAGAAAGAAAAGAGACAGAGGTTTTAGGAATTAGAAAGTAGCATGCATGAAGATGAAATAGATATCTTCATCTTATTTATACCCGTTTGTATTTAATGCAAGACAAAAGGTATATACCACGTGTCAAACATTTATAGGAAGCTTGTCCTTTGTTCAAAAAGCAACCATGCTTTTGGCCGTATATGAACAGTACCATATCAGATATGATGGAGACATATGAGACAATTCGTACGTCCTTCTCTGACATAGTATTAGGTTTGACTTTTGTGCATCGAGGATAAGACCAACATTAATCTTGTTTGAGAAGTTTCATTTGATCGCTGAACTTGAAACTTCAAGGATGAACTTTCAGAGTATCGCTGAGGCTTGACAAGACTTCACACTTTGATTTAGATACTCATTGCTATCACTAAACTGTTTCAGATCATTAGCTGACTATCTCTTTCTTCAGCTTGGTCTTCGACTTTCGCTGAATGTTCTTTTAGTGTGATGGTTGATCTTCAGATCTTCAGGGGTAGACTTGAGGCTTCTGATTTTCAGCGTTCGCTGATAACAATCAGCGTATGCTATCGCGTAATTTAAGCATAAGTTTACAAATGGAATTTTCACTAAGTATACAGAGGAATCATATTCAAATCACTAAGAGGAGTTATGATCAACAACTCCAATCGCTTATATGCATTTGTGCATATGCACTAATGCATATATATGCATTGATGCATAGAAAAAAAATATCATTCAGATGGCGGACTCTTAGGGTGTTCTTCAGTTTTCTCTTTTTATATATATATATATATATATATATATCGGGATTAAATCTATGAGAATCATAAATATATTACAAACCTGTAAGAACTGATATAAAAATATGTTTTTACTTGATATTTTTTCATCAAATACTATGATTTAAGATATTTCTTAATATATATTTGTTTCACAATATGATAGTTACATATGTATTTGTTTCACCATGTAACTATTGTTTATTTCACCAGGTGAACCAAATTTATTTTCCACATGTGATAATTTTCACAAGATTATAAAAAACATATGTGAAATAATATCTTAAATAATAGATTTTGATGAAAAAAATATCATGTAAATTAAAAATATATTTTTATATCAGTTCTCATGGTTTGTAACATATTTGTGGTTCTTATTTAATTATCGTCATATATATATATAGAGTCTCCTTCAATTGTTAACTCAATTAATTGTGTTAACTTTTGTTAACCGATCTAAGTCTTTTATTATTTTAATCAACAGTTGTGATTAAATGGAGATTATAATCTGATAAAAAAAGGAAACGAAGTAACTGATATTAAATGAAGGGTAACATTGAAACAAATTAGCATATTTTATTTTTGTAAGATAATCAACAATATGTATATATTATTTTTTGAAGAAATCATATTTTATTTTTGTAAAATAATGAATATTTTTGGAGTAATATTTATATGGTTTTTGTTTAAAGATAAAATTAAAAACTTCATAGGTGAACTTGAAAGTGAATCACTGATTTTTATTTAAAATTCACAGATAAAACCAGAAAATGAGACAATTACTTTTATTTAAAGTATATAGGTGAAACCATATAATCAAAGTTCATTAGTGAAATCAGAAAATGAAACAATCAAATTTCACAGGTGAAACCTTAAAGTGAAAAAAATGATTTTTATTTATAGTTAATAGGTGAAACCAGAAACTGAATGAGATAACTAACAAAGTTTAAACAAGTTCATTGGTGAAATCAGAAATTTTATAGGTGAACAATTAAGTGAATGAGATAATCAAAGACTGTGGTAATTAAATAAGGGAAAATTACAATAAAACCCAACAGACTTTTGTATTTGGAATGATTAAGTCCTTAGACCTTTTTTTGTAACAAATAAACTATTGGACATTTTAAAACATGTTAAACAAAACCTTGGACTTTCAAAACCTGTTACATACACTCTTATGACCTATAAAACTGGTTAATGGGGTAAAATAATGGAAAAGGTCCGAAAAAACCCAACGGATTTCGTATTTGAATGATTAATTCCCTAGACATTTTTGAATGATTAAGTACCTAGACATTTTTGAATGAAAAAATACTTCATATTTATGAAACGAAACAAATATAACATTCATGTTTCTTTTTCCAAAACATAGAAAGGTTGATTCCAACGTGTATAACCTATATACAAAAATTGGGCCATAACTTACTAAAATTTGAACCAAAATATATATCAAAAGTTGATGCAAAAATACCAATAATTTTATTACCCACCAATACCAAAACAGATTACAAAGACAAAAGCAAAGGCACAATTACAAACCAAAGACCCAAGAAGGCAGAATGCATTCCACCAATACAAAAACAACCAACAGTTAGTGAGGTTTGTGAGGAACAAATACACCCTAAAACAGACCAAATTTTTGCATAGAACCAAAAATTATCAAGCCACCACCCCCGGACCACACCCGTAGTCGTAACCGTTACGTAACATTTTTAACCACAACCATCTTGACCAAAATTTACATAATCATCCTCAAAACAGTACTGTCCTTTTCGATGCTTCTCGGCCACACTACAGATCTGAAGTTCTGATCATTTTTACCGCGAAGCAAGGAGTAATGCAACGTCAAAAAACACTGCATCAATCGGCAGCTTAATTCAGACAGCCAGCTTAGTGCAACAATTATTTTGATCCTTCACAATCCTGTCATCGAATTAGAAACAGACAGCTTAATGCATACAGTCAGTTTAATGCAGCTGATGTTTCGAACCTTCACAGGCCTCGAACTAGAACCAAACAACTTAATTTCGACAGACAGCTTAATGCAGCAATTATTTTCGATCCTTCGCAGTCCCCGATCAGTCTGTTGACAAAAAAGCATAGGGTATATTCAAGAAAACAAACATAGCAATACCGATGACAAACCATATCAGTTTCATTCGTATATTCAAGAAAACATGGCGTATATTCATGAAAACAAATGTTAAGCTATCTACATATCTCAAACACATAAACAAAATGAGAAATCAAAATGAGATAAATCAAAATGTGGAATCAAACTCACTTGTAGGAACTTACTACATACTTGATATATGACTAATCAAAAAGAGAAATCAAACTTGCTACGCTGTTGAACCTTAGAAAATCAAATTGAACCATATCTGAAAAACAAATTGAACCTCTGTTGAACCTTAGAAAGTCGACCCCACCTGCGAAATCGATTTACACGTTACAAAAATTGAACCAAACTTATTGACTCTTAGAAAAATTGAGTCAAGAACTTAAAAATTGAACCAACCTACTTGTTAAAATCGAACAGAAAATGTATCAAGTATGTAGCAGGTATGTGATAAACGAGCAGAGAGCAAAACCGAGCAAAGAACAAAATTGAACCGAGAATCGAACTGATAGAAAACTCGAATCGAGAGCAATCAAACAGAGAGCAAAATCGAACAGAGAGCAATCGAACAGAGAGAAAAATCGAACCGAGAGCAAAATTGAACAGCAAAATCAACACACAACCGATGACGCCGCTGGTCGATGGCCATGGGAAGTGCTGGAGTGCGTGCGGTGGTGTAGGGCGACGATGTGAGCGTGGGTTTTCCTGGTGAGAGCGACGATAGTTGTTTTGTTTAAGGGTTTTTTTAATTTTTTAATTTTTTAATTTTATGTTTACATGTATAGCAGGTTACATGTTAAAAATTTTAGCTATAAGAATTAATCTAATAGGTTTTAAAATGTCTAAGGATTTATTTGACAAGTTTAAGAATGTCTAATGGTTTATTTGTTCTAAAAAAAATGTCCAAGGGGTTTTATTGTAATTCTCCCGTTAAATAGTGTAATAATTAAGTGAAAAAGATATTTAAGAAATGTGATATCAATATTTAAAAAGAGGAAAATGTCCGTTTAACAAAATTAACACAATTAATTGAGTTAACAACTGAAGGGCCTCTATATATAGAGAGGAAGGTTCAAATGAGAATTGTTGATTTCTAGAGAAACAAAAGAACAATTGTGGACCACATATGATGTGGGTCCCACATAATATTAAGTCATTTATGATTTAATATGATTTAATATTACGTGGGACCCAGATCATATGTGGTCCACAAATTGTTCCTTTGTTCCTTTAAAGAGGGGTGGTTCTCGTATGATCCCTCCCCTATATATATATATATATATACATATATATAGAGAGGCCCCTTCAAGTGTTAACCCAATAATTTGTGTTAACCGTGTTGACCCATCGTTCACTAGTGAACACCATGCTCGTTCACTGGTGAAACACCATTCATCAGTGAACGAATGGTTCCATACATGCATGCTCGTTCACTGGTGAACATCATTCGTCAATATACGAGCATCGTGTTCACTAGTAAACGAGCATGGTGTTCACCAGTGAACGATGGGTTAACACGGTTAACACAAATAATTGAGTTAACACTTGAAGGAGCCTATATATATATATATATATATATATATGGGTTGGGTTCACGTGAGACAAGCCTGTTTCCGTGAGACAACCTTTTTACACTTGAAACTTCACAGCAAAAACATTGTGAAGGTAAAAAAAATCTGATGGGTTCACATGAGACCAGCCTGTTTCCGTGAGACCCGTCGGAGACCCATGAAACCACCTTTTTGCTCTTGAAACTTCACAGCAAAAACATTGTGAAGGTAAAAAAAAATCCGAACCTTCACAGTAAAATTACTATGAAGGTTACCTTCACAGCAAAAACACTATATAGGTTACCTTCATAGCAAAAACACTATAAAGATTCATATTATTTTTACCTTCATAGTGTTTTTGCTGTGAAGTTTTGTTGATCCCAAATAAATAAGCACAATGACAGTAAAACGTTAATAGTAAAGGTAATATGACAAAAACGATATTAAAGAACTTACGTAGTCATATATCTCTTGAATGTAATCGATTACAATGTAAACACAATTTCGGCTCTATCTCTAATATGAATCAACTAGAATGAAAGTAAACCCTAGACTCCTATTTATATTGCTAGGCCTATGTTAATTAAGGAAACAAAGAGTTTAAGGAATTATAAACTTCCTTTTACAATCAAGTATACCTTTTCCTTATTTTGTCACAATTAAATAATAGACCTAACAATCTCCCCCTTTTTGGCAAAATGAGTCTTCACCTTTTCAGCTCGAACATGCCTTCAAATCTTCGGAGGGTTTGTCGATAGAGAATTCTTTCATCGATTATCTTGATAGCTTCTATGAGAGAGTTCCTTCGGTCGTTGCACATCCTTCTCGTACTCTTCCTATCCGTAGCCAATTCTGACGCAAGTCTATTTCGGATTCCCCACAATGTACCATCAGAATATGTAGCCACTTCATGAAATCTGAGAAACCGCTTTTCTCGCGATGCATGCATCCAAACAACTCCATGAACAGTATAAGTGATGATGGTAGTAACTAGAGTGCTGCTAGGTACAGGTAAAGATTGATCAGGCTTAGGAATATGTATCTTCTTTTGCTCGCTTTCTATCCCACGTTGAAGATCATGCAGATAGCTATACCGTAGCTCTTTTTGAACATGCCTTACCACTTCCCTTAGTGCCCTTTGCTCATGTTCGTTTCGGTTTCGCTTGTCTCTCAATTCGTTGTAGATGGTTTCAATGTACATTATATCAAGGTTTGCAAAATCGGCTTCAGAGAAGGAATACGCTTTACCGTCTTCTCTTTGGACTTTGAAAACTGGGTATTCGACTTGGTAGATCCTGTCTGTGTCAATCTTCAGAATCCCAATAATCCTGTGTCTCGAGACCACTTCAGCTGGAGGTAAAGCTCTCATCTTCAGGATATGGAGATACTCTCTAACCTGAGCAGGATCCATTTCCATCATGAGATGAATGTGTGCCAAATCATCTGGTTTCACTTCTTTTCGAAAGGTCTTTTCCATTGTTTCCTCAAGATATGGCACACGAAGTTGCTGATTTACCCACTTCGACTTGCTTTCAGTGAGCATCCTTTGCCACCGAATTTGATGAGGCAAAAGTCTTGGTTCGTCTTGATCCCTTAAAGCATAATTTCTTGCCGTATGCTTTACGTTTACGTAGTCTTGTTCTTGAAGTACTGGTTCATACGGATCTCTGAACCAGTTTCTTACTGAAGTTCGCAGACCTTGATCGTCGACTCTTTCTTCATTTTGATCTGTTTCGGCTGTTTAGGCAGGTTCAGCTGTACTCTCGAATTCGATATCCGCAGGCTTTTCAACCGTTGGTGTATCGTCCTCCTGAGTTGTTGGAGCACGTTGTCGATGTTGGCTGGTTTGAGTAGGTGGTCTTGAAGATGATGCAGCAGCAGTTCTAGGTCGTGATCATCCAGTCCGGCGTGTCTCCCCCTCAGGACGAGTTGGAGCGGAGCCCGGGTCGTCCTGGTGAGGTCTGGAAGCAGGCACAAAAACGGCCGGACGGCAGGACTCTTGTATTTCGGTGCGTAGAGCAGTAATAGCACCCAAGATGTCATCTATTTGGCGCTGTTGGGCGGTCTTCAAATTGGTGAGCTCTTGGTCGATGTGATCGCGGAAGACATTAAACTCATGACGAGTGACGGTGGGGATCTGAAGATTTCGGCGAAGAAGACCCTCAAGCGAATCCTCTGGTTGGCCGGTTGCATTGGATTCGGCGAGCAGGTTAGCATACAGCATTGACATGAGTTCATCGGTGTTGTACTCATACCGATGTGGTGAATGGGGTCGATCTTCGCGGGGCGAAGGTGGCGCAGGAGAGCGGCTAGTGCTTGGACGGCTTGAGCTTGGATGCGAAGGGCCGGCTTGATGGGGAGTCGGATCTTTAAGGTGCGCAGCTTCATAGATTTGACGTACGAAGGCTTCCCTCTCGGCTGTCATTAGAGCAACATGATCAGCAAGGGTGTCTCTTGCCTTTTGTAAGTGGGCGGCAATGATCGCTTCGCCTTCCGGGGGTATATCAAACGGTTGAGATGTGGTTGCGGTATGGGTAACATCGGGATCACTTAGATTGCCCATTGACATAACAATTGAAGCAATTGTATGACCTACGTTCAGCGTTGGCATAGATGTAGCGCTGGTAGGATTTCCTCCCAATCCTCGTGGAATGTCCGGAATGGACATCACTATGGGAGTTCCGACTGGGCCACGGAAGCTCGCAGTGTGTATTGACTCGTGTTCCCTAGCGGGCTCTAGACTCGATGTGCATACAACTGAAGTCGAAGCAGGTGAGCTACTACCTCTTGTTTCAATAGCTATGCCTCCCGAGTGCAGGGGAACTAGATAAGGTGCTAGACTCACAAGTATGTTTGAAACTGTTGGCTGTTGGGAGCCTTCAGAGTGGCTAGGGGGGCGTGCATTTGCGCTGCTAGGTCCACAGTGTCTTGTCCACTAGTCATACCCAACGAATGAGTAGGGCTAGTTGACTCGGTTACCTGGATGGGGGAATCTGGTCTCTCGCTTACTATAGTTTTTCTCTTCCCATCACTCATGGTCACACTTTCCTTTTCAACTAATACTCCCTCCTCTTTCCTTATTTCTCCAGTAAATGGCTCAGTGAATATGTCGGACATTGAGGTAGATACATTATCGGTTTCAATGTCAAAGGGGTCATTTGGCTCATCAGGTTCTTTAGTTGTTGCAGCTTGGTGGTCATCGGTGTCCGATGCAGAGTCGGATAGGGTGGTTAAGTGCCAATGCGACGTAGAGCTTGTTCTTCAATGGCAGCAGTTCTCGGTCGGCGGGAAAGGGGTTGAGTATCAGATTCATCTTCATCGGATGATGAGGGTCGTGGTCATGGACGAACACGGCTACGACTAACGAGCATTTTGATGCGCGGGGTAGATCTGGAAGTAGAAGCAGCTCGTGGGTTGGTGGGTGGTGGTATTGGGATTGATGAAGCAGCAGATGTTGGGATTAGCTGATCAGGTGCACCGCCCTCGTCGTTTCCCCTCACTATACGCTCATCACCCATGATCCTGAACCTGCTCATCTATTCTAGAACCCTCTTCCTGCACAGGATGTTCCTCATGGATTGGCTGTTGGGCAGGCACAACCGGAGGTGGTTGAGCCATTAAGCCGTGTCTCTCCCTATAAGCAATCACACTCGGTGCAGTCTGATCAGCATAGGCTAGAAGAGCTTCAGGGATTGGCATGATGAAGTTAAACTGGTTGTCATTGAGCCAGAGAAAGTTCAGGGAGTTGGTCGGTCCTAATGGTGATCCGCTGCGTCTAGGGATGGCTGGTTTGGAAGACATCATGGCGTGAATGAATAATTGACGAAACCGTTGGAAAGGTATGAAGGAACGATCGCGATAGTTGGACTTGTCTTCCACTAGCTCCACAAAATCCGTCCAGATGAGCATCGCGTAGTCATAATGATGGTTGAAAGCAATGCCGTGAAATATTTGAAGAACCGCAGGGCTGGCCTTGTCCATGCCAGTGTGCTTGCTAGTCAGACATCGATTGACGATGGTGAATAGCGTAAACCAGATCTGAGGCAGGTACATCCGTTTAAACTGGCCGGGGCTTGTGAAAGGTTCAGAGGATTCGTACCCAAGGGCTAGGATGTCGGCAACCAGCTGTTGGTCGGTTGGAAAGGCGTCGTACGGGTGTTCGGCTGTGGCAACTGGCAGGCGGAGGATGCGTCGAATCCTAGATGGAGTTAAGCGGGTGACAAAGTCATCAATTTGAGCAGTAAAATGGTGTCACCTTCGTCCGGATGGTACGTCAACGTGTACCAGAATTGCTGGAGATAAAAAGGGGTATCCGCTGGTCCAGTGCAAAGGCATAACGAAGCGGATGTCATTGAAGGATGTCGATGATGACTTGGTGTTCGATTGTGATGCCAAAATCTAGACGGTGGTTGTTTGGTTTGATTTTTCGAAGATGTGCTCTAGGCATCAAGAGGTCATCCCGGTTAGCTGCGTTGATGCTGGGATCTGTGGAGTGTTTGGAAGGCATCGGGTGTTCATCATCAGAAAGGTTTGGATCCTTCATGGCTGCCATTTGTACTGAAATAAGACAGTTTGTCGAACAGATGAACAGTTAGTTTGTGAAGTGATAGTGAAGACATGAAAAAAAAGCCAAGTCTTTTTGTTGAGTCCCATTGGGCCGATAACAATTGTTATCGAGTGCAATGGGATCGAGAATCATAAGCTTGTCGAGTGAGCTGGGTCGACAACAAGACTTGTTAAAAAATTTGAAAGAACAAACCTGTGTATCTGAAAGGTGGATGAGGAGTCATCGGGAATCGAGAAACACAGGTTATCGATCCTTTGAGACTCGATGAAAATTCTTAAAACATGTTATCGATGCAAATTGACTCGATAAAAGCACTTGAACAGTTGAATGACATGTTATCGAGCCTTAAGTACTCGATTAAAAAAAACTTGGAAGATGTAAGAGCATGTTATCGAGTCTTATAGGCTCGATGAAAACACTCAGTAATTTTCATTGATCCTTTGATAATCGATAACAAATGTTATCGAGTTCCAAGGGTTCGATAAAAATACTTAGTGGTTTTCATCGATCCTATTTGAGTCGATAACAAATGTTGTTGAGTCCTAAGGCATTCGATGAAAACACTTAGTGATTTTCATCGATCAAGAGGGTATCGACAAAAATTGTTATCGAGTCAGAAGGGTTCGATAAAAACCATTAGTGAGGACGAAGGTGTTTTCTTGGCAGTCCAACATGGGTCGATAAAAACACAAGATTTCACAGTGGGACTCGATAAAAAAGCATAAGTTTGCAGTGGTTATCCTAAGTGCTCAGATACATAAAAAGGCCTAAAACGAAGGCAAAATCTTATGTCTAGGTGCGATTAGTGATAGGGAACAAATTTACCAAAGCACTTAGGTCTAAAACACAGAAATCAACAACTCAATCGGCTGTCTAATAGACTAACTCGGAAAAACCACATAAACAGGGGAAAAAAATTCGAACAGTCAGACCACATAAATCAAATCATGCAGTGGATTTAAGAACAATGAGCAAGAATTAAAGATGATAAGGGGAGAATTACAAACCTGGTGGTGTTTTCGGATCTGAAAAACTCGAAGATTTGAGGTTTTGATCTTTGAAGGCCAAGAACTTGAAGGGTTTTTCAGAGAGAAAGAGGGAAATTCAAAAACTTGTGAGAGAAGTCTCTTTTACAGAGGGGCCCGATTTCTTAAATAGTGGTCATCGAGTGATGACACGTGGCAGAGAGGGATTGGGCCGAGAAAAAATTTCTTCAAATCGAGAAGTCAAGTTGGGGGTTATCGATCCAAGTGAGGTCGACAACCTCGTGTTTATCGAGCCCTTAGGGGCCGAGAACCTCACAAGGCTCCCCCTTAATGTGTGCATACAGTGGTGTGCTCCCCCTAGGAATGTGAATGGAAAGAAATGCGTACCTTGTTGCTCCCCCTCGGAAGGTGAACCATGGTGATACACACAGCGAGGTAGATAGATAAAGAAAAATTGAAAATACGGAAGTGTAAGATAAAGGTCAAAATCCAAAAAATGAGATCCCAAGTGTGATGTAGATTGACTTGTAGAATGAATGTGCACTAACACGTTTTGAGGATTTTGAGACAGACTGATTTGTGAGAATCAGGTTTTAAGATTGAGCATTCCCAACTTGGATACTAGGAACTGGAATCGTTTCTCATCCAGTGCCTTGGTAAACAGGTCGGCAAGCTGAAGTTCCGTACTGACAAAGTATAGTTCTATGGTACCTCTTTCGACGTGATCTTTAATGAAGTGATACCGAACGTCGATGTGCTTTGTCGTCGTGTGTTGAACTGGGTTGCTTGAAATGGCTATGGCGCTTTTGCAATCACAGTATATGGGTATCTTGTTGAACCAGAAGCCATAGTCTTTGAGCTGAGTGCGCATCCATAGTACTTGAGAACAGCAGCTTGCGGCAGCGATGTATTCAGCCTCCGCGGTAGACGTGGAGACGCAAGCTTGCTTCTTGGTGGACCAGTTGACCAATTTGTCTCCGAGGAATTGAATGTGGCCCGAAGTGCTTTTGAGATCGAGCATGCATCCGGCGTGATCCGAACCTGAAAAGGCAGTTAGCTCGAAACCCGTATCCTTGGGATACCATAGGCCAAGATTAGGTGTACCTTTTAAATATCGGAAAATCCGTTTGATAGCACTAAGATGAGATTCCTTGGGAGATACTTGATATCTCGCGCATAGACAGGTGGCAAACATTATGTCCGGACGACTAACAGTAAGATACATGAGAGAACCAACCATGCCCCGGTAATTTTTTAGAATCCACATCTTTTCCCGAAGGATCAGCGTGTAGTTTTGAACCCGGGGAAATGGGTGTACCAATCGGAGAACATGACGTCATGTTGTATTTACACAACATATCCGAGATGTATTTTGATTGGTTGATGAATATTCCCGTAGAAAATTGTTTTATTTGAAGACCAAGGAAAAAGTTCATCATTCCCATCATGTGCATGTTAAATTTTGCAATCATGGGTTCGAAGAACTCTTTGCATTGCTGTGGGTTAGTCGAACCGAAGATGATGTCGTCCACGTAGACTTGTATGAGCATAATGTCACCTTTGTCCTTTTTAATGAAAAGAGTTGGATCGATCTTACCTTTGAAGTATCCGTTCTTCACTAAATAGGTAGACAAACTATCGTACCATGCGCGGGGGGCTTGTTTCAATCCATACAGAGCCTTGTCCAGAATGTAGACATGAGTCGGTTTGGAGGAGTCGACAAACCCGTCGGCCTGAGAAACATAGACTTCTTCACGCAGAACACCGTTTAAGAAGGCCGTCTTGACGTCCATTTGGAAAACCACAAAGTTCTTGTGTGCCGCGTAAGCCAAGAACATCCGGATTGCTTCAATGCGGGCGACGGGTGCAAATGTTTCGTCGTAGTCAATACCTTCTTGTTGGCGGTATCCTTTTGCGACAAGTCTAGCTTTGTTGCGTATAACAACTCCATCTTCATCTTGTTTGTTCTTGGATATCCATTTCCTGCCGATAATGGTTTTGTTTCGAGGAAGGGGAACAAGTCGCCAAACTTTCAAGCTTTCAAATTGTTTGAGTTCCTCTTGCATTGCCACAATCCAATCAGGATCATTCATTGCCTCGTGAATGGATGTGGGTTCAATCTTGCTTATGAACGAAGAGAACATACAATCGTTGGCCGAGGTGGCTCGTGTAGTGATAGGTCTGGTTGGGTCGCCAATTATCTGATCAACTGGATGAGAACGGGTCCATTGGGTTGTATGAGGAAGCGGTTGAAATGCATTTGGATCCGGGGTTTCATCTTCATATGAGCCTAGCGGGAGATCTTGTAGCACTTGTGACATCCTTAGGGGCCGAAGTTGATGGTGGGGGAGAGAATGTCGGTTCCGCAGGATTTGATTGAACAGCCGATTGAGGTTCAGGTGGAACGAGAGGAGCATCCGTTGAGACGGTTTGATTTGGAGGAGCAGTTGACGATGTGCTCAGAGATGCAGCAGTTGAGACGGTTTCCGTTGTAATTGGCGGTCCGGAAAGATTCGTGGTCTCGGCAATCTCCATGGTAGGCTGGGGTATCTGGAGGGAAGTATCAGTGGATGGTCCAAAGTAATCCGAGTAGAAGTACTCGAATAAGTCATCCAGATTTGACATAGTGGATTGGACGTTGAGGGCTCAGTGGGGTTTGGAGCAGGTTCCGAACGAATGTGATCGGAAGCTAATATGACGGTTAGTGCGGGTCTAGAACTGTCGTGCTCAGGAGCCATTTCGACGTTTGGATCGAATTGAACATTAACGCTTTCAGTGACGCAACATGCGTGTTTTATGTAGACCCGATAGGATGACGCATTTGGTGAGTATCCGAGAAAGTAGGCTTCATCGGCTTTCGGCTTGAGTTTCCCACGATCTTCTTTTTCATTGAGTACGAAGCAACGAGTGCCAAACGTTCGAATATGCTCGATGGAAGGAACGCGATCGTAGACCAAGTGATAAGGTGTCTTGTTGAAGCGTTTGTTGATGATAGAGCGTTTTTGAGTGTAGCATGCATTGTTGATAGCTTCGGCCCAAAGGTGGAGAGGAATCTTGGAGTAAGTAAGCATAGTGCGAGCTGCTTCAACTAGAGTTCGATTTCGGCGTTCAACAACACCGTTTTGTTGCTGAGTGCGAGCCGCAGAGAACGTGTGGGTTATACCAACCGATTCGAGATAACCGTCAAGGAAACGGTTTTTGAATTCCGTTCCATTATCGGTGCGGATGGTCTGGGCAGTAAGTTCTAGTTTAACTTGGATGGCTTTGAGAAACATGATGATGGTGTCGGGAATTTCATCATTTGATCAAAGAAACTTTACCCATGTGAAACGAGAGAAATCGTCCACCATCACTAGAACATATTTCTTACCATGTATGCTTTGAGTCCGCATCGGGCCGCACAAGTCCATATGAATGAGTTGAAGAGGTCGAGTTGTGCTGTGAACTAACTTGGGTTTGTGAAAGACCTTCTTCATCTTTCCCATCTCGCATGCGTCGCAGAGATTCGATTTGTCGAATTTAACAGCTGGAAGACCAGTTACTAGCCCTTGAATGGAAAGACGATTGATGTTCTTGAAGTTTAAGTGAGATAAACGTTGATGCCATAACCATGTCTTCGGACTAGAAACATTTGAAAGTAGACAAACACTTGAGGGTGCGTTTACTTGGGAAAGATCAATCGTGTAGAGATTTGACTTGCGCGTGCCGGTTAGTAGTTCCTTGCCATCAAATGTGCGAACACAGCATCGTTCGGGTCTAAAATTTACTTCGAGTTGCTTGTCACAGAATTTGTCAATGCTCAACAGGTTGTGACTCAAGCCTTGAACATAAGAAACGTCGGAAATGGTGATGTTGTTTTGAATGATATCACCATATCCTTTAATCGGTGCCAAGTGATTGTTGCCAAATTTGACGAATCCTCCCTTCTTTTCAGTGTAATTGGCAAGCAGCTCCTTTTGTCCGGTCATGTGTTTGGAGCATCCGGAATCTAAGTACCACACATGACCGATCTGCACAAAATCAGGCAAATTTAGGTACCCATTTGTAACTGGGTCCATCATCGTTAGTTGACATAGCACCCTTGGGTACCCACTTGTAGTGAGACTTATAGGTTTTAGTCATTTGATTTCTCGGACCCCATTTAGAAACAGGTGATGAAGGAAAAAATTTGCGATTAACAGAATTATGCATGTCAGGAAAATAATCATAACCATAATCAATTGGAGGTTTACGTAAAAAATTATCCACACCGCAATTAGAACAACAAATTTTATTACGAGAATATTTAATTAAGTGTCTAAATGAATGAATTTGATAAGGAAATCTAAAACGAGAATTGTTTCTTTTAACATTTGAACGGAAAAATTTGTCTTCTTCGCGGGGTGTTGACTTTGTTGAACGCGTGCCCTTTTTGACCCAAACTTGTTTGTTTTCTAAAGTATGAACCGCTGAAACATTGAAAGGAACACGGTTAGTATGATTTTGGAAGACATGATTGGTTTTCGTTTGTTTAGGAGTGGTTTGATTTTGACTCGTGGAACACTCCGTTGGTTCCGTAGGTAATGAAACTGATTCCATTGGTTGTTTGCCTTTGTATAAAAACTTCGTGTGATTTGGAAGTACAGGATTGAAGTCAAATTCATCACACATGTCATTCAAATACTCGTCCGATTCAAGTGAAGATTGGTTAGAAAGGGCATCTAATTCAGCATTTATTTGTTTTGGAGGATTGGAATTTGGGAACATTTTAAACAATTCTTCGCAAGTATCTAATAATTGCTAACGAAGGCTTTACAAGTTGAAATGTTTGAAATAGTATCATTTTAATGAGTTTTGTTCAATTGTAAAGTCTCGTTCTTAAGTTGTTGTATTTTAGATAAAAATGATTAATTTTCCTTTTCCGCCAAAGAACGTTCAGTTTCCAACACTCGTTCGAGTTGAATAATTTTCTTTTCTAAAAATAGAGTCGGAATGTATGGTTTACATTCAGGAATCTTGTTTTGAAATTCTTCGGCAGAATATGATGGAAAGTAGTTGTTTGGAAGAAAGGTATTCCTCTTCTACTATTTGAGGATAGCAGAAAGGTATTTGAAAATAGTTTTTTTTTTGTCTTTTCCAATCTTCTCTTTCCTCAACACTAGAGTCCGACTTCATAAATTGAATTTGGTAATCCGGACCAAGGTTCAGATATTCGAATTTATAAATCGTCGGAGTATTATAGATTATCTTTGCTAAGTGTTACGGGTTTTCAAAACCTAACCCGGCTTTAGAGCTTAAATCTTTCGGTGCATTTAAGTGAATAGTGTGTTCAGTTTGACCAAGCTTGTAAAGTTTTAATTCTAAATTTTTTAGTTTTTCTAATAGATCTTGTCTTTGAAAACTGACAAAGTCAAACTTTGATGAAAATTCGGCAATCTCATTTCTAGATGTGTGAAGTTGAAGCGTGAGATCAGATATTTGTTGTCTAAAAAGATCATTTTCTTCTTTTAAAACCATTTTCTCCGTTTTGAGATTGTGCGCTATACTTTGAGAATTGACAAGGTTGGTTTGCATAAGAAGCAATTGATTATGATTATTTTCTAAGCGTGCTTCTAAGTTGGAAACCAAGAGTTTCTCGGTTTTCAATTTAGTTTGTAATTCTTTTAATTGATACATTAAATCATGCATTTGAGATACAAAAGAGTCATAGTCAGCAGGGCTTACCTCGGGTGTGTAGTCGGAAGCGTGAGAAGGAGTATCATCAGAGTAAGCCATCAAACTGAAATGTGCTTGAGTATCCCTTTCCATGTCGTCTTCATCATCTTGATTAAGCCATTGTTCATCTTCAGCTAGAAGAACTTTACCGGCTTCTTTTTGTTTAGACAACATCAGTTTGTAAGTGAAGTAGTTGGAGTCCTTCACTATTGGCTTCTTCCATTCCCTTGCATAGTGACCAGATTTGCCACAGTTGTAGCACAGGTTTCTCTCACCCTTGAACTTGTCTTCTGGCTTGGGTGTCGAGCGTGGTTCTTCTCTTCTTGGCTTTGGTTCAAACAGGGCCTTTCGCTCATGATTAATAGATCCCGAGGCATACCTTTGTTGGTTGGGAGTCGAGCGACGTGAGAACTTTTGTTGAAAAGATCTCGTAAGGAAGGCTAGTTGTTGTTGAAGTTTGGCAATTTCGGGATCATAGTCAAAATCTTCGTCTTCCAGTTCGGGAAACATCTCTTGAGGAGTGGAAGAGGAATCTTTTGCCATCAAGGCGATTGGATCCGGTTTCTTCTTTGTATTTAACCCTATTAGTTCAAGAACCTCCTCTTCGTCTTGATGGAGGGTTTCAAAGACTTCATGAAGATCAAGAACATCAAGATATTTGCTGTGTTTGATTTGATTAGCAAACCGGCGCCATTCCGGTTGAAGATTGCTAACAAATTTAACGTTATTTTTGATCTTGGTTTTACGAATTTCGTTCTTGCTTAGTTCGTTTACTAATTGAACAAAACGGGTATACGTGTTCGTAAGACTTTCTCCATCGTTTGCCTTGAATTCTCCATCGTTTGCCTTGAATGCAGTTGGTGATTTTGAGTTGTGTGTCGATCTTCATTCCAAGCATGAACTTTTCTATGACCTCCCACATTTCTTTAGCCGTCTTCTTGTAGCTATCAATGCTCATCTAAATTTCATTTGGGAGGCTCATAAGTAGATAAGAACGGGCAAGTTGGTCACCTTTCATTATCTTCTTCTCGTTTGCATCTCATGTACTTTTGAGTTTAACTTCCCTTCGTGCGGGCGTAGGAGGAGTATTGTTTGGCATAGCCGGAAAATCCTGATAAATAGTTGGAGGAGGACCTTCCTTGATTGAACGCATGATCTCATCGGCATAGTCATTGTGTTCAATGAAGTCAAGGAATCTATCCTTCCATTGAGAATATTCGCCCGGGAAGAGAATCGGAGGTTTGGTGTCTGATCCAATTGCCATTGCTTCACGTGTTGTCATTGTACTTTACTAGTTGACCTCGGTCAGCGAGTTTTTAAAAATTTCTGAGTAGTCTCGTGAAACAGTAGGTTTTTATCGATTGACAAAGGATCGATAATAAAATTATCGATATGGGTCTGAAAGATAAGGAAACTCGATAAAAAATGTCGTCGAATGAAATTGGCTCGATATAAATTGTTATTGAGTGAATGAGGCTCGATAATAAATTATTGTCAAATGAAATTGGATCGAAAATAACTTTATATAACTCGATCAGAAAAAGATTTCGATTAAATTTTTTTATCGAATACTGACCACTCGATCAAACTTCTTCTCGATTCAATAGGACTCGACTAAAAATCTGTCACACCCCGCTAAAGCGGAAACACAGGGAGTGATAGTTCAAGATTTCATAGCAATAGAGCGATAACAACACCAATTGTCCAATCAAATACATAACACATAAAACTGAACATTACATCATACTAGTTCAAGTTTTAAGAAAAATAAAAAATAAAAAAAATAAGATGTTCTACAAAACGATTTCAAATTTAAACGTGGTTGATGTTGATGCGCCCCAAACACAAGCATTTTTTGTTACCCTTTCTTACCCCTGAAAAGTATGAATAAAACAAGGTCAACTACAAAGAGTTGGTGAGTTCACAGGTTTTAAATATTTTAAACATCTTTTGCATAAATGAATATTGAGTAAAATACTTTTATGGCACTTAAATAATCTTTACATCATAAAACGTTCAAGGCATTTTTGTATCCTAATTATAAGTAATGAGCCACCACTAAACCTTCGACCACAAAAATAATTTTAGTTCTACCTCAGCGGTGGACCTAAAGTCCACATGTGTATAACCTTTTTTTTAGTTCTACCTCAGCGGTGGACCTAAAGTCCACATGTGTAGAACCGTCTTTTTAATTCTACCTCAGCGGTGGACCTAAATTCCACATGTGTAGAACCTTCTTTTTAATTCTACCTCAGCGGTGGACCTAAAGTCCACATGTGTAGAACCTTCCCTTTTAAGTATAGTGCACCCCTACCTGTAGTTTCCCGGTGGGATTGCTATCCACGCCCTACTTTTCGGTTTTTAGGTGGGATTGTCCGTCCAATAGCGCTATCCACATATACCCTCGGCTCCTCACTTGAGTTAATAGTAGTGTACAAACTTTTATGGAAAATTTTACTCAATATAATCTATTAGTGTACATGCCTTAGTGCCCAAAACAATAATTATATAATGTTTCACATTGGGTAATGCAAATAGCTCAAATATTTCATTTAATCATGCTTCACCCCAAAACATGTAAAATACTTTAAAAATGGGGATGTGAATACTCACCTTTGCAAGCTCCGCTACTCAAAAGCACGATCCGATCCCCACCCAAAGGCCTAACGATTCCCTAACAAAGAGAAATGCTCAAAACCATCACTTATGGGTCTAAAACTACTTATGGAGGTGAATACGTCTTAAGCTTATAAATGTCCACATACATCCAACTTGATTGTCTATAGTCCAATTATACATAATGCACATATGCTCGTTAATATAGTAATTTATACCGTAAGTTGTGTTATAAACCATCAAATGATCAATAATTGTTAAAATCAAGAAATTCCAGAATTTCACTTCTGGACAGAAACTTTTAGTACTCAAAATGATCAAAATGTAGAGGCTTCCATTATGACATAGCTTCCCATATTTTTATATGTGATATAGTACTGGGTTATGGTGATTGTGACCAAATTTGATGCATTTTGGACATGTAAAAATGATTCAAATAATTTTATGCAATGCAAAGGGTCACAACTGGCATGGCAGATTACACCATGTTAGTAAATCACTCATTTGAGGAGTTTTACTCAGTGTTTTCTAGTATTTCTAGCCGGATTGGAATCATAACTCATAAAGGAAACTTTTGAGATAAGAATCACTGATTTTGAAGAAGTTATGAAGGAGATATGGCACTACGAAGTTGCATGCACAATTCTGTCATTAGCTGACAGATTGCACGTTTAACTTTAATAAATTGGTAAATGCCTCAAAACTTCATATTTTTAAATGAAACTGGATTCATATGAATACTAGCTCATAAAAGAAAGTTTTAGAAGAATAATCATGCATTAAAGACAAATAACAAAGGAGGTACTAACACACCAAATAGAGTTTAGTTGCTGGTCGTTTCACAGATTGCACACCTAAAGTATTTTAAGTGTTTGGAGGGTTAAAACTCCATATTTTTAAGTGATTCCACTTGAAAACTGAATATAACTCATAAAACTAACTCTCTAAAGAAAAATCATCCTTTTTCATTGAGTTTTGAAAGAGATAAGGCCATTTGAACATGCATGCACAAATCTGTCATTGATTGACAGTTTGCACACTTATTTTGTTTCAATTAGTTGAAACCTCAAATCGCCATATTTTTGAATGAAATCAGTGGCATTTGAAAGGTAACTCATTAAATTAACTTCCAGAAGAAAAATCAAGTGATTTGGAAGAATATTCAAAGAGTTATAGTTGTTCAAAGTAGGGTTTACCTACTGTTGAACTTCCAGATGCACATGCATCTTGTTATGAGCATTTGGGGGGTCAAAACTCAATGTTTTTGAGTGATACCACTTGGATTAAAACCCCAACTCACTAAATAAACTTGTAGAAAGAAGATTCATGATATTTAAACATATTATTTGCAAGAAGTGGACGATTTATTCACATGCATAAAATCTGTTAGCACCAAAAATCACCATTGTAGTTTAAAAACACATAAAATCATGATTTTTACCCATTTTCTTGAGTTTTATTGTTTGGGTCATAGATTACCACCATTATATGAACATTTTTACATGTTTTTGGTGTGTAATCTTTCCATAAACTCAGAAAATTCAAAGGTTAGAAGAATAAGGTTAAAAATGCAAGAAAAGTGGGTTTTTCACCCAAAAATGACAAGAAAAAGGTAAAAGGATGTTTGTGCTTACTTGATTGACGTATGGAGCCTCTACTTCTTGAAAAATCTTGAATTTTTGATGGTGTTTTCCCTTGAAATTGGCTGGAAATAGTGATGGAAGAAGAGGGTTTTTGATTTATGACCTTTGGTTTTAGAGAGAGAGAGAGAGATGAGAGGAAATTTTGAACTTGGAAATGAACAAATGAGGAGAAAAAATGGTTTTTATATGTGGACAAGGGGGGGAAGTGACTGGCCATGGATATGGGCCCCACCTAAGTTCATTAAAAAAAATTACAAATTTATTTCAAGCCCAAAAAAATGTAATTAAAAGTCCATTTTCTCAATTTTTACTTTTTTCCTTCAAAATATTAGCCCAAAAGTGTTTAAATTATATAAAAATAAAAGTTTTATATTTAACATTCTAAAACTATATATATTTTATATAAATTAGGTATAAATTAGAGCAATTGGCATTATATAGGACATTTCGGACAGTTACGGGTCGGAACCGGACTTTCTAAGCAACAACCGGAAACCCTAGAAATTTTTCGGCCAATCTAATATAACTAACTCCTATTTTTATAAGTTAATTATAATAACACTAATAAACTTAATAAAAACTAACTTGGAAGCCCAAATTTGACAGTTGTCACAAAATCAAATACTTTAATTCTGAGTTTTCTGTTATTGAAAAACCAGAAAACAAAAACACAGGGTTCTTGACTAAAAAGAACTAGTCTTTTTATGGACAAGACTGTTTGGGTTTTCGAGTTTCTTATTTGTTCAATTACAAAAAAATATCAAGATTACGAGAGTTTATGATTTTACTAAGGATATCTTTAGTAAGAAAAGCTGCAGGAGTCACAAGTTCCTGAGTTTTCTTATGTAAAGATATTCAAAAGTAAAGAAAAATAAACTAGATAATTTTAACTAAACAGATTTAAATATTTTATGAAGGAGTCGATAAAAATTCAAGATTTAAGCAGTTGAATCGATAAAAATTTAATCAACAGAAGAGAGATTCGAGAAAAATTCAATAAGTCGAGAGAAACTTTAAATCGAGAAAAAACACAGATATACTCAATCAAGAAGAACACACAGAACCTTATATAATGATCGAGAAAAATTCATTGAGCAGATATGAGGTAGTCGACAAAAAAAAATGGTGTTTTATCGGGTAAAGCATGAAACAGTGGGACTCGACAAAAAATCAATGAACAGTAGAAATTGCAAAAATCGAAAAAAATACCTTCTATTTCGTGGTTTGCTCAGAAAATCGTAAAAACTCTTGATCTTAGGCTCTGATACCACTTGTTGATCCCAAATAAACAAGCACAATGACAGTAAAACGTTAATAGTAAAGGTAATATGACAAAAACGATATTAAAGAACTTACGTAGTCATATATCTCTTGAATGTAATCGATTACAATGTAAACACAGTTTCGGCTCTCTCTCTAATATGAATCGACTAGAATGAAAGTAAACCCTAGACTCATATTTATATTGCTAGGCCTATGTTAATTAAGGAAACAAAGAATTTAAGGAATTATAAACTTCCTTTTACAATCAAGCATATCTTTTCCGTATTTTGTCACAATTAAATAATAGACCTAACAAGTTTCAAGTGTAAAAAGGTTGTCTCACGTGTCTCACGGAAACAGGCTGGTCTCAGGCGATCTCAAGTCATATATATATATATATATTTAGAGAGAGAGAGAGAGAGAGAGGAAAGTTCAAATGTGTACCTATCTTTGATTGTGAACATGAGGACAGATCTCAGCCCTTGATCTGAGCCATATTCAAGCTCCTCTTTAAATGTGGCTTGAAGGGTAATTATGGCAAGTTTTATATTTTAAACAGATTCTCCTTTATTCTTTGCTTGTTATCGTTGATATCACTCCCGCTTTTTTCTTCCTTCTCTGTTTATCGTTTTCTTCTCTGTAAATCGAATTCTTCTCTATTAATCGGATTCATTGCTGTGAATAACTTCTCTGTTAATCGAATTTCTAATTCAATGGATTCCGTTTCTTCGTCGCGAGGTTCAATTGAAATTGATCCAGTTGAAAATTCTACTCTCTTTGTTGATCAAACATGTGATTTGTTCTCTTATTGCGATTCGATTACGGATGATGATATTACTGATCGAGAATTTTGTTCTAATGATTCGGTCACAGATTTGGAAAAAACAGAGAATCAAAAATGTTGTTCTAATGTTGAAGATGCGTTAATCTGTAAGTATTTTATTAAACTAGTTTCTAAATCTGTCGAGTATTAGTTTATATTCAGTCTGAATATAAAGCTACAAAAATACACACCACAAAATTCTTTAGTTTGAATATTAGTTTATATTCAGTCTGAATATAAGTTACAAAAATACACACCACATAATTCTTTAGTTTATATTCAGTCTGAATATAAGCTACAAAAATACACACCACACAATGATTTAGCTAATATTCAGTCTGAATATAAAGTAGTTGTTCATATTACACACTAATCTTTATATTCAGTCTGAATATAAGTATGCATATCCCAAATTGTTTTATCTTACATTCAGACTGAATATAAGCTACAAGCATACACTCCACAAAATGCTTTAGCTTATATTCAGATTGAATATAAACATAACTTTTTCATATTAAACATTAATGTTTATATTTTAAAATTGTAGGTTATATTCAGACTGAATACAAGCTACAATTACCCGATAACCAAATTGTAGTTTGTATATTCACTCTGAATATGAGCACTACCACTGTTAGTGTTCATATTTAGACTGAATATAAGCACTAACAATGGTAGTGCTCATATTCAGTCTGAATATACAAAGTATGTTATAAGCAAATTGTATATCATATTCAGACTAAATATGAGCACTACCACTGTTTGTGCTCATATTCAGTCTGAATACAAGCTACAATTGCAAAATTACAAAGTATTAGTTTGTATATTTAGACTGAATATGAACACTAACAGTGTAAACTTATATTCAGACTGAATATATTCATAAACTTTTCATATTAAACATTAATGTTTATATTCAGTCTGAATATAAGTATGCAGACCTCAAATTGTTTTAGTTTATATTCAGACTGAATATAAACTTAACCTTTTCATATTACACATTAATGTTTATATTCAGTCTGAATATAAGCTACAATCATACTCACCACACAATGATTTAGCTTATATTCGGTCTGAATATAAAGTAGTTTTTTATATTCAGTCTGAATATTAGTTAATATTCATTCTGAATATTGTATTTGTTTTAATAATATCCTGTTTTCACTATTTTTTGTAGATGAATTTTATAGTGGAGGTGAAGATCGTCATTCATGTATTAGTATTGATGGTGATGATGGATTGAAATATTGGATTCCTGTTGTAGATGATAATTTGAAACCTGTTGTTGGAACAGTGTTTGGTCCATTGGATGAAGGTATAAAAATGTATGAAAACTATGCTTCTAAGTCAGGATTTGATAAAAGACTAAGTACTGTTAAAAGAGATGCAAATTTGGTAATTACTTTAAAGTATTTAGTATGCAATAGAGAGGGTTTTCCTGATTCTGTGAAATCCAACAGTTTAGATGGATCTGATAAGCAAGTGAGAACTACCAATATGATCAGAACCTGTTGTAAAACAAATGTTAAGTTCAAGATTCCTGGTGTTTCTAATAAGTATTATATTTTATATGATTTTGAAGATAAACACAACCATTGTTTATTTGATGAAGATTCAAGGCATTTGTTGAAGAGTAGTAGGAAGCTAGACTATTCTCAACAAAGGTGGATCATGAAAATGTCGAATGCTAATATTGGTGCTACAGAATCCCACAATATTCTATGTCAGCTTAAGGGGGGTTATGAAATGGTAGGTGGTTCCAAGGTAGAGTATAAGAACTTTCAAAGGGATCGTAATTGTTTTATTGGAGATAGTGACGCAAACTTGTTTGTTAGGAGGATGAATGATAGGAAGATGTATGTTCCAAACTATTCATTCGAGTATAAATGCAACAAAGGGATGTTGAATTATGCTTTTTGGGCTGATGAGACAGCTAAAGTCAATTTTGAGCTGTTTGGTGACATTGTCTCATTTGATGCAACCTTCCGAACAAATAAGTATGTATTTGTTCTATTTTGTTTTATAGTTTTTCATTCATGTTGTTATTAATAGTTTCTATTTATGATATGTTATTTAGGTGTTGATCCAACCTAACCTCCAACACCTTTTTGGTAGAATCCGTCAAATCTTTGATGTCCTTCTGAATCTTTGCAAATTCAGAAGTACAGAGATCTTTGAATTCTGTGAATTCAGAAGATGTGGGTAAGTTGCCAAGATCAACAGATGAACTTGTTTTCAGACCTTCAGAAGAAGGTTGGCCTGTATGAGCCACAAAGGCATCATGAACCACTAATCAAGGGGGAGAATCATATGATTCTCCCCCTTGATTATTGCAACTTGATCAAAGAATCAATCAAATATTAGTGAAATGAGAAATAAATGAAAAGTATTAAAATACAATCAACCTAGTTACAGAAGAGATATACTTCTGAGTTTGAAAAGTAGCAAAAATCTGAATGGTAAACTTCAGAATATACAAAGTAATTCAGAAGAGCAAAGTATTCAGAATTTGATAAAAAAAAAAACTTCAGAATGTAACTTCTAGAGTATAGGTGATGTATAATACTTACATAGACATGTTCATCATGCCCAATTTACTTACCAAGAAGTTAAATCGTTTTTCATCAAGTGTTTTGGTAAATAAATCAGCTAACTGATAATCTGTCTGAACAAAAAACATTTCAATATTACCTTTTTCCACATGATCTTTGATAAAATGATATGTTACATCAATGTGCTTGGTTTTTGAATGCTGAACAGGATTGGCAGTGATGGCTATGGCACTCTTTGAATCACAATACAAAGGAATCTTTTTGAAAGTGTAACCATAGTCTTTTAGTTGAATTTGCATCCAGATCACTTGTGAGCAACATATTCAGCTTCTGCTGTAGAAGTAGAAACACAATTTTGTTTCTTTGAAGACCAACTGACTAGTCTATCACCCAGAAACTGACATGATCCAGAAGTGCTTTTCCTGTCTAATTTGCAACCACCATGATTTGCATCTGTAAATGTTGTTAGTTCAAAACTAGAATCCTTAGAATACCAAAGTCCCAATGAAGGAGAACCTTTTAGATATCTAAGTATTCTTTTTGCAGCTAGAAGGTGTGATTCCTTAGGATTAGCTTGATATCTGGCACAAATACATGTAGCAAACATTATATCTGGTCTACTAGCAGTTAAGTAAAGCAAAGATCCAATTATCCCTCTGTACTTTTTTTGATCAACGGATTTTCCATTTAGATCAGGTTCTAGCTTAGTTGCAGTGGCCATTGGAGTTTGAATACTTGAATAATCAGTCATGTCAAACTTCTTAAGTAAGTTAGAGACATACTTAGATTGATTAATGAATATGCCAGTGGGAAGTTGTTTAACTTGAAGACCAAGGAAAAATGTCAACTCTCCCATCATACTCATTTCAAATTCTGTTTGCATGATTTTCTCAAAATTTCTACAAAATTTTGGATTAATAGAAGCAAATATAATATCATCTACATAGATTTGTATCAAAATCATATCATCACCCTCCTTTTTCAGAAATAAAGTTGTATCAACAGTACCTCTTTTGAATTTGGAATTCAGAAGAAAAGTTGTAAGAGTATCATACCATGCTCTTGGTGCTTGTTTAAGTCCATATAAGGCTTTGTCTAATATGTAAACATGATCTGGGAATTCTTTGCTTACAAAGCCTTCTGGTTGTTCAACATAACTTCTTCATGTAAAATACCATTTAGAAATGCACATTTTACATTCATTTGAAATACCTTCATGTTTTTATGACCAACATAGGCAAGAAAAATTCTAATAGCCTCTAATCTGGCAACAGGAGCAAAGGTTTCATCATAATCAATTTCTTCTTGTTGACAATACCCCTTAGCTACAAGTCTTGCCTTGTTTCTTACAACAATTCCATTTTCATCCTTTTTATTTCTGAACACCCATTTTGTGCCAATGACAGATTTACCTTTTGGCTTTGGTATCAATCTCCAGACTTTGTTTCTTTCAAATTGATTTAACTCATCCTGCACGGCTAAAATCCAGTCTGGATCTTGAAGTGCTTCATATGGCCTTTTGGGTTCCATACTGCTTAAAAAATTAACATACAGACACTCATTTGCTGTTGCAGATCTTGTTTGAACACCTTTTGATGCATGTCCAATTATTTGATGAACTGGATGACTAGATTTCCATTTGTTCACATTTGGAAATGGTTGAACAGATGAAACATTATTCAGAGAATCATAATCATCAGTAATTGCTTGAGTTTCAGTATCATGATTGATGGCTGAATGTAAATATGAAGACTCCCTCTCAAATGGAAAAATCTGAATTGGTTCAGAACTGTGAGGTTCATGGTCAGAAATAGTTTGAACTGGTTCAGAAACAACTTGAATTGGTTCAGAAACAATTGGAATTGGTTCAGAAGTTGCATTTTCAGAAGTTGGAAGTTCTGAATTTGAGGTAGAGAGTTGTGGTGCTGATGTATTTGAAATCTGTATTTCTGAAATGTCTTGATCATTTGAATTTCTGAGTAGAGAAGGATTTTGGTAATCTGCAGAGACATTTACAGAAATATCAAATAAGTCTTGACATAAAGTATCTAAATTGGATTTAAGTAAAGTTTGAGATGCAGAAGTAGAGTTTGTGTGATTATGTTCTGAGTCCAAACTTTCAGAAGTTGGTTTATGTGCGAGTTCTGAACTGTTTTGTTCAGAAGTCATTGTTGGCTCATGAAATCTGACATTTGTAGTCTCAATGATTCTTTGAGTTCCTTTAATGAGCACTCTATAAGCTTTGGATCTTTGAGAGTAGCCAACAAAGATAACAGCTACACCTTTTGGTGCAAATTTGTCAAGATGTGGAGTATCATTCTTTAGAAAACACCTGCAACCAAAGATTTTAAATAATCAATAGAGGGTTTTCTTTGTTTTAACAATTCATAAGGAGTTTTAAGAAATTTTCTGTTAAGAATGGTTCTGTTCTGAGTAAAACATGCAGTAGCAATTGCTTCTGCCCAAAGAGACAGAGGAAGTTCTGAATATGCAAGCATGGATTTCTTATACTAATCCTCATTTATTATCTTTTACAGAGCTATCCACTTTAGTATGGAGAAAGAAAGATGAAAGACTGTCAAAGATTGACAAATTAGAGAGTTTTTCATTTTTACAGAAGAATGATGTACCTAAAACAAAGAAAGTGAATAAAAGAATTTTTGTTGAAAAATCATATGTTATTGATTCTTATATGTCTAATACTGTTGTAAATACATTAAAGAATCATATTCACTGTATTAATTGTGGTCATCATAATTTTCTTCTTAACTCCAAAACAAACAAAAGAAATTTGATGAAATCTTTTCAGAAATGTTTGGCTACATTGACAAATTCAATTAAACAAAGAAATAGAAATAAAGATAAATCTCAAAGTTCTGAACAAACTTCTGAGTTGAAACATTTGAAGAAAAAGTTCAGAACTTCAAATTTTATTACTAATCACAAAGGACCCATTCTGAAATGGGTACCTAAAACTCAATAATCTCTTTTGCAGATATGTCATGTGTGGGTCTTAGATTCTGGATGTTCAAGACACATGACACCTTTCAAAGAACTACTAACTGATTATCATGAAAGATATGGAGGAACAGTTAGTTTTGGAAACAATGCAAAGGGATATGTAAGAGGATATGACACTTCTTTTGTTCACTTTAAGTTTATCTTCAGATTTTGTGTTAATTTTCTGAACTTCAGAGAGAGAGTTTGAGGATTGGCCTTGTTCAAAAATTTTAAATCTGGTGTTAAAGTCAGAAGATGTTACTGAACATGGTGTTGAATTTGATGATATGTTTGTATTAGTAGGAGAAAAATCTGAATTCTGATATTCTGGTTTTAAAAACACAGAACCAAACAATTCTGAAGGTATCTTTGAAACTTCAGATTTTAATTTTTCTCCTTCAGTCATACATGATTGAGATTTATAAAACAAATAGCCATTTTGTCAATGACTTGCACCATTTGATCATCATTATCTTCTGAATCAGAAGCATTTATTAGATCTGAAAACTTATTATGAGTCATACTTGTTGCAAAAATATTTGAATTTTTTGTTGTTGTATACTCATTATCAGAATTATCAAAAAATATATTGGAATTCTCATCAATATCTTCTGAGGATTCAATATCTGAGAATTCATCATATTTTTCTTTATGTTCTGATTTATTATCAGAAGTATCTTCTGAAATGTTTTCACAATTGGATTCAGAAGTAACTTCAGAAATAATTTCAGACATAACAATTACTTCTGATTTTTCTTCAGAAATAATATTTGATTCAGAAGATTTACAAATATTTGGAATTATATTCATTTCTTCTGTTTTCAGAGATACTTTCTGGTTCACCAGTTTTAAGAGGTGTTTCTTCTGAAAACAAAGTCTCTGATTTTATAAAAGGAATTCTTTCAGGCAAAGAATGGTTTACAGGTTTGGAAATGATGCCAGTATTTGATTCATTGAAAATTTTCATTTTAGAATAATCATACAAGTTTGCAGGTGCCTTTTTTAGAATTTGATTGTCATTATATCCTAAGCCTGCTTTTATATTGTAAAATTTTCAGTTCTGAGCCTGACTAGTTAAAATATTCAGAGTTTGTTCAGTTTGTCCTCTTTTAAAATTTAAATCTTCCAATTCCTTAATCTTTTTATAAAGATCAAGTCTCTCTTGATTCAGAAAATTCATCTTAACATTTAGAATTTCCTTTTTAGATTTTTGATTTATAACTTCTTTTTGTAAACTATCCATTTTTTCTTTTAAAACAAGTTTTTCTTCAGAAATTTTTTCAAGAATCTGTTCAGCTGCTTGACAATTTTCTTTATATATTTGACTTTCAGCTCTGAATTGATTGACCAAAATTCTTTCACCTTTAATTATGTTTCTGAGTGTTTCAAATTCAGAAAACATATTTTGAAATTGATTTGTCATTTCTGAATCTTTAGTATTAATTTCAGAATTATGTTCAGAAGATGAAGAAGATACCTCAGTGTCTTGTTTGTCCTTTTCTGGATCCATTTGACACATGTAGCAATTGGTTGCATAGTGAGCAACTTCTTCATCATCATCTCCATCACTTCAGGGGGCGTTTGGTTCGCAGAATGGAATCTGTAGGAATGGAATCTGTCAAAGGAATTGGAATCCAGAAGGAATTGGAATGGAATGTTACCAGGTTTGACCAAGTGTTTGGTTTGCAGGAATGGAATGGAAAAACTGAATTCTGTCTGTTTGGTTTGCAACAGAATCGGAATGGAATGATGAAAAATGACAAAAATACCCTTTCTTTTATATTTTTTTAATTATAAATAATAATAAAAATTAATATTTAATGAGAAAAAAAATTGTGAATTACCATTAACAAAATCATATATAACCATAAACCAAACCATTCAAGTTGCCACATCAAATACCCATACATAAATATTGTCATCAACATGGTTTTCCACATAGTTAAAAATGGTCATAACATAGTATCAAATAAATATACACAAAAATGATTGTTCATACACATTTTATAGACCGATTGGTCTAGCGTAACCACATTTAAGAAAGAATATTTAATACATGGTTTATCCGTTTGATGGTTGGCTATTAGTTTGAAAATCATAGTGAAATACCAAACGATAGCAATCATAGCTTCGTTCCAAAACAATCTAATAAGCCTACGTCTACGTGTTGTTGCTAAACTAAGTCGGGCCATTTCCTGTTCCAAAAAACAATATGGTATTAACAAACATTAGCCAAAAATCAGCCCCTAAACAGTACCAGAATTCAGTAACATAAATCATCAGTAGCATAAAAATCAGCAGCAAAAATCAGTAGCAACAACAGTAAACAATAAATCGAAAAGCAGAAATCATCATATGAGGCTTTAAAAATCATCAGTAGCTTTAAAAATCATCATAAAAATTGAAAAGCATAAAATCATCATAAAATCAAATTAAAACAAACACAAATTCACTTCTCTAGACTTTCTTTCTTTCTAATTAAAGGTATCTTTTTTCTCTTTCTTTTTCTTATACTTTTTCTTTTTATTGTTCAGTTGTAATTAAATAATTAAAGATTTTGTACGTATAGGTTTAGTTTGAGATATCAATCAGAAGAAATATGGGTTACTGGAAATCAACAGTCGTGCCAAAGTTCAAGAAGATCTTCGAGAAAAGCAATACCAAGAAGATAGCTGCTACTGAAGCTTGCAGTAAATCATCAGTCGAAAAGCAGTAAGCAGCAGTAAATCATCAGTCGAAAATCGAAAAGCAGCAGTCGAAAAGCAGCAGTAAATCGAAAAGCAGTAAGCAGTAAGAAGTAAGCAGTAAGTAGTAAAATCGAAGAAGAAGAAGAAGAGCAGTAAAATCGAAAATAGAAGAAGAAGCAGCAGTAAATCGAAGAAGAAGAAGGAGCAGTTGAAAATCGTAAATCGAAGAAGAAGCAGCAGTAAATCGAAGAAGAAGAAGGAGCAGTTGAAAATCGTAAATCGAAGAAGAAGCAGCAGTAAATCGAAGAAGAAGAAGGAGCAGTTGAAAATCGTAAATCGAAGAAGAAGCAGCAGTAAATCGAAGAAGAAGCAGTCGTACCTGATTTGAATCGAGAGCCTTTGCAGAAATCGGGTTTGGGGAGACGATGAAATGGGGGGGTGCGGCTAGGGTTTTTATTTTCTATGGAGGGTAGTTTTGTCATTTTTAAAATGTTACATAGAATGGATTTCAATTCCATCTGATTTTCAAAGGAATGGTCAAATCCTCAAATAAAGGAATGTTTGGATTTCAATTCAATTCCATGTGTAACCAAACATTGGAATGGAATTTGGTCAATGGAATTGACCATTCCAATTCCATCAGATTCCAGCGGATTCCGGCAAACCAAACGCCCCCTCAGTTTAACCAGTCTTCTTCATACTTGGTTACTAGAGCAGGATTAAGCTCTTTTTTCTTTGCTAATAGATGCTTCTTCTCATAATAACCTGAATTCTTGACTTTTGGCATCTTGCATTGTCTAGCATAATGTCCAGGCTTTCCACAGTTGAAGCATCTTGCTGGTTCAGATGTTTCAAATTGACCAGTCTCTTGACCCTTCTTAGGTCCAATTTCAGATCTAGGTTTATTCTGATATTTTTGATTGTATCTTTGTTTAAATTGCCTTGTCATGAAAGCAATATTATCAGAAATCCTTTTAAGCTCTTCATCTGATTCATCCCCATCACACACTGTCATCTCTAGGATCTCACAAACTTTCTTGGTAGCAATGGTCAAAGAATTATTGTAGTTCTTGCTCAGAAGGGCAACTGTTTCTTGTGTCTTCTTTTGTTCATATTGTCTAACTTTGATCTTGTCCTCTTGTTGGAACAAGATGCCATAGACATCATGAATTGTCTTTCTAGATAAGTTCCTAGTTACCATATTATCTGAAAAACTTGACCATTCATTTCCCAGATTGTTCAGAAATTTGTTGTTTATCTCAGAATTTGATTTCTGAACACCATTTCTTCTTAGATCATTCAGAATGTTATTGAATCTATGATATGTATCAGTGATAGATTCATTTTCTTTGTATCTGAAATTTTCATATGTTCCTACACAGATATTTAATCTCTGTGCTTGAGCCTTTGTACTTCCTTGCATCTGAGCTTCTACTTCATCCCACATGGCTTTTGCTGAAGTTAAACTATCAACCCTATTGAATATCTCATTGGGAATTGTCATGGTGAGTAAAGTTAATGCTCTTCTATCAACTTTCATTTGAGCCTTTTCAGCTGGATTATACATTCCAGGACTCTTCTTGATTCTTGATACAGGGATTTCAGGGGTGGATTCAGTTCTGGGAACTACTGGAATCTCAACAAATACCTCTAGTGGGCCATTTGTGATAGATTGCATTAAGGCTTCATCTATGTTAACCAAGAACTGAATCATTCTAATTCTCCATTGATGATATTCCCCTAAGAAGAGAGTTGGTGGTTTCGTTTCAGATCCGATTGAGACTATTTCTTTAGACATCTTTGATTGTTAGAAGATCGAGAATTCACATGTATTGAATTTGAATTTTGTAGATCAAGAACACCAAGAACTGTCAGATCTGACAAGTTCTTTCACAAATCTTCTTCAAGAACAGATGAATTGGCTCTGATACCAATTTTTAGGACCCAAACAATCAAGATATCAATATATGATAAGATTATAACAGGAATGATAGTAGCCAAATGTAATTTGTATCGATTGAATGTACTGTATACAGAATATATCTTTACAAGGTATATGAAAACATTAGTTCTAACAATCTAACTAACTATCTATTTATACATACAATAGAAAGACTAAAGTGACACAACATTCATAACAGACAAGTTCAGAATTGGTTCTGAACTCCTTCAGAACTTCTTCAGAAGTGTCTTCAGAACTTCTTTAGAACTTCTTCAGAACCTCTTCAGAAGTGTCTTCAGAACTTCTTCAGATCTTTTTCTCTTTTAAGAACCCAGTTCCTTTTGAAGCTATTATGATATTTGTATCAGTGAGATACTTGAAAACGATGCCCAAGCTGCGTTTGATAGTTGTCTTGGTCTAGTAGTTGATGATATGGAAAAGCTTCAAGATTTTGTTCTGAAAATGCAAGAGTTGAAGGATATTTTGTTGGCAAATGGCTGTAGTGATCCTCGTCGTAATATAGAAGAGAGGATGGAGTCATTGCTTGGGGTTTCAAAACCAGATATTATTGACATTCAAAATCCGAAAGATTTAAGAAACAAAGGTTGTGGTACAGGCAAAAGGTTGAAGAGCGGTAAAGAAAAAGCAATTGCAAAAGCTCAAAAGGCAAAGAGATTATGTAGGGTTTGTAAACAAATGTGTAATCATGATTCACGTAATTACCCATCAAAAAATGATGGATTTTGTGTTTGTATTCTGCAAATAGTCATTCAAATAATGAGTTCATTTTTTAATTGAAAATCAATAAAACTTAATATTCATAATGAATATATAGTGTTTTAGTCTTCTCCTTCAGCATGAATATAAGTTGTAATTTGCTTATTCTATCATTGTATGTTAATATTCATTCTGAATATAAGATACAAAAATACAAAACACAAATTGATTTAGCTTATATTCAGTCTGAATACAAGCTAAAACAATTATTGTATCTTATATTCAGGCTGAATATAAGCTATAATTTGCTTATCTTTTAATTGTGGCTTATATTCACACAGAATATAAGCTACAGCGGCAAAATAACAAAATAGTTCTTTGTATATTCAGTTTGAATATAAGCATTCACAGTGTAAACACTGTTAGTTCTCATATTCAGACTAAATATATTGTATAAGCAAATTGTATCTCATATTCTGACTGAATATGAGCACTACCACCGTTTATGCTCATATTCAGTCTGAATACAAGCTACAATTGCAAAATAACAAAGTAGTTCTTTGTATATTCCCTCTGAATATAACCACTAACAATGTAAACACTGTTAGTTCTCATATTCAGACTGAATACAACCTACAATTGCATAATAAGGACGTTGTAGCTCATATTCAAACTGAATATGAGCAGAAACACTGTTTGTGCTCATATTCAGTCTGAATACAAGCTACAATTGCAAAATTTGTTCTTTGTATATTCAGTCTAAATATACAAAGTACATTATAAGCAAATTGTATCTCATATTCAGACTGAATATGTGCACAAACACCGTTTGTGCTCATATTCAGTCTGAATATAAGCTACAAGAATACAAAACACAAATTGATTTAGCTTATATTCAGTCTGAATACAAGCTAAAACAATTCTTGTATCTTATATTCAGACTGAATATAAGTTATAATTTGCTTATCTTTTAATTGTGGCTTATATTCACATAGAATATAAGCTACAATTGCAAAATAACAGAGTAGTTCTTTGTATATTCAATCTGAATATAAGCACTAACAGTGTAAACACTGTTAGTTCTTATATTCAGACTGAATATACTGTATAAGCAAATTGTATCTCATATTCAGACTGAATATGAGCACTACCACTGTTTATGCTCATATTCAGTCTAAATACAAGCTACAATTGCAAAATAACAAACTAGTTCTTTGTATATTCAGTCTGAATATAAGCACTAACAGTGTAAACACTGTTAGTTCTCATATTCAGACTGAATACAACCTACAATTGCATAATAAGGACGTTGTAGCTCATATTCAGACTAAATATGAGCACAAACACTCATATTCAGTCTGAATACAAGCTACAATTGCAAAATTTGTTCTTTGTATATTCAGTCTGAATATAAGCACTAACAGTGTAAACACTGTTAGTTCTCATATTCAGACTGAATATACAAAGTACATTATAAGAAAATTGTATCTCATATTTAGTCTGAATACAAGCTACAATTGATTATTGTGCAATTGTAGCTTCTATATATTCAGTCTGAATATACATTGTTAACCAATTTTAATCTAGAACAACATATTTAATAACTTGGGAAACCAAATACATCATTTAATTTATAGAACACATCAAGTATGAATAAGTTACAAAAAAAAGTTAAAAGAATTGTTCAATAGTCTTAGAAACTAAAAGCATCATGCAAATAAACTCAATCGTTCTTCTATCTTAAACTTTGCTTCTCTTCTATTCTCATCTCTTTCAGGCTTTGGTATTAATGCGTATTCATTAGCTTTCTGCAACACCCACTCCTTCTTCAGGTTCATTTCTGACATTAGCATCTTGGTTAAATACTTGTACCTGAAGCTATTTAAGATTCTTTTCTGCTCGTCTTTTTCTGTCGCCAATCCACAATCCCAATTTTTTATTGGGCCTCCCATGAAGGTCTCCATATGTCTCATTACAAAGATTGAACAATCTTTATGATTATCAGTTGTCCTCCACTTCATGGGCTCTCTTTTGGGTGGGACGTCGATTAGCTTCTTAAGTCTTGAATCCTTAATGCAAGAATTTTAGGAACAGCTTATGCTGCATTATATAAAAATATTTAAACAATCTGAAAAATATAATATATTGATATGATATTTGTTATTCATATAATGTAAATGATATGTTCTTCTTATCAATATTATAGGCACGCTCCCGTATTTGTCATCAAACTTCACTTTTTTTGTGGCATTGTTATCAGACAGGTGTGCCATTGAATTTTTTAAATCATAACAGATTACATAAACGTGATCTGATTTTATGATTGGAAAGAATACCTGCAGATGAATATTCTAGTTAATTTGTGTTTTATTCATTAAGAAAAGAACAGAGGGTACATATTAAAAAAGATGCAAAGTTTTTTCAAAGTTTCATTAATATCTAATATTCAGACTGAATAATGGCTAGTAATTTATTTTCTTAAATGTATTTGTGTCATACCAGGTCAAACTTCTTTATATCATCTAAATTATTCAATACTTTTTCTTTGATATTCTCTGAAAGTGTCAGCATATATACGCCAATCAAAGTCTGGGTTGAACACATCATGTCCCTGCTCAAAATTAACAAATGTTAAATTAATAAAAAAAATTAAGTTGTAATTTAAATTAGAAAAAAGATTAGTGATCTTACAAGAATATCTGTTGTCATAAATAACCTGCTTGGTGAGTCTTTGCTTTTTAGTCTTTCTTCACAATTTAGAACTTCTGCCCAATTGTCTATGACATTTGAAAATGCTTCTGAATCTTCAATCATGCTTTCAAAAATTATTTTGAAAGCACTTTTATTTGAAGCAGTTTCAAAAACAATTGACATGTTGAAACAAATTATATTTAAGTAAATTTTATGATAAACAAAATTGTTTATATTCAGTATATTCAGTATAATAAACTGTTGGTTTGTACCATTTTTTAGATTATATTCAGTCTGAATATGAACATTACAGTGTATATTCAGTATGTATATAAGCTAGAAGTATCCAAATCACAAAATTTCATCTCATATTCAGTTAGAATATAAGATAGAAGTATACAAACCAACAAGTTATAAATTATCCAGACTGAATATAACCTTCAAGTATCCAAACAACCAAATTGTATCTTATATTCAGTCTGAATATAAGCTATAAATATATATAGCACAAATTGCACAGCTTATATTCAGTCTGAATATAACCTTCAAGTATCCAAACCACCAAATTATTTCTTATATTAAGTCTGAATATAGTCTATAAGTATCCAAACTACAAAATTGTAGCTTATATTCAGACTGAATATAACCTAGAAACAATTGTTCAATAATATGAACATTACATTTTAGTGTTTCACTGAAGTTTTTATATTTAGTCTGAATTAACTTGTTTTTAAATGATTATTATACAGAATAATAGTAAATTCAATTTGATACTTACAGAGCGTCCGCTGTTAGTGAGAACACCCATTCACTAATCTTCCTCTCTAGTGAATATAATCTTGCTTCAGCATCAACAACTCTTTGTACATAAGGTGATTTTAGAAGATCACCTACCTTCTCTATTCTCTTCTCTGTATCTTCAACCTGATCTTTAGGTTTTGCAATTTGCTTATCCTTTGCTTTTATTTTTACAATAAGATTATCTTTCTTTGATTTGCATGGTTTTGGAGGGAAATCAGAATCAGTGAATAGCTTGAATGTTGGACAACTTGCAGGAGGAGTGTTTTCACTAATATCTGTCTGTTGTGAAACTTGTGGGGTAATCAAATCCTGGCTTTTCATTATGGCATGTTGTCCTTCTCCCCTTGTCTCATTTCGCTCCTCTTCTAAAGCTTTATCTTTCTCATTTCCCTCTTCTTCTTTCTTCACATCTTCCCTTCCTCTTTCTTCAGTATTAATGTCATCAACAATATTAGCTATTATTGCTTCAGGACTAGTCTCAACATTCTATTGTCTTCTTTCTTATCTTCTTTCTTCATTCGTCTGCAACACATCAGCGATCATGTTTCTTGAAGCTTCATCATTAGCTTCTTCATTCTCTTTTCTTCTTTCTTCTCTTGTTTCTTCTCTTGTTTCTTCTCTTCTTTCTGCATTCGGCTGCACCACATCAATTATCATGTTTCTTGAAGCTTCTTCATTAGCTTCTTCATTCTATTTTCTTCTTTCTTCTCTTCTTTCTTCTCTTGTTTCTTCTCTTGTTTCTTGTCTTCTTTCTTCATTCGGCTGCACCACTTCAACGCTCATGTTTTCATTAATCTTAAATAGGCTTTCATATTCAACCTTCCATTCCTTTAATGGTTGATCGCTTGGATATAGCATCATTGCTCTTGTCATCTTAAACTCAATCTCAGCTTTCATTATCATCAGTTCTTCAAGATCATGGTTAAGGCTTGCTAAGAATTCCTGTTTTTTGATGTTTTTTATTAGTAAAGATAATTATAATTAATATTATTATAAACTACACAGTTTATATTAAGTTTGAATAAAGGTTAGCAAAGTATATATATTCAGAATGAATATAGGCTACAAATAGTATTTTGAACTTCAAGTTTTAGCTTATATTCAGACTGAATATAAGAAGCACTAAGATTCAATTTATCTCATATTCAGTCTGAATATAAACAATAAAGTGCATAGTTACACTATTAGTACTTATATTCAGACTGAATATAAACTACACTATGAAATAATATTATTAACACTATATAATATTTGTAGCTTATATTCAGTCTGAATATAAAAACTAAATAATATTATACTCTGCAGTGTTTATATTCAGTCTACAAATATTATTTAGAACTTCAAGTATTAGCTTATATTCAGACTGAATATAAACAATAAGGCTCATTGTAACACTCTTAGTGCTTATATTCATTCTGAATATAAGCTAACCCACAAAATATTTTAGATTATATTCAGACTGAATATAACCTACGGTTAAACAAACAACTAATCGTAGCTTATATTCAGACTGAATATGAGCTAAAATTATTCAAAATACTATTTCTTTACATTATATTAAGACTGAATGTAGGTTAATATTATAAAAACTACATACCCCTACTGTTTTCTCTCTGTTTGAGGTCATGCAATCCTGTACCTTATCGGTGTTGAGCTCTAACCTTCCAAATCCACCACTTTCAATCTCATAGTTTTCTCTCTCTTTCAACTTTTTGGACGTCCACTCAAGGATTGCAGGTTTTAATCGTCTATGATTAACTTCATCACAGCGTGTTGAATTCACATACATGACCTGCATTTTTGGTAATTAAAATTAGATTGACTATGTTATAAAATTTTAAAAAAACATAAATATTATAAGGGAATACATACCGTAAGGAATGTTGTTGGTCCTGTATAGAAGTCAGTTTTGGAGTTGCTGTTCCAGAAAAGCTTGCTTATCATTAACTGATTATATATGTAACCGCACCAGTTTATTTTTTTAAAATCATAATTTTCTCCAACATTGGTCAAAAAGGTGGTATTGCAGATTCCCATCTTCATTGTCTCGACATTGTGTTTATGAAAAGTATGATGAAGTTCAGCTTGAAGTTGATATCCAAAACTATTGATTCCTTGATTAGTTTGACGAGGTGCTTCTGCCTAATCTTTTTATGATCTTCAAACTGCGCTTTCCACTATTCGCAAATTCTTTCATGGTCTGGTTCAAACTGAAGTTGATATATATCGTCTTCATTCTTTAATCCAAGGATCTCTGAAACAGAGTCCTTTGTAATCTTTATATCACCCTTCAATGTTTTGATCACCATGTCCTTTGAATCAAAACTGTCAACAACACTATAAGCTAGTTTTGAGGGGATAGAGTCGATATTCATGTCAAGGATTGGTCCTAATCCAATATCATTAATCCATTTTATTTGTACTTGTCTTAAAATCCCCTTTATCGCCATTAGGTTCTTTGGAGATGTTCGTATTTGTAAACACTTGTACGTTGCATACTCTGAAGTTTCTGAATGTTTCTCATCAGTTAAATTTCTTTTTCATTGGACTTCCTTCACCTTCATTCTTGTTTTTGTTTGTTTTTGTTGCTTTTATCTTTTTTTCTTTGTCCTGTACTTCTTTGGCTTTCCCCTTCTTCTGTTTTTTGTCAGCCTCTGTCTTCTTCAGATTCTTAGACATTTTGGCTGTTGGTGATTTCTTTGTTTTTGTAGATGCTCCTTCTATTATATAAACATCAATTTATTATCTGTCTTTATATTTACAATATTACAAACACCTAATTGTACCTTATATTCAGTCTGAATATAGACATTACTTTGTAAGTTAATATTTATGTTTGTGTTAGTGCTCATATTCAGACTGAATACAAGCTACAATTACACAATATCAAAATTGTAGTTTGTATTTACAGTCTGAATATGAGGAATAACACTGTTAGTGCTCATATTCAGAAGTTTATATTCAGTTTGAATAAACACTGTTTGTGCTCATATTCAGACTGAATATATAAATATTTAATAGCAGAATATATTCAAACAGAATATAAACATAACGGTGTAGTATTTAAATGTTAAGTTTGTATTAAGCATGAATAGAACCTACAATTAAAGAGTATATTCAGTATGAATATAAACTACAAACAAAAAAAATCTCAAACTCTATAAGTGTTTGTATATACAGTCTGGATATGAGCAATAACACTGTTAGTTCTCATATTCAGATTGAATAAAAGCTTATATTCAGTTTGCATAAACACTGTTAGTTGTCATATTCAGACTGAATATACAAACATTTAATAGTAGACTATACTCACAATGAATATAAACATAACGGTGAGATTTTAATTGTATTTTAATATTTAAAATTCTATAAGCCCCAAATTCTGGGTTATATTCAGACTGAATATAGTATTTAAATGTAGCTTATATTCGGACTGAATACAAACATAACACAGAGTGTTTTGTGTTCATCATTAGTCTGAATATAAGCCCAAATTCTAGCTTATATTCAGACAGAATATAGTATTTAATTATAGTTTATATTCAGACTGAATACAAACATAACACAAACATTTATTTGTACACTATATTCAGTTTTTGTATGTACAATCATACAAATACAAAAATATATGTTATATTTCAGAATGAATATAAAATATTGATAGAAATAAATAAACATTAATTAACATTATAAGTCTAGATTTCAAGCATTTATTGATCAAATATGATTTTATACCGAATACATTCATTAAATGTTCAGTAAAACCAGAAAACGGAATATTCAGTAGATTTCAAGCATTTATTAAATAACAAACCCTAGCTATGGATAATACTATAAAAACTCTTAAACTTGCCTGTTTCAGAAGGCTCTGTAATTGCAACAATCTGCATATCCATTTCTGCGTCCATTGTTTGTTGTTTGAACTTAAAGAAAGAAGTTCGTTCTTATTGACGTGAACGACGCTGGTACTGGTAGAGAACAGAGGGTTTTTAGTGAGAGAGTATATTTTTTGAAATGATGAATGTGTGCGTTGTTAGCTTATATTCAGACTGAATACAAGCTACAATTATACAAATTCATAATTTTATCTTATATTCAGTCTGATATAAGGTACGAATTCATAATTTTAATTTTTATTCAGTCTGAATATAATCTAAAATTATACATACTCATAATTTTAGCTTATATTCAGTCTGAATACAAGCTACAATTATATAAACTCATAATTTTAGCTTTTATTCAGACTGAAAACAAGCATAACATTATACAAACTCATAATTTTAGCTTATATTCAGTCTGAATACAAGCTAAAATTATACTAAGATTACTGTTCACTCTAAAATATAAAATAGATTCGATACAATAAAAAAAATGATCAAAATAGGAATTCTAATTTGATTCCAAAATCATAATTTTAGCTTATATTCAGACTGAATACAAGCATAACATTATACAAACTCATAATTTTAGCTTATATTCAGTCTGAATACAAGCTACAATTATACATACTCGTAATTCTAGCTTATATTCAGTCTGAATATAAGGTACAAACTCATAATTTTAGCTTATATTCAGTCTGAATATAAGCATAACATTGTGATAAATCACAATGTATAAACATAACATTGTGATAAATCACAATATAATGCTTATATTCAGTATGAATATAAACTAAAATTATACATACTCATAATTTTAGCTTATATTCAGTCTGAATACAAGCTACAATTATACAAACTCATAATTTTAGCTTTTATTCAAACTGAATACAAGCATTACATTATACAAACTCATAATTTTAGCTTATATTCAGACTGAATATGAGCACTACCACTGTTTGTGCTCATATTCAGTTTGAATATACAAACTACAATTGCAAATTAACAAAGTAGTTCTTTGTATATTCAGACTGAATACAAGCTACAATTATACAAACTCATAATTTTATCTTATATTCAGTCTGATATAACGTACGAATACATAATTTTAACTTTTATTCAGTCTGAATATAATCTAAAATTATACATACTCATAATTTTAGCTTATATTCAGTGTGAATACAAACTACAATTATAGAAACTCATAATTTTAGCTTTTATTCAGACTGAAAACAAGCATAACATTATACAAACTCATAATTTTAACTTATATTCAGTCTGAATACAAGCTAAAATTATACTAAGATTACTGTTCACTCTAAAATATAAAATAGATTCGATACAATAAAAAAATTGATCAAAATAGGAATTCTAATTTGATTCCAAAATCATAATTTTGGCTTATATTCGGTCTGAATATAAGCATAACATTGTGATAAATCACAATGTAATGCTTATATTCAGACTGAATACACGCATAACATTATACAAACTCATAATTTTAGCTTATATTCAGGCTGAATACAAGCTACAATTATACAGACTCATAATTCTAGCTTATATTCAGACTGAATATAAACATAACATTGTGATAAATCACAATGTAATGCTTATATTCAGACAAAATATAAGCTACAATTATACAAACTCATAATTTTAGCTTATATTCAGTGTGAATATAAGGTACAAACTTATAATTTTAGCTTATATTCAGTCTGGATATAAGCATAACATTGTGATAAATCACAATGTATAAGCATAACATTGTGATAAATCACAATGTAATGCTTATATTCAGTCTGAATATAAGCTAAAATTATACATACTCATAATTTTAGCTTATATTCAGTCTGAATACAAGCTACAATTATACAAACTCATAATTTTAGCTTATATTCAGTCTGAATATAAGGTACAAACTCATAATTTTAGCTTATATTCAGTCTGAATACAAGCTACAATTATACAAACTCATAATTTTAGATTTTATTCAGACTGAATACAAGCATTACATTATACAAACTCATAATTTTAGCTTATATTCAGACTGAATATGAGCACTACCACTGTTTGTGCTCATATTCAGTTTGAATATACAAACTACAATTGCAAAATAACAAAGTAGTTCTTTGTATATTCAGTCTGTATATAAGCACTAACAGCGTAAACACTGTTATTGCTCATATTCAGACTGAATATACAAAGTACATTATAAGCAAATTGTATCTCATATTCATACTGAATATGAGCACTACCACTGTTTGTGCTCATATTCAGTCTGAATATATACAAACTACAATTTGGTTATTATGTAATTGTAGTTTGTATTCAGAGTGAATATAAGCTGTTCTATCATCCACTGATTCAATCAAAAAGATTCTAATATATTATGAACATAATCACTGAATAATTCATTCAAAGCACATTAAACCACAGATAAAAGTACTTAAAAATATCTTAACAAACAATTGTCTTGATTTTCAACCAATAAAAGTACTTAAAAAAATATCTTAAATTCATGTGCCACTTTTTCATTTGACTCCTCCACTGAATATTTCTCCACCTCTTCTGCCTCCTTCTCTCTCTCCTCTGCATCCTTCTCTCTCTCTCTCTCTCTCTCTCTCTCTCTCTTCATTATCTTTCTCTTTATCTTTTTCCTCCACCTCTCTTTCTTTACTCTCTTCTGCTACATGAACAATCTCTTCATTCTCCTTCTCTTTCTCTTCACCATTCTGTTCATTATCATGTGTTTCTTCACCAACATCAACATCATTATGTTCTTCTTCAACCTCTTCTTCTTGAACCTCCATCATGCCTTTTTGATTGAATTGAAAAAAAGTGTCAAATGTTTTTTTTCCATTTCTACAAAACTTTGTTGTTTGGATAAAGCTCTGTTGCTTCATTGAAATTGGATTCCAAGTTATTTTTGTTTGCAAGAAGTTCTTCTAAATCATCATTCAGCGATTTTACAAGCTCCTATTTTTCAATTTTTATGTAAGTAAGTGGAGGAAGTAGTACAATTCAATCTTTATAACACATTATGAATAATTGTATTTAAGTAATAATCAATGTTCTTAATGAGTATGATAAAAGTTAATACCGTCGCTTTTTTCTTTTGTGGCTCCGATTTTTTTGAGTTTCCTATTGCTTCAGCATATGGTTTCTTGAGCTTTCCCAATCCAAAACCTCCTAGGCTCAACTCCTTTCTCTCCCTTATCTTCATTCTCTCTGATGTCCACCACGTTGTAGCTGGACACATTCATTCATGATCAAGCTCTCGACATGTAGTGGAGTCAAGATATAATAGTTGCATATCATTCATAGTGAATAGATAAGTGAATAAAGGTTGATAACAAAAGTTTAGCTTATATTCAGACTGAATATGAGCACTTGCTCATATTTAGTCTGAATACAAGCTACAATTTCAAAATATCAAGATAGTATTATGTATATTGAGTTTGAATATAAGGACTAACAGTGTAAACATTGTTATTGCTCATATTCAGACTGAATATTCAAACTACATAATAAGATATTAAAATCACATATATACCGTCAAAAACGTGATAGGCCCTGTATAAACACATTCATCTGTCTCTTTCTTCCATGCTTGTGTGCTTTCTTTTGCACATTTGATGATGTATCTGCACCAATTAATTTTGGACAAATCCAATGTTGTTTCATCAAGTTTTGAGAGAATGGATAGGTTGCATGTTCCCATCTTCATCGAAGACGCCATAGCATTTACAAACACAACAATGAAATTTTCCTGGAAAATCCATTTTGCATGATTGCATTTTTTCATTTTGTCCACAACATCTCTTGGACGGATGTGTGAAGTGCTCCCAAATTGGCTTTTCCAATTCAATAGCAGTTCACCACAGTTTTCTGCCGTCTGAATATCATCTGTTATGTCCATTCCCTCATTTTTAAGTCCTTATATTTGACTAACAGAGTCTTCATTCACCGGTATTTCTCCGGCTGGTATCTTAGGACCATCTTCTCAGCATCAAAGTTGTTAACAACATAAAAGGCCAACTTTGATGGTATTGAATCAATGTTCATCTCAAGAAGATTCTCGAATCAAATTTGTTTCAGACAATTGCATTGGTGTGTTTTCAACTGTCTGATTCGTTGTCATTAAATTCTTTGTTGTTGTCCTTGTCTACAGCGATTTAATAACTTGTTGTTGTTGTTGTTGTTGTTGTTGTTGTTGTTGTTGTTGTTGTTGTTCAACTTTAACACTTTTTCTTCTTCTCTTGCTTGTCTCTTCTTCAGTGTGTTTTTCTTCTTCTAAATCTTCTTCAACTGTAATAGTTTTTTTTTTATTCTCCAGTCTTACTGAAGTTCTTCTGTTCTTGTTTCTTATTTCTCCTATTTAGTTTAACATTTAAACAGTGGTTAAAATTATAAAATTGACATATGTTATGAAATACAACAGTTTCATAATGATATCCCAATGTTATTCTTATTATTCAGACTGAATATATATACTACAACTTTTTAAACACATGATTCTAGCTTATATTCAGAATGAATATAACCTACAATTATACAAACACGTAATTTGTAGCTTATGTTCATTCTAAATATCAGAATGTCATCTTTATATTATCCAGTCTTAATTATATCCTATATTCAGACTGAATATAAGCTACAAGAATACACACTCATAATTATATCTTATATTCAGTTTGAATATAAACACGACATTGGGTTATTATAATGTTATGCTTATATTCAGAATGAATATATATACAACAACTTTTTAAACACATAATTTTAGCTTTTATTCATAATGAATATAAACATGACATTGTTTTATTGATATGTTATTCTTATAAGCAGACTGAATATATACTACAAGTATTCAAACACTTAACTTTAGCTTATATTCAGACTTAACATAAACACATAATTTTATACTATATATTAAGTACAAGTGCATGCATTATATAAATATATTTGGAATGAATATAAAAATGACATTGTTTTATCACTATTTAATTCTTATAAGCAGACTGAATATTCAAACTACAAGTATTCAAATACATGCATTTAGCTTATATTCATACTTAATATAAACACATAATTTTAGACTATATATTAAGTTCAAGTGCATGCATTATAAGGCATAAATATTAAAAATAAACTTCTATTTATGCATTAAAACTTTTACCTTCTTCATCAAATACTTTAATAAAAGGAACGTAGTTGCTTTGTTCACTATTTGTGTTAGAAATTAAAGTATGAGTCAAAGAAGAGATGTCTACAAAAGTCAACACACTCTTCTTGTTATAACTAATTGTTGTTAGACGCTCCCTTTTAGACACATGGCACTTTGTAATTGGCTAGCATTTTGACTTTCTGTTTTTGTATCTGTATAAATAGCATTATATTGTGTTTGTAAAAGTTGTCGATCAATACATTTACATTTTGAAGAATACTGTGCGTAATTCATAACTTTGTCTACTTTGATTCAAAGTTATCATTTCATAATCTTTGTTCTTCATTCTGTTTACTGTTCTATTGATTTAAATTGTTAATTGATCTGCTTCCGCATTTCACTTTGATTCAATACTCTCAATTAACAATCGGTTTAAAGGAATCTGGAACCAACAATTTGAATCCATTTTAATCTTTTAAAATAAAACCTAAATACTTTGTAGCAAATAACTTTCTTGGAGAAGATGAAGATGAAGATGGTGATGGTGATGATGAATACTTTTGTGTTTTTTAATAATGGTGATTAAAAGTTTTGGGGGCGACGTCTTTTGCAGGAGCAGCAGTATTCAGAATTATGATGGCCTATGTCTTATTTAAAACAATGGTCATGCTAATTTTATTGAATAATGGCCCGAATTTTCAACTTATTTACAAAAAATGTTAATTTCAAATTTAGCTTATATTCAGACTGAATAAAAGCTACTATTTTAAAAACTTCAAAATTTAGCACAATGTTATGTTTATATTCAGTCTGAATATAAACTACAATTATGTATTTGAAGAATTTTAGCTTATATTCAGAATGAATTCAAATTAATATTTTGTAGTTTTTATAATATAGGTTAATATTATTAAAAAAAATTGTAGTTGTTATATTCAGACTGAATGTAAGAACTAAGATTCAAATTAGCTCATATTCAGTCTGAATTGAAATAATAAAGTGCATTGTTACACTCTTAGTGCTTATATTCAGTATGAATATAACCTACGATTAAACAAATAACTAATTGTAGCTTATATTCAAACTGAATATAAGCTAAGATTATTCAAAAATACTATTTTGTAGCTTTTATTCATTCAATAAATATTCAGTTAAACAAGAAAACGGAATATTCAGTAAAACTCTAAAACTTGCCTGTTTCAGAAGGCTCTGTAATATAAAGAATCTGCACATCATCATCTCCTTCCATAGTTGATTTTATGAATTTAAATGGTAGAGAGCAGAGGTTTTTTAAAGAGCAGTTGTGGTAATGGTAGAGAGCAGAGGTTTTTTAGTGAGTGAGAGAGTGTTTTTTTGAAATGATGAATATGTGCATCGTTCTGGATTCCATCGTGTTCTATAGTTGGTTTTTAGCATGATTATGGAATATGTGTAATTTGAACCGTCATGTTATATTTTCGATGTTGTCCGTACACGCTAATAATTAATAATACAATTATTATGTGTGTGTAATAATAAATTATTAGTGTTTCCATTCAGAGTGAATATAAGCTAAAGTTGAATCGTAGTATTTATATTAAGTCTGAATATAAGCTATGATTTTAGCTTATATTCAGTCTGAATACAAACACTATACCCTACAAAATCTCTTAGTTTATATTCAGTCTGAATATAACCCACTATTAAACAAACAACTATTTGTAGCTTGTAGTTTGTATTCAGACTGAATATAAGCTACAATTATTCAAAATACTTTTTGTAGCTTATAATTTATTTTGTGTTTATATTCAGTCTGAATATAAGCTACAAATAGTTTTTGGAACTTCAAGTTTTAGCTTATATTCAGACTGAATATGAGCACTAAGATTCTATTTAGCTCATATTCATTCTGAATAGAAACACTAAATTACATTGTTACACTCTTACTGCTTATATTCAGTCTGAATATAAGCTACCCCACAAAATCTTTTAGCTTATATTCAGTCTGAATATAACCCACGATTAAACAAAAAACTATTTGTAGCTTATATTCCGTCCGAATATAAACACTACAGAGTATTATATTATTTAGTGCTTATATTCAGATTGAATATGAACTACGAGTAAACAAGCCATACATTTTAGGTTATATTCAGACTGAATATAACTTGCTGATTAATTGATTCAAAGCAAAACACAAGACAATCATTCATAACCCAAAATATATTAACATACAATTTTTTTAATGTTCAAATGTTAATCTAATATTCAACAAACATCATATCCTTGAAAACAGTCATCTTCACCATTCTTTTTCCATCACCTTCCACCACCTCCCTGAATCACCTAAGTAAATGCTGCAAACCTTGCACCAATTTCCTTCTTTGTTTTTTTAAAAATACTTAATCTTAAAACTTGGTTCAAGGTTAAGAAAGTACTTGACCTCTTCTATGACATAGTCTCTCTTTTTATTGACATCTGCCAACAATCTCTTTTATATTCAAACTGAATAACATACTTACCACAGTTTCTGGGACACCCTGATATTTTTTAGCATTTGATAGTTTTGCTGCACTGTTGTCTAGTATATGGATTGATCTATTTCTCAGGTCAAAGCATATCACATAATATTGATTACTTCTCACAACAGGGAAAAATATCTGCATAAATAGTTTATATCATTTTTATAAATAATGTATGAATAAAAAGATAGTTAATTGAATAATATTAAAATGCTTGTTTCATACCAAATCTACATTCCCCATCACTGCAATATCTCATTTATCCGCATTATGAAGCAGATTTTTTGAGAATATGACCTGATTTTTCTTGACATCAAACTTTTTGTCCAAGATGTCATGGGGCTGTTGTAAGAAACAAAAATGTTAAACTGGTATTCATCATGAATGTCTATGAAGATTATAATAATTATATTCTTACCAAAACTTCTATTGAACAATATAACTTTTTTGGTTTATTGTTTGTCTTCAACATTTCTTCAGATTTAAAATGTAAGAGAAGGTGTCTATTACATTTGAAAAAGGTTCCGATTCTGGAATCAAACTTTCAAGCAAAACTTTTATAGTTGTTTGCCCTGTACTTGTTTCAAAAACCTCGTCCCTGTGATTATGATTATTTCTTAGAATTTATATAAAAACATCTTGATATTCAGACTGACTGAATAAAAGGGTGTGCTCAATGTTAAACCTTACATTTGATCTCCTAAGAATGAGAACATCCGTTGGGCAACATTCTACTCAGTGTCTGTTTCCTCTGTCCGTGGATCCACTGATTTTAAATTATATGGTGATCTGAATTCATCTTCATCTGTTGACTTCTTTTTTCTTTTTGGTGAAGAACATTCTTCTTGACTTTTTCTTTTTCTTCCTGTTTTAATTAAATATCTATTATCAATATAACATATTTTCCTCAAAATAGACTGTAGTCCTTATATTCATACTGAATATAACGTATAATTTTTGGTTTGTATAATTGTAGTTTATATTCGGTATGAATATAAACACTAAATTGCATTGCAACACTCTTAGTGCTTATATTCAGACTGAATATAAGCTAAAATTATTTCAAAATACTATTTGTAGCTTATATTCAGACTGAATATCAGCTACACCACAAAATCTTTTACCTTATATTCAGAGTGAATATAAGCTAACATTATTCAAAATACTATTTGTAGCTTTTATTCAGTCTGAATATAAACACTACAGATTATAATAGAATTTAGAGTGTTTATATTCAGACTGAATATAAGCTACAAAGGTTATTATTAGACCGTAGTTTTTATATTAAAGCTTAATACAAGTTTTTCCATGTATGAACACCATTTAACAAGAAGATATTCAATACGATTACATTAAAAACTCTAGATATTCGAAATAAAAATTTATATAAACAGAAAAACTTTTACCTTCTTCTTCAAAGGCTTCAATTAGATTAATCTCGTTGCATTCTTCGCTACTAGAAGCCATTTTTGTTTTCTGAATAAGAGTAATCTCGTTGATTTTCAGTAGAAAATGGAATTTAGGGCAAAATTTTCTTTTTGGGAAGATGAACTCAAGAAATTTGGGACGGAATCGAAAAGGCGTAAGTGTACGAAGACGTGTTTCTGATTTTAATCGAAGGTAGTATTTATGAGTATACCCCTAACGGCTTAATATTCTTTAAGCCGTGACCTGAGTTTTCCACTTATTTACGACAATGCCACGGCGCGTTTTACCCCTTTATTTTTTGATCTGATTTTAAATGAATGGCTGAGATTCATCCTCATGTTCACAACCAAATAAGGGTTCACAACCAAATAAGGGTTCACATTTGAACCCACCCCTATATATATATATATAATTAGGTTTAAACGAGAATGAAACCTATTCTCGAGAATGACCCAATCAGTAATGATTTTATACTAACAAGACGAACAAAATCATTAATGATTTCCCTCGAGTTATCCCGTGGCTTCAAAGTCGCCTGTGTCCCTTGGACACCATGTTGACTCCCCGTTAAGGTAAAATCATTAATTATTTTGGGTTGCTCTCTTATTTTTTTAAATATGTACTATTCTGGTATGGACCTGCCCCTATATAGAAAAGGTTCATGCGAGAATCATAACAATTTAAGAAAACAAGAAAAATCTTTTTTCATTTACAAAATCATATGTAATTTTGTACTAACATCCAAAATGACACGGGTAAATTTTGCCGCGGGCTAAGTCACGGAATAGTCACGGCTAATCATATATGATTTTGTTCATGAATTTTTTTTTTGTTTTCTTAAATAGTTAGCGTTCTCGTATAACTCGTTATCCGTTGCAAACTGTACCATTTGTTCAATTTTTGCAAACCCATCTACCTTACAATATTTTGATCAATGGTTAATATGGAGTGGTGGCATGTTATGTAATTTCATTGACTTTTATGAATTTTTATATGGAATGGCAATAGCCAGGGGGTTATGATGGTCTTTTTCCCAATATATTAATACGATTCTATATTTCAAATTTTCATATAAAAATAATAATTATAAATGGAATGGATATGGCTTTAACAGTTTTCTAGAACCAAGCTTTGTTTTTTGGAAACGGATTATCTTCATTTTTTTAACAAAATGAAGTTTCAAAATATATGTTTCCAATATCTATATCGATTGAAATCAATTTTAGTGTTCTTTTCTGTGGTTTCGTTTATCCAGTGTTAAACAAATCGAATGAATACCTATATAGCTTCATGGATTCCTCACTGGTTTAATGAATACTTATATGGCTTCATGGCCTGTTCTTCCATGTCAAAATTGATGTTTGTTTTACGATTCATTGATATCGATTGTTTCATCGCCGAACACAGTTTGTTCCGAGCCGTCGATATTTGAATCTCCACAACGTATGTCTTTCAGATGATGGACGTTTGAATTTGGTATTGTTAGAACCTATTTTGTAAAAGTATGAACCGAAATTATCTAAGTCCTAAATTTCAGAAAACAAATCAGAAGTTCATCTTCTGATCTCTCTCTTCCAGAAGCGCCCAGAGACCTGAAGACCCTCTGGATCTCAACTGCTATTCCACACGCGCTCTTGATGACGTGGCTAGTCACACTTTCCTTGCATAACAAATTTTGTTAGTCGTACAAGTGACGTGTCACTCAGTTATAGGCTAGCTCATGGACTTTTGTTTATGTACTAGTATATATAGAGTTAGTTATGACTGTAAAAGATGGTGATGATCTGAGAGAAAAATAGGGCTTTCATTCCACGTATTCTAATCGATCTTCAGATAATTCAATACAAATTCTCATTTGATCTTCATATTGATTTTACTGATTTAATTACTGTTCTAGTGATAATTATTGATTTATATTGCTTCCGCTCATTTATTGTTTATTGAATATATTGATTATCTAAGTTTAAAGGGATCTGGGTTCCAACAATTGGTATCAGAGCTAGATAATCAACCTATTGATTATTGGATCTCGTCCATTTTGGAGAAATCCCCACTCAACTAGCAGTTAGTTTCAAATTTTAAACTACTGTTATTCATTCTACCCTGTTTCTCGAGATTTTGTCGATTTCATACAATTTTCTCTAAATCAGTGCTAAGTTTGGTTTAATTCTGAAATCAGTAAGTCAAACTTTTCGTTTCGATTTGAAGTTTATTTGTTCTAAATTTCAAGAGTATTTCCTGCAAATTTTCAATCTCTGTTTTCAACAAAAATGACGAATCAAAATCTAAACGCGATATACACTTCTGGATCCTTAGCAAAACCTCCTACTCTAATTCGTGACGAATATCCTCAATGGAAAATTCGTATAATAAACTTTTACGAAGGACTAGATTCAAATCTATATCCTACCATTCTAAATCGTCCCTTCGTACTCATGACTACCATTCCAAGAGTTCCGCCTACAGCAATAACTGAAGAAATTCCTTCTCGACAAGTTCCCAAAGAAAAGGGAAATTGGATTGATGATGTTAAGGCCAAAGTGGAAATTGCCAAAAAGGAAAAAAGTCTACTAATCATGGCAATTCCCAATGAGATTTTCCAATCTCTTGATTCATGCGAGACGACCAAGGAACTATGGGATCATTTGCATATCAATTGGACGGAAGTGCTAAAATGAAGAAAAATAGAAGAGCTCAAACCTTGAACGAATACAACAGTTTTCAAGCACTCCCAGAAGAGACTCTGGAACAGACTTATCACAGATTTAACACTCTGGTAAATCTGTGCAAGAAATGCGATATCATCAGATCAAAGGAAGATAATAATGTCCTATTCCTTGAACTCTTGAATCCAGAATGGTCAAATCTTTCTATGTCTCTTCAAGCCAATCAAGATCTGGAATTATGGTCATTACATGATGTGTTTGGAACTCTTCAAGCACACGATAAAGAGGTTATTCAGAAGAAGACAAGTGTTGGTGGACCTCTGGCCCTCATTTATGAATCCAGAGGGTCAAGCAGAAGAAGCAGAGAGACATAAAAGAAAAGGAAGAATAAGGCACTTATCTCAGAGACCAATCCCTAAGATTTCTCTGATTTCTCTGATTCCGAAGATGATGAGATTAATTCATTTGCTGAATCATTGGCACTTATTACCAAACAGTTTACTAAAAAGTTTGGTAATCATTCATTCAATGGAAATAGAAGGTTTGAAAGCGTAAGTGAATGACCTACTCAGCCTTATGTTCCAAGGTAGGAAATATATAAGACGGAGAAGTCAGAAGCTGAGAAGAAGGAAGAGGAGTTAAAAATGAAGAAGGATGTTTGTTACAAATGTGGAAAGCCGGATCATTATTCAAAGGACTATAAAAGTGTTCTTGTCAAAGACAAACAATATTACAAGAAAAAATACAAATACAACAAAGTTGAAAGAGCACACTATGCTGAAAAAGAGAACTGGCTAGATAATCAATCAAGTGAAGATTAAGCCATGTTCTTTGGAATGGCAATGCTAGATGACTCAGAAAATCAACCTTCTGAGACTCCGGTCTGTACTATCTCTAATTCTTCTGAACTCGAACAAACAATTTTAAATCTTACTATTGGTTTTGAAAATCTAAAACAGAAGCTTTTTTTGAAAAGAAATTGAGGGAAAAAACATTGAACTATCTTTTTCTACCATTCAGAAGGAAAAAGATATTTTCAAAAGAGAGATGGAGATTTTGACAAATGAGAAACTTGAACTATCTGTTGAGAACGAAAAGATTTTAAAACTTCTAACATCAACAGAAATCAAACTTAGAGAAGAAAACCAAAACTTTTGTAAACTTCTGGAAACTAAAGATAAGGAGATAAGTGCTAAAGAAAGTGACAGATTAAACTATGTAGCACTTAAAAACTACTTTCAGAAGGAAAGGGAATTTTTGCATATTGAGCTTCAAAACAAATAGCTACAGATTAAAAAATATCTGGATGCTCAAAAGGTTCATGAAAAGATAAATACAGAAGTAGGGAAAATGGGCCTTGGTTTCGAGGATCTGGATCCTTATATGCGTAAAAAGAGATCTACTCTAGCTTCTGTCTTCTGTATGGGTAAAGAACAGAAACAATGTTTTCCCAATCTATATGAACAATCAACCTTTAAAATAATCAAAATATGAGAATAGACATCAAGTTAGAAAGCTAAAATACAAAAACATAAAATATCCTCTAAAAAGACAAGACAAGTTGATCTTAAGCTTATTCAGAAGAAGAAAGATGTTTTTAATTTTGGTTCATTCAATCATATAACTTTAAATCCAGAAGATGATGAGTTCATACCCTTACAGGAAGAAGAAGAAACTTAGACTCCTCTTTGAAAAAGACAGTCTTACAACTCTGGATGAGTGTTTTAAAGCTGATCAAACAAATCTTGTTACACTTTTGAAAGTATGAACCACAAGATGAAGAATATGACGTGGCACATACATCAAGCATGTCTACCTTTTGCAACTGATTAGTTTGTTACACGCTCCCATCTCTCACACGTGTCAATTTGTAATAGGTTAAGATGTTGACTTTTACTTTATTCTATTTGTATAAATAGATCATTTCTCTACTGTAAAATTTGTCGATCAAATCGTTATATTGAAGAACTTACTGTGCGTCATTCCATGTATCTGTAATCATAATTCAGGTTATAATACATAGTTAATCTGTTCCTCAATCTTTGATCGATTCTTATTACTGTTGATTAATCGATATAAATTGCTTCCGCTTATACTCTGTTTTATGAATCAATCGATTAATTTGTGAAGAAGAGAATCTGGAACCAACAATTGGTATCAGAGCCTGATAATCAATCTATTGATTATTATATCTCAATTTGGAAATTTCTCTCTTCATTCATTCAGTAATCTCCTGTTTTAACTAGTGTTCATAATTCCACCTTGTTCTACGAAGATTTATAGCAATTCTGTCTAAAACAGTGGTAATTGTAGTTAAAATTTTGAAGAATTAGTAAAATTTTGTTGTTCAAATCAATTGAAATTTACTTGTTCTAGATTTCAACTCAAAATCTGTCATTACATACTTCTCGATCTTAAAAAAAATGGCAAATTCAAATTTGAATGCTGTTTACACCTCTGGTTCTCTGACCAAACCTCCAACTCTTATTCGTGGTGAATATCCACAATGGAAGATTCGAATGATAAATTTCTATGAAGGATTGGACATTGAACTTTATCCTATTGTTCAAAATGGTCCCTTCGTACCAATGACTATAGTTCCAAGAGTTCCTGCTACTATCAATACTGCTGAAATACCTGCCCGAAAAGTTCCAAAGCTAAGGGAAAATTGGAATGATTAGGAAAAGGCCAAAGTTGAACTTGCTAAAAAGGCAAAAACTCTTCTTATCATGGCTATTCCGAATGAGATTTTTCAATCTCTGGATTCCTGTGATACTGCTAAGGAATTATGGGATCAGTTAGAAAATATTCTGGAAGGTGGTGCTAAAATGAAGAAAAATCGAAGAGCTCAAGCTCTGAACGAATACAACAGCTTCCAGGCCATTGCGGATGAATCTCTGGAACAGACTTTTCATAGATTTAATAATCTGATAAATCTATGCAAACGATGTGATATTGTTCGATCAAAGGAAGACAATACTGTCTTATTCTTAAAGAGATTAAATCCAGAATGGTCAAATCTATCCATGTCATTACAAGCTAATCAAGATCTTGAGCAATGGTCTCTACACGATGTATTTGGAACTCTTCAAGCTCATGAAAAGGAGGTTGTGCAAAAGAAAACAACTATAGGTGGACCTCTGGCCTTGATTTCTGAAACAAAGGGAGCTATCAGAAGAAAAAGTGAAGATAGAAGAGTGAAAAACAAGGCATTCATGTCAGAAATTGTTTCAGAAGAAGATTCTGATTCTGATGATGAAATAAAGGCATTTGTTGATTCCTTGGCTCTTATTGCCAAACAGTTTACAAACCGTTTTCGAAATAGGGCATTTCAAGGAAATAGAAGATCTGATCGCTCTAACTATACTCCTAAACAAGAGGTTCAGAGACTTGAGAAGACTGAGGCAGAAAAGAAGGAAGAGGAAATGAAGAAAAAGAAAGATGTATGTTACAGATGTGGCAAACCGGGTCATTACTCGAAGGAATGCAGAGGGGCTCTGGATAAAGACAAAACATATTACAAAAATAAATACAAGTATAATGTTACTGAAAGAGCCCACTATGCTGAGAAAGAAAACTGGATCGGAGATGAGTCCAGCGGTGATGAGGCCATGTTCTGTGGAATGGCAAGTACAAATAAATCAGAAGAACAGCCTTCTGAATCACCGATTAGTAATCTTTCTGAATCTTCTGAACTTGAGAATACAATTGTGCTTTTATCAAACAATTTGGAAGAACTTAAGCAAAAGCTTACAATTGAAAAGAAGTTACGAAAAAATATTGAGAAAACTCTTTCCACAACACAAAGGGAAAGAGATGTTTACAAAAGAGAGATGGATATCTTCACAGAAGAAAAACTGGAACTTGACATAGAAAAAGAAAAAATTTCTAAAACCTTGAAAGACACAGAAGTTTTGGTAAAAAAAGGAGCACTTGAGTTATAAGAAACTTCTGGAAGAAAAGGATAAGGAAATTCAAGTTAAGGAAAGTGACAGATTAAATTTTGTAGCACTTAAAAACTATTTTCAAAAAGAAAGAGAATTTCTGTACATTGAACTTCAAAACAAAACGCACCAGATCAAAACATATCTGGATGCTCAAAAAGTTCATGAGAAAATAAGTATACAAGTAGGAAGATCTGGAATCGGCTTTGAAGATTTAGATCCCTATACGTGTGAAAAGAAGTTTGGTTTAAACTCTGTTTTTTTCATAGGACAACAACAGAAGCCTGTGTTTCTAATTATTTTTGAACAATCAGGTTTTAAACCATCTAAAACTGAAAAAGGTCATCATCAACGGAAACTCAAGTTTAAAAACATTACATATTCTTCTGAAAAGACCAATATTAATCTAAATCAAATTCAAAAGAAGGATGATATTTTCAAGTTTGGTTCAAGTGTTCTTACAAAATTGAATCCAGAGGCTGATGCGTTTATTCCTATTCAAGCAGGGGAGGAATTAAGACTTAGTTTTGAAAAAGATCTTCTCTTGACTCTGGATAATTGTTTTAAACTTGAGAATGACAAACAAAAGTTAGAAAATAATCCAGAGATATTTCCTTGTTCATTTATTGATTTAAATCTTTGTGAAACTCAAGAGGATTTAGAAGAAATCACATATCCATGGGAAAATGATGATCAAAGTGAGGATTTCTTTGACAATTCAGACACAGAGATCATAAAAAAGCAAAGACGCTCCTTTTCACTTTACAAATGAATCTCTGGAGATAAGAGCTTCTTAAATGGATGCTAAAAAAAATTCAAGTGAAATTCTGATTTTCTCTGTTCCCTTTGAACAACGAAAACCTGTTTTTATACATCCAGATTTTATAGGAATGTGTCTGAAAGCTAAATCTTTTCTTGATCTTGAAAAGAAAGAAAAACTTAAAAAGAAAATTCCTATCCAACTTCCTAACTCTTATCCTCCAAAACTTTCTTATGTTCAGAAAGGTAAATGGAAATCTAATCTTTCTGTTCCTGTTTCAGTAAATACAAAAGCTTCTGAGAAGGTAAATCAGAGGAAATCTCCGCTGAAGAATACTTTAGATTCTAAACATACGTCTAGTCTAGATAGGAAGTTCTTTAGAACAACTGATACTAGAAAAGAAAGATCTAAGAATAATTGTAATTATCATTGTCGCAATGAAAATTCAATAAAATCTTCTATGTTTCAGAATTCTGAATGTTTTTCTCTATTCTTAAAATTACAGAAATTTTTCTCACAAACTTCAAATTCCTTCACTGTAAACCATTCGTACTTCAATAAAAATAAAACAAAGAAAAATAGAAAAACAAAAAATCCAAAGAATACGTCTTTACCTTCTGTCAAATCAAATATAAAGCAAAAGGCTGATAAGACAAAAACTAACGTTAAAGGACCCATAATGGTATGGGTACCTAAGAAACTCTGATCTTGATTGCAGAAACAGCGTGTGCATATCTGGTATCTTGACTCTGGATGCTCGAGGCACATGACTGGTTCACGAGACTTACTCTCCCAATTTAAAGACAAAAGTGGTGGAGCTGTAACGTTTGGTGATAATGGTAAGGGTCAAATTAAGGCTATGGTACTTTACAGGAAGGTAACATTACCTTATCTAAAGTAGCTCATTTTTCTGGTTTGAGACATAACCTCCTAAGTGTAAGTCAACTATGTGATTCTAAGATACTTGTCGTCTTTGATGAAAAACATTGTTACTTATTTTCTAAGGCAGCTGAGGAACTTTGGAGAGCAGACAGAAAAGGTAATCTATACATGATGTTTACCTCCAAGGATGGTAAGGAAACCTTATGTCTTATTTCCAAAAAGAGTGAAGTTGCATGGCTCTGGCATCATAAAATGTCTCACTTAAACTTTGATAATCTTGAGATGCTTGTAAAACATAATTTGGTATCTGGACTTCCAGAAGTTAATTTTCAAAAAGATCACCTCTGTCCTGCATGTGAAATGGGAAAGATAAAACGAGCATCTCATAAAACAAAAAGTGATCACTCTTGCATAAGACCTCTGCAATTGCTACACGTCGATCTCTGTGGTCCAATTGCAATTCAGAGTCTTTCTGGTAAAAAGTATATTCTGGTACTTATCGATGAATTTTCCAGGTATACTTGGCTTGCTTTTGTTCGACAAAAGTCAGAAGTTCCTATTATACTTCAAAATATGATGACCAGAATCCAAGTTCTTTTACACCAAAAGATTTAACAGCTGAGAAGCGATGATGGTACTGAATTCAAGAATGCCAAACATGAAGCATACTTTGTTGCAAATGGAATTTCTCAGAACTTCTCTGCTGTACGCACTCCGCAACAGAATGGTGTCGTTGAACGTCGCAACAGAACCTTGGTCGAAGCAGCCAGAACAATGCTTGCAGCTTCTGGACTCCCAATTCACTTCTAGGCGGAAGCTGTAGCCACTGCTTGTTTCACTCAGAATCGTTCCATAATTGTGAAGAGACATCTCAAAACCTCTTATGAGCTTATTAACAAAAGAAAACCATATGTCAAATTCTTTCATATTTTTGGCTGCAGGTGTTTTATCTTAAATGACAGAGACAAACTTGGCAAGTTTGATCCAAAATCAGATGAAGCAAAATTCTTAGGCTATTCTTTAAATTCCAGAGCCTTTCGTGTTTTTAATCTCAGAACTAAAACCGTTATGGAGAGCATTAACGTTGATTTTGATGATCAAACTCAACTCACCTCTGAATATTCTACTTCATAACTCAAACTTAATACTGTTACTTCTGACTTTCTTTCAGGATCCAGAGAATCCGAGATTGATGCCCTTTTTCAAGACTTTCTGGGCGAAGAAGTAATGTCAGAACCTGCTGTAACTAATCCTTCTTTCAGCATACCTTAAGTTCTTCATTCCTCTGGCATAACTTTATCTGGTCCTACCTCTTCTGAACCAAGCTCTTCAATTCCTTATGTTCCTGTTTCATCTGATTGTCCAGAAGATTCTTCTGTTCTATCATCTGAGGGGGAGACTTTAGAATCAAGAGGTTCAGAATCAATATTTCCGGATGAAGTTATCTCATCTTCTGACACCGAAGTTCAAGCTCAACCAATATCACAAACAAGGATGACAAAATGGACTAAATCACATACTCCAGATCTCATAATTGGTAATCCTTCTGAGGGTGTCAAAACACGATCCGCCACAGCAAATGAAGCTTTCTATGTTAACTTTCTAAGTCTAATTGAACCCAAGAAAGTTCATGAAGCCTTAGCAGAACCTAGTTGGGTAGAAGCAATGCAGGAAGAGTTACTTCAATTTGAGCGTAACAAAGTTTGGAACTTAGTACCATTACCAAAAGGCAAAGTTGCCATTGGTACTAAGTGGGTTTTCAGAAATAAAAAGGATGAGGATGGAATTGTGATCAGAAACAAGGCTCGTCTGGTGGCAAAAGGATATTGTCCAGAAGAAGGTATTGATTATGATGAAACCTTTGCTCCTGTTGCGAGACTGGAGGCGATAAGACTTTTTCTGGCATTCTCCGCTTACAAAAACTTTAAAGTCTATCAAATGGACATTAAATGTGCATTTCTAAATGGAAATCTCAAAGAGGAAGTGTATGTTGAACAACCAGCTGACTTTAAAGATTCAAGACATCCAGAATATGGTTTTCTTCTTGACAAAGCATTGTATGGCTTAAAGCAAGCACCCAGAGCCTGGTATGAACGTTTATCCAAATTTCTGATCAGCAAAAGATATGAGAAAGGTAAAATTGATACCACACTTTTCATCAAAAGAGGCAAAGGTATGTTAACTATTGTTCAAATTTATGTGGACGACATAATTTTTGGCTCTACTCATCAAACAGAAGTTGATTTGTTTTCTAAGTTGATTGAAACCGAATTTGAAATGAGTATGATGGGAGAATTAACTTTCTTTCTTGGACTTCAGGTTAAACAAAGTACCTCTGGTATTTTTATTAATCAAGCAAAATATGTCTCTGACATGTTAAAGAAATTCCATTTTCAGAACTCATCAACTATGAAAACACCTATATCTCCTAACATGAATCTAGGTCCTGATCCCTCTAGAAAACCTGTAGATATCACGAGATACAGAGGTATGATAGGTTCTCTTCTATATTTGACAGCAAGTAGGCCTGATATTATGTTTGCCACTTGTCTTTGTGCTCGTTATCAAGCTAATCCTAAAGAATCTCATTTGGCTGCTGTCAAAAGAATTTTTAAATACTTAAAGGGAACTCCTTCATTGGGTCGCTGGTACCCTAAAAATTCTGGGTTTGATTTAATGGCATATACAGATTCTGATCATGCAGGATGTAAGTTGGATAGAAAAAGCACCTCTGGTAGCTGTCCACTTCTGGGTAATCGACTTATCAGCTGGACATCCAAGAAACAAAATTGTGTTTCAACATCTACTGCAGAAGCTGAGTTTGTTGTTGCTGCTAGCTGTTGTCCCAAGTTATTTGGATGAAAACCCAACTCAGAGACTACGGTCTGATCTATGATGAGATTCCCATACTCTGTGATTCTGAAAGTGCAATTTCCATTACGGAAAACCCAGTTCAGCACTCAAAAACGAAGCATATTGATGTCAGGTATCACTTTATCAAAGATCATGTAGAAAAGGGTACCATAGAAATGTATTTTGTCTCTACTGATTACCAACTGGCTGATATATTTACAAAAGCTCTGGATGAGAAGCGTTTTAATTTTTTAATCAGCAAGTTGGGAATGCTAAACATGTAAATTTTATTCTTAGAAGTTATCAGAGATCTCTGATCGTCTTCTGAACTTCATCCAGAAGCACTCAGAGACCTCTGACCGCTTCTGGTATAAGTTTTATTTTGTTGCGTTTTATTCCTTTTCATCCAAGTTATATCAGAAAGGCGCCAATTCCTGAAGCGAAGGGGGAGCTTATCATTTAAGGGGGAGATTATCATTCAAGGGGGAGCTTATCATTCAAGGGGGAGCTTATTATTCAACGGGAATTTATCATTCATAGGGGAGTTTATCACTTAAGCAGTTCAAAGTCTAACACTAGGTTAGGTGTCTTATGAATTTTTCCATCCATCTAAGTTTCTTCTGAATCTTCTTATTCTGTGTTTCTCTTGCCGTCAAGGTCTCTCAGAATACCTATGATTCATTTCAAACTTATCCTAGATGATGATTCAAAATTGACATGTTTTTCAAAATATTTTTCCTATCAATCAAAATATTCCAAAAATTTTATTGAATATATACATTTTATTAACTCTTGCCGTCAAGGTTATTTAAAATTTCTATATTCAATTTTAATTTTTCTTATTATTTTATTTTCATGAAAAATCAAATTTTCATTTGGTTCAATTTTTTTTTTCACCAAATGACTGATTTTAAATCTAAATAAACAGATTTATATATTTCAATTTGTTCTTTAATTAATTTTCTTTAATTACTCAACAAATTGTTTTATATTTTCTTTTTATTTACTTTTGGGATAATCAACCGATTTTAGGCCGACAACCCTTCAGTTTTCTTTTAAAAAATCGTGTCTTACTCATCACTCCTACTTTCCACGTGTCATTCATTGTGTGACTGCATGTATCCACGCCTGCGTGCTTACATCATCTTTTCTGAACCGTTTTCTTCTACTCCCAATACATAAACCTCTTCCAATTCCAAATTGGTCTCATATAAAATCCCCAAATTTCAGATACCCATCTTCTTCCTCTTCACTGTTACTGCTCACACTCTCTTACTCATGAACTTGCTTGCAATTCTCACCAACTCTCATCAATGGCTTCTCATCTTGCAAATCCAGCTCTTAAGGATGACGAATGACGTCTCGTCGATTCCACTGCCGATAGTGCTCCGTTCGTCAGGCTGCCATTGAAAGCAAACAATGTGCAAGTTCTTCTTGATCCTAATACCTACCAGTCCGAACTCAGAATCATGGTTGAATTTCTCCAACAACATGAACTTAACCGAGCCCTAACTCTGACAAACCCAAATGTTCCTGAAATTTACGTTCAAGAAGTGTGGCAATCGATGTATATTCGTGATGGCGAGACTTTGCTTGGAAATTTCAGTCACCCTGATCAACCTGATACTACTGTGGAAATTCCCATTACCAAGAAAAAATTAGCCAGGTATTTTCATTTATCCCATTCACAGGTACTAATTGATGGTGAATTTGTGCCAAATCCAGCCCTAGAATCGAACCCATCTGCTGAAGCATTGTTATCCTTCATCCTCTTTCTTGGTTACAATGAACCGCTAAGCAAACTATCTGAATTCAAGAGAAAACAGTTACCCCCAATGTGGAATCTCCTCGTTTCTATCCTGAACAAGAGTCGCACTTGTAAAATTGGGTCTCTCGATCAAGCAAGCAGGAACATTCTGACCATCATGTATGGCATGTTTTTTAATCGCCCCTTGGACTACGCAAGCCTTCTTTTTCAAGAGATTAAAGCTGCTGTGCACACTAACGTAACCCATCAAACCCAAGGAAAATCTCTTCCAGCTTTAATGTTTCCAAGATTTATATCCCTGGTTACCTATCCTGCAATTGGTGCACTCAAGGCTCCATTAGTTCAACCATTTTGCAAAAGTGCTTCTATGAGCACTCATCATCCAACCCTCGACCACAACGGCTATCCCTCTCCCAGAGAGCTTTCAAGGTACATGCTAAACCTAATTCCATCTAGCTCTTCTTATCTTCAATCTTATAGGAGCTCTATGATTTTCTCAGAAGAGAGAATTTCTACCCAGAGCACTTAGAGCCAGTTCTAGAAAGTGAGGGGTCAAGTGAGAATGAGGCTGAAAATAATTTGAGTGATCATCCGAGTGGTTCTACCCATGCTGACCTCTTGTTAAAAGAAGGTACTGAAGATGTCCATCGTGACACAATTGAGCGAATCTCACCTACATCCCAAAGGGTAACTTCATTAACTGAGGTAGATGTCATCCCATCTACTTTCATTGACCAAGGACAACCCAGTCCAAACCACCCAGAAACCATCCGATTAGAGGATACTTCTTCTTCCTCTGCATCAAACACAACCGGGGAAACCTCTTTATCATTCTCTCAACAGAATGATGATGAACATATAAGCGTTCATTTGCCCCAGAACTCGCCACTTTCCCCACACAATGTTGATGTCTCTGTGACCAACAAAGATTTAGGAATCTCAGAAGATAAGTCCATATCTTCTGATAGTTTAGAGGCTAATGAAATCCCATCAGAGGGGTTACAGCCACAGGATGCACCACTTACCGGAGTGTTTACACTTCATCAAGGTAAGCACATTGTCTTCAACACCTCATCCTCTGATGATGAGGATTCTGTTGAGACAATCAGAACAACCGAAGAGGTGCCTGTTAAAAACAGCCCTCGAAGACAGGTTGGAAGTCCCTCCACACTCAACGTCAAAACAGGTGTGAATGAGGGCCTCTCTGCACGCGAGAGTAAAGGGGCTCCATGTGTTGGAGATACACCGGTTACCCATTCTGAATATGTCACCAATGCAGCGTTGCAGGCATTTGGTGATAAAATTCAGAGATCTGTGGAGGATCTAAAACTTTCTCTGGACTCTCAAAATGCCATTCTTCTGGCTATTCAGAACGAACAAAAACAGCAGTCACAAACTCTGGAGGCCCTCAGAGAACTCAATTCTACAACTGCTACAATACACCAGAGCCAAGCTTCTGATCATTACTCTTCTCTACATAAAGGAATCCAGGATAATTCTGAGGCTATTTTCTGCATACCTGAGGCACTTCCAACTCCAGAAGTCACAATCTCAGTTGATGAATATAGTTCCTTAGTGGCTGATCTTCACAAAATTATCAAGGCTATTCATCCCTCTACAGACACTTCTGAATCTTCTCTGGTAAAGAAATCTAACATGGCTATCTTCCAGAAGGCCATGCTTGAACGCATTAATTCTCTTTCCTCCAAGTATGTCTCCAAAACAACTGCATGCACTTCAAATGTGGATTTAAAGCTATCATCTATGGAAACCTCTCTGTCTCAGCTTACAGGTCTGGTAAGTTCTCTTTCTGATTCTTTTAATGAAAAGAAAAAGGCCAAGGAGGAGCGTGCTTGCAGAAAAGCAGAACTTAAACGCAAAAGGTCTGAGGATCAGGACCCTGATTCTCAGAAGGGGCAGAAAGCTCCATCATCCAAGAAAGTCAAACCCAATACCAATACTGAAAGCTCAAATCCAATGCCATCTCCATCTACTTTAGACAAACACCCCTCATCCTCCAAGCAGCAAACTCCTGCTCAAACTTCACACACACAAACCACTCTGACTCCAACTTCATTAGCCACTCACTCTGGGCCTCTTCCAAAAGATCCAGAAATAGCTAAATTCATTCTTGAGGTAGTCGGCAACATAATATAAACACCATACTCCTCATCAACTCAAGCTGCAATAGCCAAAGAAACGGAAGCCAGAGCCAGAGCTGAGGCATCAAATGCTAAAGTTGAAGCCTTAAATAAAAGAAGAGAAGAAGAGCGAATAGAGGCTGAAATCAGAGCAAAAGCCTTAAATAAAAGAAGAGAAGAAGAGCGAATAGAAGCTGAAATCAGAGCAAAAGCTGAAGCAGAAAAAGCCTCTGCAGAAGCAGCAAGAGTACAAGAAGAAAGAGAGAAAGAAAATGAACCCAGAGAAAAGTCAAAACAAGAAAAGGCACAGAGAAGGGCTATTCGTGAAGAAGCAACTCAGAGAATGAGAAATCTTGATCTTCCAAAGCTCGAGATTATCAGAAACAGCATGTATGCTCCAAATGATCAAAGATTTATTTAATGCTGCCCAACTTCTCCAATGCCTATAATGTAAGTGATGCTGTGAAAGACAAATTTATGGCACACAGACAAGCAAGAAAGGATGTATACACCTCTGTACCTATCAAACGTATCTCTGCCATTAAGCACTCACAATTTGAAGATACAGAGATCTGGTACACTATATATGAAGTAGTAAGAGATGATAATCAAACCAGATACTTTTGTGATAATGATTTATTATCTATTCATCCTTCTGATCTCCTGTTTCTGGAAAACTTCATGAAAGCCCAAATGGCCAGAGGTATTGATAGCCAAGACAAAGTTGCGTATTCAAGAATCATTGAATGCATTAAGTTTTTGTTAAGATACAAGAGACAAGTCGACTTTCAGATAGGACTAAACTTCAATGTTGATCATCTTGCCATCTCTGCACCAAATGAGGAATCAGAGAACATAACTTCGTTCAGAGTTGGTAAGGGGTCATCTTTAGAAGACCAGACAGAAGAAGCTTTTTCAGAATTAAGGATGCACATTGATATTCCTCAGAAGTTGTATACATTGCAAAAAGTTACATATCCACGAGTGCAAATGAACACAATCCAGAAGTACTTGAAAAGACAATCAAACGACTTGACAACCTATTATCAATCAGAGAGGTTATCAACAAACTTGCAAAGATTGTATCTGAGGTCGCTCCTTTCTAAACAGACTTCACTCTTCTGGTTGCATACTTAGGAGGAGATTGTTACACTTTTGAAAGTATGAACCACAAGATGAAGAATATGACGTGGCACATACATCAAGCATGTCTACCTTTTGCAACTGATTAGTTTGTTACACGCTCCCATCTCTCACACGTGTCAGTTTGTAATAGGTTAAGATGTTGACTTTTACTTTATTCTATTTTTATAAATAAACCCTTTCTCTACTGTAAAAGTTGTCGATCAAATCGTTATATTGAAGAACTTACTGTGCGTCATTCCATGTATCTGTAATCATCATTCAGGTTATAATACATAGTTAATTTGTTCCTCAATCTTTGATCGATTCTTATTACTGTCGATTAATCGATATAAATTGCTTCCGCTTATACTCTGTTTTATGAATCAATCGCTTAATCTATGAAGAAGAGAATCTAGAACCAACAAATCTCAAACAAACAATTTCTGAAAACCATCCAGAGATTTTTCCCTGCCCTTTTATAGATTTAAATCCATGTGAAGTCGAAGATAAGTACGAGTTTGTTACTTATCACTGGGAAAATGATAATCAAAATGATGATGAATTTTTTGAATGTTCTGAAAACTATATTTCCAATCTTGAAGATCTTTTGCCTCTTAATTTTACAAAGGTTCCAGAGGTTATCAAGGACACAAATGTTGTATTTTTATACACCAATGAACCTGTGGAAATTAGAGCCGCTGAATCACATATTGAGCTGAATCACATATTGCTAAACTTTTGAATGGTATAGCACTAACCTCTATTCCTCCAAAAGAACGAAGAAAAGAGGTTCCTATTCATCCAGATTTTCTTGGGATGTGTTTACAAGCTAAGACTTGTCTCGAATCAGAAAAGGAGGCAAATCTCAAAGAGAAAGCAAATCTTAAGAACCAGTCTCTGAAATCTTAGTCACAGAAGTTTACTTATCTTGAAAAAGGAAACTGGAAAGCTAACTCTTATACTTTTGTTTCAATAAAACCAAAAGTTCTAGAGAAATCTCCACAGAAGAAGCCTTCATAGAAGAACTCACATGTTGCAAAGCATAAGTCTAGACTAGATAAGAAGTTCAATAGAACAACTGATGCTAGAATAGACAGAAATAAGAACAATTGTAATTATCATTCTAGTAATGAAAATTCAAGGAATTCTTTTATGTTTCAGAACTCTGAATGCTTCACTTTATTTCTAAAGTTTAACAATTTTTCTCAAGGCCTTCTGGTTATTTCTCTAAATGAATGAAAGAACTCAAACTTTAGACATCAGAACAAAATAAATAATTCAAACAAAACAGGAAAACCATTTGTCTCTGGAAAACCTGTTCCTCGTTCTGCTCAAACAGAAAAGTTAAATAAAAAACATAAACCTAACATCAAATGACCCATTATTAAATGGGTACCTAAATCTCTCTGATTTTGATTGCAAAAGTAGCGTGTGCATATCTGGTATTATCTCAACTCTGGATGCTCGAGGCACATGACTGGAACGAGAAACTTACTTTCCAAATTCAAAGATAAAATCGGTGGAGCAGTAACGTATGGTGATGATGGTAAGGGTCAAATAAAAGGCTACGGTACTCTTCAAGAAGGTAATATTACCTTATCCAAAGTAACCCATGTTTCTGGACTGAAACATAACCTGTTAAGTGTAAGTCAACTATGTGATTCTAAAATGCTTGTTGTATTCGATGAAAAGCATTATTACTTATTCTCTAAAGCAGGTGAAGAATTATGGAGAGCTGACAGAAAAGGTAATCTATATATGATGAACTTTACATCCAAGGATGGTAAAGAAACTCTCTGTCTTATCTCTAAGAAGAGTGAAGTTGCATGGTTATGGCATCATAAACTTTCACATTTAAATTTTAAAAATCTTGAGCTTCTTATCAAACATAACCTGGTTAAGGGCCTCCCAGAGGTACACTTCCAGAAGGATCACCTCTGTCCTACATGTGAGATGGGCAAAATAAAAAGTGCATCTCACAAAACCGAAAGTGATCATTCGTGCACAAGGCCTCTACAAATTCTACATGTTGACCTCTATGGTCCCATTGCAATTCAGAGTCTTTTTGGCAAAAAGTATATCTTGGTACTAAGAGATGAATTTTCCAGGTATACATAGCTTGCATTTGTACGACAAAAATAAGAGGTTCCAATAGTGTTAAGGAATATGATGACAAGAATACAAGTTCTTTTGCAATAGAACATACAGCAACTCAGAAGTGAGTATGGCACTGAATTCAAGAATGCCAAGCTTGAAGAATACCTTGTTGGTAACGGCATTACTCAAAACTTCTTTGTTGTACACACTCATTAGCAAAATGGTGTAGTAGAAAGACGAAACAGAACACTAGTTGAAGCAACAAGAACAATGCTCGCAGTTTCTGGACAACCCACAAATTTCTGGGCAGAAGTTGTTACCACGACGTGTTTCACCCAAAATAGATCAATCATAATTAAAGGCATTTTAAAACCTCTTACGAGCTCATAAATAATAGAATACCCTCAGTTAAATTTTTCCATATTTTTGGCTGCAGGTGTTTTATTCTGAATGATCGAACTAAGCAAGAATGAAATTCATGCTTGGAACGAAGATTGGCACACAACTCAAAATCACCAACTGCATCTCTCATTATGAAGAATTCAAGGCAAAAGATGGAGAAAGTCTTACGAACACATATACCCGTTTTGTACAACTGGTAAACGAACTAAGCAAGAATGAAATTCGTAAGACCAAGATCGAAAACAACGTTAAATTTGTTAGCAATCTTCAACTGGAATGGCGCCGGTTTGCTAATCAAATCAAACACAGCAAATATCTTGCTGATCTTGATCTTCAGGAAGTCTATGAAACCCTTCAACAAAACGAAGAGGAGGTTCTCGAACTAATGGGGTTAAATTCAAAGAAGAACCCAGATCCAATCGCATTGATGGCAAAAGATTCCTCTTCCACTCCTCAAGAGATGTTTCCCGAACTAGAAGACGAAGATTTTGACTATGATCCCGAAATTGCCAAACTTCAACAACAACTGGCCTTCCTTACGAGATCTTTTCAACAAAAGTTCTCACGTCGCTCGAATCCCAACCAACAAAGGTATGCCTCGGGATCTAATAATCATGAGCGAAAGGCCCTGTTTGAACCAAAACCAAGAAGAGAAGAACCACGCCCGACACCCAAGCCAGAAGACAAGTTCAAGGGTGAGAGAAGCCTGTGCTACAACTGCGGAAAATCTGGTCACTATGCAAGGGAAAGCAAGAAACCAATAGTGAAGGACTCCAACTACTTCACTTACAAACTGATGTTGTCTAAACAAAAAGAAGCCGGTAAAGTTCTTCTAGCTGAAGATGAACAATGGCTTAATCAAGATGATGAAGATGACATGGAAGGGGATACTCAAGCACATTTCAGCTTGATGGCTTACTCTGATGACACTCCTTCTCACGCTTCCGACTACACACCCGAGGTAAGCCCTTCTGACTATGACTTTTTTGTATCTCAAATGCATGATTTAATGTGTCAATTAAAAGAATTACACTCCAAATTGAAAACCGAGAAACTCTTGGTTTCCAATTTAGAAGCAAGCCTAGAAAATAATCATAAACAATTGCTCCTTATGCAAACCGACCTTGTCAATTCTCAAAGTATAGCACACAATCTCGGAACGGAAAAAATGGTTTTAAAAGAAGAAAATGATCTTTTTCAACAACAAATATATGATCTCACACTTCAACTTCAAACATCTAGGAATGAGACTGCCAAATTTTCATCAAAGTTTGACTTTGTCAGTTTTCAAAGACAAGATCTATTAGAAAAACTCGAAAATTTGGAATTAAAACTTTACAAGCTTGGTTAAACTGAACACACTATTTACTTAAATGCTCCGAAAGATTTAAGCTCTAAAGCCGGATTAGGTTTTGAAAACCCGAAACACTTAGCAAAGGCTATCTATAATACTCCGACGATTTATAAATTCGAATATCTGAACCTTGGTCCAGATTACCAAATTCAATTTATGAAGCCGGACCCTAGTGTTGAGAAAAGAGAAGATTGGAAGAGACAAAACAAAAACTATTTTCAAATACCCTTCTGCTATCCTCAAATAGTAGAAGAGGAATCTTCAAGTGAATCTCTTCCAAACAACTACTTTCCGTCATATTCTGCCGAAGATCTTCAAAACAAGATTCCTGAATGTAAACCGTACATTCCCACTCTATTTTTAGAAAAGAAAATTATTCAACTCGAACGAGTGTTGGAATTTGAACGTTCTTTGGCGGAAAAGGAAAAGGAATCATTTTTATTTAAAATTCAACAACTTGAGAACGAGACTTTACAATTGAACAAAACTCGTGAAAATGATACTATTTCAAACATTTCAACTTGTAAAGCCTTCGTTAGCAATTATTTAGATAATTGTGAAGAGTTGTTTAAAATGGACCCAAATTCCAATCTTCCAAAACAAAAATGTTCCTATTCCTACGAACAAATCAATGCTGAATTAGATGCCCTTTCTAACAAATCTTCACTTGAATCGGACGAGTACTTAAATGACATGTGTGATGAGTTTGACTTCAATCCTGTACTTCCAAAGCACACGGAGTTTTTAGACAAAGGCAAATAACCTAAGGAATCAGTTTCATTGCCTACTGAACCAACGGAGTTTTCCATGAGTCAAAATCAAACCACTCCTAAACAAACAAAAACCAATCATGTCTTAAAAAACAAAACTAACCGTGTTCTTTTCAATGTTTCAGCGCTTCATACTTTAGAAACCAAGTCGGTTTGGGTCAAAAAGGGCACACATACTACAAAGCAAACACCCCGCAAAGAAGACAAGTTTTTACATTCTAATGTCAAAAGAAACAATTCTAGATTTTGTTTTCCTTATGAAATTCATTTCTTTAGACATTTAGTCAAATTTTCTCGTAATAAAATTTGTTGTTCTAATTGCGGTATGGAGGATTTTGTTCGTAAACCTCCTATTGATTATGGTTATGGTTATTTTCCGGACATGCATAATTCATTTAATCATAGATTTTATCATTCATCATCCATTTCTAAATCGGGTCCTAGAAATCAAATGACTAACGCCCATAAGTCTCACCACAAGTGGGTACCCAAGGGTGCAATGTCAACTAACCATGATGGACCCATTTACAAATGGGTACCTAATTCTGCCTGATTTTGTGCAGATCGGTCATGTGTGGTACTTAGATTCTGGATGCTCCAAACACATTACCGGACAAAAGGAGCTGCTTGCCAACTACACTGAAAAGAAAGGCGGATTCTTCAAATTTGGCAACAATCACTTGGCACCGATTAAAGGATATGGTGATATCATTCAAAACAACATCACCATTTCCAACGTCTCTTATGTACAAGGGCTAAGCCACAACCTGTTAAGCATTGGAAAATTCTGTGACAAGCAACTCGAAGTAAATTTCAGACCCGATAGATGTTGTGTTTGCACGTTTAAAAGGTACACCTAATCTTAGTGCGATCAAATGGATTTTCCGGTATTTAAAAGGTACACCTAATCTTGGCCTATGGTATCCCAAGGATACGGGTTTCGAGCTAACTGCCTTTTCAGATTCGGATCACGCCCGATGCATGCTCGATCGCAAAAGCACTTTGGGCCAATTCCTCGGAGACAAATTGGTCAGCTGGTCATCCAAGAAGCAAGCTTGCGTCTCCACGTCTACCGCGGAAGCCGAATATATCGCTGCCGCAAGCTGCTGCTTGCAAGTACTATGGATGCGCACTCAACTCAAAGACTATGGCTTCTGGTTCAACAAGATTCCTATGTACTGTGACTCCAAAAGCGCCATAGCCATTTCAAGCAACCCGGTTCAACACACGAAGACAAAGCACAACGACGTTCGATATCACTTCATCAAGGATCACGTCGAAAGAGGTACAATTGAACTATATTTTGTTAATACGAAACTTCAGCTTGCCGACTTGTTTACCAAGGCACTGGATGAGAAACGATTCCAGTTCCTAGTATCCAAGTTGGGAATTCTCAATCTTAAAACCTGATTATCACAAATCAGTGTGTCTCAAAATCCTCAAAAACGTCTATCCAAGGGTTTATGCACATTTACTCTTCGAGTCAATCTACATAACACTTGGGTTCTCATTTTTTTAGATTTTGACCTTTATCTTACTGTTCCGTATTTTCAATCTTTCTTTCATTTTTTTTTCTACCTCGCTGTGTGTATCACCATGGTCCATCGTTCAAGGGGGAGCAACAAGGTACGTTTTCTTATCCATTCACATTCCTAGGGGGAGCACAACACTTTTAGCACATATTAAGGGGGAGCCTTATGGTTTCTGTCTTTTAGTCTTAAAAAAAAATTATTTTTTTTCAAGTCAGGTTCTCGGCCCCTAAGGGCCCGACAACAGTGGATTATCAGCCACCTCTAGCTCGATAACCTCCCCAATCGACATCTCGATAACGGGAAATTTTTCATCGGCCCTATCACACACTGCCACGTGTCATCACCCGATGACCACTATTTAAAGAAATCGGGCCCCACTCTCACAGAACCTTCTCTCACAAGTTTGAATTTCCCTCTTTCTCTCTGAAAAACCCTTCAAGTTCTTGGCAATCCAAGATCAAATTCTCAAAACTTCGAGTTTGATCCGAAAGCACCACCAGGTTCGTATTTCTCCCCTTATCATCTTTAATTATTGCACATATGTCTTTTATCCATTGCATGCTTCGATTTCTGTAGGGAGACTGTTCGATTTTTTTTTTGGGGTTTAGTATAGGTTTTCCGATTTTGACTGTTCATCAGTCAAAATCATGGGTAGATAATGGTTTTTAGCCTTAAGTCCTTTATTAAACTTGTTCACTATCACTAATCGCACTTAGCCATAGGATTTTTGCCTTAGTTTTAGGCCCTTTTTGGAATCTGAGCACTTAGAATTTGTTCGTTTGGTTTTTGGGTTTTTATCGAGTCTTATATGGTCCTTTGAGTTTTTATCGAGTCATTCTCTTCTGACCAAGAACACCTTCGTCCTCACTAAGGCTTTTTATCGAGCCCTTATGACTCGAAAACATTTGTTATCGACTCAAATAAGATCGATAAAAATCACTAAGTATTTTTATCGAACCCTTATGACTCGATAACATTTGTTATCGTCTCAAATAAGATCGATAAAAATCACTAAGTACTTATATCGAACCCTTATGACTCGATAACTTTTGTTATCGACTCAAATAAGATCGATGAAAATCACTAAGTATTTTTATCGAACCCTTAGAACTCGATAACATTTGTTATCGACTATCAAAGGATCGATTAAAATTACTAAGGGTTTTCATCGAGCCCTATGAGACTCGATAACATGGTCTCTCATCGTCCAAGTTGTTTTATCGAGTACTTAAGGCTCGATAACATAATCCAGTGCTTTCATCGATATCATACTTTAAGTTTTTTAATCGACTCTCAAAGGATCGATAATCTGTGTTTCTCGATTCACAAAGACTCCTCATCCATCTTACAGATTCACAGGTTTGGTCTTTCATTTTTTTTAACAAGTCTTGTTATCGACCCGGCTCTCTCGACAAACTTTTGATTATCGATCCCATTGCACTCGATAACAATTGTTATCGGCCCAATGGGACTCGACAAAAGGACTTAGCATTTTTTTTAAGACTCAATACACTAAGTTTACACTAAGTTTACACTTGGTTTGCCTAACTGTCTTATTTCAGCAAGCAATGGCAGCCATGAATGATCCGAACCTTTCAGATGATGAACATCCGATGCCTTCTGAACACTCTATAGAACCAAGCATCAACGCGGCTAACCGAGATGACATCTTGATGCCTAGAGCACATCTTCGAAAAATCTAACCGAACAACCACCGTCTAGACTTTGGTATCACTCTAGAACACCAAGTCATCCTCGACATTCTTCAACGACGTCCGCTTCGTTATGCTTTTGCACTGGACTAGCGGGAACCCCTTTTCTACCTCCAGCAATTCTGGTACACACTGACATACCATCCACTCGGGAGGCATCGCTATTGAAACAAGAGGCAGTAGCTCACCTGCTTCGACTTCGTTTGTATGCACATCGAGTCTAAAGCCCGCTAGGGGACACGAGTCTACACACACTGCGAGCCTCCGTGGCCCAGTCGGAACTCCCATAGTGATGTCCATTCCGGACATTCCACGAGGATTGGGAGGAAATCCTACCAGCGCTACATCTATGCCAATGATGAACGTAGGTCATACAGTTGAATCAACTGTTATGTCAATGGGCAATCTAAGTGATCCCAGTGTTACCCATACAACAACCCCATCTCCGTCGTTCTCTATACCCCCGGAAGGCGAATCAATCATTGCTGCTCACTTACAGAGGGCAAGAGACACCCTTGCTGAACATGTTGCCTTAATGACAGCCGAAAGGGAAGCCTTCGTGCGCCAAATTCGTGAAGCCGCGCGCCTTAAAGAACCGACTCCTCTTCAAGCCGACCCTTCACAGCCAAGCTCAAGCCGTCCAAGCACCAGCCGCTCTCCTCCGCCACCATCATCGCCGGAAGATCGACCCCATTCCCCACATCGATATGAGTACAACACCGATGAACTCATGTCGATGCTGTATGCTAATCTGCTAGCCGAATCCAATGCAACCGGCCAACCAGAGGATTCGCTTGAGGGTCATCTTCGTCGCAACCTCCAGATCCCCACTGTCACTCGTCATGAGTACGATGTCTTTCGCGCCCACATTGACCAACAGCTCACTGACTTGAAGACCGCCCAACAGCACCAAACAGATGACATCTTGGGTGCTATTACTGCTCTCCGCACCGAAATCCAAGAGTCTTGCCGTCCGGCCGTTTGTGCATCTACATCCAGACCTCACCAAGACGACCCGGGCTCCGCTCCAACTCGTCCTGAGGGGGAGACACGCCAAACGGCAAGATCACGACCAAGGGCAGCTGCTGCATCAGCTTCAAGACCACCCGCTCATACTACCCAACAAAGGCAACGCATTACAACAACTCAAGAGGACGATACACCAACGGTTGAAAAGCCTGCGGATATCAAACTCGAGAGTACAGCCAAACCAACCGAATCTGCCGAACCCGAACCCGAACAAAATGAAGAACGAGTTGATGTTCAAGGTCTGCGCAACTCATTACGAAACTGGTTCCGAGATCCATACGAACCAGTACTCCAAGAGCAAGACTATGTGAACTTGAGGCATACAGCAAGGAACTATGCTTTAAGGGAACAGAACGAACCAAGACTCCTACCCCATCAGATTCGGTGGCGAAGAATGTTGACGGAAAGCAAATCCAAATGGGTAAATCAACAGATTCGTGTGCCATATCTTGAGGGAACTATGGAGAAGATCTTCCGCAAGGAAGCAAAACCTGACGATTTGGCACACATTCATCTCGTGATGGAAATGGACCCTGCTCAGGTTAGAGAGTATCTCCATATCCTGAGGATGAGAGCTTTACCTCAAGCTGAAGTGGTCTCAATGCACAGGTTTGTCGGGATTTTGAAAATTGACACTGCAAGGATCTTTCAAGTCGAGTACCCGGTTTTCACTGTCCAAAGAGAAGATGGTAAAGCGTATTCCTTCTCTGAAGCTGATTTTGCAAACCTTGATATAATGGACTTTGAAATCAACTACAACGATTTGAGAGACAAGCGCAACCGAAATGAACACGAGAAAAGGGCATTAAGGGCAATGGTAAGGCATATTCAGAAAGAGCTTCGGTACAGCTATCTTCATGATCTTCAACGTGGGATAGAAAGCGAGCAAAAGAAGATACATATTACTAAGTCTGATCAATCATTACCTGTACCTGACAGGACGAGTAATGACGGTGGAAACTAGAGAAAAACGATTTCTCAGGTTTCATGAAGTGGCTGCATATTCTGACGGTACGTTATGGGGAATCCGAAATAGACTTGCGTCAGAACTTGCAACGGATAGAAAGAGCGCAACAAGGATGAGCAACGACAAAAGAAACTCTCTCATAGAAGCTATCAAGATAATTGATGACAGGACTATCTATCGACAAACCCTACGAAGATTTGAAGGCATGTTCGAGCTAAAGAGTTGAAGACTCATTTTGCCACAAAGGGGGAGATTGTTAGGTCTATTATTATTAGTTGTGACAAAATAAGGAAAAGATATGCTTAATTGTAAAAGGAAGTTTATAATTCCTTAAACTCTTTGTTTCCTTAATTAGATTAGACCTAGCAATATAAATAGAACGTTAGGGTTTTCCTTTTAGTGTTAGTCGATTCATATTACTTAGAGAGAGAGAGCTGACGGTACGTTATGGGGAATCCGAAATAGACTTGCGTCAGAACTTGCAAAGGATAGAAAGAGCGCAACAAGGATGAGCAACGACAAAAGAAACTCTCTCATAGAAGCTATCAAGATAATTGATGACAGGACTATCTATCGACAAACCCTACGAAGATTTGAAGGCATGTTCGAGCTAAAGAGTTGAAGACTCATTTTGCCACAAAGGGGGAGATTGTTAGGTCTATTATTATTAATTGTGACAAAATAAGGAAAAGATATGCTTAATTGTAAAAGGAAGTTTATAATTCCTTAAACTCCTTGTTTCCTTAATTAGATTAGACCTAGCAATATAAATAGAACGTTAGGGTTTTCCTTTTAGTGTTAGTCGATTCATATTACTTAGAGAGAGAGAGCTGACGGTACGTTATGGGGAATCCGAAATAGACTTGCGTCAGAACTTGCAACGGATAGAAAGAGCGCAACAAGGATGAGCAACGACAAAAGAAACTCTCTCATAGAAGCTATCAAGATAATTGATGACAGGACTATCTATCGACAAACCCTATGAAGATTTGAAGGCATGTTCGAGCTAAAGAGTTGAAGACTCATTTTGCCACAAAGGGGGAGATTGTTAGGTCTATTATTATTAATTGTGACAAAATAACGAAAAGATATGCTTAATTGTAAAAGGAAGTTTATAATTCCTTAAACTCTTTGTTTCCTTAATTAGAATAGACCTAGCAATATAAATAGAACGTTAGGGTTTTCCTTTTAGTGTTAGTCGATTCATATTACTTAGAGAGAGAGAGCTGAAATTGTGAATTACATTGTAATAGATCTGAACATTCAAGTGATATATGACTACGTAAGTTTTTTAATCATTGTTCGTGTCATATTACTTTGCTATTAACTGTTTATTGTCATTGTGCTTATTATAATGGGATCAACAATTTGGGTCATAGATTATCACTATTATGGATATGTTTCACATATCATAGTGTATAATCTACCCTAAGAACTAAAAAATTCCAGAAATTCAAAGAGAGATGATGAAAGTGCAAGAAAAATGGAGTTTTCCCATAAATTGATAAGAAGATGATAAGATGGTGTTGTTACTTACTTGAGTGATGATTGAGGTTCAATACCTTCAAGAAATCTTGCTAATATGATGGATTTTTGAATAGAAAATGGCTGGAGATATGAAGGAGAAGAAGGAAGAAGATGAGAGAAAGTGAAGAGTTAAAAACTCTTCAAATTTTTGGAGGGTTGAGACAAATGATGGAAAAACCAAAAAAATTAGTTTTTATATGAAAAGGGAAGGGGGGGGGGGGGGCGGCCATGGGGCCCATCCCAACCCAAAATATTAAAAAAAATTAAAAATAAAAAGCCCAAAATGTTTTTAAATGTTATCTTCTCAATTTGTGACATTTTTCTATAAAATACAAGCCCATTTTGGTTAAAATTTAACAAATATAAAAGTTTTATATTTGAAATTAAAATTATATATTTTATATAAATTGGGTATAAATTAGAGCATTTGACACTATGTAAGACGTTTCAAATAGTTACGGGTCGGAACCAGACTTTCTAAGCAACTACCGTAAACTCTAGAAATTTTTCGGTCAATCTAATCTAACTAACTCTTATTCTTATAACTTAAACTATAAAAACACTAATAGACTAAATAAGAGCTAACCTGGAGGTTCAAATTTGACAGTTGTCATAGTCTCCCCCTGTTAAAAAAATTTCGTCCCGAAACTTAATGACTGCTACTGCCAATGGACTCCTTTGCAAACAAATGCGGATATTTTCCTTTCATGAAATCTTCTCTTTCCCAAGTATACTATGGGCCATCCTTCGCATTCCAGTGAACTTTGATAATAGGGATCTTACTGCGTCTTAGTTGTTTGACTTCTTGATCAAGTATCTCGATTGGTTCTTCAATGAAATGTAACCGATCGTTAATCTGAACGTCTTCCAGGGGTAGAACTATTGTTTCATACGTTACGCTACCGGTCTAATTCTTTTGGTTATTTCAAATGGACCAACGTATCTGGAACCCAGCTTGCCTCTCTTCCCGAAACGTACTAGTCCTTTCCATGGTGATACCTTCAAAAGCACTTTATCACCTACTTGGAATTCTAACGGCTTTCTCCGATTATCCGCATAACTCTTCTGACGATATCTTGCTGTCTTGAGTCTTTCTTTGATGATTGAGATCTTGTCAGTGGTCTCCTGAATAATATCGGGCGTGGTCAGCTGTCTATATCCAATTTCTAACCAGCTAAGTGGTGATCTACATTTTCGTACGTATAGGGCTTCATATGGCGCGCACTGAATGCTGGTTTGATAACTATTGTTATATGAGAATTCATCAAGTGGTAGGTAGGTATCCCAACTCCCACCAAAATCTATCGCGCATGCACGCAGCATATCCTCTAGCGTTTGAATAGTTCTTTCAGATTGTCCATCCGTTAGAGGATGATAGGCAGTGCTATAATTCAAACGTGTACCCAATGCCTTTTGAAGAGACTTCCAAAATCGTGACGTAAAACGTGTGTCTCCATCTGAAATAATGGAAATAGGCACACCGTGACGTGTAACTGTTTCATTGATATAAATTTGCGCACGTTTCTCCATACTGAAATCTTCACGAATAGGAATGAAATGAGCTGATTTTGTAAGTCGATCGACTTTAACCCATATAGAATGATGTCCTTTCCCAGTTCTGGGTAACTTGGTTATGAAATCCATAGTTATTTGCTCCCATTTCCATTGGGGAATTTCAGGTTGTTGAAGTAGACCGGATGATTTCTGATGTTCGGCCTTGACTTGAGCACAACTTAAGCACTTGCTTACTGATAGAGATATCATAAATAGCTTCAAAAGGCACTGCTTCTGAAGAGATAAAGATCTGAAGAAGTTCTGAAGACACTTCTGAAGAGGTTCTGAAGAGGTTCTGAAAACACTTCTGAAGAAGATCTGAAGGAGTTCAGAACCTGTTCTGAACTTGTCTGTTATGAATGCTCTGTTACTTTTGTCTTTCTATTGTATGTATAAATAGATAATTAGTTAGATTGTTAGAACTAACGTTTTCCATAAGCCTTATAAAGACATATTCTGTAATACTGTACATTCAATCAATACATATTACATTTGGCTATCATCATTCCTGTCAAAATCTTTTCATATATTGATATCTTGATTGTTTAGGTCCTAACAATTGGTATCAGAGCCAATTCATCTGTTTTTGAAGATTTGTGAAAGAACTTGTCAGATCTGACAGTTCTTGGTGTTCTTGATCTACAAAATTCAAATTCAACTCATGTGAATTCTCGATCTTCTAACAATCAAATATGTCTAAAGAAATAGTGTCAATCGGATCTGAAACGAAACCACCAACTCTCTTCTCGGGAGAATATCATCAATGGAGAATTAGAATGATTCAATTCTTGGATAACATAGATGAAGCCTTAATGCAATCTATCACAAATGGCCCACTAGAGGTATTTGTTGAGATTCCAGCAATTCCCAGAACTGAATCCACCCTTGAAATCCCTCCATCAAGAATCAAGAAGAGTCCTGGAATGTACAATCCAGCTGAAAAGGCTCAAATGAAAGTTGATAGAAGAGCATTGACTTTACTCACCATGGCAATTCCTAATGAGATATTCAATAGGGTTGATAGTTTAACTTCAGCAAAAGCCATGTGGAATGAAGTAGAAGCTCAGATGCAAGGAAGTACCAAGGCTCAAGCACACAGATGGTATCTGTGTAGGAACATATAAAAATTTCAGATACAAAGAAAATGAATCTATCACTGATACATATCATAGATTCAATAACATTCTGAATGATCTAAGAAGAAATGGTGTTCAGAAATCAAATTCTGAGATAAATAACAAATTTCTGAACAAACTGGGAAATGAATGGTCAAGTTTTTCAGATAATATGGTAACAAGGAACTTATCCAGAAAAACTGTTCATGATGTTTATGGTATCTTATTCCAACAAGACGACAAAATCAAAGTTAGGCAACATGAACAAAAGAAGACACAAGAAATAGTTGCCCTTCTGAGCAAGAACTACAATAATTCTTTGACCGTTGCTGCCAAGAAAGTTTGTGAGATCCCAGAGACAACAGTTTGTGATGGGGATGAATCAGATGAGGAGCTTAAAAGGATTTCTGATAATATTTCTTTCATGACAAGGCAATTCAAACAAAGATACAATCAAAAATATCAGAATAAATCTAGATCTGAAGTTGGACCTAAGAAAGGTCAAGAGGCTGGTCAATCTGAAACATCTGAACCAACAAGATGCTTCAACCGTGGAAAGCCTGGACATTATGCAAGACAATGCAAGATGCCAAAAGTCAAGAATTCAGGCTATTATGAGAAGAAGCATCTATTAGCAAAGAAAAAGGAGCTTAATCCTGCTCTAGTGACCAAGTATGAAGAAGACTGGTTAAACTGGAGTGATGGAGATGATGATGAAGAAGTTGCTCACTATGCAACCAATTGCTACATGTGTCAAATGGATCCAGAAAAGAACAAACAAGACACTGAGGTATCTTGTTCATCTTCTGAACAAAATTCTGAACATAATTCTGAAATTAATACTAAAGATTCAGAAATGACAAATCAATTTCAAAACATGTTTTCTGAATTTGAAACACTCAGAAACAGAATTAAAGGTGAAAGAATTTTGGTCAATCAATTCAGAGCTGAAAGTCAAATATATAAAGAAAATTGTCAAGCAGCTGAACAGATTCTTGAAAATTTATATGAAGAAAAACTTCTTTTAAAAGAGAAAATGGATAGTTTACAAAAAGAAGTTATAAATGAAAAATCTGAAAAGGAAATTCTAAATGTTAAGATGAATTTTCTGAATCAAGAGAGACTTGATCTTTATAAAAAGATTAAGGAATTAGAAGATTTAAATTTTAAAAGAGGACAAACTGAACAAACTCTGAATATTTTAACTAGTCAGGCTCAGAACTCAAAATTTTACAATATAAAAGCAGGTTTAGGATATAATGACAGTCAAATTTTAAAAAAGGCACCTGCAAACTTGTATGATTATTCTAAAATGAAAATTTTCAATGAATCAAATACAAGTGTCATTTCCAAACCTGTAAACTATTCTTTGCCTGAAAGAATTCCTTTTGTAAAATCAGAGACTTTGTTTTCAGAAGAAACGCCTCTTAAAACTGGTGAACCAGAAATAATCTCTGAAACAGAAGAAATGAATATAAGTTCAAATATTTGTAAATCTTTTGAATCAAATATTATTTCTGAAGAAAAATCAGAAGTAATTATTAAATCTGAAATTGTTTCTAAAGTTACTTCTGTAATAACTTCTGAATTCAATTCTGAAGTCATTTCACAAGATACTTCTGATAATAAATCAGAACATGAAGAAAAATATGATGAATTCTCATATATTGAATCTTTAGAAGATGTTGATGAGAATCCCAATATATTTTTTGATAATTCTGATGATGAGTCTACAACAACAAAAAATTCAAATATTTTTGCAACAAGTATAACTCAAAATAAATTTTCAGATCTAATAAATACTTCTGATTCAGAAGATGATGATGATCATATGGTGCAAGTCATTGATAAAAATGGCTATTTGGTTTATAAATCTCAATCATGTATGACTGAAGAAGAAAAATTAAAATCTGAAGTTTCAAAGATACCTTCAGAATTGTTTGATCCTGTGTTTTTAAAATCAGAATATCAGAATTCAGATTTTTCTCCTATTAATACAAACATTTCATTAAATTCAACACCATGTTCAGTAACATCTTCTGACTTCAACACCAGAGTTAAAAATTTTGAACAAGGACAATCCTCAAATTCTCTCTCTGAAGTTCAGAAAATTAACTCAAATTCTGAAGATAAACCTACAGTGAACAAAAGAATTTCTTATACTAATCCTCATTTCTTATCTTTTACAGAGCTATCCACTTTAGTATGGAGAAAGAAAGATGAAAGACTGTCAAAGATTGACAAATTAGAGAGTTTTTCATTTTTAAAGAAGAATAATGTACCTAAATCAAAGAAAGTGAATAAAAGAATTTTTGTTGAAAAATCAAATGTTATTGATTTTTATATGTCTAATACTGTTGTAAATACATTAAAGAATCATAATCACTGTATTAATTGTGGTCATCATAATTTTCATCTTAACTCCAAAACAAACAAGAAAAATTTGATGAAATCTATTCAGAAATGTTCAGCTCTATTGACAAATTCAATTAAACGAAAAAATAGAAATAAAAATAAAACTAAGAAAGATAAATCTCAAAGTTCTGAACAAACTTCTGAATTGAAACATCTGAAAAAAAAATTCAGGACTTCAAATTTTATTACTAATCACAAAGGACCCATTCTGAAATGAGTACCTAAAACTCAATAATCTCTTTTGCAGATATGTGATGTGTGGGTCTTAGATTCTGGATGTTCAAGACACATGACACCTTTCAAAGAACTACTAACTGATTATCATGAAAGATATGGAGGAACAGTTAGCTTTGGAAACAATGCAAAGGGATATGTAAGAGGATATGGCACTTTCATTAAAGGAGATGTGAAAGTAATGAAAGTTTTCTATGTTGAGGGACTAAGACATAATCTTTTCAGTATTAGTCAATTCTGTGACAAATACTGGAAGGTTAATTTTGACATAGATTACTGTCATGTTCTGAGTACAGCAAACAAAAATGAATTAACTGCTTATAGAGATGGAGATATCTACACAACAACATTCACTGCAACTAGTCAACTACAAGGTGTATGTTATATGTCTACATCAATGAAAAATGATAGTTGGCTTTGGCACAGAAGAATGTCACATCTAAACTTCAAAGCCATTTCTGAACTAGGCAAACATCAATCTGTAAGAGGACTACCAAAGATCAGATTTGAAAAGAACTCTCTTTGTTCTGCATGTGAACTAGGGAAGATCAAAAGAAGTTCTCATCCTCTAAAAATGCTATCTTCATGCAAAGCTCCACTTGAAATGCTACATATGGATCTATGTGGCCCAATGAAAACTCAAAGCATGGGGGGAAAGAAATACATTCTTGTCATAGTAGATGAATATACACGATATACATGGATTGAGTTTCTGAGACTCAAGTCTGATACTTCTGAAAGACTGATACCCTTTCTGAAGAAAATTCGAGTTCTTCTTCAACTCCCAAATCAAAATATCAGAAGTGACAATAGAACATAATTTACCAATTCTACATTTCAGAATTTTTTGGAATCTGTTGGTATTTCACATATTTATTCCGCTGCAAGAACTCCTCAACAAAATGGAGTAGTTGAAAGAAAGAATATTACTTTGGTAGAGGCTGCAAGAACCATGCTTGCATATTCAGAACTTCCTCTCTCTCTTTGGGCAGAAGCTATTGCTACTGCATGTTTTACTCAGAACAGAACCATTCTAAACAGAAAATTTCTTCAAACTCCTTATGAAATGTTAAAACAAAGAAAACCCTCTATTGATTATTTTAAAATCTTTGGTTGAAGGTGTTTTCTAAAGAATGATACTCCACATCTTGTCAAATTTGCACCAAAAGGTGTAGCTGGTATCTTTGTTGGCTATTCTCAAAGATCCAAAGTTTATAGAGTACTCATTAAAGGAACTCAAAGAATCATTGAGACTACAAATGTCCGATTTCATGAGCCAACTATGACTTCTGTACAAAACAGTTCAGAACTCGCACATAAACCAATTTCTGAAAGTTTGGACTCAGAACATAATCAGAGAAACTCTACTTCTGCATCTCAAACTTTACTTAAATCCAATATAGACAATTTATGTCAAGACTTATTTGATATTTCTGTAAATGTTTCTGCAGATTATCAAAATCCTTCTCTTCTCAGAAACACAAATGATCAAGACATTTCAGAAATACAAATTTCAAATACATCAGCACCACAACTCTCTACCTCAAATTCAGAACTTCCAACTTTTGAAAAAATGCAACTTCTGAACCAATTGAAGTTGTTTCTGAACCGGTTCAAAATATTTCTGACCATGAACCTCAAAGTTCTGAACCAATTCAGATTTCTCCATTTGAGGGGGAGTCTTCAGATTTACATTCAACTATCAATCATGATACTGAAACTCAAGCAATTATTGATGATTATGATTCTCTGAAAATGTGAACAAATGGACATCTAGTCATCCAGTATATCAAATAATTGGAGATGCATCAAAAGGTGTTCAAACAAGATCTGCAACATCAAATGAATGTCTGTATGTAAATTTCTTAAGTAGCATGGAACCCAAAAAGCCATATGAAGCACTTTAAGATCCAGACTGGATTTTAGCCATGCAGGATGAGTTAAATCAATTTGAAAGAAACAAAGTGTGAGATTGATACCAAAGCCAAAAGGTAAATCTGTCATTGGCACAAAATGGGTGTTCAGAAATAAAAAGGATGAAAATGGAATTGTTGTGAGAAACAAGGCAAGACTTGTAGCTAAGGGGGTATTGTCAACAAGAAGGAATTGATTATAATGAAACCTTTGCCCCTGTTGCTAGATTAGAGGCCATTAGAATTTTTCTTGCCTATGCTGCTCATAAAAACATGAAGGTATTTCAAATGGATGTGAAATGTGCATTTCTGAATGGTATTTTACATGAAGAAGTGTATGTTGAACAACCAGAAGGCTTTGTAAGCAAAGAATTCCCAGATCATGTCTACATATTAGACAAAGCCTTATATGGACTTAAACAAGCCCCAAGAGCATGGTATGATACTCTTACAACTTTTCTTCTGAATTCTAAATTCAAAAGAGGTACTGTTGATACAACTTTATTTCTGAAAAAGTAGGGTGATGATATGATTTTGATACAAATCTATGTAGATGATATTATATTTGCTTCTACTAATCCAAAATTTTGTAGAAATTTTGAGAAAATCATGCAAACAGAATTTGAAATGAGTATGATGAGAGAATTGACATTTTTCCTTGGTCTTCAAGTTAAACAACTTCCCACTGGCATATTCATTAATCAATCTAAGTATTTCTCAGACTTACTTAAGAAGTTTGACATGACTGATTGTTCAAGTATTCAAAATCCAATGGCCACTGCAACTAAGTTAGAACCTGATCTAAATGTAAAATCTGTTGATCAGAAAAAGTACAGAGGCATAATTGGATCTTTGCTTTACTTAACTGCTAGTAGACCAGATATAATGTTTGCTACATGTATTTGTGCCAGATATCAAGCTAATCCTAAGGAATCACACCTTCTAGCTGCAAAAAGAATACTTAGATACCTAAAAGGTTCTCCTTCATTGGGACTTTGGTATTCTAAGGATTCTAGTTTTGAAATAACAACATTTAAAGATGCAGATCATGGTGGTTGCAAATTAGACAGGAAAAGCACTTCTAGATCATGTCAGTTTCTGGGTGATAGACTGGTTAGCTGGTCTTCAAAGAAACAAAATTGTGTTTCTACCTCTACAGCAGAAGCCGAGTATGTAGCAGCTGCAATTTGTTGCTCACAAGTGATCTGGATGCAAATTCAACTAAAAGACTATGGTTACACTATCAAAAAGATTCCTTTGTATTGTGATTCAAAGAGTGCCATAGCCATCACTGCCAATCCTGTTCAGCATTCAAAAACCAAGCACATTGATGTAAGATATCATTTTATCAAAGATCATGTGGAAAAAGGTAATATTGAAATGTTTCTTGTTCAGACAGATTATCAGTTAGCGGATTTATTTACCAAAGCACTTGATGAAAAACGATTTAACTTCTTGGTAAGTAAATTGGGCATGATGAACATGTCTATGTAAGTATTACACATCACCTATACTCTAGAAAATACATTCTGAGGTTTTTATATCAAATTCTGAATAATTTGCTCTTCAGAATTATTCTGCATATTCTGAAGTTCAACATTCAGATCTTTGCTTCTTTTCAAACTCAGAAATATATTTCTTCTGTATCTAGGTTGATTGTATTTTAATACTTTTTATTTTTTTTTCTCATTTCTCTAATATTTGCTTGTTTCTTTGATAAAGTTACAACGATTAAGGGGGAGAATCATAATTGCTAATGATTCAAGGGGGAGTGAAATTAATTTCAAAATTCTACACTACTCTTTCCTACAAAACAAATCTGCATTGGTGAAATAAAGACTTGCACTTTATATCTAAGAAGTATGAACAAGCTTCCTTAGATAAAATCAGTTTTCTATTTGTTCAAATCTACTTCTGAATTCTCAAAATGTTTTATATTTTTCAGAAGTTTACATTTTTAAATGATTTTTGGTCTTCTAAGATGATCCAAGTTTAGTTCTGAACTACACTTAAAAATTCTGCGGTTCTTCTGAATTCTTTCTTTCAAACTTCTGAACTTATTCTCAGAACTTAACTTCCCGTTGATTTTTCACTTAAGCGTGTGCCACGTGTTTTAATTTCATTGGATCTCTCTTAAACACAACCATTAAACGGTTCATTTATCCTAATAAATGATGATTACTACTCTAATCCCATTTACTTTTTGGCCACATATCCTTCAGCGATTATCCAGTCATATAAATCAATGGATTCTTCATCATCTTCATTTTTTTAGCAACTTTTCTCTGAGAAATCTTTCTGTGTTTATTGATCCTCTTTCTATTACCAATCCATGTTCTTCCAACATCATGTCTACTTCAAATGCCATGGTTTCTGCTTCCTCGAGTTTCAATGATAACAATGGATCATCTAGTGATGGTTCATTCAAGATTGTGCCTCAAAAATTAATGGTTGGATCACTGGAAATCCCACTAAATGATGACCAAATGCTTCAAGACACAGCCACAACTGCAACTCATCAAGCCGGACCTTCAAACCCTATCCTTAACCCTAACCCTAACCCGACAACTACTAAAATTGGGGAAACACAAGGTACACCAATTGATGTTGTTTCTGAATCAAATGTTGCTGAAAGTGAATCCCAGACTCGTGATGAAAGTGGTGATCTGTCCAAACTCTATGTACCTGCTGAGAAATTACTAGACATCAAAAGAAATAACTGTACTCTGAACTTCAAATCCAAAGACTTCATTGATGATCAAGTAATGTTGATTAATATTCTGAAGAAGCATCCCCTGCGCACTCTACTTTCTAGGAAATTCTCTGTTCCTGCTTCTTATCTTCAACAATTCTGGTATTATGCTGAGGTTGATGAAACTGAAGATGAAATTTTCTCTTATGTCCATGCTTACAAGGTATGCATCTCTGTAGATGATATTAGGAGCCTTCACTATTTGCCAAAACCAGATGAGGTTCTTGGGAAAACCTGTTATGATTCAATTCCATCTTCATCATAAATGATCTCAGATTTCATGAGCTTGGGATACTCTGAAAATCTTGGGAAAACATGTTATGATTCAATTCCATCTTCATCAGATGAGGTTCTTGGGAAAACCTCCAATTTGGTATTGCTTATTTTCCATTCTAAATACATGCTTATCTGGAAAAAACTCAAATGGGAGGATTATCTTTCATGGAGTTGCCTTCAACAAACACTATGATTATGCTAGTCTCATTTTTGATGAACTCAAATCTGCAATTTTGAAGAAGTCCACATTCAACTACATACCATTTCAAAGATTTTTTCAAACACTCATCAAAGGAGCAATGAAGGCTGTCCCAAAAATTCCTAAGCAAAGTGGTTGTCACATTGCTTCAACAACTATAGATATTCCTATCTCTGGATATCATGGATTAGTTGGAAGTCCTGGTGGGGTGAACATCACAAAAGCTCCATTCACAGAATCACATGTGGTTCATGATGCCTTTGTGGCTCATACAGGCTAGCCTTCTTCTGAAGGTCTGAAAACAAGTTCATCTGTTGATCTTGACAACTTACCCACATCTTCTGAATTCACAGAATTCAAAGATTTATGTACTTCTGAATTTGCAAAGATTCAGAAGGATATCAAGGAATTGACGGATACTACCAAAAAGGTGTTGGAGGATAGGTTGGATCAACATGGAGAAAGTATGGTGAACAGGCTGAATGATTTTCATCTCCAATCTTCTAATTATCTGAATATTTTTAAACAAGCACTTCTGTCAGCTTTTTCTGAAGTGGCTTCATCAGTTTCTTCTCTAAAAGCTTCTCAGCCTTCTTCTTCTTCTGCTCAACCAGTTTATGCAACAAAAGATGATATTTCTCAGATTCTCAATCAACTTTCATCCATTCAAAGTTTCTCAGACAAAGTTAAACACAAGATTAGCTGCTCTAGAATGCAGATCTCAATCAGATACTTTTAAAAGAAGTCTTGATGATTAGGATCCTGATAATCAAGAGGGGGAGAAAAGACAGAGAGTATCTGAAACAGAGAATGTTGAAAATGTTCAGAAACAAATCTCGGAGAAAACTTCTGAAGATGCTCAGAATATTGGTGAAGCATCTAATAGAGTTTCTGAAGCAATAGAAGACATTTTATTTGCAGAACATGAAGGTCAAGAAGAAATTGTTCATTCTTCTGAAGATACAGTAGAGGAAGGGTATGAAACAAAGAAGATATATTTTGATTTTGAAGGTAACCTAAGCTCAGATAACACAGATATAATTCTAGACTCTAATGAAGAAATGCTAAGGGAATACCTTGCTTTTGAAGATGTCATTGGAGAACCAAGTGATCTTTCTGATGTGATTATGTTTGAAGAAGATACGATTGGCGCAAACATGGGAGAAAGCTTAGAAGAAACAAAAGCTTTAGTAATTTGGAAACCTCAACAACTTCTGAGTGAAGAGTTCAGAAGTACTTCTGAAAGATTATGGAATATTCTGAATCAGTTCTGTTGGGTACATATATTTTTTAATAAACCAAGAAGTCTGGAGTGTAGAATACTCGTTTGGCCGAGGGCTTCCAAACACATCGTAAGCTAAACCAGTGCTGACGAATAACCAACCCGCACCATATGGAAGGAACTGAGCTTGCAGTTGAAATTTTAATGATCTACTCTGGAAGATTTGAAGTAAGAGTCAGACCCTGCATTTCGATTCCAAAGATTGATATTCCTCTTCTTGATGAGCCCATCTTAGATCAAGTATATGAACAAGAAGATATATTCTGTTTTGGAGAAACAAGTTTGGAATTTCCTGAAGAAACTTATCTCTACATGTACAGAAAAAGTATGAAGTTTGTAACTCTGGAAGACTTTGTTAATGATGAATGGTCTGATGATAAAATACTTCAAGTCAGAAATTTTACTCAGAAGTATGGAGTTCAAAATCTAAATGATTCAACTCTCTTAAAGAAGATCAGATGATTTTCTAAATCTGTTGTAGATGATTTGTTAATATATAGATTTGGAGCTGAAAGGAGAAATGGATCCTTATGTGAGTTTACTCAATATGACATATACAAGTTAAGACTGCAAGACAAATTGACAGTTCTTTCTTTCTGTGTTGCAAAGAATGAAGCAGAACTTGTTTATGTAGTCAGAAGAGTTCTGGGAATCTATATAAGAAACATTATAAAGCATGACTTTCAACTAGCTCTGGAATTTGGTTTATCAAAGGTGAATTTGTTGGAACCTGTAAACCTTGAAAATTCAGCAATAGCTAGAGTGTTCACTTGTCCAGACATTGGATTCAGATATATAGTGAATGGAAATAAAACCTTTCTGGCCTCAGATATTCCAAAATACTCCAATTCAACTCTGAATTGGTTTTTTGAATATTCAAATGATTATGTTGGAGAATCAGACATTAAAGAAGAAATCCCTTATCTGATAAAAGAAAGAATTCACTTCAGAGAGAATGTAAAAAGAAGTTATCTTGCTAGTCATAAAAGAGAAAACAAGATCAGAGGAGCTGATTATCTACTAAGTGATGCTTATGATTTTCAAATTCACTCAAAGAAGCAAGACATGGAGGAAATTCTGAAGTTTTCTCTGAATATGAAATCTTCTGAACTCAGTCAAAAAGAAAAAGAGAAAGGTAAAGAAATTATTTCTGAAGCTATATCTGAAGAGCTGGTTCCTGCAAAACAAGTATCTGAAGAGGAACATCTTCAAGAACAAAGGATTGAAGAAAATGCCTTAACCATGTTCCTTGAATATTTTCATTCAGAAATATTTATGGAGTAAGAACAAAAATTCAACTATATTGATTGTTGGATTCATAAATCTTTGGTTGGAAACAATGGTACTCAGATATCATCAGAAAGTTAAGGATTCCAATCAATGAAGCCAGAATGGAGGGCCCAGTGATCAAAGTAATTAATTTTGACTTGAAAACAAGGCAAAATTACAAGTATGCATTCTTTACTTTGAAAGACAAAATGGTGAAGTTTCTACCTTCTCTGAAGCTGATTTTCAGAATATATATCTCAGAGATCTAATCAGAGTTTACAAAAGTCTTTATCCCTTCCATGACTCAATCACCAAATTCAGAAAATCATTTCCAGTGCTTAGAGATGAAAGACAAAATGGTGAAGTTTCTACCTTCTCTGAAGCTGATTTTCAGAATATATATCTCAAAGATCTAATCAGAGTTTACAAAAGTCTTTATCCCTTCCATGACTCAATCACCAAATTCAGAAAATCATTTCCAGTGCTTAGAGATAGATTATACAGAAAATTTATATGGGCTGCAAAGACTGATTTCCAAGTTGCTTATGTTCTAAACAAGAAACAAGTACACTTGAGAAAACCAAATCTGAGTCTACCAGATATTAAGAATTTGAAGAAAAGCACTTTGGTAATTCAACCTCCTGGCTTCGTTTGCAAATGCTTTCAGGAACTATTATTTGTGAGATTTGAAGAACTCCACAAATGTTGCAATGGAACTCTTATTGCAATCAGAGATCGTTTGATAAAAAGACAAAATAGAAGACCAAAGAATCTGAGCAATGAAGATTGGGAGAAGCACAAGAAACTTGCAAAAGAAATGGTTAGAATTGCTGAATACTTACTTGAATACAGAAGACTAATTCTGATGGATGTAAGAGAAATTCTAAATTTCTGGAAGTATGATCTGAACTTTTGAAGCTAAGGGGGAGATTGATAGAGATATCATAAATAGCTTCAAAAGGCACTGGCTTCTGAAGAGATAAAGATCTGAAGAAGTTCTGAAGACACTTCTGAAGAAGTTCTGAAGACACTTCTGAAAAAGATCTGAAGGAGTTCAGAACCTGTTCTGAACTTGTCTGTTATGAATGCTCTGTTACTTTAGTCTTTCTATTGTATGTATAAATAGGTAGTTAGTAGATTGTTAGAACTAACGTTTTTCATAAGCCTTGTAAAGACATATTCTGTAATACTGTACATTCAATCAATACATATTACATTTGGCTATCATCATTCCTGTCAAAATCTTTTCAGATATTGATATCTTGATTGTTTGGGTCCTAACACTTACATACTCCGCAATATCTTTCTTCATTCCTGGCCACCAATTATATTGCTTCAGATCCTTATACATCATATCCGGTCCTGGGTGAACCGAATATCTGGAACGATGGGTTTCATCCAAGATATTTGATCGTAAATTTCCAACCTTTGGTACCCATACTTTATTTTTGAAGTAATGCACTCCATCTGATTGTACTAAAAATTCTTTTTCTAAGTGATGCAAGGTCTCATTCTTCAAATTTCCTTCTTTCAAAGCTTCCCTTTGTGCTTCAAGAATTTGAGTCTTTAAACTTGTTTGAACCATCATTCCCATATCTCATGCTCTCATCGGCTTCACTCTTTCTTTTCTGTCTAAAGCGTCAGCCACTACGTTAGCCTTGCCCGGATGGTACTTTATTTCACAATCGTAGTCACTAAGTAGTTCGACCCATCTTCTTTGTCTCATATTGAGCATTTTCTGGGCAAGAATGTGTTGAAGGCTTTTATGATCAGTGAAAATGGTGCACTTAGTGCCGTAGAGATAGTGCCTCCATATTTTGAGTGCAAACACCACCGCCCCTAATTCCAAACCATGGGTGGTGGAATTCTTCTCATGAATCTTCAATTGCCTCGACAGCACATGCTATGACTTTATCTTTTTGTATTAGTACACATCCCATCCCTTGATGTAATGCGTCACAGTAGACTACAAAGTTATCCACTCCCTCTAGTAAAGCGAAAATATGTGCTTTGCATAACTTATGTTTGAGAGTCTGGAATGCTTCCTCTTGTTTCTCTCCCCAAATAAATTTCCTATCTTTTTGAGTCAGTATCGTCAGTGGTTGTGCGATCTTGGAGAAATTTTTGATAAATCGCCGATAGTAGCCTGCCAACCCAAGAAATTGACGGATCTTAGTTAGTGTCTTCGGGGCTTCCCATTTCTTAATGCCTCGATCTTAGCTGGATCAACATGTATCCCTTTTTCATTTACTACGTGGCCAAGAAAATGCACTTCGCGAATCCATAATTCGCATTTGGAGAATTTGGCGTACAAGTTTTCGTTTATGAGCAATTCTAGTATCAGCTTTAAATGTTGCTCATGCTCCTTCTTGTCTCAAGAATAAATGAGTATATCATCTATAAACACGATCACGAATTTGTCTAGGTACGGTCCACATACTCTATTCATTAAATCCATGAAGACTGCCGGTGCGTTTGTTAGCCCGTAAGGCTTAACTAGGAACTCGTAATGACCATAACGAGTTCTAAATGTTGTCTTAGGAATGTCTTCTTCACGAACTCTCATCTGATGATATCTCGATCGAAGATCGATCTTTGAGAAATAGGTAGCACCTTGAAGTTGATCGAATAAGTCATTTATTCGAGGAAGGGGTATCGGTTCTTGATAGTCAACTTATTGAGTTCCCTATAATCGATACACATTCGGAAGGATCCATCCTTCTTTTTAACAAACAAACTGGAGCTCCCCAAGGTGAAGAGTTGGGTCTGATGAATCCGTTATTGAGTAACTCCTGAAGTTTTTCTGACAGTTCCCGCATTTTCGATGATGCTAACCTGTATGGTGATTTCGCCACGGGCGCAGCTCCAGGAATTAAATCTATGTGAAACTCGACTTGTCTTGGCGGGGGTATTCCAGGCAATTCGTCTGGGAATACTTCGAGAAAATCCCGAATTATAGGGATATCTTGAATGCGTTTCTCTTTGGCCTTCTTATCCATGACATGAGCTAAAAATGCAATGCAGTCCTTTCTCAAATATTTTCGCATCTTCATACACGTCACCATTTTAATACCCCTCATGGGTTTCTCTCCTTGTACTTCGAGTATTCCCCCTTCAAGTAACGGAACTCGAATGATATTTTTGGAACAACAAATTTCGGCTTCGTTCTTGGACAACCAATCCATGCCCACAATTATGTCGAAACTTCCCAATTTAATCAGGATTAGATCTATACTAAAATCCCTACTGGCCAAGTTTAAGGTGCAGTTCATTAATATGTCTTTAGCCCTACTTTCTTGTCCGTTGGCATATTCAATGACATATATTTTTTTCAACTTTTGAGGTTTTAGATTTATCTTTGGTGTAAAATCTAACGACACATAACTTCTATCTGCTCCAGAATCAAATAATACAGATGCGTGATGATTGTTCAGAAGAAACATACCTGTGACTACATCTGGATTTTGCCTTGCGTCTTCAGCTCCAATATCGAACACTCGACCCCTCGCCGGTCCTCCTTCATTTACTTGATTTGTTGGTTGTGCTTGTCTGGTATCTGGCCTCCAATTCCTCCTTGGGCCATTTATTCCTGAAGTGATCTGGGCCTCCACATTCATAACAAACCCGTTTCTCACCAATCCTACAATCCCTTGCAATATGACCTTTCCTGTTGCGCTTGAGACAAGTAATGTGTCACACCCCGCTAAAGCGGAAAAACGAGGTACGACAGTTCAAAGTTTCACAGCAATAGGAATATAATCACCAACCATACATAAATAACTAGAACATCAAGTTCAAAGTTTAATAGTTTACAACTTGACTACTCTGTCTTAATTAAGCAAATTACAACAAAATTAACATGTACAAAATCTTGATTGGTGTTCCACAAAAACATACAAAACTTGATCGGTTACCTTCTAATTTCCTGTAAAGCATGATAAAACAAAAAAAATCAACTACAAAGAGTTGGTGAGTTCACAGATTTTCAAATGCACAAAACATTTTATATGCAAGGTATATAAAAATATAGCTAAACAAATGATTGCATCAACTTTAATATTTTAAAGTATTATGAGCAAAAATACATATTATAATTACACATGATATTAAAGTATTGAACCTCTACTAAGCCTAAACGACATTCTACGCCCCACGAACTACCTCAGCGGTGGACCTAAAGTCCACATGCGTAGAGCATTCTTGATGATAAAGTGCACCCCTACTTGCCAGTTAGGTGGGTATGTCAACCAAATAGCGCTATCCACAAATATTATCGGCTCATTTAGAGTTAAATAGTAGTGTACCACGGGGACTTTACATAACTCAACATATCATTTTATGTAATATAAAGTTGCTCATCATAATGATTTATATACTTTTCATTATTCAATATAAATCAATTCAATTTCATTTTAAGCGACATACTTTACACCCCAAAACGTATAAACATTTATAAAAGAGAGGCCGTGAATACTCACCTTATAGCAAAGCTTCCAAATAGATACCCGAGATGTCCGCTTGATGGCCTAATGCTTACCTAACAAAGCAAGATACCCAAATTAACACTTATATGTCTATCGATTACTATAAGAGTGCTTATAATTCCTTATATGTCCAACTTGGTCTACTATTGTCCCGTTATACATAATGCACATATGCTCTTTAAAGAAAATAATTTATACCGAAAATGTAATGTTATAGTCTTTCAAGTGATCAAAATTTATGTAATCAAACACTTTCAGAATTTCATTTTCTGACAGAAACTATAAGTCCTAAAAATGATCAAATTAATGTAACATCCAAAATGAAAAAATTTCCCATATTTTTATATGTGATGCATTACTGACTTAAGGTCATTGTGAGCAAATTTCATGCATTTTAGACATATAAACTGCGTTCAAATAATTTATATCAAACAGTGTGTCACAACAAACATGACAGATTACACATTGTTAGTAAAACAATCATTTGAGGAGTTATACTTAGTATTTTTCAGAAATTCCAGTTGGATTATAATCATAACACATAAAGGAAAATTTTGAAATAAGAATCACTTATTTTGGATGAGTTACGAGGAAGATATGGCACCACAAAATTGCATGCACATTTCTGTCATTAGTTGACAGATTGCACACTTAACTTTAATAAATTAGTTAATGCCTCAAAACTTCATATTCTTGAATGAGACTGGATTCATATGAACTCTAACTCATAAAAGAAAACTTCAGAAGATAAATTATGCATTATGGACAAATATTCAAAGAGATATTAACATGCAAAGTAGGGTTTACCTACTGGTGGTTTCACAGTTTGCACACCTAAATTCTTTTAGGTGTTTGAAGGGTCAAAACTCCATATTTTCATGTGATTCCACTTGCAAACAGAACATAACTCATAAAACTAACTCTCAAAGGAAAAATAATCCTTTTTCATTGAGTTTTGAAGGAGATATGGCCATTTGAACATGTATGCACAAATTTGTCAGATTTGGACAAATTGCACACTCATTTTGTTTTGATTAATTGAAACCTCAAATCACCATATTTTTTAGTGAAACCAGTGGCATTTCAAAGGTAACTCATTAAAATAAATTCCAGAAGAAAAATAAAGTAACTTGGATGAATATTTAAAGAGTTATGGTCGTTCAAAGTAGGGCTTACCTACTGTTGAACTTCCAGATGCACATTCATGTTGTTATGAGCGTTTGGGGGGGTCAAAACTCAATGTTTTTGAGTGAAACCACTTGGATTAAAACCCCAACTCATAAAATAAACATTTAGAAGAAGATTCATGATATTTGAACATATTATTTGCAAGAAATGGAGGATTTATGCACATGCATAAAATCTGTCAGCACCCAAAAATGCATTTCAAATAATCAATCCAACATGCAATTGTGTTTTTGCTTAGATTTCTTGTGTTCTATGTATTTGGGTCATAGATTATCACTATTATAGACATGTTTCACATATCTTGGTGTATAATCTTCCCTTAGAACTAAGAAATTCTTGGTTGGTTGAAAAACAACTCAAAGAACACAAAAAAAGAAGGCTTTTCAACAAAATTTGCAAGAAAAGATGAAGGTAAAGTTGGTACCTTGTTTGGATGATGAAAAGGATGTATTATCTTTAATGTTCTTGCTATTTTGATGGATATTTGATGGAAAACACCTTGAGTTCTTAGAGAGAGAGAGACTCTTTGATTCAAATTTTGGAGTGAAGAGTAAAAATGAGGGAAACTAGAAAAAAATGGCTTTTATATGTGGGAGGAGAGGGGGGGGGGGGCGGCCATGAGGGGGCTCAAGCCCATTCTTTATAGAAAAAAAATATTAACGTGTAAGGCCCAAAATTGTTAAAATGTCATTTTTCTCAATGTTGACATTTTTCTCCAATTTTGTAAGCCCATTTTGGTTAAATTCTAACAAAAATAAAAGTTTTATATTTAGCATTCTAAACTATATATTTTATATAAATTAGGTATGAATTAGAGCATTTGGCATTATGTAGGACGTTTTAGACAGTTACGGGTCGAAACCGGACTTTCTAAGCAACTACCGGAAACCCTAGAAATTTTTCGGCCATTCTAAGCCAACTAACTTCTATTCTTATATTTAATCTATATTAACACTAATGAACTTAATAAAAGCTAACCTGGAGATTCAAACTTTACAGTTGTCACATAATGCATCTCCCCTGATGATGACTATTACATTTATCACATTTCGGGTATGCCCCTTTTCCTTTCTCTGTTAACTGAGTCTGAATCCCATAGTTTCCTGACATTCTCAGATTTTTGCCCATTGTTCCCCAGATTGCCTTCTTGTGGGTTCTTCCATCTTCTTCTTGCCTTGAGCCTTGTCTTTTGCAAACAACCCTGAACGTGTAGCATTATTGGTGAGTCTGGTTGCCGAACACACTGCTTCTTGTAGAGTTTTCGGGTTTGCCGAAGTAAAATCTCCACGTATTTCCGGAGATAATCCCCATACATATCTATCAACTCGGTTTTCTTCAGGTGTTACCAGATGTGGTACCATTTTTGCAAGCTCATGAAACGGGTTGTGTAAGAGTCTATATCATTCCCTTTCATCTCGTGATTCCACAACTCTGCTTTCAACTTCTGAATTTCACTCCTTGGGCAATATTCTTTCTTCAGCATCCTCTTGAAATCTTCCCACGTAATACTGTTTGCCGCTTCCCTACCTCGCGTTTGTACTTGAGTGTTCCACCAGGTTAATGCTCGCCCTTGTAAGAGACAGGCAGCAAACTCTACCTTCTTTCCCTCGGTACACTTACTAATGTGTAGAACAGACTCCATGCTTTCTAACCAGGTCAATAAATGACGGCTCCTTCAGTTCCCTGGAATTCTTTAGGGTTACAACTCCTAAAAGATTTATACGTACATTCCCTATTTCCTGATTCTCGGTTGTTATTTTGGTTAGTAGTCAGGCCAGCAACTACTTGGCTAACAATACCTGGTAGTGCTGCCATGAGCTGTTCAGACACCAGTCGTGCAACATCAGGAGTTTATCTCCTTGGCAGCATTGTTCTAAAACACAATTTCAAATTGAGTTTTGATCAGATTTCTATTACTATTTCCGAACTAATTCTACTTACTAAGTTTAAGCGTATAATATAATATTCGTCTAATACTAATCATCTAAACATATATTCAAACAATATACGAGAATCAGATAAATGCATAACTTTTATAGATAAAAAAAATCAAACATTTCAACATAAGTTTCAAAATATAATTCCAAAAAGATAAAAAATTGTTTACACCTTAAAACAAACAAAACCCAAAAAGTAAGGTAGTAAAATTGTTCGTAACTAAACAAGCAATTCCCAAAAGAAGTGTGTTCATCCCAAAAAGCTTCAAATAAAGAGGTCGACTAGTGCAACATCAAGCTAATCAACACTCCTAGTAAGATCACTAGAACTCCTATCGTCCATGCTAAGTATGTGCGCATCCTCCGAATTGCCCCTCTAGCATCAAGGGCCACCTCCATGACTCTATTCGTAAATTCATCCTGTGTGTGCAGTACCGTCAGGATGTCGTCTAAGGAGTGTCGGTAATGCTCCAGTCTCATCTTGTGGAGCTCTACTTCATTAGCCATTCCTGAGACCCACACGTGCTCCAACACGGTCATGCCCTATGGTCGCGGTACTGGGACTCCTATTGCCGGGGGAGGAGGAGTCACACTTCGTGACCGGGATCGCGACTGGGATGGTTCTTCCGAAGGTACGGAAGGAACCGTGAAAGTCACCCTCCTAATAGGGAGAACGTGCTTTCGAGTGGTCCGTATCATCCTCGGTCCTCGTGATGTACCCTCGCCAGTACGTGAAGGTACTGGCATGGAAGTAAGTGATCTAGTGGAGGAGTCAGCGGTATCCTCCTCGTGACTATGCTCGGATGGGTCATAGTCATCATGGTTTGGATAGTCTCTTCTAACTCGGCCGGTAATGTAGCCGGAATCATCCGGGGAATTTTCATATGACGACATGATGCTGTGAAAAAAAAAATTTACAAATGTCAGAAACACTTTATAATACTCATGCGAACTTACAATGGCCATTCCCAATGAAATATTCAATAGGGTAGATAGTTTGACATCTGCCAAAGCTATGTGGGATGAGGTTGAATCCTAGATGCAAGGCAGCACAAAAGCCCAAGCACAAAGATTGAATATCTGTGTGGGTGCTTATGAAAATTTCAGATATAAAGCAAATGAATCAATTACCGATACTTATCATAGATTCAACAATATACTGAATGATCTAAGAAGAAATGGTGTTCACAAATCAAACTCTGAAATAAACAACAAATTTCCGAACAACTTGGGCAATGAATGGTCAAGCTTCTCAGATAATATGGTTACTAGAAACTTGTCTAAGAAATCTATTCACGATGTCTATGGCATTCTGTTCCAACAAAAGGACAAGATCAACACTAGACAGTATGAACAGAAAAAGGCAAATCAAACAGTAGCCTTATTAAGTAAGAAGTATAACAACTCAATAATCATTTCTGCTAAAAACAAAGTTTGTGAAATCCCAGAGACAACTGTATGTGATGGGGATGAATCAGATGAAGAACTTAAGAGAATTTGTGACAACTGTCAAAATTCGAGCTTTCAGGTTAGCTTTTATTAAGTTTATTAGTGTTTATATAGTCTAATTATAAGAATAGGAGTTAGTCGGTTTAGAATGGCCGAAAATTCCCTAGCATTTCCAGTAGTCGCTTAAAATGTCCGGTTCCGACTCGTAACTGTCTGAAATGTCCAATACAGTGCCAAATGCTCTAATTTATACCCAATTTATATAAAATATATAGTTTTAGTATTTTTATTAGAAACTAACCAAAATGGGCTAACAAAGTTGAGAAAAAGGCCAAAATTGAGAAATTGGACTTCAAATCTCACATTTTTGGGCTTAAAATAGAGTTTTAAAGGAAATGTTTTGGGTTTTGGGTGGGGCCCATCACCATGGCCGCCCCCCCCCCCCCCCCTCTAATCCACATATAAAACTTATTTTTTTTGTATTTCCCCTCATTTGCATCATTCAAAATTCAAATCTCTCTCTCTCTCTAGAACTAAAGAGCCATAAACACTTTTCTCTTCTTCCTCTCTTTCTCTCCAAAATCTCCAGCCATTTCTTTCATCAAAAACTCATCTTAGTGCAAGAACATTGAAGATATTCAACACACAATCATCCAAGTAAGTACAAAACTTCATGTTCTTCATTTTCTTGCAAATTTTGGGTGATAATATCCAAAAATTCTGAGTTTGTGAAGAGATTTTACACCAAAACATGTAAAATGTTTATAAAATGGTGATAATCTATGATCTACACAAATAAAACTCAAGAAAATAGAGGAAAAATCATGATTTTAGGTGTTCTTGAACAAAAATGGTGATTTTGGTTCTGGCAGATTCATGCATGTGTGTAAATCGTCAATTTCTTACAATTTTTATGTTCAAATATAATGAATCTTCTTTCTACAAGTTTATTTAGTGAGTTGGGGTTCTAATCCAAGTGGTCTCACTCAAAAACATTGAGTTTTAACCCCCCAAATGCTCATAACAAGATGCATGTGCATCTGGAAGTTCAACAATAGGTAACCCCTACTTTAAAAGACCATAACTCTTTGAATATTCTTCCAAATCACTTGATTTATCTTCTGGAAGTTAATTTAATGTGTTACCTTTCATATGCCACTGATTTAATTCAAAAATATAGTGATTTGAGGTTCCAACTAATTGAAACAAAAAGAGTGTGCAAACTGTCAACCAATGACAGATTTGTGCATCCATGTTCAAATGACCATATTTCTTTCAAAACTCAATGAAAAATGATGATTTTTCTTTTGAGAGTTAGTTTTATGAGTTATATTCAGTTTGCAAGTGGAATAACTTAAAAATATGGAGTTTTGACCCTCCAAACACCTAAAATACTTTAGGTGTGCAATCTGTGAAACCACCAACAGCTAAACTCTACTTTGTGTGTTAGTATCTCCTTTGTTATTTGTCTTTAATGCATGATTCTTCTTCTAAAACTTTATTTTATGAGTTAGGATTCATATGAATCCAGTTTCATACAAAAATATGAAGTTTTGAGGCACTAACCAATTTATTAAAGTTAAGTGTGCAATCTGTCAGCTAAAGACAGAATTGTGCATGCAACTTTGTAGTGTCATATCTCCTTCATCACTTCTTCAAAATCAGTGATTCTTATCTCAAAAGTTTCCTTCATGTGTTATGATTCCAATCCAACTGGAAATTCTAGAAAACACTGAGTATAACTCCTAAAGTGAGTGATTTACTAACATGGTGTAATCTGTTTTACCGGTTGTGACATAATGTTTTGCATGAATTATTTGAACCACTTATACATGTCCAAAAGGCATGAAATTTGGTCACAAAGACCATAACTCAGTACTTTATCTTATATAAAAAGATAGGAAACTAGGTCATATTGGAAGCCCTTGAAAACTGATCATTTTTAGGACAATTAGTTTCTGTCCAGGAGAGAAATTCTGGACTTAATTGATTTTTATAAATGTTGATCATGTGATGGATAATAAGATTACTTTCGGTATAAATTACGATATTAACGAGCATATGGGCATTTTGTATAATTGGACATATATAGATACATATGGGCTTAAGATCTATTCACCTCTATAATTAGTATTAGACCTATAAGTGACGGTTTTGAGTATTACTCTTTGATAGGGAAGCGTTAGGTCGTCGTGTGGGGATCGGATTGTGTTGTGTTGTGTCGCGGAGCTTTGCTATAAGGTGAGTATTCACAGCCCCTCTTTCAAAGTATTTTCTACGATTTGGGGTTAAAAGCATGATTGAATATGTTATATGAGCTATTTTCATTATGATTATGAAATTTTGTTAAATTTGACGTTGTGGGCACTAAGGCATGTACACTAATAGTTATATTGAGTAAAATGTAACATAAAAGTTTGTACACTACTATTAACTCAAGTGAGCAGCCGAGGGTATTTGTGGATAGCGCTAATTGGACGGACAATCCCACCTAAAAACTACAAGTAGGGGTGCACTGTACTTAAAAAAAAGGAGAAACGAAGGTTCTACATATGTGGGATATTAGTCCCACCGCTAAGGTAGAATTAACAATAAATTTTATTTTGTGGTCGAAAGGTTTAGTTGTGGCTCTTTATATACTAAAAATTAGAGTACGTAATGCCTTGACGTTTTAAGATATTAATAAGTGCCAAAGATTTATTTTGCTCATATTCACTTACACAAATGGATGTTTGAAATATTGAAAACCTGTGAGCTCACCAACTCTTTGTAGTTGACCTTGTTTTTATCATGCTTTTCAGGGGTAAGAAAAGATTAACCGAATCTTTCCATTATGTGGGCGCATCCACATCAATCATCTTGTTTATTTGAAACTGTTTAGTTGAAACACTTGGTTTACTTTATTTTGTTAGAACTTTTAGTTGATGCGATGTAAAATTTTAAACTTAGACTGTTATGTATTTGAATGGATGGTTGGTGTTGTTTTTATCCTATTGTTATGAAATCTTGCGCTATCACACCTCGTGTTTCCGCTTTAGCGGGGTGTGACAGAATTTCTGATAATATTGCTTTTATGACAAGGCAATTCACTCAAAGATATAATCAAAAATATCAGAATAAATCAAAATCTGAAGTTGGACTTAAGAAAAGTCAAGATGTTGGTCAAACTGAGACATCTGAACCAGCAAGATGCTTTAATTATGGTAAGCCTGGTCATTATGCAAGACAGTGCAAAATGCCCAAAGTTAAAAACTCAGGCTACTATGAAAAGAAGCATCTTCTTGCTAAAAAGAAGGAGCTTAATCCAGCTCTGGTGACCAAGTATGAAGAGGATTGGTTAAATTGGAGTGATGGTGAATATGATGAAGAAGTAGCTTGTTGGAATAATACACATACAAATTTAGGTAGAGGAAGAGAAGAATCAAGCCAAACTCATATTATTTATTGGAGAATTGCAATTACACCAAGAACACCGTAAAAAACACACACACGAAATTAGGAGTCGACTCTCATAACCTTTCCTCTCAACCCTAAGACTCCGTATATATGGCCCATTACATTCAAAGCCCAAACCCAAGTCCAATTACAATTACAATTAAATGGACTACAATTAATTATGCTAACTTTATAAAACTTTCTATCGAATTGGGGCTAATTAGATCTAACAATCTCACCCTAAAGTTTTTTAAAGGAAGCATATGTGTCTATTGTTAGATCTAATTAGCCCCAATTAGATAGAAAGTTTTATAAAGTTAGCATAATTAATTGTAGTCCATTTAATTGTAATTGTAATTAGACTTGGGTTTGGGCTTCAAATGTAATGGGCCATATATAAGGAGTCTTAGGGTTGAGAGGAAAGGTTATGAGAGTCTTAGGGTTGAGAGGAAAGCTCTATACAGCTTCTGATTCATTTATAAAGAATGCTTATGTATTTCCGAACTTCTGCAAAAAGCTGTGTAGCTTCTGGACATCCTTCTGGACCAGTACCTTCTGATACGTTTTAGTGTCCGGAACGAAGCTTCTGAATACATCTGCTGGATGATAAGCCTAAAAAAATTATTGAAGCTTCTGGAAAGATATAGCTTCTGGGTTGCATTTCTGGATAGCTTTTTCAGACAGACAGAAGCACTCAGAGGCTTCTGGACAGCTCTGGAAGGTCTGTCGCCTCTGATCAGAAGCACTCAGCAGCTTCTGAATGCCTCTGGGATTTTATGCTTCTGCAGCATCTTCTGGAATGCTGTATCTTCTGATCCTGTCCTCTGAATTAAGCTTCTGAATAAGCTTGCTTCTGAATGAGCTTTGATTGACAACATCTTCTGATTGCTTCTGATCCGAATGAGTTCTGATTAAAGTTCTTCCTCATCCAAACTCTGGCACTTTCGGGTAGGCGCATTCAAGATCTGATGCATCCGGATAGCGGGACCCCCGTGGTAAGTCGTAGGAGGGGGACACTGTTTTGAGCTTTTCGCGTAAAGCAAGTGTGGCATCACTCTTAGTTATTGTTTGCCGCATATTTGTTCGAGAAAATCACTGTTTCATTATTTCTATAACCCAAGACAACCTCGTGCTACATTGGTCTGTTCATATACCTGCGATATCATTCCTTGCATATTTTATATCGCGTATCAAGCCCTTTAGCTACTGTTCGTGACTTGACTAGTTAAAGTCAAATGTTTGATTTTCTGGGTTAAATTTCCAGCTTGTGAAATTTGGAGAGTCGGATTTGAAAAGTTTCCATAACTGGGTGACTGATTCAGTACTTTATTGGAGTGATTAGAAGTTTGAGTTTCAGCAATCATTTCTCTAAAGATTTATTCTTGAGGCAAGATCGCTGAGTGCTTGCAATCTGTGTTCTGACCTGATCACTTAGAGCATAGAGAGCTTGCAATCATTGTTCTGCATCGTTTTCTCAAGATGCTAGATTATTGAGTGTCTTCAATCATCTTTCTGTCCTGATCAAGCAGAAGGTTGAATGTCTACAAGCAGTGTTCTGGTAACTTTATTTTGTGTTAGAGACTTGAGTGCTGATAATCATTCATCTGATTGTGAAGATTGGATCTGGATTTGGTTGGTCAATCTTCTGGAAGTTCTGAGGAAATCGGCTTATCTTTCTAGTTTGAACAATTGTTGATCAAGAAGCTATGTTTTTCATACTACTTCTCTTTCGAATGGTGTTTGTTATGGTTATCCAAGTTGTTGACGAAGTATTTCGAAACCCTATCCTTTGAAGATTATGAGCTTTATTCAAGGGGGGGCTTGGAAAGTTTTGAAGACCAGCGACACTAAAGTTTTCTAAATGAAAGCAAGGGGGAGATTATTTTAAGATGCCTCTTGAAGACACAGATGCTTCCTTTATAAAACTTTAGAGGGAGATTGTTAGATCTAATTAGCGCCAATTAGATAGAAAGTTTTATAAAGTTAGCATAATTAAGTATAGTCCATTTAATTGTAATTGTAATTGGACTTTAGTTTAGGTTTTGAATGTAATAGGACATATATAAGGAGTCTTAGGGTTGAGAGGAAAGGTTATGAGAGTCGACTCCTAATTTCGTGTGTGTGTTTTCCACGGTTTTTATCCCTGGTTAACTATCCTGCAATTGGGGCACTTAAAGCTCCATTAGTTCAACCTTTCTGCAAAATCGCCTCAATGAGCTCTCATCGGCCAACCATCGACCGCAATGGGTATTCCTCTCCAAGGGAACTTTCCAGGTACATGCTAAACCTAATTCCATCTAGCTCTTCTTATCTGAAATCTTATAGAAGCTCTATGATTTTCTCAGAACAGAGAATTCCTACCCCAGAGCATTTAGAGCCAGTTTTAGATGGTGAGGGGTCAAGTGAGGCTTAGGTTGAAAAGAATATGGGTGACCATCCGAGTGGTTCTACCCATGCCGACCTCTTGATGAAAGAGGGTACTGAAGATGTCCATAGAGACACATTTGAGCGAATCTCTCCTACATCCCAAAGGGTAACCTCATTTGCTGAGGTAGATGCTAACACATCTACACTCATTGACCAAGGACCACCCAGTCCAATCCACCCAGAAACCATCCATTCAGAGGATACTTCTCAATCCTCTGAATCAAGCACTGCCGGGGAAAGCACCTCCTCTTCATCATTCTCTCAAAAGGATGATGATGAAAATATAAGAGTTCCATTGCCCCAGAACTCACCTATCCCCACACAAAATGTCGTTGTCTCTATGACCGACACTGTCTTAGAAAACACAGAAGATGCGCCCACATCTTCTGATAGTTTAGTCACTGATGAAATCCTATCAGAGGGATGCACCACTTACCGGGGTGTTTACACTTCATCAAGGTAAGCACATTGTTTTCAGCACCTCATCCACTAATGATGAGGATTATGTTGAAACAATCAGAACAACCGAAGAGGAGCTTGTGCATAACAGCCCTCAAGGACAGGTTGAAAGTCCCCCCACACTCAACATCAAAACAGGTGTGGAGGGCCTCTATGAACGCGAGAGTGAAGGGGCTCCATGTGTTGGAGAAGCACCGGTTACGCATTCTGAATTTGTCACAAATGCAGCGTTTCAGGCATTTGCTGATAAACTTCAGAGATCTATGGAAGATCTAAAATTATCCGTCTCCAATAATAATACTCTTCTTCTGGGCATCAAATCTGAACAAGCAAATCAAGCTGCTACTTTACAAGCCATTCAAAAGGTTCTCTCTATCAATTCAGAGGACCAGAAGAATTATTTTGATGACCAGTTCAAACTTCTGCATGAAAGGATCAAAGCCAATGCTGATGCTATCTTCCACATACCTGACTCTCTCCCAACTTCTGAAGTTACCATCTTTGTGGCAGAATATAGTTCTCTGGTTGCTGATTTACAAAAGATTATCAAAGCAGTAATTCCTTCTGATGATCCTTCTGGCACTACTCTGGTTAAGAAGTCAGACATGGCTATTTTTCAAAAAGCCATGCTTGACAGAATGAATGCCATATCTTCAAAGTTTGCATCAAAGACAACGACTTCAAATGTTGATCAGAACCTCTCTTCCATGGAAACCACTCTTCCTTAACTTACAACTCTGGTAAGTTCTATATCTGACACATTCAACGCCAAGAAAATGGCTAAAACGAAAAAGGTCTGAGGATCAGGATCCTGATTCTCAGAAGGGGGAGAAAGAACCAGAAGCCAAGAAAGCCAAATCCACTACCAACGCTGAAAGCTCAAATCCAACGAATTCTACATCTACTCCTTCTGACAAACAACAACCACCTTTTTCCAAGCAAACTCCTTCTGCTCAACCTTTATCAACGCAAACTCCTCTAACTCCAACCCCGTTAGCTACTCATTCTGGGGCTCTTCCAAAAGATCCAGAAATAGCCAAATTTATTCTAGAAGTAATTGAGAATACAAGGAAAACACCATATTCTCCATCCACTGAAGCAGAGATAGCCAAAGAAAAAGAAGCTAGGGCCAGAGTTGAGGCATCAAAAGCTAAAATTGAAGCCCTAAATATAGAAAGGAGAGAAGCTGAGTTAAAAGCTAAAGCAGAAGAAGAAAGAGCCAATATTGAAGAAAGAAGACTAGCTGATTTAGAAAAAGAAAGAATTGAAAGAGAAAAAGCAAAGGCAGAAGAAGAGAGAGAGAGAGAGAAAAGGAAGCCAGAGAGAAAGCAAGACACGATAAATCACAGAGAAGAAAAGCTGTCCGTGAAGAAGCAGTCCAGAGGTTGGGGAGACTTGAACTTCCAATAGTTGAAATCATCAGAAACAACATGTACGCTCCAAACGATCAGAAGATCTACTTGATGCTACCCAACTTCTCGAACGCCTATAATGTATGTGATGCTATAAAAGACAAATTCATGGCACACAGACAAGCAAGAAAGGATGTTTATACTTCTGTACCAATCAAACGGATCTCTGCTATAAAACACCCACAATTTGAAGATACAGAGATCTGGTACACGATTTATGAAGTAATCAAGGAAGACAATCAAACCAGATACTTCTGCGATAAGATCTACTGTATGTTCACCCCTCTGATCTTCTGGTCCTGGAAAGTTTTATGAAAGTCCAAGTGGCCAGAGGTATTGATAGCCAAGACAACATTGCCTACTCAAGAATAATTGAATGCATGAAGTCTTTGATCAGATACAAGAGGCAGGTCGACTTCCAGATAGGGCTAAACTTCAACGTTGATAGTCTTGCCATCTCTGCACCAAATGAAGAATTAGAAAACATCAATTCATTCAAAGTTGGTAAAGTTTTGCTTCAACTAGAGGAGGGGGTCATCTTTAGAAGACCAGACAGAAGAACCTTTTTTAGAATAAAGGACGCACATCGATACTCTTCAGATGTTGTATACATTGCAAAATGTTAAATCTCTGTTAGTGTCAATGAACATGATCCAGAGGTACTTGAAAGGATGATCAAAAGGCTTACCAAATTATTATCAATCAGAGAGGTCATCAACAAGATTGCAAAGATCGTCTCTGAAGTTGCTCCTTTCTGAACAGACTTCATTCTTCTGGTTTCATACTTAGGGGGAGATTGTTAGACATTGAAAGTATGAACCATAAGTAGAAGAACATGACGTGGTACATACATCTAGCATGTCTACCCTTATACAACTGATCAGTTAGTTACACGCTCCCATCTCATACGATCAGTTGTATAAGTAGATCTTTTCCCTTAATGTAAATGTGGTCGATCTGAGTACTTTCAATTGAAGAACATACTGTGCGTCATTCCAAGTATTTGTAATCGTGATTCAAGGTTATTAATACACATTCCATCTGTTCTTCATCTTTCTTACTGTTCAAATTATTCCTACTGTTAATTGATATTAAACTGCTTCCGCACATACTTTGATTCTCAAATATATCAATTACCTGTTGTAGAAAGGAATCTGGGTTCCAACATAGCTCATTTTGCTTCAAATTGTTATATGTGCCAAATGGATCCAGAAGATAAACATGGGCATGATTCTGAGGTAATATTTTCATCTTCTGAATTAAATTCCTCTTCTGAACCAAATTTTGAACTAAATTTTGAACAAATTTCTAGAGATTCTGAAATGCAAAATGAATTTCAGAATATGTTTTCTGAATTTGATAATCTCAGAAACATAATCAAAAGTGAAAGAATTTTGGTGAATCAATTCAGAGCTGAAAGTCAAATCTATAAACAAAACTGCCAAGAAGCTAAACAAATTCTTGAAAAAGTTTCTGAAGAAAAATTATCATTAAAAGAAAAGATGGATAGTTTACAAAAAGATATCATAAATGAAAAATCTGAAAAGAAGTTCTGAATGTTAAAATGAACTTTCTAAATCAAGAAAATACTTGATCTTTACAAAAAGATTAAGGAATTAGAAGATCTGAACTTTAAAAGAGGTCAAACTGAATAGACTCTGAATATTTTGACAAACCAGGCTCAGAATTCTAAATTTTATGATATAAAGGCAGGTCTGGGATATAATGAAAGTCAAATTCTGAAAAAGGCACATGCAAATCTTTATGATTGTTCAAAAATTAAATTTTTTAATGAAACTAACACAAGTGTCATATACAAACCTATTAACTACTCCTTACCTGAAAGAATTCATTTTGTAAAATCAGAGACTCTATTTTCTGAAGAAAAACCTCTTATTTCTGGTAAAACAGAGATAGTTTCTGAAAGAGAAGTAATAAATAAAAATGTTACAGATATTTCTGAAAATATCACTGAACTTACTTTTGAATGGAAAACTGTTTATAAAGAGAAATCTGAACCATCTATTAAAACTGAGATAACTTCTGAACATACTTCTGAATTATCTTCTGAACTCACTTCTGAGTTATTTTCTGCAGTTCTACCAGTAGATAATTCTGATAATAAATCAGAACATGATAAAAAATATGATGAATTCTCAGATATTGAATCTTTACAAGATAATGATGAGAATTGAGAAATTATTTTTTATAATTCTGACGATGAGTCTGAAAATATTTCAAATCAAATTTTTTTTGCATCTAGCATGACTCAGGATAAGTTCTCAGATTTAATGAATGCTTCAGATTCAGAAGATGATGATGATCATATGGTTCAAGTCATTAATAAAGATGGATATTTGATACATAAATTACAATCTTGTATGACTGAAGAAGAAATTTTAAAATCTGCAAACACCAAAATTATCTTCAGAAAAGTTTAATACTGTTTTTCTGAAAACAGAATTTCTGAAAACTGAAACTTCTTCTACTTCATCAAATGATACTCCTACTTCTACAAGAACATCTTTGACTTCAGTTAAATCTTCAATATCATCATTTGACTATGAAACCAGAGTTAAAGTGTTTGAAAAAGGACAATCTTCAAGTTCCACTTCTAAAGTTCATAATTCAAAACCTAAATCTGAAGTTAAATCTAAAGTTGGTAAAAGAATTTCTTATACTAATCCTCATTTCTTATCTTTTACAGAGCTATCCACTTTAGTTTGGAGAAAGAAAGGTGAAAGACTATCAAAGACTGACAAATTAGATAGTTTTTCAATTGCAAAATTTTTTTGATGTACCAAAGATTAATAAAGTGAATAAAAGAACTTCTGTTGACAAATCAAATAGTATTGATTCTTGCTCATCAACCGCTTTCTTAAATATTCTGAAGAATCATATTCACTGTATTAATAGCGGTCATCATAATTTTCAGCTGAACTCCAAAACAAATAAGAAAAATCTTGAGAAATCAATTCAGAATTTCTCAGCAACATTGGCAAATAAAAAAAAAATAAAAATAATACTAAACTGATAAATCCAAAAGTTCTTAACAAACTTCTGACTTTCAAAAGATTAACTCAAAGTTCAGAACTTCTAACTTTCTGACTAATCTCACAGGACCCATTCTTAAATGGGTATCGAAATCTCAATAATCACTTTTGCAGATATGTCATGTGCGGGTCTTAGATTCTGTATGTTCAAGACACATGACACCTTTCAAAGAACTTCTAACTGATTATAATGAAAGATATGGAGGAACAGTTAGCTTTGGAAATAATGCAAAAGGTTACGTGAGAGGATATGGAACTTTTTCAAAAGGAGATGTCAAAGTGATGAAGGTTTTCTATGTGGAAGGTCTAAAACATAACCTCTTCAATATAAGTCAATTTTGTGACAAGTATTGGAAGGTCAAATTTGATATAGACTACTGTCATGTTTTAAGTTCAACAAACAAAAATGAGTTAACTGCTTATAGAGATGGAGATATCTACACTGCTACTTTCACAGCAGATGGTCAATTACAAGGAGTTTGTTATATTTCCACAACTATGAAGACTGATAGTTGGCTTTGGCACAGAAGAATGTCACATCTGAACTTCAAAGCCTTTTCTGAACTAGAAAGACACGACTCTATAAGAGGACTACCAAAGATCAGATTTGAAAAGAATTCCTTGTGTTCTGCTTGTGAACTAGGGAAGATCAAAACAAGCTCCCATCCTCTGAAAATGCTATCTTCAAGCAAAGCTCCACTTGAAATGCTACATATGGATTTGTGTGGACCAATGAAGACTCAAAGCATGGGTGGAAAAAAGTATATTCTTGTTATTGTAGATGAATATTCAAGATATAGTTGGGTTGAATTTTTAAAACTCAAATCTGATACTTCTGAAAGACTTATTCCATTTGTGAAGAAAATACAAGGTCTCCTTCAACTGCCGATTCAAAAGATCAGAAGTGATAATGGCACAGAATTTACAAATTCAACACTTCAGAACTTTTTGGAATCTATTGGTATAACACATAATTTTTCCGCTGCCAGAACTTCCGAACAGAATGGTGTTGTTGAAAGGAAAAATAGAACTTTGGTAGAAGCTGCAAGGACCATGCTGCATATTCTGAACTACCTTTTATCTCTATGGGCAAAAGCAATTGCAACTGCATGTTTTACTCAGAACAGGACATTTCTGAATAGAACACTACTTAAAACTCCTTATGAAATTATTAAACAAAGAAAACCCTCTATTGATTACTGTTGGAACCCAGATCCCTTTCTAAATAGTTAATTGAGAGATTTGAGAAGCAAAGTATAAGCGGAAGAAATTCAAATCATATAGCAACAGTAATTATCAAACAAACAGTAAGTAATAAGAGATGAATAACAGACTGAGATTGTATTGATAACCTTGAAGATCGATTACAGATATAGGAATAAAATGCACAATATGATCTCCAAAAGTATGTTTTCTAATCGACAACTTTACATTCAAAGACTTGATCTATTTATACTATTACAGTGAATATAAAGTCAACAATTTAACCAGTTACAAACTGACACGTCATTAGTTAGGAGCGTATAACAGAATTCAGTTGTAATCGAAGAAGCATGAGGTAAGAGTTTGCCAACTCATATCATACTTCCATCCTATGGTTCATACTTCTTAGGTCTAACAATCTCCCCCTAAGTATAAAACCAGAGTTTTGGAATATGATCCTTGTTTTCTCTATCTTAGAGTGGATCAACTGTAGAAATGATCTTTGAGATTTTGTCGATGATTTCTCTGAGCTTTAGGAGACCATCAAGTCTTTTTACCATCCTCTCAGTTACTTCAGGATCATAGTTGTTGATATCAACAAAGATGTAACATTTTGCAATGTATACAACTTCTGATGAGTACTTGTGTGCTTCTTTGATCCTGAAGAAACTCCTTCTATCTGGCCTTTTGAAGATAACCCCTTCTTCTGGTTTAATCAATACTTTGCCGATTTTTAGAGAATTGATACCTTCTAAGTCTTCATTAGGAGCAGAGATTGCAAGATTATCCACATTGTAATTGATCCAAATTTGAAAATCTACTTGTCTCTTGTATCTGATGAGGGACTTCATATATTGAATGATCCGAGAATAGGCAACTTGATCTTGGATATCACTTCTTTTAGTCATCTGAATCTTCATGAAATTTTTCCAGAAAGATGAGATCAGAAGGAAAGATGGACAGTAAATCATTATCACAGAAGTAATAAGTCTTATTGTCTTCTCTGATTACTTCATATATGGTATACCAAATCTCTTTCTATTCAAATGGAGTATGCTTGATGGCAGAAACTCTCTTGATTGGCACTATTGTGTAGACATCCTTTCTGGTTTGCCTGTGACTCAAGAATTTATCTTTTTCAGCCTCACTAACATTGTAGCCATTCGAGAAGTTAGGCAGCATAAGATAGATCTTTTGATCTGTAGGAGCATACATGTATCTTTTTGTCACTTCCAGAATTGGGAGATCAATTCATCCAAGTCTCTGCAGTTTTTCTCTATTTTCAGCTGCTCGACTGGATGATCCTTCAGCAGTTGCTTTTTCAACTTTTTCTTTTCCATTTCTGCTTGTTCTCTTGCTTTTTCTGCAAAGGCTCTTTCAGCTTCAGTTCTTGCATGGAGTTCAGCTTCTATTCTTTCTTCTTCTCTTCTTTTATTTAAGGCTTCAACTTTAGCTTTTGAAGCTTCAGCTTTAGCCTTGGCAATTTTAGCTTTAAGAAGTTCGGCTTCAACATCTGGAGGGAGGGAACACTTCTGTTATTACCAATGACATCCAAAAGAAATTGGGCCATTTCTGGATCCTTAGGAAGAGTGCCGGAATGTGTGGCCAGAGGTCTTGGAGTTAGAGGTGTTTGTTTTGGAGATGGAGTTGCAGATGGAGATGAGGCAGAAGATTTTCCTTTATCTTGAGAAGAAGTATCAGTGCCCGTGGTAGTTTTAGCTTTCTTGGATTCTGGCATTTTCTCCCCCTTCTGAGAATCAGGATCCTGATCTGCAGATCTTCTTCTTTGTAATGGGTATTTCCACGACATTCTCAGGTTCATTAGGATGACTGAAATTTCCACGCAATGTGTCATCATCTGCAATGTACATAGACTGCCATACATCTTGGACATACAGCTCAGGAACATTTGGATTGGCCAAAGTTAGGGCACGGTTTAGTTGATGTTGTTGAAGAAATTCAACCAGGATTCTGAAGTCGAGAAGATATGTATTGGGATCGAGGAGAACATGCACATTATTTGCCTTCAAAGGAAGTTTGACAATTGGAGTACTATCCGCCGTGGACTCAATAAGACGACCTTCGTCATCATTTGGATTTGTAAGACCAAGTCTGGAAGCCATTGATGGATGATTAGAAATGCTTGAGAGAATTTGAAAGCAGGATAGCAAGCACTGTAGATTTTGCGAGGAAGAAGATAAAGTACTGTATTTGGGGTTTAAATATGAGAGAGAATTTGGGGTAATGTGGAATGAGAATGGTTTTTTTTTTAATTTGGGGAAAAGGAAAAACGATTCAGTTATGTTGATGTAATCACGCAGGCGTGTAGTCATGCAGTCACACGATAAAAGACACGTGTAAAGAAGAAAATACATTTAAATGATGATTTAGCATAGGTTTGATGAGTCACTGAAGGGTTTATATAAGTTAAATCGTTTGATTATCCCCAAAAAAAATTAAAAAGAATTTAATAAGAAAAATTAGTATAGAATCAAGAAAAATAATCATTTTAATTGATTAAACCAATTTTTGAGATTAAATCTTTTTAATGAATTTAAAATCAGACATTTGGAGAAATAAAACAGTTTTGATCCAAATGAAAGTTTAATATTTATTGACAGATGTTTCCAGAAGAAAAATAAGTCAACAAACAATGGAAAAAGAATTTGACCCCAAAAAAAAATGTCAAAAGAACAATTTTTCAAAAAAAATTAAGTTAAATCTGAAAATTCTGAATAACCTTGACGGCAAAAGTTAGTCAGAAGAAGCAGATTTATAATAAATTTTGAAAGAAAAAGTGTTCAGAATACAGCTAACAGTAGTTAGACTTAGTTTTTCTCCCCCTGGAAACAAGCTCGGAGGTCCCCCTCAAAAGTTGTGTCATTCTCCCCCTTTGCTTTTCAAGAGATGCTTCCTTTCTGTTGTCACTTGAATATAAAGGAATAAAAAGCTCAAGAAACAGAGATGGTCAGAGACTTCTGAATGCTTCTGGATAAAACCATCAGAAGCGATCAGAGGTCTTTGATCAGCTCTGAGATAATAAAAAACATAAGATTTACATGTTTATCGTCCCCAACTTGCTGATTAAAAAAATTAAAACGCTTCTCATCAGAGCTTTTTGTAAAAATATCAACCAGTTGGTAATCAGTAGAGACAAAATACATTTCTATTGTGTCCTTCTCTACATGATCTTTGATAAAATGATACTTGACATCAATATGCTTTGTTTTGGAGTGCTGAACTGGATTATTAGTAATGGCAATGGCACTCTCTGAATCACACAGGATGGGAATCTTATCGTATATCAGTCCATAGTCTCTGAGTTGAGTTTTCATCCAAATAACTTGTGAACAACAACTAGAAGCAGCAACATATTCAGCCTCTGCAGTAGATGTTGAGACACAATTTTTTTTTGTTGGATGTCCAGCTGATAAGTCTATTTCCCAAAAGTTGACAGCAACCAGAGGTACTTTTTCTGTCCACCTTACATCCTGCATGATCAGAATCTGTATATGCCATTAAATTAAACCCAGAATTTTTAGGATACCAGAGACCCAATGAAGGAGTTCCCTTTAAGTATCTAAAGATTCTTTTGACAGCGGCCAAATGGGATTCTTTTGGATTAGCTTGATATCGAACACAAAGACAGGTGGCAAACATAATATCAGGCCTACTAGCAGTTAAATACAGAAGAGAACCTATCATACCTCTGTAGTCCGTGACATCTACTGATTTCCCAGAAGAATCAGGACCTAGCTTTGTTGATCCCAGATAAACAAGCACAATGACAGGAAAATGTTAATAGCAAAGGTAATATGACAATAACGATATTAAACAACTTACGTAGTCATATATCTCTTAAATGTTATGATCGATTACAATGAACACAGTTTCGGCTCTCTCTCTCTCTAATATGAATCGACGTCTATGAAAGTAAACCCTAGATTCCTATTTATATTGCTAGGCCTATGCTAATTAAGGAAACAAAGAGTTTAAGAAATTATAAACTTCCTTTACAATCAAGCATATATTTTCCTTATTTTGTCACAATTAAATAATAGACCTAACAGTCTCCCCCTTTGTGGCAAAATCAGTCTTCACCTTTTCAGCTCAAACATGCCTTCAAATCTTCGGAGGGTTTGTCGATAGAGAATTCTTTCATCGATTATCTTGATAGCTTCCATGAGAGAGTTTCTTCGGTCGTTGCTCATCCTTGTCGTGTTTCTCCTATCCGTAGCCAATTCTGACGCAAGTCTGTTTCGGATTCTCCACAATGTACCATCAGAATATGCAGCCACTTCATGAAATCTAAGAAACCGCTTTTCTCGAGAGGCTTGAATCCAAACAACTCCATGAACAGGATAAGTGATGACGGTAGTAACTACAGTGCTGCTTGGTACAGGTAATGATTGATCAGGCTTAGGAATATGTATCTTCTTTTGATCGCTTTCTATCCCACGTTGAAGATCGTGCAGATAGCTGTCCCGTAGCTCTTTCTGAACATGCCTTACCACTGCCCTTAGTGCCCTTTGCTCGTGTTCGTTTCGATTTCGCTTGTCTTTCAAGTCGTTGTAGATGGTTTCAATGTCCATTATATCAAGGTTTGCAAAATCGGCTTCAGAGAAGGAATACGCTTTACCGTCTTCTCTTTGATCTGTGAAAACTGGGTATTCGACTTGGTAGATCCTATCTGTGTCAATCTTCAGAATCACAATAATCCTGTGCCTCGAGACCACTTCAGCTGGAGGTAAAGCTCTCATCTTCAGGATATGGAGATACTCTCTAACCTGAGCAGGATCCATTTCCATCACGAGATGAATGTGTGCCAAATCATCAGTTTTCATTTCTTTCCGAAAGATCTTTTCCATTGTTTCCTCAAGATATGGCACACAAATTTGCTGATTTACCCACTTCGACTTGCCCTCAGTCAGCATCCTTTGCCACCGAATTTGATGAGGCAACAGTCTTGGTTCGTTTTGTTCCCTCAAAGCATAGTTCTGTGCCGTATGCTTTAAGTTCACATAGTCTTGCTCTTGGAGTACTGGTTCATACGGATCTCTGAACCACTTTCTTACTAATGTTTGTAGACGTTGAACGTCGACTCTTTCTACATTTTGATCTGGTTCGGCAGGTTCGGCAGCTGTACTCTCGAATTCAATATCCGTAGGCTTTTCAACCGTTGGCCTATCGTCTTCTTGAGTTGTTGAAGCACGTTGTCGATGTTGGCTAGTTTGAGTGGGTGGTCTTGAAGTTGATGCAGCAGTAGCTCTGGGTCATGATCTTGCAGGCCGGCGTGTCTCCCCATCAGGACGAGTTGGAGCAGAGCCCGGGTCGTCCTGGTGAGGTCTGGAAGCAGGCGCAGAAACGGCCGGACGGCAGGACTCTTGTATTTCGGTGTGTAGAGCAGTAATCGCACCCAAGATGTCATCTGTTTGGCGTTGTTGGGCGGTCTTCATATCGGTGAGCTGTTGGTCGATGTGAGCGCGGAAGACGTTAAACTCATGACGAGTGGCGGTGGGGATCTGAAGATTTCGGCGAAGAAGACCCTCAAGCGAATCCTCTGGTTGTCTGGTTGCATTGGATTCGGCGAGCAGGTTAGCATACAGCATTGAAATGAGTTCATCGGTGTTGAACTCATATCGATGTGGTGAATGGGGTCGATCTTTGGGGGGTGAAGGTGGCGGAGGAGAGCGGCTAGAGCTTGGACGACTTGAGCTTGGATGCGAAGGGCCGGCTTGATGGGGAGTCGGATCTTTAAGGCGCGCGGTTTCACGAATTTTACGCACGAAGGCTTCCCTCTCGGCTGTCATTAGAGCAACATGATCAGCAAGGGAGTCTTTTGCCTTTTGTAAGTGGGCGGCAATGATCGCTTCGCCTTCTTGGGGTATATCGAACGTTGGAGTTGGGGTTGCGGTATGGGTAACACCGGGATCACTTAGATTGCCCGTTGACATTACAGTTGAATCAACTGTTTGACCTACGTTCAGCGTTGGCATAGATGTAGCGCTGGTAGAATTTTCTCCCAATCCCCGTGGAATGTCCGGAATGGACTTTAGTATGGGAGTTTCAGCTGGGCCACGGAGGCTCGCAGTGTGTACAGACTCGTGTCCCCTAGCGGGCTCTAGACTCGATGTGCATACAAACGAAGTCAAAGCAGGTGAGCTACTGCCTCTTGTTTCAATAGTCGTGCCTCCCGAATGGAGGGGAACTAGATAAGGTGCTAGACTCAGAAGTATATTTGAAACTGTAGGCTGTTTGGAGCCTTCAGAGTGGCTAGGGGGGCGTGCATTTGCGCTGCTAGGTCCACAGCATCTTGTCTACTAGTCATACCCAACGAAATAGTAGGGCTAGTTGACGAGGTTACCTGGATGGGGGAATCTGGTCTCGCGCTCTCTATTGTTTTTCTCTTCCCATCGCTCACGCTCATGCTTTCTTTTTCAACTAATACTCCCTCCTCTCTCCTTATCTCTCCAGAATAGGGCTCGGTAAATATGTCGGACAGTGAGGCAGATGGTTGATCGGCTTCAAAGTCAAAGGGGTCATTTGTTTGGAGCATCCGGAATCTAAGTACCACACATGACCGATCTGCACAAAATCAAGCAGATTTAGGTACCCATTTGTAAATGGATCCATCATGGTTAGTTGACATAGCACCCTTGGGTACCCACTTGTGGTGAGACTTATAGGCGTTAGTCATTTGATTTCTCGGACCCCATTTAGAAACAGGTGATGAAGGAAAAAATTTGCGATTAAAAGAATTATGCATGTCAGGAAAATAACCATAACCATAATCAATAGGAGGTTTACGTACAAAATCATCCACACCGCAATTAGAACAGCAAATTTTATTACGAGAGAATTTAATTAAATGTCGAAATTAATGAATTTGATAAGGAAATCTAAAACGAGAATTGTTTCTTTTGACATTTGAACGGAATAAATTGTCTTCTTTGCGGGGTGTTGTCTTTGTAGTATGCATGCCCTTTTTGACCTAAACATGTTTGTTGTCTAAAGTATGAACTGCTGAAACATTGAAAGGAACACGGTTAGTATGATTTTGGAAGACATGATTGGTTTTTGTTTATTTAGGAGTGTATTAATTTTGACTCGTGGAACAGTCTGTTGGTTCCGTAGGAATGGAAACCGATTCCATTGGTTATTTGCCTTTGTCTAAAAACTCCTTGTGATTTGGAAGTACAAGATTGAAATCAAATTCATCACACATGTCATTTAAATACTCGTCCAATTCAAGTGAAGATTGGTTAGAAAGGGCATCTAATTCATCATTGATTTGCTCTTCGGAATAGGAACATTTTTGTTTTGGAGGATTGGAATTAGGGTCCATTTTAAACAACTCTTCGCAATTATCTAAATAATTGCTAACGAAGGCATTACAAGTTGAAATGATTGAAATAGTACCATTTTCATGATTTTTGTTCAATTGTAAAGTCTCGTTCTCAAGTTGTTGTATTTTAGATAAAAATTATTCATTTTCCTTTTCCGCCAAAGAACGTTCAGTTTCCAACACTCGTTCGAGTTGAATAATTTTCTTTTCTAAAAATAGAGTGGGAATGTATGGTTTACATTCAGGAATCTTGTTTTGAAGTTCTTCGGTAGAATATGATGGAAGGTAGTTGTTTGGAAGAGATTCTTTTGAAGATTCCTCTTCTACTATTTGAAGATAGTAGAAAGGTATTTGAAAAAAAAATTGTTTTGTCTCTTCCAATCTTCTCTTTCCTCGACACTAGGGTCCGACTTCATAAATTGAATTTGGTAATCTGGACCAAGGTTCAGATATTCAAATTTATAAATTGTCGGAGTATTATAGATTGCCTTTGCTAAGTGTTTTGGGTTTTCAAAACCTAACCCGGCTTTAGAACTTAAATCTTTCGGTGCATTTAAGTGAATAGTGTGTTCAGTTTGACCAGTCTTGTAAAGTTTTAATTCTAAATCTTTGAGTTTTTCTAATAGATCTTGTCTTTGAAAACTGACAAAGTGAAACTTTGATGAAAATTCGGCAGCCTCACTCCTAGATGTGTGAAGTTGAAGAGTGATATCAGATATTTGTTGTTTAAAAAGATCGCTTTCTTCTTTTAAAACCATTTTCTCCGTTTCGAGATTGTGCGTTATACTTTGAGAATTGACAAGGTCGGTTTGCATAAGAAGCAATTGATTATGATTATTTTCTAAGCGTGCTTCTAAATTGGAAACCAAGAGTTTCTCGGTTTTCAATTTAGATTTTAATTCTTTTAATTTACACATTAAATCATGCATTTGAGATACAAAAGAGTCATAGTCATAAGGGCTTACCTCGGGCGTGTAGTCGGAAGCGTGAGAAGGAGTATCATCGGAGTAAGCCATCAGGCTGAAGTGCGCTTGAGTATCCCTTTCCATGTCATCTTCATCATCTTGATTGAGCCATTGTTCATCTTCAGCTAGAAGAACTTTACCGACTTCTTTTTGTTTAGCCAACATCAGTTTGTAAGTGAAGTAGTTGGAGTCCTTCACTATTGGCTTCTTGCATTCCCTTGCATAGTGACCAGATTTGCCACAGTTGTAGCACAGGCTTCTCTCACCCTTGAACTTGTCTTCTGGCTTGGGTGTTGAGCGTGGTTCTTCTCTTCTTGGTTTGGGTTCAAATAGGGCCTTTCCCTCATGATTATTAGATCCCGAGGCATACCTTTGTTGGTTGGGATTCGAGCGACGTGAGAACTTTTGTTGAAAAGATCTCGTAAGGAAGGCCAGTTGTTGTTGAAGTTTGGCAATTTCGGGATCATCGTCAAAATCTTCTTCTTCCAGTTTGGGAAACATCTCTTGAGGAGTTAAAGAGGAGTCTTTTGCCATCAAGGCAATTGAATCCGGGTTTTTCTTTGTATTTAACCCCATGAGTTCAAGGACCTCCTCTTCGTCTTGCTGGAGGGTTTCATAGACTTCATGCAGATCAAGATCAACATGGTATTTGATGTGTTCGATTTGATTAGCAAACCGGTGCCATTCCGGTTGAAGATGGCTAACAAATTTAACGTTGTTCTCGATCTTGGTCTTACGAATTTCATTCTTGCTTAGCTCGTTTACCAGTTGTACAAAACGGGTATACGTGTTCGTAAGATTCTCTCCGTCTTTGGCCTTGAATTCTTCATATTGTGAGATGCAGTTTGTGATTTTGAGTTGTGTGCCAATCTTCGTTCCAAGCATGAACTTTTCTATGACCTCCCACATTTCTTTAGCCGTTTTCTTGTGGCTATCAATGCTCATATAAATGTCATTTGGGAGGCTCATAAGTAGATAAGAACGGGCGAGTTGGTCACCATTCATTATCCTCTTCTCGTTTGCATCCCATGTACTTTTGAGTTGAACATCCCTTCGTGCGGGCGTAGGAGGTACGTTGTTTGGCATGGCGGGAAAATCTTGGTAGAAGATTGGAGGAGGACCTTCCTTGATTGAACGCATGATCTCATCGGCATAGTCATTGCGTTCAATGAAGTCAAGGAATCTATCCTTCCATTGAGAATATTCGCCAGGGAAGAGAATAGGAGATTTGGTGTCTGATCCAATTGCCATGGCTTCACGGGTAGTCATTGTACTTACTGGTGGATCTCGACCATTGAGTATTTTAAAAAATTATGAGTTGTCTCGTGAAACAGTAGATTTTTCTCGAGAGACCAAGGAGATCGATAATAAAATTATCGATATGGGTAGAAATATTAAGGACTTTTGTCGGGTGTGAGATACTCGATATAAAATGTTATCTAGTGACATAGGCTCGATAATAAATGTTGTCGAATGAAATTGGCTCGATGAAATTTGCTTGATATAAGATTTTATCGAGTGTAAGAGGCTCGATAAAAAATGTTGTCGAATGAACTTGGCTCGATAAACAGTTTTTGATCGAATGATAACCTCAGTGTTCTCGATTAAACTCTATTCGATAATAAAATTTATAAATCTTGAGCAGAAACAAATTGATTAAAGATTTCTCGAATATAGAACACTCGATCAAACTTTTTCTCGGTTCAACACGACTCGACTAAAAATCAAATAATTTAATTCTGAGTTTTCTGTGATTGATAAACCAGAAAACAAAAACACAGGGTTCTTGACTAAAAAGAACTAGTTTTTTTATGGACAAGACTGTCTGGGTTTTAAGTTTCTTATTCGTTCAATTACAAAAAATATCAAGATTACGAGAGTTTATGATTTACTAAGGAATTCTTTAGTAAGAAAAGCTGCAAGAGTCACAAGTTCCTGAGTTTTCTTATGTAAAGAGATTCAAAAGTAAAGAAAATAAACTAAAGTAATTTTAACTAAACAGATTTAAATGTTTTATCTAGGAGTCGATAAAAAAATCAAGTTTTAAGCAGTTGAATCGATAAAAAATCAATCAACATAAGATAAATTCGAGAAAAATTCAACAAGCAGAATAAACTTTAGATCGAGAAAAACACACATAAACTCAATCGATAAGAACACACAGAAACTTATATAATGATCGAGAAAAATTAATTGAGCAGATATGAGGTAGTCGACAATATTCAGTATGAAGTTTTATCGGGTAAAACATGAAACAGTGGGACTCGATAAAAAATCAATGAACAGCAGAATTTGCAGAAATCGAAAAATACCTTATGTTTCGTGGTTTGCTCAGAAAATCGTAAAAACTTGATCTTAGGCTCTGATACCACTTGTTGATCCCAGATAAACAAGCACAATGACAGGAAAACGTTAATAGCAAAGGTAATATGACAATAACGATATTAAAGAACTTACGTAGTCATATATCTCTTGAATGTTATGATCGATTACAATGAACACAGTTTCGGCTCTCTTTCTCTCTCTAATATGAATCGACTTCTATGAAAGTAAACCCTAGACTCCTATTTATATTGCTAGGCCTATGCTAATTAAGGAAACAAAGAGTTTAAGGAATTATAAACTTCCTTTTACAATCAAGCATATATTTTCCTTATTTTGTCACAATTAAATAATAGACCTAACAAGCTTCATACTAGGAGAGATAGGTGTTTTCATAGGTGATGAATTTTGAAAATGAAATTTTGTTAGCATGTCAGAAACATACTTAGTTGATTAATGAAGATACCATCGATATTTTGTTTATCCTGGAGTCCGAGAAAGAAGGTTAATTCTCCCATCATACTCATTTCAAATTCCTTTTCCATCAATGCAGAAAACAAATCTACTTCAGTTTGATGAGTAGAGCCAAATATTATGTCATCCACATAAATTTAAACAATAGTTAACATACCTTTGCCTCTTTTGATGAAGAGTGTGGTATCAATCTTATCTTTCTCATAACTTTTGCTTATCAGAAATTTGGATAATCGTTCATACCAGGCTTTAGGAGCTTGCTTAACCATATAAAGCTTTGTCAAGAAGAAAGACGTATTATGGATGTCTTGCATCTTTAAAACCAGCAGGTTGTTCAACGTACACCTCTTCTTGGAGATAACCATTCAGAAATGCACATTTAACATCCATTTGTTATACCTTAAAGTTTTCGTATGCAGAGAAAGCCAGAAATAGTCTTATGGCTTCAAGTCTTGCAACAGGAGCAAATGTTTCGTCATAGTCAATGCCTTCTTCTTGACAGTATCCCTTAGCCACCAGACGAGCCTTATTTTTTATCACAATTCCGTCTTCATCCTTCTTATTTCTGAACACCCACTTAGTACCAATAGCAACTTTTCCTTTTGGTAAAGGTACTAAGTTCCACAACTTGTTACGTTCAAATTGAAGTAATTCTTCTTGCATAGCTTCTACCCAACTTGGTTCTATCAAGGCTTCATGAACATGTTTTGGTTCGATCATGCTAAGAAAGTTGACATAGAATGCTTCATTAGCAGTAGCTGATCTTGTCTTAATACCCTTAGATGGACTACCAATGATGAGATCTGGAGTGTGTGATTTAGTCCATCTTGTCATCCTTGTCTGTGGTACGTGTTGAGCCAAAACTTCAGTTTCTGTTTCACAAGACTGAATAACCTCATCTGGAATTGTTGACTTTGAATCATTAGTGCCTGAAATCTCCCCCTCAGATGAAGATACAGAAGTAGCTGCAGATGAAGATACTGAAGTAACTTCTGGACTGGCATGTGATGAGATTGGAGCAGAGATGACAGGGGAACTTGCTGGAGAGACAGTAGGACCAGATAGGGTTATTCCAGAGGTGTGAAGAACTTCAGGAATACTTAAGGATGGGGTACGAGGTATTTGTTCTGAATATATTTTTTCGCCTAGAAAATCTTGAAAAATGGCATCGATCTCGGATTCTCTGGGTCCTGAAAGATAATCAGAAGTCACTGTATTAAGTTTAAGTTCTAAAGTAGAGTACTCAGAAGTTAGTTGGGTCTGATCATCAAAATCAATATTAATGCTTTCCATAACAGTCTTAGTACGTAAGTTAAAAACTCGATAGGCTCTAGAGTTTAACGAATATCCTAAGAACTTAGCTTCATCTGACTTCGGATCAAAGTTACCAAGTTTGTCTCTGTCATTTAAGATAAAACACCTGCAACCAAAAATATGGAAAAATTTGACAGAGGGTTTTCGTTTGTTGGTAAGCTCATAAGAGGTTTTGAGATGCCTCTTGACAATTATGGAATGATTTGAGTGAAACAAGCAGTGGCTACGGCTTCTGCCCAGAAATGAATGGGAAGACCAGAAGCTGCAAGCATTGTTCTTGCTGCTTCTACGAGGGTGCGATTGCGACGTTCAACTACACCATTCTGTTGAGGAGTGCGTACGGCAGAGAAATTTTGTGTGATTCCATTTTCATCAAAGTATGCCTCAAGCTTGGCATTCTTGAATTCAGTACCGTTGTCGCTTTTGAGGTGTTGAATCTTTTGATGTAGAAGAACTTGAATTCTAGTCATCATATTCTATAAAACGATAGGCACCTCTGACTTTTGTCTTACAAATGCGAGCCAAGTATATCTGGAAAATTCATCAATAAGTACCAGAATATACTTTTTACCAGAGAGACTCTGAATTGCAATGAGACCACAGAGATCAACATGTAACAATTGCAAACGTCGAGTACAAGAATGATCACTCTTTGTTTTATGAGAAGCCCGTTTAATTTTTCCCATTTCACATGCAGAACAGAGATGATATCTTTGAAAGTGAACTTCTGGAAGACCAGAAACCAACTTTTGTTTGACAAGCATTTCAAGAGAGTCAAAGTTTAAGTGAGACATTTTATGATGCTATAACCATGCAACTTCACTCTTTTTGTAGATAAGACAGAGAGTTTCCTTACCATCCTTGGATGTGAAATTCATCATATATAGATTACCTATTCTGTCAGCTCTCCAGAGTTCCTCACCTGCCTTAGAAAATAAGTAACAACGTTTTTCATCAAATACCACAACGATTTTAGAATCACAAAGTTGACTTACGCTTAGCAAGTTATGTTTCAAACAAGAAATATGAACTACTTTAGATAAGGTAATATTACCTTCTTGTAAAGTACCTAGCCTTTTATTTGACCCTTACCATTATCTCCAAACGTCACAGCTCCACCACTTTTGTCTTTGAATTAGGAGAGTAAGTTTTTCGTTCCAGTCATGTGCCTCGAGCATCCAGAGTCAAGATACCAGATATGCACACACTGCTTCTGCAATCAATCATAGTTTTTTAGGTACCCATCGCATTATGGGTCCTTTAATGTTAGGTTTGGGTTTGTCAATTCTTTTAACTTGCTCTTGATTTGATTTAGCAGGGGGTTGATGATTCTTCTTTGCAGTTTTAATCTTATTGTTTTTCTTTTGTTTATTTTTGCCATATGAGAAATTAGCATTTGACTGATCAGAGGTCCTCAGGAAAAATTGTTTTAATTTCAAGAACATAGAAAAACATTCAGAATTCTGAGACAGAAAAGCTTTCATTGAATTTTCATTTAGATAATGAGAACTACAATTTTTCTTAATATCGTCTTTTCTAGTATCAGTAGTTCTATAGAACTTCCTATCTAGACTAGACTTATTTTCAGAATCTGAGATGTTCTTCAGCGGAGGCTTCCTCTGATTTACCTTCTTTGGAGCTTGCGAAGTTACTGAAACAGGAGCAGAGATATTAGATGTCCATTTTCCCTTTTGAACATAAGTAAACTTTGGAAGATTAGGTTTTGAAGACTTCTTATCTTTCAAACCTTTTTTGAGATTTTCTTCTTTCTCAAGTTCAAGACAAGATTTGGCTTTAATACACATCCCTATGAAGTCTGGATGAATAGATACAGATTGTCTCTGTTCGTTTGATGAAGAAGAGAGTATCGGTATGCCACTGAAATGTTTTTCAACATTTTTATCAAAGGCTCTGATTTCCAGAGATTCATTAGTATATATGAAAGGAGCATCTTTATTTTTTATGACCTCTGGCGGCTTACTGTAAATAGAGGAAGATTTATTTTCTAATTTAGAAAAGTATTTTTCAGAATTGTCAAAGAAATCTTCACTTTGATCAACAGTCTCCCAAGGATAAAGAACTTTGCAAAACTTTTTCATGTTCAAGTTTGAAACATTCATTCAGAGTTGAGAGAATATCATTTTCAAAACTAAGCCGTAACTTTTCTTCTACTTGTGTAGGAATAAAAGCATCAGCTTCTGGATTCAAAGTTATATGACCATTTAAACCAAATATGAAAATATCATCCTTCTTCTGAATTTTATTCAGATCAACGTTCGTTTTTCCAGATGAATATACAATATTTTTGAACTTGAGTTTTTGTTGATGATGACCATTTTCATATTTTGATCGTTTGAAGATTGATTTTGCATATAAAGTTGGAAACACTGGCTTCTGTTCTTGTCCCATACAGAAGACAGAATCTAAGGTAGACCTTTTCTCACACGTGTAGGGATCTAAATTCTCAAAACCAAGTCCAGATCTTCCTACTTGTGTATTAATTTTGTCGTGAACTTTTTGGACATCCAAATATGTTTTGATTTGTAGCCTTTTCTTTTGAAGTACGACATGTAAAAATTCTCTCTCTTTTTGAAAATAATTTTTAAGTGCTATAGAGTTTAGTTTGTCACTTTCTTTATCTCGAATCTCCTTATCTTTTTCTTCTAAAAGTTTCTTAAAATTTAAGTTCTCCTTTTTAATCTGAACTTCAGTAAGTTTTAGAGTCGTGGAAATCTTTTCTTTTTCAGTGCTTAGTTCAAGTTTTTCTTCGGTTAAAATATCCATCTCCCTTTTATAAATGTCTCTTTCCCTTTGTGTTGTAGAAAGAGTTTTTTCAATGCCTTTTCGTAATTTCTTTTCAATTGTAAGCTTTTGTTTTAGTTATTCAAAATTGTTTGATAAAAGCACAATTTTGTTTTCAAGTTCGGATGATTCAGAGAAAGTACTAACCGGTGATTCAGAAGGTTGTTCTTCTGACTCATTTGTCTTTGCCATCCGACAAAACATGGCCTCATCACCGCTAGACTCATCTCCTAGCCAGTTTTCTTTCTCAGCATAATGAGCTCTTTTAATGACATTGTACTTATACTTGTTTTTGTAGTACGTCTTGTCTTTATCTAGGGTTCTTCTGCAATCCTTAGAGTAATGTCCTGGCTTGCCACATCTGTAGCACACATCCTTCTTCTTCATCTCATCTTCTTTCTTCTCAGCGTCAGATTTTTCAGTTCTCTAAGTCTCTTGTTTGGGAGAATAAGTAGTAGATCGATCAGATCTTCTGTTTCCCTGAAATGATCTATTCCCAAACCTATTAGTGAATTGTTTGGTAATAAGAGCCAAAGAATCAGCAAAGGCTTTGATTTCATCATCAGAGTCAGAATCACTCTCTGGGATAGCCTCGGATTTGAAGGCCTTGCTTTTTCCTCTCTTATCTTCACTTCTTCTTCTGGTCGTTCCCTTAGATTCAGAGATCAAAGCCATAGGTCCACCTATAGTTGTTTTCTTCTGAACAACCTCTTTCTCATGGGCTTGTAAAGTACCAAAAACATCATGCAGAGTCCATTGCTCAAGATCTTGATGTGCTTGAAGGGACATAGAAAGATTTGACCACTCTGAATTCAATCGTTTAAGAAATAGGACGTTGTTATCTTCTTGTGATCGAATAAGATCACATCTTTTACATAGATTTATTAAAGAATTAAATCTATGATAGGTCTGTTCTAGAGACTCTTCAGGATTGGCTTGGAAGCTGTTATACTTGTTCAGAGCTTGAGCTCTTCTGTTTTTCTTCATTTTAGCACCACCTTCTAGAAGATTTTCTAATTGATCCCATAATTCCTTAGCAGTGTCACAGGAATCCAGAGATTGAAAAATCTCATTTGGAATAGCCATGATGAGAAGAGTTTTGGCCTTTTTGGCTAGTTCGACTTTGGCCTTTTCCTCATCAGACCAGTTTCCCTTCAGCTTTGGAACTTTTTGAGATGGGACTCCATCAGTATTAGTAGTAGCGGGAATTCGTGGAATTATAGTCATTGGTATGAAGGGACCATTTTGGACAATAGGGTAGAGTTCTGTATCCAATCCTTCATAGAAATTTATCATTCGAATTTTCCATTGTGGATATTCACCATGAATGAGAGTGGGAGGTCTGGTCAGAGAACCAGAGGTGTAAATAGCATTCAGATTTGAATTTGCCATTTGTGACAGAGAACAGAGAAACGAGATGGGAGAAAAAAATTTGACGATTATTTGAAATTTAGAGCAATTAAATTCCAATTGAATCAAAAAACAGGTCGATATCCTTCAAATTTAACCACAATTACCACTATTTTGGAGAAAATTGTTATGAGATTAACAAATTCTCGTAGAACAGGGTAGAGTTATGAACAGTAGTATAAAACTGAAAGATACATTACTGTAGAAGAGGGATTTCTTCAAATGGAAGAGATCAAATAATCAATAGGTTGATTAGATGGCTCTGATACCAATTGTTGGAACCCATATCCCTTTCTAAATAGTTAATTGAGAGATTTGAGAATCAAAGTATAAGCGGAAGCAATTCAAATCAATTAACAACAGTAATTATCAAACAAACAGTAAGTAATAAGAGATGAAGAACTGACTGAGATTGTATTGATAACCTTGAAGATCGATTACAGATACATGAATAAAATGCACAATATGATCTCCAAAAGTATGTTTTCCAATCGACAACTTTACATTCAAAGACATGATCTATTTATACTATTACAGTGAATATAAAGTCAACAATCTAACCAGTTACAAACTGACACGGTATTAGTTAGGAGCGTATAACAGAATTCAGTTGTAATCGGAGAAGCATGAGGTAAGAGTGTGCCAACTCATATCATGCTTCCATCCTATGGTTCATACTTCTTAGGTCTAACAATTACTTTAAATTTGAATGATAGACATCATCTAGATAAATTTGCACCTAAGGGTACAACTGGTATCTTTGTTGGCTATTCTCAACGATCCAAAGCATACAGAGTACTCATCAAAGAAACTCAAAGGATTATGGAGAATTTAAATATCAGGTTTCATGAGCCAACAATGACTTCTGAACAAGACAGTTCAGAACTCAAGCTCAATCACACTTCTGAATCTCAATCTTTACTTAAATCCAATCTATATACTTCTGAATGTTTCTGCAGATTATCAAAATCCTTCTTTACTCAGAAGTATTCCAGAACAAGAATCTATAGAACCTACAATATCAAATATTTCTGGACCACCTATCTCAGCCTCAAATTCAGAACCTCCTACTTCTGAACCTGTACAAGTTATTTTAGAAACAGTTCAAGTCATTTCTGAACCTGTTGTCCCTGTTTATGAACTTGTGCATACTATTTCTGAACCAATACCGAATATTCAATTTGAGGGGGAGACTTCAAATCTTCATTTAGTTATCAATCATGATACTGAAACTCAAGCAATCATTGATTTTTATGTTAGATATCAGAAGTAGCTTCAAAAGAAGACTAGGTTCTGAAAAGAAAGATTCTGAAGTCTGAAGATAAAAGAAGAAAAGCCTAAGGCATAACTTCTGAAGTGGCTACTTCAGAAGTTCTGAAGATTCTGAAGAAGTTCTGAAGATGTTTAGAAGTAGTTCTGAACATGTCTGTTATTTTTGTACTGTAACTTTAGCCTTTCCAATTGTATATAAATAGATAGTTTGATAGTTTGTTATAACTAACGTTGTTAGATAAAAGCTTGTAAAGATACACATATTGTAACACAGTTCAGTAATCAATACTACATACAACTTCAGCGATCTAATTCTTGTTCTTGTTCTTTAATCTTTCCACATTCTTGATTGTTTGGGATCTATCAATTGGTATCAGAGCCAATTCATCTGTTCTAGACATTCAGAGAAGAACTTGTCAGATCTGACAGTTCTTGATATTCTTGATTGATAAATTCAAGATTCAATTTTAGGTGAATTCTCGATCTATTTTCAAATCAAACATGTCGAAAGAAATTGTCTCCATCGGATCAGAAAGTAAACCACCAACTCTGTTTTTGGGTAAATATTATCAGTAGCGAATCAAGATGATTCAATTCTTGGATAATATTGATGAAGCTCTAATGCAATCAATCGTAAATGGCCCTCTTGAGGTCTATGTAGAAATTCCATCATTACCAAGAACTGAATCTACTCCTGAGATACCTGCATCAAGAATCAAGAAAAGCACAGGTATGTACAGTACTGCTGAGAAAGCTTAAGCCAAAGTTGACAAAAGGGCATTAACTCTTCTTACAATGGCTATTCCTAACGAGATATTCAATAGGGTAGATATCTTAACATCAACTAAAGCCATGTGGGATGAGGTTGAAGCTCAAATGCAGGGAAGTACAAAAGCCCAAGCTCAAAGATTGAATATTTGTGTGGGTACTTATGAAAACTTAAGGTATAAATAAAATGAATCTATTACAGAGACTTATCGTAGATTCAACATTATCTTGAATGATCTGAGAAGAAATGGTGTTCAGAAATCAAATTCTGAGATAAACAACAAATTTCTGAACAACTTGGGTAATGAATGGTCAAGATTCTCTGACAACATGGTTACTAGAAATTTATCTAGAAAAGCTATTCATGATGTCTATGGTATTCTGTTTCAACAAGAAGACAAAATCAAAACTAGATAGAATGAACAAAAGAAGGCAAATGAAACAGTAGCCTTGTTAATCAAGAAGTATAATAATTCTATGACAAAATCAAAATCTGTGACATCCCAGAAACAAATTTGGGTGATGGAGATGAAACAGATGAGAAACTTACGAAAATTTCTGATAATATTGCTTTTATGACAAGGCAATTCACTCAAAGATATAATCAAAAATATCAGAATAAACCAAAATCTGAAGTTGGTCTCAAGAAGAGTCAAGATGCTGGTCAAAGTGAGACATCTAAACCAACAAGATGCTTTAATTGTGGTAAGCCTGGTCATTATGCAAAACAGTGCAAAATGCCCAAAGTAAAAAACTAAGGCTACTATGAGAAAAAAACATCTTCTTGCTAAGAAGAAGGAGCTTAATCTAGCTCTGGTAACCAAATATGAAGAGGATTGGTTAAACTGGAGTGATAGTGAATATGATTATATGTGCCAAATGGATCCAGAAGACAAACATGCACATGATTCTGAGGTAATTTCTTCATCTTCTGAACTAAATTATGTAATAGATTACTCTTCTGAACCAAATTCTGAACCAAATTTTGAACAACATTCTGGAGATTCTGAAATGCAAAATCAAGTCCAGAATATGTATTCTGAATTTGAAAGTCTCAGAAACAGAATTAATTGTGAAAGAATATTGGTAAATCAATTCAGAATTGAAAGTCAAATCTATAAACAAAATTGCCAAGAAGCTGAACAATCTCTTAAAAAAATTTCTGAAGAGAAATTATTGTTAAAAGAAAAGATAGAAAATTTACAAAAAGATATCATAAATGAAAAATCTGAAAAAGAAATTCTAAATGTTAAAATGAACTTTTTGAATCAAGAAAGACTTGATCTCTACAAAAAGATTAAGCAATTGGAAGATCTGAACTTTAAAAGAGGACAATCAGAACAAACCCTGAATATTTTAACAAACCAGACTCAGAATTGAAAATTTTATAACATCAAGGCAGGATTGGGATATAATGAATGTCAAATTCTAAAAAAGGCACCTGCAAATCTTTATGACCATTCAAAATGAAATTTTTTTAATGAAACAAATACAGGTGTCATATCCAAACCTGCTAATCTCTCTTTGCCTGAAAGAATTCCTTTTGTAAAATCAGAGACTCTATTTTCTGATGAAAAATCTCTTAATTTTGGTAACAGAGACAATTTCTGAAACAGAAGTAATGCATAAGAATATTATAAACAATTCTGAAATAGAAACTATTTCTGAAGAAAAATCTGAACCATCCATTAAAACTGAAAAAACTTCTGAATTATCTTCTGAACCTACTTTTGAAAGTTTATCTGAAGTTCTAAAAGACGATAATTCTGATAATAAATCAGAACATGAAGAAAAATATGATGAATTCTCAGATGTTGAATCTTCACAAGATAATAATGAGAATTCGGAAACTATTTTTGATAAGTCTGATGATGAGTCTGAAAATATCTTAAATCAAAAATCTTTTGCATCTAGCATGACTCAAGATAAATTCTCAGATTTAATGAATGCTTCAAATTCAGAAGATGATGATGATCCTATGGTTCAAGTTATTGATAAAGATGGATATTTGGTTTATAAATTACAACAAATATGACTAAAGGAGAAATTTTAAAATCAGAAAAACCAAAAGTTCCTTCTGAAAAATTTAATACTGTTTTTCTGAAACCTGAATTTCTGAACACTGTAACTTCTTCTACTTCATCAAAATATACTCCAATATCCACAAAAACACCTGTATCTTCAATATCATCATCTGATTTTGCAACCAGAATTTAAAAGTTTGAAAAAGGACAAACTGCATATTCAACTTCGAAAGTTCAAAATTCATATCCTAAATCTGAAGTTACAACTAAAGTAAGTAAAAGAATTTCTTATACTAATCCTCATTTCTTATCTTTTACAGAGCTATCCACTTTAGTTTGAAGAAAGAAAGGAGAAAGACTATCAAAGAAAGACAAATTAGATAGTTTTTCAAATTCATAGAAAAGTGATGTACCAAGAGTTAATAAAGTGAATAAAAGAAATTCTATTGACAAATCAAACAATGTTGATTCTTGTTCATCTATTGCTTTATTAAATATTTTGAAGAATCATATTCACTGCATTAACTGTGATGATCATAATTTTCATCTGAACTCCAAAACAAATAGGACACATCTTGAGAAATGAATTCAGAAATTTTCAGCTACATTGGCAAACAAATACAAAAATAAAAAGAAACTTCAAAGTAATACTAAAATTAACAAATCAAAAAAGTCTGAACTAACTTCTGAAATTCAGAAGATTAAGTCAAAATTCAAAGATTCAAAGTTTTTGACTAATCTCACAGGACCCATTCTTAAATGGGTACCTAAATCTCAATAATCATTTTTGCAGATATGTCATGCGTGGGTCTTAGATTCTGGATGTTCAAGACACATGATACCTTTCAAAGAACTTTTAACTGATTATCCTGAAAGATATGGAAGAACGGTTAGCTTTCGAAATAATGCAAAAGGTTATGTTAGAGGATATGGAAATTTCTCCAAAGGAGATGTTAAAGTGATGAAAGTTTTCTATGTGGAAGGTCTTAAACATAATCTCTTCAGTATAAGTCAATTATGTGACAAGTATTGGAAGGTAAATTTTGATATAGACTACTGTCATGTTCTGAGTTCATCAAACAAAAATGAATTAACTGCTTATAGAGATGGAGATATCTACACTGCAACTTTCACTGCAAATGGTCAATTACAAGGAGTGTGCTACATTTCAACAACTATGAGAAATGATAGTTGGCTTTGGCATAGAAAATGTCACATCTAAACTTCAAAGCCGTTTCTGAACTGGAAAGACACAACTCTGTAAGAGGTCTACCAAGGATCATATTTGAAAAGAATTATTTATGCTCTGCATGTGAACTAGGGAAGATCAAAAGAAGCTCCCATCCTCTGAAAATGCTATCTTCATGTAAAGCTCAACTTGAAATGCTACATATGGATTTTTGTGGACCTATGAAGACTCAAAGCATGGGTGGAAAGAAGTATATTCTTGTTATTGTAGATGAATATTCAAGATAACTTGGGTTGAATTCTTAAGACTCAAATATGATACTTTAGAAACACTCATTCCTTTTCTGATGAAAAATCAAGTTCTTCTTCAACTACCAGTTCAAAAGATCATAAGTGATAATGGCACAAAATTTACTAATTCTACACTTCAGAATTTTTTGGAATCTGTTGGTATTTCACATAATTTCTAGCCTACCAGAACTCCCTAACAGAATGGTGTTGTTGAAAGGAAAAACAGAACTTTGGTAGAAGCTGCAAGTACCATGCTAGCATATTCTGTGTTAGGAACCAAACAATCAAGATATCAATATATTGAAAAGATTTTGACAGGAATGATGATAGCCAAATGTAATATGTATTGATTGAATGTACAGTATTACAGAATATGTCTTTACAGTGCTAATTGAAATCCGTTTTTTAACTATCTAACTAACTATCTATTTATACATGAAATAGAAGGATTAAAGTAACAGTACATTCATAACAGACAAGTTCAGAACAGGTTCTGAACTCCTTCAGATCTTCTTCAGAAGTGTCTTCAGAACTTCTTCAGAACTTCTTCAGATCTTCTTCAGAACTTCTTCAGAACCCAGTCTATTTTGAAGCTATCTTTATATCTCTATCAATCTCCCCCTTAGCTTCAAAAGTTTAAATCATACTTCCAAAAATTCATAATTTCTCTAACATCTTTAAGAATCAAATTTCTATATTCAAGCAAGTATTCAGCAATTCTGATCATCTCTTTAGCAAGTTTCTTGTGTTTCTCCCAATCTTCATTGCTTAGATTCTTTGGTCTTTTATTTCGCCTTTTTACCAAACGATCTCTGATAGCCATGAGAGTTCCATTGCAACACTTATGAAATTCTTCAAATCTCACAAATAAAAGTTCTTGGAAGCATTTGCAAACAAAGCCTGGAGGTTGAATTACTAAAGTACTTTTCTTCAGATTCTGAATGTCTGGCAGGCTTAGATTTGGTTTTGCTCAAGTGTACTTGTTTCTTGTTCAGAACATATGCAACCTGAAAATCATTTATTTGCAGCCCATATAAACTCTCTGTACAAGCCATCTCTGAGAATTGGAAATGATTTTCTGAACTTGGTGATTGAATCATGAAAGGGATAAAGGCTTCTGTAAACTCTGAGAAGATCTCTGAGGTAAACATTCTGAAAATCAGCTTCAGAAAAGGTAGAAATCTCACCATTTTTCCGTTCAACAGTAAAGAATGTATATTTGTAATTATGTCTTGTCTTTAAATCGGCATTAATCACTTTGATCACAGGACTATCTTTCCTTGCTTCATTGATTGGAATCCTTCTCTTTCTGATGATATCTGAGTACCATTGTTTCCAACCAAAAGGCTTTTGAATCCAACAATCTATATAGTTGAATTTTTGTTCATATTCCATGAACATTTCTGGATGGAAATATTCAAGGAACATGGTGAAAGCACTTTCTTCTATTCTCTGCACTTGTAGTTGTTCTTCTTCAGATATTTGCTCTTCAGAAATCAACCTTTCAGAAATATTTTCAAAAGCTTCTTCCTTTTCTTTTTGACCGACTTCAGAACTTTCAAGATTCAGAGTGTACTTCTGAATTTCTTCCATGTCTTGCCTCTTTGTATGGATCTTGAAGTCATAAGCATCACTTAGTAAATAATCTGCTCCTTTTATCTTGTTTACTTTCTTGTGACCAGCCAGATAACTTTTTCTTACAAACTCTCTAAAATTTATTCTTTCTTTGATCAGATAGATAATTTCTTCTTTGATATCAGATTCTTCAACAACGTTTGTCATGTAGTTCAGAAGCCATTTGAGGGAGGATGTAGAATACTTTGGAATATCAGATGCAACAAATGTCTTAGAGATTCCTTCCACAAGATACATGAAACCAATATTTGGATTAGTGAATAATCTTTTCAGACCAAATCTTTCAATATATACAGGTTCCAACAAATTCACTGTGTTAAGTCTGTATTCCAAAGCCAATTGAAAATCATGCTTAATGAGATTCCATATATATATATATATTCCAAAGATTCTTCTAATCTCTGAGACTAACTCAGATTCACCTGAGTTAACAAAAAAGACAAAATTGCCAACTTGTCTTGTAATCTTAACTTGTATATATCAAACTGAGTGAATTCACACAAAATACCATCTCTTCTTTCTGCTCCAAATCTGAATATAGTTAACTCATTTTGAATTGATTTGGTATGCATATGATCTTCTTTATTAAAGTTGAATCATGAAAATTTTGAATATCATGATTCTGAATAAAGTTCTTCACTTGAAAAATATGATTTTCAGACCCTTCATCATTCAGAAAGTCTTCTAACTTTGCAAACTTCATACTTCTTTTGTACATGAAGCAGTAAGTGTCTTCAGGAAATATCAGATTGCTTTCTCCAGGAATAAACACATTTTCCTTTTCAAAAACTTGATCTATTACAGGTTCTTCAAGTACTGGAAGATCTATTTTAGGAATGATAATACAAGGTCTGATCCTAACTTCAAATTTTCCTGAGAAAACAATTAGAATTTCATCAACAATTTCAACTCCTTCCATATAACCTAAATGAAATTCCAATTCAACTCTTTCATCTAGTTGTTCAAGAAAATTTCTGAAGATAGAAAATCTGTTGTATAAAAGTCTACACTCCAGACTTCTTGGATTGTTCAAAAAGACATGCACCCAACAGAATTGACTTAATATTTTCCACAGCTCTTCAGAAGCTCTTCTGTACATCACTTAGAGATTGTTGGGGCTTCCAAATCACCAGATCCTTTATTTCATTTACTTCAGAACTTTCTCCCATATTGACTCCAGATATATCTTCTTCAAACATGATCACATCAGAAAGATCACTTGGTTCTCCAATAACATCTTCAAAAGCAAGGTATTCCCTTAGCATTTCTTCATTAGAGTCTGGAATTATATCTGTGTTATCTGAGCCCCAGTTACCCTCAGAATCAAGAGATAACTTTTCTGTTTCATACCCTTCTTCTATCATTTCTTCAGAAGAATGATCATTTGTCTCTTGTCCCTCATGTTCTGCAGATAAAATATCTTCTATGGCTTCTGAGACTTATTTGATTCTTCACCAATATTCTGAGTATCTTCAGAGGTCTTCTCAGAACTTTGAACTTGATCATTTACATTAGTTTCTGGTTCAGATACTCTCTGTCTTTTCTCCCCCTCTTGATTATCAGGATCCTGATCATCAAGACTTCTTTTAGAAGTATCTGATTGAGATCTGCATTCGAGAGCAGATAATCTTGTGTTTAACTCTGTCTGAGAATTCTGAATGGATGATAGCTGAATTAGAATATGAGATATATTATCTTTTGTTGCATAAACTGGTTGAGCAGAAGAAGAAGAAGTCTGAGAAGCTTTCAGAGAAGAAACTGCTGAAGACACTTCAGAAAAAGCTGTCAGAAGTGTTTGTTTAAAAATATTCAGATCATTAGAAGATTGGATTTGAAAATCATTCAGCCTGTTCACCATACTTTCCTCATGTTGTTCCAACCTATCCTCCAACACTTTTTTGGTTTTATCCGTCAATTCCTTGATATCCTTCTGAATCTTTGCAAATTCAGAAGTACATAAATCTTTGAATTCTGTGAATTCAGAAGATGTGGGTAAGATGCCAAGAGCAACAGATGAACTTGTTTTCAGACCTTCAGAAGAAGGCTGGCAAGTATGAGCCACAAAGGCATCATGAACCACATTTCATTATGTTAATGGGGCTTTTGTGATGTTCACCCCACTAAGGCTTCCAACTAATCCTTGATATCCAGAGATAGGAATATCTATAGTTGTTGATGCAATGTGACAAACACTTTGCTTAGGAACATCTGAAAGATGTGTGCTAGTGTGAATGGATGCCACATTAAGTGGTTCAGAAAGCTCAAAGTTGAGTGGACACTCAGACTCAATGTGCTCAAAACTATGAAGGGGGGACATATATCCTTCATTTTCAACAAAAGGAACCTCCAATTGGGGTCCTAATGAATTATTAGCTGCTTGCCCCATTTGTGTTGATGAAAACACCCTTCTGTTGAGAGATGGGTGAGTGGCTGGGTGGGTTAATCAAATTTGCCATGGGCTCACTGTTGTTTCAATATCATCCACCAAAGAATGTGGAATGATAGAAGATGTGGGTGCCCGGCTGGTAACAGGTGGTTCACAGATGTGTTTATCTTTTACCTGTGTTTTCCGCTCATCAATTCTTTTTCTTACCCTTCTACCCTGTCTCTCATTTTCATTTTTCCTCTTTACTCTTTGAGGTTGTTCACCCCCTTGAACAACCTCCCCTCTCTTTCTAGTAATTCTAGACTCCCTTGCATGATCACCACTCTGGTTTGAATCAGGGGAAGGGACTACTGGTTGAGGTTATCCCATAGATTCTAAATGCTCACTCCCAATCCTAGTTGGTGTACTTACAAGATCAAGTAAATGAGAAGGAAGTGGAAGTGCATTTGGAAATTGAAGTTTTGCATTTGGTGGTCTTAAACTGTCCATAGTAAAGATAGGAACAAGATTCATTGCTCCTTTGATGAGAATTCACCTCATGGGCTAGAACAGGAATTTTTGAGACAGCCTTCATTGCTCCTTTGATGAGTGTTTGAAAAAATCTCTGAAATGGAATGTAGTTGAATGTGGACTTCTTCAAAATTGCAGATTTGAGTTCATCAAAAATGATACTAGCATAATCATGGTGTTTGTTGAAGGCAACTGCATGAAAGATAATCCTCCCATTTGCTGAAGCTTGATCCAAACTTGAGCTTTTCCCAGATAAGCAGGTATTCAGAATGGAAAATAAGCAATACCAAATTGGAGGTAAACATTTTCTTCTAAAAGAGCTCAAAGCACTAAGATTTTCAGAGTATCCCAAACTCATGAAATCTGATATCATTTCTGATGAAGATGGAATTGAATCATAGCAGGTTTTCCTAAGAACCTTATCTGGTTTTGACAAATAGTGAAGGCTCCTAATATCATCTACAGAGATCCATACCTTGTAAGCATGGACATAGAAGACAACTTCATCTGCAGATTCATCAACCTCAGCATAATACCACCATTGTTGAAGGTAAGAAGTGGGAACAGAGAATTTCCTAGAGAGTAGAGTACGTAGTGGATGTTTCTTCAGAATTTCGATCAAAATCATTTGATCATCAGCAAAGTTGGTCGATGTGAAGTTCAAGGCACAGTTCTTTCTTTTGATTTCTAGTGGTTTCTCAGCAGGGACATAGAGTTTGGACATATCGCTACTTTCAGGATGGGTTTGGGATTCACTGTCAGCAACATTTGATCCAGAAACAACATCAATTGGTGTAACTTGTGTTTCCCCAATTTTAGCAGTTCTCGGGTTAGGGTTAGGGTTAAGGATAGGGTTTGAAGGTCCGGCTTGATGAGTTGCAGTTGTGGCTGTGTCATGAAGCATTTGATCATCATGCAGTGGGATTTCCATTATTCCAACCATTAATTTTTGAGGCATAATCTTGAATGAACCATCATTTGATGATCCATTGTTATCATTGAAACTCGAGGAATCAGAAACCATGGCATTTGAAGTAGACATGATGTTGGAAGAACACAGATTGGTAATAGTAAGAAGATCAATAAACACAGAAGGATTTCTTAGAAAAAGTTGCTAAAAAATGAAGATGATGAAGAATCCATTGATTTATATGACCGGATAATCGCTGAAAGACACGTGGCCAAAAAGTAAATGTGATTAGGGTAGTAATCATCATTTATTAGGATGAATGAACCGTTTAATGGTCGTGTTTAAGAGATATCCAATGAAATTAAAACACGTGGCACATGCTTAAGTGAAATATCAACGGGAAGTTAAGTTCTGAGAACAAGTTCAAAAACTTCAGAACCAATTCAGAACTTCTGAGAACAATTTCAGAAGTTTGAAAGAAAGACTTCAGATGAACTTCAGAACCTTTAAGTTTAGTTCAGAACTAAACATGGATTACTTTAAAAGACTAAAAATCATTTAAAAATACAAACTTCTGAAAAATATAAAACATGTTGATAATTCAGAGGTAGGTTTGAACAAACAGAAAAGTGATTTTATCTAAGTAAGCTTGTTCATACTCCTTAGATATAAAGTGCAAGACTTTATTACAGCACTGCAGAGATGTTTTGTGGAAAGAGTAGTGTAAAATTTTGAAATTAATACCACTCCCCCTTGAATCATTAGCACTTATGATTCCCCCCCTTAATTATTGAAATGTTATCAAAGAAACAAGAAAATATTAGTGAAATGAGAAGAGAGAAAAAAAATGAAAAGTATTAAAATACAGTCAACCTAGAAGGAATTACCTCTGAGTTTGAAAAGAAGCAAAGATCTGAATGTTGAACATCAGAAAATGCAGAATATTTCTAAAGAGCAAACTATTCAGACTTAGATATAAAAACCTCATAATATAACTACTAGAGTATAGGTGATGTATAATACTTACATAGACATATTCATCATGTAACACCTTAGGCAGATCCCATATCGGCTGTGGACAGGAGTGATGCTGGGTTAATAAGTAAACCTTGGCCTTCCTAAACACAACGCGTTTTGGGGCCACACGCAAGGCAGGTTCTTGGAACTCTGTGGTTAAGCGTGCTTGGGTGGGAGTAGTACCAGGATGGGTGACCCCCTGGGGAGTCCTCGCCAGGTAGCGAGAAACAAATCCGTGCGGCTTAGGCCAAAGCGGACAATATTGTGTCGTGGTAAGGCGGGGTGTTACAAATGGTATCAGAGCCGCTCCTGTGTCGTTCGGGATGTGGGGCAAACCTCATCGAGGACGATGAGTCCATAAGGGGGGGTGTTTGTAACATCTTAGGCAGATCCCATATCGGCCGTGGACAGAAGTGATGCTGGGTTCATAAGTAAACCTTGGCCTTCCTAAACCCAACGCGTTTTGGGGCCACACGCAAGGCAGGTTCTTGGAACTCTGTGGTTAAGCTTGCTTGGGTAGGAGTAGTACCAGGATGGGTGACCCCCTGGGAAGTTCTCGCCAGGTCGCCAGAAACAAATCCGTGCGGCTTAGGCCAAAGCGGACAATATTGTGTCGTGGTAAGGCGGGGTGTTACACATCATGCCCAATTTACTTACCAAGAAGTTAAATCGTTTTTTATCAAGAGCTTTGGTAAATAAATCAGCTAACTGATAATCTGTCTGAACAAAAAACATTTCAATATTACCTTTTTCCACATGATCTTTGATAAAATGGTATCTTACATCAATGTGCTTGGTTTTTGAATGCTGAACAGGATTGGCAGTGATGGCTATGGCACTCTTTGAATCACAATACAAAGGAATCTTTTTGAAAGGAATCTTTTTGCATCCAGATCACTTGTGAGCAACATATTGCAACTGCTACATACTCAGCTTCGGATGTAGAAGTAGAAACACAATTTTGTTTCTTTGAAGACCAGCTAACCAGTCTATCACCCAGAAACTGACATGATCCAGAAGTGCTTTTCCTGTCTAATTTTCAACCACCATGATCTGCATCTGTAAATGTTGTTAGTTCAAAACTAGAATCCTTAGAATACCAAAGTCCCAATGAAGGAGAACATTTTAGGTATCGAAGTATTCTTTTTACAGCTAGAAGGTGTGATTCCTTAGGATTAGCTTGATATCTGGCACAAATACATGTAGCAAACATTATATCTGGTCTACTAGCAGTTAAATAAAGCAAAGATCCAATTATGCCTCTGTACTTTTTCTGATCAACAGATTTCCCATTTAGATCAGGTTTTAACTTAGTTGCAGTAGCCATTAGAGTTTGAATACTTGAACAACCTGTCATGTCAAACTTCTTAAGTAAATCTGAGACATACTTAGATTGATTAATGAATATGCCAGTGGGAAGTTGTTTAACTTGAAGACCAAGAAAAAATGTCAACTCTCCCATCATACTCATTTCAAATTCAGGTTGCATGATTTTCTCAAAATTTCTACAAAATTTTGGATTAGTAGAGGCAAAAATAATGTCATCTACATATATTTGTATCAATAACATATCATCACCTTTCTTTTTCAGAAATAAAGTGGTATCAACAGTACCTTTTTTGAATTTAGAATTCAGAAGAAAAGTTGTAAGAGTATCATACCATGCTCTTGATGCTTGTTTAAGTCCATATAAGGCTTTGTCTAAAATGTAGACATGATCTGGGAACTCTTTGCTTACAAGCCTTCTGGTTGTTCAACATACACTTCTTCATGTAAAATACCATTCAGAAATATGCACATTTCACATCCATTTGAAATACCTTCATGTTTTTGTGAGCATCATATGCAAGAAATATTCTAATAGCTTCTAATCTAGCAACAGGGGCCAAGATTTTATCATAATCAATTCCTTCTTGTTGACAATACCCCTTAGCTACAAGTCTTGCCTTGTTTCTTACAAAAATTCCATTTTCATCCTTTTTATTTCTGAACACCCATTTTGTGCCAATGATGGATTTACCTTTTGCTTTTGGTATCAATCTCCAGACCTTGTTTCTTTCAAATTGATTTAACTCATCCTGCATGGCTAAAATCTAGTTTGGATCTTGAAGTGCTTCATATGGCTTTTTGGGTTCCATGCTACTTAAGAAATTTACATACAGACCCTCATTTGATGTTGCAGATCTTGTTTGAACACCTTTTGATGCATCTCCAATTATTTGATGCAGTGGATGACTGGATGTCCATTTGTTCACATTTGGCAATGGTTGAACAGATGAAACATTGTTTAGAGAATCATAATCATCAACAATTGCTTGAGTTTCAGTATCATGATTGATAACTGAATGTAAATCTGAAGACTCCCCCTCAAATGGAAAATTATGAATTGGTTCAGAACTTTGATGTACATGTTCAGAAATATCTTGAACAGGTTTAGAAACAACTTGAATTGGGTCAGAAGGAACTTGAACTGGTTTAGAAGTTGGATGTATATTTTCAGAAGTTGGACGATCTGAATTTGAGGTAGAGATTTGTGGTGCTGATGTACTTGAAATTTGTATTTCTGAAATGTCTTGATCATTTGTGTTTCTGAGAAGAGAAGGATTTTGATAATCTGCAGAAACATTTACAGAAATATCAAATAAGTCTTGACATAAATTGTCTAAATTTGTTTTATGTAAAGTTTGAGATTCAGAAGTAGAGTTTGTCTGATTATGTTCTGAGTCCAAACTTTCAGAAGTTAGTTTATATGCGAGTTCTGAACTGTCTTGTTCAGAAGTCAATGTTGGCTCATGAAATCTCACATTTGCAGTCTCAATGATCCTTTGAGTTCCTTTAATGAGTACTCTATAAGCTTTGGATCTTTGAGAATAGCCAACAAAAATACCAGCTACACCTTTTGGTGCAAATTTATCAAGATGCTGAGTATCATTCTTTAGAAAACACCTACAACCAAAGATTTTAAAATAATCAATAGATGGTTTTCTTTATTTTAACATTTCATAAGGAGTTTTAAGAAAATTTCTGTTTAGAATTGTCCTGTTCTGAGTAAAACATGCAGTAGCTATTGCTTCTGCCCAAAGAGAAAGAGGAAGTTCTGAATATCCAAGCATGGTTCTTGCAGCCTCTACCAAAATCTATTCTTTCTTTCAACTACCCCATTTTGTTGAGGAGTTCTTGCAGAGGAAAAATTATGTGAAATACCAACAGATTCCAAAAAAATTTTGAAGTGTAGAATTGGTAAATTTTGTTCCATTGTCACTTCTGATCTTTTGAATTGGGAGTTGAAGAAGAACTTGAATTTTCTTCAAAAAGGGTATCAGTCTTTCAGAAGTAGCAGACTTGAGTCTCAGAAATTCAATCCATGTATATCGTGTGTATTCATCTACTATTACAAGAATGTATTTCTTTCCCCCCATGCTGTGAGTTTTCATTGGTCCACATAAATCCATATGTAGCATTTCAAGTGGAGCTTTGCATGAAGATAGCATTTTCAGAGGATGAGAACTTCTTTTGATCTTCCCTAGTTCACATGCAGAACAAAGAGAGTTCTTTTCAAATCTGATCTTTGGTAGTCCTCTTACAGATTGATGTTTGCCTAGTTCAGAAATGGCTTTGAAGTTCAGATGTGACATTCTTCTGTGCCAAAGCCAACTATCATTTCTCATTGTTGTAGACATATAACATACACCTTGTAGTTGACCTGTTGCAGTGAATGTTGCTGTGTAGGTATCTCCATCTCTATAAACAGTTAGATCATTTTTGTTTGCTGTACTCAGAACATGACAGTAATCTATGTCAACATTAACCTTCCAGTATTTGTCACAGAATTGACTAAAACTGTAAAGATTATGTCTTAGTCCCTCAACATAGAAAACTTTCATTACTTTTACATCTCCTTTAATGAAAGTGCCATATCCTCTTACATATCCCTTTGCATTGTTTCCAAAGCTAACTGTTCCTCCATATCTTTCATGATAATCAGTTATTAGTTCTTTGAAAGGTGTCATGTTCTGGAACATCCAGAATCTAAGACCCACACATGACATATCTGCAAAAGAGATTATTGAGTTTTAGTTACCCATTTCAGAATGTGTCATTTGAGATTAGTAATAAAATTTGAATTTCTGAACTTTTTCTTCAGAATTTTTAATTCAGAAGTTTGTTCAGATTTTTTTGTTTTTCTTTGAATTGAATTTGTCAATATAGCTGAACATTTCTGAATAGATTTCATCAAATTTTTCTTGTTTGTTTTGAAGTTAAGATTAAAATTATGATGACCACATGTAATACAGTGAATATGATTCTTTAAAGTATTTACAAAAGCAGTAGACATATAAGAATCAATAACATTTGATTTTTCAACAGAAATTCTTTTATTCACTATTTTTGATTTAGGTACATCATTCTTTTTTGAAAATGAAAAATATCTAATTTGTCATTCTTTGACAGTCTTTCATCTTTCTTTCTCCATACTAAAGTGGATAGCTCTGTAAAAGATAAGAAATGAGGATTAGTATAAGAAATTCTTTTGTTTTCTTTAGGTTTATCCTTAAAATTTGAGTTAAGTTTCTTAACTTCAGAGAGAGAATTTGAATATTGTCGTTGTTCAAAAATTTTAACTCTGGTGTTAAAGTCAGAAGATGTTACTGATGTTGGTGTAGTAATCAATGAATTGTTTGTATTAGCAGGAGAAAAATCTGAATTTTGATATTCTGGTTTAAAAATAAAGGACCAAACATTTCTGAAGGTATCTTTGAAACTTCAGATTTTAATTTTTCTCCATCAGTCATACATGATTGAGATCTATAAAACAAATAGCCATTTTCATCAATGACTTGCACCATATGATCATCATCATCTTCTGAATCAGAAGCATTTATTAGATCTGAAAATTTATTTTGAGTCATACTTGTTGCAAAAATATTTGAATTTTTTGTTGTTGTAGACTCATTATCAGAATTATCAAAAAATATATTGGGATTCTCATCAACATCTTCTAAAGATTCAATATCTAAGAATTCATCATATTCTTCTTCATGTTCTGATTTATTATCAGAAATATCTTCTGAAATGACTTCAGAATTTAATTCAAAAGTTATTACAGAAGTAACTTCAGAAACAATTTCAGACTTAATAATTACTTCTGATATTTCTTCAGAAATAATATTTGATTCAGAAGATTTACAAATATTTGAAATTATATTCATTTCTTCTGTTTCAGAGATTATTTCTGGTTCATCAGTTTTAAGAGGTGTTTCTTCTGAAAACAAAGTCTCTGATTTTACAAAAGGAATTCTTTCAGGCAAAGAATAGTTTCAGGTTTGGAAATGACACCTGTATTTGATTAATTGAAAATTTTCATTTTAGAATAATCATACAAGTTTGCAGGTGCCTTTTTTAATTGACTGTCATTATATCCTAAACCTGCTTTTATATTGTAAAATTTTGAGTTTTGAGCCTGACTAGTTAATATATTCAGAATTTGTTCAGTTTGTCCTCTTTAAAAATTTAAATCTCTAATTCCTTAATCTTTTTATAAAGATCAAGTCTCTCTTGATTCAGAAAATTCATCTTAACATTTAGAATTTCCTTTTCAGATTTTTCATTTATAACTTGTTTTTGTAAACTATCCATTTTTTCTTTTAAAACTAATTTTTCTTCAGAAACTTTTTCTAGAATCTGTTCAGCTGCTTGACAATTTTCTTTATATATTTGACTTTCAGCTCTGAATTGATTGACCAAAATTCTTTCACCTTTAATTCTGTTTCTGAGTGTTTCAAATTCAGAAAACATATTTTGAAATTGATTTGTCATTTCTGAATCTTTAGTATTAATTTCCGAATTATGTTTAGAATTTTGTTCAGAAGAGAGATTTATTTCAATATTTAATTCAGAAGATGAAGAAGATACCTCAGTGTCTTGTTTGTCCTTTTCTGGATCCATTTGACACATGTAGCAATTGGTTTCATAGTGAGCAACTTCTTCACCATCATCTCCATCACTCCAGTTTAACCAGTCCTCTTCATACTTGGTCACTAGAGCAGGATTAAGCTCCTTTTTCTTTGTCTAGGCTTTCCACAGTTGAAGCACCTTGCTGGTTCAGATGCTTCAGATTGACCATCCTCTTGACCTTTCTTAGGTCCAACGTCAGATCTAGGTTTATTCTGATATTTTTGATTGTATCTTTGTTTGAATTGCCTTGTCATGAAAGCAATATTATCATAAATCCTTTTAAGCTCCTCATCTAATTCATCCCCATCACAAAGAGTTGTCTCTGGGATATCACAAACTTTCTTGGCAGCAATGGTCAAAGATTTATTGTAGTTCTTGCTCAGAAGGGCAACTGTTTCATGTGCCTTCTTTTGTTCATGTTGCCTAACTTTGATTTTGTCTTCTTGTTGGAACAAGATACCATAAACATCATGAACAGTTTTCCTGGATAAGTTCCTTGTTACCATATTATCTGAAAAACTTGACCATTCATTTCCCAGATTGTTCAAAAATTTGTTATTTATCTCAGAATTTGATTTCTGAACACCATTTCTTCTTGATCATCAGAATGTTATTGAATCTATGATATGTATCAGTGATAGATTCACTTTCTTTGTGTCTGAAATTTTCATATGTTCCTACACAGATATTTAATCTCTGTGCTTGGGCCTTTGTGCTTCCTTGCATCTGGGCTTCTACTTCATCCCACATGGCTTTTGCTGAAGTTAAACTATCAACCCTATTGAATATTTCATTAGGAATTGCCATGGTGAGTAAAGTCAATGCTCTCTTATCAACTTTCATTTGAGCCTTTTCAGCTGGATTATACATTCCAGGACTCTTCTTGATTCTTGATGCAGGGATTTCAGGGGTGGATTCAGTTCTGGGAACAGCTGGAATCTCAACAAATACCTCTAGTGGGCCATTTGTGATAGATTGCATTAAGGCTTCATCTATGTTATCCAAGAATTGAATCATCCTGATTCTCCATTGATGATATTCTCTCAAGAAGAGAGTTGGTGGTTTCGTTTCAGATCCGATTGAGACTATTTCTTTAGACATCTTTGATTGTTAGAAGATCGAGAATTCACCTGAGTTGAATTTGAATTTTGTAGATCAAGAACACCAAGAACTGTCAGATCTGACAAGTTCTTTCACAAATCTTCAAGAACAGATGAATTGGCTCTGATACCAATTGTTAGGACCCAAACAATCAAGATATCAATATATGGAAAAGATTTTGACAGGAATGATGATAGCCAAATGTAATATGTATTGATTGAATGTACAGTATTACAGAATATGTCTTACAGTGCTAATTGAAAATCGTTTTTTAACTATCTAACTAACTATCTATTTATACATGAAATAGAAGGACTAATGTAACAGTACATTCATAACAGACAAGTTCAGAACAGGTTCTGAACTCCTTCAGATCTTCTTCAGAAATGTCTTCAGAACTTCTTCAGAACTTCTTCAGATCTTCTTCAGAACCCAATCTCTTTTGAAGCTATCTTTATATCTCTATCATTCTGAACTTCCTTTATCTCTCTGGGCAGAAGCAATTGCAACTGCATGTTTTACTCAGAACAGGACAATTCTGAATAGAAAACTACTTAAAACTCCTTATGAAATTATTAAACAAAGAAAACCCTCTATTGATTATTTTAAAAAATTTGGTTGCAGGTGTTTTATTCTTAATGATACACCACATCTAGATAAATTTGCACCTAAGGATACAACTGGTATCTTTGTTGGCTATTCTCAAAGATCCAAAGCATATAGAGTACTAATCAAAGGAATACAAAGAATCATTAAGACTTCAAACATTAGATTTCATGAGCCAACAATGATTTCTGAACAAGACAGTTCAGAACTCAAACTTAACCAAGTTTCTGAAGTTTTGGATTCAGAATGCGACAAGCCAAATCTCATTTCTGACTCTAAAACTTTTCTTAAAACAAATTTTGATACCTTATGTCAAGACTTATTTGATATTTTTGTGAATATCTCTGCAGATTATCAAAATCCTTCTCTACTCAGAAGTATTCCAGAACAAGAATCTACAACATCTACAATATCAAATACTTCTGGACCACCAATCTCAACCTCAAATTTAGAATTTCCCATTTCTAAACCTGTACAAATTATTTCAGAAACAGTACAAGTTACTTCTGAACCTGTTGTTCCTGTTTCTGAACCTGTGCAGATTATTTCTGAACTAGTACAGAATATTCAATTTGAGGGGGAGACTTCAGATCTACATTCAACTAATAATCATGATACTGAAACTCAAGCAATCATTGATGATTATGATTCATTTAACAATGTTTCATCTGTTCAACAATTGCCAAATGTGAACAAATGGACATCAAGTCATCCAATTCATCAGATTATTGGCGATGCATCAAAAGGTGTACAAACAAGATCAGCCACAACAAATGAATGTCTGTATGTGAATTTTTTAAGCAGTATGGAACCCAAAAAGCCATGTGAAGCACTTCAAGATCCAGACTGGATTTTAGCCATGCGAGATGAGCTCAATCAATTTGAAAGAAATAAAGTCTGGAGATTGATTCCTAAACCAAAAGGTAAATCAATCATTGGCACCAAATGGGTTTTCAGAAATAAAAAGGATGAACATGGGATTGTTATGAGAAATAAAGAAAGACTTGTAGCTAAGGGGTATTGTCAACAAGAGGGAATTGACTATGATGAAACTTTTGCTCCTGTTGCCAGACTAGAAGCTATCAAAATCTTTCTTGCTTATGCTGCTCACAAAAACATGAAAGTTTTTCAAATGGATGTCAATTGTGCATTTCTGAATGGAATTCTTCATGAAGAGGTGTATGTTGAACAATCAGAAGGTTTTGTAAGCAAAGAATTTCCAGATCATGTTTACATTTTAGACAAAGCCTTATATGGTCTTAAGCAAGCACCAAGAGCATGGTATGATACTCTTACAACTTTTCTTCTGAATTCCAAGTTCAAAAGAGGTACTGTTGATACAACTTTATTTCTGAAAAAGGAAGGTGATGATATGATCTTAATACAAATATATGTAGATGATATTATATTTGCTTCTACAAATCCAAAATTTTGCAGAAATTTTGAGAAAATCATGCAAACTGAATTTTGAGTATGATGGGAGAGTTAACATTTTTTCTTGGTCTCCAAGTAAAACAACTACCCACTGGCATATTCATTAATCAATCTAAGTATATCTCTGATTTACTTAAGAAGTTTGACATGACTGACTGTTCTAGTATTCAAACTCCAATGGCCACTTCAACAAAATTAGAACCTGATTTAAATGCAAAATCTGTTGATCTGAAAAAGTACAGAGGCATAATTGGATCTTTACTTTACTTAACAGCTAGTAGACCTGATATAATGTTTGCTACATGTATTTGTGCTAGATATCAAGGTAATCCTAAGGAATCTCATCTCCTTGCTGCGAAAAGAATCCTTAGGTATCTCAAAGGTTCTCCTTCATTGGGACTTTGGAATCCAAAGGATTCTGGTTTTGAGCTAACATCTTTCACAGATGCAGATCATGGTGGTTGCAAACTAGACATAAAAAGTACATTTGGATCCTGTCAATTTTTAGGTGATAGACTTGTGAGTTGGTCTTCAAAGAAGCAAAATTGTGTTTCAACTACTACTGCAGAAGCTAAATATGTTGCTGCTGCAATTTTTGCTCACAAGTTATTTGGATGCAAACACAATTAAAAGACTATGGCTACACATTCAAAAAGATTCCTCTTTATTGTGATTCAAAAAGTGCCATAACAATTACTGCAAATCCAGTCCAACATTCAAAGACTAAGCACATTGATGTCAGATATCATTTTATCAAAGATCATGTTGAAAAAGGTAATATTGAAATGATTTTTGTTCAGACTGATTATCAACTAGCTGATTTATTTACCAAAGCACTTGATGAAAAACGTTTTAATTTTTTGGTAAGTAAATTAGGCATGATGAATATGTCTGTGTAAGTATTAAGCATCAATTCATATTTCAAAAATTTGTGTTCTGAGTTTATTTCCTTCAATTTCTGAGAAATCTTACCTTCAGAGTTTCTGTAGTTAAGTTTTCTGAACTTCATTTTTTTTTTCACTCAGATGCATATATTTTCAAACAAAATTGATTGTTTTCTCGTACTTAATTTTTTTTTTTCATTTCTCTATCTTTTCTTTCACCCAATTTTGATATCTAGCATTGTTTAAGGGGAGAATCATAATGTTTCTTGATTCAAGGGGGATTTCAATTCTTTTCTTTTCCACTTCCCTATAACATTCAAGATCTGATATGGTGGATAACTCATTCTGTTGTATACATCTGAAGAATCTGGACAAAATTCTAAAGATAAACTGTTTTTCTTCTTGTTCAAACCTACTTCTAAATTATTCAAATGTTTTACATTTTTCAGAAGTTTGTAGTTTTAAATGAGTTTTATGATTTTGAAGGATTCCAAGTCAAGTTCTGAACTTATTTCGACATTTCTGAAGTATTTATTAATCATCTCTTTCAAACTTCTGAACTAATTCTCAGAAGTTCTGAACTTCTTCTGAATTTTTTTGAACTTGTTCTCAAAAAAAATTCTTCCCGTTATAAAGACTAATCGTGTGCCACGTGTTTTAATTTCATTGGCTAATCCTTAAGCACGTCGATTAAACGGTTCATTTATCCGAATAAATGATGATTACTACTCTAATCACTCTTACTTTTGGCCACGTGTCCATCCACGATTATTCAGTCATTTATAATCCATGATTTCATCTTCGTCTTCACTTTCTAGCAATCTTTCCCTCCGAAATCTTTCCCTGTTCATTGATATTCATTCAAACTCAAGTTTTTCCTCATTTTCAACTATGTCGACTTCCAATGTTCAATAAGCCAAATCTCGTTTCAGTGACAGTAATGGATCATCAAGCAATGATTCATTCAAAATCGTTCCTAAGAAGATAATGGTTGTGTCACACCCCGCTAAAGCGGAAACACGAGGCGTGATAGCTCAAGATTTCATAACAATAGGATAAAAACAACAACAACCATCCATTCAAATACATAACAGTTAAAGTTAAAAATTTACATCGTATCAACTCAAAGTTCTAACAAAATAAAGTAAACCAAGTGTTTCAACTAAACAGTTTCAAATATAATCATGATTGATGTTGACGCGCCCACATAACAAACGTTTCGGTTAATCTTCTCTTACCCCTGAAAAGCATGATAAAAACAAGGTCAACTACAAAGAGTTGGTAAGTTCACAGGTTTTCATATGCACAAAACAGTTTTTATGCAGTTTTCAATTCTTGTGGAACGAACTTTCACACCAAGTATAAATAGTGAAATTTATAAGCATTTAATTAATCCTTGTATTGAGAAACGTGTCAAGGCATAATGTACTCTAGTTCATAGCAAGTATCGAGCCACCACTAAACCTTTCGACCACACAAAAATATCTTTTTATAATTCTACCTTAGCGGTGGGACTAAAACCCCACATATGTAGAACCTTCGGTTTTATAGGTATAGTGCACCCCTACCTGTAGTTTCTAGGTGGGATTGCTATCCACACCCCTACTTTGTCGGTTTTTAGGTGGGATTGTCCGTCCAAATAGCACTATCCAAAAATACCCTCGGCTCCTCACTTGAGTTAATAGTAGTGTACAAACTTTTATGTTACATTTTACTCAATTACACACTACTAGTGTACATGCCTTAGTGCTCATATCAACAATTTCACATTCTTTTACGTAAATAAGTCAAGATTCAACATTAAACATGCTTTTCACCCCAAAACATATAAAACATTAAAAGAGGGGCTGTGAATACTCACCTTTGTGCAAAGCTCCGCTAATAAAAAAAACAACACGATCCGGTCCCCACTCGACGTCCTAATGTTTCCCTAACCAAGAGAATATACTCAAAACCGTCACTTGTAGGTCTAATACTACTTATATAGGTGAATAAATCTTAAGTCCATAAGTGTCTATATACGTCCAATTATACATAATGCCCATATGTTTGATAATATCGCAATTTATACCGAAAGAAACCTTATAATTCATCATATGATCAACATTTATAAAAATCAATTAAGTCCAGAATTTCACTTCTGGACAGAAACCAATTGTCTTAAAAATGGTTAGTTTTCAAGGGCTTCCAAAATGACTTAGTTTCCTATCTTTTTATATGTGATAAATCACTGAGTTAAAGTCATTTGGACCAAATTTCATGCTCTAAAAAGATGTAAAAAGGGTTCAAATACTTTACACAAAACTATGTGACACAGCAGATATGGCAGATTACGCACTGTTAGTAAAACAATCATTTGAGAAGTTCTACAAAATGTTTTTGAGAAATTCTAGTTGGATTTGAAAGATAACTCATATATTTAACTCTCAAAAGAAGAATCATCCTTTTTAATTGAGTTTTGAAAGAGATATGACCATTAGAACATGCATGTACAAATCTGTCATTTGTTGACAGTTTGCACACTAATTTTGTTTCAATTAGTTGGAACCTCAAATCACCATATTTTTGAATGAAATCAGTGGCATATGAAAGGTAACACATTAAATTAATTTCCAGAAGAAGAATCAAGTGATTTGGAAGAATAGTCAAAGAGTTATGGTCGTTCAAAGTAGGGTTTACCTACTGTTGAACTTCCAGATGCACATGCATCTTGTTATGAGCATTTGGGGGGTCAAAACTCAATGTTTTTGAGTGAGACCACTTGGATTAGAACCCCAACTCACTAAATAAACTTGTACAAAGAAGATTCATGATATTTGAACATAAAATTTGTAAGAAATTGACGATTTACACACATGCATGAATCTGCCAGAACCAAAATCACCATTTTTGTTCAAGAACACCTAAAATCATGATTTTTCCTCTATTTTGTGTAGATCATAGATTATCACCATTTTATAAACATTTTACATGTTTTGGTGTAAAATCTCTCCACAAACTCAGAATTTTTGGATATTAGAAGAAAGTAACTTAGAAATGCAAGAAAAGTGGGTTTTTCACCCAAAATTTGCAAGAAAATGAAGAACATGAGTTTTGTACTTACTTGGATGATTGTGTGTTGAATATCTTCAATGTTCTTACACTAAGATGAGTTTTTGATGAATGAAATGACTGGAGTTTTTGGAGAGAAAGAGAGGAAGAAGAGAGAAGTGTTTATGGCTCTTTAGTTCTAGAGAGAGAGAGAGAGAGAGATTTGAATTTTGAATGATGCAAATGAGGGGAAATACAAAAAAAATAAGTTTTATATGTGGATTAGAGGGGGGGGGGGGGCGGCCATGGTGATTGGCCCCACCCAAAACCCAAAATTTTTCCTTTAAAACTCTATTTTAAGCCCAAAAATGTGAGATTTGTAGTCCAATTTCTCAATTTTGTCCTTTTTCTCAACTTTGTTAGCCCATTTTGGTTAGTTTCTAATAAAAATACTAAAACTATATATTTTATATAAATTGGGTATAAATTAGAGCATTTGGCACTGTATTGGACATTTCAGACAGTTACGGGTCGGAACCGGACATTTTAAGCGACTACCGGAAATGCTAGGGATTTTTCGGCCATTCTAAACCAACTAACTCCTATTCTTATAATTAAACTTTATAAACACTAATAAACTTAATAGAAGCTAACCTGAAAGCTCGAATTTTGACAATTGTCACAGCCTTCCCCCGTTAAAGAAATTTCGTCCCGAAATTTAATGACTGCTACTGCCAATGGATTTCTGTGCAAAGAAATGCAGATATTTTTCCTTTCATGAAATATTCTCGCTCCCAATTATACTCTGGGCCATGCTTCGAATTCCAGCGAACTTTAATGATAGTAATTATACTGCGTCTTAGCCGTTTGACTTCTCGGTCAAGTATCTCAATTGGTTCCTCAATGAAATGTAACCGATCATTAATCCGAACGTCTTCCACGGGTAGTACCAATGTTTCATCTATCAAACATTTCTTCAAATTTGACACATTAAACGTGTCGTGGATGGCGCTTAGTTCCTATGGTAACTTTAGCTTGTACGCCATTGGCCCGATTCTTTCAATTATTTCAAATGGACCACCGTATCTCGGACTCAGCTTGCCTCTCTTCCTGACGCGTACTAGTCCTTTCCATGGCGATTCTTTCAGAAGCACTTTATCGCTTACTTGGAACTCTAACGGTTTCCTGCGATTATCAGCATAACTTTTTTTTTTGGCGATCCCGTGCTGCTTTCAGTCCTTCTTGAATTGTCTTTATCTTGTCTGTGGTTTCTTGTACAATGTCTGCTCTTGTAAGTTGTCTATCACCAACTTCCAACCAACTAAGTGGAGGTCTGCATTTGCGTCCATAAAGTACTTCGTATGGAGTGCATTGAATACTGGTATGATAACTGTTGTTGTAGGTGAATTCAATTGACGGTAAATGATCATCCTAGTTACCTCCAAATTATGTCACACAGGCATGCAATATATCTTCTAAGGTTTGAATAGTCCTCTCCGTTTGCCCGTCCGTTTGAGGATGATAAGATGTGCTCAAATCCAACCTTGTGTTCAACGCTTTTTGTACTGCCTGCTAAAACTGTGAGGTAAAGTGGCTATCTTTATCTGAGATAATAGAAATGGGTACTCCATGACGCATAACGACCTTATTGATGTATAGTTGCATACGTCTTTCCATTTTAAAGTCTTCTCGCATAGTCAGGAAGTTTACTGATTTCGTGAGTCGATCCACAATAACCCAAATCGAATCGTGACCCTTCTTAGTTCTTGGCAACTTGGTCACAAAATCCATTGAGATCTGCTCCCACTTCCATTATGGGATCTCAGGTTTTTGCAGAAGACCAGATGGCTTTTGATGTTCAGCCTTGACTCTCGCGCAGGTCAGACATTTACTTACATACAAGGCCACGTCCTTCGTCATTCCTGGCCACCAATAATATTCCTTCAGCTCTTTGTACATCTTATCGACTCCTGGATGAATCGAATACCTAGACTGATGAGCATCGTTCAAAATCGTCGTTCGTAGATGGTCGACTTTTGGTACCCAAACTTCATTCTTGAAGTAATGTACTCCATCTGACCGTATCTCGAATTCTTTCTCCAAGTGGTGCAAGGTCTCATGCTTCAAATTTTCTTCTTTCGAAGCTTCTTTTTATGCTTCAAGAATTTGGGTCTTTAGACCTGTCTGGATCATCATTCCCATAGCACGTGCTCTTGTCGGTTTTACCCTTTCCTTTCGACTTAAAACGTCGGCTACTACATTAGCCTTGCCTGGATGGTACTTTATTTCACAATCGTAGTCACCAAGTAGCTCAACCCATCTTCTTTGCCTCATATTGAGCATTTTCTGGTCAAAAATATGTTGAAGGCTCTTGTGATCAGTGAAAATAGTGCACTTAATACCGTAGAGATAATGTCTCCAGATCTTGAGTGCGAACACCACTGCTCCTAACTCCAAATCATGAGTAGTATAATTCTTCTCGTGAATCTTCAGTTGTCTTGATGCGTATGCGATAATTTTTTCCTTTTGCATCAGTACGCATCCCATCCCTTGATGTGAAACATCACAATAGACTACAAAATTATCTACTCCCTCTGACAAAGGCAAGATCGGTGCGTTGCATAGCTTGTGTTTGAGTGTCTGAAAGGCTTCTTCTTGTTTCTCTCCCCAAATAAACATTTTATCTTTTTGTGTTAGAGTTGTTAGTGGTTGCGCGATCTTAGAGAAATTCTCGATAAATCGCCGGTAATAACCTGCCAATCCCAGAAATTGGCAGATTTCTGTTGGTGTCTTTGGGGCTTCCCATTTCTTAATGGCTTCAATCTTAGCTGGATCAACTTGAATTCCTTTTTCATTCACCACGTGGCCAAGAAAGTGTACCTCACGAATCCAGAATTCACATTTAGAGAATTTCGCATACAACCTTTCGTTTCTAAGCAATTCCAATATCAACTTCAAATGTTGCTCATGCTCCTTTTTGTCTCGAGAATAAATGAGTATATCATCTATAAACACAATCACAAACTTGTCGAGATACGGTCGACATACTCTATTCATCAAATCCATGAAAACTGCTGGTGCGTTTGTTAGACCAAATGGCATGACTAGGAACTCGTGGTGACCGTATCGAGTCCTAAAGGCCGTCTTGGGGATATCTTCTTCTCACACTCTCATTTGATGATATCCAGATCTAAGATCGATCTTCGAGAAGTACGTTGCACCTTGAAGTTGGTCAAACAGATCATCAATCCAGGGAAGGGGGTATCGGTTCTTAATTGTCAACTTGTTGAGTTCCTTATAACCGATACACATTCGAAAAGATCCATCTTTCTTCTTAACAAATAAAATTGGGGCTCCCCAGGGTGAAGAGATAGGTCTGATAAATCGTTTGTCGAGTAATTCCTGAAGTTATTCCGACAGCTCGTGCATCTCTGATGGTGCTAATCGGTATGGTGCTTTCGCGACTGGTGCGGCTCCAGGAATTAATTCTATGTGAAACTCCACTTGTCTTGGTGGGGGTACTCCAGGCAATTCGTCCGGGAATACCTCAGGAAAATTTCGAACTATAGGAATATCTTGAATGCGTTTTTCTTCAGCCTTCTTATCCTTGATGTGAGCTAGAAAAGCAATGCAATCCTTTCTCAAATACTTTCGCATCTTCATACATGTCACTATTTTAATACCCCTCCTGGGTTTCTCTCCGTGTACTTCGAGTTTTCCCCCTTCGGGTAACGGAATTCGTACGATCTTTTCGGAGCAACAGATTTCGGCTCGGTTTTTGGATAACCAGTCCATGCCCACAACCACGTCAAAACTTCCTAGTTTAATCGGGATTAAATCTATACAGAAATCCCTACTAGCCAAATTTATAGTGCAGTTCATTATTACATCATTGACCCTACACTCTTGACCGTTGGCATATTCAATTACGTATGATTCTTTCAACTTTTGAGGCCTTAGATTTATCTTTGGTCTAAAATCTAATGACACAAAACTCCTATCTGCTCCAGAATCAAATAGTATAGATGCATCATGATTATTCAGGAGAAACGTACCTGTAACGACATCTGGATTCTGTCTTGCTTCCTCAGCTCCAATTTCAAACACTCGGCCTCTTGCTGGACCTCCTTGATTTCCTTGGTTGGCCGGTCGTGCTTGATTAGTGTTCGGTCTTTGATTCCATCGTGGACATGTATTCCGAAAGTGGTCCGGGCTTCCACACTCAAAACATGCCCGCCTTCCTGTGCTCCTGCAATCTTTGGCATAGTGACCTCCTTTGTTGCATTTTTGACAGATAATACATCGTCCGATATGCTGTCTATTGCACTTGTCACATTTGGGATGAGGTCTTTTCTCTTTCTCCGCAGGTTGAGTTTGAATTCCGTAGTTACCTGAAGTTCTTTGTTCCTTACTTGTCCTTTTTCCAAACTGCTTTCTTATTGGTTCATCCATCTTTCTCTTCCCTTGTGCCTTATCCCTTACAAACAATCCCGAGCGAGTTGCATTGTTTGTGAGTCTGGTTGCCGAACTTACTGCCTCTTGTAGGGTTTTCGGATTTGCCGAAGTAACATCTCCCCGTATTTCAGGAGATAAACCCCAGACATACCTGTCAACTCAGTTTTCCTCAGGCGTCACCAAATGTGATACTATCTTTGTTGGTTCATGAAAACGTGCAGTGTGAGAGTCGATGTAATTTCCTTTCATTTCATGATTCCATAGCCCCGCTTCCAACTTCTGGATTTCGCTCCTCGGACAATATTCTTCTTTCAGCATTCTCTTGAAATCTTCCCACGTAAGACTGTTGGCTGCTTCCCGACCTCGTGTTTGTGTTTGGGTGTTCCACCAGGTCAGTGTTCGTCCATGTACCAGAGAAGCGGGCAAACTCCACTTTGTTCCCTTTAGTATACTTGCTTATATGTAGTACGGACTCCATACCCTCCATCCAAAATAGTAGTCCGACAGCTCCTTCGGTTCCATGGGATTCTTTAGCATTGCAGGTCCTAAAAGCCTTATATGTGCATTCCCTATCTCGAGTTGATCCAGACCCTTGGTTGTTTCCTAGAGTAGCGTTTAGACTCGCTGCCATTTGACTAACGATATTTGGAAGTGCTGCCATGAGTTGTTCAGATACAAGTCGTGCGATTTCGGGATCTTCTCTCCTAGGAGGCATAGTTCTAAAGCAACATACATGGTACTCGGTAGGGAGGGATGAGTGAGACATATCGAACTGCGATGGTAACAAATTTAATTACTAAATGTACTTTAGTAAATAACAATTCATAAAAATGTTTGTGCAAACTCACACTTATGACCATGCTTTTCATATTTGAGTAAGAAGTTTTCCGATCTATGCCGACTTTTAGTATAACTTAGTGCAAGTCCTTTCTTATTCATACCATATTTAGACATAGGTGATCAGGCTTTGCCTAATTAAGTTATGCTAGATCATTGCTTATTCTAGTTATACTAGTAGTGAGCTTTTAAAAATTTTAAATTTATCTAAGAAAATAATTTTTGAAAACTTTGGTTATAGTATTTGGTTTTAATAGAAAACCGGTGTTCTCTATAACCTATGGCTCTGATACCAAGTCTGTCACTAAAGCGGAAACATGAGGCGTGATAGCTCAAGATTTCATAACAATAGGATAAAAAAAACAGCAACCATCCATTCAAATACATAACAGTTTAAGTTCAAAATTTACATCGTATCAACTCAAAGTTCTAACAAAATAAAGTAAACCAAGTGTTTCAACTAAACAGTTTCAAATATAATCATGATTGATGTTGACGCGCCCACATAACAAACGTTTCGGTTAATCTTTTCTTACCCCTGAAAAGCATGATAAAAACAAGGTCAACTACAAAGAGTTGGTGAGTTCACAGGTTTTCATATGCACAAAACAGTTTTTATTCAGTTTTCAATTCTTGTGGAACGAACTTTCACACCAAGTATAAATAGTGAAATTTATAAGCATTTAATTAATCCTTGTATTGAGAAACGTGTCAAGGCATAATGTACTCTAGTTCATAGCAAGTATCGAGCCACCACTAAACCTTTCGACCACACAAAAATATCTTTTTATAATTCTACCTTAGCGGTGGGACTAAAACCCCACATATGTAGAACCTTCGGTTTTATAGGTATAGTGCACCCCTACCTGTAGTTTCTAGGTGGGATTGCTATCCACACCCCTACTTTGTCGGTTTTTAGGTGGGATTGTCCGTCCAAATAGCCCTATCCACAAATACCCTCGGCTCCTCACTTGAGTTAATAGTAGTGTACAAACTTTTATGTTACATTTTACTCAAATACAAACTACTAGTGTACATGCCTTAGTGCTCATATCAACAATTTCACATTCTTTTACGTAAATAAATCAAGATTCAACATTAAACATGTTTTTCACCCCAAAACATATAAAACATTAAAAGAGGGGCTGTGAATACTCACCTTTGTGCAAAACTCCGCTAATAAAAAAAACAACACGATCCAGTCCCCACTCGACGTCCTAATGTTTCCCTAACCAAGAGAATATACTCAAAACCGTCACTTGTAGGTCTAATACTACTTATATAGGTGAATAAATCTTAAGTCCATAAGTGTCTATATATGTCCAATTATAAATAATGCCCATATGTTTGATAATATCGCAATTTATACCGAAAGAAACCTTATAATTCATCATATGATCAACATTTATAAAAATCAATTAAGTCCAGAATTTCACTTCTGGACATAAACCAATTGTCTTAAAAATGGTTAGTTTTCAAGGGCTTCCAAAATGACTTAGTTTCCCATCTTTTTATATGTGATAAATCACTGAGTTAAGGTCATTTGGACCAAATTTCATGCTCTAAAAGATGTAAAAAGGGTTCAAATACTTTACACAAAACTATGTGACACAGCAGATATGGCAGATTACGCACTGTTAGTAAAACAACCATTTGAGGCGTTCTACAAAATGTTTTTGAGAAATTCCAGTTGGATTTGAAAGATAACTCATATATTTAACTCTCAAAGGAAGAATCATCCTTTTTCATTGAGTTTTGAAAGAGATATGACCATTAGAACATGCATGTACAAATCTGTCATTTGTTGACAGTTTGCACACTCATTTTGTTTCAATTAGTTGGAACCTCAAATCACCATATTTTTGAATGAAATCAGTGGCATATGAAAGGTAACACATTAAATTAACTTCCAGAAGAAGAATCAAGTGATTTGGAAGAACATTCAAAGAGTTAAGGTCGTTCAAAGTAGGGTTTACCTACTGTTGAACTTCCAGATGCACATGCATCTTGTTATGAGCATTTGGGGGGTCAAAACTCAATGTTTTTGAGTGAGAACACTTGGATTAGAACCCCAACTCACTAAATAAACTTGTAGAAAGAAGATTCATGATATTTGAGCAAAACAATTGTAAGAAATTGACGATTTACACACATGCATGTATCTGCCAGAACCAAAATCACCATTTTTGTTCAAGAACACCTAAAATCATGATTTTCCCTCTATTTTCTTGAGTTTTATTTGTGTAGATCATAGATTATCACCATTTTATAAACATTTTACATGTTTTGGTGTAAAATCTCTCCACAAACTCAGAATTTTTGGATATTAGAAGAAAGTAACTTAGAAATGCAAGAAAAGTGGGGTTTTCACCCAAAATTTGCCAGAAAATGAAGAACATGAAGTTTTGTACTTACTTGGATGATTGTGTGTTGAATATCTTCAATGTTCTTACACTAAGATGAGTTTTTGATGAAATAAATGGCTGGAGTTTTTGGAGAGAAAGAGAGGAAGAAGAGAGAAGTGTTTATTGCTCTTTAGTTCTAGAGAGAGAGAGAGAGAGAGAGAGAAAGATTTGAATTTTGAATGATGCAAATGAGGGGAAATACAAAAAAAAAGAAGTTTTATATGTGGATTAGAGGGGGGGGGGCGGCCATGGTGATGGGCCCCACCCAAAACCCAAAATTTTAAAAGACACTGTTACTACTGTGATTTCTGAAGCTGGCCCTTCAAATCCCAAACCTAGCCCTAACCCTAACCCGCGAACTGACAAAATTAGGGAAACTCAAATCCAGCCTATTGATGTGGCTTCTGAGTTGTGGAAACTCAAATCCAGCAGTGATGGTCCTGATTTGTCCAAACTATATGTCCCTGAAGAAAAGATACTTGAAATAAAGAAGAACAACTGCGCCTTGAATCTAAAGCCTACTGATTTCAATGAAGATCAAATGATCCTAATTGAAATTCTGAAGAAACATCCTCTACGAGCTTTGTTATCCAGAAAATTTTTGGTCCCTGCCTCTTATCTACAACAATGGTGGTTTCACGCAGAAGTTGATGAAGAAGCAGATGATATTTCTTCATATGCTCATGGCTACAGAGTCTGCATTTCTGTTGAAGACATCATAAGTATACATTTTCTACCTAAGGAGGATGAAGTTGTTGGGAAAACTTCATTTGATCCTATTCCATCATCTTCTGAGACGATTTCAGACTTTATGAAGTTAGGATACTCTGAGCAATTCAATGCATTAACCTCATTCAGAAGGAAGTGTTTACCTCCTATCTGGTATTGCTTATTTACAATTCTGAACACTTGCCTTTCTGGTAAAAGCTCAAGTCTGGATCAAGCATCTACAAATGGCAGAATAATTTTTCATGGAGCAGCATTCAACAAGCATTATGATTATGCTTCTCTTATTTTTGATGAACTCAAGTCTGCAGTTTTGAAGAAGTCTACTTACAATTATATACCCTTTCAAAGATTTTTTCAATACTTCATCAAAGGGGCAATGAAAGCTGTTCTTGCCATTCCTGTTATGACACATGAGGTACATGTTCCTCTTTTCTCAATGAATAATCTCATACCACCAAATGCTAAACTGCAATTCCCAAATGCTTTACCTTTACCACCTTATTTACTTGCACTTGTAAAAACATCAAATAGGTATTTGAATGAGTACTGTGAATCTATGGGACTACCTAAACCTGTAGTCTCTTCCCCTGATTCTAACAAGAGTGGTGAGCATTGTGAGGTGTCTAGAATCCCTAGGCAGAGTGGGGAGGCTGTTCATGGTGGAGAACAACCTCATGGTGTGAAGAGGAAAAATGAAAATGAGAGGGTGGGTAGAAGAGTGAGAAAAAGAACTAAAGAGGGGAGACCACAAGTAAAAAATAAAGAAACTTGTGAACTAACTGTTCTAAGCCGGGCACTCACATCATCCATTACTCCACATCCTTTGGTGGGTAGTATTGAAAAAGCCAGTGAGCCCATGGCAAATCTTGTTAACCCCTCCAGCCACTCACCCATCTCTCAGCAGAAGGGTGTTTCATTAGCACACATGGGGCACGCAGCTAATCTACCAATAGGTTCCCACTTGGAAGAACCTATTGATGAAAAAGAAGGACATATGTCCCCCCTTCATAGTTTTGAGCACATTGAGTCTGAGAGTCCACTCAACTTTGAGCCTTCTGAACCACTTAATGTGGATTTTATTCACACAAGCACACATCTTTCAGATGTCCACAAGAAAAGTGTTAGTCACCTTGCCACAACAACCATAGATATACCTATTACAGGGTATCAAGGATTGGTTGGAAGACCTGGTGGAGCGAACATCACCAAAGCTCCATTAACAGAATCACAAGTGATTCATGATGCTGTGGCATCTATAGGCCAGCCTTCTTCTGAAGGACTGCAAACAAGACCATTTGTTGGTCTTGGTCCTTTCCCCACATCTTCTGAATTCTCAGAATTCAAGGATTTCTGTATTTCTGAATTTGCAAAGATTCAGAAGGACATAAAGGAATTGACGGATAAAAACTGCTAGGTGATGAAGGATAGGTTGGATGGACAGGAGAAGAAAGTGGTGGATAAACTAAATGAATTTCACCTTGCAACTACTTCTGGTCTCAGCAACTCTCAAAAAGCCATTCTGGATTCTTTCTCTGAAGTTATTTCAACAATTCAATCATTGAAGACCTCTATGCCATCTTCTTCTACTCAGACATCAGCTTCTGATTTTGCATCAAAGGATGACATCTCTTAGATTCTGAATCAATTAACCACTATTTAGAATTCTCAGGTATCCTTGACAATCGTATTTCTGCATTGGAATGTGGTTCACAAGCAAAGACTTTAAAGCGTAGTCTTGATGATCAGGATGATCCTGAAAATCAAGAGGGGGAGAAGAGACAAAAAGTATTTGAAGATGTTGACATTCCACAACGTTAAAATGCTGAAAAATCTTCTAAAGACGCTCAAGTTCAGACTTCTGAACGATCTTCTGAGAAACTTCTGAAGAAGTTCAGAACACTGAAAATGATGAAACTAATAGAACTTCTGAAGCAATAGAAGATATTTTACATGCAGAAGATGAAGGTCTAGAAGTTGAAAAGTCAGTTCTGAAAAAACTATGGAAGAAGGGTATGAGACTGAGAAAGTGTCTCTGGATTCTGAAAATAAGCTAAGTTCTAAAGACACAAATATCATTCCTGACTCAAATGAAGAAATGTTGAATGAGTATCTTGCTTTTGAAGACATTATTGGAGAGCCAAGTGATTTATCTGATGTAATTCTCTTTGATGAAGAGATGAAAGTGAATGAAGAAATGGTTGAAATAAATGAGAACAGAGATATGATAATATGGGAAGCTCAAGATCTGAGAATAGTGGAAAGAAATGAAGTTTCTAAAATCTTGTACATATTGGTTAGTCAATATTGTTGGAGATACATTATTTTGAATCATCCAAGGAATCTAGAGTGTAGATTCTTGGATGAAAGACTAACAATTTTCAAAGATTTCCTTAATCAACCAGCTGAGTGGTTTGAAATTAAAATTGATTTAGGTCATATGGAAGCTTTTGACTTTACAAATGAAATTTTGATGATTGCAGCAGATAAGCCACATGTAAGATTCAGAAACTGCATAAATATCCCTTAGATTGTTTTTCCTATTCTTGAAGAACCTATAGTTGATCAAGTCTATGAAGGTGATATGATTTTTTATATCTCTAGAGAAAGTCAACTTATCTTTCCTGAAGACACTTATCTCAGCATGTATAGAAGAAATCTCAGGTATGCAACCTTAGAAGACTGTGTGAATGATGAATGGTCTAAGGATTACATTTCAAAAGTGAGATCTTATGTACAAAGATATGGGGTACAAGAACTGCATGATTCCACTTTAATTAAGAAGATCAGGTGTATATCTAAAGCTTTTGAAGGTGATTTGTACATAATAAAGTTTGGAGCTGAAAGAAGAGATGGTTCTTTAATAGAATTTTCATTATTTGATTTTTACAAGTTAAGGTTGCAGGATAAACTCACTGTTTTGAATTTCTGTGTCAAGAGAAAAGATTCTGAAGCTATTTCTGAGATAAGGAGAATTCTAGGAATCTATGTCAGAAATCTAATTAAACATGATTTCCAATTGGCATTAGAATTCAGATTAAAAAGTGTCAATCTCTTGGAGCCTGAAAGTATAGAAAGACAGGAAATTACAAAGATTTTCACAAATCCAGATTTGGGATTCACTTACAGGATAGGAGCATATTTCAATTAAAATCACAAATCCAGATTTGGGATTCACTTACTTGAGTACTTTCATCCAGAAATTTTCATGGAATATGAACAAAAGTTCAATTATATTGATTGCTGGATTCAGAAATCTTTTGGATGGAAACAATGGTATTCAGACATCATCAGAAAAATCAGACTTCCTGTAAGTGAAGTAAGAAAAGAGAGTCCAATAATGAAGGTAATCACAGCTGATCTGAAATAGAAAAACAATTACAAGCATGCTTACTTCACTATTGAGAGAAAAGATGATGAGATCTCAACCTTTACAGAAGCTGATTTTCAAAATGTCTATCTCAGAGAATTGATAAGAGTTTACAGAAGTTTATACCCTTTTCATGATTCTATTGCCAAGTTCAGAAAAGCTTTCCCAGTTCTTAGAGATGGTTTGTACAGAGAATTTATTTGGGCAGCCAAGACAGATTTCCAAGTAGCTTATGTAATGAGCAAAGAGAAAGTTCATATGAGTGCTCATATGCTGCTCACAAAAACATGAAAGTGTTTCAAATGGATGTTAAATGTGCATTTCTGAAGGGATTCTTCATGAATAAGTGTATGTTGAAAAACCAGAGGGCTTTGTAAGCAAAGAATTTCCAGATCATGTTTACATCTTAGACAAAGCCTTATATGGACTTAAACAAGCACGAAGAGCATGGTATGACACTTTCACAACTTTTCTTCTGAATTCCAAGTTCAAAAGAGGTACTGTTGATACAACTTTATTTTTGAAAAAGGAAGGTCATGATATGATCTTAATACAAATATATGTTGATGACATTATATTTGCTTCTACTAATCCAAAATTTTGCTGAAATTTTGAGAAAATCATGCAAACTGAACTTGAAATTAGTATGATGGGAGAGTTAACATTTTTTCTGGGTCTTCAAGTTAAACAACTTCCCACTGGCATATTCATTAATCAATCTAAGTATGTTTCTGACTTACTTAAAAAGTTCGACATGTCTAACTGTTCTTGTATTCAAACTCCAATGGCCACTGCAACAAAATTAGAACCTGATTTAAATGGAAAATCTGTTGATTAGAAAAAATATTGATGCATTATTGGATCTTTGCTTTACTTAACAGCTATGTGACAATTATCAAAATTCGAGCTTCCGGGTTAGTTCCTATTAAGTTTATTAGTGTTAATATAGATTAATTTTAAGAAAAGCAGTTAGTTGTCTTAGAATGACGGAAACATTTCTAGGGTTTTCGGTAGTTGCTTAGAAAGTCCGGTTCTGACCCGTAACTTTCTAAAACATCCTATACAGTGCCAAATGCTCTAATTTATACCCAATTCATATAAAATTATTCGAAGGTTAAGGTTGAAAGATTCAATAGAGTAGTTGAAGGATGCGAATAGACAAGATTCAGTATAGTTTTAGTATTTTAATTATAAAACTTTTATTTCTATTAGAAATTAACCAAAATGGGCTAACAATGTTGAGAAAAAGGCTAAAATTGAGAAAATGGACTTTTAATCTCACATTTTTTGGCTTAAAATAATTAAAAAAAATTGGGTTTTGGGTGGGGCGCATCACCATGGACGCCCCCCCCCCCTCTTGTTCCACATATAAATGGTGTTTTTTTAGTTCCCCTCATTTGCATCATTCAAACTCACTAGAACACTCTTTCTCTCTAGAAACAAAGGGTATTAACCCTTTCACTCATTTCCCTCTCTTTCCTTTTCTCTCTAAAAGAACTCAGCCATATTTCAATTAAAATCACCAACATTTAGCAAGAGTATTGAAGACTTTTCAATTCTTTCATCATCAAAACAAGGTAACAACACTATCTTCATCTTCTTCTAGCAAATTTTGGGTGAAAACCCCACTTTTCTTACATTTTTTAGCTACTTCTTCTAATATCCGAAATTTCTGAGTTTGTGGAGAGATTATACACCAAAATATGTAAAAATGTTTATACAATGTTGGTAATCTATGATCCACACAATAAAACTCAAGAAAATAGGTGAAAAACATGATTTTATGTGATTTTGAACAACAATGGTGATTTTTGGTGCTGACAGATTTCATGCATGTGCATAAATCGTCCATTTCTTGCAAATAATATGTTCAAATATCATAAATTTTCTTCTAAAAGTTTATTTAGTGACTTGGGGTTCTAATCCAAGTGGTTTCACTCAAAAACATTAAGTTTTGACCCCCCAAATGTTCATAGCAAGATGAAAGTGCATCTGTAAGTTCAACAGTAGGTAAACCCTATTTTGAACGACCATAACTCATTGAATATTCATCCAAATCACTTGATTTTTTTTTCTGGAATTTAATTTAATGAGTTATCTTTCAAATGCTACTGGTTTCATTCAAAATATGGTTATTTGATGTTTCAATTAATCAAAACAAAATAAGTGTGCATTCTGTCCAAATCCGACAAAATTGTGCATGCATGTTCAAATGGCCCTATCTCCTCCAAAACTCAATGAAAAAGGATGATTCTTCCTTTGAGAGTCAATTATATGAATTATCGTTTGTTTGCAAGTGAAATCACATGAAATTATGGAGTTTTGACCCTCCAAACACCTAAAACATTTTAGGTGTGCAAACTGTGAAACCACCAGTAGGTAAATCTTACTTTGCATGTTAATATCTCTTTGAACATTTGTCCATAATGCATAATTCTTATTCTGGAGTTTTCGTTGATGAGTTAAGGTTCATATGAATCCATTTTCATTCAAAAATATGAAGTTTTGAGGAATTAACCAATTTATTAAAGTTAAGTGTGCAATCTGTCAACTAATGAAAGAAGTGTGCATGCAACTTTGTGGTGCCATGTCTCCTTCATAACTCATCCAAAATGAGTGATTCTTATTTCAAAAGTTTCCTTTATGTGTTATGTTATAATCCAACAGGAATTTCTGAAAAATATTAAGTGAAACTTCTCAAATGATTGATTTACTAACAATGTGTAATCTGTCATGCTTGTTGTGACACATTGTTTGATATAAATTATTTGAACCCTTTTTATATGTCTAAAATGCATTAAATTTGGTCACAAGGACCTTAACTCAGTAATCCATCACATATTAAAAGATGGGAAATTTTATTATTTTGGATGTTACATTAAATTGATCTTTTGGGACTTATAGTTTCTGTCAGGAAATGAAATTCTGAAACTATTTGATTTCATAAATTAGGATCACTTAAAAGAATATACATTATATTTTCTTTATAAATTATTTCCTTAAAGGGCATGTTAGGACTTGTAGAATCCTTGAAAGATTGTGCCAAAAGTGTAAAATAAGGAATGGATAAGCTTTTGTAATTAAGACAACTTTAGTTGACCTTAAACTCTAAACATTCCTTATTCAACTAAAACGATCTAGTATATATAAAGGCTTAGATCATTCATTAGAGATTACTTCATATATTGAGAGAGAAAGCTATAGATATTTTGGTGCTTACATTGTATTCACATTCACAAGTAAGATATATGAATTATGAAGTTCTTCATTATTGTTCATTATTATTGCTTTAATCTGTTTTTTGTCTTGTACCTGATACACTGGGATCAACAAGTGGTATCAGAGCCAAACGATCTAAGATTTGGACTAATTCTGATCGAATTCGCGAAACAAAAGGTAAAATTTTCGTAACTGCTGTTTTGGTGTTTTATCGCATAGGCTTGCCCGACAAAACCCCAAACACCCTTTCTATTTATCTTTTATCGCACCATACCTACCCTGATTAGACTCGATATTTGTTCTTATCAATTTCTTTCTTTAAGTTTAATCGAGTCTCAAACCCAGTAGTATTAATCGATAAATAGGTTAATTTTTATTTTTCTCGACTCACGTTTTTTTTCTTTTCTTTTTGCTATTTTATCGCCATAAGCCAGCCGACATTCATTCAAAACTTTAATTTTCATCGCATCAATAGCAGCCGATAAAACGTCAATTTTTTTACAAATCTGTTTTCACTGTTAATCTGCAAACCACTTTCGCTTATTTTAGCATTACTTTTGCTATTCTTTTTCAACAGAAAACTCAGGGTCTTTTGATTCCTGCAGCTTTTCTGGATAAAGAATCCTCTAAGAAACATCTTAAGCCTTAGGAAGTTTGCAGTTACCTTAATTGAGAAAATCTGGAACACGAGAACTTAGTTGTTCTTTTCCTTTAAAAGACTAGAAAACTCTGTTACGCTAGATCTTTTGGTCAAGAAACCTTCGTGTCTTAGCTTTCAGGTTCATCGATTAAAAGAACAAAACATATTTTTTTCCTTGTTTTATCGCATCTACTAATTTTTTTTTTCCTCGGCTTTAACCTACATCACTTTAGCTTTTATCGCGTCTAGGTAACCCGATAAACAACCAATCTTGAGTTTTTGTCGACTTTAGATGACCCGATGTATATTTTCACCTTATCTATCTTACCTGATATTTCCTTTTAATCGATCCCTATTACCCGATAAACTCAGTTACCCGATATTCATTGTTTTCACATCTCAATCACCCGATAAAACAGTAAGCACAGTTACCCGAGATAAAATCTTCAATTCGCGAAATCTCAGAATTTTTTCAAAACTTTCTGATCGAGATCTGAACAAAATCAAGTACAATGACTTCACGGGAAGCTATGGCCATCGGTACCGACACAAGACCTTCAATTCTCTTCCGAGGGGAACATCCCCAATGGAAAGATCGTTTCCTGGATTTTGTTGAGAGAAACGATTTTGCCGAGGATATCATGCGCTCCAATGGAAAGATCGTTTCCTATATCATGACACTCCTGCTATGCCTAACAATGATCCTCCTCTTGAGGCTAGACGAGAAATCATGCCCAAGAGTAAATACACCGATGCGGAAACGAAAAGAGCAAAAGGAGATCAACTTGCTCGTTCATTTCTATTACTCAGTATTCCGAATGATATATACATGAGTATAGATAGTCACAAAAGAACGTCAAAAGGCATGTGGGAGCAAATCGAGAAGTATATACGAAAATCGGTACACAAATGAAGATTACAAATTGTATTACTCAATACGAGGAGTTCAAAGCGAAAGAAGATGAAAGTCTCACTGACACATACACTCGTTTCATTTACCTAATCAACAAACTCAGCAAAAACGAGATACGCAAGTTAAATATCGAAAACAACGTAAAGGTTGTTAGTAATCTTCAACCGGAATGGCGCCGATTTGCCAATCAAATCAATCACAACAAATTTCTTGCTGAACTCGATCTTCACGAGGTCTATGAGACTCTACAACAAGATGAAGCGGAAGTTCTCGAAGTTATGGAAGAAAACTACAAAGCCAAAAAGACTCCCGAACCGATCGCCCTAGTAGCCAAAGAAGAAAAGTTTATGACTCGAAGCATACCGCAAGAGAACGTATCAGATCTAGAAGAGGAAGAATATGACGATCCCGAGATAGCCCAATTTCAAAAACAACTGGCTTTTCTCACACAATCCTTTCATCGTAAGTTCTCTCGTCGTCCGAATACTAACCAAAATAACAACCGAGGATCGGGAGATAGGGAATGTACATATAAATCCTTCAGGGGTTGTAACCCTAAAGAATTCCACGGAACTGAAGGAGCCGTCGGTTTACTAACCTGGTTAGAAAGCATGGAGTCGGTTCTCCACATTAGCAAGTGTACCGAGGGAAAGAAGGTAGAGTATGCTACTTGTCTGTTGCAAGGGCGAGCATTAACCTGGTGGAATACTCAAATACAGACGCGAGGAAGGGAAGAAGCAAACAGTCTTACATGGGAAGATTTTAAAAGAATGCTGAAGGAAGAATATTGTCCAAGAAGTGAGATACAGAAACTAGAAGCAGTATTATGGAACCATGATATGAAGGGAAACGACGTTGATGCTTACCCCGCTCGTTTCCATGAATTGGCTAAACTGGTACCACACTTGGTGACACCTGAGGAAAATAGGGTTGACCGGTATGTTTGGGGTCTGTCTCCTAAAATAAGAGGAGATATTACTTCAGCTGATCCAAAGACACTTCAAGAAGCAGTAAACTTAGCTAAACGATTCACCAACAATTCGAACCGTACGAGAATTTTTACAACCAGCAAGACATTAGGAAAAAGGAAGGTGGATGAACCTGTGAGATGAAAGTTTGGAAAGAGGACAGTTAAGGAGCAAAGAACGTCAGGGAACTACAGAATTCAGACTCAATCAGCAGAGAAGGAGAAAAGAACTTACCCCAAGTGTGACAAGTGTAACAGACAGCATGCTGGACGATGTGTTATCTATCATAAATGCAACAAAGCAGGTCACTATACCAAATATTGCAGGAGTACAGGAAGGCGGGCTTGTTTCGAGTGTGGAAGCATAGATCACTTTCGGAATGCATGTCCAAGATGGAACCATTGACCGAACACTAATCAAGCGCGACCAGCCAACCAAGGAAATCAAGGAGGCCTGGCAAGAGGTCGAGTATTTTAGATTGGAGCTGAGGAAGCAAGGCAGAATCCAGATGTAGTTACATGTACGTTTCTCTTGAACAATTATTACGCATCTGCACTATTTGATTCTGGAGCAGATCGAAGTTTTGTGTCGTTAGATTTTAGACCAAAGATAAATCTAAGACCTCAAAAGATGAAAGAAGCATACGTCATTGAATTTGCCAACGGTCAAGTATGTACGGTCATGGATGTAATAATGAACTACACTATAAACTTGGCTAGTAGGGATTTCTGTATAGATTTAATCCCGATCAAACTAGGAAGTTTTGACATAGTTGTCGGCATGGATTGGGTATCCAAAAACTGAGCCAAAATTTGTTGCTCCGAAAAGATCGTTCGAATTCCGTTACCCAAAGGGGGAAAACTCGAAGTACACGGAGAGAAACCCAGAAGGGGTATTAAAATAGTGACATTTATGAAGATGCAAAAGTATTTGCGAAAGGACTGCATCACCTTTCTAGCTCACGTCATGGATAAGAAGGCTGAAGAAAAACGCATTCAAGATATTCCTATAGTTTGGGATTTTCCCGAAGTATTCCCAGACGAATTTCCTGGAATACCACCACCAATACAAGTTGAGTTCCACATAGAACTAATTCCTGGAGCTGCGCCCGTGGCAAAAACACCTTATCGGTTAGCACCATTTGAGATGCGGGAGCTGTCGGAACAACTTCAGGAGTTACTCAATAAGGGATTCATCAGACCCAGCTCTTCACCTTGGGGAGCTCCGGTTTTGTTTGTTAAAAAGAAGGATGGATCTTTTCGAATGTGCATCGATTATATAGAACTCAACAAGTTGACTATTAAGAACCAATACCCTCTTCCCCGGATTGATGACCTATTTGACCAACTTCAAGGTGCAACGTACTTCTCGAAAATTGATCTTAGGTCTGGATATCATCAAATGAGAGTGCGAGAAGAGGATATTCCCAAGACGGCCTTTAGGAATCGATACGGTCATTACGAGTTCCTAGTTATGCTAACTGGTCTAACAAACGCACCAAGAGTTTTCATGGATTTGATGAATAGAATATGTCGACCGTATCTAGACAAGTTCGTGATCGTGTTTATAGATGACATACTTATTTATTCGCTAGAGAAGAGGCAGCACGAGCAACATTTAGAGTTGATATTGGAATTGCTCAGAAACGAAAAGTTGTACGCCAAATTGTCTAAATGCGAATTTTGGATTCGTGAAGTGCACTTTGTTGGCCATGTGGTGAATGAAAAAGGAATCCAAGTTGATCCAGCTAAGATTGAAGCCATTAAGAAATCGGAAGCCCCAAAGACACCAACCGAGATCCGCCAATTTCATGGATTGGCAGGTTATTACCGGCGATTCATCAAAAATTTCTCCAACATCGCGCAACCACTAACAACTCTAACCCAAAAAGATAAAAAGTTTATTTGGGGAGAGAAACAAGAGAAAGCATTTCAGACACTTAAACACAAGTTATGTAACGCACCAATTCTGGCTCTACCCGAAGGAGTGGATAACTTCGTAGTCTACTGTGATGCTTCACATCAGGGAATGGGATACATGTTGATGCAAAAAGACAAAGTTATTGCATACGCATCAAGAGAACGGAAGATTCACGAGAAGAATTACACTAATCATGATTTGGAGCTAGGAGCGGTGGTGTTCGTGCTCAAGATCTGGAGACATTATCTCTACGGTACTAAGTGTACTATCTTCATGGATCACAAGAGCCTTCAACATATTCTTGACCAGAAAATGTTCAATATGAGACAAAGAAGATGGGTCGAGCTACTTAGTGATTACGACTGTGAAATAAAGAGTAAAACCGACAAGAGCACGTGCTATAGGAATGATGGTCCAGACGAGTTTAAAAGCTCAAATTCTGGAAGCACAAGGAGAAGCTTTGAAGGAAGAGAACTTGAAGAATGAAACCTTGCAGCACTTAGAGAAAGAATTTGAAATGCAAGCAGATGGGGTGCATTACTTTAAGAATAAAGTATGGGTACCGAAGATTGGTAATCTACAATCAACCCTTTTGGACGAAGCTCATCGATCCAGATATTCGATTCACCCAGGAGCAGAAAAAATGTATAAGGATTTGAAGGAGTTTTATTGGTGGCCGGGGATGAAGAAAGATATTGCTTTGTTTGTAAGCAAGTGCCTGACTTGTGCTAAGGTAAAGGCCGAACATCAGAAACCATCTGGTCTACTTCAACAACCTGAAATACCACAATGGAAATGGGAGCAAATAACCATGGATTTCGTAACTAAGATACCCAGAACTGGAAAGGGGCACAATACTATATGGGTTATAGTAGACCGACTCACCAAATTGGCTCATTTCATTCCCATCCGCGAAGATTTTAGTATGGAAAAGCGTGCACAACTCTACATCAACGAGATAGTTACACGTCATGGTGTGCCTATTTTCATTATTTCCGATAGAGATACACGATTTATGTCACGATTTTCGCAGTCTCTTCAAAGGACACTGGGTACGCGTTTGGATTATAGCACTGCATATTATCCTCAGATGGATGGACAGTCAGAAAGAACTATCTAGACATTAGAGGATATGTTACGGGCATGTGCAATAGATTTCGGTGGGAGTTGGGATACCCATCTGCCACTTGTTGAATTCTCCTATACAACAGCTATCATACCAGCATACAATGTGCACCGTATGAAGCTCTATACGGACGTAAATGTAGATCGCCGCTTAGCTAGGTAGAAATTGGTGATAGACAGCTGACTACGCCGGACATTATTCAAGAAACCACTTACAAAATCTCAACCATCAAAGAAAGACTTAAGACAGCAAGAGATCGTCAGAAGAGTTATGAAGAGAATCGGAAAAATCCGCTGGAGTTTCAAGTGGGAGATAAAGTACTTCTGAAAGTTATGGAAAGGACTGGTACGTTTCAAGAAGAGAGGCAAGCTGGGTCCCAGATACATTGGTCCAATTCGAAATACTCGAAAGAATCCGACCGGTAGCGTACAAATTGAAGTTACCACAGAATTTAAGCGCCATCCACGACACGTTCCGTGTGTCGAATCTGAAGAAATGCTTAATAGATGAAACATTGGTGTTACCAATGGATGACATTCAGATTAACGATCGGTTACACTTCGTCGAAGAACCAATCGAGATACTGGACCGAGAAGTTTAACGGTTAAGGCGTAGTAAAATCCCTATTATTAAAGTCCGTTGGAATGCGAAACATGGTCCAGAATATACATGGGAACTCTAAGATTTGATGAAGCATAAGTATCCCAGCTTATTCGCGAACACCCTAGAGAAGGCTAGCTCTTAAATTTCGGGACAAAATTTCTTTAACAGGGGGAGACTATGACAACTGTCAAAATTCGAGCTTTCGGGTTAGTTCCTATTAAGTTTATTAGTGTTAATATAGATTAATTTTAATAATAGGAGTTAGTTGGCTTAGAATGACGGAAAAATTTCTAGGGTTTCCGGTAGTTGCTTAGAAAGTCCGGTTCCGACCCGTAACTGTCTAAAACATCCTATACAGTGCAAAATGCTCTAATTTATACCCAATTCATATAAAATATATAGTTTTAGTATTTTAATTATAAAACTTTTATTTTTATTAGAAATTAACCAAAATGGTCTAACAATGTTGAGAAAAAGACTAAGACATATTTCAATTAAAACTTTTATTTTCACTCATTTCCGTTTCTTTCCTTTTCTCTCTAAAAGAACTCAGACATATTTCAATTAAAATCACCAACATTTAGCAAGATTATTGAAGACTTTGCAATCCTTTCACCATCAAAACAAGGTAACAACACTATCTTCATCTTTTTCTAGGAAATTTTGGGTGAAAACCCCACTTTTCTTACATTTTTTAGCTACTTCTTCTAATAGCCGAAATTTCTGAGTTTGTGGAGAGATTATACACCAAAACATGTAAAAATGTTTATACAATGGTGGTAATCTATGATCCACACAATAAAACTCAAGAAAAGAGGTGAAAAACATGATTCTATTTGATTTTGAACAACAATGGTGATTTTTGGTGCTGACAGATTTCATGCATGTGCATAAATCGTCCATTTCTTGCAAATAATATGTTCAAATATCATAAATATTCTTCTAAAAGTTTATCTAGTGACTTGGGGTTCTAATCCAAGTGGTTTCACTAAAAAATATTGAGTTTTGACCCTCCAAATGTTCATAACAAGATGAAGGTGCATCTGGAAGTTCACCAGTAGGTAAACCCTAATTTGAACGACCATAACACTTGATTTTTCTTCTGGAATTTAATTGAATGAGTTATCTTTCAAATGCTACTGGTTTCATTCAAAAATATGGTGATTGGAGGTTTCAATTAATCAAAACAAAATAAGTATGCATTATGTCCAAATCCGGCAGAATTGTGCATGCATTTTCAAATAGTCATATCTCCTCCAAAAACTCAATCAAAAAAGATGATTTTTTCTTTGAGATTCAATTATATGAATTATATTTTGTTTGCAAGTGCAAACTGTGAAATCACCAGTAGGTAAACCCTACTTTGCTTGTTAATATGTTTTTGAATATTTGACCATAACGCATAATTCTTCTTCTGGAGTTTTCTTTTATGAGTTAGGGTTCATATGAATTCAGTTTCATTCAAAAATATGAAGTTTTGAGGAATTAACCAATTTATTAAAGTTAAGTGTGCGATCTGTCAACTAATGAAAGAAGTGTGCATGCAACTTTGTGGTGCCATATCTCCTTCATAACTCATCCAAAATGAGTGATTCTTATTTCAAAGGTTTCCTTTATGTGTTATGCTTATAATCCAGCTGGAATTTCTGAAAAGTATTAAGTAAAACTTCTCAAAAGATTGATTTACTAATAGTATGTAATCTGCCATGCTTGCTGTGACACACTGTTTGATATAAATTATTTGAACCCTTTTTATATGTCTAAAATGCATGCAATTTTGTCACAATGACCTTAACTCAGTGATGCATCACATAAAAAAAGATGGGAAATTTTATTTGTTGATCCTAAATAAGCAAGCACAATGACAAGTAAACGTTAATGGCAAAGGTAATATGACAATAAAGATGTTAAAGAACTTACGTAGTCGTATATCTCTTGAATGTATGATCGATTACAATGTAAACACGTATTCGGCTCTCTCTCTCTAATGAATCGACTAGTATGAAAGTAAACCCTAGACTCCTATTTATATTGCTAGGCCTATGCTAATTAAGAAAACAAAGAGTTTAAGGAATTATAAACTTCCTTTTACAATCAAGCATATCTTTTCCTTATTTTGTCACAATTAAATAATAGACCTAACAATCTCCCCCTTTGTGGCAAAATCAGTCTTCACCTTTTCAGCTCAAACATGCCTTCAAATCTTCGGAGGGTTTGTCGATAGAGAATTCTTTCATCGATTATTCTAATAGCTTCAATGAGAGAGTTTCTTCGGTCGTTGCGCATCCTAGTCGTGTTCTTCCTATCCGTAGCCAATTCTGACGCAAGTCTGTTTCGGATTCCCCACAATGTACCATCAGAATATGCAACCACTTCAAGAAATCTAAGAAATCGCTTTTCTCGAGAGGCGTGCATCTAAACAACTCCATGAACAGGATAAGTAATGACGGTAGTAACTAGAGTGCTGCCCTTAGTGCCCTTTGCTCGTGTTCGTTTCGGTTTCTATTGTCTCTCAAGTCGTTGTAGATGGTTTCAAAGTCCATTATATCAAGGTTTGCAAAATCGGCTTCAGAGAAGGAATACGCTTTACCGTCTTCTCTTTGGACTGTGAAAACTGGGTATTCGACTTGGTAGATCCTATCTGTGTCAATCTTCAGAATCCCAATAATCCTATGCCTCGAGACCACTTCAGCTGGAGGTAAAGCTCTCATGTTTAGGATATGGAGATACTCTCTAACCTGAGCAAGATCCATTTCCATCACGAGATGAATGTGTGCCAAATCATTAGGTTTCGCTTCTTTTTGAACGATCTTTTCCATTGTTTCCTCAAGATATGACACACGAATTTGCTGATTTACCCACTTCGACTTGGTTCGTTTTGTTCCCTCAAAGCGTAGTTCCTTGCCGTATGCTTTAGGTTCACATAGTCTTGCTCTTGGAGTACTAGTTCATACAGATCTCTGAACCAGTTTCTTACTGATGTTCACAGACCTTGAACGTCGACTCTTTCTACATTTTGATCTTGTTCGGCAGGTTCGGCAGCTGTACTCTCGAATTCGATATCCGCAGGCTTTTCAACCGTTGGCGTATCGTCTTCTTGAGTTGTTGAAACACGTTGTCGATGTTGGGTAGTTTGAGGAAGTTGATGCAGCAGGAACTCTTGGGTCGTGATCTTGCAGGCCGGCGTGTCTCCCCCTCAGGACGAGTTGGAGCTGAGCCCGGGTCATCCTGGTGAGGTCTGGAAGCAGGTGCAGAAACGGCCGGACGGCAGGACTCTTGTATTTCGGTGCGTAGAGCAGTAATAGAACCCAAGATGTCATCTGTTTGGCGCTGTTGGGCGGTCTTCATATCAGTGAGCTGTTCGTCGACGTTAGCGCGGAAGACGTCAAACTCATGACGAGTGACGGTGGGGATCTGAAGATTTCGGTGAAGAAGACCCCCAAGCGAATCCTCCGGTTGTTCGGTTGCATTGGACTCGGCGAGTAGGTTAGCAAACAGCATTGACATGAGTTCATCGGTGTTGTACTCATATCGATGTGGTGAATGGGGTCGATCTTCGGGGGGTGAAGGTGGCAGAGGAGAGCGGCTAGAGCTTGGACGGCTTGATCTTGGATGCGAAGGGCCGGCTTGATGGGGAGTCGGATCTTTAAGGCGCGCGGCTGCAAGAATTTCTCTTACGAAGGCTTCCTTCTCGGTTGTCATTAGAGCAGCATGAGCAGCGAGGGAGTCTTTTTCCTTTTGTAAGTGTGCGAAGATGATCGATTCAGACTCGGGGGGGATGGTGAATATGGGAGTCGCGGTACTTGTATGGGAAACACCGGGATCACTTAGATTACCCGTTGACAATACAGTTGAATCAACTATATGACCTACGTTCAGCGTTGGCATAGATGTAGTGCTGGTAGGATTTCCTCCCAATCCTCGTGGAATGTCCGGAATGGACATCACTATGGGAGTTCCGGCTTTGCCACGGAGGCTCTCAGTGTGTACAGACTCGTGTCCCCTAGCGGGCTCTAGACTCGATGTGTACACAAATGAAGTCGAAGCAGGTGAGCTACTGCCTCTTGTTTCAATAGCTATGCCTCCCGAATGGAGGGGAGCTAGATAAGGTGCTAGAATCATAAGTATATTTGAAACTTTTGGCTGTTGGGAGCCTTCAGAGTGGCTAGGGGGGCGTGCATTTGCGCTGCTAGGTCCACAGGGTCTTGTCTACTAGTCATACCCAACGAATGAGTAGGGCTAGTTGACGAGGTTACCTGGATGGGGGAATCTGGTCTCGCGCTCTCTATTGTTTTTCTCTCCCCATCGCTCACGCTCACACTTTCTTTTTCAACTAGTACTCCCTCCTCTCTCCTTATCTCTCCAGTATAGGGCTCGGTGAATATGTCGGACAGTGAGGCAGATGCTTGATCGGTTTCAAGGTCAAAGGGCTCGTTTGGCTCATCAGGTTCATCTGGTTGGTCGTCAGTGTCCGATGTAGAATCGGATAGGGTTGGTTGTGGACCAATGCGACTTAGAGCTTGTTCTTCGATAGTAGCGGTTCGCTGACGCGGGATAGCGGTTGAGAATCAGATTCATCTTCATCAGACGATGAAGGTCGGGGGCGAACACGATTATGGCTAACAAGCATTTTGACTCGCGGAGTAGATCTGGAAGTAGAAGCAGCTCGTGGGTTAGTGGGTGGTGGTATTGGGATGGATGGGGAAGCAGTTGTTGGGATTGGCTGATCAGGTGCACCGCCCTCGTCGTTTCCCCTCACTATACGCTCATCACCTTGTTTAGGATCCCCATGATCCCGAACTCGCTCATGTATTATAGCACCCTCTTCCCGCACAAGATGTTCCTCAAGGATTGGGCGTTGGGCGGTGCACAATCGGAGGTGGTTGAGCCATTAAGCCGAGTCTCTCCCTATAAGCTATCACACTCGGTGCGGTCCCGATCGGCATAGGCAAGTAATTCTTTAGGGATCGGCATAATGAAGTTAAACTGGTTGTCATTGAGCTGGAGAAACTTCAGGGAGTTGGTCGGTCCTAATGGTGAGCCGGTGCGTCTAGGGATGGCAGGTTTGGAAGGCATCATGGCATGGATAAATAGTTGAAGGAACCCTTGGAATTGTACGAAGGCACGATCGCGGTAGTTAGACTTGTCTTCTACTAGCTCCACAAAGTCCGTCCAGATGAGCATCGCGTAGTCATAATGACGGTTGAAAGCGATGCCGTGAAATATATGTAGGACCGCAGTGCTGGCCTTGTCCATGCCAGTGTGCTTGCTAGTCAGACATCGATTGACGATGGTGAATAGCGTAAACCAGATCTGAGGTAGGTACATTCGTTTGAACTGGCCGGGGCTTGTGAGTGGTTCGGGGGAGTTGTACCCAAGGGCTAGGATGTCGGCACACAGCTGTTGGACGGTTGCAAAGGCGTCGTACGGGATGGTATGTCAATGTGTACCAGAATTGCTGGAGATAAAAAAGGGGTACCCGCTGGTCCAATGCAAAGGCATAATGAAGCGGATGGCGTTGAAGGATGTCGATGATTACTTGATGTTCGATGGTGATGCCAAAATCGAGTCGGTGGTTGTTTGGTTTGAAGAGACAGATGATATTTCCTCATATGTACACGGCTACAGAGTCTGTTTCTCTGTTGAAGATGTTAGAAGTATTCATTTTCTTCTAAAGGAGGATGAAGTTGTTGGGAAAACTTCATTTGATCCTATTCCATCCTCTTCTGAGATGATCTCAGATTTTATGAAGTTAGGATATTCTGAACAATTGAATGCTTTAAGCTCATTCAGAAGGAAGTGTTTACCCCCAATCTGGTATTGTCTATTCACAATTCTGAACACTTGTCTGTCTGGGAAAAGTTCAAGTCTAGATTAAGCATCAACTAATAGAAGGATCATTTTTCAAGGAGTGGCGTTCAACAAGCATTATAATTATTCTTCTCTGATTTTTGAAGAACTCAAATCTGCAGTTTTGAAGAAATCTACTTACAACTACATACCATTTCAGAGATTTTATCAAACCTTTATCAAAGGGGCCATGAAAGTTGTTCCTGCGAAGAAATAATAATAACCTGGTCCCGAGCATCTACCATTATATGCCACCAAGTGCTAAATTACAATTTCCAAATGCTTTACCACTACCAGGTTACTTACTTGCATGTGTAAAATCATCAAATAGGTATTTGAATGAGTATTGTGAATCAATGGGACTACCTAAACCAGTAGTCTCTTCCCCTGATTCTAACAAGAGTGGTGAACATCGTGAGGTGTCTTGAATTCCTAGGCCGAGTGGGGAGGCTGTTCATGGGGGAGAACAATCTCATGGTGTGAAGAGGGAAAATGAAAATGAGAGGTTGGGTAGAAGAGTAAGAAAAAGAACTGAAGAGGGGAGAACACAAGTAAAAGTAAAGAAACTTGTGAACCAACTGTTCTAAGCCGGGCACCCACATCATCTATTACTCCACATTCTTTGGTGGGTAATATTGAAAAAGCCAGTGAGCCCATGGCAAAACTTATTAACCCCTCCAGCCACTCACCCATCTCTCAACAGAAGGGTGTTTCACTAACACATATGGGGCAAGCCGCTAATTTACCAATAGGTTCCCATTTGGAAGAACCTATTATTGAAACAGAAGGATATATGTCCCCCCTTCACAGTTTTGAGCACATTGAGTCTGAGAGTCCACTCAACATTGGGCCTTCTGAACCACTAAATGTGGATTTTCTTCACACTAGCACACATCTTTCAGATGTAAACATGCAAAGTGTTAGTCACATTGCCAAAACAACCATAGATATACCTATTACAGATTATCAAGGATTGGTTGGATGTCCTGGTGGAGTGAACATCACTAAAGCTCCATTTACAGAATCACATGTGGTTCATGATGTTGTGGCATTTACAGGCCAGCCTTCTTCTGAAGGACTGCAAACAAGACCATTTGTTGGTCTTGGACCTTTACCCACATCTTCTGAATTCTCAGAATTCAAGGCTTTCTGTACTTCTGAATTTGCAAAGATTTAGAAGGACATAAAGGATTTGCGGATAAAACTTCTAAGGTGTTGTAGGATAGGTTGGATAAGCAGGAGGTAACAGTGGTAAATAAGTTGAATGATTTACAGCTATCAACTTCAAATGATCTACAAGCTTTCAAGCAGGAAATTCTGAATGCTTTTTCTAAGGTTGTCTCTACAGTGGCTTCTCTTAAAACTTCTATGCCTTCTACTTCTTCTACTCAGCCAGACTCTTCCCAGTTTGCTACAAAGGAAGATATCTCTCGAATTCTGAATCAACTGTCTTCAATTCAGAATATTCAGTCATCTTTGAATAATAGACTCTCTGTCTTAGAGTGTAGGCCTCCAGCAGATACTTCCAAAAGGAGTCTTGATGATCAGGATCCTGATAATCAAGAGGGGGAGAAGAGACATAAAGTATCTGAAGATGTTGAGATACCACAAAATCAATCTTTTGAAAAATCTTCTGAAGAAACTCAGAATGTTGTTAGTGAAGGTGTTAACAGAGTTTTTGAAGTTATTGATGACATTTTACATGCTGAAACAGAAATTCAAGAGGCTAAACATATTACTTGTGAAGAACTTGTTGAAGAAGGGTATGAGACTGAAGAAGGGTATGAGACTGAAGATATTACTTGTAAAGAACTTGTTGAACCTATTATTGAAAAAGAAGGATATATGTCCCCCCTTCACAGTTTTGAGCACATTGAGTCTGAGAGTCCACTCAACATTGGCCTTCTGAACCACTAAATGTGGATTTTCATCACACTAGCGCACATCTTTCAGATGTAAACAAGCAAAGTCTTAGTCACATTGCCAAAACAACCATAGATATACCTATTACAGATTATCAAGGATTGGTTGGAAGTCCTGGTGGAGTGAACATCACTAAAGCTCCATTTACAGAATCACATGTGGTTCATGATGTTGTGGCATCTACAGGCCAGCCTTCTTCTGAAGGACTGCAAACAAGACTATTTGTTGGTCTTGGACCATTACCCACATCTTCTGAATTCTCAAAAATCAAGGATTTTTGTACTTCTAACTTTGCAAAGATTTAGAAGGACATAAGGATTTGACGGATAAAACTTCTAAGGTGTTGTAGGATAGGTTGGATAAGCAGGAGGTAACAATGGTAAATAAGTTGAATGATTTTCAGCTATCAACTTCAAATGATCTACAAGCTTTCAAGCAGGAAATTCTGAATGCTTTTTCTAAGGTTGTCTCTACAGTGGTTTTTCTGAAAACTTCTATGCCTTCTACTTCTTCTACTCAGCCAGACTCTTCCCAGTTTGCTACAAAGGAAGATATCTCTCGAATTCTGAATCAACTGTCTTCAATTCAGAATATTCAGTCATCTTTGAATAATAGACTCTTTGTCTTAGAGTGTAGGCCTCAAGCAAATACTTCCAAATGGAGTCTTGATAATCAGAATCCTGATAATCAAGAGGGGGAGAGGAGACAGAAAGTATCTGAAGATGTTGAGATACCACAAAATCAATCTTTTGAAAAATCTTCTGAAGAAACTCAAAATGTTGTTAGTGAAGGTGTTAACAGAGTTTCTGAAGTTATTGATGACATTTTACATTCTGAAACAGAAATTCAAGAGGCTGAACATATTACTTGTGAAGAACTTGTTGAAGAAGGGTATGAGACTGAAAAAGTGTCTCATGAATCTGAAAAGAATATAAGCTCAGAAGACACATACATTATTCCAGATTTTAATGAAGAGATGCTGAATGAATATTTATCCTTTGAAGAAACACTTGGAGAACCTGGTGATCTTTCAGATGTGATAATGTTTGAAAATGATGAAGAGAGGGAGGAGGATGTTGATGAAGAAGCATATGTACATAGATAAGTGGTAATTTGGAAACCATAAATTCTGAACAGATTGGATAGTGATGAAGTTTCTGAAAATCTTTGGAGGTTAATATGTCAATTCTGCTGGGTATATCTAATTTTGAATAGTCCAAGGAATCTGGAGTGTAGATTCTTGGATGACTAGTTGGCTGTTTTCAAAGAATTCATAAATCAACCATCTGAGTATTTTGACATAGAAATAGACTTGTGTCATATGCATGATGTGGATGTTTCAGATGAGATCTTGATGGCATTTTGTGAGAAGTTGGAAGTAAGATTCAGGCCCTGCATTAGTATACCTTTGATCAACTATGCCTTTACTTGAAGAACCTGTTATTGGTCAAGTGTATGAAAAAGAAAATCTGTATGATTTTTCTGAAACCAACCAACTCATCTTTCCAGAAGATTCTTACAGTAATCTGTGCAGAAGAAGTTTGAAGCATGCAACTCTTGAAGATATTCTTAATGATGAATGGTCTGAAGATTACATTTCAAAAGTGAAGGAGTTTGTTCAAAAGTATGGAATTCAAGACCTACATGATTCTACTTTGATTAAGAAGATCAGAAGCCTTTCAAAAACTTTTATAGATGATCTTTATATTGTAACTCTAACTGAGCTCTCTCTATTTGACTTTTATAAGTTGAGATTACAAGATAAACTTGCAGTTCTGGCTTTCTGTGTTAAAAGAGAAGATTCTGAACATGTTTCAGAAATTATTAGAATCTTCGGCATTTATATTAGAAATCTGATCAAGCATGATTTTCAGTTAGCCTTGGAATTCAGATTACATAAAGTGAATCTTTTAGAGCCAGTCAGTATTGAAAGAACTGGGCTGACTAAAATATTTACAGAACCAGATATAGGTTTCAGGTTTGAAGTGAAGGAACCTATAGAACTTTTATTGTATCTGATATACCAAAGTACTCTACTTCTACTCTGAATTGGCTTCTGAAATATGCTGAATGGTTTGTTCCTGCATCTGATATAAAAGATGAGATTTTCTATCTGATCAAGGAAAGAATAAATTTCAGAGAACTTATCAGAAAAAGATATCTTGCTGGGCACGGAAAAGTAAATCAAATTAAAGGAGCTGACTATATTTTGAGCAATGTATATGATTTTCAGATTCACACCAAGAAACAAGACATAGAAGAAATCTTGAAGATTCAGAAGATTGTATGTTCAGAAGAATGTTTTAAAGAGAAAGAGAAAGGAAAAGAAAAGGTTTCTGAACATATATTTGAAGAAATAGCTCCTGTTACACAAGTTTCTGAATCTGAACATATGCAAGAACAAAGAATTGAAGAAAGTGTTTTCACAATGTTTATTGAGTACTTTCATCTAGAAATGTTCATGGAGTATGAACAGAAATTTAATTATATTGATTGTTGGGTCAAGAAATCTTTTGGATGGAAGCAATGGTACTCAAATATTATAAGGAAGATCAGAATTCCTGTAAATGAAGCTAGAAAAGAAAGTCCAATTGTGAAAGTGATTACAACAGATTTAAAAACAAGAACAAATTACAAGTATGCCTTCTTCACTGTGGAAAGAAAGAATGGTGAGATTTCCACATTCTCAGAAGCTGATTTTCAGAATGTTCACCTTAGAGACTTACTCAGAGTATACGGAAGTCTCTATCCTTTTCATGACTCCATTGCTAAATTCAGAAAATCTTTCCCAGTTCTCAGAGATGGCCTCTACAAAGATTTTATTTGGGCAGCAAAGACTGATTTTCAAGTTGCATATGTTCTAAATTAAGAGAAAGTTCATCTAAGCATGCCAAAATTCAAGTTGCCAAATATAGATAATCTCAAAAGAAGCACACTTGTTATTCAGCGTCCAAGATTTGTTTGCAAATGTTTTGAAGAGTTGCTGTTTATCAGATTCAAAGAACTTCACAAATGCTGTAATGGAACTTTAATGGCTATATGAGATAGATTGGTAAAAAGGCAAAATAAAAGGCAAAAGAATCTAAGTGATGAAGAATGGGAAAAATACAGAAAACTTGCTCAGGAGATGCTCAGAATCATTGAGTCCTTGCTTGAATACAGAAGTCTTATTCTGAAGGATGTCAGACAAATAACTTCTGGAGGATTTGAACTTTTGAAGTTAAGGAGGAGATTGATAGATATCAGAAGTAGCTTCAAAAGAAGACTGGGTTCTGAAGAGAAAGGTTCAGAACTCAGAAGATAAGTGAAGTAAAGCCTAAGGCATAACTTCTAAAGTGGCTACTTCAAAACTTCTGAAGATTCTGAAGAAGTTCTGAAGATGGTTCTGAAGACACTTCTGAAGATGTTCAGAAGCAGTTCTGAACTTGTCTGTCATTTTGTAGTGTATGAAAAAACTCTTCAAATTTTTGGAGGGTTGAGAGAAATGAGGGAAATACCAAAAAATTTAGTTTTTATATGAAAAGGGAAGGGGGGGGGGGGGGCGGGGGCGGGCATGAGGCCCATCCCAACCCAAAATATTATTATTTTTTAAATAAAAAGCCCAAAATGTTTTAAAATGTTATCTTCTCAATTTGTGACATTTTTTTATAAAATACAAGTCCATTTTGGTTAAAATCTAACAAATATAAAAGTTTTATATTTAAAACACTAAAACTATATATTTTATATAAATTGGGTATAAATTAGAGCATTTGGCACTATATAGGACGTTTCAGATAGTTACGGGTCGGAACCGTACTTTCTAAGCAACTACCGGAAACTCTAGAAATTTTCGGTCAATCTAATCTTACTAACTCTTATTGTTAAAACTTAAACATAAAAACACTAATAGACTAAATAAGAGCTAACCTGGAGGTTTAAATTTGACGGTTGTCAAAGAGAATCTTGCCGAGTCCAAACAGAGCACCCATAGATGCTGAGGTAGATCCCAACACATCTATACTCATTGAAACATGACTGCTCAGTCCAAACCCTAACCCTCAACCTGACCATGTGGAAGGAATTCTTCATCTTTCCACATCAAGAACAACAAGGGAAACCACTCCATCTTCATCATCCTCTCAAAACGACGTTGATGGAATTATAAGAGTTCAGTCGCCCTAGAACTCGCCACCTCCTACACACGTTGATGTCTCCGTGACCAACGAAAACTTATGAAATACAGAGGGTACGTCCATACCCTCTTCTAGAGTAGAAACTGATGAAAGCCTATCAAAGGGGTTACACCAAGTGGATGCACCACTTACTGGAGTCTTTGGACTTTTCCAACGTAAGCATACATTAATTGACTCTCCACCCTCTGATGTTGGAGAAAAAGTCAATGACGTCAGAACATCCGAAGAGGAGTCTCTTAGGAGCCCTCGAAGACAAGATGGAAGTCCCTCCATGCTCAACGTCCAAACAGGCATGAACAAGGGCCTCTCCGAACGCGAGAGACAAGGGGCTCCATGTGTTGGAGAAGCACCGGTTACCCCTCCAAAATTTGTCACAAATGTGGCGTTCAATGCATTTGTTAATCAAATTCGGGGATCTCTGGGATCTAAAAAAAACCATTCAAACAGCTGACTCAAATCTTCGATCAGAGGTTACTGCTCAAAATTTCCTTATCTGAAAAGTCCAAAGCACTAAAAAAGAACACTCTCAAGCTCTGGATGCTCTCAAAAAGCTTATAACAGACAATGCAGAAAAACAGAAGAATTCTGCAAATGACCACTTTAACAAATTGAATGCTGGAATTAAAACCAATGCAGAAGCCATCTTTCATATCCCAGATGACATCCCTTCTCCAGAGGTCACTATTTGTGTTTCGGAATATGGGTCGTTAGTCCCAGACATTCAGAAGATGATCAATGCCATGGCACCCCAGAAGCCTCCACCTCAAATACCTCTGCCCTCATACGCCAATCGGACTTAGCATCTTTTAGAAGGATATAATGGACAAATTCAATGCCATTAATGCTATGATCGTATCTAATAATAAATTGAGCTCAAATGACTTAGCCCATAAGGTGTCTACCTTAGATACTTCTGTCACCAAGCTAACTGCCTTAGCTAGTTCTATCTCTGCAGACTTTGAGGCAAATAAAAAGACAAAGAAGCCAGAGTCTGCATGAAAGCTAATCTCAAGCACAAGAATTCTGAGAATCAGGATCCTGATTCTCAGAAGGGAAAGAGTACAACGAAGAGGCCAAAGTCTAAAAACGTTGAAAGTGCCCAAGCTCAGAACAAAGGTGAAGCCTCTAGAGCCTCTAGATTTGCACCCTCTGTCCCACCATCATCAAAGCAACAAGCATTTTCACCAACACCTCTGGCTGTTAACTCTGGTGTGCTTCCGAAAGATCCAGAGATGGCAAAGTTCATACTTAAACTTCTAGGAAATAAAAGAAAGCTAGAAGCTCAAACTCAGAAGCCTAGCCAATCACAACCTCCAAAACCTCAAGTTCAAACAGAACCCATATCTACTAGTTCAAGAAGCAGAGAATATCTCAAAGGTCAGAGTTCAAGCTCACAAATTCCTATCTCAAAGCCACCTGTTTCTGAACAACCTCCTATCTCGGAACAATCGAAACTTAGAGCTGAAGCAGAAAGAGATGTCAGACAGAAGGAAGGCACAATTACACGAGGAACTTAGGAAAGTTGATGCGTTCAAAATACCTACTTCAATGGAAATTGAATACAAGCATATGTACGCAACAACTGAACACAAGGTCTATCTGATGCGTCCAAATTTTGCTAATGATTACAAAGTGAGTGATGATGTCAAGACAAGATTCATGAATCTAGGAAAATGAAGAAAGATGCCTTCACAACCTCTCCAATTTAGAAAATAACTGGGTGAAGCACGTAAAATTTGAAAACACAGAACTAATGTATACGATATATGAAGTGGAAAGAGCAGACAATGAAAAACATTATTTATATGACAATGATATTTTGTCAATCAATCCATCTGATCTAGTGACACTGGAAAGATATATGAAGAATAAGATGAATCAACGAACAGATAGCCAAAACAAAGTTGCCTTCTTCAGAATCATAAATTGTATGGAAGCATTTGTGAAATACAAGAAGCAGGTAGACTTTCAAACCGGGCTTGATCATAAAGTGACTATCTTGAGCATCTCTGCACCAAATGAGGAAAGAGAAGGCATTGAACATCTTCCAGTTGGGCAAATACTGACATAACTAGAGGATGGTATTGTTTTCAAGAGACAAAAAAGAAAGAGCTTCTTCAGAATAAAAGAAGCTCAAAAATATTCTGCTGGAATTGTTGACATAGTCAAAGGATATGCTTATCTCCAGAAGGATGATACAAGTAAAGAGGCTCAAATCATAATTATAGCAGAAAGGATGGATAAACAACTCAATATAATCATAAAGCTAAGAAAAATCACAGATCAATTTCACAAGATTATCACATTCCATAATGACGCTCTATTTTAATCTTTACTTTGTAACTTTTCTTTTATTGTATCAGTTTGATTATGAAGAAATGAACTTTTGTTTTTGTAATGTATTTCTTAGTTCTGGGAATCATACTTTGGGAGATTGTTCGAAACTATTTTGTAGAAGTATGAACCAGAATTATCTAAGTCCTAAACTTCAGAAAACAAATCAGAAGTTCATCTTCTGATCTCTCTCTTCCAGAAGCTCCCAGAGATCTGAAGACCCTCTGGATCTCAACTGCTATTCCACACGCGCTCTTGATGACGCGACTAGTTACACTTTCCGTGCGTAACAAATTTTGTTAGTCGTACATGTGATGTGTCACTCAGTTATAGGCTAGCTCATTGACTTTTGTTTATGTACTAGTATATATAGAGTTAGTAATCACTGTAAAAGATGTCGACGATCTGAGAGAGAAATAGGGTTTTCATTCCACGTATTGTAATCGATCTTCAGATTATTCAATACAAATTCTCATTTGATCTTCATACTGTTCTTACTGCTTTAACTATTGTTCTAGTGATAATTATTGATTTATATTGCTTCTGCTCATTTATTGTTTATTGAATTTATTGATTATCTAAGATTAAAGGGATCTGGGTTTCAACAGGTATGTTATTCGATGATTCATTGATAACGGTTGTTTCATCGTAGAACACAATATGTTCCTGGCAGCCGATATTTGAATCTTTAGAACGTATGTTTTTCGGATGATGGACGATTGAATTCTCATGTTATTCGACAATGTTCTTCATCTTCTTCAGCATATCAACCAATTTTTCACAATAGATGACTTTGCAGCAATTTGTTTTTCATAGAAAATATTTGGTATTGATTGTGTGAAACTAAATTTGGAAGATTTTATCATTTTCATATGAATGACACTGGCATGATTTATCAATCCGTTTTTAATAAAAAAAATTAATGATAATAAATTTTGTAAAATTACCCATATACCCTTATAAGATATTTAAATAATATTTTTAAAGGAAAATAATGTTGAATTCCGATTGGTTGATATGAGTGTGCAAAGTTTGCACAAATGGTAGAGTTTGCAACGGATACGTGGCCTATATATATATATATATATAGGAATGGGTTCAAACGAGAACACCTTAATTTTACGAGAACGCTAGAACACCCTTTTACTATAGAGAATCATATGTGATACTATTATTCCATCACATATGATGCTAAATCAAAGATGTGGATGACTTTTAGCGCGATCTAGGGTGCGGGCCAAGTCGCCCTTACACCATTAAGTCCCTTCACATGTATTATCGCATGTGATAAGCGTGTTCTTGATGTGATATTATAATCCATCAAGGCCATTACATGTGATACTAAATCATAGACGCATACGATCTTTGGCGTGGCCTAAGACGTATGGCACGTCGTCCGCACATCACTGTGCCTCTGCACGTGTATTATCACATGTGATAAGGGTGTTCTCGCGTTCTCGTAAAATGGAGGTGTTCTCCTTTGAACCTCCACCAATACATACACACACACACACATATATATATATATATATATATATATATATATATATATACAGGATTAGGTTCCGGTGAGAAGGAGAGTTATGGTGAGAAGCGTAAGATGGGATCTCCACCCTTGGATGTTGTTTGGGTAAAAAATACACCCTCAACCGATGAGGATAATACCCACGACAACCAGACCCTTGTCCAACAAGGATAAATACCCACGATAGTTATTCATTAAAGTCATGACTGAAAAGTAGCATCCACCGTCCAGCGTCCACGGTCCAGCGTCCAACGTCCGGCATCTACCGTCCGGCGTCTACGGTCCCGCGACCACTGTCTTATAACCAAGATCTTACGACCAACGTAAAAAGTCTTCTATCATTTATTCTAACGGACGTAACCGACGACACGAACTTAATAGCATTAAAGGACTGTTGGACGGTTAGAGTCAACGCCATTAAGAACATTCAAAGCCGCAACTAATGATGAACATACGTTACAGACTAAGTAGACTATAAAATCCAAGCTCAAGATAACGAAAGGATGGGGGTCATCACAACATTCTGGAACCAAAGAATACACGAAAGCTCTCTAAATTTCGTAGGACGTTACTGTGTATTTTTATATTTCTATATCTGTAATCGCACGATCGTCGCTCCAAGGATGACGTCCCTGTTTGACGTCGCTAGTGAATAGTGGACTTTTGTTGTCGTCCGCGGTGTTTACCTCTACAGGGTTTTCCGCATCACCAAAATCATTTGTCTTATTTCTTTTTTCTCCGTTATTTTTCTTGTTTTTTCGAAGATTCAATCTAAAGTTTAGAAAAGTTCGCACCCCTTCCTTAAGTTGTTCTTTAAGCAATTTTCGGCATATACGGTTGTGCTAAAATAATGAACGGTGCAATTTTTGGCATTAACAGTTTGGCGCCATCTGTGGGACTCAACTAACAATTTCCTTCGAAATAAATAAAAAATTGTTACTAACATATCTTTCTTATACGTCTCAGTTTCTAAAATATTAACTACAAGTTTTCATCGTAGACGTAAGGATGCAAGCGAAGTTCGAAGACGCCTGTCGAAAGATTTGCTTAATTAAATGAGCAAAACTCTAAAGTATAACGAGATATTATATATCTTTGACAAAATCCCCCGACAAGACCATCACAAGTACCACCACGTGTATTCTATCAACGGATTCGTTTTCCTTTCCCCGTTCGCCAAAGACATCAGACAGGTGACTAATTCCAAAAAGAACTTATCAAAAACGTTTATTGACACCAACACATAAACAACCACGACATCCCATGCAGTGGAATACGGTACACTTAAAAGTATTAATTTTTATAATCTTTATTCGTTGTCCAATTGTTATTAACGGTCAAGATGCAAGAAACGACCACTAACTATGAACATATGAGGGTCATTGGTTCAACAAAAAACCACCTCGTAACTTCTCTCTTGTAAAATCACATGATTACCAGTTACGAAAAAACACATGATAAAAATAAATACTCTCCAATAACTGTTACGCAAGTTCCAACATTGCAAGTTCCGTCGTCGGCAGTTTCATCACCACAAGTTCCATGGTCGCCAGCATAGGCAATTCACAAGTTAAATCCCATGATCGCCAGTAATGGTAAGACTCAAATTAAAACTTATGATCGCTAACAAAGGCGACCCATACGATAAAACTATGGCTGAAACGCGTAGTCACTGACAAAGACGACTCCTCGAACCTCAACCGGTCAAAATCTTTTTACTTTGGTATATGGTAGTGAATCCATTTTACTAAATCGAAATAAGCTTACTAGTTGCATGACACACGTCTGTCGATCACATCTTAATGAGTTATTTCTTCTAATCTGCTATTATTATTCTTTAACGAAATGTTACCAACTTAAATATCAGAGGGTCGTTGGTCAATCCACGATCTTACGATCTTCTACGATCTTCTACGATCAATAGCGAAAGAATTTTTTTCGATATACGATAATCGAAGACCTCTGTCGAAACCTTCAATAGTTATAAATGTTTGTGACGTCAAACATTATTTCTGATTATTAATCCAAAGTTCATCTTTATCGAATGGGTTACATGTCATGACTTTCATGATTACCGTACATTATATAAACTATCTTCAATAGTTATATTAACTTATGCCTCGGAGGATCGTTGGTCAAACCAACGACCACCCGAACAACACTTATCTTATGCCGGATCGCAAGAAATTATATAGATCGAATGATCTATTAATAATGTCAAATGTAACTCTCACAAATTGCAATTTCAAACTGTAAGTTACTTCATTTAAGGACCCGTGTCGGTCAAATATGGTTATTGCAAGTCATAAAGAATGCTCCTGTGACGGAAATACAATCAACCGCCTAAACGTTAATAGTGGCAGTCTCATTGAGCTTGCCTCTGCCGCAAGTTACTTATTGTTACAATTTGCATCTATCACAAGTCCTCTATCGGACGAACTTTGCCTCTGTCGCAGGTCCTCTATCGAACGAAATTTGCCTTTATCGCAAGTCTTGTGGTTTATCCGACAGACGTAAATTACTTGCACATTCTTTTAGACATCTATCTGTCAATAAGAATGATTGCAAGATCACATGATCGCATGAACGCACGTCGCACGATATAAAAGTCGTAAATCGCATGATCTCGCGAAACTACTTGCACATTCTTTTAGACATCTATCTGTCACTAAGAATAATTGCAAGATCGCATGGCCGCACGAACGCTCGAACTCACGTCGCATGTCACACGTTACAAAAGTTGCAGATCGCAAGATCTAGCGAGAACAAACGAACAACGCAAGGCCGTAGGAACGCTCTAACGCACGTCGCATGTCGCACGATATTAAATTCGTAGATCACATGATGTCGCAAAAACAAACATTGCAAGATCGCACGAACATACGAAAAACGTAAACCCCCATATGATCATAAGATCATCATTAAATCGCACGTAATATGTGACCAATCGACTCTAAACCGCTAGAGACTATCACCTCTAATGATCATTTTAATTGTGATCCTCAACGACTGTATTTTCTGTTAACCATCATTTGATCTCACAGATTTAAGTCTCCGACTGATTAAATTAGTTTTTAGTCCAGCGATTCAAAGACAATACGCATCTCTGACAGTTGAGTTTTTTTTTTGGAACGAGATTTGAAATTCAATTAGCTTTGAAAGCTAAATCTCGGGGGGCTAACTGTTTGGGTAAAAAATCACACCCTCGATCGACGAGGATAAATACCCACGATAGTTATTCATCAAAGTCATGACCGAAAAGTAGCGTCCACCGTCCAGCGTCCACCGTCCCGCGTTCAACGTCCAGCGTCTACCGTACAGCGGCTACGGTCCAGCGTTTACGGTCCATCCACAACAAATATCTTACGATCAACGTAAAAAGTCTTCTATCATTTATTCTAACGGACGTAACCGACGACACAAACTTAATAGCATTAAAGGGCCGTTGCACGATTACAGTCAACGCCATTAAGAACATTTAAAGCCGCAATTAATGACGTACAGACGTTACAAACTACACCGACTATAAAATCCAAGCTCAAGATAACGAAAGGAAGGGGGGTCATCAGAACATTCTGGAACCAAAGAATACACGAAAGCTCTCTAAATTTCATACGACGTTACTGTCTATTTTTATATTTCTTTCTCTGTAACTGTACAATCATCGCTCCAAGGGATGACGTCCCTGTTTGAAGTCGATAGTGAATTGACGACCTCTGTTGTCGTCTGCGGTTTTTACCCTTTACGGGGTTTTCCGCATCATCAAAATCATTTGTCTTAATTTTTTTTCCATTATTTTTCTTATTTTTTCGAAGATTCATTCTATTGTTGAGAAAGTCTGCAACCCTTCCTTAAGTTGTTTTTAAGCAATTTTCAGCATATAAGGTTGTGCTAAAATAATGAACAGTGCAATTTTTGGCATTAACAGATGCTGTAATTCCCAAATATGATCAATCTATGCAAACTCACTATGAACAGTGTAGAGAGAAAAAGTCAAAATATGATAGCCAGAAGTCAATTGTAATAGATTTCACAATAAAGGTTGTTCCATTACATACAAGAGAATGGGTATTTATATCCTTACAATAAAGTCAACATTACAAAGGGATAAAGCTTGAATACAATCTATTTTAGAACCCAACAATCTCCCCCTTAGGATTCAAGCTTTAAAATATGAGAACATTCTAGCTTGCTTGATTCTCAAACCAATTGGCTCTTCCAAGTTCCTTGCAATCAACCTTAAAGATAAACGATCATTCACAACATTCAGTCCATTAACAAGTAAAAGTCTGAGATCTAGATTCAACTTTTTATCTTATGGAGCTCTATCATCCATCTGCTTCTTCTTTTCCAACTATATTCTGAACAGCTTCAAGGTTCCAAATTTAGCTACTTGAGGAAAATACATGAACCTTTCTTCTCCTTGTTCATCTCTGTAAGAAATACCAGGCTCTGGGTTACCCATAAGAACAAAAAGATGAGTCTTTTCATCATAGTATTTCATTCTAGATGGCCTTGTCAGATTATCTTTCTTCATATCATTCTCCAAAGCGAGTTGAAAGTCATTCACTGCAAGATACTTCAAATATGGTCGCAAGAACTTCTTTAACCTCTGATAAGAAAAATTTGCATTTCTAGCCGAGTTCTTGAAGTACTCGTACAAATACTATAGATCTTCAAGATACAAATCAGGAAAGTCAGCTTCAGTGAACTTATAGACAAACATATTCTTCCTTCTTACTTTCTAAGCAGCAAAATCAAGAGTCATGAGTCTGTCATATGATATCTCCATATGATCTTGAATTCCACTTCCAGAATAAACATACGGTCTCTCTTGTGCCTTCAACCACATTTTGCTGTACATAAATCTTACTCTGTGCGATTCTCTTCTTATCCCCCAAATATTAGTCTGGACTAGTTTTCTCATAGAATTCATATATCTGTCAACATATTTATCTTCAAGATAAGCCAGTTTCAATTGATTCCTTACAAATTCAGCTACCTGTTGTCTCTATGCACAATTCAATTCTGATTCATTTTTAATACTATTGACCCAAGCTTCTTCAGTGATTTGAATATGATTCCTTTTATACATAGTGAAAATCCAAGTTCATGTTACTGTTCAGATTCAGAGATAGCATACACTGATTACACTCGGTGATTGTTGAAACTCGGCAACAGTATCTGAGCTTAGAAGATTTGAAGAACAACACTCACACCAAAAGACCCTTCAGCGACAGTCGAAGACCTAACTAAAGATAGATATGGATAGCTCATGATCTGAAATGGTCCAGTGATAGCAATGTTCGTCTAAAAGAAGTGTGAGATCTTGTGTATGCCTCAGTGATACCTGAAGGATTCCGCCTTGAAGCCTCAAGTATCAGCGATCAATTGGAGAGGACTCAGCAAGATCAAAGTTGATTTTATCCTCGATGCACAAATTTCAAACCCCCATAGTCATGTCAGAAAGTACGTACGTAGATACTTTATTGCCTCCCACATGCTTACCAACTTTCATAGAGTTATAGTTCATATTTGGCTAAAAGCATGGTTGCTTTATGAATAAAGGACAAGTCTTCAATGGATGCTTGACACATGACATGTACCTTCTGACTTACATTTAATGTAGTGGTATAAATAGATGAAGAACCCTTCTTCATCTTTATGCATGATTAACTCTTTTCTCGAACCTCTGATATTTTCTCTTCTAAATCTTGTGCATCAAAATTACTTTGTCATTCTAAGGTTGTAATAGAATACGTTTTTAACTTGTTCTTATATCGCTTATAACCTGGAAATTTGTTTATCTTAATAAACTTATTTAAAAACTTAAAAAGTTGTGTTTGTAATCACACCCCCCCTCTACAAACTGTTTCTATACTTATACATTCTTGTAAACTCTTTAGAGAACAACAAATGGTATCAGAGCAGTCTATTGCTGTTACTCTTTATAAACTAATCGTGTTTTTAAATTGGCTAATCAAAATACAAACTACAATGACAATGGATCACTTGCTAAGCCACCTAAATTTAGCAAAGATAATTTCCTTGTCTGGAAGGAAAGAATGACAATATTTCTAAAAGGGTTAGATCCTAAGATCCCCCACTATATAGAAAATGGACCATATACTCCTACAGTTCTAGTTACTGCAGTCCCTGAGACTATGACCACTACTACTATAACTCAGAGACATATTCCCAAAGCTCCATATCAATGGAGTGAGGAAGATAAGAAAGAGCTAGTAGTTGATTCAAAAGCTAGGTCTATCATTGTTATGTCTCTGCCAGATGATGTGTATCATTCTGTCATGAAAATGAGAACCTCCAAATCCATGTGGGACACACTTTGTGTTCAATATGAAGGAACTAATGAGGTGCAAGAAACTCGATTTTTTTTTCTAGTGAGACAGTATGAAAATTTCAATAGTGGTAAAAATGAAACACTTTCTCAAGTTCACTAAAGATTCAACTGTCTGATCAATGATCTAAAACAGTTGGTCGACAATATTCTAACTCAGAAGTACTGACAAAGTTCATGGAATCTCTTCCTGAACAATGGGACACATTTACTACAATTCTTAAACTGACAAAGAACACCGAAACTCTTTCTTAAGTGCTTTATATGGAATATTGCTCAATCATAAGCAATCTCAAGTATTAAAGAAAAATCTTTTAAAGAACACTAAAATTTCCAAAAGCTCTTCTTTGGCTTTAGTGTCATTAGAGACTGATCCTTCGAGAACAGTTTCTTTTTTTGTTACCTCTATCACTGAGTTAGACCATTCTAACTCTAAGGACATTTCTAACTCTGATCTGTCAGAATTTGATGATTCTCTGTCGCTTTTGACTAATACGTTTAGAAGTTTTGCTAGAAAGAGAAACTTTAGAAGAAATCCTTCTACCACTGCCTCTGACAAGTCAAAGATATCTTCTACTGATAAAGCTTTTGCAATATGATTTAACTGTCAATGCAAAGGTCACTTTGCCAGTGAATGTAGATCAAAGAAAGTTGATGTTCCATCTACCTCTCAGATACCCTTCAAACCTAGAGATGATAAATATCTTAAATAGAAGGATAAGTATTTGAAGATGAAGAAAACCCAGCACAATGGCAAAGGCTTTGTCGCTGAAGAAGTTGATTGGGCGACACCACTGACGAATCAGAGTAAGATGAATAAGACATTGCTTTTATTTGTCTTATGGCAAGAATCAAAGAAGCTGAAACTTCTACACCTAAAAGTATTTCATCTCCGTTTTCTCAGGATTCAAATATGAAGAACTCTTCTATCTCTAAAACTGATAGCTTGTTTGTTAATCCCATATTACAACAGATCTGTTAGAAGTCTGATAATAATACTTCAGAAGTTCAGTAATACACTTCAGAAGTTAGATAATATACTTCAGAAGTCTGATAATACACTTCAGAAGTTCAATAATACACTTCAGAAGTTTGATAATCCATCTTCTGAGGTCTGATAAACCATCTTCTGAACTCCGATAAACCACTCAATTTAGAAGTCTGATCGTTTGAATTGTTCGATCCAAAAAATCTCAGAAACTTAGATTTGTAACAATGATTCTCGAAATTGATGATTATAACATGTTCATAAACATATATCGAGTATTCCTCTTGAACAAATTGGATTCAATCACACAAATTCATCAAAAACTTATAGAATTTGTCAAGAACAGTTCGTTCAAACACTAAAACCTAGAAACTTTAAATTCTGTCAAATAAGCTCAATAATCCTTGAAATTGATGAGTGTAACTGATTCCATATGAATATCCAATGATCATAGAATCAATTTGAATGAAAGAACATCAAATTTCTCATCAATTCATCAAAATTCAACTTAAAACTTACTGTTCATCATCGAGAGAAAAAAACTTCACTGATTTCATCAATATCTTCAAATCTGCTGCAATCAATTGATCGGATCGAAGATAATATGCTTCGATCAAGCTCTGATACCAATTGTTAATCCCATATTACAACAGATCTGTTAGATTGCTCAAGAAATCCTCATTTTATTAGAACTATAAAAAGCTTTACAGAGAAACACACACTTACACCTTTAAACGACTCTCATATATGAAGTTCACTCTCTAACTGTCTAACAGACACTCTATTTATACTACAAATGTAAAGCTACAGTTACATGTATTTAAATCACAACCCAATTACATTAAGACACGTCATCAAAAACTCTATTCAGAAGTTCTTCAGAACTTCTGAATTGTTATTAGAATTTTGAACTTTGCTCTTCATAACCACTTCTGAATTGTCTTCAGAATTTCTGAACTTTCACTTCAGAACTTATTCAGAACTATATCTTTTGAACTTCTGAAGATGACTTTATTTATCTTTCTAGCACCAGTTCAAAACTTTTGAACTATTCATCTTCAGATTCTGAAGTACTTTCCTTTACAATACATTCAAAACATAGGATCCAAATTCATAGGATTCTTTGGATCCTAACATTGTTGGCTCCCGACACTTTAACTGTTGATCCCTACAATCCGTTAAATGGTAAAACCAAAGCTGAACAGATTAACTCCGACTTAACTAAACAACTTAAAAATTGCCATATGAAAATAAAAGAATTAACTAAGGTCGAAGAAGACCTTAAAGACCAAGTCTTTGTAATTCAAACTATAAGCATTGAGAAACAACAAGCTATCGCTGAGAGCGAAAAGGCCATCTTAGATCTCAAAACTGAAAAAGCCACCATTGAAGAATGGTGCAAAGCCACTATAAAGGCAAGTGAGATCATCAACGCTCAGATCCCCATTAAGTTAAAAAGTGTTATGGGATACTCTCCTGATCAGAAAGAATCTTTTAAGGATCGTTCCATGCTGAAGTTTGGAACCTTTGTATCCTCTATCCCTGACACTTCCACTCAGTGTTCCTCAACATCTGAGTCAAAACCTTCTGAACCCCTTGTTAACTTTGATGAGTAGCAAATCACAAAAACAAGATTAGAAACACCAAATAAGAACACAAGATTAACATAAAAATCTCTCTGTCATATATCTCTTTAGAGGCAAATGATTACAGAATGAGAGAACTAGTTACAATGATAAAGTCAAAAGACTATTTATACCATGTACTAAAATTTACCTTTAAAGCCCTTCTACTTTCAACAATTTATATTATAACATTCTTCCCTTTTGGTGAAAGTAGCACGTCCTTTGAAAGATCTGACCACTTCAGACATGAATTCTGACACTACGTGTACTGAACTCATCTTCTTGATGGCTGTTGTATATTTTGGACGTAGACGAAGAAGAACGTCCAATATTCTAATATTGTTTCTGTAGTCAAGCCTTTCTGGAATCTTCTTCAGTGCATCTTTAATTAAACCTTTATCCCTTTGTTCTATTTTCTTTGCAGCTTTATCATCTATCTTCAGCTTTTCTTCTAAATATATCTTGATGGTCTCTAAAGTTCCATCACAAAAGCAAGCTATTTCACCGATGTGCATAAAAAGCTTTGTGCGATTCAAACCTTCATGGATCACTCCAAAGTCTGGTTGCTCAACTACATACCATGATGGCATATTTTCAATCCTCGTAAAACTTTGATCAGGCTTTATTAGATTAAGCTTGGATTGATTGCTTTCTATACCCATCTGGAAATCAGACACATATGCCTGAAAGATATGGTAGTATTTGATGAAGCTTAACAGCTTATCATATCCCTTCAAATAATCTCCAGTTCTATTTGTCATGCTTCTGAAATCTTCCACCATACCTATTATGTCATTAAATGACAGATGAACAAAATCAAGTTTTGTAAACTCCCACTGCTTGAAGTCTCGGCATTTGATAGCAAAGTAGGAAATATCAAATCCCGACGTCTTATTTGTTAAGATGTTATAGATACTCATATATTCTTGTTCAGAACCAACAAGACTTCTTTCCAATCTTATATGTTTAACTTCAAAAAGATATCGTCGTTTTGTTTCACCTTTTAGATTCAGAACTCCCAAAACATTGGCTTCATCCAATGGAACGATATGTCTAATGAAGAAATGCCTTTCAGTGTTTTCCACAATCGGAATATAAATTTTCTGAATTCGCCATTGAGATGCTAAATTTTCTAAGTTCTAATAGGTCTAGGATGATTCTCGGTAGAAGTCTTTCGTGTACACGAATATCCTCTTGTACAAAACCAGGAACCGCCACTAGATCATTTGACCTCTTGATAGATCCCAAGATGAAGATATAGAAAGAATATAGAAATATAGAATAAAATTGGAGCAATGTAGTCGGATGTATTATTGATATGATCAAGATTACAAAACAGAATGTGTAATGAAAGTACAAATATGATCTATGAACATTAGCTATAACAAACTAACTAACCTTCTATTTATATACATGTAGAGATACTAAACTAACAGGTAGTTACAACACAGACCTATAGTATCTATACACGTGTAAGGCATTAGATCTGAACCACTTCTGAACTGTATTCAGAATTGTATTCAGAAGTTCTTCAGAATATATTCAGAATCTTCAGAACTTCTGAAGTTCCCACTTCTGAAGTTATGACTTAGGCTTTTCTTCACTTTCCAGACTTCTTAATAAGTACTTCTGAACTTCACTTCATTTGTCTTCTCAGCACCAGTTCAATAGATCTGAACAGTTTAAGCTTCAGAAACCAGTCTCCTTTTGAAGCCCCAGATTTATCAAGCACAATATGCATTAAGAAGAAAACATTAAGAACACGCTCAAATGATGAACTTGCGTAGTCGAATATCTCACTTGAATAAATTACAATATGATTTGACAGTATATCGGCTCTAATGTAATCGACTTCTACTCAATATGAATTCCTAGACTCCTATTTATATTGATAGGACTAACCTATTTAAGGAAGGAAAGAGTTTAAGGAATTATAAACTTCCTTTTACATTTAAGCATATCCTTTCCTTATTTTGACACAATACACTTTTAGTCTTAACAATCTCCCCCTTTGTCACAAAATACATCTTCATCTCTTTAGCTCAAACATGCCTTCAAATCTTCTAAGGGTCTGACGAAGTCTTATCCTTTCGTCAATGATCTTGATAGCATCCAAAATTGAATTTCTTCTAGTTGAGCTCATCCTTGTAGTACTCTTTTGGTCAGCACTAATTTCCGCAGATAGTCTATTGCGAATCCTCCATAACGTTCCATCAGAATAAGCAACAACCTCGTCAAAACGCAGAAATCTTTTCTCACCTTTCATATGCATCCACACTACTCTGTGAGCTGGATGTGTGAGTACCGTTGTAACACTGTGTTTATCCAAATCAGGAATTCTTTGATTGGGTTTTGCGATATGATTTTTCTATTGTTCACTTTCAATGCCTCGTTGCAGATCATGAAGGTAACTATATCAGAGTTCCTTTTGAATGTGTCGCACCACTGCTGTTAAAGCTCTCTGTTAGTCCACATTTCGTTTCTACTTGTCTCTTAACTCTGTATACAAAGTTTCAAAGTCCAAAATGTCAAGAATAGAAAAATCAGCTTCGGAGAATGTATACACTTTCCCATCTTCTTTTCGAACTTTGAAAGTTGGATACTCGACTTGGGAAATTTTGTCAGAACCAATATGCATAATACCAATTAACGTGTGTCGTGAAATCACTTCGGATGGCTTTCAAGCTTTCATCTTTAGTATGTGAACATAATCTTTAACTTGAGCTTGATCCATCTCCATGACCAAGTGAATGTGCGCCAAGTCTCCTGATTTCATATTCTTCCTGAATATCCGCTCCATGGTTTCTTCAAGATAAGGTTCACGGATTTACTGATTTACCCACTTTGACTTGCTTTCCGTTAGCATCCTTTGCCACCGAATTTGATGAGGTAGTAGTTTCGGTTCATTTGTATCTCTAGGAACAAAATTCTTTTCCATATGCTTCAAATTCAGGTAATCTTGTTCTTGAAGAACTGGTTCATATGGATCTTTAAACCAGTTTTTCATGGAATTCCTTAAATTTTGTATATCTATTATCTCTTGATTGGACTCCGTTTCAACAGCTTCAGACGTTCTCTCAAAGTTGATCGCGGGCTTTTCAACCGTAGGTGTACTAACTTCTTGAGTCACAATGGGATGATATCTTTGGCGGGATGACGGTTCAGATGGAGACCAATAGAAGTTGGAGCAGATGGTTGACACTGAATTCTTGAAACTCGGCGTATCTCCCACTCAGGGCGATTAGGAGCAGTGCCCGGATCGTCCTGATCATGACGAGGGGCAGGAACGGAAACAGCGGGTCTACAAGAGTCCTGATGTTCGGTGCAGAGGGAGGTAATGGCACCAAGAAGCTCACCATGATTCCTTTGCTGATTTGTATGCATATTGGACAACTTCTGTTCCATGTCGGCTTTGAATAGGTCAAAGTCACATCGAGTGACTGTGGGAATTTCCAGATTGACCCCGAGCAGTAGCTTCGGCAAGAAGATTGGCATAGAACATGGACATGAGTTCATCATTGTTGTATTCATATCTATGTGGTGAGGGAGGTTGATTCCGGGGATCCGGTGTCGGATCAGGATGCTGAAGTTGCGGGGGTGGAGTACGACTACTGCTTGGTCGGGAAGAGCTGTCTTGATTCGGATCTGGCTGCCGGGAGCGTGAAGCTTCAAGTACTTCTTGAACAAAGGCGTGTCTTTCAGCAGACATGCGAGCCTCATGAGCCTTCAAAGTCGCTTGAGGTCGTTGGAATTGAGCATCCATAAGAGCATGAGCCTCGGAAAAATCGTGAATTGAGGAGTAGGGGTACTTGAAAGGGAAACAATGGGATCACGTAGATTACCCGTTGACATCACAGTTAAGTAAACTGGATGACCTACGTTTAGTGGTGGCAGTGATGTGGCACTGGTAGGATTTCCTTCCACTCCTCGTGGAATGTCCAGGAGGGACATCACTATGGAAGTTCCGACTGGGCCATGTAGGCTCGCAGTGTGTAAAGACTCGTGTTCCATAATTGGATATAGACTCGAAGTGCACTCAAATGAAGTCGAAGCAGGTGAGCTACTGCCTCTTGATTCAATAGCTATGCCTCCCGAATGAAGGGAGCTAGATAAGGAGCTAGACTCACAAGTATATTTGAAACGAACCGTCGGTTGTTGGGAGCCTTCAGAGTGGCTAGGAGGGGCGTGCAATTGCGCTGCTAGGTCCACAGCGTCTTGTCCACTAGACATACCCAACGAATGAGTAGTACTAGCAGACGCGGTTACCTGGATGGGGGTATCGAAATCGCGCTCACAATAGTTTTTCTCGTCTCATCACTCACGCTCACATTTTCTTTTACAACTGAATCTCCCTCCTCTCTCCTTATCTCTCCAAAGTTAGGCTCGGTGAACATGTCAGAAATGGATGTAGAGATCTGATCCGTTTCAATGTCAAAGGGTTCATTTGGCTCATCAGTTTCAGAAGAAGAATATGATAGAGATGGTTGATGGCCAATTCGGCAGATAGCACGTTCTTCGACGGTTGTGGTTCGTTGACGTTGGATAAGCGGTTGATCAACGGATTCATCCTCACCAAACGATGAAGGTCGGGGGCGAACGCGGGTACGACTAACAAGCATTTTGAAGCGAGGAGTATGTTGGGAGGAAGAAGAAGCAACCCGTGGGTTAGTAGGCGGCGGAATCGGGATATCCAGGGCAGCTGTTGTTGGGATAGGCTGATCAGGTGCACCGCCCTCGTCATCTCCCCTTACAATTCTCTCAACACCCTGTTAAGGATCCCCATGATCCTGAACCTGCTCATCTATCCTAGGATCCTCTCCTTGCTCATGATGTTCCTCGTGGTTTGGCTCTTGGGCAGGCACAACCGGAGGTGGTTGAGCCATTAAGCCGTTCTTCTCCCTATATGCTATAACACTCGGTGCAGTCTAATCAACAATGGCGAGTAAGGATTTAGGGATAGGCACGATGAAGTCGAAGTGTCGATCATTCAGTTTAAAATAACAGGAAAGAAAGAAAGACACCAACATGACGAAAGCAGTACAAGACCAAGAAATAAATTTGAAAATACAAAACTTTAAAGATGTTCAAAATCCAGAAAAAGAAAAATCAAGAATGATGAAGATTCACGTTATATAAGGTGAATATGCATTAAAACTTGGATGGACGTTTGGTGTATTTTGAAAAGACTGATTATGAAATCAGGTTTTAAGATTCAGAATGCCCAACTTGGACACTAGGAACTGGAAGCGTTTCTCATCCAACGCCTTAGTGAACAGGTCGACAAGCTGTAGTTCTGTATTGACAAAGTATAATTCCATCGCACCTCTTTCGACATGGTCTTTTATGAAATGATACCGAACATCGATATGTTTAGTCTTCGTGTGTTGGACAGGATTGCTAGAGATGGCGATTGTGTTTTTGGAATCATAATAGATTGGAATTTTGTCGAACTAGAAGCCGTAATCCTTGAGTTTGGTGCGCATCCATATGACTTGTAAGCAACAACTAGCGGCAACGATCTATTCGGCTTCCGTAGTAGATGTGGAAACACACGTTTGCTTCTTTGAGGACCAACTTACCAATTTGTCTGCCAAGAACTGAATGTTGCCCGTTGTGCTCTTTCGATCAAGCATGCATCCGGCGTGATCAGCATCTGAAAAGCGATTACCTCGAACCACGTATCCTTAGGACACCATAGGCCAAGATCGTTTAACAGCACTAAGGTGGGACTCTTTGGGAGATGCTTGATATCTAGCGCATAAGCATGTGGCAAACATTATGTCGGTCGACTAGCCGTGAGGTACATTAAGGAACCGACCATTCCTCGATAGACTTTGGAATCTACCACTTTTCCCAAAGGACCAGCGTGTAGTTTAGAACCAGGAGACATGGGAGTCCCAATCGGAGTACAAGTTGTCATGTTATATTTATGTAACATATATGAGATGTATTTGGACTGGTTGATGAATATTCCTGTTGAAAATTGTTTGACATGAAGTCCTAGGAAAAAATTCATCACTCCCATCATACTCATATTGAACATGGCAGTCATGAGTTCGGAGAAGGCCTTACATATTTCGGGTTAGTCGAGCCGAAAATGATGTCGTCCACATAAATCTGTATAAGCATAATATCACCATCTTCTTTCTTAATGAACAAAGTTTGATCGATCTTACCGTTGGAATACCCGTTCTTTACCAAAGAATCGGAAAGGCTATCATACCATGCAGGCGGGGCTTGTTTTAATCCATAGAGAGCTTTGTCAAGGATATATACGTGATTTGGTTTGGAAGGATCGACAAACCCTTCGGGTTGAGAGACATAAACTTCTTCACGGAGAACGCCATTAGGGAAGGCAATTTAACATCCATTTGGAAAACCACGAAGTTTTTGTGTGCCGCATAAGCTAGGAACATGCGAATAGCTTCAATGTGAACGATAGTTGTAAATGTCTCATCATAGTCAATCCCTTCTTGCTGACGGTATCCTTTTTTGACAAGTCGGGCTTTGTTGCGTATGACTATCCCATCTTCATCTTGTTTGTTCTTGAAGATCCATTTGGTGCCGATTATGGTTTTGTTTTGCGGACGAGGAACGAGACGCCAAACTTTCAAGCTTTGAAAATGATTGATTCCTTCTTGCATGGCCACAATCCAGTTAGGGTCAGACAAGGATTTGTCAATGATGTTGGGCTCGATTTTGCTTTGAGAAATGAAGAGAACTTGCGGTCGTTGGTGAGGCCGATCTCGTTGTGACTGGTTTCGTCGGATCTGCAATTATCTGATCGGGTGGGTGAGAACGGACCCATTTGTTGGTGTGAGGAAGCGGTTGTATGTGCATTCTGATCAGGGTTATCGTCCACATATGTGCCAAGAGGAAGATCTTGAACGGATTCAAGAGATGGGGATACTCCAGAAGGTCGAGAGGAACTAGAAACATCCAATGGTGAAGAGTGGGTAGGAGGGGGAGAGGATGCCGGTTCCGGTGGTCTCGTTGGTGAAGTCGGGGTAGTTCCATGAATTGGGTCGGTCGGTACATTGTTGGTGGGGATATCTTGAGGTGATGATGCCGAGTTGATTGAGTTTGAGGGAGGAGTTTGTGAATCGTTCGAGGATGTGCTTGGGGTTGCAGCAGTTGAGACGATTTCTGTAGATACTAGCGGTCCAGTAAGATTAGTTGTCTCGGCAACCTCCAAAGCGGGAGGTGATGGAGTCTTTGGAAGTATAACCGAAGGGCCAAAGTAATCTGAGTAAAAATGTTGAAACAAGACATCCAAATCAGAGATGGCGGTTTTGGACGTGGAAGCTTGAGGCGGATTTGGAACAGGTTCCGAACTGAGTTATCCGAAAGCTAATACGCCGGTAAGTGCGGCTCCTGAACTATCATGTACAGGAGCCATTTCGGCCTTTGTGTCAAATTGGACATTGACACTTTTCGTGACACATCTGGCTTGTTTCATGTAGACCCGATAAGTCGCAGCATTAGGAGAGTAACCAAGAAATTATGGAGTTTTGACCCTCCAAACACCTAAAACATTTTAGGTGTGCAAACTGTGAAACCACCAGTAGGTAAATCTTACTTTGCATGTTAATATCTCTTTGAACATTTGTCCATAATGCATAATTCTTATTCTGGAGTTTTCGTTGATGAGTTAAGGTTCATATGAATCCATTTTCATTCAAAAATATGAAGTTTTGAGGAATTAACCAATTTATTAAAGTTAAGTGTGCAATCTGTCAACTAATGAAAGAAGTGTGCATGCAACTTTGTGGTGCCATGTCTCCTTCATAACTCATCCAAAATGAGTGATTCTTATTTCAAAAGTTTCCTTTATGTGTTATGTTATAATCCAACAGGAATTTCTGAAAAATATTAAGTGAAACTTCTCAAATGATTGATTTACTAACAATGTGTAATCTGTCATGCTTGTTGTGACACATTGTTTGATATAAATTATTTGAACCCTTTTTATATGTCTAAAATGCATTAAATTTGGTCACAAGGACCTTAACTCAGTAATCCATCACATATTAAAAGATGGGAAATTTTATTATTTTGGATGTTACATTAAATTGATCTTTTGGGACTTATAGTTTCTGTCAGGAAATGAAATTCTGAAACTATTTGATTTCATAAATTAGGATCACTTAAAAGAATATACATTATATTTTCTTTATAAATTATTTCCTTAAAGGGCATGTTAGGACTTGTAGAATCCTTGAAAGATTGTGCCAAAAGTGTAAAATAAGGAATGGATAAGCTTTTGTAATTAAGACAACTTTAGTTGACCTTAAACTCTAAACATTCCTTATTCAACTAAAACGATCTAGTATATATAAAGGCTTAGATCATTCATTAGAGATTACTTCATATATTGAGAGAGAAAGCTATAGATATTTTGGTGCTTACATTGTATTCACATTCACAAGTAAGATATATGAATTATGAAGTTCTTCATTATTGTTCATTATTATTGCTTTAATCTGTTTTTTGTCTTGTACCTGATACACTGGGATCAACAAGTGGTATCAGAGCCAAACGATCTAAGATTTGGACTAATTCTGATCGAATTCGCGAAACAAAAGGTAAAATTTTCGTAACTGCTGTTTTGGTGTTTTATCGCATAGGCTTGCCCGACAAAACCCCAAACACCCTTTCTATTTATCTTTTATCGCACCATACCTACCCTGATTAGACTCGATATTTGTTCTTATCAATTTCTTTCTTTAAGTTTAATCGAGTCTCAAACCCAGTAGTATTAATCGATAAATAGGTTAATTTTTATTTTTCTCGACTCACGTTTTTTTTCTTTTCTTTTTGCTATTTTATCGCCATAAGCCAGCCGACATTCATTCAAAACTTTAATTTTCATCGCATCAATAGCAGCCGATAAAACGTCAATTTTTTTACAAATCTGTTTTCACTGTTAATCTGCAAACCACTTTCGCTTATTTTAGCATTACTTTTGCTATTCTTTTTCAACAGAAAACTCAGGGTCTTTTGATTCCTGCAGCTTTTCTGGATAAAGAATCCTCTAAGAAACATCTTAAGCCTTAGGAAGTTTGCAGTTACCTTAATTGAGAAAATCTGGAACACGAGAACTTAGTTGTTCTTTTCCTTTAAAAGACTAGAAAACTCTGTTACGCTAGATCTTTTGGTCAAGAAACCTTCGTGTCTTAGCTTTCAGGTTCATCGATTAAAAGAACAAAACATATTTTTTTCCTTGTTTTATCGCATCTACTAATTTTTTTTTTCCTCGGCTTTAACCTACATCACTTTAGCTTTTATCGCGTCTAGGTAACCCGATAAACAACCAATCTTGAGTTTTTGTCGACTTTAGATGACCCGATGTATATTTTCACCTTATCTATCTTACCTGATATTTCCTTTTAATCGATCCCTATTACCCGATAAACTCAGTTACCCGATATTCATTGTTTTCACATCTCAATCACCCGATAAAACAGTAAGCACAGTTACCCGAGATAAAATCTTCAATTCGCGAAATCTCAGAATTTTTTCAAAACTTTCTGATCGAGATCTGAACAAAATCAAGTACAATGACTTCACGGGAAGCTATGGCCATCGGTACCGACACAAGACCTTCAATTCTCTTCCGAGGGGAACATCCCCAATGGAAAGATCGTTTCCTGGATTTTGTTGAGAGAAACGATTTTGCCGAGGATATCATGCGCTCCAATGGAAAGATCGTTTCCTATATCATGACACTCCTGCTATGCCTAACAATGATCCTCCTCTTGAGGCTAGACGAGAAATCATGCCCAAGAGTAAATACACCGATGCGGAAACGAAAAGAGCAAAAGGAGATCAACTTGCTCGTTCATTTCTATTACTCAGTATTCCGAATGATATATACATGAGTATAGATAGTCACAAAAGAACGTCAAAAGGCATGTGGGAGCAAATCGAGAAGTATATACGAAAATCGGTACACAAATGAAGATTACAAATTGTATTACTCAATACGAGGAGTTCAAAGCGAAAGAAGATGAAAGTCTCACTGACACATACACTCGTTTCATTTACCTAATCAACAAACTCAGCAAAAACGAGATACGCAAGTTAAATATCGAAAACAACGTAAAGGTTGTTAGTAATCTTCAACCGGAATGGCGCCGATTTGCCAATCAAATCAATCACAACAAATTTCTTGCTGAACTCGATCTTCACGAGGTCTATGAGACTCTACAACAAGATGAAGCGGAAGTTCTCGAAGTTATGGAAGAAAACTACAAAGCCAAAAAGACTCCCGAACCGATCGCCCTAGTAGCCAAAGAAGAAAAGTTTATGACTCGAAGCATACCGCAAGAGAACGTATCAGATCTAGAAGAGGAAGAATATGACGATCCCGAGATAGCCCAATTTCAAAAACAACTGGCTTTTCTCACACAATCCTTTCATCGTAAGTTCTCTCGTCGTCCGAATACTAACCAAAATAACAACCGAGGATCGGGAGATAGGGAATGTACATATAAATCCTTCAGGGGTTGTAACCCTAAAGAATTCCACGGAACTGAAGGAGCCGTCGGTTTACTAACCTGGTTAGAAAGCATGGAGTCGGTTCTCCACATTAGCAAGTGTACCGAGGGAAAGAAGGTAGAGTATGCTACTTGTGCATTGCAAGGGCGAGCATTAACCTGGTGGAATACTCAAATACAGACGCGAGGAAGGGAAGAAGCAAACAGTCTTACATGGGAAGATTTTAAAAGAATGCTGAAGGAAGAATATTGTCCAAGAAGTGAGATACAGAAACTAGAAGCAGTATTATGGAACCATGATATGAAGGGAAACGACGTTGATGCTTACCCCGCTCGTTTCCATGAATTGGCTAAACTGGTACCACACTTGGTGACACCTGAGGAAAATAGGGTTGACCGGTATGTTTGGGGTCTGTCTCCTAAAATAAGAGGAGATATTACTTCAGCTGATCCAAAGACACTTCAAGAAGCAGTAAACTTAGCTAAACGATTCACCAACAATTCGAACCGTACGAGAATTTTTACAACCAGCAAGACATTAGGAAAAAGGAAGGTGGATGAACCTGTGAGATGAAAGTTTGGAAAGAGGACAGTTAAGGAGCAAAGAACGTCAGGGAACTACAGAATTCAGACTCAATCAGCAGAGAAGGAGAAAAGAACTTACCCCAAGTGTGACAAGTGTAACAGACAGCATGCTGGACGATGTGTTATCTATCATAAATGCAACAAAGCAGGTCACTATACCAAATATTGCAGGAGTACAGGAAGGCGGGCTTGTTTCGAGTGTGGAAGCATAGATCACTTTCGGAATGCATGTCCAAGATGGAACCATTGACCGAACACTAATCAAGCGCGACCAGCCAACCAAGGAAATCAAGGAGGCCTGGCAAGAGGTCGAGTATTTTAGATTGGAGCTGAGGAAGCAAGGCAGAATCCAGATGTAGTTACATGTACGTTTCTCTTGAACAATTATTACGCATCTGCACTATTTGATTCTGGAGCAGATCGAAGTTTTGTGTCGTTAGATTTTAGACCAAAGATAAATCTAAGACCTCAAAAGATGAAAGAAGCATACGTCATTGAATTTGCCAACGGTCAAGTATGTACGGTCATGGATGTAATAATGAACTACACTATAAACTTGGCTAGTAGGGATTTCTGTATAGATTTAATCCCGATCAAACTAGGAAGTTTTGACATAGTTGTCGGCATGGATTGGGTATCCAAAAACTGAGCCAAAATTTGTTGCTCCGAAAAGATCGTTCGAATTCCGTTACCCAAAGGGGGAAAACTCGAAGTACACGGAGAGAAACCCAGAAGGGGTATTAAAATAGTGACATTTATGAAGATGCAAAAGTATTTGCGAAAGGACTGCATCACCTTTCTAGCTCACGTCATGGATAAGAAGGCTGAAGAAAAACGCATTCAAGATATTCCTATAGTTTGGGATTTTCCCGAAGTATTCCCAGACGAATTTCCTGGAATACCACCACCAATACAAGTTGAGTTCCACATAGAACTAATTCCTGGAGCTGCGCCCGTGGCAAAAACACCTTATCGGTTAGCACCATTTGAGATGCGGGAGCTGTCGGAACAACTTCAGGAGTTACTCAATAAGGGATTCATCAGACCCAGCTCTTCACCTTGGGGAGCTCCGGTTTTGTTTGTTAAAAAGAAGGATGGATCTTTTCGAATGTGCATCGATTATATAGAACTCAACAAGTTGACTATTAAGAACCAATACCCTCTTCCCCGGATTGATGACCTATTTGACCAACTTCAAGGTGCAACGTACTTCTCGAAAATTGATCTTAGGTCTGGATATCATCAAATGAGAGTGCGAGAAGAGGATATTCCCAAGACGGCCTTTAGGAATCGATACGGTCATTACGAGTTCCTAGTTATGCTAACTGGTCTAACAAACGCACCAAGAGTTTTCATGGATTTGATGAATAGAATATGTCGACCGTATCTAGACAAGTTCGTGATCGTGTTTATAGATGACATACTTATTTATTCGCTAGAGAAGAGGCAGCACGAGCAACATTTAGAGTTGATATTGGAATTGCTCAGAAACGAAAAGTTGTACGCCAAATTGTCTAAATGCGAATTTTGGATTCGTGAAGTGCACTTTGTTGGCCATGTGGTGAATGAAAAAGGAATCCAAGTTGATCCAGCTAAGATTGAAGCCATTAAGAAATCGGAAGCCCCAAAGACACCAACCGAGATCCGCCAATTTCATGGATTGGCAGGTTATTACCGGCGATTCATCAAAAATTTCTCCAACATCGCGCAACCACTAACAACTCTAACCCAAAAAGATAAAAAGTTTATTTGGGGAGAGAAACAAGAGAAAGCATTTCAGACACTTAAACACAAGTTATGTAACGCACCAATTCTGGCTCTACCCGAAGGAGTGGATAACTTCGTAGTCTACTGTGATGCTTCACATCAGGGAATGGGATACATGTTGATGCAAAAAGACAAAGTTATTGCATACGCATCAAGAGAACGGAAGATTCACGAGAAGAATTACACTAATCATGATTTGGAGCTAGGAGCGGTGGTGTTCGTGCTCAAGATCTGGAGACATTATCTCTACGGTACTAAGTGTACTATCTTCATGGATCACAAGAGCCTTCAACATATTCTTGACCAGAAAATGTTCAATATGAGACAAAGAAGATGGGTCGAGCTACTTAGTGATTACGACTGTGAAATAAAGAGTAAAACCGACAAGAGCACGTGCTATAGGAATGATGGTCCAGACGAGTTTAAAAGCTCAAATTCTGGAAGCACAAGGAGAAGCTTTGAAGGAAGAGAACTTGAAGAATGAAACCTTGCAGCACTTAGAGAAAGAATTTGAAATGCAAGCAGATGGGGTGCATTACTTTAAGAATAAAGTATGGGTACCGAAGATTGGTAATCTACAATCAACCCTTTTGGACGAAGCTCATCGATCCAGATATTCGATTCACCCAGGAGCAGAAAAAATGTATAAGGATTTGAAGGAGTTTTATTGGTGGCCGGGGATGAAGAAAGATATTGCTTTGTTTGTAAGCAAGTGCCTGACTTGTGCTAAGGTAAAGGCCGAACATCAGAAACCATCTGGTCTACTTCAACAACCTGAAATACCACAATGGAAATGGGAGCAAATAACCATGGATTTCGTAACTAAGATACCCAGAACTGGAAAGGGGCACAATACTATATGGGTTATAGTAGACCGACTCACCAAATTGGCTCATTTCATTCCCATCCGCGAAGATTTTAGTATGGAAAAGCGTGCACAACTCTACATCAACGAGATAGTTACACGTCATGGTGTGCCTATTTTCATTATTTCCGATAGAGATACACGATTTATGTCACGATTTTCGCAGTCTCTTCAAAGGACACTGGGTACGCGTTTGGATTATAGCACTGCATATTATCCTCAGATGGATGGACAGTCAGAAAGAACTATCTAGACATTAGAGGATATGTTACGGGCATGTGCAATAGATTTCGGTGGGAGTTGGGATACCCATCTGCCACTTGTTGAATTCTCCTATACAACAGCTATCATACCAGCATACAATGTGCACCGTATGAAGCTCTATACGGACGTAAATGTAGATCGCCGCTTAGCTAGGTAGAAATTGGTGATAGACAGCTGACTACGCCGGACATTATTCAAGAAACCACTTACAAAATCTCAACCATCAAAGAAAGACTTAAGACAGCAAGAGATCGTCAGAAGAGTTATGAAGAGAATCGGAAAAATCCGCTGGAGTTTCAAGTGGGAGATAAAGTACTTCTGAAAGTTATGGAAAGGACTGGTACGTTTCAAGAAGAGAGGCAAGCTGGGTCCCAGATACATTGGTCCAATTCGAAATACTCGAAAGAATCCGACCGGTAGCGTACAAATTGAAGTTACCACAGAATTTAAGCGCCATCCACGACACGTTCCGTGTGTCGAATCTGAAGAAATGCTTAATAGATGAAACATTGGTGTTACCAATGGATGACATTCAGATTAACGATCGGTTACACTTCGTCGAAGAACCAATCGAGATACTGGACCGAGAAGTTTAACGGTTAAGGCGTAGTAAAATCCCTATTATTAAAGTCCGTTGGAATGCGAAACATGGTCCAGAATATACATGGGAACTCTAAGATTTGATGAAGCATAAGTATCCCAGCTTATTCGCGAACACCCTAGAGAAGGCTAGCTCTTAAATTTCGGGACAAAATTTCTTTAACAGGGGGAGACTATGACAACTGTCAAAATTCGAGCTTTCGGGTTAGTTCCTATTAAGTTTATTAGTGTTAATATAGATTAATTTTAATAATAGGAGTTAGTTGGCTTAGAATGACGGAAAAATTTCTAGGGTTTCCGGTAGTTGCTTAGAAAGTCCGGTTCCGACCCGTAACTGTCTAAAACATCCTATACAGTGCAAAATGCTCTAATTTATACCCAATTCATATAAAATATATAGTTTTAGTATTTTAATTATAAAACTTTTATTTTTATTAGAAATTAACCAAAATGGTCTAACAATGTTGAGAAAAAGACTAAGACATATTTCAATTAAAACTTTTATTTTCACTCATTTCCGTTTCTTTCCTTTTCTCTCTAAAAGAACTCAGACATATTTCAATTAAAATCACCAACATTTAGCAAGATTATTGAAGACTTTGCAATCCTTTCACCATCAAAACAAGGTAACAACACTATCTTCATATTTTTCTAGGAAATTTTGGGTGAAAACCCCACTTTTCTTACATTTTTTAGCTACTTCTTCTAATAGCCGAAATTTCTGAGTTTGTGGAGAGATTATACACCAAAACATGTAAAAATGTTTATACAATGGTGGTAATCTATGATCCACACAATAAAACTCAAGAAAAGAGGTGAAAAACATGATTCTATTTGATTTTGAACAACAATGGTGATTTTTGGTGCTGACAGATTTCATGCATGTGCATAAATCGTCCATTTCTTGCAAATAATATGTTCAAATATCATAAATATTCTTCTAAAAGTTTATCTAGTGACTTGGGGTTCTAATCCAAGTGGTTTCACTAAAAAATATTGAGTTTTGACCCTCCAAATGTTCATAACAAGATGAAGGTGCATCTGGAAGTTCACCAGTAGGTAAACCCTAATTTGAACGACCATAACACTTGATTTTTCTTCTGGAATTTAATTGAATGAGTTATCTTTCAAATGCCACTGGTTTCATTCAAAAATATGGTGATTGGAGGTTTCAATTAATCAAAACAAAATAAGTATGCATTATGTCCAAATCCGGCAGAATTGTGCATGCATTTTCAAATAGTCATATCTCCTCCAAAAACTCAATCAAAAAAGATGATTTTTTCTTTGAGATTCAATTATATGAATTATATTTTGTTTGCAAGTGCAAACTGTGAAATCACCAGTAGGTAAACCCTACTTTGCTTGTTAATATGTTTTTGAATATTTGACCATAACGCATAATTCTTCTTCTGGAGTTTTCTTTTATGAGTTAGGGTTCATATGAATTCAGTTTCATTCAAAAATATGAAGTTTTGAGGAATTAACCAATTTATTAAAGTTAAGTGTGCGATCTGTCAACTAATGAAAGAAGTGTGCATGCAACTTTGTGGTGCCATATCTCCTTCATAACTCATCCAAAATGAGTGATTCTTATTTCAAAGGTTTCCTTTATGTGTTATGCTTATAATCCAGCTGGAATTTCTGAAAAGTATTAAGTAAAACTTCTCAAAAGATTGATTTACTAATAGTATGTAATCTGCCATGCTTGCTGTGACACACTGTTTGATATAAATTATTTGAACCCTTTTTATATGTCTAAAATGCATGCAATTTTGTCACAATGACCTTAACTCAGTGATGCATCACATAAAAAAAGATGGGAAATTTTATTTGTTGATCCTAAATAAGCAAGCACAATGACAAGTAAACGTTAATGGCAAAGGTAATATGACAATAAAGATGTTAAAGAACTTACGTAGTCGTATATCTCTTGAATGTATGATCGATTACAATGTAAACACAGATTCGGCTCTCTCTCTCTAATGAATCGACTAGTATGAAAGTAAACCCTAGACTCCTATTTATATTGCTAGGCCTATGCTAATTAAGAAAACAAAGAGTTTAAGGAATTATAAACTTCCTTTTACAATCAAGCATATCTTTTCCTTATTTTGTCACAATTAAATAATAGACCTAACAATCTCCCCCTTTGTGGCAAAATCAGTCTTCACCTTTTCAGCTCAAACATGCCTTCAAATCTTCGGAGGGTTTGTCGATAGAGAATTCTTTCATCGATTATTCTAATAGCTTCAATGAGAGAGTTTCTTCGGTCGTTGCGCATCCTAGTCGTGTTCTTCCTATCCGTAGCCAATTCTGACGCAAGTCTGTTTCGGATTCCCCACAATGTACCATCAGAATATGCAACCACTTCAAGAAATCTAAGAAATCGCTTTTCTCGAGAGGCGTGCATCTAAACAACTCCATGAACAGGATAAGTAATGACGGTAGTAACTAGAGTGTTGCCCTTAGTGCCCTTTGCTCGTGTTCGTTTCGGTTTCTATTGTCTCTCAAGTCGTTGTAGATGGTTTCAAAGTCCATTATATCAAGGTTTGCAAAATCGGCTTCAGAGAAGGAATACGCTTTACCGTCTTCTCTTTGGACTGTGAAAACTGGGTATTCGACTTGGTAGATCCTATCTGTGTCAATCTTCAGAATCCCAATAATCCTATGCCTCGAGACCACTTCAGCTGGAGGTAAAGCTCTCATGTTTAGGATATGGAGATACTCTCTAACCTGAGCAAGATCCATTTCCATCACGAGATGAATGTGTGCCAAATCATTAGGTTTCGCTTCTTTTTGAACGATCTTTTCCATTGTTTCCTCAAGATATGACACACGAATTTGCTGATTTACCCACTTCGACTTGGTTCGTTTTGTTCCCTCAAAGCGTAGTTCCTTGCCGTATGCTTTAGGTTCACATAGTCTTGCTCTTGGAGTACTAGTTCATACAGATCTCTGAACCAGTTTCTTACTGATGTTCACAGACCTTGAACGTCGACTCTTTCTACATTTTGATCTTGTTCGGCAGGTTCGGCAGCTGTACTCTCGAATTCGATATCCGCAGGCTTTTCAACCGTTGGCGTATCGTCTTCTTGAGTTGTTGAAACACGTTGTCGATGTTGGGTAGTTTGAGGAAGTTGATGCAGCAGGAACTCTTGGGTCGTGATCTTGCAGGCCGGCGTGTCTCCCCCTCAGGACGAGTTGGAGCTGAGCCCGGGTCATCCTGGTGAGGTCTGGAAGCAGGTGCAGAAACGGCCGGACGGCAGGACTCTTGTATTTCGGTGCGTAGAGCAGTAATAGAACCCAAGATGTCATCTGTTTGGCGCTGTTGGGCGGTCTTCATATCAGTGAGCTGTTCGTCGACGTTAGCGCGGAAGACGTCAAACTCATGACGAGTGACGGTGGGGATCTGAAGATTTCGGTGAAGAAGACCCCCAAGCGAATCCTCCGGTTGTTCGGTTGCATTGGACTCGGCGAGTAGGTTAGCAAACAGCATTGACATGAGTTCATCGGTGTTGTACTCATATCGATGTGGTGAATGGGGTCGATCTTCGGGGGGTGAAGGTGGCAGAGGAGAGCGGCTAGAGCTTGGACGGCTTGATCTTGGATGCGAAGGGCCGGCTTGATGGGGAGTCGGATCTTTAAGGCGCGCGGCTGCAAGAATTTCTCTTACGAAGGCTTCCTTCTCGGTTGTCATTAGAGCAGCATGAGCAGCGAGGGAGTCTTTTTCCTTTTGTAAGTGTGCGAAGATGATCGATTCAGACTCGGGGGGGATGGTGAATATGGGAGTCGCGGTACTTGTATGGGAAACACCGGGATCACTTAGATTACCCGTTGACAATACAGTTGAATCAACTATATGACCTACGTTCAGCGTTGGCATAGATGTAGTGCTGGTAGGATTTCCTCCCAATCCTCGTGGAATGTCCGGAATGGACATCACTATGGGAGTTCCGGCTTTGCCACGGAGGCTCTCAGTGTGTACAGACTCGTGTCCCCTAGCGGGCTCTAGACTCGATGTGTACACAAATGAAGTCGAAGCAGGTGAGCTACTGCCTCTTGTTTCAATAGCTATGCCTCCCGAATGGAGGGGAGCTAGATAAGGTGCTAGAATCATAAGTATATTTGAAACTTTTGGCTGTTGGGAGCCTTCAGAGTGGCTAGGGGCGTGCATTTGCGCTGCTAGGTCCACAGGGTCTTGTCTACTAGTCATACCCAACGAATGAGTAGGGCTAGTTGACGAGGTTACCTGGATGGGGGAATCTGGTCTCGCGCTCTCTATTGTTTTTCTCTCCCCATCGCTCACGCTCACACTTTCTTTTTCAACTAGTACTCCCTCCTCTCTCCTTATCTCTCCAGTATAGGGCTCGGTGAATATGTCGGACAGTGAGGCAGATGCTTGATCGGTTTCAAGGTCAAAGGGCTCGTTTGGCTCATCAGGTTCATCTGGTTGGTCGTCAGTGTCCGATGTAGAATCGGATAGGGTTGGTTGTGGACCAATGCGACTTAGAGCTTGTTCTTCGATAGTAGCGGTTCGCTGACGCGGGATAGCGGTTGAGAATCAGATTCATCTTCATCAGACGATGAAGGTCGGGGGCGAACACGATTATGGCTAACAAGCATTTTGACTCGCGGAGTAGATCTGGAAGTAGAAGCAGCTCGTGGGTTAGTGGGTGGTGGTATTGGGATGGATGGGGAAGCAGTTGTTGGGATTGGCTGATCAGGTGCACCGCCCTCGTCGTTTCCCCTCACTATACGCTCATCACCTTGTTTAGGATCCCCATGATCCTGAACCTGCTCATGTATTATAGCACCCTCTTCCTGCACAAGATGTTCCTCAAGGATTGGCTGTTGGGCAGGCACAATCGGAGGTGGTTGAGCCATTAAGCCGAGTCTCTCCCTATAAGCTATCACACTCGGTGCAGTCTGATCAGCATAGGCAAGTAATTCTTTAGGGATCGGCATAATGAAGTTAAACTGGTTGTCATTGAGCTGGAGAAACTTCAGGGAGTTGGTCGGTCCTAATGGTGAGCCGGTGCGTCTAGGGATGGCAGGTTTGGAAGGCATCATGGCATGGATAAATAGTTGAAGGAACCCTTGGAATTGTACGAAGGCACGATCGCGGTAGTTAGACTTGTCTTCTACTAGCTCCACAAAGTCCGTCCAGATGAGCATCGCGTAGTCATAATGACGGTTGAAAGCGATGCCGTGAAATATATGTAGGACCGCAGTGCTGGCCTTGTCCATGCCAGTGTGCTTGCTAGTCAGACATCGATTGACGATGGTGAATAGCGTAAACCAGATCTGAGGTAGGTACATTCGTTTGAACTGGCCGGGGCTTGTGAGTGGTTCGGGGGAGTTGTACCCAAGGGCTAGGATGTCGGCACACAGCTGTTGGTCGGTTGCAAAGGCGTCGTACGGGATGGTATGTCAATGTGTACCAGAATTGCTGGAGATAAAAAAGGGGTACCCGCTGGTCCAATGCAAAGGCATAATGAAGCGGATGGCGTTGAAGGATGTCGATGATTACTTGATGTTCGATGGTGATGCCAAAATCGAGTCGGTGGTTGTTTGGTTTGAAGAGACAGATGATATTTCCTCATATGTACACGGCTACAGAGTCTGTTTCTCTGTTGAAGATGTTAGAAGTATTCATTTTCTTCTAAAGGAGGATGAAGTTGTTGGGAAAACTTCATTTGATCCTATTCCATCCTCTTCTGAGATGATCTCAGATTTTATGAAGTTAGGATATTCTGAACAATTGAATGCTTTAAGCTCATTCAGAAGGAAGTGTTTACCCCCAATCTGGTATTGTCTATTCACAATTCTGAACACTTGTCTGTCTGGGAAAAGTTCAAGTCTAGATTAAGCATCAACTAATAGAAGGATCATTTTTCAAGGAGTGGCGTTCAACAAGCATTATAATTATTCTTCTCTGATTTTTGAAGAACTCAAATCTGCAGTTTTGAAGAAATCTACTTACAACTACATACCATTTCAGAGATTTTATCAAACCTTTATCAAAGGGGCCATGAAAGTTGTTCCTGCGAAGAAATAATAATAACCTGGTCCCGAGCATCTACCATTATATGCCACCAAGTGCTAAATTACAATTTCCAAATGCTTTACCACTACCAGGTTACTTACTTGCATGTGTAAAATCATCAAATAGGTATTTGAATGAGTATTGTGAATCAATGGGACTACCTAAACCAGTAGTCTCTTCCCCTGATTCTAACAAGAGTGGTGAACATCGTGAGGTGTCTTGAATTCCTAGGCCGAGTGGGGAGGCTGTTCATGGGGGAGAACAATCTCATGGTGTGAAGAGGGAAAATGAAAATGAGAGGTTGGGTAGAAGAGTAAGAAAAAGAACTGAAGAGGGGAGAACACAAGTAAAAGTAAAGAAACTTGTGAACCAACTGTTCTAAGCCGGGCACCCACATCATCTATTACTCCACATTCTTTGGTGGGTAATATTGAAAAAGCCAGTGAGCCCATGGCAAAACTTATTAACCCCTCCAGCCACTCACCCATCTCTCAACAGAAGGGTGTTTCACTAACACATATGGGGCAAGCCGCTAATTTACCAATAGGTTCCCATTTGGAAGAACCTATTATTGAAACAGAAGGATATATGTCCCCCCTTCACAGTTTTGAGCACATTGAGTCTGAGAGTCCACTCAACATTGGGCCTTCTGAACCACTAAATGTGGATTTTCTTCACACTAGCACACATCTTTCAGATGTAAACATGCAAAGTGTTAGTCACATTGCCAAAACAACCATAGATATACCTATTACAGATTATCAAGGATTGGTTGGATGTCCTGGTGGAGTGAACATCACTAAAGCTCCATTTACAGAATCACATGTGGTTCATGATGTTGTGGCATTTACAGGCCAGCCTTCTTCTGAAGGACTGCAAACAAGACCATTTGTTGGTCTTGGACCTTTACCCACATCTTCTGAATTCTCAGAATTCAAGGCTTTCTGTACTTCTGAATTTGCAAAGATTTAGAAGGACATAAAGGATTTGCGGATAAAACTTCTAAGGTGTTGTAGGATAGGTTGGATAAGCAGGAGGTAACAGTGGTAAATAAGTTGAATGATTTACAGCTATCAACTTCAAATGATCTACAAGCTTTCAAGCAGGAAATTCTGAATGCTTTTTCTAAGGTTGTCTCTACAGTGGCTTCTCTTAAAACTTCTATGCCTTCTACTTCTTCTACTCAGCCAGACTCTTCCCAGTTTGCTACAAAGGAAGATATCTCTCGAATTCTGAATCAACTGTCTTCAATTCAGAATATTCAGTCATCTTTGAATAATAGACTCTCTGTCTTAGAGTGTAGGCCTCAAGCAGATACTTCCAAAAGGAGTCTTGATGATCAGGATCCTGATAATCAAGAGGGGGAGAAGAGACATAAAGTATCTGAAGATGTTGAGATACCACAAAATCAATCTTTTGAAAAATCTTCTGAAGAAACTCAGAATGTTGTTAGTGAAGGTGTTAACAGAGTTTTTGAAGTTATTGATGACATTTTACATGCTGAAACAGAAATTCAAGAGGCTAAACATATTACTTGTGAAGAACTTGTTGAAGAAGGGTATGAGACTGAAGAAGGGTATGAGACTGAAGATATTACTTGTAAAGAACTTGTTGAACCTATTATTGAAAAAGAAGGATATATGTCCCCCCTTCACAGTTTTGAGCACATTGAGTCTGAGAGTCCACTCAACATTGGCCTTCTGAACCACTAAATGTGGATTTTCATCACACTAGCGCACATCTTTCAGATGTAAACAAGCAAAGTCTTAGTCACATTGCCAAAACAACCATAGATATACCTATTACAGATTATCAAGGATTGGTTGGAAGTCCTGGTGGAGTGAACATCACTAAAGCTCCATTTACAGAATCACATGTGGTTCATGATGTTGTGGCATCTACAGGCCAGCCTTCTTCTGAAGGACTGCAAACAAGACTATTTGTTGGTCTTGGACCATTACCCACATCTTCTGAATTCTCAAAAATCAAGGATTTTTGTACTTCTAACTTTGCAAAGATTTAGAAGGACATAAGGATTTGACGGATAAAACTTCTAAGGTGTTGTAGGATAGGTTGGATAAGCAGGAGGTAACAATGGTAAATAAGTTGAATGATTTTCAGCTATCAACTTCAAATGATCTACAAGCTTTCAAGCAGGAAATTCTGAATGCTTTTTCTAAGGTTGTCTCTACAGTGGTTTTTCTGAAAACTTCTATGCCTTCTACTTCTTCTACTCAGCCAGACTCTTCCCAGTTTGCTACAAAGGAAGATATCTCTCGAATTCTGAATCAACTGTCTTCAATTCAGAATATTCAGTCATCTTTGAATAATAGACTCTTTGTCTTAGAGTGTAGGCCTCAAGCAAATACTTCCAAATGGAGTCTTGATAATCAGAATCCTGATAATCAAGAGGGGGAGAGGAGACAGAAAGTATCTGAAGATGTTGAGATACCACAAAATCAATCTTTTGAAAAATCTTCTGAAGAAACTCAAAATGTTGTTAGTGAAGGTGTTAACAGAGTTTCTGAAGTTATTGATGACATTTTACATTCTGAAACAGAAATTCAAGAGGCTGAACATATTACTTGTGAAGAACTTGTTGAAGAAGGGTATGAGACTGAAAAAGTGTCTCATGAATCTGAAAAGAATATAAGCTCAGAAGACACATACATTATTCCAGATTTTAATGAAGAGATGCTGAATGAATATTTATCCTTTGAAGAAACACTTGGAGAACCTGGTGATCTTTCAGATGTGATAATGTTTGAAAATGATGAAGAGAGGGAGGAGGATGTTGATGAAGAAGCATATGTACATAGATAAGTGGTAATTTGGAAACCATAAATTCTGAACAGATTGGATAGTGATGAAGTTTCTGAAAATCTTTGGAGGTTAATATGTCAATTCTGCTGGGTATATCTAATTTTGAATAGTCCAAGGAATCTGGAGTGTAGATTCTTGGATGACTAGTTGGCTGTTTTCAAAGAATTCATAAATCAACCATCTGAGTATTTTGACATAGAAATAGACTTGTGTCATATGCATGATGTGGATGTTTCAGATGAGATCTTGATGGCATTTTGTGAGAAGTTGGAAGTAAGATTCAGGCCCTGCATTAGTATACCTTTGATCAACTATGCCTTTACTTGAAGAACCTGTTATTGGTCAAGTGTATGAAAAAGAAAATCTGTATGATTTTTCTGAAACCAACCAACTCATCTTTCCAGAAGATTCTTACAGTAATCTGTGCAGAAGAAGTTTGAAGCATGCAACTCTTGAAGATATTCTTAATGATGAATGGTCTGAAGATTACATTTCAAAAGTGAAGGAGTTTGTTCAAAAGTATGGAATTCAAGACCTACATGATTCTACTTTGATTAAGAAGATCAGAAGCCTTTCAAAAACTTTTATAGATGATCTTTATATTGTAACTCTAACTGAGCTCTCTCTATTTGACTTTTATAAGTTGAGATTACAAGATAAACTTGCAGTTCTGGCTTTCTGTGTTAAAAGAGAAGATTCTGAACATGTTTCAGAAATTATTAGAATCTTCGGCATTTATATTAGAAATCTGATCAAGCATGATTTTCAGTTAGCCTTGGAATTCAGATTACATAAAGTGAATCTTTTAGAGCCAGTCAGTATTGAAAGAACTGGGCTGACTAAAATATTTACAGAACCAGATATAGGTTTCAGGTTTGAAGTGAAGGAACCTATAGAACTTTTATTGTATCTGATATACCAAAGTACTCTACTTCTACTCTGAATTGGCTTCTGAAATATGCTGAATGGTTTGTTCCTGCATCTGATATAAAAGATGAGATTTTCTATCTGATCAAGGAAAGAATAAATTTCAGAGAACTTATCAGAAAAAGATATCTTGCTGGGCACGGAAAAGTAAATCAAATTAAAGGAGCTGACTATATTTTGAGCAATGTATATGATTTTCAGATTCACACCAAGAAACAAGACATAGAAGAAATCTTGAAGATTCAGAAGATTGTATGTTCAGAAGAATGTTTTAAAGAGAAAGAGAAAGGAAAAGAAAAGGTTTCTGAACATATATTTGAAGAAATAGCTCCTGTTACACAAGTTTCTGAATCTGAACATATGCAAGAACAAAGAATTGAAGAAAGTGTTTTCACAATGTTTATTGAGTACTTTCATCTAGAAATGTTCATGGAGTATGAACAGAAATTTAATTATATTGATTGTTGGGTCAAGAAATCTTTTGGATGGAAGCAATGGTACTCAAATATTATAAGGAAGATCAGAATTCCTGTAAATGAAGCTAGAAAAGAAAGTCCAATTGTGAAAGTGATTACAACAGATTTAAAAACAAGAACAAATTACAAGTATGCCTTCTTCACTGTGGAAAGAAAGAATGGTGAGATTTCCACATTCTCAGAAGCTGATTTTCAGAATGTTCACCTTAGAGACTTACTCAGAGTATACGGAAGTCTCTATCCTTTTCATGACTCCATTGCTAAATTCAGAAAATCTTTCCCAGTTCTCAGAGATGGCCTCTACAAAGATTTTATTTGGGCAGCAAAGACTGATTTTCAAGTTGCATATGTTCTAAATTAAGAGAAAGTTCATCTAAGCATGCCAAAATTCAAGTTGCCAAATATAGATAATCTCAAAAGAAGCACACTTGTTATTCAGCGTCCAAGATTTGTTTGCAAATGTTTTGAAGAGTTGCTGTTTATCAGATTCAAAGAACTTCACAAATGCTGTAATGGAACTTTAATGGCTATATGAGATAGATTGGTAAAAAGGCAAAATAAAAGGCAAAAGAATCTAAGTGATGAAGAATGGGAAAAATACAGAAAACTTGCTCAGGAGATGCTCAGAATCATTGAGTCCTTGCTTGAATACAGAAGTCTTATTCTGAAGGATGTCAGACAAATAACTTCTGGAGGATTTGAACTTTTGAAGTTAAGGAGGAGATTGATAGATATCAGAAGTAGCTTCAAAAGAAGACTGGGTTCTGAAGAGAAAGGTTCAGAACTCAGAAGATAAGTGAAGTAAAGCCTAAGGCATAACTTCTAAAGTGGCTACTTCAAAACTTCTGAAGATTCTGAAGAAGTTCTGAAGATGGTTCTGAAGACACTTCTGAAGAAGTTCAGAAGCAGTTCTGAACTTGTCTGTCATTTTGTAGTGTATGAAAAAACTCTTCAAATTTTTGGAGGGTTGAGAGAAATGAGGGAAATACCAAAAAATTTAGTTTTTATATGAAAAGGGAAGGGGGGGGGGCGGGGGCGGGCATGAGGCCCATCCCAACCCAAAATATTATTATTTTTTAAATAAAAAGCCCAAAATGTTTTAAAATGTTATCTTCTCAATTTGTGACATTTTTTTATAAAATACAAGTCCATTTTGGTTAAAATCTAACAAATATAAAAGTTTTATATTTAAAACACTAAAACTATATATTTTATATAAATTGGGTATAAATTAGAGCATTTGGCACTATATAGGACGTTTCAGATAGTTACGGGTCGGAACCGTACTTTCTAAGCAACTACCGGAAACTCTAGAAATTTTCGGTCAATCTAATCTTACTAACTCTTATTGTTAAAACTTAAACATAAAAACACTAATAGACTAAATAAGAGCTAACCTGGAGGTTTAAATTTGACGGTTGTCAAAGAGAATCTTGCCGAGTCCAAACAGAGCACCCATAGATGCTGAGGTAGATCCCAACACATCTATACTCATTGAAACATGACTGCTCAGTCCAAACCCTAACCCTCAACCTGACCATGTGGAAGGAATTCTTCATCTTTCCACATCAAGAACAACAAGGGAAACCACTCCATCTTCATCATCCTCTCAAAACGACGTTGATGGAATTATAAGAGTTCAGTCGCCCTAGAACTCGCCACCTCCTACACACGTTGATGTCTCCGTGACCAACGAAAACTTATGAAATACAGAGGGTACGTCCATACCCTCTTCTAGAGTAGAAACTGATGAAAGCCTATCAAAGGGGTTACACCAAGTGGATGCACCACTTACTGGAGTCTTTGGACTTTTCCAACGTAAGCATACATTAATTGACTCTCCACCCTCTGATGTTGGAGAAAAAGTCAATGACGTCAGAACATCCGAAGAGGAGTCTCTTAGGAGCCCTCGAAGACAAGATGGAAGTCCCTCCATGCTCAACGTCCAAACAGGCATGAACAAGGGCCTCTCCGAACGCGAGAGACAAGGGGCTCCATGTGTTGGAGAAGCACCGGTTACCCCTCCAAAATTTGTCACAAATGTGGCGTTCAATGCATTTGTTAATCAAATTCAGGGATCTCTGGGGGATCTAAAAAAAACCATTCAAACAGCTGACTCAAATCTTCGATCAGAGGTTACTGCTCAAAATTTCCTTATCTGAAAAGTCCAAAGCACTAAAAAAGAACACTCTCAAGCTCTGGATGCTCTCAAAAAGCTTATAACAGACAATGCAGAAAAACAGAAGAATTCTGCAAATGACCACTTTAACAAATTGAATGCTGGAATTAAAACCAATGCAGAAGCCATCTTTCATATCCCAGATGACATCCCTTCTCCAGAGGTCACTATTTGTGTTTCGGAATATGGGTCGTTAGTCCCAGACATTCAGAAGATGATCAATGCCATGGCACCCCAGAAGCCTCCACCTCAAATACCTCTGCCCTCATACGCCAATCGGACTTAGCATCTTTTAGAAGGATATAATGGACAAATTCAATGCCATTAATGCTATGATCGTATCTAATAATAAATTGAGCTCAAATGACTTAGCCCATAAGGTGTCTACCTTAGATACTTCTGTCACCAAGCTAACTGCCTTAGCTAGTTCTATCTCTGCAGACTTTGAGGCAAATAAAAAGACAAAGAAGCCAGAGTCTGCATGAAAGCTAATCTCAAGCACAAGAATTCTGAGAATCAGGATCCTGATTCTCAGAAGGGGAAGAGTACAACGAAGAGGCCAAAGTCTAAAAACGTTGAAAGTGCCCAAGCTCAGAACAAAGGTGAAGCCTCTAGAGCCTCTAGATTTGCACCCTCTGTCCCACCATCATCAAAGCAACAAGCATTTTCACCAACACCTCTGGCTGTTAACTCTGGTGTGCTTCCGAAAGATCCAGAGATGGCAAAGTTCATACTTAAACTTCTAGGAAATAAAAGAAAGCTAGAAGCTCAAACTCAGAAGCCTAGCCAATCACAACCTCCAAAACCTCAAGTTCAAACAGAACCCATATCTACTAGTTCAAGAAGCAGAGAATATCTCAAAGGTCAGAGTTCAAGCTCACAAATTCCTATCTCAAAGCCACCTGTTTCTGAACAACCTCCTATCTCGGAACAATCGAAACTTAGAGCTGAAGCAGAAAGAGATGTCAGACAGAAGGAAGGCACAATTACACGAGGAACTTAGGAAAGTTGATGCGTTCAAAATACCTACTTCAATGGAAATTGAATACAAGCATATGTACGCAACAACTGAACACAAGGTCTATCTGATGCGTCCAAATTTTGCTAATGATTACAAAGTGAGTGATGATGTCAAGACAAGATTCATGAATCTAGGAAAATGAAGAAAGATGCCTTCACAACCTCTCCAATTTAGAAAATAACTGGGTGAAGCACGTAAAATTTGAAAACACAGAACTAATGTATACGATATATGAAGTGGAAAGAGCAGACAATGAAAAACATTATTTATATGACAATGATATTTTGTCAATCAATCCATCTGATCTAGTGACACTGGAAAGATATATGAAGAATAAGATGAATCAACGAATAGATAGCCAAAACAAAGTTGCCTTCTTCAGAATCATAAATTGTATGGAAGCATTTGTGAAATACAAGAAGCAGGTAGACTTTCAAACCGGGCTTGATCATAAAGTGACTATCTTGAGCATCTCTGCACCAAATGAGGAAAGAGAAGGCATTGAACATCTTCCAGTTGGGCAAATACTGACATAACTAGAGGATGGTATTGTTTTCAAGAGACAAAAAAGAAAGAGCTTCTTCAGAATAAAAGAAGCTCAAAAATATTCTGCTGGAATTGTTGACATAGTCAAAGGATATGCTTATCTCCAGAAGGATGATACAAGTAAAGAGGCTCAAATCATAATTATAGCAGAAAGGATGGATAAACAACTCAATATAATCATAAAGCTAAGAAAAATCACAGATCAATTTCACAAGATTATCACATTCCATAATGACGCTCTATTTTAATCTTTACTTTGTAACTTTTCTTTTATTGTATCAGTTTGATTATGAAGAAATGAACTTTTGTTTTTGTAATGTATTTCTTAGTTCTGGGAATCATACTTTGGGAGATTGTTCGAAACTATTTTGTAGAAGTATGAACCAGAATTATCTAAGTCCTAAACTTCAGAAAACAAATCAGAAGTTCATCTTCTGATCTCTCTCTTCCAGAAGCTCCCAGAGATCTGAAGACCCTCTGGATCTCAACTGCTATTCCACACGCGCTCTTGATGACGCGACTAGTTACACTTTCCGTGCGTAACAAATTTTGTTAGTCGTACATGTGATGTGTCACTCAGTTATAGGCTAGCTCATTGACTTTTGTTTATGTACTAGTATATATAGAGTTAGTAATCACTGTAAAAGATGTCGACGATCTGAGAGAGAAATAGGGTTTTCATTCCACGTATTGTAATCGATCTTCAGATTATTCAATACAAATTCTCATTTGATCTTCATACTTGTTCTTCTTGCTTTAACTATTGTTCTAGTGATAATTATTGATTTATATTGCTTCTGCTCATTTATTGTTTATTGAATTTATTGATTATCTAAGATGAAAGGGATCTGGGTTTCAACAGGTATGTTATTCGATGATTCATTGATAACGGTTGTTTCATCGTAGAACACAATATGTTCTGGCGGCCGATATTTGAATCTTTAGAACGTATGTTTTTCGGATGATGGACGATTGAATTCTCATGTTATTCGACAATGTTCTTCATCTTCTTCAGCATATCAACCAATTTTTCACAATAGATGACTTTGCAGCAATTTGTTTTTCATAGAAAATATTTGGTATTGATTGTGTGAAACTAAATTTGGAAGATTTTATCATTTTCATATGAATGACACTGGCATGATTTATCAATCCGTTTTTAATAAAAAAAATTAATGATAATAAATTTTGTAAAATTACCCATATACCCTTATAAGATATTTAAATAATATTTTTAAAGGAAAATAATGTTGAATTCCGATTGGTTGATATGAGTGTGCAAAGTTTGCACAAATGGTAGAGTTTGCAACGGATACGTGGCCTATATATATATATATATATAGGAATGGGTTCAAACGAGAACACCTTAATTTTACGAGAACGCTAGAACACCCTTTTACTATAGAGAATCATATGTGATACTATTATTCCATCACATATGATGCTAAATCAAAGATGTGGATGACTTTTAGCGCGATCTAGGGTGCGGGCCAAGTCGCCCTTACACCATTAAGTCCCTTCACATGTATTATCGCATGTGATAAGCGTGTTCTTGATGTGATATTATAATCCATCAAGGCCATTACATGTGATACTAAATCATAGACGCATACGATCTTTGGCGTGGCCTAAGACGTATGGCACGTCGTCCGCACATCACTGTGCCTCTGCACGTGTATTATCACATGTGATAAGGGTGTTCTCGCGTTCTCGTAAAATGGAGGTGTTCTCCTTTGAACCTCCACCAATACATACACACACACACACATATATATATATATATATATATATATATATATATATATATATATATATACAGGATTAGGTTCCGGTGAGAAGGAGAGTTATGGTGAGAAGCGTAAGATGGGATCTCCACCCTTGGATGTTGTTTGGGTAAAAAATACACCCTCAACCGATGAGGATAATACCCACGACAACCAGACCCTTGTCCAACAAGGATAAATACCCACGATAGTTATTCATTAAAGTCATGACTGAAAAGTAGCATCCACCGTCCAGCGTCCACGGTCCAGCGTCCAACGTCCGGCATCTACCGTCCAGCGTCTACGGTCCTGCGACCACTGTCTTATAACCAAGATCTTACGACCAACGTAAAAAGTCTTCTATCATTTATTCTAACGGACGTAACCGACGACACGAACTTAATAGCATTAAAGGACTGTTGGACGGTTAGAGTCAACGCCATTAAGAACATTCAAAGCCGCAACTAATGATGAACATACGTTACAGACTAAGTAGACTATAAAATCCAAGCTCAAGATAACGAAAGGATGGGGGTCATCACAACATTCTGGAACCAAAGAATACACGAAAGCTCTCTAAATTTCGTAGGACGTTACTGTGTATTTTTATATTTCTATATCTGTAATCGCACGATCGTCGCTCCAAGGATGACGTCCCTGTTTGACGTCGCTAGTGAATAGTGGACTTTTGTTGTCGTCCGCGGTGTTTACCTCTACAGGGTTTTCCGCATCACCAAAATCATTTGTCTTATTTCTTTTTTCTCCGTTATTTTTCTTGTTTTTTCGAAGATTCAATCTAAAGTTTAGAAAAGTTCGCACCCCTTCCTTAAGTTGTTCTTTAAGCAATTTTCGGCATATACGGTTGTGCTAAAATAATGAACGGTGCAATTTTTGGCATTAACAGTTTGGCGCCATCTGTGGGACTCAACTAACAATTTCCTTCGAAATAAATAAAAAATTGTTACTAACATATCTTTCTTATACGTCTCAGTTTCTAAAATATTAACTACAAGTTTTCATCGTAGACGTAAGGATGCAAGCGAAGTTCGAAGACGCCTGTCGAAAGATTTGCTTAATTAAATGAGCAAAACTCTAAAGTATAACGAGATATTATATATCTTTGACAAAATCCCCCGACAAGACCATCACAAGTACCACCACGTGTATTCTATCAACGGATTCGTTTTCCTTTCCCCGTTCGCCAAAGACATCAGACAGGTGACTAATTCCAAAAAGAACTTATCAAAAACGTTTATTGACACCAACACATAAACAACCACGACATCCCATGCAGTGGAATACGGTACACTTAAAAGTATTAATTTTTATAATCTTTATTCGTTGTCCAATTGTTATTAACGGTCAAGATGCAAGAAACGACCACTAACTATGAACATATGAGGGTCATTGGTTCAACAAAAAACCACCTCGTAACTTCTCTCTTGTAAAATCACATGATTACCAGTTACGAAAAAACACATGATAAAAATAAATACTCTCCAATAACTGTTACGCAAGTTCCAACATTGCAAGTTCCGTCGTCGGCAGTTTCATCACCACAAGTTCCATGGTCGCCAGCATAGGCAATTCACAAGTTAAATCCCATGATCGCCAGTAATGGTAAGACTCAAATTAAAACTTATGATCGCTAACAAAGGCGACCCATACGATAAAACTATGGCTGAAACGCGTAGTCACTGACAAAGACGACTCCTCGAACCTCAACCGGTCAAAATCTTTTTACTTTGGTATATGGTAGTGAATCCATTTTACTAAATCGAAATAAGCTTACTAGTTGCATGACACACGTCTGTCGATCACATCTTAATGAGTTATTTCTTCTAATCTGCTATTATTATTCTTTAACGAAATGTTACCAACTTAAATATCAGAGGGTCGTTGGTCAATCCACGATCTTACGATCTTCTACGATCTTCTACGATCAATAGCGAAAGAATTTTTTTCGATATACGATAATCGAAGACCTCTGTCGAAACCTTCAATAGTTATAAATGTTTGTGACGTCAAACATTATTTCTGATTATTAATCCAAAGTTCATCTTTATCGAATGGGTTACATGTCATGACTTTCATGATTACCGTACATTATATAAACTATCTTCAATAGTTATATTAACTTATGCCTCGGAGGATCGTTGGTCAAACCAACGACCACCCGAACAACACTTATCTTATGCCGGATCGCAAGAAATTATATAGATCGAATGATCTATTAATAATGTCAAATGTAACTCTCACAAATTGCAATTTCAAACTCTGTAAGTTACTTCATTTAAGGACCCGTGTCGGTAAAATATGGTTATTGCAAGTCATAAAGAATGCTCCTGTGACGGAAATACAATCAACCGCCTAAACGTTAATAGTGGCAGTCTCATTGAGCTTGCCTCTGCCGCAAGTTACTTATTGTTACAATTTGCATCTATCACAAGTCCTCTATCGGACGAACTTTGCCTCCTGTCGCAGGTCCTCTATCGAACGAAATTTGCCTTTATCGCAAGTCTTGTGGTTTATCCGACAGACGTAAATTACTTGCACATTCTTTTAGACATCTATCTGTCAATAAGAATGATTGCAAGATCACATGATCGCATGAACGCACGTCGCACGATATAAAAGTCGTAAATCGCATGATCTCGCGAAACTACTTGCACATTCTTTTAGACATCTATCTGTCACTAAGAATAATTGCAAGATCGCATGGCCGCACGAACGCTCGAACTCACGTCGCATGTCACACGTTACAAAAGTTGCAGATCGCAAGATCTAGCGAGAACAAACGAACAACGCAAGGCCGTAGGAACGCTCTAACGCACGTCGCATGTCGCACGATATTAAATTCGTAGATCACATGATGTCGCAAAAACAAACATTGCAAGATCGCACGAACATACGAAAAACGTAAACCCCCATATGATCATAAGATCATCATTAAATCGCACGTAATATGTGACCAATCGACTCTAAACCGCTAGAGACTATCACCTCTAATGATCATTTTAATTGTGATCCTCAACGACTGTATTTTCTGTTAACCATCATTTGATCTCACAGATTTAAGTCTCCGACTGATTAAATTAGTTTTTAGTCCAGCGATTCAAAGACAATACGCATCTCTCGACCGAGTTTTTTTTTTGGAACGAGATTTGAAATTCAATTAGCTTTGAAAGCTAAATCTCGGGGGGCTAACTGTTTGGGTAAAAAATCACACCCTCGATCGACGAGGATAAATACCCACGATAGTTATTCATCAAAGTCATGACCGAAAAGTAGCGTCCACCGTCCAGCGTCCACCGTCCCGCGTTCAACGTCCAGCGTCTACCGTACAGCGGCTACGGTCCAGCGTTTACGGTCCATCCACAACAAATATCTTACGATCAACGTAAAAAGTCTTCTATCATTTATTCTAACGGACGTAACCGACGACACAAACTTAATAGCATTAAAGGGCCGTTGCACGATTACAGTCAACGCCATTAAGAACATTTAAAGCCGCAATTAATGACGTACAGACGTTACAAACTACACCGACTATAAAATCCAAGCTCAAGATAACGAAAGGAAGGGGGGTCATCAGAACATTCTGGAACCAAAGAATACACGAAAGCTCTCTAAATTTCATACGACGTTACTGTCTATTTTTATATTTCTTTCTCTGTAACTGTACAATCATCGCTCCAAGGGATGACGTCCCTGTTTGAAGTCGATAGTGAATTGACGACCTCTGTTGTCGTCTGCGGTTTTTACCCTTTACGGGGTTTTCCGCATCATCAAAATCATTTGTCTTAATTTTTTTTCCATTATTTTTCTTATTTTTTCGAAGATTCATTCTATTGTTGAGAAAGTCCGCAACCCTTCCTTAAGTTGTTTTTAAGCAATTTTCGGCATATAAGGTTGTGCTAAAATAATGAACGAGGCAATTTTTGGCATTAACAGATGCTGTAATTCCCAAATATGATCAATCTATGCAAACTCACTATGAACAGTGTAGAGAGAAAAAGTCAAAATATGATAGCCAGAAGTCAATTGTAATAGATTTCACAATAAAGGTTGTTCCATTACATACAAGAGAATGGGTATTTATATCCTTACAATAAAGTCAACATTACAAAGGGATAAAGCTTGAATACAATCTATTTTAGAACCCAACAATCTCCCCCTTAGGATTCAAGCTTTAAAATATGAGAACATTCTAGCTTGCTTGATTCTCAAACCAATTGGCTCTTCCAAGTTCCTTGCAATCAACCTTAAAGATAAACGATCATTCACAACATTCAGTCCATTAACAAGTAAAAGTCTGAGATCTAGATTCAACTTTTTATCTTATGGAGCTCTATCATCCATCTGCTTCTTCTTTTCCAACTATATTCTGAACAGCTTCAAGGTTCCAAATTTAGCTACTTGAGGAAAATACATGAACCTTTCTTCTCCTTGTTCATCTCTGTAAGAAATACCAGGCTCTGGGTTACCCATAAGAACAAAAAGATGAGTCTTTTCATCATAGTATTTCATTCTAGATGGCCTTGTCAGATTATCTTTCTTCATATCATTCTCCAAAGCGAGTTGAAAGTCATTCACTGCAAGATACTTCAAATATGGTCGCAAGAACTTCTTTAACCTCTGATAAGAAAAATTTGCATTTCTAGCCGAGTTCTTGAAGTACTCGTACAAATACTATAGATCTTCAAGATACAAATCAGGAAAGTCAGCTTCAGTGAACTTATAGACAAACATATTCTTCCTTCTTACTTTCTAAGCAGCAAAATCAAGAGTCATGAGTCTGTCATATGATATCTCCATATGATCTTGAATTCCACTTCCAGAATAAACATACGGTCTCTCTTGTGCCTTCAACCACATTTTGCTGTACATAAATCTTACTCTGTGCGATTCTCTTCTTATCCCCCAAATATTAGTCTGGACTAGTTTTCTCATAGAATTCATATATCTGTCAACATATTTATCTTCAAGATAAGCCAGTTTCAATTGATTCCTTACAAATTCAGCTACCTGTTGTCTCTATGCACAATTCAATTCTGATTCATTTTTAATACTATTGACCCAAGCTTCTTCAGTGATTTGAATATGATTCCTTTTATACATAGTGAAAATCCAAGTTCATGTTACTGTTCAGATTCAGAGATAGCATACACTGATTACACTCGGTGATTGTTGAAACTCGGCAACAGTATCTGAGCTTAGAAGATTTGAAGAACAACACTCACACCAAAAGACCCTTCAGCGACAGTCGAAGACCTAACTAAAGATAGATATGGATAGCTCATGATCTGAAATGGTCCAGTGATAGCAATGTTCGTCTAAAAGAAGTGTGAGATCTTGTGTATGCCTCAGTGATACCTGAAGGATTCCGCCTTGAAGCCTCAAGTATCGCCGATCAATCGAGAGGACTCAGCAAGATCAAAGTTGATTTTATCCTCGATGCACAAATTTCAAACCCCCATAGTCATGTCAGAAAGTACGTACGTAGATACTTTATTGCCTCCCACATGCTTACCAACTTTCATAGAGTTATTGTTCATATTTGGCTAAAAGCATGGTTGCTTTATGAATAAAGGACAAGTCTTCAATGGATGCTTGACACATGACATGTACCTTCTGACTTACATTTAATGTAGTGGTATAAATAGATGAAGAACCCTTCTTCATCTTTATGCATGATTAACTCTTTTCTCGAACCTCTGATATTTTCTCTTCTAAATCTTGTGCATCAAAATTACTTTGTCATTCTAAGGTTGTAATAGAATACGTTTTTAACTTGTTCTTATATCGCTTATAACCTGGAAATTTGTTTATCTTAATAAACTTATTTAAAAACTTAAAAAGTTGTGTTTGTAATCACACCCCCCCTCTACAAACTGTTTCTATACTTATACATTCTTGTAAACTCTTTAGAGAACAACAAATGGTATCAGAGCAGTCTATTGCTGTTACTCTTTATAAACTAATCGTGTTTTTAAATTGGCTAATCAAAATACAAACTACAATGACAATGGATCACTTGCTAAGCCACCTAAATTTAGCAAAGATAATTTCCTTGTCTGGAAGGAAAGAATGACAATATTTCTAAAAGGGTTAGATCCTAAGATCCCCCACTATATAGAAAATGGACCATATACTCCTACAGTTCTAGTTACTGCAGTCCCTGAGACTATGACCACTACTACTATAACTCAGAGACATATTCCCAAAGCTCCATATCAATGGAGTGAGGAAGATAAGAAAGAGCTAGTAGTTGATTCAAAAGCTAGGTCTATCATTGTTATGTCTCTGCCAGATGATGTGTATCATTCTGTCATGAAAATGAGAACCTCCAAATCCATGTGGGACACACTTTGTGTTCAATATGAAGGAACTAATGAGGTGCAAGAAACTCGATTTTTTTTTCTAGTGAGACAGTATGAAAATTTCAATAGTGGTAAAAATGAAACACTTTCTCAAGTTCACTAAAGATTCAACTGTCTGATCAATGATCTAAAACAGTTGGTCGACAATATTCTAACTCAGAAGTACTGACAAAGTTCATGGAATCTCTTCCTGAACAATGGGACACATTTACTACAATTCTTAAACTGACAAAGAACACCGAAACTCTTTCTTAAGTGCTTTATATGGAATATTGCTCAATCATAAGCAATCTCAAGTATTAAAGAAAAATCTTTTAAAGAACACTAAAATTTCCAAAAGCTCTTCTTTGGCTTTAGTGTCATTAGAGACTGATCCTTCGAGAACAGTTTCTTTTTTTGTTACCTCTATCACTGAGTTAGACCATTCTAACTCTAAGGACATTTCTAACTCTGATCTGTCAGAATTTGATGATTCTCTGTCGCTTTTGACTAATACGTTTAGAAGTTTTGCTAGAAAGAGAAACTTTAGAAGAAATCCTTCTACCACTGCCTCTGACAAGTCAAAGATATCTTCTACTGATAAAGCTTTTGCAATATGATTTAACTGTCAATGCAAAGGTCACTTTGCCAGTGAATGTAGATCAAAGAAAGTTGATGTTCCATCTACCTCTCAGATACCCTTCAAACCTAGAGATGATAAATATCTTAAATAGAAGGATAAGTATTTGAAGATGAAGAAAACCCAGCACAATGGCAAAGGCTTTGTCGCTGAAGAAGTTGATTGGGCGACACCACTGACGAATCAGAGTAAGATGAATAAGACATTGCTTTTATTTGTCTTATGGCAAGAATCAAAGAAGCTGAAACTTCTACACCTAAAAGTATTTCATCTCCGTTTTCTCAGGATTCAAATATGAAGAACTCTTCTATCTCTAAAACTGATAGCTTGTTTGTTAATCCCATATTACAACAGATCTGTTAGAAGTCTGATAATAATACTTCAGAAGTTCAGTAATACACTTCAGAAGTTAGATAATATACTTCAGAAGTCTGATAATACACTTCAGAAGTTCAATAATACACTTCAGAAGTTTGATAATCCATCTTCTGAGGTCTGATAAACCATCTTCTGAACTCCGATAAACCACTCAATTTAGAAGTCTGATCGTTTGAATTGTTCGATCCAAAAAATCTCAGAAACTTAGATTTGTAACAATGATTCTCCAAATTGATGATTATAACATGTTCATAAACATATATCGAGTATTCCTCTTGAACAAATTGGATTCAATCACACAAATTCATCAAAAACTTATAGAATTTGTCAAGAACAGTTCGTTCAAACACTAAAACCTAGAAACTTTAAATTCTGTCAAATAAGCTCAATAATCCTTGAAATTGATGAGTGTAACTGATTCCATATGAATATCCAATGATCATAGAATCAATTTGAATGAAAGAACATCAAATTTCTCATCAATTCATCAAAATTCAACTTAAAACTTACTGTTCATCATCGAGAGAAAAAAACTTCACTGATTTCATCAATATCTTCAAATCTGCTGCAATCAATTGATCGGATCGAAGATAATATGCTTCGATCAAGCTCTGATACCAATTGTTAATCCCATATTACAACAGATCTGTTAGATTGCTCAAGAAATCCTCATTTTATTAGAACTATAAAAAGCTTTACAGAGAAACACACACTTACACCTTTAAACGACTCTCATATATGAAGTTCACTCTCTAACTGTCTAACAGACACTCTATTTATACTACAAATGTAAAGCTACAGTTACATGTATTTAAATCACAACCCAATTACATTAAGACACGTCATCAAAAACTCTATTCAGAAGTTCTTCAGAACTTCTGAATTGTTATTAGAATTTTGAACTTTGCTCTTCATAACCACTTCTGAATTGTCTTCAGAATTTCTGAACTTTCACTTCAGAACTTATTCAGAACTATATCTTTTGAACTTCTGAAGATGACTTTATTTATCTTTCTAGCACCAGTTCAAAACTTTTGAACTATTCATCTTCAGATTCTGAAGTACTTTCCTTTACAATACATTCAAAACATAGGATCCAAATTCATAGGATTCTTTGGATCCTAACATTGTTGGCTCCCGACACTTTAATCGTTGATCCCTACAATCCGTTAAATGGTAAAACCAAAGCTGAACAGATTAACTCCGACTTAACTAAACAACTTAAAAATTGCCATATGAAAATAAAAGAATTAACTAAGGTCGAAGAAGACCTTAAAGACCAAGTCTTTGTAATTCAAACTATAAGCATTGAGAAACAACAAGCTATCGCTGAGAGCGAAAAGGCCATCTTAGATCTCAAAACTGAAAAAGCCACCATTGAAGAATGGTGCAAAGCCACTATAAAGGCAAGTGAGATCATCAACGCTCGCATCCCCATTAAGTTAAAAAGTGTTATGGGATACTCTCCCGATCGTAAAGAATCTTTTAAGGATCGTTCCATGCTTTGAAGTTTGGAACCTTTGTATCCTCTATCCTCGACACTTCCACTCGGTGTTCCTCAACATCTGAGTCAAAACCTTCTGAACCCCTTGTTAACTTTGATGAGTAGCAAATCACAAAAACAAGATTAGAAACACCAAATAAGAACACAAGATTAACATAAAAATCTCTCTGTCATATATCTCTTTAGAGGCAAATGATTACAGAATGAGAGAACTAGTTACAATGATAAAGTCAAAAGACTATTTATACCATGTACTAAAATTTACCTTTAAAGCCCTTCTACTTTCAACAATTTATATTATAACATTCTTCCCTTTTGGTGAAAGTAGCACGTCCTTTGAAAGATCTGACCACTTCAGACATGAATTCTGACACTACGTGTACTGAACTCATCTTCTTGATGGCTGTTGTATATTTTGGACGTAGACGAAGAAGAACGTCCAATATTCTAATATTGTTTCTGTAGTCAAGCCTTTCTGGAATCTTCTTCAGTGCATCTTTAATTAAACCTTTATCCCTTTGTTCTATTTTCTTTGCAGCTTTATCATCTATCTTCAGCTTTTCTTCTAAATATATCTTGATGGTCTCTAAAGTTCCATCACAAAAGCAAGCTATTTCACCGATGTGCATAAAAAGCTTTGTGCGATTCAAACCTTCATGGATCACTCCAAAGTCTGGTTGCTCAACTACATACCATGATGGCATATTTTCAATCCTCGTAAAACTTTGATCAGGCTTTATTAGATTAAGCTTGGATTGATTGCTTTCTATACCCATCTGGAAATCAGACACATATGCCTGAAAGATATGGTAGTATTTGATGAAGCTTAACAGCTTATCATATCCCTTCAAATAATCTCCAGTTCTATTTGTCATGCTTCTGAAATCTTCCACCATACCTATTATGTCATTAAATGACAGATGAACAAAATCAAGTTTTGTAAACTCCCACTGCTTGAAGTCTCGGCATTTGATAGCAAAGTAGGAAATATCAAATCCCGACGTCTTATTTGTTAAGATGTTATAGATACTCATATATTCTTGTTCAGAACCAACAAGACTTCTTTCCAATCTTATATGTTTAACTTCAAAAAGATATCGTCGTTTTGTTTCACCTTTTAGATTCAGAACTCCCAAAACATTGGCTTCATCCAATGGAACGATATGTCTAATGAAGAAATGCCTTTCAGTGTTTTCCACAATCGGAATATAAATTTTCTGAATTCGCCATTGAGATGCTAAATTTTCTGCAGTTCTAATAGGTCTAGGATGATTCTCTGGTAGAAGTCTTTCAGGTACACGAATATCCTCTTGTACAAAACCAGGAACCGCCACTAGATCATTTGACCTCTTGATAGATCCCAAGATGAAGATATAGAAAGAATATAGAAATATAGAATAAAATTGGAGCAATGTAGTCGGATGTATTATTGATATGATCAAGATTACAAAACAGAATGTGTAATGAAAGTACAAATATGATCTATGAACATTAGCTATAACAAACTAACTAACCTTCTATTTATATACATGTAGAGATACTAAACTAACAGGTAGTTACAACACAGACCTATAGTATCTATACACGTGTAAGGCATTAGATCTGAACCACTTCTGAACTGTATTCAGAATTGTATTCAGAAGTTCTTCAGAATATATTCAGAATCTTCAGAACTTCTGAAGTTCCCACTTCTGAAGTTATGACTTAGGCTTTTCTTCACTTTCCAGACTTCTTAATAAGTACTTCTGAACTTCACTTCATTTGTCTTCTCAGCACCAGTTCAATAGATCTGAACAGTTTAAGCTTCAGAAACCAGTCTCCTTTTGAAGCCCCAGATTTATCAAGCACAATATGCATTAAGAAGAAAACATTAAGAACACGCTCAAATGATGAACTTGCGTAGTCGAATATCTCACTTGAATAAATTACAATATGATTTGACAGTATATCGGCTCTAATGTAATCGACTTCTACTCAATATGAATTCCTAGACTCCTATTTATATTGATAGGACTAACCTATTTAAGGAAGGAAAGAGTTTAAGGAATTATAAACTTCCTTTTACATTTAAGCATATCCTTTCCTTATTTTGACACAATACACTTTTAGTCTTAACAATCTCCCCCTTTGTCACAAAATACATCTTCATCTCTTTAGCTCAAACATGCCTTCAAATCTTCTAAGGGTCTGACGAAGTCTTATCCTTTCGTCAATGATCTTGATAGCATCCAAAATTGAATTTCTTCTAGTTGAGCTCATCCTTGTAGTACTCTTTTGGTCAGCACTAATTTCCGCAGATAGTCTATTGCGAATCCTCCATAACGTTCCATCAGAATAAGCAACAACCTCGTCAAAACGCGAAATCTTTTCTCACCTTTCATATGCATCCACACTACTCTGTGAAAGCTGGATGTGTGAGTACCGTTGTAACACTGTGTTTATCCAAATCAGGAATTCTTTGATTGGGTTTTGCGATATGATTTTTCTATTGTTCACTTTCAATGCCTCGTTGCAGATCATGAAGGTAACTATATCAGAGTTCCTTTTGAATGTGTCGCACCACTGCTGTTAAAGCTCTCGTTAGTCCACATTTCGTTTCTACTTGTCTCTTAACTCTGTATACAAAGTTTCAAAGTCCAAAATGTCAAGAATAGAAAAATCAGCTTCGGAGAATGTATACACTTTCCCATCTTCTTTTCGAACTTTGAAAGTTGGATACTCGACTTGGGAAATTTTGTCAGAACCAATATGCATAATACCAATTAACGTGTGTCGTGAAATCACTTCGGATGGCTTTCAAGCTTTCATCTTTAGTATGTGAACATAATCTTTAACTTGAGCTTGATCCATCTCCATGACCAAGTGAATGTGCGCCAAGTCTCCTGATTTCATATTCTTCCTGAATATCCGCTCCATGGTTTCTTCAAGATAAGGTTCACGGATTTACTGATTTACCCACTTTGACTTGCTTTCCGTTAGCATCCTTTGCCACCGAATTTGATGAGGTAGTAGTTTCGGTTCATTTGTATCTCTAGGAACAAAATTCTTTTCCATATGCTTCAAATTCAGGTAATCTTGTTCTTGAAGAACTGGTTCATATGGATCTTTAAACCAGTTTTTCATGGAATTCCTTAAATTTTGTATATCTATTATCTCTTGATTGGACTCCGTTTCAACAGCTTCAGACGTTCTCTCAAAGTTGATCGCGGGCTTTTCAACCGTAGGTGTACTAACTTCTTGAGTCACAATGGGATGATATCTTTGGCGGGATGACGGTTCAGATGGAGACCAATAGAAGTTGGAGCAGATGGTTGACACTGAATTCTTGAAACTCGGCGTATCTCCCACTCAGGGCGATTAGGAGCAGTGCCCGGATCGTCCTGATCATGACGAGGGGCAGGAACGGAAACAGCGGGTCTACAAGAGTCCTGATGTTCGGTGCAGAGGGAGGTAATGGCACCAAGAAGCTCACCATGATTCCTTTGCTGATTTGTATGCATATTGGACAACTTCTGTTCCATGTCGGCTTTGAATAGGTCAAAGTCACATCGAGTGACTGTGGGAATTTCCAGATTGACCCCGAGCAGTAGCTTCGGCAAGAAGATTGGCATAGAACATGGACATGAGTTCATCATTGTTGTATTCATATCTATGTGGTGAGGGAGGTTGATTCCGGGGATCCGGTGTCGGATCAGGATGCTGAAGTTGCGGGGGTGGAGTACGACTACTGCTTGGTCGGGAAGAGCTGTCTTGATTCGGATCTGGCTGCCGGGAGCGTGAAGCTTCAAGTACTTCTTGAACAAAGGCGTGTCTTTCAGCAGACATGCGAGCCTCATGAGCCTTCAAAGTCGCTTGAGGTCGTTGGAATTGAGCATCCATAAGAGCATGAGCCTCGGAAAAATCGTGAATTGAGGAGTAGGGGTACTTGAAAGGGAAACAATGGGATCACGTAGATTACCCGTTGACATCACAGTTAAGTAAACTGGATGACCTACGTTTAGTGGTGGCAGTGATGTGGCACTGGTAGGATTTCCTTCCACTCCTCGTGGAATGTCCAGGAGGGACATCACTATGGAAGTTCCGACTGGGCCATGTAGGCTCGCAGTGTGTAAAGACTCGTGTTCCATAATTGGATATAGACTCGAAGTGCACTCAAATGAAGTCGAAGCAGGTGAGCTACTGCCTCTTGATTCAATAGCTATGCCTCCCGAATGAAGGGAGCTAGATAAGGAGCTAGACTCACAAGTATATTTGAAACCGTCGGTTGTTGGGAGCCTTCAGAGTGGCTAGGAGGGGCGTGCAATTGCGCTGCTAGGTCCACAGCGTCTTGTCCACTAGACATACCCAACGAATGAGTAGTACTAGCAGACGCGGTTACCTGGATGGGGGTATCGAAATCGCGCTCACAATAGTTTTTCTCGTCTCATCACTCACGCTCACATTTTCTTTTACAACTGAATCTCCCTCCTCTCTCCTTATCTCTCCAAAGTTAGGCTCGGTGAACATGTCAGAAATGGATGTAGAGATCTGATCCGTTTCAATGTCAAAGGGTTCATTTGGCTCATCAGTTTCAGAAGAAGAATATGATAGAGATGGTTGATGGCCAATTCGGCAGATAGCACGTTCTTCGACGGTTGTGGTTCGTTGACGTTGGATAAGCGGTTGATCAACGGATTCATCCTCACCAGACGATGAAGGTCGGGGGCGAACGCGGGTACGACTGACAAGCATTTTGAAGCGAGGAGTATGTTGGGAGGAAGAAGAAGCAACCCGTGGGTTAGTAGGCGGCGGAATCGGGATATCCAGGGCAGCTGTTGTTGGGATAGGCTGATCAGGTGCACCGCCCTCGTCATCTCCCCTTACAATTCTCTCAACACCCTGTTAAGGATCCCCATGATCCTGAACCTGCTCATCTATCCTAGGATCCTCTCCTTGCTCATGATGTTCCTCGTGGTTTGGCTCTTGGGCAGGCACAACCGGAGGTGGTTGAGCCATTAAGCCGTTCTTCTCCCTATATGCTATAACACTCGGTGCAGTCTAATCAACAATGGCGAGTAAGGATTTAGGGATAGGCACGATGAAGTCGAAGTGTCGATCATTCAGTTTAAAATAACAGGAAAGAAAGAAAGACACCAACATGACGAAAGCAGTACAAGACCAAGAAATAAATTTGAAAATACAAAACTTTAAAGATGTTCAAAATCCAGAAAAAGAAAAATCAAGAATGATGAAGATTCACGTTATATAAGGTGAATATGCATTAAAACTTGGATGGACGTTTGGTGTATTTTGAAAAGACTGATTATGAAATCAGGTTTTAAGATTCAGAATGCCCAACTTGGACACTAGGAACTGGAAGCGTTTCTCATCCAACGCCTTAGTGAACAGGTCGACAAGCTGTAGTTCTGTATTGACAAAGTATAATTCCATCGCACCTCTTTCGACATGGTCTTTTATGAAATGATACCGAACATCGATATGTTTAGTCTTCGTGTGTTGGACAGGATTGCTAGAGATGGCGATTGTGTTTTGGGAATCATAATAGATTGGAATTTTGTCGAACTAGAAGCCGTAATCCTTGAGTTTGGTGCGCATCCATATGACTTGTAAGCAACAACTAGCGGCAACGATCTATTCGGCTTCCGTAGTAGATGTGGAAACACACGTTTGCTTCTTTGAGGACCAACTTACCAATTTGTCTGCCAAGAACTGAATGTTGCCCGTTGTGCTCTTTCGATCAAGCATGCATCCGGCGTGATCAGCATCTGAAAAAGCAGTTAACTCGAACCCCGTATCCTTAGGACACCATAGGCCAAGATCGTTTAACAGCACTAAGGTGGGACTCTTTGGGAGATGCTTGATATCTAGCGCATAAGCATGTGGCAAACATTATGTCGGTCGACTAGCCGTGAGGTACATTAAGGAACCGACCATTCCTCGATAGACTTTGGAATCTACCACTTTTCCCAAAGGACCAGCGTGTAGTTTAGAACCAGGAGACATGGGAGTCCCAATCGGAGTACAAGTTGTCATGTTATATTTATGTAACATATATGAGATGTATTTGGACTGGTTGATGAATATTCCTGTTGAAAATTGTTTGACATGAAGTCCTAGGAAAAAAATTCATCACTCCCATCATACTCATATTGAACATGGCAGTCATGAGTTCGGAGAAGGCCTTACATATTTCGGGTTAGTCGAGCCGAAAATGATGTCGTCCACATAAATCTGTATAAGCATAATATCACCATCTTCTTTCTTAATGAACAAAGTTTGATCGATCTTACCGTTGGAATACCCGTTCTTTACCAAAGAATCGGAAAGGCTATCATACCATGCAGGCGGGGCTTGTTTTAATCCATAGAGAGCTTTGTCAAGGATATATACGTGATTTGGTTTGGAAGGATCGACAAACCCTTCGGGTTGAGAGACATAAACTTCTTCACGGAGAACGCCATTAGGGAAGGCAATTTAACATCCATTTGGAAAACCACGAAGTTTTTGTGTGCCGCATAAGCTAGGAACATGCGAATAGCTTCAATGTGAACGATAGTTGTAAATGTCTCATCATAGTCAATCCCTTCTTGCTGACGGTATCCTTTTTTGACAAGTCGGGCTTTGTTGCGTATGACTATCCCATCTTCATCTTGTTTGTTCTTGAAGATCCATTTGGTGCCGATTATGGTTTTGTTTTGCGGACGAGGAACGAGACGCCAAACTTTCAAGCTTTGAAAATGATTGATTCCTTCTTGCATGGCCACAATCCAGTTAGGGTCAGACAAGGATTTGTCAATGATGTTGGGCTCGATTTTGCTGAGAAATGAAGAGAACTTGCAGTCGTTGGCTGAGGCTGATCTCGTTGTGACTGGTTTCGTCGGATCTGCAATTATCTGATCGGGTGGGTGAGAACGGACCCATTTGTTGGTGTGAGGAAGCGGTTGTATGTGCATTCTGATCAGGGTTATCGTCCACATATGTGCCAAGAGGAAGATCTTGAACGGATTCAAGAGATGGGGATACTCCAGAAGGTCGAGAGGAACTAGAAACATCCAATGGTGAAGAGTGGGTAGGAGGGGGAGAGGATGCCGGTTCCGGTGGTCTCGTTGGTGAAGTCGGGGTAGTTCCATGAATTGGGTCGGTCGGTACATTGTTGGTGGGGATATCTTGAGGTGATGATGCCGAGTTGATTGAGTTTGAGGGAGGAGTTTGTGAATCGTTCGAGGATGTGCTTGGGGTTGCAGCAGTTGAGACGATTTCTGTAGATACTAGCGGTCCAGTAAGATTAGTTGTCTCGGCAACCTCCAAAGCGGGAGGTGATGGAGTCTTTGGAAGTATAACCGAAGGGCCAAAGTAATCTGAGTAAAAATGTTGAAACAAGACATCCAAATCAGAGATGGCGGTTTTGGACGTGGAAGCTTGAGGCGGATTTGGAACAGGTTCCGAACTGAGTTATCCGAAAGCTAATACGCCGGTAAGTGCGGCTCCTGAACTATCATGTACAGGAGCCATTTCGGCCTTTGTGTCAAATTGGACATTGACACTTTTCGTGACACATCTGGCTTGTTTCATGTAGACCCGATAAGTCGCAGCATTAGGAGAGTAACCAAGAAAGTATGCCTCGTCAGATTCTGGTTTGAGTTTCCCTCGATCTTTTTTTTCATTCAGAATGAAGCAACGCCTTCCAAAGGTGTGCAAATGATGGATGGATGGAATTCGGTTGAAGACTAACTCGTATGGAGTTTTGTTGAATCTTTTGTTGATGATTGAGCGATTTTAAGTATAGCAAGCCGTATTAATTGCTTCAGCCCAGAGGTAGAGTAGCAATTTTGCATATGCAAGCATAGTGCTGGCAACTTCAACCAACGTGCGATTTCGTCTTTCAACCACACCATTTTGTTGAGGCGTACGAGCTGCAGAAAAAGTGTATGTGATACCAGTTGACTCGAGAAACCTGTCAAGAGTATGATTTTTGAACTCGGTGCCATTGTCAGTTCTAATTGTTTGTGCGGTAAGCTCCAATTTTACTTGAATGGCCTTTAAGAAAGTTATGATTGACTTGGGAGCTTCATCCTTTGTTCGTAGAAATTTGACCCAAGTAAAGCGGGAGAAGTCATCGACCATCACGAGGACGTACTTCTTATCGTGAATGCTTTGAGTCCGCATCGGGCCGCACAAATCCATGTGAATGAGTTGGAGGGGTCGTGTGGTGCTGTGTTCTACCTTTGGCTTGTGAGTGACCTTCTTCATTTTTCCTTTTTCCCATGCATCACATATGTGAGGTTTATTAAACTTGATTCTTGGCAGGCCATTGACTAATCCCCCAATCGAGAGTCGATTGATGTTCTTGAAATTTAGATAGGATAGTCTTCGATGCCAAAACCAATTTTTCGCATTAGTCCCTTCCGAAACGAGACACACAACTGTGGGAGGTTGAACTTGAGACAGGTCGATTGTGTACAGATTAAACTTTCGAGACCCAGCGAGAAGTTCTTTGCCTTCATAAGTACGTACGCAAGACCGTTCAGGTTTGAAATTGACTTCCAGGTCTTTGTCACAGAATTTGCCAAGGCTCAATAAGTTGTGGCTTAGCCCTTGAACATAGGAGACATCAGAAATGGTGATGTTCTTTTGAATAATGTCACCTAGGCCTTTGATTGGTGCTAAGTGATGGTTGCCAAAGCTTATGTAACCACCCTTTTTCTCTTTGTAGTTGGCAAGCAGCTCCTTTTGTCCAGTCATGTGTTTGGAGCATCCAGAATCTAAGTACCACACATGACTGGCCTGCACAAAATCAGGAAAATTTAGGTACCCATCTGTAATGGGTCCATCGGGGTTAGTTGACTTAGCATCCTTAGGAGCCCATTTGAAGTGGGACGTAGGTGCGTTAGTTATAGTCGTTTTCCGAACCCATTTATAAATAGGAGGGATAGGAAAAAAATTCATGTGATGATTATTGTAAGAGTTATGCATGGCAGGATAGTAACCACAATCATAATTGAAAGAATTCAATTGCATAAAGTCATTCACACCACAATTCAAGCAACAAATTTTATTTCGAGAAAAATGAATTAAATGTTTAACAGAACGAATAGTGCAAGGAAATTGAAAATTGTGATTGGTTCTAGTAATATTTGGAAATTTTGAAACAAGAAAGTTGTCGTTTTTGCGGGATGATGACTTTGGAGCACTTTTGCATTTTTCCATCCAAACTTGCTTTGACTTTAAAGTGCGAAATGTTGAAACATGAACAAAACCACGGTTAGCACTTTTCACATAATGAGAATTAATGGGTTTTGAAAAATGGTTTTGATCTTTTTGGTTAGAATTAGAATTGCTTGTAGAGCACTCATGATTAACTTCTGGAGTGAAAGCAGTTTCCGTTGGTTTCTTACCTTTATCTAAAAATTCCTCATGACTTGGAAGACTTGGATTGAAGTCAAATTCGGGAATAAGATCATTTAATTGTTCCTTAGATTGGAGGTTGCAAGAGGAATCAATGTACTCGTCAAAACGAGGCATTTCTTCAAAATCATCGAAGTCATCGTTGGAAGTTCGAGAGTTGCCTGGAATAGTTTTGACTTGGTCATCCAAATATGTGCTAACAAAATCTTTGCACGTAGAAGCCTTGGATATTTTATCAAGTTTAGTTTGCAAGGCTCTTTTTTCAAGAATTTAAACTTTTAACATCAAATTTTCCTTTTCCTTTGCCGAAGAAGAACGCTCACTTTCCAATTCCTTTTCTAATTGGATTATTTTCTTTTCTAAAAATAAGGTAGGAATGTAAGGTTTGTAATTTGGAGGTTCGGTTTGAAGTTCTTCGCCGGTATATGAAGGAAAGTAGTTGTTAGGAAGGGTTTCTTTAGAAGTTTCTTGTTCCACTCAGCTTGTCTCTCGACTTTGGGATCTGACTTCATGAATTGAATTTTGTATTCCGGGCCAAAGCCAAGATACTCAAATTTGTATAAAGTCGGTGTATTGCAAATTGCTTTGTCTAAACATTTGGGATTATATGATCCCAATCCGGCTTTACAACTTAAATCTTTTGGAGTATTTAGATGAATGGTTTGTTCCGTTTGACCAATTTTATACAGCTTGAGTTCCAAGTTTTTGAGTTTTTCTAAAAGGTCATTCTTTTGAATTATGGAAAACTTATATTTTTGTGAGAAATCTTTTGCTTCACTTTCGATTTTATGAAGTTGAGTTGTGAGGTCCAAGATTTGTTGTTTTAGCATGACATTCTCATCGTGAAGTGTGGCTTTTTCCGATGATAAATTTTTCGCAATGTTTTGTGAAGTAGCAAGTTCTGATGAAGTAATCAAATGCTGGTTGTGATTATTATCTAGACGTGCTTCTAACTTGGAAACCAAGAGTTTCTCGATTTTCAACTTAGATTTAAACTGTTGCAATTGGATCATCATGTCATTCATTTGATTTACGAATTTATCATAGTCAGAATGGCTTACCTCGGGTGTGTAGTCGGAAGCGTTGGTTGTAGACTCATCAGTCGAGTCAGAGTAAGCCATTAAACTGAAGTAAGCTTGATGTTCAGTTTCCAGATCTTCATCATCATTGCCATGGTTTAGCCAATGCTCATCTTCCGCCATTAAAACCTTTCTGGACTCCTTTTGTTTAGCCAACATCAACTTATAAGTGAAGTAGTTGAAATCTTTGACTATGGCCGGATTTGCAACAGTTGTAGCACAAACTTATTTCCTCTTTGAATTTGTCTTCAGGTTTGACTGGCTGACGGTGCTCATCTCTTTTGAGCTTTGCTTCAATCATGGCCTTGCGCTCATAATTCTTAGTTCCAGAAGCATAGCGTTGCTGATTAGGATTGGAATGACGAGAGAATTTTTGTTGAAAATCTTTAGTGAGTAGAACTAATTGCTGTTGAAATTGAGCAATTTCTGAATCATAATCAAATTCTTCATCGTTCAATTTAGGAATGGCTTCTTGAGAAGAATTACGGGAAGAAGTTTGTGTTTCCTTTGCGACTAAGGCAATGGGATCAGAAGATTTCTTGACTTTGTTGTTAGTTCCCATAGACTCGAGCACTTCTTCCTCGTCATGAAGGAGGGTTTCATAGACTTCATGTAGATCGAGTTCAACAAGAAATTTGCTGTGTTTAATTTGATTGGCAAAGCGACGCCATTCAGGTTGTAGATTGCTCACAAACTTCACGTTGTTCTCGATCTTTGTTTTTCAGATTTCATTCTTGCTTAGTTCATTTGTCAAGTGAACGAACCTCGTGTAGGTAGAAGAAAGAGATTCCCCTTCTTTGGCCTTGAAATCCTCATATTGCGAGATGCAATTTATGATCTTGAGTTGAGTCTGGATTTTTGTACCAAGCATGTATTTCTCAATCTCTTCCCACATGGATTTGGCAGTTCTTTTGTGGCTATCGATGCTTATTGTAGATTTCGTTCAGGATAGTCATCAAAAGATAGGACTTTGCAAGCTGATCGCCTTTTGCAATCTTCTTTTCGGTGTCGTTATAGGCAGACCTTGGCTTGATTTCTTGTCGAGCAAGTAGAGGAGGGTCAGCATTCGGCATAGCTAGAAGAGTTTGGTAAAAAACCGTAGGGGGTCCTTCATTAATTGACCGCATGATTTCATCAGCATAGTCATTCCTCTCCACGAAGTCAAAAAATCGGTCTTTCCACTGTGAGTACTCTATAGGGAACAGAATTAGGGGTTTGGTGTCCGAACCAATGGCCATAGCTTCTCGTGTAGTCATTGTACCTGACTAGATGATCTCGATCAGTGAGTTTTGGTAATTTTATGAGTTTTACTTTGAATAACAGAAGATTTTCTCGATAGATTTTTGTCGGGTGATAAGGGCTCGAGTCAATTCTATCCAGTTTAGACTGGGTCGATAAGTTTTCTTGTCAGGTGATAAGGGCTCGATAACAATTTTTGTTGGGTGATAAGGGCTCGAGAACAATTTTTTGTCGATCAAAAAGGACTCGATAACAGAAGTTTATCGATCGATAAAGACTTGAGAAAAAAATTCCTTGGAAAAAAAAACCGGATCGATAAATTTTTTTTATGTCGATCACTGTTGAGTCGACAATAAAATTTGTTGATTGATAAGGATTCGATAAAAATTCAAAGATATCTAATCTGAATATTCTTAACTGATAAACCAGAAAACTATAAACTTTTAAGCTTATCCTTTCCTTATTTTGACATAATACACTTTTAGTCCTAACAGAAGCTATCTTGTTTACCTCAACACCTCATCATCCTCTCTGATCTCATCAAACTCTCCCTCTAGAACAATATCATAACCATCATAATCAAACAACTCTCTTACTTCCTGTCTTATCACTTCTTCAGAGATATGTTCTTCAACATTACTTGGAGGAGTATTCAACAAAGAATCAACCATCCTTTCTTCTACAGTTCTTTTGGCTACAACATCAGGCTTTTCAACCATTAGTTCGACATCAGCAAGACCTGGAATCACTGCACCTTCATCATTCATCGGTACCTCACCTAAACCTAAATCCACCATTTCAGATGCAATCATTTTCTAAATTGCATCAACGGAACGGTTTTCTGTCTACTCTGCTTCTTGTGTCTGTTCATTAAATCCTTGAGTATCCAATTGTTCTTGTTCAACCCAACGCCTTTTCTCCCCCTCATGAGGATCTTGATCATCACGATCCTCATGTCTGCGTTTACTAGCGCCGGCCTGAGATCTGCAAGATTGTTCTAACACTGAAACTCGATCTGATAACTTTGATAGTTCAATTGAAACAAGAGTGGCAAGATCAGAGAATACTCTATGCATAGCTTCTCTAAGCTGATCAATTTCTGAAATTGAAGAACTCGGAGTAGAACTAGGAATAGGCTATGCAACAGATGCAATCTGTAACCGGAGCAAGTGAGAAAGATGAAGATCCTCCTATCCCGGAGCTGCCTCTGCAAGCAATCTTGAATAAAGCAGTGACTTCAACTCTTCCACTGATAGATCAGATAGTGGTGTTGGTGGTGGAGTTGTTACAGGAACTACTCCAATGTATGGAGGTGGTGGTGTAGAAGAAAGACCTGCAACATTTGCATCAAATAGAACTCTCGGCCATCTAGTGGTAAACCATGGTCTTGGTTCAGAGGATTCAACGACTTTAGCTCTACCAAACATAACTTCTAAGCTCTATGCATATAACCATTCAACTGTTTGTCTCATTATTTCCATTCCAGTCCGTAGATCATGAGGATAAATGGGTCTAGGGGGAAAATTACCTGGTCCACGAAGGATACTAGTTGAAACAACGGGCGAAGCCGTTGCGCCTGTGTTCAGCGCTCACATGACATTAACACTGACAGGACTTCCACCTTGTCCTCGTTGGGTACCAACGAATGGTAGCCTCACTCTGGATGTTTTGCTTGGGGCACTAAGACTCCCAACATAGGTAGTCTGAAAAACAGACGGTGACCTAGGTGGTATAATACCAGGCTCTAGACTCGAAGTGAATAAAAATGAAGTCGACGGCTGGGGCAGAGGCCTATCTATTTCAATACCTGCCAACCCCGAGTGGGTTGCAGATAGGGTATGTGTTATATCCCCGTGAGAAATTGAAACAGTAGTTGTTAAGAAACTACTGAGTGGCTGGGGGGTGTGCATTTGCATTATAGGGCGAACAATGTCTTCTTCAATGTTGGATCATAACTAATACGTCACAGTAGTAGATGTGGCTTCCCGGGTGAAAGTGGTTTGGGAAAGGTCTGATATTTCTTTTGCTGACCTTGTCTGACACTCACCATGTTCTTCTGCGTCCCTTACACTCAGGCTCACATTCATTTCTGTTTCAACTAAATCTCCCTCATCCATCCTTATATCACCAGATGCAGCAATGTCAGTAATGATAGTTGAAATAACAACATTTGGTTCAGGAATTTCCAACTCCATATTGGCAGTATCTAGTTCACACTCAGTATCCGAACTTTCTTCAAATGGAAGTTGGCAACCAATTCTTTGTGGTATATTACGTACCAAGGAATAATCATGATCAGCATCATCATCATCATCATCATCATCACATTATCATCATTATCAGCTCCAAGATCCACAACCTCATTTACATGACTATCATCTGGAGAGTCAGTTCTCGGAATATCTTTAGGAATAACAGTTGAGTCAATATGTTCTAATGCACAATCAGATGCACCCGCTCCTGCATCCCTCTCATTTGCATTTTCCATCTTCACTACTCGATCAAGAACCCCATGTTCTTGACCCTGCTCCCCTAGACCTAACTCCTCATTCCTCTCGGGGGGGGGGGGGGGGGCGGCCATTGTGGACAGGATCATCAGGCTCTTGTTGTTCCATCAATGCATTCTCACTCCTATACTCTATTACACTCGTTGCAGTCTGATTGGCATGAGCAATGAATGCTGCTGGCAGAGGAAATGCATTAGGATATTGTCCTGCTTGACGTGGTACAAGAGACCTCATCACTTTTGAATTGGCCATTGGATGATGTGTGTCACACCCCGCTAAAGCGGAAACACAAGGTACGACAGTTCTAGGTTTCATAACAATAGGAATATAAACACCAACCACACATATATAATTAAAACGTAGAAGTTTAAAGTTTAAAAGTTTACAACCCGACTACTTGAACTTTAACAACAAATTACATCAGTTTGAATAAATAAAATATCTTGATTGGTGTTCCACAAAAATAAACTAAGCTTGATCGGTTACCTTCTTATTTTTCTGTAAAGCATGTTAAAACAAGGTGTCAACTACAAAGAGTTGGTGAGTTCACAGGTTTTTCATATGCACAAAACATTTTATATGCAAGGTATAATAATAGCGAAACAAAAGTTTGCATCAACTTTAATATTTTAACTTTTATGACCAAAAATACAAATTTACCATTACACATTGTTACACATTTGAAAGTATGAAGCATAAGATGAAGAATATGACGTGGCACACACATCCAACATGTCTACCTTTTGCAACTGATTAGTTTGTTACACGCTCCCATCTCACACGTGTTAGTTTGTAATAGGTTAAGATGTTGACTTTTACTTTATTCTGTTTGTATAAATAGGTCTTTTCTGTACTGTAAAAGTTGTCGATCTAATTGCTCTATCGAAGAACTCACTATGTGGCTTTAAAGATTCAAGATCTCCTGAATATGTTTTTCTTCTTGACAAAGCTCTGTATGGCTTAAAGCAAGCACCCAGAGCCTGGTATGAACGTTTATCCAAATTTCTGATCAGCAAAGGATATGAGAAAGGTAAAATTGATACCACACTTTTTATCAAAAGAGGCAAAGGTATGTTAACTATTGTTCAAGTTTATGTGGACGACATAATTTTTGGCTCTACTCATCAAACAGAAGTTGATTTGTTTTCTAAGTTGATGGAAACTGATTTGTTTTCTAACTTTCTTTCCCGGACTTCAGGTTAAACAAAGTACCTCTAGTATTTTTATTAATCATGCAAAATATGTCTCTGACATGTTAAAGAAATTCCATTTTCAGAACTCATCAACTATGAAAACACCTATCTCTCCTAGCTTGAAACTAGGTCCTGATCCCTCTGGAAAACCTGTCGATATCACGGGATACAGAGGTATGATAGGTTCTCTTCTCTGTTATGTTTGCCACTTGTCTTTGTGCTCGTTATCAAGCTAATCCTAAAGAATCTCATTTGGCTGCTGTCAAAAGAAATTTTAGATACTTAAAGGGAACTCCTTCATCGGGTCTCTGGTACCCTAAAAATTCTGGGTTTGATTTAATGGCATATACAGATTTTGATCATGCAGGATATAAGTTGGACAAAAAAAGCACCTCTGGTAGCTGTCAACTTTTGGGTAATCGACTTATCAGCTGGACATCCAAAAAACAAAATTGTGTTTCAACATCTACTGCAGAAGCTGAGTATGTTGCTGCTGCTAGCTGTTGTTCCCAAGTTATTTGGATGAAAACCCAACTGAGAGACTACGGTCTGATCTATGATAAGATTCCCATACTCTGTGATTCTGAAAGTGCAATTGCCATTACGAAAAATCTAGTTCAGCACTCAAAAACGAAACATATTGATGTTAGGTATCACTTTATCAAAGATCATGTAGAAAAGGGTACCATAGAAATGTATTTTGTCTCTACTGATTACCAGCTGGCTGATATTTTTACAAAAGCTCTGGATGAGAAGCGTTTTAATTTTTTAATCAGCAAGTTGGGAATGCTAAACATGTAAATCTTATTCTTAGAAGTTATCAGAGATCGCTGATCGTCTTCTGAACTTCATCCAGAAGCACTCAGAGACCTCTGATCGCCTCTGGTATAAGTTTTATTTTGATGCGTTTTATTCCTTTTCATCCAAGTTATATCAGAAAGGCGCCAATTCCGGAAGCGAAGGGGGAGCTTATCATTCAAGGGGAAGCTTATCATTCAAGGAGGAGTTTATCATTCAAAGGGGAGTTTATCACTTAAGAAGTTCAAAGTCTAACACTAGGTTAGCTGTCTTATGAATTTTTCCATCTACCTGAGTTTCTTCTGAATCTTCTTATTTTGTGTTTCTCTTGTCGTCAAGGTCTCTCAGAATGCCTATGATTCATTTTAAACTTATCCTAGATGGTGATTCAAAATTGACATGGTTTTCAAAATATTTTTCTATGAATCAAAATATTCCAAAAATTTATTGAATATATACATTTTATTAACTCTTGCCGTCAAGGTTATTTAAAATTTCTATATTCAATTTTAATTTTTCTTATTATTTTATTTTCATGAAAAATCAAACTTTCATTTGGTTCAATTTTTTTTTCACCAAATGACTGATTTTAAATCTAAATAAACAGATTTATATATTTCAAATTGTTCTTTAATCAATTTTCTTTGATTACTTAACAATTTGTTTTATATTTTCTTTTTATTTACTTTTGCGATAATCAACCGATTTTAGGCCGATAACCCTTCAGTTTTTTTTTAAAAAAATCGTGTGTTACTCATCACTCCTACTTTCCACGTGTCATTCATTATGTGACTGCATGTATCCACGCCTGCGTGCTTACATCATCTTTCCTGAACCGTTTTCTCCTACTCCCAATACATAAACCTCTTCCAATTCCAAATTGGTCTCATATAAAATCCCCAAATTTCAGAAACCCATCTTCTTCCTCCTCAGTGTTACTGCTCACACTCTCCTACTCACGAACTTGCTTGCAAATCTCACCAACTCTCATCAATGGCTTCTCATCTTGCAAATCCAGCTCTTAACGATGACGAAGGACGTCTCGTCGATTCCACTGCCGATAGTGCTCCGTTTGTCAAGCTGCCATTGAAAGCAAACAATGTGCAGGTTCTTCTTGATCCTAATAGCTACCAGTCCGAATTCAGAATCATCGTTGAATTTCTCCAACAACATGAACTAAACCGAGCCCTAACTCTGACAAACCAAAATGTTCCTGAAATTTACGTTCAAGAAGTGTGGCAGTCGATGTATATTCGTGATAACGAGACTTTGCTTAGAAATTTCAGTCATCCTAATCAACCTAATACTGCAGTGGAAATTCCCATTACCAAGAAAAAATTAGCCAGGTATTTTCATCTATCCCCTTCACAGGTACTAATTGATGGTGAATTTGTGCCAAATCCAGCCCTAGAATCGAACCCATCTGCTGAAGCCTTGTTATCCTTCATCCTCTTTCTTGGTTACAATGAACCCCTAAGCAAACTATCTAAATTTAAGAGAAAGCAGTTACCCCCAATGTGGAATCTCCTTGTTTCTATCCTGAACAAGAGTCTCACTTGTAAAATTGGGTCTCTCGATCAAGCAAGCAGGAACATTCTGACCATCATGTATGGCATGTTTTTTAATCGCCCCTTGGACTACGCAAGCATTCTTTTCCAAGAGATTAAAGTTGTTGTGCACACTAAGGTAACCTATCAAACCCAAGGAAAATCTCTTCCAGCTTTGATGTTTCCAAGATTTTTATCCCTAGTTACCTATCCTGCAATTGGTGCACTCAAGGCTCCATTAGTTCAACCATTTTGCAAAATTGCTTCTATGAGCTCTCATCGTCCAACCATCGACCGCAACGGATATCCCTCTCCCAGAGAGCTTTCAAGGTACATGCTAAACCTAATTCCATCTAGCTCTTCTTATCTCCAATCTTATAGGAGCTCTATGATTTTCTCAGAACAGAGAATTTCTACCCCAGAGCACTTAGAGCCAGTTCTAGAAAGTGAGGGGCCAAGTGAGAATGAGGCTGAAAATAATTTGAGTGATCATCCGAGTGGTTCTACCCATGCTGACCTCTTGCTAAAAGAAGGTACTGAAGATGTCCATCGTGACACTCAGCAGTCGACAAAACATATTTACTTCAGTCTTTATCTTCAAAACAAATCAACATTTGTCATCTTCCTTTTCTCATGTCGTGATGTCGTGTCTCTGATATACAATCTCACCCCCTCAGAATGATAAGGAGAATCCGAATCATTATGAATAACCAAACAAAAAAAAATAGTTAACTAATGAAGCGTGTAAAACTAACATACAGAAGCACGTGAAGCAACTGTAATGATTTAATCAAAATAAATTTTTATTAAGTGGCCTATATGCAGTGTTGGCAGCGGGTTGGCACTGATAGGACTTCCAGTTATCATAGAAGTAAGTTGTAAAACTAACTTCTCAAACTGTTCCGGCATAAACACGAAGATATGCTTGAGGAATCACAAAGACTCGTGCACTATGTAGAAAGAATTTATGCATTAAATGCTAATTTTAAGGCTTAAAATGTGAAAATACATTTCACAGACTCAATGTGCATTGATTGTGAAGTTCGGAGACCGGAGGTGTGTCTTCCTTTTTCAATATCTTAATCTTCCGAGTGAAGAAAAGATAGCAAATATGCTCATTCTACGTGATATATGAAACAAATATCTTTTGTGAGATACTTGAGTAGTTTGGTGGGGTGACACGAGTTATCGACATTGCGTCCGTGTCTAGTTCAATATTCATCTCCAAAGAATCCAGAATGAATAGATTATGTGGCTACCCGGATAATTGTTTACGTTTGGTGAAGACCAAATATTTTCTTTAAAGTCTTGTCACACCCTTACATTTTTCTTTTATCTCAGAAGCACTCTATTTTATTTTAATCATTCCCTTTCAGGATATCTAACCTAGGGATGTGTTTCATGGTTAGGTCCTTCCGGATTTGGTTTGACCATTGAAACGTATAAATCTAACGCACAAAGAGTTTTGAAATATTGAAGTCCGAGTTCTGAACTGATGTATTCAGAAGTCATAATGTTAAGAGCAGGTTCATAGCTGAGATACTATGAAACTAAGTAAATGGTAAAAATGTGGTATTCCTCTCAAATGTAGCATAACCTTTTGAAAGATTTTCATATGATGTGAATATTCGGAATTTAGAACACACATGACGTACCTACAAAATAGATTAAAAAGATTTTGGTACCCAAGATTTTTTGGGTCCTTGGAGGTTAGCTTTTGATGCAATAAATGGGGATACTGTAAGTACCATCCCATTTATGAGCAAATCTTTGATCGACAAAATCATTTGTTCCACAAGTAGAACAACAAAGATTTGTGGTGCTTAGACTGATTAGATGTTCGATTGACTTGACAATATGAGGTAAATCAGTCTTGGACACAAATGATTTTTCATCAACTACAGGAGATGTATGTGGCTTGTTTCTAGCGTTATCATCTGTAGTTGATTTCTTTCTCCAAACCATCTTAAACTTTTTGAAATTTCCGGATTTAGCAACAAAATCATTATGAAACTGTTTAGAATTATGAGTTCGAAAAGCTGAAACATGAATAAAACCATGTTTAGCATTTTTCACATAACGAGAATTGATGGGTTTGGGAAAATGAGTTTGATCCTTTTGGTTAGAATGAGTGTAATGCATTTGACTTGTGGAACACTCATTCGAATCCGTTGGAGGTAAAACTAATTCGATTGGCTTTTTGCCTTTGTCCAAAAACTTCGTATGATTTGGAAGCGTAGGATTGAAGATAAAATCGGCATTTAAATCATTTAACTGTTCCGTGGATTTAAGGTTCGATGAGGAATCAGTGTACTCGTCAAAACGAGGCATTTCCTCAAGAGAGTCTAGGTCATCATCAATTTGGTTGGAAGACGGGGAACATTTTTGTTTAGGAGAAATATAGTTTGGATCTAATGTAAACAACTCTTCACAATCATCTAAGTAATTGCTAACGAAAGCTTTACACGAAGAAATATTGGAAATAGAATCATTTTCTTGGTTTTTGTTTAATTGTAAAGCCTCGTGTTCCAATTTTTGAATTTTTAACATGAATGCCTCTTTTTCTTTTTCCGACGAACAACATTCAGTTTCCAACACCTTTTCAAGTTGAATAATTTTCTTTTCTAAGAACAAGGTGGGAATATACGGTTTAAATTCAGGAATTTGAGTGTGAAGTTGTTCGTCAGTATAAGTTTTAAAATAGTCATTTGGAAGAGTTTCTTTTGAAGATTCCTTTTCTACTACTCGAGGATAGCAAAAAGGAATTTGATGAAAATCTTTGTTTCTCCTATTCAAATCTTCCCTTTCTTCGACGTTGCAATCTGACTTCATAAATTGAATCTTATAATCCGAGCAAATGTTCAGATATTCAAATTTATAGAGAGTCGGAGTATTGTAGATGGCCTTTTCTAAATGTTTCGGATTATCAAATCCTAATCCAGCTTTAGAACTTAATTTGGAACGTTCAAATGAATTGTGTGCTCAGTTTGACCAATTTTGTACAGCTTTAGTTCCAAATCTTTTAGTTTTTCCAAAAGGTCTTGTCTTTGAAAACTCACAAACTCATATTTGGACGCAAAATCTTCGGTCTCACGTTTAGATTTGTTAAGTTAAAGTGTGAGATCCGAGATTTGTTGTTTTAAGAGAAAAATTTTCGGTCTCACAAATTCCCTTTCTTTTTGAAAAACCGCTTTCTCCGTTAGATGATTGTGCGCAATACTTTTAGATGTTGCAATTTTAGATTGGGCAATTAGCAGTTGATGATAATCATTTTCTAGTCGTGCTTCTAATTTTGAAACCAAAAGTTTCTCGGTTTTCAATTTAGATTGAAGTTCTTGCAATTGTATCATCATGTCATTCATTTGATAATAGTCCGAAAGACTTACCTTAGGGGTTTTGTGTCTAAACCAATGGCCATAGCTTCTCGAGTGGTCATTGTACTTGGCTTGATGATCTCGATCAGTGAGTTTTTGAAATTTTCTGAGTTTGTCTCGTGAAAACAGAAAGTTATCTCGATACAGTAGGGATCGGAAAAAAAACTTTTACCGGGTGAAGCTTAGTTGACAAGAGTTTTTGTCGGGTGTTTGAGGCTCGATAAAATTTATTGTCTGGTAAAAGAGACTCGATAAAACTTCTAAGAAAAAATTTTGAGTCGAATGTTTTTTTTTATCGATCACTGAGTACCCGATATCCTTGATTTTCTCAATTTATCAATATTCGACAAAAAATAATTTGACCCGACAAGGCAATGAATCGATAAAAAAATTTATCGATTCCTATTGGCTCGATTAAAAATTTTGTCGACTCAAGTGGACTCGATAAAAGATCAAAATTACTAAATCTGAGTTTTCTTTAATTGATAAACCAGAAAACAAGAACAAAGGGTTCTTGACTAAAAAGAACAAGTTTTTTTATGGACAAGAATGTCTAAGTTCTCGAGTTTCTTATTTGTTGAATTAATGAAAAATCAAAATTACAAGAGTTTATGATTTTTACTAGAGAATTCTTTAGTAAGAAAAGCTGCAGGAGTCACTAGTTTCTGAGTTTTCTTATGTAAAGAGTTTCAAAAGTTAATAAAATAAACTCGGATAATTTTAATTAACGCAGATTAATTACTTTGAGTAATAGCCGATAAAAATTTAAGGAACAGATAAAAATAACAACAGACGTATGAATCGAGCAAATACAGAAGTAAGAGTCGAGAAAAACACAACAAAACAGATATAAGAATCGAGAAAAATTAAAAGACAGAGGTATGTATCGATGAATTTTTTTTTTTTTGAGATTATGAGTTTTTATCGGGTTAAGCTATGATAGTATGAATCGACAAAAACTCATAAACGCAGAAATCAAAAAATTACCTTCTGTTTCGAAGATAACTTCAGAAAAGCACAAAAACTCAGATCGTCGACTCTGATACCACTTGTAGATCCCAGTATATGCAAGCACAATGATTATATCGATTAAAGCAATAAGAACAAAGTGATTGAGGAATTTTCGCAGTCGGATATCTCACTTGTACGGTTACAGTATGATTTGACAGTATTTAGGCTTTCTAGTAATCGACTAATATTCACTCTAATCTCTTCTTAATAAATAATCTCGCACACACCTAAAGAATGACCCTAACCCTCTATTTATATGTAGAACATTTATCGTGATAAGGAAACTATGAGATAAGGCATTATACACTTGCCTTATTTACAATAAAACAACGTTTCCTTATATTAAACCTTCCTAATTATTGACTTTGTTGACTTTGCACTTTTGGTCCTTCATGTCTTCAATAGTTGTCATTTCGGATATAATAATTTTAGACCTAACAGTAATCAAAGTCAAGATCAATATACATTCGACTTCCTGCTCCAAATTGTTTGCTAATCTTGTTCTTTATTCATCTTGATAGTTGGGAACTTTCAATTGGTATCAGAGCCAATTCATCTAAATTCTTTATATCTACTCTCTTTTCATTTAAATTTAGGTGAATTTCGATCTTAATTCATGATGTCTAAAAAAATTGGGTCAAAGACAAAGCCACCCACTCTGTTTTTAGGTGAATATCATCAATGGAGGATCTGGATGACTCAATTCCTGGATAATATTGATGAAGCCCTAATGCAATCCATTCTCAATGGTCCGTTGGATGTTTATGTGGAAATTCCTGCAGTTGCTCAAACTGATAACACTCCTGAAATTTCAGCAACAAGGATAAAGGAGACTCCTAACATGTACACTTCTGCAGAAAAAGATCAAATGAAGATAGATAAAAGAGCACTTACGCTTTTTACAATGGCCATTCCTAATGAGATACTCAATCGAGTTGATGAAGTTGAAGCCCACGTGCCAGGTAGTTCCAAATCCCAAGCTTAGAGGCTTGATATTGCTATTGGTGTATATGAGAGTTTTAAGGCCAAGGAAGAAGAAATTCTGACTGAATCATACAACAGGTTTAACAACATTCTGAATGATCTCAGAAGAAATGGAGTTCAGAAGTTAAACTCAGAAATAAACAACAAGTTCTTGAAAAACTTAGGAACTGAATGAGAATGTTTTACTGACAACATGGACACAAAAAATATCTCTAAGAAGAACATTCATGATATTTTTGGTGTTTTGTCTCAACAAGAAGAGAAAGTCAGATCCAGGAAAAATGACAAAAAGAAAGCATCTGACTCTCTTACCTTATTGACTCAGAACATGCAAAATCCCATATCTATATCTTCTAGTTCTTCTTCTGTGATCAAGTTAAATAAAATCCCTGAAGTTCAGTTATATGATGATGATGAATCAAATAAAGAAATGAAAAGGGTTGCTGATGGGATAGTGATAGAGATCATAAGATAGCTTCAAAGAAGACTGGGTTCTGAAGCTTCATATTTCAGATCTTTTAAACTAGTTCTGAAGAGACAAAGGAAAAAAGCTTAGAAGTCTAAAGTCAGAACTCAAATAAAGAAGTCAAAGAAGGCCTAAGGCATTGAAGTGTCTACTTCAGCAGTTCTGAAGATTCTGAAGGTGTTCTGAAGAACTTCTGAAGACAATTCAGAAGAAGTTCAGAAGTGATTCGGAACTTTATGATGTACACTTGTAATGATTCTATTGGTCTGTCTTGTAACTATCTGTTAGAATTAAATTCTTACTTGTATATAAATAGATGGTTAGTTAGTTTGTTAGAACTAACATTCTTAGATATTTTGCACTGTAAAGATACATCTGCGTAATTTTATCAATATCAAAACTACATCCAACTTCCTTGTTATATTTGTTGCTCAATACTTTACATTCTTTCTATATTTTGATACTTGGGATCTAACAGATAGCTTTTATGACCAGATAATATGACCAAAAGTATCAACAGAAGTATAAAGGTAAATCAAAAGTTGATACCGGAGCAGACAAAAATGTGAAGAAAGAGGTTGTGAAGAAAGAAGATGTTGAACCATCCAGATGCTTCAACTGTGGAAAACTGGACATTTTGCTAGGCAATGCAAAATGCCCAAGGTTAAAAACGTTGGATATTATGAGAAGAAGGCCCAACTTGCTAAAAAGAAAGAAGAGAGTCCTTCCTTGTTTAGAAAGTATGAAGAAGATTGGTTAACATGGAGTGATGATGAGTATGATGAAGAAGTGGCACACTATGCAGCTAGTTGTTTTATGTGCCAAATGGATCCAGAAGCTGCACATGATCAAGATATTGAGGTAAACACCACTTATGAGGCTACTTCTAAATCACCTCCTCAAAATGACATGCAAGAAACAATTTTAAAAATAACTTCTGAATTTGAAAGTGTAAGAAATAGAATTAAAGGAGAAAGAATTTTAGTGAACAAATTCAGAGAGGAAAGTCAAATTTATAAAATAAATTGTCAAGGTGCTGAAGCACAACTTTATAAACTCTCAGAGGAGAAATCTGATTTAAAACAAAAGTTGGAATCTATGCAAAATGATATCAGTAATGAAAGATCCGAGAAACACATTTTAGATGGAAAATGAATCTGAACAAAGAAAGGCTTGAGTTGTATAGAAAGATAAAGGAATTAGAAGATTTAAATTTAAAAGAGGATAGACTGAACAAACATTAAATTTGTTAACTAGTCAGGCAAAAAATTCAAAATTTTACAATGCTAAGACTGGTTTGGGATGTACTGAAAACACAATTTTGAAAAAGGCACCTTCTAATCTTTATGATTTATCCAAAATGAATTTTTTTGATGAAGGAGTTAAACTTCTCAGTCCAAAACCAGTGGATCATTCATAGTCTGAAAGAATACCTTTTGTAAAGTCTGAAGTCTTATTTTCTAATGAAAAATTTAAATTCTGAAGATTCAAAAGTAAAAGATAAGTTAGAAACATCAAAACAATCAACTTCTGAATATGTTTCCAAATTTTTTGAATCTACTTTTGAAACAAGTTCAGTAAGTAATTCTGAAATAAAATTTCAGATCTCTTCAGAAGCAACTTCTGAAATAAGATCTGAAGACCATTAAGAAGATTTTCACTTTGAAAATTCAAATGATTTTCATAGATTAAAATCTAATGAAAATCCTGAGGAAATTTATGAAGAATTTTCTAAGGATGGATCTGTTGAAAATAATAACGACAACTCAGATATTTGCTTTGATAAATCTGATGATGATTCTGATGATGAATTTACTAATGATATTCAGAATTCTGATACAAAAGCTAAAGAAAATATTACAAAATTAAATGATTTTGTTTCAAATATGACTGAGGACAAATTTATAGATCTTATTAATGCTTCAGATTCTGAAAGTAAAGATGAAATATCTGAACCTGTTGTTGCTATTATAGATAAGGATGGTTACACTGTTTTTAAATCTAAATCTTCTATGGTGAAAGGTAATAAGTTAAAATTTGAAGAACTTAAATTACCTTCAGAAATGTTCAATTCTGTATTTCTGAAAGATGAATATAAGAATTGGTCAAGTTCTGAATCTAATCTACCTTCTTCAGTATCAAACTATATCTCACCCAAAACTACTTCTGAAGATAATACTATCCTTAAAACAGGAACTTTCAAAATATCTTCATCTACTTTCACCTCAAGAGTTAAAACTTTTGAAAAAGGACAATCTTCAAATTCTGAATCTGTTAAACATTTCAAGAATGAACCTATTTAGAAATTCAACAAGAAATCTGACAAAGATGACACTAACATCGATCCTCATTTCTTATCATTTTCAGAGAAGTCCACTTTAATCTGGAAGAGAGAAGATGAAAGGCTATCAATAAAAGACAAAATAGATAGTTTTCATTTTGTAAAGTCAAATGATGTACATAAATCAAATACAATGAATAAAAAACAAAAGTTTGATGTTAAATCTCATTTTGTTGAAACTTGTTTTTGTCATGACATATTAAAATTGTTAAAGAATCATATTCATTGTAAGAATTGTGGACATCACAATTTTCATATAAACTCAGAAGTTAAAAGAAAATCTCCAAAGAGACAAATCAAGTTTACTTCACACTTCCCAGCTAATAACAATCTTAGATCACAACATAATGAAAAAAATGTGATAAAAGGATTTGACAATAAAAGTTCTGAATCAAGTTCTGAAAAGCCAAAATTTCATGACAAAATTTAGAATTCCTTCTTTCATAACTAATCTGAAAGGACCATCTACAAATGGTACCCTGAACTAAGTAGTTGTTTCTGCAGATTCGTCATGTGTAGCTATTAGATTCTGGATGTTCGAGACACATGACACCTTACAAGGATCTTCTGACTGATTATACTGAGAGAAATGGCGGAACAGTCAGTTCTGGAAACAATGCTAAAGGATATGTTAGAGGATATGGAACTTTTATGAAAGGAGATGTTAAAGTCATGAAGGTTTTCTATGTTGAAGGATTAAGACATAATATGTTTAGTATAAGTTAGTTCTGTGACAAGAGAGCACTGTTCATTTTGATATAGAGCTTTGTCATGTTCTAAGTTCTGATGAGAAAGAAACGTTAACTGCTTATAGGGATGGTGACATTTATACAGCAATCTTTACACAAACAGGTCAATTCAAGGGTGTATGCTACATTTCTAAACCTATGATAGAAGAAAGTTTGTTTTGGCACAGAAGAATGTCACATCTGAATTTCAAATCCATTAATGAATTAGGAAAGCAACATTCAGTCATAGGATTACCCAAGATTAGATTTCAGAATAATTTTTTATGTTCTGCCTGTGAAATTGGAAAAATCAAAGAAGTTCTCCTCTGAAGATGTTTCTTCATGTAAAGCTCCTCTAGAATTGCTACATATGGATTTGTGTGGACCTATAGGACTCAAAGTTTAAGAAAGAAGAAATATATCTTGGTTATTGATGATGAATTCTCAAGATACACATGGGTGGAGTTTCAAAGACAAAAATCTAATACTCCGGAGGTTTTAATCCCATTTCTGAAAAAGGTGCAAGTTCTTTTACAACTACTAGTTCAAAAGATAAGAAGTGATAATGACACAGAATTCACAAATGCTACAGTTGAAAATTACTTGGAATTTGTTGGGGTATCACACAAATTTTCAGTTATAAGAACTCCACAACAAAATGGAGTAGTTGAAAGGAAGAATAGAACTTTGGTAGAAGCTGCCAGAACAATGCTTGCATATTCAGAATTACCTCTATCTCTATGGGCAGAAGCAATCTCAACTGCTTGCTTCATACAAAACAGGACTATTTTAAACAAGAAACATCTTAAAACTCCTTATGAACTTATAAGAGGCAGAAAAGCTAAAATTGACTATTTTAAATTTTTTGGCAGCAGGTGTTTTCTTCTAAATGATAGAGAGAATTTAGGAAAATTTGCTCCAAAGGGCTTCTCAGGGATATTTGTTGGTTATTCAACAAGATCAAGAGCTTACATAATTCTCTTAAAGAAAACAAGAACCATTATTGAAAGCACAAATGTTAGATTTATTGAGCCAAGATTGACTTCTGAACAAGACAGTTCAGAACTCAAGCTTAGTCAGAATTCTGAACAACTTGATTCAGAGAAGGGTTCAAATGATAAATCTTCATCTAATCTCCAAATTTTTTCTGAGTTTTATGGAGAGATTATACACCAAAAACATGTAAAAATGTTCATATAGTGGTGATAATCTATGACCCAAACATTATAACTCAAGAAAGTAGGTAAAATCTCTTTGCATTCAGCTTAGGTCGAAAAACTTCTTAATTCAAATTGAAAAATATGATTTTATATGAGTTCACATAAGTATTACAAAATGTTTTTGACATTTATTAAATGTGTAACTATCGCAATTCACTATGTCTCACTCATCCACTCCTGCTAAGTACTCTGCTGACTCCTCAGGCTATATGACTAGTCAGCCTAGGAGAGTACTTTTTAACTACTTTGTTGGTTAAACTTGGAAACTTATTTTGGTAGCTTGTAGCCCACTATTTAGAACTCTAAGATACTTGATGTCTTTTGGGAATTATTTTTGTTGGAAATTGAAGTTATGTGATTTTAAACCTATGATTTTATGAAGCGAGTGTTTTATATGCATAATTTAGTTAAGTAGACCCGGCACAAATAGTAATAGTAATATGACCCAACCTCAATATGAACCTATGCCTAAAGACGATGCCTTCGAGGAGAGAAAACTCCGAGATCGCGCGACTTGTGCCTGAGCAACTCATCGCGGCACCTCCGAACATCGTTAGTCAAGTGGCAGCGGGTCTAAATACTAAATCGGGAAACAACTAAGGATCTGGAGCAAGTGGAGATAGGAAATGCACATACAAAGCTTTTAGGACCTGAAACCCGAAGGAACTCCATGGAACTGAAGGAGCTGTTGGATTACTGACATGGATTGAGAATATGGAGTTCGTTCTCGACATCAGCAAGTGCACTGAAGGAAATAAAGTGGAGTTTGCCAAGTGCAAACCCGAGGCCGAGAAGCAGCCAACAGTCTTACTTGGGAGGAATTCAAAAAGATGCTCAAAGAGGAATACTACCGAGGAGCGAAATCCAGAAGTTGGAAGCGGAGCTATGGAATAATGAAATGAAGGGAAATGACATAGATTCTTACTCTGCTTGTTTCCATGAACTGGCAAAGATGGTACCACATTTGGTGACGCCTGAGGAAAATAGAGTCGACATGTATGTCTGAGGTTTATCTCTTGAAATACGCGTGGACGTTACTTCGGCAAACCCAAAAACCCTTCAAGATGAGGTGAATTTGGCAACCAGGCTCACCAACAATGCTAATCGTTCGGGGATATTTGCAGGAGACAAAACTCAAGGTAAGAGAAAGATGGAGGAACTTTAGCATAGACATAATCCCAATCAAGTTAGGAAGCTTTGATATAATTGTGGGTATGGATTGGTTGTCTAAAAACCAAGCTGAAATTTGCTGCTCCGAAAAGATCATCTGAGTTCCACTACCTGAAGGAGAAGTTCTCGAAGTACATGGAAAGAAACCCAGAAGGAATGTTAAAATAGTGACGTGCATGAAGATGACAAAATACTTGAGGAAACACTGCACTGCATTTTTTAGCTCACATTGTGAATAAGTAGACCGAAGAGAAACGCATTCAGGATATCACTATAGTTCGGGATTTTCTCGAGGTATTCCCAGATGAGCTACCCGGATTGCCCCCACCAAGACAAGTTGAATTCCACATTGATTTAATTCCGGGAGCTGCGCCCATAGCGAAATCACCTTACTGGTTAGCACCGTTGGAAAGTTCAAAAACTACTCGATAAATGGTTCATTAGGCCTAGCTATTCACCCTGGGAATCTCCAATTTTATTTGTTAAAAAAAGGATGGATCTTTCCGAATGTGTATTGATTATAGAGAACTCAACAAGTTGACAATTAAGAACCGATACCCCCTTCCTTGAATTGATGACTTATTTGATCAACTTCAAGGTGCTACGTATTTATCAAAGATCGATCCTCGATCGGGATATCATTAAATGAGAGTTCGTGAAGAAGACATTCCTAAGACAGCCTTTAGAACTCGTTATGGTCATTACAAGTTCCTAGTTATGCCTTTTGGGCCAACAAACGGACCAACGGTCTTCATGGATTTGATGAATAGAGTATGTCGACCATACCTAGACAAGTTCGTGATCGTGTTTATAGATGATATACTCATTTATTCTCGTGATAAGAAAGAACATGAACAATATCTGAGTTCATACTAGAATTGCTCAAGGATGAAAAGTTGTACTCTAAGCTCTCCAAATGCGAATTCTGGATTCGAGAAGTACATTTTCTTGGTCATGTAGTAAATGACAAGTGAATTCATGTTGATCAAGCTAAAATCGAGGCCATTAAGAAATGGGAAGCCCCGAAGACACCAACTGATATCCGACGATTGCTTGGATTGGCAGGTTATTATCGGCGATTTATCGAACATTTATCCAAGAACGCACAACCACTAACGACTCTAACCCAAAAAGATAAGCAGTTTATTTGGGGAGAGAAACAAGAGGAAGCATTCTAGACTCTCAAACACAAGTTATGCAACGCATCGATTTTGGCTTTACAAGAGGGAGTGGATAACTTTGTAGTTGTTGGAACCCAAATCCCTTTTCTAATAATTAATCAATAGATCGAATGTGTAAATGTAAGCGGAAGCAGTTTAGATCTATGAGTTAAAGCAGTTAATAGTAAGAGCAGTAAGAGAGATATTGAAGAACAAGCAATAATTCGTATTAATAACCTGGAAGATGATTACAATACGATGAATGAAATGCTTAATATGTTCTTCATAGTGTATCTTCGATCGACAATCATAAAATGATCTATTTATACAAGTATAATGAATAGAAGTCAACATTCTAGCCTTTTACAGACTGACACGTAAGCAAAGATTATAAAAAATTCAGTTATACAATTCGAAACACGTAACATGTGCAGTCCACGCTATCAAGAGCGTGTGTGATACTTCTGTTGTAGTCCAGCTATTCTTCCATACTCTGGATGTCTCTGTGAAGAGTGAGATCAGAAGATGAACTTCTGATCTCCTGCACTTGTACAATTCTGGTGCATACTTTTCTAAAATTGAGCTCCAACGACCTCCCCTAAGTATGAAGTCCAAAATGTTGAATGATGATTTCTTTTGGCTTTAGTTTCGTTTGTGTCAGAAGGGGGAAAGTTGTGATATAATCTTGGAGATCAAATCTATGATTTCTCTGATCTTCAAAACACTGTTAAGTCTCTTCACCATCTTCTCTATTGCTTCTTGGTTGTGATCAACTTCAACAGAGGCAAAACATTTGACAATATATACTACCTCTGATGAGTATTTTTAAGCATCTTGAACACAACCCTTTCTTCTGGCTAAGTTAGCACTTTTCCGATTCTCAAAGTATTGAGGCCTTCCAAGCCTTCATTTGGAGCAGAGATACATAAGTTGTCAACCTTGTAGTTCAGCCCAGTCTGAAAATCTACCTGTCTTCTGTATCTAATAAAAGATTTCATGCATTCAATAATCCTGAAGTAAGCAATCTTATCTTGATTATCTCTTTTCTTGTTCATTTGAGTCTTCATGAATTTTTCCAGAATCAGAAGATCAGATGGGTTAATGGACAATAAATCATTGTCACAAAAATAATAGGTTTGTTTGCCTTCTCTAACTACCTCATAAATTGTGTACTAGATCTCTGATTGCTCAAATTGAGTGTTCTTGATAGCATAGATCTTTCTGATTGGTTCAATTGAATAGGCATCCTTTCTTGCTTGCCTATGACTCATGAATCTATCTTTGACAACATCACCTACTTGATAGTCGTTTGCAAAATTAGGCAGCATCAAGAAAATCTTCTGGTCGACAGGAGCATACATGTGTCTGTTTTTCACTTCTAGGGTTGGTAGATCAAGTCTTCCCAGCTTCTGTTGTCTTTCTTCATATGCAGCTCTGCATTTTAATAACTCCTCTCGTTTGGCTTTCTCAAAATTTTCTCGTTCTCTTTCAGCTTCTGCCTTGGTGTTATGAACTTCAGCTTTAGCTCTTTCAGCTTCTGTTCTATCTAATTCTGCTTGAGCCTTGGCTCTTTCAGCTTCTGCCTTGGCTTCATTGGCTTCAGCTTTAGCTTTGTCAGCTTCAGCTTTGGTTCTGAGTTCAGTCTTAGTTCTGGCTTTATTTGCTTAAGTTTTGGCTCTCTCAGCATCGATATTTGATTGTTGAGGAGTAGGGGTGGAAGGATTTGCATTTGAAGGCTGAGATTGCCTCTTTGTTTTGCTAATGATTTCAAGCAGAAACTTGGCCACCTCTGGATCTTTAGGGAGAGGGCCAGTGTGTGGCAAGTGGTGTTGGAGTTAAAGGAGTTTGTTTAGAGGGAGGTGGAGTAGAGGGTGAAGGTGCAGAAGTGTTACCTCTGTCTTGATCCATCTTCTGAGTGGTGTCGGTTTTGGCCATCTTAAGAGTTTCCAGATTCTTCCCCTTTTGAGAATCAGGATCCTGATCCTTAGACTTCTTGCGCTTGTGCTCTGCTTTCTTACAAGCCCTTGCTTCCTTAGCTCTCTTCTTATCATCGAACGCAGCAGAGATAGAGCTTACCATGGTGGATAACTTCAAGACAGAGGTTTCAAGGGAAGTGATCTTCTGATCCATGTTTGAAGTGCTAGTATTAGTTTTGGAGACATATCTCGAAGTTAAAGCATTAATCCTGTCAATCATGGCTTTCTGGAAAGTAGCCATGTCAGACTTCTTCACAAGAGATGAGGAGGAGGAAGAGGATCTTCTGTAGGAATAACGGCCTTAATGATCTTCTGAATATCGGCAACAAAAGAGCCATATTTAGCAACAGAGATGGTGACTTCTGGAGATGGAAGCTCTTCAGGAAGATGAAAAATTGCCTCTGAATTGGCCCGAATACCAGCGGCCAGAGCTTGAAAGTGATCAGAAGCAGAATTCTTCTGAGATTCGGCATTATCGATAATGAGCTTCTTGATGGTCTCCAGAGCTTGAGACTGAGCTAGCTATTCTGTATGAATATTCGTAAGGATGGTTTGCTGAGAATCAAGCGATAGTTTTATGTCGTCCATAGATCTCTGAACTTTATCACCAAATGCCATAAACGCTACATTGGTGACGAAATCAGAAGGTGTAATCGGTGCATCTCCAACACATGGAGCCCCTTGTCTCTCGCGTTCAGAGAGGCCCTCATTCACACCAGTATTGACGTTGAGTGTGGAGGGACTTCCAACCTGTCTTCGAGGGCTGTTATTCACAGACACCTCTTCTGTTGTTCTGATTGGTGCAACTTTTTCCCTATCATTAGAGGATGGGGAGCTGAACACAACGTGCTTACCTTTATGAATGGTAAAGACCCCGGTAAGTGGTGCATCCTGTGGCTGTAACCCCTCTGTTAGGACTTCATCACCATCTATATTAACAAAGGGTATGGACGTACCCTCTGGTCACAGAGACGTCAATGAGTGGTGATGGTAGTGGCGAGTTCTAGGGCAATGGAACTCTTATAATGTCATCATCATTCTTTTGATAGGACGATGAAGAAGAGGTGGAATCCCCGGTAGTGCTGGATCCAGAGGAAAGAAGAACATCCTCTGATCGATTGGCTTCTGGGTGGTTTGGACTGGGTAGTCCTTGGTCAATGAGTGTAGATGTGTTGGCATATAACTCAGCAAATGTGGGAACCCTTTGGGAAGAAGGTGAGAGTCGCTCAAATGTCTTTCTATGGACATCTTCAGTGTTAGGTCTATTATTATTTAATTCTGACAAAATAAGGAAAAGATATGCTTTATTGTAAAAGGAAGTTTATAATTCCTTAAACTCTTGTTTCCTTAATTAGACTAGACCTAGCAATATAAATTGAACGTTAGGGTTTTACTTTTAGAGACTCGATTCATAATACATAGAGAGAGAGCCGAATCTGATTGTAATCGATACATATACATTCAAGAGATATATGACTACGTAAGTTCTTTAAATCATTGTTCGTGTCATATTACTTTGCTATTAACTGTTTATTGTCATTGCGCTTATTATAATGGGATCAACAAGTGGTATCAGAGCAAGATCACGAGTTTTTACGATTTTCTGAGCAAACCACGAAAAAGAAGGTACTTATTTCGATTTCTGCAAATTCTGCTGTTCATTGAATTTTTATCAAGTCTTACTGCTTCATGCTTTACCCGATAAAACTTCATTCTGATTTTTGTCGACTACCTCATACTGATCACTGAATTTTTCTCGAATACCTCTTCTGTCGATTGAATTTTTATCGATTCAACTTCATAAAATCTTGAATTTTTATCGACCCTTACATGAAATATTTAAATCTGTTTTAATTAAAATTACTTTAATTTATTTTGTTTACTTTTGAATATCTTTACATAAGAAAACTCAGGAACTTGTGACTCCTGTAGCTTTTCTTACTAAAGATTTACTTAGTAAAATCATAAATTCTCGTAATCTTGATAATTTCCGTAATTGAACAAATAAGAAACTCGAAAACCCAGACAATCTTGTCCATAAAAAGACTAGTTCTTTTTAGTCAAGAAAACTGTGTTTTTGTTTTCTGGTTTATCAATCATAGAAAACTCAGAATTAAAGTAATTTTTGTCGAGTCCTATTAAATCGAGAAAATTTTGGATTGAGTAGGTCAGTGTTCGATAAATTTATTTAATCAATTTTTTTATCGAGTATTGTTCAATCGAGAATTTTTTTTATTATTTTTTTATTTAATTCGACAACAATTATTATCGAGCCTTGTTCACTCGATAACTTTTTATATCGAGCCCATTCAATTCGACAACAAGTTTTATCGACTCTTGTTCACTCGATAACAATTATTATCGATCCTCAGTCACCCGATAACAATTTTTATCGAGCACCTCCACCCGATAAAAATCCTTCAATCGATAATTTTTTCGTCCTCCTTTGTCACTCGATAATAACCTACTGTTTCAAGCGACAACTCAGAAATTTTTAAAAACTCATTGATCGAGGTCCAACCAAAAAGTACAATGACCACCCGAGAAGCAATGGCCATTGGATCAGACACCAAGCCTCCAATTCTCTTACCAGGAGAACATTCTCAATGGAAGGATAGATTCCTTGATTTCATTGAACGCCATGACTATGCCGATGAGATCATGAGTTCAATCAAAGAAGTTTCCGGCTATGCCAAACAACACTCCTCCTACGCCCGCACGAAGGGAAGTTAAACTCAAAAATTCATGGGATGCAAACGAGAAGAGGATAATGAGAGGTGACCAACTTGCCCGTTCATATCTACTTATGAGCCTTCCAAATGAAATCTATATGAGCATTGATAGCCACAAGAAGACGGCTAAAGAAATGTGGGAAGTCATAGAGAAATTCATGCTAGGAACGAAGATTGGCACACAACTCAAAATAACCAACTGCATTTCTCAATATGAAGAATTCAAGGCAAAAAATGGAGAAAGTCTTACGAACACATATACCCGTTTTGTACAACTGGTGAACGATCTTAGCAAAAACGAAATTCGTAAGACAAAGATCGAAAACAATGTTAAATTTGTTAGCAATCTTCAACCGGAATGGCGCCGGTTTGCTAATCAAATCAAACACAACAAATATCTTGCTGACCTTGATCTTCATGAAGTCTATGAAACCCTTCAACAAGACGAAGAGGAGGTTCTCGAACTAATGGGGTTAAATTCAAAGAAGAACCCGGATCCAATCGCATTGATGGCAAAAGAATCCTCTTCCGCTCCTCAAGAGATGTTTCCCGAATTAGAAGACGAAGATTTTGACTATGATCCAGAAATTGCCAAACTTCAACATCAACAGGCCTTCTTTACAAAATCTTTTCAACAAAAGTTATCAGGTCGCTCAAATCCCAATCAACAAAGGTATGCCTCGGGATCTAATAATCATGAGCGAAAGGCCCTGTTTGAACCTAAACCAAGAAGAGAACAACCTCGCCCTACACCCAAGCCAGAAGACAAGTTCAAGGGTGAGAGAAGCCTGTGCTACAACTGCGGAAAATCTGGTCACTACGCTAGGGAATGTAAGAAGCCAATAGTGAAGGACTCTAACTACTTCACTTACAAACTGATGTTGTCCAAACAAAAGGAAGCCGGTAAAGTTCTTCTAGCCGAAGATGAACAATGGCTTAATCAAGATGATGAAGATAACATGGAAGGGGATACTCAAGCACATTTCAGCTTAATGGCTTACTCTGATGACACTCCTTCTCACGCTTCCGACAACACACCCGAGGTAAGCCCTTCTGACTATGACTCTTTTGTATCTCAAATGCATGATTTAATGTGTCAATTAAAGGAATTACACTCCAAATTGAAAACCGAGAAACTCTTGGTTTCCAATTTAGAAGCAAGCCTAGAAAATAACCATAAACAATTGCTTCTTATGCAAACCGACCTTGTCACTACTCAAAGTATAGCACACAATATCGAAACGGAGAAAATGGTTTTAAAAGAAAAAAATGATCTTTTCCAACAACAAATATCTGATCTCACACTTCAACTTCAAACTTGTAGGAATGCGACTGCCAAATTTTCATCAAATTTTCATCAAAGTTTGCCAAATTTTCATCAAAGTTGGAATTAAAACTATACAAGCTTGGTCAAACTGAACACACTATTCACTTAAATGCACCGAAAGATTTAAGCTCAAAAGCCGGATTAGGCTTTGAAAACCCGAAACACTTAGCAAAGGCTATCTATAATACTCCGACGATTTATAAATTCGAATATCTGAACCTTGGTCCAGATTACCAAATTCAATTTATGAAACCGGACCCTAGTGTTGAGGAAAGTGAAGATTGGAAGAGACAAAACAAAAGCTATTTTCAAATACCTTTGTGCTATCCTCAAATAGTAGAGGAGGAATCTTCAAGTGAATCTCTTCCAAACAACTACTTTCCATCTTATTCAGCCGAAGAACTTCAAAACAAGATTCCTGAATGTAAACCGTACATTCCCACTCTATTTTTAGAAAAGAAAATTATTCAACTCGAACAAGTGTTGGAATCTGAACGTTCTTTGGCGGAAAAGGAATCATTTTTATTTAAAATACAACAACTTGAGAACGAGACTCTACAATTGAACAAAACTCGTGAAAACGATACTATTTCAAACGTTTCAACTTGTAAAGCCTTCGTTAGCAATTATTTAGATAATTGCAAAGAGTTGTTCAAAATGGACCCAAATTCCAATATTCCAAAACAAAAATGTTCCTATTCTAACGAACAAATCAATGCTCAATTAGATGCCCTTTCTAAACAATCTTCACTTGAATCGGATGAGTATTTAAATGACACGTGTGATGAGTTTGATTTCAATCCTGTACTTCCTACTCACACTGAATTTTTAGACAAAGGCAAACAACCTATGGAATCAGTTTCATTGCCTACTGAGTCAACATCAAACCACTCAAACGAAAACCGTTCATGTCTTCAAAAACCATACTAACCATGTTCCTTTCAATGTTTCAGCGCTTCATACTTTAGAAACCAAGTCGGTTTGGGTCCAAAAGGGAACGCATCCTACAAAGCAAACACCCCGCAAAGAAGACAAGTTTTTTACATTCCAATGTCAAAAGAAACAATTCTAGATTTCGTTTTCCTTATCAAATTCATTCCTTTAGACATTTAATCAAATTTTCTCGTAATAAAATTTGTTGTTCTAATTGCGGTGTGGATGATTTTGTTCGTAAACCTCCTATTGATTATGGTTATGGTTATTTTCCGGACATGCATAATTCATTTAATCACAAATTTTATCATTCATCATCCAAATCGGGTCCGAGAAATCAAATGACTAACGCTCTTAAGTCTCACCACAAGTGGGTACCCATGGGTGCAAAGTCAACTAACCATGATGGACCCATTTACAAATGGGTACCTAAATCTGCCTGATTTTGTGCAGATCGGTCATGTGTGGTACTTAGATTCCGGATGCTCTAAACACATGACCGGACAAAAGAAGCTGCTTGCCAACTACACTGAAAAGAAGGGGGGATTCGTCAAATTTAGCAACAATCACTTGGCACCGATAAAAGGATATGGTGATATCATTCAAAACAACATCACCATTTCCAACGTCTCTTATGTACAAGGGCTAAGCCACAACCTGTTGAGCATTGGAAAATTCTGTGACAAGCAACTCGAAGTAAATTTCAGACCCGATAGATGCTGTGTTCGCACGTTTGATGGAAAGGAGCTTCTAACCGGCACACGCAAGTCCAACCTCTATACGATCGATCTTTCCCAAGTAAACGCCCCCTCAAGTGTTTGTCTACTATCAAACGTTTCTAGTCCAAAGACCTGGTTATGGCATCGTCGCTTATCTCACTTGAACTTCAAGAACATCAATCGCCTCTCCATCCACAGATTAGTCACCGGCCTCCCATCTGTTAAATTCGACAAACCACATCTCTGTGACGCATGCGAGATGGGAAAGATGAAGAAGGTCTCTCACAAACCCAAGATAGTTCACAGCTCGACTCGACCTCTTCAACTCATTCATATGGACTTGTGTGGCCCGATGCGGACTCTAAGCATACATGGTAAAAAGTATGTTCTAGTAATGGTGGACGATTTCTCTCGCTTCACATGGGTCAAGTTCCTTCGATCAAAGGATGAAACCCCTGACACCATCATCACGTTTCTCAAAGCCATTCAAGTCAAGCTAGAACTTACTACACAAACCATCCGCACCGATAATGGAACTGAATTCAAAAACCGTACCCTTGACGATTACCTCGAATCGGTTGGTATAACCCACACGTTCTCTATAGCTCGTAGTCCACAACAAAACGGTGTGGTCGAACGCCGAAATCGAACTCTTGTTGAAGCCGCTTGCACTATGCTTACTTTCTTAAAGCTTCCTCTCCACCTTTGGGCAGAAGCTATCAACACAGCTTGCTATACTCAAAACCGCTCCATCATCAACAAACGCTTCAACAAGACACCTTATCACTTGGTCTACGATCGCGTTCTTTCCATCGAGCATCTTCGAACGTTTGGTACTCGTTGCTTCGTACTCAATGAAAAAGAAGATCATGGGAAACTCAAGCCGAAGCCCGATGAAGCTTACTTTCTCGGATACTCACCAAATGCATCATCTTATCGGGTCTACATAAAACACGCACGTTGCGTCACTGAAAGCGTTAATGTACAATTCGATCCAAACGCTGAAATGGCTCCTGAACACGACAGTTCTGGACCCGTACTCACCGGCATACTAGCTTCCGATCACATTAGTTCGGAACCTGCTCCCAACCCCGCTGAACCTTCAACGTCCAAAACTGCCACGTCAAATATGGATGACCTATTCGAGTACTTCTACTCGGATTACTTTGAGCCGTCCACTGATACTTCTCCCCAGATTCCCCCGCCTACCTTGGAGATTCCCGAGACCTCGGATCTTTCCGGACCGCCAATTACAACGGAAACCGTCTCAACTGCTGCATCTCCAAGCACCTCTACGACTGCTCCTCCCGATCAAACTATTTCATCGAATGCTCCTCTTGTTCCACCTGAACCTCAACCGCCTGTTTAACCAAATCCTGCGGAACCGACAACCTCACCCCCACCATCCACTTCAACACCTACGGATGTCACAAGTGCCACAAGATCATCAAACGTGGCCCCATCTTTGGAATCTATTCAAGATCTTCCATTAGGTTCTTATCAAGATGACACCCCGGATCCAAATGCATTTCAACCGCTTCCTCATACGACCAAATGGACCCGCTCTCATCCTGTTGAACAAATTATCGGAGATCCAAACAGACCAATTACAACGCGTTCCGCATCAGCCAATGATTGCATGTTCTCTTCCTTCATAAGCAAGATTGAACCCACATCCATTCACGAGGCAATGAATGATCCTGATTGGATTGTGGCAATTCAAGAGGAATTCAATCAATTTGAAAGTCTGAAAGTATGGCGCCTTGTTCCCTGTCCTCGAAACAAGACCATTATCGGCACGAAATGGGTATTCAAGAACAAGCAAGATGAAGATGGAGTCGTTATACGCAACAAAGATAGACTTGTCGCCAAAGGATACCGTCAACAAGAAGGCATTGACTACGACGAAGCATTTGCACCCGTCGCCCGCATTGAAGCAATCCGAATGTTCTTGGCTTACGCAGCACATAAGAACTTTGTGGTTTTCCAAATGGACGTCAAGACGGCCTTCTTAAAAGGTGTTTTGCGTGAAAAAGTCTATGTTTCTCAGCCCGACGGGTTTGTCGACTCCTCCAAACCAAATCATGTCTACATTCTGGACAAGACTCTGTATGGATTGAAACAAGCCCCCGCGCATGGTACGATAGTTTGTCTACCTATTTAGTGAAAAACGGATACTCCAAAGGTAAGATCGATCCAACTCTTTTCATTAAAAAGGACAACGGTGACATTATGCTTATTCAAGTCTACGTAAACGACATCATCTTCGGCTCGACTAACCCAAGGCAATGCAAAGAGTTCTATGAACTCATGATTGCAAAATTTAACATGACCATGATGGGAATGATGAATTTTTTTCTTGGTCTTCAAATCAAACAATTTTCTACTGAAATATCCATCAACCAATCAAAATACATCTTGGATATGTTGTGTAAATACAACATGACGTCATGTTCTCCGATTGGTACATCCATGTCCCCGGGTTCAAAACTACAGGCTGATCCTTCGGGAAAAGATGTGGATTCTAAAAATTACCGGGGCATGGTTGGTTCTCTCATGTATCTTACGGCTAGTCGTCCGGACATAATGTTTGCCACCTGTCTATGCGCGAGATATCAAGCATCTCCAAAGGAATCTCATCTTAGTGCGATCAAACGGATTTTCCGGTATTTAAAAGGTACACCTAATCTTGGCCTATGATATCCCAAGGATACGGGTTTCGAGCTAACTGCCTTTTCAGATTCGAATCACGCCGGATGCATGCTCGATCGTAAAAGCACTTCGGGACATATTCATTTCCTTGGAGACAAATTGGTCAGCTGGTCATCCAAGAAGCAAGCGTGCGTCTCGACATCCACCGCGGAAGCCGAATATATCGCTGCCGCAAGCTGCTGCTCACAAGTCCTATTGTGACTCCAAAAGCGCCATAGCTATTTCAAGCAACCCGGTTCAACACACGAAGACAAAGCACATCGACGTTCGATATCACTTCGTCAAGGATCACATTGAAAGAGGTACAATTGAACTATATTTTGTTAATACGGAACTTCAGCTTGCCGACTTGTTTACCAAGGCACTGGATGAGAAAAGATTCCAGTTCCTAGTATCCAAGTTGGGAATGCTTAATCTTAAAACCTGATTATCCCAAATCAGTGTGTCCCAAAATCTTTAAAAACGTCTATCCAAGGGTTTTTGCACATTTACTCTTCGAGTCAATCTGCATAACACTTGGGTTCTCATTTTTTAGATTTTGACTTTTATCTTCCAGTTCCGTATTTTCAATTTTTCTTTCATTTCTATTTTCAACCTCGCTGTGTTATCACCATGGTTCATCGTTCAAGGGGGAGCTACAAGGTACGTTTTTCCTATCCATTCACATTCCTAGGGGGGGCACACCACCTTTAGCACACATTAAGGGGGAGCCTTATATTTGTTTTCTGTCTTTTAGTCTTAAAAAAAAATTAAAATTAATTAAGTCAGGTTCTCGGCCACTAAGGGCCCGACAACAATGGGATTATCGACCCCCTCTGGCTCGATAACCTCCCCAATCGACATCTTGATAACGGGAAATTTTTCATCGGCCCTATCACACACTGCCACGTGTCATCACCCGATGACCACTATTTAAGAAATCGGGCCCCTCTCTGAAAGTGACTTCTCTCACAAGTTTTTGAATTTCCCTCTTTCTCTCTGAAAAACCCTTCAAGTTCTTGGCTTTCCAAGATCAAATTCTCAAAACTTCGAGTTTTTCAGATCCGAAAGCACCACCAGGTTCGTAATTCTCCCCTTATCATCTTTAATTCTTGCTCTTTGTACTTAAAACTGTAGCATGATCTGGTTTTTAATGAATGACTGTTCGGTTCTTGGGATAATACGTGATTACACTTAGTGTTTTGGCCCTCAGCCCTTTATTAAACTTATTCCCTATCACTAATCGCACCTAGTAATAGAAGTATTTTCGTCTGCTTTATGCGTTTTTATCGAGTCCTTCTTTGTGCCTTTGAACTTTTATCGACCCATGTTAGTTGAATAAGAACATCATCATCTTTCCTAAGTGTTTTTATCGAGCCTTTATGACTCGATAACTTTTCTTATCGAATATCATAAACTCGATGAAAATCACGAAGTGTTTTTATCAAGCCTTTATGACTCGATAACTTTTCTTACCGAATATCATAAACTCGATGAAAATCACCAAGTGTTTTTATCGAACCTTTATGACTCGATAACATTTCTTATCGACTATAATAGGATCGATGAAAACCACTAAGTATTTTTTGTCGATCCTTTGGAACTCGATAACTTTTGTTATCGACTATCAAACGGTCGATGAAATTACTAAGTGCTCTCATCGAGTCATGTGGATCGATATCCTGCCCTTAGATTGTCCAATGTCTTTTCATCGAGTCGACAACATGCTCTTTGAAGGTTTATCGAGTGTAAATAGATTCATAAACAATCTAAAAGTTTTCAAGTACTTTCATCGACCCTTAGACACTCGATAACCTGTGCCTCTCGATTCTCATTGACTCGACATCCCTTCCACAAGTTTGATCTTAATTATTTTTTACAAATCTTTTTGTCGACCCTCTTTCACTCGACAACACCTTTTTGCTCGATCCCATTGCACTCGATAAAAAGACTTAGCATTTTTTGTTAAGACTCAATACACTAACTTTATACTTGGTTTTCCTAACTGTCTTATTTCAGCAACCAATGGCAGCCATGAATGATCCGAACCTGTCAGATGATGAAAACTCGATGCCGTTCGAACGCTCCATAGAACCAAGCATCAACGCAGCTAACCGGGATGACCTCTTGATGCCTAGAGCTCACCTTCGACAAATCAAACCGAACAACCACCGTCTAGACTTTGGTATCACTCTCGAACACCAAATCATCCTTGACATTCTTCAACGACATCCACTTCGCTTTGCCTTTGCACTAGACCACCGAGTACCCCTTTTCTACCTCTAGCAATTCTGGTATACACTAACATACCATCCGGACGAAGGTGACCATCATTTCACTGCTCAAATACATGACTTTGTCACCCGCCTAACTCCAGCCAGGATTCGCCGCATTCTCCGCCTGTCGCTCGCCACAGCCGAACACCCATACGACGCCTTTGCAACCGACCAACAGCTGGTTTCCGACATCCTAGCCCTTGAGTACGAATCCCCTGAACCATTCACAAGCCCCGGCCAGTTCAAAAGGATGTACCTACCTCAGATTTGGTTCACGCTATTCACCATCGTCAATCGATGTCTGACTAGCAAACACTGCGGTTCTTCGAATCTTTCACGGCATCACGTTCAACCGTCATTATGACTACGCGATGCTCATCTGGACGGACTTTGTGGAACTAGTGGAAGACAAATCCAACTTTCACGATCGTGCCTTCGTACCTTTTCAGCGGTTTCTTCAACTTTTCATCCATGCAATGATGACTTCCCAACCTGCCATCCCTTGAAGAGCCGGATCACCCTTAGGCCCGACAGTGCCCTTAAATTTCTACGCCTAAATGATCGGGTCTTCAACTATACCATGCCCATCCCTAAAGCGCTCCTCGCTTATGCTGATCAGAACGCACCTAGTGTGATAGCCTATAGGGAGCGACATGGCTTAATGGCCCAACCACCTCCGGTTGCGCCTGCCCAAGAGCCGATCCAAGAAGAAAATTTTAAGGGAGGTGAGGGTCCTAGAATAGAAGAGCAGGGTCAGGATCAGGAGGATCCCGACCAGGGTGATGAGCGTACTGCGAGGGGACATGACAAGGGAGGTGCTTCTGATCAGCCCCCCCCCCCCCCCAACCCAACTACTTCCAACTACCCCCGCACCCGACTTATTATCCCAACTCCCCGATTCAAAACACTGGTCAGCCGACAACGTGTCCGCCCCGCTCTTCATCATCGGATGAGGATGATTCTGACAACCAACCGCTCCGTCGTCGCCAACGAACTGCAGAAATAGAAGTGCAAGCCGTCAGCCGCATCGGCCCACAACCCTCTATCACAGATTCCAGTTCTGGGAATGGAGAGTCTTCAACTGAACCAAACCCTGAACCAATCATTCGTTCACCCACCGCAGCACCTACCATACCTTCCGATGAGGAACCTTAATTCAACTTTGACTTTGAAGCCAATCCATCCTCCCCATCTATGTCAGACATATTCCCTGAAACCTCGATCGGAGAAATAAGGAGAACGGAGGGAGTTCAAGTTGAAAAAGAATTAGTGAGCATGAGCGAAGGGGAGACAAAAACGATAGAGAGTGAGTGTCCAATATCCGCCAACCAGGTAACCGAGTCAACTAGCCCTACTCATTCGTTGGGTATGACTAGTGGGCAAGTCGTTGTGGACCTAGCAGCGCAATTGCACGCCCCCCTAGCCACTCTGAAGGCTCCCAACAACCAACAGTTTCAACAATACTTGTGAGTCTAGCACCTTATCTAGCTCCCCTCCACTCGGGAGGCATAGCTATTGAAACAAGAGGCAGTACCTCACCTGCTTCGACTTCTGTTGTGTGCACATCGAGTCTAGAGCCAGCTAGGGGACACGAGTCTATACACATTGCGAGCCTCCGTGGCCCAGTCGGAACTCCCATAGTGATGTCCATTCCGGACATTCCACGAGGATTGGAAGGAAATCCTACCAGCGCTACATCTTTGCCAATGCTGAACGTAGGTCATACAGTTGAATCAACTGTTATGTCAACGGGAAATCTAAGTGATCCCGGAGTTACCCATACAGCTACCAAATCTCCGTCATTCTCTATTCCCCCGGAAGGCGAATCACTCATTGCTGCTCACTTGCAAAGGGCAAGAGACACCCTTGCTAAATATCTTGTCCTAATGACAGCCGAAAGAGAAGCCTTCGTGCGCCAAATTCGTGAAGCTGCGCGTCTTAAAGAACCGACTCCTGTACAAGCCGACCCTTCTCATGCAAGCTCCAGCCGTCCAAGCACCAGCCACTCTCCACCGCCACCATCACCCCCCGAAGATCGACTTCATTCCCCGCATCGATATGAGTACAAACCGATGAACTCATGTCGACGTTATATGCTAATCTGCTAGCCTAATCCAATGCAACCGGTCAACCGGAGGATTCGCTAGAGGGTCTTCTTCGCCGCAATCTTCAGATCCCCACTGTAACTCGTCACGAGTTCGATGTCTTCCGCGCCCATATTGACCAAGAGCTTGCCGACTTGAAAAACGTCCAATAGCGCCAAACGGATGACATCCTGGGTGCTATTACTGCTCTTCGCACCGAAATCCAAGAGTCTTGCCATCCGGCAGTTCGTCCATTTACATCCAGACCTCACCAGGACGACCCGAACCCCGCTCCAACTCGTCCTGAGGGGGAGGCACGCCAAACGACAAGATCATGATCAAGAGCAGCTGCTGCCTCAGCTTTAAGACCACCTGCTCACTCTACCCAACAAAGGCAACGCACTACAACGACTCAAGAGGATGATACACCAACGGTTGAAAAGCCTGTGGATATCGAATTCGAGAGTACAGCCGAACCTGCCGAACCCGAACAAAATGAAGAACGAGTTGATGTTCAACGTTTGCGAAACTCACTTCGAAACTGGTTCCGAGATCCGTACGAACCAGTACTCCAAGAGCAAGACTATGTGAACTTGAGGCATACAGCAAGAAACTATGCCTGAAGGGAACAAAACGAACCAAGATTCCTACCTCATCAGATTCGGTGGCAAAGAATGTTGACGGAAAGTAAATCCAAATGGGTGAATCAGCAGATCCGTGTGCCATATCTTGAGGAAACTATGGAGAAGATCTTCCGCAAGGAAGCAAAACCTGATGATTTGGCACACATTCATCTCGTGATGGAAATGGACCCTGCTCAGGTTAGAGAGTATCTCCATATCCTGAGGATGAGAGCTTTACCTCAAGCTGAAGTGGTCTCAAGGAACAGGGTTGTCGGGATTTTGAAGATAGACACTGCAAGGATCTTTCAAGTCGAGTACCCGGTTTTCAATGTCTAAAGAGAAGATGGTAAAACGTATTCCTTCTCTGAAGCTGATTTTGCAAATCTCGATATAATGGACTTGCACATCATCTACAACGATCTGAGAGACAAGCGCAACCGAAACGTACACGAGCAAAGGGCATTAAGGGCAGTGGTAAGGCATGTTCAGAAAGAGCTTCGGTACAGTTATCTTCATGATCATCAACGAGGGATCGAAAGTGAGCAAAAGAAGATACATATTACTAAGCCTGATCAATCATTGCATGTACCTGGCAGTACTTTGGTCGCCACTGTCATCACTCATCCTGTACATGGTGTAGTTTGGATGCATGCTTCTAGAGAAAAACGATTTCTCAGATTTCACGAAGTGGCTGCATATTCTGACGGTACGTTATGGGGAATCCAAAACAGGCTTGCGTCAAAACTTGCTACAGATAGAAAGAGCGCAACAAGGATGAGCAATGACAAAAGAAACTCTCTCTTTGAAGCGATCAAGATAATCGACGACAGAATTATCTATCGACAAACCCTACGAAGATTTGAAGGCATGTTCGAGCTAAGAAGATGAAGACTCATTTTGCCACAAAGGGGGAGATTGTTAGGTCTATTATTATTTAATTGTGACAAAATAAGGAAAAGATATGCTTTATTGTAAAAGGAAGTTTATAATTCCTTAAACTCTTGTTTCCTTAATTAGACTAGACCTAGCAATATAAATAGAACGTTAGGGTTTTACTTTTAGAGAGTCGATTCATAATTCATAGAGAGAGAGCTAAATCTGATTGTAATCGATACATATACATTCAAGAGATATATGACTACGTAAGTTCTTTAAATCATTGTTCGTGTCATATTACTTTGCTATTAACTGTTTATTGTCATTGTGCTTATTATAATGGGATCAACATTCAGTACCCTCTTGTAGTAAGAGGTCAGGATGGGTAGAAGCACTCGAATGTTCACTCACATTCTTTTCAGTCTCATGCTCACTTGACCCCTCACTGCCTAACCTAGGCTCTAAGTGCTCTGGGGTAGGTATTCTCGGTTCTGAGGATACAATAGACCTTCTATAGTAAATTAGATTAGGAGAGTGTGTAGGAATTAAGCATGTACTTGGAGAGCGCCTTTTGTGATGGATACCCATTGCTGTCGATGGTCAGCTTATGGGAGCTCATAGATGCAATTTTGCAAAATGGTTGAAGCAGAGGAGCCTTCAAAGCCCCTATTGCTGGAAAAGTGAATAGTGATAAAAATTGTGGAAACATTAGGGCTGGGAGAGTTCTTCCTTGGCTCTGGTGAGTAACCTTTGTATGCACAGCCGTTTTCATTTCCTGGAAAATCAAACTCGCATAATCCAGCGGTCGATTGAAGTACATACCATACATAATGGTAAGGATGCTTTTGCTTGCCTGGTCTAAGGAGCCGATTTTGCAAGTTAGGCTCTTGTTCAGAATGGAAACCAGTACATTCCACATTGGGGGTAATTGCTTCCTTTGAACTCGGATACCTTCGTGATAGGTTCATTATACCCTAAAAAGGTGATGAAGGCAAGGAGGGCTTCAGGAGTAGGATTTTGTTCAAGGGCAGGGTTGGGGATTTTCTGTTCACCATCATCGATAATGGGTTGAGGCAAATGCAAATACCTTGCGATTTTTTTCTTGGTAATGGGTATTTCCACTGCGGTGTCAGATTCGGGGGGTGGCTGAAATTTCCAATTAGAGTTTCTTCATCTTGTATGAACATGGATTGCCAAACTTCTTGGACATAAATTTCAGGGACATTGGGATTGGTTAAAGTTAGGGTTCGGTTTAGAGAGTGGTTTTGAAGGAATTCTATCATGACCCTGTAATCAGCCAGATATGTGTTTGGATCGAGAATTACCTGAACATTGTTTGATGATAGGAGCATTGTCAGCCGTGGAGTCGATTAACCTTCCATCTTCATTTTGAACATTAGATTAGCAGATTGGGTCGCCATTGATGAACTTTGAGTTATTGGAATGAGCAGAGAGAAGGTTTGCAGTTGCGTGTAATAGCGTGAGGAAAAAGATGATGCACTGTAGTTGAGGTTTATATATGAGAGAAAAAGAGTACTCGAGTGTAATTTGGAATGGAAAGGGTTTTAGTTTGGGGATGAGCAAAAACGGTTCGTTTATGCTGAGGTAAGCACAGGCGTGCAGGCATGCAATGACTGGATCATTGACACGTGGACAACTTGATTGAGTGTGTGATGATCATGCGGATGAGTCATCGAAAGGGTTTAATTAGCATTTAAACCGTTGATTAATCCCATCAAGAAATTAGAAAGTAATTAATAAGAAAAAATTATTAATTAAACAACAGGTAAGCTGTTGAATAAAATAATTTTTTGAGATTAATAAAGCTTTTTAATTTAAATTTAAAATCAGACATTTGGTTTAGTAAATCAGGTTTTGTGCACCAAATGAAAATTTAATATTTAAAGAAGAAAATTTAAATTAACCTTGAAAGCAAGAGTTAATTAAAATGAACTTAATAATAAGAAAATTTCAGAGGAAAAACGAAGTCAGAAAATATCTGGTCAGAGAAAAACAATTTGAGACCAAAAATGTCAAAAGAACATCTTTCCAAGAAAAATTTAGTAGAATCTTAAAATTCTTAGCAACCTTGACGGCAAGAGTTATTCAGAAGAGACAGATTAAAAAAAATTGAAGTGAAGAGAAGTTTAGAAGACAGCTAACTTCTGCTAGACTTGATTTGCTCCCCATCGAATTGATCGCTGTGCTCCCCCTCAAAAATTGCATCTTTCTACCCCTTGCTTTTTCAAGTAATGTTCCCTTGCTGTCATCACTTGGTTCAAACATGTAAGATATAATCTTTAGAAGGACAGAGGTGTCCAGAGGCTTCTGAGAGCCTCTGGATGTAACCATCAGAAGTGACCAGAATCTTCTGGGCAGTTCTGATTTATAAAGGAGGAAAAATAAGAATAAAACAAATCAAAATTTTGGGAACATAAATAAGTAATTATGTTTTAATCCTATGAAGATCATAGTTTTAAAAAGGAATTACATATTTACCATGCCCAACTTGTTGATTAAGAAAATATCAGCAAGTTGAAAGTCTATAGAGACAAATAACATTTCTATAGTGCCCTTCTCTACATGATCTTTGCTAAAATGATACCTGACATCGATGTGTTTGGTTTTAGAGTGTTGAGCAGGATTTTCAGTGATGGCAATGGCACTCTCTGAATCACATAGGATGGGGATTTTATCATAGACTAACCCGTAGTCTCTGAGCTGAGTCTTCATCCAAATGACTTGTGAACAACAACTGGCAGCAGCAACATATTCAGCTTCAGCTGTAGAGGTCGAAACACAGTTCTGTTTCTTGGATATCAAGCTTATAAGCCTGTTCCCCAGAAGTTGACAGCTACCAGAGGTACTTTTTCTGTCCAACTTATATCTTGCATGATCAGAGTCTGTATAGATCGTTAGATCAAATCTAGAATTTTTAGGATACTAGAGACCCAATGAAGGGGTTCCCTTAAGGTATCTACAAATTCGTTTAACAGCAGCTAAATGAGATTCTTTTGGGTTGGCTTGATAACGTGCACAAAGGCAAGTGGCAAACATAATATCTTGCCTACTAGCGGTCAGATACATAAGAGATCCTATCATACCTCTATAGCCCGTAACATCCACTGATTTCCCAGAAGGATCAGGGCCAAGTTTCGTGCTAGTAGAGATATGAGTTTTCATAGGAGAGGAATTTTGAAGATGAAATTTCTTAAGCATGTCAGAAACATACTTAGCTTAATTTATAAAAATGCCAGAGGCATTTTGTTTGACTTCGAGTCCTAGAAAGAATGTTAGTTCTCCCATCATACTCATTTCAGATTCTTGTTCCATCAATTTAGAAAACAGATCAACTTCTGATTGATGAGTAGATCCAAAGATTATGTCATCCACATAAATTCGGACAATAGTTAGCATACCTTTGCCTCTTTTGATGAACAGACTTGTATCAATTTTACCTTTTTCATAACCGTTACTGATCAGAAACGTAGATAAGCGTTCGTACCAGGCTCTTGGTGCTTGCTTCAAACCATATAAAGCTTTGTCGAGAAGATAGACATACTCTGGATGTTTAGCATCTTTAAAGCCAACAGGTTGTTCAACGTACACTTCTTCTTTGAGATAGCCATTCAGAAATGCACATTTAACGTCCATCTGATACACCTTAAAGTTTTTGTATGCAGAAAAAGCCAGAATTAGTCGTATCGCCTCGAGTCTTGCTACAGGGGCAAAGGTTTCACCATAGTCTATTCCTTCTTCTTGACAATACCCCTTAGCCACCAGTCGAGCTTTGTTTCTGATCACTATGTCGTCTTCATCTTTCTTGTTTCTGAAAACCCACTTAGTACCAATTGCGAGTGTGTCCTTGGCAAGGGTACTAAGTTCCAAACTTTATTTCGTTCAAATTGAATCAGTTCTTCTTGCATCGCTTCTACCCAGCTTGGTTCTTTCAGGGCTTCATGAACGTGTTTTGGTTCGATCATGCTAAGGAAATTAACATAGAAGGCTTCATTTGCAGTAGCAGATCTTGTTTTAACGCCATCAGATGGGCTCCCAATGATAAGATTTTGAGTGTGTGATTTAGTCCATCTAGTCATCCTAGTTTGAGGAACTTGTTGGGCTTGAACTTCAGTTTCAGAAGTTTGAATAACCTCATCTGGGATTGATTCTGAATCATGAGCAGCATCTAAAGTCTCCCCCTCAGATGAAGGCACAGAAGAATCTATATCAGGAATTGAAGAGGCTTCTGGACAGTTACTTGATGGAATGGGAAGAACAGAAGATACTGGTGAACTCTCATCCAAAATTTCAAGACCAGAAAGAGTAATTCCAGAAGCTTGAACAACTTCAAGAATACTCAATGATGGATTCTTTTGTATTGGCTCTGAAAATATTTCTTCGCCCATAAAATCTTGAAAAATGGCATTGATTTCGGATTCTCTAGAACCTGAAAGATAATCAGAGGTAACAATGTTAAGTTTGAGTTCAGAAGTAGAATACTCAGAAGTCGGTTGAGTTTGATCATCGAAATCGATGTTAATGCTTTCCATAATAGTCTTAGTACGTAAATTAAAGACTCTAAAGCTCTTGAATTTAACGAATATCCTAAGAATTGAGCTTCATCGGATTTCTTATCAAACTTGCCAAATTTTTCTCTGTCATTTAAGGTAAAGCATCTGCAACCAAAAATATGAAAGAATTTAACACTTGGTTTTCTTTTATTTATAAGCTCATAAGAGGTTTTGAGATACCTCTTGACAATAATTGAACGGTTCTGAGTGAAACAAGCAGTGGCTACAGGTTCTGCCCAAAAATGGATAGGGAGACCTGAAGCTGCAAGCATCGTTCTAGCTGCTTCCACCAAGGTTTTGTTGCGTCTTTCTACTACACCATTTTGTTGAGGAGTACGCACAACATAGAAGTTCTGGGTAATTCCATTTTCAACAAACTATGCTTTAAGCTTGGCATTCTTGAACTCAGTACCGTTATCACTTCTTAGCTGCTGAATCTTTTGGTGTAGAAGAACTTGGATTCTGGTCATCATATTTTTTAAGACAATAGGCAGTTCCGATTTTTGTCTTACGAATCCGAGGCATGTATACCTGGAAAATTCATCAATAAGTACCAGTATATACTTTTTACCAGATAGACTCTGAATTGCAATGGGACCACAGAGGTCGACATGTAACAATTGCAGAGTTCTAGTACAAGAATGATCACTTTTTGTTTTATGAGATGCTCGTTTTATTTTTCCCATTTCACAAGCAGGGCAGAGGTGATCCTTTTGAAAGTGTACTTCTGGAAGATCAGTTACCAAATTGTGTTTGACAAGCATCTCATGGTTATCAAAATTTAAGTGAGACATTTTGTGATGCCATAACCACGCAAATTCACCCTTTTTAGAGATAAGACAGAGGGTTTCTTTACCGTCCTTTGATGTGAAGTTCATCATATACAGATTACCTTTTCTGTCCGCTCTCTAGAGTTCTTCTCCCGCCTTAGAAAACAAGTAACAATGCTTTTCATCAAATACGACAAGTATTTTAGAAACACAAAGTTGACTTACAGTCAGTAGGTTATGTTTCAATCCAGAAACATGAGCTACTTTTGATAAGGTAATGTTACCTTCTTGTAAAGTACCGTAGCCTTTTATTTGACCTTTATCATTGTCTCCAAACGTTACAGCTCCACCACATTTGTCTTTAAATTGGGAGAGTAAGTTTTTCGTGCCAGTCATGTGCCTAGAGCATCCAGAGTCAAGATACCAGATGTGCACACGCTGCTTCTGCAATCACAATCAAAGTATTTTAGATACCCAACTCATAATGGGTCATTTAACGTTAGTTTTAGAATTTTCATTCTTTTTATCTTGCACATGATTTGATTTAGTAGGATTTAATGTCTTGCTCTTTTTATTTTCTGTATTTTTGTTTATCTTTGGTTTAGTCCTGAAGTGTGATAAGTTATCATAAAAACGATCAGAGGGCCTTGAGAAAAATTGCTTCAGTTTTAAGAATAAAAAAAAAACATTCAAAATTCTGAGACATGAAAGATTGCATTGATATTTCATTAGAATAATGATAATTACAATTCTTCTTATTTCTGTCTATACTAGTATCAGTAGTTCTATTGAACTTCTTAGCTAGGCTAGACTTATGCTTAGAATCATAAGTGTTCTTCTGTTGAGACTTCCGCTGAAAAACCTTCTCAGGAGCTTTCTGAATTACTGAAACAGAAGCAGAAAGATTAGATTTCCATTTGCCTTTTTGATCAGCAGTAAACTTTGGAGGACATGGTTTTAGAGATTTTTGCTGAATATTCAATTTATTTCTAAGACTTTCTTCTTTCTCAAGTTCAAGACAAGATTTGGCCTTAAGACACATTCCAATGATGTCTGGATGAATGGAAACCGGTTTTCTCTGTCCTGCTGGAGGAACAGAGAGTATTGGTATTCCACTTGAATGTTTTTCAACATTCAGACCAGAGGCTCTGATTTCCAGAGGTTCATTTGTGTACAAGAAGGGGGCATTTTCATTTTTAACTACCTCTGGAACCTTTCTGTAAATAGAATGTAATTGATTTTTTAAATGTGAAAAATATTTCTCTGAGTTATCAAAGAAATCAGCACTTTGGTCATCATTCTCCCAAGGATATGTAGTTAATTTCAAATCGTCTTTTGTCTCTAAAAGATTTAAGTCAACAAAGAACAAGGAAATATCTCTAGATGATTTTCTGAAGAATTTTGTTGAACATTTTCATGTTCAAGTTTAAAGCATTCATCCAAAATTGAGAGAATATCATTTTCTAAACCAAGTCTTAGCTCTTCTTCTGTTTGTGTAGGAATGAAAGCATCGGCCTCTGGATTCAAAGTTATATGCACATTTGATCCAAATTTGAAAATGTCACTTTTCTTCTGAATTTTATTCAGATCAATGTTTGTTTTTCCAGAAGAATATTCGATGTTTTTAAACTTGAGTTTTCTTTGATGATGACCATTTTCATGTTTTGATTTTTTAAAAATAGATTGCTCATATAAAATTGGAAACACAGGTTTCTGTCCTTATCCTAGACAAAAAACGGATTTCAGAGTAGACCTCTTTTCACCTGTGTAAGGATCCAGATCCTCGAAACCAAGTCTAGATCTCCCTAATTGTGTATTTATTTTGTCATGAACTTTCTGAGCATCCAGATAAGTTTTGATCTGTAGCTTTTTCTTTTGAAGTTCAATATGTAAAAATTGTCTCTCCTTTTGAAAATAGTTTTTAAGTGCTATAGAATTCAATCTGTCACTTTCTTTTGTTTTGATCTCCTTATCTTTACCTTCCAAAAGTTTAGTAAAGTTCAAATTCTCTTCCTTGAATTTAACTTCAGTAATTTTTAAAATTTTAGAAATCTTCTCATTTTCAGAACTCAGCTCCAGTTTTTCTTCTGTTAGAAGATCCATCTCTCTTTTGTAAATATCTCTTTCCCTTTGAGTTACTGAAAGAGTTTGCTCAATATTTTTTCACAATTTCTTTTCAACTTTAAGTTTTTGCTAAAGTTGTTCAAAATTATTTGACAAAATCAGAATGGTATTTTCAAGTTCAGATGATTCAGAGATAATACTAACCGGTGATTCAGAAGGTTGTTCTTCTGATTCATTAGTTCTGGCCATTCCACAGAACATGGCCTCATCACCACTTGACTAATCTCCTAGCCAGTTTTCTTTTTCTGCAAAGTGAGCTCTCTCATCGACATTATACTTACATTTATTTTTGTAGTACATTTTGTCTTTGTCCAGAGCTCCTCTACAATCCTTTGAACAGTGCCCTGACTTACCACATCTATAGCATACGTCCTTTTTCTTCAATTCATCCTCTTTCTTCTCTGCCTCTGTCTTCTCAGCCCACTGGATTTCTTGTTTAGGAGCATTATTTGGAGTTGAACAATCAAATCTTTTGCTTCCTTGAAAAGATCGATTACCAAATTTCTTTGTGAATTGTTTGGTGATGAGTGCTAGAGAGTCACCAAAAGCTTTGATTTCATCATCAGGGTCAGAGTCATCTTCTGGGATTGCTTCTGTCATGAGAGCTTTACTCTTTCTTCTTTTCTCTATTTCTTTACTTCTTCTGACCAACCCTCTTGATTCAGTTTAGAGCCAGAGGTCCACCTATTGTGGGTTTCTTCTGAATGACCTCTTTTCTCATGAGCTTGAAGTGTACCGAATACATCATGTAGAAACCATTGTTCTAGATCCTGATTTGCTTGCAGAGAAATGGAGAGATTTGACCACTCTGGATTCAATCGTTTGAGAAATAAGATATTGTTATCTTCCTTAGATCTAACAATATCACATCTTTTGCATAAATTTAACAGAGTATTAAATCTATGAAAAGTTTGCTCCAGAGATTCTTCAGGGATAGCCTGGAAGCTATTGTATTCATTCAGAGCTTGAGCTCTTGTGTTTTTCTTCATTTTAGCGCCACCTTCTAGAATGTTTTCCAGTTGATTCCATAGTTCTTTAGCAGTATTACAGGAAGATAACAACTATCCCTTGACTTTGCCTTTTCTTCATCAGACCAACTATCTCTTGACTTTGGAACATGTCTTGCAGGGATCTCATCGGTAACAGCAGTAGCAGGAACCCTTGGACTCGTTGTCATTGGAACAAACGGACCATTTTGATCAATAGGGTAAAGTTCTACATCCAATCCTTCATAGAAGTTGATCATACGAATCTTCCATTGCGGATATTCATCACGAATTAGAGTAGGAGGTTTGGTCAGGGATCCGGAGGTGTAAACAACATTCAAATTTGAATTTGCCATTTTTTTCCAGAAAACATGGAGTTGAGAAGATAACAGGACGATTTTTGAAATCTAGAACAAATAAATTTCAAGTGAACTGAATTAGGACGATATTCTTACTGATTTTAGATCTAAGCTTAGATTACCACCGATTCGGAGAAAATTGTTATGAATTTAATAAATTCCTGTAAAACAGGGTAGAATTACGAACAGTAGCTTAAAACTAAAGATAACTGCAAACAGAAGAGGGAATTCTCCAAATGGAAGAGATCTAATAATCAATAGATTGATTAGATGACTCTGATACCAATTGTTGGAACCCTGATCCCTTTTCTAACAATTAATCAATAGATCGAATGTGTAAATGCAAGCGGAAGCATTTTAGATCTATGAGTTAAAATAGTTAATAGTATAAACAGTAAGAGAGATATTGAAGAACAAGCAATAATTCGTATTAATAACCTGGAAGATGATTACAACACGATGAATGAAATGCTCAATATGTTCTTCATAGTGTATCTTCGATCGACAACAATTACAATCATAAAAGGATCTATTTATACAAGTATAATGAATAGAAGTCAACATTCTAGCCTATTACAGACTGACACATAAGCAAAGATTATAACAAATTTAGTTATACAATTCGAAACACGGAACATGTGCAGTCCACGTCATCAAGAGCGCGTGTGATACTTCTCTTGTAGTCCAGCTGTTCTTCCATACTCTGGACGTCTCTGTGTAGGGTGAGATCAGAAGATGACCTTTTGATCTCCTGCACTTGCACAATTCTGGTTCATACTTTTCTAAAATTGAGGTCTAACAGTAGTCTATTGTGACGCTTCACATCAAGGGATGGGATGCGTACAGATGCAAAAAGACAAAGTTATCGCATACGCATCGAGGCAATAAAAGATTCATGAGAAGAATTACACCACCCATGAGGGGCGGTGGGGTGCACACTCAAAATCTGGAGACGCTATCTCTACGGCACTAAGTGCACCATTTTCACTGATCGTAAAATCCTTCAGCACATTCTTGACCAGAAATGCTCAATATTAGGCAAAAAAGATGGGTCGAGCTACTTAGTGACTACGATTGTGAAATAAAGTACCATCCGGGCAAGGCTAACGTAGGAGCTGACGCTTTAAGCAGAAAGGAAAAAGTGAAGCCGACGAGAGCACGAGCTATGGGAATGATGGTTTAAACGAGTTTAAAAACTCAAATTCTTGAAGCACAAAAAGAAGCTTTAAAAGATGAGAATTTGAAGAAAGAGACCTTGCATCACTTAGAAAAAGGATTTGAATTACAACCAGATGGAGTGCATTATTTTAAGAATAAAGTATGGGTTCCAAAGGTTGATAATCTACGATCAACCATCTTGGATGAAGCCGATCGATCCAAATATTCAGTTCACCCAAGAGCGGATAAGATGTACAAGGATCTGAAGGAATACTATTGGTGGTCAGGAATGAAGAAAGATATTGGTTTATACGTAAGTAAGTTTTTAACCTGTGCTCAACTCAAGGCTGAACATCAGAAACCATCCGGTCTACTTCAGCAGCCTGAAATCCCTCAATGGAAGTGGGAGCAAATAACCATGGATTTCGTAACCAAGCTACCAAAAACTGGGAAGGGTCACGATTCTATATGGGTTATAGTTGATCGACTTACAAAATTAGCTCATTTCATTCCTATTTGTGAAGATTTCAATATGGAAAGACGTGCACAAATTTACATCAATGAAATAGTTACACGTCGTGGTGTACCTATTTCCATTATCTCAGATGGAGACACTCGTTTTATATCTCGATTTTGGCAGTGTCTTCAAAAGCTATTGGGTACACGTTTGGATTATAACACTGCCTATCATCCTCAAACGGATGGACAATCGGAAAGTACTATTCAAACCCTAGAGGATATGTTGTGTGCGTGTGCAATAGATTTTGGTGGGAGTTGGGATACCCACCTACCACTTGTTGAATTCTCCTATAACAACAACTATCACACCAGCATTCAGTGTGCGCCGTATGAAGCCCTATACGGACGTAAATGTAGATCGCCGCTTAGCTGGTTAGAAATCGGAGATAGACAACTGACCACGCCCGATATCATTCAAGAAACCACTGATAAGATCTCAACCATCAAGGAAGGACTCAAACAGCAAGAGATCGTTAGATGAGTTATACGGATAATCGGAGAAAGCCATTAAGAAAGCCATTAGAGTTCCAATTGGGTGATAAAGTTCTTCTGAAAGTATCGCCATGGAAGGGACTAGTACGTTTCAGGAAGAGAGGCAAGCTGGGTCCTAGATACATTGGTCCATTTGAAATACTCGAAAGAATTAGACCGATAGCGTACAAACTAAAGTTACCACAGGAATTGAGCGCCATCCACGACAAGTTCCATGTGTCAAACTTGAAGAAATGCCGGGCAGATGAAACATTAGTTCTACCCTTGGGAGATGTTCAGATTAACGATCGGTTACACTTCATCGAAGAACCAATCGAAATCCTTGACCGAGAAGTCAAACGGCTGAGGCGCAGTAAGATCCCTATTGTTAAAGTCCGTTGGAATGCGAAGCATGGCCCAGAGTATACTTGCGAACGTGAAGATTTGTTGAAGCATAAGTATCCTCGCCTGTTTGTGCACGCCCTGGAGAAAGCTAGTTCTTAAATATCGGGACGAAATTTCTCTAACAGGGGGAGACTGTGACAACTGTCAAATTTGAGCTTTCAGGGTATCCCTTACTAAGTTTATATTAGTGTTATTTTAGATAAGTTATAAGATCGGGAGTTAGTTAGATTAGATTGGCCAAAAATTTCTAGAGTTACCGGTAATTGCTTAAAAAGTCCGGTTCCGACCCGTAACTATCTGAAACGTCCTATTTAATGCCAAATGCTCTAATTTATACCCAATTTATATAAAATATATAGTTTTAGTACTTAAAGTATAAAAATTCTATTTTTATAGAATTTAATCATTTTTGGATTTACATTTTGAGGAAAAAGGCCAAAATTCAGAAAAATGACATTTTAATTTCATTTTTGGGCTTGAGTTTAATTTTTTTTTTAATATTGGGTTGGAGTGGGGCCCATGTACACGGCTGCCCCCCCCCCCAACCTAATTCCCCCATATAAATACATTTTTCTTTCCATTTCCTCCTCATTTTGCATGTTGAAAAATTGAAATTTCTCTCTTCTCTCTCTCTAAAACTCAAGGTATTTCTTCAAAGACCCTCCTTTCTCCTTTAAGTTCCAGCCAAATTCTTCAACAAAAACCCATCAAAATGAAATATTACTGAAGATATTCAACACATTTCATGATCCAAGTAAGTAGTAATATCATCTCCACCATTTTCTTGTAAATCTTGAGTGAAAAACCCACTTTTTCTTGCATTTTTAGTCACATTCATCTAACCTCCGAAATTTTTGAGTTTTATGGAGAGATTATACACCAAAAATATGTAAAAATGTTCATATAGTGGTGATAATCTATGACCTAAACGTTAGAACTCAAGAAAGTAGGTAAAATCTCTTTGCATGTGGTATTGTTTATTGAAATGAGCATTTTTGGTGCTGACAGATTACTTCCTTGTATTCATGTCGCCCAAATCTTGCTAAATAATCATCCAAATGGAATCAGAGCCGCTCCTGTGCCGTTCGGGATGTGGGGAAAACCTTATCGAGGACGATGAGTCCCTAAAGGGGGGTGTTTGTAACACCTTAGGCAGATCCCATATCGGCCATGGACAGGAGTGATGCTGCGTTCATATGTAAACCTTGGCCTTCCTAAACAGAACGCGTTTTGGGGCCACACGCAAGGCAGGTTCTTGGAACTCTGTGGTTAAGCGTGCTTGGGTGGGAGTAGTACCAGGATGGGTGACCCCTAGGAAGTCCTCGCCAGGTCACCAGAAACAAATTCGTGCAGCGTAGACCAAAGCGGAAAATATTGTATGTGGTAAGGCGGAGTGTTACAATTGCAAGGAAATGGAAATGACAATTATCTCTAAGTAGCTAGATGAACTACTTAGTTGGTTGCCTTCTCAAACAACCTAAAAACAAGGAAATGGAAATGAGAGTGAAAGCTTTAGGTGTTTCCACTGTAGATTTCCATGTGTACCTCCTTTAAAACATTACATAAGACTTCTATATATACTAGGGGAAAAAGGCATCTTTAAGGAAGGTATAAAAGGAGGAATATGATTCCTTAACACAAAAGTCAAAATATGCCTTCCCAACATATGCATGTGACTCCACCATCATGGTTATTCTCCATTTGATGCTTTTCCAGCTGGTCCAAGGGTTACATTAAGTTATGGGAATCAATTCATTTCCAAAAAGATTATGAAGTATTGTCTCCTTTAATTTCAGCTGTTGCCTGCCTGCTACGATGTCCTGCTGCAGCAACTCACAGTGTTACAAAACCTCTTAAAAAAACACAAAAACAAAACAATTACTCAAACTTAGCTCCAGACACAAATAAATATCAATTTAGAATAAAAGACTCAAGTTATGCTAATTGGGAAAGTAAAAATAAAAGAAATATGAAATAATAAGTGGTCAAAATTTGATAAATTATTCATTTATCAGTATCCTAAGAAATCTAGATTTCAGCTAACTACTTTCATAGATGCTGATTATGGTGGATGCGAAATAGACAGGAAAAGCACATCTGGATCATGTCAATTTCTGGGAGATAGGGTTGTTAGCTGGTCTTCAAAGAAACAAAATTATGTTGCAACTTCAACTGCTGAAGCTGAGTATGTTGCTGCTGCAATTTGTTGTTCACAAGTGATTTGGATGCAAGTTCAATTAAAAGACTATGGCTATACATTTAAAAAGATTCCACTTTATTGTGATTCAAAAAGTGCTATAGCCATAACTGCTAATCCTGTTCAACATTCAAAAACCAAGCATATTGATGTCAGGTATCACTTCATCAAAGACCATGTAGAAAAAGGTAATATTGAAATGTTCTTTGTTCAAACAGATTATCAATTCCCTGATTTATTTACCAAAGCACTTGATGAGAAAAGATTCAATTTTGTGGTAAGTAAATTAGGCATGATGAATCTCTCTGAATGACTCTGTTACTTAGAAAAGGAGTTAAGTATGAACTTCTGAAATATGTAGTTCAGAAGTCTGAAGAATCAAATTCAGAAGTTCTGGATTTTGTTTCTCAGAAATCTGAATATTCTATCTCATAACATAATATTATTGATAAGAATATATTTTTCAGTTTTGATTCATTTAATTCTGAATTAATATAATCTCATCTTTGTACCTCTGAAGTATTAGTAACTGATTCTTTTATTACATCTCTATAAAGCATTTTTCAAGGGGGAGTTTTTCATATCTTTTACAGTGTATGATTCAAGGGGGAGTTTTTGGATTTTATACTTCGAGTACTGTTATTTTGAGAAGCTAATATTGTCTCTTGAGTGATATTTCTAATCCATATCTGAACAGATGATTGTTGGATTCAAAGCTTAATCACTTAAATGTGTGGACAAACATTGAAGATGAAACTATTTTTCAATTCTGCAAACTACTTCTGAATGATAAAACTTCATTTCTGAATTTTGAAGTACGATTTTAAATGATTTTCTGAGTTAAGAAGTTTTGCCAGCTTCTGAACTGCAGACTCGGAAGTTATTCTCAGAAGTTCAAAGTTTAGAAAAAAAAATCTTCAAAGATGATGATTAAGTGTGCGCGTGTGCCAGCTGTTATAATTTCATTCGTTGAGCATTAATCACTTTGTAAACGTTCCAGCTATCAAGTTTAACCGCTGTAACTCATGATTAAGAACATAATCATAATTACTTTTTGGCTATTTTTCTACCACGTGTCCCACGACGATCATCCACATCATAAATATCATGTCTTTGTCATTGTTACCATTACCGTTTTCCTGCGAATTTTCCCTCCTAAATCTATTCTCTGAACTCTTCGAACTACAATCCACTTTTGATCTTCAATTTCTCTAGAAAATGTCTACCTCAAATGTTAACCTACCCATTCAAACCTCCAAATCATGCTTTATTAGAAGTGATGATGGATCATCGACCACCGGATCATTCAAAATCGTGCCTAAGAATGTGGTGATTAGATCCATTGAAATTACTCTGCCTAATGACCCAACTCTTAAAGATACTATAACCAAAGGCAATACTGACGTTGGTCCTTCAAATCCAATTTTAAACCCTAACCCTAATAATGCTGAAATTGGGGCAAATCAAGATCAACCTATTGAAGTCTCAAGGCAATGCCGGAGCTATTTTTGAATCATTTGGTCCTGACCAAACCATAATACAAGTTCCTGCCTCCAAAAGGTTGGCAATCAAGAGAAACAATTGTGCTTTAAATCTAAGATCCACTAATTTCACTAAGGATCAACAAATACTCATTGAAATTCTGAAGAAGCATCCATTCATATCAATGCTTACCAAGAAGTTTCAAGTTCCTGAAGAACATTTACAACAATTATGGTACTTTGCTGAATATATAGAAGATTCTGATGAACTCTCTTTTCATGTGGCTGGTTATAGATTCTCCATTAAAGAAACAAACATAAGAAGCATTCTGAATCTTCGAAGGCTGATGGAGTTGTAGGAAAAACTCATTATAATGCTATTCCACCAAATTCCAAAATAATCACAGATTTCATGAACCTAGGATACTAAGAAGATATTTCCACTCTAAGTGCTTTCAGAAGAAAGAATCTTCCACCTATTTGGTATTCTCTGTTTTCTATTCTTAACACATTCTTATCTGGTAAAAGTTCTAGTTTGGATCATGCCTCAATAATGGAAGGATCATATTTCATGGTATAGCTCATAATATGCACTATGACTATGTTGTTTTGATCTATGAAGAATTAAAGACCGTTGTTTTGAAGAAATTAACTTATACTTATATTCCATTTCTAAGATTCTTTCAAATCTTTGTTATTCCAAGACTTGAAGATGCAGCCCATGTTACTTTATTCTCAATGGACAATCTGAGGCCACCAAGTCAAAAACTTGTTTTTCCAAGAGCAATCCCTCTTCTATAGGCACTTAGATCATATGTGAATCCTCAAAATTAGATATTGATTGAGTACTGTGAATCCATGGGATTACCTAAACTAATGATTCCTGCCCAGGATTCAATTCCCAGTGAAGAGCATGGTGAGGGGTGTAAGTTCATGGTGGCGAACAACCTCAGAGTGCTAAATCTGTTGCTGAAATGTCCAGAAAAGGCAAAGAAAAGATTATTGAGGGAACTAATGTTTGTACAGAACCAGAGCAAATAAGAATAGTTTATGTAACTGAACAACTTCAGATAAAATGGATTGAATAACATGCATACACTATATTTCTTGAATACTTTCATCCTGAAATATTCATGGAATATGAACAAAGGTTTAATTACATTGATTGTTGGCTTAACAAGAATCCTGGTTGTTAAAATTTGTATAGCAGTTTGGTAATTTATTTAAAACAACCAATTATCAATGCCAGGAAGGATAGTCTAATTGTAAAGGTTATCACTGCTGATCAAAAGACTACGCAGAATTACAAATATGCCTATTTTACAATGGAAAGAGTAAATGGAGAGATTTGCACTTTTAATGAGGCTGATTTTCAGAATGTACATCTTAGAGATTTGATAAAAGTTTACAGAAGTCTCAATCTATTTCATGACATGATTGCCAAGTTCAGAAAAACCTTTCCTGTTCTAAGAGAAGGGATTTATAGAGAATTTATCTGGGCTGCAAAGACAGATTTTCAAGTAGCATATGTTCTTCGAAGGGAGAAGGTAAACTTGTGCAGACTAAGTTTTGAGCTTCAAGGTCTTGAAAATATAAAGAAAGGAACTCTGGTTGTACATCCTCCTAGTTATGTATGCAAAGTTGATCAGAAGAAATTGTTTGTCAGATATGATGAAATCCACAAGTATTACAATGGTACACTTCTTGCCACCAGAGAAAGTGTTAGGTCTGAAATTATTGTATCCGAGATGACAACTATTGAAGACATGAAGGACCAAAAGTGCAAAGTCAACAAAGTTATTAATAAGGAAGGTTTAATATAAGGAAAGGATAATTATCTTCTTAATGGCAATTGTATAATACCTAAAACGCTTACCTTTCTTATATAGATTAATGGTTTAATATAAATAGGAGTCTTCGGCTATTCATTAAAGTGGGTGAGAGATTAGAATTCATTAGAGAGCTTATTAGAAAGATCGTGAGTTAAGGTTTTCACTCCATTCATTGTAACCATGATTATCAAGTTAGATATATGACATTAGGTTTTCTTCATATTGTTCTTAATATTACACGGTTACCTGATTAATCTGGGATCTACAATTGGTATCACAGCAGATGGATATGAGTTTTGGCTGTTTTCTGAAGTAATCATCACAAACAGAAGGTAAAATCTCGATTTACGTTTTGTTGAAGTTTTCTCGATCCATACACCATACGCTTCACCCGATAAAACTTCTTATAACTCCAGATCTGATTTTTGTCTATTTTATTTACCCGATAAAACCTAATCCGTTCTTTAGCTTAAATTTTTGTCGATTCAAATTACGATAAACTTGATTTTTATTCGAACTATTTAATCAGTCTTAATTAAAATTATTCTAGTTTATTTTGATTACTTTTGAAACTCTTTACATAAGAAAACTCAGGAACTAGTGACTCTTGCAGCTTTTCTTACTAAAGAATCTTAAGTAAAAATCATAAACTCTAGTAATTTTGATTTTTATTCTTGACTGAACAAATAAGAAATTCGAGAACTTAGTTTTCTTGTCCATAAAAAGACTTGTTCCTTTTAGTCAAAAACCATTTGTTCTTGTTTTCTGGTTTATCAGTTAAAAAAATTCAGATTAGATATCCTTGATTTCTTATCAAGTCCTTATCAATCGACAAAATTTATTATCGAGTCAACCGTAATTGATATAAATTTTTATCGATCCGGTTTTTATCCAAAAGAATTTTTTTAGTTACCTTCATGATCTACAACGAGGAATTGAAAGTGAACAAAAGAAAATTCATATTGAAAAAACCAAATCAAAGAATTCCTGATTTAGATAAACACAACGTAACAACCGTACTCACACATCCAGCTCACGGAGTAGTATGAATGCATGTGAAAGGTGAGAAAAGGTTCCTACGCTTTGATGAGGTTTGTTGCTTATTCAGATGGAACGTTGTGGGGCATTCGCAATAGACTTGCTACGGAAATTAGTGCTGATAAAAAGAGTACTACAAGGATGAGCTCAACTAGAAGAAATTCAATTTTGGATGCTATCAAGATCATTGAGGAAAGGATAATATTTCGTCAGACCCTTAGAAAATTTGAAGGCATGTTTGAGCTAAAGAGATGAAGATTTATTTTGCCACAAAGGAGGAGATTATTAGGATTAAAAGTGTATTGTGTCAAAATAAGGAAAGGATATGCTTAAATGTAAAAGGAAGTTTATAATCCTTTAAACTCTTTCCTTCCTTAAATAGATTAGTCCTATCAATATAAATAGGTGTCTAGGGATTCTTATTAAAAAGTAGTCGATTACTATAGACCTAATTTACTGTCAAATCATATTGTAATCTGTTCAATTGAGATATCCGACTACGTAAATTCATCATATTGATCTTGTTCTTAATGTTTTATTCTTAATTCTTATTGTGCTTGATAAATATGGGATCCACAAAAGGGCTTGCAAAGGAACAAAAATCCAGACCAAATAAGCTAAGTGATGAAGAATGGTCTGAATACAAAAAGTTGGCAAATAACATGAATCAAATAATAGAAAAGCTGCTTGAGTACAGAAAACTTATTTTCAAATATGTCCTTCATATCTTGATTGATTGCAAGTATAACTTGTTCTTTTGAAGGAAAGGGGGAGATTGTTAGGGTGATAAGAATTGCTTCAAAGGAGATTGGGTTCTGAGTTGAAGAAGTTCAAATCTTCTGAACTAGTGCTGTAACTAAGTAAAGCTCATAAACCAAATACAAAAGTCTGAAAGAAGAAGATAGAGCTTAAAGAATAACTTCTGAAGTGTTAACTTCAGAATTTCTAAAGACTTCTGAGAAGATCTAAAGAGTTCTGAAGATCTCTTATAACTTCTAAAGGAAGTTCTGAAGGGATTCTGAAGTCTATCTCTGAAGAACTGATTACACGTGTATTGATACTACTGGTTTGTCATGATTATAGTTGTCACATTAGTATCTCTACTTGTATATAAATAGCATGTCAGTTAGTTTAGTTATGTTCTTTTAGAAAAGTTACATTTGTACAATCTTTCTTTCCAGTTTGTAATCAAAGTCAAGATGATTATACATTCGACTTCCTACTCCAAATTGTTTGCTAATCTTGTTCTTTATTCATCTTGATACTTGGGAACTTTCACAAGTTGTTATGGCTCGGAGTATTGCATTCTGATTGAGTTCCTCCAAACTCACTTTCTCAACCGTGCCTTAACAATGACTAACTCTTATGTTCTTGAAGAATTTATTCAAGACTTCTGGCATTCCTTGAATGTCTATGAATATGGAAAAGTACTAAAAGGAGACTGACGACATGCCTGACTCCGAATATGCCTGTGAAGTTCAAATAACAAGAAAAAAGATTGCTCGAGTCTTCTGTTTACCTAGTATTGTAGATCTCCAGGTTGCACAATACAAACCAATTCCCACGTCTGATGTACTTGTGGATTTTCTGAAACATCTAGGGTAGAATCACGAATCCACAGAGTATCTGAATTCAAACGTTAATACCTACCCCCAATCTGGAATGTTTTGGTATCCATTCTCAATAAAAGTCTCATTTGCAAGCTCGGCTCCATGGATTAGGCACATACCAATCCTCACGTTAATTTATGGAATCTACTTCAACCGCCCATTAGACTATGTCGAACTCCTATTTCGCAAAATCAAAGGGGCTGTTTACACTAAACTTACTTATCAAGAAGGAGGAAAGCGTCTGCCATCCCTGATGTTTCCTCGATTTTTCCCTTTGCTGCTAAGAGGTGCAATTACCCACCAGGAAATTCGATGCTCACCTCCTTTCTGTAAATTTCACATCATGAGGACTCATCGCCCAACCATTATTGATGCTAGATATCCAGAAGCCAGACCACCCTCGAGGTACATGCTTGCACTTTTAACTAACCCATCTCCTTCTCTCGAACTCCATAGAAACTCTAAGGTGTTCTTAGCACCAAGATCACCAACCCTAGAGTACTTAGTTTCCAAAATAGTAAGGGAGGGGTCTAGTGAGAATGAGAATGAAAACTGTTGAGTATCTAAAGATTGCTTCAAAAGAGACTGGGTTCTGAAGTGACACAGTTCAGATCTTCTGAACTGGTGCTGTACAGTGAAATACTTAAGTAAAGCTCAGAAGCCTAAAGTCAGAAATCTGAAGAAGAGTTCCAGAAGGAAAGCTTAGAAGAAAATCCTAAGGCATAACTTCTAAAGTAGCACATTCAGAAGTTCTGAAGATTTCTGATAACTTCTGAAGAAGTTCTGAAGAGATTCTGAAGACAACTTCTGAAGAAGTTCTGAATGGAAGATTACACTTGTTTAGATACAATAGGTCTGTGATGTAACTATCTGTTAGTATTGTATCTCTCCTTGTATAGAAATAGCAAGATATTTAGTTCAGTTAGAATAGTTAGTGATCATACTTGTACTTTCATGACACATACTTTGTAATCTTTTGAATATCAATAATACATTCGACTTCGCTGCTCCAATCTTATACTTTGCTTATTGTTCTTATTTCATCTTGATCTACTGAACTATTAGTTGGAAACAGAGTGACAACGATAATGTTTCTTGCCAGCCTGAGAGAGAAAATGAAGATGCCCAAAGAGGCACAAATGAGAGACCCCAGCTGAGTCCATCTCGAGCAACCACATCTCTTAGGACTGATGTTCAAGCATCAGGACCTATTGAAATAGGACGTACGCGCAGTCTGAATCCTAACCTTGAATCCAACCGATCAGAAGCTATCTCAAATGCTTCTGAATCAAGCACATCTGGGAACCCCACTTCCTCTTTTTCCTATCAACCAGAAAGAAGATTTTGATATAAGAGTTCAATTGCCCTAGAACTCGCCACCCTCCCAACACAGCATTGATGTCTCCGTGACCAATGAAGTAGATTGGATGGAGGTTGTCACGTCTATGGCAACTTCTGATCCAAATGCCAATGAAATCTCATCAGAGGGGTTATGGCAACAGGATGCAATAATGAACTCTGTACTTGATATGCATCGAGGTACCCACATCTATATTGACTCTCCAACCTCTGACGTTAGAGACCAACTCAATGAGATCAGAACATCCGAAGAGGAAGCTCCTAAAAGCTCTGAATGTCAGGATGGAAGTCCCTCTATAATCAAAGCCAAAACAGGTACAAATGAGGGCCCCTCTGGACGTGAGGGTCAAGCGGCCCCATGTGTTGGGGATACAGCGGTTACCCCCCCCCCCCGTCCTGAATTTGTCACGAATGTTGCATTCCAAGCATTCGCTAATCAAGTAAAGGGATCCTTGGATGATCTAAAACTCACAATTCAAAATTCAGAGGCAAACCTAAACAGTGAGCTTACAGTAGTTAATTTCTCTCTCTGTGACATTCGAGCCACTCAGACAAAACATATAGAGAAACTTGCTCAATTCCAGAACTTCCTTATCTCTGCTCATGACGCTAAAAAAAATCTAGCAATAGAGCATTTTCAGAAATTGGAGGAGAGTGACTTAAAAGCTAACATAGAACCCTTCTCTAAACTTCCATCTGAAATACCAACTACCTCACCTTCCACATCTACCATCTCTTATGAAGAACTTCAAGCCTTTTCTACTGATACGAAGAAGTTGCTAGATACAGTTTCACCTCCAACAGGTTCTACATCCTCTGCACTTCTATCTAAGGCTGACCTGGCTAGCTTTCAAAAAGCTATGATAGAAACATTCTTAGCAAACCTCTTCATGTCCCCGATCCTACGCTCGTTCAGAAGATCATAGGTATATTGAAATCTCCATCAATGAAACTAGAAACTCACTTCAAACCATACATGATCTCCAGACCAAGAAGTCAAAGGTAAAAGAAGCCAGAGCCTGTAGAAAGGCTGAACTCAAAAGAAAGAGATCTGAGGACCAGGATCCAGATGCTTCTGATCCTCAGAAGGGGGAGAACAATAAGAAAAGACAGAAGATTGGTCCTTCTTCTGAACCATCACCTTCAAACTAACAACTTGGCTCAACCTCTCAACCAGAAGCAACCCAACCAACACAACAACAACATGGCTCAACCTCTACCATTCCTCATGTTCCCTCTAGGTCACAACCTCAAGCTCTTCTAGCTAGAAAACCCTTAGCCATGGTGACCTAGAACATACATTGTTCCTGGAGACGTCTCTGCAACAATCCCTACAACCTCTAAACCTCTACCTTCTGATCCATAAATGGCCAGACTGGTACAAAACTTAATTCAAGAGTTGGAAGGTAGCAGAAGGCAACCAATTCTTAGAAGAGCAAGAACTACAACCACAAGATCAAGAACTCATGGCCAAGTGTCTACTTCCACCACAACCGTTCAAACTACTACTCAAGTTCCAGGGGCACATATTCTAAAAACCACTCAAACTCAAGAGGTAAATATCCCAGAAGCTCCTACTTTCGTACCTCAACAAGATAAGTCTGCTGCTAATCCAGAAGCTTCTACAAGTTTGCCAAATCTTGAAGCCTCAATAAGCCAACCAACTCCAACTCCTATTGATGATAAGATGAAAGCACCGATGGTTGATCAATCTGAAAATCAAGTCATCCTTGAACGAACAAATATGGCTAATCCAAGGAGTGCTATGGATCCTGAACAATGAGAAAGAGTAGCCGAAGTTCAACTTCCTACACACAGAGAAGTACATTTCAGGAAATTGTATGCAGAGAGAGAGAGAGGAAAGGGGAATATTAATGACTCCTGATTTTGCTCCAAATGCAGATGAACAAACTAAGATCAGGTTGGCAAGATTTAAACAACCAAGAAGAAATGTTTTTGCCACATCCCCTATCAGAAGAATAGTTGGGATAATAACAAAGTATTTTGAAGATACATACATCATGTACATAGCTTATAAAGTTGAAAGAGCGAACGGGCAATCCTCTACCTTCTGTGAAAATGATCTGATGTCCCTAAATCCATCTGATCTAATACCTCTTGGGATATACATGAAGCAGAGAAGGAACATAAGTGCAGATGATAATGTCAGATATCTAAGGATTCTGAGCTGCATGCAAGCTTTTGTCAATTACAGAGCTAAAGTAGACTTTCAAATTGGTTTCAAAAGAGGTGTGGAAAGTTTGTGTATCACTGTTCCAAATGAAGAGTTAGAAGGGATAGAAACAATGAAGATTGGTGACATCATAACGGAACCAAAGCGGGGAATTGTATTTAGAAGACCTTTGGGAAAAAGATTTCACATATTAACAGAAACATTTAAATACTTTGAAGGTATGTTGAACGTCATCAATGGGTTGATAGCCTTGAAGGATGAGGATGTAAACATAACATCAAAACGACTACTTTTGATATGGATAAGTATATTGAAGGAGTGATCAAGCTGAGAGAACTTACGAATCAATTATATAGGATCCTCAGCGGGTATCTAGAAGCCCCATTTTAGTCGTTACATGTATTTCACTTTATGTAATTCATTTTTTTGTGTTGTAATGAAATTTCAAACTTTGTTATTTCTTTCTCATTTGCAATTGTTATGCATTCACACTCAGGGGGGAGATTGTTAAATTTATTCCTTATGTAAAAGTATGAATAAGAACTTCCCCTTTGAAGAACAAAGTTAATCTCTCCAGAAGTCAGCTTCTCCAGAAGATAGCTGCTTCCAGAAGCTCTATCCAGAAGATGAAGTATCTTCTGGATATAATACAAGGACCTACATGCGTGATTTTTGACGTGGCAAGTCATGCTTTCCGTGCCTAACTAATTCTGTTAGTCACTTTGCTTACGTGTTAATTTGTCATAGGCTAGCTCTTTGACTTTTACCATTTGCAATCGTATAAATATAGAGAGCTATTCCTATATTAGACGTCGATTGATCTAGAGAGAATCTAAGAGAGTAATTTATATTTTCGTATTATAATCTTTGGCATTCTGAGTGAAATACAAATTACCATTGATATGAATATGTTCTTCCATTTCAGTTTACATATTCTAGATTGATTGTTGATCTAAATTGTTTCCTCTTACTGTTTAATATCTTTCGTAATCAACATTCTATGAGTGTTTATGGGATCTGGGTTCCAACAAGGGTCCTTTTGCCTGTCTAAGAGAACCTCTAATTACCCTTATTTGGGTTATCAGGGAGGATAAACTCCACGATCATACTCATGAAAAGTGGATAAGGGATGCTCTTCTCCCTTTTCCTCTTGTCTACACATTTCTTCTGATCATCGAAGATGATCTTCGCATAGTTCGGATTTCGAACATGGCATAGAGAAAAAGCCATGTCAAGAAACATCCGAGTTGCCTGTTCCTGACCGCCGGTCTTAGTGCCCAAGAACTGAATAATGTGGGACAACAGGTATTGCCATACCGCTGGCATTCTGATTTTGTCGATCTTTATAAGAGCTTTGTTCAATTCCTCGCTCTTTTCCTTCTTTGGCAAGTCATAGCCAATCTGATCCAGGAAGTCGAATATCTCCTCGGCAGTGGGCTCAGATGCCCAGGACTGACCCTTCTCTGTGTTAGGGAACCTTATTGCTCCCTTGATTTCACCTACAGTGATAGCTAAAGAGCCTAGGTGTCACACCCCGCTAAAGCGGAAACACGAGGCGCGACAGCTCTAACGATGACACAGTCACAGATTTAGATAAACAACCATAGGCATTTAGAATATAATAGAAGTTTTACATATTGTTCTTTAAGTAAAATTACAACAATCCGTAATTAAAAGAAGTCTTTGCAAAAACGTTCAAGTCTTCACGCGGTACACTTTTGGATCCATACTAAGCTTTATCTACAGAAGCTTACTTATTACCCCTGAAAAGCATGATAAAAACAAGGTCAACTAAAAAGAGTTGGTGAGTTCACAGGTTTTCATATGCACAAAACAGTTTTTATGCAGTTTTCAATTCTTGTGGAACGAACGTTCACACCAAGTATAAAATAGTGAAATTTATGAGCATTTAATTAATCCTTGTATTGAGAAACGTGTCAAGGCATAATGTACTCTAGTTCATAGAAAGTATCGAGCCACCACTAAACCTTTCGACCACACAAAAATATCTTTTTATAATTCTACCTTAGCGGTGGGACTAAAACCCCACATATGTAGAACCTTCGTTTTTATAGGTATAGTGCACCCATACCTGTAGTTTCTAGGTGGGATTGCTATCCACACCCCTACTTTGTCGGTTTTTAGGTGGGATTGTCCGTCCAAATAGCGCTATCCACAAATACCCTCGGCTTCTCACTTGAGTTAATAGTAGTGTACAAACTTTTATGTTACATTTTACTCAAATACAAACTACTAGTGTACATGCCTTAGTGCTCATATCAACAATTTCACATTCTTTTACGTAAATCAATCAAGATTCAACTTTAAACATGCTTTTCACTCCAAAACATATAAAACATTAAAAGAGTGGCTGTGAATACTCACCTTTTAGCAAATGCTTCCAATTAAATACAAGAGACGTCCGCTTGACGCCTAACGCTTTCCTATCAAAGCAAAATACCCAAATGACCACTTATATGACTAACGATTGCTAAGAGAATGCTTATAAGTCCTTATATGTCCAACTTGATTATCTATAGTCCCGTTATTCATAATGCACATATGCTCTTTAATATGATAATTTATACCGAAAATGTAACATTATAGTCCTTCAAAGGAATAAAATTCATAAAATCAAACATTTAAGCATTTTCATTTTCTGACAGAAACTATAGGTCTTAAAAATGGTTAGTTTAGAGTAATATCCAAAATGATAAAATTTCCCATATTTTTATATATGATACCTTACTGAGTTAAGGTCATTTTGACCAAATTTCATGCTCTAAAAAGATGTAAAAAGGGTTCAAATACTTTACACAAAACTATGTGACACAGCAGATATGGCAGATTACACACTGTTACTAAAACAACCATTTGAGGAGTTCTACTAAATGTTTTTGAGAAATACCAGTTGGAATGTAAACATAACACATAGAGGGAACTTATAAAAGAAGAATCACTCAATTTGGATGAGTTATGAAGGAGATATGACACCTCAAAGTTGCATGCACACATCTGTCATTGATTGACAGATTGCACTTTCAACTTAAATAAGTTGGTTAATACCTAAAAACTTCATATTTTTGAATGAAACCAAATTCATATGAACCCTAACTCATAAAAGAAAACTTTCGAAGAAGAATCATGCAATTTGACTAAATAATCAAAGAGATACAAACATGAAAAGTAGGGTTCAATTACTGGTGAGTTCACTGTTGCACAACCAAAATGTTTTGGATGTTTGGAGGTTCAAAACTTCATATTTTTGAGTGAAACAACTTTGGTTGTAAAGATAACTCATAAACATAACTCTCAAAAGAAAACTCATCCTTTTTCATAGAGTTTTGAGGGAGATATAGCATTTTTAATACACATGCAACAATCTGTCCAGATTGTATTCTTTGCACAACAAATTTGTTTCAAGGTTTCAAATGGTCAAATCTTCATATTTTTGAATGAGAGCAAATGTATTTGAAAGCTAACTCAGTATATTGAATTCCAGAAGAAAAATCAAGTGATTTGGATGATTATTTAGAGAGTTATGGTTGTTTAAAGTAGGGTTTACCTACTGAAAAACTACCAGATGCACATCCAACTTGTTTTGAGTGTTTGGGGGGTCAAAACTCAATGTTTTTTAGAGAGACCACTTGGATTAAAACCCCAACTCAATAAATAAAATTTTAGAAGAAAAATCATGTCTTTTGAACAAGAAATTTTACAAGAAATGGGCGACATAATCACTGATGTATAATAAGTCAGCACCAAAAATGCATTTTTATGAACCAATCCACCATGCAAATGTGTTTTTGCTTAGATTTATTGTGTTCTACGTGTTTGGGTCATAGATTATCACTATCATAGATATGTTTCACATATCTTGGTGTATAATCTCCCCTTAGAATTAACAAATTCGTGGATGGTTGAAAAACAACAAAGAACACCAAAAAAAAATAGGGTTTTCAACAAAATTTGTAAGAAATGATGAGGGTAAAGTTGTTACCTTGTTTAATTGATGACTAGAGCTTCAAGGCTTTGATGAATATTGATTTTTTTATGATGAAATGAGCTTGAATTTGGCTGGAGTTTGGAAGAAGGAGATGCTCTTGGAGTGTCCCTTGAGTTTTTAGAGAGAGAGAAGGGAAAATCTTGATTTTGAAATGTAAAAATGAGGGATTTTAGAAAAAAAATTGTATTTATATGTGGGGTATGGGGGGAGGCCGGCCATGGGGGCCAAAAACCATGGTGTTTCATATATTTTTTTATTAAATTAAATAAATGTAAGGCCCAAAATGTTTTAAAATGTCATTTTTCTCAATTTTGACCTTTTTCCTCAAAATGCAAGCCCAAAAGTGGTTAAATTCTATAAAAATAAAAGTTTTATATTTAAAACACTAAAACTATATATTTTATGTAATTTGGATATAAATTAGAGCATTTGGCACTATATAGGACGTTTCAGATAATTACGGGTCCGAACCGGACTTTCTAAGCAACTATCGGGAACTCTAGAAATTTTTCGGCCAATCAAATCTAACTAACTCCTATTATTATAACTTATCTAAAATAACACTAACAAGGGCTTAATAAACACTAATCTAGAAGCTTAAATTTGACGGATGTCACAGTCTCCCCCTGTTAGAGGAATTTCGTCCCGAAATTTAATGACTGCTACTTCCAATGGATTTCTTTGCAAACAAATGATGAACTTGCCTTTCATGAAATCCTCTTGCTTCCAGGTAAATTCCAGCCCATACTTTGAGTTCCAATGAACTTTTATAATCGGAATCTTATTATGCCTTAATTGTTTGATCTCTCGGTGAAGAAGTTCAACTGGTTCTTCCATAACGCGCATTTGTTCATTAACTTGAATCTCCTCCAATGGTAATACTAACGATTTGTCAGATAGGCATTTCTTGAGATTCGATACATGAAATGTATCATGAATGGCACTGAGCTCTTGTGGTAACTTTAACTTGTACGCCACTGGTCCGATTCTTTCAAGTATTACAAATGGGCCAATGTATTTAGGACCCATCTTGCCTCTCTTCCTGAAGCGTACTAGTCCTTTCCTTGGTGATACTTTCAGAAGCACTTTATCACCTACTTGGAACTCTAACAGCTTTCTCCGACTATCCGCATAATTCTTTGGACGATTTCTTACTATCTTGAGCCTTTCCTTGATAATTGAGATCTTGTCAGTGGTTTCCTGGATGATATCGGGACCGGTCAGTTGCCTGTCACCAATTTCCAACCAACTAAGTGGTGATCTACACTTGCATCCGTATAAGGCTTCGTATGGCGCACACTGAATGTTGGTGTGGTAGCTGTTGTTATAGGAGAATTCAACAAGTGGCAGGTGGGTATCCCAACTCCCACCTAAATCTATTACGCACGCACGCAACATATCCTCTAGCGTTTGAATGGTTCTCTCCGATTGTCCATCTGTTTGAAGATGACATGCAGTGCTCAAATCCAATTGCGTACCCAAAGCTTTTTGGAGTGATTGCCACAATTGTGACGTAAAACGAGTACTTCTATCCGAGATAATAGAAATAGGTACCCCATGACGCGAAATGACTTCATTAATGTAAATTTGTGCACGTTTTTTTTCCATACTGCAATCTTCACGAATGGGAATGAATCGAGCTGATTTTGTAAGTCGATCTACTATAACCCATATAGAATCATGTCCTTTCCCAATTCTGGGTAGCTTGGTTACGAACTCCATGGTTATTTGCCCCATTTCCATTGGGGAATTTCGAGTTGCTGAAGTAGACCGGCTAGTTTCTGATGTTCGGCCTTGACTTGAGCACAGGTTAAGCACTTGTTTACGCACAAAACAATGTCTTTATTCATTCCTGGCCACTAGTATTATTCCTTTAGGTCTTTGTACATATTATCCGCTCCTGGGTGAACCGAATATCTTGATCAATGGGCTTCATCCAAAATGGTTGATCGTATATTACTAACCTTTGGTACCTAAAGTCTATTTTCAAGGTAATGCACCCCATCGGACTTTGTTTGAAATTTATTTTCCAAGTGATGTAGGGTCTCGTTCTTCAGATTCTCTATTTTCAACGATTCTTCTTGTGCTTCAAAAATTTGAGCTTTTAAACTCGTCTGAACAAACATTCCCATAGCTCCTACTCTTGACGGTTTTACTCTTTCTTTCCTACTTAATGCATCGGCTACTACGTTAGCCTTGCCCGGATGGTACTTTATTTCACAATCATAGTCACTAAGCAACTCAACCCATCTTCTTTGCCTCATATTGAGCATCTTTTGATCAAGAATGTGTTGAAGGCTTTGTGATCGGTGAAAATGGTGTATTTAGTGCCGTAAAGATAGTGTCTCCAGATTTTAAGTGCGAACACCACCACTCCTAACTCCAAGTCACGGGTGGTGTAATTCTTCTCGTGAACCTTCAGTTGTCTTGATGCATATGCAATAACCTTGTTTTTTTTTTGCATTAGTACGTATCCCAATCCTTGATGTGAAGCATCGCAGTAAATTATAAAGTTATCCATTCCTTCTGTAAGTGTGAAAATCGATGCATTACATAACTGGTGCTTAAGTGTCTTGAATGCTTCCTCTCGTTTTTCTCCCCAATTGAATTTCTTGTCCTTTTGGGTTAGTGTCGTCATTGGTTGCGATCTTGGAGAAATTTGCGATAAATTGCTGGTAATAGCCTACCAATCCAAGAAACTAACGAATCTCTGTTGGTGTCTTCGGGGCTTCCCAGTTCTTAATGGCTTCAATCTTAGCCGCATCGACATGAATTCCTTTCTCATTTACTACATGGCCAAGAACGTGTTCATCACGAATCCAGATTTCGCGTTTGTAGAACTTGGCGTACAACTTTTCATTCTTGAGCAATTCTAGTATCAACCTCAGGTGTTGTTTCTGCCCCTTTTTATCGCGAGAGTAAATGAGTATGTCATCTATGAACACGATCACGAACTTGTCTAGATATGGTCGACATACTCTATTTCAAATCTATGAAGACTGCTGGTGCGTTTGTTAATCCAAAGGGCATAACTAGGAACTCATAATGGCCGTAGCGAGTCCTAAAAGCCGTTTTGGGAATATCCTCTACACGGACCCTCATTTGATGATACCCCGATCGAAGATCGATCTTTGAGAAGTATGTAGCACCTTGTATTTGATCAAATAAGTGATCTATTCGAGGAAGTGGGTATCAGTTCTTGATAGTCAACTTATTGAGTTCCCTATAGTCCATGAACATTTGGAAAGACCCATCCTTCTTTTTAACAAATAAAACTGGAGCTCCCCAAGGTGAAGAGTTAGGCCTAATGAATCCTTTATCGAGCAGCTCTCGAAGTTGTTCTGATAATTCCTTCATTTATGATGGTGCCAAATCATAAGGTGATTTCGCCACAGGCGCAGCTCCTGGAATTGAGTCAATGTGGAATTCAACTTGTCTTGGTGGGGGTAATCCGGCAACTCATCTGGGAATGCCTCAGGAAAATCCCGTACTATCGGAAGATCTTGAATACTCTTCTCTTTGTTCTTCTTATCCACAACATGAGCCAAAATGCAATGCAGTCCTTTCTCAAATATCTTCGCATCTTCATACACGTCACCATTTTTATTAATATTCCTTCTTGGCTTCTCTCCATGTACTTCAAGAATTCCTCCTTCGAGTAGTGGAACTCGAACGATCTTTTCAGAGCAGCAAATTCCAGCTCGGTTGTTGGACAACCAGTCTATACCCACAATTACATCAAAGCTTCCTAACTTGATTGAAGTTAAGTCCATAACAAAGTCCTTTTTGGCCAAATTTAAGGTACCGTTCATAATTACGTCTTTGGCTCTACTTTCCTGCCCGATGGCATATTCAATAACGTATACCTCTTTTCAACTTTTGGGATCTTAAATTTACCTTTGGCCTAAATTCTAGTGATACATAACTCCTATCTGCTCCAGAGTCAAATAGTACTGTTGCATACTATTTGTTTAGGAGAAACGTACCTGTGACCACGTTAGGATTCCGACGTGCCTCTTCTATTCTTATAGAAAATGTATGTCCTCTAGCCTGTCCTCCTTGGTTCCCTTGGTTAGCTCGTGTTGCCTGATTTCCGATATTGTTATTGACTGTTACTCTACTCAACCTCTGGCACATATTCCGGAAGTGGTCTTGACTTCTGTACTCAAAACACGCTCTTCTTCCTTCCTGGAGTCCTTTGTCCATCCTATAGTTCTTAGTGTAGTGTCCTATCTTCTTACAAACAAGGCAGGCTCGCATGGTGAGTGTAAAACTTGTTACACTTCGATGTCGGTCCACGATGCTGCCTATGTTCCTGAGGTCCTTACTCCAAAATTTCTTGCTGGTTTCTAATTCCTCCATAAACTACTACCAACCCTCTTTCCTTGCTGAATTCGTTGTGCGGTGAGTTGTGTTATGTTCGGTGTTTAGTGTTCAGGTTTCTCTCCCATGTTGCATTAGGATCTCCTTGTAGGCAAGATTTTAGAAACATATTTGGAAGAAAAAAAAATTTGGTTTGATTAAAATTTTGTACAACCTTGATTGTAAAACTGTTTTTTTTTTAAATTTAGTTGTAGATTTTTGATGTTTCAAAAAATTGAGAATTTAAATTTACAATAAGTGATCATGTCACTTTAAAAGTTTGCATAAGAGAACTTGTTCATCAAAATTCAAATATTACAAAGAACATCACAAAAAAAAAAATCGATACCACATGATCTTAAAGTGCGAGTAAACATTCACGGAAGTCCAAAGTACATAATTCATAAATGGAAATGTTTGCAAAAACAAGCAAGGATCAGGACTAGTAATACCAACATTGTCACCATTTCACATTCTTTTACGTAAATCAATCAAGATTCAACTTTAAACATGCTTTTCACCCCAAAACATATAAAACATTAAAAGAGTGGCTGTGAATACTCACCTTTTAGCAAATGCTTCCAATTAAATACAAGAGACGTCCGCTTGACGCCTAACGCTTTCCTATCAAAGCAAAATACCCAAATGACCACTTATATGACTAACGATTGCTAAGAGAATTCTTATAAGTCCTTATATGTCCAACTTGATTATCTATAGTCCCGTTATACATAATGCACATATGCTCTTTAATATGATAATTTATACCGAAAATGTAACATTATAGTCCTTCAAATGAATAAAATTCATAGAAATCAAACATTTAAGCATTTTCATTTTCTGACAGAAACTATAGGTCTTAAAAATGGTTAGTTTAGAGTAATATCCAAAATGATAAAATTTCCCATATTTTTATATATAATACCTTACTGAGTTAAGGTCATTTTGACCAAATTTCATGCTCTAAAAAGATGTAAAAAGGGTTCAAATACTTTACACAAAACTATGTGACACAGCAGATATGGCAGATTACACACTGTTAGTAAAACAACCATTTGAGGAGTTCTACTAAATGTTTTTGAGAAATTCCAGTTGGAATTTAAACATAACACATAGAGGGAACTTATAAAAGAAGAATCACTCAATTTGGATGAGTTATGAAAGAGATATGACACCTCAAAGTTGCATGCACACATCTGTCATTGATTGACAGATTGCACTTTCAACTTAAATAAGTTGGTTAATACCTCAAAAATTCATATTTTTGAATGAAACTAGATTCATATGAACCCTAAATCATAAAAGAAAACTTTCGAAGAAGAATCATGCAATTTGACTAAATAATCAAAGAGATACAAACATGCAAAGTAGGGTTCAATTACTGGTGAGTTCACTGTTGCACAACAAAATGTTTTGGATGTTTGGAGGTTCAAAACTTCATATTTTTGAGTGAAACAACTTTGGTTGTAAAGATAACTCATAAACATAACTCTCAAAAGAAAAATCATCCTTATTCATAGAGTTTTGAGGGAGTTATAGCATTTTTAATACACATGTAACAATCTGTCCAGATTGTATTCTTTGCACAACAAATTTGTTTCAAGGTTTCAAATGGTCAAATCTTCATATTTTTTAATGAGACCAAATGCATTTGAAAGCTAACTCAGTATATTGAATTCCAGAAGAAAAATCAAGTGATTTGGATGATTATTTAGAGAGTTATGGTTGTTTAAAGTAGGGTTTACCTACTGAAAAACTACCAGATGCACATCCAACTTGTTTTGAGTGTTTGGGGGGTCAAAACTCAATGTTTTTTAGAGAGACCACTTGGATTAAAATCCCAACTCAATAAATAAAATTTTAGAAGAAAAATCATGTCTTTTGAACAAGAAATTTTACAAGAAATGGGCGACATAATCACTGATGTATAATATGTCAGCACCAAAAATGCATTTTTATGAACCAATCCACCATGCAAATGTGTTTTTGCTTAGATTTATTGTGTTCTACGTGTTTGGGTCATAGATTATCACTATCATAGATATGTTTCACATATCTTGGTGTATAATCTCCCCTTAGAATTAACAAATTCGTGGATGGTTGAAAAACAACAAAGAACACCAAAAAAAAATAGGGTTTTCAACAAAATTTGTAAGAAATGATGAGGGTAAAGTTGTTACCTTGTTTAATTGATGACTAGAGCTTCAAGGCTTTGATGAATATTGATTTTTTTATGATGAAATGAGCTTGAATTTGGATGGAGTTTGGAAGAAGGAGATGCTCTTGGAGTGTCCCTTGAGTTTTTAGAGAGAGAGAAGGGAAAATCTTGATTTTGAAATGTAAAAATGAGGGATTTTAGAAAAAAAAATTGTATTTATATGTGGGGTATGGGGGGAGGCCGGCCATTGGGGCCCAAAACCATGGTGTTTCATATATTTTTTTATTAAATTAAATAAATGTAAGGCCCAAAATGTTTTAAAATGTCATTTTTCTCAATTTTGACCCTTTTCCTCAAAATGCAAGCCCAAAAGTGGTTAAATTCTATAAAAATAAAAGTTTTATATTTAAAACACTAAAACTATATATTTTATGTAATTTGGATATAAATTAGAGCATTTGGCACTATATAGGACGTTTCAGATAATTACGGGTCCGAACCGGACTTTCTAAGCAACTATCGGCAACTCTAGAAATTTTTCGGCCAATCAAATCTAACTAACTCCTATTCTTATAACTTATCTAAAATAACACTAACAAGGGCTTAATAAATCCTAATCTAGAAGCTTAAATTTGACGGATGTCACACTAGGAGAATCGAAAAACCAATGGCAGCGACTACATTTCCCTTCTTCGTAGTCTTGGTAGTGTTTTAAGCAGTATACCATAACTTCTATAGGTATTCAGTGACACCCACTATTTTGTGGCAAAAGCGTAGCTCAGAGGACATTTATGCAAGAAGGTTGCAGCATCCTGGAAGTAAGAGCGTTCAACAATGAGTTCCAGAAGTGGTAGGTGGTTGTAGGGCTTCACAATTCCGTGGTCCAGTTTGAAGTTCGTGCTGCTTGAAGCCTTGAACTCCTTGACTAGAGGAGTGTCCACGTTCATAGCTACTTTAGGGTTGGTGTTGACGTCAATGGTGGCCACTTCTGTTAAAAAGATTGGAGAACCAAAGAGAAAGAACATGGTTTATTATGGTTTATTATAAAATGTATAAACCCATAATATTTGGTACAAAGAATAACAATAGTTTCAAACAAAATAATTGTTTTGATGAACAATATCAAAATACAGGTTAATTTGGGAGATTTAGCAAAAACGTTTATAAAAAGTGTAACATCCACCCTCCTAAATACTCTTAGTTAGTGATTCTAAATATGTATTATATGTTAAAGCATGTTTTGTGTCTTAATTGTGTATAAAAAAAATAGAACTTGCTAAATGCTTAGTGTACTAATGAGCTATAAGTTGAACTCATAGTTGGAATGAGATGTAAGACGTATGATTGGTGTTAACACCTTACAATGACCTAATTAGACGATGTGAAGATTCACAATACAAAATACATTGTTTAAATAGAAATTGGGTAGGTAACTAGAGTGCCTAAATGGGAAAAATCTACCCAAAACTTGACGGATGGGCTAAATGGTGATGTAAAGGTTGGAATACCTTTGAATATGTTAATAAGAAGTGTTAGAAGTGACGGAAGTCGAAATAGTCGCGTAAATTTCATTTTATGCAAGATTAACAAAATACGTTGTTATTTCGGTAAAGTACATGCACAACACTTAACCGGTAGGTGTTTGATGAAATGTTAAGCTTTGGTAACTAAGTTTGGATCTATTAGGAGATGTTGGAAGTGTCGTAAAAGTTTTTACGGGGTTCCGAGCTCAAAATCAAAAAACGACAAATTGCAAAGGAAAGTTTAACACCTACAAATATGTAAAACTGCATTTATTGGGGATTTTTTTCTAAAATATTTTTGTTGAAAGTGATAGATTATCTTGTTACGAACGCGTAGGAGAAAACCTAATCGAAAACGGAGTTCCGAGCGAAAAGTTATGATGATTTTAGTGTTTGATGGTCAAATGGGTCAACCCAGTCGGGTCAAACCCGACCCAAACCGGGTAATCACGACTTTAAGTGAAGAAAACTCCATTTTTACACCATCTTTACCCCATTTTACTTCTATAAACTTCTGGAGTTATGGAGGTGTGATTTCACACACACAGAAAATGATCTAACACCATTTATGGTGAATCAAGCAAGAAATTGAAGGTATAAACTACTATCTTTGTCTTGTTCATGTATTGTTTCATTTGATGGAGATTAGGGTTAGGGTTTGATGTGAAATTGTTAATATCTTGGTATTTTGAGTAGATTAAGATATATATGTTGTTAATTACTAAAAAAATGGGTAAAATTACAAGAATTAGATGAACTTGTTAGAAGAAAGTAAGAATGTTTGACTTTTCAAAGTCAAAGATGTCAAAATGATGATTTTGATGAAAAGAGCTTATATTTCTGAATATTTTATGAAGATTATACTATTTTATGATAAACATATAGATTTGGTACAAAATGGTATGGAATTGAGCTTGGAATGATACAAATGGCTACTTTGAGACTTGAAAGTCAATGTTTTTACCCTGTTTTAGAAAAATTGTATAAAATCATAGAAAGTTCGTATAAGGGTGAGTCCAGAGGCATTTGAAAGGTATGAATGTCTAGTTTATTTCATCTTCAGGTACAATGATCTAACTACAAATTTAAGATGGGTAAAAAGTGCACTTTGTACAGTACTGTCAAACTGAATTTTGACAACATGTAGCTGCTGTGTTGCAAAATTCATATAAAATCAAAGACAAATCCTAAAAGTATGAGGTCATTTCCATATGAAAGAATTGAAAGTCTACTATATTTTATATTTAGAAGTCATTAGATGATTTTGAGTATAAGTGGGGTAAAATAAGGTAGAAACAGAGAGCTGTCATGGAAAAATACAAGTAAGGAGTTAACTAGTTAACGACTATCTTGAGTAATTGTTGTCCAAAGCTCATGATACTTGTTGAACACACTCCAGGGATCATTTGAAACTTGTTGGTTGTATTTGGAGGATACCTCAATATGGGATAACGAAAATGGGACATAGCTTCCGAATTGACTTCCGGTTGACTACCGATGGCACTGTGAGTTAAATATATTACTTGTTGATATACGTGCTTGTATATATGTGTGTGTTTTCCTTGTATTATGCCTGAATATAAATCCTTTGGTCTTGGTTTGACATTTGAATGTTCCTTCGGTGTCGGTTCTTGTTTCGTGTGGTGTTCCGCAATGTCGGTCATTTCACGGATCCATAAAATCGTTCGTATATGTTTTATTGGCCTCTTGGAATACCGTGAGTATGGGTACTATTTTGTGTAGTATGCCGGAAGATCGGTGTACGACGACAACCCCAAGTAGACGGAGGACGGGTGAGACATACTGGTTTGTCGTACTCATTACCGAGTGGATAGGAGTTGGGCATGAGTACATGATTTGGCACGTACCCAGAAGGAGAAGTGCGGGCTGGTGCATTGACTCTTAATATCTTGATTATTCTCATATGGTTATGTAAGTTGTAAGAGATATGGATATTTTGGAAGTTTACCATGGAATCGTTCAATGCACTTGGTACGAGATATATGATTCTTGTTTATTAATCATTATTTATGCTCTTGACTTATTTGGCTTATGCTCGTATGTTGATATTCAGTCAATTGATGTTTGTTTCTTGGATTTTTGGTCGGTTTATTTGATATCTCACATGTCTCGGGTTCGGTATGTTTGTTTGGTTTTCTTTGCTTTATATTGGTTTCTTATAATTAGTTCAAATTCCGTTATCCTAGTATATATATATATATATACAATCACCATATAACCATGTTAATGTATTTAGCTCACTAAGCAATCGCTTACCCATGGATTATTTATCATTTACAGGATAGTTAGGTGATGTTGATAAAGGAAAAAACAAGTTGATGTGATTCGGGTTAAGGTCGAGACATTGAATCACACTTTTGGTATATGTAGTTATGTTTTGGCGTATTTTGTATATATAATAGTATACGGGTAGATATGTCCCCGATGTTATTGTAATAGTTATAATTTTGGTTTGTATTTAGTTTTCGTTGGTTGGTTTAAATTTCTGGAAAGTTTATTTTTTTTGGGGTTGAAAGCAGGTTTAACACAAAAATTTAAAACGGACATTTTCAAGGTGGGTTTAAAAATTAATATTCCGTACTTTGGAAGTTAAAAACTGATTAATTGGAGTTTTAAATCATTAAGTGTGTGTTTTCAAAACTATTGTGTTACAAATATGGTATCAGCGCAGTAGTTTAAGTGAACTAGGTATCAGATTTGGTACTTAGACTTAAACTAGGTGTTGATATTGTATAGTAACTAGGTTATGATTTGTACGGAATGCAGACTTATAGGAGAGACCTAGGTTGGGTAGGGGACCAGGAGTAGGATTTTATTTAGTGCTCTGAATTATTTTGTCTTTCAGTACAATGGACGATGGTGATGCCGCTAGTCACACGCGGTCGAATGCTGATGTTGGAGAGAATGCTCCAAATTTTCCATTGACTGACGATGAAACACCACTATCTCCCCGTGCAGAGAGAATGATGAAACATCTAACTATGTTTGTACAAAATGCGTTGGAACAACAAAGCCATGATATCGAACGACGCATATCTAAGATGCGTGATCCGTTGTCTGCTCCGAAGCTTACCGATAAGGGCAAGGAAAAGGTCACAGCAGAGTCATCAAAGCCCAAAACAGATCGATGGCTACAGAATACCAAAAAAGTGTTCTGAACCTCATGGGTATGGGATGAAGATAAAGTTACCTATGCGACTGCCATGTTTACAAATCGTGCTCTTACATGGTGGAATGCCACCTTTGTTTCTTTGGCCGAAGACACAAAAGAGACCATGACTTGGGAGTCCTTTCGAGTTCGATTCTATGATCAGTACTGCCCAACTGATTTACAGAGAAAATTGGAAAAGGAGTTCATGGAGCTAAAGCAAGGGACTATGTCAGTGATCGAATATGAAACTCAATCCAACCGGAAAGCACGATTCGCTTCTAGGTTTCTGACATCCGAGCGTGACATAATTGACCATTTCGTGGATGGGTTGCGAAGAGAAATTCGAGATTTTGTCGCAAATCGCGAAATCCCAGATTTTAATAGAGTTGTGGAGTATGCTCGTCGACGTGAGCACGACTTGACACAATATGACGATAACCCAGTTCCACCGCTGAAAAGGCAACAGGTTGATAGAACAGTTTCATTGCCAGTTCATAGACCTTCTCGATTTTTCAATCCGAGAAGAGCACCATCTCATACTGCTCCGCATGTACCACCTCAACGGACATTCACCTTACATGTATACTTGTAAATATAATATTTATAATATATGAATAGTTGAACTAAATATGATTTTGTTTCAGTCGAATATGACACGCGCTTGTCAAAAATGTGGCAAGCCTCATCAAGGTCGGTGCAATGCCGATCAATCGACTATAAAGTGTTTTCGTTGCTTAGAAGTGGGCGACATCCGTACCAGTTGCCCTCAAAAGAACAATGCGTGTTATTCTTCTGGAATGTTGGGACATAGGCAGAGGGATTGTCCTCCTATGAAACGATATGAAAGTAAAGCTTCTGTACAACGATCGGTGACTATTGGTGCTTCCATTCAAAAGGAGGTACCCAAAGCTTGTGCCCATGCATTCCAGATTACCGCTGACGAGGCCCGCAATGCACCCGATGTCGTCACTGGTATTTTCTTTGTGAATTCTAGACATGCACGCATATTGTTTGATCCTGGAGCTACGAATTCTTTTGTTTCACAGTATTTCGTTCGATATATTGACTCTATGCCTTCTATGCTTCATAACCGTTTTTTGTTGATACGGCTAATGGTACCACTCTTGTAGCTGACAAAGTATACATAGATTGCACTCTAGTATTAGATGACCATGAGTTCTCTATAGATTTGATACCGGTGGACATTCGAGGCTTTGACGTCGTTATCGGTATGGATTGGTTGGCGAAGAACAATGCCGATATCATTTGTTCCCAGCGGATGCTCAAAATACCAATTAATGATAGGGATTACCTATATATGTACGGTGGAGACGATTCGGAGATATAAAGGTAATCTATTTTCTTAAAGCACGACGTTACATAACGAAAGGGTGTTCTTCTTTCCTTGCTTATGTTCTAGATTTATCCAAGGAGGCAAAGAAAACGGTGAAGGAAGTACCCATTGTATGCGAATACCCTGACGTCTTTGCCGATGATCTGCCTAGGTTACCACCGGAGAGGCAAGTAGAGTTCCGGATCGATTTGGTACCCGGAGCCGCTCCTATTGCTAAATCACCATATCGGCTTGCACCTGCCGAGATGAAGGAAATGATGATCCAATTACAAGAACTGTTGGATAAGGGCTTCATTCGACCGAGCACTTCACCCTAGGGTGCTCTTGTATTGTTTGTCAAAAAGAAAGACGGATCATTCCGAATGTGTATAGATTACCGTGAGCTGAATAAGGTAACCATCAAGAATAAGTACCCTTCGCCTCGTATTGATGATCTATTTGATCAACTTCAGGGTGCTAGTTATTTCTCAAAGATAGACGTGAGATCTGGATATCATCATCTTAAGGTACGTGAGGAGGACGTGCCTAAGACAGCTTTCCGCACACGATATGGGCATTATGAGTTCCTTGTCATGCCATTTGGAGTGACGAATGCACCTGAAGCTTTCATGGACTTAATGAATTGAGTGTGTCGCCCAATGCTCGATAAGTACATTATTGTCTTTACTAATGATATTTTGGTGTATTCTAAGACAGAGGCTGACCATTCCATGCAACTTAGAGAGATGTTGGAGTTGCTAAGGAAGGAACAGTTATATGTCAAGTTCTCAAAATGTGAATTCTGGCTCTGTCAGGTAATTTTTTTTATATAGCAATTAATGAATAATGTAAGTAGTATCTTGATTATGATTTTAATGCGAGCCAGTATCATATAGGTACAATTTTTGGGGCATACAATATCTTTCAATGGTGTTTCCGTAGATCCATCCAAGATCGAGGCACTACAGAAATGCGAACAACCTAAGAATGCCTCAGAAGTACGAAGTTTTCTTTGTTTAGCGGATTATTACCGACGATTTATTTGTAACTTCTCAAAGATCGTCGTCCCTCTTACTTCTCTTACTCCAAAAGATATAAAGTTTTAATGGACCGAATCTCAGGAGACCGCATTTCAGACCTTGAAAGATTGTTTGACTCACGCTCCAATTCTTGCTTGCTTTTCCCGAAGGCAATGAAGACTTGATTGTGTATAGTGATGCATCCAAACTGGGATTAGGCTTTGTACTAATGCAGCGAAGAAAAGTGATTGTGTATGCCTCTCGACAACTGAAAGAGTATGAAAAGAATTACCCCACTCATGATCTTGAGTTGGCAGCTGTCGTGTTTGTCTTGAAACTGTGGCGTCATTATCTTTATGGCACAAAATCTCAGTTATACACTGATCATAAGAGTTTGAAGTACATCTTCGATCAGAAAAATCTGAACATGCGTCAACAACGAGCCATAGAACTAATCAAAGATTATGACTGTGAGATTCTCTACCATCCAGGTAAAGCCAATGTAGTGGCGGATGCTTTGAGTCGGAAAGCGTATGTAGGATCTATATGCTATGCTATCACTCACATTTCGATCAAATCTACACTCGTAGACGATATTTGGAAGTGGCAGATGGAGGCTTCGAAACCTGAACATATTTAATTTGAACGTATGGTTGGTTACATGGACTCTTTATCCGAAGAGAGTCGTGGTCTCAAAGTATTTAAGACCCGAATCTGGGTTCCAAGACTCGGAGGCTTACGGGAGATTATCTTGGCGGAGGCTCATAAGTCGAGATTATCCGTTCATCCAGGAAGTACAAAAATGTACCACGACTTACGTACCGATTATTGGTGGCCGGGAATGAAAGTTGATATCGGTTGTTACGTTGAAAAGTGTGTCACATGTTTACAGATAAAGGCCGAACATCAAAAAACATATGGAAGTTTACAGCCTCTTGATATACCTGTCTGGAAATGGGAGGAACTCACTATGGATTTTGTGACTAAGGGGCTGTTTGTTTACCTCTGGATGGTACCATCCAGAGGTACCTCTGAATCGCGCAGAGGAGAAAAGTTGTTTGGCAAAAAAAATAGACCATCTGAAGTGGAAAAAAAGCCTCTGCATCGTGTAAACCCTAATTCCTTGAGTTATCATTCAAACCACTGTTTGTTCCCAAAATACCCTCTATCTCCCCTCCTTTCTTCCCTCTTTCACGATTTCTATTTTCTTCCAAGAGCTGCTCCACAACCTCCATCTTCTCTTCCATCTTCTCTTCCAGCTTCTCTTCCAAAACCCATGAAATTCTCGATCTTTAACAAACGCAACCATGAAATATATGAATCCAATCCCACAAAGAATTAATCCGACAAACGAATGAGAAGTTGGTATCAATAATTGATCGTGTGGAGTCGATCCCGATAGTTTTCTTGCTGTTTCGATTCCATGGCCGAAAACCGAGATCTCGTTGAGGTAAAACATGATTAAACCACCACAGGAAATTGCAATTGATGAATGGAGAAGACAAATTATGAAGAACCTAGATGATTCCATGAATCAAAAACCAAAACCCAGATTCTAGATTTTTACAAATTGAAGTAGAAATTGGTGGGTTTTTCTAACTTTCTCAAAGTCGTATAGAAGAGTGTTGGTTGAAGAAGAAGGTGGAGATAGGATCCATGGCGATTGGGGGGAAATCAGGGCGTAATTGTGAAAGTATTTAGAAGATTTGTAGAAGGAGGTGTGATAAACCCAAGATTTTGATTTAGGGATCTAAACTGAAATTGGGAATAGATATGGAGATAGAATAGAGAATGGGAAGAATGAGATTTTGTCTTTTATTATATTATATTTACTACCAACTTGCAACATATATATGGTCTATCATATATATTTACTGCTGAGTTTTTTTGGCGACTGTCTAAACCAACATATATGTGTTCTATCATATATGTTTGATTTGTGTGATTTGTGTTTATATATGTTTCCATGTAACAGAGGGATAAAATGTTAATTTGTTCTTATTCAGACTGTCCATTCAGAGCTGCTACCAAACAACCATTTTTCATTCTGCACTATACCATCTAGAGCCTCTGTACCATCCAGACCTCTGTACCATTCAGCTCTATACCATCCAGCAACTACCAAACAACCCCTAAACTTCCAAAGACCTCCCAACAGCATGACAGCATCTGGGTTATTGTGGACCGATTGACTAAGAGTGCTCACTTTCTTCCCGTTCGGGAATCTTATTCTATGGATCGATGGGCACAGTTGTATATCGATGAAATCGTTGCCCGTCATGGAGTACCTCTAAAGATTATCTCTGACCGTGATTCTCGATTCACTTCCAAATTCTGGACCAGTCTACAGCATGAACTAGGAACGTGGATTGCACTCCGCACTGCTTATCATCCACACACCGACGGCCAATCAGAACGCACTGTACAAACTCTCGAGGATATGTTGTGTGCGTGTGCTATTGAGTTTGGTGGGAGCTGGGATACTCATTTACCCCTTGTGGAGTTCTCTTACAATAAGAGCTATCATTCGACGATTGGAATGAGACCATTTAAGGCTTTGTATGGACGTAAGTGTCGTACGCCTTTATGTTGGCGGGAAACAAGAGAAAAGATGCTTGTCGGTCCTGATTTAGTACAGAACACCCACGACAAGATTCAAGTTATACGGGAAAGGATGAAAGTTGCTCAAGATCGACATAAATCTTATGCGGATCGCCGCCGAAGACCAATCGAGTTCTCGGTAGGGGACCTAGTAATGCTGAAGGTTTCTCCATGGCGTGGTGTACTCCGATTCAGAAAGCAGGGTAAACTTAGCCCTCGCTACATTGGGCCATTCAAGATATTGGAATGTGTTGGAAAGCAAGCATATCGGCTTGAGCTGCCGGAAGAACTAACAGGTATCCATGATGTTTTTCATGTTGGTTATATAAGGAAATGTCTAGGTAAACACGAGGAGGTCGTTCCACTAACGGGAGTCAAGGTAGACGAGAAACTGAGATATATTGAAGAACCTGAGGCTATATTAAATGAACGAACGGTGAATCTACGCAACAAGGTTGTGGAACTGGTGCTGGTTAAGTGAAAACATCACCGTGGGCCGAATTGGACTTGGGAGAATAAAATAGAAATGATGGCGAAGTACCCGACCTTGTTCGAGCAATAGTGATTCCGAGGACGGAATCTTCAAAAGGAGAAGGTATTTGTAACATCCACCCTCCTAAATTTTCTTAGTTAGTGATTATAAATATGTATTATAGGTTAAAGCGTGTTTTTTGTGTTAATTGTGTATAAAAAAAAATAGAACTTGCTAAATGCTTAGTGTACTAATGAGCTATAAGTTGAACTCATAGTTGGAATGACATGTAAGACGTAAGATTGGTGTTAACACCTTACAAATGACCTAATTAGACGATGTGAAGATTCACAATACAAAATACATTGTTTAAATGGAAATTGGGTAGGTAACTGGAGTGCCTAAATGGGAAAAATCTACCCAAAACTTGAACGGATGGGCTAAATGGTGATGTAAAGGTTGGAATACTTTTGAATAGGTTAATAAAAAGTGTTAGAAGTGACGGAAGTCGTAATAGTCGCTTAAATTTCATTTTATGCAAGATTTACAAAATACGTTGTTATTTCGGTAAAGTACGTGCACAACACTCAACCGGTAGGTGTTTGATGAAATGTTAAGCTTTGGGAACTAAGTTTCGACCGATTAGGAGATGTTGGAAGTGGCGTAAAAGTTTTACGGGGTTCCGAGCTGAAAATCAAAAAACGACAAATTGCAAAGGAAAGCCTAACACCTACAAATATGTAAAACTGCATTTATTGGGGGCTATTTTGCTGAAAGTGATAGATTATCTTGTTACGAACGCGTAGGCGAAAACCTCATCGAAAACGGAGTTCCGAGCGAAAAGTTATGATGTTTTTAGTGTTTGATGGTCAAATTGGTCAACCCAGTCGGGTCAAAACCGACCCAAACCGGGTAATCACGACTTTAAGTGAAGAAAACTCCACTTTTACACCATTTTTACCCCATTTTACTTCTATAAACTTCTGGAGTTATGTAGGTGTGATTTCACACACATAGAAGATGATCTAACACCATTTATGGTGAATCAAACAAGAAATTGAAGGTATAAACTCCTATCTTTTTCTTGTTCATGTATTGCTTCATTTGATGGAATTAGGGTTAAGGTTTGATGTGAAATTGTTAATATCTTGGTATTTTGAGAAGATTAAGATATATATGTTGTTAATTAGTAAAAAGAATGGGTAAATTACAAGAATTAGTTGAACTTGTTGGATGAAAGTAAGAATGTTTGACTTTTCAAAGTCAAAGATGTCAAGATGATGATTTTGATGAAAAGAGCTTAGATTTCTGAATATTTTATGAAGATTATACTATTTTATGATAAACTTATGGATTTGGTACAAAATGGTATGGAATTGAGCTTGGAATGATACAAATGGCTACTTTGAGACTTGAGAGTCAATGTTTTTACCCTGTTTTAGAAAACTTGTATAAAATCATAGAAAAATTGTATAAGGGTGAGTCCAAAGGCATTTGAAAAGGTGCACTTTGTACAGTACTGTCAAACTGAATTTTGACATCATGTAGCTGCTGTGTTGCAAAATTCATATAAAATCAAAGAAAAATCCTAAAAATATGAGGTCAGTTCCATTTGAAAGAATTGAAACTCTACAATATTTCATATTTAAAAGTCATTAGATGATTTTGAGTTTAAGTGGGGTAAAATAAGGTAAAAACAGAGAGATGTCATAGAAAAATACAAATAAGGAGTTAACTAGTTAAGGTACTATCTTGAGTAATTGTTGTCCAAAGCTCATGATACTTGTTGAACTCACTCCAGGGATCATTTGAAACTTGTTGGTTGTATTTGGAGGATAGCTCAATATGGGATAACGAAATTGCAACATAGCTTCCGAATTGACTTCCGGTTGACTACCGATAGCACTGTGAGTTAAATATATTACTTGTTTATATACGTTCTTGTATATATGTGTGTGTTTTCCTTGTATTATACCTGAATATAAATTTTTGGTCTTGGTTGACATTTGAATATTCCTTCGGTGTCGGTTCTTGTTTCGTGTGGTGTTTCACAATGTCGGTCGTTTCCCGGATCCATAAATCGTCTGTATATATATTTGTTTGGCCTCTTGGAATACTGTGAGTACGGGTAGTATTTTGTGTAGTATGCCGGAAAATCGGTGTATGTCGACAGCCCCGAGGAGACGGAGGACGGGTGAGACATACTGGTTTGTCGTACTCATTACCGAGTGGATAGGAGGTAGGCATGAGTACAAGATTTGGCACGTACCTGGAATGAGAAGTGTGGGCTGGTGCATTGACTCTTAATATCTTGATTATTCTCATATGGTTATGTAAGTTGTAAGAGATATGGATATTTTGGAAGTTTACCATGGATACGTTCAACGCACTTCGTACGAGATATATGATTCTTGTTTACTAATCGTTTATTATGCTCTTGACTTACTTGGCTTATGCTCGTATGTTGATATTCAGTCAATTAATGTTTGGTTCTTGGATTTTTGGTCGGTTTATTTGATATCTCACATGTCTCGGTTTCGGTATGCTTGTTTGGTTTTCTTTGCTTTATATTGTTTTCTTATAATTGGTTCAAATTCCGTTATCCTAGTATATATATATATATATATATATACAATCACCATATAACCATGTTAATGTATTTATCTCACTAAGCAATCGCTTACCCGTGGATTATTTATCATTTTACAGGAAAGTTAGGTGACGTTGATAAAGGGAAAAACAAGTTGATGTGATTCGGGTTAAGGTCGGGACGTTGAATCACACTTTTGGTATATGTAGTTATGTTTTGGCGTATTTTGTATATATAATAGTATACGGGTAGATATGTCCCCTATCTTATTGTAATAGTTGTAATTTTGGTTTGTATTTAGTTTTCGTTGGTTGGTTTAAATTTCTGGAAAATTTATTTTTTGTAGGGTTGAAAACAGGTTTAACACAAAAATTTAAAACGGACATTTCCGAGGTTGGTAGAAAAATTAATATTTTGTACTTTGGAAGTTAAACACTGAATAATTGGAGTTTTAAATCATTAAATGTGTGTTTTCAAAACTAGTGTGTTACAAAAAGTTCTAAGTTTAATGATAGATTATCTTGTTACGAACGCGTAGGCGAAAACCTCATCGAAAACGGAGTTGCGAGCGAAAAGTTATGATGTTTTTAGTGTTTGATGGTCAAATTGGTCAACCCAGTCGGGTCAAAACCGACCCAAACCGGGTAATCACGACTTTAAGTGAAGAAAACTCCATTTTTACACCATTTTTCAAAATCTTTTGGCTATCATCATTCCTGTCTTATTGTAATACTCCATTTTCAATCAATACATATTACATTTGGCTATCATCATTCCTGTCAAAATCTTTTCATATATTGATATCTTGATTGTTTGGGTCCTAACAATTGGTATCAGAGCCAGTTCATCTGTTTTTGAAGATTTGTGAAAGAACTTGTCAGATCTGACAGTTCTTGGTGTTCTTGATCTACAAAATTCAAATTCAACTCAGGTGAATTCTCGATCTTCTAACAATCAAAGATGTCTAAAGAAATAGTCTCAATTGGATCTGAAACGAAACCACCAACTCTGTTCTTGGGAGAATATCATCAATGTAGAATCAGAATGATTCAATTCTTGGATAACATAGATAAAGCCTTAATGCAATCTATCACAAATGGCCCACTAGAGGTATTTGTTGAGATTCCAGCAGTTCCCAGAAGTGAATCCACCCCTGAAATCCCTGCATCAAGAATCAAGAAGAGTCCTGGAATGTACAATCCAGCTGAAAAGGCTCAAATGAAAGTTGATAGAAGAGCATTGACTTTACTCACCATGGCAATTCCTAATGAGATATTCAATAGGGTTGATAGTTTAACTTCAGCAAAAGCCATGTGGGATGAAGTAGAAGCTCAGATCCAAGGAAGTACAAAGGCTCAAGCACATAGATTAAATATCTGTGTAGGAACATATGAAAATTTCAGATACAAAGAAAATGATCCATCACTGATACATATCATTGATTCAATAACATTCTGAATGATCTAAGAAGAAATGGTGTTCAGAAATCAAATTCTGAGATAAATAACAAATTTCTGAACAATCTGGGAAATGAATGGTCAAGTTTTTCAGATAATATGGTAACAAGGAACTTATCCAGAAAAACTGTTCATGATGTTTATGGTATCTTGTTCCAACAAGAAGACAAAATCAAAGTTAGGCAACATGAACAAAAGAAGGCACATGAAACAGTTGCCCTTCTGAGCAAGAACTACAATAATTCTTTGACCATTGATGCCAAGAAAGTTTGTGAGATCCCAGAGACAACTGTTTGCGATGGGGATGAATCAGATGAGGAGCTTAAAAGGATTTCTGATAATATTGCTTTCATGACAAGGCAATTCAAACAAAGATACAATCAAAAATATCAGAATAAACCTAGATCTGAAGATGGACCTAAGAAAGGTCAAGAGGCTGGTCAATCTGAAAGATATGAACCAACAAGGTGCTTTAACTGTGAAAAGCCTGGACATTATGCAAGACAATGCAAGATGCCAAAAGTCAATATTTCAGGCTATTATGAGAAAAAGCATCTGTTAGAAAAGAAAAAGGAGCTTAATCCTGCTCTAGTGACCAAGTATGAAGAGGACTGGTTAAACTGAAGTGATGGAGATGATGATGAAGAAGTTGCTCACTATGCAACCAATTGCTACATGTGTCAAATGGATCCAGAAAAGGACAAACAAGACACTGAGGTATCTTCTTCATCTTCTGAACAAAATTCTGAACATAATTCTGAAATTAATAGTAAAGATTCAGAAATGACAAATCAATTGCAAAACATGTTTTCTGAATTTGAAACACTCAGAAACAAAATTAAAGGTGAAAGAATTTTGGTCAATCAATTCAGAGCTGAAAGTCAAATATATAAAGAAAATTGTCAAGCAGCTGAACAGATTCTTGAAAAAGTTTCTGAAGAAAAACTTGTTTTAAAAGAAAAAATGGATAGTTTACAAAAAGAAGTTATAAATGAAAAATCTGAAAAGGAAATTCTAAATGTTAAGATGAATTTTCTGAATCAATAGAGACTTGATCTTTATAAAAAGATTAAGGAATTAGAAGATTTAAATTTTAAAAGAGGACAAACTGAACAAACTCTGAATATTTTAACTAGTCAGGCTCAGAACTCAAAATTTTACAATATAAAAGCAGGTTTAGGATATAATGACAGTCAAATTTTAAAAAAGGCACCTGCAAACTCGTATGATTATTCTAAAATGAAAATTTTCAATGAATCAAATACAGGTGTTATTTCCAAACCTGTGAACTATTCTTTGCCTGAAAGAATTCCTTTTGTAAAATCAGAGACTTTGTTTTCAGAAGAAACACCTCTTAAAACTGGTGAACCAGAAATAATCTCTGAAACAGAAGAAATGAATATAATTTCAAATATTTGTAAATCTTCTGAATCAAATATTATTTCTGAAGAAAAATCAGAAGTAATTGTTAAGTCTGAAATTGTTTCTGAAGTTACTTCTGTAATAACTTCTGAATTCAATTCTGAAGTCATTTCAAAAGATACTTCTGATAATAAATCAGAACATGAAGAAAAATATGATGAATTCTCAGATATTGAATCTTTAGAAGATGTTGATGAGAATCCCAATATATTTTTTGATTATTCTGATAATGAGTCTACAACAACAAAAAATTCAAATATTTTTGCAACAAGTATGACTCAAAATAAATTTTCAGATCTAATAAATGCTTCTGATTCAGAAGATGATGATGATCATATGGTGCAAGTCATTGATAGAAATGGCTATTTGGTTTATAAATCTCAATCATGTATGACTAAAGGAGAAAAATTAAAATCTGAAGTTTCAAAGATACCTTCATAATTGTTTGATCCTATGTTTTTAAAACCAGAATATCAGAATTCAGATTTTTCTCCTACTAATACAAACATTTCATTAAATTCAACACCATGTTCAGTAACATCTTCTGACTTCAACACCAGAGTTAAAAATTTTGAACAAGGACAATCCTCAAATTCTCTCTCTGAAGTTCAGAAAATTAACTCAAATTCTGAAGATAAACCTAAAGTGAACAAAAGAATTTCTTATACTAATCCTCATTTCTTATCTTTTACAGAGCTATCCACTTTAGTATGGAGAAAGAGAGATGAAAGACTGTCAAAGAATGACAAATTAGAGAGTTTTTCATTTTTAAAGAAGAATGATGTACCTAAATCAAAGAAAGTGAATAAAAGAATTTTTGTTGAAAAATCAAATGTTATTGATTCTTATATGTCTAATACTGTTGTAAATACATTAAAGAATCATATTCACTGTATTAATTGTGGTCATCATTATTTTCATCTTAACTCCAAAACAAACAAGAAAAATTTGATGAAATCTATTCAGAAATGTTCAGCTATATTGACAAATTCAATTAAACGAAAAAATAGAAATAAAAATAAAACTAAGAAAGATAAATCTCAAAGTTCTGAACAAACTTCTGAATTGAAACATCTGAAGAAAAAGTTCAGAACTTCATATTTTATTACTAATCACAAAGGACCCATTCTGAAATGGGTACCTAAAACTCAATAATCTCTTTTTACAGATATGTCATGTGTGGGTCTTAGATTCTGGATGTTCAAGACACATGACACCTTTCAAAGAACTACTAACTGAGTGTCATGAAAGATATTGAGGGACAGTTAGCTTTGGAAACAATGCAAAGGGATATGTAAGAGGATATGGTACTTTCATTAAAGGAGATGTGAAAGTAATGAAAGTTTTCTATGTTGAGGGACTAAGACATAATCTTTTCAGTATTAGTCAATTCTGTGACAAATACTGGAAGGTTAATTTTGACATAGATTACTGTCATGTTCTGAGTACAACAAACAAAAATGAATTAACTGCTTATAGAGATGGAGATATCTACACAGCAATATTCACTGCAACTGGTCAACTACAAGGTGTATGTTATATGTCTACATCAATGAAAAATGATAGTTGGCTTTGGCACAGAAGAATGTCACATCTGAACTTCAAAGCCATTTCTGAACTAGGCAAACATCAATCTGTAAGAGGACTACCAAAGATCAGATTTGAAAAGAACTCTCTTTGTTCTGCATGTGAACTAGGGAAGATCAAAAGAAGTTCTCATCCTCTGAAAATGCTATCTTCATGCAAAGCTCCACTTGAAATGCTACATATGGATTTATGTGGCCCAATGAAAACTCAAAGCATGGGGGAAAGAAATACATTCTTGTCATAGTAGATGAATATACACGATATACATGGATTGAATTTCTGAGACTCAAGTCTGATACTTCTGAAAGACTGATACCCTTTCTGAAGAAAATTCAAGTTCTTCTTCAACTCCCAATTCAAAAGATCAGAAGTGACAATGGAACAGAATTTACCAATTCTACACTTCAGAATTTTTTGGAATCTGTTGGTATTTCACATAATTTTTCCGCTGCAAGAACTCCTCAACAAAATGGGGGTAGTTGAAAGAAAGAATAGAACTTTGGTAGAGGCTGCAAGAACCATGCTTGCATATTCAGAACTTCCTCTCTCTCTTTGGGCAGAAGCTATTGCTACTGCATGTTTTACTCAGAACAGAACCATTCTAAACAGAAAATTTCTTAAAACTCCTTATGAAATGTTAAAACAAAGAAAACCCTCTATTGATTATTTTAAAATCTTTGGTTGCAGGTGTTTTCTAAAGAATGATACTCAACATCTTGACAAATTTGCACCAAAAGGTGTAGCTGGTATCTTTGTTGGCTATTCTCAAAGATCCAAAGCTTATAGAGTACTCATTAAAGGAACTCAAAGAATCATTAAGACTACAAATTTCAGATTTCATGAGCCAACATTGACTTCTGAACAAAACAGTTCAGAACTTGCACATAAACTAACTTCTGAAAGTTTGGACTCAGAACATAATCAGAGAAACTCTACTTCTGAATCTCAAACTTTACTTAAATCAAATATAGACAATTTATGTCAAGACTTATTTGATATTTCTGTAAATGTTTCTGCAGATTATCAAAATCCTTCTCTTCTCAGAAACACAAATGATCAAGACATTTCAGAAATACAAATTTCAAATACATCAGCACCACAAATCTCTACCTCAAATTCAGAACTTCCAACTTCTGAAAATACAACTTCTGAACCAATTCAAGTTGTTTCTGAACCGGTTCAAAATATTTCTGAACGTGTACATCAAAGTTCTGAACCAATTCAGAATTTTCCATTTGAGGGGGAGTCTTCAGATTTACATTCAGCTATCCATCATGATACTGAAACTAAAGCAATTATTGATGATTATGATTCTCTGAATAATGTTTCATCTGTTCAACCATTGCCAAATGTGAACAAATGGACATCCAGTCATCCAGTACATCAAATAATTGGAGATGCATCAAAAGGTGTTCAAACAAGATCTGCAACATCAAATGAATGTCTGTATGTAAATTTCTTGAGTAGCATGGAACCCAAAAAGCCATATGAAGCACTTCAAGATCCAGACTGGATTTTAGCCATGCAGGATGAGTTAAATCAATTTGAAAGAAACAAGGTCTGGAGATTGATACCAAAGCCAAAAGGTAAATCTGTCATTGGCACAAAATGGGTGTTTAGAAATAAAGATGATGAAAATGGAATTGTTGTAAGAAACAAGGCAAGACTTGTAGCTAAGGGGTATTGTCAACAAGAAGGAATTGATTATGATGAAACCTTTGCCCCTGTTGCTAGATTAGAGACCATTAGAATCTTTCTTGCATATGTTGCTCATAAAAACATGAAGGTATTTCAGATGGATGTGAAATGTGCATTTCTGAATGGTATTTTACATGAAGAAGTGTATGTTGAACAACCGGAAGGCTTTGTAAGCAAAGACTTCCCAGATCATGTCTACATTTTAGACAAAGCCTTATATGGACTTAAACAAGCGCCAAGAGCATGGTATGATACTCTTACAACTTTTCTTCTGAATTCTAAATTCAAAAGAGGTACTGTTGATACAACCTTATTTCTGAAAAAGGAGGGTGATGATATGATTTTGATACAAATCTATGTAGATGATATTATATTTGCTTCTACTAATCCAAAATTTTGTAGAAATTTTGAGAAAATCATGCAAACAGAATTTGAAATGAGTATGATGGGAGAGTTCACATTTTTCCTTGGTCTTCAAGTTAAACAACTTCCCACTGGCATATTCATTAATCAATCTAAGTATGTCTCGGACTTACTTAAGAAGTTTGACATGACTGATTGTTCAAGTATTCAAACTCCAATAGCCACTGCAACTAAGTTAGAACCTGCTCTAAATGGAAAATCTGTTGATCAGAAAAGTACAGAGGCCTAATTGGATCTTTGTTTTACTTAACTGCTAGTAGACCAGATATAATGTTTGCTACATGTATTTGTGCCAGATATCAAGCTAATCCTAAGGAATCACACCTTCTAGCTGCAAAAAGAATACTTAGATACCTAAAAGGTTCTCCTTCATTGGGACTTTGGTATTCTAAGGATTCTAGTTTTGAACTAACAGCATTTACAGATGCAGATCATGGTGGTTGCAAATTAGACAGGAAAAGCACTTCTGGATCATGTCAGTTTCTGGGTGATAGACTGGTTAGATGGTCTTCAAAGAAACAAAACTGTGTCTCTACCTCTACAACAGAAGCTGAGTATGTAGCAGCTGCAATATGTTGCTCACAAGTTATCTGGATGAAAATTCAACTAAAAGACTATGGTTACACTTTCAAAAAGATTCCTTTGTATTGTGATTCAAAGAGTGCCATAGCCATCACTGCCAATCCTGTTCAGCATTCAAAAACCAAGCACATTGATGTAAGATATCATTTTATCAAAGATCATGTGGAAAGAGGTAATATTGAAATGTTTTTTGTTCAGACAGATTATCAGTTAGCTGATTTATTTACCAAAGCACTTGATGAAAAACGATTTAACTTCTTGGTAAGTAAATTGGGCATGATGAACATGTCTATGTAAGTATTACACATCACCTATACTCTAGAAGTTACATTATGAGGTTTTTATATCAAATTCTGAATAATTTGCTCTTCAGAATTATTCTGCATATTCTGAAGTTCAACATTCAGATCTTTGCTTCTTTTCAAACTCAGAAGTATATTCCTTCAGTATCTAGGTTGATTGTATTTTCATACTTTTCATTTTTTTCTTCTTTCTCATTTCACTAATATTTTCTTGTTTCTTTGATAACATTGTAATGATTAAGGGGGAGAATCACAAGTGCTAATGATTCAAGGGGGAGTGGTATTAATTTCATAATTCTACACTACTCTTTCCTACAGATCAACTCTGCATTACTGAAATAAAGTCTTGTACTTTATATCTAAGAAGTATGCACAAGCTTCATTAGATAAAATCAGTTTTCTGTTTGTTCAAACCTACTTCTGAATTGTCAAAATGTTTTATATTTTTCAGAAGTTTGTATTTTTAAATGATTTTTGGTCTTCTAAGATGATCCAAGTTTAGTTCTGAACTACACTTCCACATTCTGCGGTTCTTCTGAATTCCTTCTTTCAGACTTCTGAACTTATTCTCAGAAGTTCTGAACAAATTCTGAAGTTTTTGAACTTGTTCTCAGAACTTAACTTCCCGTTGATTTTTCACTTAAGCGTGTGCCACGTGTTTTAATTTCATTGGATCTCTCTTAAACACGACCGTTAAACGGTTCATTTATCCTAATAAATGATGATTACTACTCTAATCACATTTACTTTTTGACCACGTGTCCTTCAGCTATTATCAATGGATTCTTCATCATCTTCATTTAAATCAATGGATTCTTCATCATCTTCATTTTTTAGCAACTTTTCTCTGAGAAATCTTTCTGTGTTTATTGATCTTCTTTCTATTACCAATCCGTATTCTTCCAACATATTGTCTACTTCAAATGCCATGGTTTCTGCTTCCTCGAGTTTCAATGATAACAATTAATCATCTAGTGATGGTTCACTCAAGATTGTGCCTCAAAAATTAATGGTTGGATCACTGGAAACCCACTGAATGATGATCAAATGCTTCAAGACACAGCCACAGCCACAATTGCAACTCATCAAGCCGGACCTTCAAACCCTATCCTTAACCCTAACCCTAACCCTAACCCGACAACTGCTAAAATTGGGGAAACACAAGTTACACCAATTGATGTTGTTTCTGAATCAAATGTTGCTGAAAGTGAATCCCAGACTCGTGATGAAAGTAGTGATATGTCCAAACTCTATGTACCTGCTGAGAAATTACTAGACATCAAAAGAAATAACTGTGCTCTAAACTTCAAATCCAAAGACTTCATTGATGATCAAGTAATGTTGATTAATATTCTGAAGAAACATCCCATGCGCACTCTACTTTCTAGGAAATTCTCTGTTCCTGCATCTTATCTTCAACAATTCTGGTATTATGCTGAGGTTGATGAATCTGAAGGTGAAATTGTCTCATATGTCCATGCTTACAAGGTATGCATCTCTATAGATGATATTAGGAACCTTCACTATTTGACAAAACCAGATGAGGTTCTTGGGAAAACCTGCTATGATTCAATTCCATCTTCATCAGAAATGATCTCAGATTTCATGAGTTTGGGATACTCTGAAAATCTTAGTGCTTTGAGCTCTTTTAGAAGAAATGTTTACCTCCAATTTGGTATTGCTTATTTTCCATTCTGAATACCTGCTTATCTGGAAAAAGCTCAAGTTTGGATCAAGCTTCAGCAAATGGGAGGATTATCTTTCATTGAGTTGCCTTCAACAAACACTATGATTATGCTAGTCTCATTTTTGATGAACTCAAATCTGCAATTTTGAAGAAGTCCACATTCAACTACATACCATTTCAGAGATTTTTTCAAACACTCATCAAAGGAGCAATGAAGGCTGTTTCGAAAATTCCTGTTCTAGCTCATGAGGTACATGTTCCTATCTTCACTATGGAAATTTAAGATCACCAAATGCAAAACTTCAATTTCCAAATGCACTTCCACTTCCTTTTCATTTAATTGATCTTGTAAGTACACCAACTAGGATTCGGAGTGATCATTTAGAATCTATGGGATTACCTCAACCAGTAGTCCCTTCCCCTGATTCAAACTAGAGTGGTGATCATGCAAGAACGTCTAGAATTACTAGAAAGAGAGGGGAGGCTGTTCATGGGGGAGAACAACCTCAACAAGTGAAGAGGAAAAATGAAACTGAGAGACTGGGTAGAAGGGTAAGCCAAAGAATTGATGAGGGGAGATCACAGGTAAAAGAAAAACAAACCTGTGAACCACCTGTTACCAGCCGGGCACCCACATCTACTATTATTCCACATTCTTTGGTGGATAATATTGAAACAGCCAGTGAGCCCATGGCAACCTTGGTTAACCCTCCCAGCCACTCACCCATCTCTCAATAGAAGGGTGTTTCATCAACACAAATGGGGCAAGCAGCTTATAATCCATTAGGACCCCAATTGGAGGTTCCTTTTGTTGAAAATGAAGGATATATGTCCCCCCTTCATAGTTTTGAGCACATTGAGTCTGAGTGTCCACTCACCTTTGAGCCTTCTGAACCACTTAATGTGGCATCCATTCACACAAGCACACATCTTTCAGATGTTCCTAAGCAAAGTGTTTGTCACATTGCATCAACAACTATAGATATTCCTATCTCTGGATATCAAGGATTAGTTGGAAGCCCTGGTGGGGTGAACATCACAAAAGCTCCATTCACAAAATCACATGTGGTTCATGATGCCTTTGTGGCTCATACAGGCCAACCTTTTTCTGAAGGTCTGAACACAAGTTCATCTGTTGATCTTGGCAACTTACCCATATCTTCTGAATTCACAGAATTCTAAGATTTATGTACTTCTGAATTTGCAACGATTCAGAAGGATATCAGGGAATTGACGGATTCTACCAAAAAGGTGTTGGAGGATAGGTTGGATCAACATGGGGACACTATGATGAACAGGCTGAATGATTTTCAACTCCAATCTTCTAATGATCTGAATATTTTTAAACAAGCACTTCTGTCAGCTTTTTCTGAAGTGGCTTCATCAGTTTCTTCTCTGAAAGCTTCTCAGCCTTTTTCTTCTTCTCGCTCAACCGCTTATGCAATAAAAGATGATATTTCTCAGATTCTCAATCAACTATCATCCATTCAAAGTTCTCAGACAGAGTTAAACACAAGATTAGCTGCTCTAGAATGCAGATCTCAATCAGATACTTTTAAAAGAAGTCTTGATGATCAGGATCCTGATAATCAAGAGGGGGAAAAAGATAGAGAGTATCTGAAACAGAGAATGTTGAAAATGTTCAGAAACAAAGCTCGGAGAAAACTTCTGAAGATGCTCAGAATATTGGTGAAGCATCTAATAGAGTTTCTGAAGCAATAGAAGACATTTTATTTGCAGAACATGAAGGTCAAGAGGCAATTTTTCATTCTTCTGAAGATACAGTAGAGGAAGGGTATGAAACAGAGAAGATATATTTTGATTCTGAAGGAAACCTAAGCTCAGATAACACAGATATAATTCCAGACTCTAATGAAGAAATGCTAAGGGAATACCTTGCTTTTGAAGATGTCATTGAAGAACCAAGTGATCTTTCTGATGTGATCATGTTTGAAGAGGATATTATTGGTGTAAATATGGGAGAAAGCTCAGAAGAAACAAAAGCTTTAGTAATTTGGAAGCCTCAACAACTTCTGAGTGAAGAGTTCAGAAGTGCTTCTGAAATATTATGGAATATTCTGAATCAGTTCTGTTGGGTACATATATTTTTTAATAAACCAAGAAGTCTGGAGTGTAGACTTTTGGATAACAGATTTTGTATCTTCAGATATTTTCTTGATCAACCAGATGAAGTTGTTGAACTTGAAGTTGATCTAGGCCATATGGGAGGAACTGAGCTTGCAGATGAAATTTTAATGATCTACTCTGGAAGATTTGAAGTAAGAGTCAGACCCTGCATTTCTATTCCAAAGATTTATATTCCTCTTCTTGATGAGCCCATCTTAGATCAAGTATATGAAAAAGAAGATATATTCTGTTTTGGAGAAACAAGTTTGGAATTTCCTGAAGAAACTTATCTCTACATGTATAGAAAAAGTATGAAGTTTGCAACTCTGGAAGACTTTGTTAATGATGAATGGTCTGAAGATCAAATACTTCAAGTCAGAATTTTATTCAGAAGTATGGAGTTCAGAATCTAAATGATTCAACTCTCATAAAGAAGATCAGATGCTTTTCTAAATTTGTTGTAGATGATTTGTTAATATATAGATTTGGAGCTGAAAGGAGAAATGGATCCTTATGTGAGTTTACTGAATACGACATATACAAGTTAAGACTGCAAGACAAATTGACAGTTCTTTCTTTCTGTGTTGCAAAGAATGAAGCAGAACTTGTTTATTAAGTCAGAAGAGTTCTGGGAATCTATATAAGAAACATTATAAAGCATGACTTTCAACTAGCTTTGGAATTTGGTTTATCAAAGGTGAATTTGTTGGAACCTGTAAACCTTGAAAATTTAGCAATAGCTAGAGTGTTCACTTGTCCAGACATTGGATTCAGATATACAGTGAATGGAAATAAAACCTTTCTGGCCTCAGATATTCCAAAATACTCCAATTCAACTCTGAATTGGTTTCTTGAATATTCAAATGATTATGTTGGAGAATCAGATATTAAAGAAGAAATCGTTTATCTGATAAAAGAAAGAATTCACTTCAGAGAGAATGTAAAAAGAAGTTATCTTGCTACTCATAAAAGAGAAAACAAGATCAGAGGAGCTGAATATCTACTAAGTGATGCCTACGATTTTCAAATTCACTCAAAGAAGCAAGACATGGAGGAAATTCTGAAGTTTTCTCTGAATATGGAATCTTCTGAACTCAGTCAAAAAGAAAAAGAGAAATGTAAAGAAATTATTTCTGAAGCTATATCTGAAGAGCTGGTTCCTACAAAACAAGTATCTGAAGAGAAACATCTTCAAGAACAAAGGATTGAAGAAAATGTCTCAACCATGTTCCTTGAATATTTTCATCCAGGAATATTTATGGAGTATGAACAAAAATTCAACTATATTGATTGCTTGATTCATAAATCTTTTGGTTGGAAACAATGGTACTCAGATATCATCAGAAAGATAAGGATTCCAATCAATGAAGCCAGAAAGGAGAGCCCAGTGATCAAAGTAATTGATGCTGACTTGAAAACAAGGCAAAATTACAAGTATGCATTCTTTACTATTGAAAGACAAAATGGTGAAGTTTCTACCTTCTCTGAAGCTGATTTTCAGAATATATATCTCAGAGATCTAATCAGAGTTTACAGAAGTCTTTATCCCTTCCATGACTCAATCACCAAGTTCAGAAAATCATTTCCAGTGCTTAGAGATGGATTATACAGAGAATTTATATGGGCTGCAAAGACTGATTTCCAAGTTGCTTATGTTCTAAACAAGAAACAAGTACACTTGAGAAAACCAAATCTGAGTCTACCAGATATTCAGAATTTGAAGAAAAGCACTTTAGTAATTCAACCTCCTGGCTTCGTTTGCAAATGCTTTCAGGAACTATTATTTGTGAGATTTGAAGAACTCCACAAATGTTGCAATGGAACTCTCATGGCAATCAGAGATCGTTTGGTAAAAAGACAGAATAGAAGACCAAAGAATCTAAGCAATGAAGATTGGGAGAAGCACAAGAAACTTGCAAAAGAAATGGTTAGAGTTGCTGAATCCTTACTTGAATACAGAAGACTAATTCTGAAGGATGTAAGAGAAATTCTGAATTTCTGGAAGTATGATCTGAACTTTTGAAGCTAAGGGGGAGATTGATAGAGATATCATAATAGCTTCAAAAGGCACTGGGTTCTGAAGAGATAAAGATCTGAAGAAGTTCTAAAGACACTTTTGAAGAGGTTCTGAAGGAGTTCTGAAGACACTTCTGAAGAAGATCTGAAGGAGTTCAGAACCTGTTCTGAACTTGTCTGTTATGAATGCACTGTTACTTTATCTTTCTATTTTATGTATAAATAGATAGTTAGTTAGATTGTTAGAACTAACGTTTTTCATTAGCCTTGTAAAGACATATTCTATCAAAATCAATACATATTACATTTGGCTATCATCATTCCTGACAAAATCTTTTCATATATTGATATCTTGATTGTTTGGGTCCTAACATACTCTTTTCTTCTAAGAAGGAACCTTATAACAGGTTTTTAGGCTTTTGGGATTTTTTAAGAATAAAAACACAAAGTCATAAAAAGAAATCTTTTTAAAAAGAAGTTAAATGTGATGGGTAGTAGTTATTAACAATATAGAAGTTGTTGTAAGCTTTAAAAGGATTAAACCAGCCTTTTCAGTGAAAGAGAGAAAAAAAACACTAGTAGGTGTTCTTGGTGCTCTTGAAGAACGCAGAGAGAAATTTGAATTCTTAAACTTGCTTTTAATATTATGTGCGCATTAAGAATGATTGGTAATGAAAACTACCTTATATAGGTAGATAAGAGAGAAAGAAGCTAAACGACGGTTTGCTTTTTGATAAAAGGTAATTATCACCTTTGCACATTGCTGGGGTATGAGTGAGATAGGGAAACGTTATGGTCGACATGTGTCAGAAAAATTCTGACATATCCTTTCAAAAATAATAACAATATCATTTATATTTAATAAATGGTAATCATTATCCTTTAAATCCTGTTATAATTGAAAATAAATGCATTCTTGGTGATATGTTTTTCTTATCAAGAAGCATTCTCTGAATAGAAAGACACTCAAAAAGTATATGGAAAGAAATACATACCTTAGCAAGATTTTTCTATATCATTCTTTTGAGTTCAGGTATGACTAATGATATTGAACCTAAACACTTCAACATTTAACATACCAAGTTCACTGTTTATGATATTAAACTTTGATTCCTCAGTGAGTATAAAGTGAAGTTCAACTTCATCATTCATAACATGATCTCTGATAAAATGATATTTGATCTCAATATGCTTGGATTTAGAGAGAAGTACAATATTATTGGCTATTGCACTAGCGTTGGTGCAATCACAATATGTTGGGATTTTTAATAGCTGAATGCCGTAATCGTTGAGTTGATTTCTCATCCAAAGGATTTGAGCACAAAAATTCCCAACTGCTACATATTCAGCTTCAACGCTTGAAGTGGACACGGGGTTTTGCTTTTTACTTGTCCAACTTTTCATCTAAAAGCTGACACCTCCAGTGGTGCTCTTCCTATCAATTTTGCATCCTGTTAAATCAATATCTGAATAACCAGTTAGATCGAACCCTGAGTCTTTGGGATACCAAAGACCAAGATTAGGAGTTCCCTGCAGATATCCAAAAATTCACTTTATAGTGATCAGATGGGATTCCTTGGGTTCAGATTGATATCTAGGAAACAAGCATGTTGAGTATATGATATCTAGACAACTAGCTGTAAGATACAACAGTCATCCAATCGTTCCTCTATAGGCAATAATGTTAATAGGTTTCCCGTCAGGGTCCTTAGTAAGAGTTAGAGGAGGTGCCATAGGAGTTTTCATTGAAGAACTTCGGGTTAAATCAAATTTCTTCAGTATATCTTTAACATACTTACTCTGGCATATAAAAATCCTTTTCTTGGTTTACTTTATCTGAAGGCAAAGAAAATATGTCAGTTTACCCATCATACTCATGTTGTATTCTTATTTAATGCGATTTGAAAAATGGGTACAGATCTTAGGTTTTGTGGAACCAAATATGATGTCGTCAACATATATCTGAGCAAGAAGTAAGTGACCCTTTTGTTTTCTGAAAAACAGGGTACGGTCGATCTTTCAAAGAACAAATTTTTCTTTTAAGAGAAACTTGGAGAGGGTATGATACCAAGATCTGGGAGCTTGTTTTAACCAATGGAGAGCCTTATCTAGTTTATATACATAACGTGGATGCTTAGGATCAGAGAAACCTGGAGGTTGTTCAATCTATACTTTCTCATTAAGTTTGTCATTCAGGAAGGCACTCTTAACATCCATCGGAAAGACTTTAAAGTCTTTAAGGGCTGCATAGGCTAAGAAAAGTCTAATGGTTTCCAACCTAGCAACAGGAGCAAAGGTTTCATCATAATCGATACCTTCTTCCTGTCTGTATCCCTGAGCAAGAAGTCTACGGGTAACAATGCCAGTTTCATCTAACTTGTTACGAAACACCCATTTGGTGCTAATAACGGTTTTGTCAGATGGTCGAGGGACAAGATTCCAAATTTTGTTTCTCTGAAACTCAGTCAGTTCTGCATAACAATGATCCAATCTGGGTTAGTGATAGCTTCATCGATCTTATTAGGTTCTAAAACTGAGATAAAGTTAACAAAGAGACAGATATTACCCGTACCCCTTTAGGTTTTAATACATGTACTTGGATCACCTATTATCTTATCGATGGGATGATCTCGATTCCATCGATGAGATGGTAGTTGAGGAGATTGATCAACAATTGGTTCAGCGACAACTTGTTCAAGAGTTAAAGATGATGCTTCTGCAATAACTTCTTCAGCGTTTCCTATCATCCCTGGTGGGGATCCAGAAGGATTATCATTGTCTGGGATAGAGTTTGATACTTGATTATTGATTGATGAATTGTTGTTTGAGGTTTCAGATGGGGATATATGATTGATAGGAGCAACATTGATTTTTGATGAGGAAGGAAGCGTTGTTAATCATACTTGGGATGATATGATGTTCGTCATCATTATTTATTTCAGTGCTAGGAGAGGACTGAAAAATGATTATGGTTCCTCATCATAAGACTTCATCCAGTTGTTCAGCTCTTCGTCATCTTCAGGGATGGGAATGGAGTTTGTTGAACATGATTCATCAAAGTTGACATTTATGGTTTCTTCAACAACTTGTCTCTTTTTGTTGAATACTCTGAAAACCTTGGATACAAAGGAGTACCCAAGAAATAAACCATCATATGCATTGGGATCGAACATTCCAGGATGATCTCTATCATTCAGGACATAGCATTTACATTCAAAAATGTGTAGAAAACTCAGAGATGACTTTCTTCCATGAAAGAGTTCGTAGGCAGTCTTCTTGAATCTTTTAACTGTAAGGGATCGATTCTGAGTAAAACATGCAGTGTTAACTGCTTCAACCCAGAACTGAGTTGGTAGATGAGATTTGCTGAGCATCGAATGAGTAGCTTCAATAATTCTTTGATTTCTCCTTTCAGCTACACGATTTTGCTGAGGAGTCCTAACTGCATAGAAATTATGAGAAATTCCTTTGTCCTCACAGAATCTAATCAGGGTACTGTTTTTGACTTTAGTACCATGATCACTTCTCAGAGATCAAACAGTGAGATTGTTCAGGACTTCCATCTTCTAAATCAAGGAAATGATTTCTTCAGGAGTTTCACACTTGGATCTGTGTTGATCCAAAACTTCTTTCAGTGATTTGTATATGATTCGGCTCTATACTTAGTGAAAATTCCATGTATAAGTTATATTTCAGGTTTAGCGATAGCACACGCTGATTACACTCAGCGATCGCCGAACATCAGGAATTCTAATCTTATCTCTGAAGATTTGAAGAACAACAGTCACACCACAAGTGCATTTAGCGACAGTCGACGACCAAGCTGAAGATAGAGATGAACAACTAGTGATATGTAGCGGTTCAGTGATAGCAAAGCTGATCTAATCAAAAGTGTGAAAACTTGTAAAGCCTCAGCAATACTTCAGTGACTTCATCCTTGAAGTCTCCGGTTCAACTATCAAATGAAGCTTTCAACAAGATTATTGTTGATCTTATCCTCGATGCACAAAAGTCAAAACCTCAACACGTTGTCAGAAAAACACCTACGGATTGTCTCTTATGTTCCCATCAAATCTGATTTGGTACTGTTCATAGGTGGCTAAAAGCATGGCCATCCTATTAACTAAAGGACAAACATCATTCACATGTTTGACACATGGCATGTACCTTTTGTTTTGCATTAAATGAAAACAGGTATAAATAGATGGTAAACCCCTTTCCATCTTCATGCATGCTACTGTCTCTCTCTTTCTCTCTGTCTCTCAAAACCTCTATTGCTATTTCTTTCTTTCCTTGTGCATCAACTTAGTGATTTTCTTTATTTACAATAGAATAGGTTTTGTACTTGTTCTTATTCCGCTTGTAACTGTAAATTTGTTTTTTTTATATAAATCAATTTAAAAACAAAAATCTACTTGTGTGTGTATTTAACCCCCCTTCTACAAACTGTTCTATATCTTTGAACTCTTGTAGGCCCCTTTGGGCCAACAAGTTGTATCAGAGCAGTGTTTTCTGCTTACTGATCTTTAAAACAACTTTCTATTAAGTTATTTTAAAATGAGTAACACAAACACCAACTACATAGATAATGGATCTTTAGCTAAACCTCCAAGATTTAGTGGTGATAATTTCCCTCTATGGAAAGATAGAATGAATCTATTCCTAGAAAGATCAGATCCTAAGATCCCCTATTATCTAGAGAATGGACCATTTGTTCCTACAATCCTGGCTCCTGCAGTACCTGCCACTGCTACCTCTCCAGCTATCCCTGAGAGACGAATTGTCAAAACTCATATTCAATGGAGTGATGAAGACAAAAGAGAAATAGCTATTGAGTCAAAAGCTAGATCTATAATTGCCATATCTCTTCCTGATGAAGTTTATCACTCTGTAATGAAAATGAGAACTTCAAAAACCATGTGGGATACTCTCTGTATTCAATATGAAGAGCTTTATGTTTCTGAAAAATGAAACACTTTCTCAAATTCACCAAAGATTTAACTGTCTCGTGATTGACATGAAAACTGTCAACAGAGAGTACTCTAATGCTGAGATACTGACATAATTCATGGAGGCACTACCTGAACAATGGGAAGTGTATACTACCTGTCTTAAGCTGTCAAAAAATATTGAAACTCTATTTTTAAATGCTTTATATGGGATGTTACTAAATCATGAGCAATCTCAGACATTAAAAAGAAACCTCATAAAGGACATCAAAAGTACCAAAAGTACTTCTTTGTCACTTGTGACCTTAGAGTCAGAACCTTCTAAACGTGTCTCTTCTTCTATCACCTCTATCACTGAGTTACATCAAACTGACTCAGAAGAATTCACTGATGCTGACATCTCTGAATTTGATGACTCTCTAGCTCTTCTTACTAACCTCTTCAGGAGATTTGCAAGAAAGAGTAAGTTTAGAAAAACACCGGCTATCACGGACACTGATAAGTCGAAGACTCTTCATACTGAAAAGGCTTCAACAATCTTCTATAATTGTCAGCGTAAGGGTCACTTCGCAAGTGAATGTAGATCCAAGAAAGTAGCTGCACCAACAACTTCTCAGATCCCTGGTAAATCTAGAAAGGAAAAATATTCTAAGTTAAAAGAGAAATATCATAACCTGAAGAGGCAGATTAGGATCAGGAAGACGATTGGGAAGATACCACTGATGAATCTGAATCAGATGAAGAAGACACAACCGTAATATGTCTTATGGCCATAATAGAAGAAGCTGAAGAAGCATCTGACACATCCTCTTCAGAATGTCCATCAACATAGGTACTCATTTCTTATAACTCTTCTATACCTGAAAATGATAGGTTATCGGCTCTCGACTCTATGACTGTTGAATTTACAATGCTCTAAATGGCAAGATCAAACTAAACAAATTAAAATTGATCTATCTGAACAACTAAACAATTGTCATCTGAAAATCAAAGAACTTACTAAGATCGAAGAATATCTTAAGGACCAAATCTTTGTAAACCAGACCATAAATATTGCAAGACAACAAGCTATCACTGAGCGTGAAAAATCCAACGCTGATCTTAAGGCTGAGAAAGCCACCATTGAAGGATGGTGTAAATCTTCTAATAAGATAAGTGAGATCATAAAAGCTCAGATTCCTGCTAAAGTCAAAAGTGGTCTTGGATATTCCTTTAACCAAAAAGAAATTGATATTGACTGTTCCATGCTGAAATTTGGAATGTTCGTTTCTTCTATCCCTGACCCCTCGTCTCAGAGTACTTATATCTCAAAGACAAGACCCTCTGAACCTATTCCCAAGGATTCAGGGAAAGTGACTAAAGACAAGTTCATTAGTCAAGTTCCCAAGGACAAGAAACTCCCTTCACTAAAGAAAATCCTTCTTTTCTTTTAGTAAGTCAAACTTCTAAATCCAGTAAGAAGGCTCCTGACTTCTCTCATAGAACAACTCCTAGGATTAAGATTGATTTGACTCCATCTAAGACTGAGAAACCAGTGGTTCCTCCCAGGTCTATAGAAAAAGGAATTCTTGTATCCTATCCCGAAAACATGACCTCCTCTCAGCATGTCTTTAGTTCAAAACCTATTTTCAAATATAGGAAGTGATATCACTATGGTGATACTACCCACATTGCTAGCAAATGTCCTAATGCCACTAGAGCTGCAAAATTATCCCAACGAAAGAAAATTGCCTAAGCTGCGAAATCAGCGGAGGGTAAAACTGTCAAAGTTGATAAAACAACTAAGTCAGGGCAAACCATGGAGGATAAAGTTTCAACTAGTACCTCCTCTAGTTCTCATATTACCTCCACTAACAATGCAGGACTAATAGAAATATGGGTACCTATGAAAAATTGATCCCCTTATTTTTGCAGAGTGCTAAAGGTATCTGGTATCTAGATAGCGGACGCTCAAGGCACATGACAGGCAAACAATCTCTTCTCATTGAATATAAGGAGGAAAATGGTCCTTTAGTGACCTTTGGTGGAAATGGCAAAGGATATACCAGAGGCTACGATATTCTATCCAACGGAGCAACGTCGTTCTCTCGAGTTACATATGTTGAATGACTAAAGCACAATTTATTCAGCGTTACTCAACTCTGTGATAAAGACTTTAAAGTTTTGTTCACAAAGACTAGATGTGCGGTCACTGACAAAAATGACATGCTTGCTTTAAAAGGCAAAAGGTCAGAGAACGTATACATCATCAATATGGACAACACTCACTCTAACAATGTGTGTTTTCTATCAAGAGCCTCCTCTGATGTCAACTGGCTTTAGCATAAGAGACTCTCTCAACTTAACTTCAAAATGATAAATGATTTATCAAGAAAGGAACCTGTCAGAGGCCTACTAAAACATGGCTTTGCAAAGGAATCTCTTTGCTCAGCATATGAAAAAGGCAAGCTGACAAGGGCCATGTTCAGATCTAAGCAAGTATCCTCAATAACCATTCCTCTCCAGTTACTCCATATGGATCTTTTTGGACCTGTCAATGTCCAATCCATATCAGGGAAGAAATATACTTTTGTTATAGTAGATGAATATTTCAGATATACTTGGGTATTATTTCTACGATCAAAGAGTGATACCTCTGATGAAATAATTTATTTTCATCAAGAAGATTGAGTTGCTGATCAATGTTCCAGTTCGTTCCATAAGAAGTGATGATGGTACTGAATTCAAAAACAGTTCCCTGGTAAATTTCTTTCAAAAAAAAGGCATTACTCATAATTTCACTTCAGTAAGGACTCCTCAGCAAAATGGTGTTGCTGAAAGAAGAAATCGAACTATTATCGAAGCTGCTCGCTCAATGCTCAGTGAATCTCATCTTCCAATTCAATTCTGGGTTGAAGCAGTCAATACTGCCTGTTACACTCAGAATCAATCCCTGATTGTAAGAAGATTCAAGAAAGCTGCTTATGAATTATTTCATGAGAAGACACCCTCAACAAAACACTTGCATATCTTCGGATGTAATTGTTACATCCTGAATGACAGAGATCATTTGAGAAACTTCGATCCCAAAGCTGATGATGGTATATTTCTTGGGTACTCCTCTGTATCCGAGGCATTCAGGGTCTTCAATAAAAGAAGACAAAATGTAGAAGAAACCTTTAATGTCAACTTTGATGAATCTCGTCCTTCAAATTCCACTTCTATCCCTGAAGAAAATAAAGAACTGAACAACTGGATGAAATCTCATTATGGGGATCCTGAATCTTATTTCAGTACACCTCTTGTCACTGAAATTAATGATGATGATGGTCTTGTTCTTATTCCTACATCGCTGAACAGTAACAATTCATGATCAGTGCTAGAACAAAAGTTTGAACTATGTTTTGAATGTTTTGTAAAGGAAAGTAAAGAATCTGAAAATGAATAGTTCAGAACCAGAAGTTTTGAACTGGTGCTGAAAAGGTAAATAAAGTCATATTCAGAAGCGAAGTTCTGAAGTTCAGAACAGAAGTTCTGAAGTGATTCTGAAGAACTTCTGAAGAAAGAGAAGTTCTGAAGAAAGAGAAGTTCTGAACACAGTGGAAGACAGCTCAGAAGTTCTGAATAACTTCTGAATAGAGTCTGTGATGACGTGTGTTAATGAAATTGGACTGTGATTTAAATACATGTAGCTTTAGCTATTCTATTGTAGTATAAATAGAGAGTCTGTTAGTTAGTTAAGAAATTGAACACCACAAATGAGAGTCATCTAAAGCTGTAGTGTGTGTTTCTCTGTAAAGCTTTGTACAGTTCTTAATAAAATAAGGATTCATTGAGCATTCTATATCAGACATGTAGTAATATGGGATTAACAATCAGGGATAAATGTTACTCCATTAAATCAGATTCCTCCAGTCCCTCTATCGATAATTCATCAGTGAATAATCATGCATCTTCCTCTTCTCTAGGAAATGAAATTCCCTCAGGACCTCCTCCTGAGACAATTAGAGAAAATGAAGAACGTCACGCTGATCTATCTTCTTCAACTCCTGAACAAGCCGTTGAATCTTCACTTGATCCAAATCCTCAGCTACCAGCTCCAAGATGGACTCAAAATCATCCCATCGATCAAATAATTGGTGATCCCTGTATTGGGGTTCAGACAAGAAGAAGTATGGCTAACATATGTCTCTATGTAATCTTTATTTCTGTTATAGAACCCAAGAAGATCGATGAAGTTATCCTTGATCAAGATTGAATTATCGTCATGCAAGAAAAACTCTCTGAGTTTAAAAGAAACACAATTTGGAAGTTTGTTCCCAGACCCTCTGACAAAACCGTTATAGGCACCAAATGGGTGTTTCGTAACAAGTTAGACGAAAATGGCACTGTAACTCGCAACAAGGCTCGACTTGTTGCTCAGGGATACAAATAAGAGGAAGGGATAGACTACGATGAATCTTTTGCCCCTGTTGCAAGGTTAGAAGCTATCATATTGCTCCTAGCCTTCGCTGCCCACAAAAATTTCAAAGTCTATCATATGGACGTCAAGAGTGCCTTCCTGAACGGCAAGTTGAAGGAAGAAGTCTATGTCGAACAACCTCGTGGCTTCACTAATGCAAGACATCCAATATACGTCTATAAGGTAGATAAGGCACGCTATGGGTTGAAAGAAGCTCTCCGTGCATGGTATGACACCCTCTCTAAATACCTTCTTGCTGAAAAGTTTGTTCATGGTAAAATTGATCAAACCCTCTTTCTTAGAAAACATAAGGGACATATCATTCGTGCTCATATATATGCAGATGACATTATCTTTGGTTCCACAAATCCTAAACTTGCACTCGTTTTGCCAAACGCATGGAAAAGGAATACAAAATGAGTACGTTGGGTGAACTAACATATGTTGTTGGTCTTCAAGTAAAACAATCTGAAAAAGGCATCTTTATTTGTCAAAGTAAATGTGTTAAAGACATGATGAAAAAATTTGATTTAACTCAGAGTTCTTCAATGAAAACCCCTATGGCACCTCCTCTGACTTTAAATAAGGACCCTGATGGTAAACCTGTTAATGTCACTGCATATAGAAGAATGATAGGATCCTTACTTTATCTAACTGCTATTAGGCCTGATATCATGTATGCCACATGTTTATGTGCTAGATATCAATATGAACCCAAAGAATCCCATCTCATCGCTGTAAAGCGAATCTTCAGGTATCTGAAAAGGACTCATAATCTTGGTCTCTGGTATCCCAGAGACTCAGGGTTCGATCTGATGGGTTATTTAGATAGTGATTTTGCAGGATGCAAAATTAATAAAAAAAAAAAGCACCACTGGTGGGTGTCAGCTCATTGGTGGAAAGTTGATCAGTTGATCAGCTATAAAAATTCCTATATATTGTGACAGCACTAGTGCTATTGCAATTGCAAACAACCCTGTACTTCACTCTAAGTCCAAACACATCGAGTTCAGATATCATTTTAACAGAGATCACATTATGAGTGGTGAAATTGAACTTCATTTTATCCCTATTGATTTTCAGCATGCTGATCTTTTTACAAAACCTCTTGAAGAATCAACATTTAATATGTTAATCAGCGTACTGGGAATGTTAAACATGGAAGAATAACTTCTTCAGTAATTTATACTTTCAGTGATTATAAAAATGAATTTCAAATTCTTCAGTCTTTCGCTGAACTCTAAAAAGATATCACTCAGGTATGACTTCGAATCTCTTATACTCTCTGAATGTCTTTTTATTCAGGAATGAATTCTAAAAAGAAAACCCATCACTGAGAACACTTTTGTTCTTAATGATAGGAGGAATTTAAGGATAATGATTAACATTATTTTAATGATAATCGTTTTATTTTTCGAAAAGGACACATCAGAACTTTTTCTGACACACGACGGCCTCAATGTCTCCTATCCAATCAAACCCTAGGAACGTGTTGTAGGTCATTATTACGTTTTTCTCAAAAACACTAAAACCGCCGATTCGTCTTTCTCTAATCAGTATCATATCCTTTTATATAAATTGAAATCTACTTCGTATCACTCTTTACAAGCTCAAAACTTTCAAAAGCAAGAAAATCTCTCAAATCTTCAAAGCTTTCTCAAGAACACCAAGAACACACACTTGTGCGTTTTTTTCTCTCGTCTTAACACTCAAGGTTTGATTTAACCCTTTCTGCTTTAAAGATAACAAGAATGTTGTTTACTTCATTCTTAAATCTTTTATAACATCTTGTTACAAAGATTTCTTCTTTAAATCTGGATTAAAATAAAAAACTTTTAAACCTGTTCTAAGTCTTTTCTTCTTATAACAGAAGAACTGTTGGAAAGTTTAATCCATATTTCTTTTCAAAAACCCTCTAATACTTGTTTTTGGTATACTTGCTTTACCAAAATCAATAACATTTGGTTTACTTGTTTAAAATTTCTTCTTTTAAAACTCAGCCAAATAACAAGTATTTTGATTTTGTTCGTCAAAACACTTGTTTTCTTTATATTTTCTATTTAGTAACCTTTGTACCAAAAATACTCTGGTTTAAGCATTATTTTTTATATTAAGCCATGATTTTTCTATTTGGTGTTCCCATTTTTGAAACAAAAATGGCAACTCCAAGCAACATCTCTCGATCTGAAACTGAGGTCATCCCTGTCACTATCTTCGTTGCTGCACTAAAGGCCAGCTTTTCTCCTGAACAAGCTATCGTGAAACCGAGGAACAATGTTGCTACACTGACAGCCCTGCTGAACGTGCATATCTGAGGGATGGTGACTACTTCATCAAGCAGTCTCCACCGAAGTATGCCTTCATCCATGTCCCAGTTGGGATAACTACTCACCTTCAGCAATACTAGCACACTGTTCACTGCACTACCCTCACCATCAAGAAAGAAAAAAATCTCCCTGCCATTCAGTTCACTACTGCCCTAGGCACCATTGCTGTCACCTCTAGAGTGATAAAGAACGCTCTCCGTCTTCCAACTAACGAGGACAATGAAAAATGGGTTGCTGCTCCTATAACATAAGAAATTCAGGCTTTCCTTGATGGCACTGGCTATGTTTGGCCAGTTGACAAAGAGATGAAGTAGATCGTCATGTCCATCACTAAGGTGGAAAAGAAGCGCATGCCAGCGAGATGGCAATATATTTGGACGCATGTTATTCAGTGCTTAAGCTCCAAAATTTTGCTCACAGGATCAGGCTAGCAAACCCTCCCAAGAGATGGCGGTTGCTCTCTGCACCGGTCGGAAGCTGAACTTTGCTGAATATATATTCAGCGAACTGTACAACCGGGTTAAGTACCAGAAGAGGGACAAAGCTATTGTTTTCCCCAGGTTCACTGCCATTCTCTTCACAACAATCTATGAGGGATACCCCACTGAGGGAAACAAAAATTTCTCTCAGATTGGGAAGAAGGCTCTCGAGGTGGATGAAAAAGATGGAGATGCTCCCTAGACTCCATACATGCTGCAGGTAATTCAGGGTGATGCTGCTGCTGCTGTATCAACTATCTCTACCTCTCATGTAGCCGCCATGCCTACGTCACTGCCAATCCCCTCAGTGACTAACCAAGGCATTTATCATCTAGCTGAAAAGCGAAAACAACCAACCGATGGACATAAAAAGTCCATCGCCCAAAAGCAAGTTTCCAAGAAATTGAAGAAGAGTGTTCCTAAATCAAGCACTCTCTCTAATTTTGGGATTTATCCTACCTTCTCTACAATCCTCCCCACAACCACGACAACATCTTCTACTTCTGTTGCCGCTTCATTAGCACTACCTCCTTTTTAGTGACCTACTTGTCTGAAACTGTTATAGTCAGCCACGCTGAAACTGTTATAGTCAGCCATGCTGAGGCTGTATCAGGTAACAGCCCTCTTATCTTCTTCTATCTCATCTTCTTTGGTCCTCACATCAATCCATGATTCAGGTATGGTTGTCCACATCTCTGATGAGATTGAGCAACGTGCTATTTAGACATCAGTTTTGTTTCGACAATCTGATCTCTGGAAAGCAACCTGCACAGGACCTGAAAATGCTTCTCTTAAGCATTCTTAGGATCAGGTCAGTGATCCTCAGGACCCTACCGTCGCATGTACCATCCCTGAGAGTAATCCTTCAGATTCTCAAGGCACCCATGCATAAACACTTTACCTACCAACTTCCTTCTCCTAACCCTGAGCTCTTTTTGGCTCATCTTTCTTTATTATCTATAGGTGTCACTGCACATCAATTTACTTCAGCAACTGCTGTCACCACCACCACTCCGATCAGCATGCCTACATCATCAAAGGCGCCTTCAGCTGCTGATCTAAGGGATGTTAAGAAGGAGAAGGGCCTTCCCACATTTCCTTCAATCCCTATGGACATACCCCAGATTTCTCTGGCTCCTCCCTCATTCCCAACAATTGATTTTCTAGTGAATGAGTGTGCGACCACAAGGCAACGGGTAGACAAGATGTGGTTCGCCTCAGAGAAAATCTTCAAGCAAGTGGTTGGGGTCCCTGCTATGAAGGTGGCTATCAGTAATTTCTCTACTGATCTTCATACAGTGAGAGACAACCAATGCTCCATTGAGCGAGAGGTGAAAGCTCTCTCTAAGCAAGCTGAAAGTCAAGCCAAGGCTATTGCTAAAATATAGCAAAATCAAGTAGAGATTATGCGCCTTATTTGCTAAAATGTACCAAAGTCAAGCCAAGGCATGTCTGAAAGAGCCCCTTCATTCTCTGAAGCGGATAGGTCTCAACTAGGTTTGATTGCTCAAACTCAGACCTCTCACGCTGACAATCTCTCCAAGCTCAACTCAAATGTGCACACTCTGTTGGTACACACTATACCAGTCAATAACAAAGAGGGGGAGAAGTTCGCACAAGAGGTCGATGAACAGCTCATGAACCAAGCACCTCCGCAACCTTAGCAACCTCATCATCAACCACCTATCCCTGAAGCTATAGAAGCGGATGAAGATGAAGAAGAAGAGGAAAAAGATGAAGACAATAAAGAACCTGAAGACATTCCTTATTATTCCCTCAAGGATAATAATGATTATGATGATGATAACGATGATGACTTCTGGACTAACAACAGACCAGAAGCGACACCATCAGGGGGAGTTGTTTTCAGAATTCCTTTGGAGAACAGGTAAAATCCTAAAAAACCTGGACCCTCAAAGAAAAATAAAGAAGTTGTAGAACTTGATTCTACTCCTGTAAATTCAGAGGGGGAGCTGATTACTGGGTATGCCTTCCTCTCGTCACTGAGATCCCTCCTTCTGAAGCTCAATCTCCTCCCCAAACTTCTGTTGGTGATGAACCTCTCTCCTCTACTCCTCTCAATGATCCCTGTTCCCCAAAGGGTTCTTCATTCCTGAATGAACCTTCTTCTGAAGATCAGTTCTTGTACATATCCGATATTGAATCTAAAGAAGAAGATGAAGGCCTAGTTCAAAGGCGTGTACATAAAAAAATAATAAGGGAGCCTGAAGAAGAAGAGGAAAGAACAATAAACTTCATCAAAGCCATGGAAGCAACCAGAGTTGAAATTCCTCCTTATACATCTGAGCTAGACGCCCCTGTACCAATCAGGGTGTTTGATGAATTATTATTTCTCTCAAAAGAAGAAAGAGTAGAGACCCTTGAAGCTTAGAGACGAAGGGATGAAGAGATGAAGCAAACTGAAAAAGACTTAAGGATTGAACGGCAGATAGTCAGAGCGGAAAATCTAAGAGAAAAAGCGACCAAGAGGCAAAATGAAGAAAGTTTAAAGGTCACTGAAGCTCTAGCCCAAAAGGACTTACAAGGGACAATCTGAAGGTGAATCTGATCATAGCTCAAGAGACAAATTCTACATGCTCTAAACAAAGAAACTCAGGAACAATGGAATGATGAACTTAGATGGTGTACTGAAAGGTTCAAACACCGTATGTCTGATTCAACCATCACTCGTGCTACTATCGAAGGATACACTTCGAAAAAAAGGTTCTGAAGGTATTTGTACGAATGTACATGCATTTAAGGAGTGAACGAGAAGAAGCCAAGTTTCTGAAGTTTTACGGATACTCTGAATGGCAGGAAATCAGAGATGCCATTCATCAATCAAAGTCCAAAATCAGAGATGTTGTAGAAAGAAATCTTGATAAACTATTGCAAAGGATGTCACAACATGTCCAAGTTCCTCCTCTACCTGAGCAGACAAAAAGAAGAAAATTAAAATCAGATGCTGAAGGAGGCCCATCGTCAAGGAGTGACCATGAGACCAAATTCAACTAGGAAAGCGTTCTTGATCATATTGAAATCCATGACATCTCTATGCTCAACACCTCTCTTCTTGAAGCCAGAAGATTGACTGAGCATGAAATCATTACAATCCCCGAAGCAGGTAGTCTTTCTTGACAACCAAGGGTTATTAAGGTTTCTCAGAAACAAAGAGATCAGGAAAGCTCCATATCATGAGCTACGAAGAAGAAAAGAGAAACTCTCTGACTAGTCATTAGTTTCTTTTACTATGTAACATTTTTCAGTGTATTGTACTTTACCATATCATTGTAATTTCATTCTATATGTAATTCTTCAGATTAACCATTAATGAATATTAATGAAGTACTCTACTCCATCTGTGTACTGAAAAGATCGCTGAAAATAATAAATGGGACAATGAACTTAAGAGTTCTATTTTCGTTAAAACAACCTCACTCACTGATATTACACTCTGTAATTAAATCAGTGAATGAACTTTATAGCTTTTAAAATTGTAAAATTGTGATTTTATATCCTTATAAATGAAACTCAATTCAGAATGTGGATTAGCTGAAAAAGATCTCAGAGATTAATACTTAGAATTCTTTACATTAAAATTCTCTAAGTCTTTACTAATCATTTCAAGCAATTTTCATATGATGCTTAATCATAATCAAATAGGGGGAGATTGTTGATCCAAAACTCCTTTCAGTGATTTGAATATGATTCCTCTCTATACTTAGTGAAAATTATAAGTTATAAATCAGGTTCAACGATAGCACACGCTGATTACACTCAGCGATCGCTGAAGATCAGGAACTCTAATCTTATCTCTGAAGATCTGAAGAAAAACAGTCACACCACAAGTGCATTCAGCGATAGTCGATGACCAAGCTGAAGATAGAGATGAACAACTAGAGATATGTAGCGGTTCAGTGATAGCAAAGCTCATCTAATCAAAAGTGTGAAATCTTGTAAAGCCTTAGCAATACCTTAGTGACTTCATCCTTGAAGTCTCCGGTTCAGCGATCAAATGAAGCTTTCAACAAGATTATTGTTGTTGGAACCCAGATCCCTTTCTTTATAACAAATCAATAGATCGTAATTACAAAGTATGAGCGAAAGCAATGTCGATCTATGACTAATACTTAACAGTAATAAAAACAATAAGAACAGTAAGAACAAATTTGAAGAACAATTGAGAAATCGTATTAATAACCTGGAAATTGATTACAATACATATGAATGAATAGCAGAATTTCTCTCCAAGATCGTCAACTATTACAGTGAAAAATGAATCTATTTATACTTTTACAAAGTAAAAGTCAACGATCTAGCCTATCAGGATTTGACACGTCAGCTATACTAGTAACAGAATCAGTTACGTACAGGGATGCATGGAAAGTGTGATCGCCACATCATCACAAGCGCGTGTGAGATAACAGTTAGAGTCTAGAGGTTTTTCAAGTCTTTGGGCGTCTCTGAGATGACTTAAGTCAGAAGATGAGCTTCTGACTTAACTTCTGATCTTCGATACTTGTAATATTCTGGTTCATACTTTTCACAGAATGAAGTTTAACGATCTCCCCCTAAGTATGAAGTCCAGAATGTGGAAATAATAACTTCGTTCAAGTAATTTCAAATCCGTTGTTGTTTCCTTAGGAAATTTCAAATCTTTTGTTGTTTCCTTAGGCAATTTCAAATCTTTTGTTGTTTCCTTAGGCAATTTCAAATCTGTTGTTGTTTCCTTAGGCAATTTCAAATCAGTTGCTATTTCCTTAGGCAATTTTAGATTATCAAATCAATACCATCAACAAATTTCTTTTTCCATTCATTATATCGTTCTTTGGCAAGTTTTTCAACAGGAGCAATGTACACAACACGCATGACGCTGTCAGACCCTTTCTGATAGTTCCTTAAAATTGCAAATTCAGCACATAGAGTCTTCCCACTTCCAGTTGGTGCAACATCTAACACGTTGTCAACAGTGCTTGAATTCTTGGTAAAGGGCTTCGTATAAGTGTTTGAATTCTTGATAAAGGGCTTCGTATATTGGATTAGAAGGAAGCATTAGGATGAAAAGTAACAATCTTGTAAAACAGATCAGTAATTTCTATGACCTTCAAGAATGTGTTGAGTTGCTTATTCATCCTTTCAGCTATGTTTCTATCTTTTTTATCTTTTCTTCTGTCATATATCTGGAGAGATGCATAACTCTTGACAATTTGCACAACTCTTTTTGTGTGCCTTTGAGATTCTGAAGAAACTTTTTCTGGTTGGTCTTTTAAACACAATGCCATCTTCAGGTTTTATCAACACCTCTCCAATAGGCAGATGATTGAGCCTTCTTTGTCTTCATTGGGAGCAGAGATGCTTAAATTTACCTCCTTGTGATCTAGGCACGTTTGAAAGTCTACCTGTCTTCTATACCTGATGAAGGCTTTCATGCAGTCAATGATTCTTATGAAGGCAACTTTGCTCTCATCATCAATCTTTTGATTCATTTTATTTTTCATATACTTTCCCAAAGTCAAGAGATCAGAAGGATTGATGGATAATAGATCATTATCATAGAAGTAGTATTTGTCGTTGTCTTCTCTTATTACTTCATAGATAGTGTACTTAATCTCTGTGTCTTCAAAATTAACATGCTTAATCCCAGAGATTTTCTTGATTGGTAGAATTGAGTAAGTCTCTTTCCTTACTTGCCTATGAAACATGAATATATTTTTGACTTCATCGCTTACATGATGGTCGTTGGCAAAGTTAGGAAACATTAAGAAGACTTTTTGATCTGTGATTGCGTACATGTGCATGTGCTCAATTTCCAATGAAGTTGGAATTTCAAACTTCTTCAACTTATCTTTCTTTTCTTGGATCTCAGCCCTTCTTTTGATTGACGCTTCTCTCTTGACTTTTTCAATTTCAGCCTTAAATTTATCAGCTTCAGCCTTAGCTTTAGCTTCTTCAGCTTCTTGATCAACAGTGGGTTGTTCAGAGACAGGGTCAGAGGGTTTTGGATTTTGATTAGCAGTGAATTCTCTGGTTGGCATTTTGATTAATCTTTCTATGGTTGGGATTTTGATGGTTGAGATTGTGAAGGTTGAGGTTGGGGCTTTCTTTTGTTTCCCAAAAGATCAAGAATGAACTTAGCCATATCTGGATCTTTGGGAAGTGGGCCAGAGTTTACAACTAGTGGAGTTGGTGTAAGTGGGATTTGTTTGGATGGTGGTGGTTTAGAGGGTGTAGAGGTAGGGACTTTACCTTTATCCTGAGGTTGAGCCGTTTCAGCACCATCAAATTTTGCCTATATGGATGTATTTTCCCCCTTCTGAGAATCAGGATCCTGATCCTCAGACTTCTTTCGCTTCAATTCCGCTTTTTTTTGCATGCTCTAGCCTCTTTGGCTTTCTTCTTTTCTTCGTAATCTGCAGACAGAGAGCTGACTAGAGACGATAATTTTGAAACAAAGGTTTCTAAGGTAGATACCTTCTGAGCCAGATTCGTTGAACTGGAGTTGGGCTTGGAGACATATTTGACATTCAACGCATTGAATCTGTCCATCATTGTTTTCTAGAACATAGCCATATCAGATTGACGAATTAAAGATGAGGATGTTGAGACAGAGGCTTCTGATGGAATCACGGCATCAATGAGTTTCTTGATCTCAGCAACGAAAGATCAAAACTCATCTGCAGAGATAGTGACTTCTGGAAACGGAATGTCATCAGGAATATGAAAGATTGCTTTCGGCGTTGGCCTTGATCCCCGCATCTAGCTTTTTGATGTAGTCAGAGGCAGAAGTCTTCTAGGACTCAGTAGTATCAGAAATCATCTTCTGGATAGATTCCAAAGTTTGAGTCTGTGCAAGTTGAGTACTCTGAATATTGTTGAGTGTGGTTTGTTGGGTCTCACGGGAGAGTTTTAGATCCTCCATAGATCTCTGAATTTTATCACCAAATGCCTGAAACGCTGCATTCGTGACAAATTCAGAAGGGCTAACCGGTGCATCCCAACACATGGGGCCCCTTGTCTCTCACGTTTACAGAGGCCCTCGTTTACGCCTGTTTTAACGTTGAGCGTGGAGGGACTTCCAACCTGTCTTCGAGGGCTATCATTGATAAACACCTCCTCGGTTGTTCTGATTGAATCAACTTTTTCCCTATCATCAGAGGATGGGGAGCTGAACACAATGTTCTTACCTTTTGGGATTAAGAAGACTTCGGTAAGTGGTGCATCCTGATGCTGTAACCCCTCTGATGGGAATTCTTCAACTTCTACACTACCAGAGGGTATGGACGTACCCTCTGCGTTCCCTAAGGCTTCGTTGGTCACTGGTACTTCAAAAAATTGTGTAGGTTGTGACGAGTTCTGGGGTGATGAAACTCTTATATTTTCATCATCACCCTTTTGAGAGGATGATGAAGATGATGTGGTTTCCCTGGCTGTGCTTGATTCAGAGGATTGAAGAATATCGTCTGAGCGGTTGGTTTCAGGGTGGTTTAGACTGGGCTATCCTTTTTCAATGAGAGTAGATGTGTTGGCATCTACCTCAGCAGATGTGGTTACCCTTGTTGGACTCGGTGAGGTTCGCACATATGTGTCTCTATGGACATCTTCTGTGGCCTCTCGTATTAACCTATCAGGATGGGTCGAATTACTCGGTTGTTCACTATCTTTGTTTTCAGCCTCATCCTCACTTGACCCCTCACTTGCTACACGGGGCTCTAAGTGCTCTGGGGTAGGTATTCTCGGTTCTGAGAATACCAAAGAGCGTCTAAAAGAAATAATATTAGGAGAGTTTTGAGGAATAAGATTAAGCATATACCTAGATAGTTCTCTCGGAGAAGAATAACCATTTTTGTTAATAGTAAGCTTGTCAGAGCTCATGGTAGCTATCTTGCAGAATGGCTGAAGGAAGGGTGCATTGAGAGCATTTATGGTTGGGTAAGTGAAGAGGGAGAGGTATCCTGGGAACATTAGTGCTGGGAGAGCTTTGCCATGGCTTTGATGTGAAACTTTGGTGTGTACAGCAACTTTTATTTCTAGAAAGATCAAACTTGCATAATCCAATGGCCTGTTGAAGTATATTCCATACATTATGGTAAGAATGTTCTTGTTGGCTTGGTCTAGAGAGCCGATTTTGCAAGTGAGACTCTTATTGAGAATAGAGACAAGCACATGCAACATGGGAGACAACTTCTTCCTTTTGAATTCAGACAGCTTGGTGAGTGTTTCATTGTATCCCCCACGAAGTTGATGAATGCCAACAAAGCTTCAGGTGTAGGGTTCTTTTCAAGATCTGGATTTGGTACCTTTTGGCCTTCAACCTCAATAATAGGTAAGGGCAAATGGAAGAACCTGACGATTTTCTTCTTTGTGATAGGGATTTCGACGGCATTCTCAGAGTGTGTGGGATGTCCGAAATTTCCTAAGAAGGTTTCTTCGTCCGCGACAAACAGTGATTGCCATACCTCTTGGACATATATTTCGGGCACATTGGGGTTGGTTAGGGTTAGGGTTAGGGTACGGTTTAGTGGAAGATATTGCAAGAAGTCGATCATTACTTTATAGTCTTCTTGATACGTATTTGGATCGAGGAGAACTTGCACATTGTTGGCTTTGAGTGGTAGCTTTACTATTGCGGTACTTTCCGCCGTTGAATCGAAGTCGCCCTTCTTCTTCTTGCATATTGAGATTTTCAGTTGGGTTTGCCATAAGTGATTTTGGGGATTTTTAAAGCTGAGATTGCAGGGTAGCAAATAGAAATGGTAGCAGGAGGAGGAAGACGATGAGCAGTAGAGTAATGAGTTTCTATTTTCGAGTTTTTATAATGAGAGAGAAATAGAAGTCGAGTGATTTTGGGGATCGAGGGGTTTTTGATTTAGGGAAAAGTAAAGAGTTTATAGGTACTGACGTTAGCAAGCAGGCGTGCACTAATGCAGTCGGTCGATTAATGACACATGTAGGAATCTTTTGCGTGTATTAAATGATGACGGACGCGTGTAGGATTTTTATGAGGCACTGAAAGGTTCTTAGACGGTTTTCAATAATAACCGGTGCTGCTTTAATTAATTTGAATATTCCTTCCAAAAATTAATAAGAAAAATCATCAATTAATCAACAAAAAAATTGTGGATTAAAAGAGTAATTTTTTTTTAAATAATTGTTTTTGAAAAGTTAAAATCAGACATTTGGAGAAATAAATCATTTTTGTACCAAATGAAAGAGTTAAGTTCTATGAATAGCATTTCTTGAGAAATTTATTGAAATAAGAAAATTTTAATTAACCTTGAAGGCAAGAGTTAATTTTATAAGGAGCTTATTAAAAAAAATTCAAGAGAATGACATAATCAGATAATAGCTTTTTGGTCATATAAAACATTTTGAGACCAAGAGTTTTGTCATGAGAACATCTTTTCAAAAGAGTTTTAGTTGAATTTGAGATTTCTTATTAACCTTGACGGCAGGAGTTATTCAGAAGTAACCAATTCGCAAAAACTTTTTAAGTAAAGATAGATTCAGAAGACAGCTAACTTCTGTGCTCCCCCTCAAAAGCTGCATTGTGTGCTCCCCCTTGAAGTTTGAGTATGTTGCTCCCCCTTGCTTTTTCAAATCATGCTTCCCTTTCTGTCTATACTTTGATCAAAAAGTGAAAACAATTGTTCATTTAAGAACAGAGGTGTCTAGAGGCTTCTGAGTGCTTCTGAGTGGATCATCAAAAGTGACTAGAGGCTTCTGGGCGGTTCTGCTTTGTTGTTTAGCACACAAAGAATGACTAAGTAAAGAAAACTGAGATATATAGAACAAGTGAATTGGCTTAATCCTATGAAGGTCATAGAAATTAAGGTAATTACATGTTTAGCATACCCTACTTGCTAATCAGGAAATTGAATCGCTTTTCATCCAGAGCTTTTGTAAATATATCAGCAAGTTGATAATTAGTGGCGACAAAATACATTTCAATTGTCCCCTTCTCCACATGATCCTTAATGAAATGATATCTTACATCAATGTGCTTGGTCATTGAGTGCTGAACTGGATTTTCAGTAATGGAAATAGCACTTTCTGAGTCACATAGGATGGGTATCTTGTTATACACAGACCATAGTCTCTGAGTTGAGTTTTCATCCAGATGACTTGTGAACAACAACTAGCAGCAACAACATATTCGGCTTCTGCTGTAGATGTTGAAACACAGTTTTGTTTCTTGGATGTCCAACTTATTAGTCTGTTTCCCAAAACTTGACAGCTACCAGAGGTACTTTTTCTATCCAACTCACATCCTGCATGATCAGAGTCAGTATACACAATTAAATCAAATCCAGAATTCTTAGGATACCAGAGACGCAGTGATGGAGTTCCTTTTAGGTATCTAAAAATTCTCTTTACAACAGCCAAATGAGATTCTTTTTGATAGGCTTGAAATCTCGCACAGAGACAAGTGGTAAACATGATATCTGGCCTACTTGCAGTCAAGTATAGAAGTGATCTGATCATGCCTCTATAACATGTAACATCAACTGATTTTTTTGAGGGATCAGGATCAAGTTTCGTGCTAGAAGAGATGGGAGTTTTCATAGTAGTGGAATTTTGAAGTTTGAATTTCTTTAGCATGGCAGAAGTATACTTAGCTTGATTTATGAAAATGCTAGAAATAGTTTGTTTGACTTGGAGTCCTAAGAAGAACGTTAATTCTCCCATCATGCTCATTTCAAATTCTTTTTCCATCAGTTTTGAAAACAGATCAACTTCTGTCTGATAAGTAGAACCAAATATGATGTCGTCCACACATATTTGAACTACGGTTAATATACCTTTGCCTCTTTTGATGAATAACGTGGTATCGATCTTACCTTTCTTATATGAATGACTAATCAGGTACGTAGATAATCGTTCGTACCAGGTTCTTGGCTTTTGTAAAACTTCATGAACCTTCTTTGGCTCGATCATGCTTAGAAAATTTCCAAAGAAGGCTTCATTGGCAGTTGCAGATCTGGTTTTAACCCCTTCAGATGGACTTCCAATAATTAGATCTGGAGTGTGAGACTTTCTCGATCTTTTCATCCTTGTTTGAGGTATATGCTGAGCTTGAACTTCTGTATCCGAAGATTGAATAACTTCATATGATATTGGAATAGGTTCTGGATCTGGAGAAGCACCTAAAGTCTCCCCTTCAAATGAAGGTTCAGAGGTTACCTCTGGACATTCATTTGACAATACAGGACCAGAGAGAGTGATTCTAAAATCTTGAAGTACTTCAGGAATATTCAAGGGTGGGTTATTGGGTACTTGCTCTGAAGGTATTTCTTCGCCCAGAAAATCATCGAATAGAGCATCAATCTCGGATTCTCTGGAACCTGAAAGGTAATCAGAGGTAACAGTATTAAGTTTGAGTTCTGAGTTGGAATATTCAGAAGTCATTTGAGTTTGATCATCAAAATCGATATTAATGCTTTCCATTACAGTCTTAGTTCGTAAATTAAAAACCCTAAAAGCTTTTGAATTTAAAGAATTTCCCAAGAATTTGGTTCATCAGATTTCTTGTCAAACTTGCCAAGTTTGTCTCTATCATTCAGAATGAAACACTGCAGCCAAAAATGTGGAAAACCTTGACAGAGGCTTTTCTCATATTTATCAGCTCATAAGAGGTTTTGAGATGCCTCTTGATTATGATTGATCGATTTTGAGTAAACGTGTTGTGGCTACAACTTCAGCCCATAAATTGATAGGGAGATCAGAAGCTGCAAGCATTGTTCTGGCTGCTTCCACTAATGTTCTATTGCGTAGAGCAGAGAAGTTTTGGGTAATTCCATTTGCTACAAGGTATTCTTCAAGCTTGGCCTTCTTGAATTAAGTACCATTATCACTTCTCAGCTGCTGTATTTTCTGTTGTAGAAGAACTTGTATTCTAGTCATCATATTCTTTAACACGATTGCACTTCTGATTTTTTACGCACAAAAGCAAGCCCTGTATACCTGGAAAATTCATCTACGAGAACCAAGATATACTTTTTGCCAGACAAGCTCTGAATTACAATGGGACCACAGAGGTCAACATGCATCATTTGCAGAGAGAGGTCTAGTGCACGAATGATCACTTTTGGTTTTGTGAGATGCTCTTTTTATTTTGCCCATTTCACATGCAGGGCAAAGGTGATCCTTCTGGAAGTGTACCTCTGGGAGGCCCTTTACCAGATTATGTTTTACGAGCATTTCAAGATTTTCAAAGTTCAACTGAGACATTTTATGATGCCATAACCAAGCAACTTCACTCTTCTTGGAGATTAGACAGAGAGTTTCCTTACTATCCTTGGACGTAAAATTCATCATGTATAGATTACCTTTTCTGTCAGCTCTCCATAGTTCTTCACCTGCCTTAGAGAATAAGTAACAATGTTTTTCATCACATACAACTAGTATTTTAGAATCACATAGGTGACTTACACTTAACAAGTTATGTTTCAATCCAGAAACATGAGGTACTTTGGATAAGGTAATATTACCTTCTTGAAGAGTACCGTAGCCTTTTATTTGACCCTTACCATCATCACCAAACGTTACTGCTCCTCCACTCTTATCTTTGAATTTGGAGAGTAAGTTTTTCGTTCCAGTCATGTGCCTCGAGCATCCAAAGTCAAGATACCAGATATGCACATGCTATTTCTGCAATCAGAATTAGAGAGATTTAGGTACCCATTTCATAATGGGTCCTTTAATGTTAGGTTTGAATTGTTGATACTTTTGTTTTATCTGTCCTTTTTAACAGAAGCTTGATTGGGTTTTGCAGAGGTTATTGGTTTGCCTTTTTTGCTTGCATTATTCCTTTTGGTTTGATTCTTGAAGTTGGAGTACTTTTGATTTTTAGAGAAATAATCAGAGGGCCTTGAGAAAATTGCTTGAGTTTTAAGAACAATAAGAAACATTCAGAATTCTGAAATATAAAAGATTGCTTGAAATTTTCATTAGTAAAATGATAATTACAATTTTTCTTATTTCTGTCTATTATAGTATCAGTAGTTCTATCGAATTTTTTATCTAGGCTAGACTTATACCTAGAAGTAAATGTGTTCTTCTGTGGAGGCTTCCTCTGATGAGACTTCTCAGGAACTTTCAGTTTTACTGAAACAGAAATAGAAGAATTAGATTTTCATTTTCCCTTTTGAGCATAAGTAAACTTCTGAGGTTGTGATGGTTGAGATTGTTGCTGAATATTGACTTTCTTTTTGAGACTTTCATCCTTATCGAGTTCAAGAAAAGTTTTATCTTGAAGACACATCCCAAGCAAATCTGGGTGTATGGAAACTGTTATTCTATTTCCTTTTGGAGGCACAAAGAGTATTGGTATTCCACTTGGATGTTTTCCAACATTCTGTCCAGAGGCTCTGATTTCCAGAGGTTCATTAGTGTATAGGAAAGGTGCATCCTTATTTTTGATTACCTTTGGAGCCTTTGAGTACTCTTGTGGCAAGATATTTTCAAAATCTGAAATATAATTCTCTGAATTCTCAAAGAAATCATCATCATCTTGATCATCAGTTTCCCAGGGATAAGTAATAAACTCCAAATTGTCTTGGGCTTCAGAAAGATTTAACTCAACAAAAGAACAAGGAAAGATCTCTGGATGGTTTTCAATAAAGTTTTGTTGAGCATCTATATGTTCAACTTTAAAACGCTCATCCAGAGTTGAAAGAATTTCGTTTTGGAAAGTAAGTCTTAGCTCCTCTTCTGCTTGTATAGGTATAAATTCAGCAGCTTATGGATTCAAAGTTATATGGGTAAACGATCCAAACTTGAAAATATCACTCTTCTTTCGACTATGTTGTAATTGTATTTGTTCTTGTAGTATGGTTGTTAGGACCCAAACAGTCAAGATATCAATATATGAAAAGATTTTGACAGGAATGATAATAGCCAAATGTAATATGTATTGATTGAATGTACAGTATTACAGAATATGTCTTTACAAGGCTTATGAAAACGTTAGTTCTAACAATCTAACTAACTATCTATTTATACATACAACAGAAAGACTAAAGTAACAAAGCATTCATAACAGACAAGTTCAGAACAGGTTCTGAACTCCTTCATATCTTCTTCAGAAGTGTCTTCAGAACTTCTTCAGAACCTCTTCAGAAGTGTCTTCAGAACTTCTTCAGATCTTTATCTCTTAAGAACCCAGTGCCTTTTGAAGCTATTATGATATCTCTATCAATCTCCCCCTTAGCTTCAAAAGTTCAGATCATACTTCCAGAAATTCAGAATTTCTCTTACATCCTTCAGAATTAGTCTTCTGTATTCAAGTAAGGATTCAGCAACTCTAACCATTTCTTTTGCAAGTTTCTTGTGCTTCTCCCAATCTTTATTGCTCAGATTCTTTGGTCTTCTATTCTGTCTTTTTACCAAACGATCTCTGATTGCCATGAGAGTTCCATTGCAACATTTGTGGAGTTCTTCAAATCTCACAAATAATAGTTCCTGAAAGCATTTGCAAACGAAGCTAGGAGGATGAATTACTAAAGTGCTTTTCTTCAAATTCTGAATATCTGGTAGACTCAGATTTGGTTTGCTCAAGTGTACTTCTTTCTTGTTTAGAACATAAGCAACTTGGAAATCAGTCTTTGCAGCCCATATAAATTCTCTGTATAATCCATCTCTAAGCACTGGAAATGATTTTCTGAACTTGGTGATTGAGTCAATGAAGGGATAAAGACTTCTGTAAACTATGATTAGATCTCTGAGATATATATTCTGAAAATCAGCTTCAGAGAAGGTAGAAACTTCACCATTTTGTCTTTCAACAGTAAAGAATGCATACTTGTAATTTTGCCTTGTTTTCAAGTCAGCATTAATTACTTTGATCACTGGGCTCTCCTTTCTCGCTTCATTGATTGGAATCCTTAACTTTCTGATGATATCTGAGTACCATTGTTTCCAACCAAAAGATTTATGAATCCAGCAATCAATATAGTTGAATTTTTGTTCATACTCCATAAATATTTCTGGATGAAAATATTCAAGGAACATGGTTAAGGAATTTTCTTCAATCCTTTGTTCTTGAAGATGTTCCTCTTCAGATACTTGTTTTGCAGGAACCAGCTCTTCAGATATAGCTTCAGAAATAATTTCTTTACCTTTCTCCATGTCTTGCTTCTTTGAGTGAATTTGAAAATCATAAGCATCACTTAGTAGATAATCAGCTCCTCTGATCTTGTTTTCTCTTTTATGATCAGCAAGATAACTTCTTTTTACATTCTCTCTGAAGTGAATTCTTTCTTTTATCAGATAAACAATTTCTTCTTTAATGTCTGATTTTCCAACATAATCATTTGAATATTCAAGAAACCAATTCAGAGTTGAATTGGAGTATTTTGGAATATCTGAGGCCAGAAAGGTTTTATTTCCATTCACTGTATATCTGAATCCAATGTCTGGTCAAGTGAACACTCTGGCTATTGCTGAATTTTCAAGATTTACAGGTTCCAACAAATTCACCTTTGATAAACCAAATTCCAGAGCTAGTTGAAAGTCATGCTTTATAATGTTTCTTATATAGATTCCCAGAACTCTTCTGACTTCATAAACAAGTTCGCTTCATTCTTTGCAAACACAGAAAGAAAGAACTGTCAATTTTTCTTGCAGTCTTAACTTGTATATGTCATATTGAGTAAACTCACATAAGGATCCATTTCTCCTTTCAGCTCCAAATCTATATATTAACAAATCATCTACAACAGATTTAGAAAAGCATCTGATCTTCTTTATGAGAGTTGAATCATTTAGATTCTGAACTCCATACTTCTGAATAAAATTTCTGACTTGAAGTATTTTATCTTCAGACCATTCATCATTAACAAAGTCTTCCAGAGTTGCAAACTTCATACTTTTTCTGTACATGTAGAGATAACTTTCTTCAGGAAATTCCACACTTGTTTCTCCAAAACCGAATATATCTTCTTTTTCATATACTTGATCTAAAATGGGCTCATCAAGAAGAGGAATATCAATCTTTGGAATCAAAATGCAAGATCTGACTCTTACTTCAAATATTCCAAAGTAGATCATTAAAATTTCATCTGCAAGCTCAGTTCCTTCCATATGTTCTAGATCAACTTCAAGTTCAACAACTTCATCTGGTTGATCAAGAAAATCTCTGAATATACAAAATCTGTTATCCAAAAGTCTACACTCCAGACTTCTTGGTTTATTAAAAAATATATGTACCCAACAGAACTGATTCAGAATATTCCATAATCTTTCAGAAGCACTTCTGAATTCTTCACTCAGAAGTTGTTGAGGCTTCCAAATTACTAAAGTTTTTGTTTCTTCTGAGCTTTCTCCCATATTCACATCAATAACATCCTCTTCAAACATGATCACATCAGAAAGATCACTTGGTTCTCCAATGACATCTTCAAAAGCAAGGTATTCCCTTAGCATTTCTTCATTAGAGTTTGGAATTATATCTGTGTTATCTGAGCTTAGGTTTCCTTCAGATTCAAAATATATCTTTTCTGTTTCATACCCTTCCTCTACTGTATCTTCAGAAGAATGAACAATTGCCTCTTGACCTTCATGTTCTGCAAATAAAATGTCTTCTATTGCTTCAGAAACTCTATTTGATGCTTCACCAATATTCTGAGCATCTTCAACATCCTCTGTTTCAGAAGTTTTCTCCAAGCTTTCTCCAAGCTTTGTTTCTGAACAGGCTGAATGACCTTCAGAAGTTTTCTCCAAGCTTTGTTTCTGAACATTTTCAACATCCTCTGTTTCAGATACTTTTTGTCTTTTCTCGCCCTCTTGATTATCAGGATCCTGATCATCAAGACTTCTTTTAAAAGTTTCTGATTGAGATCTGCATTCTAGAGCAGATAATCTTGTGCTTAACTCTGTCTGAGAACTCTGAATAGATGATAGTTGATTGAGAATCTGAGAAATATCATCTTTTGTTGCATAAACTAGTTGAGCAGAAAAAGAAGAAGGCTGAGAAGCTTTCAGAGAAGAAACTGATGAAGCCACTTCAAAAAGCTGACAGAAGTGCTTGTTTAAACATATTCAGATCAGTAGAATATTGGAGATGAAAATCATTCAGCCTGTTCATCATAGTGTCCCCATGTTGATCCAACCTATCCTCCAACACCTTTTTGGTAGAATCCGTCAATTCCTTGATATCCTTCTGAATCGTTGCAAATTCAGAAGAACATAAATCTTAGAATTCTGTGAATTCAGAAGATATGGGTAAGTTGCCAAGATCAACAGATGAACTTGTGTTCAGACCTTCAGAAAAAGGTTGGCCTGTATGAGCCACAAAGGCATCATGAACCACATGTGATTTTGTGATGTTCACCCCACCAGGGCTTCCAACTAATCCTTGATATCCAGAGATAGGAATATCAATAGTTGTTGGTGCAATGTGACAAACACTTTGCTTAGGAACATCTGAAAGATGTGTGCTTGTGTGAATGGATGCCACATTAAGTGGTTCAGAAGGCTCAAAGTTGAGTGGACACTCAGACTCAATGTGCTCAAAACTATGAAGGGGGGGCATATATCCTTTATTTTCAACAAAAGGAACCTCCAATTGGGGTCCTAATGGATTATAAGCTGATTGCCCCATTTGTGTTGTTGAAACACCCTTCTGTTGAGAGATGGGTTATTTGGCTGAGGGGGTTAACCATGGTTGCCATGGGCTCACTGGCTGTTTCAATATTATCCACCAAAGAATGTGGAATAATAGTAGATGTGGCTGCCCGGCTTGTAACAGGTGGTTCACAGGTTTGTTTTTCTTTTACCTGTGTTCTCCCCTCATCAATTTTTTGTCTTACCCTTCTACCGAGTCCCTCAGTTTCATTTTTCCTCTTCACTTGTTGAGGTTGTTCTCCCCCATGAACAACCTCCCCTCTCTTTCTAGTAAATCTAGACTTTCTTGCATGATCACTACTCTGGTTTGAATCAGGGGAAGGGATTACTGGTTGAGGTAATCCCATAGATTCTAAATGCTCACTCCCAATCCTAGATGATGTACTTACAAGATTAATTAAATGAGAAGGTAGTGGAAATGCATTTGAAAATTGAAGTTTTGCATTTGGTGGTCTTAAACTGTCCATAGTGAAGATAGGAACATGTACCTCATGAGCTAGAACTGGAATTTTTGAGACAGCCTTCATTGCTCCTTTGATGAGTGTTTGAAAAAATCTCTGAAATGGTATGTAGTTGAATGTGGACTTCTTCAAAATTGCAGATTTGAGGAGAGCAACTCTTCTCAAAATCTCACTCAAAAGGTGCTGAGTTGGAATCCCATTCTAATTCTAACTACCCCTAGAGAGGGATAAGGCTAAGCGGAGCGAAAAGGGTTTTCCATGAGATGGGAAATGAAAACTATTAGCCCCACACGAAGTTTGTGAATAAGTGATTGTCTGATTTCGATCAATTTATAATAAATAGAATTCCAAATTCGAAATAAAAAAATAAACCCGTAAGGATCAAGATAAAGACGAATGAGCCAACTTGATATTTTGGTATTATCGCCACAAAGAAGAACTACGAACGGGAAGGATGAAAGCGAGTTGGTATGCTAATTCCTCTCAGCCCTTCCCGTGGGTTATTTTCTCAACGAATAAGTAAATCCCTCGTAACTGCTCAAAGGAGCAGTAATAGGTAGGGATGACAGGATTTGAACCCGTGACATTTTGTACCCAAAACAAACGCGCCAGAAGATGTTTTCATATTTATTTGTACATAATTCTTATCAAAAATGAGACTAGCATAATCTTAGTGTTTGTTGAAGGCAACTCCATGAAAGATAATCCTCCCATTTGCTGAAGCTTGATCCAAACTTGAGCTTTTCCCAGATAAGCAGGTATTCAGAATGGAAAATAAGCAATACCAAATTGGAGGTAAACATTTTCTTCTAAAAGAGCTCAAAGCACTAAGGTTTTCAGAGTAACCCAAGCTCATAAAATCTGAGATCATTTCTGATGAAGATGGAATTGAATCATAACAGGTTTTCCCAAGAACCTCATCTGGTTTTGGCAAATAGTGAAGGCTCCTAATATCATCTACAGATATGCATACCTTGTAGGCATGAACATAGGAGACAATATCATCATCAGTTTCATCTACCTCAGCATAATACCAGAATTGTTGAAGATAAGAAGCAGGAACATAGAATTTCCTAGAAAGTAGAGTGCGTAGGGGATGTTTCTTCAGAATTTTAATCAACATTACTTGATCATCAATGAAGTCTTTGGATTTGAAGTTCAGAGCACATTTATTTCTTTTGATGTCAAGTAATTTCTCGGCAGGTACATAGAGTTTGGATAGGTCACCACTTTCATCATCAGTCTGGGATTCACTTTCAGCAACATTTGATTCAGAAACAACATCAATGGGTGTACCTTGTGTTTCCCCAATTTTAGCAGTTGTCGGGTTAGGGTTAGGGTTAAGAATAGGGTTTGAAGGTCCGGCTTGATGAGTTGCAGTTGTGGCTGTGTCTTGAAGCATTTGATCATCATTTAGTGGGATTTCCAGTGATCCAACCATTAATTTTTGAGGCACAATCTTGAATGAACCATCACTTGATGATCCATTGTTATCATTGAAACTCGAGGAAGTAGAAATCATGGCATTTGAAGTAGACATGATGTTGGAAGAACACGGATTGGTAATAGAAAGAGGATCAATAAACACAGAAAGATTTCTCAGAGAAAAGTTGCTAAAAAATGTAGATGATGAGGAATCCATTGATTTATATGACTAGATAATCGCTGAAGGACACGTCGCCAAAAAGTAAATGTGATTAGAGTAGTAATCATCATTTATTAGGAGAAATGAACCGATTAATGGTCGTGTTTAAGAGAGATCCAATGAAATTAAAACACGTGGCACACGCTTAAGTGAAAAACCAACGGGAAGTTAAGTTCTGAGAACAAGTTCAGAAAACTGCAGAATTTGTTCAGAACTTCTGAGAAAAAGTTCAGAAGTCTGAAAGAAAGAATTCAGAAGAACCGCAGAATTTTTAAGTGGAGTTCAGAACTAAACTTGGATCATCTTAGAAGACCAAAAATCATTTAAAAATATAAACTTTTTACAAATATAAAACATTTTGAGAATTCAGAAGTAGATTTGAACAAATAGAAAACTGATTTTATCTAAGGAAGCTTGTTCATACTTCTTAGATATAAAGTGCAAGACTTTATTTCACCAATGCAGATTTGTTATGTAGGAAAGAGTGGTGTAGAAATTTGAAATTAATACCACTCCCCCTTGAATCACTAGCAATTATGATTCTCCCCCCTTAATCATTGCAACTTTATCAAAGAAACAAGCAAATATTAGAGAAATGAGAAAAAAAATATGAAAAGTATTAAAATACAATCAACCTAGATACAGAAGAAATATACTTCTGAGTTTGAAAAGAAGCAAAGATCTGAATGTTGAACTTCAGAATATGCAAAGTAATTCTTAAGAGCAAAGTATTCAGAATTTGAGATAAAAACCTCAGAATGTAACTTCTAGAGTATAGGTGATGTGTAATACTTACATAGACATGTTCATCATGCCCAATTTACTTACCAAGAAGTTAAATCGTTTTTCAGCAAGTGCTTTGGTAAATAAATCAGCTAACTGATAATCTGTCTAAACAAAAAACATTTCAATATTACCTTTTTCCACATGATCTTTGATAAAATGATATTTTACATCAATGTGCTTGGTTTTTGAATGTTGAACAGGATTGGCAGTGATGGCTATGACACTCTTTGAATCACAATACAAAGGAATCTTTTTGAAAGTGTAACCATAGTCTTTTAGTTGAATTTGCATCCAGATCACTTGTGAGCAACATATTGCAGTTGCTACATACTCAGCTTCTGCTGTAGAGGTAGAAACACAATTTTGTTTCTTTGAAGACCAGCTAACCAGTTTATCACCCAGAAACTGACATGATCCAGAAGTGCTTTTCCTGTCTAATTTGCAACCACCATGATCTGCATCTGTAAATGCTGTTAGTTCAAAACTATAATCCTTAGAATACCAAAGTCCCAATGAAGGAGAACCTTTTAGGTATCTAAGTATTCTTTTTACAGCTAGAAGGTGTGATTCCTTAGGATTAGCTTGATATCTAGCACAAATACATGTAGCAAACATTATATCTGGTCTACTAGCAGTTAAGTAAAGCAAAGATCCAATTATGCCTCTGTACTTTTTATGATCAACAGATTTTCCATTCAGATCAGGGTCTAACTTAGTTGCAGTGGCCATTGGAGTTTGAATACTTGAACAATCAGTCATGTCAAACTTCTTAAGTAAGTCTGAGACATACTTAGATTGATTAATGAATATGCCAGTGGGGAGTTGTTTAACTTGAAGACCAAGGAAAAATGTCAACTCACCCATCATACTCATTTCAAATTCTGTTTGCATAATTTTCTCAAAATTTCTACAAAATTTTGGATTAGTAGAAGCAAATATAATATCATCTACATAGATTTGTATCAAAATCATATCATCACCCTCCTTTTTCAAAAATAAAGTTGTATCAACAGTACCTCTTTTGAATTTAGAATTCAGAAGAAAAGTTGTAAGAGTATCATACCATGCTCTTGGTGCTTGTTTAAGTCCATATAAGGCTTTGTCTAATATGTAGACATGATCTGGGAATTCTTTGCTTACAAAGCCTTCTGGTTGTTCAACATACACTTCTTCATGTAAAATACCATTCAGAAATGCACATTTCACATCCATTTGAAATACCTTCATGTTTTTATGTGCAGCATAGGCAAGAAAAATTCTAATGGCCTCTAATCTAGCAACAGGGGCAAAGGTTTCATCATAATCAATTCCTTCTTGCTTACAGTACCCCTTAGCTACAACTCTTGCCTTGTTTCTCACAACAATTCCATTTTCATCCTTTTTATTTCTGAACACCCATTTTGTGCCAATGACAGATTTACCTTTTGGCTTTGGTATCAATCTCCGGACTTTGTTTCTTTCAAATTGATTTAACTCATCCTGCATGGCTAAAATCCAGTCTGGATCTTGAAGTGCTTCATATGGCTTTTTGGGTTCCATGCTACTTAAGTAATTTACATACAGACATTCATTTGATGTTGCAGATCTTGTTTGAACACCTTTTGATGCATCTCCAATTATTTGATGAACTGGATGACTAGATGTCCATTTGTTCACATTTGGCAATGGTTGAACAGATGAAACATTATTCAGAGAATCATAATCATAAATAATTGCTTGAGTTTCAGTATCATGATTGATAGCTGAATGTAAATCTGAAGACTCCGCCTCAAATGGAGAAATCTGAATTGGTTCAGTACTTTGAGGTTCATGGTCAGAAATATTTTGAACCGGTTCAGAAACAACTTGAATTGATTCAGAAGTGGCATTTTCAGAAGTTGGAAGTTCTGAATTTGAGGTAGAGAGTTGTGGTGCTGATGTATTTGAAATTTGTATTTCTGAAATGTCTTGATCATTTGTGTTTCTGAGAAGGGAAGGATTTTGATAATCTGCAGAAACATTTATAGAAATATCAAATAAGTCTTGACATAAATTGTCTATATTGGATTTAAGTAAAGTTTGAGATGCAGAAGTAGAGTTTGTCTGATTATGTTCTGAGTCCAAACTTTCAGAAGTTGGTTTATGTGCGAGTTCTGAACTGTTTTGTTCAGAAGTCATTGTTGGCTCATGAAATCTGACATTTGTAGTCTCAATGATTCTCTGAGTTCCTTTAATGAGTACTCTATAAGCTTTGGATCTTTGAGAATAGCCAACAAAGATACCAGCTACACCTTTTGGTGCAAATTTGTCAAGATGTGGAGTATCATTCTTTAGAAAACACCTGCAACCAAAGATTTTAAAATAATCAATAGAGGGTTTTCTTTGTTTTAACAATTCATAAGGAGTTTTAAGAAATTTTCTGTTTAGAATGGTTCTGTTCTGAGTAAAACATGCAGTAGCAATTGCTTCTGCCCAAAGAGAGAGAGGAAGTTCTGAATATGCAAGCAAGGTTCTTGCAGCCTCTATCAAAGTTCTATTCTTTCTTTCAACTACCCCATTTTGTTGAGGAGTTCTTGTAGCGGAAAAATTATGTGAAATACCAACAGATTCCAAAAAATTCTGAAGTGTAGAATTAGTAAATTCTGTTCCATTATCAATTCTGATCTTTTGAATTGGGAGTTGAAGAAGAACTTGAATTTTCTTCAGAAAGGGTATCAGTCTTTCAGAAGTATCAGACTTGAGTGTCAGAAATTCAATCCATGTATATCGTGTATATTCATCTACTATGACAAGAATGCATCTCTTTCCCCCCATGCTTTGAGTTTTCATTGGGCCACATAAATCCATATGTAGCATTTCAAGTGGAGTTTTGCATGAAGATAGCATTTTCAGAGGATGAGAACTTCTTTTGATCTTCCCTAGTTCACATGCAGAACAAAGAGAGTTCTTTTCAAATCTGATCTTTGGTAGTCCTCTTACAGATTGATGTTTGCCTAGTTCAGAAATGGCTTTGAAGTTCAGATGTGACATTCTTCTGTGCCAAAGCCAACTATCATTTTTCATTGATGTAGACATATAACATACACCTTGTAGTTGACCAGTTGCAGTGAATGTTGTTGTGTAGATATCTCCATCTCTATAAGCAGTTAATTCATTTTTGTTTGTTGTACTCAGAACATGACAGTAATCTATGTCAAAATTAACCTTCCAGTATTTGTCACATAATTGACTAATACTGAAAAGATTATGTCTTAGTCCCTCAACATAGAAAACTTTCATTACTTTCACATCTCCTTTAATGAAAGTGCCATATCCTCTTACATATCCCTTTACATTGTTTCCAAAACTAACTGTTCCTCCATATCTTTCATGATAATCAGTTAGTAGTTCTTTGAAAGGTGTCATGTGTCTTGAACATCCAGAATCTAAGACCCACACATCACATATCTGCAAAAGAGATTATTGAGTTTTAGGTACCCATTTCAGAATGGGTCCTTTGTGATTAGTAATAAAATTTGAAGTTCTGAACTTTTTCTTCAGATGTTTCAATTCAGAAGTTTGTTCAGAACTTTAAGATTTATCTTTCTTAGTTTTACTTTTATTTCTATTTTTTCGTTTAATTGAATTTGTCAATATAGCTGAACATTTCTGAATAGATTTCATCAAATTTTTCTTGTTTGTTTTGGAGTTAAGATGAAAATTATGATGACCACAATTAATACAGTGAATATGATTTTTTAATGTATTTACAACAGTATTAGACATATAAGAATCAATAACATTTGATTTTACAACAAAAATTCTTTTATTCACTTTCTTTGATTTAGGTACATCATTCTTCTTTAAAAATGAAAAACTCTCTAATTTGTCATTCTTTGAGAGTCTTTCATCTTTCTTTCTCCATACTAAAGTGGATAGCTCTGTAAAAGATAAGAAATGAGGATTAGTATAAGAAATTCTTTTGTTCACTTTAGGTTTATCTTTAGAATTGAAGTTAATTTTCTGAACTTCAGAGAGAGAATTTGATGATTGTCCTTGTTTAAAAATTTTAACTCTGGTGTTGAAGTCAGAAGATGTTACTGAACATGGTGTTGAATTTAATGAAATGTTTGTATTAGTAGGAGAAAAATCTGAATTCTGATATTCTGGTTTTAAAAACACAGGATCAAACAATTCTGAAGGTATCTTTGAAACTTCAGCTTTTAATTTTTCTCCTTCATTCATACATGATTGAGATTTATAAACCAAATAGCCATTTTTATCAATGACTTGCACCATTTGATCATCATCATCTTCTGAATCAGAAGCATTTATTAGATCTGAAAATTTATTTTGAGTCATACTTGTTGCAAAATTATTTGAATTTTTTTTTTGTTGTAGACTCATTATCAGAATTATCAAAAAATATTTTGGGATTCTCATCAACATCTTCTAAAGATTCAATATCTGAGAATTCATCATAATTTTCTTCATGTTCTGATTTATTTTCAGAAGTATCTTTTGAAATGACTTCAGAATTGAATTCAGAAGTTATTACAGAAGTAACTTCAGAAACAATTTCAGACGTAACAATCATTTCTGATTTTTCTTCAGAAATAATATTTGATTCAGAACATTTACAAATATTTGAAATTATATTCATTTCTTCTGTTTCAGAGATTATTTCTGGTTCACCAGTTTTAAGAGGTGTTTCTTCTGAAAACAATGTCTCTGATTTTACAAAAGGAATCTTTCAGGCAAAGAATAGTTTACAGGTTTGGAAATGACTCATGTATTTGATTCATTGAAAATTTTCATTTTAGAATAATCATACAAGTTTACAGGTGCCTTTTTTTAAAATTTGGCTGTCATTATATCCTAAACCTGCTTTTATATTGTAAAATTTTCAGTTCTGAGCCTGACTAGTTAAAATATTCAGAGTTTGTTCAGTTTGTCCTCTTTTAAAATTTAAATCTTCCAATTCCTTAATCTTTTTATAAAGATCAAGTCTCTCTTGATTCAGAAAATTCATCTTAGCATTTAGAATTTCCTTTTCAGATTTTTCATTTATAACTTATTTTTGTAAACTATCCATTTTTTCTTTTAAAACAAGGTTTTCTTCAGAAACTTTTTCAAGAATCTGTTCAGCTGCTTGACAATTTTCTTTATATATTTGACTTTCAGCTCTGAATTGATTGACCACAATTCTTTCACCTTTAATTCTGTTTCTGAGTGTTTCAAATTCAGAAAACATATTTTGAAATTGATTTGTCATTTCTGAATCTTTAGTATTAATTTCAGAATTTTGTTCAGAATTTTGTTCAGAAGATGAAGAAGATACCTCAGTGTCTTGTTTATCCTTTTCTGGATCCATTTGACACATGTAGCAATTTGTTGCATAGTGAGCAACTTCTTCATCATCATCTCCATCACTCCAGTTTAACCAGTCTTCTTCATACTTGGTCACTAGAGCAGGATTAAGCTCCTTTTTCTTTGCTAATAGATGCTTCTTCTCATAATAACCTGAATTCTTGACTTTTGGCATCTTGCATTGTCTTGCATAATGTCCAGGCTTTCCACAGTTGAAGCATCTTGCTGGTTCAGATGTTTCAGATTGACCAGCCTCTTGACCTTTCTTAGGTCCAACTTCAGATCTAGGTTTATTCTGATATTTTTGATTGTATCTTTGTTTGAATTGCCTTGTCATGAAAGCAATATTATCAGAAATCCTTTTCAGCTCCTCATCTGATTCATCCCCATCACAAACTGTTGTCTCTGGGATCTCACAAACTTTCTTGGCAGCAATGGTCAAAGAATTATTGTAGTTCTTGCTCAGAAGGGCAACTGTTTCTTGTGTCTTCTTTTGTACATATTGTCTAACTTTGATCTTGTCCTCTTGTTGGAACAAGATGCCATAGACATCATGAATTGTCTCTCTAGACAAGTTCCTAGTTACCATATTATCTGAAAAACTTGACCATTCATTTCCCAGATTGTTCAGAAATTTGTTATTTATCTCAGAATTTGATTTCTGAACACCATTTCTTCTTAGATCATTCAGAATGTTATTGAATATATGATATGTATTAGTGATAGATTCATTTTCTTTGTATCTGAAATTTTCAATTTTCCTGCACAGATATTTAGTCTCTGTGCTTGAGCCTTTGTACTTCCTTGCATCTGAGCTTCTACTTCATCCCACATGGCTTTTGCTGAAGTTAAACTATCAACCCTATTGAATATCTCATTAGGAATTGCCATGGTAAGTAAAGTTAATGCTCTTCTATCAACTTTCATTTGAGCCTTTTCAGCTGGATTGTACATTCCAGGACTCTTCTTGATTCTTGATGCAGGAATTTCAGGGGTGGATTCAATTCTGGGAACTGCTGGAATCTCAACAAATACCTCTAGTGGGCCATTTGTGATAGATTGCATTAAGGATTCATCTATGTTATCCAAGAATTCAATCATTCTAATTCTCCACTGATGATATTCTCCCAAGAAGAGAGTTGGTGGTTTCATTTGAGATCCGATTGAGACTATTTCTTTAGACATTTTTGATTGTTAGAAGATCGAGAATTCACCTGAGTTGAATTTGAATTTTGTAGATCAAGAACACCAAGAATTGTCAGATCTGACAAGTTCTTTCCCAAATCTTCAAGAACAGATGAATTGGCTCTGATACCAATTGTTAGGACCCAAACAATCAAGATATCAATATATGAAAAGATTTTGACAGGAATGATAATAGCCAAATGTAATATGTATTGATTGAATGTACAGTATTACAGAATATGTCTTTACAAGGCTTATAAAAACGTTAGTTCTAACAATCTAACTAACTATCTATTTATACATACAACAGAAAGACTAAAGTAACAAAGCATTCATAACAGACAAGTTCAGAACAGGTTCTGAACTCCTTCAGATCTTCTTCAGAAGTGTCTTCAGAACTTCTTCAGAACCTCTTCAGAAGTGTCTTTAGAACTTCTTCAGATCTTTATCTCTTAAGAACCCAGTGCCTTTTGAAGCTATTATGATATATCTATCAATGGTGTGTCCTTTTCAAGAGCACCTCTGCTGTCTTTGGAATAGTGACCTGGCTTTCCGCACCTGTAACATACATCATTTTTCTTCTTCAGCTCTTCCTCTTTTTTTCTACTTCTGATTTTTTAGCTCTCTGGATCTCTTTCCTTGGAGCATAAGTTTGAGTGGGGCGATCAAATCTTCTGTTCCCATGAAAAGATATAATAAGTGCTAACGATTCTGCAAAAGATTTGATCTCATCATCATCAGAATTAAAAGCACCTTCTAGACTTGCCTCTGAAATGAATGCCTTCATCTTTCCTTTCCTAAAAGTCTCTTTACTCCTTCTTCCTGATCCTCTGGATTCAGAGATTAGGGCCACAGGTTCACCAATTGAAGTCTTCTTCTGAACAACTTCCTTTTCATGTACCTGAAGAGTGCCAAATACATGGCACAAAGACCACATTTCTAAGTCTTGGTTTGCTTGAAGAGACATGGAGAGATTAGACCATTATGAATTTAGTCGTTTAAGAAATAGAACATTGTTGTCTTCCTTGGATCTAACTATATCACATCTCTTGAACAGATTTATCAAAGTGTTAAATTTGTGAAAGGTCTGCTCCAGAGTTTCTTATGGAATGGCCTGAAAACTATTATATTCGTTCAGAGCTTGAGCTCTTCTTGTTTTTTCTTCATCTTTGCTCCTCCTTCAAGAATATTTTCAAGATGATCCCACATTTCTTTTCCAGTTTCACATGAATTCAAAGATTGGAAAATCTCATTTGGAATAGCCGTAATTAGAAGACTCTTTGCCTTTTTGGCAATCTCCACCTTAGCCTTTTCTTCATCAGACCAGTTTTCTTTAAGTTTTGGAACTTGACGAGCAGGAATTTCATCAGTGTTTGCAGTAGCAGGAACCCTTGGAATGGTGGTCATTGGTATAAATGGACCATTCAGTACAGTAGGATAAAGTTCAACATCTAATCCTTCATAGAAATTGATCATGCGGTTCTTCCATTGAGGATATTCATCACGGATTAGAGTTAGAGGTTTGGTCAAGGATCCAGAGGTGTATATGGCGTTCATGTTTGGATTTGCCATTTTTGTAGAAAACAGAGATTTAAGAGAAATGTAGGAAATACCGTTGAAATTTGGAGCAAATAAATTTCAAATGATTTGAAACGAAACGATATTCTTACTGATTTTCAGATTTAAACTAAAATTACCACTGCTTTAGAGAGGATTGTATGAAATTAACAAAATCTCGAAAAACAGGGTAGAATTGAGAACGGTAGTTTAAAAATGAAATTAACTACTAGTAGAATAGGGATTTCTCCAAACTGGATGAGATCTAATAATCAACAGATTGATTATCAGGCTCTGATACAACCTGTTGGAACCCAGATCCCTTTCTTTATAACAAATCAATAGATCGTAATAACAAAGTACGAGCGGAAGCAATGTCGATCTATGACTAATACTGAATAGTAATAAAAACAAAAAGAACAGTAAGAACAAATTTGATGAACAATTGAGAAATTGTATTAATAACCTGGAAATTGATTACAATACGTATGAATGAATAGCATAATTTCTCTCCAAGATCGTCAACTATTAAAGTGAAGAATGAATCTATTTATACTATTACAAAGTAAAAGTCAACGATCTAGCCTATCAGAATTTGACACGTCAGCTATACTAGCAACAGAATCAGCTACGTACAGGGACGCACGAAAAGTGTCATCACCATGTCATCACAAGCGCGTGTGAGATAACAGTTAGAGTCTAGAGTTTCTTCAAGTCTCTGGGCGTCCTTGAGATGACTTAAGTCAGAAGATGAGCTTTTGACATAACTTTTGATCTTCGATACTTGTAATATTGTGGTTCATACTTTTCACAGAATCAAGTCTAACAATTGTTGATCTTATCCTCGATGCACAAAAGTCAAAACCTCAACACCTTGTCAGAAAAGGACGTACGGATTGTCTCTTATGTCCCAATCAAATCTGATTTGGTACTGTTTACAGGTGGCTAAAAGCATGGTCATCCTATTAACCAAAGGACAAACATCCTTCATATGTTTGACACATGGCATGTATCTTTTTTTTTGCATTAAATGCAAACGGGTATAAATAGATGGGAAACCGCTTTCCATCTTCATGCATGCTACTCTATCTCTCTCAAAACCTCTAATGCTATTTCTTTCTTTCCTTGTGCATCAACTTAGTTATTTTCTTTAGTTACAATAGAATTGGTTTTATACTTGTTCTTATCCCGGTTGTAACTGTAAATTTGTTTATTTATATAAACCAATTTAAAAACGAAAATCTACTTGTTTTTGTATTCAACCCCCCACCCCCCCCCCCTTCTACAAACTGTTTTATATCTTTGAACTCTTGTAGACCCCTTTGGGACCAACAGAAAGAATACCCATATATACCTAGAAAACTCATCAACTATGACAAGTGTATACTTTTTTCCCGATATGGAACGGATATTTACAGGTCCAAAAAGATCCATATGTAGAAATGAAAAGGAGTGGTTACTGAAGATACTTGCTTAGACAACTTGCCCTTGTCAATTTTCCTTTTTCGCATGTTAAGCTGTTGGTCCCAAAGAAGTCTACAAGAGTTCAAGGATATAGAAACAGTTTGTAGAAGGGGGGGGGGGGGGTTGAATACAAGCACACAGATTTTTGTTTTTATATTAGTTTATATTGAATAAACAAATTTACAATTACAAGCGGAATTAGAACAAATAAATAAACCTATTCTATTGTAACTTAAGAAATCACACAGTTTGATGCACAAGGAAGTAAGAAGGAAAACAGGGCAGAGGTTTGAGAAAGTAGAAAGTAGCTTGCATCAATATAAAGAAGAAATCTTCATCAAATTTATACCTATTTGCATTTAATGCAAGACAAAAGGTATATGCCACCTGTCAAGCATTTATTTGAGGCTTGTCCTTTATTCAACAGCAAGCATGCTTTTAGCCGCGTGTGAACAGTACCATATCAGATACGATGGGGACATATGAGACAATCCATACGTCATTCTCTGACATAGTATAAGGTTTGACTTTTGTGCATCGAGGATAAGTTCAACATTGATCTTGCTTTAGACTTCACTTGATCGATGAACTTGAAACTTCAAGGATAAACATTCAAAGTATCGCTGAGGTCTTGCAAGACGTCACACTTCTATCTAGACAATCCTTTGCTATCACTGAACCGCCTCAGATCATGAGCTGATTATCTTTATCTTCAGCTTGGTCTTCGACTTTCGCTGAATATTATTGTGGTGTGAATGTTGTTCTTCAGATCTTCAGAAATAAGGTTAAGGTTCCTGAGATTCAGCGATCGCTGAGTATAATCAGCATATGCTATCGCTGAATTTGAACCTAAACTTATAAATGGAATTTCACTAAGTATACAAAGGAATCATATTCAAATCACTGAGAGGAATTATGATCAACAATATCCCCCTACTTGATTATGATTAAGCAAAATAGGAAATTTGCTTGAAAGATTAGTAGAGATATAAAACAAATTTAAAGAGAATTTTCTAAGTACTAATTTGTGAGATCTTTTTCAGCTAATCTACTATTATGAAACACACAATTTTTACATGTATGGAAGCTTTAAGTACATTCACCGATTAAATTTCAGAGAGAAATATCAGTGAGTAAAGAGGTTTGTAAAGAAATTAGAACTCTTATGTTCATTGTCCCATTTACTTTTTTTAGGGATCTTTTCAGTACACAATTGGAGTAGAGTACTTCATTGAGTTTCATTAAGAACAATATGAAGAATTACATTGAAAATGAAATTACAATTGTAAGTAAAGTACAAAACACTGAAGAATATTACAAAGGAATTAAGACTGCCAACTAGTTAGAGAGTCTCTCTTGTCTTCCTCGTAACTCATTTAGATAAATCTTCTTTTGTCTCAACATCGGTCCAGTATTTGCCCAGCAGTGATAGTACATTATTTTGACAAATCTTGAGGAGGCCTTTGTGATCTCTTAGTTCCTGAAGAATCCAAGGAAACCATCATTATCTAAGAACACCATATCAGCTTCAGGTAGTGTGATGATATCGCCTTCTGCTAGCTGTAAACCTTGAGGAAAAGAGACATTAAGATTGGAGATATCAGGGATATCTAGATGCCCAAGGATGCTGTCATAGTTGAACTTAATTTCATATTCATTTTTGTTGGAGGGGCGTTCGTCAGCGCTTGATCGTTTTCTTCTTGAAGGCTCAGGGAGAGGAGGAACTTGAACATGCTAAGAGTATCCTTCTGGCCAGTTCAAGATCATTTTCTGTTTGTTTCATCTTCTCATCCCTGATACGCTGAGCTTCAAGGGCTTCGGCTCTCTCTTCCTTAGACAAGAAGTAGAATTCATCTACCACGCTGATTGGTATGGGTTTTTCTGGTTCAGCGGAGTTGGGCACCTTTATTCTTTTTGCTTCTAGCTCCCTTATGAAGTTTATTCGCTTTTCCTCTTCTTCTAGCTTGCTTATTGGAAGCCTATGTACACGCTGCCTTGAGATAAGGCCTTCTTTAGAGTCAGTCTCTGATATGTACAAGAACTGAACTTCACACGAAGGTTCCCTCATAAAAGTGGAGTCCTTTGGGGGACTATACTCACTGAGAATGGGTGAGGGGGAGAGAGAAGCATCAGTGCCAAAATCAGGTGGAGGAAAAGAAGGAATGTTGGAGGTTCAGATGAAGGAATAGAAGGTATGAGAGGAAGGGTTACCTCAATAGAAGTCTTCCCCTCAGAGTGTGTGGGGATGGATTCAATATCCACCACTTGCTTTCCTGTCCCTGAGGGATCGGACTGTCCTTGAGAAAGAGGTGGTCCGTCCCCCAAAGGATCCTTGTAAACAATCTGAGGCATGAAGGAGGTGTCTGGTCTGCTATTTACAAAAAATTGGTTTGCACCGGGAGCGATATCGTCATCGTCATCGTCATCATCATTATCTCCTCCATAGTGAGGGATTTCCTCATCATCATCTTTGTTCTCTTCTTCTTCTTCTTCTTCTTCTTCTTCTTCAGCAATGAAGGTAGGATCAAGCTGTTGCTGAATGTAAGGAGATATCAGAGTGCCAGGGATTGCTTCGTTCACTTTTCCAATTATCTCATCAGCTATTTCTTTGGCACATCTCTCCCCCTCGATGTTCTCAGCTGCGAGAACGTGCACCATCATCGAACGCATATTTGAACCAATATCTTTAAGAGAATCGGTGTGCGCAAACTGGTTCTGGAGTACCTAACTCAGCGAGGTCTGATCAGCAGTAGTGAAAGACGTGCATGCGTTAGCGATCTTCGTTAACATCTGCATCATATCGGATTGAGTCTTCTGAATTGACTTGAGCACTTGGCCTTGTGCCTCAATGGCTTTTTTCATCTTGGAAATGGCTTGCCCATGAGCCAAGTTGTCCGCCTTCAGGGATTGGATGTCATTGTGAATATTATTGACGGTTTACTTCAGGAGCAGCACAGATTGTGCGGAAAATGTACTCAGCTGACATCTGAAGATTGTCAACCCTTGCCCCGATGTGAGCACATTCATTGACTAAAAAGTCAATTGCAGGGAATGTGGGGTTGGGAAGAACAATATTTGGTATCTCCACATGGAAGGCAGGAAGCCTCGTAGCAAACTTCTCCTATTTCAGCTTGCGTAATACTTCAGCGGGCTGCGGTTGAGGAGATTGCAGCGATGTTTCCTTGCTACTGCTGGAAGGAGTAGCAGCCTTGATTGTGGTAGTAGTCGTTGAGGTGGAAATAGGAGGTGTGATACCTCTTGACAACATAGACAGAGCAGCCAAAAGAGCTCTGGGTTAGATGAGGGGTGAGAAGCAGACATGTTATAAACCTTGAGAGTATCATGGGTATTACTCTCAGGGATACCACAGGCGAGGGTAGTGTCTAGAGGATCACTAGCCTTTTTCTTAGAATGTTTGTGACAAACATTCTGAGGTCCTTGGTTAATGGCCTTCCATGATTCAGATTGTCGAAACAATACTGAAGTGTGGACAGCGTGCATTTCAACTTCATTAGAGATAAGGACAATTATCTCTGAACCATTAGTTGTTGTGCGAACCAAAGAAGAAATGATGGAAGAAGAAGAGAGGGTAGTGATTGTATTACCTGTTCCAGCTTCAGCGTAGCTGGCTAATACATTCTCAGTGACCTGAGTCACTGGGATGGTGGAAGAGCTTATGAAGCGGCAACGGATGTAGAGATCATTGTCTTGGCAGGGGCTGAAGATGGTGTTGGTAATACGCCTTTGTTACAGAGGGAAGTATTTTGAGAGAATCCCTTCTTTTGCTTCTTGGCATGGGGCTTTTGAGCGATGGTCTTTTTGTGACCTTCACACGGCTCTTTTGACTTTAGAGGGGAGGTGTCTTGGATACTCACTGATGGGTTTGTTAGTGAGATAGGCGCAGGAGCAGCCTCACTGATAAGCTTCAACTTATAAGAGGTGTACGGAGCATCTCCGGGATGTTCAGCGGCATCAAGCAACTTCTTTCCTACCATAGAGAAGTTTGGGTTGGCGATGGTTGGGTACTCATCTTTGAACGCCAACTCCGTAATGGTTGCGAAGAATCGAGGATACGGAATGAATTTCTTCCTCTTTGCAGCGCCCACCTTGTTGTACATGTCGCTTAAGATGTAGTCAAGGTAATTCAATGGGTAGTTGGTGCAAAGAGCAAATCCCATAACTTGATAGTGGTTGCTCGCTTGGTCTTGGGAGCCCATCTTAGAACCCAGGCACTGAATCACCTAGGTGAAGATGTATTTCCATTTGGCAGGAAGTCTCTTCTTTTCCATCTTCGAGAAGACATTCTTATCCGCTGGATCTTCCCAAGCATAACCAATGGAGTCCAGGAATTCAACAATTTGTTCCTTGGTGGGCTCGGGGGCCCATTTCTGATTCTTGCCTCTAGCAAGGAGGCGGAGAGCATTTCGCAGGAAGGCAACAGTAAATGTGAAGAACCTGTGAGTAGGAATCTGAAACCCGATTGCAGGAGTTTGTTTCCCTTGTCAGTGGTGATTTTGGTGCAGTGTGAAGTGTACCACAGGGCTTGAAGATGAGCAGTGATGCCTATGGGGTTGTGGACAAAACCGTACATCAAAGGACATACTTTGATGAACGTAGCACCATCTTGGTATTGTGGTTTGTCAGTAGGAATATTCACCAGATCTAAGTAGTTGCATGCTTGAAAGTTGCTTGTTCCAGAGAGAAGGCGCATGCAAGTGCTCGTTGAAGAGAGATCTGGGCAGATTCATCAGCTTGAGTGTTCTTGCTTGAAGTTGCCATTGTTGTTTCAAAAAAAGGAACACCAAATAGAAAAATCGTGGTTTAATACTTAATGTATAAACCAGAAAGAGTTCTTGGTATGAAGAATACCAAATGTGAAGAATGAAAACAGGTATTATGATGAGCAAGGTCAAAATACTTGTTATTTGGTAGTTAAACACTAATTTAGAAGTTATTTAAAAGTTTTAAAACAAGTGTGATTATTATAAATACGAAAACTGATATTCTGTTCTAAGAAGGAGCTTAGAACAGGTTTTTAAAGAAAAACAAGATTTTGGGATTTAAGAAAAAAATAGATAATCATAAATGACCTTTATAACAAGAAGTTATAGAAGATACCACAGGGAAGAAGTTAGAGAAGAAAAGATTAGATCAAACCTTAGGAGTGAAAAAGCGAAGAAAAACGCACAAGTGTGTGTTCTTGAGTAAAACTTGAAGATTCGAAGATTTTCTTTGCCTTTTTGAATGCTATGAGCGCGTAAAGAAAATGAAAGAGGAGGAATGATGCTTAAATAGCAAGAGGAGAGAGAGAATGCTAAACGACGGTTCTAGCTTTTTGAAAAAGTAATGCGGACCTAGTGTACGTTCCTAGAAAAGAGGACATAATGGAAACATCATTGTCGTCGTGTGTCAGATAAAGGTATGATATGTCCTTTTCTTATTTGAATACTTGAAAATGATTATCATTTAAAATAGATGTTAATCACTATCCTTAAATTCTTCATCAAGAGACAATAAAGGATTGTCAGTAATGGGTTTTATCTTTTGAGATCCAATCCCTGAGTATGAAAATAGTCAGAGAGTGTAAGAATTTAGGAGTTCATACCTGAGCGAGATAAATCAAGTATCGCTGAATCAGAGTTAAGAGAATGGAAATTTGAAGGCTTTATTTATACGTCACTGAATATTTATTCAGCGTTTAACACACCAAGTTCACTGATGAGTAGATTGAATCTTGTCTCATCAAGAGGCTTGGTGAAAAGATCAGCGAGCTAATATTCAGTTAGTACAAAATGAAATTCAACTTCACCATTCATCACATGATCTTTGATAAAGTGATATCGAATCTCAATGTGCTTGGTTTTGTAATGGAGAACAGGATTATTTGCAATTGCAATAGCACTTGTGCTATCACGGTAGATGGGGATTTTAGAAGGTTTTAGATCGTAGTCTCGTAGTTGATTTCTCATCCAAAGGATTTGAGCACAACAACTATCAACGGCTACATGCTCAGCTTCAGTGGTAGATGTGGACACAGAGTTTTGCTTTTTGTTTGTCCAGCTTATTAGCTTACCACCTAATAGCTGACACCCACCAGTGGTGCTCTTCCTCTCAATCTTGCAAACTGCAAAATCTCTAACAGAGTAACCAATTAGATCAAACCCTGAGCCTTTGGGATACCAAAGACCCAGATTAGGAGTTCCTTTCAGATATCTGAAGATTCGTTTTACAGTGATGAGATGAGATTCCTTTAGTTCAGCTTGATATCGTGCACAGAGACAGGTAGAGTACATGATATCAGGCCTACTCGTTGTAAGATACAGCAGAGATCCGATCATCCCACAGTAATCGGTGATATTGACAGGTTTCCCATTTGGGTCCTTATTCAAAGTCAAAGGAGGTGCCATAGGTGTCTTCATCACTGAGCATTGATTCATATCAAATTTGTTCAGCATGTCCTTAATATATTTACTTTGAAAAATAAAAATTCCTTTGTCAAATTGCTTAATCTGCAGGCCTTGAAAATATGTTAGTTCACCCATCATACTCATTTTGTATTCTTTCTTCATTCTTTTTGTAAAACGAGTGCATAGTTTGAGTCTCATGGAGCCAAATATAATATCAACAACATATATTTGAGCAAGAATTGTATGACCTTTATATTTTCCTTAAAAAAGAGTTTGGTCGATTTTTCCACGAACAAATTTTTCTTTAAGAAGGTATTTTGAAAGAGTATTGTACCAAGCTCTAGGAGCTTGTTTTAACCCGTAAAGAGCTTTTTGGAGTTTGAAAACATAACCAAGATGGTTTAGGTCAGCGAAACAAGGAGGTTGTTCAACATAAACTTCCTCAATGATGTAAAAAGGCACTCTTTACATCCATTTGAAAAACTTTGAAGTCTTTATGGACAGCATAAGCAAAGAAAAGTCTTATGGCTTCTAATCTAGCAACAACAGCGAAGGTTTCATCATGGGCTTCTTCCTGTCTATATCCATGAGCAACAAGTCTAGCCTTATTACGGATAATAGTGCCATTTTCATCTAGCTTATTTGGAAAGACCCATTTGGTTCCTATCACTGTTTTACTAGATGGACGAGGAACAAGATTCGAAACTTTGTTTCTACGAAACTCAGTTAGTTCTTCTTGCATGGCAGAGACCCTGCTAGGATCAGAGATGGCTTGATCTATCTTCTTAGGTTCAGAGAGAGAAATAAAATTAACATAGAGACATATATTATCTGTACCTCTACGAGTCTTGATATATACCTGCATTTGGATCACCAATAATTTGATTTATTGGATGATTTGCGGTCTATCGCTGAGCTGCTAGTTGAGGAGATTGATCAACAATAGATTCAGCGACTTGTTCTCTTTCAGGGATAATGTTGGTTGTTTCAGCAACAGGTACTTCATTATTTGATATCAATTCTGTAGGTGATTCAGAGGTTTGATCAGCAGAAGATGAAGCATGGTTATTCACTGAAGAATTTCCGAATGAGGTATCAGAGGGAGGTATCTGATTGAGAGGAGTAATGTTGACCCCTGATGATGATGGATCATTGCTTGAGGTAGGAAAATCAGGGATTCCATCATCATTATTTTCAGCATTAGGTTGATTGCTGAAATAAGTTTCAGGTTCCCCACAATGAGATTTCATCCATTCATTCAATTCCTCATCTTCTTCAGGGATAGGAGTAGAATTTGTTGGACGAGACTCATCAATGTTGACGTGCATGGATTCTTCAACGTGTTGTCTTCTTTTGTTGAAGATTCTAAAAGACTTGGATACTAAAGAGTATCCAAGAAATATCCCATTATCAGCTTTTGGGTCAAATTTACCCAAATGACCTCTATCATTCAGAATGTAGCATCTGCATCCAAAGATGTGTAGATATTTCATAGAGGGTCTTCTTCCATGAAACAATTCATAGGAAGTCTTCTTGAATCGCTTCACTATCAGGGATCGACTCTAAGTAAAGCACGTTGTGTTGACCGCTTCTTCTCAGAATTGAGTAGGTAGATGTGATTCGCTGAGGATTGAGCGAACTGCTTCAATGATCGTTCGATTTCTTCTTTTAGCAACACCGTTTTGCTGAGGAGTTCTCACTGATGAGAAGTTGTGAGTGATTCTTTTTTCTTCAAAGAAGTTAATCAAGGTACTGTTTTTGAATTCAGTGCCATGATCACTTCTCATGTAGCGAACAATAAAATTGTTCAGGACTCCCATTCTTTTGATAAAAGCAATAATTACGTCTGGTGTATCACTTCTGGATCGAAGAAAGAATACCCATGTATATCTGGAATATGCATCAACTATCACAAGAGTTTACTTTTTTCCAGATAGAGATTGGACATTGACAGGTCCAAATAGATCCATATGGAGAAGCTGAAGAGGCGAGATCACTGAGGAACCTTGTTCGGATCTGAAAGAGGCTTTTGTCAGTTTTCGTTTTTCACACGCAGAACAAAGAGATTCCTTTGTAAAGGTATGGTTAGGGAGATCCCTGACAAGTTCTTTTTGAGATAATTCATTGATCATCTTAAAGTTTAGATGAGAGAATCTTTTGTGCCATAACTAGTTTATATCAGAGGAGGCTCTGGAGATGAAGCACATGTTCTCAGAGTGAGAACTATTCATTTTAATGACATACACAATTTCCACTATGTTGCCTATTAGGGCAAGTTTGTCCTTAATATCAGTGACAACACATCTGTTCTTTAAGAATAGAACTTTGAAGTCTTTGTCACACAACTGACTAACGCTCAATAAATTGTGCTTTAGTCCTTCAACGTAAGCGACTCGACTGAATAAAGTGGCTCCATTGGATAGGATTCCATAACCTTTAGTGTATCATTTGCCATTTCCACCGAAGGTCACTGAGGGACCAGCTTCTTCCTTGTATTCAGAGAGCAGAGATTTTCTACCAGTCATGTGCCTTGAGCATCCACTATCGAGATACAAGATACCTTTGGCACTCTACATACAACAAAAATATTACATTTTTATAGGTACCCATATTACTATGGGTCCTGCAGTGTTAGTGGAAGTAGTGGCGGATGAGCTACTAGCTAAAGAATTTTCTTTAGTGGATATGTTCACCTAGAAAGTTTTACCAGCTTTGGTGGATTTTACTCTCGCTGATTTATCAGCTTGAGCTACTTTCTTTCCATGAGTTAATTTGTCAGTTTTGGTAGCATTAGGACATTTGGTGGCAATGTGAGTAGTTTCACCATAGTGATAGCATTTCCTATATTTGTAAACAGGTTTGGAATTGAAAGAGTTCAGAGAGAAAAAGGAAACATTTTTAGGAGCAGACCTAAGAATTCCTTTGTCTAATGTCCTTGGGGGTACAACAATGTTTCCAGGGACAGGTGTGAGGTCGATCTTAATTCTGGGTGTTGATCTCTGAATAGATCCAGGGATTTTCTTCCCAATTTTTAGGATGACTCATTGAAGGAATAGAGGAATTCTTCTTCTGTTTCTGAAAGTTTTTGATGGTAGGAACATGGTCAAGAAACTTGTTCTTAATCATTTTCTTAGAATCATTAGAATTAGAGATAGGAAGCTTCTCATTCAAATGAGGTTGCTGAGAGGAAGGATTAGGGATTTAGGAAACAAACATTCTGAATTTTAACATGGAACGATCATTCTATGATTCTTCTTTGTCAAGGTTTTATCCTAATCCACTTTTGACTTTCATAGGGATCTGGGCATTAATGATCTCACTGAATTTATCTGAAGCCTTGCACCATCCTTCAATGGTAGCTTTTTCAGCCTTGAGATCAGCGATGGCGTTTTCCCTTTCAGTGATAACTTGTTGTCTTTCAATGTTTATTGTTTGATTTACAAAGACTTGGTCTTTTAGAGTTTCTTCAATCATTGTTAGTTCTTTGATTTTTAAATGACAAATTTTCAATTGTTCAGATAGATCAATATTGATTTGTTCAGCTTTGATCTTTCCATTTAGAGCATTCTAAAAATCAACAGTCATTGCCTCTAGAGCAGACAGGTTATCACTTTCAGGTATAGAGGAGTTTATAGGAATGTTTACCTGAGTTGAAGGAGACTCTAAGGATGATGTTTCAGAGACTTCTTCAGCTTCCTCAATTCTGGCCATTAGACAGAGGAAGGCAAGATCTTCATCATCAAAGCCAGATTCGTCAGAGGTTTTGGCCTAATTGTGTCAACTGTCAAAATTCGAGCTTCCGAGTCAGTTCCTATTAAGTTTATTACTGTTAATATAGATTAATTTTAAGAACAGGAGTTAGTTGGCTTAGAATGGCGGAAAAATTTCTTGGGTTTCCGGTAGTTGCTTAGAAAGTCCGGTTCCGATCTGTAACTGTCTAAAACATCCTATACAGTGCCAAATGCTCTAATTTATACCCAATTTATATAAAATATATATTTTTAGTATTTTAATTATAAAACTTTTATTTTTATTAGAAATTAACCAAAATGGGCTAACAATGTTGAGAAAAAGATCAAAATTGAGAAAATGGACTTCTAATCTCACATTTTTGGGCTTAAAATAATTTTTTTTAAAAATTGTTGGGTTTTGGGTGGGGCCCATCACCATGCCCCCCCCCCCTCTTTGTACCACATATAAATATTGTTTTTTTTAGTTTTCCCTCATTTGCAACTCTCAAAATTCAAAAACTTCTCTCTCTCTCTCTAGAAACTAAGGGACACTATTCTCTTTCCTTTTCTCTCAAAAAACTCAGCCACATTTCACCATCAAGATCATCTTTTGAATAACATTTTTGAACAATCATTGAACCACAATCATCACTCAAATAAGTAACAACACTATCTTCATCTTTTTCTTGCAAATTTTGGGTGAAAACCCCACTTTTCTTATGTGATTTAGAACAACAATGGTGATTTTTGGTGCTGACAGATTTCATGCATGTGCATAAATCGTCCATTTCTTGCAAATAATATGTTCAAATATCATAAATCTTCTTCTAAAATTTATTTAGTGAGTTAGGGTTCTAATCCAAGTGGTTTCACTCAAAAACATTGAGTTTTGACCCCCCAAATGTTCATAGCAAGATAAATGTGCATCTGGAAGTTCACCATACCTCTTTGAATATTCATCCAAAACACTTGAATTTTCTTCTGGAATTTAACTTAATGAGTTATCTTTCAAATGCCACTGTTTTCATTAAATTATATGGTGATTTGAGGTTTCAATTAATCAAAACAAAATGAGTGGGCATTCTGTCCAAATCTGACAGAATTGTGCATGCATGTTCAAATGGCCATATCTCCTCCAAAACTCAATGAAAAAGGGTTATTCTTCCTTTAAGAGTCAATTATATGAATTATCTTTTGTTTACAAGTGGAATCACATGAGAATATGGAGTTTTGGCCTTCCAAACACCTAAAACATTTTAGGTGTGCAAACTGTGAAACCACCAGTAAGTAAACCCTATTTTGCATGTTAATATCTCTTTGACTATTTTTCCATAATGCATAATTTTTCTTCTGGAGTTTTCTTTTATGAGTTAGGGTTCATATTAATCCAGTTTCGTTAAAAAATATAAAGTTTTAAAGCATTAACCAATTTATTAAAATTAAGTGTGCAATCTGTCAACTAATTACAGAAGTGTGCATGAAACTTTGTGGTGCCATATCTCCTTCATAACTCATCCAAAATGAGTGATTTTTATTCAAAAGTTTCCTTTATGTGTTATTCTTATAACACAACTGGAATTTCTGAAAAATATTATGTAGAACTCCTCAAATGATTGTTTTACTAACAGTGTGTAATCTGCCATTCTTGCTGTGACACACTGTTTGATATAAATTATTTGAACCATTTTTATATGTCTAAAATGCATTAAATTTGGTCACAATGACCTTAACTCAGTAATGCATCACATATAAAAAGATGGGAAATTTTATTATTTTGGATGTTACATTAAATTGATCATTTTTGGGACTTATAGTTTCTGTCAGGAAATGAAATTCTGAAACTATTTGATTTCATGAATTAGGATCATTTAAAAGGATATACATTATATTTTCGGTATAAATTATTTCCTTAAAGAGATATGGCACCACAATAATCATTAGACATATAAGTGACCGTTTTGGGTATTTCTCTTTGATAGGGAAACATTAGGCCGACGAGTAGGTGCGGATTGTGCTTTGTTGATTGGAGCTTTTTGCTATAAGGTGAGTATTCACAACCCCACTTTTAAAGTATTTTATACGTTTTGGGGTGGAAAGCATGATTAAATGAAATATTTGAGCTATTTGCATTACCGAATATGAAACAATATGAAATTGTAGTTTTTGGGCACTAAGGCATGTACACTAATAGATTGTATTGAGTAAAATATTTCATAAAAGTTTGTACACTACTATTAACTCAAGTGAGGAGCCGAGGGTATTTGTGGATAGCGCTATTGGACGGACAATCCCACCCAAAAACCGAAAAGTAGGAGTGTGGATAGCAATCCCACCGGGAAACTACAGGTAGGGGTGCACTATACTTAAAAGGAAGGTTCTACACATGTGGAAAGGTCCACCGCTGAGGTAGAACTAAAAATATTTTTGTGGTAGAAGGTTTAGTGGTGGCTCATTAATTACTAATAATTAGGGTACAAAAATGCCTTGAAAGTTTTATGATGTAAAGATTTATTAACTGCCATAGTATTTTGCTCAATATTCATTTATGCAAAAGATGTTATAATATTTAAAACCTGTGAACTCACCAACTCTTTGTAGGTGACCTTGTTTTATCATGCTTTTCAGGAGTAAGGGAGGTAAACCGAAATGTTTATATATGTGGACGCGTCAACATCAATCAAGTTTTTATTTGAAACTGTTTCGTTTAAACACTGTGTTTACTTTATTTTGTTAAAATTCTGGGATTGTAAAATGTAATTCCGAATTTAATATTTTATGTATTTGAATGGATGATTGGTATTGTTTATGTCCTATTGCTATAAAATCGTGAGCTATCATGCCTCGTGTTTCCGCTTTAGCAGGGTGTGACGCCAATCATCTTCTTGATCCCAATCAACTTCTTTAACAATTAGACCTTTGCCTTTTCGATGGTTTTTTTTTTCAGATCTCTATATTTATTCTTCAACTTAAAATATTTTTCCTTCTTATCAGAGTTCTGAGAAGTGGTGGGTGCAGCTACTTTATTAGATCTACACTCACTAGCAAAGTGGCCCTTTCGCTGACTGTTATAGCATATCGTGGATGCTTTTTGAGCGGGCAGAGACTTTGACCTATCAGAGTCAGTCATAGCAAGAGTTTTTCAAAAGTTGCTCTTTCTAGCAAATCTTCTAAAATTGTTAGTTAGGAGAACTAGAGAGTTATCAAACTCAGAGATGTCAGCTTCAGTGAGTTCTTCTGAATCAGTTTGATTTAATTCAGTGATAGAGGTAATAGAAGAAGAAACTTCTTTTGATGGATCTACCTCTGAAGTCACTAGTGCCAAAAAGGTACTTTTGGCACCCTTGATATCATTGATGAGGTGTTTCCTTAAGACCTGAGATTGCTCTTCATTTAGGAGCATTCCATATAAAGCACTAAGAGAGAGAGTTTCAAGATTCTTTGACAGTTTTAGACATATAGTGTACACACCCCATTGTTCAGGTAGTGCCTCCATGAATTTTGTCAGTATTTCAGCATTAGAATATTCTCTGTTGACCGATTTCATATCAATCAAGAGACAGTTAAACCTTTGGTGAATTTGAGAAAGAGTTTCATATTTTAAGTGCATAAAGCTTTCATATTGTCTTACCAGATTTATACATCTAGTGATTTGAACTTCATCAGTTCCTTCATATTGAATACATAAAGTATCCCACATGGCTTTAGATGTTCTCATCTTCATTACAAAATGATAAACTTCATCTGGTAAAGACATTTCTATTATTATTCTAGCTTTAGAGCCTATAGCTACTTTCTTTTTCTATTCTCTAGTCCAACGATCTGGAGTTTTGACGATCCTCCTTTCAGCGATGGTTGGAGTGGTAGTGGTGGCAGGAACACCAGCGACCAGAGCTGTGGGAATGAATGGTCCATTCTCTATATAGTAGGGGATCTTAGGATCTGACCCTTCTAGGAATATAGTCGTTCTTTCATTCCATAATGGAAAGTTATCACGGCTAAACCTAGGAGGTTTAGCTAAAGATTCATTATAAATGTAGTTTCTATTAGTATTAGTATTAATCAATTTTAAATAGTTTTGTAGACAAATATTTTAAAGATAAGCAAGAAACACTGCTCTGATACCACTTGTTGGTCCTAAAGGAGTCTACAAAAGTTCAAGGATATAGAAAAAGTTTGTAGAAGGGGGGTTTGAATACAAACACACAGATTTTTAGTTTTTAAATTAGTTTTTATTGAATAAACAAATTTACAGTTACAACCGGAATTAAAACAAGTAAATAAACCTATTCTATTATAACTTAAGAAATCACACAGTTTGATGCACAAGGAAGTAAGAAGGAAAAGAGGCAGAGGTTTGAGAAAGTAGAAAGTAGCATGCATAAAGTTGAAGAAGAAATCTTCATCTTATTTATACTCGTTTGCATTTAATGCAAGACAAAAGGTATATGTCATGTGTCAAGCTTTTATTTGAGTCTTGTCCTTTGTGCAATAGCAACCATGCTTTTAGCCGCGGGTGAACAGTTGAACTTTCAAGTTTAGCGATCAAGTGAAGTCTAAAGCAAGGTCAATGTTTATCTTATCCTCGATGCACAAAAGTCAAACCTTATACTATGTCAGAGAAGCACATACAAATTGTCTCATATGTCCCCATCATACCTGATATGGTACTGTTCACACGCGGTCTTGCAAGACGTCACACTTCTATCTAGACAATCCTTTGCTATCACTGAACCGCCTTAGATCATGAGCTGATTAGCTTTATCTTCAGCTTGGTCGTTGACTTTCGCCGAATATTCTTGTGGTGTGAATTTTGTTCTTCAGATCTTCAGAAATAAGGTTAAGGTTCCTGAAAATCAGCGATCGCTGAGTATAACCAGCGTATGCTATCGCTGAATTTGAACTTAAACTTATAAATGGAATTTTCACTAAGTATACAAAGGAATCATATTCAAATCACTAAGAAGAGTTATGATCAACATAAGCAAATAGATTCCTTTGCAAAAGAGTGTTTATGGAGTCCGTTGACAAGTTCTTTTCTTGATAAATCATTTATCATTTTGAAGTTCAGATCAGAAAGTCTGTTGTACCAGAGCCAGTTTATATCTGACGATGTTTTAGAAAGAAAAAAAATGTTCTCTGAATGGGATTCATCCATGTTGATCACATAGACATTTTCAGAGCGTTTGTCGGTTAGAGCAAGTTTGTCATTCTTATCGCTAACAGCACACTTTGTCTTTATGAAAAAGACTTTGAAGTCTTTATCACAAAGTTGACTTATGCTCAACAAGTTGTTCTTCAATCCTTCAACATACGCAACACAATTGAAAGAAGTTGCTCCATTGGTCAGAACACCATAATCTTTGATGTATCCTTTTTCTTCCTTAAATTTAGAGATTGGGGTTTTTGTTCTAGTCACGTGTCTTGAGCAGCCGCTATCGAGATACTAGATACCTTTAACATCCTGCATTAGATGGGGGAATTAATTTTTCATAGGTAGCCATACTACTATGGGTCCTGCATTCTTAGTGGAAATGTTGGAAGCAACATCTTTCTCATTTTCTGAAGTTCTTTACTTCATAGGATTTTGTCACCTTAGTTGGTTTACCAACTTTAGTGGATTTCACTACGGGTGGCAGAAAGTGACCTAACCCACCAACCCAACCCTTTAGTAGCAGGTTTAGTTGAGATTTTTAACCCGTTTAACTTAAATGGGTCAACCCGCCTAACCCATTTAATAAACGGGTTGGGTTGAAATTTCTGACCTATTTTCAACCTGTTTTCAACCCATTTACAACCTGTTCGCAACCCATTTGTAACATTTTCAACCCGTTAATAACTTAATATAACCTGTTTTTAACCCATTAATATATTTTATTTTATTTTTAATAGTAACAGATTAATAAATTTAAAATATAAATTTTAATGTTAAAGTGAACCCGAAAAGAAAAAACCCTAATTTCATTAGATATTTAAAACGCCTCATGTTGATCCAAAACTCCTTTCCGTGATTTGAATATGATTTCTCTCTATACTTAGTGAAAATTCCAATGTATAAGTTAAAGTTCAGGCTCAATGATAGCATATGCTGATTGCACTTAGTGATCACTGAATATTAGGAACCTCTAACGTATTTCTGAAGATCTGAAGAACAACTGTCACAACATAAGTCCATTCAGCGACAGTCAAAGACCAAGTTGAAGATAGAGATGAACAGTTAGTGATCTGAAGCGGTTCAGTGATAGCAAAGTTCATCTAAACAAACGTGTGAAATCATGCAAGGCCTCCGTGATACCTCAGTGATTCCTTAGTGACTTCATCCTTGAAGTCTCAGGATCAGCGATCAAGTGAAGCCTTCGACAAGACTAATGTTGATCTTATCCTCGATGCACAAAAGACAAAACCTTATACTATGTCAGAAAAAGGACGTACGAATTGTCTCTTATGTCTCCATCAAACCTGATATGGTATTGTTCATATACAACCAAACGCATGGTTGCTTTTGAACAAAGGACAAAGCTTCCAATGAAGGCTTGACACGTGGCATATACCTTTTGTTTCTTGGTAGCCAAGTGCGGAGTGGATAAAAGGTAATTGAAGATCCCTTCTTCGTTCTTATGCATGCATGCTACTTTCTATTTTCTAAAACCTTTGCTTCTTTTGTTTCCTATTTCTTGTGCATCAACTTAGTGATTTCTTTAGTTACAATAGAATAGGTTTTATACTTGTTCTTGTTCCGCTTGTAACCGTAAATTTGTTTACTTATATAAACTAATTTAAAAATCAAAATCTACTTGTGTTTGTATCCAACCCCCCCCCCCTTCTACAAACTGTTCTATATCCTTTAAACTCTTGTAGACCCCTTTGAGACCAACAAGTGGTATCAGAGTTGTGCTTTCTACTTACTTATCTTTAAAACAACTTCTTAATAAATTTTAAAATCGCCAACACAAACACCAACTACATAGATAATGGATCCTTAGCTAAACCTCCAAGATTTAGCGGTGATAATTTCCTTCTTTGGAAAGAAAGAATGACTCTATTCCTAGAAGGGTCAGATCCTAGGATCCCCTATTATCTAGAGAATGGACCATTTGTTCCTACAGTCCTGGCTCCTGCAGTTCATGCCACTGCCACCTCTTCTGCGATCCCTGAGAGAAGAATTGTCAAAACTCCAGCTCAATGGAGTGAGGAAGACAAAAAGGAACTAGTTGTTGATGCTAAGGCTAGATCTAAAATAGCCATGTCCCTTCCGGATGAAGTTTATCACTCAGTGATGAAAATGAGAACTTCAAAAACCATGTGGGATACTCTTTGTATCCAATATGAAGGAACTGATGAAGTTCAAATCACTCGAAGTATAAATCTGGTAAGACAGTATGAAAGCTTAATGTGCATTTTCTCAAATTCACCAAAGACTCAACGGTCTATTAATAGATATGAAAACGGTTAATAGAGAATATTCTGATGCTGAATATTCACACCAAATCCAGGTCCAATCTTCACACCAAATGAATGATTTTCAGCACTCAAACCTCTAACACAGAATAAGGTCACCAAAACACTGATTGTAGACACTCAAAATTGTGGTTGATCAGAAAAGTAAAATGATTGAAGACACTCAGCAATTTAGCATCTTGAGAATGGCATGCTGAACAATGACTGAAAGCACTCTGTAGTCTAAGTGATCAATTCAGAACATAGATTGCAAGCACTCAACGGTCTTGCCTCAAGAATAAATCTTCAGAGAAATGATTGCTGAAACTCAAACTTCTAATCTTCAAACCAAATACTGAATAATCATCCAAATCCTGACAACTTTTCAAATCCGGGTCTTCAGAAAGCATACATATAACTTTGACCAATATAGTCAAACTTTGAAGGATTGCTGACTAGCTTGAAGAAATTGAGCTGGATGAAATTATTGGGGCATGATAAAAATATCAAAACAAGCTAAGAAAATTCAGGATGTCTAGAGCATAGAAACTTAAGCCCTCTTTTGTCTAACAGTAAACTATACTGAACTGTGTTGTCATATGCCTTATGCGGAAGCCTTCAATCTTCAAAAATTCAGAAGTACGACAACAAGATAATGTTGTAGACAAGTAATGAAAATCAGTGTCGTATTTGCTTTACATGAATTCTTTTTGATGAACAATGTCCCCCTCCTGATACAGAACTTCTGAAATATAGTCTGATCATTAATTTCAATTAAGAAGTCTGTTAATTTATTCTATTCAGAAGTTTGATCACGCTGTGTTTTTATTCAGAATTCCGATAATGCTCCTTCAGAAGTCCGATTCTTACTTCAGAAGATCAATACTTGAGTTCAGAAGTCGATAGTTTCTTTTTCAGAAGTCCGATAATTTCTTCAGAAGTCGATAGTTTTGGTTCAAAAGGACGATAATTGAGAAGTCCGATCATCCATTCCAATTCAGAAGTCCGATCATGACTATCGTATTTTCAAGACTAGACCACAAAGTTCGATCAATTCATGTAGCACGACTATCGGACTTTCTTTTGATGTCTGAACATTTCATCCAAAATACGATCATAGTCATACCGAACTGTTTGATTCTTAAATCTTAAAAACCTAGATCTACTCAAAGATATTCCAAATTGATGATTGTACTTTGTTCATAATCATATATCGAGTATTCCTCTTGAACAAATTGAATTAAATCGCAACAATTTACCAAAATATCATCAATTTTGTCAAGAACATTTCCTACAAGCACTAAAACGTAGAAACTTCAAATTTTGTCAAATTTGCTCAATAATCCTTGAAATTGATGATCGTAATTGATTCCATATGAATACATAATGATCATAGAATCAGTTTGACATGAAAGAACATCAAATTTCGCATCAATTCATCAAAGTTCAACAAAAAAACTTTTTGTTCATCGTAGGGAAAAAAACTTCATTGATTTTCATCAATTTTTCAAATCTGCTGCAATCGATTGATCGTATCGAAGATAAATTGTTTCGATTAAGCTCTGATACCAATTGTCATTCCCATATTACAACAGATCTGGTATAGAATCGCTCAAGTCATCCTTTATTGATATATATTGAATATAAGAATACTTACAGAAAACACACACTTACACCTTAATCGACTCTCATAGAATAACTCTCTCAGAGCTAGGAGCTCATACCAAACTATTTATACTACCAGAGAAAAGCTAAAGCTACATGTATTTATATCACAACACAATTACATTAAGACACGTCATCAAAAACTCAATTAAAATATTCTTCAGAACTGTCTTCAGAATTTCTGAAAGTCTCTTCAGAGCTTTCTCTTCATAACTTCTGAAGTCACCTTATTAGAACTTCTGAGCTTATCTTCTGAACTTAACTTCTGAACTCGGTTCGAAAGTTATCTTCTGAAGATGACTTTATTTATCTTTTCAGCACTAGTTCAGAACTTCTGAACTATTCATCTTCAGACTCAGAAATACTTTCCTTTTCAAAACATTCAAAACATAGGATCCAAATTCATAAGAATCTTAGGATCCTAACAGAGGCACTACCTTAACAATTGGGAGTGTACACTACATGTTTGAAATTGTCAAAGAATCTTGAAACTCTTTTTTTAAATGGTTTATATGGAATGTTGCTTAATGAAGAACATTCCAAAGCCTTAAAAAGAAACCTCATAAAGGATATTAAAAGTGCCAAAAGTACTTCTTTGGCACTAGTGACTTCAGAGGTGGAACCCTCCAAACATGTCTCCTCTTTCATTACTTCTATCACTGAGTTAGATCAAGCTGACTCAGAAGAATTCACAGATGCTGACATCTCTGAGTTTGAGGACTCTCTGGCACTTCTCATTAACAATTTTAGGAGATTTTCTAAGAAGAGTAAGTTTATAAAAACACCGGCTATCACTGACTTTGATAAGTCGAAGACTCTTCCTGCTGATAAATCTTCCGCAATCTGCTATAATTGCCAGCGCAAGGGTCACTTCGCAAGTGAGTGCAGACCCAAGAAAGTCGTTGTACCAACAACTTCTCAGATTTATGATAAATCTAAAAAGAAAAAATATTCCAACTTAAAAGAGAAATATCAGAATCTAAGAAATAATCAGCGAAAAGGAAAAGCAGTTGTCGCTGAGGAGGCAGATTGGGATCAGGAAGACGATCGGGCAAATGCCACTAATGAATCTGAATCAGATGAAGAAGACATAGCCTTAACATATCTTATGGCCAGAATTGAAGAAGGTGAAGAGGCATCTGACACGTCTTCTTTAGAGTGTCCATCAACACAGGTACTCACTTCCACTAATACCTCTATACCTGAAAATGATAGCTTGTCGGCTATCGACTCTATGACTATTGAATTTTACAATGCTTTAAATGGCAAGATCAAAGCTGAACAAATTAACATTGATCTATCTGGACAATTAAAGAATTGCCATTTAAAAATAAAAGAACTACTAAGATTGAAGAAAATATTAAAGACCAAGTCTTTCTAAATCAAACTATCAGCATTGAAAGACAACAAGCTATCACTGAAAAAAGGAAAAGCCCATCACTGACCTCAAGGCAGAAAAGGCTACCATCGAAGGACGGTGTAAGGCTTCTGAAAAAGTCAGTGAGATCATCAATGACCAAATTCCTAAGAATGTCAAAAGTGGTTTAGGGTATACCTCTAACAATGAAGAATCAAAGACAAATCGTTCCATGTTAAAATTCGGAAGGTTCGTGTCTGCTATCCCTAATCCTTCTTCTCAAAAAACCCCTGTCACTGAGAAAAGGTCTCTTGAATCTAATTCTAAAGATTCAAAGAAGGTGATCAAGTACAACTTTCTTGATCGTGTTCCTACAATCAAGAATTTTCAGGAACAGAAGAAGAATTTCTCTACTCCTTCAGTAGTTCATCCTAAATCTGGAAAGAAGATACCTGGATTCATTCAGAGATCTACTCCCAGGATTAAAATTGATCTAAATCCACGTGTCTCTGAAAGAATTATCTTTCCTCCAAGGACAATGAATAAAGGAATTCTTGGTTCTGGTCCTGATAATGCTTCAACCTCCTCCCTGAATACTTTCATTTCTAAACCCATTTTCAAATATACGAAATGCTATCATTGTGGTGAAACTACCCACATTGCAAACAAATGTCCTAATGCTACTAAAGTTGAAAAATTGGCTCATGGTAAGAAAGTAGCTCAAGCTGATAAATCAGCAAGACCGAAATCAACCAAGGTAGGAAAATCTACCAAGGTGAAGATAACCACTGAATAAAATCCCTCAGTGACCTCCGGTGGAAATGGCAAAGGATACACCAAGGGTTATAGCGTTCTATCCAACGAAGCAACTTCCTTCTCTCGAGTTGCATATGTTGAGGCACTAAAGAACAATTTATTGAGAGTTAGTCAACTCTATGATAAAGACTTTAAAGTTTTGTACACAAAGACTAGATGTGCGGTCACTGATAAAAATGATATGCTTGCTTTAAACGGCAAAAGATCAGAGGAAGTATATGTTATTAATATGGACAACACTCACTCTGACAACGTGTGCTTTCTATCAAAAGCCTCCTCTGATGTCAACTGGGTTTGGCATAAGAGACTCTCCCGTCTTAACTTCAAAATGATAAGTGACCTATCAAGAATGGAAATTGTTAGAGGCCTACCTAATTGCTCCAAATTTCAACGAATCTTCAGTAATTCTCAAATCTCTGTTTCAGATAGTATGGCAAATTCAAATATGAATCCCGTATATACTTCTGGATCTCTGACCAAACCTCCTACTCTAATTCGTGATAAATATCCGTAATGGAAAATTCGTATGATCAATTTTTATGAAGGATTGGATGCAGAATTTTACTCTATTGTTCAAAATGGTCCGTTTGTTCCAATGACAACGATTCCAAGGGTACCTGCTACTGCTGTTACCGATGAAATTCCTGCAAGACATGTTCCAAAGTCGAGAGAAAAGTGGTCTAATGAAGAGAAAGCAAAGGTGGAATTGGCCAAAAAGGCAAAAAGTCTCTTAATCATGGCAATTCCAAATGAAATTTTCCAGTCTCTCGATTCCTGTGACACAGCCAAATAGCTATGGGATCAACTGGAAAACATTCTGGAAGGAGGCGCGAAAATGAAGAAAAACAGAAGAGCCCAAGCTCTGAATGATTATAATAGTTTCCAGGCTATTCCTGAAGAATCTCTGGAACAAACTTTTCATATATTTAACACTCTGATAAATCTATGCAAAAGATGTGATATCATCAAATCTAAGGAAGTCAATAACGTCTTATTCCTCAAACGATTAAATCCAGAATGGTCAAATCTCTCGATGTCTCTGCAAGCCAATCAGGATTTCGAACAATGGTCTCTACACAATGTATTCGGTACTCTACAAGCTCATGAGAAAGAGGTCGTTCAGAAGAAAACCACTATCAGTGGACCTCTGGCATCAATTTCTGAATCCATAGGCTTAGTCAGAAGGTGTAAGGAAGTCGAGAAGAAAGGAAAGAGTAAGGCTCTCATGTCAGAAGCAACTCCAGAGGATGATTCTGACTCTGATGATGAGATCAAAGCTTTTGCTGATTCACTAGCACCTATTACCAAACAATCCACAAAGAGGTTCGGTAATAGATCTTTCCCAGGAAGCAAAAGGTTTGATCGTCCTACTCCTAATTACGCACCTTGCCAAGAGATACAGAGATCTGAGAAGACAGAGGCAGAGAAGAAGGAAGACAAATTAAAGAAAAAGAAGGATGTGTGCTATAGATGTGGCAAGCCACGACATTATTCAAAGGATTGCAGGGGAGCTCTGGACAAAGACAAATCGTACTACAAGAACAAATACAAGTATAATATTGCTGAAAGAGCTCACATTGCAGAAAAAGAAAACTGGCTAGGAGATGAGTCAAGTGGTGATGAAGCAATGTTCTGTGGAATGGCAACAACAAATGAATCAGAAGATCAGCCATCTGAAACACCTGTAATACTCTCTCTGACACATCTGAACTTGAGAACACCATTCTGCAATTATCAAATAATTTTGTAGAACTTAAGCAAAAGCTTACAATTGCAAAGAAACTGCGAAAACATATTGAACAAACTCTCTCAATAACTCAAAGAGAAAGAGAATTTTACAAAAGAGAAATGGATCTTTTAACTGAAGAAAAATTGGAGCTCAATGCTGAAAATGAGAAGATTTCCAAAAATTTAAAAAATACAGAAGTTAAGTTCAAGGAAGAGAAATTGAACTTAAACAAACTTTTGGAAAACAAAGAAAAGGAGATAAAGCTAAGGAAAGTGACAGATTAAATTCTGTTGCATTTAAAAACTATTTTCAAAGGAAAGAGAGTTTTTACATATTGAACTTGAAAAAAAAAACTACAGATCAAAACATATATGGATGCTCAAAAAGTTCATAACAAAATAAATACACAAGTAGGAAGATCTGGACTTGGTTTCGAGGATCTGGATCTCTACACATGTGAAAAAAGATCTACTCTGAAATCAGTTTTCTGTCTAGGACAAGAAAAGAAGCCCGTGTTTCCAATTTTATATGAACAATCTATTTTTTTTAAATCAAAACTTGACAATGGTCGTCATCAACGAAAACTCAAGTTGAAAAACATCGAATATTCATCTGGAAAAACAAACGTTGATCTGAATAAAGTTCAGAAGAAAAATGACATTTTCAAATTTGGCTCAAATGTTCATATAACTTTGAATCCGGAGGCAGATGTATTTATTCCTTTACAAGTAGATGAAGAGCTGCGACTCAGTTTTGAAAATGATATTCTCTCAACTTTGGATGAATGCTTTAAAATTGAACATGAAAATGTCAAACAAAATTCTTCAGAAAGTCATCCAGAGATATTTCCTTGTTCTTTTGTTGACTTAAATCTTTCAGAGACTAAAGACGATTTGAAATTAACTACATATCCTTGGGAGAATGATGACCAAAGTGATGATTTCTTTGATAACTCAGAGAAATATTTTTCATTTATAGAAAATCAATTACCTTCTGATTACAAAAAGGTTGCAGAGGTAGTTAAAAATGAAAATGCCCCCATTCGTGTACACAAATGAACCTCTGGAAATCAGAGCCTCTGGTCTGAATGCTGAAAAACATTCAAGTGCAATACCAATACTCTCTGTTCCTCCAACAGGACAGAGAAAATCGGTGTCCATTCATCCAGACTTCATTGGGATGTGTCTTAAGGCCAAATCTTGTCTTGAACTTGAGAAAGAAGAATAATGGAAATTTTCTGTTCAGCAAAAATCACAGTAATCATGTTATCCAAAGTTTACTTCTGCTCAGAAAGGCAAATGGAAATCTAATATTTCTTCTTCTGTTTCAGTAATTCAGAAAGCTCCTGAGAAGGTTTATAAGAGGAAGTCTCAACAGAAGAAGACTTATGATTCTAAGCATAAGTATAGCCTAGCTAAGAAGTTCAATAGAACTACTGATACTAGTATAGACATAAATAAGAATAATTGTAATTATCATTATTCTAATGAAAATTCAATGCAATCTTTTATGTCTCAGAATTCTAAATGTTTTTCTTTATTCTTAAAACTAAAGAAATTTTTCTCGAGGCCCTCTGATCGCTCATATAATAATTTCTCAACTTCCAGAAATAAACCAAAGAAAAACAATCATACAAAAAATTAAAAGAAAATCCTTTAAACCCTGCTATATCAAATCATGTGCAAGAAATATAAAAAGAGTGAAAAGTCTAAAACTAACGTTAAAGGACCCATTATGAGATGGGTACCTAAAACACTCTGATTGTGATTGCAGAAGCAGCGTGTGCACATCTGGTATCTTGACTCTGGATGCTCGGGGCACATGACTGGATCAAAAAACTTACTCTCCCAATTCAAAGACAAATGTGGTGGAGCTGTAACGTTTGGAGACAATGGTAAGGGTCAAATAAAAGGCTACGGTATCAAAAGTAGCTCATGTTTCTGGACTGAAACATAACCTGCTGAGTGTAAGTCAACTTTGTGATTCTAAAATCATTGTTGTAGTTGATGAAAAGCATTGTTACTTGATTCCTAAGGCAGGTGAAGAACTCTAGAGAGCAGACAGAAAAGGTAATCTATATATGATGAACTTCACATCAAAAGACGGTAAAGAAACCCTCTGTCTAATCTCCAAAAAGGGTGAAGTTGTGTGGTTATGGGATCACAAAATGTCTCACTTAAATTTTGATAACCTCGAGATGCTTGTCAAACACAATTTAGTCACTAGTCTTCCAGAAGTGCACTTTCAAAAAGATCACCTCTGCCCTGCATGTGAAATGGAAAAAATAAAGCAAACATCTCATAAAACAAAAAGTGATCACTCTTGTACTAGACCTCTGCAATTATTACATGTCGACCTCTATGGTCCCATTGCAATTCAGAGTCTAACTGGTAAAAAGTATATACTGGTACTTATTGATGAATCTTCCAGGTATACTTGGCTTGCATTCGTTAGACAGAAATCAGAAGTACCTATTGTCTTGCAAAATATGATGACCAGAATCCAAGTTCTTCTACACCAAAAGATTCAACAGCTAAGAAGTGATAACGGTACTGAGTTCAAGAATGCCAAGCTTGAAGCATATCTTGTTCAAAATGGAATTACACAGAACTTCTCTGCTGTGCGTACTCCTCAACTAAATGGTGTAGTAGAACGACGCAACAGAACATTAGTTGAAGCTGCCAGAACGATGCTTGTAGCTTCTGGACTTCCCATCCATTTATAGGCAGAAGCTATAGCCACTGCATCTTTCAACCAAAATCGTTCCATTATTGTCAAGAAGCATCTCAAAACCTCATATGAGCTTATAAGTAACCGAAAACCCTGTGTCAAATTCTTTCACATTTTTGGATGCAGGTGTTTTATTTTAAACGACAGAGAAAAACTTGGCAAGTTTAACAAGAAATCCGATGAAGCTAAATTCTTAGGATATTCGTTAAATTCAAGATATTTTAGAGTTTTTAATTTGCGTACTAAGACTGTTATGGAAAGCATTAACACTGATTTTGATGATCAAACTCAATTAACTTCTGAGTATTCTACTTCTGAACTTAAACTTAACACAGTAACCTCTGATTATCTTTCAGGTACCAGAGAATCTGAAATTGATGCTATTTTTCAAGATTTTATGGGCGAAGAGATACTTTCAGAACAAAGACCAATCAACCAATCATTAAGTATTCTTGAAGTTGTTCAAGCTTCTGGTATTACACTTTCTGGTCCTGAATCACCTACAGAGAGCCCATCAGAACCTTCTGTCATTCCTATTTCATCTAGTGACTATCCAGAAGTCACTTCTGTGCCTTCATCTGAGAGAGAGACTTTAGATGATGACCAGAATCCAAGTTCTTCTACACCAAAAGATTCAGCAGCTAAGAAGTGATAACGGTACTGAGTTCAACAATGTCAAGCTTGAAGCATATCTTGTTCAAAATGGAATTACACAGAACTTCTCTGCTGTGCGTACTCCACAACAAAATGGTGTATTAGAACGACGCAACAGAACATTAGTTGAAGCTGCCAGAACGATGCTTGTAGCTTTTGGACTTCCCATCCATTTATAGTCAGAAGCTGTAGCCACTGCATGTTTCACCAAAAATCGTTCCATTATTGTCAAGAGGCATCTCAAAACCTCATATGAGCTTATAAATAATCGAAAACCCTGTGTCAAATTCTTTCACATTTTTGGATGCAGGTGTTTTATTTTAAACGAAAGAGAAAAACCTGGCAAGTTTGACAAGAAATCAGATGAAGCTAAATTCTTAGGATATTCGTTAAATTCAAGAGCTTTTAGAGTTTTTAATTTGCGTACTAAGACTGTTATGGAAAGCATTAACATTGATTTTGATGATCAAACTCAATTAACTTCTGAGTATTCTACTTCTGAACTTAAACTTAACACAGTAACCTCTGATTCTCTTTCAGGTACTAGAGAATCTGAAATTGATGCTATTTTTCAAGATTTTATGGGTGAAGAGACACTTTCAGAACAAAGACCAATCAACCAATCATTAAGTATTCTTGAAGTTGTTCAAGCTTCTGGTATTACATTTTCTTGTCCTGAATCACCTACAGAGAGCCCATCAGAACCTTCTGTCATTCCTATTTCATCTAGTGACTATCCAGAAGTCACTTCTGTGCCTTCATCTGAGAGAGAGACTTTAGATGATCCTCAAGTCTCAGGATCCCTTCCATAAGAGGTTATTCAATCTTCTGAAACAGAAGTTCACGCTCAACCAGTAACTCAATCTAGGATGACAAGATGGACCAAGTCACACACACCTGATCTCATAATTGGTAGTCCATCTGAATGTGTTAAAATAAGATCTACTACTGCAAATGAAGCCTTCTTTGTAAATTTTCTTAGCATGATCGAACCAAAGCATGTTCATGAAGCCTTGCAAGAACCCAGCTGGGTGGAAGCTATGCAAGAAGAACTGCTCCAATTTGATCGAAACAAAGTCTGGAACTTAGTACCTTTACCAAAGAACAAAGTAGCCATTGGTACTTAGTGGGTCTTTAGAAGTAAGAAAGATGAAGACGAAATAGTTATCAGAAACAAAGCTCGACTGGTGGCTAAGGGGTATTGTCAAGAAGAAGGATTCGATTACGATGAGACTTTCGCCCCTGTTGCAAGACTTTAGGCGATTCGTCTATTTCTGGCCTTTTCTGCATATAAAGACTTCAAAGTTTATCAGTTGGATGTGAAGTGTGTATTTTTGAATGGATTCCTCAAAGAAGAAGTGTACGTTGAACAACCCACTGGCTTTAAAGATGCAAAGAATCCAGATTACGTTTATCTTCTGGACAAAGCTTTTTATGGTTTAAAGCAAGCACCAAGAACCTGGTATGACCGCTTATCCATATTTCTAATCCATAATGGTTACGAAAAAGGTAAAATCGATACAACCCTGTTCATCAAAAGAGGCAAAGGTATGTTAACTATTAGATCCCAAATATCAAGAATGTAGAAAGTTTAAAAAATAAGAACAAGATATGTTTCACTGAAGTTGTATGTCGTATTGATTATGAAAACAGTATTACAAAATGTGTATCTTTACAAGCTTTATCTATCAACGTTAGTTATAACAATCTAATAAAGTATGTTAACTGTTAGATCCCAAATATCAAGAATGTAGAAAGTTTAAAAAATAAGAACAAGATATGTTTCACTGAAGTTGTATGTCGTATTGATTATGAAAACAGTATTACAAAATGTGTATCTTTACAAGCTTTATCTATCAACGTTAGTTATAACAATCTAACAAAGTATCTATTTATATACAAATGAAAATGCTAAAGATACAGTACAAAAATGATAGACAATTTCAGAACTGCTTATGAACTTCTTCAGAAGTGTCTTCAGAACTTCTTCAGAATCTTCAGAACTTCTGAACTAGCCACTTCAGAAGTTATGCCTTAGGCTTTACTTCACTTGTCTTCTGAGTTCTAAACCTTTCTCTTCAGAACCCAGTCTTCTTTTGAAGCTACTTCTGATATCTATTAATCTCCCCCTTAGCTTCAAAAGTTTAAATCATAACTCCAGAAGTTTAAGATTTGTCTGACATCCTTCAGAATAAGACTTCTGTATTCAAGAAAGGATTCAATGATTCTAAGCATCTCCTAAGCAAGCTTTCTGTATTTCTCCCATTCTTCATCACTTAATTTTTCTGTCTTTTATTTTGTCTCTTTACCAACCGGTCTCTTATGGACATTAAAGTTCCATCACAACACTTATGAAGTTCTTTAAACCTTATAAACAGCAACTCTTCAAAACATTTGCAAACAAATCCTGGAGGCTGAATAACCAGTGTGCTTCTTTTGAGATTATCTATATTTGGTAACTTGAAGTTCGGTTTGCTTAGATGAACTTTCTCTTGATTTAGAACATATGCAACTTGGAAGCCAGTCTTTGCAGCCCAAATAAATTCTCTGTAGAGACCATCTCTGAGAACTGGGAAAGATTTTCTGAATTTCGCAATGGAGTCATGAAAAGGATAAAGACTTCTGTAGACTCTGAGTAAGTCTCTAAGGTGAACATTCTGAAAATCTGCTTCTGAGAATGTGGAGATCTCACCATTCTTTCTTTCCACAGTGAAGAATGCATACTTGTAATGTGTTCTTGTCTTTAAATCTGCTGTAATCACTTTCACAATTGGACTTTCTTTTCTAGTTTCATTTATAGGAATTCTGATCTTCCGTATAATATCTGAGTACCATTCTTTCATCCAAAAGATTTCTTGACCCAACAATCAATATAATTGAATTTCTGCTCCTACTCATGAACATTTCTGGATGAAAGTACTCAAGAAACATAGTGAAAGCACTCTCTTCAATTCTTTGTTCTTGCAGATGCTCAGATTCAGAAACTTGTGTAACAGGAGCTATTTCTTCAGATATATGTTCAGAAACCATTTCTTTTCCTTTCTCTTTCTCTTTAAGGCTTTCTTCTGAACTTACAATGTTCTGAATCTTCAAGATTTCTTCTATATCTTGGTTCTTGGTGTGAATCTAAAAGTCATATACATTGCTCAAAATATAGTCAGCTCTTTTAATTTGATTTACTTTTCTATGCCCAGCAAGATAACTTTTTTTGATAAATTCTCTGAAATTTATTCTTTCCTTGATCAGATAGACAATCTCTTCTTTTATATCAGATGCAGGGACAAACCATTCAGCATATTTCAGAAGCCAATTCAGAGTAGAAGTAGAGTACTTTGGTACATCAGATACAATAAAAGTTCTATAGGTTCCTTCTACTTCATACATGAAACCTATATCTGGTTTTGTAAAGATCATCTATAAATGTTTTTGAAAAAGATCATCTATAAATGTTTTTGAAAAACATCTGATCTTCTTAATCAAAGTAGAATCATGTAGGTCTTGAATTTCATACTTTTGAACAAACACCTTCACCTTTGAAATATAATCTTCAGACCATTCATCATTAAGAAAATCTTCAAGGGTTGCATGCTTCAAACTTCTTTTGTACAAATTACTGTAAGAATCTTCTGGAAAGATGAGTTGACTGGCTTCAGAAAAATCATGCAGATTTTCCTTTTCATACACTTGATCAATAACAGGTTCTTCAAGTAAAGACAAATTGATCAAAGGTATACTAATACAGGATCTGAATCTTACTTCCAACTTCTCAGAAAATGCCATCAAGATCTCATCTGAGACTTCCACATCATGCATATGACATAAGTCTATCTCTATGTCAAAATACTCAGATGGTTGATTATAAATTTTTTGAAAACAACCAATTTGTCATCCAAGAATCTACACTCCAGATTCCTTAGACTATTCAGAATTAGATATACCCAGCAGAATTGGCATATTAACCTCCAAAGGTTTTCAGAAACTTCATCACTATCCAATTTGTTCAGAATTTGTGGTTTCCAAATTAACACTTATCTATGTACATTTGCTTCTTCATCAACATGCTCCTCCATCTCTTCATTATCTTCAAACATTATCACAACTGAAAGATCACCAGGTTCTCCAAGTGTTTCTTCAAAGGCCAAATATTCATTCAGCATCTCTTCATTAGAATCTAGAATAATGTATGTGTCTTCTGAGCTTATATTCTTTTCAGAATCATGAGACACCTTTTCAGTCTCATATCCTTCTTCAACCAGTTCTTCAGAAGTAATATGTTCAGCCTCTTGACCTTCTGTTTCAGCATGTAAAATCTCATCAATAGCTTCAGAAACTCTGTTAACATCTTCATCAATAACATTCTGAGTTTCTTCAGAAGATTTTTCAGAAGATTTATTTTGTGGTATCTCAACATCTTCAGATACTTTCTGTCTCTTCTCCCCCTCTTCATTATCAGGATGCTGATCATCAAGACCCCTTTTGGAAGTATCTGCTTGAGGCCTACACTCTAAGACAGAGAGTCTATTATTCAAAGATGATTGAGAATTCTAAATTAAAAGATAGTTGATTAAGAATCTGAGAGATATCTTCCTTTGTAGCAAACTAGGAAGAATCTGGCTGAGTAGAAGAAGTAGAAACAACCTCAGAAAAAGCATTCAGAATTGCCTGCTTGAAAGTTTGTAGATCATTTGAAGTTGATAACTGAAAATCATTCAACTTATTTACCACTGTTACCTCTTGCTTATCCAACCTATCCTCCAACACCTTAGAAGAGTTATCCGTCAAATCCTTTATGTCCTTCTGAATCTTCGCAAATTCAGAAGTACAGAAATCTTTGAATTCTGAGAAATCAGAAGATGTGGGAAAAGGTCCAAGAACAACAAATGGTCTTGTTTGTAGTTCTTCAGAAGAAGGCTGGACTGTAGATACCACAGCATCATGAACCACATATGATTCTGTAAATGGAGCTTTAATGATGTTCACTCCACCAGGACTTCCAACCAATCCTTGATATCCTGCAATAGGTATATCTATGGTTGTTTTGGCAATGTGACTAACATTTTGCTTGTTTACATCTGAAAGATGTGTGCTAGTGTGAAGAAAATCCACATTTAGTGGTTCAGAAGGCCTAATGTTGAGTGGACTCTCAGACTCAATGTGCTCATTACTGTGAAGGGGGGACATATGTCCTTCTTTTTCAACAATAGGTTCTTCCAAATGGGAACCTATTGGTAAATTAGCTGCTTGCCCCATATGGGTTAGTGAAACACCCTTCTGTTGAGAGATGAGTGAGTGGCTGGAGGGCTTAACAAGATTTGCCATGGGCTCACTGCTTTTTCAATATTACCCACCAAATAATGTGGAGTAATAGAGGATGTGGGTGCCCGGCTTAGAACAGTTGGTTCACAAGTTTCCTTATCTCTTACTGGTGTTCTCCCCTCTTCAATTATTTTTCTTACTCTTCTACCCAACCTCTAATTTACATTTTTCCTCTTCACACCATGAGGTTGTTCTCCCCCATGAATAGCCTCCCCACTCTCCCTAGGAATTCTAGACACCTCACGATGCTCACCACTCTTGTTAGAATCAGGGGAAGAGACTACTAGTTTTGGTAGTCCCATTGATTCACAATACTCATTCAAAAACCTATTTGATGTTTTTACATATGCAAGTAAGTAATCTGGTAGTGGTAAAGCATTGGGAAATTGTAATTTAGCACTTGGTGGCTTGAGATTATTTATAGAGAAAAGGGGAACATGTACCTCATGAGCTAAAACAGGAATAGCAGGAACAGCTTTCATGGCCCCTTTGATAAAGGTTTGAAAAAATCTCTGAAATGGTATGTAGTTGTAAGTAGATTTCTTCAAAACTGCAAATTTGAGTTCTTCAAAAATAAGTGAAGCATAATCACAATGTTTGTTGAACGCCACACCATGAAAAATGATCCTCCCATTTGTTGATGTTGATCCAGACTTGAACTTTTCCCAGACAGGCAAGTGTTCAGAATTGTGAATAAACAGTACCAGATTGGGGGTAAATACTTCCTTCTGAATGAGCTTAAAGCATTCAATTATTCAGAATATTCTAACTTCATAAAATCTGAGATCATCTCAGAAGAAGATGGAATAGGATCAAATGAAGTTTTCCCAACAACTTCATCCTCCTTTAGAAGAAAATGAATACTTCTAATATCTTCAACAGAGATACAGACTCTGTAGCCGTGTACATATGAGGAAATATCATCTGTCTATTCATCGACTTCAGCATGAAACCACCATTGTTGCAGATATAAAGCAGGAACCAAGAATTTTTTGGATAGCAAAAATCGAAGGGGATGTTTCTTCAAAATTTCAATCAAAATCATTTGATCTTCATTGAAATCAGTAGACTTAAGGTTCAGGGCGCAGTTGTTCTTCTTGATGTCAAGTAATTTCAATTCAGGAACATATAATTTGTACAAATCAGGGCCATCACTGCTTTGTGCACGAGAGGAAGAGTCAGCAACACCAACATTCGACTCAGAAGCCACTTCAATAGGCTCAATTTGAGTTTCCCCAATTTTGTCAGTGCACGGGATAGGGTTAGGGTTTGGATTCGAAGGACCAGCTTCAAAAAAAACAGTAGTAGCAATGTCTTTCAGGATTTGTTCATCTTCTAGATTGATCTCCATTGATCCAACCATTATCTTCTTAGGAAAGATTTTGAATGAATCATCACTTGAGGATCCATTACTGTCACTGAAACAGGACTTTGCAGATTGAACATTCGAAGTCGACATAGTTGAAAATGAGGAAAAAGTTGAGTTTGATTGAAGATCAATGAACACAGAGAGATTTTGGAGAGAAAGATTGCTAAAATATGAAGACGAAGATGAATCCATGGATTATAAATGTCTGGATAATCGTGGATGGACACGTGGCCGAAAGTAATGGTGATTAGAGTAGTAATCATCATTTATTTTGATGAATGAACCGTTTAATCGACGTGTTTTAGGATTGACCAATGAAATTAAAACACGTGGCGCACGATTAGTCTTTACAACGGGAAGAAAAGTTCTGAGAACAAGTTCACAAACTTCAGAAGAAGTTTGGAACTTCTGAGAATAAGTTTAGAAGTTTGAATGAAATAATCCAGAAACACTTCAGAACTTTCGAAATAAGTTCAGAACTTGACTTTAATACTTCAAATTTATGAAAATCACTTAAATCTACAAACTTCTGAAAAATATAAAACATTTGAATAATTCAGAAGTAGGTTTTAACAATATGAGAAAAAAAATAATCTTCAGAAGTTTGTCCATATTCCTCAGATTTGTATGATTTGATGTGTTACCCACCATTTCAGATCTTGAGTGTTATAGGAGAGTTCTAAAGACATGGATTTGAGTATGACTCCCCCCTTGAATCAAGAAAAAGTATGATTCTCCCCCTTAAACAATGCTAGACATCAAGGTTATTAGAGATAAAAGATAGAGAAATGAAAAACAAATTGCAAGTATTGTAAGACCATCAATTTTTGAAAAATTAAGAAGGAATTTATGCCACTGAATCATGAAATATAAAGTTCTGAAAACATAACTACAGAAATTCTGAAGTTAAGATTTCTCAGAAATTTGATGAAATAGACTCGGAACATAAAATATTTAATTTTGAATTGATGCTTAATACTTACACAGACATATTCATCATTCCCAATTTACTTACCAAAAAATTAAAACGTTTTTCATCAAGTGCTTTGGTAAATAAATCAGCCAATTGATAATCAGTCTGAACAAAAAACATTTCAATATTACATTTTTCAACGTGATCTTTGATAAAATGATATCTTACATCAATGTGCTTAGTTTTTGAATGTTGAACAGGATTTGCAGTAATTGATATGGCACTTTTTGAATCACAATATAGAGGAATCGTTTTGAATGTGTAGCCATAGTCTTTTAGTTGTGTTTGCATCCAAATAACTTGTGAGCAACAAACTGCAGCAACAACATATTCAGCCTCTGTAGTAGAAGTTAAAACACAATTCTGCTTCTGTGAATACCAACTCACAAGTCTATCAACTAAAAATTGACATGATCCAGATGTACTTTTTCTTTCTAGTTTGCAACCACCATGATCTGCATCTATGAAAGCTGTTAGATTAAAGGCAAAATCCTTTGGAAACCAAAGTCCCAATGAAGGAGAACCATTGAGATATCTAAGAATTCTTTTAGCAACAAGACGATGAGATTCCTTAGGATTAGCTTGATATCTAGCACAAATACATGTTGCAAACATTATATCTGGTCTACTAGCTGTTAAGTAAAGCAAAGATCCAATTATGCCTCTGTACTTTTTATGATCAACAGATTTTCCATTCAGATCAGGGTCTAACTTAGTTGCAGTGGCCATTGGAGTTTGAATACTTGAACAATCAGTCATGTCAAACTTCTTAAGTAAGTCTGAGTGAATTGTCTTGTCATAAAAGCAATATTATCAGAAATTCTCTTAAGCTCTTCATCTAATTCATCCCCATCACACAGAGTTGTCTCTGGGATTTCACAAACTTTGTTTTTAGCAGAAATGTTCATGGAGTTGTTGTACTTCTTACTTAATAAGACTACTGTTTTATTTTCCTTTTTCTATTCATAGTGTCTAGTCTTGATCTTGTCCTCTTGTTGGAACAAAATGCCATAGACATCATGAATAGATTTCCTAGACAGGTTTCTAGTAACCATATTATCAGAGAAGCTTGACCATTCGTTACCCAAGTTGTTCAAAAATTTGTTGTTTATCTTAGAGTTTGATTTCTGAACACCATTTCTTCTCAGATCATTCAGTATATTTTTGAATCTATGATAAGTATCAGTATATTGTTGAATCTATGATAAGTATCAGTGAAAATTTCATAAGTACCCACACAGATATTCAATCTTTGTGCTTGGGCTTTTGTGCTGCCTTGCATCTGGGCTTCAACCTCATCCAACATAGCTTTGGCAGATGTTAAACCATCTACCTTATTGAATATTTCATTAGGAATGGCCATTGTGAGTAGAGTTAATGCCCTTTTGTCAACCTTAGCTTGAAGTTTTTCAGTTGTACTGTACATACCATGGGTTTTCTTGATTCGCGATGCAGGAATCTCAGGAGTAGACTCAGTTCTTGGGACCGCCGGAATTACCACATAGACCTCCAGAGAGCCATTTACAATCGATTGCATTAGAGCTTCATCGATATGGTCCAAGAATTGAATCATCCTGATTCGCCACTGATGATATTCACCCAAAAATAAAGTTGGTGGCTTAGTTTCTGATCCGATGGAGACGATTTCTTTCCACATCTTTGATTTGAAGTAGATCGAGAATTCACCTGAAATTGAATCTTGAATTTATCGATCAAGAATACCAAGAACTGTCAGATCTGACAAGTTCTTTTGTAAATTGTCAAGAACAGATGAATTAGCTCTGATACCAATTGTTAGATCCCAAATATCAAGAATGTAGAAAGTTTAAATAATAAGAACAAGATATGTATCACTGAAGTTTTATGTCGTATTGATTATGAAAACAGTATTACAAAATGTGTATCTTTACAAGCTTTATCTATCAACGTTAGTTATAACAATCTAACAAACTATTTATTTATATACAAATGGAAATGCTAAAGATACAGTACAAAAATGACAGACAATTTCAGAACTGCTTCTGAAATTCTTCAGAACTTCTTCAGAAGTGTCCTCAGAACCATCTTCAGAACTTCTTCAGAATTTTCAGAACTTCTGAAGTAGCCACTTCAGAAGTTATGCTTTAGGCTTTACTTCACTTGTCTTCTGAGTTCTGAACCTTTCTCTTCAGAACCCAGTCTTTTTTTGAAGCTACTTCTGATAAATCTGTCATTAACTATTGTCCAAATCTATGTGGATGACATAATTTTTTGGCTCTACTCATCAAACAGATGGGAGAACTTGAAATGAGCATGATGGAAGAACTATCATTCTTTCTAGGACTTCAAGTCAAACAAAGTGCCTCTGGCATTTTTATAAATCAAGCCAAGTATGTTTTTAACATACTAAAGAAATTTCATCTTCAAAATTCCTCAACCATGAAAACTCCTATCTCTCCTAGCATTAAACTTGGCCCTGATCCCACTGGTAAATCAGTGGATGTTACAAGCTATAGAGGTATGATAGGATCTCTTCTGTATCTGACAGCAAGTAGACCTGATATTATGTTTGCCACTTGCCTCTGTGCTCGATATCAAGCGAATCCTAAAGAATCACATTTAAATATCTCAAGGGCTCTCCATCACAGGGTCTCTGGTATCCAAAAAAATTTTGGATTTGATTTAATGGCGTATACAGATTTTGATCATGCAGGATGCAAGTTAGATAGAAAAAGTACCTCTGGAAGCTGTCAACTTCTGAGTAACAGACTTGTCAGTTGGACATCAAAGAAGCAGAACTGTGTTTCAACATCAACAGTAGAAGCTGAGTATGTTGCTGCTGCCAGTTGTTGTTCTCAAGTAATCTGTATGAAAACTCAGCTAAGAGACTACGGACTAATATACTACAAAATCCCTATCCTATGTGACTCAGAGAGTGCTATCACCATCACTGAAAATCCAGTTCAGCACTCAAAAACCAAGCATATCGATGTCAGGTATAATTTTATTAAAGATCATGTAGAGAAAGACACAATTGAAATGTATTTTGTCTCTACTGATTATCAACTTGCTGACCTTTTCACAAAAGCTCTGGATGAGAAACGATGCAATTTCTTAGTCAGCAAGTTGGGCATGTTAAATATGTAATTTTACATAATTGTCTGATCTTCTTAGGATTCCGTCAAAATACCTATTTATGTACATATTTTTTTTGCATGTTGTTCTGTTTTGTTTTATCTTAAATTTTGTTTCACACAAATCAGAATCGTCCAGAAGCCTCTGGTCACTTTTGATGGTTTAATTCAGAGGCACACAGAAGCCTCTAGACACCTCTGTTCCACACCGAATACATCTTGCATTTGTGATCCAAGTGACAACAAAAAGGGTGCAAATCTTACATGTTCAAGGGGGAGCATAATGCAATTTTTGAGGGGGAGCAAATCTCACATGTTCGAGGGGGAGCATATCAAGTCTAACATTTATTAGCTGTCTTCTGAACCTCTCTTTACTTAATAATTTTCTTTAAATATGTTTCTTCTGAATAACTCTTGCCGTCAAGGTTACAAAGGCTTTTCATATTCAACTTAAATTCTTCTGAAAAGATGTTCTTTGACATTCTTGGTCAAAAATCGTTTTCTATGACCAGATATTCTCTGCCTTTATGTTTTTTTTTAATTCTTATTAATAAGTTCATTTTCTTTAACTCTTACCTTCAAGGTTAATTAAAATTTTCTTATTCTATAGAAATTTCTTAAATAAATACTTGGCTTAAATATTAAACTTTCATTTGGTGCAAATATGTTTTCTAACCAAATGTCTGCTTTTAATTTTTAAAAGGAATTACTTACTTTAAAATTATTTTTTAATCAACAGTTTATCTGTTTGTTTAAATTGTAATTTTTTTTAATTAATTTCCTTCTAAATTTTTTTTTAGGAGAATACTCGATCATTTTAAGCGCTAAAACCTTTTTTCCCAGTCAGTCTTCATTTACCCGTGTCAGTCATTGTGCCAGTGCATGATGACACACCTACCCATCACTCGAAAACACGAACCGTTTTTGTTAGTCCCCAAATTAAAACCCTTCCCACTCCCAAATCACTAGAGTACTCTCTCCCAAGCATTCTTCATCAATGGCGTCTGCAGTTGCAAATCCGAATACCCAAAACGACGACGGTAATTTAGTCGCATCAATGGCTGACAGTGCTCCAGTCGTCAAGCTACTGTTGAAACCCAACAATGTTCAGGTTTTTCTCGATCCCAACACTTATCTGTCTGAAGTCAGGATCATGATTGAGTTCCTGCAAAACCACTCACTGAACCGAACCCTAACCCTGACGAATCCAAATGTTCCTGAAATCTATGTGCAAGAGGTGTGGCAGACAATGATCGTCAAGGATGACAATACTTTACTTGGAAGCTTTGGACACCCCACTGAACCCGAAACTGCCGTCCGAATCCCAATCACACGTAAGAAAATAGCAAGATATTTTCATCTTCCTCAACCCTATATTGAAGTTGAAGGTCAAACTATCCCCAACCCTGACCTAGAACCAAATCCAACACCAGAAGCTCTACTGGCTTTCGTTCGTTTCTTAGGTTACAATGAACAACTCAATAGGCTATCTGAGTTCAAAAGAAAGAAGTTGTCCCCGATGTGGAATGTACTAGTCTCCATTTTGAATAAGAGCCTCACCTGCAAAATTGGTTCCCTAGACCAAGCCAGCAAGAATCTTCTCACCATCATGTATTGGATGTTTTTGAACAGACCTTTAGACTACACTAGCCTCATATTTCAAGAAATGAAGGTTGCGGTTCAAACAAAAGTTTCCCTCCAGAGCCAAGGGAAAGCTCTTCCTACTTTAATGTTCCTACGATTTCTATCATTGTTCACCTTTCCAGCTATTGTTGCTCTGAAAGCTCCTCTCATTCAGTCGTTCTGCAAAATCGCGTCTATGAGCTCCCATAAGCCAACAATTGATAACAATGGTTATCCTGCACCTAGAGAACTCTCCAGGTACATGCTAAACCTTATTCCTTCAACCTCTCTTACTCTCATATCCTATAGATGCTCTATGATATTCTCAGAACAGAGAGTATCTACCCCAGAGCACTTAGAGCCCAGATTAGGTAGTGAAGGGTCAAGCGAGAATGAGCATTAAAAGAACTTGAGTGACCACCCGAGAGTTTATACCCATCTAGACCTCTTAATGCAAGAGGGTACAGAAGATGTCCAACGAGACACATTTGAGCGAATCTCTCCAAGTTCCCCACGGGTACCCACATCTCCTGAGGTAGATGTCAACACATCTACTCTCATTGAAAAAGGACAACCCAGTCCAAACCACCCAGAGCCAAACCGATCAGAGGATATTCTTTGTTCCTCTGAATCAAGCAGAACAGGGGAATCCACCTCATCTTCATCATCCTCTCAAAAGGGTGATGATGAAAATATAAAAGTTCCATCGCCCCAGAACTCGCCTCAACCTACACAGAACGTTGATGCCTCCGTGACCAACGATGTCTTAGGGCAAACAGAGGGTACGTCCATACCCTCTGATAGTTTAGATGCTGATGAACTCCTAACAGAGGGGTTACAGCCACATGATGCACCACTTACCGCGGGGTCTTTACCATTCATAAAGGTAAGCACATTGTGTTCAACTCCCCATCCTCTGATGATCGGGACAAAGCTACACATTCAGAACAACCGAAGAGGTGTCAGTGAATAACAGCCCTCGAAGACAGGTTGGAAGTCCCTCCACACTCAACGTCGAAACAGGTGTGAAAGAGGGCCTCTCTGAACGGGAGAGACAAGGGGCTCCATGTGTTGCAGATGCACCGGTTACCTCTTTTGAATTTGTCACCCATGCAGCCTTCAAGGCATTTGGTGATCAAATTCAGAGATCTGTGGAAGATCTAAAATTATCCCTGGTATCTCAACAACAAGTAATGGCAGCTATACAATCCCAACAAGCAACTCAGACTCAAACGTTGGAGACCATTAGACAACTTCTATCTGAAAATGCAGAAGCTCAAAGGAATTCTGTTGGTGATCAATTCTGGGTTCTAGACGCAGGGATAAAGGCTAATGCTGAGGCTATCTTCAATCTCCTTTCAGAGCTTGCTACACCAGAAATCACAATATCTGCTGATGAATATGGTTCATTTGTTGCCGACATCCACAAACTCATAAAGGTTGTATTTCCTTCAGAAGATGCTTCTGCTTCTGCTTCATCTTTAGTCAAGAAGTTTGATATGGCATACTTTCAAAAGGCAATGATTGAACGCATCAACACTCTGACCTCCAAATACGCATCTAAAACCAACTCCAGCAACTTGAATATGGATCAAAAGCTCACAACTTTAGAAATGTCTGTTTCAAAGTTATCTTCTCTGGTAAGTGAGTTATCTGCATCATTTGAAGATCGAAAGAAAGCTAAAGAAGCTCGGGCCTGTAAGAAGGTTGAGCTAAAACGTAAAAGATCTGAGGATCAGGACCCTGATTCTCAGAAGGTAAAGCTTCAACCTCCTCACCCTCTGCACCTCCTCCCTCTAAACAAACTCCGATGACGCCTACTCCTCTTGCTACTCATTAAGGTCCCCTGCCCAAGGATCCAGAAATTGCCAAATTTATACTGGAGATAATTGGCAATACTAAAACGCAATCCCAACCGGCAGAAACAACGACAACCATAATGGAAGAAGAAGCAGCCAGAGCTAAGGCGGCCGGAAGGCGAGATAGCCAAAGCGAGAAGCGACGGAGCGAGAAGCGACGGGCGAGGCGGCCGAGGCGGCGACGGCCAGAGCCGAGGCAGTCAAAGCAGAAGAAGAAAGAATAAGATCATAGATTGAACAAAGAGCTAAATCTGAAGCAGAAAAAGCTAAGGAAGAAGCCATAAAAGCCAAGGCTGAAGCAGAAAAAGCTCAGGCTCAAGCAGAAAAAGAAAAAGAAGAAGCTGAAAAAGCTAAAGTTGAAGCTGAAACGGAACGTGCAAATTTTGAAGAAACAAAAAGAAGGGAGTCAGCAAAGTTCAAAGCTTCAAATGAAGAAAAGATACAGAAGCTAGGGAAACTCGATTTACCCATTCTAGAAATTAAACACAGGCACATGTATGCCATCGCCGATCAAAAGATATACCTGATGATGCCAAAATTTTCAAATGACTACCAAGTAAGTGATGAGATCAAAGATAAATTCATAACTCACAGGCAACCAAGGAAGGAGGCTTATTCTATTGTTCCAATCAAAACAATATCATTCATGCATGCACAGTTTGAACAAACACCTATCTGGTATACTATCTACAAAGTTGTCAGAGAAGACAACCATCCTACTTCTGTGATAATGATTTATTGTCTATCAATCCTTCTGATCTTATAACTCTAGAGAAGTTTATGAAGACTCAAATGAACAGACAAAGTTGCTTACTTCCGTATCATTGAATGTATGAAGTCTTTTATTCGATACAGAAGGCAAGTAGACTTTCAAACTGGTTTGAACTACAATGTAGATAATTTGTGTATCTCTGCTCCAAATGAAGATTTGGAGGGTCTAAATGCACTCAGGATTGGGAAAGTGATAACCGAACTAGAAGTAGGAATCGTGTTCAGAAGGCCGAACAGAAAAAAGTTTTTCAGAATTAAAGATGCTTATAAATACTCTATAGAGGTTGTGTATATCGTGAAGTGTTATGCCTCTGTAGCAGTTGACAATCAAGAAACAAAAGTTAAAGAGAACATTGTGAAAAGACTTGACAAATTAATGAAGCTCAGAGAAGTTACAGATGCCATCTCCAAAGTCATTTCTCAAACAGCCCCCTTCTGATAAATTACAATACGTGCTTATTGTCAAACCAACTATAAAGCCTAAGGATGAACAGCGAAGCTACGTGCGCAACATTCTGAACTTCATACTTAGGGGAAGATTGTTAGACCTCATTTCAGAAGAAGTATGAATCAGAATTATGCAAGTACAGAAGTTCAAAAGCTCATCTTCTGAACAACCTATCTCAGAAGCGCCCAGAGGAAGAAAGAGCAGCTGGACTCCAACAGAAGCATCACACGCGCCCCTAGATAGTTGACTTTACTTACTATAATCGTATAAATAGCTCAGTTGTTGATTGTAAATGAACTATTGCAAAAGAATTGAATCGAGAGCTAAATTGTGCGTACTGTTATTATCTTCCAAGTTATTCAATACGAATTATTGATTGTTCTTCAATACTGTTCTTATTAATCTTACTGCTTATCATAGATTTGTTTGCTTCCGCTCATATTTACTTGTTTGATCTATCGATTAATCGTTAGAAAAGGGATTTGGGTTCCAACACCCATCCCTGAAGAAAATGAAGAATTAAATAACTTGATGAAATCTCACTATGGGGAACCTGAATCTTATTTCAGTACACCACTTGTCACCGAAAATAATGATGATGATGGTCCTACTCTTATTCCCAATTCGCTGAATAGTAACAATTCATTATCAAGAATGAATGTTACTCCATTAAATCAGATTCCTCAATCCAGTCCTTCTATTGATAATTCTTTAGTAAATAATCAAACATCTTCCTCTTCTCCAAGAAAATGAAATTCCCTCAGGATCTCCTCCTGAGATAATTAGAGAAAATGAAGATCGTCACGCTGATCTAACATCCTCTCATGAACAAGCCGTTGAATCTTCAATTGATCCAAATCCTCAGCTACCAGCTCTGAGGTGGACTCAAAATCATCCCATCGATCAAATAATTGGTTATCCTTGTATAGTTGTTCAAACAAGAAGAAATACGGCTAACATATGTCTCTATGTAAACTTTATTTCCGTTATAGAACCCAAGAAGATCGATGAAGCAATCCTAGATCAAGATTGGATTAAAGCCATGCAAACAGAACTCTCTGAGTTTAAAAGAAACAAAGTATGGAATCTTGTTCCCAGACCTTCTAACAAAACCGTTATAGGCACCAAATGGGTGTTTCATAACAAGTTAGATGAAAACGGCATAGTCACTCGCAACAAGGCTCGACTTGTTGCTCAGGGATACAGACAAAAGCAAGGAATAGACTACGATGAAACTTTTACTCCTGTGGCAAGATTGGAAGCAATCAGATTGTTCCTAGCCTTCGCTGCTCAGAAAAATTTCAAAGTCTATCAGATGGATGTCAAAAGTGCTTTTCTGAACGGCAAGCTGAAAGAAGAGGTTTATGTTCAACAACCTCCTGGCTTCGCCGATACAAGACATCCCAAATACGTCCATAAGCTAGACAAGGCTCTCTATGGGTTGAAACAAGCTCCCCATGCATGGTATGACACTCTCTCTAAATACCTCCTCGCTGAAAAGTGTTTTCGTGGTAAGATTGATCAAACACTGTTTCTTAGAAAATGTAAGGGACGTATCATTCTTGCTCAGATATATGTAGATGACATCATCTTTGGTTCCAGGAATCCTAAACTATGCACTTCTTTTGCAAAACGCATGAAAAAGATATATAAAATGAGCATGATGGGTGAACTAACATATTTCCTTGGTCTTCAAGTAAAACAATCTGAAAAAGGTATTTTTATTTGTCAAAGTAAATATGTTAAAGACATGTTAATTTCTTTGATTTAACTTAAAGCTCTTTAATGAAAACTCCTATGGCTCTACCTCTGACTTTAAATAAGGACCCTGATGGTAAACCTGTTAATATCACTGCCTATAGAGGAATGATAGGTTCTTTACTTTATCTAACTGCTACTTGCTTATGTGCTAGATATCAATCTTAACCCAAAGAATCTCATCTTATCGCTATAAAACTCATATTCAGGTATCTGAAAGGGACTCCTAATCTTGGTCTTTGGTATTCTAGAGACTCAGGGTTCGATCTAATGGGCTATTCAGATAGTGACTTTGCAGGATGCAAAATAGATGGGAAGAGCACCACTGGTGGGTGTCAGCTTATTGGTGGAAAGTTGATTAGGTGGACTAGTAAAAAGCAAAATTCAGTGTCCACATCAACTGCTGAAGCTGAATATGTCGTGGCAGGGAGTTGCTGTGCTCAAATTCTTTGGATGAGAAATCAGCTCGCTGATTATGATATTCAGCTATCTAAAATCCCTTTATATTGTGACAACAGTAGTGTTATCGCAATAGCAAACAACCTTGTACTTCACTCTATAACCAAACATATTGAGATCATATATCATTTTATCAAAGATCACATTATGAATGGTGAAATTGAACTTCATTTTATCCCCACTTATTTTCAGCTCGCTGATCTTTTTACAAAACCTCTTGAAGAATCAAGATTTAACATGTTAATCAGTGAACTAGGAATGCTAAACATGGAAGAATAACTTCCTCAGTGTTTTACACCATGAGTAATTACAAAATGAATTTCAAATTCTTAAGTGATTCGCTGAACTCTAGAAAGATATTTCTCAGGTATGACTTCTAAACTCTTACTCTCTGAATGTCTTCTTATTAGAGAATGAATCTCAAAAATTTAAAGCCCACCACTGATAATCCTTTATTGTTAAATGATGAAGGAATTTTAAGGATAATGATTAACAATTTTTAATGATAATCTTATTCACATTTTCAAAATAGAAAAGGACACGTTAGACCTTTATCTGACAGACGACAGACCACGACGTTTCCTTCCTATCAAACCCTAGGGACGTGCACTTGGTCATCATTACCTTTCAAAAAACTAAAAACGTTGTTTGGCATCCTGTCTCTCCTCCTCCTATAAATGAAATATTCTTCTTCATTTCATTTTTCACGCGCTCAAATCTTTCAAAAAGCAAGAATTACTCTCGAATTATCAAAGTCTCACCAAGAACTCGCATTTGTGCGTTTTTCTACCGTTTTCACTTTTAAGGTTTGATCTAACCCTCTTTCTTTTCTAAAAACAACTAGGATGTTGTTTACCTCTTAAATAAATCTTATATAACATGGTGTTATAAAGATTCATTCTGTAAAATCTGTGTTAAAAATTAAAATTTATTTTTTGTTAAAAAGAAACCTGTTCTAAGATTCTTTTTAGAACAGAAGAAATTTTGGTGTAAATCCAAAAATTTTATTCTAAACTCTCTAAAACTTGTTTCTGGTAATTTTATTTACCAAAGATCCTTTATTAAAAATTTTCTTTTAATCTGAAACATAACAAATATTTTGATTTTTGTTCATCAAAACACTTGTTTTCTTAGTCTTTTCAAAATTTGGTATTCTTTGTACCAAAACACATTCTAGTTTATACACCTTTTTGTATTAAGCCATGCTTTTTATATTTGAAACAGACATGGCCACTTCAAGCAAGAATGTGCAATCTGACGCTCCTGTCTCTGTCACCCTTGAGGGATCCCCTTCATGTACCTTCACGCATGAACAAGCAACGTTCAAGCCTTGCAACTATCTGGCTCTTGTGAACATCCCTGAAGACAAACTGCAGTTCAAGGATGGAGCGACTTTCATCAAGGCCTGCCCGCTAATGTACGCCTTCGTCCACAACCCCATTGGAATCACTTCTCATCTGCAAGCACTCTGGTACACCGCTCACTGCACCCTCCTCACCACTGACAAAGGCAACAAATGGGAGAACCCCTCTGACCGATACATCACAAAGATGGAAAAGGGAAGACTACTTGCTCGTTGGCAATACATCTTCACCCAGGTAATTCAGTGCCTTGGGTCAAAGATTGGTTCCCAAGATCAAGCATTAGGAGTACCTTCACGAATGAATGTAGGACAAATATTTGAATCTTCACTAGAAGCAGATCAGTTTAGCGTGAATGGATACTCTGAGATAGAGCGAGAAAATTTGAATTTGATTGATTCAACTTGCAAGCAGTTTATGGATCTTGGTTAGCTCTCTGCACCAGCTACAAGCTGAACTTTGCTGACTACATCCTCAGCGACATGTGTAACCGTGTAAATGCTCAGAAAAGGGAGAAGGTTATCCCTTACCCAAGATTCTTTGCCACTATCATGGAAGTCGTTTTCAAAGAGGAGTACCCCAAGGTGGCAAATCAAAGCTTCTCATTGGTTGGAAGGAAATGGTTGGAGATCGTGAACAGCAAGGCAATGCTCCCTACATCCCCTACATGCTGTAGCTGATCAAAGCTGCAACTCCAGTGTCCAAATCACTGAACAACCCGTCAGTGATTATCCAAGACACCACCTCACCCTTAAAACGCAAGGAACCGACCGAAGGTCATAAAAAGACCATCGCTCAAAAACCCATCACCAAGAAACAAAAGAAGGGAGTCTCTCAACAAACTTCCCTCTATGATAAAGGCGTATTACCAATGCCACTCTCTACCCCAGCCACGACAACAGTCTCTACATCCGTTGCCGCTTCATCAGCACTACCTCCATCCTCAGTGACTTCGGTCACTGAAGATGTAATAGCCAGCTCCGCTGAAGCTGGATCAGGTAATACTTTGACAGCCTTCTTTTCTTCTTCTACCACCTCTTCTTTGGTCCTCACAGCAACTCATGATTCAGCGATAGTTGTCCCTATCTCTGATAAAGTTGAAATGCACGTTGTCCAAGCATCAGTTTTGTTTCGACAATATGACTCTGGGAAAGCACCTAACATAGGACCTCATAATGTTTCTCACAAACATTCTAAGAAATGGGTTAGTGATCCACAAGACACTACCGTCGAACATGGTTTCCCTGAGAGTAATCCTCACGATACTCTCAAGGTCAAAAATATTTCTTCATCTCATATGTCTTCTAATACGAATCTGTTTCTGGCTTCCTTGTATGTGTTATCATCAGGTATTGAGGCATCCCGCTATTCCTCAGCGACCACCACAACAACAATCCCTGATATTCCTATGAATGGATCCAGCGCCTCTCTGAAATCTCCACAATCATCAACAGCTGCAAAGATCAGAAAGCTGAAGAAAGAGAAACTCGCCTCTAAGTTTCCCGCCATCGATGTCGATATCCCCAAGATTGTTCTCCCTGCTCTAACTTTTTCGGCGATAGACTTCCTGGTTCAAGAATGTGCCCTCACCACGCACAGGGTGGACACTCTCCAGACGGCTTCAGAGATCATCTTCCAACTAGTTGGTAGCACTTCTAGAGTTAAGGCCACTGTCAATAACATCTACATTGATATTCAATCGGTGAAAAATGAAAACTTGGCACATGAGAAGGCCATCGCATCTCTAGAAAAGGCTGTGGAAGCTCAAGGGAAAACACTTGAAGATATCCAAAAGGCTCAAGCTGACATGATGCTGCTTCTACAAGGCATCACTGAGAAGGGGACTTCCTTCTCTGATCAAGACTGGACTACTCTGGGTCAGGTTTCCTAGAACCAGTCTGCGCACACTAAGAGCCTTAAGGATATCAACTCAAATGTGCGTACACTGATGGTGCACTGTTTACCTGATGACAACACAGATGGGGCGAGATGTGCAAAAGAGCTTACTGATGAGCTCATTGGGGAGGTAAACAATGCAATCCCTGGAACCCAATCACTCTCTACTCTCAGCAAGACCAACAACTTCAGCAACCACAGGAACCTTTTGTCGCTGAAGAAGAAGATAATGAAGAAGAAGATGATGATGATGATGATGATGATGAGGACGATGAAATCCCTCATTACGGAGGAAACAATGACGATAATGATGATGATGATGATGTTCCTCCTAGCTTCACAAGATTCTTCATCAAAAATCGTCCAGCGGCTCTCTGATTGGAGTGATATTCAGAGATCCTTTGGGGGACGGATCAACTCCTTCTCAAGGACAGTTCGATTTCTCAGGGAAAGGCAAACAAGTGATGAATCTCGATTCCACTCCCATAAACTCTTAGGATGAGAACGCAATCGATGTAAGCCTTCCTCTCATCCTTTACACCCCCATCTCAGAACCTCAAACCTATCCCCCCCCCCTTCTACAAACTGTTTTATATCCTTTGAACTCTTGTAGACCCCTTTGGGACCAACACCTCCAAAGTCCAAAAAGGAAAAACCCTAGTTCTCTGCTTTCTTCTTCTCGTCTTCGTCAAAATTCCGGCCTCCCTTAAACTTTTCGGCGTTCTCATATCGTCAACGGCCAATGCCCAACGCTACTCTCTCTCTCTCTCTCTCTCTCTCTCTCTCTCTCTCTATTGTCGGCATTCTTATTTCATCGATCTCCCCGTCGTCTCGTCTCGTTTGTCTTCTCATTCTCATCTCCAACGTATTTGTGGTTGTGAATTTGTTGTTTTATTTTATTTATTTAAAATTAAATGGGTCAACCCAGGTTGAACCCATTTATTTAACAGGTTCGGTTGAGATTTTCATAAACTACACAACCCAGGTTGAACCCATTTAAGTAGCAGGTTGGGTTGGGTTGGGTTGGGTTGAGATTTTCGACCTTTTTAATAAATGGGTTGAAACCGAACCCAACCCATTGCCACCCTTAGATTTCACCTTAATTGATTTCTCGGTTTTGGTTGCTTTCTTTCCATGAAAGATATTCTCAGCCTTGGTGGCATTAGGGGACTTGCTTGCAATTAGTGTTGTTTCCCCACAATGGTAGCACTTCCTATATCAGAAAGAAGGTTTAGTACTAGAAGCATGATAAATACAAGGTTTAAGGATTTCAGGACCAGGACCAAGAGTTCCTTTCTCCAAAGACCTTGGCGGAACACTGATTTCTCAGGTTTAGAGGCAGTATAAGATCAATCTTGATTCGAGGAGTGGATCTCTGGACAGATCCAAAGATCTTCTTTCCCAAAGTTGAAGGTTGACTCACTGAAGGAGTAGAAGGACTCTTCTTCAGTTTAAGAGTTTTATGGGTTCATAAGATTTTGATTCAGGTGTTGAGGAACACTGAGTAGAGGTGTCAGGGTTAGAAGATACAAAGTTTCCAAACTTAAGCATGGAACGATCTTTATCAGGTTCTTCGTGACCATAAGAATATCCCAGACCACTCTTAACCTTAAAGGGGATCTGAGCATTGATGATCTCATTTTCCTTTAGAGAGGCTTTAACACCATCCTTCAATGGTGGCTTTTTAAGCTTTGAGATCTGCGATGGCCTTTTCACGCTCAGTGATAGCTTGCTATTTCTCAATGCCTATTATTTACAAAGACTTGGGCCTTAAGGTCTTCTTCAACCTTAGTAAATTCTTTAATTTTCAGATGACAATTTTGAAGTTGTTCAGTCAAATCGGAGTTAATTTGTTCAGCTTTAGTCTTACCATTAAGAGCATTGTAAAGATCAACGGTTAAAGTGTCGAGAGCCGACAAGCTATCTTTCTCAGGGATAGATGAGTCTTTTAGATCTGATACCTGAGTGGATGATGAGGGAACTCTTGATGAGGTAGATTGTAATAACCCGTAATCTATTTATTTGTAAGGAAATGTACAATTAAGATGTTTAAAGCCTAACTTCCTAACTATAGGACTAGTTGTGTAATTAATGAAAAATGGGTCAATAACGGTTTGGAAACCCTTCTGTTATTGAAGAATACGGCTGAAATTGTGTGTATTAAGTGTGTGCGATTTTGGGAGAGAAGAGAAGGAAGAAGAGAAATCTTGAAGAAGCAAAGGTCCATAAACCAATTTAAGGTATAAAACTTCATCTTCTTCATCTTCTAGCAATGTTGGGTTATTTGGGTGGTTAGAAACTTTGGGGTTTTATTTTGTGGGTTGTTAATTGAATGGTAGAAATGAGTTTCTAATATATCTCTGTGGAATATGGAGTTAGTATTTTGTTTTCATCATGTTTTGGTATATCTCATTTCATCTAATGATTTGAAATCAAGCAAGAAACCTCCATGGATGACAATGTGCTCATCCATGTGAGTGGCAATCCATGAATCAATGGATGAAATGGTTTAGTTGATGTTAAAAGCTGATTAGTAAGTGTTTGGGTCAACTTTCATACCAGTTTTTGGGTGGCAATCAGTAGAAATCATGGTTTGGGGTTTTGGTGTTCGAACAGGAAAAGTGCAGAACTCGGTGAACTCCGCGACCTTTCCCGCGGCTTCAAGTCGCGTGGCAAGCCGCGCAACTCACTGTTTTTCCCATTTTTTGGTTTTGGCTTAAATAGCTATTAAGGGTGTTAAGTGATCTTCTAACCTTAGGGGTTGTATAGTGGGATATGTGGGAGTATAATTGGGTCAATAACTTGTAGTTTAATTGATCTAATTCAGGCGTTCGGTTGGTGTGGTTCGTAGTTGAGACGAGTATCTAGGCTTGGTATTAGGTGAGTTCCCTTCGTGTGTTTAAATTTCAAATGAATGTTTTATCTTGCATAATATTTAAACCATTCAATTACGGGAAGTTTGTACCCGACCTTTGGGCAAGTGTGGTCCCGTTTAATAGTCACGGTGTGTGTGACTGATAGTGTGAATTACCGTTGCAATAGGTACATTTAAAGTGTGTTCATGTGTGAGTTAATATTCATGACTAACTTGTTTTATCTTAATGAATGTCATGCATAATTAACTGCGTTTTTGGGGAATTCACTAGGCTTTATGGTCTAACCCTCTCTTTTATAAAACTGAAAACCTTTTCAGGGAAGCATTTGGTACAAAGCTCGAGTAAAGGCAAGGGAAAGCTGTGAGCTTGGGGAAGCTAGTTGAGAGGTGCTACTTGTATAGATAGTTTCCTAGTTTATAGTTGGTTTGTAATAAATCTCAGTAGTTACTTTATTCCGCTGCAAACATTTGAGATCGAGTTTATACATTGGGACCTATTGATGTTCGATATTGCCATTTTTAGAGCAATAGATTGAAATACCTTTATTTTCGAGTTGTGGTTATTACAAGTGGTATCAGAGCCCTAGTTTAAGAGAATTAGGTGTTCGAGGAGCATCTAGACTTAGACTCAGGGATAGTTGGGACTGAGATTTAAGTAGAAATGGGTAGAGTGTGGTTTAACCAATTAGAGTAATGATAGGGTAGAAATGACTAACGTGTAAGGTAAATTCAAAATCCCATCTGGCTAATGTCATTGTGAATTAACAGGTACATGAAGGTGCTTAAATACCTTGTTATGATCAACTAGTTGTCTTTAATGCTATGTCAATTTTAGTATCAAGAAGTATGACTCGTGGTTCTGTGAGATCGGCAACAGTGACACCCGCGGAAGGAGATCCTTTGATCGGGAACGCTCAACCCGATCAAGTCGAAGCCGAAGGAGTTGTGAATACCCATGGGAGGGGTAGAGGAAGGGGTCGTGGAACCCGAGGAGGTGCAGTTTCTGTGGGAGCTCTTTAGGGTGGGACTCGAGGCCGAGTTAGGGGCCGTACACGTGAATGTGGGGTGGCGACCGAGCTGTTAAATGAGCTGGTGGAGTCGATTCAAGAAAGTTATGTGAGTGTGTGTGGTAGAGGACGCGGTAGAAGAGGATGCCGAACCCAAGAGCGAGGGTTTGTGACCAAGGATGATTGCAATGCAGGTATGGGGAAACTTGAGGTGGTTATTCATGCTTTGATGGTTAAGCAAAAACCTTCGAGTGCAACAATCGTATGTGAGGATGATGGTGAGGAGGGGTCTATTGAGGATAAAGACCATGATAGCTCATCTCGCAAGACTACTTCCGAGGTAGAGAAGTCAAGTGAGGTGACAAGAGGGTGCACTTACAAGAAATTCCTAACGTGCAAACCTCCTATTAATACGGGAGAGCGTAACCCGGTACTGGCTTTGCGGTGGATTATGGAGATGGAGGTGGTGTTTGATACTAGTGAGTGTGCGGAGAATGACAGGCTGTTACATGCCACCACTATGCTTAAGGCGGAAGTTCGTTGTTGGTGGGATTTAGAAAGTGGAAAGATTGGTTCGGGAGCGGCTAAGAGGACTTCATGGGAGAAATTTGTAGGCTTGTTTAAAAACAAGTATTGCCTTTAAACCGCGATAAGGCAACTTGAAGAAGAGTTCTTACATTTAGAGCAAGGAGATATGACTGTTCAATAGTACACCGCAAAGTTCTTGGAGAAATACCGTTTTGTGGAAGCATACATTTCAACCGAAGAGCAGATGGTGGAGCGTTACATTTGGGGTTTGGAAGCTTCTATAAGAGAGTTGGTAATGACAATGAACATGTCAACTTTTCAACTAGCGGTTGATGTGGCCGAGATGACCAAGAGAGAGAAGAATCGTCAATTGGTGGAAAAGGGTATCGAGAAGAGAAAGTGGGAAGGGGCACCAACGATTCCAAGTAAGCTAAGTTCTCGAAGTCTGACAATCATTGAAATCAAAGATTTAGGGAGAAACCATGTAGGAAGTGTAACCGTGTGCATCGTGGCGATTGTTCTTCGGAATCAAAAAGGTGTTTCAAGTGTGGGAAGATGGGACACATGGCTAGAGAGTGTCCCAATTCTTGGGCATGTTACCAGTGTGGATCTTTGGAGCATCTAAGGACGGATTTCCCTCAACTAAAGAAAGGATTGTGAGCAACTTTGGTGGGTGACGTGGTGGTGAAGCGAAAAAGGAGGGTGGAAGCTCCACGAGCTCAAGTGCTGGCTTTTCTGATGACGGCTACGGAAGCAGATAAGGCACCCGATGTGGTGATAGGTACCTTTCTTATTAATTCAACTTTTTCCAGGGTGTTATTTGATTCGGGTGCGAACCGTTCATTTGTATCAAATACTTTTATGGGGATCTTGAGTGTCAAGCCCAAACGGTTGGATCATAGGTTCGAGGTAGAAATCGCCGATGATAGGCGGGTTTTGATGAAGGAAGTTTTAGAAGGTTGTAGTATCGATATAGAGGGTTGTCTTATCCCATTGTTGTTATACCTAATGGCGATGAGTGAATTTGATGTGATCGTGGGAATGGATTGATTGGCAAGCAACAATGCCTACATTATGTGCAAGAAGAAATTGATCTGAATCACCTTACCAAAAGGAAAAAAAGGTAGTGATCTAGGGAGATCGAAGTGAGAGGAAGTCGTGTATTATATCCATGCTAAAGACTAGGCAATGTTTAGCAAAGGGATGTCGAGGGTTCATGGATTATGTGATTGATGCCGAAAGAGAAAAGAAAAGGGTGGAAGAAGTACCCGTAGTGAAAGATTATCCCGAGGATCTTGTCGGATTACTTTCGGATCGTAAGGTGGAATTTAGGATCGATTTGGTACCCGGGGCCGCACCAATACCCCGTGCACCATATCGATTAGCACCGGCGGAAATGAAAGAAATGATGTCACAACTTCAAGAGTTCCTTGATAACGGTTTCATACGCCCTAATACATCACCATGGGGAGCACCGGTACTGTTTGTTAAGAAGAAAGACGGGTCTATGAGGTTGTGCATAGATTATCGTGAATTGAACAAGGTGACGATCAAGAACAAATATTTGTTGCCTAGGATAGATGATTTGTTTGATCAACTTCAACGAGCAAGTTACTTCTAGAAGATAGACTTGCGGTCGGGTTATCATCAGTTGAAAGTACGAGAGGAGGATGTGTCTAAAGCGGCTTTCCGAATGCGGTATGGTCATTACGACTTTTTAGTTGAGCCTTTTGGCTTAACTAATGCTCCGGCGGCGTTTATGGATTTGATGAACCGAGTGTGTGGTTCATTGTTGGACAAGTAAGTGATTGTCTTCATTGATGATATCTTGATCTACTCTCAGACGGAAAGTGAGCATGAAGAACATCTTCGTCTAGTGTCGGAGTTGCTAAAGTGTGAGAAGCTTTATGTGAAGTTTTCAAAGTGTTAGTTTTGGTTCCGAGAAGTTCAGTTTCTTGGACATGTGATGTCCGAAGGCGGAATCAAAGTGGACCAGGCAAAGATAAAAGCTATCAAAAGTTGGGAGCCACCAAGAACACTATCAGAAGTGAGAAAATTCTTAGGTTTAGCGGGGTACTACCGGAAGTTCTGTTAGAGATCATAATATAGCTTCAAAGAAGTCTTGGTTCTGAAGCCTCAGATCTGAAGTGGTTCTGAAGACCTAAAGAAATAAAGCTTAAAAGCTCAGAAGACCAAAGACAGAATGACTAAAGTGAAGATAAGCCTAAGGCATAACTTATGTTGTTCTGAAGAAGTTCTGAAGAACTTCTGAAGTATGTTCTGAAGATGTTCAGAAGTAGTTCTGAACTTACTTCTGTATGTCTGTCATGTAATGTACTGTCATTTTAACATTTCCTATTGTATATAAATAGAGTGTCTGTTAGATTATTATAACTAACGTTCATAGATCTTTTGTACTGTAAAGACATATCTGTGTAACTTTGTCAATATCAATATTGCATCCGACTTCCTTGCTATAATTTTTGTTCTATATTCTATTTTCTTTATACATTCAAAATGATTCCTCTGTATTGTGATTCCAAAAGTCCAATAGCCATTACAACAAATCTCTCTTCGACACTCAAAGACAAAACATATTGATGTGAGATATCATTTTATTAAGGATCATGTTGAGAAAGGCAATATAGAAATGTTTTTTGTTCAGACTGATTATCAATTGGCAGATTTGTTTACCAAAGCACTTGATGAAAAAAGATTTAATTTTTTGGTAAGCAAATTAGGTATGATGAATTTGTCTACATAGTTATTTTACAACAACTAAGAATTAAGAGTTAAATTCTGAGACTCATTCATTAAGAATTTGACAATCTTAACTTCAGAAGTTCCGAGGTTAATTTTAAAGAAGTCTATATTTTAATTCTCAAAGTTGCTATATTATAATACTTATCAATATTTTACTTTTCTTCTAACCATTTCTATGTTTAGCACTTTTCAAGGGGGAGATTTATATCTTTACTCATGATTCAAGGGGGAGTAATACTCATACATGATGCTTTGCTTCTTTCATTTGTCATCAAGATCTAAAAAGATGGATATACTTATTTTCAAATTAACAAATCTTAGAAGTATGAACAACATTCTGAAGACAAAAAACCTGTTTTATAAATTGTTCAAACTTACTTCTGAAATATTAAATTGTTTTATATATTCAGTAGTATTTTGTTTTAAATGTTTTTCTTGCACGTCAACTCATAACCTTCAAGTTCTGAACATAATTCAAAATTTTTGAGGTCTCTCTGAATCATTTCATCAAACTACTGAACTTCTTCTCAGAAGTTCTGAACTTCCCGTTGTAAGACTGATTTAATACATGCGTGTGCCATGTGTTTTAATTTCATTGGAGGAGCCTTAATCACGTCGCAAAATGGTTCATTAATCCAAATAAATGATGATTACTTTTCTAATCGTCATTACTTTTTACTCCTTTTTCGGCCACGTATCCCTCCACGATCATCCACCTCATATAATCCATGGCTTCGTCATCTTCTTCTCTTTTTAGCAACTTTTCCCTCCGAAATCTAATCTCTGTTTTTCTTGAACTTCATTCGAACTCAAATCCTAACTCTCTGTCTACGATGTTGATTTCAAATGTTGATATGCCAATCCAAACTGCGAAGTCATGTTTCAGTAACAGTGATACATCATTGCATGAAGAATCTTTCAAAATTGTGCCTAAAAAGATCATGATTGGATCAATGGAGGTTACTCTGGATGATGATCCAATGCTAGAAGACACTGCCACAAAAGGAAATCCTGAAGCCGGTCCTTCAAACCCTACCACTAATGCAAACCCTAACCCTAACCCTCATTCACCTACAATTGGGCAAACACAAGTGGAGTCAATCGAAGTACCTTCTGAATCTGTTGGAGGTGTAAATGATTCTCAATCTATGGTTGGTACTAAACAAGAAGAAAGTTATGGACCTGATCTTACCAAACTATATGTTCCAGAGCAAAAGAAGTTGGAAATCAAGAAAAATAATTGTGCTCTTAATATTCGTTCAACAGACTTCAATGATGAACAGAGAATTTTGATTGAATTATTGAAGAAGGATCCTCTTAAAGCTTTGTTTACAAAAACGTTTTTGGTTCTTGAGTCCTACTTACAAAAAGGTTTCATACTGAAATTGATGAAGAAGAAAATGATTTTTCTTCATTTGTTCGTGGTTATAGATTCTCCATTAAGGAATCTGATATCAGGAATATTTTTGATCTTCCAAAGGCTGATGCTATTCCTTTTTCTTCTGAAATTATTCCAAACTTCATCAAGTTAGGATATTCAGAATCAATAACTACATTGAGTTCTTTTAGAAGAAAGTGTCTTCCACCTATTTGGTATTCACTATTTACCATCATCAATACATGTTTATCTGGGAAGATTTCAAGTTTAGATCAAGCCTCATCAAATGTCAGAATTATCTTCCATGAAATTGCTCACAACAAGCATTATGACTATGCTTCTCTTATTGGATCATGAGGTATTTGTTCCACTTTTTTCTATGGATGGCTTAAGACCACCAAGTGCCAAACTTAAATTTCCAAATGCAATGCCACTACCAGCAGAACTTCTTGCCTATATTAGTTCTACAAATAGGTTTTTGATTGAGTATTGTGAATCTTTGTGATTGCCTAAACCAGTAATATCTACCCCAGATTGAACCCCAAGTGGTGAGAAAAGTGAGGGGTCTAGACTACATAGTGAGAGAGGGGAGGAAGTTCATGGTGGGGAACAACCTCATAGTGAAAAGAGGAAAAATGTAAATGAGAGACAGGGTAGATATGTGAGAAAAAGAACTGATGAGGGGAGATCACTGGTAAAAGAGAAAGAAACATGTGTACTAACTGATCTAAGTCGGGCAACCACACAATCTATTACTCTACACACTTTGGTGGGTAATATTGAAACAGCCAGTGAGCCCTTGGCAAATCTTGTCAACCCCCCCCCCCCAGCCACTTACCCATCTCTCAACAGAAAGGTGTTTCATTAACACATATGGGGCAAGCAGCACATCTACCATTGGGTCCCCACATGGAGGAGCCCAATGTTGAAAATGAAGGATATATGTCCCCCCTTCACACATATATGCACATAGAGTCTGAGAGTCCACTCTATGTTGAGCCTAATGAACCACAAAATGTGGGATTTATTCACACTTGCACACATCTTTCAGATGTCCATAAGCAAAGTGTTAGTCACATTGCAACAACATCCATAGATGTTCCTATTTCTTGACTTCAAGGATTGGATAAAAGTCCTGGTGGGGTGAACATCTCTAAAGCCCCATTCACTAAATCAACAATGATTCATGATGTGGTGACATCAACAGGCCAGCCTACTTTTGTAGGACTGCAAACAGGATCATTTGTTGGTCCTGGCTCTATTACCCAATCTTCTGAATTTTCTGAATTCAAAGATTTTTAAACTTCTGAATTTGCAAAGATTCAGAAGGACATCATGGCACTATCTGAAAAATCAACCAAGGTGTTGGAGGATAGGGTGGAGAGTCAGGAGAAATTATTGGATCAGAAACTAATTGAGTTGAAGAATGTTTCTCAGAAGTTGTTTCTTCAGAGGCAAATCTCAAAACATCCTTGCCATCTACTTCTGCACAACCAGATTTCTCTCAGTTTGCCACAAAGGATGATATTAGACTCATTTTGAATCAATTATCTTCAATTCAGAATACTCAAGTAACTTTGGATCAAATAATATATGCTTTGGAATGTAGGCCTCAAGCTGACACTTTAAAAAGAAAACATGATAATCAGGATCCTGATAATCATGAGGGAGAAAAAAGAAGGAAATTGTCTCATTTTGAAGATGTACTTATGCTAAAACCTTAGTCTTCTAAAAGATCTTCTGAAGATATTCAGAAAGATGCTGGTGCTTGTGCTGAAAAGGTTTCTAAAGCAATTGAATACATTTTATCTTCTGAATCTGAATTTCAAGAGATCCCTTGTTCTGAACCCATTCATGAAGCTGGTGGAGTTATTTCTGAAGAAAACGTTAAAGATAAAGTAACTTCTGAAGAAATAAATGAAGGGTATGAAATTGAAAGATTATCTTTCAATTCTGAAGATAAAGCAAGTACAGATGATACAGATATCATACCTGATTCTAATGAAGAAATGCTTAATGAGTACTTAGTTTTTGAAGATTTAATTGGAGAACCTGGTGATCTATCAGATGTTATCATGTTTGATGAAGAAGAAGAGATAAATGAAATGAGGGATTTAGTTGTATGGAGACCTCTTATTGTTGATAGAAGAGAAGATGAAGATCTTCTGAATACAATGTGGTATTTGGTCTATCAAATGGTTATTATAATAACCGGACTTTTATAACGAACCTTAAGTGAAAGGTTAGCGTTTGGAGTTAGTCCTTGCTTTGTATTCTTATACCAATAGCATATGGACTTGAACTCAAACTAAATTTTTCAAACATAACCATGTGAGGGGTTAAACATGGACAAATAAAACTACAATTAAACTTAAATGCAAAAGAATTCACCAATTATGGTAAAGATGCAATTTATGAAACTTGAGGGACTAAATGTGAAAAATTGGAAAATATAAAAACAATTTTAAGATTTATAAAATCATTTCCCTGATTTCTTCTTCTCCTTCATCGCTTCATAAACCCTAGACCAAATATCGATCATGCAATTGAGGCTTCAATCTTGATTAAATCATGAAACATTGAAGAATTGATGTTAGATATTAAAGGTAAACCATTGGGTATGCTTCAAATCTTGAAATCTAGGTTACTTTATGTAATCACATACTAAGTGTGTGTGTGTGTGTGTGTGTGTATTTGTGTTGCTAGATGCTGGAGTTTGGAGAGAATTGAAGGAGACAACATCTTGATGATGGTGTATTCATCTTTTGGTAAGGATTTTTGTAAATCCTTGGGTTAGATATTTGGTAACCTAAATTCAAGTGGAGATTTGGTCTAAATGTTGTTAAGGATTGTTATAGCAAGTTAATATTGTTTTTAAATGGTCAATAGATGGGTTAGAATGGTTACCAATTCATGTGGTAGAGATGATATCTTCAAATTGGGATAAATTGGTGTTGATGGTAGCAAACCTTTACTGCTGTTGGTTTTAAAAAAATGTATAAAATCAATCATTGATCCAATTAAGGTGTATAATATGTCTTTGGAAATCTTAGAATGTCTACTACAATTGTCATGAAGAGTCCGAGAGCTAATTAGGAGTTTAAATATGTCAAAACAGTGAATTACAGTAGATGGCCACAGTGTACTCGGGATTTGCACCCTGTTGGCAAAAACGTCATATTTAACTGGTTATATCTTCAAATGACATGAATCTTGTTGGGCTGGACTCTTAAGACACATATCTACAACTTTTATTTGAAAAGAATCACTTGATTCAGTTTCTATGTATGAGATAAATGTCCACAAATGTGATGGACAGAAGCTGAATTGTGCAGGGGATGAAATATCTCTTTTGCAAGTTAATTGTTGTCTAAGGATGGTTGAAACATAAGTTTATTGGTATGAAATTAAGGATTAAATAATATTTAAGGGAGGGTACACATAGGATTAGGATGGTTTAACAAACGTACGTAATCATGGTACAATTTTAAGTATACATTATTTGTGCTAGGATATCCGACTAGCAAATTGGCATTTGAGCTTCGTCTTTTGATCACCTCGGCTATTTAAAGATATGGATCTCTTATTATCTTGACACGGGAGTGACCTTTTGATGAGGGTCATTTCATCCGAAATTGATTCACCGAATGGTGAATTTGAGGCAGGCAAAGACCTCAATGATGTTGTTTACCGAATTTTCATCGTGTCATTCCATTTGTAAAATTTGTTAAATTTCATCGTGTAATAGCCGGATTTGTTAATTTGGAAAGTTATTGGTGGATTCTGATTAGTTGACTGAAATTAAGGGGGGTGTTTTGGAATAATTAAGAAACAAAATAATTAAATAAACAAATAAAGGCAATCCGTTCGGGACCCGTCTGAACGCGTCCACGACCCGGCAAGCGACCCATGTTGCGTAAGAAACTATTTTTCAGTTTCCGATGCAGATTTACGAGCTTCTTTCGAGCCCGTTTTCTTTTTCTCCAAATATCGAATAAAAGATTTGTTAATTCTTGAAATCTCCCTGTATCAGTCACCCTCACTTGAAAAGAACTCGACCTCGAGTTCACTTGAAACGCATCTTCACCCGACTCATAAGATATTATTTTGTTTATAACGTTCGAACCTGTAATTCGGTCTTCAATATCTAAAGAGTGAGTCCGTGATCGCCTCCATACAAGAGATACATTATCAAGTTCGAAAGGATAATAGGTGATAAAAACTTTACCGGTGATTGTCTCGATTTATTCCGAAGTCTCATTTACTTCTTTCGGAATCTTGGCTTGGACTTTTTCCGCATCTTCTTCCATCTCTTGCTTTCTCGTAGTCATGATGAGCAAGTTGTCATTCTTCTTTCCGGATACCTTTTGAAAACTGATAAAGGGTGCTGGAATAACAGGAGCATCACATGTGAGATCAATTTTCTTGACTTTTTATAACAAAGGTTTCGATGGCTCAGGAATGTCTTTTGTTGGATCGCTTTTGATTTCTTCGACCTCTAATTCGAAAGTTGTTAGCGACTCTTTAGGCTCGGTACAGATTTCTTGATGCGGTTCTGCCATAGAGAAGAAATTCTTACCTTTGACCATGCCGGAAAAGTCTTTGTCTTTTTCTGACGGCTTCTCAAGAATGGACTGTAGATTGACATGAAAAGAAACTGGATTGATAATATGGCGGTCGTGGTTACCGTTGCACGGAACCTTAACTCGTTTGTTTCTTCTGTCTCTACGCCGATAGTTGTCGTTGACGTTGTTGAGGGAGTTTGTGACAACCGCTATCAGATTATGGGAGTGCTGTGGAAACAACCGCAGTCATCTCTGCCATATCTGCTTTGGTAGCGGGTCGATTGGTCATTGTTAATAAAAGTGACAGGAGAAGCCTGCTCTGATACCAACTGACGCAGAGGAAAATATGGAACGGATCGACAAACGTCTAAATCCAAAAGATAGTTGAACTTACGAGCGTAAGAACTAAGTAATAAGAGATAAAACTCAAGCACTCTCAAAAGAGAACAAATATTATTGATAATTGATTGAATAAATAATTAACAAAGCTAATGGGGTTTAAATAGTCTAGGACTTGAGGTTAAACTAGGAAAGATAATTATGGAAATAAATCTATCCTAATTCTAAACCAACTAGGAAACTATTTGATAAAGAGAAAACTAATAAATAAAGAAACTAATAATAATCCTAATCTAATTTAGAAAATAAATAACTTATACTTTTAATACTAATCCTAAATAATTAAGAAACAAAATAATTAAATAAACAGATAAAGGCAATCCGTTCGGGACCCGTCCGAACGCGTCCACGACCCGGCAAGCGACCCATGTTGCGTAAGAAACTATTTTTCAGTTTTCGATGCAGATTTACGAGCTTCTTTCGAGCCCGTTTTCTTTTTCTCCAAATATCGAATAAAAGCTTCGTTAATTCTCGAAATCTCCCTGTATCAGTCACCCTCACTTGAAAAGAACTCGACGTCGAGTTCACTTGAAACGCATCTTCACCCGACTCATAAGATATTATTTTGTTCATAACGTTCGAACCCGTAATTCGGTCTTCAAGATCTAAAGAGTGAGTCCGTGATCGCCTCCATACAAGAGATACATTATCAAGTTCGAAACGATAATAGGTGAAAAAAACTTTACCGGTGATTGTCTCGATTTGTTCCGGAGTCTCGTTTACTTCTTTCGGAATCTTGGCTTGGACTTTTTCCGCATCTTCTTCAATCTCTTGCTTTCTCGTAGTCATGATGAGCAAGTTCTCATTCTTCTTGCCGGATACCTTTTGAAAACTGATAAAGGGTGCTGGAATAACAGGAGCATCACATGTGAGATCAATTTTCTTGACTTTTTGTAACAAAGGTTTCGATGGCTCGGGAATGTCTTTTGTTGGATCGCTATTGATTTCTTCGACCTCTAATTCGAAAGTTGTTGGCGACTCTTTAGGCTCGGTACAGATTTCTTGATGCGGTTCTGCCATAGAGAAGAAATTCTTACCTTTGCCCATGCCGGAAAAGTCTGTCTTTTTCTGACGGCTTCTCAAGAATGGACTGTAGATTGACATGAAAAGAAACTGGATTGATAATACGTCGTCCGTGGTTACCGTTGCACGGAACCTTAACTCGTTTGTTTCTTCTGTCTCTACGCCGATAGTTGTCGTTGACGTTGTTGAGGGAGTTTGTGACAACCGCTATCAGATTATGGGAGTGCTATGGAAACAGCCGCAGTCATCTCTGCCATATCTGCTTTGGTAGCGGGTCGATTGGTCATTGTTAATAAAAGAGACAGGAGAAGCCTGCTCTGATACCAATTGACGCAGAGGAAAATATGGAACGGATTGACAAACGTCTAAATCCAAAAGCTAGTTGAACTTACGAGCGTAAGAACTAAGTAATAAGAGACAAAACTCAAACACTCTCAAAAGAGAACAAATATTATTGATAATTGATTGAATGAATAATTACAAAGCTAATGGGGTTTAAATAGTCTAGAACTTGAGGTTAAACTAGGAAAGATAATTATGGAAATAAATCTATCCTAATTCTAAACCAACTAGGAAACTATTTGATAAAGAGAAAACTAATAAATAAAGAAACTAATAATAATCCTAATCTAATTTAGAAAATAAATAACTTATACTTTTAATAGTAATCCTAAATAATTAAGAAACAAAATAATTAAATAAACAGATAAAGGCAATCCGTTCGGGACCCGTCCGAACGCGTCCAAGACCCGACAAGCGACCCATGTTGCGTAAGAAACTATTTTTCAGTTTGCGATGCAGATTTACGAGCTTCTTTCGAGCCCGTTTTCTTTTTCTCCAAATATCGAATAAAAGCTTCGTTAATTCTCGAAATCTCCTTGTATCAGTCACCATCACTTGAAAAGAACTCGACCTCGAGTTCACTTGAAACGCTTCTTCACCCGACTCATAAGATATCATTTTGTTCATAACGTTCGAACCCGTAATTCGGTCTTCAAGATCTAAAGAGTGAGTCCGAATTCGCCTCCATACAAGAGATACATTATCAGGTTTGAAAGGATAATAGGTGATAAAAACTTTACCGGTGATTGTCTCGATTTGTTCCGGAGTCTCGTTTACTTCTTTCGGATTCTTGGCTTGGACTTTTTTCGCATCTTCTTCCATCTCTTGCTTTCTCGTAGTCATGATGAGCAAGTTGTCATTCTTCTTGTCGGATACCTTTTGAAAACTGATAAAGGGTGCTGGAATAACAGGAGCATCACATGTGAGATCAATTTTCTTGACTTTTTGTAACAAAGGTTTCGATGGCTCGGGAATGTTATTTGTTGGAGCGCTTTTGATTTCTTTGACCTCTAATTCGAAAGTTGTTGGCGACACTTTAGGCTCGGTACAAATTTCTTGATGCGGTTCTGCCATAGAGAAGAAATTCTTACCTTTCTCGTATCTTCTTCCATCTCTTGCTTTCTCGTAGTCATGATGAGCAAGTTGTCATTCTTCTTGTCGGATACCTTTTGAAAACTAATAAAGGGTGCTGGAATAACAGGAGCATCACATGTGAGATCAATTTTCTTGACTTTTTGTAGCAAAGGTTTCGATGGCTCGGGAATGTCTTTTGTTGGAGCGCTTTTGATTTCTTTGACCTCTAATTCGAAAGTTGTTGGCGACACTTTAGGCTCGGTACAAATTTCTTCATGCGGTTCTGCCATAGAGAAGAAATTCTTACCTTTGACCATGCCGGAAAAGTCTTTGTCTTTTTCTGACGGCTTCTCAAGAATGGACTGTAGATTGACATGAAAAGAAACTGGATTGATAATACGGCGGCCGTGGTTACCGTTGCACGGAACTTTAACTCGTTTGTTTCTTCTGTCTCTACCCCGATAGTTTTTGTTGACGTTGTTGAGGGAGTTTGTGACAACCGCTATCACATTATGGGAGTGCTGTGGAAACAGCCGCAGTCATTTCTGCCATATCTGCTTTGGTAGCGAGTCGATCGGTCATTGTTAATAAAAGAGACAGGAGAAGCCTGCTCTGATACCAACTGACGCAGAGGAAAATATTGAACGGATCGACAAGCGTCTAAATCCAAAAGCTAGTTGAACTTACGAGCGTAAGAACTAAGTAATAAGAGATAAAACTCAAACACTCTCAAAAGAGAACAAATATTATTGATAATTGATTGAATGAATAATTACAAAGCTAATGGGGTTTAAATAGTCTAGGACTTGAAGTTAAACTAGGAAGATAATTATGGAAATAAATCTATCCTAATTCTAAACCAACTAGGAAACTATTTGATAAAAAGAAAACTAATAAATAAGGAAACTAATAATAATCCTAATCTAATTTCGAAAATAAATAACTTATACTTTTAATACTAATCCTAAATAATTAACAAACAAAATAATTATATAAACAGATAAAGGCAATCCGTTCGGGACACGTCCGAACACGTCCACGACCCGACAAGCGACCCATGTTGCGTAAGAAACTATTTTTCAATTACGGATGCAGATTTACGAGCTTCTTTCGAGCCCGTTTTCTTTTTCTCCAAATATCGAATAAAAGCTTCATTAATTCTCGAAATCTCCCTATATCAGTTACCCTCACTTCAAAAGAACTCGACCTCGAGTTCACTTGAAACTCATCTTCACCCGACTCATAAGATATCATTTTGTTCATAAAGTTCGAACCCGTAATTCGGTCTTCAAGATCTAAAGAGTGAGTCCGTGATCGCCTCCATACAAGAGATACATTATCATGTTCGAAAGGATAATAGGTGATAAAAACTTTACCGGTGATTGTCTCGATTTGTTCCGGAGTCTCGTTTACTTCTTTCGGATTCTTGGCTTGGACTTTTTCCGCATCTTCTTCCATCTCTTGCTTTCTTGTAGTCATGATGAGCAAGTTGTCATTCTTCTTGCCGGATACCTTTTGAAAACTGATAAAGGGTGCTGGAATAACAGGAGCATCACATGTGAGATCAATTTTCTTGACTTTTTGTAACAAAGGTTTCGATGGCTCGGGAATGTCTTTTGTTAGATCGCTTTTGATTTCTTCGACCTCTAATTCGAAAGTTGTTGGCGACTCTTTAGGCTCGGTACAGATTTCTTGATGCGGTCCTGCCATAGAGAAGAAATTCTTACCTTTGACCATGCCGGAAAAGTCGTTGTCTTTTTCTGACGGCTTCTCAAGAATGGACTGTAGATTGACATGAAAAAAAACTGGATTGATAATACGGCGGCCGTGGTTACCGTTGCACGGAACCTTAACTCGTTTGTTTCTTCTGTCTCTACGCCGATAGTTGTTGTTGACGTTGTTGAGGGAGTTTGTGACAACCGCTATCAGATTATGGGAGTGCTGTGGAAACAGCCGCAGTCATCTCTGCCATATCTGCTTTGGTAGCGGGTCGATCGGTCATTGTTAATAAAAGAGACAGGAGAAGCCTGCTCTGATACCAACTGACGCAGAGGAAAATATTGAACGGATCGACAAACGTCTAAATCCAAAAGCTAGTTTGAACTTACGAGCGTAAGAACTAATTAATAAGAAATAAAACTCAAACACTCTCAAAAGAGAACAAATATTATTGATAATTGATTGAATGAATAATTACAAAGCTAATGGGGTTTAAATAGTCTAGGACTTGAAGTTAAACTAGGAAGATAATTATGGAAATAAATATATCCTAATTCTAAACCAACTAGGAAACTATTTGATAAAAAGAAAACTAATAAATAAGGAAACTAATAATAATCCTAATCTAATTTCGAAAATAAATAACTTATACTTTTAATACTAATCCTAAATAATTAACAAACAAAATAATTAAATAAACAGATAAAGGCAATCCGTTAGGAACACGTCCGAACACGTCCACGACCCGACAAGCGACCCATGTTGCGTAAGAAACTATTTTTCAATTTCGGATGCAGATTTACGAGCTTCTTTCGAGCCCGTTTTCTTTTTCTCCAAATATCAAATAAAAGCTTCATTAATTCTCGAAATCTCCCTGTATCAGTCACCATCACTTGAAAAGAACTCGACCTCGAGTTCACTTGAAACGCATCTTCACCCGACTCATAAGATATCATTTTGTTCATAAAGTTCGAACCCATAATTCGGTCTTCAAGATCTAAAGAGTGAGTCGGTGATCGCCTCCATACAAGAGATACATTATCATGTTCGAAAGGATAATGGGTGAGAAAAACTTTACCGGTGATTGTCTCGATTTGTTCCGGAGTCTCGTTTACTTCTTTCGGATTCTTGGCTTGGACTTTTTCCGCATCTTCTTCCATCTCTTGCTTTCTCGTAGTCATGATGAGCAAGTTGTCATTCTTCTTGCCGGATACCTTTTGAAAACTGATAAAGGGTGCTGGAATAACAAGAGCATCACATGTGAGATCAATTTTCTTGACTTTTTGTAACAAAGGTTTCGATGGCTCGGGAATGTCTTTTGTTGGATCGCTTTTGATTTCTTTGACCTCTAATTCGAAAGTTGTTGGCGACTCTTTAGGCTCGGTACAGGTTTCTTGATGCGGTCCTGCCATGGAGAAGAAATTCTTACCTTTGACCATGCCGGAAAAGTCGTTGTCTTTTTCTGACGGCTTCTAAAGAATGGACTGTAGATTGACATGAATAGAAACTGGATTGATAATACGGCGGCCGTGGTTACCGTTGCACGGAACCTTAACTCGTTTGTTTCTTCTAACTCTACGCCGATAGTTGTCGTTGACGTTGTTGAGGGAGTTTGTGACAACCGCTATCAGGTTAGCGAGTGTTGTGGAAACAGCCGCAGTCATCTCTGCCATATCTGCTTTGGTAGCGGGTCGATCGATCATTGTTAATAAAAGAGACAGGAGAGGCCTGCTCTGATACCAACCGACGCATTGGAAAATATTGAACGGATCGACAAACGTCTAAATCCAAAAGATAGTTGAACTTACGAGCGTAAGAACTAAGTAATGAGAGATAAAACTCAAACACTCTCAAAAGAGAACAAATATTATTGATAATTGATTGAATGAATAATTAACAAAGCTAATGGGGTTTAAATAGTCTAGGACTTGAGGTTAAACTAGGAAAGATAATTATGGAAATAAATCTATCCTAATTCTAAACCAACTAGGAAACTATTTCATAAAAAGAAAACTAATAAATAAGGAAACTAATAATAATCCTAATCTAATTTCGAAAATAAATAACTTATACTTTTAAGACTAATCCTAAATAATTAACAAACAAAATAATTAAACAAACAGATAAAGGTAATCCGTTCGGGACACGTCCGAACACGTCCACGACCCGACAAGCGACCCATGTTGCGTAAGAAACTATTTTTCAGTTTCGGATGCAGATTTAGGAGCTTCTTTCGAGCCCGTTTTCTTTTTCTCCAAATATCGAATAAAAGCTTCATTAATTCTCGAAATCTCCCTATATCAGTTACCCTCACTTCAAAAGAACTCGACATCGAGTTCACTTGAAACTCATCTTCACCCGACTCATAAGATATCATTTTGTTCATAAAGTTCGAACCCGTAATTCGGTCTTCAAGATCTAAAGAGTGAGTCCGTGATCGCCTCCATACAAGAGATACATTATCATGTTCGAAAGGATAATGGGTGAGAAAAACTTTACCGGTGATGGTCTCGATTTGTTCCGGAGTCTCGTTTACTTCTTTCGGATTCTTGGCTTGGACTTTTTCCGCATCTTCTTCCATCTCTTGCTTTCTCGTAGTCATGATGAGCAAGTTGTCATTCTTCTTGCCGGATACCTTTTGAAAACTGATAAAGGGTCTTTGGAATAACAAGAGCATCACATGTGAGATCAATTTTCTTGACTTTTTGTAACAAAGGTTTCGATGGCTCGGGAATGTCTTTTGTTGGATCGCTTTTGATTTCTTTGACCTCTAATTCGAAAGTTGTTGGCGACTCTTTAGGCTCGGTACAGATTTCTTGATGCGGTCCTGCCATGGAGAAGAAATTCTTACCTTTGACCATGCCGGAAAAGTCGTTGTCTTTTTCTGACGGCTTCTAAAGAATGGACTGTAGATTGACATGAATAGAAACTGGATTGATAATACGGCGGCCGTGGTTACCGTTGCACGGAACCTTAACTCGTTTGTTTCTTCTAACTCTACGCCGATAGTTGTCGTTGACGTTGTTGAGGGAGTTTGTGACAACCGCTATCAGATTAGCGAGTGCTGTGGAAACAGCCGCAGTCATCTCTGCCATATCTGCTTTGGTAGCGGGTCGATCGATCATTGTTAATAAAAGAGACAGGAGAAGCCTGCTCTGATACCAACTGACGCAGCGGAAAATATGGAACGGATCGACAAACGTCTAAATCCAAAAGATAGTTGAACTTACGAGCGTAAGAACTAAGTAATAAGAGATAAAACTCAAACACTCTCAAAAGAGAACAAATATTATTGATAATTGATTGAATGAATAATTAACAAAGCTAATGGGGTTTAAATAGTCTAGGACTTGAGGTTAAACTAGGAAAGATAATTATGGAAATAAATCTATCCTAATTCTAAACCAACTAGGAAACTATTTCATAAAAAGAAAACTAATAAATAAGGAAACTAATAATAATCCTAATCTAATTTCGAAAATAAATAACTTATACTTTTAAGACTAATCCTAAATAATTAACAAACAAAATAATTAAACAAACAGATAAAGGGAATCCGTTCGGGACACGTCCGAACACGTCCACGACCCGACAAGCGACCCATGTTGCGTAAGAAACTATTTTTCAGTTTCGGATGCAGATTTAGGAGCTTCTTTCGAGCCCGTTTTCTTTTTCTCCAAATATCGAATAAAAGCTTCATTAATTCTCGAAATCTCCCTATATCAGTTACCCTCACTTCAAAAGAACTCGACATCGAGTTCACTTGAAACTCATCTTCACCCGACTCATAAGATATCATTTTGTTCATAAAGTTCGAACCCGTAATTCGGTCTTCAAGATCTAAAGAGTGAGTCCGTGATCGCTTCCATACAAGAGATACATTATCATGTTCGAAAGGATAATAGGTGATAAAAACTTTACCGGTGATTGTCTCGATTTGTTCCGGAGTCTCGTTTACTTCTTTCGGATTCTTGGCTTGGACTTTTTCCGCATCTTCTTCCATCTATTGCTTTCTCGTAGTCATGATGAGCAAGTTGTCATTCTTCTTGCCGGATACCTTTTGAAAACTGATAAAGGGTGCTGGAATAACAAGAGCATCACATGTGAGATCAATTTTCTTGACTTTTTGTAACAAAGGTTTCGATGGCTCGGGAATGTCTTTTGTTGGATCGCTTTTGATTTCTTCGACCTCTAATTTGAAAGTTGTTGGCGACTCTTTAGGCTCGGTACAGATTTCTTGATGCGGTCCTGCCATGGAGAAGAAATTCTTACCTTTGACCATGCCGGAAAAGTCGTTGTCTTTTTCTGACGGCTTCTAAAGAATGGACTGTAGATTGACATGAATAGAAACTGGATTGATAATACGGCGGCCGTGGTTACCGTTGCACGGAACCTTAACTCGTTTGTTTCTTCTAACTCTACGCCGATAGTTGTCGTTGACGTTGTTGAGGGAGTTTGTGACAACCGCTATCAGATTAGCGAGTGCTGTGGAAACAGCCGCAGTCATCTCTGCCATATCTGCTTTGGTACCAGGTCGATCGGTCATTGTTAATAAAAGAGACAGGAGAAGCCTGCTCTGATACCAACTGACGCAGCGGAAAATATGGAACGGATCGACAAACGTCTAAATCCAAAAGATAGTTGAACTTACGAGCGTAAGAACTAAGTAATAAGAGATAAAACTCAAACACTCTCAAAAGAGAACAAATATTATTGATAATTGATTGAATGAATAATTACAAAGCTAATGGGGTTTAAATAGTCTAGAACTTGAGGTTAAACTAGGAAAGATAATTATGGAAATAAATCTATCCTAATTCTAAACCAACTAGGAAACTATTTGATAAAGAGAAAACTAATAAATAAAGAAACTAATAATAATCCTAATCTAATTTAGAAAATAAATAACTTATACTTTTAATACTAATCCTAAATAATTAAGAAACAAAATAATTAAATAAACAGATAAAGGCAATCCGTTCGGGACCCGTCCGAACGCGTCCAAGACCCGACAAGCGACCCATGTTGCGTAAGAAACTATTTTTCAGTTTGCGATGCAGATTTACGAGCTTCTTTCGAGCCCGTTTTCTTTTTCTCCAAATATCGAATAAAAGCTTCGTTAATTCTCGAAATCTCCCTGTATCAGTCACCATCACTTGAAAAGAACTCGACCTCGAGTTCACTTGAAACGCTTCTTCACCCGACTCATAAGATATCATTTTGTTCATAACGTTCGAACCCGTAATTCGGTCTTCAAGATCTAAAGAGTGAGTCCGAATTCGCCTCCATACAAGAGATACATTATCAGGTTTGAAAGGATAATAGGTGATAAAAACTTTACCGGTGATTGTCTCGATTTGTTCCGGAGTCTCGTTTACTTCTTTCGGATTCTTGGCTTGGACTTTTTTCGCATCTTCTTCCATCTCTTGCTTTCTCGTAGTCATGATGAGCAAGTTGTCATTCTTCTTGTCGGATACCTTTTGAAAACTGATAAAGGGTCTTTGGAATAACAGGAGCATCACATGTGAGATCAATTTTCTTGACTTTTTGTAACAAAGGTTTCGATGGCTCGGGAATGTTATTTGTTGGAGCGCTTTTGATTTCTTTGACCTCTAATTCGAAAGTTGTTGGCGACACTTTAGGCTCGGTACAAATTTCTTGATGCGGTTCTGCCATAGAGAAGAAATTCTTACCTTTCTCGTATCTTCTTCCATCTCTTGCTTTCTCGTAGTCATGATGAGCAAGTTGTCATTCTTCTTGTCGGATACCTTTTGAAAACTAATAAAGGGTGCTGGAATAACAGGAGCATCACATGTGAGATCAATTTTCTTGACTTTTTGTAACAAAGGTTTCGATGGCTCGGGAATGTCTTTTGTTGGAGCGCTTTTGATTTCTTTGACCTCTAATTCGAAAGTTGTTGGCGACACTTTAGGCTCGGTACAAATTTCTTGATGCGGTTCTGCCATAGAGAAGAAATTCTTACCTTTGACCATGCCGGAAAAGTCTTTGTCTTTTTCTGACGGCTTCTCAAGAATGGACTGTAGATTGACATGAAAAGAAACTGGATTGATAATACGGCGGCCGTGGTTACCGTTTCACGGAACTTTAACTCGTTTGTTTCTTCTGTCTCTACCCCGATAGTTTTTGTTGACGTTGTTGAGGGAGTTTGTGACAACCGCTATCACATTATGGGAGTGCTGTGGAAACAGCCGCAGTCATCTCTGCCATATCTGCTTTGGTAGCGAGTCGATCGGTCATTGTTAATAAAAGAGACAGGAGAAGCCTGCTCTGATACCAACTGACGCAGAGGAAAATATTGAACGGATCGACAAGCGTCTAAATCCAAAAGCTAGTTGAACTTACGAGCGTAAGAACTAAGTAATAAGAGATAAAACTCAAACACTCTCAAAAGAGAACAAATATTATTGATAATTGATTGAATGAATAATTAACAAAGCTAATGGGGTTTAAATAGTCTAGGACTTGAGGTTAAACTAGGAAAGATAATTATGGAAATAAATCTATCCTAATTCTAAACCAACTAGGAAACTATTTCATAAAAAGAAAACTAATAAATAAGGAAACTAATAATAATCCTAATCTAATTTCGAAAATAAATAACTTATACTTTTAAGACTAATCCTAAATAATTAACAAACAAAATAATTAAACAAACAGATAAAGGGAATCCGTTCGGGACACGTCCGAACACGTCCACGACCCGACAAGCGACCCATGTTGCGTAAGAAACTATTTTTCAGTTTCGGATGCAGATTTAGGAGCTTCTTTCGAGCCCGTTTTCTTTTTCTCCAAATATCGAATAAAAGCTTCATTAATTCTCGAAATCTCCCTATATCAGTTACCCTCACTTCAAAAGAACTCGACATCGAGTTCACTTGAAACTCATCTTCACCCGACTCATAAGATATCATTTTGTTCATAAAGTTCGAACCCGTAATTCGGTCTTCAAGATCTAAAGAGTGAGTCCGTGATCGCTTCCATACAAGAGATACATTATCATGTTCGAAAGGATAATAGGTGATAAAAACTTTACCGGTGATTGTCTCGATTTGTTCCGGAGTCTCGTTTACTTCTTTCGGATTCTTGGCTTGGACTTTTTCCGCATCTTCTTCCATCTATTGCTTTCTCGTAGTCATGATGAGCAAGTTGTCATTCTTCTTGCCGGATACCTTTTGAAAACTGATAAAGGGTGCTGGAATAACAAGAGCATCACATGTGAGATCAATTTTCTTGACTTTTTGTAACAAAGGTTTCGATGGCTCGGGAATATCTTTTGTTGGATCGCTTTTGATTTCTTCGACCTCTAATTTGAAAGTTGTTGGCGACTCTTTAGGCTCGGTACAGATTTCTTGATGCGGTCCTGCCATGGAGAAGAAATTCTTACCTTTGACCATGCCGGAAAAGTCGTTGTCTTTTTCTGACGGCTTCTAAAGAATGGACTGTAGATTGACATGAATAGAAACTGGATTGATAATACGGCGGCCGTGGTTACCGTTGCACGGAACCTTAACTCGTTTGTTTCTTCTAACTCTACGCCGATAGTTGTCGTAGACGTTGTTGAGGGAGTTTGTGACAACCGCTATCAGATTAGCGAGTGCTGTGGAAACAGCCGCAGTCATCTCTGCCATATCTGCTTTGGTAGCAGGTCAATCGGTCATTGTTAATAAAAGAGACAGGAGAAGCCTGCTTTTAAGACTAATCCTAAATAATTAACAAACAAAATAATTAAACAAACAGATAAAGGGAATCCGTTCGGGACACGTCCGAACACGTCCACGACCCGACAAGCGACCCATGTTGCGTAAGAAACTATTTTTCAGTTTCGGATGCAGATTTAGGAGCTTCTTTCGAGCCCGTTTTCTTTTTCTCCAAATATCGAATAAAAGCTTCGTTAATTCTCGAAATCTCCCTGTATCAGTCACCATCACTTGAAAAGAACTCGACCTCGAGTTCACTTGAAACGCTTCTTCACCCGACTCATAAGATATCATTTTGTTCATAACGTTCGAACCCGTAATTCGGTCTTCAAGATCTAAAGAGTGAGTCCGAATTCGCCTCCATACAAGAGATACATTATCAGGTTTGAAAGGATAATAGGTGATAAAAACTTTACCGGTGATTGTCTCGATTTGTTCCGGAGTCTCGTTTACTTCTTTCGGATTCTTGGCTTGGACTTTTTTCGCATCTTCTTCCATCTCTTGCTTTCTCGTAGTCATGATGAGCAAGTTGTCATTCTTCTTGTCGGATACCTTTTGAAAACTGATAAAGGGTGCTGGAATAACAGGAGCATCACATGTGAGATCAATTTTCTTGACTTTTTGTAACAAAGGTTTCGATGGCTCGGGAATGTTATTTGTTGGAGCGCTTTTGATTTCTTTGACCTCTAATTCGAAAGTTGTTGGCGACACTTTAGGCTCGGTACAAATTTCTTGATGCGGTTCTGCCATAGAGAAGAAATTCTTACCTTTCTCGTATCTTCTTCCATCTCTTGCTTTCTCGTAGTCATGATGAGCAAGTTGTCATTCTTCTTGTCGGATACCTTTTGAAAACTAATAAAGGGTGCTGGAATAACAGGAGCATCACATGTGAGATCAATTTTCTTGACTTTTTGTAACAAAGGTTTCGATGGCTCGGGAATGTCTTTTGTTGGAGCGCTTTTGATTTCTTTGACCTCTAATTCGAAAGTTGTTGGCGACACTTTAGGCTCGGTACAAATTTCTTGATGCGGTTCTGCCATAGAGAAGAAATTCTTACCTTTGACCATGCCGGAAAAGTCTTTGTCTTTTTCTGACGGCTTCTCAAGAATGGTGTAGATTGACATGAAAAGAAACTGGATTGATAATACGGCGGCCGTGGTTACCGTTGCACGGAACTTTAACTCGTTTGTTTCTTCTGTCTCTACCCCGATAGTTTTTGTTGACGTTGTTGAGGGAGTTTGTGACAACCGCTATCACATTATGGGAGTGCTGTGGAAACAGCCGCAGTCATCTCTGCCATATCTGCTTTGGTAGCGAGTCGATCGGTCATTGTTAATAAAAGAGACAGGAGAAGCCTGCTCTGATACCAACTGACGCAGAGGAAAATATTGAACGGATCGACAAGCGTCTAAATCCAAAAGCTAGTTGAACTTACGAGCGTAAGAACTAAGTAATAAGAGATAAAACTCAAACACTCTCAAAAGAGAACAAATATTATTGATAATTGATTGAATGAATAATTACAAAGCTAATGGGGTTTAAATAGTCTAGGACTTGAAGTTAAACTAGGAAGATAATTATGGAAATAAATCTATCCTAATTCTAAACCAACTAGGAAACTATTTGATAAAAAGAAAACTAATAAATAAGGAAACTAATAATAATCCTAATCTAATTTCGAAAATAAATAACTTATACTTTTAATACTAATCCTAAATAATTAACAAACAAAATAATTATATAAACAGATAAAGGCAATCCGTTCGGGACACGTCCGAACACGTCCACGACCCGACAAGCGACCCATGTTGCGTAAGAAACTATTTTTCAATTACGGATGCAGATTTACGAGCTTCTTTCGAGCCCGTTTTCTTTTTCTCCAAATATCGAATAAAAGCTTCATTAATTCTCGAAATCTCCCTATATCAGTTACCCTCACTTCAAAAGAACTCGACCTCGAGTTCACTTGAAACTCATCTTCACCCGACTCATAAGATATCATTTTGTTCATAAAGTTCGAACCCGTAATTCGGTCTTCAAGATCTAAAGAGTGAGTCCGTGATCGCCTCCATACAAGAGATACATTATCATGTTCGAAAGGATAATAGGTGATAAAAACTTTACCGGTGATTGTCTCGATTTGTTCCGGAGTCTCGTTTACTTCTTTCGGATTCTTGGCTTGGACTTTTTCCGCATCTTCTTCCATCTCTTGCTTTCTCGTAGTCATGATGAGCAAGTTGTAATTCTTCTTGCCGAATACCTTTTGAAAACTGATAAAGGGTGCTGGAATAATAGGAGCATCACATGTGAGATCAATTTTCTTGACTTTCTGTAACAAAGGTTTCGATGGCTCGGGAATGTCTTTTGTTGGATCGCTTTTGATTTCTTCGACCTCTAATTCGAAAGTTGTTGGCGACTCTTTAGGCTCGGTACAGATTTTATGATGCGGTCCTGCCATAGAGAAGAAATTCTTACCTTTGACCATGCCGGAAAAGTCGTTGTCTTTTTCTGACGGCTTCTATAGAATGGACTGTAGATTGACATGAATAGAAACTGGATTGATAATACGGCGGCCGTGGTTACCGTTGCACGGAACCTTAACTCGTTTGTTTCTTCTTTCTCTACGCCGATAGTTGTCGTTGACGTTGTTGAGGGAGTTTGTGACAACCGCGTTGGCCTAGTCTCTCGCCCAGCCTTCGCCTAGGGATTCGTATTTCCCATTGTCCTTATGGATGAGGGAATCGAGTTGGCTCTCCAACAATGAGAAGCACTCCTAGGAATTGAAGAGAGAACAGCCCTGTGAGGGCTATCAGATTAGCGAGTGCTATGGAAACAGCCGCAGTCATTTCTGTCATATCTGCTTTGGTAGCGGGTCGATCGATCATTGTTAATAAAAGAGACAGGAGAAGCCTGCTCTGATACCAACTGACGCAGTGGAAAATATTGAACGGATCGACAAACGTCTAAATCCAAAAGATAGTTGAACTTACGAGCGTAAGAACTAAGTAATAAGAGATAAAACTTAAACACTCTCAAAAGAGAACAGATATTATTGATAATTGATTGAAGGAATAATTAACAAAGCTAATGGGGTTTAAATAGTCTAGGACTTGAGGTTAAACTAGGAAGATAATTATGGAAATAAATCTATCCTAATTCTAAACCAACTAGGAAACTATTTGATAAAAAGAAAACTAATAAATAAGGAAACTAATGATAATCCTAATCTAATTTCGAAAATAAATAACTTATACTTTTAATACTAATCCTAAATAATTAACAAACATAATAATTAAATAAACAGATAAAGGCAATCCGTTAGGAACACGTCCGAACACGTCCACGACCCGACAAGCGACCCATGTTGCGTAAGAAACTATTTTTCAATTTCGGATGCAGATTTACGAGCTTCTTTCGAGCCCGTTTTCTTTTTCTCCAAATATCAAATAAAAGCTTCATTAATTCTCGAAATCTCCCTGTACCAGTCACCATCACTTGAAAAGAACTCGACCTCGAGTTCACTTGAAACGCATCTTCACCCGACTCATAATTTATCATTTTGTTCATAAAGTTCGAACCCATAATTCGGTCTTCAAGATCTAAAGAGTGAGTCGGTGATCGCCTCCATACAAGAGATACATTATCATGTTCGAAAGGATAATGGGTGAGAAAAACTTTACCGGTGATTGTCTCGATTTGTTCCGGAGTCTCGTTTACTTCTTTCGGATTCTTGGCTTGGACTTTTTCCGCATCTTCTTCCATCTCTTGCTTTCTCGTAGTCATGATGAGCAAGTTGTCATTCTTCTTGCCGGATACCTTTTGAAAACTGATAAAGGGTGCTGGAATAACAAGAGCATCACATGTGAGATCAATTTTCTTGACTTTTTGTAACAAAGGTTTCGATGGCTCGGGAATGTCTTTTGTTGGATCGCTTTTGATTTCTTTGACCTCTAATTCGAAAGTTGTTGGCGACTCTTTAGGCTCGGTACAGGTTTCTTGATGCGGTCCTGCCATGGAGAAGAAATTCTTACCTTTGACCATGCCGGAAAAGTCGTTGTCTTTTTCTGACGGCTTCTAAAGAATGGACTGTAGATTGACATGAATAGAAACTGGATTGATAATACGGCGGCCGTGGTTACCGTTGCACGGAACCTTAACTCGTTTGTTTCTTCTAACTCTACGCCGATAGTTGTCGTTGACGTTGTTGAGGGAGTTTGTGACAACCGCTATCAGATTAGCGAGTGTTGTGGAAACAGCCGCAGTCATCTCTGCCATATCTGCTTTGGTAGCGGGTCGATCGATCATTGTTAATAAAAGAGACAGGAGAGGCCTGCTCTGATACCAACCGACGCATTGGAAAATATTGAACGGATCGACAAACGTCTAAATCCAAAAGATAGTTGAACTTACGAGCGTAAGAACTAAGTAATAAGAGATAAAACTCAAACACTCTCAAAAGAGAACAAATATTATTGATAATTGATTGAATGAATAATTAACAAAGCTAATGGGGTTTAAATAGTCTAGGACTTGAGGTTAAACTAGGAAAGATAATTATGGAAATAAATCTATCCTAATTCTAAACCAACTAGGAAACTATTTGATAAAAAGAAAACTAATAAATAAGGAAACTAATAATAATCCTAATCTAATTTCGAAAATAAATAACTTATACTTTTAATACTAATCCTAAATAATTAACAAACAAAATAATTAAATAAACAGATAAAGGCAATCCGTTCGGGACCCGTCCAAACGCGTCCACGACCCGGCAAGCGACCCATGTTGCGTAAGAAACTATTTTTCAGTTTCCGATGCAGATTTACGAGCTTCTTTCGAGCCTGTTTTCTTTTTCTCCAAATATCGAATAAAAGCTTCATTAATTCTCGAAATCTCCCTGTATCAGTCACCTCACTTGAAAAGAACTCGACCTCGAGTTCACTTGAAACTCATCTTCACCCGACTCACAAGATATCATTTTGTTCATAAAGTTCGAACCCATAATTCGGTCTTCAAGATCTAAAGAGTGAGTCCGTGATCGCCTCCATACAAGAGATACATTATCATGTTCGAAAGGATAATAGGTGATAAAAACTTTACCGGTGATTGTCTCGATTTGTTCCGGAGTCTCGTTTACTTCTTTCGGATTCTTGGCTTGGACTTTTTCCGCATCTTCTTCCATCTCTTGCTTTCTTGTAGTCATGATGAGCAAGTTGTCATTCTTCTTGCCGGATACCTTTTGAAAAGCCGATAAAGGGTCTTTGGAATAACAGGAGCATCACATGTGAGATCAATTTTCTTGACTTTTTGTAACAAAGGTTTCGATGGCTCGGGAATGTCTTTTGTTAGATCGCTTTTGATTTCTTCGACCTCTAATTCGAAAGTTGTTGGCGACTCTTTAGGCTCGGTACAGATTTCTTGATGCGGTCCTGCCATAGAGAAGAAATTCTTACCTTTGACCATGCCGGAAAAGTCGTTGTCTTTTTCTGACGGCTTCTCAAGAATGGACTGTAGATTGACATGAAAAGAAACTGGATTGATAATACGGCGGCCGTGGTTACCGTTGCACGGAACCTTAACTCGTTTGTTTCTTCTGTCTCTACGCCGATAGTTGTTGTTGACGTTGTTGAGGGAGTTTGTGACAACCGCTATCAGATTATGGGAGTGCTGTGGAAACAGCCGCAGTCATCTCTGCCATATCTGCTTTGGTAGCGGGTCGATCGGTCATTGTTAATAAAAGAGACAGGAGAAGCCTGCTCTGATACCAACTGACGCAGAGGAAAATATTGAACGGATCGACAAACGTCTAAATCCAAAAGCTAGTTTGAACTTACGAGCGTAAGAACTAATTAATAAGAAATAAAACTCAAACACTCTCAAAAGAGAACAAATATTATTGATAATTGATTGAATGAATAATTACAAAGCTAATGGGGTTTAAATAGTCTAGGACTTGAAGTTAAACTAGGAAGATAATTATGGAAATAAATATATCCTAATTCTAAACCAACTAGGAAACTATTTGATAAAAAGAAAACTAATAAATAAGGAAACTAATAATAATCCTAATCTAATTTCGAAAATAAATAACTTATACTTTTAATACTAATCCTAAATAATTAACAAACAAAATAATTAAATAAACAGATAAAGGCAATCCGTTAGGAACACGTCGGAACACGTCCACGACCCGACAAGCGACCCATGTTGCGTAAGAAACTATTTTTCAGTTTCCGATGCAGATTTACGAGCTTCTTTCGAGCCCGTTTTCTTTTTCTCCAAATATCGAATAAAAGCTTCATTAATTCTCGAAATCTCCCTATATCAGTTACCCTCACTTCAAAAGAACTCGACCTCGAGTTCACTTGAAACTCATCTTCACCCGACTCATAAGATATCATTTTGTTCATAAAGTTCGAACCCGTAATTCGGTCTTCAAGATCTAAAGAGTGAGTCCGTGATCGCTTCCATACAAGAGATACATTATCATGTTCGAAAGGATAATAGGTGATAAAAACTTTACCGGTGATTGTCTCGATTTGTTCCGGAGTCTCGTTTACTACTTTCGGATTCTTGGCTTGGACTTTTTCCGCATCTTCTTCCATCTCTTGCTTTCTCGTAGTCATGATGAGCAAGTTGTCATTCTTCTTGCCGGATACCTTTTGAAAACTGATAAAGGGTGTTGGAATAACAAGAGCATCACATGTGAGATCAATTTTCTTGACTTTTTGTAACAATGGTTCCGATGGCTCGGGAATGTCTTTTGTTGGATCGCTTTTGATTTCTTCGACCTCTAATTCGAAAGTTGTTGGCGACTCTTTAGGCTCGGTACAGATTTCTTGATGCGGTCCTGCCATGGAGAAGAAATTCTTACCTTTGACCATGCCGGAAAAGTCGTTGTCTTTTTCTGACGGCTTCTAAAGAATGGACTGTAGATTGACATGAATAGAAACTGGATTGATAATACGGCGGCCGTGGTTACCGTTGCACGGAACCTTAACTCGTTTGTTTCTTCTAACTCTACGCCGATATTTGTCGTTGACGTTGTTGAGGGAGTTTGTGACAACCGCTATCAGATTAGCGAGTGCTGTGGAAACAGCCGCAGTCATCTCTGCCATATCTGCTTTGGTAGCGGGTCGATCGATCATTGTTAATAAAAGAGACAGGAGAAGCCTGCTCTGATACCAACTGACGCAGCGGAAAATATGGAACGGATCGACAAACGTCTAAATCCAAAAGATAGTTGAACTTACGAGCGTAAGAACGAAGTAATAAGAGATAAAACTCAAACACTCTCAAAAGAGAACAAATATTATTGATAATTGATTGAATGAATAATTAACAAAGCTAATGGGGTTTAAATAGTCTAGGACTTGAGGTTAAACTAGGAAAGATAATTATGGAAATAAATCTATCCTAATTCTAAACCAACTAGGAAACTATTTGATAAAAAGAAAACTAATAAATAAGGAAACTAATAATAATCCTAATCTAATTTCGAAAATAAATAACTTATACTTTTAATACTAATCCTAAAGAATTAACAAACAAAATAATTAAATAAACAGATAAAGGCAATCCGTTCGGGACCCGTCCAAACGCGTCCACGACCCGGCAAGCGACCCATGTTGCGTAAGAAACTATTTTTTAGTTTCCGATGCAGATTTACGAGCTTCTTTCGAGCCCGTTTTATTTTTCTCCAAATATCGAATAAAAGCTTCATTAATTCTCGAAATCTCCCTATATCAGTTACCCTCACTTCAAAAGAACTCGACCTCGAGTTCACTTGAAACTCATCTTCACCCGACTCATAAGATATCATTTTGTTCATAAAGTTCGAACCCGTAATTCGGTCTTCAAGATCTAAAGAGTCAGTCCGTGATCGCCTCCATACAAGAGATACGTTATCATGTTCGAAAGGATAATAGGTGATAAAAACTTTACCGGTGATTGTCTCGATTTGTTCCGGAGTCTCGTTTACTTCTTTCGGATTCTTGGCTTGGACTTTTTCCGCATCTTCTTCCATCTCTTGCTTTCTCGTAGTCATGATGAGCAAGTTGTCATTCTTCTTGCCGGATACCTTTTGAAAACTGATAAAGGGTGCTGGAATAACAGGAGCATCACATGTGAGATCAATTTTCTTGACTTTTTGTAACAAAGGTTTCGATGGCTCGGGAATGTCTTTTGTTGGATCGCTTTTGATTTCTTCGACCTCTAATTCGAAAGTTGTTGGCGACTCTTTAGGCTCGGTACAGATTTCTTGATGCGGTCCTGCCATGGAGAAGAAATTCTTACCTTTGACCATGCCGGAAAAGTCATTGTCTTTTTCTGACGGCTTCTAAAGAATGGACTGTAGATTGACATGAATAGAAACTGGATTGATAATACGGCGGCCGTGGTTACCGTTGCACGGAACCTTAACTCGTTTGTTTCTTCTGTCTCTACGCCGATAGTTGTCGTTGACGTTGTTGAGGGAGTTTGTGACAACCGCTATCAGAATAGCGAGTGCTGTGGAAACAGCCGCAGTCATCTCTGCCATATCTGCTTTGGTAGCGGGTCGATCGATCATTGTTAATAAAAGAGACAGGAGAAGCACCGCTCCGATACCAACCGACGCAATGAAAATATGGAACGGATCGACAAACGTCTAAATCCAAAAGATAGTTGAACTTACGAGCGTAAGAACTAAGTAATAAGAGATAAAACTCAAACACTCTCAAAAGAGAACAAATATTATTGATAATTGATTGAATGAATAATTAACAAAGCTAATGGGGTTTAAATAGTCTAAGACTTGAGGTTAAACTAGGAAAGATAATTATGGAAATAAATCTATCCTAATTCTAAACCAACTAGGAAACTATTTGATAAAAAGAAAGCTAATAAATAAGGAAACTAATAATAATCCTAATCTAATTTCGAAAATAAATAACTTATACTTTTAATACTAATCCTAAATAATTAACAAACAAAATAATTAAATAAACAGATAAAGGCAATCCGTTCGGGACCCGTCCAAACGCGTCCACGACCCGGCAAGCGACCCATGTTGCGTAAGAAACTATTTTTTAGTTTCCGATGCAGATTTACGAGCTTCTTTCGAGCCCGTTTTCTTTTTCTCCAAATATCGAATAAAAGCTTCATTAATTCTCGAAATCTCCCTATATCAGTTACCCTCACTTCAAAAGAACTCGACCTCGAGTTCACTTGAAACTCATCTTCACCCGACTCATAAGATATCATTTTGTTCATAAAGTTCGAACCCGTAATTTGGTCTTCAAGATCTAAAGAGTGAGTCCGTGATCGCTTCCATACAAGAGATACGTTATCATGTTCGAAAGGATAATAGGTGATAAAAACTTTACCGGTGATTGTCTCGATTTGTTCCGGAGTCTCGTTTACTTCTTTCGGATTCTTGGCTTGGACTTTTTCCGCATCTTCTTCCATCTCTTGCTTTCTCGTAGTCATGATGAGCAAGTTGTCATTCTTCTTGCCGGATACCTTTTGAAAACTGATAAAGGGTGCTGGAATAACAGGAGCATCACATGTGAGATCAATTTTCTTGACTTTTTGTAACAAAGGTTTCGATGGCTCGGGAATGTCTTTTGTTGGATCGCTTTTGATTTCTTCGACCTCTAATTCGAAAGTTGTTGGCGACTCTTTAGGCTCGGTACAGATTTCTTGATGCGGTCCTGCCATGGAGAAGAAATTCTTACCTTTGACCATGCCGGAAAAGTCGTTGTCTTTTTCTGACGGCTTCTAAAGAATGGACTGTAGATTGACATGAATAGAAATTGGATTGATAATACGGCGGCCGTGGTTACCGTTGCACGGAACCTTAACTCGTTTGTTTCTTCTGTCTCTACGCCGATAGTTGTCGTTGACGTTGTTGAGGGAGTTTGTGACAACCGCTATCAGAATAGCGAGTGCTGTGGAAACAGCCGCAGTCATCTCTGCCATATCTGCTTTGGTAGCGGGTCGATCGATCATTGTTAATAAAAGAGACAGGAGAAGCCTGCTCTGATACCAACTGACGCAGCGGAAAATATGGAACGGATCGACAAACGTCTAAATCCAAAAGATAGTTGAACTTACGAGCGTAAGAACTAAGTAATAAGAGATAAAACTCAAACACTCTCAAAAGAGAACAAATATTATTGATAATTGATTGAATGAATAATTAACAAAGCTAATGGGGTTTAAATAGTCTAGGACTTGAGGTTAAACTAGGAAAGATAATTATGGAAATAAATCTATCCTAATTCTAAACCAACTAGGAAACTATTTGATAAAAAGAAAACTAATAAATAAGGAAACTAATAATAATCCTAATCTAATTTCGAAAATAAATAACTTATACTTTTAATACTAATCCTAAATAATTAACAAACAAAATAATTAAATAAACAGATAAAGGCAATCCGTTCGGGACCCGTCCAAACGCGTCCACGACCCGGCAAGCGACCCATGTTGCGTAAGAAACTATTTTTCAGTTTCCGATGCAGATTTACGAGCTTCTTTCGAGCCCGTTTTCTTTTTCTCCAAATATCGAATAAAAGCTTCATTAATTCTTGAAATCTCCCTGTATCAGTCACCCTCACTTCAAAAGAACTCGACCTCGAGTTCACTTGAAACTCATCTTCACCCGACTCATAAGATATCATTTTGTTCATAAAGTTCGAACCCGTAATTCGGTCTTCAAGATCTAAAGAGTGAGTCCGTGATCGCCTCCATACAAGAGATACATAATCATGTTCGAAAGGATAATAGGTGATAAAAACTTTACCGGTGATTGTCTCGATTTGTTCCGGAGTCTCGTTTACTTCTTTCGGATTCTTGGCTTGGACTTTTTCCGCATCGTCTTCCATCTCTTGCTTTCTCGTAGTCATGATGAGCAAGTTGTCATTCTTCTTGCCGGATACCTTTTGAAAACTGATAAAGGGTGCTGGAATAACAGGAGCATCAAATGTGAGATCAATTTTCTTGACTTTTTGTAACAAAGGTTTCGATGGCTCGGGAATGTCTTTTGTTGGATCGCTTTTGATTTCTTCGACCTCTAATTCGAAAGTTGTTGGCGACTCTTTAGGCTCGGTACAGATTTCTTGATGCGGTCCTGCCATGGAGAAGAAATTCTTACCTTTGACCATGCCGGAAAAGTCGTTGTCTTTTTCTGACGGCTTCTAAAGAATGGACTGTAGATTGACATGAATAGAAACTGGATTGATAATACGGCGGCCGTGGTTACCGTTGCACGGAACCTTAACTCGTTTGTTTCTTCTGTCTCTACGCCGATAGTTGTCGTTGACGTTGTTGAGGGAGTTTGTGACAACCGCTATCAGATTAGCGAGTGCTGTGGAAACGACCGCGATCATCTCTCGCCATATACGCTTTGGTAGCGGGTCGATCGATCATTATTAATAAAAGAGACGGGGAGAAGCTGCTCGATACCAAACCGACGCGGCGGAAAATATGGAACGGATCGACAAACGTCTAAATCCAAAAGATAGTTGAACTTACGAGCGTAAGAACTAAGTAATAAGAGATAAAACTCAAACACTCTCAAAAGAGAACAAATATTATTGATAATTGATTGAATGAATAATTAACAAAGCTAATGGGGTTTAAATAGTCTAGGACTTGAGGTTAAACTAGGAAAGATAATTATGGAAATAAATCTATCCTAATTCTAAACCAACTAGGAAACTATTTGATAAAAAGAAAACTAATAAATAAGGAAACTAATAATAATCCTAATCTAATTTCAAAAATAAATAACTTATACTTTTAATACTAATCCTAAATAATTAACAAACAAAATAATTAAATAAACAGATAAAGGCAATCCGTTCGGGACCCGTCCAAACGCGTCCACGACCCGGTAAGCGACCCATGTTGCGTAAGAAACTATTTTTCAGTTTCCGATGCTGATTTACGAGCTTCTTTCGAGCCCGTTTTCTTTTTCTCCAAATATCGAATAAAAGCTTCATTAATTCTCGAAATCTCCCTGTATCAGTCACCCTCACTTGAAAAGAACTCGACCTCGAGTTCACTTGAAACGCTTCTTCACCCGACTCATAAGATATCATTTTGTTCATAACGTTCGAACCCGTAATTCGGTCTTTCAAGATCTAAAGAGTCAGCCCGTGATCGCCTCCATACAAGAGATACATTATCAAGTTTGAAAGGATAATAGGTGATAAAAACTTTACCGGTGATTATCTCGATTTGTTCCGGAGTCTCGTTTACTTCTTTCGGATTCTTGGCTTGGACTTTTTCCGCATCTTCTTCCATCTCTTGCTTTCTCGTAGTCATGATGAGCAAGTTGTCATTCTTCTTGCCGGATACCTTTTGAAAACTGATAAAGGGTGCTGGAATAACAGGAGCATCACATGTGAGATCAATTTTCTTGACTTTTTGTAACAAAGGTTTCGATGGCTCGGGAATGTCTTTTATTGGATCGTTTTGATTTCTTCGACCTCTATATCGAAATATGTTGGCGACTCTTTAGGCTCGGTACAGATTTCTTGATGCGGTTCTGCCATAGAGAAGAAATTCTTACCTTTGACCATGCCGGAAAAGTCGTTGTCTTTTTCTAACGGCTTCTCAAGAATGGACTGTAGATTGACATGAAAAGAAACTGGATTGTTAATACGGCAGCCGTGGTTACCATTGCACGGAACCTTAACTCGTTTTTTTCTTCTGTCTCTACGCTGATAGTTGTCGTTGACTTTGTTGAGGGAGTTTGTGACAACCGCTATCAGATTATGGGAGTGCTGTGGAAACAGCCGCAGTCATCTCTGCCATATCTGCTTTGGTAGCGGGTCGATCGATCATTGTTAATAAAAGAGACAGGAGAAGCCTGCTCTGATACCAACTGACGCAGAGGAAAATATTGAACGGATCGACAAACGTCTAAATCCAAAAGCTAGTTGAACTTACGAGCGTAAGAACTAAGTAATAAGAGATAAAACTCAAACACTCTCAAAAGAGAACAAATATTATTGATAATTGATTGAATGAATAATTACAAAGCTAATGGGGTTTAAATAGTCTAGGACTTGAAGTTAAACTAGTAAGATAATTATGGAAATAAATCTATCCTAATTCTAAACCAACTAGGAAACTATTTGATAAAAAAAACTAATAAATAAGGAAACTAATAATAATCCTAATCTAATTTCGAAAATAAATAACTTATACTTTTAATACTAATCCTAAATAATTAACAAACAAAATAATTAAATAAACAGATAAAGGCAATCCGTTCGGGACACGTCCGAACACGTCCACGACCCGACAAGCGACCCATGTTGCGTAAGAAACTATTTTTCAATTTCGGATGCAGATTTACGAGCTTCTTTCGAGCCCGTTTTCTTTTTCTCCAAATATCGAATAAAAGCTTCATTAATTCTCGAAATCTCCCTATATCAGTTACCCTCACTTCAAAAGAACTCGACCTCGAGTTCACTTGAAACTCATCTTCACCCGACTCATAAGATATCATTTTGTTCATAAAGTTCGAACCCGTAATTCGGTCTTCAAGATCTAAAGAGTCAGTCCGTGATCGCGTCCATACAAGAGATACATTATCATGTTCGAAAGGATAATAGGTGATAAAAACTTTACCGGTGATTCTCTCGATTTGTTCCGGAGTCTCGTTTACTTCTTTCGGATTCTTGGCTTGGACTTTTTCCGCATCTTCTTCCATCTCTTGCTTTCTCGTAGTCATGATGAGCAATTTGTCATTCTTCTTGCCGGATACCTTTTGAAAACTGATAAAGGGTGCTGGAATAACAGGAGCATCACATGTGAGATCAATTTTCTTGACTTTTTGTAACAAAGGTTTCGATGGCTCGGGAGTGTCTTTTGTTGGATCGCTTTTGATTTCTTCGACCTCTAATTCGAAAGTTGTTGGCGACTCTTTAGGCTCGGTACAGATTTCTTGATGCGGTCCTGCCATAGAGAATAAATTCTTACCTTTGACCATGCCGGAAAAGTCGTTGTCTTTTTCTGACGGCTTCTCAAGAATGGACTGTAGATTGACATGAATAGAAACTGGATTGATAATACGGCGGCCGTGGTTACCGTTGCACGGAACCTTAACTCGTTTGTTTCTTCTGTCTCTACGCCGATAGTTGTCGTTGACGTTGTTGAGGGAGTTTGTGACAACCGCTATCAGATTAGCGAGTGCCGTGGAAACAGCCGCAGCCATCTCTGCCATATCTGCTTTGGTAGCGGGTCGATCGATCATTTTTAATAAAAGAGACAGGAGAAGCCTGCTCTGATACCAACTGACGCAACGGAAAATATGGAACGGGTCGACAAACGTCTAAATCCAAAAGATAGTTGAACTTACGAGCGTAAGAACTAAGTAATAAGAGATAAAACTCAAACACTCTCAAAAGAAAACAAATATTATTGATAATTGATTGAATGAATAATTAACAAAGCTAATGGGGTTTAAATAGTCTAGGACTTGAGGTTAAACTAGGAAAGATAATTATGGAAATAAATCTATCCTAATTCTAAACCAACTAGGAAACTATTTGATAAAAAGAAAACTAATAAATAAGGAAACTAATAATAATCCTAATCTAATTTCGAAAATAAATAACTTATACTTTTAATACTAATTCTAAATAATTAACAAACAAAATAATTAAATAAACAGATAAAGGCAATCCGTTCGGGACCCGTCCAAACGCGTCCACGACCCGGCAAGCGACCCATGTTGTGTAAAAAACTATTTTTCAGTTTCCGATGCAGATTTACGAGCTTCTTTCGAGCCCGTTTTCTTTTTCTCCAAATATCGAATAAAAGCTTCATTAATTCTCGAAATCTCCCTGTATCAGTCACCCTCACTTGAAAAGAACTCGACCTCGAGTTCACTTGAAACGCATCTTCACCCGATTCATAAGATATCATTTTGTTCATAAAGTTCGAACCCGTAATTCGGTCTTCAAGATCTAAAGGGTTAGTCCGTGATCGCCTCCATACAAGAGATACATTATCATGTTCGAAAGGATAATAGGTGATAAAAGCTTAACCGGTGATTGTCTCGATTTGTTCCGGAGTCTCGTTTACTTCTTTCGGATTCTTGGCTTGGACTTTTTCCGCATCTTCTTCCATCTCTTGCTTTCTCGTAGTCATGATGAGCAAATTGTCATTCTTCTTGTCGGATACCTTTTGAAAACTGATAAAAGGGTGCTGGAATAACAGGAGCATCACATGTGAGATCAATTTTCTTGACTTTTTGTAACAAAGGTTTCGATGGCTCGGGAATGTCTTTTGTTGGATCGCTTTTGATTTCTTCGACCTCTAATTGGACAGTTGTTGGCAACTCTTTAGGGTCGGTACAGATTTCTTGATGCGGTTCTGCCATAGAGAAGAAATTCTTACCTTTGACCATGCCGGAAAAATCGTTGTCTTTTTCTGACGGCTTCTCAAGAATGGACTGTAGATTGACATGAAAAGAAACTGGATTGATAATACGGCGGCCGTGGTTACCGTTGCACGGAACCTTAACTCGTTTGTTTCTTCTGTCTTTACGCCGATAGTTGTTGTTGACGTTGTTGAGGGAGTTTGTGACAACCGCTATCAGATTAGCGAGTGCTGTGGAAACAGCCGCAGTCATCTCTGCCATATCTGCTTTGGTAGTGGGTCGATCGGTCATTGTTAATAAAAGAGACAGGAGAAGCCTGCTCTGATACCAACTGACGCAGCGGAAAATATGGAACGGATCGACAAACGACTAAATCCAAAAGATAGTTGAACTTACGAACGTAAGAACTAAGTAATAAGAGATAAAACTCAAACACTCTCAAAAGAGAACAAATATTATTGATAATTGATTGAATGAATAATTAACAAAGTTAATGGGGTTTAAATAGTCTAGGACTTGAGGTTAAACTAGGAAAGATAATTATGAAAATAAATCTATCCTAATTCTAAACCAACTAGGAAACTATTTAATAAAAAGAAAACTAATAAATAAGGAAACTAATAATAATCCTAATCTAATTTCGAAAATAAATAACTTATACTTTTAATACTAATCCTAAACAATTAACAAACAAAATAATTAAATAAACAGATAAAGGCAATCCGTTCGGGACCCGTCCAAACGCGTCCACGACCCGGCAAGCGACCCATGTTGCGTAAGAAACTATTTTTCAGTTTCCGATGCAGATTTACGAGCTTCTTTCGAGCCCGTTTTCTTTTTCTCCAAATATCGAATAAAAGCTTCATTAATTCTCGAAATCTCCTTGTATCAGTTACCCTCACTTCAAAAGAACTCGACCTCGAGTTCACTTGAAACTCATCTTCACCCGACTCATAAGATATCATTTTGTTCATAAAGTTCGAACCCGTAATTCGGTCTTCAAGATCTAAAGACTGAGTCCGTGATCGCCTCCATACAAGAGATACATTATCATGTTCGAAAGGATAATAGGTGATAAAAACTTTACCGGTGATTGTCTCGATTTGTTCCGGACTCTCGTTTACTTCTTTCGGATTCTTGGCTTGGACTTTTTCCGCATCTTCTTCCATCTCTTGCTTTCTCGTAGTCATGATGAGCAAGTTGTCATTCTTCTTACCGGATACCTTTTGAAAACTGATAAAGGGTGCTGGAATAACAGGAGCATCACATGTGAGATCAATTTTGTTGACTTTTTGTAACAAAGGTTTCGATGGCTCGGGTATGTCTTTTGTTGGATCAATTTTGATTTCCTCGACCCCTAATTCGAAAGTTGTTGGCGACTCTTTAGGCTCGGTACAGATTTCTTGATGTGGTCCTGCCATAGAGAATAAATTCTTACCTTTGACCATGCCGGAAAAGTCGTTGTCTTTTTCTGACGGCTTCTCAAGAATGGACTGTAGATTGACATGAATAGAAACTGGATTGATAATACGGCGGCCATGGTTACCGTTGCACGGAACCTTAACTCGTTTGTTTCTTCTGTCTCTACGCCGATAGTTGTCGTTGACGTTGTTGAGGGAGTTTGTGACAACCGCTATCAGATTAGCGAGTGCTGTGGAAACAGTCGCAGTCATCTCTGCCATATCTGCTTTGGTAGCGGGTCGATCGATCATTGTTAATAAAAGAGACAGGAGAAGCCTGCTCTGATACCAACTGACGCAGAGGAAAATATTGAACGGATCGACAAACGTCTAAATCGAAACGATAGTTGAATTTACGAGCGTAAGAACTAAGTAATAAGAGATAAAACTCAAACACTCTCAAAAGAGAACAAATATTATTGATAATTGATTGAATGAATAATTAACAAAGCTAATGGGGTTTAAATAGTCTAGGACTTGAGGTTAAACTAGGAAAGATAATTATGGAAATAAATTTATCCTAATTCTAAACCAACTAGGAAACTATTTGATGAAAAGAAAACTAATAAATAAGGAAACTAATAATAATCCTAATCTAGTTTCGAAAATAAATAACTTATACTTTTAATACTAATCCTAAATAATTAACAAACAAAATAATTAAATAATTAAATATCGAATAAAAGCTTCATTAATTCTCGAAATCTCAATGTATCAGTCACCCTCACTTGAAAAGAACTCGACCTCGACTTCACTTGAAACGCTTCTTCACCCGACTCATAAGATATCATTTTGTTCATAAAGTTCGAACCCGTAATTCGGTCTTCAAGATCTAAAGAGTGAGTCCGTGATCGCCTCCATACAAGAGATACATATCAAGTTTGAAAGGATAATAGGTGATAAAAACTTTACCGGTGATTGTCTCGATTTGTTCCGGAGTCTCGTTTACTTCTTTCGGATTCTTGGCTTGGACTTTTTCCGCATCTTCTTCCATCTCTTGCTTTCTCGTAGTCATGATGAGCAAGTTGTCATTCTTTTTGCCGGATACCTTTTGAAAACTGATAAAGGGTGCTGGAATAACAGGAGCATCACATGTGAGATCAATTTTCTTGACTTTTTGTAACAAAGGTTTCGATGGCTCGGGAATGTCTTTGTTGGATCGCTTTTGATTTCTTCAACCTCTAATTCGAAAGTTGTTGGCGACTCTTTAGGCTCGGTACAGATTTCTTGATGTGGTCCTGCCATAGAGAATAAATTCTTACCTTTGACCATGCCGGAAAAGTCGTTGTCCTTTTCTGACGGCTTCTCAAGAATAGACTATAGATTGACATGAATAGAAACTGGATTGATAATACGGCGGCCGTGGTTACCGTTGCACGGAACCTTAACTCGTTTGTTTCTTCTGTCTCTACGCCGATAGTTGTCGTTGACGTTGTTGAGGGAGTTTGTGACAACCGCTATCAGATTAGCGAGTGCTGTGGAAAAAGCCGCAGTCATCTCTGCCATATCTGCTTTGGTAGCGGGTCGATCGATCATTTTTAATAAAAGAGACAGGAGAAGCCTGCTCTGATACCAACTGACGAAACGGAAAATATGGAACGGGTCGACAAACGTCTAAATCCAAAAGATAGTTGAACTTACGAGCGTAAGAACTAAGTAATAAGAGATAAAACTCAAACACTCTCAAAAGAGAACAAATATTATTGATAATTGATTGAATGAATAATTAACAAAGCTAATGGGGTTTAAATAGTCTAGGACTTGAGGTTAAACTAGGAAAGATAATTATGGAAATAAATCTATCCTAATTCTAAACCAACTAGGAAACTATTTGATAAAAAGAAAACTAATAAATAAGGAAACTAATAATAATCCTAATCTAATTTCGAAAATAAATAACTTATACTTTTAATACTAATCCTAAATAATTAACAAACAAAATAATTAAATAAACAGATAAAGGCAATCCTTTAGGGACCCGTCCAAACGCGTCCACGACCCGGCAAGCGACCCATGTTGTGTAAAAAACTATTTTTCAGTTTCCGATGCAGATTTACGAGCTTCTTTCGAGCCCGTTTTCTTTTTCTCCAAATATCGAATAAAAGCTTCATTAATTCTCGAAATCTCCCTGTATCAGTCACCCTCACTTGAAAAGAACTCGACCTCGAGTTCACTTGAAACGCATCTTCACCCGATTCATAAGATATCATTTTGTTCATAAAGTTCGAACCCGTAATTCGGTCTTCAAGATCTAAAGGGTGAGTCCATGATCGCCTCCATACAAGAGATACATTATCATGTTCGAAAGGATAATAGGTGATAAAAACTTTACCGGTGATTGTCTCGATTTGTTCCGGACTCTCGTTTACTTCTTTCGGATTCTTGGCTTGGACTTTTTCCGCATCTTCTTCCATCTCTTGCTTTCTCGTAGTCATGATGAGCAAGTTGTCATTCTTCTTGTCGGGTACCTTTTGAAAACTGATAAAGGGTGCTGGAATAACAGGAGCATCACATGTGAGATCAATTTTCTTGACTTTTTGTAACAAAGGTTTCGATGGCTCGGGAATGTCTTTTGTTGGATCGCTTTTGATTTCTTTGACCTCTAATTCGAAAGTTGTTGGCAACACTTTAGGCTCGGTACAAATTTCTTGATGCGGTTCTGCCATAGAGAAGAAATTCTTACCTTTGACCATGCCGGAAAAATCGTTGTCTTTTTCTGACGGCTTCTCAAGAATGGACTGTAGATTGACATGAAAAGAAACTGGATTGATAATACGGCGGCCGTGGTTACCGTTGCACGGAACCTTAACTCGTTTGTTTCTTCTGTCTTTACGCCGATAGTTGTTGTTGACGTTGTTGAGGGAGTTTGTGACAACCGCTATCAGATTAGCGAGTGCTGTGGAAACAGCCGCAGTCATCTCTGCCATATCTGCTTTGGTAGCGGTTCGATCGGTCATTGTTAATAAAAGAGACAGGAGAAGCCTGCTCTGATACCAACTGACGCAGCGGAAAATATGGAACGGATCGACAAACGTCTAAATCCAAAAGATAGTTGAACTTACGAGCGTAAGAACTAAGTAATAAGAGATAAAACTCAAACACTCTCAAAAGAGAACAAATATTATTGATAATTGATTGAATGAATAATTAACAAAGTTAATGGGGTTTAAATAATCTAGGACTTGAGGTTAAACTAGGAAAGATAATTATGAAAATAAATCTATCCTAATTCTAAACCAACTAGGAAACTATTTAATAAAAAGAAAACTAATAAATAAGGAAACTAATAATAATCCTAATTTAATTTCGAAAATAAATAACTTATACTTTTAATACTAATCCTAAATAATTAACAAACAAAATAATTAAATAAACAGATAAAGGCAATCCGTTCGGGACCCGTCCAAACGCGTCCACGACCCGGCAAGCGACCCATGTTGCGTAAGAAACTATTTTTCGCTCCGATGCAGATTTACGAGCTTCTTTCGAGCCCGTTTTCTTTTTCTCCAAATATCGAATAAAAGCTTCATTAATTCTCGAAATCTCCTTGTATCAGTTACCCTCACTTCAAAAGAACTCGACCTCGAGTTCACTTGAAACTCATCTTCACCCGACTCATAAGATATCATTTTGTTCATAAAGTTCGAACCCGTAATTCGGTCTTCAAGATCTAAAGACTGAGTCCGTGATCGCCTCCATACAAGAGATACATTATCATGTTCGAAAGGATAATAGGTGATAAAAACTTTACCGGTGATTGTCTCGATTTGTTCCGGACTCTCGTTTACTTCTTTCGGATTCTTGGCTTGGACTTTTTCCGCATCTTCTTCCATCTCTTGCTTTCTCGTAGTCATGATGAGCAAGTTGTCATTCTTCTTGTCGGGTACCTTTTGAAAACTGATAAAGGGTGCTGGAATAACAGGAGCATCACATGTGAGATCAATTTTCTTGACTTTTTGTAACAAAGGTTTCGATGGCTCGGGAATGTCTTTTGTTGGATCGCTTTTGATTTCTTTGACCTCTAATTCGAAAGTTGTTGGCAACACTTTAGGCTCGGTACAAATTTCTTGATGCGGTTCTGCCATAGAGAAGAAATTCTTACCTTTGACCATGCCGGAAAAATCGTTGTCTTTTTCTGACGGCTTCTCAAGAATGGACTGTAGATTGACATGAAAAGAAACTGGATTGATAATACGGCGGCCGTGGTTACCGTTGCACGGAACCTTAACTCGTTTGTTTCTTCTGTCTTTACGCCGATAGTTGTTGTTGACGTTGTTGAGGGAGTTTGTGACAACCGCTATCAGATTAGCGAGTGCTGTGGAAACAGCCGCAGTCATCTCTGCCATATCTGCTTTGGTAGCGGTTCGATCGGTCATTGTTAATAAAAGAGACAGGAGAAGCCTGCTCTGATACCAACTGACGCAGCGGAAAATATGGAACGGATCGACAAACGTCTAAATCCAAAAGATAGTTGAACTTACGAGCGTAAGAACTAAGTAATAAGAGATAAAACTCAAACACTCTCAAAAGAGAACAAATATTATTGATAATTGATTGAATGAATAATTAACAAAGTTAATGGGGTTTAAATAATCTAGGACTTGAGGTTAAACTAGGAAAGATAATTATGAAAATAAATCTATCCTAATTCTAAACCAACTAGGAAACTATTTAATAAAAAGAAAACTAATAAATAAGGAAACTAATAATAATCCTAATCTAATTTCGAAAATAAATAACTTATACTTTTAATACTAATCCTAAATAATTAACAAACAAAATAATTAAATAAACAGATAAAGGCAATCCGTTCGGGACCCGTCCAAACGCGTCCACGACCCGGCAAGCGACCCATGTTGCGTAAGAAACTATTTTTCAGTTTCCGATGCAGATTTACGAGCTTCTTTCGAGCCCGTTTTCTTTTTCTCCAAATATCGAATAAAAGCTTCATTAATTCTCGAAATCTCCTTGTATCAGTTACCCTCACTTCAAAAGAACTCGACCTCGAGTTCACTTGAAACTCATCTTCACCCGACTCATAAGATATCATTTTGTTCATAAAGTTCGAACCCGTAATTCGGTCTTCAAGATCTAAAGACTGAGTCCGTGATCGCCTCCATACAAGAGATACATTATCATGTTCGAAAGGATAATAGGTGATAAAAACTTTACCGGTGATTGTCTCGATTTGTTCCGGAGTCTCGTTTACTTCTTTCGGATTCTTGGCTTGGACTTTTTCCGCATCTTCTTCCATCTCTTGCTTTCTCGTAGTCATGATGAGCAAGTTGTCATTCTTCTTACCGGATACCTTTTGAAAACTGATAAAGGGTGCTGGAATAACAGGAGCATCACATGTGAGATCAATTTTGTTGACTTTTTGTAACAAAGGTTTCGATGGCTCGGGAATGTCTTTTGTTGGATCACTTTTGATTTCCTCGACCTCTAATTCGAAAGTTGTTGGCGACTCTTTAGGATCGGTACAGACTTCTTGATGCGGTCCTGCCATAGAGAAGAAATTCTTACCTTTGACCATGCCGGAAAAGTCGTTGTCTTTTTCTGACGGCTTCTAAAGAATGGACTGTAGATTGACATGAATAGAAACTGGATTGATAATACGGCAGCCGTGGTTACCGTTGCACGGAACCTTAACTCGTTTGTTTCTTCTGTCTCTACGCCGATAGTTGTCGTTGACGTTGTTGAGGGAGTTTGTGACAACCGCTATCAGATTAGCGAGTGCTGTGGAAACAGCCGCAGTCATCTCTGCCATATCTGCTTTGGTAGCGGGTCGATCGATCATTGTTAATAAAAGAGACAGGAGAAGCCTGCTCTGATACCAACTGACGCATCGGAAAATATGGAACGGATCGACAAACGTCTAAATCCAAAAGATAGTTGAACTTACGAGCGTAAGAACTAAGTAATAAGAGATAAAACTCAAACACTCTCAAACGAGAACAAATATTATTGATAATTGATTGAATGAATAATTAACAAAGTTAATGGGGTTTAAATAGTCTAGGACTTGAGGTTAAACTAGGAAAGATAATTATGGAAATAAATCTATGCTAATTCTAAACCAACTAGGAAACTATTTGATAAAAAGAAAACTAATAAATAAGAAAACTAATAATAATCCTAATCTAATTTCGAAAATAAATAACTTATACTTTTAATACTAATCCTAAATAATTAACAAACAAAATAATTAAATAAACAGATAAAGGCAATCCGTTCGGGACCCGTCCAAACGCGTCCACGACCCGGCAAGCGACCCATGTTGCGTAAGAAACTATTTTTCAGTTTCCGATGCAGATTTACGAGCTTCTTTCGAGCCCGTTTTCTTTTTCTCCAAATATCGAATAAAAGCTTCATTAATTCTCGAAATCTCCTTGTATCAGTTACCCTCACTTCAAAAGAACTCGACCTCGAGTTCACTTGAAACTCATCTTCACCCGACTCATAAGATATCATTTTGTTCATAAAGTTCGAACCCGTAATTCGGTCTTCAAGATCTAAAGACTGAGTCCATGATCGCCTCCATACAAGAGATACATATCAAGTTTGAAAAGATAATAGGTGATAAAAACTTTACCGGTGATTGTCTCGATTTGTTCCGGAGTCTCGTTTACTTCTTTCGGATTCTTGGCTTGGACTTTTTACGCATCTTCTTCCATCTCTTGCTTTCTCGTAGTCATGATGAGCAAGTTGTCATTCTTCTTGCCGGATACCTTTTGAAAACTGATAAAGGGTGCTGGAATAACAAGAGCATCACATGTGAGATCAATTTTCTTGACTTTTTGTAACAAAGGTTTCGATGGCTCGGGAATGTCTTTTGTTGGATCGCTTTTGATTTCTTCGACCTCTAATTCGAAAGTTGTTGGCAACTCTTTAGGGTCGGTACAGATTTCTTGATGCGGTTCTGCCATAGAGAAGAAATTCTTACCTTTGACCATGCCGGAAAAGTCTTTGTCTTTTTCTGACGGCTTCTCAAGAATGGACTGTAGATTGACATGAAAAGAAACTGGATTGATAATACGGTGGCCGTGGTTACCGTTGCACGAAACCTTAACTCGTTTGTTTCTTCTGTCTCTACGCCGATAGTTGTCGTTGACGTTGTTGAGGGAGTTTGTGACAACCGCTATTAGATTAGCGAGTGCTGTGGAAACAGCCGCAGTCATCTCTGCCATATCTGCTTTGGTAGCGGGTCGATCGGTCATTGTTAATAAAAGAGACAGGAGAAGCCTGCTCTGATACCAACTGACGCAGCGGAAATATGGAACGGATCGACAAACGTCTAAATCCAAAAGATAGTTGAACTTACGAGCGTAATAACTAAGTAATAAGAGATAAAACTCAAACACTCTCAAAAGAGAACAAATATTATTGATAATTGATTGAATGAATAATTAACAAAGCTAATGGGGTTTAAATAGTCTAGGACTTGAAGTTAAACTAGGAAAGATAATTATGGAAATAAATCTATCCTAATTCTAAACCAACTAGTAAACTATTTGATAAAAAGAAAACTAATAAATAAGGAAACTAATAATAATCATAATCTAATTTCGAAAATAAATAACTTATACTTTTAATACTAATCCTAAATAATTAACAAACAAAATAATTAAATAAACAGATAAAGGCAATCCGTTTGGGACACGTCCGAACACGTCCACGACCCGACAAGCGACCCATGTTGCGTAAGAAACTATTTTTCAGTTTCGGATGCAGATTTACGAGCTTCTTTCGAGCCCGTTTTCTTTTTCTCCAAATATCGAATAAAAGCTTCATTAATTCTCGAAATCTCCCTATATCAGTTACCCTCACTTCAAAAGAACTCGACCTCGAGTTCACTTGAAACTCATCTTCACCCGACTAATAAAATATCATTTTGTTCATAAAGTTCGAACCCGTAATTCGGTCTTCAAGATCTAAAGAGTGAGTCTGTGATCGCTTCCATACAAGAGATACATTATCAAGTTCGAAAGGATAATAAGTGATAAAAACCTTACCGGTGATTGTCTCGATTTGTTCCGGAGTCTCGTTTACTTCTTTCGGAATCTTGGCTTGGACTTTTTCCGCATCTTCTTCCATCTCTTGCTTTCTTGTAGTCATGATGAGCAAGTTGTCATTCTTCTTGCCGGATACCTTTTGAAAACTGATAAAGGGTGCTGGAATAACAGGAGCATCACATGTGAGATCAATTTTCTTGACTTTTTGTAACAAAGGTTTCGATGGCTCGGGAATGTCTTTTGTTGGATCGCTTTTGATTTCTTCGACCTCTAATTCGAAAGTTGTTGGCGACTCTTTAGGCTCGGTACAGATTTCTTGATGCGGTTCTGACATAGAGAAGAAATTCTTAACTTTGACCATACCGGAAAAGTCTTTGTCTTTTTCTGACGGCTTCTCAAGAATGGACTATAGATTGACATGAAAAGAAACTGGATTGATAATACGGCGGCCGTGGTTACCGTTGCACGGAACCTTAACTCGTTTGTTTCTTCTGTCTCTACGCCGATAGTTGTCGTTGACGTTGTTGAGGGAGTTTGTGACAACCGCTATCAGATTAGCGAGTGTTGTGGAAACAGCCGCAGTCATCTCTGCCATATCTGCTTTGGTAGCGGGTCGATCGGTCATTGTTAATAAAAGAGACAGGAGAAGCCTGCTCTGATACCAACTGACGCAGTGGAAAATATGGAATGGATCGACAAACGTCTAAATCCAAAAGATAGTTGAACTTACGAGCGTAATAACTAAGTAATAAGAGATAAAACTCAAACACTCTCAAAAGAGAACAAATATTATTGATAATTGATTGAATGAATAATTAACAAAGCTAATGGGGTTTAAATAGTCTAGGACTTGAGGTTAAACTAGGAAAGATAATTATGAAAATAAATCTATTCTAATTCTAAACCAACTAGGAAATTATTTGATAAAAAGAAAACTATAAAATAAGGAAACTAATATAATCCTAATCTAATTTAGAAAATAAATAACTTATACTTTTAATAATAATCCTAAATAATTAAGAAAATGGATAATTAAATAAACAGATAAAGGCAATCCGTTCGGGACCCGTCCGAACGCGTCCACGACCCGGCAAGCGACCCATGTTGCGTAAGAAACTATTTTTCAGTTTCCGATGCAGATTTACGAGCTTCTTTCGAGCCCGTTTTCTTTTTCTCCAATTATCGAATAAAAGCTTCGTTAATTCTCGAAATCTCCCTGTATCATATGTATATATATATATAATTTAATAAGTTTCTTTCAAATGGATAAGAAAGAAAAGTGGTGACATTGTGTGTGTGTGTTCGTATGTTGGACTTCGGCAGGAAGAAAGAAAGAGAGATCGGAAGAAGAAGACTTGGTGAGTTTTCTTTCATTGCTATGTGTAAATATATATATGTATTTCACACATATGTATATATGTATATATATGTACGTATATATGTATATATATATATATATATGTGTGTGTGTGTTACGGTGTTGAGAGAAGGTTGGGTTTATTTATTTGGATTGTTACCTGTAATATTACATGGTTCAGATTATGTGTTTCATACCCGAGTTGTTACCCGCTAGAAGTTTACCTGTCTATTTGGGACCGAGGTGAGTTTTTATAAATGAGTTTTATGAACTGAAATGCATATGTTATTGAGAAAGGTTTTTATTTCGATAATATGCCGAATTGATATAATTGGATTATTATCGTTATATGAGCTACGGAGTTTATTTTGTGTCGTTGGAAAAATAACACATATGGATTTTAGTTGAGAAATTGTTATTAAATATTTTCTAAAAAAGAATGTGTTATTTGATGAGGTATGAGTATTTTTACAAAGCTTTTGTAAAAATACGTGTTTTTCGGTCATACGTGATTTATTTCATATAAATGAGATTAAATGATGTTAATTGTTAGTATTTTGTGAAACTAACAAGTAAAGAGGTTGAACAAAACTATTTTGGTCACGAGAATTTTGGCGGTGTATCCGTGACGAGTGGAGGGAGAAAACGTATAAATGATTGTGAGTTTTATAAAAGAGCTTTATAAACTAGAATGCATATATTTCAAAGGATTATTGTTACGATATTATGTCAAATGGTATATTTATATTTTTGAAGGGGGGAGATATTGTAATAGCCGGGTTTGTTAATTTGGAATGTTAAGGGTGGATTCTGATTAGTTGACTGAAGTTGAGGGGGTGTTTTGGAATTGTGAATTAAATTCCATCACCACCGCCACATAATAGAAATAAGTGTATATATATATATATACACACACACACTAGTGGTGTACCCGCGCGATGCAGCGCGGGTGTATCACAATTCTGAGACATTAGTTTTACCGTGAATCTTGAGTTTGCTTGGTTATTTTGCAAGCCAGCTAACATATAAAGTTGAAGGTTAATATTGTGTAGTAGCAAGATTGAATGGAAAAATAATTGCACATATATTTGGTTTCCAAACACATATACTCACAACTCATTACAGAACTTGAAATTACTGACTGAATAAAGAAATACAATCATTTGTAAATAATGTTAATCTCTATATCCAAAATGTTGTCTAGTTTTCATGATGTACTCATCCGTAAATATTTCATGCAAAAAAAGGTGCAATGATTTTAATAGAAACATATGGTATCAAATGTGTAATATTATAATTGTTGATTATACCTTATTCATCACGTAAAACATCTTGATAAACGACGTTTGAAGTGTAGACTCCATCACGATTGAATATTTTCACAGGCTTCACTAACACCTTTGTATTCCTCTGTGATATGTGTCTGCACAACCCCGGGATATTTCAAGTGTTATATATTTTAGGGTTGATAACCCTTCTCTTTTCTGTTTAGGTAATATAATCTGGCCTTTTGTTTGTGATATCTCTTTAGGTAATATAATCTGGTTTTTTGTTTGTGATATCCAAACTGCTGTTGTGACCATAAATTATCAATGGCTATACGTATACGAAATTGCATCGGGAAATGAGTGGAAGCGAGATAGATGTCAAGGGTATGTATCCACCTATATTAAATTTCGGATACATAAATGATAACTTTATACATAAAATAATTTTTTGAATTTGAATTTGAAACATATTAATTTAAAGCTTGGATAATAATATGGAATATTTTATAGATCACATCTCTTGGTCATAAATAAAATAACTAAAAAACTATATTATTATATAATAAGATCAATTATTTAACGGGTCTTCAGAATTTTTGAAGGTAATGTTAAAATATTAAGAATCAGTTTGTTTTATGATTTAAGAATTTTAAACAAACATAGAAAAGTCAACATTATTTTCAATAGCATTCATCTAATCTCAAGTATGGGTGTTAACATAAATTAATCAAATAATTAAATAATTAAAAATTAAATTAAATCGAATTAAAGCAAAAGAAAAAAAAAAGAAAAAAAAAAGAAAGTTGTACAACAAGAAGTAGGGTCATACTCATACGCATAAAACACAACTTCTCTCTCTCATAAGTCTTCTTTTTTCTTCTTCCATTGGATTATTGAGCAGATGCTCATGTTCTTATGAAACAACTCATCTAAAAATCCTCTCATTTCTCTTTGAATTCCTCTTCTTTTCCCCAATAATTTGCTTAACTTTGTGTGTGTTTTTTTAATAAATCAAGCCATTTTTCTTTAGGGTTTTTGTTTTTTTATTTTTGGGGAATTCTTGAAATCTTTCATTTTAAGAACTCTCTTCCAAACCCAGTTGGAATTTGTAATAGTATTTCTGGGTTTTAATTTTTTGAGGAAAACATGAGTTTTCTTTGTAGGGAGTAGTACATTTTCTTTAAAATATATTTAGGATTTTTGTTTTAATTTTGAAAATTTAAGAGGAAAAATAAATTGTTCAGAGATAGGAAAGCAAAGACCTGCTATCACTGTGGTGTTACAAGTGAGTTTTTTTTATATATTATTTGGGGGAATTGGTTGTTTTTGTGTTAGGATTCTGATTTACGAAATAAAAACGGGGTTCTTTTTTGTTGCTATTTTCTTTCTGTGACCAGATCAGTTTTGGTTTTAATTTATTTCATTAAAATTTCTTTTATTGGATTTAACCTTGGATCTGAATAGTAAAAAAAAATACCATCAAATCATTTAAAACCCTAATCTTTCAACCTATATAGTCGTCGATATGTGCCTTTCCAATTTGAAGCTCAGTTCTTCCACCTTCATCTACCTCTATAACATATAATGTGTGTTAACCAAACTTTTGGTCGGTACAATACTTTAATTAGTTGTTTCCATCTTCATAGATTGAAAATTATGGGGATGAAAGAATACTGAATGTGATTGAAAGTCCAAATGGCCTTTCGCAGCCATCCCCTAGTCACTAACCAGCCTGGGAAAAACACAAACATGATGACCTTTTGTAGAAATAAAACCCAGAAAAAGATAACGGTGGTGTTTGATATTGTTCAAAGCAAGTTGTTGACCATTCTATCTGTCTCAAACCTCTCCCCCACCATTTTCTATTTACACACTCTCCCTTATCTCCTACATTTAACCATTTTCTTTTGTTTCTCTCCTTTACAGATAAAAAAGTTGTTTCTTTCTACTTGCCAACACACCATCTTTTCTTTATTTCTTTTTTCTCTCCAGATCTCTGTCCTTTTTGCTCTTCACCTGTAAATGTAGCTAAATCATTTCAATGAGGAAGAAAAGTGGATCCTCATGGCTCACCATTATTAAAAGGGTTTCTAATCACCTAACAAAATCTCTCATAAAAAGAGAAAAAAGGAGATGCCTGTTTCAGGAGCATAAAAACTCACAAAAAACCCCATCAACGCAAAAATATAAAAGGGGTCTACATACCTTAGAGATCGAGATCTAGCCATTGACACAAGATACTCACAAAAAATCAAGCCGATCGGGAATCATTTATTCGGGACTTTGCTAAGATAAAACAACACGAGGATGAGTCAGTGACAGATTTTGTGGCCCGATTTCTTCGATTAGTCACCTTTGATGGACCATTTGCCGGTACCGAGGCTAATGAAATTCAAAAGTTTAAATGGGCCTTACAAAATAAATATCGTTCGAAGTTGATGGGGCAAACATCTACAGAATTATCTCATATTATTAACACATCCAGAGACATCGATCTTGACAGGATTGACTTTCTAGCTACTAAGGGTGATTCTAAGAAAAAGAGCCGATATTCATCATCCGGAACTCAGAGTGGACAGGTAGCTACCCACCAAGAGAATACATTTGCAGGTCAACGCTAACAAGGAAGTCCACGACCTTCCTTATCTTCTAGAGCGACAACAAATATAGGAAACTTCAATTTTCCTACCCTATGTAAAGACTGTGGTAAAGTTCACAGGCCAGGACCGTGTCTTAAAATAACGGGTGCATGTTTTACTTGTTGCCAACAAGGTCATAGATCTATAGACTGTAAACAGAGTCTATGTGGTAGAACCCGATCGAAAGATAAAGGCAAGCAAACCACTGCATGCGCGGGAGTCTTCGCGCTATCAATAGATCAAACTACCGAAGGTATGGTTTCTGCTCCTGTTCATATTAATGATAAACATTTGTATGCGTTATTCGACACTGGCGCTACTCACTCCATTGTGTCTGAAAAGTTTGTGAAATATCTCAAGTCCTATGAACGACCATTAGATGAATTCTTTACTATTACAACCCCAACGAGATACACATAATATGTGAATGATGAATATGTTGATTGTCCATTAATGATTGGGGACAAAGTTCGGATAGCCACTCTAGTTCCAACGAGAATGAGAGATTTTGATCTCATACTCGGTATGAACTGGTTGGCCAAACATCGAGTCACAATTGATTGTGAAGCCAAAAAGGTTATGTTAGGTCTGAAAATATTGTGTCCGAGATAACAACTATTGAAGATGTGAAGGGCTAAAGTGTAAAGTCAACAAAGTCATTATTTAGGAAAGGTTTAATGTTTAGATATAAGGAAATATTATATTTTGTAAATAAGATAAGTGTATAATGCCTTAATCTTTACTTTCCTTATACCGTATTTCCTATACATATAAATAGAGGGTTAGGGTATGCAATAGAAGTAAGATCGTTAATACAAATTCATTAGGGAGTTTATTAGAAAGACCGTGAGTTAAGGTTTTCACTCCATTCATTGTAACCACGATTATCAAGTTAGATATATGACATAAGGTTTTCCTCATATTGTTCTTAATATTACACGGTAATCTGGGATCCACAATTGGTATCAGAGCCGTACGATCTGAGTTTTGAAGATGTTTCTAATCGATTTATGAAATCAACGTAAAAATCTCGATTTTTTCTAGTTTTTAATTCTTATCGAGAAGTTTCACCCGACATATCTTCATAATCTGTGTTGTTTGATTTTTTATTTCGTCTCTCTGTTTGGTTTTTTATCTCGTCTCTCTATGTTTGATTTTTTTTTCTCGTCTCTCTGTTTGATTTTTGTTGCACCTGATAAGGATTCAAGATTTTTTTTGTTAAACAAATTCTGTTTTTATTGTTAATTGTGAATTACTTTCGTTTATTTTGCGTTACTTTTGCCATTATTTTTCAACAGAAAACTCGGGATCTTTGACTCTTGCAGCTTTTCTGGATCAAGAATCCTCAAGTAAACATCATAAGCCTGAGGAAGTTTGTGTTAACCTTAATTGAAAAAAAAATCTGAAACATAAGAGTTAGCTGTTCTTTTCCTTAAAAATACTAGAAAACTTTGTTACGCTAGATCTTTTTGATTAAGAATCCTTCGTTTTTGGCTTTCTAGTTTATCGATTAAAGACCAAAACAGAGTTATTTCTTTTTACCGGGTCCTTAAGACAAGACATAAATTTTTATCTGACGAGACATAAGTTTTTATCGGGTCCTAAAGACGAGACAAAAAAATTTATCTAGTCCTTTAGACTAGACATAAGTTTTTATCTAGTCCTTAAGACGAGACATAAATTTTTATCGGGTCCTTAAGACGAGACATAAATTTTTATCTGACAAGACATAAATTTTTATCGGGTCCTTAAGACGAGACATAAATTTTTATCTGACAAGACATAAATTTTTATCGGGTCCTTAAGACGAGACATGAATTTTTATCGGGTCCTAAAGACGAGACATAAATTTTTATCTAGTCCTTTAGACTAGAGATAAGTTTTTATCTATTTTTATCGGGTCCTAAAGACGAGACATAAATTTTTATCTAGTCCTTTAGACTAGACATAAGTTTTTATCTAGTCCTTAATACGAGGCATAAACTTTTATCGAGTCCTTAAGACGAGACATAAAGTTTTATCGGGTCCTTTAGACTAGACATAAAATTTATCTAGTCCTTTAGACTAGACATAAATTCCTTTAGTAAAGCCTCTAATCTTAGAGCACCCGCTTTACTCGACATAATTTTATATCTGCTCAATCTTCTCGAGATAAATTACCTGTTTTCAAAACAAATCTTAGAATCTTTTCAAAACTCATTGATTGACGATCACTTTATCAGGTAACAAGTACTTTATTTTTATTTTATTATATTCTTCAAGATGAGTTCTCAAAATCAAGTTTCCGATCTCAATGCTGAAATTGAAAGACTTGAAACAAGACATACGAATAACATGAAAGTGCTTGACGAACTTTTATGGGAACATGTTGACCTCAAATCTAAGTTTCATAACTCAGAACAAACTAGAAAAGAATTGAAAAATGATAAAGAGATTTCCAGTATCAACTCAACGAGCTTTCTAGGAATCCAAATCATACGAATTATAGAGAATTTTATGAAAAGAAAAATCTTGAGTTGATAAAAGAAAATTTTGATTTGAAAACCAAAATTTCTGAGTTAGAAAAACTTATAGATTCTGAGACTTATAGTGTTGTTCTTTCAAGAAAATTATCTGAATTTCTGGATTTAGAAAAGGAAAGGATATTAACTTCGGATGACAAGCACAAGTTTGAAATTGAACGAAAAGCTGTTGAAAGCAAAATTAAAACTTGTGAATTGATGATTAAAAACCTTTCTAAACAAGTGTCTGATTTTGAGCAGGTTGTAATTTTAGAACGAAAATCTTCCGAAACAAAAGGTGTTGAGCTATCAAAGCTAATTTCTGAACTTCAAATTTTTTGAAAAACGAAAGAAAAGTGTTTGAAACTGATAAAAATAACGTTTTGGAGAAAAGTGTGTTAATTTTAGATAAGAATCAACGTTTAGAAAAGGAAGTTGAAAATAAAAGGAAACTTTTAGAAGAGGAAACTTGTAAACTTTCAAAGAAATTTTCTGAATTACAATCAAATCTTGTAACTGAAAAGAAATTGAGATCTGAATTAAAAAGTAAATATGATTTGGTTACTAAAGAAAGATATTATTTATCTGACAAACTCAAGAAACTTGAAAAGGTTTTTAAAACTAAACCGATTCTGAATATTAGTTTATCTGATAAAGAAAGAGATCATCTCTCATGCAAAATTAAAGAACTTGAAAATGAGATTTCAAAGAAAAAACAAATGAATAAAAAGAACTCAAAATCATTCAAACAACTCAATCCCGTACAAACAAATGCGGAGTTAGATGACCTTAAAAAATGATTTTTCCTAATTATTCTGATTCTGCTTCAAGTCAAAGATGACTCATCTTTCTCCTGTTAGTGTTTGTAAGAATAACTGTTCTTCAAGTGTTCAATCATATAGTTATTCTAACTGCTCCAAATCATACAGTTCTTTAAATTCTCAGACTCACAATTATAATCAGTTTTACAATGATTTTGTTGCTAATTCCGGTAATTTTAAGAAGTTTAAAATGGTTTGGAAAAATAAGTCAACTACAGATGATAGTGTTGGAAATATGTCACATACGTCTCCTGTAGTTAATGCAAAATCATTTGTTTCCAAGACTGATTTATCTTATTCTGTCAAATGAATCAATAGAAAAAACAGTCTAAGCACTACTAATCTTTGTTGTTCTACTTGCGGAACAAATGATTTTGTCGATCAAAGGTACGTTCATAAATGATATGGTACCTACAGTATCCCCACTTCCCCATATGATTTTTCTAAAACTAACCTTCGAGGACCCAACAAAGCTTGGGTACCAAAATCTTTTTAATATATTTTGTAGGTATGTCGTGTGTATTCTAAATTTCGACTATTCATTTCACATGACAATCATTCAAAAGGTTATGCTACATTTGCGGGGAAGTACCACAATTTTACCATTTAGTTAGCTTCATAGCATCTCCGCTATGGACCTACTCTTAATTTTAGCTTCATATAAGAAATATATGTGTTAGGATTTAGAAGTTTCAATGGTCAATCCAAAGCCGGAAGGACCTACCCATGAAACACATCCCTAGGTTAGATATTTTGAAAGAGTGTGATTAAAATAAAATTGAGTGCTTGTGAGATTAAAGAAAAAGGTGAGAGAATGACAAGACTTAAAAGAAAATATTTGGTCTTCACCAAACTTAAACAGTTATCCGGGTAGCCACACCCCTAAAATTAGGAGTTAATTTAAACCAAATAAAATGTGGAATAACTTCAACTACATAAAGCATCACCCATAAAGATGGGAGAAGGTTAGAGTGAGTTTACAACTTCTATAGGAATGTTAAATGACAACCTATTAATCTATACAATCCAAAATACAGATTAAGTTCGGGTGTCACTAAAATCCTCAAAATAATCTTCTATGTAACTCCATCTATACACTCGAGGTGCACTTCAAAAAGGATGCCACTACCGGCATCTAGCTTCACTCATCCCATCAAGCCTCACTCGCTTGATCACCTGTTATACATGTCATTTTAAGAAAAAGTGTTAGGCTTAAAAGCCTAGTGAGAACAAACAGTTCGAAATATAGAAAAGCCATTTAAAACTTCGAAAGCTGTAAATAAACGTATAACCGAAAGCTTTTCCCAAAACATCTCTTTTTCCTTACCTCTACGCTTTACTTCTCTTGGGGGGAAACTTCAATGGGAATGACCCATCATTTGGTCGATTACTCGACCACACAAGCTCAACCCCAAACCGGGATCTCTTACAAGTGTCTTCCCCAAGTACTTCTGACTATATGTGTCTATAGATCCATTACACTAGTCTAACATCTTAATACAATCGTTTCCAATGTATTAGCTTCTCTTCACGAACCTTTCTGAAGTATAACATCATGCTTCTAAAACCTTCCTTCCAAAATTAGGTCAAATCATCATTTAGGTTTATACCACACTTTTCTTGCATTTAAAACTCACATGAGTATTTCAAAACCGTTCTTGACTTCCATTTCATCATCTCAAAGAAAAACCCTAAATGATACATTTTGACCTAGTTTTACCAAAATTTTCCAAGTATAGAAATACTCATTTTAAACATCATGTTAAGGTAAAATACGTCATTTTGACATGTATAAAGTTAAGAAAGGTAGGAATGAACTCACAAGCTAGAGTTTGACAAAACACTAGAAAAGCTCCTAAAAGGATGGAGGTGATCAAGAAATCTGAAAGGAACCAAGAATGCTATCACTTGAAGCTTTAACTCCGAATGTCCAACTTGATCTCTCCTCTTTAGTGTGGCAATAAATGCTTGGAAGGAGGTTGGTGAAGAAAATCCAAACCCTAAAATCGCCTCTGATGTTTTGCTCTCGTAGCTAAAACTCGTATCTGATAAAAATGAAGTGAGGAGCTGAAAAAACTTACTTTAATGTGCCTGTTGACCAAGCGGGCGACCTTGCCCTGCGACCATGCCTTGGCTTGGTCGCCTGTCATCCTAGTGAATAATGTACTGAGAGTTTGACCAAAATTTGGCTTCCTGATGAGTTCGACGACGATGCCCTGCGACGATGACATGGCATGCTCGCATGTCAAGGTCGCCAAGAGTGTACCGAGGCTTGCATTGTGTTCTTGACATCTGATGCGCTTGCTACCATGCCCTGCGACCTTGACATGGCATCCTAGCCTGTCATGGTCGCCTAGAAGGTACCGAATCCCGCTTTCGTTCCGATTTCGCTCCTAACTTCCATATCAATGCAACCCAACATTGAACCCTTGAAACACTCCATTAAACTTACAAATATCTAAATATTTAGAATGCGGAAAACATTATCTTGATTACAAAATTCCGGGTGTTACACCGGTGGATTGTTATATCCGTAGGATATTCCCGTCTGGAAATGGGAGAATATCACTATGGATTTCTTAACCGGTTTGCCGAGGACTTCTAGGAAGAATAATGCTATATGGGTTGTTGTCGATCGACTTAAAAAATTGGCACATTTTCTTCCGATTAAAGAGACAGATTCTATCAGTAAACTTACCGATCTTTTCAATCGTGAAATTGTTAGATTGCATGGTGCTCCTGTTTCTATTTTTTCTGACAGGGATCCAAGATTCACTTCATGACTTTGTACCGGATTTCAAAATGCTTGGGGAACTCGACTGAATATAAGCACCGCATATCACCCACAAATTGATGGTCAATCCGAAAGGACTATTCAAACCTTGGAAGATATGTTACGTGCTTGTACTTTGGAGTGGTCTGGAAATTGGGACGAGTATTTGTTTCTAGTTGAATTTTCATATAACAACAGTTATCAATCTTCAATCGGAATGGCCTCATTTGAAGCTCTATATGATCGAAAGTGCAGAGCTCTAGTATGTTGGAATGAAATGGGTGAAAAGAATATTAAGGGTCCTGAATTGGTTCAGATCACAACAGAAAAGGTCGAGTTAGCGAAATAGAAAATGCGGGAAGCCCAGTCTAGACAAAAAAGTTATCCTGACAGACACCGACGACTTTTAGAGTTCCGTTCAGGTGATCATGTTTTTGCTAAAGTTTCTCCAATCCGTGGTACTCGTAGGTTCGGTATTAAAGGCAAGTTGAGCCCTCGATACGTTGGGCTGTTTGAAATTCTAGAAAGAGTGGGCGAAGTTACTTATCGTCTTGCCTTAACTCCACAGTGGTCTCACATTCACAACGTTTTTCATGTTTATTTGTTACGTGGGTATAATTATCATCCTCTACATGTAATCAATTACCCACTTGAGCAAATTGAGCCCGATCCTTCTTACAAAGAAGAACTTGAACGAATAATCGGGCGAATGTCAAAGAAACTGCGAAACCGATCGATTCCATACATCAAAGTCCTTTGGAAGAATCAGGACTACTAAGAAGCGACATAGGAACAAGAGGAATCGTTCAAAAACGAGTATCCGGATTACTATAAATATTGTAAGTCCCCTTACCTTGCTTAGATTTCGAGGACGAACCTTAAGTGAAAGGTTAGCGTTTGGAGTTAGTCCTTGCTTTTATGCTTGTACCTATAGCATATGGACTTGAACCCAAACTAAATTTGTCAAACATAACCATGTGAGGGGTTAAACATGGACAAATAAAACTACACTTAAACTTAAATGCAAAAAAAATCACCAATTATGGTAAAGATGCAATTTATGAAACTTGAGGACTAAATGTGAAAAAATGGAGAATATAAAAACAATTTAAGATTTATAAAATCATTTCCCTGATTTCTTCTTCTCCTTCATCGCTCCATAAACCCTAGACCAAATATCGATCATGCAACTGAGGCTTCAATCTCGATGAAATCATGAAACATTGAAGAATTGATGTTAGATATTGAAGGTAAACCATTGGGTATGCTTCAAATCTTGAAATCTAGGTTACTTTATGTAATCACATACTAAGTGTGTGTGTATTTGTGTTGCTAGGTGCTGGAGTTTGGAGAGAATTGAATGAGACAATATCTTGATGATGGTGTATTCATCTTTTGGTAAGAATTTTTGTAAATCCTTGGGTTAGATATTTGGTAACCTAGATTCAAGTGGGTTTTTGGTCTAAATGATGTTAAGGACTGTTATAGCAAGTTAATATTGTTTTAAAGTGGTCAATAGAAGGGTTAGAATGGTTACCAATTCATGTGATAAAGATGATATCTTCAAATTGTGATAAATTGGTGCTGATGATAGCAAACCTTTACTGCTGTTGGTTTTAAAAAAAGTAGAAAATCAACCATTGATCCAATTAAGGTGTATAATATGTCTTTGGAAATCTTAGAATGTCTACTACAACTGTGATGAAGAGTTCGAGAGCTAATTCGGAGTTTAAGTGTGTCAAAAAAGTGAATTACAGTAGCTGGCCACAGTGTACTAGGGATTTGCACCTTGTTGGCAAAAACTTCATATTTAACTGGTTATGCCTTCAAATTACATGAATCTTGTTGGGCTGAACTCCTAAGACACATATCTACAACTTTTATTTGAAAAGCATCACTTAATTCAGTTTCTATGTATGAGATAAATATCCACAAATGTGATGGACAGAAGCTGAATTGTGCAGGGGATGAAATATGTCTTTTGCAAGTTAATTGTTGTCTAACCCATGTCATACCCTTATTAACATTATGATTGAAACATAAGTTTATTGGTATGAAATTAAGGATTAAATAATATTTAAGGGAGGGTACACATAGGATTAGGATGGTTTAACAAACGTACGTAATCATGGTACAATTCTAAGTATACATTATTTGTGCTAGGATATCCGACTAGCAAGGGTTGAAAATATTGGCATTCAAGCTTCGACTTTTGATCACCTCCGCTATATAAAGGTACGGATCTCTTATTATCTTGACACGGGAGTGACCTTTTGATAAGGGTCATTTCATCCGAAATTGATTCACCGAATGGTGAATTTGAGGCACGCAAAGACCTCAATGATGTTGTTTACTGAATTTTCATCGTGTCATTCATTTGTTAAATTCCATTTGGTGTTCCATTAGTTGAGCACAACTTAGGAGTGTTCCAAGGTTAGTTGCTCCTAATAGGGATCGTTGCTCGGTTCTTGAGTTTTACTCCGAATGCTGAGGCGTGAATGGATTGTTGCTATAAATGATTTATTGACTCCGTTCAAGGACGAGATATGATCGAATTAAGAATGGCACGACTAGATAGAGTCAAGCCATATTTTCTTGCTCATTGATTATTGATTGATTCTTGTGATTCCGTTACACTTTGTTTGTTGTTATTCTTTATCCAGACACTTGGTCGGGAGCACCGACCTTGTGATGTTTCCATGGTGGCTATAATCATTGTGGCATCCTCGTATTGCGTTGTGAGTGCGCTGGCCTTGATCCGGCCATGGGGGCGGATGGATATCTTAGGAACCAAACAGAACTAGAACTACTTTAATAGTAGTCGAGTGCCAGTGGGTGTCGGGCCCACACTGCTAGTTCTCACATATGCCCATAGGACCGTACATCCTTTTGGGAACAACGTGTTAGTGTATTCGGGTGATTATGTGAACTTGAATATCACGAAATACGGAATTGGGTGATTATGTGAACCCACTTCTTTTATCTTTCTGATTTCAATTGATTTCTATCGTTTCATTGTTTATCCATCGTTGATTATTATTCATATTGAACGTTATTTATTATTCATATTGTTGATCTGTTTACTGAGTTACTGCTCAGTCACGTTTGTTATTCCGTGGCAGGTTCTAAAGACTGACTAGGGGTGTATCCAGGTTCAGAGACCAAGAGTGGATTTTGGAGGCTAACCTGATAGACGACCATACTTTTGCATAGTTAATTTTGGGATTTAAATGTTATGTAACTCAATATTTGGTTGTCTATAACCATAAATATTTTGTTATGTAATTACCTTAGTTTCTCTGTGTACTTATTATATGGAATGCTAAATATGGGATGTTACAGTTATGAAGTTTGTATTTCTGAATTCACCAAGGAATCTGGAGTGTAGATTCTTGGATGAAAAATTGTCTTATATTCAGAGATTTTTATAATCAACCAAACCAATATGCATATGTGACTGTTAACTTAGGTCATATGAGTGAAGTTGGATTCTATGAAGATATGATAATGACCTATGTTGGTGTGATTGAGGTCAAGTACAAAGAAAGTATTCAAATACGCAAATTCAACTTACCACTCCTTGAAGAATCCATAGTTGATCAAGTTTTTGCAAAAGAAACAATTTTTGATGAACTTGAAGAGGTTGTTATTATCTTTCCTGAAGACACATACATTTATTTGTACAAAAAGAGTTTGAAGTTTTCAACTCTTGAAAGTTTCTTAAGTGATAAATGGGATGAAGACTTTGCCTCTAAAGTAAAATCTTTTCAGCGAAGACATGGTATTCAAGACATATTTAACCCTATTCCTATCAAGCACTTCACAAGTATTAAAAAGTCAATTGAAGAAGATTTGAAAGTTGTCAGGATTGGTGCTGAAAGAAGAGATGAAACTTTGATAGAATTTACTCAGTTTGATTTCTACAATCTAAGGCTACAAGATAAGCTTTCTCTTCTAAATTTCTTTGTAAAAAGAGAAGATACAGAAATGGTGCAAGAATTGAGAAGAATCATTGGTGTTTATCTCAGAAATTTCATTAAGCATGATTTTCAACTTGCCTTGGAACATGGGTTAAACAAAGTAAATCTGTTATAACCAGCTTATGTAAGCTTTGAAGGAATTTCAACTGTTTTCACTAAACCAGAACTTGGTTTTTGTAATGAACCTGAAGGATTAAACAAAAGAACTTTTATTGTTTCTGATATTCCAAAGTATTCTTTTTCAACTTTGAAATGGTTTTGTGACACTATGACTTGGATTGCTGGCTCTAAGGAAGTAAAGGATGAGATCTTGTATCTGATCAAAGAGAGAATAAATTTCAGAGAATTAATAAGAAGAAGTATATCTGCTGGTCATCAATAGATAAATTCAAGAAGAGATGCAGATTACTTGTTATGTAATGTTTATGATTTCCATATACATGCCAAAGAACAAGTAGTTGAATTTGAGATACTTGAAGAAAATCAACCTTCAGAAGTTCCCATTTCTGAACATGTTGGCACAAGTTCTGTAAGCATAAAGGCAAACATGTAGAAGTTGTTGAAGATCAAATGTCAGTTACTCAAGTATCTGAAGCTGAACAAGTGCAAATATATAGGATTGCTTAACATGCTCTTACTTTATTCCTTGAATATATGCATCCTGACATATTTGTGAAACATGAGCAAATATTCAATTACATTGATTGTTGACTAGACAATCTTTTGGTTAAGAACAGTGGTACAGTCAAATAGTCAAGAAATTGAAGCTGTCAGTCTCTGAAACAAGGAAAGAGAGTCCTATTGTTAAAGTGATTAATGTTGATAAAAAGATAAAATTGAATTATAAATATTCTTACTTCACAGTTGAGAGAGAAAATGGTGAAGTATGCAAATTTTCAGAAGCTGATTTTCAAAATGTTCATTTAAGGGATTTGGTCAAGATATACAGAAGAATTAATCCTTTTCAAGACAACATTACAAGATTCAGAAAAGCATTCCCTGTTGTAAAAGGAGGAATCTACAGAGAATTCATCTGGGCGGCTAAGAAAGATTTTCAAGTAGCATTGGTACTTGGAAGAGAAAAGGTGAATTTGAGCAGACCTAACTTTGAACTTCAAGGAATTAGTTCAATCAACAAAGGTACTTTAATAGTACATCCTCCTGGGTTTGTGTGGAAATTTAATCAAGAGAAACTATTTGTAAGATATGAAGAATTCACAAGTGCTGCAATGCTACATTGTTGGCAATCAGTGAAAGGCTTGTCAAAAGACAGAAACACGGGCCAAAGAATCTGAATGACAGTGAATTGAATGAATACAAGAAGCTAGCCAAGACATGCATAAAAGAATAGAACTGTTACTGGATTATAGAAAGCTAATTCTTGGTGAAGTCAGATAGTTGTTGACTTATTGGGGATACAATTTGAATTTTTGAAGCTAAAGGGGAGATTGATAGAGATCATAAGATAGCTTCAAAGAAGTCTTGGTTCTGAAGCCTCAGATCTGAAGTGGTTCTGAAGAGATAAGCCAAAGATAGAATGACTAAAGTGAAGATAAGCCTAAGGCATAACTTCTGAAGTGGCTACTTCAGAAGTTCTGAAGGTTCCTATGTTGTTCTGAAGAACTTCTGAAGTATGTTCTAAAGATGTTCAGAAGTAGTTCTGAACTTACTTCTGTATGTCTATCATGTAATGTACTGTCATTTTAACATTTCCTATTGTATATAAATAGAGTGTCTGTTAGATTGTTATAACTAACGTTCATAGATCTTTTGTACTATAAAGACATATCTGTGTAACTTTGTCAATACCAATACTACATCCGACTTCCTTGCTAGAATTCTTGTTCTATGTTCTATTTTCTTTCTACATTTTGATATTTGGGATCTAACAAGTTCATTCAAGACTTTTCGCGGGTAGCAACACCGTTGACCTCTTTCACTAAGAAAAATGTCAAGTTTGTGTGGACCGAAGCTCAAGAGTCGGCATTTAGTTTGTTGAAAGAGAAGTTGAGTAGTGCGATAGTTTTATCGTTACCGGACGGAACGGAAGGGTTCGAGATTTATGGTGATGCATCCAAGTTGGGATTGGGATGTGTGCTTATGCAACATTGGAAAGTGACTGCATATGCTTCACGGCAACTGAAGGATCAAGAAAGAAACCACCCTACTCACGACATGGAGTTAGCGGCGGGTAGTTTTCGCGCTTAAGATTTTGCGGTATTACCGCTATGGAGTGAAGTGTCAAATTTATGCCAATCATAAGGGCCTCAAGCACTTGTTTGATTAGAAGAAGTTGAATATGAGGCAAAGAAGATAGGTCGAGTTATTGAATGATTACGACTGTGAGATCCTTTACCATCCGGGGAAGGCAAATGTGGTAGCCTATGCTTTAAGACGAAGGGATAGAGGAGAGTCGACCAAGGTAGTGACCTTTATATTTGAGGCGTCACCTACCATCTTGGAAGAGATCATGAAGGTACAAGATGAAGCTCTCTTAGAAGAAAATTTAAAGAGTGAAAGGATGGTGGGAAGCGTATCGTTGTTGGTGTGCGATAGTAAAGACGTGAAATGTTTGTGTGATCGAGTGTGGGTTCCTAAACTTGGTGGTTTACGTGAGAAAGTGTTAGAGGAAGCGCATAAGTCGTGGTATTCAGTACATCCGGGCACAAACAAAATGTATCGAGACTTACAAAAATATTATTGGTGGCCGGGGATGAAAAAGGATATAGCTTATTATGTTGAAAGATGCTTGACATGTTTGCAAGTCAAAGCGGAACACCAAAGGCCTTATGGGAAGCTTCAGCCTTTGGATATTCCGGTGTGGAAGTGGGATAATAAAACGATGGACTTCGTTACCAAGTTGCTGAGGACACCAAAGAGATACGATGCCATATGGGTAATAGTGGACCGTCTCACCAAGTCGGCCCATTTCTTACCATATAAGGGGACGTACCCATGGAGAAGTTAGCTAGATTGTACATCGATGAGATCATGACTAGACATGGTGTACCGACGTCTATAGTTTCAGATCGGGACAGCCGTTTCACGTCAGCATTTTGGGAAAGTTCCAAAGAGAGTTGGGGGCACAGTTGAATTTAAGCACTGCTTATCATCCATAGACGGATGGACAGAGTGAGAGGACAATCCATACATTGGAAGACATGCTTAGAGCGTCCGTGATTGATTTTGGTGGTTCTAGGGAGACGCACTCACCGTTGATTGAATTCTCGTACAATAATAGTTATCATGCGAGTATTCAGGCAACACGGTACGAGGCATCGTATGGTCGCAAGTGTATAACTCCTTTATGTTGGAATGAAGTGGGGGAGAAGCAACTAGCTGGCCCAGAAATTGTTCAGATCCCTGCTGATAAGATTGGACAGATTCGTAAGAAGTTGAAAGTGGCTCAAAACCGACAGAAAACATATGTGGATAGGAGGAGGAAACCGATTGAGTTTCAAGTGAATGACAAAGACATGTTAAAGATTTCACCGTGGAAAGGGGTGGTGTTGGTCCCAAAGGAGTTTAGAAGAGTTCAAGGATATAGAAACAGTTTGTAGAAGGGGGGGTTGAATACAAACACACAGATTTTTAGTTTTTAAATTAGTTTATATTGAATAAACAAATTTACAGTTAGAAGCGGAATTAGAACAAGAAAATAAAGCTATTCTATTTTAACTTAAGAAATCACAAAGTTTGATGCACAAGGAAGTAAGAAAGAACAGAGACAGAGGTTTGAGAAATAGAGAGTAGTATGCATGAAGATGAAGAAGATATCTTCATCTTATTTATACCCGTTTGCATTTAATGCAAGACAAAAGGTATATGCCACGTGTCAAACTTTCATAGGAAGCTTGTCCTTTGTTTAAATGCAACCATGCTTTTGGCCACGTGTGAATAGTAGCATATCAGATATGATGGGAACATAAAAGACAAATCCATACGTCCTTCTCTGACATAGTATAAGTTTGACTTTTGTGCATCGAGGATAAGATCAACATTAATCTTGTTTTAGAAGCTTCACTTGATCGTTGAACTTGAAACTTCAAGGATGAACTTTCATAGTATCGCTGAGGCTTGACAAGACTTCACACTTTGGTTTAGATAATCCTTGCTATCACTGAACCGCTTCAGATCACTAGTTGATTATCTCTTTCTTCAGCTTGGTCTTCGACTTTCGCTGAATGTTCTTTTGGTGTGATGGTTGATCTTCAGATCTTCATAGGTAAACTTAAGGTTCTTGATTTTCAACGATCGCTGATAGCAATCAGCGTACGCTATCGCTGAATTTGAACTTAAGTTTATGAATGGGTTTTCACTAAGTATACAGAGGAATCATATTCAAATCACTGAGAGGAGTTATGATCAACAACTGATTATGATTAAGAAACATAGGAAAATTGCTTGAAAGAATTAGTAGGGACTTAAGAAATATTGAAGTAAAAATTTCTAAGTACTAATCTGTGAGATCTTTCTCAGATAATCTACCATTATAATTGAGTTTCATATGAAAACACAATATTTACAAGTATAAAGGCTTTAAGTGCAGTCACTGATTTTATTTCAAAGTGAAATATCAGTGAGTGAAAGGGATGTTAAAAAAAGTAGAACTCTTATGTTCATTGTCCCATTTACTATTTTCAGGGATCTTTTCAGTACACACGTGGAGTAGAGTACTTCATTGAATTTCATTAAATAGTAATCTGAAGAATTACATTAAAATGAAAAATACAAACAAAGTAAAGTACACTATCACTGAAGAAAGCTATGAAGGAATAAAAAGAGACTATTGTGTAGTCAGAGAGACTTTCTTGTCTTCTTCTTAGCTCATTCAAATACATTTTCTTTTGTCTTAGCATAGGCCCTGTATTTGACCAGCAGTGGTAGTACATGACTTTCACAAATTTCGAGGAAGCCGAAGTTATTTGTGAGTTTCTGAAAAAACCCAAGAAAACCATCGTTGTCCAAAAACACCATGCCAACCTCAGGGTGAGTGATGATGTCACCTTCTGCTAATTGTAAGCCTTGAGGAAGAGAGACATTTAGATTTGAGATATCAGGGACTCAAGATGCCCTAGGAGACTTTCGTAGTTTAACTTGTTCTCATAGTCATTTTTGGAGGATGGGCCTTCTTCAGAGGTTGACCTTTTTCTTTTTGTATGCTCAGGGAGATGGGGTACTTGAACAAGTTGTGACATTCTTTGCAGTAGCTGATCTAGAGCCCTTTCTACCACATTCTTGAACTTAGACTTGGAACCTTGAATGGCATCTCTGATTTCCAGCCATTCAGTGTATTCATAGAACTTTAAAACCTTGGCTTCTTCTTTTTCAACACTCGAATGTCTGTATATTTGTACATATACCGTGAGACCACTACTTTTAGAAGTACGTCCTTCGATAGTAACACGAGTGATTGTTGAGTCAGACACCCGATATTTAAACCTTTCAGTGCACCAGCGCAGTTCCTTTTCTCTGTGGCTTGTGTTCTCATCTGTCAGCGCCTGTAGAATTCTTTCTTGAACGTTTATTGGATTTCACGTGCAAGTTCTCTTCAACTAGTTCCTTTTCTGCCAGAGCTTCAGCGACCTTTTTACTTTTTTCGTTTTGCCTCTTGATCGCTTCTTCTCTCTGAGCATCCTCCCTGAGTATCTTTCTTGCTAATTCGAGATCACTCTCTGCTTGTCGTATCTTCTCAGCCCTGATTCTCTAAGCTTCCATGGGCTTGTGCTCTTTCTTCTTTTGACAAGAAGTCGAACTCTTCTTCTGGTTCAGCATGGCGAGGGATCTTTATTCTGTTTGCCTCGAGTTCCCTAAGAAAATTTATTCGTCATTCTTCTTTTTTAGGCTCGCTTATTGAAGGGTTATGTACACGCCTTCTTGGAATCAGGCCTTCTTCATCGTCAGAGTCGGTTTCGGATATGTACAAGAACTGGTCCTCTGATGAAGGTTCCTTCAAAAAACTGGAGTCCTTTGGGGGACTAGACTCACTGATAATGAGGGATGGAGACAGAGGTTGGTCAGAGCCAAAATTTGGAGGAGAAAAAGACGGATAGGTTGGGGGTTTAGAGATTGGAGTAGTATAAAGGATAAGGGGAAGGGTTACCTCTACAGCGGTCTCCCCCTCAAATAGTAGGATGGTGACACCGAGATCCACCACTTCCTTTCCTTTGCCTGATGGGTTGGACGATTCCTGAGAAGGAGGTGGTCTGTCCCCCAAAGGCTCCTTGTAGATGACCTCAGGCATGAAATTTCCTGGTCTACTACTCTTAAAGTGCTCAAAAGCACCTGGAGGGACATCATCATCATCTTCTTCATCATCTCCCCCATAGTGAAGGTCTTCATCATCTTCTTCTTCCTCTTCATCATCTTCCTCGTCATTTTCTTTTTCAGCGACGATGGAAGGCTCTTGCTGACCATGCTCTTGCTGAATGTAAGGAGATATCGGAGTGCCAGTGATTGTTTCATTGACCTGTCCGATTATCTCATCAGCGATTTCTTTAGCGCATCTCTCCCCCTCGATATTGTTAGCGGGGAGTATATGCACGACGACAGTACGTACATTGGACCCAATTTCTTTAAGAGAATCGGTGTGGGCAGTCTGGTTCTAGAGGACCTGATTCAGCGAGGTCCGATCAGCAGCAGTGAAAGAGGGGCCTACCCTAGAGATCTTTGTCAGCATCTGCATCATATCGGATTGAGTCTTCTGAATAGACTCAAGCACTAGGCCTTGTGCTTGCACCTGTTTCTCCAGCTTGGCAATTGCTTGCCCATGAGCCAGATTGTCCGCCTTCACTGACTGGATGTCAGTGTAGACATTATTCATGGTGGCCTTCATGCCTCGAGCACCAGCGACCGTCTGAAAGATGTATTCCGCAAACATCTGAAGATTGTCCACCCTGGCCCTTGTGAGAGCACATTCGTTGACCAAAAAGTCAATAGCAGGGAAGGTGGGGCTGGGAAGAACAATCTTTGGAATCTCAACAGGGAAGGGAGGAAGTTTGGAGGCAAACTTCTCCTGTTTTACCCTTCGCAGCTCTTCAGCGGTTTCCGGCGGCTGTGGAGATTTTCCCTTGCTACCGCTGGAGGGAGCAGCAGCAGCCTTGGTGGTGGTAGTGGTGGTCGCTGAGGTGGAGAGAGGAGGTGCGATACCTGATGACAACATAGATAGAGCAGCCAAAAAGAGCTCTAGGTTAGATGAAGGGTGACAAGACATGTTATTTACCTTGAGGGTATCGTGAGGATTACTCTCAGGGACATCGTGTACGACGGTAGTGTCATATGGATCACTAGCATGTGTCTTAGTATGTCTGTAAGAGACATGTTGAGGTCCTGTTATACTGGCTTTCCAAAGTTCAGATTGTCGAAACAAAACTGAAGTTTGGACAGCGTGCGTTTCAACATCATCAGAGATGGGGACAACTATCTCTGAATCACATGTTTGTGTAAGGACCAAAGAAGAGATGGTGGAAGAAGAAGAGAAGGCTGTGAAAGTAGTACCTGATCCAGCTTCAGCGGAGCTGGCTATAACAATTTCACTGACCGGAGTCGCTGAAGGTGGTGGTAGTGCTGAAGAAACGGCAACGGATGCAGAGACCATTTTCGTGGCTGTGGCTGAAGATGGCGTTGGTAGTACGCCTGAATCAGAGAGGGAAGTCTTTTGAGAGAGTCCCTTCTTTGGTTTCTTTGTTGCAGGCTTGTGAGCGATGGTCTTTTTGTGACCATCGGTCGGTTCCTTTCTTTTTCAGGGGGAGAAGGTGTTTGGGATACTCACTGATGGGATGTTCAGTTAGACGGACACAGGTGTTGCAGCTCTAATGAGTTGAAGCATATAAGGAGTGTAGGGAGCATCATCTGGATGTTCATCGATATCCAGGGACTTCTTGCCGACCATGGAGAAATTTTGGTTGGCGACCTTTGGTTCACCCACACATAGGCAATGGAGTCGAAGAACTCACAGACTTCACCTCATGGTTCTCCCATACATAGGCAATGGAGTCCAAGAACTCTTCTATTTGCTCCTTGGTGGGCTCAGAGGCCCATGTCTGATTCTTACCTCTTGAGGGGAGGTGAAGAGAATTTCTGAGAAAACCAGAAGTGAACGAAGGGGCCGAGAGTTGGGATTGTGAAGGAGATTGCAGGGAGCTTATTTCCTTTGTCTGTAGTAAGAGTCGTGCAGTGAGCAGTGTACCAGAGAGCCTGTAGATGAGCAGTGATGCCAATGGGATTGTGCACAAAAGCGTACATCAGCGGACAAGCCTTGATGAATGTGGCACCATCATTGAAGTGAAGTTTGTCAGCAGGCTTGAAAGTTGCTTGTTCCATGAAGAAGGTGCATGTAGGAGCTTTTGTAAGAACAATTGGTGCACTCTCATTAGCTTGAGTGTTTTTGCTTGAAGAAGCCATTTCTATTTCAAAGATGGGAACACCAAAGAGGAAGATCATGGTTTAATACAGAAAGAATAAACCAGAATATGTTTTTGGTACAAAGAATACCAAAAGTGTAGAAGAAAAACAAGTGTTTTGATGAAGAAAAGATCAAAATACTTGTTATTAACACAAATTTAGAAAAGATTTTTAGAAGATTTTTCAAAAAACTTGGTTAAAGATACCAAAAATGGTCTTCTGTTCTAAGACGGAACCCAGAACAGGTTTTGAGAAAGATTTAGGGTTTTGACACATTTATTTTAGATTTAAAACAGAATATGCTTTATAACAAGAAGTTATAAAGGATTAAGAGATGTGATAAACAACATTGTTGTTTTAAATAAAGAATAAAGGGTTAGATCAAACCTTAAAAGTGAAAAACAAAGAAAAATGCACAAGTGCGTGTTCTTGGTGTTCTTGAGGAAAACTTGAAGATTCGAAGGAGATTTCTGCTTTTAGAGAGTTATGAGCGCGTAAAGAATCAAATGAAAAGGAGATTTTCTTATATAGCAAGAGGAGAGAGAAAGAGGATAGTTAAACGACGGTTTTAGCTTTTTGAAAAAATAATGATGACCTAGCGCACGTTCCTAGAAAAGAGTTGGACAGGAAACATCGTGGTCCGTCGCGTGTCAGATAAAGGTCTGACGTCTCCTTTTCTTATTTGAAATTTGAAAAATGATTATCATTTAAATAAATGTTAATCATTATCTTTAAATTATTCATCAATAGACAATAAAGGATTGTCAGTGATGGGTTTTTAGTTTTAAGAACTATTCTCTAAAAAGAGAGACATTCAGAGAGTGTAGGGATTTAGGAATTCATACCTGAGTGAGATAAATCAAGTATCGCTGAATCGGAAGTTCAGAGAATGGAGAATTTTAAAAGCTTAAGTTGTATGTCACTGAATATGTGTAAATCACTAATTTTGAATTATTCAGCGTTTAACATACCAAGTTCGCTGATGAGTAGATTAAATCTAGTTTTATCAAGAGGCTTGGTGAAAAGATCAGCGAGCTGATATTCAGTTGGTACAAAATGAATTTCAACTTCACCATTCATCACATGATCTCTGATAAAGTGATATCGAATCTCAATGTGTTTGGTTTTGGAATGAAGTACAGGGTTGTTTGCGATTGCAATAGCACTAGTGCTATCACAATAGATAGGAATTTTGGAAAGATTAAGATCGTAATCTCTCAGTTGATTTCTCATCCAAAGAATTTGAGCACAACAGCTACCAGCGGCTACATACTCAGCTTCGGCGGTAGATGTGGACATAGAGTTCTGCTTTTTACTTGTCCAGCTTTTCAACTTACCAGCTAATAGCTGACATCCACCAGTGGTGCTCTTCCTATCAATCTTGCATCCTACAAAATCACTATCATAGTAACCGATTAGATCAAACCCTGAGCCTTTGGGATACCAAATACCCAGATTAGGAGTTCCCTTCAGATATCTGAAGATTCGCATTATAGCGATGAGGTGAGATTTCTTTGGCTCAGCTTGATATCGAGCACAGAGACAGGTAGAATACATGATATCGGGTCTACTCGTTGTAAGATATAGCACAGATTCGATCATCCCTCGATAGGCAGTGACATTTACAGGTTTCCCATTTGGGTCCTTATTCAAAGTCAGAGGAGGTGCCATAGGGGTCTTCATCGCTGAGCATTGATTCATATCAAACTTGTTCAGCATGTCCTTAACATATTTACTTTGACAAATAAAAACTCCCTTGTCAGATTGCTTAATCTGCAAACCTAGAAAATATGTTAGTTCACCCATCATACTAATTTTGTATTATTTCTTCATTCTTTTTGCAAAACGAGTGCATAGTTTGAGTCTTGTGGAGCCGAAAATAATGTCATCAACATATATTTGAGCAAGAATAGTATGACCTTTATATTTCCTCAAAAATAGAGTTTGGTCAATTTTTCCACGAACAAATTTTTCTTTAAGAATGTATTTTGAAAGAGTATCATACCAAGCTCTAGGAGCTTGTTTTAACCCGTAAAGAGCTTTTTGGAGTTTAAAAACATTTCCAGGATGGTTTGTGTCAGAGATCCCAGGAGGTTGTTCAACATAAACTTCCTCGCTGAGTTTACCATTTAGAAAAGCACTTTTAACATCCATTTGAAAAACTTTGAAGTCTTTATTGGCAGCATAAGCTAAGAAAAGTCTTATGGCTTCTAATCTGGAAACAGGGGTGAAGGTCTCATCATAGTCAATACCTTCTTCCTGTCTATATCCCTGAGCAACAAGTCTAGCCCTATTGCGAATAACATTTCCATTTTCATCTAGTTTATTTCAAAAGACACATTTGGTTCCTATCACAGTTTTATCAGATGGACGAGGAACAAGATTCCAAACTTTGTTTCTACGAAACTCAGTTAGTTCTTCTTGCATGGCAGAGACCCAACTAGGATCAGAGATAGCTTGATCTATCTTCTTAGGTTCAGAGAGAGAATTAAAATTAACATAGAGACAGAAATTACATGTACCTCTACAAGTCTTGATACCTGCATTTAGATCACCAATAATTTGATTTATTGGATGATTTACAGTCTATCGCTGAGCTGGAGGTTGAGGAGACTGATCAACAATAGGTACTTCATTATTTAATATCAATTCTGGAGGTGATTCAGAGGATTGATCAGTAGAAGATGAAGCTTGGTTATTTACTGAAGAGTTTCCGAATGAGGTATTAGAGAGAGGAATCTGATTGAGAGGAGTGATGTTAACCCCTGATGATGGATCATTGTTTGAGAATGGAAGATCAGGGATTCCATCATCATTAGTTTCGGCATTAGGTTGGTTGCTGAAATAAGTTTTAGGTTCCCCGTAATGAGATTTCATCCATTCATTCAACTCTTCATCTTCTTCAGGGATATGAGTAGAAATTGTTGGACGAGATTCATCAAAATTGACGTGCATGGATTCTTCAACATGTTTTCTTCTTTTGTTGAAGATTCTGAAAGACTTGGATACAGAAGAGTATTCAAGAAATATTACATCATCAGCTTTTGGATCAAATTTACCCAAATGATCTCTATCATTCAGAATGTAGCATCTACATCAAAAAATGTGTAGATATTTCAGAGAGGGTCTTCTTCCATGAAATAGTTCATAGGAAGTCTTCTTGAATCGCTTCACTATCAAGGATCGATTCTGAGTAAAGCACGCTGTATTGACTACTTCAGCCCAGAATTGAGTAGGTAGATGCCATTCGCTGAGCATTGAGCGAGCTGCTTCAATGATCGTTCGATTTCTTCTTTCAGCAGCACCATTTTGCTGAGGAGTTCTCACTGATGAGAAGTTGTGAGTGATGCCTTTTTCTTCAAAGAAGTTAATCAAGGTACTGTTTTTGAATTCAGTACCATGATCGGTACTGTTTTTGAATTCAGTACCATGATCAGTTCTCATGGAAAGAACAGTGAGATTGTTCAGGACTTCCATTCTTTTGATAAAAGAAATAATTACATCAGGTGTATCACTTTTGGATCGAAGAAAAAATACCCATGTATATCTGGAATATTCATCAACTATCACAAGAGTGTACTTCTTTCTAGATAGAGATTGGAGATTGACAGGTCCAAATAGATTCATATGGAGAAGTTGAAGAGGTGAGGTCACTGAGGAAACTTGTTTAGATCTGAAAGAGGCTTTTGTCAGTTTTCCCTTTTCACACGCTGAACAAAGAGATTTCTTTGTAAAGGTATGGTTACGGAGATCCCTAAAAGTTCTTTTTGAGATAATTCATTGATCATCTTAAAGTTTAGATGAGAGAGTCTATTGTGCCATAACCAGTTTATATCTGAGGAGGCTCTGGAGATGAAGCACATAGGGTTGTAAAAAAACCGAACGTTCACCGAACCGTTCGTGAACCGTTCGGCGGGAAGTTCTTTTATATTCGTTTGTTTAATAAACGAACGAACATGAACACATTTTTTCGTTCATTTAGTTAAACGAACGAACATGAACAATGGTCTCGTTCGTTCATTTACGTTCGTGAACGTTCGTTTATTTATGTTCGTTTATGTTCGTTTATGTTTGTTTATGTTCGTTTATATATATAAATATATTTATATATTATAACATTAATATGTAAAATCATTAATTACATTAAATTTTTAGAATTTTTTTTTTATGGCTCCTAAGTTTACCCCGTTTTTCATTTTGCTATGTTACTTTTAGGAACAAAATGATAAGTAATGGTGGTTTTATACTATATTTGTGTTTTTTCGTTGATGTTCATCTATGTTCGTTTACGTTCGTTTATCTTCATTCACGTTAGTTCGTTTACGTTCATTTATGTTTGTTCATTTACGTCCGTTTAACAGCTTAACAAACGATATGAACAAACAAACTTTCTTAATGAACAAAAAAAAATTTGTTCGTTTACCGTTCGTGTTCGTTCGTTTGTTCGGTTAAGTTAAACGAACGAACATGAACACAAAAAATTTCGTTCGTTTACCGTTCGTGTTCATTCGTTTGTTCAGTTAAGTTAAATGAACGAACACGAACAAGCCTTCGCTCGTGTTCGTTCGGTTCGTTTACAGCCCTAGAAGCACATGTTCTCAGAGTGAGAACTATTCATGTTAATGATATACACATTTTCAACTCTTTTTGCCTGTTAAGGGAAGTTTGTCATTAGAGTCAGTGACAACGCATCTATTCTTTAGAAATAGAACATTGAATTCTTTGTCACACAACTGACTAACGCTCAATAAATTATGTTTTTGTCCTTCAACATAAGCGACTCGACTGACTGAAGTTGCTCCATTGGATAGAATTCCATAACCTTTACTGTATCATTTGCCATTTCCACCGAAGGTCACTGAGGGACCAGCTTCTTCCTTGTATTCAGAGAGCAGAGATTTCCTGCCAGTCATGTACCTTGAGCATCCGCTATCGAGATACAAGTTACCTTTGGCACTCTGCATACAACAAAAAGATTATTTTTTTATGGGTACCCATATTACTATGGTCCTGCAGTGTTAGTGGAAGGAGTGGCAGATGAGCTACTAGCTGAAGAATTTTCCTCAGTGGATATCTTCACCTTGGAAGTTTTACCAACTTTGGTGGATTTTACTCTCGCTGATTTATCAGCTTGAGCTACTTTCTCTCCATGAGCTAATTTTTCAGCTTTGGTAGCATTAGGACATTTGCTGGCAATGTGAGTAGTTTCACCACAGTGATTGTGTTTCCTATATTTATAAACAGGTTTGGAATTGAAAGAGTTAAGAGAGCAAAAGGAAACATTTTTAGGAGCAGACCTAAGAATTCCTTTGTCTAATGTCCTTGGGGGTACAACAATGTTTTCAGGGACAGGTGTGAGGTCGATCTTAATTCTGGGTGTTGATCTCTGAATAGATCCATGGATTTTCTTCCAAGTTTTAGGATGACTTACTGAAGGAACAGAGGAATTCTTCTTTTGTTTCTGAAAGTTTTTGATGGTAGGAACGTGGTCAAGAAACTTGTTCTTAATCATTTTCTTATAATCATTAGAATTAGAGACAGCCAGCTTCTCATTCAAATGAGGTTTCTAAGAGGAAGGATCAGGGATTGAGGAGACAAACATTCCGAATTTTAACATGGAACGATCATTCTCTGATTCTTCTTTGTCAGGGTTGTATCCTAATCCACTTTTGACTTTCATAGGGATCTGGGCGTTGATGATCTCGCTGACTTTATATGAAACCTTGCACCATCCTTTGATGGTAGCTTTTTCAGCCTTGAGATCAGCGATGGCCTTTTCCCTTTCAGTGATAGCTTGTTGTCTTTCAATGCTTATTGTTTGATTTACAAAGACTTGGTCTTTTAGAGTTTCTTCAATCCTTGTAAGTTCTTTGATTTTTAAATGACAATTTTACAATTGTTCAGATAGATCAATATTGATTTATTCAGCTTTGATCTTTCCATTTAGAGCATTGTATCAACAGTCATAGCATCGAGAGCTGACAGGTTATCACTTTCAGGTATAGAGGAGTTTATAGGAATGTTTACCTGAGTTGAAGGAGATTCTGAGGATGATGTTTCAGAGAATTCTTCAGTTTTCTCAATTTTGGCCATTAGACAGATGAAGGCAAGATCTTCTTCATCAGAGCCAAATGCGGCAGAGGTTTTGGCCCAATCATCTTCTTGATCATCTTCTTGATCCCAATTCACTTCTTCAGCAACTAAACCTTTGCCTTTTTGCTGGTTTCTTTTCAGATCTCTATATTTATTCTTTAGCTTAGAGTATCTCTCCTTTTTATCAGAGTTCTGAGAGGTGGTGGGAGCAGCCACTTTCTTAGATCTGCACTCACTAGCAAAGTGACCCTTTCGCTGACAGTTATAGCATATAGTAGATGCTTTTTTAGCGAGAGGAGTCTTTGACTTATCAGAGTCAGTGATAGCCGGGGTTTTTCGAAAGTTACTCTTTCTAGCAAATCTTCTAAAATTGTTAGTTAGAAGAGTTAGAGAGTTATCAAACTCAGAGATGTCAGCATCAGTGAGTTCTTCTGAATCAGTTTGATTTAATGCAGTAATAGAGGTGATAGAAGAAGAAACTTGTTTTGAAGGATCTACCTCTGAAGTCACTAGTGCCAAAGAAGTACTTTTGGCACCCTTGATATCATTTATGAGGTTTTCCTTAAAACCTGATATTGCTCTTCATTTAAAGCACTAAGAGAGAGAGTTTCAAGATTCTTTGACAGTTTTAGACACTAGTGTACACTCCTCATTGTTCAGGTAGTGCCTCCATGAATTTTGTCAGTATTTCAGCATTAGAATATTCTCTATTGACAGTTTTCATATCAATCAAGAGACAGTTAAACCTTTGGTGAATTTGAGAGAGAGTTTCACCTTTTAAGTGCATAAAACTTTCATATTGTCTTACCAGATTAATACATCTAGTGATTTGAACTTCATCAGTTCCTTCATATTGAATGCATAAGGTATCCCACATGGCTTTAGATGTTCTCATCTTCATTACAGAATGATAGACTTCATCTGGTAAAGACATTGCAATTATGGATCTAGCTTTAGACTCTGTAGCTACTTCCTTTTTCTCTTCTTCAGTCCATCGATTTGGAGTTTTGACAATCCTCCTTCCAGCGATGGTTGGAGTGGTAATGGTGGCAGGCACGCTAGCTACCAATGTTGTAGGAACAAATGGTCCATTCTCTATATAGTAGGGGATCTTAGGATCTGACCCTTCTAGGAATAGAGTCATTTTTTCCTTCCATAATGGAAAGTTATCACGGCTAAACCTTGGAGGTTTAGCTAAAGATCCATTATCAATGTAGGTTGTATTAGTATTAGTCATTTTAAAATAGTTTTGTGAACAAATATTTTAAAGATAAGCAAGAAACACTGCTCTGATACCACTTGTTGGTCCCAAAGGAGTCTACAAGAGTTCAAGAATATAGAAACAGTTTGTAGAAGGGGGGTTGATACAAACACACAGATTTTTAGTTTTTAATTTAGTTTATATTGAATAAACAAATTTACAGTTACAAGCGGAATTAGAACAAGAAAATAAAGCTATTCTATTGTAACTTAAGAAATCACACAGTTTGATGCACAAAGAAGTAAGAAAGAACAGAGACAGATGTTTGAGAAATAGAGAGTAGTATGCATGAAGACGAAGAAGATATCTTCATCTTATTTATACCCGTTTGCATTTAATGCAAGACAAAAGGTATATGCTACGTGTCAAGCTTTCATAGGAAGCTTGTCCTTTGTTTAAAAGCAACCATGCTTTTTGATCGCGTGTGAACAGTACCATATCATATATGATGGGGGCATAAGAGACAAATTCGTACGTCCTTCTCTGACATAGTATAAGGTTTGACTTTTATGCATCGAGGATAAGATCAACATTAATCTTGTTTGAGAAGCTTCACTTGATCGCTGAACTTGAAACTTCAAGGATGAACTTTCATAGTATCGCTAAGGCTTGACAAGACTTCACACTTTGGTTTAGATAATCCCTACTATCACTGAACCGCTTCAGATCACTACCTGATTATCTCTTTCTTCAGCTTGGTCTTCGACTTTTGCTGAATGTTCTTTTGGTGTGATGGTTGATCTTCAGATCTTCAGAAGTAAACTTAAGGTTCTTGATTTTCAGCGACCGCTGATAGCAATCAGCGTATGCTGTCGCTGAATTTGAAATTAAGTTTATGAATGGGTTCTCACTAAGTATACAGAGGAATCATATTCAAATCATTGAGAGGAGTTATGGTCAACAGGTGGTACATTTCGGGAAGAGAGGAAAGTTGAGTCATCGATATATAAGACCGTTCGTTATAAAAGCCCGAGTGGTTGTGGTGGCTTAAAAGTTGGACCTACCAGAGAAACTTCGTGGCATCCATGGCACATTTCATGTGTCTAATTTGCGCAAATGTCTAGCGGATACAGGTGTGTCGGTACCATTCGAGGACATCTAGGTCGATGAAAGGTTGGAGTACGCAGAAGAACCTGAAGCGATAGTGGATCGAAAGATTAGGAAGTTGAGAAATAAATAGATTATGTTAGTGAAGGAGCATTGGAATTTCCACAAAGGGAAATTTGCAATGTGGGAACCTGAATCGGAAATGAGGGATAAGTACCCTCAACTTTTCGCTTGATGAATTTTGGGGACGGAATTCTTTTAAAGGGGGTGAGTTGTAATAACACGGAATCTATTTATTTGTAAGGAAATGTACAATTAAGATGTTTGGAGCCTAACTTCCTAAGTACAGGGAGTGGTTGTGTAATTAATGAATAATGGGTCAATAAGGGTTTGGAAACCCTTCTCATTATTGAAGAATACGGTTGAAATCAAGTGTGTGTATTAAGTGTGTGCGATTTTGGGAGAGAAGAGAAATCTTGAAGAAGCAAAGGTCCAGCAACCAATTGAAGGTATAAACCTTCATCTTCTTCATCTTCTAGCAATGTTGGGTCATTTGGGTGGTTAGAAACTTTGGGGTTTTACTTGTGGGTTGTTAATTGAATGGTAGAAATGAGTTTCTATTATATCTCTATGGAATATGGAGTTAGTATTGAGTTTTCTTCATGTTTTGGTATATCTCATTTCATCTAATGATTTGAAATCAAGCAAGAAACCTTCATGGATGACAATGTGCGCGTCCATGGAGTTAGTATTGAGTCATGTCTTCTTCATCTGAACATGACTCGTTAGTAGTATTTGTCTAGTCATGTTCTTCTGCAACCTAGCCTTTCTATTTACGTCGGGTTTTCTTCATCTTTACATATTTATCCTTTAACTTGAGATATTTATCATCTCCGGGTTTAAAGGAGAACTGAGAAGTGGTTGGAGCAGCAACTTTCTTGGATTTGCATTCAAGGACGGAGCTATGTTGGAACCAGGGGGTGCAGCTGCTCCCCTGAGTTTTTCAGAGCAAATATTAATTAAAAATAAATTAATACGCACTAGAGAGAGAGAGAGAGAGATAGTTTGTGAGAGATAATGAACGAAGAAGAGACGTGGTGGATTGAGAGTCATCCTAGTAAGGTAATTAGCCTAATAATTTAGTAGTTTAGGTTTTTTATTGGATTGGACTATAATTTTACTCTATTTGTTGTTAGATTAATATTGTTTTTTAAATATATTTAAATTTTAAAGGTGATGATTTAGAGCAAAAATTAAAAAAAAAAAATTAACCATATAATATTCATGATATGAATTGAAAGATTTAAAGTGACTTTATGTTCTTAAGTTGTTTAGTGACTTTAATCCTTTATTTTTACCGACTCGATTTTAGGTCGATAAAAATAATTTTCATAGTTGTAAAAACAACTCATATAGAAAAACAATAGGTGAGGAGGGTGTGTGAGTTTGTTTGTTTATTCCGATTGCCGTATATAAATATTATATACTTCAAAAAAAAAGTCATATAGAAAAACAGTTCATTGTTGAACCTGTAAATGTCGGTATTTCTTCAATCTAGTATTATTGTATCTGGCATTTCATAAAAATTTAATAGCTATTTTTATTTTAATTGGTGTTCCCCCTGACAAATTTTTTTGGCTCCGTCCTAATCTGCATTCACTTGCTAAGTGGCCTTTGTGTTGACAGTTAAAACATATAGCAGGTGTTCTATCAATAGAGGATATCTTTAACTTGTCAAAGTCAGTTATAGAAGGATTTCTCCTAAAATTACTTTTCATGGAAAATCTTCTAAAGGTGTTGGTTAGAAGAGCCAATGACTCATTGAATTCTCAAATATCAGCATTCGATATGTCCTCAGAGTTAGATTGATCTAACTCAGTGATAGAGGAAATATAGGAAGAGATTATTCTTGTGGGACCAGTCTTTGATGACACTGAAGCAAAGGAAGAACTTTTGCAGCTTTTAATGTCCTTTAATAGATTTTTGTTTAATATTTGAGATTACTCATGATTGAGTAATATTCCGTATAGAGCACTTAAAGAAAGAGAGTTGGTGTTCTTTGATAATTTAAGACGTGTAGTAAATGTGTTCCATTGTTCAGGAAGAGATTCCATGAAGGTTGTTAGTACTTCAGAGTTAGAATATTCCCGACCAACTCTTTTCATATCTATCATCAAATAGTTGAACCTTTGGTGAAGTTGAGAAAGAGTTTCATGTTTAGCACATACGAAGCTTTCATACTGTCTCACCAGGTTTATCTTTCGAGATTCTTGCACCTCATTTATTCCATCATATTGAACACAAAGTGTGTCCCACATGGATTTTAAGGTTCTCATTTTCATGACAGAATGATACACATCATCTAGCAGAGACATAGCAATAATAGATCTAACTTTTGTATCAATAGCTATTTATTTTTTGTATTCCTCACTCCATTGATGTGGAGCTTTGGGGATACATTTCTCAGGAATAGTAGTAGAGGTTGTAGTCTCATTGACCGCAGGGACTAAAGCTGTTGGAACAAATGATCCATTGTCTATTTAGTAGGGGATCTTAGGATCTGACCCTTCTAGAAATAGATCCATTCTTTCCTTCCAGACAAGGAAATTATCTTTACTAAACTTAGGAGGTTTTGCAAGTGACCATTGTCATCTTAGTTTGTACTAGGATTAGCCAATGTCATTTTAAAAACAAGAAGATATTGGTTTTTAAAGTAAAAAAACAATAAACAATGTTATGATACCATTTGTTGGTCGTTAAGGATTCCACAAGAGTGTATAAGTATCAATACAGTTTGTAAAAGTGGGGAGGGATGAATAAAGACACAACTTTTTAAGGTTTTAAATGAGTTTATTATGAATAAACAAATTCACAGATTGTAAGAGGAATAAGAACAAATAATACTACCTATTCTATTACAATCTAAGAATCACAAAGATATTGATACACAAGATGGAGATAAGAAATAATCAGAGGTTTAAGAAGAAAGACAAGTATGCATGAAGATGAAGAAGAGGTTCTTCATCTATTTATACCCGCTGCATTTAATGCAAGTCAAAAGGTACACATGTTAAATATTTATTCGATGTTTGTCCTTTATTCATAAAGCAACCATGCTTTTAGCTGAATATGAACAATGACCATATAGAGTTGGTAAGCACGTGGGAGGCAATAAAGTAATTCCATACGTACTATCTGACATGGGTATAGGGAGGTTGACTTTTGTGCATCGAGGATAAGACAAACATTAATCTTGTTGAGTATGCTTCATTTGATCACTGATACTTAAGGGCTCAAGGAGGATCCCTTCGAGCATCACTAAGGCATACACAAGATTTCACACTTTATGTAGACGATCATTGCTATCACTGAACTGCTTCAGATCACGAGCTGATTGTCTCTATCTTCAACTCAGTCTTCGAATTTCACTGAAGGTTCCTTTGTGTGAATATTGTCTTCAAGTCTTCTAGTTTAGATCCTATCCCTGATGGTTTCAACGTGTTCACTGAGTATAATCAGTGTTTGCATTCGTTGAATTTGGACAGTATTTAAAACAAATATTTTCACTAAGTATGGGAGGAATCATAATTAAATCATTGAAGGAGCTTGGATCAACAATGATGATTTGATATATTCTTGTATTGATTACATTGTTATCTGATCGTAATGGGATTCACAATTGGTATCAGAGCAGATAATCAGTGATTTGAAGATCAATTTTTTAAGAAATTTGAAGTTTCTTGAAGATGTTGAAGAACATAAATAGGCTTGATATTTTTGAGTTAGATTTTGATTGAAAATCGTTTATCCATCATCGTAAAAAAGTTTCACATTGATTTCATCTTTCAATTTCATCAAAATTTCGTGAATTTGAGGATTTTTGAAAAAAATGGAGTCTGTCAAAAATTTCGGAGTGTGATTTTGAGATTTGTTGTTGTTTTGATTCGTTTTAATGTAAATTCATTCAAGAAAAGTGTTGTTAGACATGACACAATCAATTATTTCAAGTTTTAATTCATAAAATTCATTTTAAATTTTTTTGGATTCATTGTGTTCTTGAGTGTTCTTGAAGAAATTTTTTACATCTGAAATTTTGATTCGTTTTTGTTGATGAGATGTTATCAAAAGTTGTTTGAAACTTGTTTTGATCTTAAATAAAAGTGATTAACAGTTTTGGTTTAGTGTTTAAGGTTACGGGTACACATGGAGAAGATGGTTAAAGTTGGTCAACATTTATGAGTTGTGATATTTTTTCAGTTTTGTGCAAAACTGTGAGAATTTCGGGTGAACGGTAACCTTTGCATGAACATACCTCAAACGTGAACAATAATTTTTTTTTCTTTCGAAAGTTAACTTTTTCAAAGTTGATTTTTTTGGTAAAGTTTTTCAAATCTTCTACCTCTACTTCTGATTAACGATCATTCAGATAACGATATCTACTTCTACTTCTGATTTGAATTATCTCATGTCCTCATTGAAAGCATTAGTTGATAAACAAAAAAGGAAAAAAAAATTAAAGTCAATTGTCTTGCAAGTGATGAATTGATTGCTTCTTTGAAAAAGGGAAACGGTAAAGAAAGTTTTGCAAGTGCAGCTCGATGAGCTTTATAAGGACCTTTTTAATAGAGGTTATCAAGGGCGGAGCTACCCTTGGCCTAGGGTTGGCCCTTGCTCATCCTCAAGTTTCATAAAAATGTCTTTAATATAATTAAGCCAAATAATTAATTTTTATAAATACTAACTTCAGGATTTAACTAGGCCGACCTTCAACTAAAGTAACCCAAATTAATTTCTAAATCTTTTTATATGGACTAATAATTAGTTTTTATAAAAATTGTTAAGTAATGCCTAAATATGATCATGTAACATTTACCGCATGCATTTTGTAATATTGATAGTGTTTTATTTTATTTTCTTTTAATTATGCCTTTTGTAGTATTGAATAAGGTGGCGTTTACCAAACTCTTATCTAGGTAAGCGCTTACCAAGTCTCATTATCTTACTGGATGAATATGGGAAAAACCAAAAATCTTACCCGGTAAGACTAAAGGTAAGGACCGAGACTCTTCCGTGGTAAGTGAGGGCAACAACTCTTACCACTAGATAACACTTATCAATTAAATTGTTGCAACCGAGGTCCTATTAATGGATTAAAATCTTATCCGATAAATAAGTGATAATGTATAATTTTACAGTGAGCATTTTACTGGGTAAGTGTTTGGTAACCGGCCCCTAAGTAAATGTAGGTGGCGTTTGTTTTTTAAGAGGTGCTGAAGTTTGAAGTCTGATTTCAGTTCTGAAATGGTTATGAAATGTCTCAAGGAATCAGACATAAGTGGTGATTAAGAGCTTAAAATGAAAAAACAAACAAGGCCGTAGTGTCTCATTTTATAAGCTAGGTAATTACATTCATTTTTTTATTGAAAGTTGTTATCAATATAAAATCTTTGTATATTTTTTTATCTAAAAGGATCACCCTGAGTAATATTCCTGGCTCAGCTCCTGGAGGTTATAAAGAGAACCGTAAAAACAGGAATCTACGATGTTAAAGAAAAATCTTGATCTTTAGAACAAGGTTACTGATTTTGAACGTCATAAAAAGATTTCTGAGTCTGAGATTGAAACAAAGATGGATCAATTTTCAAAGAGAATATTTGAGCTTGGGAAAGTCTTAGATACTGAAATAATTGAATTTTTGATAAAGAGAAAAAGATTTTTATTGACGAGAAGAACATGTTTGAGATTGAAAAAAATAGCTTTGAAAGTAAAATTAAATCATATATTTGTTGTGAACTATTTATGAAAACCAAGTCGATTTATTCTAATTTAAAAAACCAATATGGAACATTAACCTAGAAAAATATGGTTCCTATTATGATTTACTACATAGATCGATTGATGTTTCACAAAACATGTTCCTCCATAAAAAAAAACCTTTAACAATCAAACCTAAAACGATGCTAGAAAGAAATCAATGCTCTAAAAGGCTTAATACAACAACCGTCGTGACGTGTCATGACTCAAGGCTCGTGCATGACACGACATTAAAGTTTCTGTTATGCACGGATAAATACGCAATTTTGTAACGTGATATTTGATTTTTTTTTACTTATTTAAAATACAAAAATGTACCTTGATTTCTTGGACATAGCCAGATGCTTATATATGATAGAGGCAACAACCTCAAAGTATGTTGTTAATAATTATACCATAAACAATTAATCCAAAAAATTCAAGCAATTGTCAACTAAATCAGTTTAGACATTGTTTGACAAGATGAACATAAACTAGTTTATCGATAAACTAATTGTTGTAACTTTTAAGGATCTTATTGTCGCTTTTTCTATTATTGTTTTTAAATTATTACTCAACATACTTACTTATCAAAAAATAATTATAACAATTCAAAAATTGAAGATTTATAACCAATTACGAAAAATTAATAATGGTATAATGTGTAATCAATAAAGAAACACATTTTTAATGTATTTTAGTTAATATATGATTATACATTTTAATATGATAAATTTATAAAATAAAAAATATAAATCTATGAATATAAAACAAATTAATTCGTCGGTATTCATAATATTTAATAGTATTATTACATCAAAAATATTCAACATTTGACTCAATTTGAAGGTATTGACAAGACGACTATAATGATACAATTTATAAAAGAAAAAACGTAGTTTTTTTCATGCATTATAATTCATATCGATTATTTATGTTAATATGATAAATTTGTAAAATGAAAAAGTAATGGATATAAAGTAATCAAATCATTAATTATAAGGGTAGAAAATGTAAAATTGAATTAAAAATTATTTGATGGAAGATAATGAGAGGTTATAAGCTTTAAAAACTTGTACAATATTCTTAATTGGTTGTACCTCTTAAAAATTCAAGATAACCATAACTCATGGTTTTTAATAGGACTAGAACGGTACTCGCACAATGCAGCGAGATACATCTCGATTTTAGGTTTTATTTTAATTTTTGTCCCTATTTTTGAGAAAACGATTTTAATGTTCATTTAAAAGTTTTTTTTAATGTAATTTCTTTAATTCAATTTTTTTTATCATAATATAATTATGTTTAATAACAAAATAAATTATTTTTGGTTTAATAATATAACTTTCTATAATGATAATAATAAGTTTTCTGTTAGAACTCAATGATTATCTTAATTATACTTTAGATTTTTTATATTTAAAATTAAATGTTTATCCTGCATTTTGGATGATGGTTGTTTGCAGTTAATTACACGAATTCAGAAATAAAGCTTTAATAAGTTGTATTTACGCAAAATTTATTTGTAATCTTGAAAATTAAGTAATTAGCATTAAATAGCAGTACCTAAGGCTTAAAAAGTTGTTTTTAAGAGTTTTTGGCCAAATGCTTTATAATATAGTATAGATAGATATAGATATAGATAATGGGCTCATCCTTCTACAAACCCAAACTTTCATTATAAATTAAACAAGGGAGGGGGGGGGGGGGGGATAAAAGTTTATTTTCATTTTTATTCTTTGTCATTTTCATTCTTCTACCTGAATCAAAAAAACTTTAAGTATAATAATCGTCATTATAATTTGCCTTTTGCTATAAAAGTAGTCCCTCTAGTTAACTTTGTTAATATTTGTCTATTAAGTGATATGAAACAATTGTGCTTAGTATATTTTTAACGAAAATAACTAGAGGGGCCACTTTCAAAGAAAAATACAAACCACAATAATAACTAGTGTTATACCCGTCCGTTGGTCGGGTACATGACATTATTTTAAATAGATTCTAAACGTCCCCAAAACATGCCTCAAACAAAGCGACATTTTACAACATGAACAAATCGATAATATGAGAAATATGGGTATAAATTTATGTGACAAAGGTTTATTGTAACTCGATTGGCGCCCCAAGTAATACTTCTACTATTGCACAATGTATCCCTATCTAATCCCTATAGAGAAACACGAAAGGACCGATCAAAATTAGTTTTTAAACGGCCCCATAACAGACCTCAAACAACCCGATAACAACACTATGCATTATTTTTTTAGGGATAAACACTTGATAAACAACCCTTATAGTTGTTGTTTTTTAGGCTGGTAAAACTATTAAAAAAGATCCTCAAACAAATCCCATTGAATCTTACCTAGTAAGAGCGAGACGTTTGGTAAACGACCCCTTACCTGAAGAATTTGGGAAAAGACGGGCTAACATGTCTCTTTCTAAAGTCTGTTCGGATTTTTTAGGTGCATTTGGCCATATGGAAAGCCAAGGAATTAGTTAATGTCTTCGATTGCATTATTCTTATGTTTATGTTCCACATTCTATCACATCCGTCTTCCTTCATACTATTCAAGCATTTCCTACAGTGTCTTAGATATTGCTATATACGTAGTTTTCTTTGTTGGAGATGTAATAGAATATGCCACAACCAATGATTAAGTTTGAAGACTGAGTCTTGCATATTATGGGAAAAACACAAAAACTAAGAATTATCGTAAGACATGCCCAAAGAAATTCCATAAAAGATCTATATTGCACATGAAGTAAAAGTAATATATCTGTTGATCATAACTCCTCTCAGTGATTTGAATATGATTCCTTTACTATACATAGTAAATTCCATAGTTAAGCTTCTATTCAAATTCAGTGATAGCACATGCTGATTGCTATCAGTGATCGCTGAAGGTCAAGGAACTACGAGCTTATCACTGAAGACCTGAAGATCAGTTATCACACCAGAAGACCATTTAGCGACAGTCGAAGACTCTAGCTGAAGAAAGAGATAATCAGCTAAGTGAACTGAAGCGGTTCAGCGATAGCAGCGATTGTCTACTCAAAGTGTGAAGTCTTGTGAAGCCTCAGCGACACTGAAGATTCATCCTTGAATATTCAGTATCAGCGATCAAATGAACCTTCCTTTGCAAGATTAAAGATTGATCTTATCCTCGATGCACAAAAGTCAAACCTAGAACCATGTCAGAAAAGGACGTACGACTTGTCTCTTATGTCCCCATCATATCTGATATGGTACTGTTCATATTCGGCCAAAAGCATGGTTGTCTTATTAACAAGGACAAGCTTCCTATCCAAACTTGACACGTGGCATATACCTTTTGTCTTGTTTCAAAGACAAACGGGTATAAATAAGATGAAGATATCTTCTTTATCTTAATGCATGCTTCTGTCTAACTTATACCCTCTTAATTCTTTCTTTCATCTTCTTGTGCATCATACTTCGTGTTTCTTAGTTACAATAGAATAGGTTTTAAACTTGTTCTAATTCCGCTTGTAACTGTAAATTTGTTTATTTTAATAAACTCATTTAAAAACAAAAAATCTGTGTGTTTGTATTCAACCCCCCCCCCCCCTTCTACAAACTGTTCTCTCTTGATTGAACTCTTGTAGACCCTTATTGGGACCAACAAGTGGTATCAGAGCAGTGTTTGCTTCTTATCTCTTTAAAATATTTTCTCTTAAAAATTATTTTAAAATGTCAAACCCTAATACAAACTATAACGATAATGGATCTTTAGCTAAACCACCTAGATTTAGCCATGATAACTTTCCATTATGGAAGGAAAGAATGTCTCTATTTCTGGAGGGATCTGACCCCAAGATTCCCTACTATCTGGAAAATGGACCATTTGTTCCTACAACTATAGTAGCTAGTGTTCCTGCCACCACTACTACTCCAGCCATTCCTGAGAGGAGTATTGTTAAAACTCCTAATAGATGGACTGAAGAAGACAAGAAAGAAATTGCTATTGACTCTAAAGCTAGATCAATAATAGCAATGGCTTTACCTGATGAAGTCTATCATTCTGTCATGAAAATGAGGACTTCAAAAGCCATGTGGGATACACTATGTATCCAATATGAAGGAACTTCTGAAGTTAAAGTAACTAGATGCATAAACCTCGTAAGAAAATATGAGAGTTTTATGTATCAAAAGGGTGAATCTCTCTCTCAAATTCACCAGCGATTTAACTGTCTGCTGATTGATCTTAAATCTGTCCATAGAATTTATTCAAACGCTGAGATTCTGACAAAGTTCATGGAGGCATTGCCCGATAAATAGGCAGTGTACACTACATGTATAAAACTGTCAAAGAATCTTGAAACCTTGTCCTTAAGTGCATTATATAGTATGCTCTTAAATGAGGAACAATCCCAGCTTCTAAGGAAGAACCTAATTAATGAACTCAAAGGTGCTAAAAGTACTTCTTTAGCACTTGTGACTTCTGAGGGAACTTCTTCCAAAAATTCTCCTTCTTCTACTATCACCTCCATTACTGAATTAGGTCAAACTGATTCAGAAGATCAACTCACTGATGCTGACATCTCTGAGTTTGATAACTCTCTAGCCCTTTTAACTAATAACTTTAAAAGATTTGCTAGAAAGAGCAATTTTCGAAAACCTTCCAACCTCTCTGACTCTGAAAAGCAGAAATCGTTGCCTACTGAGAAAGCCTCAGCGATTTGCTTCAACTGTCAACGAAAGGGTCATTTCGCAAGTGAATGCAGGTCAAAGAATGTTGTTGCTCCCACTACCTCCCATACCTCTGATAAAAAGGAGAAGTATTTGAAACTGAAAAACAAATACAAAGATATGAAGAAAAACCAGCAAAAAGGCAAAGGCCTTGTAGCTGAAGAAGTTGATCGGGATGTCAAGATGATCGGGGCCAAGACCTCTGAAGAGTCTGGTTCAGATGAGGAAGATCTTGCCTTCCTCTGTCTAATGGCAAGAATTGAAGACGCTGAAGAAGTTACTGAGACTTCTTCCTCTGAGTCTCCTTCTACTCAGGTAACCACTCCCTCTGTCTCTTTACCTTCTGAAAGTGATAACTTGTCAGCTCTCGATGCTATGACTGTTGATTTCTACGATGCTTTAAATGGAAAAATTAAGGACGAGAGAATTAACACTGACTTATCTGAACAATTAAAAAATTTCCATATAAGAATCAAAGAACTTTCTAAAATTGAGGAATCCCTCAAAGACCAAGTCTTTGCAAATCAAACAATAAGCATCGAGAAACAACAAGCTATCGCTGATAGGGAAAAGGCCATCGCTGATCTCAAGTCTGAAAAGGCAACCATCGAAGGATGGTGTAAGGCTTCTGATAAAGTCAATGAGATCATCAATGCTCAAATACCTATGAAAGTAAGAAGTGGGTTAGGCTATAACCCTGAAAAGGAAGAATCAGAGAATGATCGTTCCATGCTAAAATTCGGAATGTTTGTCTCTTCTATCCCTGATCCTTCCTCTTCAACTTCGTATTCCTCCTTTTCTAAAGAGAAGCGTTCTATTCTTAATTCTAAGAGAGTGATCAAGAACGAGTTTCTTAATCAAGTTCCTAAGAATAAGAAAACTCAAGATAGGAACAAGAAATCCTCAGAGAAAGTTTCTAAAACTGGGAAGAAGGTCCCTGACTTTTCTCAGAGACCAACCCCCAGAATTAAAATCGATCTCACTCCTACTCCTGAAAAGGTTGTTATACCTCCAAGGACCATGGATAAAGGAATTCTTGGACCTATCCCTGAGAAATTTCCTGCTCCCTCTCTGATTTCCAAACCTTTTAAATATAGGAAATGCTATCACTGTGGTGAAACTACCCACATTGCAAGCAAATGTCCTAATGCTACTAGAGCTGATAAACTAGCTCATGGAAAGAAAGTAGCTCAAGCTGATAAATCAGCGAGAGTGAAATCCACCAAGGTTGCAAAACCATCAAAGGTGAAGATATCCACTGAAGAGAGTTCTTCAGCTAGTAGCTCCTCCGCCAATCCTGTATCTAACCAAGCAGGACCCATAGTAGTATGGGAACCTTTAAACAATTAATCTTTTGTTGTATGCAAAGTGCCAAAGGTATCTGGTATCTTCATAGCGGATGCTCAAGGCACATGACAGGCAGAAAATCTTTGCTCTCGGATTACAAAGAAGAAGCTGGTCCATCAGTGACCTTTGGTGGAAATGGCAAAGGATACACTAAAGGTTATGGAATTCTGTCCAACGGAGCCACATCATTTTCTCGTGTTGCTTACGTTGAGGGACTAAAGCATAATCTCTTAAGCGTTAGTCAGTTATGTGACAAAGACTTCAAAGTTCTATTCTTGAAGAATAGATGTGCTGTCACTGACGGAAATGATAAGCTTGCCCTTACAGGCAAAAGAGTGGAAAATGTATATGTCATAAATATGAATAGTTCTCACTCTGAGAACATGTGCTTTATCTCTAAAGCATCCACTGACATAAACTGGTTATGGCATAAAAGACTCTCTCATCTCAACTTTAAGACAATAAATGAATTGTCTCAAAAAGACTTAGTCAGAGACCTCCCAAATCATACCTTTACAAAGGAATCTCTTTGTTCAGCGTGTGAGAAGGGAAAGCTGACAAAAGCCTCCTTCGGGTCAAAGCAAGTTTCTTCAGTGACCACTCCTCTTGAACTACTTCACATGGATCTATTCGGACCTGTCAATGTCCAATCGATCTCTGGGAAGAAATACACTTTAGTGATTGTTGATGAATACTCCAGATACACATGGGTGTTCTTCCTTCGATCCAAAGGTGATACCCCTGAAATGATAATCTCCTTTATCAAAAAGATGGAAGTCGTGAACAATCTAATTGTTCGTTCCATAAGAAGTGATCATGGCACTGAATTCAAAAACAGTACTCTGGACAACTTCCTTGAAGAAAGAGGCATCTCTCACAACTTCTCCTCTGTAAGAACTCCTCAGCAAAATGGTGTTGCTGAAAGAAGAAATCGTACTATCATTGAAGCGGCTCGCTCAATGCTCAGTGAATCGCATCTTCCAACTCAGTTCTGGGCTGAACCAGTTAATACAACATGCTTCACTCAAAATCGATCCCTGATAGTTAAACGATTTAAGAAGACCTCCTATGAATTATTTCATGGGAGAAGACCTACTCTGAAATATTTCTACATTTTTGGGTGTAGATGTTACATTCTGAATGACAGAGATTATTTAGGAAAATTTGATCCAAAAGCTGACGATGGTATATTTCTTATATACTCCTCTATATCCAAATCCTTCAGAGTCTTCAATAAAAGAAGACAACATGTTGAAGAATCCATGCACGTTAACTTTGATGAATCTCGTCCCATTCATACTTCTCACTCTCATGATGATGATGAAGAGTTGAATGCCTGGATGAGATCTCATTATGGGGAACCTGAAACATACTTCAGCAATCAGACTCAAGCTGAAGCAAGTGAAGATGAAATCCCTGTAAACTCAACAAGTAATAATCATCCATCTTCAGGGATGAATGTTACTCCTCTAAATCAGATTCCTGTTGCTGATTCCTCTCTTGAAAATTCCTCTGTGAACAACCAAATAACTTCTGAAAATCAATCCCCTGAATTAATTCTAAATGAGGTACCTGTTGCTGAAACAAGTCCTATTCCAGAATCTGAAGAACAGGTCGCTGAATCTATTGTTGATCTCTCTCCTCAACCTCCAGCTCAGCGATGGACTGCAAATCATCCAATAAATCAGATTATCGGTGATCCCACTGCAGGTATCAAAACACGTAGAGGTACAGGTAATATCTGTCTTTATGTTAACTTCATCTCTCTCTCTGAACCTAAGAAGATAGATCAAGCTATCTCTGATCCTAGCTGGGTATCAGCTATGCAAGAAGAACTGACTGAATTTCGTAGAAATGAAGTCTGGAATCTTGTTCCTAGACCATCTGGTAAAACTCTCATAGGAACCAAATGGGTTTTCAGAAATAAGCTAGATGAAAACGGGACTATAATTCGCAATAAGGCTAGACTTGTTGCTCAAGGTTATAGACAAGAAGAAGGAATTGACTATGATGAAACCTTTGCACCTGTTGCTCGTTTAGAAGCCATAAGACTCTTTTTAGCTTATGCTGCCCATAAAGACTTCAAAGTTTTTCAAATGGATGTTAAAAGTGCTTTTCTAAATGGAAAACTCAGTGAGGAAGTTTATGTAGAACAACCCCCTGGTTTCTCAGACCCTAACCATCCTGGTTATGTTTTTAAACTTGAAAAAGCTCTTTACGGGTTAAAACAAGCTCCTAGAGCTTGGTATGATACCCTTTCTAAATTCCTTCTTAAAGAAAAATTTGTTCGTGGAAAAATTGACCAAACTCTATTTTTAAGAAAATACAAAGGTCATACTATTCTCGCTCAGATATATGTTGATGACATTATCTTTGGTTCCACAAGACCCAAACTTTGCACTCGTTTCGCTGCAAGAATGCAAAAACAATATAAAATGAGTATGATGGGTGAACTAACATATTTTCGAGGTTTGCATATTAAGCAATCTGACAAAGGAATTTTTATTTGTCAAAGCAAATATGTTAAAGACATGCTGAATAAATTCGACATGAATCAATGCTCAGCTATGAAGAATCCTATGGCGCCTCCTCTGACATTAAACAAGGATCCCAATGGGAAACCAGTAAATGTCACTGCCTATCGAGGAATGACTGGGTCTCTGCTATATCTTACAGCGAATAGACCAGACATCATGTACGCTACCTGTCTCTGTGCTCGGTATCAAGCTGAACCGAAGGAATCCCATCTAATCGCTGTAAAGAGAATCTTCAGATATCTGAAAGGAACTCCAAATCTTGGTCTCTGGTATCCCAAAGGCTCAGGATTTGATCTTATTGGTTACTCTGACAGTGACTTTGCAGGTTGTAAGATAGACAGAAAGAGCACCACTGGTGGGTGTTAACTACTAGGTGGAAAGTTAATAAGTTGGACAAGTAAAAAGCAAAACTCAGTGTCCACTTCCACCGCTGAAGCTGAGTATGTAGCCGCTGGTAGTTGTTGTGCTCAAATCCTTTGGATGAGAAATCAACTAAGAGACTACAATCTCAAGCTCTCTAAAATTCCTATCTATTGTGATAGTACAAGTGCTATTGCAATCGCCAACAACCCTGTACTTCACTCCAAAACCAAGCACATTGAGATCCGATATCACTTTATCAGAGATCATGTGATGAATGGTGAAGTTGAGCTCCATTTTGTTCCTACTGAATATCAGCTCGCTGATCTTTTCACCAAGCCTCTTGATGAAACTAGATTCAATCTACTCATCAGCGAACTTGGTATGTTGAACGTTGAATAATTCATTATTCAGTGACCAACAATGGTTTACAAAAAAAGCTTTCAAACTTTCCATTCTCTGAACTCTGATTCAGCAATATCTAGGCCATCTCCTGAGGTATTATCTTCTGATTTTTAACACTCTTTGATATCTTTTCTCATCAAAGGATGTCTCTCTGAAAATTAAAACTCATCACTAAAAATCCTTTATTATTAGTGATGAAGATTTTTCTAAAATTATTAATGATAAACCTTCCTTATGGATAATTATCAGTATAATTTTTTAAAAATAAAGAAAAGGACACGTCAGACCTTTTTCTGACACATGACGGACCGCGACGTTTCCATTCCAACTCCTTTTTTGGAACGTGCGCCAGGTCATCATTTCTTTTTTCAAAAAGCTAAAACCGTCGTTTAGCACTCCTTTCTTTCTCTTTCCTCTTGCTATTTAAGCATTCTATTTGCCTTATTTTGCTCCTTCCGCTTTCATAAAAACTCTCAAGGCAAAAAGAAATTCTTCGAATCTTCAAGGTTTTCTCAAGAACACCAAGAACACGCTTGTGTGTGTTTTGCTCCTAAGAACTCAACTAAGGTTTGATCTAAGCCTTATATTATGACTGGAAACATCTTGTTTCACCTCCTCTTCTCCTTAACACTCTAAAAATAAAAATAAAGATAATCTGGATCAAAAATTAAAAAGGTTTTCCCTTATAAAAACCCTGTTCTAAGTTCTTTCCTTAGAACAGAAGATTTTTTCTTAAAAACTTTAATCCATTTACCTTAGCTTTTTATTATTGATTACAACAAACATTTTGATATTGTTCATCAAAATATTTGTTCTCTTTCATCTTACATTTGGTATTCTTTATACCAAACTCTGGTTTATACATTTATGTATAAAACCATGATTTACCTCTTTGGTGTTCCTATCTTTCCCACAGCAATGGCATCTGCAAGCAAAACTGCTGCAACCTCCTCTGCTGCTGAAGACACGACTCTGGTCGCTGCACCAACATGTCACTTCCCTCTTGAAAAAGCAGTCTTCAAGTCCTGCAACTACATTGCCTTGGTGGACATTCCTGCGGATCACCCTGAATTCGCTGAAGGAGCTACCTTCATCAAGGCATGCCCTCTGATGTATGCATTCGTCCACAACCCGGTGGGCATCTCCTCTCATCTCCAAGCTCTTTGGTACACAGCTCACTGTACCATGCTGACGACTGAAAAGGGCACTGTGCTCCCTGCCATTGGGTTCAAGATTCCAGATCTTGGATTTTTCTCTTTGACCGCTGGGTTCATCAGGAAGGCTCTTCGTCTCCCTCTACGAGCTAAGAATCAGCAATGGGGCGCTGAACCTACCAAAATGCAAATCGATGCATTTTTGGATTCAATCGGCTATGCTTGGGAGAACCCCTCTCTGAAAACAGTGGGTTCAAAGCTCGAGAAGAAAAGACTGTCTGCTCGTTGGCAGTATATCTTCACTCAGGTGATCAAGCGAGAAAACACTTTCAAGACTTGGCATACTCTCTCTGGACAGGCCACAACCTCAACTACGCTGACTACATCTTCAGCGACATGGTCAGTCATATTAACGCCGCCACCAGACATCCCGTCATCCCCTACCCTCGCTTCTTTGAAACAATAATGGAAGTTGCCTTTGGGGAAGAATACCCAAAGGAAGGCGATCACTGCTTCTCTGTCGTAGGGAAGAAGTCCCTGGACATCGAGGAACGTCTAGGTGATGCTCCCTTCACCACCTACATGCTGCAGGTGATTGGGGCACATCTTCCAGTGTCCACCTCGCTGTCCAACCCAACAGCGAGCAACCCAGACACTGCGGGAGTTAAGAGGAAGCAACCAATCGATGGTTAAAAGAAGCTGGTCTCTCAAAAGACCACCCTCTCTGATTTCGGTGTTCTACCAACACCAACTGCAGCCACAACCACTTCAACGTCTTTACATCCGTTGTCGCTTCATCAGCACTACCTCCATCTTCAGGGACTCCGGTCACTGAGGGTGTAATAGCCAGCTCTGCTGAAGCTGGATCAGGTACTACTTCCACAGCCTTCTTTTCCACTTCTATCTCTTCTTCTTTGGTCCTTACCTCAGCAAATAATTCAGCGATAGTTGTCCCTATCCCTGATAATGCTGAAATGCACGCAGTCCAAACATCATTATTGTTTAGGCAATCTGAGTTTTGGAAGGCCAAATTAGAAGGACCTCAGAGTCTCTCTCTCAGGTACTCTAAGACACTGGTCAGTGATCCTCGAGACACTGCCTTTGCAAATGTAGTCCCTAAGAGTAATCCTCAAGATATTCTCAGGGAGAAATATAAAACTTTTCATCCATCTTCTAATCCGGATGTGTTTTTGGCATCTTTTTCTATGTCCTCATCAGGTGTCGCTTCTATTCCTACTTCAGCGACAACAACCACCACCACCAGCGCTCCTCCCATCAGCAAGGATATGGGAAAATCTCCTCAGGGCCATCCCTCTGCCGCAAAGCTCAGAGATGTGAAGACAGAGATGGCAGTTCCCAAGCATCCCACTCCAGTCACCGAACTTCCTCCCATTGTCCTTCCCAACCCTACTTTCCCTGCTGTTGACTATTTAGTCAGGGAATGCGCTATCACAAGAGCTAGGGTGGACAACCTTCAGACATCCGCTGAACTAATCTTCAGAAGGATCGTTGGAACTCCATCGATCAAGACCAACGTCAGCAATCTGGTTTCTGATGTTTACTCCCTGAAGGAAGACAACAGGGCCCTTCATCAGACCCTGACCAGCCTGGAGCAGAAGGTTGCTGCTCAAGCCACTATCTTGGAGTCTATTCAAAAGACTCAGTCCGACATGATGCAGCTGATCACCAAACTCTCTGAGGTTGGTTCCTCATCTTTCAATACTGCTGATCGGACCACGCTTCAAGATAATGATGTGAAGCTCAAGGACATTCAGTCAAATGTTCGCACTCTGATGGTGCATTGTCTACCTCCTGATAACATTGAGGGGGAGAGATGTGCCAAAGAGTTCGCTGATGAGCTCATTACTGAGCACAACCAGAGGTTCCCTGGAGAAAAGATTTCTCCATACATCCAGCGCGCTGAAGATGATGAAGAAGATGATGCTGATGAAGATGAAGAAGAAGAAGAAGAAGAGCCCATCCCTCACTATGGGGGAATGGATGATGATGAAGATGATGATGACATTGGAAGTGCCTTAGAGCACTTCAGAATGTCAAGACCCGGAGTCACTCATCAAGAGCCCTTGGGGGACGGACCGCAACCTTCTCAGGAACAATCCGGTCCCTCAGGTAAAGGAAAGGAAGTGGTAAATCTGGATGCCACTATCCGTATATCAGAGGGGGAGACCACAATTGAGGTATCTCTTCCTCTTATCCCTTTCTCTGCACCTCTCCCTGAAACTCCCATAATCTCCTCTTCACCCACAAAAACTCCCTCTGACAATGCTTTTTCCTCCTCTCCTTCCCTTAGTGATCCCCGTCCCCCAAAGGACTCAACTTCAAGGAGGGAACCTTCCTCTGAAGAGCAGTTTATGTACATAATTGAAACTGACTCTGAAGAAGAAGAAGGCCTCATTCCCAGGCGTCGCGTTCAAAAGCCGATTATAAGCGAGCCTGAAGAAGAAGAAAGGCGAATAAAGTTCCTTAGGGAATTCGAATCAAGAAGAATAAGGGTGCCTGAAGCTGAACCCATTGAAGTCGTACCAATAAGGATGGTAGATGAATTCTACTTTCTGTCAAGAGAAGAGAGAGAATGAGCATTGGAAGCACAAAGAATCAGGGACGAGGAAATCAAGCAAACTGAGAATGATCTTGCCTTAGCAAGAAAGTTACTCAGAGAAGACTCTGCGAAAGACAAAGCGGCTCAAGAACAATTGAAAAAGAGTGAAAGGGTCGATGAAGCTCTCGTTCAGAGAGAACTAGCACAAGAGCACATAAACATAGATCCAATTCTAGCTCAACAGAAGATCCTAAGTGCACTAACCTCTGAAGCCACTCAGCAGAAAGACAAAGAGCTTGATTGGTGCACTGACAGGCTAAAATTTCGAGGATCTGAAGCCAAAATCATTCATGCAACTATCCAAGGGCGTCACTCCAACAGAGGTGGTCCAAAGGTATATGTAAGAATGACAAGGACGAACAGGACAAAGAGAGAAGAAGCCAAATTCTTAGGAATTTATGGATACACTGAATGGCTAGAAATCAGAGACGCCACTCAGGGTTCTAAATCCAAATTCAAGGACGTGGTGGACAGTGTGCTGAATCAGTTGCTGCAAAGAATGTCACAACATGTGCAAGTTCCCCCTCTCCCTGAATCTTCCAAAAAGAAAAGATCAAACGCTGAAGGAAGTTCAAGTGCCAAAAATGAGCATGAAACTAAGTTTGATCATCAAAGCATTCTTGGTCATCTTGAGCTCCCTGATATATCAATGCTTTGTACTTCTCTCCTTCAAGACCGAAGATACGAAGAAGACGAAATCATCTCACTGCCTGAACCTGGTATGATATTCTTGGATAATGAAGGATTTTTAGGACTCTTCAGAAACCAAGAAACTCATAAGGCCCCATCCTCTCTCATAAAGATTATGCTTTGGCGCTGCTGGTCAGATACTCCTCTGATGAATCGACAGAAGACGCTTTATGAGAATGAGCTACAAAGAAGAAATGAGAATATCTCTGACTAGTCATAGTTTTCTACTTCCTTTGTAATATTTCTTCAGTGTACAAGTACTTTACCTTTACAATTGTAATTTCATTTCGATGTAATTCTTCAGATTATAATTAATGAAATTCAAAGTACTTTACTCCATCCTAGTACTGAAAAGATCCCTGAAAATAGTAAAAGGGACAATGAACATAAGAGTTCTATTTTTTACTCACTGATCTTTCACTCTGAAAATTCAATTAGTGAATGTACTTTAAGCTTATCTACTTGTAAAAAAATTGTGCTTTCATTTCCTTAAAAATGAAACTCAATTCAGATAATAGACTAGCTGAAAAAGACTTTACAGATTAGCACTTAGAAAATTTTTCTTTAATATTTCCTAAGTCCTTTACTAGTTTCTTAAAACAATTTTCCTATGTTGGTTAATCATAATCAAATAGGGGGAGATTGTTGATCATAACTCCTCTCAGTGATTTGAATATGATTCCTTTACTATACTTAGTGAAATTCCATAGTTAAGCTTCTGTTCAAATTCAGCGATAGCACACGCTGATTGCTATCAGCGATCGCTGAAGGTCAAGGAACTACGAGCTTATCACTGAAGACCTGAAGATCAGTTATCACACCAGAAGACCATTCAGCGACAGTCGAAGACTCTAGCTGAAGAAAGAGATAATCAGCTAAGTGAACTGAAGCGGTTCAGCGATAGCAGCGATTGTCTACTCAAAGTGTGAAGTCTTGTGAAGCCTCAGCGACACTGAAGATTCATCCTTGAATATTCAGTATCAGCGATCAAATGAAACTTCCTTTGCAAGATTAAAGATTGATCTTATCCTCGATGCACAAAAGTCAAACCTAGAACCATGTCAGAAAAGGACGTACGACTTGTCTCTTATGTCCCCATCATATCTGATATGGTACTGTTCATATTCGGCCAAAAGCATGGTTGTCTTATTAACAAGGACAAGCTTCCTATCCAAGCTTGACACGTGGCATATACATTTTGTCTTGTTTCAAAGACAAACGGGTATAAATAAGATGAAGATATCTTCTTCATCTTAATGCATGCTTCTGTCAAACTTATACCCTCTTTATTCTTTCTTTCATCTTCTTGTGCATCATACTTCGTGTTTCTTAGTTACAATAGAATAGGTTTTAAACTTGTTCTAATTCCGCTTGTAACTGTAAATTTGTTTATTTTAATAAACTCATTTAAAAACCAAAAATTTGTGTGTTTGTATTCAACCCCCCCCCCCCTTCTACAAACTGTTCTCTCTTGATTGAACTCTTGTAGACCCTTATTGGGACCAACAGTATCTTATCAGTAGTAGAACATATTTGTAACAGAGTTGCAAGAGTGATATAGTTTTGCATGTTATCTTTGATCTTGTGTCGAAAGGTGATTTATAAAATAAAGATGATGCAAATGAAAAAAATTAATACCAACATGTACTGTTAGATTTCTTTGGATAATATAATTCTTTGAAGTACTTTTAGAATTTAGGTTAGTCGCTATAAAAGAAACAAACTTAAGAAGTTCAGTTATTTACCAACATCCATGATATGAAAACAAAAAGAAAAGAGTCCTTACTATCTAATTGTTTTATAAAGTGCATTGTTGTTGATTTGATAACACAAAAACATACGGTAAAGATTAGAAGATAATTGCATGTCAAAATTGGTGGTTGTAATTTTAATGCAATAGCATTCTACAACATACCAAATTGCATGAGGTGATTGTACCATGGGAGAAAAGTTCATTTGTATTTATCATCATCAAACTTTTAGAAATTGGATACTTACATCATTTTATTCCAAAAGAAAAAACTATCTATAATCGATTAGAAAGATTTTAAAGTAGAAAACAACTTAAATCAATTTTACCATTCTCAGATTCTCTATGATTCAAATCCTTCACACCTAACACCATCGCTCCCCTCGCCGCCCTATCGTCATTCATTTTTCAATCATTGCCCAACCCATCATTATCATTATCGTTAGGCCTGCCATTTATCTCCCTTATTTTATCCTTCATTTTTCAATTCTCCCTCTTTTTTTATTTATCTATACATACTCAATTAATTTGTTGACAAAGAGGGAAACTCGAAAGACAAAAAATTATATCAAAAAGAGGGAGATCGATGGTATGGATAACCAATTACAAATAGATTTTTGGGTTAAAAAATATGCAGGTAACCAATTTTTTACAAATTCCATCGTTTATTTATTAAAAAAATATTTTTGGACTTAATCATTCAAAATAAGAAAGTTTATAATTTATTCGTTCAAAAATATAGTTTAGAGACATAATCATTTAAAATAGGAAACTTGATTGAGATTTTTTAGACTTTTCACTTTCTTAAACCAAAAACTTTTTGTCTCCTTTTTCTAAAACTTATGGACGTTTACCAAACACTTACCCCGTAAGCGCTTAACGGTAAAAGCTTTCTTTTTCCCACAAAAATTACATGTATCACCCGTTGAATAAAAATGTGTAATTAGTTATGAAAATTATATAAGAGATCGTTTATCAAACGCTTACCCGAGTAACTGTTTACCAAGTAACATTACCTTAATGGATGAATATGACAAAAATCAAGAATCTTACCTGGTAAGAGCGACGCAAGGACCGAGAGTCTTACCCGGTAAGTGAGAACGGTGACTCTTACCACAGTTAGCACTTACCGGGATTGTTGCTTATAATTGTCGTTTTGGTGGACTAAAATCTTACCCGCTAAATAACTGATAGTGTTTCAACTTTTAATATCTCTCTTGACAAGAATGAGCATGAAGCCATTTTTATTTAATACATCACTAATTTGGAATTTCATTTTATTCAAAAAAAAATTGGAATTTCATTAAATTTTTATCTAAGATTATGTACTAACCGACCCTAAAATAAAAGATGTGTATTAATTTGATGTGGGTAATACTTAGTTTATCCACCCTAAATATGTTTTGTGTGGATAACACTAAAGTTAATGGAACAATTACATTTGTGAATTTGTACTATTAGTTATAATACTTATAAGTATATTATTATCTATACTATATTATAAAGCATTTGAGTAAAACTCTTAAAAACAAGTTATTATACATATAGTACAACTGATTAATACGAATTACTTAAAAGTTTAAAATACAAGTTTCGGATGCATTGGTACAAATTCTTAGAAGCTTATGTATTCCCATGCTTATCCCTAAGCACCTTCATCCTAGATTTTTGATTTTTTTTCCACCAATTTCATCCTTATCCCTAATCCCTCACCACTATCCAAAACTCCTTTGATCTATCTCATCATTGTTATTTACCCATATAATCTCCTGTTGGTCCCTAAAGGGTCTACAAGAGTTCGATCAAGAGAGAATAGTTTGTAGGAGGGGGGGGGGGGGTTGAATACAAACACTCACAGATTTTGATTTTTAAATGAGTTTATTGAAAATAAACACATTTACAGTTCCAAGCGGAATAAGAACAAGTTTAACACCTATTCTATTGTAACTAAGAAACACTAAGTTTGATGCACAAGAAGATGAAAGAAAGAATAAAGAGGGTATAGGTTAGATAGAAGCATGCATTAAGATGAAGAAGATATCTCCATCTTATTTATACTCGTTTGCCTTTATTGCAAAACAAAAGGTATATGTCACGTGTCAAGCTTGGATAGGAAGCTTGTCCTTGCTAATAAGACAGCCATGCTTTTGGCCGAATATGAACAGTACCATATCAGATATGATGGGGACATAAGAGACAAGTCGTACGTCCTTTTCTGACATGGTTCTAGGTTTGACTTTTGTGCATCGAGGATAAGATCAATCTTTAATCTTGCAAAGGAAGCTTCATTTGATCGCTGATACTGAATCTTCAAGGATGAACTGCAGTATCGCTGAGGCTTCACAAGACTTCACACTTTGAGTAGACAATCGCTGCTATCGCTGAACCGCTTCAGTTCACTTAGCTAATTGTCTCTTTCTTCAGCTAGAGTCTTTGACTTTCGCTGAATGGTCTTATGGTGTGATAGCTGATCTTCAGGTCTTCAGAGATAAGCTCGTTGTTCCTTGATCTTCAGCGATCGCTGATGGTTATCAGTGTGTGCTATCGCTGAATATGAACAGAAGCTTATACAATGGAATTTCACTAAGTATAAAAGGAATCATATTCAAATCTTTTAACAGGAGTTATGATCAACAATCTCCCCCTATTTGATTATGATTAAGCAACATAGGAAATTTTCTTTAAGACACTAGTAAGGGCTTAGGAAACATTTAAAGAAAAATTTGCTAAGTACTAATCTGTAAAGTCTTTTTCAGCTAGTCTACTATCTGAATTGAGTTTCATTTATAAGGATATGAAAGCACAATTTTTTTTCTTTACAAGTAAATAAGCTTAAAGTACATTCACTGATTGATTTTTCAGAGTGAAAGATCAGTGAGTTAAGATAGTGTAACGAAAATAGAACTCTTATGTTCATTGTCCCTTTTTACTATTTTCAGAGATCTTTTCAGTACTAGGATGGAGTAAAGTACTCTGATTGTATTTCATTAATAATAATCTGAAGAAAATACAGAGAAATGAAAATACAATAATTAAAAGTAAAGTACTTGTACACTGAAGAAATATTACAAAGGAAATAGAAATCTATAACTAGTCAGAGATATTCTCGTTTCTTCTTTGTAACTCATTCTCATAAAGTATCTTCTGTCGATTCATCAGAGGGGTATCTGACCAGCAGCGCCAAAGCATGATCTTTATGAGAGAGGATGGGGCCTTGCGAATTTCTTGGTTTCTGAAGAGTCCTAAGAATCCTTCATTATCCAAGAATACCACACCAGGTTCAGGCAGTGAGATAATTTCATCTTCTTCATATCTTCGGTCTTGAGGGAGAGAGGTACAAAGCATTGATATATAAGGGAGCTCACGATGACCAAGAATGCTTTGATAATCAAATTTAGTTTCATGCTCATTCTTAGCACTTGAACTTCCTTCAGCAGTTGATCTTTTCTTCTTACATGATTCAGGGAGAGGGGGAACTTGCACATGTTGTGACATTCTTTGCAGCAACTGATCCAGCACGCTATCCACCACGTCCTTGAATTTGGATTTGGAACCCTGAATGGCGTCTCTGATTTCTAACCATTTAGTGTATCCATAAATTCTTAAGAATTTGGCTTCTTCTCTCTCTGTTCTGTATGTCCTTGTCATTCTTACATATACCTTTGGACCACCTCTGTTGGAGTGTCGCCCTTGGATAGTTGCATCAATGATTTTGGCTTCAGATCTTCGAAATTTCAGTCTGGCAGTGCACCAATCAAGCTCTTTGTCTTTCTGCATAGTGGCTTCAGCGGATAGTGCACTTAGAATCTTCTGTTGAGCAAGAATTGGATCTACGTTCAAATTCTCTTGTGCAAGTTCTTTCTGTACAATCGCTTCAGCGACCCTTTCACTCTTTTTCAGTTGATCTCTGGCCGCCTTATCTCTTGCAGAGTCTTCTCTGAGCAATTTCCTTGCTAAAGCAAGATCATTCTCAGTTTGCTTTATTTCCTCATCCCTGATTCTTTGTGCTTCCAATGCTTGTTCTCTCTCTTCTCTGGACAAAAAGTAGAATTCATCTACCATCCTTCTTGGTACGGCTTCAATGGGTTCAGCTTCAGGCACCCTTATTCTTCTAGCCTCGAATTCCTTAAGGAATTCTATTCGTCTTTCTTCTTCTTCAGGCTCGCTTATGATCGGCTTTTGAAAGCGACGCCTGAGAATAAGGCCTTCTTCTTCTTCAGAGTCAGTTTCTATTATGTACATAAACTGCTCTTCAGAGGAAGGTTCCGTCCATGAAGTTGAGTCCTTTAGGGGATGGGGATCACTGAGGGAAGGAGAGGAGGAAATAGTATTGTGAGAGGGAGTTTTTGTAGGTGAAGGAGGTGTGGGAGTTTCAGAGAGAGGATTTATGAAAGGGATAAGAGGAAGAGATACCTCGAGAGTGGTCTCCCCCTCAGATATAGGGATAGTGATATCCAGATCTACCACTTCTTTTCCTTTGCCTGAGGGACCGGATTGTCCTTGAGAGGGTTGTGGTCCGTCCCCCAAGGGCTCTTGATGAGCGACTCCAGGCCTTGACAATCTGAAGTGCTCTAAGGCACTTCCAATGTCATTATCGTCTTCATCATCATCCATCCCCCCATAGTGAGGGATAGGTTCTTCATCATCTTCTTCATCATCATCATCTTCTTCTTCTTCTTCTTCATCTTCAGCTTCAGCTCGCTGGATGTAATGAGAGATTCTCTCTTCAGGGAACCTCTGGTTATGCTCCGAGATGAGTTCGTGAGCGAACTCTTTGGCACATCTCTCCCCCTCAATGTTATCAGGAGGTAGACAATGCACCATCAGAGTGCGAACATTCGTCTGGACGTCCTTCAGCTTCGCATCATTATCCTGAAGCGTGGTCCGATCAGCAGCGTTGAAAGATGAGGAACTTGTCTCAGATAGCTTTGTGAGCATCTGCATCATATCGGATTGAGTCTTTTGAATAGACTCAAGGACGTTTGCTTGAGCAGCAACCTTCTGCTCCAGGCTTGTTAGGGTCTGATGAAGGGCCCTGTTATCTTCCTTCAGGCCGAAAACATCAGAGATGAGGTTGCTGACGTTAGTCTTGATCGCTGGAGTACCAACGATCCGTTCGAAGATTAGCTCGGTAGACGTCTGAAGGTTGTCCACGATAGTCAATTGCAGGGAAGGTAGGGTTGGGAAGGACAATGGGAGGTAGCTCAGTGACTAGAGTGGGAAGCTTGGGAGCAGCCATCTCTTGCTTCACGTCTCTGAGCCTAGCAGCGTTGGGAGTCTGAGGAGACTTCCACATATCCTTGCTGATGGGAGTAGCGCTGGTGGTGGTGGTTGTCGTCGCTGAAGTAGGAATAGAAGTGACACCTGATGATGACATAGACAAAGATGCCAAAAACACATCCGGATTAGAAGATGGATGAAAAGATGTATGTTTCTCCCTGAGAGTATCATGAGGATTACTCTTAGGGACCACATTTGCAGAGGTAGTGTCTTGAGGATCACTGACCAGTGTAATTTGGCCTTCCAAAACTCAGATTGCCTAAACAATATTAAGGTTTGGACTGCGTGCATTTCAGCATTATCAGGGATAAGGACAACTATCGCTGAGTCACTTGCTGAGGTGAGGACCAAAGAAGAGGAGATAGAAGTAGATAAGAAGGCAGTGAAAGTGGTACATGTTCCAGCTTCAGAGGAGTCGGCTAAAACACCCTTAGTGACCGGAGTCGCTGATGATGTAGGTAGTACTGATGAAGCGACAACGGTTGAGAAGACCGTTGAAGTGGCTGAGGTTTTTGGTGGTGTTGGTAGTACACCAAAATCAGAGAGAGTGGTCTTTTGAGAGACCATCTTCTTTGGTTTCTTGAGTTTGGTTGCGATGGTCATAACCAACACCACCAAAATCAGAGAGAGTGGTCTTTTGAGAGACCATCTTCTTTGGTTTCTTGAGTTTGGTTGCGATGGTCTTTTTATGACCATCGATTGGTTGCTTCCTCTTTACAGCGGCAGCAGTGTCTGGGTTGCTCGCTGTTGGGTTGGACAGCGAGGTGGACACTGGAAGAGGAGTTCCAATCAAATGCAGCATGTAGGGGGTGAAAGGAGCATCACCTGGACATTCCTCAATGTCCAGGGACTTCTTCCCTACGACAGAGAAGGAGTGATCGCCGACCTTCGGGTATTCTTCCCCGAAGGCAACTTCCATTATGGTCGCGAAGAAGCGAGGATAAGGGATGACAGGATGTCTGGTGGCGGCGTTGATGCGACTGACCATGTCGCTGAAGATGTAATCAGCGTAATTCAGGTTGTGGCCGGTGCAGAGGGACTAAGCGAGGTCTTGAAAGTGCTTGCTCGCTTGGTCGTGCGAGCCGATCTTCGACCCAAGGCATTGGATCACCTGGGTGAAGATGTATTGCCAGCGAACAGGTAGCCTTTTCTTCTCTACCTTAGAACCCACCGTCTTCAGAGAGGGATTCTCCCAAGAATACCCAATAGAGTCCAAGAATGCATCGATTTTCATCTTGGTGGGTTCAGCGCCCCATTGTTGATTCTTAGCGCGTACAGGGAGTCGCAGAGCCTTCCTGAGAAATCCAACAGTGAAGGAGAAGAAGCCAAGTTCTGGAATCTTGAACCCAATAGCAGGGAGTTGGGTTCCCTTATCAGTTGTCAGCATGGTACAGTGAGCCGTGTACCATAGGGCTTGGAGATGAGAAGAGATGCCCACTGGGTTGTGGACGAAAGCGTACATCAGTGGGCACGCCTTAATGAAGTTGGCTCCTTCAGCGAATTGAGGGCGATCTGCAGGGATCTCCACCAATGTGATGTAGTTGCAGGACTTGAAGACGGCTCTTTCCAGGGGAAAATGACAGGTTGGTGCAGCGACCAAGGTAGTGTCTTCAGCAGCGGAGGAGGTTGCAGCGTTCTTACTTGCAGAGGCCATTGCTGTGGGAAAGATAGGAACACCAAAGAGGTAAATCATGGTTTTATACATATATGTATAAACCAGAGTTTGGTATAAAGAATACCAAATTTATGTGACAACTGTCAAAATTCGAGCTTTCAGGTTAGCTTCTATTAAGTTTATTAGTGTTTATATAGTTTAAATCTTAATATTAAGAAATAGTTGGTTTAGAATGGCCGAAAAACCCCTAGCATTTCCGGTAGTCGCTTAAAAATGTCCGGTTCCGACCCGTAACTGTCCGAAACTTCCAATACAGTGCCAAATGCTCTAATTTATACCCAATGTATATAAAATATATAGTTTTAATGTTTCAAATATAAAACTTCTATTTTTATAGAATTTTATCACTTTTGGGCTTACATTTTGAGGAAAAAGGGCCAAAAGTTGAGAAAATGACATTGTATTCTTAATTGGGCTTGAGTTTTATTTTATTTATAAAACAAATATATGATTTTGAGAGGAGTGGGCCCCCATGGCCGGCCTCCTCTCTAAACCCCCATATAAATACATTTTTTTTCATTTTTCTCCTCATTTTGCATGTTCAAAATTCAAAATTTGCTCTCACCTCTCTCTCTCTAGAAGTGAAGAGACATTTTCTCCCTCTCTAAAACAAAAACTCCAGCCATTTCTCATTTCAAATCATCATCAAGATCAAGTTCATACAAGGATTTAGAAGCTCTAATCATCATCCAAACAAGGTAAAGTTGTTAAACCCATTTTCTTAGCATTTTTGAGTGAAAACCCCACTTTTCTTACATTTTTTTTAGCTACTTCTTCTAATATCCAAAAATTCTGAGTTTGTGGAGCGATTTTACACCAAAACATGTAAAATGTTTATAAAATGGTGATAATCTATGACCTACACAAATAAAACTCAAGAAAATGGGTAAAAATCATGATTTTATGTGTTTTTGAACAACAATGGAGATTTTTGTTGCTGACAGATTCATTGCATGTGCAAAAATCGTCCATTTCTTATAATAAACATGTTAAAATGTTAAAAATCTTCCTTCTAAAAGTTTATTTAGTGAGTTGGGGTTCTAATCCAAGTGGTCTCACTCAAAAACATTGAGTTTTGACCCCCCAAATGCTCATAGAAAGATGCATGTGCATCTGGAAGTTCAACAGTAGGTAAACCCTACTTTGAACAACCATAACTCTTTGAATATTTTTCCAAATCACTTGATTTTTCTTCTGGAAGTTAGCTTAATGAGTTACCTTTCATATGCATCTGATTTCATTAAAAAAATATGGTGATTTGAGGTTTCAAATGGTTAAAACAAAATGAGTGTGCAAACTGTCAAACAATGACAGAATTGTGCATGCATGTTCAAATGGCCATATCTCTTTCAAAACTCAATGAAAAAGGTTGATTTTTCTTTTGAGAGTTATATTTATGAGTTATCTTCAGTTTGCAAGTGGAATCACTTAAAAATATGGAGTTTTGACCCTCCAAACACCTAAAATACTTTAGGTGTGCAATCTGTGAAACCACCAGCAGCTAAACTCTACTTTGTGTGTTAGTATCTCCTTTGTTATTTGTCTTTAATGCATGATTCTTTTTCTAGAACTTCATTTTATGAGTTAGGATTCATATGGATCCAGTTTCATGCACAAATATGAAGTTTTGAGGCACTAACCAATTTATTTAAGTTAAGTGTGCAATCTGTCAGCCAATGGCAGAATTGTGCATGCAACTTTGTAGTGTCATACCTCCTTCATAACTTCTTGAAAATCAGTGAATCTTATCTCAAAAGTTTCCTTTATGAGTTATGATTCCAATCCAACTGTAAATTCTAGAAAAAACTGAGTATAACTCCTTAAGTGAGTGATTCACTAACATGGTGTAATCTGTTTTACCGGTTGTGATATAATATTTTGCATGAATTATTTGAACCACTTGTACATGTCCAAAAGGCATGAAATTTGGTCACAAAGACCATAACTCAGTAATTTATCTTATATAAAAATATAGGAAACTAGATCATTTTGGAAGCCCTTGAAAACTGATCATTTTTAGGACAATTAGTTCTGTCCAGAAGAGAAATTCTGGACTTAATTGATTTTTATAAATATTGATCATGTGATGGATAATAAGATCACTTTCGGTATAAATTACGATATTAATGAGCATATGGGCATTTTGTATAATTGGACATATATAGACAATTATGGGCTTAAGATTTATTCACCTCTAAGTAGTATTAGACCTATAAGTGACGGTTTTGAGTATTACTCTTTGATAGGGAAGCGTTAGGTCGTTGTGCGGAGATTCGGATTGTATTGTTTTGAGTAGCGGAGCTTGCAAAGGTGAGTATTCACAGCCCCTCTTTCAAAGTGTTTTATACGTTTTGGGGTGAAAAGCATGATTGAATGTGTTTTACGAGCCATTGTCATTATGAATATGAAATCTTGTTAAATTTGATGTTGTGGGCACTAAGGCATGTACACTAATAGTTATATTGAGTAAAATGTAACATAAAAGTTTGTACACTACTATTAACTCAAGTGAGGAGCCGAGGGTATTTGTGGATAGCGCTATTTGGACGGACAATCCCACCTAAAAACCGATAAGTAGGGGTGTGGATAGCAATCCCACCTAGAAACTACAGGTAGGGGTGCACGATACTTAAAAAAAAACGAAGGTTCTACATATGTGGGGTATTAGTCCCACCGCTAAGGTAGAATTAAAAATATTATTTTGTGGTCGAAAGGTTTAGTGGTGGCTCTTTATATACAAAAATTAGAGTACATAATGCCTTAACGTTTTAAGATATCAATAAGTGCCAAAAATTTATTTTGCTCATATTCACTCACACAATTGATTTTTTTTTGAAATATTGAAAACCTGTGAACTCACCAACTCTTTGTAGTTGACCTTGTTTTTATCATGCTTTTCAGGGGTAAGAAAAGATTAACCGAATCTTTCTTTTATGTGGGCGCATCGACATCAACCATCTTGTTTATTTGAAAACTGTTTAGTTGAAACACTTGGTTTATTTTGTTTTTGTTAGAACTTGTAATTGATGCAAAATGTAAAATCTTAAACTTAAACTGTTGTTTATTTGAATGGATGGTTGGTGTTGTTTTTATCCTATTGTTATGAAATCTTGCGCTATCACGCCTCGTGTTTCCGCTTTAGCGGGGTGTGACAATTTAAGATCAAAGAGAACAAATATTTTGATGAACAATATCAAAATGCTTGTTATAAACAATAAAAAAAACTTAGGTAAATAGATAAAATTTAAAAAATAATCTTCGGTTCTAAGGAAAGAACTTAGAACAGGGTTTTTATAAAGGAAAAACTTTTTAAGTTTGATCCAGATTATTTTTATTTTTGTTTCTAAGAAATGTTTTTATATTATTTTTAGAGTTTTAAGGAGAAGAAGAGGTGAAACAAGATGTTTCCAGTCATAATACAAGGTTTAGATCAAACCTTAGTTGAGTTCGAGAAGAAAACACACAAATGCGTGTTCTTGGTGTTCTTGAGAAAACTTGAAGTTTCTTTTGCCTTTAGGAGAGTTATGAAAGCGTAAGGAATAAAGTAAGGCAAAAAGAATGCTTAAATAGCAAGAGGAGAGAGAAAGAAAGGAGTGCTAAACGACGGTTTTAGCTTTTTGAAAAAGAAATGATGACCTGGCGCACGTTCCAAGAAAGGAGTTGGAATGGAAACGTCGCGGTCCGTCGTGTGTCAGAAAAAGGTCTGACGTGTCTTTTTCTTTATTTTTAAAAGATTATAATGATAATTATCCATAAGGAAGGTTTATCATTATTAATTTTTAAAAAATCTTCATCACTAATAATAAAAGATTGTCAGTGAGGAGTTTTAATTTTAAGAGAGACATTCTTTGATAAGAAAAGATATCAAAGAGTGTTAAAGATTAGAAGATAATACGTGAGGAGATGGCCCAGATAAAACTGAATCAGAGTTCAGAGAATGGAAAGTTTGAAAGCTTTATTTGTATTCCTTGTTGGTCACTGAATAATAAATTATTCGGCGTTCAACATACCAAGTTCGCTGATGAGTAGATTGAATCTAGTTTCATCAAGAGGTTTGATGAAAATATCAGCGAGCTGATATTCAGTAGGTACAAGATGGAGCTCAACTTCACCATTCATCACATGATCTCTGATAAAGTGATATCGGATCTCAATGTGCTTGGTTTTGGAGTGAAGTACAGGATTGTTGGCAATTGCAATAGCACTAGTACTATCACAATAGATAGGAATTTTAGAGAGCTTGAGATTGTAGTCTCTTAGTTGATTTCTCATCCAAAGGATTTGAGCACAACAACTACCAGCGGCTACATACTCAGCTTCAGCGGTGGAAGTGGACACTGAGTTTTGCTTTTTTACTTGTCCAACTTATTAACTTTCCACCTAGTAGCTGACACCCTCTAGTGGTGCTCTTTCTATCTATCTTACAACCTGCAAAGTCACTGTCAGAGTAACCAATGAGATCAAATCTTGAGCCTTTGGGATACCAGAGACCAAGATTTGGAGTTCCTTTCAGATATCTGAAGATTCGTTTTACAGCGATTAGATGGGATTCCTTCGGTTCAGCCTGATACCGAGCACAGAGACAGGTAGCGTACATGATGTCTGGTCTACTTGTTGTAAGATACAGCAGAGATCCAATCATTCCTCGATAGGCAGTGACATTGATTGGTTTCCCATTGGGATCCTTGCTCAACGTTAGAGGAGGCGCCATAGGGGTCTTCATCGCTGAGCATTGATTCATGTCGAATTTCTTCAGCATGTCTTTAACATATTTGCTTTGACAAATAAAAATTTCTTTGTCAGATTGCTTTATCTGCAATCCTAGAAAATATGTTAGTTCACCCATCATACTCATTTTATATTATTTTTGCATTCTTGCAGCGAAACGAATGCAAAGTTTGGGTCTTGTGGAACCAAAGATAATGTCATCAACATATATCTGAGCGAGAATAGTATGACCTTTATATTTTCTTAAAAACAGAGTTTGGTCAATTTTTCCACGAACAAATTTTTCTTTAAGAAGAAATTTAGAAAGGGTATCATACCAAGCTCTAGGAGCTTGTTTTAACCCGTAAAGAGCTTTTTCAAATTTAAAAACATAACCAGGATGGTTAGGGTCGGAGAAACCAGGGGGTTGTTCAACATAAACTTCCTTGCTGAGTTTTCCATTTAGAAAAGCACTTTTAACATCCATTTGAAAAACTTTGAAGTCTTTATGGGAAACATAAGCTAAAAAGAGTCTTATGGCTTCTAAACGAGCAACAGGTGCAAAGGTTTCATCATAGTCAATTCCTTCTTCCTGTCTATAACCTTGAGCAACAAGTCTAGCCTTATTGCGAATTATAGTCCCGTTTTCATCTAGCTTATTTCTGAAAACCCATTTGGTGCCTATGACAGTTTTATCAGAGGGTCTAGGAACAAGATTCCAAACTTTATTTCTACGAAATTCAGTTAGTTCTTCTTGCATAGTTGAAACCCAGCTAGGATCCGAGATAGCTAGATCTATCTTTTTAGGTTCAGAGAGAGAAATGAAGTTAACATAAAGACAGATATTACCTGTACCTCTACGTGTTTTGATACCTGCAGTGGGATCACCAATAATTTGATTTATTGGATGATTTGTAGTCCATCGCTGAGCTGGTGGTTGAGGAGAGAGATCAACAGCAGATTCAGCGACCTGTTCTTCAGATTCTGGAATAGGACTTGTTTCAGCAACAGGTACTTCATTTAGAATCAATTCAGGGGATTGATTTTCAGGTATAGTTTGGTTATTCACTGAGGAATTTCCAAGAGAGGAATCAGCAACAGGAATCTGATTCAGAGGAGTAACATTCATCCTTGAAGATGGATGATTGTCACTTGAAGAATTCACAGGGATTTCATCATCACGTTCTTCAACAGGAGGTTGATTGCTGAAATAGGTTTCAGGTTCCCCATAATGAAATTTCATCCAGGCATTCAATTCTTCATCATCCTCAAGAGAATGAGATGTATGAATGGGACGAGATTCATCAAAGTTAACGTGCATGGATTCTTCAACATGTTGTCTTCTTTTGTTGAAGACTCTGAAGGATTTAGATACAGAGGAGTATCCAAGAAATATACCATCGTCAGCTTTTGGATCAAATTTACCCAAATGATCTCTGTCATTCAGAATGTAACATCTACATCCAAAAATGTGGAAATATTTCAGAGTAGGTCTTCTCCCATGAAATAACTCATAGGGGGTCTTCTTAAATCGTTTAACTATCAGGGATCGATTTTGAGTGAAGCACGCTGTACTAACTGCTTCGGCCCAGAACTGAGTGGGTAGATGCTTCGCTGAGCATTGAGCGAGCCGCTTCGATGATAGTACGATTTTTCTTTCAGCAAAACCATTTTGCTGAGGGGTTCTTACTGAGGAGAAGTTGTGAGAGATGCCTCTTTCTTCAAAGAAGTTAACTAGAGTACTGTTTTTGAATTCAGTGCCATGATCACTTCTTATGGAACGAACAATTAGATTGTTCAAAACTTTCATCTTTTTGATAAAAGAAATTACCATTTCAGGGGTATCACTTTTGGATCGAAGGAAGAACACCCATGTGTATCTGGAGTATTCATCAACAATCACTAAAGTGTATTTCTTCCCAGAGATAGATTGGACATTGACAGGTCCAAATAGATCCATGTGGAGTAACTGAAGAGGAGTGGTCACTGAAGAAACTTGCTTTGACCTGAAGGAGGCTTTTGTCAGCTTTTCCTTCTCACACGCTGAACAAAGAGATTCCTTTGTAAAGGTATGATTTGGGAGGTCTCTGACTAGGTCTTTTTGAGACAATTCATTTATTGTCTTAAAGTTGAAGTGAGAGAGTCTTTTATGCCATAACCAGTTTATGTCAGTGTATGCTTTAGAGATAAAGCACATGTTCTCAGAGTGAGAACTATCCATATTTATGATATATACATTTTCCACTCTTTTGCCTGTAAGGGCAAGCTTATCATTTCCGTTAGTGACAGCACATCTATTCTTTAAGAATAGAACTTTGAAGTCTTTGTCACATAACTGACTAACGCTCAAGAGATTGTGCTTTAGTCCTGTAACATCCCATTTCTTATATATCCAATTATTTTCTAAGTATGCATGATTTGTTTATGTTATAAGAATATTACTTATTAAAATATGAGAAATTATTAAGTTTGTTTATTGCCAAAGTGGAAAATATTAATAAGTGTTCTAGTGGTGGCCATATAAGAGAACCTATGATTTAGTGGGAGTTTGGAGTTGAAATTTTAAAATTGTACTTCTTAATAGTATATTAGAGGATCCGAAAAATTTCACGTCAAACGGAGCTAAAAACGAGAAACCTGAAAAATCTGGTCAAAACGGTAACAGCTAAGTTCGGGTACGTAAAACTGATTTTTTTCGGAAGATTTTTTTGTAATATTTTCATTGGAGGTTATAGATTATCTTATAAGGAGCGTGTAGGCGAAAACCTCATCGAAAACGGAGGTCCGAGCGAAAAGTTATGAAGTTTTTAAGTTTTAGTAGTCAAAACGGGTACCCAACCGGGTCAACCCGACCCAACTCGGGATTTAACATTCAAAACACGAATTTTAGCCCATTTTCCTCTCATTTTAGGTCCAGAACATATACACACATTGAAGGTGCGATTCACACATACAAATGCTCAATCCTAACTCAAATCAAAGGGAATTGCAAGATTTTATTAAGGATTGATCATCTATCAAAGGTATAACCTATCTTCTCATTCATTCTTGGATTTCTCATTCTTGAAAGATGAATTTCATATTAAGTTAGGGTTAGGTTTTATTTGGGTTTGATCTTAAGTGTTCAAATAAGTATGTTTTAGTATTTATATAATTATTATCAAGAAATGATCCATTTTCATGTCAATTTAGACTTGGATAAGTCAAAGTAATTGGGGGAAAAATGATATAAATTATGTAATTAAGGTTGGATTCTGTTTTGTTTATATGAAATATGTTGTTTTAGGTTGAAGTTTAGAAATTGGAACAAGTTGGAATTGAATTGGTATGAAAGATGTATGAAATGAGAAATTTCGACTTTAGAAGGTATTGGAAATGTGCAGACTTTGAAAAATCATATAAAATCATAGAAATATCGTGTGATGGTGAATCCAGTGGCATTAGAAAGATATGGATGTCTAGTGTATTTCATATTTGGACATCTTAACCTCATTCTGAATTTAAGATGGGAAAACAGAGCATAATGTGCAGGTATGTCCTGTTTGACAGCTTGTAGCTGTTACTTTGTAAAATTAATATAAAATCATAGAAAAATCCAAATGAGGTGAGGCCAATTGCGTTGGTTAGATAATTGATATAGTTTATTTCTTGTTTTATGATCAAGATTTGAATCTGAGTTTAAAGTGGTCAAAACAGATCTGCAAGTAACAGCTGAACATGAAAATCAATGTAAAGTGCTTAAGTAGGAAATGTGCATAACTTGAGTTTCTTAGATTGGTTGCTTACGACTCTTTGTGCATACACTCCAGGGGGTAATTAAGACATTTTGGAGGCGTTTAAAGCATTCTAGATGTGGTATCTTGGACTTGCTTTATGGTATCTTGGCTTACCTTTTAAGTGTCAACCCCTCTCAGGAAAGAAGACGGATAAAGAGAAAGGACCCGTTGTTTGACTTGAAGGTTTATCAATGGATTTTGAAGGCTACGAACTTACTTTTGGTATATAGTAGTTTATTACCGTTACTTATTAATGTAGTAAGGTAGTTTGTAATTAGTGTGCTTCGGGTTATATGTAGGTCCCGATCTTTTGTTACTTAATTCGGGATGTAAGTAAAAGTCCGTTATGTTTGGTTTGAATTTGTGTTTTGGTTGGAAATATCACTAAAATAGGACGGACATTTCGAAGTTTTTCTAAAAAAATTATATCCAATATTTTGAGGATAATCAATGTTTTTAATTGGAGATTTTAAAATTGGTAACTTAGGGTTCTTAACCGAGGTGTTACAAGTCCCTCAACGTAAGCAACACGAGAAAACGATGTGGCTCCGTTGGATAGAATTCCATAACCTTTAGTGTATCCTTTGCCATTTCCACCAAAGGTCACTGATGGACCAGCTTCTTCTTTGTAATCAGAGAGCAGAGATTTTCTGTCAGTCATGTGCCTTGAGCATCCGCTATCAAGATACCAGATACCTTTGGCACTCTGCATACAACAAAAGATTAATTGTTTAAAGGTACCCATACTACTATGGGTCCTGCTTGGTTAGATAGAGGATTGGCGGAGGAGCTACTAGCTGAAGAACTCTCTTCAGTGGATATCTTCACCTTTGATGGTTTTGCAACCTTGGTGGATTTCACTCTCGCTGATTTATCAGCTTGAGCTACTTTCTTTCCATGAGCTAGTTTATCAGCTCTAGTAGCATTAGGACATTTGCCTGCAATGTGGGTAGTTTCACCACAGTGATAGCATTTCCTATATTTAAAGGGTTTGGAAATCAAAGAGGGAGCAGGAAATTTCTCAGGGATATGTCCAAGAATTCCTTTATCCATGGTCCTTGGAGGTATGACAACCTTTTAAGGGGTAGGAGTGAGATCGATTTTAATTCTGGGGGTTTGTCTCTGAGAAAAGTCAGGGACCTTCTTCCCAGTTTTAGAAACTTTCTCTGAGGATTTCTTGTTCCTATCTTGAGTTTTCTTATTCTTAGGAACTTGATTAAGAAACTCGTTCTTGATCACTTTCTTAGAATTAAGTAAAGAAGACTTCTCTTTAGAAGAGGAGGAAGAAGAAGTTGAAGAAGAAGGATCAGGGATAGAGGAGACAAACATTCCAAATTTGAGCATGGAACGATCATTATCTGATTCTTCCTTTTCAGGGTTATAGCCTAACCCACTTCTTACTTTCATAGGTATTTGAGCATTGATGATCTCATTGACTTTATCAGAAGCCTTACACCATCCTTTGATGGTTGCCTTTTCAGACTTGAGATCAGCGATAGCCTTTTCCCTATCAGCGATAGCTTGTTGTTTCTCGATGCTTATAGTTTGATTTGCAAAGACTTGGTCCTTGAGAGATTCCTCAATTTTAGAAAGTTCTTTGATTCTTATATGGCAATTTTTTAATTGTTCAGATAAGTCAGTGTTAATTCTCTCGGCCTTAATTTTTCCATTTAAAGCATCGTAGAAATCAACAGTCATAACATCGAGAGCTGACAAGTTATCATCTTCAGAAGGTAAAGAGACAGAGGGAATAGTTACCTGAGTAAAAGGAGACTCAGAGGAAGAAGTCTCAGTGACTTCTTCAGCGTCCTCAATTCTTGTCATCAGACAGAGGAAGGCAAGATCTTCTTCATCTGAACCAGACTCTTTAGAGGTCTTGGCCCAGTCATCTTCAGCATCCCAGTCAACTTATTCAGCGACAAGGCCTTTGCCTTTTTGCTGATTTTTCTTCATATCTTTGTATTTGTTTTTTAATTTCAAATACTTCTCCTTTTTATCAGAGGTATGGGAGGTAGTGGGAGCAGCAACTTTCTTCGACATGCATTCACTGGCAAAGTGACCCTTTCACTGACAGTTGAAGCATATCGCTGAGGCTTTCTCAACGGGCAGCGTTTTTTGCTTTTCAGAGTCAGAGAGGTGAGAAGGTTTTCGAAAATTGCTCTTTCTAGCAAATCTTTTAAAATTATTAGTTAAGAGTGCCAGAGAATTATCAAACTCAGAGATGTCAGCATCAGTGAGTTGATCTTCTGAATCAGTTTGACCTAATTCAGTAATGGAGGTAATAGTGGAAGAAGAAACATTTTTAGAAGAAGTTCCCTCAGAAGTCACAAGTGCCAAAGAAGTGCTTTTGGCATCTTTGAGTTCATTAATTAGGTTCTTCCTTAGAAGTTGGGATTGTTCCTCATTTAAGAGCATACCATATAATGCACTTAAGGACAAGGTTTCAAGATTCTTTGACAGCTTTAGACATGTAGTGTACACTGCCCATTGATCGGGTAATGCCTCCATGAATTTTGTCAGAATTTCAGCGTTTGAATATACTCTATCGACTGATTTAAGATCAATCAGCAAACAGTTAAATCGCTAGTGAATTTGAGAAAGAGATTCACCCTTTTGATACATAAAACTCTCATATTTTCTTACAAGGTTTATGCATCTAGTGACTTTAACCTCAGAAGTTCCTTCATATTGGATACATAAAGTATCCCACATGGCCTTAGAAGTCCTCATTTTCATGACAGAATGATAGACCTCATCTGGTAAAGCCATTGCTATTATAGATCTAGCTTTAGAGTCAATAGCAATTTCTTTCTTGACTTCTTCAGTCCATCTGTTAGGAGTTTTAACAATAAGCCTTTCAGGAATGGTTGGAGTAGCAGTGGTGGCAGGAACACTAGCTACTATTGTTGTAGGAACAAATGGTCCATTTTCCAGATAGTAGGGAATCTTTGGATCAGATACCTCTAGAAATAGAGACATTCTTTCCTTCCACAATGGAAAATTATCATGGCTAAATCTTGGAGGTTTAGCTAAAGATCCATTATCATTGTAGTTTGTATTGGGGTTTGACATTTTAAAATAGTTTTAAAAAATATTTTAAAGATTTAAGAAGCAAACACTACTCTGATACCACTTGTTGGTCCCTAAAGGGTCTACAAGAGTTCGATCAAGAGAGAACAATTTGTAGAAGGGGGGTTGAATACAAACACACACAGATTTTGATTTTTAAATGAGTTTATTGAAAATAAACAAATTTACAGTTACAAGCGGAATAAGAACAAGTTTAACACCTATTCTATTGTAACTAAGAAACACTAAGTTTGATGCACAAGAAGATGAAAGAAAGAATAAAGAGGGTATAGGTTAGATAGAAGCATGCATTAAGATGAAGAAGATATCTCCATCTTATTTATACTCGTTTGCCTTTAGTGCAAGACAAAAGGTATATGCCACATGTCAAGCTTGGATAGGAAGTTTGTCCTTGCTAATAAGACAGCCATGCTTTTGGCCGAATATGAACAGTACCATATCAGATATGATGGGGACATAAGAGACAAGTCGTACGTCCTTTTCTGACATGGTTCTAGGTTTGACTTTTATGCATCGAGGATAAGATCAATCTTTAATCTTGCAAAGGAAGCTTCATTTGATCGCTGATACTGAATCTTCAAGGATGAACTGCAGTATCACTGAGGCTTCACAAGACTTCACACTTTGAGTAGACAATCGCTGCTATTGCTGAACCGCTTCAGTTCACTTAGCTAATTGTCTCTTTCTTCAGCTAGAGTCTTTGACTTTTGCTGAATGGTCTTCTGGTGTGATAGCTGATCTTCAGGTCTTCAGAGATAAGCTCGTTGTTTCTTGATCTTCAGCGCGATCGCTGATGGTTATCAGCGTGTGCTATCGCTGAATATGAACAGAAGCTTATACAATGGAATTTCACTAAGTATAAAAGGAATCATATTCAAATCTTTTAACACGAGTTATGATCAACATCTCCGTCCCTAAATATTATGAAATTCAAATTTGGGATAAGGATGAACTCCGATTTCTTCAGTCAATTTCCTCTATTTATTCTTAAACTCGATGATTCTATTGGTTAACAAGGTTAGTTCTAATCAATTATGCATATGTCATCCTCTTTTTGATCTACTATGGTATTTGATTGTAATGATTTTTATTTATGTGCTAATCATCATCAATTGAATTAATGTGTTTTATTTTACTTTTTTTAGAAGTTCGTTGAAGAGTTAGAATGTACTCTGAATATGTTGAAGAACCAGGTGAGACTCTTGTCGAGCTTAGCACAAAAAAGTGAGTATTTTTACAATGTAACTTGACAAATATTGTTCTATTTGTCCAATCATAAAATTGTATTATAATATCGACTGATATAAAAAGTAAAACAACATAATAAAATCAAAATGTATCTCGAATTTAGTGTACTATAACAAGTATACCATCAAAAAAAATCTTTTAATTTTCCTCATATTATTGTTTTGGTTAAAACAGTTGGACCCAGATTTTGGACTGTTAAATATAAATATACTTTAGTTGATTTTTGACTCGTCTAAACTAATGTGTTTAATATTTCCAAGAAAAATACCCTGTTTGACCAAAATTTCATATTTTCTCAAAATTATAAAATTTAAAACTTGAGACCAAACTACATTGAAAGATAAGACGGAAGATTGAAAGAAGAAATATCACATGCCATAAGGTAGAATTTTCACACCATCTTGTGTCATTATGAAAGAATTGAATCATGGAAATGAGAAATAGTTATTGTCCATAACATAGCTATTCGACAATCTGGAAGTATTTTGCTCAATCCAGCAACTTCCCATTCCAGTGTCTCCTCAGGCTTGTGCTGCAGCCATTAGATTAGAATCTTTGAAAAAAATCAATGATGCTTAGACTTAGCAACTTATCCATACCAAGAGGCTCCTCCAAACTCGACATTGCGGAAGTAATACAACAATTCACCGTTGTTATAGGACAAACATGATAAAATTAGCACTTTGTATGAACTACTAAAATTGGCTGAATGATCAACTTAAGGTAAGATAAAAAGGAAATCCAAAATTTAGGCACACAAATCTTCGTAGAAACTAAGCATTTTAACATATAACTTTAACACCCCAACTTGATGACAAGGTAAAAGGGAAACCAACTCCAATCAGTTGGTGCATGCAACACACTTGATTTAAAAGTAAATTAGAAATGGAAACAAATGGTACATATGGAACCAAAGGCATGCTGGATATCCTACGTGTTTGCAGTTCTGAAGGATATAATACAAAACGTCAAAAGAAGGAAGCCAAATACAACTTAGTTGGGAGTAGCTTGATGTTGAACAAAAGAGTGCCACTATGATACAAAATCTTTATATTTGGGCTCATAATTTTTTCACAAATACAATCGGAAAATTATCTCTTGAAGTGTTAAAACCTATTGTTGCTACAAACTCTATTTCTTCAAATTAATCCTATGTTTTTAATTACTCATGAACTCCAATTTCAACTCTTCTAATTCCAGAGTTTCGTTAATTACAAAATTCTCCAATTCCTAAATAACAACTTCTTTCAACATCCGTCTGGTTTCAAAACAAAACACGACCATTCAATTCAAACAAAAGAAAATGGAAAAATCAAAATGCACCTAAAATCAATAAAGCCTCCTAGAGAGAAGCAGAATATAGCAATCCCTGATCTAAAACATGTATAAAGGAAGGTACCAGGAGGAATGATTATCTGCAAATTATCAATCCCTATAAGTCAAAAGAACGTAATATATAAGGCTATATATTATATATAAATGAAGAAAAGGTGTAAAAAAAATAAACATAAGGTACAGGATAGCCAACAGCCTACCTACTCCCATACATGTGGTGATGCAATTTCTTTAATAAATAAAAATTACAGAGAAGTAGTTGGAAGTTGTATGAATCGCACCTGACATATGAGTCTGTGAATTCAATGATTAGATTCTTAGTCAATTGCTCCCTATCCATGTCATGTCACTTTGATCTCACAAATGAAGACAAAAACCCTACTTTACAGGGGTTTAATTTTCAGTTCTCATGGCTTCAAAACAATTCTGCCATAATAAAACCTATCACAAACAAAATTACCTCCCCAAAGCTCTATCTTACACCCTTACAACTTACATATGAATCTTGCACAACCACCTGGTGAATTTAGCAATATGATATAACTTCACTTGATAAAAATCCATCCAAAGTACGTAAATATCCAAATAAGTTCACAAAAACAAATTTAGACAAACTTCACTTTTGAAAGCAGACTCTTATTTTCGGATAAAAACTAAAATAGAAATATGAAAATTTATTTTGGAAAGGAGGGAGTAGATTCTTATCAAGCAAACCTCATTACCTTCTCATAGAAAGTGATGGCACGATCAAGATCTCTAACACGAAGCATAACTTGACAAAGTGGCTCACGCGTAGGACCTCTCTCTATAAGTTCAAACTTTATAACCATCAGGATCTTCAACAAATGCATAATTGATTTCCCACCTTTGACAGGACCAGGTTCCTGATTACACTGCTACCCTTAGCCTTTATGAGATTCACAGTTTTAGCAACCTACAAAATCCTAAAGTCTTAACCAAACCAATCCAAACAAATCCGACCCATAAATCCCACTAAAAATAGGGTCTAGAAGTGAGATGTCCGCAAACCTGACCTCTACCCAAAAAGAAATGGGAATAACTGATACATGTGACAAAATTCCCCAGCTTTTGGAGGCTATAATTAACATTATCTACTTAAGGTAGTAAACTTAGACGTTAGGTCTGCATCTTGCAGGAGCCTCAATCAAGGGCAGGGGGAATTCAAGTGATATACATAGCCAAGAATATGCAAGAACCTAGAAAACTCAAATGGGATAAGTTTCACTCACATCATCTATCGCAATGCCAAAATGACCAAATTCAGATCCAATATCATATTTGTCGATTCCATAATCTGGCAGCAGGAATGCAAGTCAAAATCAAAGAATCTATTTTATTTTTAACCTTAAGTACTAACCAATTAGAGATGCACGAAAAAACCTCAAACCCATAGCCAAGGCCTAGCAGGCGAAAGCCCGATCAGGCCAACCTTTGGCCCAGTTAAAGCCTGGACTTTTTTGATTACTGAAGTTGGGTTTGGAAGGCATGAGCCTTGCGCTCTAAACCAATGTGCCTCATTTGAAGTAATACACTATAGAAGTGAATGTTGTAAAAGAACAAATATACAACTACCAGTAATGTTACCATCAAAGTTATCATTAAACCGCTAACAAACAACCCTTACTTTTGAAAGTAGATACTTATTTTGAGACGAACTAAGATAGAAATGTGGACCCTTATTTTGGGACAGAGGGGTGGTATATACTTTACAATAAGTGTGTGGGTGGTGTTAGACCCAAACGGCAAACACATTCGTTGGTTTACCTTCATAAATATAGTAAAAGATATACAAACCGATTCTTATAATTTGTACAAAATCATAGTTACGCAGAGAAGTAATAAACACAATCTTAAAGAATATAAAAATTTACCCATTTGCCCAGTAACCCTCATCATCCACATCTCTTGTAAATACCAAGATTCATTATTCCTACTTCCTAGGCAATAAAAAAGGTTATTAAACCACACATCTCACCCCCATCTCCAAATATATTGATTAAAAATACATAAAAATAATAAGAATTATATAAGTAAAAATAAAGAAGAAAGCTTTGTGTCAAGGAATAGAATCAGAACAAATGGCAGTTCACGTCCACATAATCCCATAACTCACCATCCCAAATCTTTCTTTTTTCAAATTTAAAAATCCCACATCACATGTCTCTCAATAACCCACCATAATCCCATTTGTCATGTAAATAAATCACAATAATTGTGGTCACAGTTATTAAAAAAACAAAAAAAATAATAATCTTGATCATGACTGCTATGAAGCTCCGATGGAATCTGATCCATCACTGCTATTTTTATCCATACCAGCTTCTGTCCACCCCAACTAATCCCACAAGACCCTAAAGATAACAATCAAGAAAATCCCCGGCGACGTGACGACACTCAACCTAACCATCAATAAAAAGAAGCCCCAAGACCTAGCCTTTATTTGCAGGTTGAGCTAATCACAACGAATGTAGGAAGCATCACATAGAGGGAGGCTTTATAAGCAAATTGATCATTCAAAAGTTGCAAAGATAATCCAAGTGGAGATCATAAACAATATTTGACATCCAATTCAGACTAGAAAATTAAATTGTTTGCAAAATTTAAATAATAATAATAATAATAATAATAATAATAATAATTGAAAGGGATAATATTAATTCAAATCATTGCTACATCAGTTATCATAATTCTCACCTCCACCCCTTAATCTCTACTTCACAACAAAAGGGGTTAAAATAGAAGATCAAAACACTTGAGATCTGCACCTCATGAAAGAAAAAGGGGAGGGGGGGGGTGGATTTACTGTTAATAAATATTAAATTTAATATTGGTGATTTTTTTGAAAATTTCCTAAACTGGGTTACCATTTAAAAGCACACCCAGATGGTCTTTCAAGATTTCTTCTTCTAAGTTTTCTAACTTCTAGTTGTATTATTAAATTAAAAATAATCAAGTTTCTAGGAGAAAAACTTGTTATATTCCTCCTTTTTCTAGAAGGAATTCGGAAAAGGTGATGACATGAGAAGCTCTTGATACCCATCTCCTTGTGATATTATATGTATTTTAAACTATTTGGATGTAAAGTCATGCCATTTGTAATATGGAAAACGGAGTACTTGTATTGCACCATATGCATCCTCAATGGCAACATAGGAGTTCTTCATGTTGATTTAAACAGAGTTGTGCCGGATAAGTGATATATAAAAAATAAAAAGAACTCAAGATTTCACATACAAGAAACTACATAATGAATGTAAAACTTCAAAGAAACTTAATTTTACCTTTGGTGGATTACGTGATAGCAGAAGTATAGGGTTGAGCAAAATAGCCGGTGAGATGTTCAAACACTTCCCCTGGCTTACCTATTTTCCACAAGTAATGAGATATTTATCGAGAATAAATAGCACAAACCTTTTTATGCAGCTGAAAGTTAGAGATTGACGTAAATAGGGCAACATTGATTTAATAAAGAAGAAATAAGAAATATGACAACAAACCATTAGAAAAAAATTGTTTCGTATGACCTTTGCACTTCTTTACACAAAAAACAAATAATTCAAGAAAATGAAGCAGGGATTAAAAGGGAGTTTATTCATAAAATTAACTAAAAACCCAGAGAGAGAAAGAGGATACCAATTTGATTCAATATGAAAGGATCTCTTTCATTTGCATCTGATGACTGATGTGATAAACTTGCATATTATATTCACACACAAACACAAACAAATAGATACAAATACATGTGTGTACATATATAAACATACATATATACATATTGGTGACTAAGATAGAATTAAATAAAGATCAAATCCATTATTTTCTGCAACAACATCAGTCAAACAACATAAAAATCTTACAACTTTAAAAGAGTTACAAACACGAACCTGCTGATATCAAGCTTCTCATCAGATTCAACAACCGTGGGTTCAAAACCTCTCATACCACCTCTGTAACTCATAATCGGCTCTCCCTCTATTGACATCAGCATTACCCTTTGCAACTCCAGAAGCCACAGTTCCAAGACACAGTGTAAACCTCAATCCTCAATGTTAGCAAAAGATTGATTCTTGCCCATGGGTGCATTGGTTGGCCAAATGCGATTCCTTAAACCTCTGTTGTGAAACACGTTAACAAAAATAAGAAAGTGCACGTGCAAGAATCAAAAACAAAAAAGAAGAATCACCTGTGGACGAATGATGAAATCGAGGGAGAGAGAGAGAGAGTCGATTACCTATGGAGGAAGGATGAAATGAAGAGGAGAGAGTGGATTACATCTAAAATCGAGAGTCGATTAATTACCTAGTGTGGTGTGGCGACTCTCCAACTGTGCTTAGGCAACCGATCTCTGGTGTTCCAAATCCTCCACTCCCCTACACCCCCTAAACCTCTCAAAAATCTGCTATGTCACCCCTCTTACACCTTGCTGTGGTAGGGATTGAGAGGATGTGGAGAAGCTTGTTGAGGATTACAACCTGGTGGGAAAACTCCATCCTCAGAGCACCAATTTCAGCGCAAAAGAATCGATCGAGAGAGCGAGACATGGAGCAACTTGTAGGGAGGATGAAGCATCTTAAAGAACCCTAACCTGGTCTTGAATCAATCATCATAGCGAGAGGTTACATGAAGAGAAAAGAGGGGGAGTGGAAGGGAAGTCGGAGGTTAGACGTCGGGGTGGTCGTGAAGGGAGAGACGCGCTAGAAAACCGGGGGAGGGGAAGATGTGGGAGAGTGGGCGTACGAGATCAGAAGTCAACGAGAGTTTAAGTGATGAGGGATAATTGTAAATTAAAGAGTTTGAAGGGCTGAGATTAAATCTTAGAAATAATTTTAACGGCTCAGATCATTTTCACTCACCGAGCTTAATATATATATAATTACTGTATTTATAATGAAGTCTAGAGATGTTGTTCATAGTTGGATATAAAGCATAGGGACCAAAATTGTAGTTTACTTTTTGTATTAATAATATGAAAAGAGTGTTTATTAAGAAATGTAAAATGATTGTCTCAAAAAGAAATGTAAAATGTTGAGAATATCCGAATCATTCTTTTCTAGTGCCCTCGAGGCTCCATCTCACCACTTCATCTTCTCAATTTCAAATGTTCTTGCAGTCAAATCGAAATTAAAAATCACCCACAATTCCCAATTTTCCGTCTGGTAATTCTCCATTCTTGTTTTTCTTTCTGAACATTTAGATACAAATTCTGTATATAACTATGTTTTTTTGGATTTTCCTCTCACATCGATCACATCTCTTTTATTGTTCATCACGAAATCTTCACAAACCCTAACGATTGATAACGTGTACGTAAGTCTTTCTCTCTAAATTTGGATTTTTTTTGCGCGGGTTTCCTCTTCATTTAAAGGTATCTGGTATTTGTACATTATATTATTTATCTATACACATCCGACAGTTTTTTTCTGTTCAAATCTCTCCAACATTGTGATATGGTTTAGCAAATCGGGGATTGTGGGTGTTGATTCCGATTTCGAGGGTTTTGTAAGACATACTGAATTATGTCACCTGCGGCTCCGATCGAGCCGGCGAATAAGACATTACCTGAATCGTCATCGTCGGGAGAGTTGTCACCAGAGAGAGCTGATTCGGAGAAGTGTCGCCGTTTTGGGGACCTAAGAGGGGTTCAATGGCGTATAGATTTGGGGATTTTGCCTTCTTCTTCCTCTTCTTCCGTCAATGATCTTCGTCATGTGACAGCCAATTGCCGTAGAAGGTATTGATTCTCTCTATACCTCTGTGTTTGATTATCCCCTGCCAATCAATTTGTCTAGAATTTGAGCTGTAAGTTATAGTGAATATGCATGTTTAATTGCTTATTCATGTTTTAGTTTTTCCAACTGATGGCTGTGGTTTTAAGAAAATCCGGTTAAATACAACAACTTTGATTTGTTGCTTTTAATCTTTTATTACAACAACTTTGTTTAATTGCTTATTCATTCTCCTATCCCATTTTTAAATTAGTTTATTCCGCGGCAGCAAATGATAGTTGGATTTTGTTGGCTAGGGTTTGTAGTTATTTCACTTGTTTTGGGCCTCAGGCCTAATAGATGAACCAGGTTATCTTTGTTTTATCATTTTGTCAGGTAATTGTTTATTTTTCTTGATTTATACAGAGTTTGGCAAGATTCACTAGTAGGGTTTTGTAGGGTTTCAGGCAATGTTGTATAGTCTCCATGTTTCTGAAGCTAGTTAGGCATGATGGTCTCTTAGTTATCTAGCATCTTTCTCTGGTTTTATGATTTTTTTAGGAGTAATATTTAATCTAAAATATCTTACATGAAACTAAATGTTGTATTTCAAGCTATGCTGCTTTAAGGAGGAGGCTCCTAATCAATCCTCATATTCCCAAGGATGGAAGCAATTTTCCTGATCTTGTCATGGACAATCCGCTATCGCAAAACCCTGGTACATGCACACACACATATATATATATATATATAGATTTTTTACTATTTATGTAGATAATTGACATTGTGTTTCTATTCTCTGGAGCTTCAGAACTATACTTAGAATTGACCAGTAATTAGATTATTAGGTGGACTTCACCCAATTTTTGCATTTACAAAGATTGTATTGCAAACCCTGGAATCTTGAATAATGAAGCAAGAATTGCCACAGATTATTTTCTAGTACTTGATGGTGCAATAATAAAATGCAGATAGCATGTGGGGCCGTTTTTTTCATAAAGCTGAGTTAGAGAGAATGGTTGACCAGGACTTGTCACGCTTGTATCCTGAACATGGTAGCTACTTCCAGACGCCCGGGTGCCAAGGCGTCTTGAGACGGATTTTGTTGCTTTGGTGTATTAGACATCCAAACTATGGCTACCGGCAAGGTAATCTATTCTTTTGATTTGAATTTTCTCTTCCCTCTATCAAGCTAGTTATAGGATTGAAGGTTAGTCAGGTTGAATCATTTAGGAATAAAATGCATGCTGTTGATGGGAGGATATCGTTATATTCGAATCAGTTAACCATAAAATGCATGCTGTTGATGGGTGGATATCGTTAAAACTTGGCTTAGAAACATATTCGAATCATTTAACCATAAAAAAATAGGAAGCACACCATGTCATCAGTCGTGAAATAAAATAAGTTTTGCTTGTAGTCTAGCTGACACTGAAAATAGAACCTGTTGCTATTATCCCCACATTGTGTGGCCATTGCCATTGCCAATACTAATTTCTGATTTTTTTTATTGGTAAATGATGCATGTTTGTTTATATATACACTATCACATTCATTACTTTAGCCCTTTAGACTACACAAATTTGTGTAGTTCTATCTCGTGTAGGAAAATAATTCACTTGTCTCTCTCTAGAATGATGTAGAGCCTTTTCTGGAGTTGATGATAGATGCATTTGGCGTTCGTTTTATTCATTCATTGTGTGTACAATTGATGCAAAGAGTATTCATTTTACATATTCTAGAAAAATAAAAGGGTAGAGTGGTCTTTTTGTATGGGGAGTTGGGAATTGCAAACTGTACAAGTGCAATAGATTGTAAAAAATTTGGGTAGTCAGAGAGGGAAGTAGTTGTTAGGGTATAAATAAGTGGTCATTGTAAAGTAGAGGGAGATTGAAAATTGTGTAAACTGAGTGGAGAGATTATCCACATTTCGAAAGTGGATTTGGTGTGAATACAAGCATTTGGCGGTCGATTTTGACTGCACGTCACTCAGTTTACACAATTTTCAATGCCCCTTTACTTTACAATGTTCACTTCTTTATACTCTTAACAACTACTCTACCCAAAATTTGTTACAATCTGTTGCAACGGTTTGCAATTCTCAACTCCCTATACAAAAAGACCACTCTACCTTTTTCTTTTTCTAGAGTATGTAAAACGTGTACTCTTTGCATCAATACCCGCCTGCCAAACTTGCATCTTTTCCTCAAGGTGAAAATCAGGAAAAACATTATTAATACTTTGGTAACTTTTCACATGAATTGGCAACCCTTTCCATTTAATCAATATACTCGACTCGAACTCGATAGTCATTTTTCAAGCTCGAAACTCGACTCCAAAACTCGAGAGTAGTTAAAAACTAATCTCGACTCGAACTCGATTGCAATTTTCTAAACTCGAGCTCAAACTCGTTTGAAGCTCGAACTCAAACTCGAATAAAGCTGGAACTCGAATCAAGCTCCAAACAAGCTCACTACTCGATGAAATTTATAGAATTTTGGGGTCTTTTCTTATAAATTTTAAAACTTAAATGTGTTCTCCTTTAATTCTTATTAAAGTATAAAACTAAAGGGATACACCTCAAATTTCATAATCAAAAAGACATGTTACAAACTTCACTCCCCTCTTTTTATAGCTCCTCTTCACTCTTTCTTTACCAACTCTCTTCCAATGTGGGACAACTTCAACATCACATCTATGGGTTTTCTTTGTCTTTTCTAATTTACAGTTTAATAAAAAAAATTGATTAATTTTATAGTTAAACAAGTTTGTTCAAATATCAAAAAAATATTTGACATTTTTATTATATTATATTATATTTTACAAATTTTATTTTAAAACTGATTATATTTTAAAACTAATTATATATAAAAATATCGAGTATCTCACAAGCTTTTCGAGTCGAGTATTGGGTAGCTTGACTCGAGTTCGAGCCGAGCCTATTCGAGTCGAATATTGACCGAGCTTTGACCGAGTTGATCTCGAGTTGTATCGTATCGTTTAGTTATGCAGTTAATCTCGTGATATATCGGTGAGATATCGGTGATATCTCGTATATCAGTCCAAAATAAAATCTCGGTTTGGAATATCGGTCCCCGAGATATCGGCCGATATGAACGATATTTAACAATTTTTTGTACTGATATATCGGTCTGAATTTCCCGATATCGTTTGGTCTGTTTTGGGCTTTTTTTTCCTTAGGTTTTTAAGTGGGTTTTTTCATTGGGTTTTTAATTGGGTTTTCTTGCCCATGAATTACGTTAGCCGAATAATCTTTGAGTTCAATAAAAGCATTGTTGGAGATGAATCAAGTTTCATCTCCATAGATGAATAAAACGCAGCAAAAACAAAGGATTTACCAACTGTAAATCTTATTTATTGAAGATTATGAAATTTCATACATACGGCACATACATATACTAGATGAAACGGTACCATGAACCATCACAACCCTTGGAACCGTTTACATAGAAACCGTCTATAACCTATCACTTAATGGACTCCTAATTGACCCAATACAGATGCCTACGGCCCAATACATTGACCCAATAATTTAAACAGACAAATACTAAATAAAGATATATACTATTTATCTAATTTTGTCATTATCTTCCAACAAGCATCCAGCATCCTTCGATTCTAGATGCTTTGCTGCTGCTGGAGTTCGATTCTATTGCAGAAAGTTGCTGTCAGACTTTACATTTTTGGCCTCTCTGCTCATTCCATAGCTGCTGGGTTTTTATATATTTTTGAATTTACATTTTATGAGCATTTTTTTCCCCGCTATAACCGATATAGCAAATCAAGGTCTAGACTGACATAACCGATACAGACCGTGTTAACTGCTTAGGTTTACACCCCTACTCCTGACTTCGGGCGACAATTGAAGAGAGGTTCTGGTTTCACTACTAATTCTCCTTCATATCTCAACTATAGAGGAATATTGTTTGAACACAGATTTTGTCCCATTCCTGGTCTCAATTGTAAAACATGGAACACTGGGTGTATCTGTATCCTTGATGTTTGAGGAAGTTTCAGTTTATAGGCCACTTTGTCGACCTTCAAAATGATTGCATAAGGCCCAGTAAAACGAACCGACAGCTTTTCATTCGGCTTTTTTTGCAAGGATTTGAAGTTTTAATATACACCCAATCTTCTATATCAAATTGCTTATCTGTTCTGTGTATGTCCGCTTGATCTTTCATTCTCTGTTGGGCCTTCAGAAGTTGCAACCACCCTTTTGTTCCATAAGTCTGCCACCGATTGTAATTTAGCCGTACCCTCCTTGTATCTTAAAACTGATAACTTGGAGTGGTGAACATTGTAAGGAAATGTGAAATGAAGTGTTATTGGAATATTCAGCCCAAACTAACCTCCTTCTTCATTGTTTAGGGTGGTCTGAGATAAAACACCTCAAATATTGTTCCCGCCCACAATTTACCATTACACGTGGTATGCTGTTTAGTACGCCAGTTTCGTCCCTTGCAAAGCATACATTTCTTTCCAAAACCGGCTCACAAAAATCTTATCCTAGTCAGAAACTATTATTTGCGGAATGCCATGCAATCTGGCCACTTCTTCAGCATTAAAAGGATGTTTTAAAGCCACAAAATGACCGTATTTGCTCAACCGGTCAATCACAGCTAAGTTGTGTTTTCACACCTTATAAACAAGGTTGAAGTCATAGCCAAGTAGCTTCATCACCCACTTTTGATACTGGCATACTGCTGATCAATGACTAGTTGTTCCAACAAAAAAGTTATATTCGAAGTGTAAACCTTCTGCCCACTAGGCATGCCCTCCTTTTCGACATAGCAAATACTATGTCCATTAGTTCTTTCTCATTAATGGCTTTTTGTCTTGCTTGCAATGCACCCCCAATGTTTGACTAAAGAAAGCTATTGGCTTCTCATCTTGCATTAGTACCGCGTCCAATCCTCCTTCTAAGTCCCAACACGCCTGTTTCAATTACAAACGGGATATTGAAGTTTGGAAGTGCCAACACCGGTGCCTCGGTCATGGCTTTCTTTAATCTGTCATAGGCTGTTTGTGCTCCTTCATTCCACTCGAATTTGCCTTTTTTAAGCAAATCCGTTAAAGGTTGTGCAATTTGCCTGTAATAGCCCGTTAATCCGAGGAATCCTCTTAGGGGGCGTTTGGTACGGCCCATTGTAACATGGCTGCCACTTTGGAGTTATTCATCGAAACCCCTTCTCCCGAGATGATGTGGCCTAGATAACCGATGCGTCGCAAATTCACACTTCTTTGGTTCTTCCCACCTTGTAATTTCTCTTCTTTTGTTCTCCCATTGAAACCACTTCTTGCGGACTGTGCTCTTCAACAAGATGAGTTTTTCATATGTTGAGACTCAAAGTTGACTTCTTATGTAAATGCTTTTTTGTCTTGTTTACCTTAAGAAAGGGGGGGGGGGAGGGGAGGGGAGGGCGATGGCAGTATTGGAAGAAAGATGAATACATAGATTTGGAACTTAGGGGTTGTTTGTTTACCTCTTAACAGTTCCATTAAGAGGCAACCTCTGAATCGCTAAGAGGTGAATCCTGTTTGGCAAAAAATAAGTATGTTTCTTAATGGTTCCAGAACCTTCTGAATCATTTTGTGTCCGGAACCTTCCTTAACCATTAGGAGCCCTAATTACATCCTGAACAGTTACCAAACAATTATATTTCATTTTTCACTATATCATAAGAGTCTCTTAATCTTTCTGACCACTTAATCATTTTGCACCAAACCATTCAGCAATTGCCAAGCAGCCCCTTAGTAAAAAAAATTAATTCTGCACATTATACATAAAATATCGTATGCTAATTTTGATGTGGGTTTGTATCGATATGCTTCGTTTGTTATGTTATAAAGAATTTCAATTATGTCTTAAGAATGTAGTGTTTGTGTACTTATTTGCCATAACCTCTAAAAATTACCTTACCTCTAAGTTAGAAAGAATGTGTTTTTAGGAAAGTTTATTGAAAATGGGATTTTGGTGGCTTCAGAGTGAATCATAATGTGTACCAGCCAGGTTTTGTTGGATAATTTGCCTCTTGTTTACTTTGCAGGGATGCATGAGCTTCTGGCTCCGCTTCTATATGTTCTCCAGGCTGATTTAGAGCGTCTTTCTGAAGTGCGAAAAAAATACCAAGATTACTTCACTGACAATTTTGATGGCCTATCATTTAATGAAACCGAATCGGCTTATAAATCTGATTTGGAAAAAGATTCTCCACATTTGGAGGACGCTATTAAAAGCCAAAAGGACCAGGTTAAGGATAATTACCTTAATGAACTGGATCCTAAGGTACAAACCATTATTTCGTTTAGTGATGCATATGGGGCAGAGGGGGAATTGGGTATCGTTTTATCCGAGAAATTTATGGAACACGATGCTTATTCTATGTTTGATGCTTTGATGAACGGAGATGGTGGTGCGGTTGCAATGGCAAACTTTTTTTCACATTCTTCTTTGAACGGACCACAAAACGGGTTACCCCCTGTACTAGAAGCATCGTCTGCTTTGTATCACTTGCTCTCTATAGTTGATTTATCTTTATACACTCATCTTGTTGAGCTTGGAGTTGAACCACAATACTTTGCTCTTCGCTGGTTAAGGGTTCTTTTTGGACGTGAATTTGCCCTCGAGGACCTTTTAGTCATCTGGGATGAAATATTTGCTCTTGATAACAGTAGATTTGGTGGAAGTTCTGAAAATGAATCCGAAGTCAGCTATGGGGTCCTAAAATCGTCAAGAGGAGCCTTCATTTCAGCACTTGCTGTTTCAATGATACTTTATTTACGATCTTCAGTTCTTGCAACCGAGAATGCTACTTCCTGCCTCCAAAGATTGCTCAACTTTCCGGAAGATGTCAATCTTACGAAACTGATCAAGAAAGCTAAATCCTTGATGACTCTTGCAATTGATGCTATTAACTCGAAACCAGTGGGGGTTAAAGGTCAGAATCTTTCATCTGATCTCGTTGCTCCTGGAAGTCCACGCAGTTTGGTGCCTGAGAGCTATTGGGAAGAAAAGTGGAGGGTTTTGACCAAAGAAGAAGAAGAGCGAAGGCAATCCAGCCCACAAACACTAGTTCAAAACCGCCTTAAGGGTTGGTCAGAGAAAGTGAAGATGCGTTTATCAAGGACCGAATCTGCCCGGCTCCTTTCCAAGGTAAATAACAAAATTGTGGACCGTTCAAGATCACCCGTTAGGAAAAACTTGCTGGATGATCTAGCCCGTCAACTGGGCTCAGAAATAGCAAGTGAAGATGACTCTAAGGACCAGTTTTTAAGCGTAAATGGTGGAAGTGAAGAAAACTCGACCATTTTCTCTGACCCAGTAAGTCCAAGATGCTATGCTATTAATAACGATCATGGAAATGAGACCGAAAGAATCGGAAACCACCCAGCAGGGCTATATAGTGCTACTGAAGAAGTTGCTTCACCTTTACCAGTATCGGACCCCCCTGAAGATATGTTGTTTAAGGAGGTGCAGAATGATTGTACTACAGAAAAGTCGGTGACAAATTTGAGAGACAGAAGACTTCTAGCGGGAAAGTTTCAGTGGTTATGGATGTTCGCAAAGACTGGGCCAGAGGGTTCATCAGAGAAAGATGTGTGTACATCTGAGTCTGCTATTTCAGAGGTTACTGAATGTAATCAGAAGAACGTGTTGCCATCTTCTTCTACAACAGATGGGACCAGCAAACCCGAAGCTGTTGATCAGAATAAGATGTCATCTTTAAAAGATGTTGCTCGTTCCATGCTAGAACATATTGAGGTATTATTACGTGCTTCCATTTAATATAAACACTAGAACATAATCGGCTTTATAGGACACGCCAAAAGTTGTTTAAATGTTTTAATAGACTACTTTATAGGATTACTTATTTCAATATTGTCCTAAAAACTTGTTTGGGAAGTCGAAATGCTTCATATCAACTTATTGCAACATCTTTACACCTGACACACAAAAGTTTGGGTCTATAATAAAGACATCTATTGGAACATTTAGACATTTGGTATCCGGTTTTGTTTTGTAGTGTAAGCAAGTCAAGATTGTTTCATCATTTGATGTTGTCTTCTAATTTGGTTTCATTCTCAAATTCCTCTTGTAATCCAGGTGATAGAATCTGTTTTCGGGCAAGAAAAAGCTCAAACAGAACCTGTAGCAAAAATCGATTTGGTAGGCCGAGGACAGATTACAGCCATGGCCGCTCTCAAAGAGCTTCGTAAGATTAGCAACCTTTTGTCAGAAATGTGAGGTAATTTCTTCTTTACACATTGTATACATACATACATATATATACATATATATATATATGTGTGTGTGTGTGTGTGTGTATTGTGATTATGATTTTTGAGAGTGCTCTAATAAACGAGTTTCTTCGGTTTCTCATGGCCACTGTCGTAGTTTAGGTTACAAAATGTCTCCTCTCAAAGGTTGATATGTAAATGTAAATATACTTGTATCATATTATTCGAGAAAATTGATTGGGCATTATTTTATCATGTAAAGATTAATTCTCAATAGGTTATCAAGTTCAAAACACATGTTACAACAAAATTGGATTTACAGGACGCCACCAATAAATAAGTGTCTTAGTAGACCACTTTATAGGACACAAATTATAAGACCAAAAAATAAAGTGTCCTGTCTAAAGACGTTGTAATAAGTTTATATAACGCCTTTCGTAATTTTAGGACACTTAAAAAAGAAACGTCGCATTAGCTAGTTTATAGGATGCTTTGAGAAAGTGTCCTATAAACTTGTTACAACGCCTTTAGAAGTTTAGATAGGATGCTTTATTTTTTGGTCCTATAATTTGTATCCTATAAAATGGTCTGTTAGGACACTTATTTAGTGATGACGTCCTATAAACCCAATTTTGTTGTAATGACAATTTAGATTAAACCGAATCCCAGAAGAAGTAGGATCTTCTGGGGTTAGGATGTATGGAGGCTTTCTTTCTTCCCCAAGAGGTTAAGTGAATACCACCGAAGGTTACAGGTTAAAAGGAGCCTGAATCTATCTTAACGTTGTGTTGTCGACCGTTTATTATGTTTGAAGAACTTTCTATTAGGATCGTTTGAAATTTAGATACAACAGAGAAGAAAAACAAACAATTGCATCATATAAGTCGTCGTTGCTAAATCTAAAGTCGAACTTTATCAAAGGCATGTTTTTCCGCCATCGTAAGTTTAGTTAGGGGTGTAATCGAGCCGAGACAGCTCGTGAGATACTCGAGCTCGACTCAGAAAGTATTCGAAATCGACTCGTGAATTGTCGAGTCGAGCTCGAGCTACTCGAGTAGATAATCGAGTCGAGTTCGACTTGTAAATTACTCGGCTCGAGTGGCTCGCGAGCATCATCGAGCTTCATTAAAATTACAATTATATCCCATATATGTCTATATATTAAATTATCGAGCGAGTCGAATCGAGCCTTATCGAGCTTCTATAAAATTACAATTATTATTTATGTTGTTATGCGTTTTTTAAGACACGAACGAGTCGAGTCGAGCTCGAAAGTGTCGATACCTGTCACGAGCTCGAGCTTGAAAATTTAGGCTCGACCGAGTTTGAGTTGAGTATCGAGCTGCGAGTTTGAGAGTCGAGTCGAGCTCGAGCTTGGCACTGTGTCGGCTCGACTCGGCTCGATTACACCCCTAAGTGTAGTCTGCAACTCCAGATATTTGCTGTATTTCAACGGAAGATAGACTGGGAGACGGTTTTCGCCATCTACAAGCCTTGATGACGGGCCAACGATACTGTCAAGTGATGGATCGTTAGGGTTCACGAGTGTGATCCTTTTGCGTTCATCCTCCACCAAAGTTCGATGCAACTTACTCTTGTACTTTCCGTTGCTAAAAATCTGTCAAAATATTTGATGTTTATATTATTGTAGTCTTTCCCAAGAAACAATTTCATATTCTAACTACAAATTAATTGATACGGCTAGTTTAGTAATTTATCAATCTTGATCCATCTGGCAGATTTTTGTTCCGCCTATTACTGGGATAGAAAAACTTCATCTTTGTCCCCCACTCTAATGTTTTTGTCAAACGTGATAAGTTTTGTATTGTACTGTTCCGCATACCAAACACATCCTTAGTGGGTGTCTTATTTGAAACAATTTATTGTTTTTCTACAAAAGTGTTTATCAACTTTTGATAAGTTAGAATGCTTTAACTTCTGTAAAAACTCCTTATTACTGATTTGACACAGGTATAAGTTGTTTATCCAAACACTCAAAAATGTTTATTACCGGTGTCACACCAGAATAAGTCGATAAGTTGTTTTTATAAGCAATTTCAAACAGCCCCTTAGTTTCAACTTAATTACCTCGAGATGATCTAAATTGAGTACCGAGAATGCATTCGGAACATTACTCGTACCCACCCATTTCCCATTACGAAGAATTTCAAGACCCGGAACACCATTTTCATAGAGAAGAGTTAGTAGGTCGTGGTCCGTATGCGGCATCAACCCTCGTGGAGTATCAAACTCCGATAGAGGGGGATAGTAGTTGATTGCTAACAGTTGAAATCCCGACTCCAAGTTCAGTACTTCGTTCATATACGATGCTTCAAACCCTAAACTCTCCGACACTCCTTTCACCAATTCCATTGCTACCGTTCTTGTCCTTTTGACATAGTACTGCGCTATCCGTAGATCCAGTCAAAGTATATCCCACATGGAACCTAAGGGCCTTTGGCCTAGCAGTATCGTAGCCCTTGCCCTCCTAGGACGTCAGGGGTTCAAACCTCTCCAAATGTGAGGAGAATGTGTGAGTTTATTTGTTGCATTTGCCGTATACAAAATATTATATACTTAAAAAACAAGTATATCCCACATGAAAGTGTGGTCTTGGGAGGCTAAGATGCACACAAACCTGACCTCTATCCCAAGGAATAGACTTGGAGGTTGTTTATTAAACATTTATCATCTTTTGCTGGTAAACTGGACATCTATTGTCTCTTACCGGGTAAGAAATGTTTACCTGATAAGGGATGATGATTTTTACCAACAATCTTACCGTGTTATTTTGCTAATTACACAATAAGGGTGGTGACTCTTACTCTATTAGGCTTATAGTATAAGGGACACTTATACCATGCTATTTTGATGACCAATAATTTTTATTCTGTAAGTTAAGTGAGGATGGGGACTTTAAACCTGTAAATGTTTACTTGGTTTGTGATGGTAAACAACCCCTTAGAGTGGTTGTTTCTTTAAAAGCTCTTGATATGTGAAAGAGTGTACTTGAAACCCGAAGGTTTATGAGGACAATGAAACTCGGAATGAACGATGAGCCGAAGATACTCCCTCCACTATGAGTCTTTATTTTTTTTTGACGGGATTGAACCCAGTGCTGCATCTGATGGGATCTAAAACACCATGGGCTTCAAATTCGACCTTTTCTTCTTTTTTCATATTGAAAAACTCATTTGACACATTCATCATCTCGTGGATTAGAGTCTCAGGTATCCCGTGATTCACCAACTTACATAACCCGAAACACAAAACAAAAAAAAGGCAAATCATGGGTTGTAAAGGGTTATAGCTTCACGTCTAGGGAGATGTGGTGGAATATCTCATCTGCCCAGAATTTAGGCATGACAATGGAGCGGGAATGCAATCCCTGGCCCCGGTTTCACTATCTCTTCCCTGCCCCGACCACGGTCCCCGACGGGTACGGGGAATCCAATCTCATCCCCGATCAATCCCCGATTTAACAATAAATAGTTTTAAAAATGTTAAAAATTTATTATATATATAGTTAACATGTATATATATATATATATATACGGGGAGCGGTGGGTTGAGGAATACACTACCCAGCCCCGGCACCGATTTTCATTATATAGGGTATCCTCGGCCCCAAGCAGGGCAGGTGAACCGGGTTCCCCAATGGGGCGAGGCAAGTCACCATACCTACTAGAGTTCGATTCCAGACATACACAACAATTATAGCCACCGAGTTTATCAGGACTGATTTATTGCAGTCTCAGTTTACCGGGATTAGTCCAGGCATAGCCTGGAACATCCTTCCAAAAAAAACTTAAAAGGATGGAAAATGGAACATTTTATTTATAAATACCATGAAACAACCCCAGTCTTGACAGGCTTTCTCATGATCGTTGACAACCTTAGAACGGTCATCAGCAGTACCTAGCATAAGTAAGGAGTAGTCGATGACGGGCATCGAATCTTCTAGAACATCCTCAGAAGTCGGTTCACCATTTGAAGCTATGGGTTCGAGATCAAGTGGTCGATGGAGGTCCGTGTTCTTTTTTTTTTGTGGGATAAAGGGAACGGAATCCTTTGGAAAGTTTTATTAAAAAACAAAAGAAAGTATGAGTGAAGAGGATATACAAATATGTGTTTTTGAGCTTATTTAGGTACTTCATTTTCTGGCGCGCTTGCGTAGATAGTTTTGTTTGTTGACAATGTGATCATGACATTTACCACTTGTTTATGTAGTTGGTTCTTTTAAGGTTTATTATTTTCTGTGGTCGACCGTCCCTCATAATTTTTATATATGTAGAAAAAGACGTTCTTTCTACTCGGATAAATATTATTTTTGAAAAATAATGACTTCAATGATTTTATTAATAGACGAATGCCTTAAAAGTTGCGTGCTTTCAATCTCGTTATTTTTTTGTCTTCTTAAAGCAAAAGATAAGAGAATATGTATTAACTTACACGATAGTTAAAACATTTATATGAACAATATAAATATGGAAACATCACAATTTGAAAACCATCGTTATGAACCCATCTTGAAACCCGATTATTAAAAATAAACATCTAAAAAACCATATTCAGGAAACGGGAAGTTGTTCCATTATGTTTATGTTTCTGCTTTCGTCTCTACGTACTAACTTTTTTCACTTGATTGATCAAATTAATTTAAAAAGGGTGATTCTATATCAAGGAATCGTTTTTTGTGAGGAAGATGGAATGAAGAGACAACAATCGTGTTGGAATGATTTTAGGTTTTGATAGAGAAAGTATCACAAAACTACGGCAGGCTCGAGCTCACCTCAATTAGTAAGCGTTAACAAAGTAAAACTCTCACTTACTTTATCAGGTAAGATTCTCAGTAGTTAAATAACATAATATGATTGTTGGTAAACACTATCATCTTTGATTAGTAAGGAGCGTTTACCAAACGCTTACCCGGGTAAGCACTTACCAAGTCAAATTACCTTACGGGAGGAATATGACAAGTACCAAAAATCTTACACGGTAAGAACGAAGACAAGGAAAACAAGGATCAAGAGTCTTACCCAGTTACCCGGTAAGTTTTGGCAACGACTCTAACCACGGTAAGTGCTTACGGAGTAAATTGTTGAATACGATGCTGGTTTGGTGGACTAAAATCTTACCTGGTAAGTAAGTGATAGTGTTGAATTTTACCGGTAAGCACTTACCCGGGTAAGATTTGGTAAACGGCCCCTAAGTGTTTGGTTGGGTAAGAGTTGCCATCCTCGTTTAACGGATACTATTCTTGGTTAACAAAAAGACACAATATAATTGTTTACAAGGACCATCTCTTACCTGGTAAACGTCTCTACTTGTAAAAGGCAATAACTATTTAATAAACAACCCATAAGTTCATTAACAGTTCAAGCGCACCTTTTAACAAAATAAATATTATGTGACACTCATATTTTTTATCTTTCGTTCAAAATAAGTTTTCCATTACTTCTATATATGCAATATAAGTTGCCTTGTTAAAAATATGTTGTAGGATAGAAGTTATGAAATCATACTTAGTCTATGTTTGGCAAACTAGTTGATAACTTATAAGGTAGCGGGTGACCTATAAGGTAGCTGATGACTTATAAGGTAGGTGATAAATAAGATACGTTTGGCAAAAACTAGTTGATAAGCTAGTTAACAAATGTAAAATGATCAAAAGGGACATGTTTAAGAAATTACTCAATTCTAACATTATATAACTTAAACAAACAATTATTAAAATTACTTAATTCTAACATTATATAATTAAGGGCAAAATACAAGAAATAGCAACCTACTTTCATAAATTTCTCTATTATAGCATTGTACTTTTAGTTTTTCTTATTACAGCAATGTACTTTCAAATTATTTTTTATTAGAGCATTGTACTTTAAAAAATTTACCCATTATAGCATTGAGTAACATTTTCTTTTAAATTTACCCACTATACTAGGTTTCCATGCCATCTCATTGTCCATGTAGGTTGTCCACGTAGGTTGTCCACATGTAATATATTGTTGATGCGACATTTTTTATTATAGCATTGTGCTTTACATATTATTTAATAAATATATTAGACTAATTAAATTAAACTAAATTATTCATAAACACAAGAATATTAAGAAAATTTATAGGTGGCAATTTATTTCCCTAATATTAAAAAATGTTTAAAAATATATTTTTTTAACTAAGAAAATAAGAATTATTATGCTTTTTTACAAATAAAATATTTATATGGAAAAGAATATATCTATTTGTCTTAAAATTTTGAATTGACATATTATTCAATAAATATATTAAATTAATTAGATTATTTCTAAAATATTTATTAAAATGTAACAATATTAAGAAAATTTCTAAAACAGAATTTATATCATTAAATTTAGAAAAGTACAAAATAAGTATTTTTTGAAGTAGAAAAATTAAATCACAAGTTTTACATTTTTTATAAATAAAATATTTATTTTGAAGAAAAATATCACATTTGTTAAAAAAATGTAACTCTAAAATATTTAATTTGCATACAATTTAGTAAGAGTAATTTTTTTAAAAAGTGATGACGTGAAGAAATTACTAAAAAAAATTGAGATAATTAAGAATAATATAAAAAAGTGGTAATTTAAAAAAAAATACAAGGGATTTTTTTTATTAATGTCATGTAATCATGATGACATGTTATCCATGTCATCTCATTTAAGCCTTGTAAGCAAAAAAAAGTGGCGGTTAACTTGTTTAAAAGGTAGCAAGTTACCCATTGCTATAATGAGTAAATTTTTCAAAGTACAATGTCTTAATAAAAAATAATTTGAAAGTACATTGCTGTAATAAATAAAACTGAAAGTACAATGTTATAATAAATAAATTTATGAAAGTAGGCTGCTATTTCTTGAATTTTACCCTATAATTAAAATAAACCACTAACGTATTTTAACATTATATAACTAGTGTTATACCCGTCCGTTGGTCGGATACAAGATATGACTTTAAACAAATTCTCAACGTCCTTGAAACAAGTCTCAAATAAAACAATGATTTATCAACCTAAATAAATTAATCATACGTGAACAAATTTCCTGTGAAGCATGATACGAATGAGAAGAGATTTCATAATTTTTATATTTAGTCTTTGAAGTGACCTCAAGAACAATGTCACCTACAACCAAATATATAATTCTAATACAAGATATAAAAGGAATAAATCACACAACTAATCAAGAAACAATCACGGGTGTAGCCATAAGCAAAAACTTGAACAAAATTGAGAGATAAAATACAATTTGGAGGAGAGACAAAGTTGTCGATTAAATAATTTCTACTCTCAAAGTGTCTTGAATAGTTTATCGCAGAAGTATATGAGGGTCGATTTCATCTAAAAAATGAGAGCTACGAAGATTTCTTGAGAGTTCTCCTTTCGTCAATTGCTAGTGATTGAGACATCTAGGGAGATTCAATGAGAGCGGAATGTGGAGAGTAATTCAGGGGGTAGTGTGGAGATAATTATGGGTGGGAAGCCGGAAATGAAGGAGATGATGGGAGTGGGCGCTTCAACAACTTGTACATAGTGTTTATATAACAACACCTCTTAAAATTGAACAATAACTGATAATCATGCTTAATAATACCGTATAGGTTTAGATAGACAAGAGTGTAAAATAGAAAATAAAGAATTAAGTGATGTAAAACAAACTACATAAATAACTATAAGTTAAAAAACACAGGTTTTAAAAAATAACTTACTAATCCAAAAATAGTCGATGTTGGACGTATATCAAAAATATTGATGAGACGAACATAATGATATAATTTGTAAAAAGAAATGTATTTTTTAATGTATTTTAATTCATATATGTAAAATGAAAAATAAAAAATGAAAAATGAAAAAGTAGGGATATAAAATAAATTAAAGAAATAATTATAAGGGTACCAAAATATAACTTCAAAATTTTAAGATAATTAGATTTATAGTATCTTTAGAACGTGGAAGTTTCATGGGACGTGTTTAACTTCAAAAACTGTACATGATGCATAAACATTTGTACCTCTTGAAATTTTAACAATTACCGTTTAATGTCCTTTATAATATAGTATAGATAGTAACTTTGATAAAGATGTAAAATAGAAAATTAAAAATACCTCCATTAATGCAGAGCTCTCTACTTCTCTTTAGTAACCAATTAAAACAGAAAGAACCTAGATGCCTCTTCTTGATGATGGTTTCCCAATGTTATATCACGATCTGCTCTGGATTTCAACCATAACATTTTATGGTGAAGAGATGGAGAAGAGGAAAGCATACCAGAAAGTGGTAAGGTGGCCTGGTAAGCACTTATCAGGTAAGCATTTAGTAAACGATCATTTAGTTATCCATTTTTGGGTTCGACTTATTAAGAATCCACAATCAATTCTCTTCTTCTTTTGAAAAGGATTCAGTAATAATACACAAAAGATGAAGACTATAGGTCTTTTTGTTAGTAACTTAATAAGTTTAATAAGACTAACTTTTTCTGTCTGTTATACATGAGTGTTTGTTTGACAGTAATGTAGAAAGTGGCTTGTTCAATAAGTATGTAGGGGGTTTAATGCAAAAAGTGATGTTTTTTCCCTTCCAAACATTTATTTCCCAATTAAATACACGTTCCTTCCATTTATGAAAAAACTCTCCCGAACAAAAACATTCTTAATCTATACAAGTTGAATAATCCACTCAAATGACTTAGCGAAAAACCAACCAAACAGCCCTATGTGACATATGTTTGAAGTTATTGTCAATTCAGTGTAGTTCGTTATACTTATATGAAATTTACTTAAGCATATAATAACAAGAATGAATGCATAGGAACATAAACACATCATCAATTTTTTTTTAATTGTAATAGAGTTTAGTAAAACTAACCTGGAGCACTTGAGCTACAAGCAGCAAAGTTCATTGAAGTGGAAGTAGTCATCCTCACGAACAGATCAAAGTCTTCTAAAGCTCTATACGGTTTGCTTCAGAATGGGCCTGAACTGAATGCAGATTCGTGTAGGCAATAGGGACTTGATCTCCTCTATTTATAGGCCATGGAAAGCTAGAGACTCATCCCATAAGGAGTCCTAGTTTATCTATAGAATTGATATTAAAATAATAGGAGATATACACTTACCTTAATGTTAATCAGGTAATTAACTTAATGAATTATCCTACTCATATTAGGAGATATATATCCTAATATGAACTTGATTATTACTGATATATGATTCTCTTGATAAGTATAATAATTTAAATCAATTGTCCTTTAATATTTATTACAAATAATGATAAAGTCCAATTAATTTCCAAGATTCTCCCACTGGACTTAACATAATCTGTAAAGACAAGAGAACCATAAACATTATATTTATCAAATGAAGGCGCTCTGAGAATTTCTAACAGTTGTGAATGCATTCAAACTTGGTCATAATAAACACCATATGTAGAACTCAGAATCTATACCAGTTTGACAAACTAGTTTGATTAAGAACCACTAACACACGATATCATATTCCACATAAGTTCATAAGTATCTAAATTTGAGCATTTATGCAAATAATTATGTCTACCTGAGTTAGCATAAAATGTAGCTCATAGTCCACCGAATGTTTTAGAAAAGTTTCTAAAACATACAAGCAAAAAGTCTTAACACCAATGAACCAGATTTTGCTTATGTAGTCCACAAATTATTTCTTAAGTGCGATGATTCACTTGTTTGTTATAGATAATGACTTAAATTTTATTTTAATTTGTGAAACAAATAACATGACTTATATACTTGAATTCCTCATCTTATTAAAATGTGTCAAAATAAACTTACAACGAAAAATGGAAAAATGCAAAATAACCGACTTAACTAATCTTGACTCCCACTAATCTCAAGCATCGAGTTCAGGTAAGATTCCCATATCCCTAACATGTTTTTGGAAACTTACCACTGAAAGGGCTTTAATGAATGGATCTGCAAGTTGAGATTCAGTACCAATATGTTCAACAATAACCTCTTTCCTCTTAACCCTTTGTCTCACACTGAAATATTTAAGACCAATATGTTTTGAATTGTTTGATCTTTTTCTATTTCCACTGAAAAAAACTGTAGCTTCATTATCACAAAACATCTTTAGAGGACTTGAAACTATAGAACTTAAGACATTCGTTTGAATCAAAAAGTTCTTGATCCAAATGCCTTCACAAACCCCTTCATAAATGGCTATAAATTCAGCTTCCATAGTTGAAGTTGCAATAAGGGATTGTTTCATGGTTTTCCATGCTATAGCCCCTCCCGCAAGCATAAAAATATAGCCAGAGGTAGATTTCTTTAAGTTTGGATATTTACCTGCAAAATCTGAATCTGTGTAACCCACAAGTTCCAAGTTTTTGACTTGTCTATAGACTAGCATGTGAGCTTTAGTCTTTTGCAAGTACCTAAGTACTTTCTTACCTGCAGTCCACTGATGGACCAGCTTCTTCTTTGTAATCAGAGAGCAGAGACTTTCTGCCTGTCATGTGCCTTGAGCATCCGCTATCAAGATACCAGATACCTTTGGCACTCTGCATACAACAAAAGATTAACTGTTTAAAGGTACCCATACTACTATGGGTCCTGCTTGGTTAGATAGAGGATTGGCGAAGGAGCTACTAGCTGAAGAACTCTCTTCAGTGGATATCTTCACCTTTGATGGTTTTGCAACCTTGGTGGATTTCACTCTCGCTGATTTATCAGCTTGAGCTACTTTCTTTCCATGAGCTAGTTTATCAACTCTAGTAGCATTAGAACATTTGCTTGCAATGTGGGTAGTTTCACCATAGTGATAGCATTTCCTATATTTAAAGGGTTTGGAAATCAGAGAGGGAGCAGGAAATTTCTCAGGGATAGGTCCAAGAATTCCTTTATCCATGGTCCTTGGAGGTATAACAACCTTTTCAGGAGTGGGAGTGAGATCGATTTTAATTCTGGGGGTTGGTATCTGAGAAAAGTCAGTGACCTCTTTCCTAATTTTAGAAACTTTCTCTGAGGATTTCTTGTTCCTATCTTGAGTTTTCTTATTCTTAGGAACTTTCCTAGAATTAAGAATAGAAAGCTTCTCGTTAGAAGAGGAGGAAGAAGAGGTTGAAGAAGAAGGATCAGGGATAGAAGAGACAAACATTCCGAATTTTAGCATGGAAAGATCATTCTCTGATTCTTCCTTTTCAGGGTTATAACCTAACCCACTTCTTACTTTCATAGGTATTTGAGCATTGATGATCTCATTGACTTTATCAGAAGCCTTACACCATCCTTCGATGGTTGCCTTTTCAGACTTGAGATCAGCGATAGCCTTTTCCCTATCAACGATAACTTGTTGTTTCTCGATGCTTATAGTTTGATTTGCAAAAACTTGGTCTTTGAGAGATTCCTCAATTTTAGAAAGTTCTTTGATTCTTATATGAAAATTTTTTAATTGTTCAGATAAGTCAGTGTTAATTCTCTCGGCCTTAATTTTTCCATTTAAAGCATCATAGAAATCAACAGTTAAAGCATCGAGAGCTGACAAGTTATCACTTTCAGAAGGTAAAGGGACAGAGGGAATAGTTACCTGAGTAGAAGGAGACTTAGAGGAAGATATCTCAGTGACTTTTTCAGCGTCTTCAATTCTTGCCATCAGACAGAGGAAGACAAGATCTTCTTCATCTGAACCAGACTCTTCAGAGGTCTTGGCCCAGTCATCTTCAGCATCCCAGTCAACTTCTTCAGCGACAAGGCCTTTGCCTTTTTGCTGGTTTTTCTTCATATCTTTGTATTTGTTTTTCAGTTTCAAACACTCCTCCTTTTTATCAGAGGTATGGGAGGTAGTGGGAGTAGCAACTTTCTTCGACCTGCATTCACTTGCGAAATGACCCTTTCGCTGACAGTTGAAGCAAATCGCTGAGGCTTTCTCAGCAGGCAACGTTTTCTGCTTTTCAGAGTCAGAGAGGTTGGAAAGTTTTCGAAAATTGCTCTTTCTAGCAAATCTTTTAAAGTTATTAGTTAAAAGGGCTAGAGAGTTATCAAACTCAGAGATGTCTGCATCAGTGAGTTGATCTTCTGAATCAGTTTGACCTAATTCAGTAATGGAGGTGATAGTAGAAGAAGGAGCATTTTTGGAAGAAGTTCCCTCAGAAGTCACAAGTGCTAAGGAAGTACTTTTAGCACCTTTGAGCTCATTAATTAGGTTCTTCCTTAGAAGCTGGGATTGTTCCTCATTTAAGAGCATACCATATAATGCACTTAAGAACAAGGTTTCAAGATTCTTTGACAGTTTTATACATGTAGTGTACACTGCCCATTGATCGGGAAATGCCTCCATGAACTTTGTCAGAATTTCAGCGTTTGAATAAACTCTATCGACTGATTTAAGATCAATCAGCAGACAGTTAAATCGCTGGTGAATTTGAGAAAGAGATTCACCCTTTTGATACATAAAACTTTCTATTTTCTTACGAGGTTTATGCATCTAGTTACTTTAACTTCAGAAGTTCCTTCATATTGGATACATAATGTATCCCACATGGCTTTTGAAGTCCTCATTTTCATGACAGAATGATAGACCTCATCAGGTAAAGCCATTGCTATTATTGGTCTAGCTTTAGAGTCAATAGCAATTTCTTTCTTGTCTTCTTCAGTCCATCTGTTAGGAGTTTTAACAATACTCCTCTCAGGAATGGCTGGAGTAGTAGTGGTGGCAGGAACACTAGCTACTATAGTTGTAGGAACAAATGGTCCATTTTCCAGATAGTAAGGAATCTTGGGGTCAGATCCCTCTAGAAATAGAGACATTCTTTCCTTCCATAATGGAAAGTTATCATGGCTAAATCTAGGTGGTTTAGCTAAAGATCCATTATCGTTATAGTTTGTATTAGGGTTTGACATTTTAAAATAATTTTAAAAGAAAATATTTTAAAGAGTTAAGAAGCAAACACTGCTCTGATACCACTTGTTGGTCCCAATAAGGGTCTACAAGAGTTCAATCAAGAGAGAACAGTTTGTAGAAGGGGGGGGGGGGTTGAATACAAACACACAAATTTTTCGGTTTTTAAATGAGTTTATTAGAATAAACAAATTTACAGTTACAAGCGGAATTAGAACAAGTTTAAAACCTATTCTATTGTAACTAAGAAACACAAAGTATGATGCACAAGAAGATGAAAGAAAGAATAAAGAGGGTATAAGTTAGATAGAAGCATGCATTGAGATGAAGAAGATATCTTCATCTTATTTATACCCGTTTGTCCTTGAAACAAGACAAAAGGTACATGCCACATGTCAAGCTTGGATAGGAAGCTTGTCCTTGTTAATAAGACAACCATGCTTTTGGCCGAATATGAACAGTACCATATCAGATATGATGTGGACATAAGAGACAAGTCGTACGTCCTTTTCTGACATGGTTCTAGGTTTGACTTTTGTGCATCGTGGATAAGATCAATCTTTAATCTTGCAAAGGAAGCTTCATTTGATCGCTGATATTGAATATTCAAGGATTAATCTTCAGTGTCGCTGAGGCTTTACAAGACTTCACACTTTGAGTAGACAATCGCTGCTATCGCTGAACCGCTTCAGTTCACCTAGCTGATTATCTCTTTCTTCAGCTAGAGTCTTCGACTGTCGCTGAATGGTCTTCTGGTGTGATAACTGATCTTCAGGTCTTCAGTGATAAGCTCGTAGTTCCTTGACCCTCAGCGATCGCTGATAGCAATCAGCGTGTGCTATCGCTGAATTTGAACAGAAGCTTATCTATGGAATTTCACTGAGTATAGTAAAGGAATCATATTCAAATCACTGAGAGGAGTTATGATCAACAGAGACCTATTGCAAATGTAATTTGCAGTCTTAAGTGCCTCACCCCATAAGAAAATAGGTAAACCTGTAGTGCACATCATGCTTCTCACCATATTCAGTAAAGTCCTATTTTTTCTTTCAGCCACTCCATTTTGGGAAGGGTTGTATGGTGTAGTGTATTGTGCCTTAATGCCATTTTGCTCAAGATAAGATGCAAAAACACCTTTAGCTTGGCCTGCTTTTGTATACTTTCCATAAAATTCCCCTCCTCTGTTGGATCTCATATAATTTTATTTTCAAGTTATAGTTCAACTTCAGTTTTGAAAATCTCAAAGGCATCAAGTGCTTGTGATTTTTTTGATAGTAGTTATATGTGACAGAACCTTGAATAGTCATCGATAAATGTTACAAAATATGTGTTTCCACATAGAGTAGTATGTGGAAATGGACCGCATATATCTGTATGTATTAGTTCCAACAATTTTCCACTCCTAACTGCAATTTTCTTAAATTTGTTATGTAGCTTGCCTTTAAAACACTCAATGCAATCTTGTAGATCAGAAAAATCTAAGTCTGGCAATGTTTTGTTTTTAGTTAATGCTTTTAGTCTGTCTTTAGAGATATGGCCTAACCTTCTATGCCAAAGATTTGCAGAATTTTCTTTAGTGATGGTTCTTTTTGTTTCTACTATAGTGGTGTCATTCTGAATAGCATTCAAATTATTTTCAATAGAAAAAATCTCTTGATTTATAAGAAAGCAATTTAAATGTTAATAATTATGAACAAAATTGCCACAACCAAGATAATCAGAACCTTGAAATATTTTAATTCCATCAAAATCAATGACAAGTTTGCAACCATTTTTAACTAAAAGCACCACAGAAATTAAATTCCTCCTAAGTGAGGGAATAAAGTAAACATTGTCCAAACAAATAGATTTTCCTAGTCCTAAATCTAGTTCCAATGCTCCTATAGCCTTAACTGCAACTCTTTCTCCATTTTCTACATAGACTTGTTGTTCAGACTTCTGGGGTTTTCTCCTTTTTGTCATACCATGCAATGAAGTGGTAATATGAATTGGTGCTCCTGAATCAATCCAATAACTTTGTGGAGAAATGCTAATAAAATTAACTTCTAAAGAAAATACTGAATTCTATATCATCACACGACAATACTACACATATCAGTTATCCAATGAAAACAATCAAATCTATGGATAAGATTAGTTTTAAAGTATCAAGATAGACATGTGTGTTTATATGTGATGTTGTTCTTAAACCAAAATTACCAATAATGCCTCTTCTATGGAAGAATATAATTCAAGTAAATGTCATTTGAGATACACAAGTGTTGACTGATTTAATCTGTATAAATTTTCTCTAAAAAGATCAATTGCTATGGCTACATGATCTTATGATTTAGAATATATTTTCAGTCAAGATTCTGTAGTTGTGAATTAATTAAGGTAAACAATCTAGATTTAATATAGATTAGGAGGTATTAGAATTGTTTACAAAATTCACAAATTTTTAATCAAACAAATGTTTGTATAATTAAACTATATTAACTTGAATTCAAAATAAATAAAAGTGATTGCAGTGATCTTTTAAAAGGAATACTAAATAAATAAATACTTAAAACTTATTCATATTACATTGTAGTCTAGAGATGGCTACCGGAAGTCCCACCCCTTTTTTTTCTTTTTAATATTGTATGTATGTTTGTATATTTGCGTTCAACAAACAATTAAATATTAAATAATGAATAAATCATGTGTCTTGCTTATTGTCTGAATGCAGTAGGTAGAAAAAAAAAGATCTGAATAAGCAATGCTTCTGCTTGAAATTTTGAATCTTTGAAAACATGCATAAAATATAATCTATTATAAGAATCCTTCTTCAATTTATTGATCATTAGACAATTATGGTTGCTAGATGCTATTAAAACATGGCCCAGGAAAACAGTATAATAATATTGGTAAAAGCTATTGATAAAAGGAAGGTAATAGGCACTGTAATTGCACGTATAATTCTTTTTCCTTTTTAACTAAAAACTTTAGATATCATATATATCTTTTAAAATACTTAAGTCTGTGATGGATGGATGGATGGAAAGTTTAAAGACTATCCATAATTTATTATTTAATTAATTTGTTTTCTTTTAAACACCCAAAACAATTTTAAACCTATTGTTAAATGTTAATGGTGTTCCGCCCAATTTAACAAATATGTTAATCACAAAGAATTCTTAATCATGATAATATCATATTACGACAGTACTAATTAAAATCGATTTTAACGAATCAACATCAAAATCGGTTTATGAACCTATGTTGATTTAGGCTCTGATACCATTTGTTATACTTATATGAAATTTACTTAAGCATATAATAACAAGAATGAATGCATAGGAACATAAACACATCATCAGAAATTGTTTTATTGTAATAGAGTTTAGTAAAACTAACCTGGAGCACTTGAGCTACAAGCAGCAAAGTTCATTGAAGTGGAAGTAGTCATCCTCACGAACAGATCAAAGTCTTCTAAAGCTCTATACGGTTTGCTTGAGAATGGGGCTGAACTGAATGCAGATTCGTGTAGGCAATAGGGACTTGATCTCCTCTATTTATACGCCATGGAAAGCTAGAGACTCATCCCATAAGGAGTCCTAGTTTATCTATAGAATTGATATTAAAATAATAGGAGATATACACTTACCTTAATGTTAATCAGGTAATTAACTTAATGAATTATCCTACTCATATTAGGAGATAAATATCCTAATATGTAACCGGATTATTACTGATATAGGATTCTCTTGATTAGTATAATAATTTAAATCAATTGTCCTTTAATATTTATTACAGATAATGATAAAGTCTAATTAATTTCCAACATAGTTTAAAAATTGAATAGCGACAAACTATTTGTGAAAATTATTAATTTGGAGTTAATTTGGTACAAAGAACAAACACTATCTAATTTGTATAAAAATTGTTGGGGAGTACGGCACTTACCATCCCTCCGAGATACAAGTGTAGCTTGCCTTTAGCACATAATATGGCACACATAATATGAACATCTCCAAGCAGGTGCTCCTTCCACACCTCATCATCTTCAACCGAACGACACAAAAACAAAATACAATGATATAAACAATTGTATCTTTCTTAAGATGCTCTTTGATCCTTACCCTAGGACCCTAGCTGTATTCAAACATGTTCATCTTCCTAGATCGCATAAATGGAGATTAGACTTGCTTCTCTCCTAAAAACTTCTCCTGATTTGGAGGCCACCCTCTTTCCCTTCATTTTTCTCGTCACCATGTTGTCTTAGAATCTGAGAAGAATGCGGAATCTTGAAGAATACCGAAAAAATGTTATCAGTAGATACAATGGAATTAGGGATAGAAATAGGGGCACGTAATGCCTCCCCCGAACCTGACCCTATCCCCAACTAATCCCTGACAGTTTGGGGTACCTTTCAGTAAAAAAATGCAATAAAAACCATTGTCCTTCAAAATTAAAATAACAATAAATCATGAATAAATTGTTTACCAATACTGAAAATCAAATACATTTATTATATAAGTATCAAGATCTATAAATATATACATATATATTTAAAGAATAAAAGTGTAACCGGGGTCGGATTAGGGGCCGGTAATGTCATCCTTGAAGCCGCTTTGGGTATGAAAATAAACCGTCGTCCCCGCCTTGTTACGGGTAAAACTTCCATCTCAAATGGAATAAGCAATAACGAACCAGAACTGTTTTGGAGAAAAGGACCAAATAATCCAACATAAAGTATGATTACATGTTCCAAAACATATACAAGTTTAATGGGAATAAAAAGAGACAACCGTAATTAGCATGTTGATAATTAGCTCGTCATTTAACCATGTCGATACACAGACTGGTCTTCAGTTTCTTTGGTTTCGGATTTTTTTTACTGCAAAATAGAGGCATATGAGCTTAATGTTATACCCTTCAAAGACTGGGTGCACTCTATAAAAATGTGTATCTATGTTTTTTAGTGTAATTAGGCCATTGGTTATATTCATAATAAATAATGAAACATAGTATATTTAGCAATCTTCAAGCTGCTAAAGTTTTTTTTTCTCATAGTTGATAGCTCAACTTTATATATATATATATATGATATATACATTTGTATAATGGGAGACCATGACAGTCATCTCAAGTATTAAAAAAAATGATATAACAGTTAGAACTTACATGTGCAATGCTTTTATTGATTGCAGCTTGCTCCTTGAGTATTTGTATTCGTGTTGACATCACTCCCACATGCTTGCATATGTTCTAGATTATACTTGAAGCAGCAAGCCTTAAAAAAGGACAATCCCAAGAAATGTGTACAAAAATATTAGGCAGGTAAGGTTTTATCTAACCATAGGGCTAGTTTTTTTGACGCAGGAACTGAGCTATAATGTCACTCACCTATAAGCTTCAAGTCTTAGTCAAGGGTATTGAATATCCGAAGATTCTATCTCATCCAAATACATGGGTTTTTAGTTGCAATTAGGATCATTGACCTAAAAATGCGAAATGCTTAGGATTATAGTCCTTTTTACAAATATCAACAATTTGATTAGAGGATCAAATTCAAAGTTTGTTGTACCCATTAATTTGTTATACTAAACCTTATAGATGACTTTCAAAACGTGAGGTTATTCATTTAAGTCTTAAGATGGTTCATTAGAAGCCTTATGTGGTTTAAGGAATATATGTTATTAGAACTCTAAATGGTATTTAATTTACCATATTTATCAAAAATAGTGAGAGTCCATAAAAAATCTTACGTAATCATCACAAGCAAAACTAAGTAAGTATCTCCATAACGCACTCTTTACAATATAACCGGATAATAACAATCGAAAACATGGAGTAAATTCTAGAAGACTTACCAAATCATGCATCAAGTATGTGCCAAAGTAATCACAATAATGCCTGCAAATTCAACCATAATATGTGCAGTTAGTTTCTAATACTCAAAAGCCTAATAGAAAAACCAATTTAACAGTGAAGAAATATATACATCTTCTTTCAGAATTCTCATCGAAGGCATGTAAATTGGAATGAATCTAGGCTAAGTTGTGAGAATCAAACGAATTTAACTTGCTTTTATGTGAACTGGAAAGCATAAAAACATCTGCATACTTTCTATAAGCTGCAGATCCATTTTATGAATTACAAAACTAAACCACCACAATTAACAGAAGGGTACATTTTACTGCAAAGTCTATTGTTTCTGGCCAAATCCACAAGTCTCTGCCGCTAACATTTGATCTTGATCAGGTTTCCATGGTAATCTGCAATATGCATCATGTATGTGCACATATACACTACAGAGCCTCCAGAAATTATGGTCAATAAAACAATCCCCGATTTGAATTTCTCAGGCACTACAACCCAATTCAATGTCACCCACGAAAGGGCATAATAGTTGAAAGAACAAAAAAAGGACAAGTTGCAAATTTGCATGTTGATGCCAGCTGAATTATTAAAGATTAAAAAAAACACATTACCTACCTAGAAAGTAGTATCAGAATAGAAGAAAGCGGTAACGAATTCCACAACAGAGTTTTTACAACGCTAACAGGTAAAGAGTTCTATGGAAGCACCTACACATAAAAAAAACAAAAGAATGTAAACACATTATAATCTCAATCACCATTCCTTGATCATTTTACAACTTTGCTTACTCGATTTATACACAACTTATGCTCTAGTAATAAGTAAGGATTCATATTAAATGCTAGCTATTAACAAATGAAATCGCACATTAGATTAACCGTCAATTATAAACATGATACATTATAATGTAGGTCAAGTTCATATGTTCAATATCATTAAGTTAAAGAAGAAATTAAAACAATTCTACACTTAATTTCAACAGAAGTCTGAAAATTGAGACCAAAATAGAATCAAGGATGAGCAGACCTTGGAAATGAAGCAAAGATTGTTGTGGGAGGAGATGAGAACGGAGACAGAAGAGGAGCCACCAATCACTTCCATTTGACTCCCACCAAAGTGAATGGGGGCTTTGAAAGTTTGCAATTTGACAAACATGAATAGCATTTATCAATATTTTTAGGATCAATTCCACAAAGGCAAATTGCAGAAATGGAAGCAACTTCACTATCATTCCTATGTTAAAACTTTCATTACCAGAAACCAAGATTCAAACTTGTTATTTAAGAGACACAAATAGGAATGAAAACAAAGTTGGTTCCATTCTAGTATGTAAATTGAAAAATAGGAATCATGAAGAATTATATCTTGTTACTGTTAGCAATGGTAGAGTGGATAGATGACCATAGAGAAAAAAAATTAAATTGGATCAAGTTCTTGGGATGATTTGGGTAATTTACCCTGAACATTATTTAGAAAACCAAGATAACACAAATTTGATTATTGAAAACCCTAATCAAGAACCGAGTCTTACTGATTAACCTTTTTAACATTTAAAACTTTCTTGATGATGTATAAGATAAATTATTGATACAAATCAAGTATCAAATGAAATTAGGAGAAAATAGAACATCCTAAGAGATCAAGGTAAAACTCTTAAAATTCGACTCCAGTTCCAATTTGAAATCATCTTCGTGGTACAAGACGGATACAATCATGTCAAAAAAACAAAGATACCTCCAAAACTCTTCAAAAGTGTAGAAGACGACGACAGTGACAATCTCTCCCACTTCAAGCTGCTCGTCTTCTTCTCCATCCAATCGAACCTCACGGTTACTGCTCGTAGTTGTAGGAAGAAATCGAAAGGGAGGCGAGGGGGAGAGAAATAAGGCCGGGAGCGTGGTGAGAGGGGGAGAGAAATTAGGAGTGGGGAACGAAACATGGAGAAGATAAGCCGCGTATGTTTTGGGTTAAGTTGTAACCGTAAAATAGCGAATTTAAACGGCTCGGATATGATCTGGAGATTAATTTTAACGGTCAAGATCAATCTAACCGACCATACATATAATTAAATAAACCATTGACATGTTTTTAACATTATAATATTATAACTAAAACAAAACCATAACATATTTCTATCATTATATATAACTAAAACAAACCACTAACACATTTCATTATATTATAATACGTATCAACAAAAAATAATAGGGTTTCTAACATCATATTCAAATAACTAGCAACAAAAATAATAACAACATTTCAATTACTTAAGTTTAATATACATTATCTGATTTCCATATCATATTTGCAATGTTGTTACGTATTTGTCGCATCTCGTTCTTTGACCCTCCCATGTTACCTTGGTTAAAACTTGTTTCACCATCTAACTCTTCCATAGGTATGTAATCACGATGTTGTTGAACAATGTCGAAAACCATATCTTCCGTGTCATTCTTTCTAATATAATTATGAAGAGCAAACATCGTCATTATAACATCTATTTGTGTTGGATCGCTAAACCTTGGCATTCTGTTCAATATTTTCCAAATTTTCTTCAAGACTCCAAATGATCATTCAATACAACTCCGAAGAGATGAATGTACACGATTGAAAGCCTCTTCAGCATTAGTTGGAAGCACATGTTCAAATTGTGATTGGTGATATCTAATACGCGAATATGGTGCTAGATACCCTTTTCGGTCAGGATATCCTTTGTCTATTATGTAATATTTTCCTACAAGAAAGAGAACAAAAGCACATAAATCATGAAAGAAGGTCAAATTAGTGGTTGCTTAGGAAAATTCATAGATGGCGTCTCAATTGTTAGTGTATTATTATTATTAGTGTGTATATTTGTAGATAGCTTAGCCCAATCGTATAAGGCCCATGGCCTTGTTATATTGTATTTTTATCTTTGTAACTCTCATTTGCAAATCAAGGAAATCATTTTCCCTAATATGGTATCAGAGCAAAATTAGGATCCTACCTAATTTCTCTCATCTCCTTCCTCTCTTCATCTAACTGTCGACCTATCTAGGGCCGGCTACAATCTCTCAATCATCGCCACCACATTCTAACTTTCTTACAATGGTCGAGCCATGCCACCGCCGCCAACCACCAACAGTTGCACCGGCCGCACCACCTCGATACGGTTGCGTGTACATTCCTCTGCCGATGCAGCCACGTCAACAGCCGCCACCACCACCGCCGGCACAGCGGCAGCAGCAAGCCGGCAGCCTGCTTGGTCCAGTGCCGCGGCACCACCGGCAACGCCACGACGGCTTCGCCACGTGGTCACCTCAGCCCACCGTTGTGGCCTAATACCATCCTTCGGCCCACGTCTTAAGGACACCACCCAACAGCCCCGTCACCATGGAACCATCACCACCGTGGCCCTGGGCTCCTCCAGATCCGACAACGGCTCTTCTCACGTTGTTCAACACAATGTCATTGAATGACCCGACCTCGACGAATTGGTTTATGGACACCGGGGAAACCGACCATGTGCACGCCAATACAGGTATTCTCAATTCTATTCTTGATAAACATGACACTTGTTCCATCTTAGTCGGTAATGGTTTGAAAATGCCTGTAGTGACCACCAGACACGCCCCGTTTCCCCTTAAAATCCCATATCGTCCGTTACACCTTCGAAACATTCTTATCTCTCCTAACATTATCAAAAACCTAATCTCTGTTCGTCAATTTACGCGCCAAAATAAAACCTCTATTGAGTTTGACAGTTTTGGGTTTACTGTTAAGGATTACAAGACCCGACGCCCTCTAATCCAATATGATAGCGATGGGCCTCTCTATCCAGTCAACCCAACGAGTCCGCAAGTCCTTCTCTCCACCACTCACTCCACATGGCATCAACGACTCGGTCATCCTAGTGATCAAGTCTTGAAGTCTTTAGTTTTGAATAATTCTATTTCGTGTACTAGCGATAAACTTGGTGTTATTTGCAATTCTTATCAAATTGGAAAACACACCAAACTTCCTTTTTTCAAGTCTACTTCCACTATTTCGCGTGCTTGTGAAATAATACATTCCGATGTTTGGACCTCTCCCATTTCTAGCAACAGTGGCTTACGATATTATGTGATATTTTTAGATAGCTTCACTCATTACTTGTGGGTCTACCCCCTAAAACAAAAATCTGAAAGTTTTTGCAAAATTTCATGAATTTTTTATCACCACGTTAAAACACAATTCAATTCTAATATCCAATCTTTTCAATGCGATAATGGTGGGGAATATAACAACAAACACTTTCACGAGTTCTTAGCCTCAAACGTGATTCAATTTCGTTTCTCGTGTCTCCACACTTCCCAACAAAATGGGAAATCGAAACGCATGCTTCGCACCATTAACACTGTCGTTCGAACCTTGCTTTTTCATTCTCATCTCCCTCCCACCTATTGGGTAGAAGCCCTTCATATGGCAACTCACCTACTCAATATTCTTCCCTCTACCTCGATTAACTTTGAAACACCTCACTACCTATTATTCCAAAAACACCTGTCATATTCGCATCTTCGTGTTTTTGGATGCCTTTGTTATCCCCACCTCACCACCCCACATAAACTCGCCCCTCGTAGCACCCCTTGTGTCTTCTTAGGTTATCCATCCCAACATCAAGGCTTCCAATGCCTTGGCCTCTCTACACGCCGCATCATTATCTCTCCAGGTTGATCATAACTCCTCTCGATGATTTGAATATGATTCCTCTTGTATACTTAGTGAAATTCCATTGTATAAACTTCTGTCAATATTCAACGATAGCATACGCTGACTACCATCAGCGATCGCTGAAGATCAAGGAACAACAAGGTTATCTCTGAAGACCTGAATATCAGCTATCACACAAGAAGACCATTCAGTAAAAGTCGAAGACCCTAGCTGAAGAAAGAGATAATCAGCTAAGTGAACTGAAGCGGTTCAGCGATAGCAGCGATTATCTAATCAAAAGTGTGAAGTCTTGTGAAGCCTCAGCGATACTGAAGATTCATCCTTGAAGATTCAGAGTCAGCGATCAAATGAAGCTTCTTTACAAGATTAAAAATTGATCTTATCCTCGATGCACAAAAGTCAAACCTAATACCTTGTCAAAAAGGACGTACGAATTGTCTCTTATGTCCCCATCATATCTGATATGGTACTGTTCATATTCGGCCAAAAAGATGGCTGTCTTATTAGCAAGGACAAGCTTCCTATCCAAGCTTGACACGTGGCACATACCTTTTGTCTTGCATTAAATGCAAACGGGTATAAATAAGATGAAGATATCTTCTTCATCTTAATGCATGCGTCTTTCTAGCCTAAACCCTCTTTATTCTTTCTTCCGTCTTCTTGTGCATCAAACTTAGTGTTTCTTAGTTACAATAGAATAAGTTTTAAACTTGTTCTTATTCCGCTTGTAACTGTAAATTTGTTTATGATATATAAACTTATTTAAAAACCAAAATTTGTGTGTTTGTATTCACCCCCCCCCCCCCTTCTACAAACTGTTTACTATCTATTGAACTCTAATAGACCCTTTAAGGACCAACAAGTGGTATCAGAGCAGTGTTTGCTTCTTTTATCTTTAAAATATTTTATTAAACTATTTTAAAATGACAAACCCTAATACGAACTACAATGATAATGGATCTTTAGCCAAACCTCCAAGATTTAGCCATGATAACTTTCCATTTTGGAAGGAAAGAATGTCTCTGTTTCTAGAAGGATCTGACACAAAGATCCCCTACTATCTAGAAAACGGACCATTTGTTCCTACAACTATTGTAGCTGGTGTTCCTGCCACCACTAGCACTCCAGCCATCCCTGAAAGGAGTATCATTAAAACTCCTAATTGATGGACTGAAGAAGATAAGAAAGAAATTGCTATTGACTCAAAAACTAGATCTATAATAGCAATGTCTTTACCAGATGATGTCTATCATTCTGTTATGAAAATGAGGACTTCTAAAGCCGTGTGGGATACTCTATGTATCCAATATGAAGGAACCTCTGAAGTACAAGGCACCAGGTGCATAAACCTTGTAAGACAATATGAGAGTTTTATGTATCATAAAGGTGAATCTCTTTCTCAAATTCACCAGCGTTTCAACTGTTTATTGATTGATCTTAAAATCAGTAAACAGAGTGTACTTTAACGCTGAAATACTGACCAAATTCATGGAGGCACTGCCCGATCAATGGGCAGTGTACACTACATGTCTAAAACTGTCAAAGAATCTTGAAACTCTGTCCTTAAGTGTTTTATATGGAATGCTCTTAAATGAGGAACAATCTCAACTTCTGAGGAAGAACCTCATAAATGAACTCAAAGGTGCCAAAAGTACTTCTTTGGCACTTGTGACTTCAGAGGCAACTCCTCCTAAAAATGTTTCTTCTTCCACTATTACCTCCATCACTGAATTAGGTCAAACTGATTCAGAAGATCAACTCACTGATGCTGACATCTCTAAGTTTGATAACTCTCTAGCTCTCTTAACAAATAATTTTAAAAGATTCGCTAGAAAGAGCAACTTTCGAAAATCTTCAAATCTCTCTGACTCTGAAAAGCAAAAGACATTGCCCGCTGAGAAAGCCTCAGCTATATGCTTCAACTGTCCGCGAAAGGGTCACTTTGCTAGTGAATGTAGATCAAAGAAAGTTGCAGCTCCTACCACCTCCTAGACCTCTGATAAAAAGGAGAAGTATTTGAAATTGAAAAACAAATACAAGGATCTGAAGAAACACCAGCAAAAAGGCAAAGGCCTTATCGCTGAAGAAGTTGATTGGGACGCTGAAGATGACTGGTCCAAGACCTCTGAAGAGTCTGGCTCTGATGAAGAAGATCTTGCCTTCCTCTTTCTAATGGCAAGAATAGAGGACACTGAAGAAGCTACTGAAACTTCTTCCTCTGAGTCCCCTTCTACTCAGGTAACAATTCCTTCTATCTCTTTACTTTCTGAAAGTGATAACTTGTCAGCTCTCGATGCTATGACTGTTGATTTTTATAATGCTTTAAATGGAAAGATTAAGGCCGAGAAAATTAACACTGATTTATCTGAGCAATTAAAAAATTGCCATATAAGAATCAAAGAACTTTCTAAAATTGAGGAAACTCTTAAGGACCAAGTCTTCGCAAATCAAACCATAAGCATCGAGAAGCAGCAAGCCATCGCTGATAGGGAAAAGGCTATCGATGATCTCAAGTCTGAAAAAGCAACCATCGAAGGATAAGAAGTGAATAAGATCATCAATGCCCAAATACCTATGAAAATAAGAAGCGGGTTAGGCTATAACCCTGAAAAGGAAGAATCAGAGAATGATCGTTCCATGCTCAAATTTGGAATGTTTGTCTCTTCTATCCCTAATCCTTCTTCTTCTTCAACTTCTTCCTCTTATATTAAAGAAAGTTGCCGGTGATAAATTCTAAGAAAGTGATCAAGAACTAGTTTCTTGACCAAATTCCTAAGAATAAAATCGCTCAGAATAGGAACAAGAAATCCTCAGAGAGAAAGTCTAAATCTGGGAAGAAGGGCTCTGACTTTTCTCAGAGACCAACCCCCAGAATTAAGATCGATCTCTCTCCTACCCCTGAAAAGGTTATTATACCTCCAAGGACTATGGATAAAAGAATTCTTGGTCCTATCCCTGAAAAAGTTCCTGCTTTCTCTCTGAATTCCAAACCCTTTAAATATAGGAAGTGCTATCACTGTGGTGAAACTATCCACATTGCAAGTAAATGTCCTAACGCTACTAGAGCTAAGAAACTAGCTCATGGAAAGAAAGTAGCTTAAGCTGATAAATCAGCGAGAGTGAAATGCACCAAGGTTGCAAAACCACCAAAGGTGAAGATATCCACTAAAGAGAGTTCTTCAGCTAGTAGCTCCTCCGCCAATCCTTTATCTAACCAAGCAGGACCCATAGTAGCATGGGTACCTTTAAACAATTAATCTTTTGTTGTATGCAGAGTGCCAAAGGTCTCTGGTATCTTGATAGCGGATGCTCAAGACATATGACTGGCAGAAAATCTCTGCTCTCTGATTACAAAGAAGAAGTTGGTCCATCAGTGACCTTTGGTGGAAATGGCAAAGGATACACTAAAGGTTATGGAATTCTATCCAACGGAGCCACATCGTTTTCTCGTGTTACTTACGTTGAGGGACTAAAGCACAATCTTTTGAGCGTTAGTCAGTTATGTGACAAAGACTTCAAAGTTCTATTCTTAAATAATAGATGTGTTGTCGTTGACGGAAATGATAAGCTTGCCTTAACAGGCAAAAGAGTGGAAAATGTGTATGTCATCAATATGAATAGTTCTCACTCTGAGAACATGTGCTTTATCTCTAAAGCATCCACTGACATAAACTGGTTATGGCATAAAAGACTCTCTCACCTCAAATTTAAGACAATAAATGAATTGTCTCAAAAAGATCTAGTCAAAGACCTCCCAAATCATACCTTTACAAAGGAATCTCTTTGTTCAGCGTGTGAAAAGGGAAAGCTGACAAAAGCCTCCTTCAGGTCAAAACAAATCTCTTCAGTGACCGCTCCTCTTCAGCTACTCCATATGGATCTATTTGGACCTGTCAATGTCCAATCTATTTCTGGAAAGAAATATACTTTGGTGATTGTTGATGAATACTCCAGATACACATGAGTGTTCTTCCTTCGATCCAAAAGTGATACCCCTGAAATGATAATTTCTTTTATCAAAAGGATGAAAGTTCTAACAATCTAATTGTTCGTTCCATAAGAAGTGATCATGGTACTGAATTCAAAAACAACACTCTGGTGAACTTCTTTGAAGAAAAATGCATATCTCACAACTTTTCCTCAGTAAGAACTCCTCAGCAAAACGGTGTTGCTGAAAGAAGAAATCGAACTATCATTGAAGCGGCTCGCTCAATGCTCAGCGAATCGCATCTACCTACACAGTTTTGGGCTGAAGCAGTCAACACAGCGTGCTTCACTCAAAATCGATCCTTGATAGTTAAGCGACTCAAGAAGACCCCTTTTGAATTGTTTCATGGGAAAAGACCTACTCTAAAATATTTCCATATTTTTGGATGTAAATGTTACATTCTGAATGACAGAGATCATTTGGGTAAATTTGATCCAAAAGCTGACGATGGCTTATTTCTTGGATACTCTTATGTATCTAAGTCCTTCAGAGTCTTCAACAAAAGAAGACAACATGTTGAAGAATCCATGCACGTCAACTTTGATGAATCTCGTCCCATTCATACTTCTCATACTCATGATGATGATGAAGAATTGAATGCTTGGATGAGATCTCATTATTGGGAACCTGAAACGTATTTCAGCAATCAACCTCCTGCTGAAGCATATGATGACGAAATCCCTGTAAATCCTTTAAGTGACAATCATCCATCTTCAGGGATGAATGTTACTCCTCTAAATCAGATTCCTATTGCTGATTCCTCTCTTGGAAATTCCTCAGTGAACAACCAAACTACGTCTAAAAATCAATCTCCTGAATTGATTCTAAATGAAGTACTTGTTGCTGAAACAACAAGTCCTATTCCAGAAACTGAAAAACAAGTCGCTGAATCTGCTGTTGATCTTGATCTCTCTCCTCAACCTCCAGCTCAGCAATGGACTGAAAATCACCCAATAAATCAAATTATTGGTGATCCCAATGCAGGTATCAAAACACATAGAGGAACAGGTAATATCTGTCTTTATGTTAACTTCATTTCTCTCTCTGAACCTAAGAAGATAGATCAAGCTATCTCTGATCCTAGCTGGGTTTCAGCTATGCAAGAAGAACTAACTGAATTTCGTAGAAATAAAGTTTGGAATCTTGTTCCTAGACCCTCTGATAAAACTGTCATAGGAACCAAATGGGTTTTCAGAAATAAGCTAGATGAAAACGGGACTATAATTCGCAATAAGGCTAGACTTGTTGCTCAAGGTTATAGACAGGAAGAAGAAATTGACTATGATGAGACCTTTGCACCTTTTGCTCGTTTAGAAGCCATAAGACTCTTTTTAGCTTATGTTGCCCATAAAGACTTCAAAGTTTTTCAAATGGATGTTAAAAGTGCTTTTCTAAATGGAAAACTCAGCGAGGAAGTTTATGTTGAACAACCCCCTGGTTTCTCAGACCCTAACCATCCTGGTTATGTTTTCAAACTTGAAAAATCTCTTTACGAGTTAAAACAAGCTCATAGAGCTTGGTATGATACCCTTTCTAAATTTCTTCTTAAAGAAATTTTTGTTTGTGGAAAAATTGATCAAACCCTGTTTTTAAGAAAATATAAAGGTCATACCATTCTCGCTCAGATATATGTCGATGGCATTATCTTTGGTTCCACAAGACCCAAATTGTGTACTCGTTTCGCTACAAGAATGCAAAAGCAATATAAAATGAGTATGATGGGTGAACTAACGTATTTTCTAGGTTTGCAGATTAAGCAATCTGACAAAGGAATCTTTATTTGTCAAAGCAAATATGTTAAAGACATGCTGAATAAATTCGACATGAATCAATGCTCAGCGATGAAGACCCCTATGGCGCCTCCTCTGACTTTGAACAAACCAGTCAATGTCACTGCCTATCGAGGGATGATTGGAGCTCTGCTGTATCTTACAGCGAGTAGACCTGACATCATGTATTCTACATGTCTCTGCGCTCGGTATCAAGATGAACCGAAGGAATCCCATCTAATCGCTGTAAAGCGAATCTTCAGATACCTGAAAGGAACTCCAAATCTAGGTCTTTGGTATCCCAAAGGCTCAGAATTTGATCTTATTTGTTATTCTGACAGTGACTTTGCAGGTTGTAAGATAGATAGAAAGAGCACCACTGGTAGGTGTCAGCTGCTAGGTGGAAAGTTAATTAGTTGGACAAACAAAAAGCAAAACTAAGTGTCCACCTCCACCGCTGAAGCTGAATATGTAGCTGTTGGTAGTTGTTGTGCTCAAATCCTTTGGATGAGAAATCAACTCAGAGACTACGATCTCAAGCTCTCTAAAATTCCTATTTATTGCGATAGTACTAGTGCTATCGCCATTGCTAACAATCTTGTACTTCACTCCAAAACCAAGCACATTGAGATCCGATATCACTTTATAAGAGATCATGTGATGAATGGTGAAGTTGAGCTTCATTTTGTACCTACTAAATATCATCTCGCTGATATTTTCACCAAGACCCTTGATGAAACTAGATTCAATCTACTTATTAGCGAACTTGGTATGTTGAACGCTGAATAATGTTTATTCAGTGACTACAACAAGCGATACAAATAAAGCCTTCAAACTTCCCATTCGCTGAACTCTGATTCAGCGATATCTGGGCCATCTCCTCAGGTATTATCTTCTAACCCTTATCACTCTTTGATATCTTTTCTCATCAAAGAATGAATCTCTGAAATTAAAACTCTTCACTGACAATCCTTTATTATCAGTGATGAAGATTTTTTTAAATTAATAATGATAAACCTTCCTTATGGATAATTATCATTATAATCTTTTAAAAATAAGAAAAGGACACGTCAGACCTTTTAATGACACACGACGGACCGCGACGTTTCCATTCCAACTCCTTTCTTGGAACGTACGCCAGGTCATCATTTCTTTTTCAAAAAGCTAAAACCGTCGTTTAGCACTCCTTTCTTTCTCTCTCCTCTTGCTATTTAAGAAATTCTTTTGCCTCATTTGCCTCTTTACGCTTTCATAACTCTCCAAAAGGCAAAAAGAACCTTCGTATCTTCAAGCTTTCTCAAGAACACCAAGAACACGTACTTGTGCGTTTTTCCTTCTCGAAATCACCTAAGGTTTGTTCTAAACCTTTACTTAAAACTGAAAACATCTTGTTTCACATTTCTTTTAATCTTCTAAAAATGCAATAAAAACATATTTTTAGGAAGAAAATAAAATTAATCTGGATTAAGACTAAAAAACTCTTCTATTCTTCTATTTTCAAAATCCTGTTCTAAGTTCTTTCCTTAGAACAGAAGACTTTCTTCTTAAAGTTTTATCCATTTTTATTTTTCTTCTACTTTTTCTAAAAATATCTTCTATATTATTGTTTTTATCACAAGCATTTTGATCTTGTTCATCAAAATACTTGTTTCTTTGAATCTTATATTTGGTACTCTTAATACCAAACTCTGGTTTATACATTTATGTATAAAACCATGATTTATCTCTTTGGTGTTCCCATTTTTCTTACAGAAATGGCCTCTGCAAGTAAGACTACTAAAACCACTGCTGCTGCAACTACTGACAACACTCTGGTCGCCGCACCAACCTGCCACTTCCCAATGGAGAAGGCTGTCTTCAAATCATGCAATTACATTGCATTGGTTGACATACCCGCTGATCGCCCTCACTTCAATGAAGGAGCTACCTTCATCAAGGCGTGCCCGCTGATGTACGCGTTTGTCCACAACCCTGTGGGCATCTCTTCTCATCTTCAAGCTCTCTGGTACACAGCTCACTATACCACGCTCACCACGGACAAGGGGACCATGCTCTCTACTATTGGCTTCAAGATTCCAGATCTTGGTTACTTCTCCTTCACTGCTGGCTTTGTGAGGAAGGCTCTTCGTCTCCCTACCCGCGCCAAAAATGCGCAATGGGGCGCTGAACCTACCAAGATGCAGATCGACACATTCTTGGATTCTATTGGCTATGCTTGGGAGAATCCATCGCTAAAGACGGTAGGCTCAAAGGTAGAAAAGAAGAGATTGCCTGCTCGCTGGCAACACATCTTTACCCAGGTAATCCAATGCCTTGGGTCAAAGATTGGCTCGCATGACCAAGCGAGCAAGCACTTTCAGGATCTCGTCTACTCTCTCTGCACCGGCCACAATCTCAACTACGCTGACTATATCTTCAGCAATATGGTCAGTCGCATCAACGCTGCTACCCGACATCCCATCATCCCCTACCCACGTTTCTTCGCAACAATAACGGAAGTTGCCTTCGGGGAGGACTACCCGAAGGTCAGTGACCACTCCTTCTCCATGGTGGGGAAGAAGTCCCTGGACATAGAGGAACGTCCAGGTGATGCTCCTTTCACGCCCTACATGCTGAAAGTGATTGGAGCCCCTCTTTCAGTGTCTACCTCGCTGCCCATCCCAACAGCGAGTACCCAGGACACTGCTGCTTCTAAGAGGAAGCAACCAACTGATGGTCATAAAAATACCATCGCTACCAAAAAGCTAAAGAAGATGGTCTCTCAAAAGACCACTCTCTCTGATTTCGGTGTAATACCAACACCAACAGCAGCCGCAGCCACTTCAACGGTCTTTTCATCCGTAACGGTCTTTTCATCCGTTGTTGCTTCATTAGCACTACCTCCATCATCAGCGACTCCGGTCACTAAAGGTGTTATAGCCAGCTCCGCTGAAGCTGGATCACGTACTACTTTCACAGCCTTCTTAACTCCTTCTATCTCCTCTTCTTTGGTCCTCACCTCAGCAAATGACTCAGCGATAGTTGTCCCTATCCCTGATAATGCTGAAATGCACGCAGTCCAAACCTCAATATTGTTTAGGCAATCTGAGTTTTGAAAGGCCAATTTAAAAGGACCTTAGAGCGTCTCTCTCAGATACTCTAAGTCACTGGTTAGTGATCCTCAAGACACTACCTCTGCAAACGTAGTCTGTTGATCATAACTCCTCTCAATGATTTGAATATGATTTCTTTACTATACTTAGTGAAATTCCATAGTTAAGCTTCTGTTCAAATTCAGCGATAGCACACGCTGATTGCTATCAGCGATCGCTGAAGGTCAAGGAACTACAAGCTTATCACTGAATACCTGAAGATCGGTTATCACACCAGAAGACCATTCAGCGAAAGTCGAAGACTCTAGCTGAAGAAAGAGATAATCAGCTAAGTGAACTGAAGCGGTTCAGCGATAGTGGCGATTGTCTACTCAAAGTGTGAAGTCTTGTGAAGCCTCAGCAATACTGAAGTTCATCCTTGAAGATTCAGTATCAGCGATCAAATGAAGCTTCCTTTGCAAGATTAAATATTGATCTTATCCTCGATGCACAAAAGTCAAACCTAGAACCATGTCAGAAAAGGACGTACGACGTGTCTCTTATGTCCCCATCATATCTGATATGGTACTGTTCATATTCGGCCAAAAGCATGGTTGTCTTATTAACAAGGACAAGCTTCCTATCCAAGCTTGACACGTGGCATGTACCTTTTGTGTTGTTTTACAGACAAACGGGTATAAATAAGATGAAGATATCTTCTTCATCTAAATGCATGTTTCTATCTAACCTATACCCTCTTTATTCTTTCTTTCATCTTCTTGTGCATCATACTTCGTGTTTCTTAGTTACAATAGAATGGGTTTTAAACTTGTTCTAATTCCGCTTGTAACTGTAAATTTGTTTATCTTAATAAACTCATTTAAAAACCAATAATCTGTGTGTTTGTATTCAACCCCCCCCCCCCCTTCTACAAACTGTTCTCTCTTGATTAAACTCTTGTAGACCCTTATTGGGACCAACATAGTCCCTGAGAGTAATCCTCATGATACTCTGAAAGAGAAAAATAAATATTTTCATCCATCTTCTAATCCAGATGTGTTTTTGGCATCTTTATCTATGTAATCATCAGGTGTCGCTTCTCTCTTCACTTCAGCGACAGCGACAACCACCACCACCACTAGCGCTCCTCCGCTCAGCAAGGAGATGGGGAAGTCTCCTCAGGGCCATCCCAGTGTTGCAAAGCTCCGAGAGGTCAAGACAGAGATGGCAGCTCCCAAGCTTCCCACTCCCATCACTGAAGTCCCTCCTATTGTCCTTCCTAGTCCTACATTCCCTGCTGTTGACTATCTGGTCAGGGAATGTGCTCTCACCAGGGCTAGGGTTGACAACCTTCAGACGTCAGCTGAACTCATCTTCCGTCGAGTCGTTGGGACACCAGCGATCAAGACCAACGTCAGCAACCTCATCTCTGACGTTTTCTCTCTGAAGGAAGACAATAGGGTCCTTCACCAGCACCTGTCTAACTTGGAGCAGAAGATCGCTTCTCAGGCAAACGTCCTTGAGTCTATTCAAAAGACTCAATCCGATATATTGCAGATGCTCACCAAGCTCTCTGAGGCTAGTTCCTTCTTCAATGCTGCTGATCGGACTACGCTTTAGGATAATGATACGAAGCTCAAGGACATTCAGACCAACGTTCACACTCTGATGGTGCATTGTCTACCTCCTGATAACATCGACGGGGGGAGATGTGCCAAAGAGTTTGCAGATGAACTCATTGCAGAGCACAACCAGAGGTTCCCTGGGGAAAAGATTTCTCCTTACATCCAGCGAACGGGATCATCCCTCCCTGAAGGGTTGACTGCTGAAGCTGATGAAGATGATGATGCTGAGGAAGAGGATGAAGAAGAAGAAGAAGAAGAAGATCCTATCCCTCATTATGGGGGAATGGATGATGATGAAGATGATGATGACATTGGAAGTGCCTTAGAGCACTTCAGAATGTCTAGGCCTGGAGTCTCTCATCAAGAGCCTTTGGGGGACGGACAACATCCCTCTCAGGGACAATCCGGTCCCTCAGGCAAAGGAAAAGAGGTGGTAAATCTGGATGCCACTATCCCATTATCTGAGGGGGAGACCACTAATGAGGTATATCTTCCTCTTATCCCTTATATTACACCTCTCTCTGAAACCCCCACACCTCCTTCGCCTACAAAAACTCTCTCTGACAATTCTTTTTCCTCCTCTCTTTCCCTCAATGATCCCCGTCCCCCAAAGGACTCCACTTCATGGAAGGAACCTTCTTCCGAAGAGCACTTTATGTACATAATAGAAACTGACTCTGAAGAAGAAGAGGGCCTTATCGCCAGGCGTCGCATTCAAAAGCCGATCATAAGCGAGCCTGAAGAAGAAGAAAGGCGAATAAAATTCCTTAGGGAATTCGAAGCAAGAAGAATAAGGGTGCCTCAAGCTGAACCCATAGACGCTGTACCAATAAGGATGGTAGATGAATTCTACTTTCTGTCTAGCGAAGAGAGAGAACAAGCATTGGAAGCACAACGCATTAGGGATGAGAAGACAAAGAAAACTGAGAATGTGCCTTAGCAAGGAAATTACTCAGGGAAGACTCTTCTAAAGACAAGGCGGCCAAGGAACAATTGAAAAAGAGTGAAAGGGTCGCGGAAGCTCTTATACAGAAAGAACTTGCACAGGAAAACTTGAACGTAGATCCAATCCTTGCTCAACAGAAGATTCTAAGTGCACTATCCGCTGAAGCCACAATTCAAAAAGACAAAGAGCTTGACTGGTGCACTGATAGACTGAAATTTCGAAGATCTGAGGCCCAAATCATTCATGCAACTATTCAAGGGGGACACTCCAATAGAGGTGGTCCAAAGGTATATGTAAGAATGACAAGGACAAACAGAACTGAGAGAGAAGAAGCCAAGTTCTTAAGGATTTATGGATACACTGAATGGTTAGAAATCAGAGACGCCATTCAGGGTTCCAAATCCAAATTCAAGGATGTGGTGGAAAGAGTACTGGATCAATTGCTTCAAAGGATGTCACAACACATGCACGTTCCCCCTCTCCCTGAGTCATCAAAGAAGAAAAGATCAACTACTGAAGGTGGTTCAAGCTCCAAAAATGAGCATGAAACGAAATTTGATTATCAAAGCATTCTTGGTCATCTTGAAGGATTCTTAGGACTCTTCAAAAACCAAGAAATTCGCAAGGCCCCATCCTCTCTCATAAACATCATGCTATGGCGCTGATTGTCAGATACCCCTCGGATGAACCGACAGAAAACGCTTTATGAGAATGAGCTACAAAGAAGAAATGAGAACATCTCTGATTAGTTATAGATTTCTATTTCCTTTGTAATATTCCTTCAGTGTACAAGTACTTTACTTTTATTGTTGTAATTTCATTTCCCTGTAAAATTCTTCAGATTATATTTAATGAAATTCAATCAGAGTACTTTACTCCATCCTAGTACTGAAAAGATCCCTGAAAACAGTAAGAGGGACAAATGAACATAAGAGTTCTATTTTCTTTAAACTATCTTTTACTCACTGATTTTTCACTCTGAAAATTCAATCAGTGAATGTACTTTATGCTTATTTACTTGTAAAAATAGTACTTTCATATCCTTATAAATGAAACTCAATTCAGATAGTAGACTAGCTGAAAAAGACTTTACAGATTAGTACATAGAAATTTTACTTTAAATGTTTCCTAAGTCTTTACTAGTCTCTTAAAGCAATTTTCCTATGTTGCTTAATCATAATCAAATAGGGGGAGATTGTTGATCATAACTCCTCTTGATGATTTGAATATGATTCCTTTTGTATACCTAGTGAAATTCCATTGTGTAAACTTCTGTCAATATTCAGCGATAGCATACGCTGATTACCATCAGCGATCGCTGAAGATCAAGGAACAACAAGCTTATCTCTGAAGACCTGAAGATCAGCTATCACAGCAGAAGACCATTCAGTAAAAGTCGAAGACCCTAGCTGAAGAAAGAGATAATCAGCTAAGTGAACTGAAGCGGTTCAGCGATAGCAGCGATTATCTAATCAAACGTGTGAAGTCTTGTGAAGCCTCAGCGATACTGAAGATTCATCCTTGAAGATTCAAAGTCAGCGATCAAATGAAGCTTCCTTTACCAGATTAAAAATTGATCTTATTCTCGATGCACAAAAGTCAAACCTAATACCTTGTCAGAAAAGGACGTACGAATTGTCCCTTATGTCCCCATCATATCTGATATGGTACTGTTCATATTCGGCCAAAAACATGGCTGTCTTATTAGCAAGGACAAGCTTCCTATCCAAGCTTGACACGTGGCACATACCTTTTGTCTTTCATTAAATGCAAACGGGTATAAATAAGATGAAGATATCTTCTTCATCTTAATGCATGCGTCTTTCTAGCCTAAACCCTCTTTATTCTTTCTTCCGTCTTCTTGTGCATCAAACTTAGTGTTTCTTAGTTACAATAGAATAGGTTTTAAACTTGTTCTTATTCCGCTTGTAATTGTAAATTTGTTTATGATATATAAACTTATTTAAAAACCAAAATCTATGTGTTTGTATTCAAACCCCCCCCCCCCTCCTTCTACAAATTGTTTACTATCTATTGAACTCTTATAGACCCTTTAGGGACCAATACTCCACACGTCGTCTTTGATGAGTCTGTTCTTCCGTTTGGTTCGGTCACTCCAACCGACCCACCCTCCTACTCCTTCCTCGATGACACCTCGGGTACCTCTTCTATCATGCGTAACATACTTCACTCGCACCATCCCACAACTTCTCCCTCCCCTACACCTCCACACCACTCATCTACCAATTCTGCATCTGAACCGACTCGAACGGACCGACTGCCCCAGTCGAGCCGTCCAGAAGATGCCAACCTCGAATCCGAACCGACTTGACTGGCCCGACTGGCCCAGTCGAGCCATCTAGAAGATGCCAACCTCGAATCCAACATCGAATCGACTGGACCGACTGGGCCAGTTGAGCCTTCCAGAGGATGTCCACATCACACCACACCCCAAAATTCATCCTATTCTAATCTCGCTCATCCTCCCATACACCCTATGACGACTTGTGCTAAAAGTAGTATAGTCAAACCCACTCAGCGTCTTAACCTTCATACCACATCCGTATTCCCCTTAACCCGGTCCCACCTGCAGGCATTACAGGACCCTCACTGGCAAAAGGCCATGAACGAGGAATACCATGCCCTTATCACGAACAGAACTTGGGTACTTGTCCCGCGACCCCCCGGGGTCAATATAGTCGTTCCATGTGGATTTTTCGCCACAAACATAATGCTGATGGTTCTATCGCTCGATATAAAGCATGTCTAGTCGCAAATGGTCGAAGTCAGCAGCAAGGGATAGACTGTGACGAGACCTTCAATCCGGTTGTGAAACCGGCTACCATGCGAATTGTTCTGAGTATTGCCATCTCTTAAAACTGGCCAATTCACCAACTGGACATGAAGAATACTTTTCTTCACAGAAACCTTCAGGAAACTGTATACATGCATCAACCACCGGGTTTCCGTGACCCCAGGTATCCAGATCATGTCTGCCACCTTCAGCATTCTCTCTATGGCCTCAAACAGTCCCCCCAGGCATGGTATCACAGATTTGCCCAGTATACACTATGGATCGGTTTCCACCCTAGCCGCACTACCTCATTTCTTTTTATCTACCACACACTAGAGGCGACTGCTTATCTTCTCTTATATGTGGACGATATCATTCTCACAGCATCGTTCACCACCTTACTTCGACATATCATAACTCAACTGAGTCATGAGTTTGCCATGACAAGTCTGGGTGCACTTAACTACTTTTTTGGGATCTCGGCATCTCGATCTTCTACTGGTCTATTTCTCTCTCAACAGAAATACGCCGCCCAGAAATACGCAACCCGACAGACTCTGCTCAGAAATTGACCACTGATGGCCCCCCGGTAACTGACTCAACGCTGTATCACAGTCTTTTCGGGGCCCTTTAGTATCTCACATTCACGAGACCGGATATTGCGTTTGCGGTCCAATAGGTCTGTCTTTATATGCATGACTCTCGAGAACCACACTTTCATGCTCTCAAACGCATCCTGCGGTACTTACGAGGCACCCTCACCCACGACCTATAGATACTTGTCTCCCCTTGTTAGATCTTATCGCATATTCGGACGCAGACTGGGGGATGTCCAGTATCTCGTAGATCCACCTCCGGATATTGTGTCTTCTTAGGTGATAACCTTGTGTCTTGGTACTCCAAACGCCAAGGTGTCGTCTCTCGCTCTAGTGCCGAAGTCGAGTATCGCGGTGTCGCCAACGCCGTGGCCAAGACCAGTTGGCTCAGAAACCTCCTTCGTGAACTTCACAGGCCGCCTACAAAAGCTACAATTGTTTACTGTGATAATGTGAGTGCGTTCTATATGTCATCCAATCTGGTTCAACACTAACGCACGAAAACATATAGAAATTGACATTCACTTTGTCAAGGACAAAGTTGCTATCGGCCAAGTTTGTGTCCTACACGTTCCATCACGTTCACAGTATGTCGATATATTCACGAAGGGATTACCGTCATCACTCTTTCAAGATTTCAAATCCAGTTTGAACGTTCGAAATTCGGAAGCTCAAACTGCGGGGGGATGTTAGTGTATTATTATTATTATTAGTGTGTATATTTGTAGATAGCTTAGCCCATAGCTTAGCCCAATCGTATAAGGCCCATGACCTTGTTAATTTGTATTTATATCTTTGTAACTCTCATTTGCAAATCAAGGAAATCATTTTCCCTAATATCAATTGCATAAATGAAGACTCGGGTATTGTGCGTTGATCCTTCCCACCCAACTGATATGAACGTAAAACACATGTAAAAGTCACATACGGCCATTACATTGAAGGTGGGAACTCCTTTTCTGCCCCTATATCTCATTTAGTATGGGACCAGAATACAAGCATCTATATGAGTACCGTGAAAACCCAACTTCTTGATCCTCTAGATTTTCCAACCTATTAGAATATTGAGAACACTCGTTATAAGCAGCATCAATACCACCTTCTTTATCTTGAATCTCACATTCTGTATCTTGAATTTCATCCATTTGACTAACTGATTGATCTACAAACTCTGGAGTTAATGAGGGTGCTACACAACTCTCCCTTGTTGCAACGGCATCCCGGAACAAATGATCCCACTTTTCTTCAACTAGTGGAGAGAAACTCCGTTAAACCGAAACTTTTTGGCTACAGGTTTCTCCTATATAATAAATTAATAAGCTATTATAATTCATATATCAATTAAAAGAGTAATAATATGATTAAAAAAATATAAGTAATACCTTTAGCTTTTTTTCCCACCATTCATCCGAACAATCAAGCTTCCCGATTGTGGAATTCCAACCTAAACCGGTTTCTCCTCTTTTTAAATATTTCCAAAGACGCAAATATTTTTTCATTGCCTCAAATTTATTTTTTAAGCTTTTAAGGAAACATCTTATACCAATTCTGTCCATAAACTGATCATATATCTCACCCCATCTAAAAGGTTGACCACGTCCATGCTTGATGATGAAATTGATACACACATTACAAAATATCACAGTATATTCGTCGGTCCAGCTAATAGGTATCCCATCAACGTCCTTTTTATTAGGCATATTTTACCCCTATATTAAACAAAAAACACATATAAACCTTCACAACTTATTAAACAATAACTAACATAACCATATAGTTGCTAAAGCCAAACTCGCAGCCTTCTATGTATTTCCATCAAAGCATATCATATGAGCTTCTTGTTGATTTGTTGTTCACATGAGTACTAGTTGATGTAAATAGGAATTTATTAGGGGTCATTTACCTAACTCTTAGTGGATAAGCGCTTACCGGGTGTCAATTACCTTACCAGGTGAGCATGGCAAGGACCAAGAATCTTACCCGGTAAGAGGCATAGCAAGAACTGAGAAAAGAGTCTTATCCGATAAGCGTTTACTGGGTAAAATACGCTTACCAACAAAAATTATAAGCTTTCCTGCTCACATGCTCACCCATGGTCTTTGCCATGTCCAATTCTCCAAGGCAAGTATTATTATTTACAATTAGACTTTATTTTTTCAAAAAAAATCATAAAATTCATGGAATTTCATATTAATAGTTTAAGTGTTCAAGGTATGTGATCTCATGAATATGATTTTGATCGGCTGCAATGCATCACTTTAGGTGTGACTAATATAGATGAAAGCAAAAATCAAATGTTATTTTATCCTATCCTAAGAAGTAAATTTAGTTGTGTATTTATTTTTTTCTCAATACCCCAAAACCAAACTGAAATCATCATATTCTACACCACACAAAACCCTAATCTGCAAGAACACACACAAACACCATTGCTCTGTGAAAAAAATTGGTATCGAAAAACTAATCTGCAAGTATTAGATAAAAACTTACCCAAACAAAGATTTGAGTACAACTCAACAAAGATTTGAAAAACTAAAAAAACATATAATGAAACAAATATTACCTTTTAATTGCATATTTGAGAGATGTATTGAGTAAGGATCGATCTAGTATGAAGAATCGATCTGTATTGTTCTTGAAGAAGGATTGATTTCTTGTTCTTGAAGAAGGGTCGATCTCCTTGTTCATGAGGAAGGGTCCCAATAGACATGGGGTTTTGTTTTGTACGTGGGTTTTGATTTAAAAAAGGAGTGGATAAATTTGTCATTTGTGTAAAATAGCAAGGGTATTTTTGGAAGAAAAAAACAAAAAGTTCCTTGGCTTTTCAAAACGTTACTTTTTCTACCTTATCAATAAGCTACCTTATGGTCATCCAAACAAGTACACTAAAAATAAGGTAACTTATAAGGTAGCTTATAAGCGACCTTATTTTTGCCAAACAGTGCCTTATTCAATGGAAATTCTTGTTAGATATTATGTTGTCGTAAAAAAATTGGAATATGGTACTTACGTTGGTTTGACTGACGAACTACGTGGGAAAATGGACCTTCTTTCTTTTCAGAAAGCATTTTTGGAAAGTAATAATTCCATTCAGTTCGGTTTCGGAAAACTTTCCGCCGGGGGCTAACATCAAAGGCGCAGGTTGATCTCTCTGGTTGAGGCTGCAATTCATTTTGGCACGTGGGAAGGGCTTACTCTACTAGTGGCTCGGCTTGGTCTCGCTCCCTTCACGTACTATTCCTCTTGGATTTAATATATAAAATTCCTAAAACATTTATTTTAGTAGGTACAATTTCTCTTTATTTTTGGTCCAAAGATGAAATTGGTAATCAATTCGGTTGTATTCATTGACTTTTAAATTGCTAATCATAGTCGGTTGTATTCATTGACTTTTGCAATAATAACTTGGTGTACGGCTTGTACCATGCACCTAGATATGCACTTTAGTGTGTATGTTACAATTTCTTGTTTCAAATGTGATAAAAGTTTTTTTTTCTTTTACCTTTTTGTGGAAATAGAGTAAACTACTGTTTTCATCCTTGTGGGTTGTAGATGTTTTTGGTTCTTGTCTATCGGCTTCATATATTACAATTTGTCTTTGAATGATGCATTTTGTTATAGATTTGGTTACTCACTAATACACTCCATCTCTTTTTGCCGTCAAGTGCATTCATTATCATAGGATAATGTATCCATGTACTAGTACAACTAATTAGTAAGTTGTTTTTAAAGGAACTAACCTTAAATTGTTTAAATAGTGTTTTATTACGTTATTGTGGAAAATGTGAGGCATTAATGTAAGGCATAGGGCTACCTATACTAACCAAAGTAGCCCTATGCCAGTTATGGATATTTTATAAGAAAATGTTGTAATTAGATTTAATTTTATAAGAACCATATTATATAAGATCTTGGTAGAAATTATGAAGACATACATTATAGACTTGGTTCATGCGTAGCCTTACGCCATCATTAAGAAACTAAAGGCAGTAAGTCAAAGTCAAGTGTATGATTTGATAAACAATTTAGCATATTGTTCGGTAATGTAAACATATGTACAATTATGTCCTAACTATATCATGATATGATAATTGATCTAAAATGATATGAAAGAACAAAAGAGAACATGGTATATGGACATAGGTAAGTTTCTTGCTTCGAATAAAGTTAAGAAAATTTTGCATGTTACAAAACATTTGACATGAATATGTAAGTCACGCAAAAATGTTACATTCTTGGGTATAAAAGTGTATGTGAACATATACGAAAACTGTTTTATGTTGTGTTTATGTTAATATTTTAAAACCATGAACTCATTAAATCATAAGGTGACACGTGTATGTGCTTGTATCTTAGGTAAAAAAATGTTGAAAAGGTAAAAAAAATTTAAATAAATGTAGGACTAGGAAATAGAAATTTGGTTATTTTTATTTATATTGTTCTTTGTATATATGTTAATGTCTCAACATTTTGTTAAATATGATATTGATGTATGGATGGTAGTCACAACCCTAAGAATGAGGTGTGCTAAAATTGGAAAGTTGCAAATTGATGTTTTAATGACATGGCTAATGCATCAATGAAAACAGTGTTGCAACAAGGTCAAGTTGGTCTTAAAGATGGGTTTAATGTTGACGTTTTGACGAGTTGATCGAAAGCGTACGTTGAAATGAAAATATTTAATCAAGTTAAAACACAAGTATTCTCTTAACAATACAACCTCTTTAGCAATTATTGTGATGAACTACAAAAATCTGTGATGAAAATGGAAGTCATAGATTGTTTGTTTTGTTGCTAAAACTACAAGAGAAATGAGTTTCAGAGAAGAATGTTTTAGAGAAGGTTTTGAAAGTGTCTCTAAAGGTCATTTTTAATGAAGGTCTTGAATGACAAAAGTTAGAAGTGTTACTAAAGGTAAGGTAACTTTTAGGGAATGATTTCCAACAAAAAAACACGGTTTGAAAATTATCACTAAAGCTTTTAGATACGCCTCTAAAATAAATCTTCTCTAAAAACAGTTAAGGGTGCGTTTAGTTGGCGAAAACTATTTTCATTTTCCTAGAAAATGTTTTCAGAAAATTGAGTTGAGTTTTCATTCTCAGCTTTCTAGGAAAATTTTAGAAAACGCGTTTAGTTGAAATGGTGGAGTTTTCATTTTTCATTTTTAGAAAACTAGAAAACGCATTTAGTTGTGCATTTTCTACCATTTTTCATTTTTCATTTTCCATTTTTCTCAAATTAGAAAGTGTGTGTGTGTGTGTGTGTGTGAATGTGAAACTGTGTGTGTGTGTGTGTGTGAAAGTGTTTGTATGTGTGTGTGTGTGCGTGTGTGTGTGAAATTGTGTATGTGTATGAAACTATGAAAGTGTGTGTGTGTGTATGAAACTATGAAAGTGTGTGTGTGTGTGTGTGTATGTGTATGAAAGTGTGGTGTGTGTGTGTGTAAAATTGTGTTTGTGTGAAATTGTGTTTGTGTGTGAAAGTGAAAGTGTGTGTGAAAGTGTAATTGTGTGTGAAAGTGTGTGTGTGTGTGTGTGTGTGTGAAATTATGTACGTGTATATGTGTGAAAGTGAAAGTGAAAGTGTGTGTGTGTGTGTGTGTGTGAAATTGTGTATGTGTGTGTGTGTGAAAGTGAAAGTGTGTGTGTGTGAAATTGTGTATGTGTATTTGTGTGAAAGTGAAAGTGTGTGTGTGTGTGTGTGTGTGAAAGTCTGTATGTGTATGTGTGTGAAAGTGAAAGTGTGTATGCGCGCGTGTGAAAGTGTAAGCATGTGTGCATGTAAAAAATTATTTTGAAAATGAAAATTTTGAAAACTAGTAACAGTTGTTTTCTAAATCCAATGTAAATTTAGAAAATGAAAATTTTCGTTTTCTTGGAAATTTTTTGAAAACTGGACGAACTAAACGCGTTTTCCAAATGTTCATTTTATCTGGAAATTTTTTCTAGAAAACAGGAAATTTTTCACTAACTAAACGCAACCTAAGGAGCTTTAGATACGCTTCTAAAATCGTCTCTAAAGCCTAAAATATTTTTATTTTTATCTTTTAAATTAAACAAATGGTTTTAGTTACACTTTAAATTGAATTGAAAGGTTTTAGTAACTAAAAGGTTTGTTATTTTCAATAAATTAAAATTGAATTTATAAAGTTTAAGTTAGAGAGTCACGCATCTCAGAAGCTACTATTCTATGAGGACAAGAGTCGAAAGAGTCGAAGAACGAGAGACTTAGGGGGCATTTGGTTTGCCGGAATCCGCCAGAATCTGATGGAATTGGAATGGTCAATTCCATTGACCAAGTTCCATTCCAACGTTTGGTTAGCTAAGGAATGGAATTGAATTCCAAACGTTCCCTCAAATAAGGATTTCACCATTCCTTCCCAAAAGAGATGGAATTGAAATCCATTCCAACCAAGATTTCTAAAATAATAAAAATACCCTCTTTAAATCATAAAACCCACATATCAGATGTTTGCTTCATCTTCAAGATCTTCCAAGCTACTGGTTACGATTTGGGTTCTTGAAATCACATCAATCTGCAACTAGCATCATTTTCCTTCTTCTTCTCCAATTAGCTACTAGTTATGATTTGTTTTTTCATCAATCGTTCGCAGTTTTTCCATCTTCTTCTTCTGCAACTAGCTACTTGTTACAATGTGTTTTTTCATCAATCGTTCATAATTTTTCCTTCTTCCTCTTCGATCTGTTTGGGTTCTTGACGCAGAATTTTTTTTTTCATCGGTCGTTCACGGATTTTCCTTCTTCTTCGATATGTTTGGGTTCTTGACGCACATATATGTTTTTTCATCAATCGCTCATATTTTCCTTCTTCTTCTTCAATTTGTTTGGGTTCTTGACTCACGGATTTGTTATAAGAAAAGATGAAACAATTCTGGGTTTGTAAAAAAAGATGAATGGGAAAGAAGAAGGAAAACTGATGAAGATGACGTTAGGTCTAGGTCAAAAAAGAAGAAAAGGAAGGAAGAAAGAAGGAAGGGTTACTGGTCAAATATTTTTTTAATCGTAATTCCATATATAATCTAATTACCAAAACTAAAACCAAATTTATGGAAATGATTGTAATTTACATAAAAAAGAAATTTATATAAAATATTAATTTTATTATTACTTATACTTAAAAACTAAAATATATATATATATATTAAAGAAGGGCATTTTTGTCGAGTCTCAGTATTCCATTCCAATTCATTTGCAAACCAAACAGAAACATTCAAATTCATTAGACTGATTAAATTCCTTTCATGTCAACCAAACACTTGGTCAAACCTGATAACATTACAATTCATTAGACTGATTAAATTCCATTCCTGTCAACCAAACACTTGGTCAAACCTAATATCATTTCATTCCAGATTCCAATTCCTTAGACAGATTCCATTCCTTCATAAATCATTCTGCTAACCAAACGTCCCCTTAGGGCTAGAATCGATTGTAACTGGAATCGATTTTTCAACAATTTAGGAACTGTAGTAATTACTGTTCTACTTCTTCTCATCGATTTCTCTACGATTTCTGTTTGATTTCTCGATTAAGGTAAGCGATCTAGACATTTTTTAGAGTACTTTATTTTAGTTTTTATCGAAGTCCAAGTGAAACTCAAAGATACGGTACAGTTCGTTTTGTGTAACACCCTGAATTTTGTACCCTTCAATTCCCTATTTATAAATACAAGCTTGGTATTTTGGTTTTGTAAACAAAAGGTAAATTGGACATCCGGGGGGGGGGGGGGAATGCGACCAAGAAGTGCGACCTGGCCAAGGCCATGGTCGCAACTCCTAGTCGCAATTGTTGTATCGTAGGTCGGGGTAAAGAAATGCAACCGTGGCAAGTGCGACCTTGCCATGACATGGTCGCAACTCAAAGTCGCAATTCATGTACCGTAAGTTGGGGCCATGCAAAAGTGCGACCCAGATATGCGACCTGGCCAAGTGCCCCCGTCGCAATTGCAGGTCGCAATTCGAGCGAGGTATAAAGAGAAGAGGTTGCGCTGATATTTCATTTCTTACAAAATTCAGATTTGTTTCCTCTACATCAAACCCTAAGAGGCGGTTGTTGGAGGATTTAGTGCTCTCTCTCTTTGAAGCAAGACCATTTATTGGGGATCAAGATCAAGGAAGCAAGTTCTAGGATCTGAACCTTGGGTGTTCTTCATCTCTTCTCTTAAGCTCAGTGTAGTTGGAAGTTCTCTAGAGTTTCCTCAAACCCTAGTACTGTGAATTCAAATCTAAACTTATAAACTCAAATACTTGTTGTAAATGTAGCATTTTACTGATTCTTAAACTTATTTTCAAGTAGTTGTGTATTTGGGTAAGTTTGGAGGTTTTAGCTTAAACTGGGGATTTTGGAGTATTTTGTTGTAGATGATGAGTTGAGCATCATTAATGGTTTAAAATACTTGGAAGGTTTATAAAACGAAATAATCTTTGGTTTTGGAACTCAAAATGATTTGACCTAGTTTTTTATAAAACTTGGATTTGAAAGAAAATGGTTTATGGAAAGGGTTTTCAAGGTTGGAAAACTAGTAATACGTCTCGTTGATGTATTCGGTCGTAGGACTAGTATATAATGGATCCATAGACATATAGTCGTTTAAAGAGGGAGTGTTGTCCCTTTTCGGTTGCATAGTAGTTATCGGAGGCCTGGTACCGTTGGGTATTATGCCGGTTCATTACCGGATGCCATTGACTATATGTATGCGCTAGTAGGGGTTTTCGGGGGTCGTGTACAAAGGTGCATAATCGGTTATTGTCGGTTGCCATTGACCATAGCGCGGACTTTCGTAGGAGTCATCGGAGGCTGTGTACTAAGGTGCATAATCAGTTATTGCCGGTTGCCATTCGCTCTTATAGTTAGCTCAAACATCGTGTAGTGACCTACTTATGGTACTTGTCACTAAGGATGAAACACCAGGTCTCCCCCGGTTGCTTTTAAAGGATCCTTGCTCATCAAGAGTAAGTTATTTCAAGTGAAGTTAAATGGGCTAAATGCACCATATCTTATCCTTTAAAAGTTTTAACTGCTTATCCATTTAACTATTTGTTCTCACTAGGCGTAAGCCTAACACTTGATTTAAATGTGGTTTTAGCAGGTAAGCAGGTTGATGGGGCTCTTTAGAGAAGAGGGGGTTGATGTGTAGAGAGAAAGGACACCTTTTTGGAGATATGCTCGTAGAGTATATACGTAGTTGGAGTTAAAGCATATTCTTTTGAGGATATTAGTAACACCCAATTATAATCTATATTATGAATAGTATAGATTAATAGGTTGTTATGTAATGTCGATACTTAGATGTAAACTCCCTTACTCTAATCCCACTTATTGGGTAATTTCTATTTTATTCCGTATTTTATTTTGGTTCAATTTTACCCTATTTTTTTAGGGTGTTACAAGTTGGTATCAGAGCTCTAGTTTAAGCGAACTAGGTGTGAATTTAAGATGCCTAGACGTAATCTGAGACTTTAAGTGTGGATTTGTGAGATATGGGTAGACACCATTGAGATAAGAGAGCTTTAGAGTCGACGGAAATGCACTAATCATGAAATGTGACTTTGGTAATAGGAATTTTTACTGGTATGATATATTCACGATATCACGTAGCTAATGCTCTTTTGGGTATATTGTTATGTGAGTATGCTCCTTTTCCTATTGTTGAGATGATTGACAAATGTGTTATACGTATTTATGTTAGTTTTGTCTTAATCCTACTCTATTATCTTGACAGACTAAGATGGTGAACACGCGAACCCGATCGCGTAATGAAGTTGAGGGAGCAATCAACAGTGTTACGAATCAGGACGTGGCAGCAACAGCGGAAGTAACTCAACCATCCCGAATTACTCGACCGCCACCAATCATCCCTCCTCTCACAAGTATACCCGTGCCTAGATTGATTACTATTCTGCCACTCAATCTTAATGCAGGGGGTCCTCTAATGACGGAGGTGGGTTCACAAGATGAACTTCAGATTCGGTTGTTGCTAGCGGTGAATACTATGACGGGTCAACAACATGAATCATTGAGGCGAGAGATGTCAGTGTCAGGAGGCATGAAGTAACTGCCGAGAATGCTGTGGGAGGTTCCGGGGGAACAGGGGCCGCATCAAATACTGAGGAAACCCTCGTGATTGAAGTGAGAAGAGCAGGAAGGGGTTGCTCTTATAAAACCTTCTTATGCACCAAGCCACCCGAGTTCTCCGAGACTTCCGATCCAGTGGTCTTCATGAATTGGCTTCAAGAGATCGAGCAAGATTTTGGCTCGAGTGAATGTGAGGAAGGTCAGAAGGAGAGGTTTGCGTCACAGATGCTTAGAGGCGCGGCCTTAAGATGGTGGAATGTCACCGCCAAAACTCTTCGCCCAGTGATTGTATCGATGTTGACTTGGGAGATGTTTAAGGGGAAAGTTTTGGAGGAATACTGTAACGAGAGAGCTATAGCTCGTATTGTGGATGAGTTTCGAGCTCTCAAGAAGGGGGATAAGACTGTTAGAGAGTATACGGAGTTGTTCATAGAGAAACTGGATCTAGTGGGGAATGTAGCTCCAACTGAGAGAGAGAAGATGAAGGCGTACATCAAGGGATTGACATCTGACATGATGGCAATGGTCCAAGCGGCAAAGACCTCCACTTTAAGGGACGCCATCGATCAAGCTCAAATGGTGGAGGACACCGATGAACTGAGGAAGGAAGGGAGGAAGTTAATTGGGGAAAAGAGAAAGTGGGAAGGAAATTTCGCGCCTTCCAAGAGGCCAAGCTACAACAACAACCACCACAACAACCGGAGAACAGAGAATAGGAGGGAGCCTAACTGGTGCTTCAAGTCCGGAGCAAGCATCACGGGCCATGCAACTCATCTGCGGAAGGGTGCCACAAGTGTGGTAAGAGCGGGCACTACGCTCGCGAGTGCCCGGTTAAAGGAATCATTTGTTTTGAATGCAAAGAACAGGGGCACGTTCGAAAGGATTGCCCAAAGATGAGAACGGGAGGAAGTCAAGGGAAGAGGGATAATGTCCCTAAAGCGACGAGAAGAGCGTTCAAGATGACCGCGGATGAAGCTAAAGAGGCGGCAGATGTGGTGATGGGTACGTTTCTCATAAACTCTGTACCCGCTCGTATTATTTTTGATTCTGATGCTACTTTCTCTTATATGTCCACTAAGTTCTATCCGAAACTACTTATACCTATTAGTACTTTAGAGGATGCTTATATTGTGGAAATAGCCGATGGTGGGAAGGTCTTGGTTAGAGATGGTCTTAGAAATTGCACACTAGAGGTTGAGGAGGAGCAGTTTCCGGTGAACCTCATACCTATGGAGATAGGGAGTTTCGATGTAGTGATTGGGATGGATTGGTTAGCCAAGAACCAAGCAAAGATTTTGTGTCCAAGAAATTGATTCGAATTCCGTTATCGGATGGTAGTATGGTGTTGGTCTACGGAGAAAGAAGGAAGGGTGAAGTCGCATTGTTAACACTAGTAAAGGCACGCAAGTGTTTGGCCAAAGGGTGCCTATCTTATTTAGCCTATGTTGTGGAGGCAAAGTTAGAAAAGAGGAGAATAAATGATGTTCGAATTGTTAGTGAATTTCCGGACGTGTTCCCCGAGGATTTACCCGGCTTGCCACCCGATAGACAGGTAGAGTTTCAAATAGATCTAATACCCGGGGCCGCTCCGATTGCTAGAGCACCCTACCGATTGGCACCATCCGAGATGCAAGAAATGCTGACGCAACTACAAGATCTCCTAGAGAAAGGTTTCGTGAGACCAAGCTCGTCGCCTTGGGGAGCTCCGGTCTTGTTTGTGAAGAAGAAGGATGGCACAATGAGGATGTGTATAGACTACTGAGAGTTGAATAAGACGACCGTGAAGAACAAGTACCCACTCCCGAGAATTGACGACCTCTTTGATCAACTACAAGGAGCGGGCTGTTTCTCAAAGGTCGACCTACGCTCGGGTTATCACCAAGTGAAGGTGAAGGAAGATGATGTAGCAAAAACAGCGTTTAGAACGCGGTACGGGCATTATGAGTTTCTAGTAATGCCATTCGGATTGACGAATGCGCCGGCGGTATTTATGGATTTGATGAACCGCGTGTGCCGACCTGTTCTAGACAAATCGGTAATAGTATTTATTGATGACATCCTTGTCTACTCTAAGAACGAGTTAGACCATGAGCAACACCTTCGGAAAGTTCTCGAAGTATTAAGGAAGGAGAAGTTATACGCCAAGTTCTCTAAGTGTGACTTTTGGTTTAAGGAAGTACAATTTTTAGGTCATGTCGTCACCCAAGAGGGAGTGAAAGTGGATCCGTCCAAGATAGAAGCAATGATGAATTGGGAACCGCCTAAGAGCCCGTTAGAGATCCGAAGTTTCTTAGGATTAGCGGGATATTATCGCAGGTTTATTCAAGATTTCTCTAAGGTTGCATCTTCTCTGATGCCCTTGACTAGAAAGAACGTGGAGTTCGTGTGGACCGACAAGCAGAAAGAGGCTTTTCGGACTCTTCAAAAGAAGTTGTGTGAAGCACCGATTCTATCCTTGCCGGAAGGGACGGAAGATTTTGTGGTTTACAGTTACGCATCGAAAAATGGGATTGGGTTGTGTGTTAATGCAAAGGGGCAAGGTGATTGCCTACGCCTCAAGGCAACTAAAGGAGCACGAAAAGAACTACCCAACCCATGACTTAGAGTTAGCGGCGGTGGTGTTCGCTTTGAAGTTATGGCGACACTGCCTTTATGGAACCACTTGTACACTCTATACCGACCACAAAAGTTTGAAATATGTGTTTGATCAAAAGGAACTGAATATAAGGTAACGACGTTGGCTCGAACTACTCAAGGACTATGATTGTGAGCTACTTTACCATCCGGGTAAAGCCAACGTGGTAGCGGATGCATTAAGCCGAAAGGAGTACGGTAGCGGAACACGTGTCGTACTTACACGGATTGAGGTGATGTCTAGTTTGATCGACCGAGTCAAAGCAGCTCAAGTGGAGGCACTACTTGAGGAAAACTTAAAAGATAAAGTGATGGTGAAACAACACTTGATGTTGACCGAAGATAGCCATGGTCTGAAGCTATTTCGAGGGCGTGTTTGGGTGCCTAAGATTGGGGGTAACCGGGAACTACTTTTGGAGGATGCCCATAAGTCCAAGTACTCCATACATCCCGGTAGTACCAAGATGTATAGGGATCTAAAGATAACTTATTGGTGGCCCGTCATGAAATTGGATGTGGCTAGCTATGTGGAGAGGTGTTTGACTTGTTTGCAAGTCAAGGCGGAACACCAACGGCCGTATGGGAGCCTTTAGTCGTTGGAAATCCTGGAATGGAAATGGGAACATCTCCCTATGGACATTGTGACGAAACTACCAAAGAGCCTGAGAGGTCACGATACCGTATGGGTGGTGGTGGATAGACTAACGAAGAGTGCTCATTTCTTAGCAATGAGAGAAGTCAGCCCAGTTGATAAGCTGGCCAAGTTATATGTGGATGAGATAGTTGCAAGGCACGGTGTGCCTTTGACTATTGTGTCGGATCGAGATAGCCGGTTCACTTCTAACTTTTGGAAGGGATTACAAGAAGGGTTGGGCACCAAGATAAACTTAAGTACAGCATTTCACCCGCAGACAGATGGTCAGAGTGAAAGGACCATTCAAACTCTTGAAGACATGCTTAGGTCATGAGTTATTGACTTTGGTGGGAATTGGGATTCGCATCTACCGTTGGTGGAGTTTGCCTACAACAGTTACCATTCTAGTATTGGAATGGCCTTTCGAGGATTTTTTTGGACGGAAATGTAGGACACCGGTATGTTGGTTAGAAGCGGGCGAGAAGCAATTCTCCGGACTCGAGGTTGTACAAGAGACGGATGACAAGGTGAAGGTTATTCGGGAACGACTAAAAGCGGCACAAGATCGTCAAAAGAGTTATGCCGACAAGAAGAGAAGACCAATGGTGTTCCAAGTGGGTGAGCGGGTTATGCTCAAGGTGTCTCCATGGAAAGGTATCATTCGGTTCGGAAAACGCGGAAAGCTTAGCCCTCGTTTCCTCGGACCGTTCAGAATTTTAGAAAGAATGGGACGACAAGCGTATAAATTGGAATTGCAGCCCGAGTTGGCCGCCTAAATTTTGTACCCTTCAATTCGCTATTTATAAATACAAGCTTGGTATTTTGGTTTTGTGAACAATAGGTAAATTGGACATCCGGGGGGGGGGGGGGAAATGCGACCAAGAAGTGCGACCTGGCCAAGGCCATGGTCGCAAACCCTCGTCGCAATTGTTGTACCGTAGGTCGGGGTGAAGAAATGCGACCATGGAAAGTGCGACCTTGCCATGACATGGTCGCAACTCAAAGTCGCGATTCCTGTTCCGTAAGTTGGGGTCATGGAAAAGTGCGACCCAGACATGCGACCTGGCCAAGTGCCCCCGTCAAAATTGCAGGTCGCAATTCGAGCGAGGTATAAAAAGAAGAGGTTGGGCTGATATTTCATTTATTACAAAAATCATATTTGTTTCCTCTACATCAAACCCTAAGAGGCGGTTGTTGGAGCATTTAGTGTTCTCTCTCTTTGAAGCAAGACCATTTATTGGGGATCAAGATCAAGGAAGCAAGTTTTGGGGTCTGAACCTTGGGTGTTCTTCATCTCTTCTCTTAAGCTCAGTGTAGTTGGAAGTTCTCTAGGGTTTCCTCAAACCCTAGTATTGTGAGTTCAAATCTAAACTTATAAACTCAAATACTTGTTGTAAATGTAGCATTTTACTGATTCTTAAACTTATTTTCAAGTAGTTGTGTATTTGGGTAAGTTTGGGGGTTTTAGGTTAAACTGAGGATTTTGGGGTATTTCGTTGTAGATGATGAGTTGAGCATCATTAATGGTTTAAAATACTTGGAAGGGTTATAAAACGAAATAATCTTTTGTTTTGGAACTCAAAATGATTTGACCTAGTTTTTGATAAAACTTGGATTTGAAAGAAAATGGTTTATGGAAAGGGTTTTCAAGGTTGGAAAACTAGTAATACGTCTCGTTGATGTATTCGGTCGTAGGACTAGTATGTAATGGATCCATAGGCATATAGTCGTTTTAAAGCGGGAGTGTTGTCCCTTTTTGGTTGCATAGTAGTCATCGGGGGCCTGGTACGGTTGGGTATTATGCCGGTTCATTACCGGATGCCATTGACTATATGTATGCTCTAGTAGGCGTCATCGGGGGCCATGTACAAAGGTGCATAATCGGTTATTGCCGGTTGCCATTGACCATAGCGTGGGCTTTCATAGGAGTCATCGGGGGCTCTGTACTAAGGTGCATAATCGGTTATTGCCAATTGCCATTGGCTCTTACAGTTAACTCAAATATCATGTAGTGACCTACTTAAGGATGGAACACCGGGTCTCACCCGGTTGCTTTTAAAGGATCCTTGCTCATCAAGAGTAAGTTATTTCAAGTGAAGTTAAATGGGATAAATGCACCATATCTTATCTTTTAAAAGTAACTGCTTATCTATTTAATTGTTTGTTCTCACTAGGCGTAAGCCTAATACTTGATTTTAAATGTGGTTTTAGCAGGTAAGCAGGTTGATGGGGCTCTTTAGAGAAGAGCGGGTTGATGTGTAGAGAGAGAGGACACCTTTTATGAGATATGCTCGTAGAGTATATACGTAGTTGGAGTTATAGCATATTCTTTTGAGGATGTTAGTAACATCCAATTGTAATCTATATTATGAATAGTATAGATTAATAGGTTGTTATGTAATGTCCCTACTTAGATGTAAACTCCTTACTCTAATTCCACTTATTAGGTAATTTCTATTTTATTCCGTATTTTATTTTGGTTCAATTTTACTCTAATTTTTAGGGTGTTACATTTTGTTTTAGATTCTATTTTTTATTGAATCATAGTGTTTTTATGGGTGAGTGATTGAAATTAGGGTTTATTTGTATTTGATCAGGAACTTAACTCAAGCTAGCTTTGTTTTTTTGCTTACGGCGTTAATAGCCGGGACATTGAGGAATATCCAGAAAGGCATTTCGGGAATCAGTTTGATTCTATCTTTGTTCCTTCTGTTTGAAGAAAGGAAGGATCGCAACATTTAATATTGCTTCGGACATGTTCAAAGCCCGGAATGGTTTGAGCTAGGAAATTCAAAATTGGATTGTGTTTTTGCCCGGAATGGTTCAGTGGATTGATTAGGTTGCACTCAATATTGCTTCGTACATGTTCAATTTTTTATGCTGTTGTGAGTGTCAATCAATATAATTAGAGGACTAGTTAAATTGTGAATTGTTGTCTGTTCGTCATTGGAATGTGAAATCCTTGGTTGCACGCTGTTGACGATAATATGAAATCCTTTATCGATACTTGCCTGAAACATGTATATTGCTTCTACAATTGTCTATGTAGTTATTTGTTTAGACGTTATTATTTTAATTTGGGGAATTAGGTAAATACGGGGCTGCTCGTCAACTTGCAAAGCAAAAATTGTGGTAGAAAGGCAGCCATTGATTAGGAGTTTGCTAGGGAAACTCTTTATGCAATTGTATGTTTGGTTTGTTTAGGATTGATTACTGATTGGAGGCAATAGGGGGCTGGCTGGTGCTGAGCCCCCTTAACCGTTCCATTTAATATAATATTAATAGAAAATAATTCACATATGTTGAGCTAGTCCAGATGGTGTTCCAAACTGCGTTTTTTATACAATGCATAGGTGGCATTAATCTTTCAATTTTTTGCAAGTCATTAGATGCTAGATTTTGGTTTATTACATATATAATTTCTCTCTCCTTTGATTTACATTTATAAACTACTGTATATGCTTTGGTTATACTTCCCAGGAACAAGGAATTTCGGTTCTTACTAAAGCAATTGTTGCTTGTACCCAAGAAATAGAGCATCACAAGGGAAAACTTACAATGAAGGAAGCACCCAAAGTAGTAAGTGTCACCTTCTAACTTATTTTGCTTAAAATATTGGCCTTTTCAATTAAATGCCCCATATATCTCAAATTCAACTAATTTTTATATGGCCACCTCGTTAATTACGATAGAGTTACAAGTTCTTGAGATGCTTCCAAAATGAGGCCGTTGGGAGCTAATGTAATTGAGTAATAATTGAAGAAAGTGAAAAGCAGAACCAATACTAGAAAACATGTCTTTGGTTGGTTTTCCATCAAGTCCTGTATGGATAGGATAAAGCTGTGTGGATTATGTCTTTAAGATTGGGAAAACTTTTTGTTTGGGAAGGGTAGGTTTGGAAAAAAAGTTGGCTTTCTGCATAAAGCTCCCCCTCCTTAGAAGCTTACTGAATAAGCCACTTTCTATTTCATTAAGCCACTACCACTAGGCATTTATAAATCACATTAACTGTTCAAAAGCCATTTACATTGTTCATATAATCTTGCTTATCTCCATTTCTATATCATGCATATGCATTTTTTTGGTTTATGGTTACTTAAAGTTATCTGGTATACATGATGGTCTTGGTGATACTATCAGGGTTTCCTTCACTTAACCTCTAGAGGAAGAAATAGATCCCTGTAGAAAGTTGGCCAATTTTAGTAAGAAAGCATCCAAGATTCAACAAGGGGTGAGAAGTTTTTGCATCGTCCTTTACTGATTAAGAATATTTATATATTCCAAGTCTTATAGCTCTTTGAGAACCATGCTTACTATAATTCTTATTGCACCTCCCTTCCTAGGCACCATTTGAAGAGAAGCATAGACGATATTTTGATTTTCAAAGGAGAACCGGTGATTTTCCTGTGCAAAAGGAGGTTGGTTTGTAAATCTTTATAAAATCTTAATATGTGGATTAAGTTGTTTCTTGTTTTTTTCCTTAAAATAACAACTTCTACTTTAAATGAGTGGCAGGGTGAAGAGGTGGATTTTAGAGGTGTGCTCCACCGTGATGGCTGTGTTCTCATGTCTGTTTCCCTGGATCAATTGAAGGTGACACTCAGCTTTGTAGCTTCTTTCTTTCCATTTCTGTATCCATTATGAACTTTTCACAATTTTTTTTTGTCTAGACACTTGAACTCTTCTATAGATCATTAGCAGCAAAACTTGTTATTGGTATGCGGTTTTAGGTCAGTTCATTCTTTGTTACATTATTTATAAGGACCTTTTTATGTTTCATAACATATATGTCTGTTAACTCATGATATACGACGTTGATTCATGATCTTCCAACCGTAGATTCTATCTTATTGAGAGAGCTTCCACCGGCCGATGATAAAGATGTTGTAAGGAACATTTTCTTCAATTTTCTCTTGACATTGTATATATATAACCGTTTGTGTTGTATTCTATTTGAGACTTGAAATGACTACTATAATTTTTATGTATCAATGGTTATGATTGACGTCTAGCTCTTAAAAGGTTGATTGATGCAAGTATGGGAGTTATAAATCCTTTATCAGAACAACTAACAAAGCCTTTGCCAAACGCCTTGGTCTTGGTGAATTTAAAGGAATTATCTGTCGAAGCTAATAAGCTTTTACAAGAAGGTAATTTTCAGTTTTTACGGAAACATCTATTAGTAGCACTCGATTAACATGTACCAGTTTTGGTTCTCATACCACATAAATAATTTTACTTTCAGGCACACGTTTGGTCGTGTCAGTACGTGGTGATGATCCCTTTGAGGAGCTAGAAATTCTAAAGAGCGTTGATTTCCGTAGCTTGTTGGATTTATATATAATCTTAATAGATGATTGTATATGGTCTTTTTGGATTTATTAGATTAAGATTGTTCCAGTAGCTTAGCTTTTATGTAAAGATTGATATTTTTTGATTTTTTTGATTTTTCTAGTTTAATTATCAGTTTCCCCTATTTTCTATTTTGTTTGACCTAATTTGTTTAACCCTCTTCTACAAACCCTTTTGGTGTTCCAACAAAAATATTAAAGGCGGTTAAGTGGTAAGTTCATTATTATTATGATTTTTCACACAAAAGAGTTACCAAACAATACTTTTCATAAACTTGAGATCTAAAAATTGTGTTGTGTGGTATTTGTAGTTTACTTCTCTAAATCTGTAATGCAACTGATATGTGCAGATTTTTTCCCGAGAGAGCCAGATCACTTGCATCTGTTCTCAATGAGCTTTTAGAGGTCAGTTATTTCTTTCTTTAAGCGTTTAGAGCTTTTAGAGGCCAGTTACTTCTCTACCTGCTCTGTAAATTTCCTTTTCTAAATGCCTAAAGTTGTCAAATCAAGCAGGTTTGAAGAACTAACCTTTTATAACTTAGGTTTTATTTTCATTGCCATATGTTTATTCTCAAATGTTCTAATTATTTCCAGAGTCAATAACCAGAATGAACAGGGAATGTGATAATGGATATGGGTATAATTTATTCCATTTATTACTAATCATTGTTAATATATGGTTATCAGTTTTAATAATCTGGTGAAAAATTAAACTTTTCTTGAATTTTAGATGGTCCTAAAAGTTTGTTAATTGGCAGAAGGTCATTCAAATACTTAACTGAAACAAAGTATTTAATTTCTGCAACAGAAACGGAGTCCTTTACACATGGTGTAGGAAGCAAATCAAAGTCGTGCACAAAGTTTTTCAGGTTATAATCTTAACTTATATAAGACAAATACCATATAATTGTCTAAGTTGTACAACATCTAAATGCACCATCTGATGCCATTTGGAAGCCATATTGTAAAACCATGGTGGTTGCAGCTGAAGTTACAATATTGGTTATCTTTCACGGATTAGTTATGTAAAAAAAGGCTACTTGGTAACAGTTTCTATTATTCTACCAGAGTATTATCTATATATATATATATATATATATATATAAAGCAGAAACATGGATTGTCCATGTGGCACCTCATGGATTGTCCATGTGGCACCTCCACATGAAATCCTCTTTTTTTATTTTATTTTTCTTAATTTTCCATCAATTAATATTAACAATTTATATACATTTAATAAAAACTCTTCATCTTTTGTAATGTACGCCCTTTTTTTTCCCTTTTGCATCTTTCGATCTTAATCTATCAGCATCTTCAATTCTTCATGAAGCAAGATGGAAGACAAAGAAACAAGAAAGAGGACTAAAATCTTATATATGCAAGAACAACAATACTGAGAAATGGAGTTATTTTTTTTGCAAACCATCACTTTGGTGTTGCTACTTTAACTATGCATAAGATCATAAATCTTTGCTTCCTAGTCGCAATAAGCACACTTTTTGGGAATATGGTTTTTACTTTTCCTTAATTTTTTAAAAACCTTTTTCCAAATAATTCAATTATTGGTCACAAATTTTAGTTGCATATGAATATTATTAGTTTGATTTTACGTTTAACACCAAGACTATTCATCTTTACCTATTACCCGTTACGTCTCTTCCTCTCCATCTCCATAAAGTTTATTTACATTTGGTTTCTTGATCTTCCGGTCTATGGTATTAATCCTTCCTCTCAATCATTGCCATTTCCCATTGTCAACATACCCTTGCTCATTTCGTTTCAAGATTTCTTTAGCAATAATCAATGTAACCATAGTAGTCAAATTAAGTTTCTTCATTTTAATCACTTTACTCTCCATTTGCTTATATATTCATAACCCCACCCTCTTCCTCTTTATACTTCTATTGTGATTTGATATGATCATGTTACTGGTTTTGGATTTTCAATGATTCTGCTATAACATTCGATGCCCTACATTTATGTTGAAGATAAGAACTCTTTTGTCTTTCGATTATGTTAATTTATCACTGTGATCATATACTTTTCTGTTGCAGGTGGATGTGGTGATGAGCGGAGGGCCCAAGAAGAGGACCTCGATCTATTCTTCAATCCATATATCTTGGAAGTCCTTCCTTTTTATTTTATTTTTTACTTTTGTTTGGAATATTAGGGATTTTCAAGTATTGTCTTCTTCGGTTTTTTATAGGTTTAGGCTTTTTAATTGCAAATATGTTCTTCTCCTGTTCCCATCTCTTGATATGTTCTTCTTAGGTTTTTATAGGTTTCACGAGTTGCTTTATTCTTGACATTGAATCCATGATATTACATTCTTCCATATATCGTTTAGTTTAAATTATTGTCTTCCCAACTTTCTATGGTGTCTATACAAGATATTGTTAGCATTACCCCACCAGGTAGACTTGGTTGAAGAAAATAATTTTAATGAACTTCTATTTAAAGATTCAGAGATGGAAGTATACATCTGATTTAGGGGTTTTACATCTTATTGTCTCATTTGTAACACATAATAAGTGATTTTGATTTATTTTTCAACTTTATATCATTTTGTGTACCGATTTATTTTAAAGGATTTTATTGAATTGTACTTTATATTCTCTGTTCTTTGAAAATGTGTTTAATCTAGCTACAAGAATTGTTCATTATATTTAAAAAAAGATGGGTTTTAAGGAATTTTGCTCTAATCAAACTAAAGGAATTGATTAGAAACTATGGGTAATATAATGACTCTTATATAATTTTTGATATCTTTTAAATACTATATTTTTTATTTTTTTATTCTCTTGCTCTATTTATCATTACTTTATAAAATATATTTTATTATTTTATTGATCCTTATAAAATCGAAAATGTTGACATTTCCTATAATTCGGTGGTTTTAAATTAGTTGAACTATAATACCAAGTAAGAAATAAGGATTCAAAGTTCTTTTTGTGGATTTATATTATTCAATACACTATTTATTCTAATTAATATTTTTTGCATACTTCAAATTTTATCATTATGAATATTGAAAATAATCAGTGAATTCTTTTTTACAAATCTTTTTAACATGGATTTTAATCACCGCGCCCAACGCGCGGTATGAAACACTAGTTCAATATAAAAGATAAACGTAACAGAAAAGGATGCTATCTGGTAATCATAGTTGTTAAAAGCGCGCCTAGGCTCCGAGGCTCATAAGGCTCAAAGTCTTGGGCTTTTTTCAAGTTGAGGCTCGGTGCATTCACGAGACTCACTAAGGCCCTGCGCCTTGTCTGAGGCGCCTTGTGGGCCTAGGCGCGCCTCATAAAGATTTATCAAATATCTAGTTAAACCCTAATATTAAGATTAAGTTTTTTTCATCTTCTCATCTCCTAGACTTCTTATAACAGTTATTAAATAGATGACATAAGTCAGTTTATTGACTATTTGGCAGTGGCTTGATGATAGAAAGTGACTTATTTAGCAGGCTTCTAGGGGAGAGCTTAATCTACACAGACAACCTTATCCATATTGGACTTATTGGAAATCCAATCAAACAGCCCCTCGGATTATCTATTTGACTTAATGGTTTTTAACATTTACAGTGACAAAATCATTGTTTAATTAAGATTACATGTTGTTACTCTCAGAAGTGAGTTATAATTTTTGTGGGATTGTTCCGGGACAGTTTGTGTTTGGTTTCCGATTAATAAATTTGAATATATGTTGTAGGCTATGTCAACGAAAAACTCCGAGCTATAGCTTCAACCAAAGTCGAACTTGCTTAAACCAAATCTGAGTTTGCTAATATGAAGGGTGAAATGGCTGAGCTGAGTAAAATGGTGAGGTCGATCGTATCGGGCCTATCACTTCCACGTATTTCAGACTATGGTTTCGAGACTCGAGATCGTTAAACTTCTATTGGATGTTTTTTTGGATAAATGCATGAAAATGAGATTGAACTTTCGAATTTGTTCTAAAAGATTCTTGTGTTCTAAATGTGAAATTTTATTCTTTTGAGAACTTTTATAAATTGTTGACTAATATTGTTATATATTTCATCATAGTGTATATAATTAATATATATATATATACATGTTAATATGGATGAAATATATATATATATATATAACCCTTTAAAGAAGGAATTGATGTTTTAAAAGCGTAACTAAAGATGTATTTTAGAGAAGGTTTAATTTTTAGATAAGGGGTTAGAAGTGTAACTAAAGTACACCTTTTAGAGAAGGATTTGAGTTTATGTATCTAAAAGTGAGTTTTAGAGAACGTTTGTAAGTGTAACTAAAGGGAAACCTTTATAGAAGGTTTTGAAGAAGGGTTACTAAAAATCAATGTCTTTAGAGAAGTTTTTTTGTAAACCTTCTCTAAAAGTATCTTTTAGTAACTATCCTAAACGTCACCAATAGTTGAAAAGTGTCACTAAAGAGTACTTTTAGAGAAGCTTTTTAGGAAAAAATGACTAACCTTTAGAGAAGTTTATGAAGTGTATCTAAAACCCAAAAAAAAAACGTCTCTAAAGTACACAAACGCACACCCTTTCAAAACCGTCCCTAAAACCTTTACCTACCATTATATAGGGAAGTTTTTTGACAAAATTGAAAAACTTCTCTAAAGCGTTTATAGAAGCTTTTTAAACTTTTAAATACAAAAGAAAAACTTCTCTGTAAGTTATTTTTCTTGTAGTGGTTGCTAAAAGTAAACATAAATACTTATTACAAGACCAAGTAAATGAAACAACTTTTCAAATACAAAAATACAATATCAATAATAAATAAATGATTAAGATAAAAAAGATGGTTATATAAAGAACAAAAAGATATGATTGAATATTGATAACAAAATTGTTTGAATCCTCTCTTCCCTTCCTATCCTATGCATTCCTCATATCAATAACACTACCCAATTAGTTTACCAACATAAAGAATTAAAGGGGTTGGAATATAAAAAGAAGAAAGTGAAGGAGCCTGATAGCAAAAACAACAAAAGACAGGGTGTACAATTGTAGTTGCTTATGTCTCCTCACAAGTGGGAGAATTTGGCCTTCTAACAAATCGCCCCTGCAAAAACAAGACATAAATTTAATAATTATATAATTGGTATCAGAGTAAACGTTTATTATTATTTTTTTGTCCATCTAGCCTCCTTTGAAGCAGATATTAAAATCCTATATCAAATAGACTTCAACTATTTATCCTCTCTCTATATATGATTGAATCTCTATTCTCCCCTTAATGACTTTTTAGAAAATAATCTAATACGCGGTTTCATATTCTCACAATTTTTGTTAGAAACAGTATGAAAGATTATATGAAATCAATAAAATGCAATTAGAGAATCATAATTTCAGGGTGAAAGAAGTTCTGATGAAAAAGGTTGCAACAAACTGAAAGATTTTATTTGAGTATTTGCTGGATAACGTTCCGGGTCATCAAAATAGCATGATATAAGTGTCTCTTACCCGATAAGTACTAACCGAATAAAGTTTTCAATAAGCAAAATGACACGGTTTGGTTGTTGGCATCTTCAAAATGGAGTAAATAGGGATTTTGAGCAAAAAAATTTCTCCGCATCCCCAAAACTTTCTCCAAAATGGAGAAAGTATGAAAGAGGGTACACATATCTCTAAATTCGGAGAAATCTTAAAAAATGATTACCATGAAAGAGAAACTTTTTTTTATTATGTTTGATCAATATGAAGAAATGAAATTAAATTTTAGCTGAGATAAATAATATTTTATTAGAAACTAGAAAGATATTCGCGCAATAAAGCGAGATACATTTTAATTTTAATGTTTCATTTTATTTTTTGTTTCTATTAATGTTATAATGGTTTTATGTGGTTTTGAAAAAAGCAATTTCTAATGCTCCGTTTAAAAGCTCTCTTTTTATGTAATTTTTTTAATTCAGTTTTTTATTATATTTGATAACAAATTAATTTATTTTTTGGTTTAATAATATATATTTTTTTAAATAATAATTAAGTATTTTGTTAGAATTAAGTGATTATCCTAATTATATTTTAGATTTTTTATATTTAAAATGAGATGTTTATTCTGTATTTGATTATATTTATCTGTAGTCAGTTACATGAATTCAGGAATGAAATTTTAATTAGTTGTACTTACGTATAATTACCTATAATCTTGAATTTTAAGTAATATGCATTAATAAACGGTACTACATATGGATGAGCTTTTCATGCCATTTCCCGAACCGAACCGATCCGGTACCGGTCCCGTACCGAATTCTCATATTCGGTACAGTATTCGGTTCCAAAAACTCCTCTGAATCGGTATTTCGGTATTCGATACCGGGATTATACCGAAAAAATCGGTACCGATACTGAATCAGGTAACAAGGGACATTTCGATTTTCAATTTCATCTCTATCTCCTAACTAATCATATTTTCCTAAAACTAAACAATATTTATGCCTAATAAATCCATATCTTCTCCATTTGAATTCAAAAAATCATCCACTTCAAAAAAATCGATATTGTTGAAGAGGCGATAAACAACCAAAAAAGTAAAAGGGAGAAATAGTACTGAAGATTGTTGAACTTTTGGGATTGGTTTTGATACACTGAACATTTGCGATTGTTGAAGTTTTGATTCTTGAACTTTATCGATTTGGTTTCGATTGTTTTGTTATTAATTTTAAACTTCGGTACTAAGCGGTATTCACACCGAATTTCCCGTCCCGATACCGATCCCGTATCTATACCGAACCGGTAAATTCGGTTCGGTATTCGGTACTCATATTTTGTTCAAAAAAGTTTCAGTACCAACCGGTTAGATACGGTACTGGTACCGATCTCATCCCTAGTACTAAATGCATAAAAAACGGTTTTTAAATGTTTTTTCCCAAATGCTTTATAATATAGTTTAAATAAAAAATATTTTAATAATATAATGAATTTTGTAATCTTTAAAATGGAGAAACTGTTAGAATTAAATGTAGAAGCTCTATTTTAGAAAAATTATAAAGAAGCTCTTGAGGATGCTCTAAAGACCATCATCTCATCTCATGTCGAGTAAACATTCTTACCTTTTAGTTACCCAATAAGAGACGATCAATCTTGATTACAGAAGAAAAAAGATAGAAAATTTGGTGGTGTGTAAATCATAGATATTTTACATGAAACTACAACAATATACTCAAAAGGATATGAAGACATTGTGGTGCAAGTTCCTTGCTAGATTACTTCTAACATTTTTTATTGGACATTTGTACGATTTTCATTTAGTTTAGTTGGTCATAATCATTGTCGAATGCGAGTTTGTGGATTTGTATAGCTTAGTTAGCTTTTCTCGTTAAAAAAATAAATATTTATTTTGAATAAAATTGTTGATTGTCCATTCTATGAACCCGAAAAGATTAATCAGATTTGATAAGAAAGATGAGAAATTGTACCTTGGATCTAGGCCGTCTATCCGCATTCACTTTTCTAACTTGGTACCTGATCTTTTTGGAAAAGAGTCGGGTATGCCTTTTTTCCTTGTAACGAATTACACTAGCTTCTCTCCACCCACCATTTTCTGAGAATAAGTCTATTTGAGCCAATCTTGTCTGCCAAATGGAACATATGAACGAAAAAAGAATTATAATTTAGCCTAACATTTTTATGACACATGCAACTTTATATATATATATATACACACACATATACATACTTACAAACACACATGTGTATATGTATACAAGAGAAATTCAAATGAGAACTACAAATTTGTTAAGAACTATGATAACCGATCTCATTCATTTTCATGTCTGTTTTATGTATGAAATGTGTGGACTTATTTTGTAATCCCTCAATATTACTATATATGTATGCAAGTATATATGCATTGATGCATATACTCAGTGAAATTCATTAGTGTATGGTTTTTACGGTTTTCAAGTTTTTTTATGTTTTTCACATGAACCGACCCTTATATATTGAGAGAGAAAAAGAGGGGAGAAACCACTTACATGAATATCGCTTCCCGATGACTCCGGACCCGACATTTCCTCCGGCAAAGGAGACCCTTTATCCGACCACGCATTCAAAACTTTATCGTAATTCAACTTTAATAATAGTCGAGGTCCAATTTCAACACTCGCATTCTCCTCTCCGAGGATCGGATTCCCCATTTCCGGCTCCAACTTCATCAATTCCTCTACTTTCTTCTTCTTTTCGGCCGGAGATTTCTTGGGTATTGTTGAAACCGGTGGCGATATATTCATCACATTGACGGCCGAAAAACTCCACCAATTCCCTTGGTTTACATTCCTCAATGCCCTCACTCCATTTTTCAATCCGATTCCGAAATTGAACTCCAAATTCCCTCCAAATCCGAGCCCCAATGGATACCCATAACAAGTGTTGTAATTGTAATTGTAATTGTAATCGAAACCGAAACCAAAACTAGATTTTTCGTTCAAAATTTCATCATTTCCAACAATCGAATCGGATTTTCCCATGATACCATCAATCCCCTCCTCAATATCCTCATCAAGCATCGACTCTGTATCGAAATCATCTTGATATCCTTCACTCATCTCCATTGAATTTGAATTGGAACTACAATTCCAACTCCCACCAAATTCAATCTCCTCTGAATTCCTACCTTTTGGTTCGATCGAAGAACCGGGTTTTACCTTAATTGGCCTTTCGGTTCCGGGAAAGGGTAAAAGCAACTCGGATGGTTGGTTGAAGAAATAAGTGTGTTTTTTGGGTAATTTAGAGTGCTTGCAATCATTTTTAGTTGAGAAAATGGTGGGACAAGCGGTGGAGAGAAGATCAGCGGCTTCATTGTAGGTTTGATTCGGTCTTTTTCTTGGTGTTCGAGGCTTTCGAGTCAAGACGGCCATTAATGAATTGCTTGATTCCGAGAGAGTCGAAGATGAATGTGAAGTTCTACTACTACTGCTACTAGTAGATGAGGATTTAACAATGTTGTCAAGATCAAATCCATAAGCTCTTCCACTTAAACAAGATGACATTTTGAGATTTGAAGAAGAAATTCAATTCACTACTGAATTTATAAAGAAAACACTCGAAAGAAACCCAAAATCTATGGAGAATTGAGATGAAATATGAGAGATTTAAGAAACCCAATTCCTAAATTCACAAATTTTGTTGAAAATTAAGTGAAAATTGTTGAAAGATCTTCTAGAGTTAAGCTAAAGAAAGATGAAGAACCCTAAACCCTGAAAAAGTAGATGTTTCTATCCACAAACAAATTATGGGTTCTTGAGAAAAAATACAAAGAAGAATTTATAATAATATAACCCTTTATTCTAAAACCCACAAAATGTCATGAAATCAACATTGAATTCATGGAACAAGTGTGCAGAAATGTGTTATGGAGCCACTAAGCATTTAGCTAAATCGGAAAAGTATGCACACATAGTGGATTTATTACAGAAATAGTAGGTGTACATTCAGAACAAAACCCAAAATTCAACTCATCATGATTTGGGTTTACTCACAACGACATCAAATATTCAATCTTGATCAAGATTTATGGGCTTCCAAGATTGCCCATAAATATAGATAGATATAGATATATAGATATGGAGAGAATGAAGTCATGGGGTCGGAGATGATACAAAAGTGGAAGAAGAAATTCGTTGGGAAATCCTGTAAAATTGGCAGAGATCCACCTCTGTTCATAAGTCTTTTCTCTCTCTCTCTCTCTATATATATATATATATATATTTATAGTCTTCTCTCTCTCTATATATATATATATGTGTGTATATATATTTGTATTCTCATTCTATCTATCTATGTACATATACCCTACATATATATTTATAGAGTCTTCTCTTTCTATATATATGTATATATATATATATATTTATAATCTTCTCTCTCTATGTATGTATATGTGTATCTATATATATATATATAGAGTCTTCTCTCTCTATATATGTATATATAGGGGCAGGTATAAATGAAAACTCAAGTTTAGTTGTGAATGTGAGAACAAATGAGAGTTTGACACATGTCATATTAAAGCTGAATAATGATGAAAAATATTCGGTCCGAATAATACTACATTCAGTCTGAATATTTACTTCATTATTCAGTCTGAATATGACACATGTCGCGCTCTCATTTGTCATCACGTTCACAACCAAATTTAATTTCGCATTTAAACTCCCCCCCTCTCTCTATATATATATAGTCTTCTATCTCTATATATGTGTGTGTGTATATATATATATATATAGAGAGAGAGAGGGAGGTACGGGGGAAAATCGAAAAAAATAAAAAATGTAAATAACACCCTGGTAACCGTTCAACATAGGATGGTATGCATACAAGTAACTTAAGTTGCCTTTTGGTCTTTATGCGTATATGCATGTTACAAATTACTTGTATGCGCATGTACATATCGTCCAGATGTACAGTTATCAGTGTGTTCCTCAGTTTTTCGTTTTTTACGGTTTTGGCAGGAATTGATTGAAACTTTAGCATGGGCTCATGAACGCACACCTTTGGCCAATTTGATTCGTTGGAGAGATAAATCGGTGGCACTTTCCATTGTCCAAGCAAGATTGGTTGGAATCTTTAGAATTACCACTGCTTAGCTTTCAATTCGCCTCTGACCATCAAATGAAATGTGAATAATCCGTCCTCTTCTCTTTGAAAGAAGGGGCAACATCTAGGAACAAGATAATTGAATTGGAAATATCGACAAATTCTTGCGGAGTCCAAAGAAATGAAAATAAATAAAAAAGGGGGTGGAAACCCCCGATTTTCCAATAAAAATGTTGGCCTACTTCCACACCCGATATATCGTACAACCCCTTTAATCTAACCTTATCTCTATATGTATCTCTCTCTCTCTCTCTCTCTCTCCCTCCCGGTCTAACCTATTAATTTTCAACCTAACATAAAATCGTTATAGAAGTTATTGATAACTAAGATAGAACTAGCTTGAAACATGTCGTAGCAGGTGCTACAACTTCATTATCTCGAAGTAGTGGGAAAAAATTACAATTAAATGTGTCAATGTTTGGCTTAAATATGTGCCACCGTTTTGATCAGTAAGAGTGCTCTTCAAAAAAAGAAAAGGTCATAGATTCAATCGTTTAAGTCTTGCTAAATAGATTTGTAATGCTTTTTTAATTAAAATAAGCAGTTCTCCAACTGCATCTTAAAGTCTTTTCAATAATTTAGATACCTCAACCTAATTTGCTTAATTCCTCAACTATCTGTAACTATAACTGACTTTTATTCAACTTTATATTACGGTAATTATTTTGTGTCGTTATTGCAAAAAAAAAAAATCGAGGTCCGCCTTAATTGATAGCCTCAACTTATAAGGAGCTTACAAATGTGTAAATTAGTCGTAACAATGCTTTTAAAAGAAAAGAAAGTTTTGAATTCAAGTCTGGCTAAACAAATTTATAACGTTTTTTTTTAATTAAAATAAGGGTTTTTTCTTTTACACCCTACTCTACTTCCCAAATGCACCCTACTCTATCTTATTTATCTATTTTAATTGGTAACACACTAACTCCTATGTTTATTTATCAATTTTAATTGGGGACCATATATATAGATTAAAGTTTACTATATAGAGTAGGGTGTAAAATGTAACATCCTTAAAATAAATAGTTCACAAATCCATCCCACATCTTATCCATAAATTCAACAACTCAACCTAATTTGGTTATTTTCTTAGTGTTCATCAACTGTAATTAACTTTTTTACGGTAAATTATTTTGTGCCATAACCTTGAAAAATTCTAAACCCAACTTTGTTGATTGTCCATGATTATAACGAGCTCAAATTTAATTTAATCTTAATGTGGCATAGATTGTCAAAAATGTCTACTTTGGTAAATTACTATGTTTTGAATGATGGGGGAGAAAGACAACAAAAGAAGGGACGAGATAGATGTTCCAAACCATTATGTTTGGACCACTTTGTTGGTACTGCCCCCTAGTTTATGGGTATATATAGGGTGATTCTATTGGAACACCTCCCTATTTACTATCTAGACACCTTCCTATCATTAATGATTAGATAATAAGTTTTTGTTTTAACTTCTAATCATTATAACTTTATAACTTTATTATTTTGCTTTTTTTTGGTTTTTATTTTCTATAAATAATAATTGTGTTAACATTTTTATTTTTATTTTATTTTTTAAAATAAATATTATGTTATAATTAATTTATCTTTTTCTTCTTATTTTTTAATTATTATTATCATTATTATTAGTAGTACTAGATAAAGTTTGCTACTAAGAATTCAAAATTAAATAATAAAAATAAATAATTACCATCAATTCAAATGTTCTTTCAAAAATACATAAAATAAATATTCCAAATTTTATAAAAAAATTCAATCGTCTACAACAAGATTATTGTATCTTTGATTTTATATTATATTATACTATATATATATAGATATATATTCTTCATTTAAAATTTAAATTTTATTCTTTAATTTAACATATTAATAATAATAATAAGTACAAACAAATATATGATATTATCTTTTAGTTATTAAAATAAAAATCAAAGAAAATAAAATAATTAAATCACTGCAGCGTCAAATTAATATTAAAAAAATATCATTAAAATGAAGAATTAAAATTATTTTAATTTTATAATATTATTATAATAAAAAAACAAAAAAGTATAAAACCTAAATTATTATCATTACTATGATTCAAGTTTGATAATTGTAATTAAAGTAGGTAGTAATTATTATTTACAATTTCCAAAGTCAAGTTAAACTAAAAAGTAGTATATAAACCTTTGTAGGGGGGTGTCTTTATAGCAACACCCTATATATATTGCATCTTTCCCTTTTCATCGCTCCAATTATTTTATCACATCTTTTATTTTATTTCCTAAAATACCCTTTTCGTCATATCTTGTGTTTTCAAAATATCGTGTTTAAATATAAATATTTATTAAAATGTACCGTTAGGGACAAGACCTTTATCTGATTTTGTTTCCATTAGCAGTATAGGCCCGTGATATAAATGCGCTCCTAACTCTTGTTTATGAACGTTATAGAGAGTAAGAGAAAAACAAAAATTCGAAAGTTATAGAGAGTAAGAGAAAAACAAAAATTCGAAAGTTGTACATGGGGCTCTAGCCTTATGTTAATTGCATGGAAATATAAAACTTTATAACTATTTAAAAGAACAAATTATGGTTGAATATCACATAAATTTAAGAGTAAATTACACTTTTGGCCCACTGAGGTTGGCATTTACTATCAAATCTAGTTCCTTTTTTAAACTAACTACAGTTTTGGACAATGTTGTTGTCATTTTACTTATTTTTTGGTCCTCAGACTAACTTCTGTTAAAAGGATACGTTAACTTGGGGGTATTTTAGTATTTAGTCTTTTCATTTTTTGTGTTTTTTTATTAGAGCTTTTTATATTTGATGTCAATAATACCCTCACCCTCACCCTTTCTTTATTGCCGAACACACTGCACCTGATCACCCCTCCCACTCCGGTCATTTCTCCGGAGAAACAACCCCAAACCCAAAATTAGATCCCAAATCAAACCCCTGTCATGAATCAAACCCATCAAAATTTTCTCTCTCTAGATTTTTCACTCATTTTTTATTCTAAAGTGGATTTTTATGCTTTGATCATTCAATCATATAGGGAGAGGGAAAATCTTACGTTTTTTTTCCAATTTTTTTTGGGAATTTTCAGGTTTTTTCTCGGTTTCTCTTCACAGCGCCCTTTTTCCTATTGGGTGGGTTTTGGGGTCGATTTTTAGTTCCTAAACATTGTTTGAGTGTCGATTTCTCCTCCTAATCCATCCTTTTGCTTCAATTCGTTCGTTTAATTTGGTTTGAATTTTTGTAAAAATTGCGTTTGTAGGGCTGTTTTGGATCGATTTGAGGGATTGTGTGGTGATCGTCTATACTCCTTCTACTCGTCTAGAGCATCGTTTTCATCTCTAATCGGGTTTAAGGTCATCGTTTTTTGGTTTTTCTCGGTTTCTCTATTCTGCGTCATTTCTTAAATCATGATCATTTCTGGGGGTCTTTTTTGATCTGAATCCATTAGGTGGTGTCGTTTACATCTTCTAATCTGTTCTTTAGCTTCAATTCATTCGAATATACAGGTCTGGTGGTCTGATTTTGGATTTTTTTTCTTCCATTTGGCATTCTTTTGCGATTTTCTGTAGCTTTCTCGAATCTGTAAGGTTGTTGTTGTTTAGAATTGCTGGAGAAACAATCTCCATCAGGTGAAACAAACAATCGCCGGCGAAATAGGCCTCTGGGTTTGATGGCCGGAATTGATGTGTGTGCTTCTCGTTGAATTCTAAAGCTGATAAGGTTGTTGCTGCTGGTGGAAAGGCTCGACGATGAATATGTTTAAGAGAGAAGAGGGGGAGAGAGGAGATGAGAAGAGGTCAGGATTGGCAGCCAGAAGCTTTGCGGCGTTGGAGGCTCGAACAGAGCTTGTTTCCTGGGGATGGGCTGTGGATTAGATTAGGGTTGCTAAACTTGCTTTTATATATATATATATACACTATATATATATAATACAATATAATAATTGTATTTATTTAATTCTTAAAAAATTGAAATAAACTAAAAGACTAAAGTGCCTTAACAAGTTTTTAAACCAAATGGACCAAAATTGTAACCAAATGACAACCACAATGACCAAAATTGAAACCAAGTGGTAACCAGCAAACCATAATGATCAAAATTGCAATTAGTTTAAAGCAGGGACCACTCTTGATAGTAGGTGGCAACCACAAGGACCAAAATTGTAATTTACTCTACATTTAATTATAATTTTGAAAATTTGATTTAGTATAACGAGAAAGCGAGTTTATGGTTCGTTCGAAACATCATGAAAGCCAACGAAGTCTTAGGATGACATGGGAAAGTCAACAACATCGATTTAGACTTAAACCCCATTTTTTTCAAATGAAATCGACTTTCGTGGATCAAATTGGCATTTTTTCCATTTTTGGATTATTTCACAAGTTTTTTAAAGTTCCAAAAAGAAATCTAATAATCATTTCCTTGTTTTCATAGGATTTCAGTGTTTAAATCGGATAATAATGGCTTTTTATGTTTTGATTTAATAAAATTTTAATTTTTGTTAATTTTTGTTAATTTTCTCTTTTTGATTTCAAATGAATCAGCGTACTATGAATTAGGTTTGAGTATGCATTAGAAACAAATACTTTAAAGACACCTTTAAAAGTATTTAAGAATATATATATATATATATATATAATATCTTAAATCATAGCATTTGATGAAAAAAAATCATGAAAAAAATTCATTTTTTATATTGATTTGTCAAAGTTTTTATAGTTTCTACCCTTCGTCTAGTTTTTAAATGAACCAACCTTTATATATATATATTGGAAAATATGTTTTCGAAAGTCACGTTAAACTATAGACTCTTAAATGAAAAACATTATTATAAAGAGTTGGATCCTAAAACATATCTATTAAAAATATGTTTGCCACATAACAATAAAATAAAAGTGCCCTCATTTTAAATGAGATTTACTCTATTAAATTTTGAGAGATCGGTTTTTGATGTTAAAATATTACAAAACTTGTACGAAGATTGTGTTCATTAACAAATAAACTAGCTAACAATGTATGCAGACAAATTGTAAATCTTTTCACAAATTATTTTCTTGAACAACTTTACCAAGATCTTTGCACACCCTAGTAAAAAGTAAAGTATGAAAAGTAAATTTTGTAACACCTTTAAAAAATATGTCAAACAGAATTTTAAATAAATAATTTTTTTGTAATTTCAGGAAATTATAGTGAAAATTATAATATAGTAACTGTATTTAACTTTAACTGAAAAAAATATTATCCATATATAAATTAAAACAGAAAATGCTGAAGAAATTTAAATAGATTACATTTGTTATATCAAACTAAAATCATAACATCTGACTTTGGTGTGTGTCAGATAAAATTCTTTATTTTTTTTCCATCGAATGTAAGTGACACAAGTCAAGCTTGAGTATCAATATATTTTATTCGAACTCGATAACCATTTTTCAAGTTCGAACTCGACTCAAAAGTTCGTGAATAGTTAAAAATTAAACTCGAACTCGATAGCAATTTTTTAAACTCAAACTCGAGCTCGAACTCGTTTGAAGCTTGAACCAAGCGAAAACTCGAACTCGAATCAAGCTTGAACTCAAATTAAGCTCACTCCATTGAAATTTATGAAATTTTATTGTCTTTTATTATAAATTATAAACTTAAAGGTGTCCCTTAAGTTTTATAAAAGTAAATGGATGTACCTCAAACTTCATCATAAAAAAAAAACTTACAAACTTCATTCACCCCCTCTATTTTTATAACACATTTACACCCTTCTTTTACTGTCTCTCTTCCAATGTGGGACAAATTCACCAATACATCTATAGTTTTTTTTGCCTTTTTTTAATTATGGTTTTAATATAAAAAAAATAAGTGACTAGTTTTTATAGTTAAAAAAACACAATTTTGGTCAAATATCCAAAAATATAAGACATTTTCGTTATATTGTATTTACAAATTATATTGTTAACAAAAATCAAAATAAAGTTATAATTATTTCCATAAAAATTACTATAGGTTTCTCTATACATTGAGATTTGTTTGTTATTAATTAGTTTAACAATTTGATCATAATACACTCTTATTTGTCGGGTGTAGATCTCTTAAGTCCTAATTTAGTCTCATACATCTGTTCAACTTACATTCGTAACTAAAATAGTTTTTGGTTATTAAAGTTTCACTTGCTAATCTTTGAAGTGTGTTTCAAGATATAACAAAATACAAAGTGCATAACCCGATGTAAGTCGCTTGAAATAAAAAAAAACAAAAAATGTCTAGAAATCAACTAAAATCGTTCTTCCAAATCAATAAAAAAACCGAAAAATCTCTCGACTTCCACCAACTAATTAAAGAATTCCTCAAATTAAAGGAATTCAACTAAAAATATCGGACGACTTCCACCTTAAATTACACACGACTAAACAAAGTACTTTTGCTTACGGACTTTTTCCTGGGAAATATGTTGTTAAGGAGTGATTCCTCACAAAACCGTCACAAAATTTGATGGGTAATTCAAATTAGTGACAGATTACCCCAGAGATTCTCTGGATGATCCGTTGGTATTTTCTCGAAAAACATCGGATTTTACCGAACCACTGATATTTTCTGGGTGATCCATGAGTAATGATCAACGAAAAATTTCCTGATTAATTTTTGTAGGTGAAAAACATTTGTTTTGTAATGATATTCGCTTGATAAAAATCTCGGATTCATCCTTATATCTCTCAATTAATTTTCTAACAATAACAAAAAATGGTTAATTTAGAAAAAAAAACTATCATATATATATATATATTATTCATATTAAATTATTTTTTGTGTTAATTAAGAAATAGAAATCAATCCCATTAATTAATTTTTCAAAAAGAGTTAAAAGTGACATATATATGGTGGGTAATCATGGGCACATGCCAAAATGACAGGACATTTTGATTCCTTCGATTCAGACTTTTGTTTAGGTACATGTCACCCCATACTAAACTCAATAAAGGCAATGATATCTGCTGACATGGCAGATGTTGATTGGGTAAGGCAGATTTGTTAGGATGACATGATTAATATGTGTGGCAGATTGATGTCGTACGTTGCCAACATTATGTTCACTGGCTTCCGATTAATTTTGTAATTATATGAATTTTAGTTAAAGAAAAGATAGTAATTCACAGTATGAATAAAAGAGTAAAAACAAAGCATATGCGACAAAAAAAGAGTGATAAATGCGTTGTTTAGCAGATATATTTAACAGAGTTAGCGGTTAGAGATTATTTTTAAAACAAAATATAAGTAGTTGAGACAACAATTATAGTCATTGAAGTGTAGGAACTTTGAGATATTTGTATAAACCATAAGAATAAAAATGTAGTCTACTCTAAATAAATAAAAAAAGTTCTTTTTTTCATGATTTCAAACAAAAAAGCTCTTTGCTTCTATACTTATTTTTAAAAACATATATTTTGTTACAACAGTAAATAGATAGAACAACAATAAATAAAGAGAGAAGATATAATTCTCATTAATCATGAACCTTGTAAATATGGTTGATTTTATAATCAAAAGAAAATATTCATTATGCTAAATTCTAATCCTTGGAAAATATTCTTTCAATCACTCATTTTGATGATGACACGTAATTTTTCAACATTCTCCTTTTGTGCCTAGTCAAATGAGTGATGGTGCATAATTTTTGCCTCATTAAAATCTTATGTCAAAGAAACAAAATCCAATGAGAAAAAAAATTCGGACGAAGGAAAGAGTACAAGACACCAATAAACAATTCCTTTAGGTCACCGTCCTTCTTGATGAGTACATTAATCAAGAGGTTTAGAAAACAAGATGATGTATAAACTGTTGCATCACTAAAATCTTACACCAAGGAACAAACCCACTGGGAAATAAAACTCTGGGCGAAGGAAAGAACACAACCCACCAATAGGACATGTTTAGTTGAAACCTCTTTTGTCTATTACCCCCATGATTTGTACATCAATTAAAAGATCTTATAATTAATTCTTCAAATTTCAATGTTTTTAACATGTTTTTCAAATGAAGGGAGATAGAAAGAATTGATAGCTTGTACTTCTGTTGGATCAATTGAGGTTGAATCGATCATCAGAAGAAGAATTAGGCCAAAAATTAGGACCCCCTTTGTGAGGAGGCACCCCTTCTCCCGAAGTTACGGGGCTATTTTGCCGAGGGAAAAGAAATCTGCCACATTCTCCTCAGACCTTATTTGATCACTTGAATCGTAAGGAGAGCTTGTTCTTGCTGATTATAGAAAACTTTGGCAAAATATGATTTGTTTTATCATCCTTGATATATTATACATTCATTTGTTCGATACTAGTTACATTATCTTTATATATATATACTAGTTGGTTACCCGCTGCAATGCAGTGGCATGTAAAGTTTAAAATTTGTTAAACCATTTTATCATTGTTGATGCCAAAAATTAACATAACAAAGTCAACTTGAGGTACTTGTGGACCTGATCAATCAAAGGAAGGATTCTCCCAACGAACGTAAATAAAACGAAAAATAAACAAGAGACAAGAGATTTGGCGACGCGGAAAAACCGTTGGACGAGGGAAAAAACCCGCGGACGATAGGTTGATATCGTCAATGCACTACGGGAAATGACGCCAAACAGGGACGCCGTCCTTTAGAACTGTAGTCGTATGGTTACAAATGAAAGAAACACTTAAGCTAGCGTATTGAATCTAGAAAGCTATAGTGAGTTCTTCGGCTTCAAGAGTGCGGGGAGCAAGTTCATGTGTCCTCTTTGACGATTTCTACATTGTATATATAGTTGTCGTTGCTTTGTAACGGTCGATCGATATTAATTTCCTTCATAAATGCTCTTGATGATGTTTGAACGTAACCGTCCAACGGCCCTGCTAAGAAAGACAACGGTTAGCTCACATTGAACCTAAAGTAACGGCCTACGTCCAGCGTTTGCAGGTCGGTCGTGCGTCGTGGATTCTGCTTGGAGCTTTTGTTAGTTCGCGACTTTTTGACGGATGTTAAGCATTGTTGTTGGTCGAACGTTTATACCAGTCGTCAAACGTTTTTCTTGACCATTGCCCCTTGGGTCTTTAGCTAGCATCCGGAGGTTACGAGAAGTCTTGGGTTGCATTAGTCAACGGTCGAGGTGTGAGATTTTTACCCAAACAGTTTGCCCCCAAATTCAAAATTTAAGCAGCAGCTTTATTTTTGAATTTTGTCGAGACACGTGTCGCTGGTTCGCTGAGTGCGTTCGAGGGGAACGGAATCGTTTGATTTCGGGCGGGAATAGTTCGGACCTAACTTATTCCATTAGCCCAAGCCGACGAGGCGGAAATAACCGCCTGGATAGCGATGGGTTTTGATGATGTCATGAGTACGTATGGGTCACACGTGGGCAGTTTGTCATGGACTGATTATTGTGCCGCGTCCACGGCCCAACATGCTGAAACTGAAATTGCGAGCTGGCATTCTGATGCTGGAAGTTGTTGTTCTAGGGTCGGAACCTGACATACTGCACCCCTTGCGATGGTGGACCAGGCGGGGGCCAAGGAAGGGGGTAGCTGACCCAGATTCCCGTGGTTGGGTCTTCGGGCTTCCAGTTGTTGAATTCGCAGGTTCGCTGCATTCAACTCGGCTCTCAAGCTTGCTTCAGTGGGGTTAGCTCTATGGTATTCCATTAACAAAAACAAAAAAAAATCGTTAGTAACACAGGGTTCTTTTGGAGAATTCCTCTAATCGGGTCCCACAGATGGTGCCAAACTGTTGATGCCAAAAATTAACATAACAAAATCAACTTGAGGTACTTGTGGACCTGATCAATCAAAGGAAGGATTCTCCCAACGAACGTAAATAAAACGAAAAATAAACAGGAGACAAGAGATTTGGCGACGCGGAAAAACCCTTGGACGAGGGAAATAACCGCCGACGATAGGTTGATATCGTCGATGCACTACGGGAAATGACGCCAAACAGGGGCGCCTTCCTTTAGACCTGTAGTCGTATGGTTACCAATGAAAGAAAAACTTAAGCTAGCGTATTGAATCTAGAAAGCTATAGTGAGTTCTTCGGCTTCAAGAGTGCGGGAGCAAGTTCATGTGTCCTCTTTGACGATTTCTACATTATATATATAGTTGTCGTTGCTCTGTAACGGTCGATCGATATTAATTTCCTTCATAAATGCTCTTGATGACGTTTGAACGTAACCGTCAAACGGCCCTGCTAAGAAAGACAACGGTTAGCTCATAATGAACCTAAAGTAACGGCCTATGTCGAGCGTTTGCAGGTCGGTCGTGCGTCGTGGATTCTGCTTGGAGCTTTTCTTAGATCACGACGTTTTGAAGGATGTTAAGCATTGTTGTTGGTCGAACGTTTATACCAGTCGTCAAACGTTTTTCTTGACCATTGCTCCTTGGGTCTTTGTCTAGCATCCGGAGGTTACGAGAAGTCTTGGGTTGCTTTAGTCAACGGTCGAGGGTGTGAGATTTTTACCCAAACAATCATTTTTTCTACTTTCATGGTAGAGTTAACATTGGATAACATTGATTAGGATAAACTACTTGGAGTGGACAAGATGTTTTTCTTCTAAACATTGGAATTGAGAAAGAAACTAACTACATAAGATGATTGTATATAAAAAAAAAAGATGATTGCAAATCTTTTGCGTATTGAAACTTTCACTCCCGCAGAAGATTCTGGTTGCTATCTTTTGGATGGTTTAATAGGATTTTCAATTCTATTTAGACATAGTTTGTGGAGATTCATCTCCATTTTTTGTTTCTTAGTTGTTGTACAATATTTTATTGTAAAAAAGAACATAAAGTTAAGAATGATTCTAGTCTAGTTAATAGGCATGTTAGAAGTTTGGCTTAGACCATTTCTGTTCCTCTAAGAAAAGATTTTTGTACTCTTTTGTCTAAGGGACTAACCACAGCGCTGACCATTCGGATATAATGAAACGTTGGATTTTATCATAAAATTAGGGTGACAAAAATAGATGAGGCACGGGGATCCAACCAATATAAAATGTTTGAAGCACCAAAACCTATTAGTGATGGGTCGAAGACATTGATTTATTTCTCTTTTATAAAAAATCTATGTTTAATTTGGTCATGTATCTTTATTTCCACGTCCACTTAAAAATATAATAGATCATAAGCTATTTAGATAGATTTAAAGAAAAACGATAATTACAATTAGATTATTTACACTTAAGAATACCGGTTAGACTTAATGGCCTTAAGTCGTTAACGGGCAGTTTTTTTGAACCAGCAGAAACCTTTATTACCACCCAAAACATAGTCATATACACAGAAAGATATACACAGCCGTAAAAACGAAAAAGGAGCAGAAAGAAATCGTTTGCCAGGAGAAAGCAGAAGCAGTCGGCTTCCCCACTGGAAGACGAAAACTGAGCTGTCAACTAACCCCCTGCCGTTTCTTTCAGCTTATCTAAAACAATTATTGTCATCCTATAGCCTTTGGTATTGCCACCCGATGCCGCATCCCTGTTTCTGTTTCTGGAATACTTCGCAGCCGCTCCTTAATTACAGACCAATGGTATTAAATTATGTAAAGAGTTGATATACCCGAAAATTTATACCGTTAACTTCGTTAACTCTGTTAAGGATTCTTCCGTTACTATCGTTAGTTTCGTCAGAAGTTAACATAACTCAACTAACGGAACTCATCTAACGGCGACATAGACGACCGTTATGTATCCATTTATATTATTTTCAGTTATAGGTCGAACGACGTTATGGCAGTCATGAAGACTAATCAAGGCACGACCGTTATAGCCGTTAGAGAGCAATTAAAGATGGAATCTCAAGATCAAGTATAAAAGAGAGACTAAACAAGCAGGGATGGTACGACTGTTTTAGCAAGAGAATACCGGAGAAAGCATTCTGAGAATACTCATACCAGCTCTAGACAACGCCATCAATAGTCTCGACAATCGTAGCACGAGTCACGACACCAGTCCTAGACTCACAACTACACATTCACACACTTTTTGTAACTTTATTTACTTGTTCCAAAGGTCGGCGTCCCTGTTTGACGTCCATAGTGCACCGACGATCCTCTTTATGGTCGTCCGCGGTTTTTCCCTCTGAAGAGGGTTTTCCGCGTCAACAATTCTTTGTGTTGTTTACTTTCTATTATTTGGTTTTTAGAAGTGATTTTCTTTTCTTTAGTTGATTAAGGTCCGAATCATCCGGCTACCGTTAAGTCATTTTTTTGGCATTAACAGTTTGACGCCATCCGTGGGACCCAACTAGAGAAAAAATCTCTTCGAGAAACCTTTCTTTTTTACCAATCTGTTTGAGATTTCTGTAAGCCCAGGATGGTGAGAATAGAGGATGTTCAAGGCGGAAATACGTCCAATAACCTCGAAGATATGCGCCAGCGGATAAATTTATTGGAAGAACAAAACCGAAGAGCTCACCAGAAATTCAGGCCCTAAGAAACACAAGTGGTGCTTCGACGTTAACATCGGTGCCTGGGACCAGATCTAAAACTCCCTTGTCGCCGCCACCGCCTCGATCCTCTCCGCAGGCATATCCGTCCATTCCAATTCCGACATCTGCTCCATTAACATACACACCAATTTCTCAGGCGACTTCGCAAACATCTGTAACCCCAATCCCACCGTTGCTAGAACATTTGTTCACGACCACGTCAGCTCCTCAGAATACCTCACAAACGCATATACCCACACCGAATAACTCTGTTACAGAACAACCATATATGCCACATGTCCGCCCCCTCGAACAGATAATTCTTTCTTGGGACAAACATACGTATCCACCCCTATCCCAAATACCACCGTATACACGTATACCGTTAATCCGAATACGACTATTAATGGTGAAAGTCATGATTCGACCCATCAGAGCATACCATTTTCGACCAACCACACGTCGATCCCAATGACGAACGTGAATAATCCATTCATCACCTTTGAAATTCCATTCGATGGTTCGGTCGCCAGAAAGTTTAGACAACTTGAAGAGCAAAACGAAAGAATGTTGTCGATACTTGCGAAACTTCCTGGAGCAGCGGTTCCGGTCGACGTCGAGCCTCCAACAGGATTCCAAGCCTCGCCATTCGCGGATTCAAACGCCTTGGTAGATGTTTCAAAGAAATACAATATCCCTACATTCACGCCAAAATATTCGGGTATCATAGATCCCAATGAGCACGTCGCACAGTATAAACAGCTTATGTGGACAGCATCGATACCCCATAGTTTCCAAGAGGTTTGCATGTGCAAAAGTTTCAGAGCATCTCTCACTAGTGTTGCATTGCAGTGGTTAATCAACCTCAAGCCCAAATCAATACACTCCTTCGCCGATCTAGTTAATCAATTTTTTCAGCAGTTCGCTAGTAGTCGCAAGATAGAGAAACAAACATGCGATCTTTATTACATAATCCAGAAGGAGGGCGAATCAGTCAGAAGTTATTTCAACAGATTCAACATGGAAATGATCGGAATTCGCAACTGTGAAACCAGAACAAGATCGAAGCCTGGATCTCACTAAATACCCGGCTGATACATTTGAGGACGTAAGAGCTAGGACTCTCGCTCACATGAGGGTCGAAGACGACGCTGCATTTCGACAAAGAACTTCGACTGATAAAAAGACTCTTGGGGTCAAGAAGCCAGATTTCAAGAACTCGAAAGTCGTCTCTAACGCCCGATTCGACAAGAAAAAGGCTGAAAGCAAGGTAGAATCTAAATTCACCCAATACCCAAAAATCTCTACGTATGGTTTTGCAGGTACCCCCAAGGAATTGGTAGAAATGTTAAAAAATGCTCAAACCACGATTCGATGGCCTAAAAAAAGCGATCGACCGAACGATTAGAAAGATATGACTAAATGGTGCGACTTCCATGGTGACTATGGACATGATAAAGACAACTGTCAGGCCCTGAAGAAGGAAGTCGCATGGCTATAACAAAAGGGTCATCTTAGTGACTTGCTTTCGACGCAAAACCTAGGTAAGATCTCTAGACCCACATATCCTGCACATACTAAAGTCGTGAATTGTGTGACAGGAGGATCCGACGTCTGTGGACTGACATATTCTGCCGCAAAAAGGCACGCGGGCCAAAAGTACGATGAATCCAGCATTCCCATCGACCGCCAAAAAGAAAACGATGGAAAGCTCAATTCCATGACAATAACGTTCGGTGATGAAGATCTCGGGGACGTCAGACGACGACACCATGATGGTCTTGTCATCCAATTAACTATCGGGAATTTTCTGACCAAAAGGATCCCTGTCGATGGAGGCAGCTCAACCAACATTATTTTTCTTAACACACTCAAAGCAATGGGGATAAGCGAAAAAGAGATCGTACGACGCTCGAAATTCCTAGTCGGCTTTAATGGCGACGCTTCCACAACAGTAGGGGAGATCACACTGCCAATCTTTGCAAAGGGGGTTAATCGATCGACTCGGTTTAATGTGGTCGAGTGTTCCTCAACCTACAACGTTATCTTGGGAAGACCTTGGATACATGACATGAAAGCGGTCCCCTCGACCTTTCATCAAACAATAAAATTTCCCACTTCATGGGGAATTCAAGAGATAAAAAGCGAACGAAAGGACGCTAGAGAATGCTACAAAGCCGCGATGAAGCCCCGAAAGCAGAACATCTAGCAATTACAGAGCCAGGCGGACGATGCGTTCCCTGACGATTATGGACTTCAAGAAGTTGCCTTAGATCCCGCCAGGACAGAGCGGACAGTATTTCTAGGGGCATCCCTGAACGAAGCAATAAAAAGTGACCTCATAAACTTCCTCAGAAACCACTCTGACTATTTCGCTTCGACGCACGAAGATATGGTCGACATATACCCAAATATCATATCATACAAGTTGGACGTGGATTTAAACTTTCCACCGATCAAGCAAAAGCGCAGGAAGTTCGCTCCGGAAAGGAACAAAATCCTCAACGAAGAGGTCGACAATTTTCTAAAATCGGGAAAGATTCGAGAGGTCAAATATCCAGAGTGGTTGGCCAACGTTGTCGTGGTCAAAAAGAAGAATGGGAAGTGGCGAGTCTGTATCGATTTTACAGATTTAAACAAAACATGTCCTAAAGATCCTTTTCCTCTTCCACATATCGACGCTATGGTCGACGCCACTGTAGGACATGAACTATTGATGTTCATGGATGCGTATTTTGGGTACAACCAGATACTTATGCATCCTGACGACCAGAAAAAAACAGCTTTTATGACGACAAAGGCATCTACTGTTACCAAGTAATGTCATTTGGCCTAAAAAACGCAGGATCGACATATCAACGACTTGTCAATTTGATGTTCAAGGATTATCTTGGAAAATCAATGGAAGTTTATATTGATGACATGCTCGTCAAGTCAAAGCATGCGACTGATCATATCGGACATCTCGCAGAATCATTCGGAGTGCTCAGGAAATACGACATGAATCCGAACCCGATTAAATGTTCCTTTGAAATTTGAACCGAAAGATTTCTGGGTCATATGATTACACGACAAGGCATCCAGGCAAGCCCCGACCAGATCAAGGCTATCCTCGATCTGCGAACAAACTTATGTGCCGAATTCAATCGACTACCATGTGACTCCTTATGTTGACGGATCGTCTAAAGAACCGAGCTAGGACTCGTCTTAAAATCACCACAGAGGAATATAGTAAAACGCATTCAAAACGTAATAAAAACATAAAAATAGCTGAAGTCTTTTACAAAAGGTTGGTTCGACCAAAAGTATCGACCATACAAAGAAAAATACAAAGAGAAGAGAAAGCCTAAGGCTGTGGATGGTTCATAGCAGAGTTAATTGCAGCAGAGACTATCGCGTCCTCTTCATCAACTTCCTCCCGGTCCTCCATGTCCAAATCGGCATCAATTCCGATTTCCTTGAGAAAGAAGTCCACGTCACCCGCAGCCTTCGCAAACACATCCTTCCTAGCCAAGTGACGACGGAAGAAATCGGCCTTTGTCTTCCAGCGGGTAAAGGTCTCAAGGGCCTCCATCTCTTCTTTCAGACGGGCATTCTCCACTTGAAGCTCTCGGGCCTTTTTCTCGGCAGCCTCCGCCCTACTCGACGCCTCTTCAGCTTTGGACTGCCAGACTTGGGCCCCTTTCTCACTCTCAGTCAAAGTCGCATTGGTCGAGGCCACCTCCGACTCTATGATGAGACCTGGAACTGGGTCTCCCTCAGCCTATCCTCGACCCCCCTCCCCATGAAGACTTCTTGTTCCCAATCATCCCGAACATTTTTTAGACCAAGGGAACAGTCTTCAAACCTCTTTGAGGCCTCTTCTTCTCTGGCCAGCGCCTTTGTGACCAAGGACTTCATCCCGTTCACGTGAGACTGCATGAAGAGGGACGACTGGAAAGTCTGAAAAATCAAGAAGGTCAGTATAAAAATTGACAAATAAAAGACTATATAGAAACAGAATAAAAAATAATATATCTCACCAGGAACACCAGACCGGTGGTATGTGCGTCCATATCCTCTATGGATTCATTGTTATAACGTTTCCATAGGTTGGGAAGCATAAGCTGATTCAAATGGGGGTATATCACCTCCTTCGACAGGGTGTCGTGAGATAAAAACTCCTTGGGGAGTTTAAGGGATATCGTCCTAAAATCGGACGATGCATCTCCTTCATTTCCCCAGAAGTAAGGGGCGCTTTCCCCAAATCCTTTCTCGGGGGAATCGTTGACAAAGTCGTCCTTTGAACTCCTGGCGTCGATGACGCAGCCTTCGCCCCTGGTTCGGGAAGGGCGACACTGATAGGCTCAGCATGGATAACACCCATGGGAGCCCCACCAGAAGGAGCAACGCCAGAAGGGCCGCTTCCAACCCCTGGGGTGGTGACACCAGATTGTCCCACCCTGGTCCTCTTGGGCGACGGACCGGTGGACAAGTCTCCCAGAGCCAGGGCCCTACCTTGCCGGGCCAAACGCGCCTCTCTTTCCCTCTTGGACATACTCCAAAGGGGAACTTCATCTGGCTAAATGGAAAATTAGAGAAGGAAAGAACCACATGGCAGAAACAAATCAAAAGACAATATCTGCCATTTATTCTTCCTTTTCCTCCCTCTCTTCTTCTTCTTGGCGTCGGTCTTCTCCGATCGACCCCGATGTCTGGGAAACACCCGTAGTAACGTCCTCAATGCTTGGACGAGTATAGAAGGACCTTTCCTTGACTGAAAAGTCTTTCAAAAATTTCTCAATCACGTCCGTAGTATTATCGACTACGAAGGGACTGAAATCTATCTCTACGAACAAAACGATTAAATAAGAATAAATAATAAAAGTGGAAAGGAAGGAGAGATCTTCTATAAATAAAGACGAAAATACTCACTAACAGAGTTCCACCCCGGTACTAGCCATCGATTACTGTCTGTTGGGCATGTCAAATGACCAAAACGAAGCGGGTCTTCCATTTACGATCATTGACCGCTGTCTCCTGAACTAACGTCTTAGACCCCTTAAAACGACTACAAAGGGTGTACCTCAAATTCTCATCGTTTTTCACGGAGTATGCTGTGAGGAGGTCTAAGGCTTTGAATTTCAATGACCAATTTACCGTCAGGCGCTCAATCGTATATATTACTCGCCAAAATTGGGGCATTAATTGCCCTGGGGATGAATTGAATGTAGTCATAAACTCTTTCGCTAAACCCGTAAACGGCCAAGATACTCCTATTCTAAAAGGGTATTCATATAGAACAAAGGCGTCCGCCGGGTATTCGTGGGACTTAAGATTTCCCAGGAATGATGAGGGACACATCATCTAGTAAATGCGTCGTATCCCTAAAAACTCTCAGGTCGTCGTTACTCACTATCTTGCTCAAAGGATCCATCTCTCTATCCTTCATCCCTAAGTATATGAGGTATGTCTGGTAAATTCTAGGGTTTGATCGATATAAACACGCGGAAAATCTTCAGAAAGAAACGTACCTTCAAAAAAATTCTATCGGCTTTCACAGGTGCGTAGAAATAAAAAGCTCGACTTTTTCCTTTTATATCGAGAAAGGAAACGATTCGATAATCCCCGGCTCGACAATTGTCCGGGTTTATCATGCAACCAACGAACGTCTGACACCTGTCCCACGCCCATGTCATTCGCATATCATGCGGATGACATCATCTAATCCTTATCCTTTAATTTAAAACCGGTTGCAGATCTTAACTACGTCACTTAACGCATTTGATCGATACAGTTACCAAAAGAATTGATCATGTGACAAAATTAATTCTTGAAAAATCTTCCGCCAAAAAAACTTTTTCAAAAATTTAGGGGCAAACTATTATACCCGAAAATTTATACCGTTAACTTCGTTAACTCTATTAAGGATTCTTCCATTACTGTCGTTACTTTCGTTAGAAGTTAACATAACTCAACTACCGAAACTCACCTAACGGCGACATAGACGACCGTTATGTCCGTTATGTATCCATTTATATTATTTTCAGTTACAGGTCGAACGACATTATGGCAGTCATGAAGACTAATCAAGGCACAACCGTTATAGCAGTTAGAGAGCAATTAAAGATGGAATCTCAAGATCAAGTACAAAAGAGAGACTAAACAAGCAGGGATGGTACGACTGTTTTAGCAAAAGAATACCGGAGAAAGCGTTATGAGAATACTCATACCAGCTCTCGACAACGCCATCAATAGTCTCGACAACCGTAGCACGAGTCATGACACCAGTCCTAGACTTACAACTACACATTCACACACTTTTTGTAACTTTATTTACTTGTTCCAAAGGTCGGCGTCCCTGTTTGTCATCCATAGTGCACCGACGATCCTTGTTAATCCCATATTACAACAGATCTGATATAGAATGCTCAATGAATCCTCATTTTATTAAGAGCTATAGAAAGCTTATACATAGAAACACACACTTACACCTTTAGATGACTCTCATATGTGGTGTTTTATTAATGTTCAACTACCTAACTGTCTAACAGACTCTCTATGTATACTACAAAGGTAAAGCTACAGTTACATGTATTTAAATCACAGCCCAATTACATTAAGCCACGTCATCAAAAACTCTATTCAGAAGTTCTTTGAAGAACTTCTGAACTGTCTTCAGAACTTCTGAACTTTTACTTCAGAACCACTTCTGAATTCTTCAGAACTTCTTCAGAAGTTGTCTTTCAGAACTTTTCTGTCTTCAAAAGTTATCTTCAGAACTTCAGAACTTTTATTCTGAACTTCAGAATATATTAATAATGACTTTACAAAATATTCCAAATATAGGATTCTTTGGATCCTAACAATCCTCTTTACGGTCGTCCGCGGTTTTTTCCCTCCGAAGATGGTTTTCCGCGTCAACAATTCTTTGTGTTGTTTACTTTCTGTTATTTGGTTTTTAGAAGTGACTTTCTTTTCTTTAGTTGATTAAGATCTGAATCATCCGTCTACTGTTAAGTCATTTTATTTGGCATTAACAAGAGCCAGATAAATGGACCATATCCCTTCTTGACAGCATCCATTCCTCAGATCCTATCTAGCTCAATCAGAGTGTTTTTACATTTATCCCATTAGCAACAACATAAAACTCAAGCAACAAAAAACATAAGAAAAAAAAACATGGGCGTTTGAATCTTTTCTACTTTAAAATTTTGTGCTTAAAAATTGAAACAAAGAAAATATTGGCATTTCATTTTATTCAATATATTAGACCCGACAATCCCTTCTTTCTAAATAATCATTTTCAACAGACAATCCATTCTTTCTAAATAATCATTTTCAACAGACAATCCATTCTTTCTAAATAGTCATTTTCAGCAATCAATCCCACTTACAAATATGTACTCTATCTTTTTGATCCATAGCAATATGATAACTCCTTTTGTAAATCCATATATATTAACCCTTGTTTTGAACAACAAGATCATGAAGTTTTTTCATGAAATTGATCGTTGATGATAACTACCACTTTTTCTGCATATTCAAGCAAAGAATGCCATGAAAAGTTATAAGGTACTAAATTTCCCCAAGAAACACAAAAAGAAATAGTTATCTTCTTAAATGTTATATAAACGTGCTAAATAAACCAAAATAATATTAAAAGCAAAGGCCCTTTTGGCAGCACTACATATCAAGCTCACTATCAGTTAACGGTTCGAACATATCACAATGCACAACAAGCTCAATCAACCTGTAACACCTTAGGCAGATCCCATATCGGCCGTGGACAGGAGTGATGCTGGGTTAATAAGTAAACCTTGGCCTTCCTAAACACAACGCGTTTTGGGGCCACACGTAAGGCAGGTTCTTGGAACTCTGTGGTTAAGTGTGCTTGGGTGGGAGTAGTACCAGGATGGGTGACCCCCTGGGAAGTCCTCGCCAGGTCGCCAGAAACAAATCCGTGCTGCTTAAGCCAAAGCGGACAATATTGTGTCGTGGTAAGGCGGGGTGTTACAAATGGTATCGGGCCGCTCCTGTGCCGTTCGGGATGTGGGGAAAACCTCATCGAGGACGATGAGTCCCTAAGGGGGGGTGTTTGTAACACCTTAGGCAGATCCCATATCGGCCGTGGACAGGAGTGATGCTGGGTTAATAAGTAAACCTTGGCCTTCCTAAACACAACGCATTTTGGGGCCACACGTAAGGCAGGTTCTTGGAACTCTGTGGTTAAGCGTGCTTGGGTGGGAGTAGTACCAGGATGGGTGACCCCCTGGGAAGTCCTCGCCAGGTCGCCAGAAACAAATCCGTGCTGCTTAGGCCAAAGCGGACAATATTGTGTCGTGGTAAGGCGGGGTGTTACAAATGGTATCAGAGCCGCTCCTGTGCCGTTCGGGATGTGGGGCAAACCTCATCGAGGACGATGAGTCCCTAAGGGGGGGTGTTTGTAACACCTTAGGCAGATCCCATATCGGCCGTGGACAGGAGTGATGCTGGGTTAATAAGTAAACCTTGGCCTTCCTAAACACAACGCGTTTTGGGGCCACACGCAAGGCAGGTTCTTGGAACTCTGTGGTTAAGCGTGCTTGGGTGGGAGTAGTACCAGGATGGGTGACCCCCTGGGAAGTCCTCGCCAGGTCGCCAAAAACAAATCCGTGCGGCTTAGGCCAAAGCGGACAATATTGTGTCGTGGTAAGGCGGGGTGTTACACAACCCAAAGACTACCTTGCACAGACAAAATCCAAAGACTATTAATGATATGTTTCTTAACCAACATGCAAACTTACATTAGTCCAACAATGCCAATAGATCAGAGTTTGAAGATCGAGTTAAAGTTAGTTGATTTCCTGAAATTTGTCACGATATAGCTTGGCTGCCATGCCATCAAAATACCAAATTTTGAGGTAAAACTAATATAACATCAAAATTCATGCATCAATCTTGAATAAGAATCGATTTCTAAGATCAAATATAGTATTTAACTCTCATCCCACCGCACCTTGTTATAGAACATGATCCCAGCAGGATTAACTTCACCAAATCTTCGTTCTGCTAATTACATACACAAAAATGTAAGCATAGTTAAAAAAAGATAATGGAAATAAGAAACGAATGAAGGTAAAATTGGATAGAATACTTGGAAGAATCCTAGCCCATGAAATCGAAAATCTGTATACTTTAAGACCAAGGGAATGCATCATCTCAATATGTTCCTGGATTAAAGAAACATAAGTAATAAATCAAGATTCAAATAAACAAACTGTTATTGATAAAGCAAATTAGATATATGAGCAGTAGTTGAACCAAAAAGGGATGATAATGATCATCTGCAATGTCTCCATTCTGTCCATTTACTCCACAACCTAATAACAATGGTAGTCGATATTTATCACCATTAGAACATAATCAATTCTACCTACAAATAGAATTAAAATAAAAACTAACCTACATAATGACAAAATACATCCACAAAAGATATAAAATCTGCACAGATGCTAGAAGATATGAATAAGATAGTAGTCAAGCATGGGAATTAATCCACAAAAGATATAAATCAAAGTAAATTTACAAAAAATCATTAATGTTGAAGAAAAATCAAGAAATTCTGAAGAGAAGTCGAGAAATCTTGAAGAACATCAAAACAGTACCATTTGCAAGATCTTTGCCTTCATAGATACTCAGATCCACATCTTTCCCCATGCTATCCTGCACCGTTTACATACACTAAAAACAAAATCCATGACCAAAAAGTGCAAAATTAGTGTGTGTATTCTTATGTATGTGTGTGTGTGTGAAATGAAATAAGAAGATCTTGGATGTGAATTCATGATCGATTTCTGAAAGACATAAGAAGAAGCAGTTACTATGGATTATTAAATCACCCACCGCCAATGTCGTTGTTGATGCCAAAACTTAACTTAGCAAAAGTCAACTTGAGGTGTGTACTTGGGTTCTCCCAATAACTAAAAAGTGTAGCATGCCTGAATCTAACTGGGGTTCGCGGTGGTGGAGGGACTGGATTGGAAAAAAGAGAGATAAATGGAAATATTACTCTGTTAATTTCTGGAAATCTTATTTTTACCTGTGGTCTGAACCAAGAAAGATTTCCCTATTGGTCCAGGTTATTTCGGGGCAAGCGGATCATTTATGATGAAGAAGATGTTACAGAAATACCTCGAACGGTGCCACAATCTGTTCGACGTACAACAATGTGTTGAACTACTTCAACAAGTCTGCGCGTTAGATATCCTGCATCTGGATTATAAATATGATATTACTTAGAAGCAATACCGATCAATATGATCTTGGATCATGGAATAGTCATCTTGAGAATATTCATCTTGACAAGAAATTATCTACATAATAAAATATGTAGCACTAAGGGCTATAGCTCAGTTGGTAGAGCACCTCGTTTACACGCGCGCCGATGTTTTTTGTGGACCTGATCGATCAAAGGAAGGATTCTCCCAACGAACGTAATTAAAAATAAAAAATAAACAACGACAACATATTTGGTGACGGGGAAAAAACCCTTGGACGAGGGAAAAAACCGCGGACGATAGATCTGTATCGTCGATGCACTACGGAAAATGACGCCAAACAGGGGCGTCGTCCTTTAGAACTGTAGTCGTACGGTTACAAGAGAAAAATGTATATAAAGACTAAGCTATCATATGAATTTTAGAGAGCTATTGTATGTTCTATGACTTCGAGAATATAGAGAAAAGTTCATGTGTCCTCTTTGATGATTTCTATGTTGTATATATAGTTGCCGTTGCTTTATAACGGTTGATTGATATTGATTTCCTTCATAAATGCTCCTGATGACGTTTGAACATAACCGTCCATAAGGTCCTGTTAAGAAAGACAACGGTTAGCTCATAATGGACCTAAAGTAACGGCCTACGTCAAGCGTTCGTAGGTCGGTCGTGCGTCGTGGACTTTGCTTGGAGCTTTTGGTCGACCGTTAATACGTGACGTTTTAACCGACGTAAGATATTGTTGGTCGAATGTTTGCTTCTGTCGTCGAGCGATTTATTCGACCATTGCTCTTTGGATCATTGGCAAATATTCGGGGATCGTAGGAAGTCTTTGGTCGGGTGTTTCAGTCTACGGTCGAGGGTTTGAGTTTTTTGCCCAAACAATTTGCCCCCAAATTCGAAATTTAAGCGGCAACTTCATTTTTGAATTTTATTCAGGCGCGTGTTGCTGGTTTGATGAGCGTGTGGGAACGTAGCCGCTTGATTTCGGGCGGGAGTAGTTAGGATCTAACTTATTCAATTGGCCTAAGCTGACAAGGCGGATATAATCGTTTGGATAGTAACGGGTTTCGATGATGTCATGAGTACGTATGGATCACGCGTGGCTGCTGTCATGGACAGGTATCGCCCATCCGTCGAGCGAATGCAGAGAGGTGCAGACATGTGTCTTCTTAGGGAGACGGGAGGACGAGTCTGTGCAGTCATAAAAGGAAACGATTGTCTTTTCCCTTTTCGTCTTCCTGAGTCCGCGGAAATTGCTTTCTAAAACCTGCAACTTCTTTTTTCTTCCCCTAAAGAATGTCAAACCTTCTGAGCACCATATCTCCTGCCGATCTGCCTGCCTTCTGCGACCTTGGTTGGCTTCTGGATTATGTCATCCCGGAGTGTCCTGGGATCTTACGCCCGAGGAATGCCCTAAGGATCGCTTTGTCCTGTATGAGTACCCCTTTAAGATAGGGTTTTCATGGTGTTTTTCTGCGTTGGTCAGGGATTTTCTGGGCCGGTTTGGTATCTTTTCTGGGCAAATGATGCCCCAGTTCTGGAGGATTACGATGATGATAGATTGGTTAACCGCCGATTGGGGATCCCCTTTTACCGTTCATGAGTTGTTGTTAGGTTATGCGGTGAAGGCGGATGCCAACAATTGATATAGCCCTTATGTACGAGGGGGTCGGGATTAGGCGCTGATCACGGATACCGGGGTGAACGATCGTGGCTGGAAGGAGCACTTCGTGTTTTTCCGGTTGTTGGACTACGCCGGAAATGAGGAATGGATCGTCCGTGGCTGGCCCAAACAAGGTAATACCGTTTTTTTTACGTTTTTGAGTGCCATTTGTTCATTCTGACTTTCTATTCTTCATGCAGCGGTGACGTTTTTTTCCCCAAACAAGGTAATACCGTTTTTACATTTTTCCCCCTCTCCCCGACTCGCCGGCCAAGGTTGAGCTCTTTCGTCAGATCCCGAACCGGGCATTTTCTGTGTTTGACCCTGCGTCAGGGAATGAAGGAGATGACGACACTGAGGAAGGCGAGGACGTTGTTTTCGTCGGCGCTTCCGATCCTCCTTCCTATTCGAGGGTGAGTGGTGAGTGTTCTCGTTGGTTTTTCGCATTGATTTTCATCACTCCTTCCTGATTCTTTCTCGTGTTTGTTTTCAGAAGAAACTGCGGCCTTGTCCGCCGGTCGTAGGATCCTGCCCGCTCGGTGGGGTTTGAATAGAAGAGGGTCGCTGGGGCTGGGAACCGTCTCCTAGAGCCGAGGACTCTAAGAGGGCGAGGATGTCGAAGGCGGCTATGCCTTCGCACGTGTTTGCTTTTCCTCCGTCGCAAGGCGAGGGTAAAAGACCGAGGGCTGGAGCTTTCGTTGGCAACCCATTCCAGGTATTATTATCCAACGTTTTGTCCGATGGGGTCATGACTCCCATTTATTTCGTGCGTCATGCGACGTGCGTTTGAGCGATCGTGCGTTCTTGCGATATTGACGCTAAGTGGTCTTTTGTTTTTAGGTATACAGGCATTGCTCGGCTAGGCGGTCGCCATGGCCTCTAATGCGGAAGAGGTCGTGCGAGAGCACAAGTCTGCCCTACAAGTGGAGGAAGAGGAAGGTCTGGCTAGAGCCGATGACTTCGGTCGTTCCCTTGAGGAAGTTTGGGGTGAACTTGCGCGTGAATGGGTCACCAGCTCTGATCTCGGATGCCGTCAGGCGGAGGCCTTGGAGAAGATAGGGGTACTGGAGGCAAAGCTGGAGGTGGCCAGGGAGGCCCTGTCTGAGAAGACCAAGGAGGTTGACGACCTGAGGATCCGGTTGGATCGAGCCTAAGGGGTGGTCGGGCCATCTGCACAACCGGCGCCGCCCGACTTCTCGCATCCCTAGTTCCCCCCCCCCTTTTATCCGGGTGACGTTCCGGGTCGCGCCTTGTTTTGTAATCCGCTCGAGTTTTAATGAAACGACTCATTTGGTAACAACTGATTATTTGTTCGAAGGACAAACGAGATAAGCATAACCGTGTAGTACGAATTCTATGAGAAAAAAGGTTTTATCTCCGACGATCTAGCCGTTTGAAACAATTTGTTTTGAGGCTCGAAAGATCAAGCCTGAGACTTCCGGGAGATAGAGCCCCTAATCAGTGGGTTGAACGTCTCAGCGGCATTTTTGCTCGTGCGTTCCTGCGATAAAAATTATTAGGGGTGGTCGTTCGTTTGACCAACGACCCTCCGATGTTTAAGTCAGTAAAGCAAAAAGAAAGGACATAACGTGCGCATGATAATTTAAAAAGAAATACTTCTTTAGGTGAGTTGCGTTACAGCTACGTGGGACGTTCTGACTGTCCAAGGCTTGTAACTGGTAGGCGCCTTTTCCAACGACCGAAGCAATTCGATAGGGCCCCTCCTATTTGATCGATAGCTTACCCGCATTTCTTTCTTGGGTGTTTTGGAAGACGCGTCGTAAGATGTAATCTCCTATCTTGAAGGTCTTTATCCTGACGTTTTTGTTGAAATATCGTGCGACGGACTGCTGTTGGGACGCCAATCGGAAGTAAGCCGAGTCTCTTATTTCTTCGAGTGCTTCCACGTCGTAGCTAAGGTCTACCAGATTTTGCTCGACAGAGGTATGTCGCGCGGTTGGCAGGCTTGTCTCGATCGGAAGGACACATTTGCATCCGTAAACTAGCAAAAACGGTGTTTGTTCTTTCAAGGTACGAGGAGTCGTATGTTTATCCCATAAAACGGAGGATAACTCCTCGACCCAACGTTCTTTGGCAGCTCCGAGTCTCTTTTTGAGCGAGTTGATAATCGTTTTGTTACTTGACTCGGCGAGTCCGTTGGATTGTGGATAGCGGGGTGTGGATGTCATGAGTTTTATACCCCACTCTTCACAGAATCGCCTGGTCTTATCGCTTATAAATTGAGATCCTTTATCACACATAATCTTCGAGGGTATGCCAAATCTGCAGATAATGTTAGTTCGGATAAAAGATATTACCTCTTTATCTCGTATTTGAGAAAAAGCGGCGGCTTCTATCCATCTTGAGAAATAATCTGTAAGGACTAATAGATATATACCTATTGTCCAGGCGCTGACAAGCGTCACATCTTTGTACGTATGCTACGACATCCTGTCGGAGAGTGGGCCAGTAGTAGCCTTGTCGCGAGATCCTATTTGCTAGGCTTCGTCCTCCGGAATGGTTAACACACTCTCCGTCGTGCATTTCTTGTAGTATTTTTTGGGTCTCGCTGGGAACGAGGTAGCGTAAGTTTAACCCAGTAGATGATCGCCTATAGAGTCTCCTCGCGACCACGACATATCTGGAGGCCTTGAATCGGTTTTGTCGGGCATTCGTTTTATCCTCCGGCAGGCGGTAGTTTGATAGGTAATCCCGAATTTCCTTCGTCCAGTCGTTTGATTCGTCCAATACCAACACCTGATCGGGCTGGTTATCTTCCGTTAACGGACTTGATAAGTGGATTATGGGTATCGTGTCGAACGATGATTTTGCCAGGGCAGATCCTAGATTGGAAAGTGCGTCAGCTCGAGCATTCTGTTCCCTGGGGATTTGCTGAATGATGAATATTTCGAATTTCTTCGTTCGTTCTAGGGCGATTTGCCAATATGCTGCCATCCTTGGATCTTTTGTTGCAAATTCTCCTCTCATTTGGTTAACGACGAGCATCGAGTCGCTCATGACTTGAAGGTTTCTTACCCCGAGGTCGTATGCCAGGTCCATGCCTACGGCTAGGGACTCGTATTCCGTTTCATTGTTGGTGGCTTTGAAATCATAGGATATGGAATAGACAATCGTGCCCCCTTGTGGGGATTTCAAGACGATGCCTAATTCTGACCCTCGCGCGTTGGAGGACCCATCAACATGCAATATCCAGGGTTGTTCGTCTTGGATCGCCACGACGTTCATTAGTTGGTTGCTAACTTTTCCAGTTCGAGACTGAAGTCTACGATGAAGTCGGCTAGAACTTGAGACTTAATCGTGGTCTTGGGTTTGAATTTTATTTCATAGTTGCTGAGGTAGATGCTCCACTTCGCCAACCGCCCCGTCAGCTCTTGTTTCCTTAGGACGAATTTTAGTGGGAAGTTGGTGAGGACGTTGACAACATGTGACTCGAAATAGTGTCAGAGTTTCTTAGCCTCGGTGAATAACGATAGATTTAAGTTTACCTCTTTTCCACATCGAGAAAGGACTTAGTGATATAATAAACCGGGAATTGGTGCATGTCTTCTTCTCGGACCAGAATGGCACTGACCGAGTTTTCGCTTACGGCGAGATACAACTGAAGTTCTTCCTCATCCTTGGGTTTTGATAATAGGGGCGACAATGCCATATATTCTTTTAGATCCTGGAGTGCTGTCTCATGGTCGATCGTCCAGTCAAAGCCTGTGATTTTTCTGAGGACGTTGTAGAATAGATGACATTTGTTGGATGATCGGGAAATGAATCTATTGAGCGCAGCTATTCGGCACGTGAGTTTCTGGACCTCTTTGAAATTTCAGGGCAATTTTATTTCGCGAATTGCCCTGATTTGGTCAGGACTGGCTTCGATCCCTCGCTGGGTCACCACATGTCCTAGAAACCTTCCCGCACGAACCTCGAAGGAACATTTCGCCAGATTCAGCTTCATTTGGTACTTCCGCAGTATCTCGAACGAACGGCACAAGTGTTCCACGTGGTCTACCGGTTGCTTGGACTTGACCAGCATGTCGTCGATGTACACTTCCATCATGTCCCCCAGGTGTGGTTCAAACATGCAGTTGACGAGCCGTCGATAGGTGGATCCTGCGTTTTTAAGGCCAAAAGGCATTACTTTTTAGCAGTAAATCCCCCTGTCGGTCATGAAAGCCATTTTTTCCTGATCGTTCGGGTGCGTGAGGATCTGGTTGTATCCTGAGTATGCATCCCTGAAAGTCAATAATTCATGACCGGCCGTTGCGTCAACCATGGCGTCAATGTGAGGCAACGGGAACGGGTCCTTAGGACACGCTTATTGAGGTCGGTGAAGTCTATACAGACTCACCACTTTCCGTTCTTCTTTTTCACGACCACGATGTTTGCCAGCCACTCTGGGTATTTTACCTCTCGAATTTTGCCAAATTTCAATAGGTTGTCGACTTCGTCATTGATAACCTTGTTCTTCTCCGGAGCGAACTTCCGGCGCTTCTGTTTCACGGGTTTGAATGATGGATCAACGGATAATTGATGCGATATGATTCTCGGGTCGACCCCGACCATATATTCATGTGACCAGGCGAAGCAATCAGCGTTTGTTTGAAGGAAGTCGACCAACTTCTGTTTGATGTCGGATCTAAGTGACGCCCCCACATGGACCCTGCATTCAGGGTGACTCGGATCGAGTATGACCTCTGTCAATTGTAGATCGTTGCTCGAGTCCTCTTGATCTTGAAGTTGGTTGACGTGATGTTTCCGTGACTTCATGGTCATTTTGTAGCAGTCTCGTTGCCACCTTCGGCTCGCTTTTTATTTCCTGCATTCCCCACGACGTTGGGAATTTTAGATCTTGATGATAGGTTAAAAGAACAGCTTTTATTTCGTGGATCCATGGTCGCCCCAAGATAACATTGTATGCAGAAGGGCAATCAACGACGTTGAATCTGGTCGATTTACTGACTCCCTTGGCACAGACAGCGAGGTCGACTTCCCCGAAGGTGTGGGCGGTATTTCCGCCGAGTCCTACCAGGATCGCTGTTCTCCGTGTGACCTCGGTTTCGTTTACGCCCATTACTTTTAGGGTGCTGAGAAAGATTACGTTGACCGAGCTGCCTCCGTCCACGAGCACTCTTTTCATCGAACAATCCCCAATCGACAGCTGGATTACTAGTTCGTCATGATGCTTCGGTCGCAAGCCGCCCAGATCGCGAGCGTCGAACATGACGTGAGCGTTTTCTGAATCAACGCCCGTCCCCTGTTTGCGTTCCCAAGAGGCGACAGGACCACCAGGTCGATGCGGCGTTTGTCTATTGGCGGTTGAATGAGTGAGTCCGCAGACGTCTGTTCCACCTGTAATATAATTCACCGTCTCGGTGGCGTTCGGAGACGGGGGTCCCTGCGTATGTCCCTTAGACGCGGTTTCTTCATGAGGAAATCTTTGAGCTTCCAGCTGTTGAATTCCCAGATTCGCTGCATTCAGCTCAACTCTCAAGTCTGCTTCAACGAGGTTAGCTCCATGGTATGCCATTGACAAAAAAAAAGAAAATCGTAAGTAACACGGGGTTCGTTTGGAGAATTCCCTCTAACCGGGTCCCATGGAAATTAACTTAGCAAAAGTCAACTTGAGGTGCTTGTGGACCTGATCGATCAAAGGAAGGATTCTCCCAACGAACGTAACTAAAAATAAGAAATAAATAAAGACAAGAGATTTGGTGACGCGGAAAAACCCTTGGACGAGGGAAAAAACTGCGGATGATAGATCTATATCATCGATGCACTATGGAAAATGACGCTAAACAGGGGCGTCGTCCTTTACAACTGTAGTCATACGGTTACAAGCGAAAAACATATATAAAGACTAAGCTAGCGTATGAATTTTAGAGAGCTGTTGCATGTTCTATGACTTCGAGAATATAGAGAAAAGTTCATGTGTCCTTTTCGATGATTTCTACATTGTATATATAGTTGCCGTTAGGGCTGTAACGAACCGAACGAACACGAACGGAGGCTTGTTCGTGTTCGTTCATTTAACTTAACCGAACAAACAAACGAACACGAACGATAAACGAACGAATTTTTTTGTGTTCATTAAGAAAATTCGTTTGTTCATGTTCGTCTGTTAAGCTGTTAAACGAACATAAACGAACATAAATGAACAAACATAAATGAACGTGAATGAAGATAAACGAACGTAAACGAACATAGATGAACATAAACGAACATAGATGAACATAAACGAACGTAAATGAACATAAGCGAACAAAAACAAATATAGAATAAAACCACCATTACTTATTATTTTGTTCCTAAAAAAGTAAATCGGGTAAACTTAGGAGCCATAAAAAATAAATTCTAAAAATTTAATTTAATTACTGGTTTTACATACCAATGTCATAATATATAAATATATTTATATATATAAACAAACATAAACGAACGAATGTAAACGAACATAAACGAACGAATGTAAACGAACGTAAGCGAACGAACAAGACCAATGTTCATGTTCGTTCGTTTAACTAAACGAACAAAAAAAGGTGTTCATGTTCGTTCGTTTATTAAATAAACAAACTTCCCGCTGAACGCTTCACGAACGGTTCGGTGAACTTTCGGTTCATTTACAGCCCTAGTTGCCGTTGCTTTTTAACGGTTGATCGATATTGATTTCCTTCATAAATGCTCTTGATGACGTTTGAACGTAACCGTCCAACGGTCCTGCTAAGAAAGACAACGGTTAGCTCATAATGAACCTAAAGTAACGGCCTACGTCGAGCGTTCGTAGGTCGGTCGTGCGTCGTGGACTTTGCTTGGAGCTTTTGGTCGACCGTTAATACGTGTCGTTTTAATCGACGTAAGATATTGTTGGTCGAATGTTTGCATCTTTCGTCGAGCGATTTATTCGACCATTACTCTTTGAATCTTTGGCTAATATTCGGGGATCGTGGGAAGTCTTTGGTCGGGTGTTTCAGTCTACGGTCGAGAGTTTGAGTTTTTCACCCAAACAGCCGTCAGTGCCGCCATGAATCAAAGACATTTGTTATGGGTATTATTTGAAATAAAATTAGTATTTGAGTTGGAGTCTTATTTTAAGGGTACGAATCGTGTTTGTGGAGGTTGAGCGAGAGAAATCAGGGAGAATGTAAACCTAAAGGGAGATAAATGAGGAAACGTGGTTAGAGGGGTTATTAGGTGGCATTTTAAGTTGTACAAGAAGCAGATAAACGTGTACATCTTGAATTTTCAAGATAACTGCTATGGATAAGTTAGTTGTTAATAACATAATAAATATTGTAACTCTTAAAATTTTTAAGTATAACCAAAAATGTTATTTTTTAATATAACGTATATATTAATATATAGTTAAGGGTGTAAAATGAAAAATAAAAAATGTAAAATTAAGATATTAAAAATAACCTAATACGTATTTCTCATATTTAATAATATTATTGTTAATGCCAAAAATTGCACCGCTCATTATTTTAGCACAACCGTGTATGCCGAAAATTGCTTAAAAAACAACTTAAGGTAGGGGTGCGGACTTTCTCAACTTTAGAATAAACCTTCGAAAAAATAAGAAAAATAACGGATAAAAAGGAAATAAGACAAAAGATTTTGGTGACGCGGAAAAACCCTTTAACGAGGGAAAAAATCGCGGACGATGGAGACTACTGTCGTTGCACCTTGGGAAAGTGACGTCAAACAGGGACGTCGAACTTTTATGCTTACGATCGTACGATTACAATGAGAAAATACTACGAAAAATAGTAAAGAATCTAGAGAGAGAATGTATATTCTTGATATCGAGATAGCAGTGGTGATTGAACGGGGGCCTTGTCGTTATCTTGAGGTTGGATTTTATAGTCGGTGTAGTTTGTAACGTCCGTGCGTCATTAATTGCGGCCTTGAATTCTTAATGATATTAGTTGTAACCGTCCAATAGTCACGTCATTATTTGCTGCTTTGAATGTCTTTTAATGGTGTTTGACTGTAACCGTCCAACGGTCATCCTGAGTGGTTGTCGTGAGATCTTGGGTGTAAGATCGTGGTCGCAGGACCGTGGACGCTGGACAGCGGACGCTGGACCGTGGACGCTGGACAGTGGACCGCGGATGCTGGACGCCGGACCGCAGGCGCTGGACGCCGGACCGCAAGCGCTGGACGCCGGACCGCGGATGTTGGACTCTGGACCATGGTGTAATATCATGACTTTTCAGTCATGACTTTGATTATTTTTTGCCTGGACAACTGTCGCAGATATTTATCCTTGTTGGTCAAGGGTATTACCGTCATGGGTATTATCGTCGCCGGTCGAGGGTGTGATTTTTTACCCAAACGGTTATCCCCCTGAGATTTGGATTTCAAAGCCATTTGAATTTCAAATCCCGTAAAGACAAATTCAACTGCCGAAGATATGCATTGTCTTTGAATCGTTCGACTATTAATTTAGTCAGTCGGACGATGTGATCACTAAAGGTGATAGTTTCTAGCGTGTTCAGCTGGTCGGTCACTTATGACCTGTGGTTTAGCGATGATCGTTTGTTTTCGCGAGATTTATGCAACCTGCGACTTTTACGACGTGTCACGCGCGTTCGAGTGTTCGATCGACATTGATACTCTTCATTAATGCTCTTGTATTTGAAGATGTTCCTAATGATTGGTTGTTCGTTACGCATCGTTGAAGTGTGAACTCCTTCCTTCACCTGATTCAGCGGCGATAATCGAGCGTTTCCGAAGAATCCCTTATCGTACATTCCTCGTTCAAATGTTAGAGGATGAGGAAGACGATGATACTGGGGGTGAGGAAGGCGAAGACGTTGTCTTTGTTGGAGCTTCTGGGTCTTCTCTCCGTCCGGAGGGGATGGAGGAAAAAGAGAGGGCAGGTAATCATTTTCAGTTGCTTCGATACCCATTTTAATTTGTTTGTAATTGATTTCAGAAAAAACTTGTGGACTTTTGGCCGATCGTAGGATCCTTCCCGCTCGACGGGGTTTAGATAGAAGGAGGTTACTGGGGTCAACCTTGAGGGAACCGTCTGCTAGAACCGAGAGTTCTAAGAAAGCGAAGACGTCGAAAGCAGTCATGCCTTCGAGCGTATCTGCTCTTCCCAGGGGGAAGAGACCTATAGCGGGGGCTTCCGTTGGTAACCCGTTCCAGGTGAGTTGTTTGTTTTGTGGGGTCATGACTCCCACATATTTCGTGCGACGTGCGTTCGTGCGTCCTTGCGATATTCGTTGGTTTTTGCGAAATCATGCGATCTGCGACTGTTGTATCATGCGACATGCGACGTGCGTTCGAGCGTTCGTGCGATCATGCGATCTTGCAATTATTCTTATTGACAGATAGATGTCAAAAAGAATGTGCAAGTATTTTCGCGAGATCATGCGATCTGCGACTTTTATATCGTGCGATATGCGATGTGCGTTCGAGCGTTCATGTGATCATGCGATCTTGCAACTATTCTTATTGACAGATAGATGTCAAAAAGAAAGTAATTTACATCTGTCGAGTGAACGACAAGACTTGCGACAAAGGCAAATTTCATTCGATATAGGACTTGCGACAAAGGCAAATTTCGTCCGATACAGGACTTGCAATAGAGGCAACTTGCGATAGAGGCAAATTTTAAGTAATTTGCGACAGTCAAATTTTAATGATAAGTAATTTGCAACAAAGGCAAATTTAATAAGACCACCGACTATTAATGGTTAGAAGAGTGAATGTATTCACATCACAGGAATATTCTTTATGAATTGCGACAATCATATTTGACCGACAGGGGTCCTTAAATGACGTTCGCTTGACAATGATTCATTTTGAACAATGAAGTAACTTACGATTGGACTCGCAATTTGTATACCTTACATTTGACATCATTGATAGATCATTCGATCTATATAATTTCTCGCGATCCTGCAGAAGATAAATATTATTCGGGTGGTCGTTTGTTTTACCAAAGATCCTCCGACGCATAACTCAATATAACTATTGAAGTTAGTTTATATAATGTATGGTAATCATGAAAGTCATGACATGTAAGCCATCGATAGAAATGAACTTTGGATTAATAATCACAAGTAACATTTGACATCAAAAACATTTATAACTTTTGAAAGTCTTGACAGAGGTTTTCGATAATCATGTATCGAAAAGAATTATTTCGCTATTGATCGTAGAAGATCGTTTATTAGTCCCTGTAGTAAAAAAAAGATAGAGGTGGGCATTGGATTAACCAACGACCCTCCGATGTTTAAGTTAGTAACGTTTCGTTAAAGAATAATAATAGCATATTAGAAGAAATACCTGACTAATATGTGATCGACAGACGCGTGTCGTGCAACTGGTAAGCTTATTTCGATCTAGTAAAATGGCTTCACAAGCATATACCAAAGTAAAAAGATTTTGAACGGTTGAGGTTCGGGGAGTCGACTTTGTCATTGACTACGCACTTCGGCCATAGTTTTATCGTACGAGTCGCCTTTGTTAGCGGTCATGAGGTTTAATTTGCATCTTACCATTACTGGCGATCATTAGATTTAACTTGTGGATTTCCTATGCTGGCGACCATGGAACTTGTGTCTCGTTTACCAGCGTCGCTGGAAGTGGAGACGATGAAACTAGCGACAATGGAATTTGTGGCGCTGAAACTGGCGACGAGGTAACTTGCGACAACAAAACTAGCGTCGCTGGAATTTGCTGTGATGAAACTGCCGACGACGGAAGTTGCGATGTCGGAACTTGCGTCACAGTTATTGGCGACTATTTATTTTTACCTTGTGTTTTTCCGTAACTGGTAATCATGTGATTCTACAAGAGAGAAGTCATGAGGTGGTTTTTGGTTGAACCAATGATCCTCAAATGTTCATAGTTAGTACTAGTCTCCTGAATGATAATAGTAATTTAACGATGAATAAAGATTATAAAAATTAATTCTTTTTAAGTGTACCATATTCCATTGCATGGGATGTCGCAGTTGTCTGTGTCTTGGTGTCGATAAACGTTTTTTCTAAGTTCTTTTTTGGAATTTGATATCTGTCTGGTGACTTTTGGTGAAGGGGAAAGGAAAATGAATCCGCTGATAGGATACACGTGGTGGTACTTGTGATCATCTTGTCGGGGGATTTTGTCAAAGATATATAATATCTCGATGTGCTTCACAATTTTGCTGATTTGATTGAGCGATTCTTTCGATGAGCGTCTTCGAATTTTTACTTGTATCTTTGCGTCTATGATCAAAACTTGCGGTCGACACATTAGAAACTGAGATCTTCAAGAAAGATACGTTAGTAAAAGTTTCTTATTTATTTCGAAGGAAATCCTTAGTTGAGTCTCACGGATGACGCAAAACTGTTAATGCCAAAAATTGCACCGCTCATTATTTTAGCACAACCGTGTATTCCAAAAATTGCTTAAAAAAAACCTTAAGGTAGGGGTGCGAACTTTCTCAACTTTAGAATAAACCTTAAAAAAAAAAGATAACGGATAAAAAGGAAATAAGACACGATTTTGGTGACGCGGAAAAACCCTTTAACGAGGGAAAAAACCGCGGACAATAGAGACTACCGTCGTTGCACTATGGGAAAGTGATGACAAACAGGGGCGTCGACCTTTTATGCTTACGATCGTACGATTACAATGAGAAATGACTAAGAAAAATAGTAAAGAATCTAGAGAGCGAATGTGTATTCTTGATATCGAGATAGCAGTGGTGATTGAACGGGGGACTTTTCGTTATCTTGAACTTGGATTTTATAGTCAGTGTAGTTTGTAACGTCCGTGCGTCATTGCTTGCGACTTTAAATGTTCTTAATGATATTAGTTGTAACCGTCGAACGGTCACGTCATTAATTGCGGCTTTGAATGTCTTTTAATGGTGTTTAACTGTAACCGTCCAACGGTCATCCTGAGTGGTTGTCGTGAGATCTTGGGTGTAAGATCGTGGTGGCAGGACAGGGGACGCTGGACAGGGGACGCTGGACCGCGGACGCTGGACGCTGGACAATAGACGTCGGACCGCAGACGCTGGACGCCGGACCGCGGACGCTGGACTCTCGGCCGTGGGGTAAGATCATGACTTTTCAGTCGTGACTTTGATTATTTTTTACCTGGACAACTGTCGCAGATATTTATCCTTGTTGATCAAGGGTATGACCGTCGTGGGTATTATCATCGCCGGTCGAGGGTGTGATTTTTTACCCAAACAATTATGAAATCCAAGAGTATTCGATATTGGACTCATTTTAAAGAATTAAAAAAACGATTATAATGGTATAATTTATAAAAAAAGAAGTCGTTCTTTAAATATATTTTAGATAATACAGGGTATAAAAAAAGAAGTCGTTCTTTAAATATATTTTAGTTAATACAGGGTTATGTATATTATATGAGAAAGTTGTAAATGAAAAATTAAAAAGGAAGGGTACAAAAGAAATTAAATTAGTAATTATAACACGATGTATAACTTATAAATAAAATTTAATTTTAGTTTTAATCATCATATTGTTGGCAAGCTTAAAAAATTATACATAATTGCATGGACACTTGTACCTTTTAATTTTCAACTCTCAACCGTTTAAGGCTCTTGTATATATAGTATAGTATAGATATATATATATATATATAGATATATGATTATCTATGTTAATATGATAAGAGTGTAAAAAAAAGAATATAAAGTAAATTAAATAACTTATTATAAGGATGAAAAATGTAACTTAACAAATAACTCTAAAATATAAATGTAAGTTTTAAAATTAATTCACTACGTATTTATGTTATTTATAATATTTAATAATATGATTTAATCAAAATATATTCAATATTGAGCTTATTTTACAGGTATCGATGAAACGATTATAATGGTATAGATTGTTAAAAAAAGAAACATATTCATTTAATATACGATTATTTACGTTAATATGGTAAGTGTGTAAAATGAAATAAAGGATATAAATTAAATTAAATAACTTATTATAAGAGTGCATATTGAAATTTAACAAATATCTCTAAAATATGAAATGCAAGTTTTAAAATTAATCAATTACGTATTTATGTTATTTCTACTATTTAATAATAAGATTTGATCCAAATATATCCAATATTAGACTCATGTTGAAGGTATCGATGAGACGATTATAATAGTATAATTTATAAAAAAAGAAACATATTTTTTTAATATATTTTAGTTAATATACGATTTTCTATATTAATACGATAAGGGTGTAAATGAAAACTGAAAAATGAAAAATGAAAAAGAAAAGGATTAAAAGTAAATTAAATAACTTATTATAAGGGTGCAAAGTGTAATTTATAAATTAAAAACAATTTGATTTAATTTTGTCTTTGAAATGTGGAGCTTCATTAGAGTTATTGAAGCTTAAAAAGATGTACCTTATGCAAATAAATCTATACCTCTTAAATTTTCAATTCTAACCGTTTAAATTACTTATATATATATATATATATATATATATTATACTAGTTGTAATACCCGCTGCAATGCATCTATATGTAAAATATAAGTTTAAAATTTTTGTCATAGGAGATGTTTGGGTAAAAAAATCACACGTACTACCAACGAGAATAATACCCACTGTGTTTGGGTAAAAATATCATGAACTCACGACCGTTGACTAAAGCGTTCGACCAAAGTATTTTAGAACTCATTATGGCTTCGGAGTCAATGGTTGAACGAAACTCCTGACAATATTCTATGACGTTTGACAAACCCGCGATGATCAAATGACCGTTGGAAGGTTACGACATCATTAAGGGCATTCAAAGCCGTAATTAATAGCGCACGACCGTTACATTCAAAGCCGCAATTAACGACGTGACAGTTGGACGGTTACAGTCAACGACATTAAGGACATTCATGGAGATTATTAATGACAAACGATAGTTACAAATGGCACCGACTGTAAAATCAAGGCTAAAATCAACGAAGAAACCTGGATTGATCATATCTGCGCTCTGGAACTACGAAACGTACAATAGCATTCTATACTTTATTCGATATTGTTGTTCTTGTATTTCTACTGTAATCGTACGAACACCGCTCTAAACGCCGACGTCCCTACTTGACGTCACGTTCACATAGTACATCGACGATATCTCTTATCGTTCGTGGTTTTTACCCTCGACGGGGTTTTGCGCGTCACCAAAATCGTTTGTTTTATTTACGTTTTCACCGTCCTTTTTCTCTTATTTTTCGAAGGTTCAATCTATAGTTGATAAAGTCCGCACCCCTACCTTAAGTTGTTTTTTATGCAATTTTCGGAATAAACAGTTGTGCTAAAATAAACGCTGGTGCAACTTTTGGCATCAACAGTTTGGCGCCATCCGTGGGACCCAACTAAGGATTTCCTTCGAAATAAATAAGAAATTTTTTACTAACGTATCTTTCTTGAAGATCTCAGTTTCTAATGTGTCGACCGGAAGTTTTCATCATAGACGCAATGATACAAGCAAAATTCGATGACGCCCATCGAAAGAATCGCTCAATCAAATGAGCAAAATTCTGAAGCACATCGAGATATTATATATCTTTGACAAAATCCCCCGACAAGACGATCACGAGAACCACCACGTGTATCCTATCAATGGATTCGTTTTCCTTTTCCCGTTCGCCAAAAGTCACCAGACAGGTAACTAATTCTAAAAAGAACTTAGAAAAAACGTTTATCGACACCAAGACACAGACAACCGCGACATCCCATGCAATGGAATACGGTACACTTAAAAAGAATTAATTTTTATAATCTTTATTCATCGTTCAATTATTATTATGGTTCAGGAAACGAGTACTAACTATGAACATTCAACCAAAAACCACCTCATGACTTCTCTCTGGTAGAATCACATGATTACCAGTTACGACAAAACACAAGGTAAAAATAAATAGTCGCCAATAGCTGTGACGCAAGTTCCGACGTCGCAACTTCCGTCGTCGGCAGTTTCATCACTGCAGGTTCCAGCAATGCCAGTTCCTTCGTCGTCAGTTCTAGCGACACAAGTTTCGTCGTCACCAGTTTCGGTGACACCAGTAAAAGTGTCGCAAATTTCATCGACGCCAGTTCCATCGTTGTAAGTTTTATCATCACCAGTTTAAGTGACGCTAGCGTCGCAAGTTCCGAGACCACCAATTCTGTCGTCACGAGTTCCAGCGACGCTAGTTTTGTTGTCGCAAGTTCCCTCGTCGCCAGTTTCAGCGCCAAATTCCATTGTCGCTAGTTTCATCGTCGCCACTTCCAGCGACGCTAGTAAACGTAACACAAGTTCCGTGGTTGCCAGCATAGACAATTCAGAAGTTAAATCTCATGATCGCCAGTAATGGTAAGATGAAAATTAAAACTCATGATCGCTAACAAAGGTGACTCGTACGATAAAACTATGGCCAAAGCGCGTAGTCACTAACAAAGTCGATTCCCCGAACTTCGACTGATCAAAATCTTTTTACTTTGGTTTATGGTTGTGAAGCCATTTTACTAAATCGAAATAAGCCTACCGGTTGCACGACACGCATCTGTCAGTCACATATTAGTGAGTTATTTCTTCTGATCTGCTATTATCATTGTTTGACGAAACGTTACTGACTTAAGCATCAGAGGGTCGTTGGTCAATCCAACGACCACCTATATCTTTGGTTAACTGCAGGGAACGCACGATCTAACGATCTTCTACGATCAATAGCGAAAGAATTCTTTCCGATATATGATTATCGAAAACCTCTGTCAAAGACTTTCAAAAGTTATAAATGTTTGTGATGTCAAACGTTACTTGTGATTATTAATCCAAAGTTCATTTCTATCGATGGATTACATGTCATGACTTTCATGATTACCGTACATTATATAAACTATCTTCAATAGTTATATTGACTTATGCATCGGAGGATCGTTGGTAAAACCAACGACCACCCAAATAATATTTATCTTCTGCAGGATCGCGAGAAATAATATAGATCGAATGATCTATCAATGATGTCAAATGTAACTTATACAAATTGCGAGTCTAATCGTAAGTTACTTCATTGTTCAAAACGAATCGTTGTCAAGAAAATGACATTTAAGGACCCTGTCAGTCAAATATGATTGTCGTAATTCATAAAGAATATTCATGTGACATGAATACAATCAGTCGTCTAACCATTAATAGTCGGCGGTCTCATTAAATTTTCCTTTGTCGCAAATTACTTATCATTAAAATTTGCCTGTCGGAAATTACTTAAAATTTGTCTCTGTCGCAAGTTGCCTCTATCGCAAGTCCTCTATCAGACGAAATTTGCCTCTGTCGCAAGTCCTATCTTGGACGATATTTGCCTTTGTCGCAAGTTTTGCCGTTCATCCGACATATGTAAATTACGTGCACATTCTTCTTGACAACTATCTGTCAATAAGAATAGTTGTAAGAACGCATGATCACACGAACGCTCAAACACACGTAACATGTCGCACGATATAAAAGTCGCAGATCGCATGATCTCGCGAAAATACTTGCACATTCTATTTGACATCTATCTGTCAATAAAAATAATGGCAAGATCACATGATCGCACCAACGCTCGAACGCACGTCACACGATACAAAAGCCGCAGATTGCACGATCTCGCAAAAACGAACGAATATCGCAAGGACGCACAAACGCTCGATCGCGCGACGCACGACGCACGAAATACGTGGCAGTCATGACCCCACAAAACAAACAACTCACCTAGAACGGGTTATCAACGGAAGCCCCCGATATGGGTCTCTTCCCCCTGGGAAGAGCAGATACGCTCGAAGGCATGACTGCTTTCGACGTATTCGCTTTCTTAGAACTCTCGGTTCTAGCAGACGGTTCCCTCACGGTTGACCCGAGAGACCTCCTTCTATCTAAACCCCGTCGAGCGGGGAGGATCCTACGACCGGCCAAAAGACCACAAGTTTTTTCTGAAATCAAGTACAAATGAAAGAAAACGGGTATCGAAGCAAATGAAAATGATTATTTGCCTCCATCCCCTCCGGACGGAGGGAAGACCTGGAAACTTCAACAAAGACAATGACTTCGCCTTCCTCACCCCCAGTATCATCGTCTTCCTCTGACGTTTGAACGAGGAATGTACGATCAGGGATTCTTCGGAAACGCTCAATTATCGCCGCTGAATCGGGGGAAGGAAGGAGTTCACCCTTCAGCGATGCGTAATTAACGGCCAACTATTAGGAACCTCTTCAAATTCAAGAGCATTAATGAAGAGTATCAATGTCGATCGAACACTCGAACGCGCGTCACACGTCGCAAAAGTCGCAGGTCGCATAAATCTCGCGAAAACAACGATCATCGCTAAACCGCACGTCATAAGAGACCGACCAGCTGAACTCGCTAGAAACTATCACCTTTATTGATCACATCGTCCGACTGACTTAATTAATAGTCCAACGATTGAAAGGCAATACGCATATCCGACAACTAAATTTTTCTTTGGAACGAGATTTGAAATTCAATTAGCCTTGAAATACAAATCTTGGGGGGCAAACTGTTTTGGTAAAAAAATCACACCTACGACCAACGAGAATAATACTATGTTTGGGTAAAAATATCCTGAACTCACGACCGTTGACTAAAGCGTTCGACCAAAGTATTTTAGTACTCATCATGGTTCTGAGTCAGTGGTTGAACGAAACTCCCGACGGTATTCTGCGACGTTTGACAAACCAACGATGATCAAATGACTGTTGGACGGTTATGACGTCAATAAGGGCATTCAAAGCCGCAATTAATGGCGCACAACCGTTACATTCAAAGCCGTGATTAATGACGTGACTGTTGGACGGTTACAGTCAACGACATTAAGGACATTCATGAAGATTATTAATGACAAACGACAGTTATAAATGGCACCGACTATAAAATCAAGGATAAAATCAACGAAGAAACCCAGATTGATCATCTCTGTGCTCCGGAACTACGAAAATACAATAGCATTTTATATTTTATTCGATATTGTTGTTCTTGTATTTCTATTATAATCGTACGATCACCGCTCTAAAGGTCGACGTCCCTGCTTGGCGTCACGTTCCCATAGTGCATCGACGATATCTTTTTTCGTCTGCGGTTTTTACCCTCGACGGGGTTTTCCGCGTCACCAAAATCGTTTGTCTTTTATACGTTTTCTCCGTCATTTTTCTCTTATTTTTCGAAGGTTCAATCTATAGTTGATAAAGTCCGCACCCCTACCTTAAATTGTTTTTATGCAATTTTCGAAATAAACAGTTGTGCTAAAGTAAACGGTGCTGCAATTTTTGGCATCAACAGGAGATAATGATAGGTTTTGCATCTTGTCTTTCGAAGAGACATGAGTTATGGTTCCGATCCATGCATTCAAATGCTTGTTTTCTGGCAAGTTTTTTTAGAAAGCATATGTCACATAATGTCTAAAGCAATTTATATTTCTAAGAAAAGATAAAAATATCTACAATAGTTAAATGTGCAGGACAAACAGGAATTGTAACCTCCCGGTCTGCTGTAGTCAGCCTCACGGTGTGCCTGATTGGCGAGTCTGCCGTCTCCACGGCTTTCCCTTTTTCGGGCTGCTCCTCAATCAAAATAAACATTAGAATGATTAAATGTGTAGCACCTGCTTTTTCTCAAAATCTAAAACAATTATAAGCCATGTTTACATATTACAATACAATACATTTAAGCATACAGAAGCTTCTTAACATAAATACATAGTCACTAACCACAAAAGGCATGGTCATGCATATAGGCAATGGCATCCGCTTCCCTATTCTCTCTTCTTTGGCAACATGTCTTTCACTATGTCAATTCCCACAAGAAAGTAAGACCAAGTAAATAATTATTAGTAATCACCTTTTCCCATTTTTCCATGAATCTTATCTGCAGGTCACATTAAACCAAAGAAAAATTAAGGAATCAGAACAAAAGATTTATGACCAAGTAAATAATTATTAGTTTCATCTACTGAAGAAAACAAACACTTCAAGAAAAAAAAACATTCAAACCATAAAGGCTAAAATTCAAAAACATTTGCTTCCTAGTGATTTATATGATAACAGTAACTAATCACATAAACTAAAAAATAGGTATTGTGTTTTGATAGCAGTAAAAGATAGTTACATCGAGAAGTTAATTATCTCCAACTGCAAACACATAATGTCATTGCACAAAGAAAGTGGGTGAAGGAGAGATTCCAGGAATCAAGTGGAGTGGGAGACAATTTGAAGAGTAGCTTTGGAGTTGTATGTGAAGCATATGAAGATGTATTTTTTGAAGTTGTACATAAAGCATAAGATGAAGTACCTCTTGCAGTCTCATTAGTTCCTTATGAGCTCACATCAAGGTTCCTCCTACACATGCTGCCTTATAATTTCTACATGGTATAAAAACAATTTGAAGTAAATTACTTTGAATGGCATTGGTTGTAGTTAGTGGACAACCATGTTGGGTAAAGACAAAACTTTGCCTAAAACTCTAAAGAACATTGAATCTTCCAAACTTTGTGACATTGACTATTCCATCTTGTAAGAAGTTGTAACCGATTTTCTTTGCAGCTAAAGATTAGCAATCCACCACTTTCGTCCACTCAGCCATCTCTGCTAATTGAAAAAGATAATTATTAGGTCATTAGCACTGGATTTAACTTTTTCTCAAAAAGATGTACATATATATATATATATGTGTTTTTTTTCCTTGAATATAAGCAGTTATGTTGTTGCTCAATTTGATACTTGTTTGAGGTTTGTGAATAGGTTCTTGTAAACACATTCAAATATTACAATATTTAATTGATGTACACCGTTAAGATAAAGAACACGAGCCACTTGAGATTTCACCGGAAATCTAGGCATATAAGACAACAATTTCAAAGTGAGCGATGTTCGTACCAGTTGAGGCTGTTGCATGTTGGTAAAGCAAAAGTTTCCATGCCCAGAATGTGATACTGCTGCATTATTAGCTGAAAAGTAAAGAGTTGATGAATTTTTTTTATAAATAATAAATAGCATATGGAGCATGCACATGTCCTCTATGCAATAAAATAAAGGTACCCCGAAAATGTTCCTTGGTGAGCAGATGCATCATGAGAAAAAAATCAGAAATCTAAAAGAAAAGGACTTATGAAGTGCATTGATAAGTTGTACCTCAGGAGTCCTTCATGTGCCATCCATCTTCAAAAGACCTTCAGACTAACATCTTTCATGTATAAAGAAAGATTTATATAGGCATAGCAACTGAAGAAATAGACTAATGTATAAATTGAAGATTAACATGATTGATCAACTAAATAGTTGGAAGAGAATCGACTTTTGAATGTTAGCAAAACTAACTCGATAAGTGCTTGATAGATAAGACTTAAGAGTGTGATCTACGTAAGCACAAACTGAAATTTGATTATTTACAATTATTTTATAGTAAATACGTATGATTACCGTTACAACTTTATGTATAATTAAATGTCAATCAAAATACGATTGTTTATATGATTAATGTTGATGAAAGAAAAACAATGTTCATACTTTAAAAAACTAAAACAATAAAAATTATCAAACATGAAACACTAATAAAGTAAAACTACAACTTAAAAAAAATAACGTAGATAAGTTTGTGAGTATATCAAACCTCAAATGCAGGGTTTGTATCCAATACCAATCCTTTCAACTCTCATAACAAACCTAAACTTCACCTTATTTCCCCCCAATTTATCATCAATCCAATCACCAATAAGAAAAGTACAAATTGAAGCACCCAAACCATCTATTACTAAGAGAATAAACTTATGCAACATAAAAAAAAACAAATGGCTAAGACAATAAATTGAGGCAACCACAAATCAAAAACCAACCAAAGACTAACTTCATAATTGATCAACTGTAGCATCTGATCTGCAATAAGCACAAATCCAACTTTTTTTTTTGCAAATTGGCCAAAGGTGATTGCAAATCTGTACACCAAAACAGCAGCCAATTGGTCCCAAACCAGTAGATCAACAACCAAACAACAACAAAAAAGCAAGATATAGATGCAATCTAATATCTTCAACACAACAAACAACACTGCTAGATAACAACTTGATTTTCAGAAATAGTTTTGACCTGCCAATTTTGAGACGAAATTAAAATAAAAAACAGGAGCTGTGTATTTTAAGACCTTAAAAAGTACATGAAACAAAATCCAAAACACATGGATTTTAAGATGAATTCATGACAGCCCAAATATTGATAGAAGCCTTTTAACAACATACCTAAATCGTGAACCCAAATCAACTGATGAACCCAAGTCAGATGTGAGACGAATGTATCAAAACCGTTATTCCTTTCTTTCCAGCACGACATGTCCTGCCAGAGTGGTGGATAAAAACTTTTGAGTCGTTTGGTAGGTCATAATGTATCACGTGATGATTCAAGTGTACTGTTTTTCCATTATTACACAGAGTTAAATTTGAAATTTCATACAAGTTGGATACCTTATTAAATGTGAAGAGCATCAAGCGTGAACCTCCTCCAATGTTGATAGAATTTGTGTGACAAGTTCAATCCATTGAGAATCACTTCGCTGGTGCTCACGGTTACATATAAGCCAAATGATGATGAGTCTCAAGTTAAGATTATCCTTATAACAAGACTACAAAACCTTGGAAAAACCAATATCAAACAAGAGCGCAAACAACAAAAAGTCATAAAGAAGAAAAAAATGCACATTTATAACAAAACATAATGGTCTACAAAATGATTTACAGAAGGGAAAAGTAAGCCTTTTGCTGAAAATTAGAGAATAAGCATGCATTTCATAAGGAACAATGTAAGCACTTAAATCATTTCGAAAGTGAAAAGTAATCATTTCAAGCATCATAAACCCATATTTATAACAGAAAAAATGGTCTACAGATCCAGCAAGAACTCGAGATTAAAAAAAAATGGTAGACCATATATAACAGAAAGAATTCACATTTATAATAGAAAAAATGGTCCACAAAATGATTTACTGAAGGTAAAAATAACCCATTTGCTAAAAATTTAGAGAATAAATAAGCATATTGGAAGGGAAAAATATGCATTTCAAGAATTTCAGAAGAGAAAAGTATGCATTTCAAACATTATAAACCCAGAAGAAGAATACATACTGGAAGGCCATGACCACAAACCTGAAAACATCAAATTTAACAGAAATCTTTTATTTCAAAAGAGAAAGTAAGAAGTCATCTAAAAAACATTTCAGGCATCAACAAATCGAGAATAGAAACCCTACAAGAAAAGAAACCGTTACCTGTTGTTTCTCTGAAAAGTCCAAAACAAACCGTTACCCTATGAATCGTCGAGAGGAGCAAGAAGGGCGATAGAATACCGAGAGGAGCACTAGAGAAATCGAGATTAGAAACCATAAAACAAAAGAAATCGTTACCTGATTTGTGTCTTCTGAAATTCCAAAAGAGCGTTACCCAATACGCAATCTTGCTGCAATAAATCGATCCTTCTAACTTTGTGATTTGCAAATGAAGAATTAATTAACCAATCAAAGTAACACGACAAACCAAATGAGGAAGTTCCCTTGAGAGCAATTGATTTTCCCATCCGTACTCGACCTCTGATTTCACTGAAACCGGAATGATAAATAAAGGTACAAAGACGGGTATAATCGAATTGCTTCTCATAAGAACAAGAACAGTATACGGAAGAAATTTCGAACCCAGATTAATGAGTTTTGTTCGCATCTAGAAGAAAATAAGGGGAGCGGGTTGAGCGGTTTGAATGTCATCATGAAAGAGAGATTTCACCGGGTAGGAATCGTGGGGAGTGGGACAGCGGTTTCAAGTTCAAACAATTTAGGAGGGGAGGACGTGGTTGTACATCAGCATAACAAGGTTGTACCATATGTATTCAGACTTGTACCTCTTAAAAATTTCAACTTAACCAATTAGCGTCCTTATATATAGTATAGATATATACAGGTTTTTAGTGGAAGAACTTAAACCAATCGCTCTTCTAGCATGTGTAATGATAGTCTTTAACTATATATTCTAGCAATTGTCTCACATAGCGCAATAAATATATGTAATTCCCAAAATGATCAAAATGTAATCTAAGGGAAAAACTTGAGAACTCAACCATGGCAGAAAGGTATATATATATTAAGAGAGAAAGTCAATGTAGTAAAACGTCATATAATAAGCTCTTACAAGTAAAATAATAAGGAACAAAAACTATTTATAACAAGACACATTAAGGTTGAATAAAATATATAATGTAAATGCAACATTCTCCCCCTTTCTTAACCCAAGATTTTGTTCCAAATTCCTAGCAGCAATTCTGAAACATAAACGTTCATTCAAGACATCCTACGCAACTGAGACCATTGCTCTAACTTTCCAATTCATCTTCTCACTGATCATCACTTTGTTATCTTTCTTCATCTTTTTTTCCAGATTTACTCGTATCATCTTCAAAGTTCCAATACTTTTCCACTTCAAATAATCTCAGAAATCTTTTATTGTTTTCTTGATTCTTGTAAACAATCCCAAACTATAGGTCACCTATAATGACGAAGGCTGGATATTTATTACGGTTCAGCAGATTCACCTTGTGCTGAAAACTTTCAATGCCTAATTGAAAATAAAGAACAGTTTGAAACTTCAGATGATCTCAAAAATTTCTTTATCATCTCCAAAGCTCTAACAATTGGACTGTAACATCCGTAATTTCGGACTCCTTATTAGATCAGGTTCTTCTTCTGAGAAAAATTAAGTCGATTTGAAATGAGGTTTTTTGTATAAAAACCACGTGGTTAAGTTTGGGAAAGCCACGGGGGTCATCGGTGGAGTAAAGGGATGCTAGTTGTTGGACCTGTGAAGAAAGTGGGTCCTTTGCGGCTTAAACCCGCATGAAACCCGCCCGAGACCCACTTGGTTGGAAAAAACAGAAGGGAAAGCGGGTTCTGGGTGAGTTCAAACCCGCTTGAAACCCGCCCAGGTTGCTGATGGGTGCTGGTGAGTCCTCTAAAATTGGTTTTGGTCTCATTTCTCACATATTTTCTTCCCTACTCGTTTTTTCTCCTTCTCTCTTCTTTGGAGACGATTTTTGGAGGATTCACTCCTGATTTCCAACCATCTAAAAGCCTTGGATCGTCATCAACGTGCAAGATTCAAGTCTTCATCTCCATCTTCATCCTCTCTTCCTGTTGTCTATTTTGGGGTTTTCTCTCCAAATCGAGATTTCGTGTCAAAACCATTAAGTTATTCCACCCATTTGGATTATATTTCGTGTCAAAACCATTATGGTTAGTTCTCTAGAACTTATATTTGGAAGTATCTTCCTTGTTTTAGAGTTTTAGCCATTTTGGAGATTTGAGGTTTTGACTAGGGTTTATATAGATGTGATCCTTCAGAGTTATTCTTGGTGTATTTATGTTGTTTATGATCTAGTTGCGGTTTCTAGTGAAGAAGGCTTGCATATATGTTGTTTATGATCTAGTTGCTTTGTGAAAACGGTGTACATACCAAAATTTTCCATTTTAATGTATTAACATGTTTATTTTGCTATTTAACAAATGTGTGAGTGTTTTGATAAAATGCATATTATTTGGTATAAATGGTTTATAAATCACGTCAAATACTTATGCTTGGGGTTCCTTGACATTTTTCTAAATGAAACATAAATATGAGTCGTTAGATGCTTTATTTTATAAATGAAGGTTATTTGATATTATGCATTTTTGGGAGTATTTGATTTATAAATTATTGAGAAATACGTGTTATCGTATTATGAGGCATTTTAAAAAATACGAGTTTAATCTCATTTGGGAAAATGGTTTGTCTCAACCAACGTTTTGAGTAATCATATAAGTGTTGAGTTATATATAGAGCTTTTGCTCGGTTTCGACTACCATGCGTCTCATGGACAAATGTACAATTTAAATGACTATATGTTGAGCTTTGGAGTTATTTGCAGTTATGGCATAATTTATGATTTATTACATGTTTTGAGTGCGTTGGTCATTCATTCTAGAGTCATGAAAATTAGACTGAGTTGCATTTGGATCCATAGGCACATGATTCAGTCATTGGGTTATTTGAAAGACTTTCGGGTCCCTCGTTTGAGGTCATAAGCCGTTGGGATTTTAGTAGTCGGTATTTCAGAGATGGACCCAAGTGGGAATGCCTCTGCGACCGTGGGTATTACAGAGATGGTCCCAAGTGGGAATGCGTCTGCGACCCTGGGTATTACGATGATGAAACTTGTTGGAGTATGCTGTCGGGACCCATGTTTAGAGGTTGGTGCCTCTTATAGTTCACACAGGTATTCTGGGAATGAACTCAGTTAGAGTCGGGTCCCATTATCATCGGTTCTTAGTGTGAGTCTATAGTATTCAAGTAGGTTTGGGGTCGGGGTGTTTCGGAGATGAATCCGTATTAGTCGGGCTCTGGGACCTTAGGTATTACGGTGGGTACTCATTGAGGGGTCATACACCGGGACCGTGATCTTAGGGCGCTACTTAGCAACGTTGAAAATATGGTTTACTTTGTGTTACGCCATTGTAGACGGAAACGGGGCTCCCCCGTCACCGATAGGTGTTGTTTTGGGTATAGAGTCTTATCCATTAATTTATGTGACGTTTTTAGAGTATTAAGTTTTATCCATAAATAATAATATTGGATCGTTGAGACTTAATCGTATTTGGTATTTTGGAAAATGAAGTATTGTCCAAGTTTGCTATTTGAGCATTTAAACCCATTCCCGGCCTTAATGAGTCAATGGGGAAGGGTCCGTATTTTAACGGGTATTATATTTAAAGTTTTAATTTCTACATATTTAGATTTGAAGCTTTTTATTATGGAAAGGATAATTTTGGGAAAAATGTTGGTTTTATAAGGAAGTCATTTTATTTGAGGAATTATTATTTTATCAAGCAATGTTTCGATTCCAAACGATTATACATACGTTATAAACTCTTGCTCACTAGGCGTTAAGCCAAACTTTTTTCTTGTCGACATGTGCATCAAGTTATTGTTGGGGTTGGTATCATCGTTACGTGTGGACTTGAGTGCTAGGAAGTGGCACATTAATGATCTAGCTTTGGTAACGTTTTCCGCATTTGGAGATAGCGACACTTATTAGTTTAGTAACACCCGACCATATGTAGGTCTTTGTATAAGACTTGGTCTAACTTTTGTCGAGGTTTATTTAGAATATTTATTGAGGCAATTTGAGTTGTGATTTATAAGAGAGAGATTTATTCCTTATTTATTGTATTGATGAAAATTTTAAATTAGTCGCTTTTTCCAAATTCTAAGGGATCAGATGTGAGATTTAACCATTAGACACTTTAAGATAGGATATTTTGTGAATAATAGATGCACTAGAATCGATAATCGTAATGATGGTAACGAGGATCCACATGTGAGGTAAATTTGTATTGACACTTGGCCAACGTTAATATGAATTTACAGTTACATGTGTGTGCTTGGGTCACCACATTGTGATGATTGATGGGGTAGTGAATGAGTTCGCATGAGATAACTGTTGAAAGAAATGGTGTTTGTGGAATTGTCCATTTTGAGTGACAGCTAAGGATAACGAATGTGTAACTTCGATCGTTTTGGAGTCGTACATAATGGTTATTTATGAACCATAAGCTTGTTGAACCAACCTTATTCCGAGGAGAAATTGTGAATCAATAGATTTAGTTGTGGATGATGGTCTTAAGATAAGAAGCTTTCCAATGTCGGTCTTGTGGATTGGTAGACTTGGCGAGCATGGTTTAAGACTTCGAGTTCCGGCCGGATGCATGCATGACATTTATTTTCGAAAATAAATTGCAAAATTATTTCGGGATTGTCAAAAGAATTTGTACCTAGAAAATCAATGTTTTGGAAAAAAATTAGGCGTACCCAAGAGTGTAGCCATGTATTGAAACTTTTGCTAAATTGTTTTGGTTGCATGAGAAGTGCATACATGTTTATTAAAGATTTAATTTGTACGTTTTTGCTAGCATCGCAAATTTTAAGGTACATATCTTAAGAGAGCTTGAATTTGGAACTAACATAAACTGTTTGTTTTGCCTTCCCAAGAAACATACAAATAACGTTTTTACGAATTTTGAGAAATTATTTGGTGTACGTGAGTTTTGGGTCAAGATTGAAATGCATGAAACCATATCTCCTACGGTTATTTACAAGTTTCATTGAAATTTTGGGTGTGTATTATTCATGATTCAATTATAAGATTTTGGGACTTTTATGAGTTCTCTTTTTTGTCGGTGTTGTGTATGAGAGGTTATTGAAAATTTAATTTCGCGTCATTTATTTTGGGCATAAAAGATTTTTGATGTCATCCAATTATAAAACCTCCCTCTTTGTCATTTTAAATTCTATGGGAATCGTTTGTTGCATAGGATTTGCATACATCTTGACTATAATTTTCCTTACATTGTGTAATCGACGTTTTAGAAAGACGTGAACATTTCGTTAATTAGCTCTGAGTTTGAAGTCTAAATCAATTTAATTTCATGGTGTTACCAAGACGCATGCATTTAACGTTTTAATAGTTTTGAGAAAACAAACCGGTGCATGCTATTATTGTGGGGAAATTTACTTCATGCTTACCATGGATAAAAGGGAAACCTTTGGGAAAATTTAGTACACTCATTTTTTAGCACACTATTTTATTGCATGAATTTATTTTACATTCATGACATCAACAAATGTGTGTCAAGACATTATCGGTCCGTTTTAATAAGTTTACTAGTGGTATCCTCATGGTTGTCACTATTAGCTTAAATAATGATCACATAGCTTTTAAATGGTTTTGTATGTGGACGTGGTGGTCACTTTTTACGATTACCTGTTTATGGTAAGAATATTTAAGCATGCGTATATGGATTTTAAAAATTTTCCATTATTGAATCTTTGATAAATGAAGTCGCCATATTTGTTCGGTCTTATAATTGTAAATCTTGAACTCATTAGGAAACCTTGGATGTAAAAGATTTTTTTTTTGTTGTGTGAGCATTTCAAGTAAGGATCAAATGAGTCTCCGCAAGATTAAGTAACAGATGATCGGAATTGCGGTAAATCTGCTAGAACTTTATATGTTATTCCTCAAGTTGCTTAAGGCGTAACTATGTGATCCTGTTATGAATCCTCTTGGGTAGATGTTGGATCTTGTCAAGAGCGAACCTTTTATTAGACCTCATGGTTATTTCGGCATTCTGGGTATGTAGTGAAGAAATGCCTCATGTAGAAGTTATAGATATCTTGACGATTAATGATCAAGTTGGGTTTTGGAAGGGTCTAAGTATGAACCTATATATAACTTTGATGAGAGATCTTGTTTGAGTTATGGTTTAATTTTACATGTGAAATATTTGGTGTTCGCCTTGTTGAGAAAAGTCGTAGATAGTGAAGTTTTCCTAGGAATCTCTGGAGTAGGGAGGTGTGTGGAGTGTTGCTCCTTGGGTTTGTTGTTCGCATGTTTATAACGGAACTTAAGTTATTAACGAGATGTTGAAGGACAAGCATAGTCTCTTAGATAGGAGGTTTAAGGAATTGGTCGAAATGGATGAAGTGATCTAGATTTTGCTAGGGCAAGTACTCTTCTGGGACTTCAATTTGAACGACCGGTAAATATAGAAACTTTTTGAGTTATTGGACTTTCGGGTCATTTTGGATTATTGACATGGTGACCCTCTCGTTTCATCAGTAGTCGATTAGAATTTATGTGATCGTGTGCCTTAAAGAGTTGGTGGTTTTGGTGTCAATCTTTGGTGTTCTTGGGGGTCAAGTATCATTAGAGTAATTGGAGTGTATCGGTTGAATTCAAAGTAAGACTCGAAGGCATTATGTGGTGGACGTGTTGAGAATCGATTTTGGTGATCGGTGATGAATAATGGTAATCAATTGAGTTACTAAGGAATCTTGAGAGTTCTTCAGAGTTTGGTGTGTTTATAATAGTTTAATGATCCGCTTAGGCTTGTGACTAACAGTTTCGACATGAAGGTGGAAATAGATCATTCATGGCATTGGTATGGAAGGAATTTTGATAGTCAGGGTAAGTCGTAGTGCGACATCTGAATCGGTTAAGTGAACCTCAAACCTACTCTTGAGGTAGTAGGAATCTTTTAAGGTTGGGAGATAACCATGATCGTAGGGTCGTCAGTTGTGTGAATTGAGGAGAGGCGACTTGGGAGGATTGTAACACCCGTAATATCAGACTTCTTATTAGATCAGGTTCTTCTTCTGAGAACAATTAAGTCGATTTGGTATGAGGTTTTTCGTATAGAACCCATGTGGTTAAGTTTGGGAAAGCCTCAGGGGTCATCAGATGAGTAAAGAGATGCTAGTTACCGGACCAATGAAGAAAGTGGGTCCTTTGCGGCTTAAACCCGCATGAAACCCGCCAGAGACCCACTTGGTTGGACAAACAGAAGGGAAAGTAGGTTCTGGCCAAGTTCAAACCCGCTTGAAACCCGCCCTGGTTGCTGATGGTCTCATTTCTCACATATTTCTCCTCTAAAATGGGTATTGGTCTCATTTCTCACATATTTGAAAGATCTTATGTGCCCACGTCAAATGAAAACACTGCTGACGTCAGATGAACCTAGACGGTCACACGCATAAGAGTAAAACACTGCGGGCTTTATTGAGCCCGGTCCGAGATTAGAGGTAAAACTATATAAAGGCATGTTGCCTTATTGAGATAGAACACAATTGAGAAACCTAAAAATTTCTCTCCTCCTCTCCTCTCTCATGAAACTGGCGATCACACACAACCACAAGGAGAAATCGATTTCTCCTTGTGTTCTTCTGGATAGGGCTAGCAACCGTTCGTGATTCGTATCACATTCGCGTGGATACCGCTAGAGGGGATTCGCTTTGATCTCTATAACGCTTATTTGTGATCAACCAATTCAAACCATTGAGGTATAATTCTAAACCCTCTATGGTTGTGATTAATCTTTAAAGTTGTTAGTAACGGATTCGAGCTATTAGGGTTTTACCGATTTAGGTTTTTTTTCCGCTGCATATTTATTTTAATCCGGCCTGTAAAACACTACAGTGGTATCAGAGCCCCGTTACAATGACTTTAGGGTTAGAATCAATAGAAACTTGGTTAAACACGTGATCCCGGAAAAACCAACCAATCGCCGCCGCTGTCGTGCGCCGCGGGTCGTGCCGCCGTGCACCACCGCGCCGCCGTGCCGCCGGAGCGGTGCTCCTTCACCGTCGACAACCACCTTCGGGTGGAGCGTTTCCGGTTTGTTTGGTGGTTTCCCTTTTTGTTAATTGGGGTTTTAGTGTAACACCCCTAAAATTGGGAGTTAATTTAAACCAAAATAATGCGGAAATATTGAATGAAAAGACGTCACCCATAGAAATTGGGAGTTTACATCACCAAACGGATAGTAGATGACAAGCTATTAATCTATACAATTATCAAATAATGATTAAGTTCGGGTGTCTCTAAATCCTCAAAATAAACCTTCTATGCAACTCTATCTGTACACACGAAGATGTACTCCAAAAAGAATGCCTCTACTGGCATCTAGCTCCACTCAATCCTTTGAAGCCCCTCTAGCAAGATCACCTGATATACATGTCATTTTAAGAAAAAGTATTAGGCTTAAAGCCTAGTGAGAACAAACAGTTCAAATATGGAAAGCTAGTAAATAAGTGAAAATGGTAGAATCAACATCTAACCAAAAAGCCTTTCCATTTAATCCTTTTTCTGTTGCGCGCGATTTACGCCTTAAAGAAACGCAATTGAGGGAAAAACATACGGGAGCGACCCACAAATCGTACCGATAGAAATTAGTAAATTAGTAAGCTCGAACGAATAGAAATCTCCGGCTTACGGATAAAGAGTTCAACCCTAGACGTGGATTTATTAATCAATACCCAACTGAACAAGCTCAACCCAAACTAGGATCTTTCACTTGCACCATCCCCAATATAAAACCGACTATTGTGCCTATGGATCCATTACACTAGTCTAGACATTTCATACATTCATTCAAATGTACTAGTCATTTCATACGTTCTTTGGTCCAAAACTTTCCTTCCAAAATTAGGTCAAAAATAGCATCTAGTATTCAAAAGACATTTTTCGTGAAGATAAAAAACCGTTCCTCGTAACGATTTCCATATTTCCCAATAAAACCCTAGAATGACACATTTTGACATAGGTTACCAAAATCATTCAAGTGTAGAAACACTTGTTTAAACATCAAATAGAAGGTAAAATACATCATTTTGACATGTATAAAGTTTTAGAAAGGTAAGAATGAACTCACAATACTAGGGTTTGAAGAAACCATAAAATACTCCCAACACTACTTGAACTCTAGAGAAAAGGATGAAGAACACTAGAGGCTTGAAACCTAGATCTTGAACCCTAACACTTGAGTTCCATAGTTTGATCTTGATCACTTTGGGGAGAGCTATGACTGCTCTTAAAATCGCCTATTAGGGTTTGGTGTAGAGAGTAGATGCTCCAAGAATAAAACTGATCTTGTAATAAATGAGACATCAACCAACACTTTCCTTTTATACCAGACCCAAACTGCGACCAAAATGTGCGACGCGGGCACTTGGCCAGGTCGCACTTCCTGGAGATGAGCTACGGTACACGAACTGCGATCTCCAACTGCGACGATACCATGGCAAGGTCGCATTTTCCACGGTCGCACTTCTCCAATCCAACTTACGGTACATCTCTTGCGACGAAGGCACTGCGACCATGGCCCTGGCCAGGTCGCACCTTTAGGTCGCACATCACATCTGGTTGGTTCCAAAATGACACCACACTCCACTTATTGAAATCATCCAACTTGTATTTATTTAGAAGAGGACTAAAAGATAAGAAATTCAGGGTGTTACAATCCTTCCAACCTTAGAATAATTTCGTCCTCGAAGTCTAATGCTGATCCAAAACATAGAACGTCATACAACTCCGAGCACAAGCTCGACAGACGACTCGCTCCATCCATCCCAACCGGATGACAATAACACGAAAAGGAGACCTCAAAATACTATACCTGAGCAATCCAATAACTTTACTTCCAAAGGAGTACTTAAACATAACTTGTCCTCAACTACGATACGTAAAACTTCTTTGCCACGACGGGCATTTCACTTCTCAAAACTAGTCACCACTACCCGATCGTTAAATTCAATACATCACAGTAATTTTTAGAAGGATCACTGACCTACATTGAACCAAACTTCAAATTTAAGCTCGATGTTACCTCCCAACCTTAGGTGGTTCACATCACCTTACGAGTAGCTTCTGACTTTAACAGATCAATTCTACAATTGATGGTCAAAATGTAATTACTTCTTGGATTTTTTTTCCAAACCACTTCCATTAAGTCGGGATGCTCTTTTCCTTTGCATTCGACATTCGATTTCTTTCGCAAAAGTTCATCCGGATATAACCAATCAGATCCCCTACACATCAAATTACTCATTATCATATCGACTCTACCCAGGTGGTGAAGGAACCTGGCACAACAGTTCCGAATAGACCACTACCACATCAATATTTTATCCTCGACAGATTAACGCTTCCTTTTACAAATGATTTTAGTCAAGGTCTATCTTAATAATGACACTAAATTTCTCCAATAAACGTTACCGATTGAAACTGAAAACCCCAATTGTCGAAGTACGACGACTCCAAAACTTCCCCAAACTCTTAGCAACTCAAAAGATTGCTAGCATTTAATACCGATTATTACGATTCATCCTTTTCAAGATCACCACACCAGGCCTTCAACACCACTTGAAAATCAACCAAAGTGTTCCAATCGTTCTACTGCCATAAGACCCTAAGAACAACCAAGGTTGGCGTCAAGCCAAAACACTTCTCGAGGTAAACAATTGCCTAAAAGCTTCCAATCCAAGGATTTTTGTCGCTAGAGGATCAGCACGTAACTAACTCGAAATGACCCAACGTCCAATTACGCCGAAGTTCCTATAAATATCGGTCGTTCAGACCGAAGTCCCAAAAGTGTGAAGTAAAACAACAGTCAAAAATCCGTCCCAATAGTCAAAGGCACACCATGCCTTGACCCAATTTCATCCACATACAACTTAGTTAGCTCGTCAACTGGACCGACTTCTCGCATTGCCAAGAAGTGATTACTCTTCGTAAATCTATCCACGGTTACTCATATAGCATCGTGACCTTTCAAGGTCTTTGGTAACTTCGTCACAGAATCCATAGCAAGGTGCTCTCATTTCCATTCCAGAATTTCCAACAATTGAAGACTTCCATACGGTCGTTGGTGTTCTGCCTTTACTTGTAACATGTTACACCTCTCTCTAAATGTCTAGCCACGTCCAACTTCCTGACAGGCCACCAATATGTCAACTTCAAATCTCTATACATCTTGGTACTTAGACTTATGTGCGTCCTCCAACAGTAACTCACATATGCTCCTAATTTTGGGCACCCAAATACGCCCTCGGAATAACTCCAAACTACGACTATCTTACGTTAGCAACAAGTGTTGTTTCACCATAACCTCGTCTTTTAAATCTTCCACAAGTAGTGCCTCTGCTTGGGAAGTCTTGATCCGACCGATCAAGCTTGACACTAATTAAATCTTCGTAAGTACGGCTCGTGTTCCACTACCGTACTCCTTTCGACTTAGAACATCCGTTACTATAGTTGTATAACTCGGGTGGCATAGTAACACACAACCATAATCCTTAAGCAATTCAAATCAACGTCGTTGCCTCATGTTTAACTCCTTTTGATCAAAACATACTTCAAACTTATACGATCGGTGTAGAGTGTACACTTAGTTCCGTAAAGACAATGCTGCCATAACTTTAATGCAATCACCACCGCTGCTAACTCTAAGTCGTGGGTTGGGTAATTCTTCTCGTGTTCCTTGAGTTGCCTTGACGCATATGCAATCACCTTGCCTCTTTGTATTAATACACAACCCAAACCCATCCTTGACGCATCACTTTAGACCATAAAATCTTCAGATCCTTCTAGCAAGGATAAGATCGTTGTTCCACACAATTTTCCTTTGAAGAGTTCGGAAATCTCTTCTTGTTTGTCGGTCCAAATAAACTTCTCATTCTTTCTCGTTAAAGCCGTTAAAGGTGTTGCAACCTTTGAGAAATCATGAATAAACCTTCGATAATAGCCCGCCAATCCTAAGAAGTTTCTAATTTCGGACGGAATTCGAGCCGGTTCCCAATTCATCTTTGCTTCAATATGGATGGATCCACCTTCGCTCCGTCTTTAGTGACGAAATGCCCCAAAATTGTACTTCCTTCAAACAACACTTAGATAATTTGGCGTGTAACTTCTCCTTCCTTAACACCTCGAGGACTTCTCGAAGGTGTTTCTCACGGTCTAACTCGTTCTTAGAGTAGACAAGGATATCATCAATAAATACTAACACCGATTGATCTAGAAATGGTCGACATACCTGATTTCATCAAATTCATAAACATCGCTTACGCGTTTGTCAACCCAAACGACATTACTATGAACTCATAATGACCGTACCACGTCCTAAACACCGTATTTGCTATATTATTCTCCTTCACCTTCACTTGATGATAAACCGAATGTAAATCGATCTTTGAGAAATAACACGCTCCTTGTAGTTGATTAAAGAGATCATCAATTCTCGGAATGGAATACTCATTTTTCACGGTTGTTTTATTCAACTTCGTATAGTCATTACATATCCTCATCGTGCAACCTTTTTTCTTCACAAATAAGACCGGAGCTCCCCCGACACTATATCTATTCGAAACTCCACTTGTCTATCGGGTGGCAAACCGGGTAAATTTTCGGGGAACACATCGGGAGGTTTAGTAATGACCCGAACATCATCTAACTTCCTCTTCTCTAACTTCACATCTAGAACATAGGCTATATACGAAAGACATCCCTTGGCTAAACACTTGCACCACTTTGCCAAGGTTAACCAAGTTAACTCGCCTTTCCTTCCTTCCCCGTAGATTATCACCATACTGCCATCCGATAACGGAGTCCAAATTAACTTCTTCAAACATCGAATTTCGGCTTGGTTCTTGGCTAACCAATCCCTTCCTATCATCACATCAAACCCTCCTATCGACATAGGCATGAGATTTACCCCAAACTTACTTCCTTCAACTTCCAACATACAATCTTTAAGAATGGTCCAAACTAGAACTTACTTGCCATCGACTATTTCAACAATATAGGCATCTTCCAAAGTACTCATAGGTACGTGTAGATTTGAGTAGAAAGAAGTGTACACAAAAGAAAAGTGGCACTAGAATCAAAGGGACATAAGTGAGTATACTCTGTCACCGTCTCGTTCCCTTTCTTGAGAACCCGAACATTCATCCATGATACGACCAAAATTTTTCTCATTGCGATACTCTTCCAAAACTTTTTCTTCGAATAATTCCAAGGTGAGCATAGATATTATGATTGGCCCAAAGGTAGTCGTGGTGATGCTCCACCATGCTGAAACCTCGCCCCTAAGCATCTATGAAGAGAACTTCACTCTTTCCTTCTCTTCAAATTCACTCAAGCCAACAGCTTGCTTGATCTTTTGAAACTAATTCATACAAACTACCGGATCATCTGATCCGGAGAACTTAGGTGATTTAGAGCATAAGAAAGTCTCGTACGATCAACCCTTTTCCGTTCTCCTTACTTGTGTCACATATGCCTCTTCGGTAATGGAACCTGTCCTGTTGCTCCCGAAACCCATTACTATGTTCTGAGTAGTTGCCTCATGCCTTCGGTTATTGGCACCCCTTTCCTAGAACATCTTGAGCACAGTTTCATGCTGTCGTGCTATAACAAAATTAACTGCTTGCAACATACTGAGTTAGAACTCAACTCGTAAGCCTGCTTCTACCATTAAAGGATTACCCCGATTCAAGGTTGACTTCACGCAGAGGACCCATTCTGGCACATCTCTTGACGGAACAAGAAGGATCATAGGTGATTGAGTGACTTCCACTGTCACTTGTAGATCCGGAGTAGAAATACTGTCGTTCGCGCCCTTAGCTTTGTTACACGATCTAGTACGCGTATTAATCATCTCGGTTGGCCACAAACATAGAATAGGAGTAAGACAAGTCTAAGATAAATACATATAACACATTCCAAAATCATCGTAACCAAAGTAAGTAAGCATACTCACATAACAATGTACCGAAGATAGCATTAGCTACGTGATATCTTGGATATATCACTCGTATAAGAATTCTTATTACCACAGTCACGTCTTATAGTTAGTGCATTTCAGTCGACTCTAAAGCTCTATTATCTCAAGAGTGTCTACCCATTCTCACACAATATCACTTAAAGTCTCAGCTTAAGTCTAGGCATCTTAGGTTCATACCTAGTTCGCTTAAACTAAAGCTCTGATACCAACTTGTAATACCCCTAAAATTGGGAGTTAATTTAAACCAAAATAATGCGGAAATATTGAATGAATAGACGTCACCCATAGAAATGGGGAGGAGTAAAAGAGCTTACATCACCAAACGGATACTAGATGACGACCTATTAATCTATACAATTATCAAATACAGATTAAGTTCGTGTGTCTCTAAATCCTCAAAATAAACCTTCTATGCAACTCTATCTGTACGCACGAAGATGTACTCCAAAAAGAATGCCTCTACCGGCATCTAGCTCCACTCAATCCCTTAAATCCCCACTAGCACGATCACCTGATATACATGTCATTTTAAGAAAAAGTGTTAGGCTTAAAGCCTAGTGAGAACAAACGGTTCAAATATGGAAAGCTAGTAAATAAGTGAAAATGTTAGAATCAACATCTAACCAAAAAGCCTTTCCATTTAATCCTTTTTCTGTTGCGCGTGATTTACACCTAAAAGAAACACAATTGAGGGGAAAACATACGGGAGCAACCCGCAAATCGTACCGATAGAAATCGGTAAATCAGTAAGCTCGAATGGATAGAAATCTCCGGCTTACGGAAAAAGAGTTCAACCCTAGACGTGGATTTATTACTCAATATCCAACTGAACAAGCTCAACCCAAACTAGGATCTTTCTATTGCCCCAACCCCGATATAAAACCTACTATTGTGCCTATGGATCCATTACACTAGTCTAGACATTTCATACATTCATTTCAATGTACTAGTCAATTCTCAAGACAAAAATCTTTGTATGATACGTTCTTTGTTCCAAAACTTTCCTTCCAAAATTAGGTCAAAAATAGCATCTAGTATTCAAAAGACATTTTTTGTGAAGATAAACTCTTACGAGTATTTTAAAACCGTTCCTCATAACCATTTCCATATTTCCAAATAAAACCCTAGATGACACATTTTGACCTAGTTTACCAAAATCTTTCAAGTGTAGAAACACTTGTTTAAACATCAAAAAGAAGGTAAAATACATCATTTTGACATGTATAAATTTTTAGAAAGGTAAGAATGAACTCACAATACTAGGGTTCCAAGAAACCCTAAAATGCTCTCAACACTACTTGAACTCTAGAGAAAAGGATGAAGAACACTAGAGTCTTGAACCCTAGATCCTGAACCCTAACACTTGATTTCCAAAGCTTGATCTTGATCACTTGGGGGAGAGCTATGAAGGCACTGCGACTTGGCCAGGCCTTTAGGTCGCACATCACATCTGGTTGGTTCCAAAATGACATCATACTCCACTTATTGAAATCATCAACTTGTATTTATTTAGAAAAGGACTAAAAGATACGAAATTCAGGGTGTTACATTTAGGGTTTCACGGTTTAGGCCCGTTTGAGCCTAATAGGGTTTTAACCTATTTTGATTGATTCGTTGGGCTTGTTAATTATGTTTAATTAGACCTAAGCCCATTTGGTTGATCTGGTTGTTTGCCATGATGGATCCGATTTAGTTTTATGACCCGTGGTTTGTTTTAATTTTTCATGTTGGTTAAATTAAAATGTATTTAATTTCATGGGTTGTATTTTTGTGCGATCTGCGTATCGTTTCCGATTTCAATGTAATGTAATAGTTAGGTTATGTTAACCTAGATTAGTTTTTGTAAATCAGTAGACCGAAGGAATCGTAGACGGCGTCCCGGAGTCCACCATGATTGGCGGAGCTAGTGGGAGTCAACTTGTGGTGTCCTTAGGGTTTGGACTGGGGTTTTCGTGTGGGCTCACGAAAACCTCATAGTTGGGCCTAATCGAATCCATGTTATGTGTTTGCATGTTTGTGGTTGTTTATTTTTCGTATTTTATTGCGTTTAATTATATGTTATAATTATTGCAATGGATTTTAAAATTGGAAAATTATTTTACAATAACTAATATCGGTAAATTGTAAATATTTTTACAAATTAATTTGATAAACTATCAAACTAATACCGATTGGATAAATTGTTAATGGTTTTACAAGTAAATTTTATAAGTAATCAAATAATGAATTTTAAATAAATTGGTCCCGACTCAAAATAATTTTGAAATTAATTAATTTGTAAAATTGGAATGAGATCGGTAAAGCCCTTTACAATTAAAATGTGAGTTTTTCACCACCCATTTTAAATGGTTATCGAGCGCATAACTAGTCGATTTCGGGTGAGCATTGGCGAATCCGGGTAGGAAAAGTATGTGGTGACTTAAAATGCCGACTCATGAGATCATTGCACGTTGTGTATTGCCCGCCTGTAATGATAGTCGTGACCCGGACGACCAATTTCCGAGTTGTTACTCAAAATAGAAATTGTGACGTTTTAGTATGGTTAACCTCACTTGAGATATTTGTACATTGTTTATTGCCCGTCTACAAATGATCTCAAGGTGAAAAATTGAGATTAAACATGTCTTCAATTTTAAAAGAATCTCACGAAGGATCTAAGAGTTGTGATGATCACAATTGGAAGTTGCCTACCTAAATAATTAGTTTTCACCATTTGCGTATTGCCCAATCGTAAAAATTAATGAAATATGGATCTTAGCTAAAATGTTTGAATTTTAAGGGTTGTTCAAACTTTTAAACTAATACTAAAATCGAACTTTAATTTCTGTAGAAGTCTGCTAATCAAGAAAACACAAACTCGAACCTATCTCAGTTCACTTTCCGGTCCATTTTGGATAAAGAAAAACTAAACGGACAGAATTTCCTAGAATGAAGAGAAGTTCTATGTTCTCGAGAATCCCCCTCCAAACCTTCGAGCTAGGAATGCTCCGGAGAGTGTCCAGGCTGCTTATAAGAAGCACCTAAGAGACTCTCTAAGCGTGTCGTGCCTGATGCTAGCCTTAATGACTCCTGAACTCTTAAAGGAGTGTTAGATATCAGAAGTAGCTTCAAAAGAAGACTAGGTTCTGAAAAGAAAGATTTCAGAAGTCTGAAGATAAAAGGAGGAAAGCCTAAGGCATAACTTCTAAAGTGGCTACTTCAGAATTCTGAAGATTCTGAAGAAGTTTTAGAAGATTCTGAAGAAGTTCTAAAGAGGTTTCTGAAGACACTTCTGAAGATGTTCTGAAGATGTTCAGAAGTAGTTCTGAACATGTCTGTTATTTTTGTACTGTAACTTTAGCCTTTCCAATTGTATATAAATAGATAGTTTGATAGTTTGTTATAACTAACGTTGATTGATAGAACTTGTAAAGACACATACATTGTAATACAGTTGAGTAATCAATACAACATTCAACTTCAGTGATCCATTTCTTGTTCTTGTTCTTTAATCTTTCTACAATCTTGATTGTTTGGGATCTATCAATTGGTATCAGAGCCAATTCATCAGTTCTTGACATTTAGAGAAGAACTTGTCAGATCTGACAGTTCTTGATATTCTTGATTGATAAATTCAAGATTCAATTTCATTTGAATTCTTGATCTATTTCAAAATCAAAGATGTCGAAAAAAATCGTCTCCATCGGATCAGAAACTAAACCACCAACTCTGTTTTTGGGTGAATATCATAAATGGCGAATCAGGATGATTCAATTCTTGGATAATATTGATGAAGCTTTAATGCAATCAATCGTAAATGGCCCTCTGGAGGTCTATGTGGAAATTCCATTAGTACCAAGAACTGAATCTACTCCTGAGATATCTGCATCAAGAATCAAGAAAAGCCCAGGTATGTACAATACTGCTGAGAAAGCTCAAGATAAAGTTGACAAAAGGGCATTAACTCTTCTTACAATGGCTATTCCTAATGTGATATTCAATAGAGTAGATAGCTTAACTTATGCTAAAGCCATGTGGGATGAGGTTGAAGCTCAAATGCAGGGTAGTACAAAAGCCCAAGCACAAAGATTGAATATCTGTATGGGTACTTATGAGAACTTCAGGTATAAAGAGAATGAATCTATTACAGAGACTTATCATAGATTCAACAATATCCTAAATGATCTGAGAAGAAATGGTGTTCAGAAATCAAATTCTGAGATAAACAACAAATTTCTGAACTTGGGTAATGAATGGTGAAGCTTCTCTGATAACATGGTTACTAGAAACTTATCTAGAAAATCCATTCATGATGTCTATGGTATTCTGTTTCAACAAGAAGACAAAATCAAAACTAGACAGAATGAACAAAAGAAGGCAAATGAAACAGTAGCCTTGTTAAGCAAGAAGTGTAATAATTCTATGACCATTTCTGCTAAAAGCAAAATCTGTGAGATCTCAGAAACAAATTTGTGTGATGGAGATGAATCAGATGAAGAACTTAAGAGAATTTATGATAATATTGCTTTTATGACAAGGCAATTCACTCAAAATATAATCAAAAATATCAGAATAAACCAAAGTCTGAAATTGGTCTCAAGAAAAATCAAGATGTTGGTCAAACTGAGACATCTGAACCATCAAGATGCTTTAATTGTGGTAAGCCTGGTCATTATGCAAGACAGTGCAAAATACCCAAAGTAAAAAACTCAGGCTACTATGAGAAAAAACATTTTCTTGCTAAGAAGAAGGAGCTTAATCCAGATTTTGTAACCAAATATGAAGAAGATTGGTTAAACTGGAGTGATGGTAAATATGATGAAGAACTAGCTCACTATGTCTCAAACTGCTATATGTGCCAAATGGATCCAGAAGACAAACATGCACATGATTCTGAGGTAATTTCTTCATCTTCTGAACTAAATTTTGAAATAAATTACTCTTCTGGAGATTCTGAAATGCAAAATCAATTCCAGAATATGTATTCTGAATTTGAAAATCTCAGAATCAGAATTAAAGGTGAAAGAATATTGGTAAATCAATTCAGAGCTGAAAGTCAAATCTATAAACAAAATAGCCAAGAAGCTGAACAATTTCTTGAGAAAATTTCTGAAGAAAAATCATTGTTAAAAGAAAAGATGGAAAGTTTACAAAAAGATATCAAAAATGAAAAATATGAAAAAGAAATTCTGAATGTTAAAATGAACTTTCTGAATCAAGAAAGACTTGATCTTTACAAAAAGATTAAGGAATTGGGAGATTTGAACTTTAAAAGAGGACAAACAGAACAGACTCTGAATATTTTAACAAATCAGGCTCAGAATTCAAAATTTTACAACGTCAAGGCAGATTTGGGATATAATGAAAGTCAAATTCTAAAAAAGGCACCTACAAATCTTTATGACTATCCAAAAATGAATTTTTTTAATGAAACTAATACAGGTGTCATATTCAAAACTGTTAATCTCTCTTTGCCTGAAAGAATTTCTTTTGTAAAATCAGAGACTCTATTTTCTGATAAAAATTCTCAATTCTGGTAACACAGAGACAATTTCTGAAGTAGAAGTAATGCATAAAAATATTATAAACATTTCTGAACTTACTTCTGAATCAGAAATTTTTTCTGAAGAAAAATCTGAACCATCTATTAAACCTGAGAAAATTTCTGAACCATCTGAACCATCTATCTTCTGAAAGTTCATATGAAGTTCTAAAAGAAGATAATTCTGACAATAAATCAGAACATGAAGAAAAATATGATGAATTCTCAGATGTTGAATCTTCACAAGATAATAATGAGAATTCAGAAATTATTTTTGATAATACTGATGATGAGTCTGAAAATATTTTAAATCAAAAATCTTTTGCATCTAGCATGACTCAAAATAAGTTTTAATGAATCCTTTAGATTCAGAAGATGATGATGGATATTTGATATATAAATTACTCAAAATCTTTTGATAAAGATGGATATTTGATATATAAATTACAATCAAATATGACTGAAGAAGAAATTTTAAAATCAGAAGCACCAAAAGTTTCTTCTGACAAGTTTAATACTGTTTTTCTGAAACCTGAATTTCTGAAAACTGCAACTTTTTCTACTTCGTCAAAGGATACTCCTATATCCACAAAAACACCTATATCTTCAATATCATCATCTAATTTTGCAACCAGAATTAAATGGTTTGAAAAAGGACAATCTTCAAATTCAACTTCTAAAGTTCAAAATTCAAATCCTAAATCTGAAGTTACATCTAAAGTAAGTAAAAGAATTTCTTATACTAATCCTCATTTCTTATCTTTTACAGAGCTATCCACTTTAGTTTGGAGAAATAAAGGAGAAAGACTATCAAAGAAAGACAAATTAGATAGTTTTTCAAATTCAAAGAAAAGTGATGTACCAAGAGTTAATAAAGTGAATAAAAGAAATTATGTTGACAAATCAAACAATGTTGATTCTTGTTCATATATTGCTTTATTAAATATTTTGAAGAATCATATTCACTGCATTAACTGTGGTCATCATAATTTTCATCTAAACTCCAAAACAAATAAGACTAATCTTGAGAAATCAATTCAGAAATTTTCAGCTACTTTGGCAAACAAATACAAAAATAAAAAGAAACCTCAAAGTAATACTAAAATTGACAAATTAAAAAAGTCTGAATTAACTTCTGAAACTAAGAAGGTTAAGTCAAAATTCAGAAATTCAAAATTTTTGACTAATCTCGCAGGACCCATTCTTAATGGGTACCTAAATCTCAATAATCATTTTTGCAGATATGTAATGTGTGGGTCTTAGATTGTCGATGTTCAAGAAACATGACACCTTTTAAAGAACATTTAACTGATTATTATGAAAGATATGAGGAACAGTTAGGTTTGGAAATAATGCAAAAGGTTATGTGAGAGGATAAGGAACTTTTTCCAAAGGAGATGTTAAAGTGATGAAAGTTTTCTATGTGGAAGGTCTTAAACATAATCTCTTCAGTATAAGTCAATTCTGTGACAAGTATTGGAAGGTAAATTTTGATATAGACTACTGTCATGTTCTTGGTTCATCAAACAAAAATGAGTTAACTGCTTATAGAGATGGAGATATCTACACTGCAACTTTCACTGCAAATGGTCAATTACAGGGAGTGTGCTATATTTCCACAACAATGAGAAATGATAGTTGGCTTTGGCATAGAAGAATGTCACATCTGAAATTCAAAGCCATTTCTGAACTGGAAAGACACAACTCTGTAAGAGGTCTACCAAAGATCAGATTTGAAAATAATTCTTTATGCTCTGCATGTGAACTAGGGAAGATCAAAAGAAGCTCCCATCCTCTGAAAATGCTATCTTCATGTAAAGCTCCACTTGAGATGTTACATATGGATTTATGTGGACCAATGAAGACTCAAAGCATGGGTGGAAAGAAGTATATTCTTGTGATTGTAGATGAATATTCAAGATATACTTGGGTTGAATTCTTAAGACTCAAATCTGATACTTAAGTAAGACTCATTCCTTTTTTGAAGAAAATTCAAGTTCTTCTTCAACTACCAGTTCAAATGATCAGAAGTGATAATGGCACATAATTTACTAACTCTACACTTCAGAATTTTTTGGAATCTGTTGGTATTTCACATAATTTTTCCGCTGCCAGAACTCACCAACAGAATGGTGTTGTTGAAAGGAAAAACAGAACTTTGGTAGAAGCTGCAAGGACCATGCTAGCATATTCAGAACTTTCTTTATCTCTCTGTGCAGAAGCAATTGCAACTGCATGTTTTACTCAGAACAGGACAATTCTGAATAGAAAACTACTTAAAACTCCTTATGAAATTATTAAACAAAGAAAACCCTCTATTGATTATTTTAAAATTTTTGGTTGCAGGTGTTTTCTTCTGAATGACAGACAACATCTAGATAAATTTGCACCTAAGGGTACAACTGGTATCATTGTTGGCTATTCTCAACGATCCAAAGCATACAGAATACTAATCTAAGGAACATAAAGAATCATTAAGACTTCAAACATTAGATTTCATGAGCCAACAATGACTTCTGAACAAGACAGTTCAGAACTCAAACTTAAACAAGTTTATGAAGTTTTGGATTCAGAATGCAATAAGACAAATCTCACTTCTGACTCTAAAAATTTTCTTAAAACAAATTTAGATACCATGTGTCAAGACTTATTTGATATTTCTGTGAATGTTTCTGCAGATTATCAAAATCCTTCTTTACTCAAAAGTATTCCACAACAAAAAACAACAGAACCTGCAATATCAAATACTTCTGGACCACCACTCTCAACCTCAAATTCAAAATTTCCCATTTCTGAACCTGTACAAATTATTTCAACAGTGCAAGTTTTTTCTGAACCTATTATTCCTGTTTCTGAACCTGTGCAGATCATTTCTGAACCAATTCAGAATGTTCAATTTGAGGGGGAGACTTCAGATCTACATTCAACTATTAATCATGATACTGAAACACAAGCAATCATTGATGATTATGATTCATTCAACAATGTTTCATTTGTTCAACCATTGCCAAATGTGAACAAATGGACATCAAGTCATCCAATTCATCAGATTATTGGTGATGCATCAAAAGGTGTACAAACAAGATCAGCCACAAGAAATGAATGTCTGTATGTGAATTTTTTAAGCAGTATGGAACCCAAAAAGCCATGTGAAGCACTTCAAGATCCAGACTGGATTTTAGCCATGTAAGATGTGCTAAATTAATTTGAAAGAAATAAAGTCTTGGGATTAATCCCTAAACCAAAAGGTAAATCAACAATTAGCACCAAATGGGTTTTCAGAAATAAAAAGGATGAACATGGGATTGTTGTGAGAAATAAAGCAAGACTTGTTGCTAAGGGGTATTGTCAACAAGAGGGCATTGATTATGATGAAACTTTTGCTCATGTTGCAAGACTAGAAGCTATCAGAATCTTTCTTGCATATGCTGCTCACAAAAACATGAAAGTTTTTCAAATGGATGTTAAGTGTGCATTTCTGAATGGAATTCTTCATGAAGAAGTGTATGTTGAACAACCAGAAGGCTTTGTAAGCAAAGAATTTCCAGATCATGTTTACAATTTGGACAAAGCCTTATATGGACTTAAACAAGCACCAAGAGCATGGTATGACACTCTCACAACTTTTCTTCTGAATTCCAAGTTCAAAAGAGGTACTGTTGATACAACTTTATTTCTGAAAAAAGAAGGTGATGATATGATCTTAATACAAATATATGTAGATGATATTATATTTGCTTCTACAAATCCAAAATTTTGGAGAAATTTTGAGAGAATCATGCAAACTGAATTTGAAATGAGTATGATGGGAGAGTTAACTTTTTTTCTTGGTCTTCAAGTAAAACAACTACCCACTGGCGTATTCATTAATCAATCTAAGTATATCTCTGATTTACTTAAGAAGCTTGACATGACTGACTGTTCTAGTATTTAAACTCCAATGGCCACTGCAACAACATTAGAACCTGATTTGAATGGAAAATCTGTTGATCAAAAAAAGTACAGAGGCATTATTGGATCTTTGCTTTACTTAAAAGCTAGTAGACCTGATATAATGTTTGCTACATGTGTTTGTGCTAGATATCAAACTAATCTTAAGGAATCTCATCTTCTTGCTGCTCAAAGAATCCTTAGATATCTCAAAGGTTCTCCTTCATTATGAGGAGTTGACAGCCTGGGAAATGATCACTGCGCTAAAAACCATGTTTGGTCAACAGGCAAGACAAAAGAGGTTTGATACTATGCGATAACTACATGCTTGTATGATGCAAGAGGGGACATCGGTCAGTGCCCATGTCTTGAGGATGAAGAGGCACATTGACCGGGTTGGCTCGATTGGGTTACCCACTTGGTCAAGAGTTAGGGGTCGATTTGGTCCTCAACTCACTGACCAAATCATATGATAGCTTTGTGCGCAACAATCACATGAATGACTTGGATAAAACTCTCACTGAACTGCATGGCATGCTTAAAACTGCTGAGAGAGGGATTAACTCCAAGCTGGAGAAAACCAAGCCTGTCTAGATGATCAAGGAAAAAGGAGGGGTAACCAAGAGGAAAGTGGTGACTGGTAAAGGAAAGGTAAAAGCTGGAAGTTCCAGAAAAGGCAAGAAGATTGAAGGGAAGATCCCTGCTGATGCAATTTGCTTTGAGTGCTCAGAAAAGGGACATTGGAAGAGAAACTGTCCAGTTCTTATTGCAAAGGCAAAGAAGGAGAAAGCTATGATAGCTGAACCTTCAGGTATGTTTACTATCGATTTATTCACTTCTAATTATGATTCCTAGGTATTGGATACCGGATGTGGAACTCACATATGTGCTTCTACACAGGGACTAAGAAGTGAAAGACAACTGCGATCAAGGCCAGTTGGAGCTCAAGATGGGCAATGGGGCAAGAGTTGATGATGTGTCCCAAGGGAAATATGATATGACCCTTCCAAATGGTCTAGTCTTGAAACTAAATGATTGTCTTTACGTTCCTAGTGTCGTTAGAAACATTGTTTCAGTTGCACATTTGAGACAAGATGGATTTATGTTTAATTCAATGATGATGGATCTATTTCTGCATGTTTGCATGGTATATTATATTTTATTACCAGGCCAGTTAATGGCATTTATGAAATAGATATTCATGGTGATCTCAATTCTAAATCGATATATAATGTGAATGCTAAAAGACATAAGCAAGACTTAAGTCAAACATATTTGTGGCATTGTCGTCTTGGCCATATAAACAAGAAGCGCATTGCCAAGCTCCAAGTGGACGGGATCTTGGAATCAATTGATGATTCTTTTGATAAATGCGAAGCTTGTTTATTAGGGAAGATGATTAAGGCACGTTTTAAAGGATAGCCTGAAAGAGCGAATGAGTTGTTAGGGCATGATACATACTGATGTGTGTGGACCCTTCAACCCAACACAAGAGATGGTTGCTACTACTTCATTACTTTTACTGATGATTTCAGTAGATATGGATATGTTTACCTAATGAAGCACACGTCTGAAAGCTTTGAGGTTTTCAAAGAGTTCCAGATCGAGGTAGAGAACCAACTGGCAAGAAGATAAAATCCATTCGGTCGGACCGAGGTGGTGAATATTTGAGCCATGAATTCACTGAGCATCTTAGCAAGTGTGGGATAGTATCTCAACTTACTCCACCAAAAACACCACAGCATAATGGTGTGTCTGAAAGGAGGAACCGTACCTTGTTAGATATGGTTAGATCTATGATGAGTCATACCAAGTTGCCTAAAAGTTTTTGGGGATATGCTTTGCAAACAGCTGCCAAAATACTAAACAATATACCAACCAAGAAGGTCGACAAGACTGCATATGAGATATGGACTGAGAAGATACCAAATCTATCTTACATGAGAGTGTTGGTTGCGATGCTTATGTTAAGCGAGACGCTTCTAGGAAGCTAGAACCCAGATCTGAAAAGTGAATCTTTGTAGGATATTCCACGGAGACGATTGGGTATTATTTCTACAACCCTGGTGAGAACAGGGTGTTCATTTCACGCAAGGCCGAGTTCCTAGAAAATGATTTTGTAACTAAGCCAAGTGATGGGGATATGGTAGAACTTGAGGAAGTTTGGGAAACACCTGATGCGCAGGTTGACACTAGCACTCAACAAGATGTTGAAACTTACAAAGATGTTGAACTGCAGCAAGATGCTGAAGGTACCAACGAGAGACAAACGATTCTAAGGTCGGGGAGGGTTCGTCAAGAGCCATATAGATACCTAGGGTTTCTAATTGGCTATGACGATACGGTTGATGATGAACCCATAAACTAGCGTCACGTTATATCAGGTGCAGAATTTGACAAATGGCATGCTGCTATGAAAGCCGAACTTCAATCCATGGCTAATAACCAGGTCTGGGATCTGGTGGATGCACCCAATGGCTGCAAAGTCGTAGGGAGAAAATGGGTTTTCAAGTTAAAGACTGATATAGACGGGATCGTGCACACATATAAGGCTTGGTTGGTAGCAAAGGGTTTCACACAAACTCATGGTATAGACTATGATGAAACCTTTTCTCCGGTAGCCATGATTAAATCCATTAGGATTTTGCTTGCTATAGCTGCATATCATGATTATGAGATATGACATATGGATGTCAAAACCGCGTTTCTTAACGGAACGCTAAGCGAGGACGTGTACTGGTAGAACCAGAAGGTTTTGAAGATCCCAAGGATCCTAATAGAGTGTGCAAGTTGCTAAGATCCATTTATGGACTGAAGCAAGCGTCTAGGAGTTGGAATCTTCGTTTTGACGAGAAAATCAAAGAATTTGGTTTTTTCAAAAACGAAGATGAACCTTGTGTATACAAGAAAGCTAGTGGGAGCATTGTTGTATTCCTAGTCCTGTATGTGGATGACATACTAATAATTGGAAACAACATCCCGACAATAAAAGGTGTGAAAGCCTGGCTAGGGAAGTGTTTCTCAATGAAGGACTTAGGAGAAGCTGCCTTTATCATTGGAATTAAGATCTATCGGGATAGATCGAGGCGCTTAATTGGATTAAGCCAAAGTACATATATTGACAAGGTCTTAAAACGCTTCAAGATGGGGAGTTCTATAAAGGGAAATTTGCCAATGGTACATGGAGTACAACTGAGCAAGTCTCAATGTCCTTCGGGGAAGGAAGATATAGATCGCATGAAGGGTGTTCCCTATGCTTCAGCTATTGGATCTATAATGTACGCCATGATATGTACTCGACCTAACGTATCTTATGCTTTGAGCATGAATAGTAGATACGAGTCGAACCCTGGTGATGCTCACTGGGTAGTAGTAAAGAATATCCTCAAGAACTTGAGAAGAACTAAGGATATGTTCCTGCTATACGGTGGTGAAGAAGGAGATCTGTATGTTTTAGGATACTCATATACTAGCTTCCAAACCGACCGTGACGACTTCAGGTCACAATCGGTTTTTGTGTTTACACTTAATGGTGGTGCTGTGAGTTGGAAGAGCTTCAAGAAAAGCACTATAGCAGACTCGACTACAGAGTCAGAATACCTAGCCGCTTCGGATGCCGGGAAGGAAGCCATGTGGATGAAAAACTTCATAACGGAACTAGGAGTAGTTCCTAGCATGGATGGACCCATTGAGATATATTGCGATAACTACGGTGCCAAAGCACAAGAAAAAGAACTAGGTCACACCAACGGTCTAAGCACATTCTGAGGAAATTTCACATTATCCGAGAGATGATCAATCGGGAAGATGTGAAGATTTGCAAAGTTAGTTCGGAAGATAATCTGGCAGATCCATTCACTAAACATGTGAGTCAAAGTAGGCATGTTTGCCACACTAGCTCGATAGGTTTGAAGTTTTTAAGTATTTGAAATGATCTGTAAATTTTGTATGACCTTTGGAACATTAATCAATGAAATTCTATCTGTTTTGGCATACTGGGTATGAGCGATTACATTAATTTCGTTGTGTTCTATATTTGCATGTTTAAATCCAAAAATATATGATATAGTTTGAATTTGTCCATGGTCGGTTGTCACTGGGGGACCGGTGATGAACTAAGATCATAGTGAAGTTTGGTCACGGTCAAGTTGGGCCAGCAAGTTGCGACCAAAATCACTTTCACTTCTAGGTTCAATTGTTGGAAGACCTGCTTTCAAGATCATTTCATAGATCGGCGTCATAAAGCGAGTCTTGAAGATGATAAGTTATTTATTTATCCTTTGACCTGATATGTATATTGGGAGCTTAAGCATATGGAGTGTTGTACTTTGATATATGTCTAACATCACGTTTGAGAGGGTGATTATAAAGGCTATGTTGGGTGCAATACGATCTATCTAAGAGTCGTATACATGCAATATGGAATTTGCTCTTCTCAAGTTGAGAGAGAAATCTCTAGGCCCCTCGATGATATTAAAGGTATGGCCGTACACAAGTGGATTGATTGAAGCAATAGTACTTTTTCTCTCACTCAATGTCGGGATCGAGAAATATAATAATTAAAGAAACAAGGATGAGCCAGATCTATGCCTTGAGTTCAATAGAGATATCGTGAAGCAAAGGGATAAAGGATACTCTGATCATCACATTCACTGTTGTCAATAGAACCTGAAGCTAAAGAGCGTTCTTTCATTTGACTTTGAGGGCAGTGGCGCGTTGCTAGACACATAACATTTGTCTGTGTTTTATGTGACGTGTGCAAGTGGGAGATTGAAAGATCTTATGTGCCCACGTCATATGAAAACACTGCTGACGTCAGATGAACCTAGAGAGTCACACGCATAAGAGTGTGTAGATCACGAATTAACTAAGTTGGTTATAACCCAGTACAGTTACAAGTTGTAAAGTGTGGAATTATTATTCTAGTAAAATAATAATTAAAGTGTGTAAAATATAATTAAATTAATTATATAATTTAATTATTAAGTTAATAATTAAATTGAAATAATTATTATGTTAATAATTATAATTAAAAGTCCATCGGTTTAAAATAATGTTTTATTTAAAAGCCCAAAGGGTTAAGTAAAGTTCACTTAAGCCCAAAAGCCCAATTGGTTAATTAATTATTAAGTTAATAATTAATTAGTTATTTAAGATATGGAAAAGTTTAATTATGTCAACAAAGTCTTATAGGCTTTATTGAGCCCGGTCCGAGATTAGAGGGAAACTATATAAAGGCATGTTGCTCTATTGAAATAGAAGACAATTTAGAAACCTGAAAATTTCTCTCCTCTCCTCTCTCTTGAAACCGGTGATCACACACAACCACAAGGAGAAATCGATTTCTCCTTGTGTTCTTCGGGTTTGGGCTAGCAACCGTTCGTGATTGGTATCAAATTGCGTAGATACCGCTAGAGGGGATCTACATTGATCTCTATGACGCTTGTACGTGATCAACCAATTCAAACCATTGAGGCATAATTGTAAAACCCTGCTGCATATTTATTTTAATCCGACCTGTAAAACCCTACAATATTTTATTCCCTACTTGTTTTCTCTACATCTCTATTCTTTGGGGACGATTTTTGGAGGATTCACTCCTCATTTCCAACCATCGAAAAGCCTTGGATCATCATCAATGTTAAGATTCAAGTCTTCATCTCGATCTTCATCCTCTCTACCTTCATTGTTGTCTATTTTGGGGTTTTCTCTCCAAATCGAGATTTGTAAGTTATTCCACCCATTTAGATTATATTTCTTGTCAAAACCTTTATGTTTAGTTCTCTAGAACTTATATTTGGAAGTATCTTCCTTGTCTTAGAGTTTTAGCCATTTTGGAAGATTTAAGGTTTATATAGATATGATCCTTTGGAGTTATTCTTGGTGTATTTAGGTTGTTTATGATCTAGTTAATGAAGGAGACTTGCAGATCTGGACTTCCCTTCAAAAGAATCTTTTGGGGTAAAACCTAGATTTAACCCAAATCTAAAAAAGGTGAGTTCAATTTGGTTTGTGAAAATGGTGTACATGCCAAAGATGTCCATTTTGATGTATTAACATGTTTATTTTGCTATTTATCAAATGTGTGAGTGTTTTGATAAAATGCATATTATTTGGTATAAATGGTTTATAAATCACGTCAAATACTTATGTTTGGGGTTCCTTGACATTTTGCTAAATGAAACATAAATATGAGTCGTTAGATGTTTTATTTTATAAATGAAGGTTAGTTGGTATTATGCATTTTTGGGAGTATTTGATTTATAAATTATTGAGAAATACATCTTATCATATTATGAGGCATTTAGAAACATACGAGGTTAATCTCATTTGGGAAAATGGTTTGTCTCAACCAACGTCTTGAGTAATCATATAAGTGTTGAGTAATAAAGCTTTTGTTCGGTTTCGACTAACATACGTCTCATGGGCAAATGTTCGATTTAAATGACTATATGTCGAGCTTTGGGATTAATTGAAGTTATGGCATAATTTATGATTTATTACATGCTTTGAGTGCATTGGTCATTCATTCTGGAGTCATGTAAATTAGACTGAGTTGCATTTGGATCCATAGGCACATGAGTCAGTCATTTGGTTATTTGAAAAACTTTCGAGTCCCTCGTTTGAGGCCATAAGCCATTGGGCTTTTTAGTAGTCGGTATTTTAGAGATGGACCTAAGTGAAAATGCCTCTACGACCGTGGGTATTACAAAGATGGGCCCAAGTGGGAATGCCTCTGCAACACTCGGTATTACAATGATGAAACTCGTTGGAGTATGCTGTCGGGTCGCATGTTTAGAGGTTGGTGCCTCTTATAGTTCACCCTGGTTATTGTTGGAGTATGTATGATCGGCACGTATAGACTTGAGTGCTAGGAAGTGGCACGTTAAAGATTTAGCTTTAGTGACGTTTTCCATATTCGGAGATAGCGACACTTATTTGTTTAGTAACACCTGACCATATATAGGTCTTTGTATAAGACTTGGTCTAACTTTTGTCGAGGTTTATTTAGAATATTTATTGAGGCAATTTGAGTTGTGATTTATAAGAGAAGGATTTATTCCTTATTTATTGTATTGATGAAAAATTTAAATTAGTTGTTTTTTCCAAATTTAATGGTGTTACATGGACGTGGTCTGATTACAAGATTATGAAAATCGTCATACATTAACTCAAAATCTTCTAAATTCGTATCGGAAAGTCAGCTTCAGTGAAATGCCGTCTGTTGCCATCTTTCCTCAACACAAAAAATCCAAAATAATCCAACTCTTGCATGCTTCTTGTGGTATCCTCCAAAATAGATACAATTCCATGCTTTGAACGAACATAGTGAGTCGGTTTAGCTTTACCTTCCATCAACCATTTATACTGCACTTTGTACCTCTTCCTTTCTTTCCGAATACCACACTTTTTCTCTTGATACAACTCTCTTATTTCATTAACAAACATTCTTTTATGCTCGTCTTCTAAGAAAGGTTGTCTCAGACGTAATCTTTCATAGTTAGCTGCCAATACCCTTTCTGGTAGTGTAGGAATAGGCTTCTTGACACCAGATGATTCAATTTGCTCAGGTACAGGTTTAGAACGTTGAACATGTTGATCTTGAGAAATAGGAATAATAGGAACTTCAGGTTGAACTTGTGTTTCGGGTTAGTACTTGGAATAGATATTTTTGACATGAGTTACTTAAACCGGTTCGGGAGAATTAAAAGTAGGATTTGGTTTATCAACCATAAGATCTTGCAAGTAAACTTCTGAACCATAAGATCTTGCAAGTAAACTTCTGAACCATAAGATCTTGCAAGTAAACTTCTGAACTACCATCACTATCATCACCATAACCGATGGAATCTGCAGGCATACAATCCAAAAGTCTTGTCACCTTTTGTTGTTGAGCTTCAACTACATCCGACTTTTCAACCATCGGTTCAGAATCAAGATTCACAAATAACACCAACTGGTTACCACTGTCTTGTACATTTATATTCTCCATATGTCCTTCTTCAGTTACATCAACATTATGTACAAACGTCTCTAGCTCATATTGTTCAACAACTCTTTGTCTCTTATTCTCCCCCTCATGGTGATTAGGATCATCCTCGTCATCACGCCTCTTTTTAGAAGTAGTGGCTTGAGTTCGGTAAGAAGATTCCAAAGCACGAATGCATTCAATCACATCATTCAACGATCCCTGAAATGTCTTTGCAAAGTCATTAATTGTAGAAGAAATTGTTGTTAAACTTGAGACAACATCTGTTTGAACGAGATAAACTCACAATTTCAACCAAATCTTTCAATTTCTTATTTTACTATGTTCAACTCTATGTATTCCTCTATCCGTAGAGTACATTGAATGTACAGAAATGTCTATAACAGAGTTTCTCTTATTCGTATTAACAACTACTATAGGAGTAATGTTTGATCCAATTTGAGTAGCTCTACAGGATAGACCTCAACAGAAAACTGAAGAGTAACGGCAGCAAGTGATTGAGTTCAGTGGTTCCTCATATAAAATTAAGACTTCAGCGAATCAAAATCCTTCTTAGAAACAAATTTTGGCTCATGTTGCTCAGGTCGGGCTTTGTTGGAACCCAGATCACTTTTTATACTCAGTAATTAGTAGATCAAATTTACGAATGATGAGTGGAAGCAATTAATCTACAATTTAATACTAGAACAATAAGCAATTAATAAGAAGAACATTATGAAGATCGAATGGTAATTGTATTGAGTATCCAACACCGATGATTAAAATACGTAAGAACAATGAGCGTAACTCTCGCTCAATCAATCGACATTGATTATAGTGAAGACTAACTCTATTTATACTATTACATTTCAAAAGTCAATGAGCTAGCCTATCACGAAATGATACATCACTTGTACTTCTAACAGAATCAGTTACGCACAAGAAGTGTGACATGCCACGTCACTTGAAGCGCGTGTGATGCGTCAGCTGGAATCCAAAGGATCTTTAAACCTCTGGGCGCTTCTGGACACTTTTGTTTTAGAAGATGAACTTCTGGAACGTCTTCTGGAGTCATAGACTTAGATAAATTTTTGGTTCATACTTTCATAAAAATACTTTCTAACATTCTCTCCCTAAGTATGAATCCAGAACTATGCATTACAATACAGAAAATAGAAATTCATTTTATTACAAGAAATAAGCAAATACAAAAGTGATAATCAAGAAATCTGAAAGGAGCCTGAGAATGTCCACTAATCACTTTGTAAAACTGATTAGTTAATTCCCTCAGCTTTATTACCTCAATAGGATGCTTCTCAATTCTTTCTGTTGCAATTCTGATCTTTGCTTCTTTACCTGTATCTTCCTTCTGAATTTGCACCAGTCCTCTGATAAGTTCCACTATTTTAGCAGAGTACTTAAATGCTTCCTTTACCGTGAAGAGTCTTCTTCTTCCTGGTCTTCTGAAGACAACCCCTTCTTCTGGTTCAAAAAAAATGTGGCCAGGTTAAATTTTTTTGATGCCTTCCATGTCTTCATTTGGAGCTGTGATGCTTAATATGGACACTTGTCGTTCAAAACCAATTTAGAAGTCCACTTTCTTTTTGTATTCAATGAAGGCTTCCATGCAAGATAAGATTTTGAAATAGGCCACTTTGTCTTGACTTTCTATATTTGAATCCATCTTCTTCTTCATAACTCTCCCTAGAGGTATTAAATCAGAGGGATTTATGGAAAGCGGACAATTGTCGCAGAAGTAGGTGGTTTCGCTATTTGCTCTTTTTACCTCATAGATAGTGTACACTAGATCAATGTTTTCAAATTTAACATGCTTGACTCTAGTGATTTTTCTGATGGGGGAAGTGGAGAAGGCTTCTTTCCTCGATTGTCTATGCAGCATAAACCTTGATTTGACGTCTTCACTTACTCTACAATCTCTTGCAAAGTTGGGAAGAATTAGATCAACCTTTTTCTCTATAGCAGCATACAAGCACTTTTGAGCTGTCTCTCTTGGAGTAGAAATTTGAGATGGTTCAATCCTTCTTAGTTGCTCTGGATCCATTTTTATTTTACCCGCTGCCTTTTTCAACAATCTTTCAGAGCCAGTTAGACTTTTATCACGTTCATCAGCTTGAGCCTCCGCAATTGGTTCATCTGGCTTGGATTGATGGATTTTTGAGCTTTGGATTTTTGGATGATTTGGTGTTGAAGTTGAGGTTTTAATGGGATTGGGGATTGGGATTGATTTAGGTTCAGAGGTTTGAACAGGAGGAGGAGGAGCTTTGGGTATTGTGTTGGTAGTTCTCTACTTTTTTGGTTCTGGTGGTTGGCTTGAACTCTATGCTTCTGGGGTTCAGTTATTTTGCTGAAGTTCAAGTATGAACTTTACCATATCAGGATATCTGGGAGCGAACCAGAGCTTACAGCTAGAGGAGTAGGAACTTGAGCTTGTTGTTTAGTTGAGGATGGTGGCGCAGAAGCTTCTTGTTTAACAGTAGTAGGTTGTGCAGAAGTTGAGGCAGGTTGAGCAAATTTCACCTTTTTACTGTTCTCCCCCTTCTAAGAAACAGGATCCTGATCCTCAGATCTTTATCCTTTTAAGTCAGCCTTCTTGCATGCTCTGGCTTCCTTGGCATTCTTATTTGATTCGGAATCTACTGAAATAGAGCTCACAAGAGATGAGAATTTAGATACAGAGGTATCCATAGTAGATACCTTTTGAGTAAAATCAGTAGAATGGCTATCATTGATCTTAGACACAAATTTGGCATTTATGTTGTTGAATTTATCTAGCATGGCTTTTTGGAAGTTGGCAAAGTCGGATTTTTTGATGAGTGCAGAGGAGGCACCAGAAGTAGAAGCTTCTGAAGGGACAACAACATCAATTAACTTCTTGATATCTGCAACAAATGAACCATATTCTTCAACAGAGATTGTAACTTCTGGAGCAGGGATATCGTCTGGTAGATTAAAGATGGCTTCTGCATTGGCTTGTATTCCAGTATCTAGCTTGTTGAATTGATCAGTGACAAGGTTCTTCTAAGCTTCTATGGTATCAGTGATTAACTTCTTAAGCTCATCTAGAGCTTTAGTATGTTCTATTTGTGTGGCTTGAACCTTGCCCATCAGAAAGTTCTGAGCAGTAATCTCTTATCTAAGATTGGATTCAGATGTCTTTACGGTTTGTTTTAGATCCACCATAGATCCCTGAATTAGATCAAGAAATTCCTTAAACCTGCATTTGTGACAAATTCAGAAGTTGTAACCGGTGCATCTCCAACACATGGAGCTCCTTTACTCTCGTGTTCAAATAGACCCTCATTCACGCCTGTTTGGATGTTGAGCGTGGAGGGACTTCCATCCTGGCTTTGAGGGCTCTTATTAAGAGGCACCTCTTCGGATGTTCTGATTAGATCAACTGGTTCCTTTTCATCAGAGGATGAGGAGTTAAACACAATGCGTGTACCTCGATAGAGTTCGAAGACTGAAGTACGTGGTGCATCCTCTTGCCATAACGCCTCTGATGGGGTTTCATTGGCATTTATCCTAGGAGATTGTATGGACGTACCTTCTTCTTCTAAATCATTGGTCACGAAGACATCAACGTTCTGTGTGGTAAGTGGCGAGTTCTGGGGCAATTGAACTCTTATATTTTCATCATCATTCTTTTGAGAGGATGATGAAGAGGAGGTGGTTTCCCCGGTTGTGCTTGATGAAAAGGTATTTAAAGAATCCTCTGATCGGTAAAGCTCTGGGTGGTTTGTACTAAGCAGTCCTTTATCAATGGGTGAAGATGTGTTGGCATCTACCCAATCATATGCGGTTGCTCTGGTTGGACTCGGCTCATTACGCTCAAATGTGTCTCTATGGACATCTTCTTGACTCTCTCTTAATAAACGCTCGGCATGGGTAGAGTCACTCGGATGTTCACTCATATTGTTTTCATTCTCTGGCTCATTCGACCCCTCACCAACTACTCTGGCTTCTAAATGCTCTAGGGTAGGTATTCTCTATTCTGAGAATATCAAAGAGCGTCTATAAGAAATTAAGATAGGAGAGGTTTGAGGTAAGAGATTCAGCATGTACCTCGATAGTCCTCTCTGAATGGAGTAGCCGTCCTTGTCAATTGTGGGTTTGGAAGAGTTCATCGTTGAGATTTTGCAGAAGGGATGAATGGATGGAAGTTTCAATTGAGTCATTGCTGAATAGACAAATAAGGCCAGAAAACGAGGAAACATGAGTGCTTGAAGGGCTTTGCCATTGGTCTGGTGATTGACCTTTAGGTTGACTGCTGCACTTATCTCTTGAAAAATCAAACTTACGTGGTCTAGAGGGCGATTAAAGAACATTCCATACATGATTGTCAGTATGTTCTTGCTTGCTTGATCCTGAGAGCCAATTTTAAAAGTTAACCTCTTGTTTAGAATAGATACCAGAACATTCCACATTGGTGGAAGTTTCTTCCTCTTGAAATCTGATATCTTTGTGATTCTTTCGTTGTAACCTAGAAAGTTCAAGAACTCCAGCAAGCTTTCGGATGAGGGATTTGGTGCCAGATCAGGATTCAGTATTGTTTGTCCTTCGACTTCAATGGCGGATGGTGATAAATGATAGTACCTGGCTATCTTCTTTCTTGTAATTGGTATTTCAACAGCTCGCTCAACATCATTTGGGAGACCAAAGCTTCCAGATAGAGTATCTTCATTCTTGATGAATATAGTTTGCCATACTTCTTGAATGTACATCTCTGGGACATTTGGATTTGTGAAAGTTAGGGCTCGGTTCAGGGAGTGATATTGTAGAAATTCAATCATCACACGATACTCCTTGATATAGGTATTTGGATCCAGTAGAACTTGCACATTGTTTGGCTTTAAGGGTAAGGGAATAACAGGGGCACTATCGGCAGTGGAGTCTATCACTCTTTTTTCTTCATCTTGTACATTCATGTTTTCGTTCTGATTTTCCATTTGAAGATTTTAGGGTTTTAAGGATTTAAAGTTGTAGGTTTGCAATTGATGGTGACAATGATGAACACAGTGATGATCAAGAGGTTGAAGACGGTGAAAAGTAAAATGGCAATTTTTCTCGAGTTTATATAGTGAGATTTAAAATCGAACTCGAGTGTTTTGAATATGAAAGGGCTATATCTGACTTGGAATGGGGAACGGTTTCTCGATGCTGACGTAAGATTTTAATCGTGCAAACATGCAAACCATCGATTTGTGACACGTGGAGGAAGGTTCTAGATTGAATTGTAGGATAAGCGACATGTGTCTGACTAGATGGGTCACTCGAGGGTTTTCTTGTTAGTTTTGGACGACATTCAGTTCCGCTTGTTTTATTTTGAATTATCCCACCAAAAATTAAAAAAGTCAATTGATAAAAAAAAATTGTGGATCAAAAGAAGGTTTTAGAAATATTTGGGTAATATTAAAAAACTTAAATCAGTCAGTTGGTCAAATAAAACATTTTTGGGACCAAAAGAAAGTTTTATGTCTTGTGAATAATTTTTCAGAAGAACTTTTATTGATTTAGAGACTTCTGGATAACCTTGATGGCAAGAGTTAGTTCAGAAGTAACTAATTCGCAATAAGTTCAAGGAAAAATATATATCTAGAGGACAGCTAACATATGTTAGACTTGGTTTTGAAGGATGATGAATTCTCCCCCTTAAACAATGCATGATTCTGTACTCCCTCTTGATTTCTGCATTTAATGCTCCCCCTTGATCTATGCTTGAATCATAAACTGTAAGAGCAAGTATCCTTTTGATGGATAGGAGCATCCAGAGACTTCTGGATGCCTCTGATTTACTTTGTGCCTGTTTTGACAGACAGAAATATCCAGAGACTTCTGGATTTCTCTGGTTTATTGAAAGTTCTGAATCTGACTAAGTAAACTAAAATAAAATAAAATCAAATCAAAGACATGCTAAATAAATAATTATGCACAAACTATAAGATACTTATAGGTTCTGTATAAGTTACATGTTTTACATGCCCAACTTGCTGATTAGAAACTTGAATCTTTTCTCATCCAGAGCTTTAGGGAATAAATCAGCAAGTTGGTAATCAGTGGATACAAAATACATTTCAATTGTCCCTTTTTGTGGATCCCAGATTTGATCAGGTAATGTATGTATGTATGCAAGAACACGAAGAACACTTCTAATCTTGATGAAGATCCGATGTCGGATATCTCACTTTTATTGAATATCGGTTACAATGATATTATCTATTAAGCTCTCTCTAGAATGATATGAATTAATGTTCTAACTTCTATTGTAGACCCTAACCCTCTATTTATATGTATAGGAAACACAGTATAAGGAAACTAAAGAATAAGGCATTATACACTTGCCTTATTTACAAAATAGAATGTTTCCTTATATTTAAACATTAAACCTTTCCTAATTAATCACTTTTTTGACTTTACAATTTAGCCCTTCACGTCTTTAATAATTGTCATCTCGGATACAACATTTTCAGACCTAACAATCTCCTCCTTTGTATTCGAGATTATAATTCAGCAAATCAGCACTCTTTTGAAGACGGTGAAACTTTTGTCAACAAATCTTTCTTCTTGATTCTTTTGCTCTTCCTATGAAAATGATCTCTTGTAAGCTCCGTAGCTCCCCCTTAACATCAGCATTAAAAAAAAATCGAAGGAGCCGCGATGTCGTAGGGTATAAAACTTGTTGGGTCAAAAAGTATGTCGGGCCAGGCGATGTCGACATAAAAAGATCTCGGGCCAAGTAGATTCGGCAAGAATTGATGTCGGGCCAAGATGAGTCGATCAAATCAGGTGTCGGGCCAAATGGACGCGATGAAAACACTTAGTGTACTTGTTGATCCTTTGTTACTCGACAAGAAATTTTGTCGGGTCTTAAATAGTCGATAAGTTTTCAAAATTGTCTTCATTTGTCGATAATTCTTCAACTTTTTCTTCATTTGACTTTGAAACACATTTTCTTCCCTTCACAATAAGCATTCGTCTTTGATATACCTTTTCTCCCCCTCAGATTGATAAGGAGAAACCGATTCATTATGAATAATCAAAGACATTAAATGGAAGCGTGAATGTGGAATAGTGGGTAAGAGATAACATAGAAGCACAAATAGCAACTATTATCACTTAAACCAAAATTAATTTTAATTAAGTGGCCTATATGCAGTGTTGGCAGCGGGTTGGCACTGATAGGACTTATAGTTATCATAGAAGTAAGTTATAAAACTAACTTCTCAAACTGTTCCGGCATAAACACGAAGATATGCAATGTAAATCACAAAGACTCGTGCAATGTGTAGAAAGAATTTATGCATTAAATGCTAATTTTAAGGCTCAAAATGTGAAAATACATTTCATAGACTCAATGTGCATTGAATGTGAAGTTCGGAGACCGGAGGTGTGTCTTCCTTTTTCAATATCTTAATCTTCCGAGTAAAGAAAAGATACCAGATATGCTTATTCTCATGATATATGAAACAAATATCTTTTGTGAGATACTTGAGTAGTTGGGTGGGGTGACACAAGTTATCGACATTGGGTCCATATCTATTTCAATATTCATCTCCAAAGAGTCGAGAATGAACAGATTGTGTGGTTACCCGGATAACTGTTTAGGTTTGGTAAAGACTAAATATTTTCTTTTAAGTCTTGTCACACTTTCACACTTTTCTTTTATCTCACAAGCACTCAATTTTATTTTAATCATTCCCTTTCAGGATATCTAACCTAGGGATGTGTTTCATGGGTAGGTCCTTCCGGCTTTGGATTGACCATAGAAACTTCTAATTCCTAACACATAAAGAGTTAAAACATTAAAGTCCGAGTTCTGAACTAGTGTATTCAGAAGTCATAATGCAATGTAAAACGGGTTAAGAGCAGGTCCATAGATGAGATACTATGAAGCTAAATAAATGGTAAAAATATGGTACTCCCCCTCAAATGTTGCAAAACGTTTTGAAACATTGTCATGTGATGTGAATATTCGGAAATTTGACCATACATGACGTACCTACAAAACAGATTAACATGATTTTGGTACCCAAGCTTTGTTGGGTCCATGGAGGTTAGCTTTAGATGCAACAAATCGGGAAGTGGGGATACTGTAAGTACCATACCATTTATGTGTGTACTTTTGACTGACAAAATCATTTGTTCCACAAATAGAGCAACAAAGATTTGTGGCGCTTAGACTGATTAACTGATTGATGGTTTTGATAAAATGACGTAAATCAGTCTTGGACACAAATGATTTTGCATCAACTACAGAAGATGTATGTGGCATGTTTCTAACACTATCATCTGTAGTTGATTTATTTCTCCAAATCATTTTAAACTTCTTGAAAGTATCGGATTTAGCAACAAAATCATTTTGAAACTGATTAGAATTATGAGTTCGAGAATTTTTAAAACTATATGATTTAGAGCTGTTAGAATAACTATTTGATTTAACAATTGAAAAACAGTTATTCTTACAGATAGGAGAAAGAGGAGTTTGCTTTGAACTTGAAGTAGAATCAGAATCATGAGGAAAAATCAATTTTTCAAGATCATCTAACTCCGCATTTAAATGTTCGGGAGTAAGTTGTTTGACTGATTCTGAATTCATTTGTTTTTGTTTTGAAAGCTCGTTTTCAAGTTCTTTGATTTTGCAGGATAAATCATCTCTTTCTTTTGGACCAAATCCTATTTATTTTTAAATTCAGAACTCAAATTCTTTTCTGTTACAAGAGTTGTTTCTAAAACAGATAATTTGTTTGAAAGTTTGTCAATTTTATTTTCAAAAGCTTGCTTTTCTGTTTAATTTTTTTTTTTCCAGATTTCTGTTTTTAGCAATTATCAAACTACATTTCTTGATTAAAGTTGTTTTCTCAATTTTAAAACCATTTCTTTCATCTTTCAAAAGTTTTTCAAGATCAGAAATTTGTTTTGAAAACTCCTGACTTTTTGTTTAAGATGATTTTCTTTCTAAATTCAAAATTTGTTCAAAAGCTGACACTTGTTTAGAAAGTTTTTTGATGGTTAGTTCACAAGTTTTAATTTTGTTTTCAAAATCTTTTCGCTCAATCTCAAACTTGTGTTTCTCATTAGAAGTTAATATCCTTTCTTTCTCACATTCCAAAAATTCAGTTAATTTTATTTTAAGAACCACACTATAAATCTCATGATCTATAAACTTTTCTAACTCAGAAATTTTGGTTTTTAGATCAAAATTTATTTTTATCAGATTTGTCTTTTTGCAAAACTCTTCATATGTATGATATCCATTCCTAGAATACTCGGTGAGTTGTTTTTCCAAAAATTCATTTTGATTTTGCAAAAATTTTCTTGCTTCTTCTAAGTTATTAAATTTAGATTTGAGAGTGGCATGTTCTCTTAAAAGTTCATTCAACACTTGCATATTGTTTGTGTGTCTGGTTTCAAGTTGAGAAATTTGTGCATTTAGCTTAGAAAGTTGATTTTGAGAACTCATCGTGAAAGCACGGGTTACTTGACGAATTGATCTCGATCGGTGAGTTTTGGAATTTTCTCGGTGTTCTTTCGAAAGATAAAAGGTTTTCTCGAGTGATGAAGGGCCGAGAAGAATATTTCTCTGGTGATGAAGGATCGACAAAAAAATTTTGTCGAGTGGTATGGGCTCGATAAGAAGATTTCTCGATTGTATATGACTCAATAAGAAATTTTGTCGGGTGAAGGGGACTCGATAAAAAAATTTCGCGAGTAAAACCTGATCGACAGAAAATTTATCGATCAATTTTGAATTGATTAGCAAAAGTTATCGATCAGAAAAGACTCGATAACAGTAGTTGTTGATTGATAAGGACTCGATAAAAACTCCAAGATATCGAATCTGAGTTTTCTTAACTGATAAACCAGAAAACAAGAACAAAGGGTTCTTGACTAAAAAGAAAAAGTCTTTTTATGCACAAGAATAGCCAAGCTCTCGAGTTTCTTATTTTTCAGTCAAGAACAAAAACCAAAATTACTAAAGTTTATGATTTTTACTTGAAAAATCTTTAGTAAGAAAAAGTGCTAGAGTCACTAGTTCTGAGTTTTCTTATGTAAATAATTTCAAAAGTAAAAAACTAGAATAATTTTAATTAAAACAGATTAAAAAATCAGAATAAAAATCAAGTTTATTTAGTATCGATCGACAAAACTTCAAGCAAACAGATTTTTAAAATTTAATCGAGTAAAGAATCAAGACAAAAAATTCATATCTGAGTTTTTAAGAACATATACGATTTGTCAATTAAGATTTAACAGTCTTAAATGATTGACAAAAATTGTAGAAAACTATCAGATCTGGGTTTTTGAAAAATAATGTGTTTTATCGGGTCAAAGTAATACAGCTTGATTCGACAAAAAAACTTTGACTTGAGAAAACAACGAATCGATAAAAAACTATATCGATTCCAGATGACTCGATAAATAAATTTTGTCGATTAGGAAGGTCTCGATAAAAATTCAAAGATAATTAATCTGAATTCTTTTTAACCGATAAATCAGAAATCAAGAACAATAGGGTTCTTGACTAAAAAGAACAAGCCTTTTTATGGACAAGAATGTCTAAGTTCTCGAGTTTCTTATTTGTTCAGTAAAAAAAATCAAAATTACTAGAGTTTATGATTTTTACTAGAGAATTCTTTAGTAAGAAAAGCTGCAAGAGTCACTAGTTCCTGAGTTTTCTTATGTAAAGAATTTCAAAAGTAATTAAAATAAACTAGAATAGCTTTATTTAAAACAGATTAAATAATTTTCGCTAAAATCAAGAATAACTCAATATGAATCGACAAAAAATTTAAGCGCATGAAGTATGGATCGACAAAAATTTTAAGCGAAAGAAGTATGGATCGACAAAAAAACAAGTTTATCAAAATAAGACTTTTTATCGGGTAAAGCTAAAACAGTTTGAATCGAGAAAAACTTCAAGACAACAGAAATCGATAATTTACCTTCTGTTCGTGAAAAACTTCAGAAAATCGATAAAAAACTCTGATCGTCTGGTCTGATACCAATTGTGAATTCCAGATTTGATCAGGTAACACATGTATGTATGCAAGAACACAAAGAACACTTCTAATATTGATGAAGATCCGATGTCGGATATCTCACTTTTATTGAATATCTGTTACAATGATATTATCTATTAAGCTCTCTCTAGAATGATATGAATTAATGTTCTATGTAACACCCGGATTTTTAGTATCCATAATTTTCAAGTTTCGTATGTTTTCGACCTTAGTATAGTCATTTAGAAGTATCGTGGATGTTGATTGAGTCGGTTATCGCTTTCGGCAAAAAAATCAACTTTTGGTCGTAATTTGCATTGCTCGCGCCCGCACGCCTATTTTCCTCGCGCCCGCTAGCAAACCCCAAAAAGTGGGCAGAAGTTATCTCGCGCCCGCACGCCTATTTTCCTCGCGCCCGCTAGCAAACCCCAAAAAGTGGGCAGAAGTTATCTCGCGCCCACACGCCTATTTTTCTCGCGCCCGCTAGCATCTGGTCAACCCCCCTTTAAATACGTTTTTTTCCTCTTCTTTTCCTCATTTCTCTCATCTATTTCTTCCAACTCATTTTCTCTTCTTTGGAGATGATTTTTGAGAGACTTGTCTCTCATTTCCAACCATCCAAAATGATAATGGAGTATCATCAAAGTTCAAGTCTTCATCTTCATCTTCATCTTCTCCATCATCTCCTTCCACCATTGTTAACCAAGTTTGGGGGTTTTTCCCCAAATCAAGTTTGTAAGTTATTCTAACTCTTCTAAACTATTTCTTGTTAAAACCTTCCTATTTAGTTTTCCAGAACCTTGTTCTTGAAGCTATTTCGGTATTTTAGAGTTTTGACCATTTTGGAAGATTTTAGGGTTTTGACTAGGGTTTTCATGAATCTTATTGTTGGAAGTTGTTCTTGATACATTTAGGTTGGTTATGAACTAGATATGATTTCTAGTGAAAACAATATTGCAGATCTGGACATTTCTTCGTATGGAGCTTTTGGGGTAAAACCTAGATTTAGTCTAAATCTAGCAAGGTGAGTTCAAGTTACTTTTTGAAAACTATGTACATGCCAAAATGTGTATTTTAAATGGTTATTATGTTTTACTCATTATTTATCAAATGTGTTGGGTATTTGTTGAAAAACGTATATCTTGTGGATCTTTAATTTTTATGTTAAATAAATTATAAGTGTGAGCCCTTCAAATGATTTATCTCAAAAATGGAATTTATTTGGGTGTATATATATATATATATATATATTATTTGACGTGGTTAACTTTATAAATCATTTGAGGAAATGTAAATTATTATGTTATGATACATTTGGAAATATGCATAAAATGTGTATGTTTGGAAAAATGTTTGTTCCAACTAATAATGGGTTTATTTGGATAAATCTTGCTTTTAGAGCATATGTTGCATAAACATGGATTAAATATGTTTATTGACTTTTATTGTCTTTTAACTATTAGTCATTTGAATTCGTTGAGCACTTGCTCGTTTTTGTCTAAAATGAGTCTTGGGGACACTTTTCCAATTTAAATTGTTTTATGTCGAGTTTTTAGAGTTATATGCAGTTATGACATATTTACTTGATATATTACACGTTTTGGGTGAGTTGGTCATTCTTTTTCTGTCGTGTAATTTTATGGCTAGAATGTAATGGATCCATAGGCATATAAGTCGGTCTAATGGTGTATATAAGGGATGAGATTCTCAAGCTGTACAACTTGAGTTTCCTTTTGTTTTATTTGGAATAGGCATTGTGATAAATTGTGTAATTCCCATTCATCCCTTAATGTATTTAATTATGTGAAGGATGGTATTATTTCATTTATAAATTGGAAATAGACATTGTGATAAATTGTGTAATTCTCGAGGAAAGAGCTTATGTGCACAAATGACTATATACTGGATTAGGTTGATGTCAATGGCTACCAGACCTTTATGTGACGCTCTATAACATTGGTTCGTGGCCTACCTTTGTGTCCCGTCACGACTAGTGGTAAATCGGGTCTCCCCCGTCATTTTGGATGTTTATACCCTTCCAAGGGTAAGCGTGAGTTATTGATTTATAAATTTTGGTTAAAGCTATGGTTTCTATTTTATGTTTATAACTTTATTCTTGGTCGTATGAGTATTGGGTTTTGGTCTCACATTAAATGAGTGTTTTGGTTAAAGTTATTTCATCCCGAAAATGGTTGGTTTTAGGAAAGATGTCGTTTTTATAATTAATACATTTCATTTTGGAGTTATGATTCAAATTGTATTTTCCAGTTTACTGTTTTATATAAATGATGAAAACTCTTGAACTCACTAGGCGTTAAGCCTAACCCTTTTTATTTGTCGGCATGTGCATCAGGTCCTCGTTGGGGTTGGTACTAGCGACATCGTGATGAGAGGGTGCTAGTTAGAAGCTTAAGAAGATTTTAGTTATTTGTTGACGTCTTCCGCAATTGGAGATAGCGACATTTATTGGGTTTTAGTAACACCCGACTTAGTCTTCATCTAAGGCTAGGTCTATCCATTATTGAGGTTGATTTTAGATTTGTTATTCAAGGAAATCCAAGTATTGAATAATAGGAAAAAGATTTACCCTTTATTCGATGTATTATTGAAAATTTTAATTTAGTCGCTATATCCAAATTTGAGGGTGTTACAAGTTGGTATCAGAGCATAAGTTTGAGAGATTTAGGTATTGATTTTAGATGCCTAGACTCAAACTAGCGTATTGTTAAGTGATCAAATGTGAGATTTCACAATTAGACACTATAAGATAAGATTGTTGGAGGTTAATAGATGCACTAGAATCGAGAATCATGATGATGGTAACAAGGATCCGCATGTGAGGTAAATTTGTATTGTTATCCGGCCGGTGATAATATGAATTTACAGTTACGTGTGTGTACTTGAGGCGCATTGTCGTGGTTATCGATTGGGTAGATTGGGTAGGGAATGAGTTCTTATGGCAATGATCGTTGAAAGAATTGATGCTTGTAGCAATGTCACTTCGAGTGACATATAAGTATGGCGGTTATCTTAAGCCGACCATTTTGGGTCAAAGATAATGGTTAGTTATGAACTATAAGCTTGTTGAATCAACCTTACTCCGAGAAAAATTGTAAATCGATGGATTTTAGTGGTGGATGATGGTCTTAAGATATGAAGCTTTCCAATGATGGTCTTGTGGTGGACTTGGCGAGCGTGGTTTAAGACTTTGGGTCCCAACCGGATGCATACACGACATTTGTTTTAGAAATAAACTGCAAAATTATTTCGGATTTGTCAAATGAGTTATTATTTTGAGAAAGTAATTGGTGTACGTGAGTTTTGGGTCAAGTTTGAAATTCATGAACTACCGTACCTCCTACGGTTGTTTACAAGTTCCATTGGAGTTTTGGGTGCGTAATGTTCATGTTTCAGTTTATAAAATTTTGGGATTTTCTTTGTGTTCACCTTTTGTCGGTATAGCGTTGGGGAGTTCATTAACGGTTCATTTTGCGTCAATTATTTTGAGCATAAATATTTCGATGTCGTCCAAATATAAAGTTCCCATCTGTATTATTTTAATTTTATGGGAACCATTTGTTGTATAGAGTTTGCATACATTCTACTTGTAGCATCTTAAATTTGTGTAGCCAACATATTACAAAGGTGTCAGTCTTTGTTAATTGGCTTCAAATTTAAAATCCAAATCAATTGATTTCATGATATGACCAAGATGCATGCATATAACATTTCGATAGTTTTGAGAAAGTAAACTGATGCATGCTATTATTATTTTTTTTTGAACAACAAGAATTTAATTCAACCCAACGACCTATTGTTGGAGAATTTTACTCCATGCCGTTTTTACGGTTAAAAGTGGAATCTTTGGAAGACTTGGCGCAAACATTTTGCTGCACTTCATTTTGTGCATGAAATTACGTTGCATTTTTTTATATCATCAAATGTGTGTCAAAATTTTATCGTCTATTTTAAAGATTTACTAATCGTACCCCCATTGTTGTCATTATTAGTTTAAATAATGATTACGTAGCTTTTAAATGGTTTGTATACTGACGTTGTTCATTTTTCATGGTTACCGATTATGGTAAAAATCTTTAAATGTGCGTATATTGAATTATAAAGGTTTTATGTTTGTTAAATATTTGATAAATGAAATTGACATATTTGTTTAGTCTTATAATTGTAAACCTTGAACTCATTAGGACACCTTGAATATACAAGCTATTCTTTTGTGTTGAGCATTTCAAGTGAGGAGCAGTCGAGTCTCCGTGAAATTAAGTAGCAGATAATCGGGTTTGTGGTAAGTTTACTATAACCTAATACATAAATCCTTAAGTTGTTTATGACGTAAGTAGGTGATCATGTTGGATATTCTTTTGGGGAGATGTCAGACCTTGTCAAGAGGGAACCTTTATTAGAGCTCATGGTTATTTCGGCTTTGAGGTTGTAGTGAAGAAGCATCTCAAGTATGAACCTATATGACCTTGAAGGAGAGATCTAGTCTAAGTGATGGTTTAAGGTTACTTGTGAAGTAATTAGTGTTTTCCTTGTTTAGTTGAGAAAGATCTTCGATTGTAAGGTTTTCCGAAGAATCTCTAGAGTTGGAAAGTATGTGGAGGTTTGTTCCTTGGGTCAATTGCTCGTATATTTTTATATACATCGAAATATAAGTTATTGACGTTTTGATGAGCGGCATGCATGGCATCTTAGATAGAATATTAAAGAAATTGGTTGAAATGGATGTACTGACCTAGAGTTTTACTAGAGCAAGTACATTTTTGAGACTTCGGCTTGAACGACTGATGGATATAGAAACTTTTGAGTTATTGGACTTTCGAGTCATTTCGAGTTAGTTACGCGATGATCTTCTAGGGTCATCAACCTTTAGGTTGGAATTTTTATGCAATTGGTTGCCTCGAGGAGTGTTTGGCTTGATGTCAACTTGGGTGTTCTTTAGGTCAAATATCATAAGAGTAATTGGAGTGCTACGGTTGAATTCCAAGAAGTGTTTGAAGGCTTTATGTGGTGAGCTTGGGAAGAATAGATATTAGTGAATAGTGATGAATGTTAATGATCAATTGAATTGACGGAGACTGAAGTTTGGTGTACTTACGATAGTTGAAATATCAGTTTAAGCTTGTGATTTGGAGTTTTGTCATCAACGTGGCAATGGATTCTCCATAGTTTCAATTTGGAAGAGATTTGATAGTCGAGTTAAGTTGTTAATACAACATTGAAATCAGTTAAGTGGGACCCTAAGCTATTTTTGAGATGCTATGAACCACCTAAGGTTGGGAGACAACCGAAATTCTAGTGTGGTAAAGTGATTTAGCCAATATTCAACGTTTGTCAAGGTATGTGGAGGTAATCTCGCAAAATGGACAGTTTGTTTTGGAAAGTGTTATCATTTGAGGTCTTCTTCGTAGGATTGTTATCTAACTATGGGATGGATGTATGGCAAACCATCTGTCGGATTTATGTTCCAAGTTGTGTGACTTTTGAATCGTCACTCATGCCCATATGGTACCAGCGTTTTGTAGACAAAGGTTGTATGCTATCATCGTCGAGAGAATGTTAAGTTGAGGTTCTATATTTCGGAGAACTTGTGAGAATCAAAACATCCGTTATGTGTGGCACTTGAATCTTGGACCGACATTAGATTTCGAGGACGAAATCATTCTAAGGTTGGGAGAATTGTAACACCCGGATTTTTAGTATCCATAATTTTCAAGTTTCGTATGTTTTCGACCTTAGTATAGTCATTTAGAAGTATCGTGGATGTTGATTGAGTCGGTTATCGCTTTCGGCAAAAAAAATCAACTTTTGGTCGTAATTTGCAATGCTCGCGCCCGCACGCCTATTTTCCTTGCGCCCGCTAGCAAACCCCAAAAAGTGGGCAGAAGTTATCTCGCGCCCGGACGCCTATTTTCCTCGCGCCCGCTAGTGTCTGGTCAACCCCCCTTTAAATACGTTTTTTCCTCTTCTTTTCCTCATTTCTCTCATCTATTTCTTCCAACTCCTTTTCTCTTCTTTGGAGATGATTTTTGAGAGACTTGTCTCTCATTTCCAACCATCCAAAATGATAATGGAGTATCATCAAAGTTCAAGTCTTCATCCTCATCTTCATCTTCTCCATCATCTCCTTCCACCATTGTTAACCAAGTTTGGGGGGTTTTTCCCCAAATCAAGTTTGTAAGTTATTCTAACTCTTCTAAACTATTTCTTGTTAAAACCTTCCTATTTAGTTTTCCAGAACCTTGTTCTTGAAGCTATTTCGGTATTTTAGAGTTTTGACTATTTTGGAAGATTTTAGGGTTTTGACTAGGGTTTTCATGAATCTTATTGTTGGAAGTTGTTCTTGATACATTTAGGTTGGTTATGAACTAGATATGATTTCTAGTGAAAACAATATTGCAGATCTGGACATTTCTTCGTATGGAGCTTTTGGGGTAAAACCTAGATTTAGTCTAAATCTAGCAAGGTGAGTTCAAGTTACTTTGTGAAAACTATGTACATGCCAAAATGTGTATTTTTAATGGTTATTATGTTTTACTCATTATTTATCAAATGTGTTGGGTATTTGTTGAAAAACGTATACCTTGGGGATCTTTAATTTTTATGTTAAATAAATTATAAGTGTGAGCCCTTCAAATGTATCTCAAAAATGGAATTTATTTGGGTATATATATATATATTATTTGACGTGGTTAACTTTATAAATCATTTGAGGAAATGTAAATTATTATGTTATGATACATTCGGAAATATGCATAAAATGTTTATGTTTGGAAAATATGTTTGGTCTAACTAATAATGGGTTTATTTGGATAAATCTTGCTTTTAGAGCATATGTTGCATAAACATGGATTAAATATGTTTATTGACTTTTATTGTCTTTTAACTATTAGTCATTTGAATTCGTTGAGCACTTGCTCGTTTTTGTCTAAAATGAGTCTTGGGGACACTTTTCCAATTTAAATTGTTTTATGTCGAGTTTTTAGAGTTATATGCAGTTATGACATATTTACTTGATATATTACACGTTTTGGGTGAGTTGGTCATTCTTTTCATGTCGTGTAATTTTATGGCTAGAATGTAATGGATCCATAGGCATATAAGTCGGTCTAATGGTGTATATAAGGGATGAGATTCTCAAGCTGTACAACTTGAGTTTCCTTTTGTTTTATTGGGAATAGGCATTGTGATAAATTGTGTAATTCCCATTCATCCCTTAATGTATTTAATTATGTGAAGGATGGTATTATTTCATTTATAAATTGGAAATAGACATTGTGATAAATTGTGTATTTTCCATACATCCTTTCACTCTCTCGGAATAGGCATTGTGATAAATTGTGTAATTCTCGAGGAAAGAGCTTATGTGCACAAATGACTATATACTGGATTAGGTTGATGTCAATGGCTACCAGACCTTTATGTGACGCTCTATAACATTGGTTCGTGGCCTACCTTTGTGTCCCGTCACGACTAGTGGTAAATCGGGTCTCCCCCGTCATTTTGGATGTTTATACCCTTCCAAGGGTAAGCGTGAGTTATTGATTTATAAATTTTGGTTAAAGCTATGGTTTCTATTTTATGTTTATAACTTTATTCTTGGTCGTATGAGTATTGGGTTTTGGTCTCACATTAAATGAGTGTTTTGGTTAAAGTTATTTCATCACGAAAATGGTTGGTTTTGGGAAAGATGTCGTTTTTATAATTAATACATTTATTTTGGAGTTATGATTCAAATTGTATTTTTCTAGTTTACTGTTTTATATAAATGATGAAAACTCTTGAACTCACTAGGCGTTAAGCCTAACCCTTTTTATTTGTCGGCATGTGCATCAGGTCCTCGTTGGGGTTGGTACTAGCGATATCGTGATGAGAGGGTGCTAGTTAGAAGCTCAAGAAGATTTTAGTTATTTGTTGACGTCTTCCGCAATTGGAGATAGCGACATTTATTGGGTTTTAGTAACACCCGACTTAGTCTTCATCTAAGGCTAGGTCTATCCATTATTGAGGTTGATTTTAGATTTGTTATTCAAGGAAATCCAAGTATTGAATAATAGGAAAAATATTTACCCTTTGTTCGATGTATTATTGAAAATTTTAATTTAGTCGCTATATCCAAATTTGAGGGTGTTACATTCTAACTTCTATTGCATACCCTAACCCTCTATTTATATGTATAAGAAATACGGTATAAGGAAACTAAAGATTAAGGCATTATACACTTGCCTTATTTACAAAATAGAATGTTTTCTTATATTTAAACATTAAACCTTTCCTAATTAATGACTTTGTTGACTTTACACTTTAGCCCTTCACTTCTTCAATAGTTGTCATCTCGGATACAACATTTTTCAGACCTAACACTTTCTCCGCATGATCCTTTATAAAATGATACCTAACATCAATGTGCTTGGTCTTCGAGTGCATCACCGTGTTCTCTGTAATGGCTATTACACTTTCTGAGTCACAAAGGATGGGAATTTTGTCATAATATACTAGACCATAGTCTCTGAGTTGGATGTTCATCCAGATTACTTGTGAGCGGCAACTAGCAGCAGCAACAAATTCTTCTTCTTCTGTGGAGTTGACACACAATTTTGCTTCTTGGATGTCCAACTTATCAGCCTATTTCCCAGAAGTTGACAGCTACCAGAGGTACTTTTTCTGTCTAACTTGCATTCTGCATGATCAGAGTCGGTGTATGCAATCAAATCAAAGCCAGAACTTTTAGGATACCAGAGGCCCAAGGACGGTGTCCCTTTTAAGTATCTAAAAATTCTTTTCACTGCTGCTAGATGGGACTCTTTTGGATTGACTTGATATATTCCACACAGGCATGTGGCAAACATTATATCTGGTCTGCTGGCTGTTAAATACAGAAGAGATCCAATCGTACCTCTGTAGTTCGACAACTGATTTCCAAGAGGGATTAGAATCATGTTTTGTACTAAGAGAGATTGGAGTTTTTATAGTAGTGGAGTTATGAAGTTTGAATTTCTTTAACATGTCAGAAACATACTTGGCTTGGTTTTAAAAGATGCCAGAAGTAGTTTGTTTGACTTGAAGCCCTAGGAAGAAAGTTAATTCTCCCATTATGCGCATTTAAAATTCACTTTCCATTAGTTTTGAAACTTCTGCTTTATCAATTGAACCAAATATAATGTCATCCACGTAGATTTGAACAACAGTTAATGTACCTTTGCCTCTTTTGATGAACAATGAAGTATCTATTTTATCTTTTTCATACAGATGATCAATCAGAAACTTTGATAGTCGTTCATACCAGGCTCTGGGAGCTTGTTTTAAGCCATACAGAGCTTTGTCCAGAAGGTAGACCTGATCTCGATGTCCTGCATCTTCAAATCCAAGAGGTTGTAGAACATACACTTCTTCTTTGAGTTTCCCATTCAGAAATGCACATTTGACATCTATCTGGTATACTTTGAAATCTTTGTATGCAGAGAAGGCCAGAAAGAGTCTAATTGCTTCTAGTCTTGCTACAGGAGCAAAGGTTTCATCATAGTCAATGCCCTCTTCTTGACAATATCCCTAGGCCACTAGTCTTGCCTTGTTTCTAACGACGATCCCAACTTCATCCTTTTGGTTTCTAAACACCCATTTTGTACCAATTGTAACTTTGTCTTTAGACAGAGGGACTAACTTCCATACCTGTTTCTGTCTAACTGTAGAAGTTCTATTTGCATTGCCTCCACCCAACTTGGTTCTTGCAGAGCTTCATGAACTATTTTTGGCCCTATCATGCTTAAGCGTTGGAACCCAGATCCCTATTTTACTCAATTAATCAATAGATCTAATAGAAATATAGGAGCGGAAGCAATACAAATCTATGATTAACTCTAGAACAATAATTAAATCAGTAAGAACAATATATGAAGATCAAATGAGAATTCGTATTAATAATCTGAAGATCGATACAATACACGGAATGAAATACTCTTTCTCTCTCGACAATGATTGACCTCATTTACAGTGATAACTAACTCTACATATACTAGTACAAATAGAAAAGTCAATGTGCTAGCCTATCACTGAATGATACGTCACTTGTACGACTAACAGAATTTGTTACGTACGGAAAAAGTGACTGCCACGTTATCACAGGCGCGTGTGAAATAACCGTTGAAATCCAGAGGGTCTGCAAGTCTCTGGGCGCCTCTGTGAAGAGAGAGATCAGAAGATGAACCTTTGATATTGTCTTCTGATATTCAAGACTTACTACTTTTGGTTCATACTTTCATAAGGTCTAATATTAAGAAATTGACAATGAAAGTTTCATTTGCAGTTGCTGATCTAGTTTTGACTCCTTCAGATGGATTACCAATGCTTAAATCTGGCGTGTAAGATTTTGTCCACTTTTTCAATCTTGTTTGGGATATCTGCTGGGTTGGATTGCTTTATCCAAAAGCTCTTCTTCTGGGAATGGGACAACTTCTAGTTCTGGAGTTGAGATCGGGACAACTTCTGGTTCTAGAGTTGAGACAAGTGTCTCCCCCTCAAATGAAGGCACAGAGGGACCAGAAAGAGTTATCCTGGAAGCTTGAAGTATTTCTGGAATATTCAAGGTTGAATTATTGGGTTTCATCTCTGATGATGTTTCTTCTCCCAGAAAATCATCATATAAGGCGTCAATCTCGAGTGCTGAAAGATAGTCAGAGGTAACATTGTTAATCTTGAGTGCTGATTTGAATATTCAGAAGTCAATTGAGTTTGATCATCGAAATCTATGTTAATGTTTTCCATTACAATCTTGGTTCTTAAATTAAAAACCCTGAAGGCTTTTAAATATAAAGAGTAACCTAAGAATTTGGGTTCATCAGACTTCTTCTCAAACTTTCCAAGCTTCTCTCGATCGTTTAGAATAAAGCACCTGCAGCCAAAGATGTGGAAAAATTTAACTGAGGGTATTCTTTTATTTAACAGTTCATAAGAGGTTTTAAAATGTATCTTAATTATTATAGATCGATTTTGAGTAAAACACGTCGTGGCTACAACTTCAGCCCGGAAGTTGGTTGGTAGCCCAGATGCTGCAAGCATTGTTCTTGCTGCTTCGACTAAAGTGCGATTTCTTCTTTCTACCACACCATTTTGTTGAGGAGTACATACAGCAGAGAAGTTTTGAGTGATTCCTTCATTCGTAAGGTATTCATCAAGTTTGACATTCTTGAATTCAGTACCATTATCACTTTTGTCACTTCTAAGTTGTAGTATCTTCTATTGCAGAAGTAATTGTATCCTCGTCATCATGTTCCTCAATACTATTGGAACTTCTGACTTCTGGCGCACAAAAGCAAGCCATGTGTACCTGGAAAATTCATCTATTAGCAAGAGTATGTACTTTTTGCCAGAAAGACTCTGAATTGCAATGGGACCACAGAGGTCAACATGAAGCATTTGCAGAGGCCTTGTACACGAATGATCATTTTTTGTTTTATGGGAAACTCTTTTTATTTCTCCAATCTAACAAGCAGGGCAGAGGTGGTCCTTCTGGGAGTGTACCTTTAGGAGGCCTTTAACCAGGTTATGTTTTACAAGCCGCTAAATATTTTGAAAATGTAAGTGTGAAAGCTTATGCTGCCAGAGCCAAGCTATTTCACTCTTCTGTGAGACAAGACAGAGGGTTTATTTACCGTCTTTAGAAGTGAAGTTCATCATGTACAAGTTACCTTTTCTGTCAGCCCTCCATAATTCTTCACCTGCTTTAGAGAGTAAGTAACAATATTTTTCATCAAACAATACTAACATTTTAGAATCACAGAGTTGACATACACTTAATAGGTTATGTTTCAATCCAGATACATGAGCTAATTTGGATAAGGTAACATTACCTTCTTGGAGAGTACCATAGCCTTTTATTTGACCCTTACCATCATCACCAAATGTTACTGCTCCTCTAGTTTTATCTTTGAATTTGGAGAGTAAGTTTTTTGTTCCACATGTGCCTCGAGCATCCAGAGTCAAGATACCAGATGTGCACACGTTGTTGCTGCAATCAAAATCAGAGATATTTAGGTACCCATTTCATAATGGGTTCTTTGGCATTAGATTTGGACTTCTGATTTGATTTTTCTTTATGAGCAGAGTTCACAGGTTTTCTAGAGACTTCTGGTTTGCCTGGTTTGTTTGAACCATTTCTTTTGTTATGATTTTTGAAGTTTGAGTGCTTAATGTTATCAGAAAAATAACCAGAAGGCCTTGAGAAGAATTGTTTGAGTTTTAAGAATAAAGAGAAGCCTTCAGAGTTCTGAAACAAAAAGAATTCATTGAATTTTCATTGCTGGAATGATAATTACAATATTTCTTATTGTTGTTTATTCTAGCATCAGTTGTTCTATTGAACTTCTTATCTAGCCTAGACTTATGCTTCAGAACGCTTGAACTCTTTTCTGTAGGCTTCTTCTGGGGAGACTTCTCTGGAACTCTTGATTTTACTGAAACAGAAGGAACATATGAATTATATTTCCATTTTTCTTTTTGCTCTCGAGTAAACTTCTGTGGCTGGGATTTCAGATTTTGTTGCATAATTTTTTTTTCTTTTTGAGATTTGCCTCTTTCTCAAGTTCCAGACATGACTTCGCTTGTATAGACATCCCAAGGAAGTCTGGATGAATGGGAACCTCTTTTCTCTGTTCTTTTGGAGGAACAGAGTTTATTGGTATTCCATTTGGGAGTTTTAAAACATTTGGAGCAACTGCCCTTACCTCTATTTTATATGATGTAAAGCATTCATTCAGAGTTTTAAGAAGATCGTTTTCAAAATTGAGACTTAGTTCTTCTTCTACCAATATGGGTATGAACACATCAGCTTCTGGATTTAAAATTAAATGAGTGAATGCACCGACATTAAAAATATCTCCTTTCTTCTGAACAAGTTTAAGATCAACTTGACATGCTTTTCCAGAAGAATATTTTATGTTTTTGTATTTTAATTTTCTAACTCGATGTTCATTCTCATATTTTGATTTTTTAAAAACTGATTGTTCATATAGAATGGGAAAGACAAGTTTATGTTCTTTGCCCATACAGAAAACAGAGTCTAGAGTTAATATCTTTTTACACGTGTAAGGATCTAGATCCTCGAAACCAAGGCATGTTTTCCCTACTTGTGTGTTTATCTTATCATACACCTTCTGAGCATCAAAGTAATTTTTAATCAAGAGCTCTTTATTTTGAAGTTCATCGTGCAGATATTCCCTTTCGTTCTGAAAATAGTTTTTAAGTGCTACAGAATTTAATCTGTCACTTTCCTTATCTTTTATCTCTCTGTCCTTGGCTTCCAGAAGTTTAGCAAGATTTTCAATTTCTTCCTTGAATTTAACCTCTGTTGATTTTCAAAGTTTTAAGATCTTTTCATTTTCAAAAGAAAGTTCTAGTTTCTCTTCAGTCAGGATTTCCATTTCCCTTTTGAAAATATCTCTTTCTTTTTGTGTTATAGAAGATGATTGTTCAATATTTTTTCTTCGCTTCTTTTCAAAGAGAAGCGTCTATTTCAGATTTTAAAAATCAACAGTTAGATCTAAAATCGTTTTGTTCAAGTTCAGAAGAGTCAGAGATAGTGCAAACCGGGGTCTCAAAAGGTTGATCCTCTGAATCAGTTGTCATAGCCATTCCACAGAACATGGCTTTATCTCCACTCGACTGATCATCTAGCCAGTTTCTTTCTCTGCATAATTGGCTCTTTCTATTTTATTATACTTGTATTTATTCTTGTAGTACTGCTTATCTTTGACAAGAGAACTTTTGCAGTCTTCGGAGTAATGACATGGCTTCCCGCATTTATAGCACACATCCTTCTTCTTTAAGTCTTCTTCCTTTTTCTCAGCCTTTGACTTCTCATTCCTTTGTACTTCCTGCCTTGGTATATAATTTTGAGTGGGGCGTTCACTTTTCGTTTTCAAATCTTCTGTTTCCATGAAATGAACGATTACCAAACTTCCTTGTGAACTATTTGGTATTAAGAGCCAAGGCTTCAACAAATGAGTTGATCTCATCATCTTCTGAATCAGAGATACCTTCTAGGTCGGCCTCTGAGATTAGTGTCAGGTAGAAGGTGTAAAGAAATAGATAAAAAAGGGAAGAGCAAAGCACTAATCTCATAGGCAGACCCAGAAGGTCTCTCTGATTCAGAAGATGACGAGATCAACTCTTTTGCTGAATCCTTGGCTCTTATTACCAAACAGTTTACAAGGAAGTTTGGTAATCGTTCATTTCAAGGCCACAGAAGATTTGAAAACAAAAGTGAATACCCACTCAAACTTATGCACCAAGGCAGGTAATACAGAGGACTGAGAAATCAGAGGACTGAGAAATCAGAGGCTGAGAAGAAGGAGGAAGAGTTAAAGAAGAAGAAGGATGTGTGCTACAAATGCGGGATGCCAGGTCATTATTCCAAAGACTACAAAAGTGTTATTTTCAAAGATAAGCAATACTACTAAAACAAATACAAGTACAACAAGACAGAAAGAGCCAATTATGCAGAGAAAGAAAACTAGCTAGATGATCAGTCAAGTGGAGTTGAAGCCATGTTCTGTGGAATGGCTATGATAGTTGATGCAGAGGATCAACCTTCTGAAACTCCGATTTGCACTATCTCTGACTCTTCTGAACTTGAACAAACGATTTTAGATCTAACTGTTGAATTTGAAAATCTGAAACAGAAGCTTCTCATTGAAAAGAAACTGAGAAAGAATATTGAACAATCATCTTCTATTACACAAAAAGAAAAGAATATTTTCAAAAGGGAAACGGAAATTCTAACAGAAGTGAAACTAGAACTTTCTGTTGAAAATGAAAAGATTTTAAAAATTCTAAAATCAACAGAGGTTAAATTCAAAGAAGAAATTAAAAATCTTACTAAATTTTTGGGAGCTAAGGACAAAGAGTTAAAAGATAAGGAAATTGACAGATTAAATTTTGTAGCACTTAAAAATTATTTTCAGAAGGAAACGGAATATCTGCATGTTGAACGCCAAAAGAAAGAGCTCTTGATTAAAAATTATCATGATGCTCAGAAGGTGCATGATAAGATGAACACACAAGTAGGGAAAACATGCCTTGGTTTCGAGGACCTGGATCCTTACACATGTAAAAAAAGATTAACTCTAGACTCTGTTTTCTGTATGGGCAAAGAACAGAAACCTGTCGTTCCCATTCTATATGAACAATCAGTTTTTAAAAAATCAAAATATGAGACTAAACATCGAGTTAGAGAACTAAAATAAAAAAAAATATAAAATATTCTTTTGGAAAAGCAAGTCAAGTTGATCTTAAACTTGTTTAGAAGAAGCGAGATATTTTTAAGTTTGGTTCATTCACTCATTTGACTTTAAATCCAGAAGCTGATATGTTCATACCCATATTGGTAGAAGAAGAACTAAGTCTCAATTTTGAAAACGATCTTCTTAAAAATCAAGATGAATGCTTTACACCAGAAATAGAACTTGAAAAACAACTTTCTGAAAACCATCCAGAGATAGCTCCCTGTTCCTTCATTGACTTAAACCTCACTCAAGAAACAGAAGACAATGACGAAGTTATATATCCTTGGCAAAACAACGATCAAAATGATGATGATTTCTTTGACATCTCAAATAAATCTCTATCTATTTTTTAATACATACAGAGGTAAGGGCAGCTAGTCCAAATGTTTTAAAACACCCAAATGGAATACTATTCTCTGTTCCTCCAAAAGAACAGAGAAAAGAGGTTCCTATTCATCCGGACTTGCTTGGCATGTGTATACAAGCGAAGTCATGTCTGGAACTTACGAAAGAGGAAAATCTCAAAAAGAATTCAAATTTTGTGCAAAAAAATCTGAAATCCGAGCCACAGAAGTTTACTCGAGATCAAAAAGTAAAATGGAAATATAATTCTTATGTTCCTTCTGTTTCAGTAAAATCAAGAGTTCAAGAGAAGTCTCCCAACAAGAAGCCTACAGAAAAGAGTTCAAACATTCCGAAACATAAGTCTAGGCTAGATAAGAAGTTCAATAGAACAATTGATGCTAAAATAGACAACAATAAGATATATTGTAATTATCATTCCAGCAATGAAAATTCAATGAATTCTTTTATGTTTCAGAACTTTGAATGCTTCTCTTTATTCTTAAAACTCAAACAATTCTTCTTACGGCCTTCTAGTTATTTTTCTGACAATCATAATCACTCTTTCAAAAATCAGAACAAAAGAAATTTTTCAAACAAACCAGGTAAACCATAAGTCTCTAGAAAACTTGTGAATTCTACTCAAAAAGAAAAATCAGATCAGAAATACAAACCTAACACCAAAGGACCCATTATGAAATGGGTACCTAAATCTTTCTGATTTTGTTTGCAGAAACAGCGTGTGCACCTCTGGTATCTTGACTCTGGATGCTCGAGACACATGACTGGAACAAGGAACTTACTCTCCAAGTTTAAAGATAAATCTGGTGGAGCAGTAACGTTCGGTGATGATAGTAAGGGTCAAATAAAAGGCTACGGAACTCTTCAAGAAGGTAATGTTACCTTATCCAAAGTAGCGCATATTTTTGGACTGCAACATAATCTTCTAAGTTTAAGTCAATTTTGTGACTCTAAAATGCTAGTTGTATTCGATGAAAAACATTATTACTTATTTTCTAAAGCAGGTCAAGAACTTTGGAGAGCTAACAGAAAAGGTAATCTATAAATGATGAACTTCACTTCTAAGGATGGTAAAGAAACCCTCTGTCTCATCTCAAAGAAAAGTGAAATAGCTTGGCTCTGGCATCAAAAGCTTTCTCACTTAAATTTTCAAAATCTTGAACTGCTTATAAAACATAACCTAGTTAAAGGCCTCCCAGAGGTTCACTTCCAGAAGCATCACCTCTTCCCTGCTTGTGAGATGGGAAAAATAAAAAGAGCTTCTCATAAAAGAAAAAGTCATCATTCGTGGACAAGGCCTCTACAAACGCTTCATGTTGATCTCTGTGGTTCCATTGCAATTCAGAGCCTGTCTGGCAAAAAGTACATACTCGTGCTACTAGATGAATTTTCACGTTACACATGGCTTGCTTTTGTGCGTCAGAAGTCAGAAGTTCCAATAATATTGAGAAACATGATGTCAAGGATACAAGTACTTCTGCAACAAAAGATACTATAACTCAGAAGTGACAATGGTACAGAATTCAAGAATGCCAAACTTGATGAATATCTTACCAATGAAGGAATTAATCAAAACTTCTCTGCTGTACGCACTCCTCCACAGAATGGTGTGGTAGAGAGAAGAAATTGCACTTTAGTAGAAGCGGCAAGAACAATGCTTGCAGCATCTGGACTACCCACCAACTTTTGGGCTGAAGCTATAGCCACGACGTGTTTTACTCAAAATCGATCTATAATAATAAAGAGGCATTTTAAAACCTTTTATGAGCTGATAAATAAAAGAATACCCTTAGTTAAAATTTTCCACATCTTTGGCTGCATGTGCTTTATTCTAAACGATCGAAAGAAGCTTGGAAAGTTTGACAAGAAGTCTGATGAAGCCAAATTCTTGGGTTACTCTTTAAATTCAAAAGCCTTCAGGGTTTTTAATTTAAGAACCAGGACTGTAATGGAAAGCATTAACAAAGACTTCGATAATCAAACTCAATTGACTTATGATTATTCAAATTCATAACTCAAGCTTAACAATCTCACCTCTGATTATCTTTCAGGTTCTGGAGAATCCAAGATTGACCCATTATTTGATGATTTTTTGGGAGAAGAAACACCATCAGAAAGGATACCCAATAATTCAACCCTGAATATTCCAGAAGTACTTCAAGCTTCTGGGATAACTCTTTCTGGTCCCTCTGAGTCTTCTGGTTCAACAAATGAACGTCCAGAGAACTCCTCTGTACTTTCATTTGAGGGGGAGACACATGGCTAAACTCCGGAACCAGAAGTTGTCCAAATTCCAGAAGAAGAGCTTGTGAATACCGAAATCCAAGCCCAACCTATATCTCAAACAAGAATGAAAAGGTGGACAAAATCTCACACTCCAGATTTAATCATAGGTAATCCATCTAAAGGTGTCAAAACTAGAACCGCAACCGCAAATGAAGCTTTCTTTGTCAATTTCTTAAGCATGATAGAGCCAAAAAGAGTTCATGAAGCTCAGCAAGAACCAAGATGGGTGGACGCAATGCAAGAAGAACTTCTCCAGTTTGACAGAAACAAGGTATGGAAATTAGTCCCTCTGCCTAAAGACAAAGTTGCAATTGGTACAAAATGGGTGTTTAGAAACAAAAAGGATGAAGATGGGACTGCCGTTAGAAATAAGGCAAGACTAGTGGCTAAGGGATATTGTCAAGAAGAGGGCATTGACTATGATGAAAACTTTGCTCCAGTAGCAAGACTACAAGCAATAATACTTTTTCTGGCCTTATCTGCAAACAAAGATTTCAAAGTATACCATATGGATGTCAAATGTACATTTCTGAATGGGAAACTTAAAGAAAAAGTGTACGTTCTACAACCTCCTGGATTTGAAGATGCAAGACATCCAGTTCATGTCTACCTTCTGGACAAAGCTCTATATGGCATAAAGCAAGCTCCCAGAGCCTGGTATGAATGATTATCAAAGTTTCTGATTGATTATTTGTACGAAAAAGGTAAAATAGATACTACTCTGTTCATCAAATGAGGCAAAGGTACGTTAATTGTTGTTCAAATCTACGTGGATGATATTATATTTGGTTCAACTGATAAAGCAGAAGTAGAAATATTTTTCAAAACTAATGGAAAGTGAATTTGAAATAAGCATGATGGGAGAATTAAAGTTCTTCTTAGGGCTTCAAGTCAAAGAAACTACTTCTGGCATTTTTTATAAACCAAGCCAAGTATGTTTCTGACATGTTAAAGAAATTCAAACTTCATAATTCCACTGCCGAGAAAACTCCAATCTTTCCTAGTACAAGACTTGATTCTGATCCCTCTGGGAAATCCGTTGATGTTACGAACTACAAAGGTATGGTTGGATCTATTTTGTATTTAACAGCCAGCAGACCAGATAAATTGTTTGCCACATGTCTCTGTGCAAGATATCAAGCCAATCCAAAAGAGTCCCATCTGGCTGTTGTGAAAAGAATTTTTAGATACTTAAATGGGACACCCTCCTTGGGACTCTTTGATTTGATTTGATAGCATACACAGATTCTGATCATGCAGGATGCAAGTTAGACCGAAAAAGTACCTCTGGTAGCTGTCAACTTCTGGGAAATAGACTGATAAGCTGGACATCCAAGAAGTAAAATTGTGTGTCAACTTCCACAGCAGAAGTAGAATATGCTGCTGCTAGTAGCTGCTCACAAGTAATCTGGATGAAGACCCAACTCAGAGACTATGGTCTAGTACATGACAAAATTCCCATCATTTGTGACTCAGAAAGTACAATAGCCATTACAGAGAACTCACTTATGCACTCGAAGACCAAGCACATTGATGTCAGGCATCATTTTATAAAGGATCATGTGGAGAAAGGGACAATGGAAATGTATTTTGTCTCCACTGATTACCAGCTTGTTGATTTATTCACCAAAGCTCTGGATGAGAAAAGATTCAATTTTCTAATCAACAAGTTGGGCATGCTAAACATGTAACTTATACAGAATCTATAAGTATCTTATAGTTTTTGCATAATTATTTATTTTGCATGCCTTTAAATTTATTTTATTTTACTTAGTCTGGTTCAGAATCTTCAATAAACCATAGATGCCCAGAAGTCTCTAGATATCTCTATGACAAATCTGTCACCACGTGCATCAAAGGAACCCAGAAGCCTCTGAATGCCTCAGTCCATCGAAAGGATACTTGCTCTTACAATTTACGATCCAAGCATAGGTCAAGGGGGAACATTAAATGCATAAATCAAGGGGGAGCACAGAATCATGCATTGTTCAAGGGGGAGACATAATTATTCTTCAAACCAAGTCTAACAATTGTTAGCTGTCCTCTGGATATATTTTTCCTTGAACTTTTTGGGACTTAGTTAATTCTGAACTATCTCTTGCCATCAATGTTATTCAGAAGTCTCTAAATCAATAAAAGTTCTTCTGAAAAATTATTCACAAGACATAAAACTTTCTTTTGGTCCCAAAGATGTTTTATTTGACCAGCTGACTGATTTTAAATATTTTAATATTATCCAAATATTTCTAAAAACTTCTTTTGATCCACAAGTTTTTCGATCAATTGATTTTTTTAATTAATTAAATTTTGGTGGGAATATTCAAAATAAAACAAGCGGAACTAAATCTCGTCCAAATCCAACAAGAAAACCCTCGAGTGACCTATCCAGTCAGACACGCGTCGCTCATCCTAAAATTCAACTGGAACCTTCCTCCACGTGTCACTAATTGATGGTTTGCATGTTTGCACGATTAAAATCCTAGGTCATCATCAAGAAACCGTTCCCTATTCCAAGTCAGATATAGCCCTTTCATATTCAAAACACTCGAGTTCGATTTTAAATCTCACTATATAAACCAGAGAAAATTCCCATTTCACTTTTCACCGTCTTCAATCTCTCGATTATAACTACGTTCCTCATTTTCGCCCTCAATTGCGAACCTGCAACTTTATATCCTTAAAACCCTAAAATCTTCAGATGGCAAATTAGAACGAAAACATGAATGTACAAGATGAAGAAGAAAGAGTGATAGATTCCACTGCCAATAGTACTCCTGTTATTCGTTTACCGTTAAAGCCAAACACTGTGTAAGTTCTCCTGGAACCAAATACTTATATCAAGGAGTATCGTGTAATGATTGAATTTTTACAGCATCACTCCCTGAACCGAGCCCTAACCTTCACAAATCCAAATGTCCCTGAGATGTACATTCAAAAAGTATGGCAAACTATGTTCATCAAGGATGAAGATACTTTATCTGGTAGCATTGGTCTCCCAAATGATGCCGAGCGAGCTGTTGAAATACCAATCACAAGAAAGAAGATAGCCAGGTACTTTCATTTATCACCATCCGTCATTGAAGTCGAAGGACAAAAAGTACCCAATCCTGATATGGTACCAAATCCCTCATCCGAAGGCTTGTTGGAGTTCTTGAACTTTCTGGGCTATAACGAAAGAATCTCAAAGATATCAGATTTCAAGAGGAAGAAAATTCCACTAATGTAGAATGTTTTCGTATCTATTATGAACAAGAGCTTAACTGGTAAAATGGGCTCTCTGGATCAAGCAAGTAAGAACATACTGACAATCATGTATGGAATGTTTTTTAATCGACCTCTGGGCTACGCAAGTTTGATTTTTCAGGAGATAAGTGCAGCAGTCAACCTAAAGGTGAATCACCAGAACAATGGCAAAGCCCTTCCAACACTCATGTTTCCTCGTTTTCTGGCCTTATTTGTCTATCCACCAATCACTCAATTGAAAGTTCCATCCATTCATCCTTTCTGCAAAATATCAATGATGAACTCTCACAAACCCACAATTGACAAGGACGGCTATACCATTCAAAGAGAACTATCGAGGTACTTGCTAAATCTCTTACCTCAAACGTCTCCTATCTTAAATTCTTATAGATGCTCTTTGGTATTCTCATAACAGAGAATATCTACCCTAGAGCATTTAGAAGATAGAATAGTTGGTGAGGGGTCGAATGAGCCAGAGAATGAAAACAATATGAGTGAACATCTGAGTGACTCTACCCATGCCCAACGCTTATTAAGAGAGAGTCAAGAACATGTCCATAGAGACACATTTGAGCATAACGAGCCGAGTGCAACCAGAGCAACCACATATGCTGGGGTAGATGCCAATACATCTACACCCATTGACCAAGGACTGCTCAGTCCAAACCACCAAGAGCCTAACCGATCAGAGGATTCTTTAAATACCTTTGCATTAAGTACAGCCGGGAAAACCACATCCTCTTTATCATCCTCTCAAAAGGATGATGATGAAAATATAAGAGTTCAATTGCCCCAGAACTCGCCACTTCCCACATAGAACGTTGATGTCTTTGTAACCAATGATTTAGAAGAAGAAGGTACGTCCATACCATCTCCTAGGGTAGATGCCAATGAATTCCCATCAGAGTGGTTATGGCAACATAACACGTCATGTATCTCAATTTTCAACATGTTCAAAGGTACGCACATGGCTATTGCCTCTCCACCTTCTGATGCTGGAGATAAAGACAATGCTGTCAGAACATCCGAAGAGGTGCCTCTTAGGAGCCCTCGAAGACAGGATGGAAGTTCCTCAAACAAATGTTCAAGAGGGCCTCTCTGAACGCGAGAGTAAATGGGCTCCACGTGTTGGAGATGCACCAGTTACAACTTCTGATTTTGTCACAAATGCAGCGTTCCAGGCATTTGTTGATCAAATTCAGGGATCTATGGTGGATCTAAAACAAACCATAAACACATCTGAATCCAATCTTAGATCAGAGATTACTGCATAGAACACACTGATAAGCAAGGTTCAAGCAACACAGATAGAACATACTAAAGCTTTTGATGAGTTTAAGAAGCTAATCGCTGATACAATAGAAGATCAAAAGAACCTTGTCACTGATCAATTCAACAAGATAGCTACTGGAATAAAGGCCAATGAAGAAGCCATTTTTAATCTGCCAGATGACATCCCTGTTCCAGAAGTTATAATCTCTGTTGAAGAATATGGTTCATTTATTGCAGATATGAAGAAGTTAACTGATGCTGTTATCCCTTCAGAAGCTTCTCCTTCTGGTGCCTCCTCATCTGCACTCATCAACAGGTCCGATTTGGCAAACTTTCAGAAAGCCATACTGGATAAATTCAATAACATAAATGCCAAATTTGTGTCTAAGATCAATGATTGCCATTCTGCTGATTCATCTCAAAGAGTATCTACTCTGGATAACTCTGTATCTAAGCTCTCATCTCTTGTGACCTCTATTTCAGTAGATTTCTAGTCAAAGAAGAAGGCCAAGGAAGCCAGAGCTTACAAGAAGGCCGATTTAAAAAGAAAAAGATCTGAGAATCAGTATCCTGATTCTCAAAAGGGGGAGAACAGTAAAAAGGTGAAATTTGCTCAACATGCCTCAACTTCTTCAAAACCTACAGTCGTCAACCAAGAACCCTCTGCACCATCATCCTCAACCAAACAAGCTCAACAAGCTTAAGTTCCTTCTCCTCTAGCTGTAACCTATGGTTCGCTTCCCAGAGATCCTGAAATGGCTAAGTTCATACTTGAACTTCAGCAAAATAATAGAAGACCGGAAGCACAGAATACAATACCCAGAGTTCCTCCTTCTATTCAAACTTCTGAAACCTCTGAACCAAGGTCTATCCCAATCCCCACTTCAACTGCAACTCATCCAGAAAGACAAAGTTCAAAAATCCATCAATCCAACCCAGATGATCAACGACAGAAGCTCAAGTTGATGAACGTGATAAAACTCTAATTGGCTCTGAAAGATTTTTGAGAAAGGCAGTGGGTAAAAGAAAGATGGATCTAGAGCAACTAAAAAAGGTTGCACCATCTCAAGTTTCTACTACAAGAGAGAAAGTTCAAAGTTGCTTATATGCTGTTACAGAGAAGAAGGCTGATCTAATTCTTCCCAACTTTGCAAAAGATTATAGAGTAAGTGAAGAAGTCAAGTTAAGGTTTATGGTGCATAGACAAGCAAGGATAGAAGCCCTCTCCTTTTCCCCCATCAGAAAAATCACTGGAGTCAAGCATCTTAGATTTGAAAACACTGATCTAGTGTAAACTATCTATGAAGTAGAAAGAGCAAATTAAGAAACCATCTACTTCTGCGATAATGATCTGCTTTCCATAAATCCCTCTGATTTAATACCTCTATGGAGGTTTATGAATAAGAAGATTGCTTCAAATAAAGAAAGTCAAGATTAAGTGGCCTATTTCAGAATCTTATCTTACATGGAAGCCTTCATTGAAATACAGAAACAAAGTGGACTTCGAAATATGTTTTGAACGACAAGTGTCCAAATTAAGCATCACAGCTCCAAATGAAGACATGAAAGGCATCGAACATTTTCAACCTGGCCACATTTTTCTTGAACCAGAAGAAGGGGTTGTCTTCAGAAGACCAAGAAGAAGAAGACTCTTCAGGGTAAAAGAGGCATTCAAGTACTCTGCTGAAATAGTAGAACGTATCAAAGGTCTGGTGCAACTTCAGAAGGAAGATATAGGCAAAGATGCAAAGATCAAAATTGCAGCAGAAAGAATAGAGAAAAAGCTTGAAGAACTGATCAAGATAAGGGAGCTTACAAATCAATTTTAAAAATTGATCAATGGACATCCTCAAGCTTCTTTCTGATATCTTGATTGTCACTTTTGTATTTGCTTTTCTTGTAATGAAATGAATTTTTATTTTCTGTATTGTAATGCATACTTCAGGATTCATACTTAGGGGGAGAATGTTAGAACGTATTTCTATGGAAGTATGAATCAGAATTTATCTAAGTCTCTGACTTCAGAAGATATTCCAGAAGCGCCCGAAGGTTTGAAGATCCTCTGGATTCCAGATGACGCATCACACGCACTTCAAGTGACGTGGCATGTCACACTTCTTGTGCGTTACTGATTTTGTTAGAAGTACAAGTGACGTGTCATTTCTTGATAGGATAGCTCATTGAATTTTGAATTGTAATTGTATAAATAGAGCTAGTCTTCACATATTCAATGACGATCGATAAAGAGAATTGCGCTCATTGTTCTTAGGTATTGTAATCATCTATGTTGGATATTCAATACAATTACCATTCGATCTTCATACTATTCTTCTTGTTAATTGCTTACTGTTCTAGATAAATAATAGATTAAATTGCTTCCGCTTATCACTTTTATTCTTGTTAATCTATTGTTCTAGAGTAATTAAAGGGATCTGAGTTCCAACAAGATTGATTATTGGCTCTGATACCAATTGTTGGAACCATCATCCCTTTTTATACACAGTAATCAGTAGATAAATATACAAATAATGAGTGGAAGGAATTAATCTACAATTTAATACAAGAACAATAAGCAATTAATAAGAAGAACATTATGAAGATCGAATGGTAATTGTATTGAATATCCAACACCGATGATTACAATACGTAAGAACAATGAGCGCAAATCCCTCTCAATCAATCGACATTGGTTATAGTGAAGACTAACTCTATTTATACTATTACATTTCAAAGTCAATGAGCTAGCCAATCACGAAATGACACGTCACTTGTACTTCTAACAGAATCAGTTAAGCACAAGAAGTGTGACATGCCACGTCACTTGAAGCGCGTGTGATGCGTCAGCTGGAATCTATAGGAAATTCAAAACTCTGGGCGCCTCTAGACACCTTTGTTTCAGAAGATAAACTTAGTCAGAGACTTAGATAAATTTCTGGTTCATACTTTCATAAAAATACTTTCTAACAGGCTTCCTCTTATAAATGACGTAGCATTCCAACCAAATCGGGTTGGGTGGAATCTATAGAGGATCTAGATAGCAACTTAGCATAAAGAATATCTTTCAACTCTTTAATAGAAAGATCAACCAACTGTTGAGGTTGAGAAACCGATGGTGGAGTCGGGATCTGAATAGGTTCATCAGCTACGGTTCCCATCCCATTGATTAATCTTCCATAATTGAATATTGAACAACCTTTAGGGAGTCGTCCTTCTCTTGAAACGAATTATGGTAATCTAACGCCTGGGTCCCATAGAGTTCCAGTTGACATAATAGTTGAATAAGTTGTTTGACCTACGCTTAGTGTTGGCATGACGTTCCCATAGAGTTCAAGTGATTCTCCTATGAATGTTCTGGCTGATTCACGAAGAATCGCAGGTTGAGCACTTGTAGCTGCTGAAAGATTTTGTGTACCTATAGAAGAAATTGTTTCAATATTCTATCTTGGCTCTAGACTCAGTGTTGCATTAAAAGAAGTCATAGACTAGAGAAACTGTTTACTTGTATCAATATTCAAGTTCTCCGACTGAGAACTGAATAAACTTTGTGCTAAATCCCCATGAGAAATTGAAAAAGTTGTTTGTTGAGAAACAAATGAGGGGGTGGCTTGGGGGTGCAAGTGCGTCTCTTGGTCTACGACGACTTTTTCATTACCTAAGCTAAACACATTAGCTCTGGTAGCAGATATGGCTACCCGTCTAGTATAGTGGGTTTGGATAGAACCTCTTTGATTTTCTGGTTCTATGACATCACGCTCACCATATTCTTTTAACATCCCCACATTCATCCTCTCAACATTTTCGACTTCAACTCCCTTAGAACCCTTTATATCACCAATGTCAACATATAAATACGCTTCTAATCGAATTTCATATCCAAGATCAGAGATGCCTTCAATGATATCATCTGAAACCTCAAGATTTAATCCTATATGTTGAGGTATTAAAAGTGGTGTTGCAGTAACAGGATTATCAACATCATCATTAGGATTAGCACATCATCATCATCATCATCAGAAGAAGAAGAATGAAATTTAGAAGCTCCTTCATCCTGAATTTCTTGATCAGAGACACCCCAGCCAGTCCCATCTTATTCACATTTTCCCTCAACACTCCTTGTATAGAACCCCCCCCCCCCGGTATTCGAACTCTCTCACCTAGACCTACTGATCCCTCACTACGCTTAGCTGAGGCATGGAATTTTCTTTGGGAAGATCCTTCCAACTCTAAAAGGATCATAGGAATATGCTCACTCCTATACTCTATCACACATGGTGCTCTCTGATTAGCATAATTCAACAAATCATCAAAAAGTGGCATGCTAGCATCAATGATGTCTACTTCTGCATGATATTTCAACAACTTCATATCACATTATGGACCATACTTGTTGTAACCCAGATCCCTTAAATACTCAATTACAGTTGATTAAGCATAAACAATAAAATTAATGAGCGGAAACAAATTAATCAACTATAAACTAGAACTGTAAACAATAAAGGATGAATGATACGTAGATCAATAGTAATTTGTATTCCACTCAGTATGCTAATGATTACCGTACATGAACACAAATTGCTCTCAAATATTCTCTCCAATTTAATTGACACTGAATACAGAAAAGGCTATCTCTATATATACTATTACAAGAGAAAAGTCAAAGACCTAGCCTATATGTATTGACACGTCAGCTGCACATGTAACAAATTCAGTTACGCACGAGAAGAATGACATGCCATGTCATAGAGGCGCATGTAGTTAATAAAGTGAAATCTAGAAGATGCCAATCTTCTGGATTGACAGTGTTGCTTCTGAACTATTACTTCTGAAGTGTAGACCTTCTGAAGTAGTTAGCCTCTGGAGAGATTATCTTTTTTCTTTAAGAACAGTTCTAATCCATACTTCTAAAATAAATTCTAACATTCTTCCCCTAAGTATGAAATCATAATCATTGCATACAAAACATATAAAGAAACAAGATTGAAATTCATTTCATTACAGGAAATTGAAATATAAAAGATCGTACAGAGATTAACTAGAATGCAGCATCTGGATGCCCACTAAGAACTCTAAAATATTGTCTAGTAATCCCTCTTATTTTGGAAACCCCTTTAAGATGCTTCTCCATTTCAAATGCAGCTCTTTTGATGGCTCTACTCACATCATCCTTTTTTAGAGCTTTTAGCCCGCTGATCATCTGAAACCCTGTGACTTTGCATCAGTTTTGGCTTTCTCTGCTTCAGCCTTGGTGTTATCTTTTTCAGCTTCTTGAACGTTGGGTTGTTCAGGGACAGAGTCAGAGGGTTTCAGATTTGGATTTTGGGATGTTGAGAATTCTCTGGTTCTGGCACAGGAGGGCATCGATTGATGGTTGTTCTTTTTGAGGTTGGGGGGAATTAGATGGCTGTGATTTTAAGGGTTGAGGTTGTGGCTTTCTTTTGTTTCCCAAAAGCTCAAGAATGAACTTGGCCATATCTGGATCTTTGGGGAGTGGGCCAGAGTTTACGGCTAATGGTTTTGGAGTAAGGGGAGTTTGTTTGGATGGTGGTGGTTCAGAAGGTGGAACAGCATGAGCTTTACCTTTATCCTGAGACTTAGTCGTTTCAGAGCCACCCGTTTTTGTCTTTTTGAATGTATTCTCCCCCTTCTGAGAATAAGGATCCTGATCCTCAGACCTCTTTCGCGCTAACTCTGCCTTTTTGCATGCTCTGGCCTCTTTGGCTTTCTTCTTTTCTTCATAAGCTGCAGACAGAGAACTAACCACAGATGATAAATTTGAAACAGAGGTTTCTAAGGTAGATACCTTCTGATCCAAATTTGTGGAACTAGAATTTGTCTTAGAGACATATTTGGTAGTCAAAGCATTGAACCTGTCCATCATAGCTTTCTGGAAGATGGCCATATCTGATTTACGAACCAAGGATGATGTGGAGACAGAAGCTTCTGATGGGATCACAGCATCAATGAGTTTCTTGATGTCAACAACGAAAGACCCATATTGATTTGCAGTGATTGTGACCTCTGGAGCTGGAATATCATTGGGAATGTTAAAGATTGCCTCTGCATTTGCCGTGATTCCTGCGTCTAGTTTATTGAAGTAATCAGAGGCAGAGTTTTTCTGAGACTCGGCATTATCAGAGATTAACTTCTGGATAGCTTCCAGAGCCTGCGTCTGAGCAAGTTGAGCGTTCTTGATATCATTGAGCGTTGTTTGATGGGACTCCGGGGAGATTTTTAGATCCTCCACAGATCTCTGAATTTTTTCAGCAAATGCCTGGAACGCTGCATTGGTGACAAATTCAGAAGAGGTAACCGGTGCATCCCAAACATATGGGGCCCCTTGTCTCTCGCGTTCAAAGAGGCCCTCGTTCACACCTGTTTTGACGTTGAGCGTGGAGGGACTTCCAACCTGTCTTCGAGGGCTATCAATGATAGGCACCTCTTCAGTTGTTATGATTGGTTCCGCTGTGTCCCGATCATCAGAGGATGGGGAGCTGAACACAATGTGCTTACCTTTTGGGAGTAGAAAAACTCCGGTAAGTGGTGCATCCTGATGCTGTAACCCCTCTGATGGGAATTCTTCAGCTTCTACACTAGTAGAGGGTATAGACGTACCTTCTGCGTTCCCTAAGGCTTCGTTGGTCACAGAGACATCAACGAAATGCGTAGGTAGTGGCAAGTTCTGGGGCAATAGAACTTTTATATTTTCATCACCACCTTGTTGAGAGGGTGATGAGGATGATGTGGTTTCCCCGCCAGTGCTTGATTCAGAGGATTGAAGGATATCCTCTGATCGGTTGGTTTCAGGGTGGTTTGGACTGGGCTTTCCTGTTTCAATGAGAGTAGATGTGTTGGCATCTACCTCAGTAGTTGTGGTTGCCCTTGTTGGACTCGGTGAGATTCGCTCATATGTGTCTCTATGGACATCTTCTGTTGATTCACTCTCATTCTTTTCAGACTCATTCTCACTTGACCCCTCACTTCCTACATTAGGCTCTAAATGCTCCAGGGTAGGTATTCTCGGTTCTGAGTATACCAAAGAGCGTCTATAAGAAATAAGATTAGGTGAGGTTTGAGGAATAAGTTTAAGCATGTACCTGGATAGTTCTCTTGGAGCAGAGTAGCCACGTCTATCAATGGTGGGCTTGTGAGATCCCATTGTAGCTATCTTGCAGAAAGGCTGAAGGAAAGGTGCTTTCAGAGCACTGATGGTTGGGTAGGTAAAGAGAGAAAGGAATCTTGGAAACATTAGTGCGGAAGATGTTTGCCCTGGTTCTGATGTGAGACTTTGGTATGAACAGCCGCCTTCATTTCTTGAAAAATTAAGCTTGCATAATCCAAAGGCCTGTTGAAAAAACATTCCATACATTATGGTAAGAATGTTCTTGCTGGCTTGATCGAGTAAGCCGATTTTTCAAGTGAGCCTTTTGTTGAGAATGGAAACGAGCACATTGCATATGGGAGGCAGCTGCTTCCTTTGGTGATACGTTCATTGTATCCTAAGAGCTTTATGAATTCCAGCAAAGCTTCAGGTGTAGGATTTAGTTTAAGATCTGGATTTGGTACTCGCTGGCCTTCGACTTCAATAACAGGCAGGGGCAGATGGAAGTACTTGGCGATTTTCTTCTTTGTGATTGGAGTTTCGATGACATTCTCAGGTTCAGTAGGATGGGTGAAATTTCCTAAAAGGGTTTCTTCGTTCTCAACATACATTGATTGCCAGACTTCTTGAACATAGATTTCACGCACGTTGGGTTGGTTAGGGTTAGGGTTCAGTTCAGTGAGTGATATTGCAAGAACTCAATCATTACCTTATAATCCTCTTGATACCTATTTGGATCGAGAATAACATGCACATTGTAAGCTTTTAGTGGTAGTTTGACGATTGGGGCACTATCTTCCATTGAATCGATTAACCGTCCTTCTTCTTCTTGCACATTCACATTTTCAGTTGGGATTGCCATTAGTGATTTTGGGGTTTTTGAGAGCCTGAGAGTGCAGCTAAGCAAAAAATGGTGGTAGTCGGAGGAGGAAGACAGTGAGCAGTAGAATGATGAGTTTCTATTTTCGAGTTTACATATTGAGAGAGAAATTGAACTCCAGTGATTTTGGGGATCGAGGGGTTTTTGATTTGGGGAAAAGCAAACGGTTAATAGGTGCTGACGTGAGCGAGGAGGTGTGCCCTCATGCAGTCGAACGATTAATGACACGTGGCGGTATCTTTTGAGTGTATTAATTGATGTCAGGCGCGTGTATGGATGTGATGGGACACTGAAGGGTTTTTGGACAAATGATAACCGGTTGCTTCTTTGAACATTTGGAAAATTCTCTCCAAAATTTGAAAGGAAAATAAAAAAAATAATCAAATAATCAACAAAAAATTGTGGATTAAAAGAATAATTTTTGTAATTAATGAATCCTTTTAAATCAAATTAAAATCAGACATTTGGAAAGTAATCAGTTTTGTACCAAATGAAAGTTTTGAATTCTATAAATAGCATTTCTTAAGAAATTTAATGAAATAAGAAAATTATAATTAACCTTGGAGGCAAAGAAATAACTTATTAAAAGAAATTTCAAGAGATACATAATCAGAGAATGGCTTTTTGGTCATATAAAACATTAAGACCAAGATTTTTGTCATGAGAATGTCTTTTCAGAAAAGTTTTAGAAGAATTTGAATTTTCTTATTAACCATGATGGCAAGAGTTATTCAGAATTAACAAATTCGCAAAAACATTTAAGTAAAGAGGTTCAGAAGACAACTAACATTTGTTAGCCTTGTTTTTGAAGTCTTCAGATATAGCACAAGTCTGTGCTCTCCCTCAAAAACTCAGATATTCACAGTGTGCTCCCCCTTGATATTTGAGTACGTTGCCCTCCCTTGAGTTTTGAGTGTGTTGCTCCCCCTTGCTTTTTCTATTTAAGTTGCCTTTTCTGTCAATACTTGGATAAAAAGTGAAAACAATGGTTCATTGAAGAACAAAGGTGTCCAGAGGCCTCTGAGCGCTTCTGAGATAATCATCAGAAGTGAGCAGAGGTTTCTGGGCGGTTATGATTTATGAACAGAGTTAGAAAATTTGATATATGCAAAACAAGTGAATTGACTTAATACTATGAACGCCATAAATATTAAGGTAATTACATGTTTAGCATACCCAACTTGCTGATCAGAAAATTGAATCGCTTTTCATCCAGAGCTTTTGTGAAGATATCAACAAGTTGATGGAGACAAAATACATTTCAATTGTCCCCTTCTCCACATGATTCTTAATGAAATGATACCTCACATCAATGTGTTTGGTCTTTGAATGCTGAACTGGATTTTCAGTAATGGCAATAGCACTTTCTAAGTCACATAAGATGGGTATTTTGTCGTACACCAGACCATAGTCCCTGAGTTGAGTTTTCATCCATATGACTTGTGAACAACAGCTAGCGGCAGCTACATATTCGGCTTCTGCTGTAGATGTTGAAACACAGTTTTGTTCTCAAGGCCGGTCTTTCAACCGCCTCCTTGAAAAATCACCTGACATTACTCTAGTTAATCTGTCGCGGGGTAGGGGGGTCCCTCTCTAGTTCAGAACCTTTCTTCCAAAGCCTCCCCCGATTCTACTTTTGGCAGACCATGGTGCGTGTTACCCAGAAGTTAACAGCTACCATATGTGCTTTTTCTGTCTAACTTACATCCTGCGTGCTCAGAGTCGGTGTACGCAATCAAATCAAAACCAGAATTCTTAGGATACCAGAGACCCGGTGATGGAGTTCCTTTTAGGTATCTAAAAATTCTTTTTACAACAGTCAAATAAGATTCTTTTGGATTTGCTTGAAATCTCGCACAGAGACAAGTGGCCAACATGATATCTGGTCTACTTGCAGTTAAGTATAGAAGTGATCCAATCAAACCTCTATAGCTTGTAACATCAAATGATTTCCCTGAGGGATCATGATCAAGTTTCGTGCTAGGAGAGATAGGAGTTTTCATAGTGGTGGAATTTTGAAGTTTAAATTTTTTTAACATGTCAGAAACATACTTGGCTTGATTTATGAAAATGCCAGAGGTAGTTTGTTTGACTTGGAGTCCTAAGAAAAATGTTAATTCTCCAGACATTCTCATTTCAAATTCTTTTTCCATCAGTTTTGAAAACAGATCAACTTATGATTGATGAGTATAGCCAAATATAATGTCATCCACATATATTTGAACTATGGTTAACATTTCTTTTCCTCTTTGGATGAATAACGTCGTGTTAATCTTACCATTCTCATAAGAATGACTGATCAGGTATGTGGATAATCGTTCGTACCAGGCTCTTGCTGGTTGCTTTAATTCGTAGAGAGCTTTATCCATAAGATAGACATATTTGGGTGTCGAGCATCTTCAAATCCAGGAGGTTGTTCAACATACACTTCTTCGTTGAGATTTCCATTCAGAAATGCACACTTAACATCCATCTGTTATACTTTAAAGTTTTTGTATGTTGAGAAAGCTAGAAAAAGTCTTATGGCTTCAAGTCTTGCAACAGGAGAAAATGTCTCATCATAGTCTATCCCTTCTTCTTGACAGTACCCCTTAGCTACCAGTCTTGCCTTGTTTCTGATCACAATACCATCTTCGTCCTTCTTGTTCCTGAATACCCACTTAGTATCTATCAAACTGAAGTAGATCTTCTTGCATGGCTTCCACCCAACTTGGTTCTTGTAAAGCTTCATGAACTTTCTTTGGCTCGATCATGCTCAGAAAGTTCACAAAGAAGGCTTCATTTGCAGTTGCAGATCTGGTTTTAACCCCTTCAGATGGACTTCCAATTATTAGATCTGGAGTGTGAGACTTTGTCCATCTTGTCATCCTTGTTTGAGGTATCTGCTGATCTTGAACCTCTGTATCCAAAGATTGAATAACCTCATCAGATATTGGAGTAGGATTCGTATCTGGAGAGGCACCTAAAATCTCCCCCTCAAAAGAAGGCACAAAGGGTATCTCTGGACATGCATTTGATGATATTTGAGGTGTAGAGGTTTCCGATGGACTCTCATTTGATGAAACAGGACCAGAGGGAGTTATGACAGAAGAATGAAGTACATCAAGAATATTCAAGGGTGGATTATTGGGTATTTGCTTTGAAGGGATATCTTCGCCCAGAAAATCATCAAATAAAGCATCAATCTCAAATTCTCTGGAACCTGAAAGATAATCAGAAGTAACAGTATTAAGTTTGAGTTCTGAATTTGAATATTCAGAAGTCAGTTGAGTTTGATCATCAAAATCAATGTTGATGCTTTTCATGACAGTCTTGGTTCGTAAATTAAAAACTCTAAAAGCTCTTGAATTTAACGAATATACCAAGAACTTTGCTTCATCAGATTTCTTGTCAAACTTGCCAAGTCTTTCTCTATCATTTAGAATAAAACACCTGCAGCCAAAAATATGGAAAAAATTGACAGAGGGTTTTCTATTATTTATGAGCTCATAAAAGGTTTTGAGGTGCCGCTTGATTATGATAGATCTATCCTGAGTGAAACATGCTGTAGCGACAGCTTCTGCCCAAAAATGGATAGGGAGTCCAGAAGCTACAAACATTGTTCTGGCTGTTTTCCACTAGTGTTCTGTTGCGTCTTTCTACTACGCCGTTCCGCTGAGGAGTGCATACAGCAAAAAAGTTTTGGGTAATTCCATTTGCGGTAAAATATTCTTCAAGCTTGGCATTCTTGAATTCAGTGCCATTATCACTTCGCAGCTGCTGTATTTTCTGATGTAGAAGAACTTGTATTCTTGTCATCATATTCTGTAATACAATTGGCACTTCTGATTTTTTATGCACAAAAGCGAGCCATGTAGACCTGAAAAATTCATTTATTAGCACCAAGATATACTTTTTACCAGACAAGCTCTGAATTGCAATGGGACCACAGAGGTCAACATGTAACAATTGCAGAGGTCTAGAACACGAATGGTCACTTTTGATTTTGTGAGTCACTCTTTTTATTTTGCCCATTTCACATGCAGGGTAGAGGTGATACTTCTAGAAGTGTACCTCTGAAAGGCCTGTCACCAGATTATGTTTTACCAACATCTCAATATTGTCAAAGTTCAAGTGAGACATTTTATGGTGCCATAACCAAGCCATTTCACTCTTTTTGGAGATAAGACAGAGAGTTTCCTTACCATCCTTGGATGTGAAATTCATCATGTCTAGATTACCTTTTTTGTCAGCTCTCCATAGTTCTTCACCTGCCTTAGAGAATAAGTAACAATGTTTTTCATCAAATACAACAAGTATCTTAGAATCACATAATTGACTTACGCTTAACAGGTTATGTTTTAAACCAGAGACATGCGCTACTTTGGATAAGGTAATATTACGTTATTGTAGAGTTCCGTAGCGTTTTATTTGACCCTTACCATTATCACCAAACGTTACTGCTCCTCCACTTTTATCTTTGAATTTGGAGAGTAAGTTTTTCGTGCCAGTCATGTGCCTCGAGCATCCAGAGTCAAGATCCCAGATATGCACACGGTGTTTCTGCAATCAGAATCAGAGAGATTTAGGTACCCATTTCATAATGGGTCCTTTAATGTTAGGTTTGAATGGCTGATCCTTTTTAACATGAGCTTGAGTGGATTGATCAGAATTTATCGGTGTTCTATTTTTATTTTCATTGTTCCTTTTGGTTTGATTTCTGAAGTTGGAATACTTTTGATATTTAGAAGACTAATCAGAGGGCCTTGAGAAAAATTGCTTAAGTTTTAAGAATAAGGAGAAACATTCAGAGTTCTGAAATATAAAAGATTGCTTGAAATTTTCATTACTAGAATGATAATTACAATTTTTCTTATGTCTGTCTATTCTAGCATCAGCAGTTCTATTGAACTTCTTATCTAGGCTAGACTTATACTTAGAAGTAAATGTGTTCTTCTGTTGAGGAATCCTCTGATGAGACTTCTCAGGAACCTTGGACTTTACTGAAACAGAAGTAGAAGAGTTAGATTTCCATTTTCCTTTTTTTTCATAAGTAAACTTCTGAGATATTGATTTCTGAGATTGTTGCTGAGTATTGGCTTTCTTTTTTAGACTTTCCTCCTTTTCGAGTTCAAGACAAGTTTTAGCTTTTAGACACATCCTAAGAAAGTCTGGGTGAATGGACACCGCCTTTCTCTGTCCTTTTGGAGGAACTGAGAGTATTGGTATTCCACTCGAATGTTTTTCAACATTGGGGCCAGAAGCTCTGATTTCCAGAGGTTCATTAGTGTATAAGAAAGGAGCATTCTCGTTTTTAATTACCTCTTGAGCCTTTGTGTATTCTTGTGGCAAAATATTTTCAAATGTTGAAATATATTTCTCTGTATTGTCAAAGAAATCATCATCATTTTGATCATCAAATTCCCAGGGATAAGTGTTGATCCCATTATAATAAGCACAATGACAATAAACAGTTAATAGTAAAGTAATATGACACGAACAATGATTTAAAGAACTTACGTAGTCATATATCTCTTGAATATATATATGTCGATTACAATCAGATTCAGCACTCTCTCTATGTATTATGAATCGACTAACTCTCAAAGTAAAACCCTAACGTTCTATTTATATTGCTAGGTCTAATGTAATTAAGGAAACAAGAGTTTAAGGAATTATAAACTTCCTTTTACAATTAAGCATATCTCTTCCTTATTTTGTCCCAATTAAATAATAATAGACCTAACAATCTCCCCCTTTGTGGCAAAATGAGTCTTCATCTTCTTAGCTCGAACATGCCTTCAAATTTTCGTAGGGTTTCTCGATAGATAATTCTGTCATCGATTATCTTGATAGCTTCTATGAGAGAGTTTCTTTTTTCGTTGCTCATCCTTGTTGCGCTCTTTCTATCTGTTGCAATTTTTGACGCAAGTCTGTTTCGGATTCCCCATAACATACCGTCAGAATATGCAGCCACTTCATGAAATCTGAGAAACCGTTTTTCTCTAGAAGCATGCATCCAAACTACACCATGAACAGGACGAGTGATGACGGTGGCGACTAGAGTACTGTCAGGTACAGGTAATGATTGATCAGGCTTAGTAATATGTATCTTCTTTTGCTCACTTTCGATCCCTCGTTGAAGATCATGAAGATAGCTGTACCCAAGCTCTTTCTGAACATGCCTTACCACTGCCCTTAATGCCCTTTGCTCGTGTACGTTTCGGTTGCGCTTGTCTCTCAGATCGTTGTAGATGATCTCCAAGTCCATTATATCGAGATTTGCAAAATCAGCTTCAGAGAAGGAATACGTTTTACCATCTTCTCTTTGGACAGTGAAAACCGGGTACTCGACTTGAAAGATCCTTGCAGTGTCTATTTTCAGAATCCCGACAACCCTGTGCCTTGAGACCACTTCAGCTTGAGGTAAAGCTCTCATCCTTAGGATATGGAGATACTCTCTAACCTGAGCAGGGTCCATTTCCATCACGAGATGAATGTGTGCCAAATCGTCAGGTTTTGCTTCCTTGCGGAAGATCTTCTCCATAGTTTCCTCAAGATATGGCACACGGATCTGCTGATTCACCCATTTGGATTTACTTTCCGTCAACATTCTTTGCCACCGAATCTGATGAGGTAGGAGTCTTGGTTCGTTTTGTTCCCTTAAAGAATAGTTCCTTGCTGTATGCCTCAAGTTCACATAGTCTTGCTCTTGGAGTACTGGTTCGTACGGATCTCGGAACCAGTTTCGAAGTGAGTTTCGCAGACGTTGAACATCAACTCATTCTTCATTTTGTTCGGGTTCGGGTTCGGGTTCGGCAGGTTCGGCTGGTTCGGCTGTACTCTCGAATTCGATATCCGCAGGCTTTTCAACCGTAGGTGTATCGTCCTCTTGAGTCGTTGTAGTGCGTTGCCTTTGTTGGGTAGATTGAGCGGGTGGTCTAGAAGCTGAGGCAGCAGCTGCTCTTGATCGTGATCTTGCCGTTTGGCGTGTCTCCCCCTCAGGACGAGTTGGAGCGGAGCCCGGGTCGTCCTGGTGAAGTTTGGATGTAGATGCACGAACAGCCGGACGGCAAGACTCTTGGATTTCGGTGCGAAGAGCAGTAATAGCACCCAAGATGTCATCCTTGTGGCGCTGTTGGGTATTCTTCAAGTCGGCGAGCTCTTGATCAATATAGGCGCGGAATACATCGAACTCATGACAAGTGACAGTGGGGATCTGAAGATTGCGGCGAAGAAGACCTTCAAGCGAATCCTCTGGTTGGCCGGTTGCATTGGATTCGGCTAGCAGATTAGCATACAACATCGACATGAGTTCATCGGTGTTGTACTCATATCGATGTGGGGGATGGGGTCGATCTTCGGGGGGTGATGGTGGCGGTGGAGAGTGGCTGGTGCTTGGACGGCTGGAGCTTGCATGTGACAGGTCGGCTTGTAGAGGAGTCGTTTCTTTAAGACGCGCAGCTTCACGAATTTGGCGCACGAAGGCTTCTCTTTCGGCTGTCATTAAGGCAACATGTTCAACAAGGGTGTCTCTTGCCCTTTGTAAGTGAGGAGCAATGATTGATTCGCCTTCCGGGGGAATAGAGAACGACGGAGATGGGGTTGCTGAATGGGTAACACCGGGATCACTTAGATTGCCTGTTGACATAACAGTTGATTCAACTGTATGACCTACGTTCAGCATTGGCAAAGATGTAGCGCTGGTAGGATTTTCTTCCAATCCTCGTGGAATGTCCGGAATGGACATCACTATGGGAGTTCCGACTGGGCCATGGAGGCTCGCAGTGTGTGTAGACTCGTGTCCCCTAGCGGGCTCTAGACTCGATGTGCATACAAACGAAGTCGAAGCAGGTGAGCTACTGCCTCTTGTTTCAATCGCTATGCCTCCCGAGTGGAGGGGAGCTAGATAAGGTGCTAGACTCACAAGCATCGTTGAAACTGTTGGCTGTTGGGGCCTTCAGAGTGGCTGGGGGGCGTGCAATTGCGCTGCTAGGTCCACAACGACTTGTCCACTAGTCATACCCAAAGAATGAGTAGGGCTAGTTGACTCGGTTACCTGGTTGGGGGATATTGGACTCTCACTCTCTATCGTTTTTGTCTCCCCTTCGCTCATGCTCACTATTTCTTTTTCAACTTGTACTCCCCCCTCTCTCCTTATTTCTCCAATTGAGGTTTCAGGGAATATGTCAGACATAGATGGGGAGGATTGATTCGCTTCAAAGTCAAAGTCGAATTGAGGTTCCTCATCAGAAGGTATGATTGGTGCAGAGGTGGGTGTACGGATGATTTGTTCAGGGTTCGGTTCAGTTGAAGACTCTTCATTCCCAGAACTGGAATCGGTGATAGAGGGTTGTGGGCCGATGCGACTTACGGCTTGCACTTCTATTTTTGCAGTTCGTTGGCGACGACAGAGCGGTTGGTTGTCAGAATCATCCTCATCCGATGATGAAGAGCGGGGGCGGACAAGTTGTCGGCTGACCAGTGTTTTGAATCGGGGAGTTTGGATAATGGGTCGGGTGCGGTGGTTGTTGGAAGTAGTTGGGTTGGGGGGGGCTGATCAGATGCACCTCCCTCGTCATGTCCCCTCGCATTACGCTCATCACCCTGGTCAGGATCCCCCTTTGTCCACGTAGACTTGAATGAGCATAATGTCACCTTTGTCCTTTTTAATGAAAAGAGTTGGATTGATCTTACCTTTGGAGTATCCGTTCTTCACTAAATAGGTTGACAGACTATCGTATCAAGCGCGCGGGGCTTGCTTCAAGCCATAGAGGGCCTTGTCCAGAATGTAGACATGTGTTGGTTTGGAGGAGTCGACAAACCCGTCGGGCTGAGAAACATAGACTTCTTCACGCAGAACACCGTTTAAGAAGGCCGTCTTGACGTCCATTTGGAAAACCACAAAGTTCTTATGTGCCGCGTAAGCCAAGAACATTCGGATTGCTTCAATGCGGGCGACGGGTGCAAATGTTTCGTCGTAGTCAATGCCTTCTTGTTGAAGGTATCCTTTGGCAACAAGTCTATCTTTGTTGCGTATAACGACTCCATCTTCATCTTGCTTGTTCTTGAATATCCATTTTGTGCCGTTAACGGTCTTGTTTCAAGGACGGGGAACAAGGCGCCATACTTTCAGACTTTCAAATTGATTGAGTTCCTCTTGCATTGCCACAATCCAATCAGGATCATTCATTGCCTCGTGAATGGATGTGGGTTCAATCTTGCTTATGAATGAAGAGAACATGCAATCATTGGCCGAGGCGGAACGCGTTGTAACTGGTCTGTTTGGATCTCCAATAATTTGTTCAACAGGATGAGAGTGGGCCCATTTGGTTGTAAGAGGAAGCGGTTGAAATGCATTTGGATTTGGATCCGGGGTGTCATCTTGATAAGCACCTAACGGAAGATCTTGAAGAGATTCCAAGGTTGGGGCCACGTTTGATGATCTTGTGGCACTTGTGACATCCGTAGGGGTTGAAGTGGATGGTGGGGGGAGAGGATGTTGGTTCCGCAGGATTTGGTTGAACAGTCGGTTGAGGTTCAGGTGGAACAAGAGGAGCATCCGATGAAATAGTTTGATCGGGAGGAGCAGTTGTAGATGTGCTTGGAGATGCAGTAGTTGAGACGGTTTCCGTAGTCATTGGCGGTCCGGAAAGATCCGAGGTCTCAGCAATCTCCAAGGTAGGCGGGGGAATCTGGAGAGAAGAATCAGTGGATGGTCCAAAGTAATCTGAGTAGAAGTACTCGAATAAGTCATCCAGATTTGACATGGCGGTTTTGGATGTTGAAGGTTCAGCGGGGTTGGAAGCAGGTTCCGAATGAAAGTTATCGGAAGCTAATATGCCGGTGAGTGCTGTTCCAGAGCTGTCGTGTTCAGGAGCCATTTCGGCGTTTGGATCGAATTGGACATTTACGCTTTCAGTGACGCAACGTGCGTGTTTTATGTAGACCCGATAAGATGATGCGTTTGGTGAGTATCCGAGAAAGTAAGCTTCATCGGCTTTCGGCTTGATTTTGCCACGATTTTCCTTTTCATTGAGTACAAAGCAACAAGTTCCAAAAGTTCGAAGATGCTCGATGGAAGGAACGCGATCGTAGACCAAGTGATAAGGTGTCTTGTTGAAGCGTTTGTTGATGATGGAGCGGTTTTGAGTGTAGCATGCTGTGTTGATAGCTTCGGCCCAAAGGTGGAGAGGAAGCTTTGAGAAAGTAAGCATAGTGCGAGCGGCTTCAACTAGAGTTCGATTTCGGCGTTCGACCACACCGTTTTGTTGCGGAGTGCGAGCTTCAGAGAACGTGTGGGTTATACCAACCGATTCGAGGTAACCGTCAAGGGTACGGTTTTTGAATTCAGTTCCATTATCGGTGCAGATGGTTTGTGCAGTAAGTTCTAGCTTAACTTGAATGGCTTTGAGAAACGTGATTATGGTGTTGGGGGTTTCATCCTTAGATCGAAGGAACTTTACCCATGTGAATCAAGAGAAATCGTCTACCATTACTAGAACATACTTTTTCCCATGTATGCTTTGGGTCCGCATCGGGCCGCACAAGTCCATATGAATGAGTTGAAGAGGTCGAGTCGAGCTGTGAACTAACTTGGGTTTGTGAGAGACCTTCTTCATATTTCCCATCTCGCATGCGTCACAGAGATGCGGTTTGTCGAATTTAACAGTTGGGAGGCCGGTGACTAATCCGTGGATGGAGTGGCGATTGATGTTCTTGAAGTTCAAGCGAGATAAGCGACGATGCCATAACCAGGTCTTTGGACTAGAAACGTTTGATAGAAGACAAACACTTGAGGGTGCGTTTACTTGGGAAAGATCGATCGTGTAGAGGTTGGACTTGCGTGTGCCGGTTAGAAGCTCATTTCCATCAAACGTGCGAACACAACATCTATCGCGTCTGAAATTTACTTCGAGTTGCTTGTCACATAATTTTCCAATGCTCAACAGCTTGTGGCTTAGCCCTTGTACATAAGAGACGTTGGAAATGGTGATGTTGTTTTGAATGATATCACCATATCCTTTAATCGGTGCCAAGTGATTGTTGCGAAATTTGACGAATCCGCCCTTCTTTTCAGTGTAGTTGGCAAGCAGCTCCTTTTATCCGGTCATGTGTTTGGAGCATCCGGAATCTAAGTACCACACATGACCGATCTGCACAAAATCAGGCAGATTTAGGTACCCATTTGTAAATGGGTCCATCATGGTTAGTTGACATTGCACCCTTGGGTATCCACTTGTGGTGAGACTTATGGGCGTTAGTCATTTGATTTCTCGGACCCGATTTAGAAATGGATGATGAATGATAAAATTTGTGGTTAAATGAATTATGCATGTCCGGAAAATAACCATAACCATAATCAATAGGAGGTTTACGAACAAAATCATCAACACCGCAATTAGAACAACAAATTTTATTACGATAAAATTTGATTAAATGTCTAAAGGAATGAATTTGATAAGGAAAACGAAATTAGAATTGTTTCTTTTGACATTAGAATGTAAAAACTTGTCTTCTTTGCGGGGTGTTTGCTTTGTAGTATGCGTGCCCTTTTTGACCCAAACCGACTTGGTTTCTAAAGTATGAAGCGCTGAAAACATTGAAAGGAACACGGTTAGTATGGTTTTTGAAGACATGATTGGTTTTCGTTTGTTTAGGAGTGGTTTGATTTTCACTCGTGGAACACTCCATTGGTTCAGTAGGCAATGAAACTGATTCCATAGGTTGTTTCCCTTTGTCTATAAATTCCGTGTGCTTTGGAAGTACAGGATTGAAGTCAAACTCATCACACATGTCATTTAAGTGCTCGTCCGATTCAAGTGAAGATTGGTTAGAAAGGGCATCTAATTCAGCATTGATTTGTTCGTCGGAATAGGAACATTTTTGTTTTGGAAGATTGGAATTTGGGTCCATTTTAAACAATTCTTCGCAATTATCTAAATAATTGCTAACGAAGGCTTTACAAGTTGAAATGTTTGAAATAGTATCATTTTCACGAGTTTTGTTCAATTGTAAAGTCTCGTTCTCAAGTTGTTGTATTTTAAATAAAAATGATTCCTTTTCTTTTTCCGCCAAAGAACGTTCAGATTCCAACACTCGTTCGAGTTGAATAATTTTCTTTTCTAAAAATAGAGTGGGAATGTACGGTTTACATTCAGGAATCTTGTTTTGAAGTTCTTCGGCTGAATATGATTGAAAGTAGTTGTTTGGAAGAGATTCACTTGAAGATTCCTCTTCTACTATTTGAGGATAGCAGAAAGGTATTTGAAAATAGTTTTTGTTTTGTCTCTTCCAATCTTCTCCTTCCTCAACACTAGGGTCCGGCTTCATAAATGGAATTTGGTAATCTGGACCAAGGTTCAGACATTCGAATTTATAAATCGTCGGAGTATTATAGATAGCCTTTGCTAAGTGTTTCGGGTTTTCAAAACCTAATCCGGCTTTAGAGCTTAAATCTTTCGGTGCATTTAAGTGAATAGTGTGTTCAGTTTGACCAAGCTTGTAAAGTTTTAATTCCAAATTTTCAAGTTTTTCTAATAGATCTTGACTTTGAAAACTGACAAAGTCAAACTTTGATGAAAATTTGGCAGTCTCATTCCTAGATGATTGAAGTTGAAGTGTGAGATCAGATATTTGTTGCTGAAAAAGATCATTTTCTTCTTTTAAAACCATTTTCTCCGTTTCGAGATTGTGTGCTATACTTTGAGTATTGACAAGGTCGGTTTGCATAAGAAGCAATTGTTTATGATTATTTTCTAGGCTTGCTTCTAAATTGGAAACCAAGAGTTTCTCGGTTTTCAATTTGGAGTGTAATTCCTTTAATTGACACATCAAATCATGCATTTGAGATACAAAAGAGTCATAGTCAGATAGGCTTACCTCGGGTGTGTAGTCGGAAGCGTGAGAAGGAGTGTCATCAGAGTAAGCCATTAAGCTGAAATGTGCTTGAGTATCCCCTTCTATGTCATCTTCATCATCTTGATTAAGCCATTGTTCATCTTCAGCTAGAAGAACTTTACCGGCTTTTTTTTGTTTAGACAACATCAGTTTGTAAGTGTAGTAGTTAGAGTCCTTCACTATTGGCTTCTTGCATTCCCTTGCATGGTGACCAGATTTATCGCAGTTGTAGCATAGGCTTCTTTCACCATTGAACTTGTCTTCTGGCTTAGGTGTTTCGCTCATGATTATTAGATCCCGAGGCATACCTTTGTTGGTTGGGATTCGAGCGATGTGAGAATTTTTGTTGAAAAGATCTCGTAAGGAAGGCCAGTTGTTGTTGAAGTTTGGCAATTTCTGGATCATAGTCAAAATATTCGTCTTCTAGTTCGGGAAACATCTTTTGTGGAGTGGAAGAGGAATCTTTTGCCATCAACGCGATTGGGTCCGGGTTCTTATTTGAATTTAACCCCATTAGTTCGAGAACCTCCTCTTCGTCTTGTTGAAGGGTTTCATAGACTTCATGAAGATCAAGGTCAGCAAGATATTTGATGTGTTTGATTTGATTAGCAAACCGGCGCCATTCCGGTTGAAGATTGCTAACAAATTTAAAGTTGTTTTCGATCTTGGTCTTACGAATTTCATTCTTGCTTAGTTCATTCACCAGTTGTACAAAACGGGTATATGTGTTTGTAAGACTTTCTCCATCTTTTGCCTTGAATTCTTCATATTGAGAGATGCAGTTGGTGATTTTGAGTTGTGTGCTAATCTTCGTTCCAAGAATGAACTTCTCTATGACCTCCCACATTTCTTTAGCTGTCTTCTTGTGGCTATCAATGCTCATATAGATTTCATTTGGGAGGCTCATAAGTAGATAAGAACAGGCAAGTTGGTCACCTCTCATTATCCTCTTTTCGTTTGCATCCCATGTATGTTTGAGTTTGACTTCCCTTCGTGCGAGCGTAGGAGGAGTATTGTTTGGCATAGCCGAAAACTCCTGATAAAAAATTGGAGGAGGACCTTCTTTGATTAAACTCAGGATCTCATCGGCATAGTCATGGCGTTCAATGAAATCAAGGAATCTATCCTTCCATTGAGAATATTCTCCCGGGAAGAGAATTGGAGGTTTGGTGTCTGATCCAATAGCCATTGCTTCACGGGTGGTCATTGTACTTTTTGGATGGACCTCGATCAATGAGTTTTTAAAAATTTCTGAGTTGTCTCGCGAAGTAGTAGGTTTTTCTCGAGAGACAAAGGAGGGCGATAAAATTAAGGATTTTTATCGGGTATGAGGTGCTCGATGAAAATTGTTATCGGGTGACTAAGGATCGATAATAAAGGTTATCGAGTGAACAAGGCTCGATAAAAATTGTTGTCGAATTGAATAGACTCGATATAAAAAGTTATCGACTGAACAAGACTCGATAGAAATTGTTGTCGAATTAAATAGACTCGAAAAAAAATTATCGAGTGAACAAGACTCGATAGAAATTGTTGTCGAATAAAATTTACTTGATAATAACTCGATATAACATTGATTAAAGAAATTTATCGAACACTGACCCACTCGATCAAAAATTTTCTCGATTCAATAGGACTCAACAAAAAATACTTTAATTCTGAGTTTTCTGTGATTGATAAACCAGAAAACAAAAACACAGTTTTCTTGACTAAAAAGAACTAGTCTTTTTATGGACAAGATTGTCTGGGTTTTCGAGTTTCTTATTTGTTCAATTACGGAAATTATCAAGATTACGAGAATTTATGATTTTACTAAGGAAATCTTTAGTAAGAAAAGCTGCAGGAGTCACAAGTTCCTGAGTTTTCTTATTTAAAGATATTCAAAAGTAAACAAAATAAATTAAAGAAATTTTAATTAAACAGATTTAAATATTTCATGTAGGGGTCGATGAAAATTCAAGATTTTATGTAGTTGAATCGATAAAAATTTAATCAACAGAAGAGATATTCGAGAAAAATTCAATGATCAGTATGAGGTAGTCGACAATAATCAGAATGATGTTTTATCAGGTAAAGCATGAAACAGTAGGACTAGACAAAAATTCAATGAACAGCAGAATTTGCAGAAATCGAAAAAGGTACCTTCTGTTTCGTGGTTTGCTCAGAAAATCGTAAAAACTCGTGATCTCAGGCTCTGATACCACTTGTTGATCCCATTATAATAAGCACAATGACAATAAACAGTTAATAGTAAAGTAATATGACACGAACAATGATTTAAAGAACTTACGTAATCATATACGTCTTGAATATATATATGTCGATTATAATCAGATTCAACACTCTCTCTATGTATTATGAATCGACTAACTCTCAAAGTAAAACCCTAACGTTCTATTTATATTGCTAGGTCTAATCTAATTAAGGAAACAAGAGTTTAAGGAATTATAAATTAACTTTTACAATTAAGCATATCTCTTCCTTATTTTGTCACAATTAAATAACAATAGACCTAACAATAAGTAATGAACTCAAAATCGTCTTGGGCTTCAGAAAGATTTAGGTCAACAAACGAACAAGGAAAAAGCTCTGGATGATTTTTAATAGACTTTTGATCAATCATATGTTCAAGTTTAAAGCACTAATCCAGAGTTGAGAGAATATCGTTTTGAAAAATAAGTCTTAGCTCCTCTTCTGCTTGTACAGGTATGAATTCATCAGCTTCTGGATTCAAAGTTATATGAGAAATCGATACAAATTTGAAAATATCACTTCTCTTTTGGACTAAATTTAGATCAACGTGAGTTGTTTTTCCAGAAGAGTACTTGACATTTTTGTACTTGAGTTTTCTCACACGATGACCATTTTCATTTCTTGATTTTTTGAAGACGGATTGCTCATATAAGATCGGAAAAACAGGCTTTTGTTCTTTTCCTAAACATAATACAGATTGCAGAGTAGACCGCTTTTTACACGTGTAGGGATCCAAATCTTCAAAACCAAGTCCGGTTCTCTTTCCTTTAGAAAATAATTTTTGAGTGCTAGAGAATTCAATCTGTCACTCTCTTTAGCTTTAATCTCTTTGTCTTTGCCTTCTGGAAGTTTAATGAAGTCATGTTTCTCTTCTTTGAGTTTGTCTTCTGTATTTTTTTCAAAAGTTTGCATATCTTTTCACTTTCAACAGAAATTTCCATCTTTTCTTTAGTTAAAATATCCATTTCTGTTTTGTAAATATCTTTCTCTCTCTTTGAACTGTAGCAAAAGTTTGTTCAAGAGTTTTTCTCAACTTCTTTTCTATAATAAGCTTCTGCTTAAGATTTTCAAAATCACTTGTTAAAATCATGGTGGTGTCTTCAAGGTAAGAGAATTCAGATAGAGAACAAACCGGAGTTTCAGAAGGTTGATCTTCTGCTTCATCAGCCTTAGCCATTCCACAGAACATGGCTTCATCTCCACTTGACTCATCATCCAGCCAGTTCTCCTTTTCTGCATAGTGGGCTCTTTCGACAACATTATACTTGTATTTATTCTTGTAGTATGGCTTGTCCTTTTCCAGAGCTCCTCTGCAGTCTTTGGAGTAGTGACTTGGCTTTCCACACCTGTAGCACACATCCTTTTTCTTTTTCATCTCTTCCTCTTTCTTATCAGCTTCTGACTTTTCAGCTTTCTGGATCTCTTGCCTTGGGGCATAAAATGGAGTGGGCCGATCAAATATTTTATTTCCTTGAAAAGATCGATTACCAAACTTTTTGGTAAATTGTTTGGTAGTAAGCGCTAATGACTCAGCAAAAGATTTGATGTCATCATCAGAATCAGAAGCATCTTCTAGACTTGCTTCAGAGATGAATGTCTTACTCTTTCCTTTCCTCTCACTTTCTTTACCCCTTCTGCCTGACCCTCTGGATTCAGAAATTAGGGCCAGAGGACCACCAATTGAAGTTTTCTTCTGAGCAACTTCCTTCTCGCGAGCCTGAAGACTGCCAAAGACATCATGCAGAGACCACATTTCTAAGTCTTGGTTAGCTTGAAGAGACATAGATAGATTAGACCATTCTGGATTTAATCATTTAAGAAATAGAACATTATTGTCTTCCTTGGATCTTACTATATCACATTTTATGCACAGATTAATCAAGGTGTTAAATCTGTGAAAGGTCTGTTCCAGAGTTTCTTCTGGAATAGCTTGAAAACTATGGTATTCATTCAGAGCTTGAGCTCTTCTGTTTTTCTTCATCTTCGCTCCTCCTTCGAGAAGATTTTCAAGCTGATCCCACAACTCTTTTGCAGTTTCGCACGTATCTAGGGATTGGAAAATCTCGTTTGGAATAGCCATAATCAGAAGACTCTTTGCCTTTTTGGGTATTTCCACTTTTGCCTTTTCTTCATCATACCAATTTCCTCTAACCTTTGGAATGGGTCGAGCAGGAATTTCATCCGTAGTAGCAGTAGCAGGAATCCTTGGGATCGTGGTCATTGGTATAAATGGACCATTCACAATGGTAGGATAGAGTTCAACATCTAATCCTTCATAGAAATTGATCATTCGGATCTTCCATTGAGGATATTCATCTCGGATTAGAGTTGGAGGTTTGGTCAAGGATCCGGAGGTGTATATGGCGTTCATGTTTTGATTTGCCAATTTTTCAGAAAACAGAGATTAAGAGAGTAGTAGGTAAGGCGATTGAAATTTAGATCAATTAAATCTCAAATGAGTTGAAACAAGACGATAATCTTACTGAATTTCGAAATTAAACCAAAATTACCACAGATTTAGAGAGAATTGTATGAAATTAACAAAATCTCGAAAAACCGGGTAGAATCAGGAACGGTAGTTTAAAAATGAAATATAGCGCAGATAGAACAGGGATTTCTCCAAACTGGAAGAGATCTAATAATCAGTAGATTGATTATCTAGCTCTGATACCAATTGTTGGAACCCAGATCCCTTTCTAATAACAAATCAACAGATCGTATAACAAAATATGAGCGGAAGCAATGTCGATCTATGATTGATAATAAGAGTAATTTAGTAATGATAAACAGTAAGCTATACTAGCAGTAATTCAACGATCTAGCCTATCAGGAATTGACACGTCAACTATACAAGATAACAGAATCAGTTACATATAGAGACGCACGGAAAGTGTGATCGCCACCTCATCACAAGCACGCTTGAGATAACAGTTAGAGTCCAGAGATTCTTCACGTCTCTGGGTGTCTGTGAGATTACTCAAGTCAGAAGATGCGCTTCTGACTTGTCTTCTGATCTTTGATACTTGTGATATTTTGGTTCATACTTCTCATAGAAAAAAGTCTAACAATAGAAGCTGTGGCTGGTTCAGAAGTTGAAGCTGGTTCAGAGGAGGGACCCACATTCTGCCTTTTCTCCCCCTTCTGAGGATCAGAAGGATATTCATCCTGATCCTCAGATCTCTTTCAGTGATTTGAATATGATTTCTTTCTATACTTAGTGAAAATTCCATATATAAGTTATAGTTCAGTTTCAACAATAGCACGTGCTGATTGCACTCAGCGATCGCTGAACATCAGAAACTCTAATCTTATCTCTGAAGATCTGAAGAACAACAGTCACACCACAAGTCCATTCAGCGACAATCGAAGACCAAGCTGAAGATAGAGATGAACAACTAGTGATCTGAAGTGGTTCAGTGATAGCAAAGCTTATATATTCTAAAGTGTGAAATCTTCTAAGGCCTTAACTTTTCCTTAGTGACTTCATCCTTGAGGTCTCCGGGTCAACGATCAAATAAAGCTTTCCACAAGATTACTGTTGATCTTTTCCTCGATGCACAAAAGTCAAAATGTCAACACCTTGTCAGAAAAGGACGTACGGATTGTCTCTTATGTCCCCATCAAATCTGATTTGGTACTATTCATAGGTGGCTAAAAGCATGGCCATCCTATTAACCAAAGGACAAACATCCTCCACATGTTTGACCCATGGCATGTACCTTTTGCTTTGCATTAAATGCAAACGGGTATAAACAGATGGGAAACCCCTTTCCATCTTCATGCAAGTTATTCTCTCTCAAAACCACTATTGCTATTTCTTTCTTTCCTTGTGCATCAACTTACTGTTTTCTTTAGTTACAAGAATAGGTTTTACACTTGTTCTTATTCCGTTTGTAACTATAAATTTGTTTATTTATATAAACCAATTTAAAAACGAAAATCTACTTGTGTTTGTATTCAACCCCCCCCCCCCCTTCTACAAACTGTTCTATATCTTTGAACTCTTGTAGACCCCTTTGGGACCAACAAGTGGTATCATAGCAGTATTTTCTGCTTACTAATCTTTAAAACAACTCTTTAACAAGTTATTTTAAAATGGCTAACACAAACCCCAACTACATATATAATGGATCTTTAGCTAAATCTCCAAAATTTTACGGTGATAATATTCCTCTATGGAAAGAAAGAATGAATCTATTCCTAGAAGGATCAGATCCTAAGATCTCCTATTATCTAGAGAATGGACCATTTGTTCCTACAGTCCTGCCTTCTGCAGTACCTGTCACTGCCACCTCTCCAGCTATCCCTGAAAGACGAATTGTCAAAACTCCAATTCAATGGAGTGATGAAGACAACAAAGAAATAACTATTGATTCAAAAGTTGGATCTATAATTAGCATGTCTCTTCCTGATGAAGTTTATCACTCTGTAATGAAAATGAGAACTTCAAAAACCATGTGGGATACTCTCTGTATTCAATATGAAGGAACTGATGAAGTTCAAATAACTCGTAGCATTAACTTGGTAAGACAATATGAAAGCTTTATGTTTCTGAAAAATGAAACACTTTCTCAAATTCACCAAAGATTTAACTATCTCTTGATTGACATGAAAACTGTCAACAGAGAGCACTCTAATGCTGAGATATTGACAAAATTGATGGAGGCACTACCTGAACAACGTGTATAGTAAATTTCTTAAACTGTCAAAGAATATTGAAACTCTGTCTTTAAGTGCTTTATATGGGATGTTACTAAACCATGAACAATCTGAGGCATTAAAAAGAAACCTCAAAAAGGACATCAAAAGTACCAAAAGTACTTCTTTGGCACTTGTGACCTCAGAGGCAGAACCTTCTAAACGTGTCTCTTCTTCCATCACCTCTATCACTGAGTTAGATCAAGCTGACTCAGAAGAATTCACTGATGCTGACATCTCTGAATTTGATGACTCTCTGGCACTTCTTACTAACAATTTCAGGAGATTTGTGACACTCCGCTAAAGCAGAAACACGAGGCGTGATAGCTCAAGATTTCATAACAATAGGATAAAAACAACACCAACCATCCATTCAAATACATAACAGTCTAACTTTAAAATTTTACATCGCATCAACTAAAAGTTCTGACAAAATAAAGTAAACCAAGTGTTTCAACTAAACAGTTTCAAATAAACAAGATGATTGATGTCGATGCGCCCACATAATGGAAAGATTCGATTAATCTTTTCTTACCCCTGAAAAGCATGATAAAAACAAGGTCAACTACAAAGAGTTTGTGAGTTCACAGGTTTTCAATATTTCAAACATCCATTTGTGTAAGTGGATATGAGCAAAATAAATCTTTGGCACTTATTAATATCTTAAAACGTCAAGGCATTACGTACTCTAATTTTTAGTATATAAAGAGCCACCACTAAACCTTTCGACCACAAAATAAAATTTATTGTTAATTCTACCTTAGCGGTGGGACTAATATCCCACATATGTAGAACCTTCGTTTCTCCCTTTTTTAAGTACAGTGCACCCCTACTTGTAGTTTTTAGGTGGGATTGTCCGTCCAAATAGCGCTATCCACAAATACCCTCGGCTCCTCACTTGAGTTAATAGTAGTGTACAAACTTTTATGTTACATTTTACTCAATATAAGTGGACATGCCTTAGTGCCCACAACGTCAAATTTAACAAAATTTCATAATCATAATGAAAATAGCTCATATGACATATTCAATCATGCTTTTCACCCCAAATCGTAGAAAATACTTTGAAAGAGGGGCTGTGAATACTCACCTTATAGCAAAGCTCCGCGACACAAGACAACACAATCCGATCCCCACACGACGACCTAACGCTTCCCTATCAAAGAGTAATACTCAAAACCGTCACTTATAGGTCTAATACTAATTATAGAGGTGAATAAATCTTAGGCCCATATGTGTCTATATATGTCCAATTATACAAAATGCCCATATGCTCGTTAATATCGTAATTTATACCGAAAGTAATCTTATTATCCAGAATTTATCTCCTGGACAGAAACTAATTGTCCTAAAAATGATCAGTTTTCAAGGGCTTCCATTATGACCTACTTTACTATCTTTTTATATAAGATAAAGTACTGAGTTATGGTCTTTGTGACCAAATTTCATGCCTTTTGGACATGTACAAGTGGTTCAAATAATTCATGCAAAACATTATGTCACAACCGGTAAAACAGATTACACCATGTTAGTAAATCACTCACTTGAGGAGTTATACTCAATTTTTTCTAGAATTTCCAGTTGGATTGGAATCATAACTCATAAAGGAAACTTTTGAGATAAGAATAACTGATTTTGAAGAAGTTATGAAGGAGATATGACACTACAAAGTTGCATGCACAATTCTGTCATTAGCTGACAGATTGCACACTTAACTTTAATAAATTGGTTAGTGCCTCAAAACTTCATATTTTTGTATAAAACTGGATTCATATGAATCCTAACTCATAAAATAAAGTTTTAGAAGAAGAATCATGCATTAAAGACAAATAACAAAGGAGATACCAACACACAAAGTAGAGTTTAGCTGTTGGTGGTTTCACAGATTGCACGCCTAAAGTATTTTAGGTGTTTGGAGGTTCAAAGCTCCATATTTTTAAGTGATTCCACTTGCAAACTGAATATAACTCATAAAACTAACTCTCAAAAGAAAAATCATCCTTTTTCATTGAGATTTAAAAGAAATATGGTCATTTGAACATGCATGCACAAATCTGTCATTGGTTGACAGTTTGCATACTCATTTTGTTTCAATTAGTTGGAACCTCAAATCACCATACTCATATGAAAGGTAACACATTAAATTAACTTCCACAAGAAGAATCAAGTGATTTGGAAGAGTATTCAAAGAGTTATGGTCGTTCAAAGTAGGGTTTACCTACTGTTGAACATCCAGATGCACATGCATCTTGTTATGAACATTTGGGGGGTCAAAACTCAATGTTTTTGAGTGAGACCACTTGGATTAGAACCCCAACTCACTAAATAAACTTGTAGAAAGAAGATTCATGATATTTGAACATAAAAATTGAATGAAGTTGACGATTTACACACATGCATGAATCTGCCAGAACCAAAATCACCATTTTTGTTCAAGAACACCTAAAATCATGATTTTTCCTCTATTTTCTTGAGTTTTATTTGTGTAGATCATAGATTATCACCATTTTATAAAAATTTTACATGTTTTGGTGTAAAATCTCTCCACAAACTCAGAATTTTTGGATATTAGAAGAAAGTAACTTAGAAATACAAGAAAAGTGGGTTTTTCACTCAAAATTTGCAAGAATATGAAGAACATGAAGTTTTGTACTTACTTGGATGATTGTGTGTTGAATATCTTCAATGTTCTTGCACTAAGATGAGTTTTTGATGAAAGAAATGGCTGGAGTTTTTGGAGAGAAAGAGAGGAAGAAGAGAGAAGTGTTTATGGCTCTTTAGTTCTAGAGAGAGAGAGAGACTTGAATTTTGAATGATGCAAATGAGGGGAAATACAAAAAAAAAAGTTTTATATGTGGATTAGAAGAGGGGGGGGGGGCGGCCATGGTGATGGGCCCCACCCAAAACCCAAAAAGTTTCCTTTAAAACTCTATTTTAAGCCTAAAAATGTGAGATTTGAAGTCCAATTTCTCAATTTTGGCCTTTTTCTCAACTTTGTTAGCCCATTTTGGTTAGTTTCTAATAAAAATAAAAGTTTTATAATAAAAATACTAAAACTATATATTTTATATAAATTGGGTATAAATTAGAGCATTTGGCACTGTATTGGACATTTCAGACAGTTACGGGTCGGAACCGGACATTTTAAGCGACTACCGGAAATGCTAGGGATTTTTCGGCCATTCTAAACCAAATAACTCCTATTCTTATAGTTAAACTATATAAACACTAATAAACTTAATAGAAGCTAACCTGAAAGCTCGAATTTTGACAGTTGTCACAGCCTTCCCCCGTTAAAGAAATTTCGTCCCGAAATTTAAGAAGTGGCTTTCTCCGGGGTGTTCGTGAATAAGCTGGGATACTTTTGCTTCATCAAATCTTCACGTTCCTAGGTATACTCTGGACCATGTTTCGCATTCCAACGGACTTTAATAATAGGGATTTTACTGCGCCTTAACCATTTAACTTCTCGGTCCAAAACCTCAACTGGTTCTTCAACAAAGTTTAACCGATCGTTAATCTGAACATCGTCCATGGGTAACATCAACGTTTCCTCTGCTAGGCATTTCTTTAGATTCGACACATGAAATGTGTCGTGGATGGCGTTTAGATTCGGTGGTAACTTCAACTTGTACGCCACTGGTCCGATTCTTTCAAGTATTTCGAATGGACCAATGTATCTTGGACCCAGCTTGCCTCTCTTCCTGAAGCGTACCAGTCCCTTCCATGGGGACACTTTTAATAGCACTTTATCTCCCACTTGAAACTCCAACGGCTTTCTCCGATTATCCGCATAACTCTTCTGACGATCTCTTGTTGTCTTGAGTCTTTCTTTGATTATCGAGATCTTATCAGTGGTTTCCTGAATAATATCGGGCGTTGTCAACTGTCTATCTCTGATTTCTACCCAGCTAAGCAGTGATCTGCACTTACGTCCGTATAGAGCTTCGTATGGTGCACATTGTATGCTGGTATGATAGCTGTTGTTATAGGAGAATTCCACAAGTGGTAGGTGGGTATCCCAACTTCCACAAGTGGCAAGCCCGTAACATATCCTCTAGTGTTTGGATAGTTCTTTCCGATTGTCCATCCGTTTGAGGATGATAGGCAGTGCTATAATCCAAACGTGTACCAATGCCTTTTGAAGTGATTGCCAAAAACGCGATGTAAATCGTGTATCTCTGTCCGAAATAATGGAAATAGGCACACCATGACATGTAACTATTTCATTAATATAGATTTGCGCACGCCTTTCCATACTGAAATCTTCGCGAATGGGGATGAAATGAGCCGATTTGGTAAGTTGGTCTACTATAACCCATATAGTATCGTGCCCCTTTCCAGTTCCATTTCCACTGTGGTATTTCAGGTTGTTGGAGTAAACCAGATGGTTTTTGATGTTCAGCCTTTACCTTAGCACAAGTCAGGCACTTGCTTACGAACAAAGCTATATCTTTCTTCATTCCCGGCCACCAATAATACTCCTTCAAATCCTTATACATTTTATCTGCCCCTGGGTGAATCGAATATCTGGACCGATGGGCTTCGTCCAAAATGATTGATCGTAGATCACCAACTTTCGGTACCCATACCTTATTCTTAAAGTAATGTACCCCATCTGTCTGCATTTCAAATTCCTTCGCTAGGTGCTGCAAGGTTTCATTCTTCAAATTCTCTTCTTTCAAAACTCTTCCAGTATTTGAGTTTTTAAACTCGTCTGGACCATCATTCCCATAGCACGTGCTCTTGTTGGTTTTACTCTTTCCTTTCGGCTTAACGCGTCGGCTACCACATTAGCTTTGCCTGGATGGTACTTTATTTCACAGTCGTAGTCACTAAGTAGTTCAACCCATCTTCTTTGCCTCATGTTTAACATTTTCTGGTCAAGAATATGTTGAAGGCTCTTGGGATCTGTGAATATAGTACCCTTAGTACCGTAGAGATAATGTCCCCAGATCTTGAGTGCGAACACCACCGCTCCTAGTTCCAAATCATGAGTAGTATAATTCTTCTCGTGAATCTTCAGTTGTCTTGATGCATATGCGATAAACTTGTCTTTTTGCATTAACACGCAACCCATTCCCTGATGTGAAGCATCACAGTAGACTACGAAGTTATCTACTCCTTCAGGTAGAGCCAGAATCGGTGCGTTGCATAACTTGTGTTTGAGTGTCTAGAAGGCTTCTTCCTGTTTTTCTCCCCAAATAAACTTTTTATCTTTTTGGGTTAGAGTTGTTAGTGGTTGCGCAATTTTAGAGAAATTCTCGATGAATCGCCTATAATAACTTGCTAATCCCAAAAATTGGCGGATCTCCGTTGGTGTCTTTGGGGCTTCCCATTTCTTAATGGCTTCAATCTTAGCTGGATCAACTTGGATTCCTTTTTCATTCACCACGTGGCCAAGAAAGTGTACCTCACGAATCCAGAATTCACATTTAGAGAATTTTGCGTACAACCTGTCGTTTCTGAGCAATTCCAATATCAACTTCAAATGTTGCTCATGCTCCTTTTTGTCTCGAGAATAAATGAGTATATCATCTATAAACACAATCACAAACTTGTCGAGATACGGTCGACATACTCTATTCATCAAATCCATGAAAACTGCTGGTTTGTTTGTTAGACCAAATGGCATAACTAGGAACTCGTAATGACCGTATCGAGTCCTAAAGGCCGTCTTAGGGATATCTTCTTCTCGCACTCTCATTTGATGATATCCAGATCTAAGATCGATCTTCGAGAAGTACGTTGCACCTTGAAGTTGGTCAAACAGATCATCAATCCGGGGAAGGAGGTATCGGTTCTTAATTGTCAACTTGTTGAGTTCCCTATAATCGATACACATTCGAAAAGATCCATCTTTCTTCTTAACAAATAAAATTGGGGCTCCCCAAGGTGAAGAGCTAGGTCTGATAAATCCTTTGTCGAGTAATTCCTGAAGTTGTTCCGACAGCTCTTGCATCTCTGATGGTGCTAATCGATATGGTGCTTTCGCGACTGGCGCGACTCCGGGAATTAATTCTATGTGAAACGCCACTTGTCTTGGTGGGGGTACTCCAGGCAATTCGTCCGGGAATACCTCAGGAAAATTCCGAACTATAGGAATATCTTGAATGCGTTTTTCTTCAGCCTTCTTATCCTTGATGTGAGCTAGAAAAGCAATGCAATCCTTTCTCAAATACTTTCGCATCTTCATACATGTCACTACTTTAATTCCCCTCCTGGGTTTCTCTTCGTGTATTTCGAGTTTTCCCCCTTCGGGTAACGGAATTCGTACGATCTTTTCGGAGCAACAGATTTCGGCTCGGTTTTTGGATAACCAGTCCATGCCCACAACCACGTCAAAACTTCCTAGTTTAATCGGGATTAAATCTATACAGAAATCCCTACTAGCCAAATTTATAGTGCAGTTCATTATTACATCATTGACCCTACACTCTTGACCGTTGGCATATTCAATTACGTATGATTCTTTCAACTTTTGAGGCCTTAGATTTATCTTTGGTCTAAAATCTAATGACACAAAACTCCTATCTGCTCCAGAATCAAATAGTATAGATGCATCATTATTATTCAGGAGAAACGTACCTGTAACGACATCTGGATTCTGTCTTGCTTCCTCAGCTCCAATTTCAAACACTCGGCCTCTTGCCGGACCTCCTTGATTTCCTTGGTTGGCCGGTCGTGCATTATTAGTGTTCGGTCTTTGATTCCATCATGGACATGTATTCCGAAAGTGATCCGGGCTTCCACACTCAAAACGTGCCCGCCTTCCTGTGCTCCTGCAATCTTTGGCATAGTGACCTCCTTTGTTGCATTTTTGACAAATAATACATCGTCCGGTATGCTGTCTATTGCACTTGTCACATTTGGGATAAGGTCTTTTCTCTTTCTCCGCAGGTTGAGTTTGAATTCCGTAGTTACCTGAAGTTCTTTGTTCCTTACTTGTCTTTTTCCCAAACTGCTTTCTTATTGGTTCATCCATCTTTCTCTTCCCTTGTGCCTTATCCCTTACAAACAATCCCGAGCGAGTAGCATTGTTTGTAAGTCTGGTTGCCGAACTTACTGCCTCTTGTAGAGTTTTTGGGTTTGCTGAGGTAACATCACCGCGTATCTCCGGAGATAATCCCCAAACATACCTATCAACGCGGTTCTCTTCAGGCGTTACCAAATGCGGTACCATTTTTGCCAATTGATGAAATCGGGCTGTGTAGGAGTCGATATCATTCCCTTTCATCTCGTGATTCCACAACTCTACTTCCAGTTTATGAATCTCGCTCCTAGGGCAGTATTCTTCCTTCAACATTCTTTTGAAATCTTCCCATGTAAGACTGTTGGCGGCTTCCCGACCTCGGGTTTGTACTTGGGTGTTCCACCAAGTTAATGCTCGCCCTTGTAATAGACAGGCAGCAAACTCCACCTTCTTTCCCTCATCACACTTGCTAATGTGGAGCACAGACTCCATGCTTTCCAACCAGGTCAATAAACCGACGGCTCCTTCAGTTCCGAAAAATTCTTTAGGATTACAACTCCTAAAGGATTTATACGTACATTCCCTATCTCCAGAACCCTGATTGTTATTTTGATTAGCGTTTAAACTAGCTGCTACTTGGCTCACAATACCTGGTAGTGCTGCCATGAGCTGTTCGGATACTAGTCGTGCAACATCGGAATTTACTCTTCTCGGAGGCATTGTTCTAAAAAAAAAAATTTTAAATTGAGTTTCGATCAGATTTCTATTACTAATTCCGATCTAATTCTACTTACTAAGCTCAAGCTTATAATGTAATGTACGTCTAATATCAATCAACTAGACATAAAATCAAGAAATATACAATGAAACATGGATATCTTTCATAAGTATAACACATAACATTCATCACAAGTTTCAAAATACAAATCCCAAAAGATAGCAAATTGTTTACAACTTAAAATAAACAAGACCGAAATAAAAGTGTTTTTAATCCAAAAGCTTTGCCTAAACAGGTTTACTAATGCATCACCAACCAAAACAATATTCCTAATAGGATCACCAGAGCTCCTATCACCCACTCTAGGTAAGTGTGCATCCTCCGAACCGCCAACCTAGCCTCAAGGGCAACCTCCATGACTCTATTCGTAAACTCGTCATGTGTGTGCAAGATTGTTATGATGTCGTCTAAGGATTGCCGATAATGGTCCAACATCAGCCGATGAGTATGTACCTCGTTGGCCATACCCGTGACCCAGTAGTTTTCTGCTGCGGTCATTCCTTGTGGTCGGGGCACCGGTACTCCAACTGCGGGTGGAGGAGGAGTCACACTTCGCGACCTAGATCGCGACTGAGATGGTTCTCCCGATGGCACGGAAGGAATCGTGAAAGTCACTCTCTGTAGAGGGAGGACGCGCTTGCGGGCAGTCCTTATCGTCCTTGGCCCGCGAGATGTCCCCTCACCGGTAGGTATGGGTACGGGAATGGGAACAGAAGATCGAGCAGAAGAGTCGGCAGAATCCTCTTCATGACTATGCTCGGATGGGTCATAGTCATCATAGTTTGTGTCGGCTCTCCTAACCCTGCTGGTAACATAACCGGATTCATCCGGGGAGTGGTCGGATGTGGACATAGTGCTGAGATAAATAAAAAAAAAATTATAAATATCAGAAACATTTTACAATAATCATGTGAACTCACATAAAATCATATTTCTCATTTTGAAGTGAAAGATTTCCCGATCGATTCCTATTTTTAGAATAATTTAATGCAAGTCCTTTCTTATTCATACCATATTTAGACATAGGTGATCAGGCTTTGCCTAATTATGATATGTTAGATCGTTGCTTATTCTAATTATACTAGTAGTGAGCTTTTTAAATTTATCTACGAAAATAGTTTTTCAAAAAAAAAAAAAATTGGTTATAGTATTTGGTTTCAATAGAAAACCGGTGTTCTCTATAACCTATGGCTCTGATACCAAGACTGTCACACCCCGCTAAAGCGGAAACACGAGGCGTGATAGCGCAAGATTTCATAACAATAGGATAAAAACAACACCAACCATCCATTCAAATACATAACAGTCTAAGTTTAAAATTTTACATCGCATCAACTAAAAGTTCTAACAAAATAAAGTAAACCAAGTGTTTCAACTAAACAGTTTCAAATAAACAAGATGATTGATATCGATGCGCCCACATAATAGAAAGATTCGGTTAATCTTTTCTTACCCCTGAAAAGCATGATAAAAACAAGGTCAACTACAAAGAGTTGGTGAGTTCACAGGTTTTCAATATTTCAAACATCCATTTGTGTAAGTGAATATGAGCAAAATAAATCTTTGGCACTTATTAATATCTTAAAACGTCAAGGCATTACGTACTCTAATTTTTAGTATATAAAGAGCCACCACTAAACTTTTCGACCACAAAATAAAATTTATTGTTAATTCTACCTTAGCGGTGGGACTAATATCCCACATATGTAGAACCTTCGTTTCTCCCTTTTTTAAGTACAGTGCACCCCTACTTGTACTTTTTAGGTGGGATTGTCCGTCCAAATAGCGCTATCCACAAATACCCTCGGCTCCTCACTTGAGTTAATAGTAGTGTACAAACTTTTATGTTACATTTTACTCAATATAACTATTAGTGTACATGCCATAGTGCCCACAACGTCAAATTTAACAAAATTTCATAATCATAATGAAAATAGCTCATATAACATATTCAATCATGCTTTTCACCCCAAATCGTAGAAAATACTTTGAAAGAGGGGCTGTGAATACTCACCTTATAGAAAAGCTCCGCGACACAACACAACACAATCCGATCCCCACACGACGACCTAACGCTTCCCTATCAAAGAGTAATACTCAAAACCGTCACTTATAGGTCTAATACTAATTATAGAGGTGAATAAATCTTAAGCCCATATGTGTCTATATATGTCCAATTATAAAAAATGCCCATATGCTCGTTAATATCCTAATTTATACCGAAAGTAATCTTATTATCCATCACATGATCAACATTTATAAAAATCAATTAAGTCCAGAATTTCTCTCCTGGACAGAAACTAATTGTCCTAAAAATGATCAGTTTTCAAGGGCTACCATTATGACCTAGTTTCCTATCTTTTTATATAAGATAAAGTACTGAGTTATGGTCTTTGTGACCAAATTTCATGCCTTTTGGACATGTACAAGTGGTTCAAATAATTCATGCAAAACATTATGTCACAACCAGTAAAACAGATTACACCATGTTAGTAAATCACTCACTAAAAACAAAAAGAAAGTCGTTTTCTTCTTTAAAGCTGGATTAAAAACCAAAAACCCTTAAACCTGTTCTAAGTCTTTTCTTCTTAAAACAGAAGAATTGTTGGGAAGTTTAATCCAATTTTCTTTTCAAAAGCCCTCTAATACTTGTTTTTGGTATACTTTCTTTACCAAAATCACTAATAATTGGTCTATCTTTTTAAATTTTTTTAAAACCCAGCCAAATAACAAGTATTTTGATTTTGTTCATCAAAACACTTGCTTTCTTATTACCTTCTATTTGGTAACCTTTGTACCAAAAGATTACTCTGGTTTATACACATTTTTTGTATTAAGCAATCATTTTTCTATTTGGTGTTCCCATTTTTGAAACAGAAATGGCAAATCTAAGCAACATCTCTCAATCTAAAACTGAGGTCGTCCCTGTCACTACCGTCGTTGCTGCACAAGAGGCCAGCTTTCCCCTTGAACAAGCTATGGTGAACGTGCTTATCTGAAGGATGGTGCCCGCTTCATCAAGTAGTGCTCAATGAAGTAGGCCTTCATCCATGTCCCTGTTGGGATAACTGATCATCTTCAGCAATACTGGCACACGGTTCACTGCACTACCCTCACCAACAAGAAAGGAAGAAAGCTCCCTGCAATCAAGTTCAGTACTCCCCTAGGCACCATCGCTATCACCTCTGGAGTGATAAGGAACGATCTTCGTCTTCCAACTAAGGAGAACAATGAAAAATGGGCTGCTGCTCCCACAACTGAGGAAATTCAGGCTTTCCTTGATGCCACTGGCTATGTTTGGCTAATTGACAAAGAGACGAAACAGGTCTTTAAGTCCATCACTAAGGTAGAAAAGAAGCGCATGCCAGCGAAATGGCAATATATTTGGATGCACGTCATTCAGTGCTTAAGCTCCAAATTTGGCTCACAGGATCAGGCTAGCAAGCCCTCCCAAGAGATGGTGGTTGCTCTCTGCACCAGTAGGAAGCTGAACTTCACTAAATATATATTCAGCAAACTGTACAACCGGGTGAAATACCACAAGAGGGACAAAGCTATTGCTTTCCCTAGGTTCGCTGCCATTCTCTTCTCATCAATCTATGAGGGATACCCCACTGAGGGAAACCAAAATTTCTCTTAGATTGGAAAGAAGACTCTCGAGGTGGATGAAAAATATGGAGATGCTCCCTACACTCCATACATGCTGCAGGTAATTCAGGGTGCTGCTGCTGCTGCTGAATCAACCATCTCTACCTCTTAGGTAGCCCCCATGCCTATGTCACTACTAATCCCCTCAGTGACTAACCAAGGCATTTCTCCTCTAGTTGAAAAGCGAAAACAACCAACCAATGGACACAAAATGCCCATTGCCCAAAAGCATGTTTCCAAGCAATTCTAGAAGAGTGTTACTCAATCAAGCACTCTCTCTGATTTCGGGATTTATCCTACCTTCTCTACAATCCTCCCCACAACCACGACAACAGCTTCTGCTTCTGTTGCTGCTTCATTAACTCTACCTACTTTTACAGTGACTCGGTCTCTGAAACCGTTAGAGTCAGCCACCCTGAGGCTGTATTAGGTATCACATGCACTACCCTCTTATCTTCTTCTATCTCATCTTCTTTGGTCCTCACATTAATCCATGATTCAGGTATGGGTGTCCCCATCCCTGATGAGATTGAGCAACGTGCTATTCAGACATCCGTTTTGTTTCGACAATCTAATCTCTGGAAAGAAACGTGCACAGGACCTCAAAATGCTTCACTTAAGCATTCTTAGAAACAGGTCAGTGATCCTCAGAACACTACCGTCGCATGTACCATCCCTAAGAGTAATTCTTCAGATACTCTCAAGGCACCCATGTGTAAATACCTTACTTACCCACTTCTTTCTGCTAACCCTGAGCTCTTTTTGGCTCAGGTGTCGCTGCAACTCATTTTACTTCGGCAACTGCCGTCACCACCACCACTACTCCGATCAGCAAGCCTACATAGTCAAAGGCACCTTCAGCTGTTGATCTAAAGGATGTCAAGAAGGAGAAGAGCCTTCCCACATTTCCTTCTATCCCTATGGATATACCTCAAATCTCTCAGCCTCCTCCCTCATTCCCAACAATTGATCAACTGGTGAATGAAAGTTTACTCACAAGGCGCCGGGTAGACGCTCTTTGGTTCGCCTCAGAGAAAATCTACAAGCAAGTGGTTGGGGTCCCTGCCATGAAGGTGGCTATCAGCAATTTCTCCACTGATCTTCATACATGAGAGATGACCAATGCTTCATTGAGCGAGAAGTAAAAGCTCTCCCTAAGCAAGCTGAGAGTCAAGCCAAGGCTATTGTTGAAATACAGCAAAATCAAGCAGAGATTATGCGCCTTCTTAAAGGCATGTCAGAGAAAGTCCTTCATTCTCTGAAGCTGACAGGTCTCAGTTGGGTTTGATCGCTAAAACTCAAACTTCTAAGACAACAACTCTCTCTTCTCTCGACTAGAATGTGCCCACTCTCTTGGTGCACACTCTCCCGGTCAACAACAAAGAGTGGAGAAGTTCGCACAAGAGCTCGCTGAACAGCTCATGAACCAACCTCCTCTCCAACCTCATCAACAACCACCTATCCCTGAAGCTGTAGAAGGTGATGAAGAGGATGAAGTAGAGGAAGAAGATGAAGACAATAATAAACCTGAAGACATCCCTCATTATTCTCTCAAGGATAATGATGATGATGATGATGACGATGATGACTTCTGGACTACCAACAGACCAGAAACGACACCATCAGGGGGAGACGTTTTTAGATGACCTTTGGGGGATAGGGAAAATCCTAAAAAGGATCAACCTGGACCCTCAGAGAAAAATAAAGAAGTTGTAGAACTTGATTCTACTCCTGTAAATTCAGAGGGGGAGCTCATTACTGAGGTATGCCTTCCTCTCGTCACTTACATCCCTTCTTCTGAAGCTCAATCTCCTCCCCAAACTTCTGTTGCTGATGAATCTCTCTGCTCTTCTCCTCTTAGTGATCCCTGTTCCCCAAAGGGTTCTTCATTCCTGAATGAACCTTCTTCTAAAGATCAGTTTCTGTACATATCCGATACTGAATCTGAAGAAGAAGAAGAAGAAGGCCTTGTTCAAATGCGTGTACATAAACAAATAATATGGGAGCCTGAAGAAGAAGAAACGAGAGTCATGGAAGCAACGAGAGTTCCAATTCCTCCTCATACATCTGAGCTAGAAGCCCCTGTACCAATCAGGGTGTTTGATGATTCTCTTTTGTCTCCAAACAAGAAAGAGCAGAGGCCCTTGAAGCTTAGAGACAAAAAGATGAAGAGATGAAGCAAACTGAAAAAGACTTAAGGATTGTACGTTAGACGATCCGAGAGGAAAATCTAAGAGAAGAAGCAGCCAAGAGGCAAAATGAAGAATGTTTAAAGGTCGCTGAAGCTCTAGCACAAAAGGAACTTACAAGGGACAATCTGAAGGTGAATCCGATCATAGCTCAAGAGAATATTCTACATGTTCTAAACAAAGAAACTCAGGAACAATGGAATAATGAACTTAGATAGTGTACTGAAAGGTTCAAACACCGTATGTCTGATTCAACCATCACTCGTGCCACTATCGAAGGATACACTTCCAAAAAGAAGGGTTTGAAGGTATTTTTACGAATGTACATGCATTCAAGAAGTGAACGAAAAGAAACCAAGTTTCTAAAGTTTTACGGATACTCTGAATGGCTGGAAATCAGAGATGCCAATCAGCAATCAAAGTCCAAATTCAGAGATGTTGTAGAAAGGGTGTCACAACACGTCCAAGTTCCTCCTCTCCCTGATTAGACCAAAAGAAGAAAGTCAAGATCAGATGCCGAAGGAGGCCCATCATCAAGAAGCGACCATGAGACCAAATTCAGCTATGAAAGTGTTCTTATTCATCTTGAAATCCCTGACATCTCTATGCTCAACACCTCTCTTCCTGAAGCCAGAAGATTCACTGAGCATGAAAGCATTACGCTTCCTGAAGCAGGTATGGTCTTTCTTGATAACCAAGGGTTATTAAGATTTCTCAGAAACAAAGAGATCAGAAAAGCTCCATCAACACTCATCAAGATCATGTACTACAGTTGCTGGTCTACCAATGACCCTGTATTACTACAGAAGAAGATCTATGAGAATGAGTTACGAAGAAGAGAAGAGAAAATCTTTGACTAGTCATTAGTTTCTTTTCTTTTGTAACATTTTTTAGTGTATTGTACTTTACCATATTATTGTAATTTCATTATGTATGTAATTCTTCAGATTAACCATTAATGAAATTCAATGAAGTACTCTACTCCATCTGTGTACTGAAAAGATCCCTGAAAATAGTAAATGGGACAATGAACTTAGGAATTCTATTTTTGTTAAAACAACCTCACTCACTAATATTACACTCTGTAGATCCCTGAAAATAGTAAATGGGACAATGAACTTTATAGATTTTAAACTTGTAAAATTGTGATTTCATATCCTTATAAATGAAACTCAATTCAGAAAGTAGTTTAGCTGAAAAAGATCTCACAGATTAGTACTTAGAATTCTTTACATTAAATTCTCTAAGTCTTTACTAATCATTTCAAGCAATTTTCCTATGTTGCTTAATCATAATCAAGGAGATTGTTGATCCAAAACCCCTTTCAGTGATTTGAATACGACTTCTCTCTATACTTAGTGAAAATTCCATATATAAGTTATAGTTCAGGTTCAGCGATAGCACACGCTGAATGCACTCAGCGATCGCTGAACATCAGCAACTCTAATCTTATCTCTAAAGATCTGAAGAAAACAGTCCCACCACAAGTCCATTCAGTGACAGTCGAAGACCAAGCTGAAGATAGAGATGAACAGCTAGTGATCTGAAGCGGTTCAGTGATAGCAAAACATATGTTATCTAAAGTGTGAAATCTTCTAAGGCCTCAGCTTTTCCTTAGTGACTTCTTCCTTGAGGTCTGCGAGTCAGCGATCAAATAAAGCTTTCAACAAGATTACTGTTGATCTTATCCTCGATGCACAAAAGTCAAAACCTCAACACCTTGTCAAAAAAGGACGTACGGATTGTCTCTTATGTCCACATCAAATCTGATTTGGTACTATTCATAGGTGGCTAAAAGCATGACCATCCTATTAACCAAAGGACAAACATCCTCCACATGTTTGACCATGGCATGTACCTTTTGCTTTGCATTAAATGCAAACGGGTATAAATAGATGGGAAACCCCTTTCCATCTTCTTGCATGCTATTCTCTCTCAAAACCACTATTGCTATTTCTTTTTTTCCTTGTGCATCAACTTAGTGTTTTCTTTAGTTACAATAGAATAGGTTTTAAACTTGTTCTTATTCCGCTTGTAACTGTAAATTTGTTTATTTATATAAACCAATTTAAAAACGAAAATCTACTTGTGTTTGTATTAAACCCCCCCTCTACAAACTTTTCTATATCTTTGAACTCTTGTAGACCCCTTTGGGACCAACACTTTCTCTTTAGTTCAGCCTTTTTACAAGATCTTTCTTCCTTAGCTTTCTTTCTTGATGCATGATGTTCAGAGATTGATTGTACAACTGTTGTGAGTGTATTCACAGATGTATCTAAGGCAGATACCTTTTGGGTAAGTTCAGCTGTTGGGGCAGTGTTTATCTTTGAGACAAACTTTGCATTGACATTATTAAATTTGTCAAACATAGCAGTCTGGAAGTTTGCCAAGTCTCATTTAGTGAGGAATCTAGAGGAGGAGGAAGACTCTTAGGGAATGACCGCATCAAGTAACTTCTTCATATCTGCAGCAAACAAGCCAAATTCTTTTGTAGAAATAGTAGCTTGAGGAGTTGAAAATTCAGAAGGGATCATAGATATGGCTTCTGCATTGGACTTGATATTATTTTCGAACTTCTGAAACTGCTAAATTGAAAGATTTCGCTGAGTGTCATGGGCAGTGATGAAGAAGTTGTTAATCTGATCCAATTTATCTGAATGTGTCCTCTGAGTAGATTTAATTTCATCAAGTGAGGAGTGTACTTGTTTTAGCTTTGGATGAATGTTAGACTCAGACTTTTCAACAGTTTGTTTTAGGTCCACCATAGATCCCTTTTTTTGATCAACAAATGCTTGGAACGCAATATTTGTGATAAATTCAGGTGGGGGGGGGGGGTAACCGATACATCTCCAACACATGGAGCCTCGTGAACCTTGCGTCCAGAGGGGCCCTCATTCACACCTGTTTTGACGTTGAGTGTGAAGGGACTTCCATTCTTTCCTTGAGGGATCCTAAGAGGCACCTCTTCGGATGTTCTGATCACATTGACTGGTTCTCCAACATCAGAGGGTGGAGAGTCAATAATGATGTGCGTACACATAAACACATTGAAAATGGAAGTACGTTGTGTGCCCAGTATCCATAACCCCTCTGATGGGAATTCATTGGCTTATGGATTAGTAGTTAGCATGGACGTGCCAACTGCCATCCAGTCTACATCATCGGTCACAAAGACATCGATGTTTTGTGTAGGAGGTGGCGAGTTCTGGGGTGATGGAACTCTTATATTAGCATCATCATCCTTTTGAGAGGAAGATGATGAGGAGGTTTCCCCAAATGTTCTTGATTCAGAGGTATTTGAGATGTCTTCTGAATGGTTATTTTGTTGGTTTGGGTTTCGACTAAGCTCAAGTCCTTTTTCAATAGGAGAAGATGTGTTGGCATCAACCAGTAGATGTATTAACTCTGGTTGTAATCGGTTGGATTCTCTCAGTTGTGTCGATAAGAACATCTTCTGTGCTTTCTTTTAGCAATCGCTCTGTAACACTTCAAAAATCTAGTCATTTTTTTTATAAATACTGCAGAAGCGATTATCAAAATATATAATATTTACATGACAAGACCTGTAAACAGTTTTACAGACTATTCTCAAAAGAATATTACATGACATACAACCAGTGTTACAAAATATGTTTACAAATCATCATCAAAATAGTGTATCAGAGTAGGTGTCAGACATTCCACAAACAACCACCGGCTCCCTGCCCAACGCAACAAAACCAAAACCTGTAAGGGAGGGTATGGAGGGGAATTAGCCAAAGCTAAGTGAATGAACCAAAACCAGCAAACAACATAGGCCAAATCGTCTTAGTCAATAATAACAGTTTCATCATATCATTAAATAGATAACAAGTTCCCAAGAGGACCGGCGGCTCGGCCGAACCTACAGCAATCGCGGATCAAACGGCACTTACCGATAATTCATTTTACTACCATCGCTCAACAATCTATCTTTTGGTACAACATATGCGCCAAAAGACCAAAAGTTGTCCAACAAGTAGTAAAACAAACCAAATTACCCATCAAACTGACCTCCCCAGCGATGATGTGCACATATAACAGATCATGGACTTGATTAACACAAAACCAGCTAATTAAGTCACTAAACAAACAACTAAACCAACTCAATTGGTTACCAAGTGCAAATCAACAAACTATTGCAACTAAGACCGTTGCAACCAATTACCATTTGGGGTAACAGTCCACTCACCTGGTATTCCATAGCCCAAATTCAGTAGTCTATGTCACTGAGTCGCCTCCTTGCCTGAGAATACCACAACCCATAAGTTAGTAACTTAAATCATAAGTGTATAACTCATTACATGCATAAACTCATCATATATGTAAATAAAGCCCAAGTTTGACTTTCCAAAGTCAACTTGACATTCCCGACAGTCAATATAAGTCAACTGCAAATTATCAAGTCAATCGGGTCACAATTAACCCATTTAATATCAATCATATGCTAAATATCAAGTATTATGTAATTTACTACTAAATTAACTTTACAAGCTAATGTTGACTTTCCAATAGTCAACCGTGATCCATTGACCTCAAATTAGTACCTACTCACATCATATGCATATTATTATCAAGTTCAAGCTTTACAATGCAAGAATAGTGTCTTAAAGTCAACTATTGCGCGAACGGGTCAAAGCCCACCCGAACCGACCAAATCATGGAAGTAAGTATAAAAATGCCTCTAAACTTCACTTATAACACCTCTACATATGATTTATAACATGTTGAAGCTAAACCATGCATGATCCAAGTTCAACTTGTTGACTTGCCAAATTAAAGTTTGCACATACTTGTCATGTAACTACATACTAACCATTACTAACATTTAATCAACTTAAGACCATTTAACACCTACATAGACATGTATAAACATATTTGACCTCATTAGTAGATGACATATGAGGCCCGAAATACACTTCAATATAAGTTTTTTACAAATACCAAAACACCTCAAGAAGGCTTAGGTCAAATTTGTGTTCTTTTTTTGCATTTGCCACAACATACTCCAAAGTTGACATACCAACTGTAAATCCACATTTTGACATACCTACTGTTAGAATTAGCTTCTGCACTCAAAAGATAAATTAAAGTTGCCATTCCAAGCTTTCCAACGGTATATACCATGACCTCTAACGATGTTTTTGTGATTTTATATGATTTTATGAAAACTGCTAAAAGTTGCTGTCATACACAGCCATAACTACGGGATTTTTACAAAATCCACCAAACTTACCCAATTCAGTTTTAAATCAATTTCCCGAAGCTGTACTAGTTACAAGGGGTCATAAGGTAGCTAGAAACATGTTTACAACATCATACAACATTCTAATCAAAAGGAAGAATATGATGGTGATACTTACTCAATAAGCTTCAATCCACACAAAGTCACCCAAATCAGAAGTTTAAACTCAAAATCCAACAAGTATGTGTGTGTTTCTTCAAGTAAGGTAGTAAGGGAAACAAGCACAAACATATGTTATATACACATACACCATACGTACATACAAACATAGTCGGTTTATGTTTTTAACTAGAAAACATAGGTATTTTATCCCCTATCTATATCACAATAGGTTAATTTAACAACCTTAAATAAACAATTACTTACTAACGAGGTATTTTCTACGACCCATATTCAAAAACGAATCACCGGGTCCAATTTCATATATAATTATATAAAACATCTAATTTACCTTTTACCTCACGGTCAAATCATATTTCAAATAATAGGCAGATAATTCATATCAAATAAATAATAAATACTAATAATTAGCAACTTACAACTAGGGTCAATATGAGGATGTTACAAATCCTCCCCCCTTAAAGAGATTCCGTCCCTGGAATCTCATCTCGCTCAAATAGATGAGGATAACGAGATCTCATATCAGCCTCTGTCTCCCAAGTCAGATTAGATCCCAAACTATGTTTCCATTTTACCAATACCATAGGAATCTGTTTCTTGCGAAGCTTGGTTAAATTTCGGTCAACCAACTCAACTGGTTCTTCAATTAACCTCTGTTTCGAGTCAAATTTCAGATCATGTATCGGGAGAATCATATTTTCATCATCCACTTTGCACTTGTGCAGATAACACACATTAAATGTATCGTGAATACCAGCAAGCTCTGGAGGAAGATCTAGAGTAACCATCTGATCCTTCACCACCCGCCTCATACGGAAGGGACCAATGAATCGCGGAGCTAGCTTCCCACGTTTCCCAAAGCGAATAACTCCCTTCCACGGTGACACCTTCAAATACAAAAGTTCACCCTCCACAAATGAAACGGGTCGGCAGCGCGGATCCGCATACATCTTCTGTCGATCTCTGGCAGCTTTCAGTTTCCCTCTGGCAATAGCAACTTTATCAGCAGTCATCTGGACAATGTCGGGGCCTGCAAACTGTTTCTCACCTGCCTCTAACCAACAAGTAGGAGTACGACAGCGACGACCATGCAACATCTCATAAGGTGGCATGCTGATACTCGAATGATAAGAATTATTATACGCAAACTCTATCAAAGGCAAGTGTGCTCCCAAGACCCTCCATATTCAAGAACACATGCACGTAACATATCCTCGAGTGTCTGAATAGTTCTCTCTGACTGACCGTCCGTCTGAGGATGATAAGCAGTACTCAGATTAACCCGAGTACCCAATTGTGCCTGTAAGCTGTTCCAGAAATTAGAAACAAACCTGGGATCTCTGTCATAAACAATAGAAAGAGGAACCCCGTGTCTAGATATAATTTCATTAATATACAGTTGCGCCAATCTATCAAATGAAGCTGTCTCGCTAGTAGCTGGGAAATGAGCACTCTTCGTCAATCGATCGACAATAACCCAGATTTTATCAAAACCTCTCTGTGTACGCGGGAGTGCAGATACAAAATCCATAGTGATGTGCTCCCATTTCCATTCCGGAATAGCTAACTGTTTCAATGACCCATAGGGCTTCTGGTGTTCTGCCTTCACCTGTGCACAAATATGGCAAGACTCCACGAATTGTGTTATATCTTTCTTCATTGTCGGCCACCAATATAATACTTTCAAGTCATTATACATCTTCGTGCTACCCGGATGAACAGACAATCTGGATTTATGAGCCTCAGATAGGATTAGATTCCTCAAATTACCAAGCAAAGGCACCCAAATGCGTGATCGAAAAGTCTTTAATCCACGTGAATCATCAGTTAATTCCTCTTTTCTTTTCATCATAATCTCAGATTTCAGGTTTTCATCTTTTAAAGCTTCCAATTGAGCAGCTTTGATTCTATCCACTAGATCTGATACTATCTCCATACGCATGAAACATATACGATCAGTAGTACCTTAGCGACTCAGAGCATCTGCAACTACATTTGCTTTCCCTGGGTGATAGCGGATTTCACAATCATAATCTTTTATCAACTCTAACCACCGTCTCTGACGCATGTTAAGCTCTTTCTGTGAAAACACATATTGCAAACTTTTATGATCAGTACAAATAACGCATTTAGTAGCGTATAGATATTGTCTCCACAGTTTCAATGCAAATACAACAGCTGCAAGTTCCAGGTCATGGGTTGGATAATTCTTCTCGTAAGGTTTCAACTGGCGAGAATAAGCAATAACCCGATCACGCTGCATCAAAATACAACCCAAACCTGCAAAAGAAGCATCACAATACACTACAAAATCGTCAGATCCGTCAGGTAGTGCAAGAATAGGAGCCTGACATAATTGCTGTTTCAGAGACTGAAAAGCAGCTTCCTGTTCGTCATTGCATTTTAAAGAAACATCCTTACGGGTTAGATTCAAAAGAAGCATCACAATACCTGCGATAATACCCAGCTAAACCCAGAAAACTCTTAATCTCAGAAGGCGATTTAGGAGCATTCCAATTCATAACTGCATCAACTTTAGCTGGATCAACCTTAACCCCATCATGACAGATAACATGCCCCAGAAAATGAACTTCCCTCAACCAAAATTCACATTTGGAAAATTTAGAGTAAAGTTGTTCTTGTTTCAAGGTTTCCAAAACTTGTCTCAAATGGAATTCGTGATCAGATTCATATTTTGAATAAATCAGGATATCATCAATGAAAACAATTACAAATTTATCCAAAAATGGTCGACAAACTCGATTCATTAAATCCATAAACACGGCAGGTGCATTAGTTAAGCCGAATGGCATAACTAAGAATTCGTAGTGACCATACCTGGTATGAAAAGCGGTTTTTGGAACATCATCGTTAGAAACACTTACCTGATGGTAGCCAGATCTCAAGTCAATTTTAGAGAAATATGAAGCACCCTGTAACTGGTCAAACAAGTCATCGATCCTGGGCAAAGGGTATTTATTTTTCACCGTCCTTTTATTCAATTTACGGTAATCAATACACATCCGTATGGTACTATCCTTCTTTTTCACAAACAAAACAGGTGCACCCCACGTTGAGGAACTAGGACGAATAAATCCCGGTCTAACAGATCCTGAATCTATGTCATCATCTCCCTAATTTCAGAAGGAGCCAACCTGTAAGGAGACTTTGCAATAGGAGTAGAACTTGGAATCAAATCAATCTTGTATTCTACTTCTCTAACAGGGGGTAATCCAGGTAACTCATCAGGAAATACTTTCGGGTATTCCGAAACCACCCGGATGTCAAAAACTATCTGTTTTTCCTTTTTAGCATCAATTATATAGGCAATAAAAGATTCACACCCTTTGGCCAGGGATTTCCAAGCTTTCATGAACGATATAACAGGAAGAACAGAGCTCCTTCTCTCCCCACGAGCCACTACGTGTGACCCATCAGACAAAGGAAAAGAAATCAATCTTTTATGACACCTTATGTCAGCCCTATGCTGAATCAGCCAGTCCATGCCTAGGACCACATCAAAACCCGAGATGGGCATTAACAAGAATGTAACAGGAAAACAAGCACCATCTATATCAATTTGAGCTCCAGACACAGTTGTTGTGACTGGAACTGACTTTCCATCAGCTACCTCCACTTCAAGTGGAGTAGTATTCACAGAAGTGGGCAAATTCAGTTTATCACAGAGAGTCATAGAAATAAAGGAGCGGTTAGCTCCAGTATCAAATAATACACGGGCCGGTACAGAGTTTATTAAAAACATACCCGTGATAACATCATCGGCGGTGGTGGCATCATCCACCGTCATACGGAACGCCCTACCATCAGGTGCTGGAGGATTTTTCCTCTTTTGACTGGCTGAAGACGATCCCCCGGTCGTGCTAGCCCCTGTCCCTGCACCAGACCCCGCTCTTGTAGCAGAAGGGAAATCCCCTAACAGTTCCAGCAAACGTTACGAGGGAATTTACAATCCTTCACCTCGTGTCCAACTGCTCCACAACGAATACAACGCATGGTCTGTGGAGTACAAGGCCCAACATGTGAAGCTCTGCATCTGGGGCACCATTGAGGTCTCTGTACAGTACTGTAACTAAAACCAGAACTAGAACTACCAACTGGAAATCTACGAGTCTGATTCTGGTTTCCCTGCCATCTTTTTCTCTTCTGGGAACTAGACTGATCCTGCTTTTGTTTCTAAACAACAACTTTTTCTTTGTCTCTTTTATCACGGGCTTTAGCATCGCCCTCAACTGCTTTGGCCAAAGTAAAGGCCTGCGACAGACTACCTGCTAATCTTGTCGTACCCCTGTATTCTGGCAACAGGGCTCCCACAAAATGTTGTACCTGTTATGGCTCGTCAGGTACCCACGGTTTCACAAACCTCAGCTTTTCATTGAATTGTTTGATTAGCTGATCCACAGTCATTCTCTCAGTCATCTGCAAATCAAGGAACTCCCTACGGATTCTGTTCATCTCAAACGGGTTACAATACTGTTCACAAAGCTTTCCCTCAAATTGCTCCCAAGTAATAGCATCCCTCTGTGCTTTATTAAGACCAAATATCAGTGCATCCCACCAAACACAAGCATTATCCCTCAACATCCCTGTAGCAAATTTAACTCTGGAAGCTTCCTCACAATTGCAGGCATCCAAGGTTTTAACTGTCTGTCTTATCCAGTTTATGGTAACCGCTGGATCCATACTACCATAGAACTCCTGAGGCCTACAGTCCAGAAAGTGTTTATACGTACACTCCTTCTTTTGAGTTACTGGGGGTAGATACCATGGAGGAGGATACGGATAATATTACTCTGGGGATGGTAACGGCATAGATACAGGAGGTGGCATAGCCTGTGTAAGGATAGGTGGAGGTACCTATGGCTGAGTAGCCTGTGTCTGTTGCTGCTGCTGCAACTGCTGAACTATACCTCTGAGCTCTTGTAACTGATCCTCTAGCTGAAAGATATATTTCTCTCGATCTATTTCTGGATCAATATTAGATGTTCCAGTTGGATTAACATTTACTTGAGAAACTGTTAGGGGAATAACGGTTGCTCTGGGGTCATAGGGGCACTAACCGGGCGCTCACCGTCAGCCATACCTGTCTTAATCACAACAACTCACCATTTATTAGCTCATAAGTCGTTAGTACAATATATGCTAACATCAAACAATAATCAACAAGTAATTATTCACACAATCCCCAACCTTGGAATGTTTGACACAACAAGAGCCAAGATTTGGTCAATTGAACACCCCAAGAGTGCTCACATTACCAAACCAAGGCTCTGATACCAAACTTGTAATACTGCAAAAATCTAGTCATTTTTTTTAAATACTGCGGAAGTGATTATCAAAATATATAATATTTACATGACAAGACCTGTAAACAGTTTTACAGACTATTCTCAAAATAATATTACATGACATACAACCAGTGTTACAAAGTATGTTTACAATAGGCTCGTCATCAAAATAGTGTATCAGAGTAGGTGTCAAACATTCCACAAACAACCACCGGCTCCCTGCCCAACGCAACAAAACCAAAACCTATAAGGGAGGGTAAGGAGGGGAATTAGCCAAAGCTAAGTGAATGAACCAAAACCAACAAACAACACAGGCCAAACCGTCTTAGTCAATAAGAACAGTTTCATCATATCTATAAATAGATAACAAGTTCCCAAGAGGACTGGCGGCTCGGCCGAACCTACAGCAACCGCGGATCAAACGGCGCTTACCGATAATTGATTTTACTACCATCGCTCAACAATCTATCTTTTGGTACAACATATGCCAAAAGACCAAAAGTTGTCCAACAAGTAGTAAAACAAACCAAGTTACCCATCAAAGTGACCTCCCCAGCGATGATGTGCGCATATAACAGATCAAGGACTTGATTAACACAAAACCAGCTAATTAAGTCACTAAACAAACAACTAAACCAACTCAATTGGTTACCAAGTGCAAATCAACAAACTATTGCAACTAAGACCGTTGCAACCAATTACCATTTGAGGTAACAGTCCACTCACCTGGTATTCCATAGCCCAAATTCATTAGTCTATGTCAGTGAGTCGCCTCCTTGCCTGAGAAAACAACAACCCATAAGTTCGTAACTTAAATCATAAGTGTATAACTCATAACATGCATAAAATCATCATATATGTAAATAAAGCCCAAGTTTGACTTTCCAAAGTCAACTTGACATTCCCGACAGTCAATATAAGTCAACTGCAAGTTATCAAGTCAATCGAGTCACAATTAACCCCTTTAATGTCAATCATATGCTAAATATCAAGTATTATTTAATTTACTACTAAATTAACTTTACAAGATAATGTTGACTTTCCAATAGTCAACCGTGATCCATTGACCTCAAATTAGTACCTACTCACATCACATGCATATTATTATCAAGTTCAAGCTTTACAATGCAAGAATAGTGTCTTAAAGTCAATTATTGCGCGAACGGTCAAAACCCACACGAACCGACCAAATCATGCAAGTAAGTATAAAAATGCCTCTAAACTTCACTTATAACATCTCTACATATGATTTATAACATGTAGAAGCTAAACCATGTATGATCTGCGTCCTCTAGCCCAAAAAGTAGAGCAATTGTTCCCATGAAGACCCCCCCCCCCCCTTTTTTTTGCAAAAAGTGTATGCTAGAAAGGACAATTTGCCAGAAAAGTGTGAACCACTCGTTCATATGTGAAATACAGATCATACATAAAGTGGCTAACTGGTCTTAAATTGGACGGTTGCTAGCATTCAGTGTCATTATCTGGTAATAAACTTAGAATCTACAAATTTTCCTACAACATGTAAAAGGTTGTTATTTACATCTTTCCCGAAGATCGCAATAAATACATAATCAGTTTAATGTTTGTCCTTCGTAAAAGTTTAATCGTTTGTAATCAACTTTCTTATGTTTTAGGTTCCTTCTAATTTACACACTGCTTCATAATTTGAATAACATTTACTATAAGCGAGTAATGTTGAGATTCAAAAAGCAATAAACCCAAATTTAAAGATTTAAATTCATACATATTAATAACAATACTGCTTTGTCTTATAATAGTGCTCTATCCAAACAATAGCTTTGTATTTACTTACTTATATGGTTAGGAAACATATACAACAAATCGTAATATTGGCTACACTATTCTCGTGAAAATGACTCATTTATTGCTTTTAAATTGTTACATTAAATAACCACATATTTTTCTTGGCTTTAATTGTACACGTAATACCTCGCAGTGTTTAAAGTAGTTCGTATAAATACAGACATATAACTAGTGGGTAATTAACATGCAGAAGCCAATGCATAAATTAGGCAGGTCAAACAGTAATTAATGGGAATGATAATAAAAGAAACTGTTTAGTTTTGTTTAGTTTTATATAATATAACGAGCTCATTCCCCCAAAGAAGCCCAAATTTTCATTCCTGGTTAAATTGAGGGAAATGAAAATTCATTCCCATTTTCATTTTCATTCCCTGGACTTGCCAAATTAAAGTTTGCACATACTTGTCATGTAACTACATACTAACCATTACTAACATTTAATCAACTTAAGACCATTTAACAACTACATAAACATATAAACATATTTGACCTCAATAGTATATGACATATGAGGCCCCAAATACACTTCAATATAAGTTATTTACAAATACCAAAACACCTCAAGAAGGCTTAGGTCAAATTTGTGTTTTTTTTTTTGCATTTGCCACAACATACTCCAAAGTTGACATACCAACTGTAAATTCACATTTTGACATACCTACTGTTGGAAATAGCTTCCGTACTCAAAAGATAAATTAAAGTAGCCATTTCAAGCTTTCCAACGGTATATAGCATGACCTCTAATGATTTTTTTGTGATTTTATATGATTTTTTGAAAACTGCTAAAAGTTGCTGTCATACACAGCCATAGCTACGGGATTTTTACAAAATCCACAAAACTTACCCAATTCGGTTTTAAATCAATTTCCAACAGTTGTACTAGTTTATATCATGTTTATAAGGAAGCTAGAAACATGTTTATAACATCATACAACATTCTAATCAACAATCTAGGTCACGAACTTCTTATTTGACCCATATAGCAATTCAAAGATCAAACTAACTATACAAGATGTTATAATTCGATTTCTTGGGTCTAGCATACTCCAAATACATGTATAAACACATATCAAACATCTATTTCAGTTTACAAACTGAATTTCATCAAAACCCATTTAGGGTTCTTATCAAGAACTCCATTAAAGTAAGCAAAAGGAAGAAGATGATGGTGATACTTACTCAATCAGCTTCAATCCACACAAAGTCACCCAAATCAGAAGTTTAAACTCAAAATCCAACAAGTATATGTGTGTTTCTTCAAGTAAGGTAGTAAGGGAAACAAGCACAAGCATATGTCATATACACATACACCATACGTACATACAAACATAGTCGGTTTATGTTTTTAATTAGAAAACATAGGTATTTTATCCCCTATCTAAATGACAATAGGTTAATTTAACAACCTTAAACAAACAATTACTTACCAACGAGGTATTTTCTACGACCCATATTCAAAAACGAATCACCGGGTCCAATTTCATATATAATTATATAAAACATATAATTTATCTTTTACCTCACGGTCAAATCATATTTCAAATAATAGGCAGATAATTCATATCAAATAAATAAGAGTAAATTACAACTTTTGTCCCCGTGGTTTGATGAAATTTTGGATTGGGTCCCTTAAATGAAATAATTACAGAGATGATCACTTTGGTTTCACTTTTAACAGGGACCCAATCCAAAAATTTCATCAAACCACGGGGACGAAATTTGTAATTTACTCAATAAATACTAATAATTAGCAACTTACAACTAGGGTCAATATGAGGATGTTACACGCTCGGCATGGTTAGAATCACTTGGATTGCCACTTGGATTGTTTTCAATCTCATTCTCACTCGACCCCTCACTGTCAACACTGGCTTCTATAAACTTTGGGGTTGGTGACCTCTATTCTGAGATCACCATAGAGTCCCTATAAAATATAAGAATAGAAGAGGTTGAAGGAATAAGGTTAAGCATGTACCTTGATAGTCCGCGGTTTTTTGTGAATCCATCCTTGTAGATAGTGGGTCGATGAGATTTCATCGTGTAGATCTTGCAGAACGGTTGTACACATTCGATGTGCCATTTTGATATGGCCCTTTGGATGAACAGAGACAGAAATCGTGGGAACATCAACGCTGGTAGAGGTTTGCCTTTGTTCAGAAGCAGATCTTTGTTGTGTATAGCACCATGGATCTATTAGAAAATCAAATCTGTGAAGTCTAGAGGACGACTGAAAAACATGCCATACATTATTGTGATGACATTAGTACTGGCTTGATCAATTGAGCCAATTTTACACGTTAATATTTTCTTGATAATGGAGACAAGGATATTCCACATAGGTGGTAGGCACTGCCTTTTGAAGTCAGAGACCCTTGTGATTTCCTTGTTGTACCCTATAAATTTTAGAAATTCCACCAATACTTCAGAAGTAGGGCTCTACTCAAGTGCTGGATTTGGTACAAAAGTGGTTTCATTCTCTTGAACGAATGATTCTGGGAGATGAAATCTCCTTGCTATCGTCCTTCTCGTAATCTGTAATTTAATCGTGCGTTCTTCGTCGTTGGGTATACACAAATTTCCAGCAAGAGTATCCTCATCTTTGATGTACATAGATTGCCACACTTCTTGAACAAATTGTTCTGGAACATTGGGATTGGCAATTGTTAAGGCTCGGTTCAGGATATGGCATTGAAGAATTCTTATCATGATGCGAAACTCAGCTGAGTAGGTTTGAGGATCAAGGAGCACTTGGAAGTTGTTGGGTTTGGAGGGTAAGAACACAATGGGGGTACTTTCAGCGGTGGAATTTATCATTTGGTCTTCTTGATTGTGCACATTAGTAGGGATTTCATTTTGAGTAGCCATTTGGGATTTATGGTTTTTGTGAACTTGCAGGTTTACAACGATGGGGATTCAAGAAGCAACAGAAAATTCGAGAGCAGAGAGACGGTAGAAAGTTCCAAGTGACAGTAATTCAAGTTTAAATATGAGAGTGAAGTGTGTACCCGAGTGGTAAAATGGATAGGAACGGTTTTGCTGACGTGGGGTACATATCGAAAATGCATGCGGACCATAGGGTTTTTCAACATGTTTTGACGGTTCGTATTTGGCTCGAATAGTGCGTTGACGCATGGCTTTGTCAGATAAAGTAACCATTTGGATTGAATGTGTGTATTATTTGGAAAACCAAACGTTTTCTCTTAATCCTTTAAATTCAAACGGTTAATCCAGAAAATTTATTTGGAAAAGCAATCTAACTGGTTTTAAGAAAAATTATTTAACAACCAGTAGAAGGTTTTATTAAGGACATTTAAAAATAAGGAAATTAAATAAAACTACCTTTTCAATAACCTTGACGGCAAGAGAAATTTACAAGATTAGTTTTGCTTTAATTGTTTATCATGAATGTCCTTTCAAAAGGTTTGGTAGTCATACCAGAAACTTCTGTATTACCTTGGAGGCAAGAGCTAGTACAGAAGTTCTGAATGACTACTTTTACCTTCAAAACCGTTTTCCTCCATCATAAATTCATATTTTTAATCTTTGAACAACTTTAAAATCATTCAATTGGTCGGACAAAAGTGTTTTGGGAACAAAAAAAAGTTTATACCTATTTGTCTGACTTTTCAGAGGAAATTTTGTTAACTCAGAATCTTCTGGATAACTTTAACGGCAAGAGTTAGTCCAGAAGAAAATGAGTTGCAAAAGGTTTCAGAGAAAAGTGCATGCAGTAGGCTGCTAATACATACCAGAAGCTTCTGTAAGACAATATTCATTGGAGACGTAGTAGAAGACTTCTTTTGAAATTTGGACTGTCCAGAACAAAAGATAGATGTGCCAGAGACTTCTGATTAACCTTGGCGGCAAGTGTTAATATAGAGGTTCCGAACATGCTATCTTTTTAAAACAAAAAAAATTCTCCCCCATGAATTTTGCATGTAAGTTTGCTCCCCCCTTGATGTGTGCATTGGTCTCCTTGTAAGTTTGCTCCCCCTCAAACTATACTTGGATCATAAAATAGTGAATAATGTACAACTTTGAGATGCAGAGATATGGTTAGTTAAGCCAGAGGCTTCTGTGATGTTTGCGATGGTGAAATTTATTCAGAAGATGATGAGAAATAAAAGTAAGGTAAAGACAAGCTTTAGAAAAAAATCAGAAGATCTACTTGAGAAATAGATAATGGGTTTATATCAGATATTAAGCATGCCCAACTTGCTGATTAGAAAATTGAATCTGTTTTCATCCAGAGCCTTTGTGAAAGTGTCAGCAAGTTGGTAATCAGTGGAAAAGAAATACATTTTAATGGTACCTTTTTTCACATGATCCTTTATGAATGATGTCTGACATCAACGTGCTTGGTCTTTTAGTGCTGCACTGGATTTTCTTTGATGGATATTGTACTTTCTGAGTCACAGAGGATGGGTATTTTGTCATACACGAGGCCATAATCTCTAAGTTGAGTTTTCATTCATATGACTCGTGAACAGCAACTAGCAACAACAACATATTCTGCTTATTGGATATCCATCTAATTAGCCTGTTCCCCAGAAGTTGGCAGCTTCCAGAGGTGCTTTTCCTGTCTAACTTACATCCTCCATGATCAGAGTCAGTATATGCAATTAAATCAAAACCAGAATGCTTTGGATACTAGAGGCCCAATGAGGGTGTTCCCTTAAGGTATCTAAAGATTCTTTTCACAGCAGCCAAATGTGATTCTTTAGGATTGGCTTGATACCTAGCATACAGACAGGTGACAAACATTATATCTGGTCTACTACCTGTTAAGTACAGAAGAGATTCAATCATTCCTCTATAATTCTTGATGTCTACTTTTTTCCTAGAGGGATCAGAGTCAACTTTTGTATTTTGAGAAATTGGAGTTTTCATTGTGGTGAAATTGTGAAGTTTGTATTTCTTTAAAATATCAGAGACATACTTGGCTTGATTCATAAAAATTCCATTGTTTTTCTGTTTGACTTGATGTCCTAGGAAGAAGTTTAGTTCTCCGATCATGCTCATTTCAAATTCACTTTCCATTAGTTTTGAGAACAAATCTACTTCCTGTTGATTAGTAGAACCAAATATCATGTCATCCACAAAAATTTGAACCATTGTCAACTCACCTTTGCACCTTTTAATGAACAAGGTAGTATCAATTTAACCTTTTTCGCATTTATTGTTGATCAGAAACTTTGATAAGCATTCATACCAGGCTCGAGGAGCATGCTTTAAACCATAAAGAGCGTTGTCCAGAAGATAGACATGGTCTGGTTGAGTTGCACTTTCAAATCCTGGGGGTTGCTGGACATATAATACTTATTAGGGTTTGCCATTTAAAAAGGCACATTTTGATATACTTTGAAATCTTTGTATGCAGAGAAGGCTAAGAACAATCGAATTGCTTCCAACCTTGCTACGGGGGCAAAGGTTACTTCATAATCAATGCCTTCTTCTCTACAGTACCCCTTAGCTACTAGCCCTGCTTTGTTTCTGTCAAACTGAAGAAGCTCTTCTTGCATTGCATCTATCCAGCTAGGTTCTTTCAAAGCTTAATGGACTTTCTTTGGTTCCACCATGCTTAAAAAATTTACAAAGAAAGCTTCATTTGTTGTAGCAGATCTGGTTTTGACGTCTTCAGAAGGGTCACCAATTATTTGATCAGTAGAATGAGCTTTTGTCCATTTCTTCATAGGAGTCTGGGAGACTTGTGAAGGTTCAATTTGAACTTCTGATTCTTGAGGAGTGTCTTATGGAATTTCAACTGCTGGTGTAGATCCTAATCTCTCCCCCTCAAATGAAGGTACAAAGGAAATTGGAGTATGAGTTGTGCTCTATATGTCTTGGGTAGACACAAAATCCTCTAGAACTTCATTTGTATTTGTGGCTACAGGACCTAAGATAGTGAGTCCAGAAGTTGGAAGTACCTCTGATATATTACTTGGGGACTTCTGACTATGTTTTCAGAGGCAATTTGTTCTCCAAGGAAATCATTAAATATAGCATCTATCTCGGATTTTTTGGGGCTGGAGAGATAGTCAGAAGTTATATTATTAAGCTTTAGTTCTGGATCAGAATAATCAGAATTCTTATGTGCTTGATCATCAAAATATACATTGATGCTCTCCATGATTGTCTTGGTCCTGTTATTGAATACTCTAAAAGCTTTTGAGGTCAAAGAGTATCCCAAGAATTTAGCTTCATCAGATTTCTTGTCGAATTTTCCAAGCTTCTCACGTTCATTCAGGATAAAGCACCCGCAGCCAAAAATGTTTAGAAATTCAACTGTTGGTTTTCTATTATTGATAGGCTCATAGGAGGTTTTGAGATGTCTCTTGACAATTATGGATATGTTCTGCGTACAACAGGCAACAGAGACAGCCTCAGCCCATAAATGAGTGGGTAGTCCAGAGGCTACAAGCATGGCCCTTGCTTCTTCAACTAGTGTAGGATTTCTTCATTATACCATACCATCTTGTTGAGGAGTTCGTACAGCTGAGAAGTTTTGAGAGATTCCTTCATTGGTAAAGTACTCATCAAGTTTGGCATTCTAGAATTCAGTACCATTGTCACTTCACAACTGTTGAATTTTTCTTTGCAGAAGCACCTGTATCCTCTTCATCATGTTAATTAGAACAACAGCGACTTCTGACTTTTGTCACACAAAGGCTAGCCATGTGTACCTGGAATATTCATCAATTAACACGATTATGTACTTTTTGCCAGAAAGACTCTGCACAGTAATGGGACCACAGAGGTCGACATGTAGTATTTGCAGAGACCTTACACAAGAATGATCACTCTTTGTTTTATGGATGGCTCTTTTTATATTTCCTATTACACAAGCAGGGCCGAGATGATCCTTCTGGAATTGAACCTCTTGGAGGCCCTCAACCAGGTTATGTTTGACAAGTTATTCAAGAGTTTGAAAGTGTAAATGAGAGAGTTTGTGATGCCAGAACCAAACTACTTCACTCTTCTTGGAATTGAGACAGAGGGTTTCTATACCATCTTTAGAAATGAAGTTCATCATGTACAAGTTACCTTTTCTGTCGGCTCTCCATAGATCTTGTCCTGCCTTAGACATTAAGTAACAATTCTTTTCATCAAATACAACAAACATTTTAGAATCATAGAGTTGACTTACACTTAGAAGATTATGTTTCAATCCAGAAACATGAGCTACTTTTGATATAGTAACATTACCTTCTTGTAGAGTATCGTATCCTTTTATTTGACCCTTACAATTATCTCCAAACATTACTGCTCCACCAGATTTATCTTTGAACATGGAGAGTAAGTTTCTTGTTCTAGTCATGTGCCTCGAGCATCCAAAGTCAAAATACCAGATATGCACACGCTGTTTCTGCAATCAGAATCAGAGATATTTAGGTACCCATTTCATAATGGGTCCTTTGTAGTTAGTTTTGTAATTCTGGATTGATTTTCTTTTAATTCAGAAGTTTTTGCAACTTTTCCAGAGACTTCTGTGTTGCCTGATTTAGTTTGAAACAACTTTTTCTTCTGGTTTTTGAATTTGGAACGTTTGTTGAAATCAGAAGTAAAACAATGTGGATTCAAGAATAATTGTTTGAATTTAAGGAAAAGAGAAAAGCATTCAGAGTTCTGAGACATAAAAGAATTAATTGAATTTTCTTACTAGAATGATAATTACAATATTGCTTATTATTGTCTATTCTAGCATCAGTTGTTCGAAAGAACTTCTTATCTAGCCTAGACTTATGCGTCGAAACTGGTGAATTCTTCTCTATTGATTTCTTCTTGGGTGTCCACGCTCTTTGGCTACTTTGCTGATTTACTGAAACAGATAAAATCAATATCATTGAACTTCCATTTAGCTTTCTCATCTCTGGTGAACTTTATAACTTTCTGAGGTTTTGGGATTTGAGGTTTTTGCTTAGGTGTAACTTTTTTTTTGATTTTTTCTTCTTTTTCAAGATCAAGACAAGTCTTAGCTTAAATGCACATGTCAAGAAAATATGGATGAATGGGAACCTCTTTTCTCTTTTCTTTTGGAAAAACAGAGAGTATTGGTATTCCATTTTGATGTCTTTCAACTTCCGGTCCAACTGCCCTTACTTCTTTTGGTTCATTTGTATACAGAAAGGGAGCAAAGCTATCCTTTATACAAGGTTTTAGCGAAACATATGTACACGCATACGATTTTCAAATTTAATGAGCAATTTATCTGACATGTCAAAGAAATCATCATAGCTTTGATTATCGTTTTCCCATGGATAGACATCAAATTTGTCATTGTCTTTCTCTTGACAGAGATTCAAATTTGGGTGATTTTCAAAGATTAAAGATCGTTCTTCGTGTTCCTTTTTAGCACTCTCAACCAAAGTTTGAAGAAGATGTTTTCGAAATTTGAGTTTTAGTTCTTCTTCTAGGTATGAACTCATCAGCTTCTGGATTTAAAGTTATACGAGTAAATGAACCAAAATGAAAAAGAATCGTTCTTCTTCTGAATTTGATTAAGATTCACTTGGCTCATCCTTTCAGAAGAATAATTGATATTTTTATATTTGAGTTTTCGAATTGATGGCGATTCTCATATTTTGGCCTTTTAAACACTGATTGTTCATATAGAATAGGAAAAACAGCTTTTTGTTCTTTGCCCATACAAAATACAGAATCTAAAGTGGATCTCTTCTTACAAGTATAGGGGTAAAGATCTTTAAAACCAAGTCCTGCTTTCCCAACTAGTGTATTTATCTATTCATGCCCCTTATGAGCATCTTGATAATTTTTGATCAAGAGCTCCTTCTTCTGAAGATCAATATGCAGAAATTCCTTTCTTTTTGAAAATAGTTTTTAAGTGCTACAGAATTTAATCTGTCACTTTCTTTAGCTTCAATCTCTTTGTCTTTAACCAACAGAAGTTTATTTTGCTCATCAATTTTATCTTTTAAAGAAGTTTCAGACGACGTTTTGAGATCAAAAATCTTTTTATTTTGTACAAAAAGTTCTTGTTTTTCTTCTGTTTTTCTAAATGATTTTTCGAGATCTTTTCTTATTTTCTTCTCATTCAGAAGTTTTTGTTTCAGAGTTTCAAAATCAGAAGTTAAGTTCAAAACTGTTTTCTCGATTTCAGAGGATTCAGAGGATTCAGAAGTAGTGCAAACCGGAGTTTCAGAAGGTTGTTCCTCTACATCACTTGTCATAGCCATTCCACAGAACATGGCTTCTGCATCACTTGACTGGTCTGATAACCAGTTTTCTTGTTCAACATAGTGTGCTCTCTCATAAACACTATATTTGTACTTGTTTTCGTAATACATTTTATCTTTAATGAGAGCACCCATGCAGTCTTTTGAGTAATGACCCGGCTTGCCACATCTATAGCATACGTCTTTCTTTTTATTTTTCTCTTCTTCTTTCTTCTGTGCTTCTGTCTTCTCAGCTTTTGGAGCTTCTTGTCTTGGTACATAGGTTGGAGTCGGGCGTTCATTTCTATTGTCATACCTTCTATTGCTCTGAAATGAATGATTACCAAACTTTCTTGTGAATTGTTTGGTAATAAGAGTCAAAGATTCAGCAAATGAGTTGATTTCATCATCTTCTAATCAAGAAAGACCAGCTTCTGTATCAACTTCTGAGATTAAGGCCTTACTCTTCCCTTTCTTCTCGGTATCTCTGTTTTTATCCTCTCCGACCCTCTGGATTAAGAGATAAAGGCCAAGGGACCACCAACACTTACTTTCTTCAACACCACTTCCTTTTCATGCGTTTGAAGAGTTCCAAACACATCATGTAAAGACCACTACTCCAGATCTTGGTTCGTTTGTAATGACATGGAAAAATTTGACCATTCAGGATTCAAACGTTTAAGGAACAAAACATTGTTGTCTTCTTGTGACCTGATAATGTGACATTTTTTACATTGCTTAATCAATGTATTGAACCTGTGATAAGTCTGCTCAAGAATTTATTCTGGAAGGGTCTGATAGTTGTTATACTTATTAAGTGCTTGAGCTCTTCCGTTCTTCTTCATCTTGGAACCACTCTCAAGTTGATTTACTAACTGATCCCATAGATCTTTAGCAGAATCACATCGATCTAATGATTGGAAGATTCCATTTTGAAGTGCCATTATGAGCAGTCTTTTCGCCTTTTGATCAATTTCATTTTTCTTTGTGTCACTTTCATTCCAGTCCTTTCTTGGTTTTGGGACCTACCTTGCTGGAATTTCTTCAGTAGTGGCAGTTGCAGGTACTCTAGGAATAATGTTAACTGGAATGAAAGGGCCATTTAGTATAGAAGCGTATAGATCAAAATCTAGACCTTCAATGAAGTTGATCATGCGAGTTTTCCATTGGTGATATTCGTCCCTTAATAGAGTGGGGGTTTTTGTGAGAGAACCGAAATTGTACATGACATTTAGATTATGGGAAAAACAGAGTATGAGAGTTTTGAGAAGAAATTAAAGGTTTAAGAACGATTTTCAGTAACTGAACTTGAAGACGTTTGTCGATGAATCAATAAAAAGTCAGATTTAAGCTAAAATTACCATTGAATTTGAGAAAAATTGTATAAGAACAATAAAAGCTCGTAAACAGGGTAGAATTAAGAACAATAGCTTAAAACCTCGAGAAATTCTAGTTGAGTAGGAATTTCTCCAAATTGGAAAAGATCAAATAATCTATAGATTGATTAGATGGCTCTGATACCAATTGTTGGAACCCAGATCCCTTGAATACTCAATTACAGTTGATTAAGCATAAACAATAAGAGTAATGAGCGGAAGCAAATTAATCAACTATAAACTAGAACTGTAACAATAAAGGATGAATGATATAAAGATCAATAGTAATTTGTATTCCACTCAGTATGCTGATGATTACAATACATGAAAACAAATTACTCTCAAATATTCTCTCCAATTCAATCTACACTGAATACAGTAAAGGCTATCTCTATATATACGATTACAAGAGAAAAGTCAAAGACCTAGCCTATTATGTATTGACACGTCAGCTGTACTTTTAACAAATTCAGTTACGAATGAGAAGCATGACATGCCACGTCGTAGAGGCGCCGTGTAGTTCATAAAGTGAAATCCAGAAGATGCCCAATCTTCTGGATTGGTAGTGTTGCTTCTGAACTATTACTTCTGAAGTGTAGGCCTTCTGAAGTCATTAGCCGCTGGAGAAATTATCTTGTTTCTTTAAGAAGAGTTTCGATCCATACTTCTAAAATAAATTCTAACAATACTCGATGTCAATCCGATTCGAAATTTCTCGATTTGAGCGCATTATAGATCGAATTAGCAATTGAAGAAACCGCTGAAAGGGAACATACTTCTGTGCTTTGAACTTGGATCTCTTTTCGTGAACTAATTCAACAAGTTCTTTCCATATGATGCTAGCCTAATCATAATTCTTGTTAAAGGCAATACCATAAAAGAAACTTAGAACTGATGTGCTACAAGTATCTACACACATTGACTTTGAAGTCAAACACCGATTGAGAATGGAAAATAATAAATGCCAGACGGTTGGCAGATTTTTTCTTTTGAACTGCGACGGAGAATTCAAAACACCAGAATATCCAAGTCGGCAAATGACAACACACATGTCGTCATCGGAGACATAATCATCGTACGTAGACTTGCCTGGGAAACTATTAGGTTGGGGTAATGATAAGACACGACAAAGTCTCAGAATGGTTAGGCGCGAAAAATAATGATCAACGTATGTTGATCCAAGCTCCTTCAAAGATTTAATTATGATTCCTCCCGTACTTAGTGAAAAGCTTAGTACTAGATACTGTCCAGGTTCAGCGAATGCGAACACTGATTGCACTCATTGATCGTTGAAACCATCAGGGATAAAATCTAAACTAGAAGATCTGAAGACAACATTCACACAAAGGAACCTTTAGCGAAAGTCGAAGACTCAGTAGAAGATAGAGACAGTCAGCTCGTGATCTGAAGCGGTTCACTGATAGTAATGATCGTTTACATAAAGTGTGAAATCTCGTGTACGCCTCAGTGATACCTGAAGGGATCCTCCTTGAGCCTGTAAGTATCAACAATCAAATGAATCGTACTCAACAAGATTAATGTTTGACGTATCCTCAATGCACAAAATTCAACCTCCCCATACTCATGTGCATGGAGTTACTTTATTGCCTCCCATGTGCTTACCAACTCTGATGTGGTCACTGTTCATATTCGACTAAAGCATGGTTGCTTTATAAACAAAGAACAAGCCTCCAATGGATTCTTAACACGTGGCATGTACCTTCTGACTGGCATTAAATGCATCGGGTATGGATGAAATGTATTGATACTTATACACTCTTATAGAATCCTTAGGGACCAACAAGTGGTATCAGAGCAATGTTTATTGCTTTCTTTACTTTAAAAAATAATATCTTCTTGTTTTTAAAATGGCTAATCCTAATCCAAACTACAATGACAATGGATCACTTGCAAAACCTCAGAAGTTTAGTAAAGATAATTTCCACGTCTGGAAGGAAAGAATGACTCTATTTCTAGAAGGGTCAGATCCTAAGATCCCCTACTATATAGACAATGGACCTTTTGTGCCAACATCTTTAGTACCTGCTATTCCTGAGAGATGTATCCCCAAAGATCCACATCAATGGAGTGAGGAAGACAAGAAAGAAATAGTTGTTGATACAAAAGCTAGATATATTATTGCCATGTCTCTGCCAGATGATGTATATCATTCTTTCATGAAAATGAGAACCTCAAAATCCATGTGGGACACACTTTGTGTTCAATATGAAGGAACAAATAAGGTGCAAGAATCTCAAAAGATAAACCTGGTGAGACAGTATGAAAGTTTCATTCGTCGTAAAAATAAAACTCTTTCTCAAGTTCACCAAAGGTTCAACTATTTGATCATAGATTGAAAACAGTTGGTCAGGAGTATTCTAACTCTGAAGTATAGGGTTTTACAGGCCGGATTAAAATAAATATGCAGCAAAAAATAACAAAATCGGTAAAACCCTAATAGCCCGGATCCGTTACTAACAACTTTAAGGATTAAACACAACCATAGGGGGTTTAAATTATACCTCAATGGTTTGAATTGGTTGATTACGAACAACCGTTATAGAGATCATAGCAGATCCCCTCTAGCGGTATCCACGCGAATGTGATACCAATCACGAACGGTTGCTTGCCCAAACCCGAAGAACAGAAAGAGAAATCGATTTCTCCTTGTGGTTGTGTGTATCGCCGGTTTCAAGAGAGAGGAGAGCAGGAGTGAAATTTTCAGGTTTCTCAATTGTGTTATTATTTCAATAAAGCAACATTCCTTAATATAGTTTTCCCTCTAATCTCAGACCGCGCTCAATGAAGCCGCAAGGTTTTGTTGACATAAATAAACCTTTCCATATCTTAATTAATTAATTATTAACTTAATAATTAATTAACCAATTGGGCTTTTGGGCTTAAGTAACTTTACTTAACCCTTTGGGCTTTTAAATAAAACATTATTTTAAACCCGATGGTCTTTTAATTATAATTATTAACATAATAATTATTCCAATTTAATCATTAACTTAGTAATTAAATTATATAATTAACATAATTATATTTCACAAACTTTAATTACTATTCTAATAGAATAATAATTCGACACTTTACAACTTGTAACTATACTGGGTTATAACCAACTTGGTTAATTCGTGATCTACACACACTTATGCATGTGACCCTCTAGGTTCATCTGACGTTAGCAGTGTTTTCATATGACGTGGGCACATAAGATCTTTCAGTCTCCCACTTACACACACCACATAAAACACAGACAATGCTTATGTGTCTAGCAACGCGCCACTATCCCCAAACTCAAATAAAAGAACGCTCTTCTGCTTCAGGTTCTATTGACAACAATCAATGTGATGATCAGAGTATCCTTTATCCCTTTCCTTCATGATATCTCTATTGAACTCAAGGCATAGGTCTGGCTCATCCTTGTTTGTTCAATTATTATGTTTCTCGATCCCGACATTGAGTGAGAGAACAAGTACTATTGATTCAATCAATCCACTTGTGTACTACCATATATTTCTCACTTTAACATCATCGAGGGCCCTAGAGATTTCTCTCTCAACTTGAGAGGAGGAAATTTCGTATTGCATGTATATGACTCTTACATAGATCGTATTGAACCCAACATAGCCCTTATAATCACCCGGTCAAAGGTGACGTTAGACATATATCAAAGTACAACACTCCGTATGCTCGAGGTGCAAATATACATCTTAGGTCAGAGGATAAATATTTAACTTATCATCTTCAAGACTCACTTTATGACTCCGATCTATGAAGTGATCTTGAAAGCGGGTCTTCCACCACTTGAACCTACAAGTGAAAGTGACTTTGGTCGCAACTTGCTGGCCCAACTTGACCGTAACCAAACTTCACTATGATCATAGTTCATCACCAGTCCCCCAGTGATAACCGACCATGGACAAATTCAAACTATATCATGTAGCGATGGATTTAAACATGTTAATATAGAACACAACGAAATTAATGTAATCGCTCATACCCAGTGTGCCAAAGCAGATATAATTTCATTGCTTAATGTTCCAAAGGTCATACTAAATTTACAGATCATTTCAAAAATTTAAAAGCCTCAAACCTATCTAGCTCGTGTGGCAATCATGCCTACTTTGACTCATAGGTTTATTGAATGGATCTGCCGGATTATCTTCCGAACGAACTATGCAAACAAACTTGGTTAATCTATTGATTCAATCAAACCACTTTTGTACTACTAGAATAATAATTCCACACTTTTAAACTTGTAATTGTACTGGGTTATAACCAACTTGGTTAATTTGTGATCTACACACTCTTATGCATGTGACCCTCTAGGTTCATCTGATGTTAGCAATGTTTTCATATGACGTGGGCACATAAGATCTTTCAGTCTCCCATTTGCACACACCACATAAAACACAGACAATGGTTATGTGTCTAGCAACGCGCCGCTGTCCCCGAAGTCAAATGAAAGAACGCTCTTCTGCTTCAGGTTCTATTGACAACAATTAATGTGATGATCAGAGTATCCTTTATCCCTTTGCTTCACGATATCTCTATTGTACTCAAGGCATAGGTCTGGCTCATCCTTGTTTGTTCAATTATTATGTTTCTCGATCCCGACATTGAGTGACAGAACACGTATTAATGATTCAATTGTTTACTACCATACATTTCTCACTTTAACATCATCGAGGGCCCTAAAGATTTCTCTCTCAACTTGAGAGGAGCAAATTCCGTATTGCATGTATACGACTCTTACATAGATCGTATTGCACCCAACATAGCCCTTATAATCACCCGGTCAAAGGTGACGTTAGACATATATCAAAGTACAACACTCCGTATGCTCGAGGTGCAAATATACATCTTAGGTCAGAGGATAAATATTTAACTTATCATCTTCAAGACTCACTTTATGACTCCGATCTATGAAGTGATCTTGAAAGCGGGTCTTCCACCACTTGAACCTACAAGTGAAAGTGACTTTGGTCGCAACTTGCTGGCCCAACTTGACCGTAACCAAACTTCACTATGATCATAGTTCATCACCAGTCCCTAAGTGACAACCGACCATGGACAAATTCAAACTATATCATATAGCATTGGATATAAACATGTTAATATAGAACACATCGAAATTAATGTAATCGCTCATATCCAGTATGCCAAAACAGATATAATTTCATTGCTTAATGTTCCAAAGGTCATACTAAATTTACAGATCATTTCAATCACTTAAAAGCCTCAAACCTATCGAGCTACTGTGGCAATCATGCCTACTTTGACTCATAGGTTTAGTGAATGGATCTGCCGAATTATCTTCCGAACGAACTTTGCAAATTCAAACTATACTATTGATTCAATCAATCCACTTGTGTACTACTAGAATAATAATTCCACACTTTACAACTTGTAACTATACTGGGTTATAACCAACTTGGTTAATTCGTGATCTACACACTCTTATGCATGTGATTCTCTAGGTTGATCTGACGTTAGCAGTGTTTTCATATGACGTGGGCACATAAGATCTTTCAGTCTCCCAATTGCACACACCACATAAAACACAGACAATGGTTATGTGTCTAGCAACGCGCTACTGTCCCCGAAGTCAAATGAAAGACCGCTCTTCTGCTTCAGGTTCTACTGACAACAATCAATGTGATGATCAGAGTATCCTTTATCTGTTTGCTTCACGATATCTCTATTGAACTCAAGGGATAGGTCTGGCTCATCCTTGTTTGTTCAATTATAATGTTTCTCGATCCCGACATTGAGTGAGAGAACAAGTATTATTGATTCAATCAATCCACTTGTCTACTACCATACATTTCTCACTTTAACATCATCGAGGGCCCTAGAGATTCCTCTCTCATCTTGAGAGGAGCAAATTCCATATTGCATGTATATGACTCTTATATAGATCGTATTGCACCCAACATAGCCCTTATAATCACCCGGTCAAAGTTGACGTTAGACATATATCAAAGTACAACACTCCGTATGCTCGAGGTCCCAATATACATCTTAGGTCAAAGGATAAATAATTAACTTATCATCTTCAAGACTCACTTTATGACTCCAATCTATGAAGTGAACTTGAAAGCGGGTCTACCAACACTTGAACCTACAAGTGCAAGTGACTTTAGTCGCAACTTGCTGGCCCAACTTGATCGTAACCAAACTTCACTATGATCATAGTTCATCACCAGTCACCAGTGACAACCGACCATGGACAAATTCAAACTATATCATATAGCATTGGATTTAAACATGTTAATATAGAACACAACGAAATTAATGTAATCGCTCATACCCAGTATGCCAAAACAGATATAATTTCATTGCTTAATGTTCCAAAGGTCATACTAAATTTACAGATCATTTCAAACACTTAAAAGCCTCAAACCTATCGAGCTACTGTGGCAATCATGCCTACTTTGACTCATAGGTTTAGTGAATCGATCTGCCGAATTATCTTCCGAACGAACTTTGCAAATTCAAACTATACTATTGATTCAATCAATCCACTTGTGTACTACTAGAATAATAATTCCACACTTTACAACTTGTAACTGTACTGGGTTATAACCAACTTGGTTAATTCGTGATCTACACACTCTAATGCATGTGACCCTGTAGGTTCATCTGACGTTAGCAGTGTTTTCATATGACGTGGGCACATAAGATCTTTCAGTCTCCCACTTGCACACACCACATAAAACTGTGACATTTGTCAAATTCGAGCTTTCAGGTTAGCTTATATTAAGTTTATTAGTGTTTATATAGTTTAATTTTAAGAATAGGAGTTAGTTGGTTTAGAATGGCCGAAAAATCCCTAGCATTTCCGGTAGTCGCTTAAAATGTCCGGTGCCGACCCGTAACTGTCTGAAACGTCCAACGTCCAATACAGTGCCAAATGCTCTAATTTATACCCAATTTATATAAAATATACAGTTTTAGTATTTTAATTATAAAACGTTTTATTTTTAATTGAATTTAACCATTTTGGACCTATATTTTGAGAAAAAGGCCAAAATTGAGAAAATAGGCTTATAAATTCACTATTTTGGACTTATTATTAAATAAATAATTTTTTTTTTCTTTTTCCCACATATAATTTGTTTTTTCTTTTTCCCCTCATTTGCAACATTCAAAATTCAAATCTCTCTCTCTCTCTAGAACTAAAGAGCCATAATCACTTCTCTCTTCTTCCTCTCTTTCTCTCCTTGAACTCCAGCCATTTCCTTCATCAAAAACTCATCTTAGTGCAAGAACATTGAAGATATTCAACACACAATCATCCAAGTAAGTACAAAATTTCATCTTCTTCATTTTCTTACAAATTTTTGGGTGAAAACCTCACTTTTCTTGCATTTTTAACCTAAATCTTCTAAACTCCGAATTTTTCTGAGTTTATGGAGAGATTACACACCAAAACATGTAAAAATGTTCATATAATGGTGGTAATCTATGAACCAAACAATAAAACTCAAGAAAATGGGCAAAAATCATGATTTTATGTGTTTTTGAACAACAATGGAGATTTTTGGTGCTGACAGATTTATTGCATGTGCAAAAATCGTCCATTTCTTGCAATTAAGATGTTCAAAAATCATGAATCTTTTTTATACAAGTTTACTTAGTGAGTTGGGGTTCTAATCCAAGTGGTTTCACTCAAAAACATTGAGATTTGACCCCCCAAATACTCATAACAAGATGCATGTGCATCTGGAAGTTCAGCAGTAGGTAAACCCTATTTTGAACGACCATAACTCTGTGAATATTCATCCAAAACACTTGATTTTTCTTCTGGAATTTAATTTAATGTGTTACCTTTCATATGCCACTGATTTCATTCAAAAAGATGGTGATTTGAGGTTCCAACTAATTAAAACAAAATGAGTGTGCAAACTGTCAAACAATGACAGATTTGTGCATGCATGTTCAAATGACCATATCTCTTTCAAAACACAATGAAAAAGAATGATTTTTCCTTTGAGAGTTACTTTTATGAGTTATATATTCAGTTTGCAAGTGGAATCACTTAAAAATATGGAGTTTAGGTGTGCAATCTGTGAAATCTGTGAAACCACCAGCAACTAAACTCTACTTTGTGTCTTGGTATCTCCTTTGTTATTTGTCTTTAATGCATGATTCTTCTTCTAAAACTTTCTTTATTGAGTTAGAGTTCATATAAATCCAGTTTCACTCAAAAATATGAAGATATGAGGCACTAACCAATTTATACAAATTAGGTGCGTATTCTGTCAAGAAATGACAAAATGGTACATACCACTTTGAGGTGTCATATATTTTTCATAACTTCTTCAAAGTCAGTGATTCTTATCTCAAACGTTTCCTTTATGAGTTATGATTCCAATCCAACTGGAAATTCTAGAAAACACTGAGTTGAACTCCTCAAATGAGTGACTTACTAACATGGTGTAATCTGCCATGCCAGTTGTGACCCTTTGCATTGCATAAATTATTTGAATCATTTTTACATGTCGAAAATGCATCAAATTTGGTCACAATCACTATAACTCTGTACTATATCACATATAAAAATATGGGAAGCCATGTCATTTTCGAAGTCTCTACATTTTGATCATCTTGAGTACTACAAGTTTCTGTCCAGAAGTGAAATTCTGGAATTTCTTGATTTTTAACAATTATTGATCATTTGATGGTTTATAACACAACTTACGGTATAAATTACTATATTAACGAGCATATGCGCATTATGTATAATTGGACTATAGATAATCAAGTTGGATGTGTGTGGACATTTATAAGCTTAAGACTTATTCACCTCCACAAGTAGTTTTAGATCCATAAGTGATGGTTTTTGGGCATTTCTCTTTGTTATGGAATCGGTAGGCTTTTGGGTGGGGATCATATCGTGCTTCGGAGTAGCGGAGCTTTGCACAAAGGTGAGTATTCACGGCCCCTCTTTTAAATGTTTATTGCGTTTTGCGGTGTAAAGCATGTTGATTTAAAAGAAAGTGAATCGATTTATATGATTGAATGAAAATTATATAAATTATTATGATGAGCAAATTGATAATTTACAAATGATATGTTGAGTTATGTGAAGTCCCTGTGTTACACTACTATTTAACTCTGTTTATTTGAGCCGATGATATTTGTGGATAGCGCTATTTGGTTGACACACCCACCTAACTGGCAAGTAGGGGTGCACTTTATCAATTAAGAATGCTCTACACATGTGGACTTTAGGTCCACCGCTGAGGTAGTTCGTGGGGGGTAGAATGTCGTTTAGGCTTAGTAGTGGCTCACTAATTAAATATCATGTGTAAAAGTAATTTGCATATTTGCTCATAAAAATTGAAATGTTTAGTATTGATGCGAACATCCGTTTCGCTATGTTTATACCTTGCATATAATAATATTTTTGTGCATTCGAAAACCCGTGAACTCACCAACTCTTTGTAGTTGGCCTTTCCGTTTTATCATGCTTTACAGGAAAATAGAGGTAACCGATCAAGAGTAACTTATTTTGTGGAACACCAATCAAGATTTTATATGTATCTTTTTATTTCGATATAATTTGTTTGTTAAGACAAAGTTGTCGAATTATAAACTTTTAAACTGTAAACGTTGATGTTTTATTTATGAATGTATGGTTGGTGTTTATATTCCTACTGCTGTGAACTTGAACTATCTTACCCCGTGTTTCCGTTTTAGCGGGGTGTGACAGACTTGGTATCAGAGCCTTAGGTTATAGAGAACACCGGTTTTCTAATAAAAACCATGCACTATAACCAAAATTTTATTTTCTTAGATGAACTTAAAAATTTAAAAACCTACTACTAGTATAACTACAATAAGCATCGTTCTAGCATATTATAATTAGGCAAAGCCTGATCACCTATGTCTAAATATGGTATGAGTAAGAAGGGGCTTGGACTAGTTATACTAAAATTAGCATAGATCGGAAAACTTCTTATTTCAAAACGAAAAATAGCGTGAGTTTGCATAAGCATTTTATATATTATTATTTACTAAAGTACATTTAGTAATTAAATTTCTTACTGTCGCAGTTTAAAAATGTCTCACTCATCCTCACTTCCCGAGCACTCCCCCGACGAATCCGGGTATTTTACTAGCCTCCCTAGGAGGAACCAACCCATCCATGATGAGAGCGATCCGTCAGAAGAAAGTGACGCGGCAACCCGGGAGACTTCTGTGGAAACTTCTGAACCCGCGCCACCTCCAGTCGATGTGGCTGGTCCGTCGCGAGGACCTAGGACAATGAGAACCGCCCGAAAGCGTGTTCTCCCTCCTAGGAGGGTGACTATTGCAGTTCCCTCTGGACCTCCGAGCGAGCCATCCAGATCGCGAACTCCATCACGAAGTGTGACTCCTCCTTCACCCGCAATTGGAGTACCCGTGCCCCAGTCTCGAGGAATGACCGCAACAGAGAATTACTGGGTCTCGGGTATGGCCAACGAACTACACACTCATCGGCTGAGGTTGGACCATTTCCAGCAGTCCATAGACGGCATTTTTACAGCCCTGTACTCACAAGATGAGATTACAGATACGATCATGGAGATCACCTCTGAGTCTCGGAGGGCGATTAGGAGGTTGTACACTTATTTGGCTTGGGCATTAGGAGTGTTGATGGTGATGCTAGGAGTCTTGATTTGGGTTTTGATGCATTAGGAGACTTCTGTCTTTATGAATCTTTTGGATAACAATAGTAATTTTATTTTGAGGCTTGTAGCCTAGATGTTAAGTTTAAACACTTTATTGTTTTGTTGGTATTGTCTTTTTAATTTTTTTTTTGTTAAATTGTTATGGTTATTTTTGGAGTTATGCATGATAATTATTTACCGCATGATTGTTCGTGTATGAGTTTATTTGATTATTGTTGAGTGAATGTTATAAGATACGCATAACTTAGTATGTAGACTATATGTGACCACAGTATTAGAATCTGAACAAGACTCTATTTGAAATGGTGTTTTAGAACAATGCCTCCAAGGAGAGAGAACCCAGAAGTTGCACGACTGGTATCCGAACAACTTATGGCTGCACGTGCAAACATTGTTAGCCAGGTAGCAGCTGGCCTAAATTCTAATCAAAATAACAATCATGGACCGGGAGATAGGGAATGTACATATAAATCTTTCAGGGGTTGTAACCCTAAAGAATTCCACGGAACTGAAGGAGCCGTCGGTTTACTGACCTGGTTAGAGAGCATGGAGTCTGTTCTCCACATTAGCAAGTGTACAGAAGGAAGGAAGGTAGAGTATGCTGCTTGTATTTTACAAGGGCGAGCATTAACTTGGTGGAACACTCAAGTACAGACACGAGGGAGGGAAGCTGCAAACAATCTGACATGGGAAGACTTTAAAAGAATGCTGAAGGAAGAATATTGTCCAAGAAGTGAAATTCAGAAATTAGAAGCAGAATTATGGAACCATGAAATGAAAGGAAACGACATTGATACTTATACTGCCCGTTTCCATGAATTGGCCAAGCTAGTACCACATTTGGTAACACCTGAGGAGAATAGAGTTGATCGATACGTATGGGGTTTGTCTCCGGAAATTAGAGGGGACGTTACTTTAGTTGATCCAAAGACACTTCAAGAAGCAGTAAACGTAGCAACACGACTCACCAACAATGTAAACCGTATAGGGACGTTTGCAACCAACAAGGCATTGGGAAAGAGAAAGGTGGATGAACCTGCAAGAAGACAGTTTGGGAAGAGGTCGGGTAAGGATCAAAGAACATAAGGAAATTATGGTATTCAGGCATCGGCAACGGAGAAAGGAAAAGGGTCGTACCCGAAATGTGATAAATGTAATAATCATCATCAGGGAAGATGCATTACTTGTCTCAGGTGTAATAGGATAAACCATGTTGCAAAGGATTGTCGAATGGGTGATAAGCGGGTGTGTTATGAATGTGGAAGCCCGGATCACTTCAGGAATAAATGTCCAAAAAGGAATTGGAGGCCAGATACCAGGCAAGCGCAACCAACAAACCAAGGAAATCAAGGAGGACCGGCCAGAGGTCGAGTGTTCGAGATTGGAGCTGAAGAAGCAAGGCAGAATCCAGATGTCGTTACAGGTACGTTTATCCTAAATAATCATGATGCATCTATACTATTTGATTATGGAGCATATAGGAGTTTTGTGTCATTAGATTTTAGACCAAAGATAAATCTAAGGCCTTAAAAGTTGAAAGAATCATACGTAATTGAATATGCCAACGGTCAAGAGTGTAGGGTCAATGATGTAATAACGAACTGCACTATAAATTTGGCTAGTAGGGATTTCCGTATAGATTTAATCCCGATTAAGCTAGGAAGTTTTGACGTGGTTGTGGGCATGGATTGGTTATCCAAAAACCAGCCGAAATTTGTTGCTCCGAAAAGATCGTATGAATTCCGTTACCCGAAGGGGGAAAACTCGAAGTACACGGAGAGAAACCTAGGAGGGGTATTAAAATAGTGACGTGTATGAAGATACGTAAATATTTGAGAAAGGACGGCTTTGCATTTTTGGCTCATGTGGTAGATAAAAAGAACAAAGAGAAGAGAATTCAAAATCTTCCGATAGTACGAGATTTTCCTGAAGTATTCCCAGATGAGTTGCCCGGGTACCCCCGCAAAGACAAGTTGAGTTTCACATAGAGTTAGTTCCAGGAGCCGCACCTGTAGCAAAATCACCTTACCGGTTAGCGCCGTCAGAAATGCAGGAATTATCGGAACAACTTCAAGAGCTACTCGATAGGGGATTCATCAGACCCAGTTCTTCACCTTGGGGAGCTCCAATTTTATTTGTCAAAAAGAAGGATGGATCTTTTCGAATGTGCATTGATTACAGGGAACTCCACAAGTTGACTATTAAGAACCAATACCCCCTTCCCCGGATTGATGATTTATTTGACCAACTTCAAGGTGCAACGTACTTCTCGAAGATCGATCTTAGGTCTGGATATCATCAAATGAGGGTGCGAGAAGAAGATATCCCCAAGACGGCCTTTAGGACTCGATACGGCCACTACGAGTCCTAGTCATGCCATTTGGTCTAACAAACGCACCAGCAGTTTTCATGGATTTGATGAATAGAGTATGTCGACCGTATCTCGACAAGTTCGTGATTGTGTTTATAGACGATATACTTATTTATTCTCGAGACAAAAAGGAGCATGAACAACATTTGAAGCTGATATTGGAATTGCTCAGAAACGAAAAGTTGTACGCCAAGTTCTCCAAATGCAAATTTGGATTCGTGAAGTGGACTTTCTTGGCCACGTGGTGAATGAAAAAGGAATCCAAGTTGATCCAGCTAAGATTGAAGCCATTAAGAAATGGGAAGCCCCAAAGACACCAACGGAGATTCACCAATTTATGGGATTGGCAGGTTATTACTGGCGATTCATCGAGAATTTCTCTAAAATTGCGCAACCACTAACAACTCTAACCCAAAAAGATAAAAAGTTTATCTGGGGAGAAAAACAAGAAGAAGCCTTCCAGACACTCAAACACAAGTTATGCAACGCACCGATTCTGGCTCTACCCGAAGGAGTAGATAACTTCGTAGTGTACTGTGATGCTTCACATCAGGGAATGGGTTGCGTGTTAATGCAAAAAGACAAGGTTATTGCATACGCATCAAGACAACTGAAGATTCACGAGAAGAATTACACTACTCATGATTTGGAGCTAGGAGCGGTGGTATTCGCACTCAAGATATGGAGACATTATATCTACGGTACTAAGTGTACTATATTCACAGATCACAAGAGCCTTCAACATATTCTTGACCAGAAAATGTTAAACATGAGGCAAAGAAGATGGGTTGAACTACTTAGTGACTACGACTGTGAAATAAAGTACCATCCAGGCAAAGCTAATGTGGTAGCCGACGCGTTAATCCGAAAGGAAAGAATAAAACCAACAAGAGCACGTGCTATGGGAATGATGGTTCTGACTAGTTTAAAGACTCAAATACTGGAAGCACAAGGAGAAGCTTTGAAAGAAGAGAATTTGAAGAATGAAACCTTGCAGCACCTAGAGAAGGAATTTGAAATGCAGACAGATGGGGTACATTACTTTAAGAATAAGGTATGGGTACCGAAAGTTGGTGATCTACGATCAATCATTTTGGACGAAGCCCATCGATCCAGATATTCGATTCACCCAGGGGCAGATAAAATGTATAAGGATTTGAAGGAGTATTATTGGTGGCAAGTGTCGTGTTTGTAAGCAAGTGCCTGACTTGTGCTAAAGTAAAGGCCGAACATCAGAAACCATCTGCTTTACTACAACAACCCGAGATACCACAATGGAAATGGGAGCAAATAACAATGGATTTCGTGACTAAGCTACCTAGAACTGGAAAGGGGCACGATGCTATATGGGTTATAGTAGATCGACTTACCAAATCGACTCATTTCATTCCCATTCGCCAAGGTTTCAGCATGGAAAGGCGTGCACAAATCTACATTAATGAAATATTTACACGTCATGGTGTGCCTATTTCCATTATTTCGGACAGAGATACACGATTTACATCGCGATTTTGGCAATCTCTTCAAAAGGCTTTGGGTACGCGTTTAGATTATAGCACTGCCTATCATCCTCAAACAGATGGTCAATCGGAAAGAACTATTCAAACGTTAGAGGATATGCTGCGTGCATGTGCAATAGATTTTGGTGGGAGTTGGGATACCCACCTGCCACTAATTGAATTCTCTTATAACAACAGCTATCACACCAGCATACAATGTGCACCATGCGAAGCTCTATATGGACGTAAGTTCAGATCACCACTTAGCTGGGTAGAAATCGGAGATAGACAGTTGACAACGCCTGATATTATTCAGGAAACCACTGATAAGATCTCGACCATCAAAGAAAGACTCAAGACAGCAAGAGATCGTCAGAAGAGTTATGCGGATAATCGGAGAAAGCCGTTGGAGTTTCAAGTAGGAGATAAAGTGCTATTAAAAGTGTCTCCATGGAAGGGACTGGTACGCTTCAGGAAGAGAGGCAAGCTGGGTCCAAGATACATTGGTCCATTCGAAATACTTGAAAGAATCGGACCAGTGGCGTACAAGTTGAAGTTACCACCGAATCTAAGCGCCATCCACGACACATTTCATGTGTCGAATATAAAGAAATGCCTAGCAGATGAAACGTTGATGTTACCCATGGACAACGTTCAGATTAACGATCGGTTAAACTTCGTTGAAGAACCAGTTGAGGTTTTGGACCGAGAAGTTAAACGGTTAAGGTGCAGTAAAATCCCTATTATTAAAGTCCGTTGGAATGCGAAACATGGTCCAGAATATACCTGGGAACGTGAAGATTTGATGAAGCAAAAGTATCCCAACTTATTCACGAACACCCCGGAGAAAGCCACTTCTGAAATTTCGGGATGAAATTTCTCTAACGGGGGAAGACTGTGACATTTGTCAAATTCGAGCTTTCAAGTTAGCTTCTATTAAGTTTATTAGTGTTTATATAGTTTAATTTTAAGAATAGGATTTAGTTGGTTTAGAATGGCCGAAAAATCCCTAGCATTTCCGGTAGTCGCTTAAAATGTCCGGTTCCGACCCGTAACTGTCTGAAACGTCCAATACAGTGCCAAATGCTCTAATTTATACCCAATTTATCTAAAATATATAGTTTTAGTATTTTAATTATAAAATTTTTTATTTTTAATTGAATTTAACCATTTTGGACCTATATTTTGAGAAAAAGGTCAAAATTGAGAAAATAGGCTTATAAATTAACTATTTTGGACATATTATTAAATAAATAAATAAAAAATATTGAAATTTTGGGTTGGGCCCCCTCATGCCCCCCCCCCCTTGTCCCACATATAAAATTTATTTTTTTTCTTTTTCCCCTCATTTGCAACATTCAAAATTCAAATCTCTCTCTCTCTCTAGAACTAAAGAGCCATAATCACTTCTCTCTTCTTCCTCTCTTTCTCTCCTTGAACTCCAGCCATTTCCTTCATCAAAAACTCATCTTAGTGCTAGAACGTTGAAGATATTCAACACACATTCATCCAAGTAAGTAGAAAATTTCATCTTCTTCATTTTCTTACAAATTTTTGGGTGAAAACCTCACTTTTCTTGCATTTTTAACCTACATCTTCTAAACTCCGAATTTTTCTGAGTTTATGTAGAGATTACACACCAAAACATGTAAAAATGTTCATATAATGGTGGTAATCTATGACCCAAACAATAAAACTCAAGAAAATGGGCAAAAATCATGATTTTATGTGTTTTTGAACAACAATGGAGATTTTTGGTGCTGACAGCTTTATTGCATGTTCAAAAATCGTCCATTTCTTGCAATTAAGATGTTCAAAAATCATGAATCTTCTTTCTACAAGTTTATTTTATGACTACGATCTATGAAGTGATCTTGAAAGCGGGTCTTCCAACACTTGAACCTACAAGTGCAAGTGACTTTGGTCGCAACTTGCTGGCCCAACTTGACCGTAACCAAACTTCACTATGATCATAGTTCATCACCAGTCACCAGTGACAACCGACCATGGACAAATTCAAACTATATCATATAGCATTGGATTTAAACATGTTAATATAGAACACAACGAAATTAATGTAATCGCTCATACCCAGTATGCCAAAACAGATATAATTTCATTGCTTAATGTTCCAAAGGTCATACTAAAATTACAGATCATTTCAAAGACTTAAAAGCCTCAAACCTATCGAGCTAGTGTGGCAATCATGCCTACTTTGACTCATTGGTTTAGTGAATGGATCTGCCGGATTATCTTCCGAACGAACTTTGCAAATTCAAACTATACTATTGATTCAATCAATCCACTTGTGTACTACTAGAATAATAATTCCACATTTCACAACATGTAATTGTACTGGGTTATAACCAACTTGGTTAATTCGTGATCTACACACTCTTATGCATGTGACCCTCTAGGTTCAACTGACGTTAGCAGTGTTTTCATATGACGTGGGCACATAAGATCTTTCAGTCTCCCACTTGCACACACCACATAAAACACAGACAATGGTTATGTGTCTAGCAACGCGCCACTGTCCCCAAAGTCAAATGAAAGAACGCTCAATTGAACTCAGGTTCTATTGGCAACAATCAATGTGATGATCAGAGTATCCTTTATCCCTTTGCTTTGCGATGTCTCTATTGAACTCAAAGTATAGGTCTGGTTCATCCTTGTTTGTTCAATTAATATGTTTCTCGATCCCGACATTGAGTGAGAGAACAAGTACTATTGATCCAATCAATCCACTTGTGTACTACCATACATTTCTCACTTTAACATCATCGAGGGCCCTAGATTTCTCTCTCAACTTGAGAGGAGCAAATTCCGTATTGCATGTATACGACTCTTACATAGATCGTATTGCACCCAACATAGCCCTTATAATCACCCGATCAAAGGTGACGTTAGACATATATCAAAGTACAACACTCCGTATGCTCGAGGTCCCAATATAGATCTTAGGTCAAAGGATAAATAATTAACTTATCATCTTCAAGACTCACTTTATGACTCCGATCTATGAAGTGATCTTGAAATCGGGTCTTCTAACACTTGAACCTACAAGTGCAAGTGACTTTGGTCGCAACTTGCTAGCTCAACTTGACCGTAACCAAACTTCACTATGATCGTAGTTCATCACCAGTCCCCTAGTGACAACCGACCATGGACAAATTCAAACTATATCATATAGCATTGGATTTAAACATGTTAATATAGAACACAACGAAATTAATGTAATCGCTCGTACCCAGTATGCCAAATCAGATATAATTTCATTGCTTAATGTTCCAAAGGTCATACTAAATTTACAGATCATTTCAAACACTTAAAAGCCTCAAACCTATCGAGCTAGTGTAGCAATCATGCCTACTTTGACTCATAGGTTTCGTGAATGGATCTGCCGGATTATCTTCCGAATGAACTTTGCAAATTCAAACTATACTATTGATTCAATCAATCCACTTGTGTACTACTAGAATAATAATTCCACACTTTACAACTTGTAACTCTACTGGGTTATAACCAACTTGGTTAATTCGTGAGCTACACACTCTTATGCATGGGACCCTCTAGGTTCATCTGACGTTAGCAGTATTTTCATTTGACGTGGGCACATAAGATCTTTCAGTCTCCCACTTGCACACACCATATAAAACACAGACAAAGGTTTTGTGTCTAGCAACGCGCCACTGTCCCCGAAGTCAAATGAAAGAACGCTCTTCTGCTTCAGGTTCTATTGACAACAATTAATGTGATGATCAGAGTATCCTTTATCCCATTGCTTCACAATATCTCTATTGAACTCAAGGCATATGTCTGCTCATCCTTGTTTGTTCAATTATTATGTTTCTCGATCCCGACATTGAGTGAGAGAACAAGTACTATTGATTCAATCAATCCACTTGTGTACTACCATACATTTCTCACTTTAACAACATCGAGGGCCCTAGAGATTTCTCTCTCAACTTGAGAGGAGCAAATTCCGTATTACATGTATACAACTCTTACATAGATCGTATTGCACCTAACATAGCCCTTATAAACACCCGGTCAAAGGTGACGTTAGACATATATCAAAGTACAACGAAATTAATGTAATCGCTCATACCCAGTATGCCAAAACAATTATAATTTCATTGCTTAATGTTCCAAAGGTCATACTAAATTTACAGATCATTTCAAACACTTAAAAGCCTCAAAACTATCGAGCTAGTGTGGCAATCATACCTACTTTGACTCATAGGTTTAGTGAATGGATCTTCCGGATTATATTCCGAACGAACTTTGCAAATCTTCACATCTTCCCGATTGATCATCTCTCGAATAACGTGAAATTTCCTCAGAATATGCTTAGACCGTTGGTGTGACCTAGGTTCCTTTGCTTGTTCTATGGCACCCTCGTTATCGCAATAGATCTCGATGGGTCCATCCATGCTAGGAACTATGTTGATCATAACTCCTCTCAGTGATTTGAATATGATTCCTTTTGTATACTTAGCGAAATCCCTTAGTTAAGCTTCTGTTCAAATTCAGCGATAGCATACGCTGATTACCATCAGCGATCGCTGAAGCTCATGGATCAACAAGCTTATCTTTGAAGACCTGAAGATCAGCTATCACACCGGAAGACCATTCAGCGACAGTCGAAGACCAAAGCTGAAGAAAGAGATAATCAGCTAAGTGACCTGAAGCGGTTCAGCGATAGCAGCGATTATCTACTCAAAGTGTGAAGTCTTGTGAAGCCTCAGCAACACTGAAGTTCATCCTTGAACATTTAGTGTCAGCGATCAAATGAAGCTTCCTCTGCAAGATTAAAGTTTGATCTTATCCTCGATGCACAAAAGTCAAACCTAGAACCATGTCAGAAAAGGACGTACGACTTGTCTCTTATGTCCCCATCATATCTGATACGGTACTGTTCATATTCGGCCAAAAGCATGGTTGTCTTATTTACAAGGACAAGCTTCCTATCCAAGCTTGACACGTGGCATGTACCTTTTGCTTTGCATTAAATGCAAGCGGGTATAAATAGATGACGATATCTTCTTCATCTTCATGCATACATCCTTCTAGCCTATACCTTCTGTATTCTTTCTTTCGTCCTCTTGTGCATCAAACTGTGTGTTTCTTTAGTTACAATAGAATAGGTTTTTAACTTGTTCTAATTCCGCTTGTAACTGTAAATTTGTTTATTTTCAAGGTGCCATGATAATTTCCCTTTATGGAAAGAGAGAATGTCACTTTTTCTAGAGGGATCTGATCCTAAGATCCCATACTATGTAGAAAACGGACCTTTTGTTCCTACAGCCAAAGTAGCAGCTGTACCTGCCACTGCTACTACCCTAGCCGTCGCTGAAAGGAGTATTGTAAAAACTCCAGATTGATGGACTGAGGAAGACAAGAAAGAAGTTGCTATTGATGCGAAAGCACGATCTATAATAGCAATGTCTTTGCCTGATGAAGTATATCATTCTGTAATGAAAATGCGAACTTCAAAAGCCATGTGGGATACTCTATGTATCCAATATGAAGGAACTTCTGAGGTTAAAGTAACTAGATGCATAAACCTTGTAAGAAAATACAAGAGTTTTATGTATCAAAAGGGTGAATCTCTCTCTCAAATTCACCAGAGATTTAACTGTCTGCTGATTGATCTTAAATCAGTCGATAAGGTATATTCAAACGCTGAAATTCTGATAACATTCATGGAGGCATTGCCCGATCAATGGGCAGTGTACACTACATGTATAAAACTGTCAAAGAATCTTGAAACCTTGTCCTTAAGTGCATTGTATGGTATGCTCTTAAATGAGGAACAATCCCAACTTCTAAGGAAAAACCTTATTAACGAACTCAAAGGTGCTAAAAGTACTTCTTTAGCACTTGTGACTTCTGAAGGAACTTCTTCTAAAAATGGTTCTTCTTCTACCATCACCTCCAAAACTGAATTAGGTCAAACTGATTCAGAAGATCAACTCACTGATGCTGACATCTTTGAGTTTGATAACTCTCTAGCTCTTTTAACCAACAACTTTAAAAGATTTGCTAGAAAGAGCAATTTTCGAAAATCTTCTAACCTCTCTGACTCTGAAAAACAGAAAACTTTGCCTACTGAAAAAGCCTCAGCTATCTGTTTTAATTGTCAGAGAAAGGGCCATTTTGCAAGTGAATGGAGGTCGAAGAAAGTTGCTGCTCCCACTACCTCCCATACCTCTGATAAACAGGAAAAGTATTTGAAAGTAAAAAACAAATACAGAGATATGAAGAAAAACCATCAAAAAGGCAAAGGCCTCGTCGCTGAAGAAGCTGACTGGGATGCTAAAGATGACTGGGCCAAGACCTCTGAACAGTCTGGTTCAGATGAAGAAGATCTTGCCTTTCTCTGTCTAATGGCAAGAATAGAGGATGCTGAAGAAGTCTCTGAAACTTCTTCCTCTGAGTCTCCGTCTACTCAGGTAAACATTCCCTCTGACTCTTTACTCTCTGAAAAGGATAACCTGTCGCCTCTCGATGCAATGACAGTTGATTTTTACAACGCCTTGAATGGAAAGATTAAAGCTGAAAAAATTAACACTAACTTATCTGAACAATTGAAAAATTGCCACATAAGAATCAAAGAACTTTCCAAACTTGAGGACTCTCTCAAAGACCAAGTTTTTGTAAATCAAACAATAAGCATTGAGAAACAACAACCTATCGCTGATAGGGAAAAGGCTATTGCTGATCTCAAGTCTGAAAAAGCAACCATCGAAGGATGGTGTAAGGCTTCTGATAAAGTCAATGAGATAATCAATGCCTAAATACCTATGAAAGTAAGAAGTGGGTTAGGCTATAACCCTGAAAAGGAAGAATCAGAGAATGATCGTTCCATGCTCAAATTTGGAATGTTTATCTCTTCTATCCCTGTGGATTATTCTAAGAAGGTGATCAAAAACAAGTTTATTGACCGTGTTCCTAAGAATAAGAAAATTCTAGATAAGAACAAGAAGTCCTCTGAGAAGATTTCTAAATCTGGGAAGAAGGTCCCTGATTATTCTCAGAGACCAACTCCCAAGATTAAAATCGATCTCACTCCTACCCCTGAAAAGGTTGTAATACCTCCAAGGACCATGGATAAAGGAATTCTTGGACCTATCCCTGAGAAACTTCCTGTTCCCTCTCTAATCTCCAAACCTTTTAAGTATAGGAAATGCTTTCACTGTGGTAAAACAACCCACATTGCAAGCAAGTGTCCTAATGCTACTAGAGCTGACAAACTAGCTCATGGAAAGATAGTAGCTCAATCTGATAAATCAGTGAGAGTGAAATCCACCAAAGTTGCTAAACCAACTAAGGTGAAGATATCCACTGAAGAGAGTTCTTCAGCTAGTAGCACATCCGCCAATCCTGTATCTAACCAAGCAGGACCCATAGTAATATGAGTACCTTTAAACAATTAATCTTTTGTTGTATGCAGAGTGCCAAAGGTATCTGGTATCTTGATAGCGGATGCTCGAGGCATATGACTGGCAGAAAATCTCTGCTCTCTGACTACAAAGAAGAAGCTGGTCCATCAGTGACCTATGGTGGAAATGGCAAAGGATACACTAAAGGTTATGGAATTCTGTCCAACGGAGCCACATCTTTTTCTCGTGTTGCTTACATTGAGGGACTAAAGCACAATCTCTTGAGTGTTAGTCAGTTGTGTGACAAAGACTTCAAAGTTCTATTCCTAAAGAATAGATGTGCTGTCACTGACGGAAATGATAAGCTTGCCCTCTCTGGCAAAAGAGTCAAAAACGTATATGTCATAAACATGAATAGTTCTCACTCTGAGAACATGTGCTTCATCTCTAAAGCATCCACAGACATAAACTGGTTATGGTATAAAAGACTCTCTCATCTCAATTTTAAGACGATAAATGAATTGTCTCAAAAATACTTAGTCATAGATCTCCCAAATCACACCTTTACAAAGGAATCTCTTTGTTCAGCGTGTTAGAAGGGAAAGCTGACAAAAGCCTCCTTCTGGTCAAAGCAAGTTTCTTCAGTGACCACTCCTCTTCAGCTACTCCACATGGATCTCTTTGGACCTGTCAATGTCCAATCAATCTCTGGAAAGAAATACACTTTAGTGATTGTTGATGAATACTCCAGATACACATGGGTGTTCTTCCTTCGATCTAAAAGTGATACCCCTGAAATGATAATCTCTTTTATCAAAAGAATGGAAGTGCTGAACAACTTACTTGTTCGCTCCATAAGAAGCGATCATGGTACTGAATTCAAAAATAGTACTCTGGTTAGTTTCTTTGAAGAAAAAGGCATCTCTCACAACTTCTCATCAGTGAGAACTCCTCAGCAAAATGGTGTTGCTGAAAGAAGAAATCGAACTATAATCGAAGCAGCTCGCTTAATGCTCAGCGAAACGCGTCTTCCAACTCAATTCTGGGCTGAAGCTGTCAATACATCGTGCTTTACTCAGAATCGATCCCTGATTGTTAAGCGATTCAAGAAGACTTCCTATGAATTATTTCATGGGAGAAGACCCACTCTGAAATATCTTCACATTTTTGGATGTACATGTTACATTATGAATGACAGAGATCATTTGGGTAAATTTGATCCCAAAGCTGATGATGGTATATTTCTTGGATACTCCTCTGTATCTAAGTCTTTCAGAGTATTCAACAAAAGAAGACAACACGTTGAAGAATCTATGCATGTCAACTTTGATGAATCTCGTCCCATTCATCCTTCTCATAATCTTGATAATGATGAAGACTTGAATGCTTGGATGGAATCTCATTATGGGGAACCTGAAACATACTTCAGAAATCAAACTCCAGCTGATGCATGTGATGATGAAGTCCCTGTAAACTCAACAAGTAACAATCATCCATCTTCAGGGATAAATGTTACTCCTTTAAATCAGATTCCTGTTGCTGATTCATCTCTTGGAAATTCCTCTGTGAATAACCAAACCTCTTCTGAAAATCAATCCCCTGAATTGATTCTAAATGAAGTACCTGTTGCTGAAACAAGTCCTATTCCAGAATCTGAAGAACAGGTCGTTGAATCTGCTATGGATCTCTCTCCTCAACCACCAGCTCAGCGATGGACTGCAAATCATCCAATAAATCAGATTATTGGCGATCCCACTGCAGGTACCAAAACACGTAGAGGTACAGGAAATATCTGTCTTTATGTAAACTTCATTTCTCTCTCTGAACCTAAGAAGATAGATCAAGCTATCTCTGACCCTAGCTGGGTTTCAGCTATGCAAGAAGAACTGACTGAATTTCGTAGAAATAAAGTTTGGAATCTTGTTCCTAGACCCTCTGATAAAACCGTCATAGGAACCAAATGGGTTTTCAGAAATAAGCTAGATGAAAACGGGACTATAATTCGCAATAAGGCTAGACTTGTTGCTCAAGGTTATAGACAGGAAGAAGGAATTGATTATGATGAAACATTTGCCCAGTAGCTCGTTTAGAAGCCATAAGACTCTTTTTAGCCTATGCTGCCCATAAAGACTTCAAAGTTTTTCAAATGGATGTTAAAAATGCTTTTCTAAATGGAAAACTCAGCGAGGAAGTTTATGTTGAACAACACCCTGGTTTCTCAGACCCTAACCACCCTGGTTATGTTTTTAAACTTGAAAAAGCTCTTTACGGGTTAAAACAAGCTCCTAGAACTTGGTATGATACTCTCTCTAAATTTCTTCTTAAAGAAAAATTTGTTCGTGGAAAAATTGACCAAACTCTGTTTCTAAGAAAATTTAAAGGTCATACAATTCTCGCTCAGATATATGTTGATGACATTATCTTTGGTTCCACAAGACCCAAACTATGCACTCGTTTCGCTGCAAGAATGCAAAAACAATATAAAATGAGTATGATGGGTGAACTAACATATTTTCTAGGTTTGCAGATTAAGCAATCTGACAAAGGAATTTTTATTTGTCAAAGCAAATATGTTGAAGACATGCTGAATAAATTTGACATGGATCAATGCTCAGCGATGAAGACTCCTATGGCGCCTCCTCTGACATTAAACAAGGATCCCAATGGGAAACCAGTCAATGTCACTGCCTATCGAGGAATGATTGGGTCTCTGCTGTATCTTACAGCGAGTAGACCAGACATCATGTACGCTACCTGTCTCTGTGCTCGGTATCAAGCTGAACCGAAGGAATCCCATCTAATCGCTGTAAAGCGAATCTTCAGATACCTGAAAGGAACTCCAAATCTTGGTCTCTGGTATCCCAAAGGCTCAGGATTTGATCTTATTGGTTACTCTGACAGTGACTTTGCAGGTTGTAAGATTGATAGGAAAAGCACCACTGGTGGGTGTCAGCTGCTAGGTGGAAAGTTAATAAGTTGGACAAGTAAAAAGCAAAACTCAGTGTCCACTTCCACCACTGAAGCTGAATACATAGCAGCTGGTAGTTGCTGTGCTCAAATCCTTTGAATGAGAAATCAACTCAGAGACTACGATCTAAAGCTCTCTAAAATTCCTATTTACTGTGATAGCACAAGTGCTATAGCAATTGCTAACAACCCTGTACTTCACTCCAAAACCATGCACATTGAGATCCGATATCACTTTATCAGAGATCATGTGATGAATGGTGAAGTTGAGCTCCATTTTGTTCCTACTGAATATCAGCTCGCTGATCTTTTCACCAAGCATCTTGATGAAACTAGATTCAATCTACTCATCAGCGAACTTGGTATGTTGAACGCTGAATAATTTATTAATCAGTGATCGACAAAGGATTACAAATAAAGCCTTTAGACTTTCCATTCTCTGAACTCTGATTCAACGATATCTAGGCCATCTCCTCAGGTATTATCTTCTAATCTCTTAACACTCTTTGATATCCTTTCTCATCAAAGAATGTCTCTCTTATTTAAAACTCCTCACTGACAATCCTTTATTATTAGTGATGGAGATTTTTCTAAAATTATTAATGATAAACCTTCCTTATTGATAACCATCATTATAATCTTTTAAAAATAAAAGAAAAGGACACGTCAGACCTTTTTCTGACACACGACGGACCACGACGTTTCCATTCCAACTCCTTTCTTGGAACGTGCGCCAGGTCATCATTTCTTTTTCAAAAAGCTAAAACCGTCGTTTAGCTATCCTTTCTTTCTCTCTTCTCTTGCTATTTAAGCATTCCTTTTGCCTTACTTTATTCCTTCCGCTTTCATAACTACCCTAAAGGCAAAAGAATCCTTCGAATCTTCAAGCTTTCTCCAAGAACACCAAGAACACGCACTTGTGCGTTTTTCTCCTTTACTCAACTAAGGTTTGATCTAAACCTTATATTAAGAACTGGAAACAACTCGTTTCATCTTTCTTATCTATTTCATTCTTAAAATCAATAAAATATTGCTTTAAAAGTAAAAACAAATTTCTCTTTCAAAACCCTGTTCTTAGAACAGAAGACTTTCTTTATTTTTTTAAATTTCTTTTACAATTTTTTTTTGCCAACAAGCTTTTTGATATTGTTCATCAAAATACTTGTTTCTTTGATCTTACACTTGGTACTTTTTATACCAAAACTCTGGTTTATACATTCATGTATTAAAACCATGATTTATCTCTTTGGTGTTGCGATTTTTCCTACAGAAATGGCCTCTGCTTCCAACATCACTGAAACTGCTGCTGAAAACAAGTTGGTCGCTGCACCAACCTGCCAATTTGAACTGGAAAAGTCTACTTTCAAGCCATGCAATTACATTGCATTGGTCGACATTCCCTCTGAACGCCCTCAGTTCAAGGACGCTGCAACCTTCCTAAAGGCGTGCCCGCTGATGTATGCCTTCGTACACAACCCAGTGGCCATTGCTTCTCACCTTCAGGCTCTCTGGTACACGGCGCAATGTACCACGCTGAAGACAGACAAAGGCACTGTCTTTCCCGCTATCAAAGCTGGAAAAGAAGCGACTCGCTGCTCGCTGGCAGTATGTTTTCACCGAGGTCATTCAGTGCCTAGGGTAAAAGGTTGGCTCCCACGATCAGGCGAGCAAACATTTTCAAGACCTTGCCTTTTCTCTCTGCACGGGTCATCCTCTGAACTACGCTGATTACATCTTCAGCGATATGTGCAGCCACCTCAACGCCTCCACCAGACATCACGTTATCCCTTACCCACGTTTCTTCTCCACAATCCTTGAAGAAGCTTTTGGGGAGAGCTACCCGAAAGTTGGTGACTTCGCCTTCTCTATGGTAGGGAAGAAGTCCCTGGACCTGGAAGAACGTCCAGGTGATGCTCCTCTCACTCCCTATATGCTACAAATTATAGGAGCACCTCTTTTAGTGACCTCCTCGCTGCCCATCCCCTCAGCGAGTACCCAAGGCACTACCGCTGCAAAGAGGAAAACCCCCACTGATGGTCATAAGAAGACCATCGCACTAAAGAATCCTAAGAAGGTGGTCTCTCAACATACCATCCTCTCTGATTTTGGTGTACTTCAATCACCACCCTCATCCACAGCCACTCCAACGGTTTCTACTACCGTTGAAGTTTCATCAGCACTACCACCACCATCAGTGACTAAGGTCTCTGAAGGTGTTATAGCCAGCTCTGCTGAAGCTGTATCAGGTATTACTTTCACTGCCCTCTCTACCTCTTCCATCTCTTCTTCTTTGGTCCTCACATAAGCAAGTGACTCAGTGATAGTTATCCCTATCTCTGATAATGCTGAAATGCACGCAGTGCAAACCTCAAAATTGTTTAGGCAATCTGAGTTTTGGAAAGCCAATTTAAAAGGACGTCAGAGTATCTCTTTCAGATACTCTAAGACACTGGTCAGTGATCCTCAGGACACTACCTCTGAAAAAGTAGTCCCTGAGAATAATCCTCATGATATTCTCAAGGAAAATAATGATATTTTTCATCCATCATCTGATCCAGATTCTTTTCTCGCCTCTTTGTCAATGTCATCAGCTGCTGCCACTGCTCCTGTCTACTCAGCGACAGCGACCACAACCACCACCACCACCACCACTTCGAAGTCGATGATGAAGTCTCCTCAATGCCCTCCCAGTGCCAAAAAGCTCAGGGATGTCAAGATGGAGAACCTTGCCCCCAAGCTTCCTCCCAGGGTCACTGAATTGCCTCTTGTGTCCCTGCCTGCTCCCACCTTCCCTGCCATTGACCATCTGGTCAATCAGTGTGCTCTAACCAGAGCCGGGCTGGACACTCTGCAAACTTCAGCAGAGTTGATTTTCAGGCAGGTCGCTGGCACTCCAGGAATGAAGATTAACGTCAGCAACTTGGTGTCTGACGTTCAGTCTCTGAAGGACGACCACAGGGACCTTCGCCAATCTCTCACCAACATTGAGCAAAAGGTTGATGCTCAGGCCGCTGTCCTCGAGTCTATTCTAAAGACTCAGTCCGAAATGATGCCGGCTCTCTCAAAGCTCAGTGAGACTGGTCCCTCATTTGCTTCTGCTGATCGGACCATGCTGGAGGACGTGCACACGAATGTGCGCACTCTGATGATCCATGTTCTGCCCCATGATAACATTGAGGGGGAGAAGGTGGCCAAAGAGTTCGCTGACGAACTTATCGGCGAGCACAATCGACGGTTTCCAGATGAAAGGATCTCTCCCTACATCCAACGACCAGAACCTTCCTCCGCTGCAAGATTTGATGATGATGATGAGGAAGAAGAAGATGATGAAGAAGAAGAGGAACGCATCCCTCACTATGAGGTTGATGATGATGATGATGATGACTTGGGTTTTGCAATGGAGCACTTCAGATTATCCAGACCAAGCACGTCTCAGCTAGAGCCCTTGGGGGACGGAACTGGACGTTCAGCCAGAGTGGTCGACCTTGAGGCCACCATCCCTATATCAAAGGGGGAGACCGCTGATAAGGTATCACTTCAGCTTATCCCTTATATTACTCCTCTCTCTGAATCCCCTTATATAACCCTTCCTCCTTCAAACCCTCTCTCTGATAAATCTCCTTTCTATCCTTCCCTCAGTGATCCCTGTCCCCCAAAGGACTCATCCACAAGGAAGGAACCTTCTCCCAAAGAGCAGTTTATGTACATAGAGGAACCTGACTCTGAGGAAGAAGAAGGCCTCATCCCTCGGCGTCGCGTTCAGAAGCAGATCATAAGCGAGCCTGAAGAGGAAGAAAGGCGAATAAAATTCCTAAGGGAATTCTAAGCCAAGAGAATAAGGGTGCCCCAAGAAGACCCAATAAACGCTGTACCAATCAGGATGGTAGATGAATTCTATTTTTTATCCAAGGAAGAGAGAGAACAAGCTTTGGAAGCTCAGAGGATCAGAGATGAAGAAATAAAGCAAACTGAGAATGATCTTGCTTTAGCAAGGAAGATTCTCAGGGAAGACTCAGCAAGAGATAAAGCAGCCAAAGAGCAATAAGAAAAGAGTGAACGGCTCGCTGCAGCTATGGCTCAGAAAGAACTTGTACAGGAAAACCTAAACGTAGATCCCATTCTCGCTCAACGGAAGATTCTCACTGCACTAACCACTGAAGCCACAACTCAGAAAGACAAAGAACTGGATTGGTGCATAGAGATGCTGAACTTTCGAAGATCTGATGACAAAATCATTCACGCAACTATCCAAGGGCGACGCTCCAACAGAGGTGGTCCAAAGGTATATGTAAGAATGAAAAGGCCATCCAGAACAGAGAGAGAAGAAGCAAAATTCTTAAGGTTATATGGATACACTGAATGGCTCGAAATCAGAGATGCCATTCAGGGTTCCAAATCCAAGTTCAAGAATGTGGTAGAAGATGAGTTGAATCAGTTGCTGCAGAGAATGTCACAACATGTGCAAGTTCCCCCTCTCCCTGAACCATAAAAGAAGAAAAGATCAGTTGTTGAAGGTGGCTCAAGTTCGAAGAATGAGCATGAAACTAAGTTTGATTATCAAAGCATTCTTGGTCATCTTGAGCTCCCTGATATATCAATGCTTTGTACCTCTCTTCCTCAAGACCGAAGGTATCAAGAAGACGAAATAATCTCACTGCCTGAACCTGGTATGATATTCTTGGATAATGAAGGGTTCTTAGGACTTTTCAGAAACCAAGAAATTCACAGGGCCCTTCCCTCTCTCATAAAGATAATGCTTTGGCGCTGCTGGTCAGATACTCCTCTGATGAACAGACAGAAGACTCTTTATGAGAATGAGCTACAAAAAAGAAACGAGAATATCTCTGACTAGTCATAGTTTTCTACTTCCTTTGTAATATTTCTTCAGTGTACAAGTACTTTACCTTTATCATTGTAATTTCATTTCGCTGTAATTCTTCAGATTATAATTAATGAAATTCTAAGTACTTTACTCCATCCTAGTACTGAAAATATCCCTGAAAATAGTAAAAGGGACAATGAACATAAGAGTTCTATATTCGTTACACTATCTTTTACTCACTGATCTTTCACTCTGAAAATTCAATCAGTGAATGTATTTTAAGCTTATCTACGTGTAAAATTGTGCTTTCATATCCTTATAAATGAAACTGGATTTAGATGATAGACTAGCTGAAAAAGATTTTACAGATTAGTACTTGAAAATTTTTTCTTTAAATATTTTCTAAGTCCTTTACTAGTCTCTTAAAGCAATTTTCCTATGTTGCTTAATCATAATCAAATAGGGGGAGATTGTTGATCATAACTCCTCTCAGTGATTTGAATATGATTCCTTTTGTATACTTAGTGAAATCCCTTAGTTAAGTTTTTGTTCAAATTCAGCGATAGCATACGTTGATTACCATCAGCGATCGCTGAGGCTCAAGGATCAATAAGCTTATCTCTGAAGACCTGAAGATTAGCTATCACACCAGAAGACCATTCAGCGACAGTCGAAGACCAAAGCTGAAGAAAGAGATAATCAGCTAAGTGACCTGAAGCGGTTCAGCGATAGCATCGATTATCTACTCAAAGTGTGAAGTCTTGTGAAGTCTCAGCAACACCGAAGTTCATCCTTGAACATTCAGTATCAGCGATCAAATGAAGCTTTCTCTGCAAGATTAAAGTTTGGTGTTATCCTCGATGCACAAAAGTCAAACCTAGAACCATGTCAGAAAAGGACGTACGACTTGTCTCTTATGTCCCCATCATATCTGATACGGTACTATTCATATTCGGCCAAAAGCATGGTTGTCTTATTTACAAGGGCAAGCTTCCTATCCAAGCTTGACACGTGGAATGTACCTTTTGCTTTGCATTAAATGCAAGCGGGTTTAAATAGATGAAGATATCTTCTTCATCTTCATGCATACATCCTTCTAGCCTATACCTTATGTATTCTTTCTTTCATCTTGTGCATCAAACTGTGTGTTTCTTTAGTTTCAATAGAATAGGTTTTTAACTTGTTCTAATTCCTCTTGTAACTGTAAATTTGTTTATTTTCAATAAACTCATTTAAAAACTAAAATCTGTGAGTTTGTATTCAACCCCCCCTTCTACAAACTGTTTACTTAATATTTAACTCTTGTAGACCCTTATTGGGACCAACAAACTACTCCTAGGTCTGTTATGAATTTCTTCATCTACACGGATTCCTTCCCGAAATTCGAAGCTGCTAGGTATTCTGACTCTGTAGTCGAGTCTGCTATAGTGTAAACACAACACCCCCCACTGAGTGTAAACACAAAATCCGATTGTGACCTGAAGTAGTCACGGTCGGTTTGGAAGCTAGCATAGAGTATTCTCGGAGACACATATCTCCTTCTTCACCACCGTGTAGCAGGAACATATCCTTAGTTCTTCTCAAGTACTTGAGGATATTCTTTACTACTACCCAGTGAGCATCACCAAGGTTCGATTGGTATCTACTAGTCATGCTCAAAGCATAAGATTTGTCAGGTCGAGTACATATCATGGCGTATGTTATAGATCCAATAGTTGAAGCATAGGTAACACCTTTCTTGCGATCTATATCTTCCTTCCCCGAAGGACATTGAGACTTGCTAAGTTATACTCCATGTACAATTGGTAAGTTCCCCCCTCTTAGAACTCTCCTTCTTGAAGCGTTTTAAGACCTTGTCAATATATGTACTCGGGCTTAATCCAATTAAGCGCCTCGATCTATCCCGATAGATCTTAATTCTAAGGATAAAGGAAGCTTCTCCTAAGTCCTTCATTGAGAAACACTTCCCTAGCCAAGCTTTCACACCTTTTAGCATCGGGATGTCGTTTCCAATTATCAGTATGTCATCCACATACAGGACTAGGAAGACAATAATGCTCCCACTAGCTTTCTTGTATACTCAAGGTTCATCTTCGTTTTTGACAAAACCAAATTCTTTGATTTTCTCGTCAAAACGAAGATTCGAACTCCTAGACGCTTGCTTCAGTCTATAAATGGATCTAAGCAACTTGCACACTCTATTAGGATGCTTGGGATCTTCAAAACCTTCTGGTTGTACCATGTACACGTCCTCGCTTAGCGTTCCGTTAAGAAACGCGGTTTTGACATGCACCTGCCATATCTCATAATCGTGATATGCAGCTATAGCAAGCAAAATCCTAATGGATTTAATCATGGCTACCGGAGAAAAGGTTTCATCATAGTCTACACCATGAGTTTGTGTGAAACCCTTTGCTACCAACCTAGCCTTATATGTGTGCACAATCCCATCCATGTCAGTCTTCAACTTGAAAACCCATTTGCTCCCTACAACTTTGCAGCCATTAGGTGCATCCACCAGATCCCAGAACTGGTTATCAGCCATGGATTGAAGCTCGGCTTTCATAGCATCATGCCATTTGTCAGATTCTACACCTGACTTGTCCTGTCGGAAGTTTAACGGTTCATCATCAACCATATCGTCATAGCCAATCAGAAACCCTAGGTATCTATCTGGATCTTGACGAATCCCCCCTGACCTTCGGATAGTTTGTCTCTCGTTGATACCCTCAGCATCTTGTTGCGGTTCAACATCTTGTTGAGCGCTAGTGTCAACCTGCGCATCAGGTGTTTCCCGAACTTCCTCAAGTTCTACCCTATCCCATTCGCTTACCTTAGTTAGAAAATCATTTTCTAGGAACTCGACTTTGCGTGAAATGAACACCTTGTTCTCACCGGGGTTGTAGAAATAATACCCAATCGTCTAATTGTGATATCCTACAAAGATGCACTTATCAGATCTGGGTTCTAGCTTCCTAGAAGCATCTCGCTTAACATAAGCATCGCAACCCCAGACTCTCATGTAAGATAGATTTGAGATCTTCCCAGTCCATATCTCATATGGAGTCTTGTCAACCTTGTTGGTTGGTACATTGTTTAGTATTTTGGCGGCTGCTTACAAAGCATATCCCCAAAAACTTTTAGGCAACTTGGTATGACTCATCATAGATCTAACCATATCTAACAAGGTACAGTTCCTCCTTTAAGACACACCATTATGCTGTGGTGTTCTTGGTGGAGTAAGTTGAAATACTATCCCACACTTGCTAAGATTCTCAGTGAATTCATGGCTCAGATATTCACCGCCTCGGTCCGACCGAAGGGCTTTTATATTCTTTCCTAGTTGGTTCTCTACCTCATTCTGAAACTCTTTGAAAACCTCAAAGCTTTCATACTTGTGTCTCATTAGGTAAACATATCCATATCTACTGAAATCATCAGTAAATGTAATGAAGTAATAGCAACCATCTCTTGTGGCTGGGTTGAAGGGTCCACACACATCAGTATGTATCACTCCCAACAACTCATTCGCTCTTTTAGGCTTTCCTTTAAGAGGGTCCTTAGTCATCTTCCCAGATAAACAAGTTTCGCATTTATCAAAAGAATCATCAGTTGATTCCAAGATCCCGTCCATTTGGAGCTTGGTAATGCGTTTCTTGTTTATATGGCCAAGACGACAATGCCACGAATATGTTTGACTTAAGTCTTGCTTAAGTCTTTTAGCATTCACATTATATATCGATTTAGAGTTGAGATCAACATGCATTTCTATTCCATAAATGCCATTAACTGGCCTGGCAATAAAATATAATATACCATGCAAACATGCATAAATAGATCCATCATCATTGAATTTAAACATAAATCCATCTTGTCTCAAACGTGTAACTGAAACAATGTTTTTAACGATACTATGAACGTAAAGACAATCAATTAGTTTCAAGACTAGACCATTTGGAAGGGTCATATCATATTTCCCTTGGGACAGAACATCAACTCTTGCCCCCATTGCCCATCTTGTGCTCCAACTGGCCTGGTCGCGGTTGCCTTTCACTTCTTAGACCTTGCGGAGTGGCACAAATATAGCTCCACACTCGGTATCCAATGCCCAGGAATCATAATCAGAAGTGAATAAGTTGATAGTAAACAAACCTGAAGGTCCAACTATCATAGCCTTCTCCTTCTTTGCCTTAAGAACTGGATCATTTCTTTTGGATGAAACTTAGTCCAGGGGAAACTTTCCAGCATTCTTCTTGGTCCAATTGGAACATCCTATCTTTGCCTTTCCTTTTTCAGTCATAACTTTCAGACTCCGTTTCTTTCTTATCCCTCTTTGCATTTTGATCATCAAAGCGACTTTGTCTTTCTCCAACTTGGAGTAATTCTCTTTTTCAAAAGATTTTAGCATGTCAAGCAATTTATAGAGAGATACATTTAGCCCTTTCTTATAGTATTTGAGCACAAAGCTACCATAAGATTTATACAGAGAGTTTAGAACCATATCGACACCTAGTTCTTGTCCAAGAGGGTATCCTAACTAAGCCAATCGGTCAATATGTCTTTTTATTCTTTTGAAATGGACCCTGACCGACGTTCCCTCCTTCATCATACAAGCATGTAGTGATCGCAGAGTTTCAAACTTTTCTTGTCTCAGCTGTTGACCAAACATGGTCTTCAGACTGTTCATGATCTCCCAGGCTGTGAACTCTTCATGCTCCCGTCGAAGTTTAGGAGTCATTGAGGCTAACATTAGATAGGCTATGATGACAGAGTCTCTTTGGTACTTATCATAAGCTACCTGAGCACTTTCAGATGCGTCCCTTGCTGGAAGATTTGGAGGGGAAAGCTCGAGTATGTAGGATTTCCTTTCGAATCTTAAGACAAGCCATACCAGTTGGTACCATTCCAAGAAGTTTTGTCCATTCAGAATTTCCACATTAAAAACAGGTTGAATAATGTACCGAGACAGGTTCGAGTTTGTGTTTTTCTTGATTAGCAGACATCTATAGAAATTAAAGTTCGATTTTAGTATTAGTTTAAAATTTTGAACAACCCTTAAGATTCAAATATTTTAGCTAAGATCCATATTTCATTAATTTTCACGATTGGGCAATACGCAAATGGTGAAAACTAATTATTTAGGTACGCAACTTCCAATTGTGATCATCACAATTCTTAGATCCTTCGTGAGATTCTTTTAAAATTGAAGACATGTTTAATCTCACTTCTTCACCTTGAGATCATTTGTGAACGGGCAATACATAATGTACAAATTTCTCAAGTGAGCTTAACCATATTAAAACGTCACAATTTCTATTTTGAGTAACAAATCATAAATTGGTCGTCCGGATCACGACTATCATATCAGGCGGGCAATACAAAACGTGCAATGATATCGTGAGTCGACACTTTATCTCACCACATAAATTTCCTACCCGGATTCGCCAATGCTCACCCGAAATCGACTAGTTATGGGCGCTCGATAACCGTTTTAAATGGGTGGTCAAAAACTCACATTTTAATCGTAAAGGGTTTACCGATCTCATTCCAATTTTTCAAATTAATTAATTTTAAAATTATTTTGAGTCAGTACCAATTTATTTAAAATTCATCATTTATCAAATTTATTTGTAAAAACATTTACAATTTATCCAATCGGTATTAGTTTGATAGCTTATCAAATTAACTTGTAACAACATTTACAATTTACCGATATTAGTGGTTGTAAAATAATTTTTGAATTTTAAAAACCATTGCAATGATTATAATATATAATTAAACGCAATAAAATACGAAAAATAAACAACCACAAACATGCAAACACACAACATCGATTCGATTAGCCCCAACTATGAGGTTTTCGTGAGCCCACACGAAAACCCTGGTCCAAACTCTAAGGACACCGCAAGTTGACTCCCACTAGCTCCGCCAATCATGGTGGACTCTGGGACGCCATCTTCAATTCCGTCGGTTTTCCGTTTTACAAAAACTAATCTAGGTTAACATAACCTAACTATTAAATTACATTGAAATCTGAAACGATACGCAGATCGCACAAAATTACAACCCATGAAATTAAATACATTTTAATTTAACCAACAAGAAAAATTAAAACAAACCACGGGTCATAGGCCTAAATCGAATCCATCATGGCAAACAACCATATCAACCAAAGGGGCTTGGGTCCAATTAAGCATAATGAACTCTCCCATCTCTGGGCTTTCTACACATTTTTGGATGTAAATACTATATCCTGAACGATAGAGATCATCTCGGAAAGTTCGATCCCAAGGAAAATGATAGGTTATTTCTTGGGTACTCCTCTATATCCAAGGCTTTCAGAGTATTCAACAAATGGAGGCAAATTGTTGAAGAAACCATAAATGTGAACTTTAACAAATCACGTTCAGTGAACTCCATTCCCATCCCCGAAGATGATGAAGAGCTGAACAATAGGATGAAGTCTCACTATAGGGAACCCGAGTCATTTTTCAGTCCTCCTCCTAGCACTAAAATAAATGATGATGACGAACCTCATATCATCCCAATTATGATTAACAATAACAACGAGTCCTCATCAGGAATCAATGTTACTCCTATTAATCATATACCCCCATCTGAAACTTCAAACAACGATTCATTAGTGAATGATAAAGTATCAAACTCTATCCCAGAGAATGATGATCCTTCTGGATCTCCACCAGGGATGGTAGGAAACACTGAAAAAGTTATTGCTGAAGCATCTTCCTTGACCCCGAAACAAGTTATCGCTAAATCAATTGTTGATCACTATCCTTAATTACCAGTTCAGCGATGGACTCGAGGTCATCATATAGATCGAATAATATGCGATCCAAGTACATGTATTAAAACCCGGTGCGACATGCTTAGTATCTATCTCTTTTTAACTTTATTTATGTATTAGAACCTAAGAAGATCGATCAAGCTATGACTGACCCCGATTGGATCAGTGCTATGCAAGAAGAACCAACTGAGTTTAAGAGAAACAAAGTCTGGAATCTTGTCCTTTGTCCATCTGGGAAAACTGTTATTGGCACCAAGTGGGTGTTTTGTAACAAGTTAGATAAAAATGGGACTTTTATCCGTAACAAGAGTTGACTTGTTGCTCAGGAATACACACAAGAAAAAGGTATCCATTTATGATGAAACCTAGCCTATGCAGCCCACAAAGACTTGAAAGTCTTTCAGGTGGATGTTAAGAGTGCCTTCCTGAATGGCAAACTTAATGAGGAAGTTTATGTTGAACAACCTTCAGGTTTCTTTGATCCTAGGTATCGAGGTTATCTATATAAAATGGATAAGTCTCTCTATGGGTTAAAAGAAGCTCCCAGAGGTTGGTATGATACCCTATCCATCTTTCTCTTAAAGGAGAAGTTTGTTTGTGGAAAGATTGATAAAACCCTGTTTTTCAGAAAACAGAAGGGTCACATGCTTCTTGCTCAGATATATGTCGATGGCTATAAAGCGAATATTCAGATATTTAAAAGGAACTCCTAATCTTGGTCTTTGGTACCCCAAAGAGTCAGGGTTCGATCTAACTGGTTATTCAGATAGTGATTTTAAAGGATGCAAAATTGATAGGAAGAGCACCACTAGAGGGTGTCAGCTTTTAGGTGGAAAATTGTTAAGTTGGACGATTAAAAAGCAAAATTCAGTGTCCCCTTCAACCATTGAAGTTGAATATGTTACTGCTAGGAGTTGTTGTGCTCGAATCCTTTGTATGAGAAACCAACTCAGTGATTACGACATTCAACCATCTAAAATCCCTAGTGATAACACTAGTGCTATTGCAATAGCCAATAATCCTGTACTTCACTCTAAAACCAAGCATATTGAGATCAAATATCATTTTATCATAGATCATCCTATGAATGGTGAAATTGAACGTCACTTTATTCCCACTGAATATCAACTCGCTGATATTTTTACAAAACCTCTTGAAGAATCAAGATTCAATACAATGATCGGTCAACTTGGTACGATAAAAGCTGAACAGTAAATACTCCCAGTGATCAGCCTCTATCAGTGATAATAAATTTATTTCAATATCATTAGTCATACCCTGAACTCAAATGAATGATATGAAAATCTTCTAAGGTATGAATTTTTTTTCCTACACTCTTTGAATGTTTTTCTATTCAGAGAATGCTTCTTGAAAAAAAAAACCTACACTAAAAATACATTTAATTATCAATGATAAGATGATTTAAAGGATAATGATTGATATTTATTAAATATAAATGATAATATTATTATTTTTGAAATGACGTGTGAAAATTTTTCTGACACACGACGACCGTAACCTCTCCCTATCCACTCTTACTCTAGGGATGTACAAAGGACATAACTATCTTGTCTCAAAAAGCAAAGCGCCGTTTAGCTTTTGTCACACCCCGCTAAAGCGGAAACACGAGGCGTGATAGCTCACGATTTCGTAGCAATAGGACATAAACAACAACAATCATCCATTCAAATACATAAAATATTAAATTCGAAATTATATCTAACAATCCCAAAATTTTAACAAAATAAAGTAAACATAGTGTTTAACCGAAACAGTTTCAAATAAAAACTTGATTGATGTTGACGCGTCCACATAACTAAACATTTCGATTAAACACAAGGTCAACTACAAAGAGTTGGTGAGTTCACAGGTTTTAAATATTATAAATATCTTTTGCATAAATGAATATTGAGTAAAATACTTTTATGGCACTTAATAGATCTTTACATCATAAAACGTTCAAGGCATTTTTGTACCCTAATTATTTGTAAGTAATGAGCCACCACTAAACCTTCGACCACAAAAATATTTTTAGTTCTACCTCAGCGGTGGACCTAAAGTCCACATGTGTAGAACCTTCCTTTTAAGTATAGTGCACCCCTACCTGTAGTTTCCCGGTAGGATTGCTATCCACACCCCTAGTTTTCGGTTTTTAGGTGGGATTGTCCGTGCAATAGCGCTATCCACAAATACCCTCGGCTCCTCACTTGAGTTAATAGTAGTGTACAAACTTTTATGGAACATTTTACTCAATACATATAAAATACTTTAAAAACGGGGCTGTGAATACTCACCTTATAGCAAAAAGCTCCAATCAACAAAGAACAATCCGCACCTACTCGTCACCCTAACGTTTCCCTATCAAAGAGAAATACCCAAAATGGTCAGCTTTTCTTCTCTCTCCTCATGACGAGAGGGTTGTAGGTGGAGCTTCTCTCGCGGGTACCCCAAGCTTATATGTCTAATGACTACTATGAGAGTGCTTATAAGTCCTTATATGTCCAACATGGTCTACTATTGTCCCGCTATACATAATGCACATATGCTCTTTAAAGAAATAAGTTATACCGAAAATGTAATGTATATCCTTTTAAGTGATCCTAATTTATGAAATCAAATAGTTTCAGAATTTCATTTTCTGATAGAAACTATAAGTCCCAAAAATGATCAATTTAATGTAACATTCAAGATGATAAAATTTCCCATCTTTTTATATGTGATGCATTACTGAGTTAAGGTCATTGTGACCAAATTTCATGCATTTTAGACATATAAAAAGGGTTCAAATAATTTATATCAAACAGTGTGTCACAGCAAGCATGGCAGATTGCACACTGTTAGTAATACAATCATTTGAGGAGTTCTACTTAATATTTTTTTCAGAAATTCTAGTTGGATTATAAGCATAACACATAAAGTAAACTTTTGAAATAATAATCACTCATTTTGAATAAGTTATGAAGGAGATATGATACCACAAAGTTGCATGCATGCTTCTGTCATTAGTTGACAGCTTGCACACTTAACTTTAATAAATTGGTTAATGCGTCAAGACTTCATATTTTTGAATGAAACTGGATTCATATGAACCCTAACTCATAAAAGAAAACTCTAGAAGAAGAATAATGCATTATGGACAAATATTCAAAGAGATATTAACATGCAAAGTAGGGTTTACCTATTGGTGGTTTAACAGTTTGCACAGCTAAAATGTTTTAGATGTTTGGAGGGTCAAAACTCCATATTTTCATGTGATTCCACTTGCAAACAAAAGATAATTATATAATTGACTCTCAAAGGAAGAATCATCGTTTTTCATTGAGTTTTGGAGGAGATATAGCCATTTGAACTAGGGGTGAACATGGTACGGTACCATGTTTTTTTCCCAATACCGTGTACCAACCAATTATAATTGGTATTCAAAAATTTATACCATGTACCAACCAACTGTAATCGGTACCAACTTAATTGGTACCAACTTATTTCGGTTGGTACATGTTGGTACGGTATTTATACCAACATCTTAAAGTTCACAAACATGTCTAAAAGAGTAGAAGACTAAATGGTTTAATCATTTAATAGAAACTTTAGAAAGTTTACAAACATGTCTAAAAGACTAAAAAGTAAAACTTGTTGTCCAAACTCAAAAACCTGCATACTGTCGAAACATGCTGTCCAAACCTGCTTACTGTCCAAACCTGCTTACTGTCCAAACCTGTTGTCCAAACCTGCTTGGCTGCTTGCTATCCAAAACCTGTCTAAAACTCCAAATTATGTAATGCAAAGTTTCAAACCTACTGTCCAAAACCCTTACAAACCTGCTGTCCAAAATAATTTAATACATACTTGTTGTCCAACAGAAAGTAATACAATAAACTAATAAAAGCATTCAAAGTTCCAAACAACTTATAGTCCAACAGAAATTTAAACACACGATTGCAGTCCATAAAAAGGAGCAGAAATAACACAATATAAGCATTAATATTTCTAACAATATCGTGCTTCGTGGGATCTTCACAAACCAAAGTACCAAAAAAGGTTGAGGCTTGAGCTTTTAGCCTTCTAGACGTTAGTCTGGCCTGAGATATTGCTTGTAGCCTCATACCCTTGATTATAAGCATTCTCTACAAACAAAGAGCAAATTGTGTTAAAAATATATAACAAAGTGATGCAACTCTTCTATTAAAGTTTAAAACAATATATCTTACTACGCTCAAGTTCCTCCAAGTCACTGTAAATCTGTAAGGCTTCTTCCGTCGGCTCATCATATAAGTTGAAGTTTGGGGGAGAGGCCCTTAACCAATCAGCTGTGCAAACAAGTGCCTCAACTGTCTTTGGTGTCAAAGAAGCTCTGAAAGGATCCACCACTCTTGATCCCAAACTAAAGGCATTCTCTGAAGCAACTGTTGAACAAGGCATAGCAAAGATATCTGTTGCTAGTTTTGATAGAATCGGATAAGTTGATTCATTCTTTCCACCATTTATGAATTTCAAAATTCTTTGCAAAAAGGCTCACATACCTATATAGATTCAATCAAAATGAAATGTAAACAAATAATAAATATTACACAAAGTAAATGAATGTAAAGAAAATAAAATGGCATATACCTATCTGATAGATACTGATCAACTTCATTCCTTATGCATCCCGATTGTTGAGGCATCCTCTCCCTTGCAATCTCCCTACTTATTTCATCAAGTCCCTCTAATTCGTCCCTGTCCATACCCAAATCTTCTAAAATGGGGTGATCATGTTGCTCCCCGTTCTCCATTCTTTTGTACTCCTCATACATTTGCATAAGTACTCCCTTCAACTCCCCTTCTATTGACTGAATTACTTCATAACTTGCATCAACCTTTTGCATAGCTACTTTAGCCCATTGTATCTTGTATCTTGGATCAAGAACATTAGCTATCATGATAATCTTGTTGGTTTTCTCAAAACTTCCCCAATACTTGTTAAACTTGGATTTCATGGAACTTGCAACCTTCTTCAAGATAGTATCACTTGAATACAAAGCCTTATCAATTTCGGTCTGTAATGTAATCATTTCAACAAACAAAATGTTTGAAGTGATTGATTTCCACGCGCTAAGCTTTAAAGTAGCTTCATAAAACTTCTTCAAGAACACACAAAATGCTTCAGCTTTCCTCCAATCATCGTTAGATGGGGGGACCAACCCTTAAATTTCAAGATCTGTCTTTTTCTTGAAAGTAATTCTTGAATGAAATGTCTTCATCAGCCATTCTATTAAAAGTCTCCTCATACTTGAGTGCAGCTTCAAGCATAAGGTACGTACTGTTCCATCTAGTAACAACATCTAATGGAACATTGGCATTTGCCTTGCATTGTTCCAAAATAGCAAACTCCCTAAACTTGTCAAGTCTTTGTGATGAACTTCGAACATACTTGGCAGAATTCCATATGGCAGCAACCCCATCTTCTAACTCTTTCAAACCATCCTTCACTATCAAATTGATAATATGACATGAGAATCTCAAATGCAGAAACTCTCCATCAAACAACAAAGTCTTATAACTAGTAAGCCTTCTCTTCATGTATGCCACAGCCACATCATTAGTACTAGCATTGTCTACAGTTATTGTGAACACCTTGGTGATCTCCCATTGCCTCAAACATTGTTCTATTGCCCTCCCAATGTCCTCTCCTTTGTGACTAGTGATATTACAAAAGTTAATGATCCTTTTATGCAAAACCCAATCTTTATCAAGAAAATGTGCAGTTAAAACCATGTAGTTTATATTTTGAATAGATGTCCAAGTGTCGGTGGTCATAGAGATCCTTGTACCATTTTCTTTCAATTGACTTAACAAAAGTGCTTTCTCAGAGTTGAACTTATCTAACACACCTTTAGCAACTTGCCTCCTATCCAAAGGGGTCCAATTAGGCTCTAATTCTTTGCAAAAGGCTCTAAATCCATCCTTCTCCACAAACCTAAATGGGAGTTCATCAATGATAATCATTTCAATGCACCTATCATCACACCTCTTCTTACTAAACTTATGGTATCCGGACCCTCCTCCACTCATAGTTGAACCACATAACTTGGATTGTTAGGGATCAACTTCACGAGCATCATGATGTAATGGGTGGGCAACACATCTTCTAGTATGTGCCCACATTGAGCTGGTGCCATTCTTCTTTGTTCCACATAAAACGTTTTCATCACATACGTTACATTTGCACCAAGATGTATCTGGAACCTAGTAAAGTATGCCCAAAGAGGACTTTTGTCGGAAGGGGTTTTCCTTTTCTTTCCACTTGAAGAAGCTTCAAGACCACGAGATGCAAGAGGTGGTAATCCAGAAGGATATCTTTCTACGTTTGGTGTTCCCCCTGAATTCACAGCACTATTAGGACTTGAGCTAGTAGTTTGGCTACCACTTGAGCTATATCCTTGTGCATTCATGTTCTGAAATAGGAAAACAAGCAAGTAGTAACTAATAAGTTATAAATGTTATACATAAATGATAAATCTAAAATAAATCCACTGTGAAAAACTAAACTAACATAGGAAATTGCAGACTTTACTTGAATAAATCCACTGTCAAAAACTAAACTAACATAACAGAAAAATTACAGACTTTACTTAAATAAAACGACTGTCAAAAACTAAACTAACATAACAGAAAAATTACAAACTTTACTTAACTAATCCACTGTCAAAAAACTTAACTAAAAATACTAACGTGGTCTGCAAACATGATGACATAAACCAAAATTGATGGAACATAAATACAACCGCAAAAAAGATTGTGGTCTGCAAACTAAAGCATATACAGAAATCTAACATTAAACTAAACAGAAATATAAACTTAAACTAAACAGAAATGAGAAATCTAGCGTGGTCTGCAAACTAAACTAAAATAAATCCACTTTCAAACTAAACTGAATCCACTTTTCAAACAAAAATCTAAACTAAATAAGTAATATTAGACATATATGTAAACTAAATTGAATAATTGAGAATGCAGAGTAGTTGTACCTACTGTGGAGACTAGAGAGGACGATTGAAGGTTGTCGAACGATAGAAAACCAGAGTCGAGGCTGGAGAGTGGAGACGGCGAAAGTGTTATGTCGACCATAGTGGAGGCTGATTTTCTCGTGGAGGCTGGAGTGTAAATGTAAAGTGTTATGTGATGTCTGCGAGAGTTAAGAGTTTGATATTAGGTATTTAGGTTAGGGTTTCTCTTTCTACTTTGTTTTGTAGCTGGAGTGTTAAGTCAGCAAGTGAGGCCCAAAGCCCCAAACCCAAAGTGAAACCCAAAGTGAAACTGAAACCCAAAGTGAAATTGTAAAAACTAAAAAACAGAAAAATATAATACTGTAAATAATTATTATATACACTTAATTGATTTATTATATAAAAAATAATTAAAAAATAATATATATATATATATATAAGTCGGTACGGTACGATAGTACCGTGGTATTGAGTTTTCGATACCACGTACCAACCATGTTTGTGGAATTGGTACGGTAGTACCAACCAATTAAATTGGTACCAATTAAATTGGTACGAGTGGTATGTTAATCGGTTGGTTTGTCTCGTTACGTTTTTGACACCCCTAATTTGAACATGCATGCACAATTCTGTCAGAGTTGGACAGAATGCACACTCATTTTGTTTTGATTAATTGAAACCCTAAATCACCATATTTTTGAATGAAAGCAGTGTAATTTGAAAGATAACTCATTAAATTAAATTACAGAAGAAAAATCAAATGTTTTGGATGAATATTCAAAGAGTTATGGTCGTTCAAAGTAGGGTTTACCTACTGGTGAACTTCCAGATGCACCTTCATCTTGCTATGAACATTTGGGGGGTCAAAATTCAATGTTTTTGATTTAAACCACTTGGATTAGAACCCTAACTCACTAAATAAACTTTCAGAAGAAGATTTATGATATTTGAACATATTATTTGCAAGAAATGGACGATTTATGCACATGCATGAAATCTGTCAGCACCAAAAATCACCATTGTTGTTCAAAGTCGCATAAAATCATGTTTTTCACCTATTTTCTTGAGTTTTATTGTGTGGATCATGGATTACCACCATTGTATAAATTTTTTTACATGTTTTGGTGTATAATCTCTCCACAAACTCAGAAATAAGACGGTAAAAATGAATAAGATGGTGTTTATACTTACTTGTGTGATGAAGTGTGCACCCAAATCTCTCCACAGACATTTTTGTGCACCAAAGTAAGTATAATCTCTCCACAGACATTTTTACAGGTTTTTCACCCAAAAATGGTTAGAAATGAATAAGATGGTGTTTATACTTACTTGCGTGATGAAGTGTGCACCAAAATCTTCAATATTCTTGCTATTTGATGGATTAAAACATGAGAAATTGTCTGAAACTTGTGATGAAGATGAAGAGAGTGTTTTGAATAAAAAGACTCTTGAGTTTTTAAAGAGAGAGAGGGAGAGTGTTCTTTGAATTTGAATAGTGTTCTTTGAATTTGAATGTGCAAATGAGAGGAAATTGAAAAAAACAACTTTTATATGTGTAGCGGGGGGGGGGGGGCATGAGGGGGGCCGAAGCCCATTTTATATATACTTTTTTTTTGAAAAATAAAAATAAAGCCCAAATTACTAAAACTATATATTTTATATAAATTGGGTATAAATTAGAGCATTTGGCACTAAATATGACATTTCGGCCAATTACGGGTCGGAACCGGACTTCCTAAGCATCAACCGGAAACTCTAGAAATTTTTCGGCCATTCTTAGCCAACAAACTTCTATTCTTATATTATCTATATTAACTCTAATACACTTAACAGGAACTAACCCGGAAGCTCGAATTTTGACAGTTGTCACAGCTTCTTTCTATATCCTCTTTCTCTCTCATGTACCTATATAAGCTACTTTTCATTTACCTTTCATTCTTTACGCGCTCATAATCTTCAAAAACAAGTCAAAGAATTCAAATTTCTCTATGCATTCTTCAAGAACACCATCAACGCCTACTAGTGTGTTTTTATCCTTATTGATATTTCCCGTATATAAGAATGTATAAAATTGAGTAAAGATCACAAGATAGATGGCAAAGCAGTCGACTATTGTATTAATATTCTCAAGACTACGAACTGTATAAATATGGAAAGTACAAGTATATGTCTCTAAAAACAGTATCTAATAAACTAACAGACTTTGTATTTACACTAGTATAGAGTGACTAAACTAACAGGTATATACATCACAGAACAATGACATCTATACACGTGTAATTGATTATTCATAACTTCTTTAGAAGCAGTCTTCAGAACTTTTTCAGAACTGTCTTCAGAACTTCTTCGGAACTTGTTCAAAACTTCTGAAGTTACCATTTCAGAAGTTATTCCTTAAGATTTTCTTCTTTGTTATTTCATCTAAAGTCTTCACTTCGTACTTCTAATCTCTATCACTTCTGAAGATGCCTTAGCTTTATCTTTTCAAATCCAGTTCAGAAGATCCTTCAGAAGACTATCCTTTATGTAGCAATTATCCAGAACTTAACAATCTCCCAATTTGGTTCAAAAGTTCAAGTTATAGCCCCAAAACACCATGATTGGAACAACTTCACCAATCATTAGCTCTCTGTATTCCAAGGCTCCTTCAATAGTCTTGAACATACTTATTGCTAAATCTTTGTAAGCCAACCAATATTCATTTGACATATTCTTTGGCCCTTTTCTTTGTTTCTTTACTAATCCAGCTTTGATTGCTCTGAGTGTTCCATTACTTCACTTGTGAATTTCTTCAAAGTTGGTAAACAACTTGTGCTCACCAGTTCTATATACATAGCCAAGAGGATTGACAACAAGAGTTATAGATTGCATCTTTTGAATTCCTTCAAAATCAAATTTTGGCATAGTGAGATAGACCTTTGTTGGTCCCAAATGGGATGGAAATAAACAAAAAGTAATTGTAGAAGGGGGGTTGAATACAATTACACAAGAGTTTACAACTTTTTAATTCTTATTGATGTATATCAAGAATTAACACACAGATACAGATTGTTGCGAAATAAGGAAGGGATAAACGTCTCCTAAACAATCTTAAGACTTACAAGAACAACACAAAGAGTATTTATAAGGAAAATGAATAACACTAAGTTTCTTCACACACAGGAGAGTAGGGGAATAAAAGGGGAAAACTAATTTCTTTGAGAATCACTTAGAGAAATCAGAGTTGGAAAAAATGATTTGCACTTGAGATGCAATCTCCTTTTATACTACCTCCATGCATTAAATGCATAGAGACAGTTGTCACCTAAGAATAGGAGGTAGGGGTTGACTTATCTTCACCATACTGTGCATGCACCCAGCCTGTAGTACCTGCACCTGTAAAAGAAAGTGTTGTAGGGATAAGTTTTGCAGGGATAAGTTTTATAGGGATAAGTGGTACAGAGATAAGTGTTGCAGAGATATGGTCAGTTGTACGAAGATCCTCTTTGGATGGATAGCTTCAATCGGGTACTTAGAGCCTTGGTGCATGAAGATCTTCTTTCACTTGGCTAGTAGCTTCAAATAATATTAAATCTTCAACTAAGCTACTTTGGAGTGTCGGTGTGTGTTAATGCCAAAAATTGATTTAACAAAAGTCAACTTAAGGAGTTTGTGGAGCGGATCGGTCAAAGGCAGTTTTCTCACGTCAAACACAACTAAAGTAATAAAAACTAAAGACAAGAGATTTGGTGACGCGGAAAAACGCTTTAACGAGTGAAAAAACCGCGGAGGATAGGATCTACCGTCGTTGCACTATGGAAAAATGATGTCAAACAGGGACGTCGTCCATTCGAGCGATCGTCGTACGAGTATAGAGAGAAATACGTGAAAAAAATAACAATATCGTATGAAAGCTAGAGAGATTCTTGATGCTTGAGTGTTGTGATTCTGAATCCGGGACTCTTCGTTTGGTTGAGCTTGGATTTTATAGCCTGCGCCGGTTTGTAATTGCCGTATGTCATTAATGTTCTTCATAAAGGTCTTTGATGACATTGACCGTAACCATCCAACGGACCTGTGCAACATGTAACGGATGTTTAACGGTTAGTTCATTAAAACAATACATCTTATGCTGAAATCGTGCATTGGACGGATGTCCATTGTTTATACATCGTACGTCATGATCGTTCATCGTGAGTTTCGTTCGACCAATGAACTCGAAGTTGTGATAATTACTTATAAGTCTTAAAACGTGCTTAGTCGAACATGATAACCAACGGTCGTGTGTTTTGGAGATTTTTACCCCAAGAGTTTGCCCCTAAATTCAAATTTCAAGCGACAGTTCTTAATTATGAATTTTTACCGGACACGTGTTGCTCATCCTGCGAGTTTGATCGTAAGAAAACTAAAACGCTTTGATTCAGTTAGAAAACGATAAGTCTTTATGAGTGACGATGACGTATCATAGTTGATCCGTTGGAAAACGATAAGCCACGATGATGTCATGCACACGTATAGGTGCGCGTGGCTAGTTGTTAAGGACATATGTCGATCATCCGACGGGAGTAAGCCAAAAGGCGTGGGACAGGTGTCGCCACAGGGAGATAGGGCGACGATTCGGGGGTAGATTCGTGGGTATAAAAGGAAACAATCCTTTCCTTTTCGTCCTTCCGGGTTTCTCTAAGGCTTTTAAGCAATATTATACTTTCAGAACCTGCAAATTTTTATTTATGAACTTGATTTTTTAGTCCATCAACCAAAAGATGTCGAATCCTTTGAGCATGATCACAGGTGTGGATGACTTGTGGGTTTTCAAGGAGTTAGCCGGATTTCCTGATTACATTTGTCCTGAATGTCCAGGCGAGTTTGTGCCGCATAAATGCCTTGTTGGGTCTTTCGTTTTTTACGAGTACCCATTTCAGATCGGTCTTAAATGGCTATTCCCCCGCTTGGTCAGAGAGTTCTTGAGCCGGATCGGCATATCTCCGGTGATAGAGATCATAAGATAGCTTCAAAGAACCCTTGGTTCTGAAGTCTCAATTCTGAAGTGGTTCTGAAGAGATGAAGAAAGAAAGCTCAGAAGTCCAAAGACAGAATGACTTAAGTGAAGATAAGTTCTTAAGGATCTTATTCTGTTCTGAAGAAGTTCTGAAGAACTTCTGAAGTATGTTTTGAAGAAGTTCAGATGTAGTTCTGAACTTACTTCTGTATGTCTGTCATTTAATATACTGTCATTTTAGCAATTCCTATTGTATATAAATAGAGTGTCTGTTAGATTGTTATAACTAACGTTCATAGATCTTTTGTACTGTAAAGACATATCTGTGTAACTTTGTCAATATCAATACAACATTCTACTTCCTTGCTATAATTCTTGTTCAATATTCTCTTTTCTTTATACATTTTGATATTTGGGATCTAACATCCGGGGCAGCTGATGCCCAAAACTTGGAGAGTTGCAATGCTGATAGATCAACTATCTTCCGATTAGGATTCTCCCTTCACAATTCATGATTTCTGCTGGCTTATATGGTGAAGGCCGATGCCCATAATAGATTCAGTCCCTACGAACAGGGCCGACGAGATCAGACCTTGATTCTGGGGACTGCGGCAAATGATCGTGGCTGGAAAGAGCACTACCTGTTCTGCTGATTATCAGCTCCAGTCGTGGATGAGCAATGGATTGTCTATGGTTGGCCCGCACAAGGTAAGAAAAAGTTTTCTTTGTGTTCTACAATATAAAATTCACATCTGACTGTTTTGCTATTCTCTGTTTAGTGGCGTCGTGTGAACTCCCGCCCTTCCTTGACTCAGTGGCCAAAATCGATCTCTTCCAACAAATCCCGAATCGGACGTTTTGTGTTTACGTCCATGTGGATGAGAAGGATGAGGGTATGGATGTCGTGGATGAAGAGGATGACGGTGTAACATTCATTAGAGCCTCTCGGTCCTCTCTTAATCCGGAGGAGAACAAAGGAGGAGAAGAAAGTATAGGTAGTCCCTTTCTTTCGTCCTGGTAATGCATACTTTTAATCCTTTTATTCTGACCTCTTTTCGTGATTCTCCCAGGATAAACTGGGGATTTTCGCCACGGTCGCCGGATTCTTCCCGCTCGACGGGGTTTCGGGAGAAGAAAGTCGCTGCGGCCAATCCTAAGGGAACCGTCTTTTGGAACTGTGAGTTCCAAGAAAGCGAAGACGTCGACGGCAGTTAAGCCATCGAACGTAACTGTCCTTCCCCTTTCGTCGCAAGATAAGGGGAAAAAGCCCGTGACGGGAGCTTCCAATGAGCACCCATTCCAGGTAAGATTCTTGACGTGTCGTTTGATTTTCTTGTGGTCATGCGCCGTGCGTCCAAGCGTTCATGCGTTCTTGCGACACTGACATCATATGGTCTTTGTTTTTAGGCCCTTCAGGCATCACCATGGCTTCTGATGCGGAGAGAATACCGCGTGAGCGCGAGGCTGCCTTGCAGGCAGAAGAGGAACAAGGGTCGACCAGGGCCGATGAACTTGGCCTCTATTTCGAGGATGCCTGAAATGACCTTGAGTGTGAGCAAGGGGTCAACTCCGACCTTAGAGGTCGTTTGGAGGAGGCCCTGGATAAGATAAAGACTTTAGAGGTTGAATCGAAGTTATTCAGGGCCGCTTTTGTCAAGAAAACCAATGAAGTTGACATTCTGAGATCTCAGTTGGATGATACCCAAGAAAAGATTGCCGACCTTAACGATCGATTGGTGAAGCTCGATCCTGCTGCATCTTTGTTTTTTTGTCTTTTTTGTGTTTAGGGCTTTTAGGACGACTTACCATACTCGTACCTCCTTTTATACTGCCCCCTTTCGTTCAATGGAATTTTTAATTTTTCCAACTTCTTTGTCGAGTGTTTCATAATTCAATCATGCATTTGTTTATCAGTTTCATTCTGAAAATAATGCTAGCAATAAACCGGGCCTATGACAAGAATGAATTTAATCATGAGTCATTGTCGGCTGAGACATAGAAAATAGTGATTTTTTCTGGCGATCGAGCCTTAAATCCCTAAATATGGAATTGCCCATAACGTATTTCGATTAATGAAATCTCAGACGATTAAGGCTTTAATCGGCATAAAGAAAAACATACGTTATCGTAAGGATTATGCGTTCCTGTAGAGGTCATGCGTTCCTGTGACCAGAAAAGGAGCGTTAGGGGTGGTCGTTGGTTTGACCAACGACCCTCCGACACTCAAGGTGGTAATGGTCCGAAAGAAAAATATAAAAAGAAATACGTATGTAAAATAAATTAAAAAAAATATTTCTTCAAATATAGCGCATTCCAGCTACGTGAGATATTTCGATCATCTTAGATTTGTAATCGATAAGCACCTTTTCCAACGACTGCGATTATTCGATAGGGTCCGTCCCACTTAACGGACAACTTACATGCGTTCCACTCCTAGGTGTTTTGGAAGACACGTCGTAAGACGTAATCTCCTACTTGGAGGACCTTCACCTTAAAGTTTTTGTTGAAATGACGTTCTACAGGATTGCTGTTGTGAGACCATTCAGATATAAGCAGAGTCTCTTAGTTCTTCGAGGGCGTCTACATTGTAACTGAGGTCTACCAATTTATGTTCGACAGAAGTGTGTTGAGCAATTGTTAAATTTTTTTCGACCGACAGGATGACTACACATCCATATACCAACGAAAATGGCGTTTGTCCTATCGAGGTACGAGGAGTTGTGTGATTGGCCCATAAGACACAAGGCAATTCTTCGATCCAACGTCCTTTTGCGTCTTTGAGTCTTTTTTTTAGCAAATTGATAATCGTTTTGTTGCTAGACTATGCAAGCCCGTCAGACTGATGTTAGAATGTATTTTGTGAAGTATGAATCAGAACTTCCTAAGTGTCAAACTTCAGAAGGAAATCCAGAAGTTCACTATTTGATCTCTCTTTCATTAGAAGCGCCCAGAGATCTCTGAAGACCTCAGGATATCAACTGCTTTACTCACGCGCTCTTGATGACGTGGCTCGTCACACTTTTCGTGCGTAACTAATTCTGCTAGTCGTACAAGGGACGTGTCACTTAGTGATAGGCTGTCTTGTTGACTTTATCTTTTGTAACCGTATAAATAGAGTCAGGCTTCACTGTAATAGATGTCGATCATCTTTGAGAGAAATTGTGCGATTCATTCCAACGTATTGTAATCAATTTCCAGGTTATTAATACGAATTCTCATTTGATCTTCAAACTGTTCTTACTGTTTTATCACTGTTTTAGTATTAATCATAGATCTGTATTCCTTCCGTTCATACTCTGTTATTGCGATCTTTTGATTAATTGTTGTAAAAGGGATCTGGGTTCCAACAATTGGTATCAGAGTTGGATAATCAATCTATTGATTATTCGATCTCGTCCAGTTTGGAGAAATCTGTTGGTCCCAAAGGAGTCTACAAGAGTTCAAGGATATAGAAACAGTTTGTAGAACGCGGGGTGGGGGGGGGGGGTTGAATACAAACACACAATTTTTTAGTTTTTAAATTAGTTTATATTGAATAAAAAAATTACCGTTACAAGCGGAATTAGAACAAGTCAATAAACCTATTCTATTGTAACTTAAGAAATCACACAGTTTGATGCACAAGGAAGTAAGAAAGAAAAGAAATAGAGGTTATAGAAAAAGAAAGTAGCATGCATGAAGATGAAGAAGATATCTTCATCTTTTTTATACCCGTTTACATTTAATGCAAGACATAAAGTATATATGCCACCTGTCAAGCTTTCAAGCTTTCCTTTATTCAAAAGCAACCATGCTTTTGGCCGCGTGTGAACAGTACTATATCAGATATGATGGGGACATATAAGACAATGCGTACATTCTTTTCTGACATGTATAAGGTTTGACTTTTGTGCATCGAGGATAAGATCAACGTTAATCTTGTTTGAGAAGCTTCATTTGATCGCTGAACTTGAAACTTCAAGGATGAACTTTCATCATATCGATGAGGCTTGACAAGACTTCACACTTTGTTTTAGATAATCCTTGCTATCACTGAACCGCTTCAGATCATTAGCTGATTATCTCTTTCTTCAGCTTGGTCTTTGACTTTCGCTGAATGTTCTTTTGGGGTGTTGGTTGATCTTCAGATCTTCAGAGGTAGGCTTGAGGTTCCTGATTTTTCAGCAGTCACTGATAACAATCAGCGTATGCTATCGCTGAATTTGAACATAAGTTTATCAATGGAATTTCACTAAGTATATCGAGGAATCATATTCAAATCATTGAGAGGAGTTATGAACAACAAAATCCCTATTCTACAAACAGTAAATATTAGTTTTAATCCGTTCTTCCTCATTCTACCCTATTTTACGAGATTTTGTCATTTCATACAAATTTTCTCTTAATTAGTGGTAATTCTGGTTTATTTCTAAAATCAGTAAGGATATTGTTTCAATTCGATCAATTTGAAGTTTATTTGTTCTAAATTTCATGAGTATTTCCAACAACTTTTTAATCCTTGTTTTTCTGCAAATATGGAAAATCAAAACCTAAATGCCATATACACGTCTGGATCCTTAACAAAACCACCAACTCTCATTCGAGACGAATACCCACAATGGAAGATTCGTATGATCAATTTCTACGAAGGACTAGATGCAAATCTATATCCTACTATTGTGGTTGGTCCCTTCGTACCAATGACTGTTATTCCAAGAGTTCCTCCTACTGCAACAACAGAGGAAATCGTTGCTCGACAAGTTCCCAAAGAGAAGGGAAATTGGACTGATGATGACAAGGCAAAGGGTGAAATTGCTAAAAAGGAAAAAAGTATGTTAATCATGGCTATACCCAACGAAATTTTTCAATCTCTTGATTCCTGTGAAACTGCCAAGGATCTATGGGATCAACTAGTTTACCAATTGGAAGGAGGTGCCAAGATGAAGAAAAACAGAAGAGCTCAAGCACTGAACGAATACAACCGCTTCCAAGCTCTCCTAGAAGAAAGTTCGGAACTAACTTATCACAGATTAAATACACTGATAAATATGTGCAAGAAGTGTGACATCATCAGGTCAAGGGAGGATAATAATGTTCTGTTCCTTAAACGCCTAAATCCAGAATGGTCAAATTTGTCCGTGTCTCTCCAAGCTAATCAAGATCTAGAGATGTGGACACTACATGATGTGTTTGGAACTCTTCAAGCACATGAAAAAGAGGTCATTCAAAAGAAGATATGTCTGACTCTAGTAGAGACGAGGCTATGTTATGTGGAATGGCTAACATAGACAACTCAGAAGATCAACCTTCTAAAAACTTGAACTTTCTGAGGAATGTGAAAGAATTTCAAAACTTCTAAAAACATCAGAAGTCAAACTCAGAGACGAAAACCAAAATTTTCGTAAACTTCTGGAAACAAAAAACAAGAAGATAAGTGCCAAAGAAAGTGATAGATTAAATTTTGTAGCACTTAAAAATTATTTTCAAAAGGAAAGGGATTTTTTACATGTGGAACTTCAAAACATAGAGCTACTGATAAAGAAATATCTGGATGCTCAGAAGGTACATGAAAAGATAAATACACCAGTAGGGAAAACAGGCCTTGGTTTTGAGGATCTGGATCCTTACACGTGTAAAAAGAGATCTACTCTTGAATCTGTGTTCTGTAAAGGTAAAGAACAAACACCAGTGTTTCCTATTCTGTATGACCAGTCAATTTTCAAAAAATCAAAATCTGAACATGGTCATCGAGTGAGGAAACTAAAATACAAAAATATCAAATATTCTTCTGAAAAGATAACCCAAGTTAACTTAAATAAGGGTGATATTTTTAATTTTGGTTCTTTCACTCACATATCTTTAAATCCAGAAGCTGATGAGTTTATAACTGCGCAGGCAGAAGAAGAGGTAAGACTCAATTTTGAGAATGCTTATTATCAACTTTGGATGTATGTTTCAAATCAGAACAAACAATCTTATCAAACAAAAGTTCTGAAAATCATCCAGAGATTATTCACTGTTCTTTTGTAGATTTGAATTCTGAAGTCAGAGACAGTGATGAGTTTGTTACATATCCCTGGGAAAACAATAATCAAAATGATGATGAGTTTTTTGAAATTATGGATAAATCTTTATTCAAAAATAAAAACAGTTTGCCTCCTACTTATAAAAAGGTTCTAGAGGTTATAAAAAATCCTGATGCTCAATTCTTATTTACAAATGAACCTTTTGAAATTAGAGCAGCTGGACCAGAGGTTTCCGAAATTTCAAATGGAATACCAATGTTCTCTGTTTCTCCCAAGACACAAAGAAAAGAGGTTCCCATTTCTCACACCCCGCTAAAGCAGAAACACGAGGTACGACAGTTCAAGGTTTCACAACAATAGGAATATAAACACCAACAATACATATAATTAAAACGTCAAAGTTTAAAGTTTAAAAGTTTACAACCCGACTACTTTGACTTTAACAAAAACAAATTACATCAAAATAGATATATATAAAGTCTTGATTGGTCTTCCACAAAAATAAGCTAAGCCTGATCGGTTACCTTCTTATTTCCTATAAAGCATGTTAAAACAGAAGTGTCAACTACAAAGTTGGTGAGTTCACGGGTTTTCAAATGCACATAATATTTTGTATGCAAGCTAAAATATTGACGAAACAAATACTCGCATCAACTTAAGCATTTTAATCTTTATGAGCAATTATGCAAACAATTATTACACATGATATTTCATTGTTGAGCCACTACTAAGCCTAAACGACATTCTACGCCCCACGAACTATCTCAGCGGTGGAACTAAATTCCACATGTGTAGAGCATTCTTAATTGATAAACTGCACCCCTACTTGCCAGTTAGGTGGGTATGTCAACCACATAGCGCTGTCCACAAATATCATCGGCTCAAAACAAATACAGAGTTAAATAGTAGTGTACCACGGGGGCTTCACATAACTCAATATATCAATTGTGTAACATCTATTTGCTCTTCTCAATGATTTATATACTTTTTATTTAACAATACAAATCAATTCAACTTTGTTTTAAAACAACAAGCTTTACACTCCAAGCGTATAAAACATTAAAAAGAGGGGTTGTGAATACTCACTATTTAGCAAAAGCTCCGATTACAACACGATCCGCTCACTTGCCGGCCTAACTTTTCCCTATCAAAGCGAAATACCCAAATGGTCACTTATTTGCCTTAGGGTTACTTATGGAGGTGAATATGTGTTAAGTCCATAGATGTGCAACTTGGTTAACTATTAGTCCGTCATATATAATGCACATATGCCCTTTTTATTAGTTTAATACGATAATTTATACCAAAATATATACATATTTGTACCATTAGGCCTTTAGGCGATTAGAGTTCAAGAAATCTAAATTTTTCAGAATTCCATCTTCTGGCAGAAACTTTGAGGTCTAAATATGATAATATCAAAGTACCTTCTATCACGAAAAATTTCCTTATCTTTTTATGTGTGATGTAATGTAGTGTTAGGGTCATTGTGACCAATTTTGATGCACTTTGGACATATAAAAAGAGTTCAAATTATTTTTACAAAATAAGATGTCACAGTTGGTCCAAGAATTTACACACTTTTAGTAAAACAGCCATTTGAGGGGTTCTACTAAGTGTTTTTCATAAATCCCAATTTTATTAGAAACCTAACACATAAACAAAGCTTTTAAAAGAAGAATCACTCAATTGGGATGAGTTTTGAAGTTGCATGCACACATCTGTCATATTCTGACAGATTGCACACTTAACTTAATTAAATAGGTTAACACCTCAAAACTTTATATTTTTTAGTGAAGTTAGATTCATACGAATTCTAAATCATAAAAGAAGCTTCCAAAAGAATAATCACGCAATTTTACTAAATAAACAAAGAGATACAAACATGCAAAGTAGGGTTCATTTACTGGTGAGTTCACTGCTGCACAACCAAAAGGTTTTGGATGTTTGAAGGTCCAAAACACCATATTTTTGAGTGAAACCACTTTGGTTGTAAAGCTAACTCATAAACCTAAGTCTCAAAAGAAAAATCATCCTTTAATAGAGTTTTGAGGGAGTTATAGCATTTCCAACATGCATGTGACATTCTGTCTGAATTTTAATTTCTGCATAGCAAATTTGTTTCAAGGTTTCAAATGGTCAAAACCTCATCTTTTTGAGCGAGATCAAATGGATTTGAAAGCTAATTCAATAAACTACACTCTAGAAGGAAAAAAGAAAGCATTTTGGATGATTCATCGAGGAGTTATGGTCGTTCAAAGTAGGATTTACCTACTATTGAACTTCAGTTGCACACTTGATTTGGTATGAATGTTTGGGGGGTCAAAACTCAATGTTTTTGAGTGAGACCACTTGGATTAGAACCCCAACTCATAAAATAAACTTTTAAATGAAGATTCATACCATTTGGATGAGCATTTAGCATGATTTGGGCGACATAAATACAAGGGAGTATTCTGTCAGCTTCCAAAAATTACCATTTTCATGAATCAAACCCATATGCAATAGGTTTTTGCTTTGATTTCTTGAGTTTCATTTGTTTGGGTCATGGATTATCACCATTTTAGAGATATTTTACACATTTTTGGTGTATAATCTACCCTTAGAACTAAGAATATGATAGATGAGATGAAAAGCAACTAAAAAGCACAAAAAGTTTGGGTTTTTCACCAAAGAAATTTGAAAAGCAAGGAGAGAGATGAAGTTCATACCTTGTTTTAGGGATTTTGAAGCTTCAATGTTCTTCAAAATCTGATCTTGAAGGGGGGTTTTTGGCTGGAGTTTTGAGAGGAAATGGGAGGGAAAGGAGAAAAGGGAAAATGTCCCTTTAGTTCTAGAGAGAGAGAGAGAGAGAGAGAGAGAGAGGAGTTTAGTAGATTTAAAAGTTGAAAATGAGATTTTGAGAAAAAAAAAGGATTATATATGGGGGAAAAGGGGGGGGTGGCGGCCATGGGCCCCTTTCCAACCCAAAAAATATATTTTGTTTTACAAAAAGCCCAATATGTTTAAAAATGTCATTTTCTTCTCAATTGTGACATTTCTCCTCAAAAAGTAAGCCCAATAGTGGTTAAATTCTAAAAATATTAAGAGTTTTATACTTGACATTTTAAACTTCATATCTATACTACTTAATAAAGCAAATTTGCTTTTTTCTTAAAAACAACCATTTAAGCACATTGTACCAGCCAATAAGGCACAATTTCTTAAAATCTCTTAAATACAACCTATAAAACACAAAGTACCATCTTTTAATGCACAATATCTTAAAATAGGTTAAAAAGCTCTCAGTTTCACAGACCAATGCGACTGTTCATTTTCCCATGCTTCTTCTTCTCCTTTGGTTCATGCTATCACAACCCTTCATTCTCCAAGACCATGCTCGCTTCATGTCTCCTCTCTCTCTCGATTGACTGTCTTTGAATTGTTGGTTTCGATATTCATGGTCTCAATTCACGATATTCATGGTACAATGCTCTCTTCAAATTTTTCTAGTTTTGATTTCTGGATTTCATGGTTTCTGGTTTCAATTTCTGGAAATACTTGTTGGTTTCTAGTTTCGGTTTAATGGTTTATGGTTTCGATTTAATGAATTATGGTTTAGATTCAACAGGTGCCCTCTTCGATTTAATAATTTCTGGTTTCGATTCAACAGGTGCCCTCTTCGATTTAATGATATTGTATAGGTGCCCCTCTTCGATTTCATGGTAAACGTGCCACACCCCTCCTCTTGACGAACACACAAACCGAACCCACATGAACTCAAATCGAACCTATTGGTTGAGTTTTGGTGGATTGTTATTTCTTCAGTGAGTTATTTCTATAGATCGTTGTTTCTTTGGTTTGCTGCCTCAAACAATGTTTCCTTTTTACACATATAGGGATCTCCGCTGTTCTCAAGGTTTAACTTCACTCTTGTCACATGTTTTTTTTTCCTTTAATGGGTTTCAATGTTTGCCTTGTTTTTTGTCTCCAATGGTTTCCTTAAACAGTTGAGCTTTTGACTATTTGTCAAATGTCTTAAAATATGCCCCAATACTTATAATAAACTTAAAGGCCAAATTAGAGATGTGAAGTTTAATATTATGCCAATCTTTATTTTGGATGTACGACGTATTTTGTTGTTACTTGATTGATGCTTGCTGATTTTAAAGAAAAAGAGGTTTTCAGTGAGATGTTTAAGGACAAAGAGGACAAGCAAGAGAGTTTATGTATCTGCAAGTTGAGATCTACTCACCATGGAATGGATAGTGGCATCATATTTTTTGTTTTGCAAATAGCTGCTACATAGAAAGACATAAAAGACTTGGTGGTTGTTCTTAATTGGAGGGTTTTAGGTCATACACTAACCATATCTTTTTAGTTTTGTAATTCTCTAAACTTGTTTAATAATGATGTTGATTTTGATGTCTTGAAAACAGTATGTTGAAACACATACGCTAAATGTAAAAGGGTGTCAGAATATGCGGTTGTTTACCCGGTGCTTATTCATTTAGTTCTTACCAATAAGAGGCAACACTTATATTTAGCTTACCGGGTAAGAATTTAGTCAATTGAAACAGCATTGTACGTTAGGTTTTTATTTTGCAACACTTACAGAGAAAGAGTAGTCCCTTATCATCACTCTTACCGGGTAAATTTCTCGATTGCTTTGGAGAATTTTAAAAGGTAAAATGATTCGGTAAGCACTTACTTGGTAAGCGTTAATTAACGACTCTTAGGTATCTGCTTAAGTTGGGTTTTGAAAGATGTAATAGATTGTCGAATTAAGTCTCCTTCAAAAGAGTATGGATGGTTATTTGAATCTAACGAACCGTTTACCAAATGCTTACATGAGTAAGCCCTTACCAAGTCACATTACCTTATCGGATCAATACGATAAGGACCTATAATCTTTTCAGTGAAGTATTGAAATAAATGTAGAGTGAAGAGTTTAGAATCTGTTGTCTCCCAGGGCAACTAAAGATTTTGTACTTCTCTGTTAACATGATAATAAAATTTAGGGCGCGTTTGGTTCCCGGGATTTGGATTTCAAATTCAATCCATTCCGGTGTTTGGTTTGTCTTATGGTATGGATTTAAAATCCATGGATTCATTTAAAAACCCATGAACATGGTGCATGGTAGTTGTCAAATGTATGACTGTTAAATTTGAATGGAATACTAAATTCAAGTCTTTGAGAGAGAGAGAAGTACAATGGTGCATGGTAGCTGTCAAAACCTTTTCATTCTTCTCCAATCTCCATACCGTAAGTGTAGGTGTTGTAAGTTTGAACTCCTTTGCATTCATTTACATTTGCCTATATATCTGAAGTTGTTGAATAAAGCATGCATTTGAATAGAATCCTAAATCCTTTATTAAATACTAAATTCAAGGTTAGTAACAGTCATACATTTGAATGGAATACTAAATCCTTCTCTTTAGTTTCCACATATGAGTTTATTTGCATCCAAGGTCCTGTATTGTACTAGAACTTGCCTATTTAGTTAGATTAGTAAGTTTCTTGAAGGATCATATTTTGGATTTAATTTATATTTTGTTTTCTATATGTGTGTTCATATCAAGAGTTGGGTGCATAGAAGTTTTTGGCAAAAATTTTAAGGGTAAAAGGAAGTTAATCGATCACAGCACACTTGAATCCACTCAGAAAACAAGATCGAACAAAAAAACCGAACATAGTAGAAACTTAATCGAAATCGATGTTTACAATGCTTGGAAAATAATTTGGAGAAATCGATGAAGACGATACCGATAAATGCTAAGGCTTTTTTCTACCCACAACATCTCATGTGAGGAAGTTATTGCTGATTCAAGAAGTGATCTGAACAGGATAAAGGAGGACCATGAAAATCAAGAATGGATGAAGACGAAACAAGGAACTATTATGGAGTTATTAGAGGGCGAGATGACACGATTGATGTTGGAACTCAAGGACACATATCAAGGGTTGCAGATGGTCATCGATGAGTTAGAAAAGACGAAAAGCGAAATTGAACTCCAACCTATTAATGTTGAAAGTCGATCTTCATAAAGGGCGAAAACCGTAGTTGCTGAGGTTGTTGAGTTACTAGTCAAAGGTGAAAAGTCTGCAACTTATTTTGCTCTTCAATATATATATATATAAAGTTGGAATGGGTAGTTGCAGCTGGACTGTTTGTGATCATATTAGGTGAGAAGAAATGAGGTTTGATAGGGTGCGGTATGGACAATTCAGGGTTGCTGCTGTTTTTAGAGCTTTTCGGATGGTTCGGTGCTAGGTAACCGCTGCCATATTGCAGTTCCGGGATTACCTTACGGGCGTTGAAAAGTACAACAAAGCACAGCTAATTGTGGTTGATGGTTTAATTGAACTGTTGGCTTATTTAGGATTGCTGTGTGACCTTAAAATGGGGTTGTCTGGTTTGCATCTTGCAAACTGTTTGCTGTTAAAATTTGGAGGGTTTGGTTCTTGTTTGGAGTATTAGCTTTGCTTTTGTTTTGGTATGTGTATTCCCTCTTTTGATTGTAATTGGTGGGTTCTCCACTGGTTGGTAATATAATGAATTTGTTGTTCAAAAATAAAATTATATATATATAAAGGAAGGTTCAAATGAGAACTTTGCATTTTTAAAGGAACAAAAGAACAGTTGTGGACCAAATATGATGTGGGTCCCACATAATATTAAATCATAAATGATTTAATATTATGTGGGACCCACATCATATGTGGTCCACAATTTGTTGTTTTGTTCCTTTAAGGTGGGGTGGTTCTCATTTGATCCCTCCCCTATATATATATATATATATATATATAGTTAGCGATCTTAACCCAAGCACTGGAAAAAAAAGGAAACTAACGGTTACAATGAGATTCAAAATCGATGTCGAAATCGAGTCTAAAACTTACATGCCATCAGGTAAGTTTGCCAAAATGAACTTCTAAATATTACCTGATATATTTTATTTTATGAAAGTGTGTACTTTTAAGTTCTTATAATAAGGATAAAATTTTTGTACCATACCATATAAAGAATTTAACCGGCCAACATATAAAGAATATAAGTTCATAGGCATCTTGGGTTCATCTTTGTGTTCTAATGTAGAATGACTAATGTCCCAAACTGATGATATATATTGTGTTTGTTACAATCTTATATACACTGCGTTCTCATTGTTGTTGGTAAATATTAATGTCCATTGGTTATATATTTATTTCAAGAAAAATTGTTCATTATTTCCTTGGTTGTGTTTAGTAAAGTTTGAATAGTAATTGAGAATTAAAGTGGGTTATGGATTTATGATGGTTTGATGTTAATACATTGTATTTGGTATTTAGTGCTTAATTGGATTGGGTTGGACATCAACATTCTTTATTTGGTGGTGGTTTTCGGAAGCGGTTCTCAACAAAAAAAAATTAAATGCATTAGCCATGTTATGACCTTTGAAGATGGTAAACATATTAGATTGTTTATATGTTGGCAATATGGATTGTTGAACAATGATATGGTTGCTTATTGTGGTACTTCATTTCAAAATTGGAGGGAATGGATTTTGGTCTAAAATTGGTGGTTGCATATTCCTGGAAATGGTAAGAGTCGTTATCCTCACTTATCGGATAAGACTTTATCCTTATCATCGTCACATTTACCAAAGAAGATTCTAAGCTCTTGTGATGTTCATTCGATAAGGTAAATGAGCCGATAAAAGCTTATTGGATACACGTTTTAAGTGACCCCTAGGTACAAGTTCTATCATCTTAATGTCTGAAAATCACCTCAAAACTTCAAAATCGTTTACATTTATGACTCCCGCCGCATTGCGCGGGTACATAACTAGTTTTATATAAGTTGAAAATAAATTAAGACATTTGGTATTATATAAGATGTTTTGGACCGTTACGGGTCGGAACCGGACTTTCTAAGCATCTACCGGTAACTTTTGCGAATTCTGGCCATTCTATACTAAATAACTCGTATAAAGTAACTTTCCTAATTAGATCTCTAATAAGAGCTAATAAGATGCTAACCTGGAAGTTTCTGACTGGACAGTTGTCACAGTCTCCCCTAGTTAGAATAATTTTGTCCCGAAATTTAAGAACTAGCTTTTTCAGAGGCGTTCGCGAACAGGCGAGGATACTTATGTTTCATGGAATCTTCTCGTTCCCAACTATACTCTGGGCCATGCTTTGCATTCCAGCGAACTTTGATAATAGGGATCTTACTGCACCTCAACCGTTTGACTTCTCGGTCAAGTATTTCGATTGGTTCTTCAATGAACTGTAACCGATCGTTAATCTAAACATCTTCCAAGGGTAGAACTAATGTTTCATCGTTAGGCATTTCTTCAAGTTTGACACATGGAACGTGTCGTGGATGACTCTCAATTCCGATGGCAGCTTTAGTTTGTACGCCACCGGTCCAATTCTTTCGAGTATTTCAAATGGACCAATGTATCTGGGACCCAGCTTGCCTCTCTTCGTGAAGCGTACTAGTCCCTTCCATGGCGATACCTTCAGAAGCACTTTATCACCCACTTGGAACTCTAATGGCTTTCTTCGATTATCCGCATAACTCTTCTGACGAACTCTTGCTGTCTTGAGTCTTTCCTTGATGGTTGAGATCTTGTCAGTGGTTTCCTGAATGATATTAGGCGTGGTCAGTTGTCTATATCCGATTTCTAACCAGCTAAGCGGCGATCTACATTTACGTCCGTATAGGACTTCGTACGACGCACACTGAATGCTGGTGTGATAGTTGTTGTTATAGGAGACCTAAATCCCACCAAAATCTATTGCGCACGCATGCAGCATATCCTCTAGCTTTTGAGTAGTTCTCTCCAAATGTCCATCCGTTTGAGGATGATAGGCAGTGCTATAATCCAACCGCGTACCCAATGCCTTTTGAAGAGACTGCCAAAATCGTGATGTAAAACCAGTGTGTCTATCTGAGATAATGGAAATAGGTACTCCATGTCGCGAAATGATTTTATTAATGTAAATTTCCGCACGTTTCTCCATATTGGAATCTTCACGAATGGGAATGAAATGAGCTAATTTTGTAAGTCGATCTATTATAACCCATATAGAATCGTGACCTTTTCCAGTTCTCGGTAGCTTGGTTACGAAATCCATGGTTATTTGCTCCCACTTCCATTGAGGAAGATTACACTTCCATTGAGGAAGATTACACTAGATGGTTTCTGATGTTCAGCCTTGACTTGAGCATAGGTTAAACACTTACTTATGTATAAAGCAATATCTTTCTTAATTCCTGACCACCAATAGTATTGCTTCATATCCTTATACATCTTATTCGCTCCTGGATCAACTGAATATCTGGATCGTTGGGCTTCATCCAAGATGGTTGATCGTAGATTACCAGCCTTCGGTATCCATACTGTATTCTTAAAGTAATGCACTCCATCTGATTGTAATTCAAATCCTTTCTCTAAGTGATGCAAGGTCTCATACTTCAAATTCTCTTCTTTTAAAGCTTCTTTTGTGATTCAAGAATTTGAGTCTTTAAATTCGTTTGAACCATCATTACAATAGCTCGTGCTCTTGTCGGCTTCACTCTTTCCTTTCTGCTTAATGCGTCGGCTACTACGTTAGCCTTGCTCGGATGGTACTTTATTTCACAATCGTAGTCACTAAGTAGCTCGACCCATCTTCTTTGCCTCATATTGAGCATTTTCTAGTCTAGAATGTGCTGAAGACTTTTGTGATCAGTGAAAATGGTGCACTTAGTGCCGTAGAGATAGTATATCCAGATTTTGAGTGCAAACACCACCGCCCTTAACTCCAAATCATGGGTGGTGTAATTCTTCTCATGAACCTTTAGTTGGCTCGATGCGTATGCGATAACTTTGTCTTTTTTCATCAATACACATCCCATCCCTTGATGTGAAGCATCACAGTAGACTACAAAGTTATCCACTCCCTCTGGTAAAGCCAAAGTTGGTGCGTTGCATAACTTGTGTTTGAGTGACTAAAATGATTCCTCTTGTTTGTCTCCCCAAATAAACTTCTTATCCTTTTGGGTTTGTGTCGTTAATGGTTGCGCGATCTTGGAAAAAATTTCGATAAATCGCCGGTAATAGCCTGCCAATCCACGAAATTGACGGATTTCAGTTGGTGTCTTTGGGGCTTCCCATTTCTTAATGGACTCGATCTTAGCTGGATCAACATGAATTCCCTTTTCATTTACTACGTGGCCAAGGAAGTGCACTTCACGAATCCAGAATTTGCATTTGGAAAATTTGGCGTACAACTTTTCGTTCCTGAGCAATTCTAGTATCAACCATAAATGTTGTTCATGCTCTTTCTTATTGAGAGAATAAATAATAAATGAGTATATCATCTATAAACACGATCACAAACTTGTCTAGGTATGGTCGACATACTCTATTCATCAAATCCATGAAGACTGCAGGTGCGTTTGTTAGCCCAAAAGGCATAACTAGGAACTCGTAATGACCATAACGAGTTCTAAACGCTGTCTTAGGAATGTCTTTTTCACGAACTCTCATTTGATGATATCCCGATCGAAGATCGATCTTTGAGAAATACGTAGCACCTTGAAGTTGATCAAATAAGTCATCAATTCGAGGGAGGGGGTATCGGTTCTTGACAGTCAACTTATTGAGTTCTCTATAATCGATAAACATTCGGAAAGATCCATCCTTCTTTTTAACAAACAAAACTGGAGCTCCCCAAGGTGAAGAGCTAGGCCTAATGAATCCTTTATCAAGTAGTTTTTGAAGTTGTTCTGACAGTTCTTGCATTTCCGACGGTGCTAACCGGTATGGTGATTTCGCAACAAGCGCGGCTCCTGAAACTAACTTTATGCGAAACTCAACTTGTCTTTGTGAGGGTAATCCAGGCAACTCATCTGGGAATACCTCAGAATAATCTCGCACTATCGAAAGTTTTGAATGCTCTTTTCCTTGTTCTTCTTATCCTCAACATGAGCCAAAAATGCAATGCAGTCCTTTCTCAAATATTTTTGCATCTTCATACACGTCACCATTTTAATATTCTTTCTTGGCTTCTCTCCGTGTACTTCGAGAATTCCTCCTTCGGGTAGTGGAATTCGAAAAAAAAATTCGGAACAACATATTTCAGCTCCATTTTCGGACAACCAATCCATACCCACGATTATGTCGAAACTTCCTAATAGCCAAGTTTAAAGTGCAATTCATTATTACGTCTTTGGCCCTACTTTCCTGTCCGTTGGCATATTCAATGACATATACTTCTTTCAACTTTTGAGGTCTTAGATTTATCTTTATTCTAAAATCTAATGACACATAAGTCCTATCTGCTCCAGAATCAAATAATACAGATGCCTGATGGTTGTTCACAAGAAACATACCTGTGACTACATCTGGATTTTGCCTTGCCTCTTTAGCTCCAATCTCGAACACTCGACCCCTTGCAGCTCCTCCTTGATTTCCTTGATTTGTTGGTTGTGCTTGCCTGGTATCTGGCCTCCAGTTCCATCTTGGGCGTTTATTCCGGAAGTGATCTGGGCTTCCACATTCATAACAAACTCGCTTCTCACCAATCCTACAATCCTTTGCAATATGACCTTTCATGTTGCACTTGCGACAAGTAATGCATCTCCCCTGATGATGACTATTACATTTATCACGCTTTGGGTACGCCCCTTTTCCTTTCTCTGTTAGCTGAGTTTGAATCCCATAGTTTCCTGTCATTCTCAGATTTTTGCCCATTCTTCCCCTAGATTGCCTTCTTGTGGGTTCTTCCATCTTCCTCTTGCCTTGAGCCTTGTCTTTTGCAAACAACCCTAAACGTGTAGCATTATTGGTGAGTCTGGTTGCCGAACTCACTGCTTCTTGTAGAGTTTTCGGGTTTGCCAAAGTAACATCTCCACGTATTTCAGGAGATAAACCCCACACATATCTATCAACTCGGTTTTCTTCAGGTGTTACCAGATGTGGTACCATTTTTACTAGTTCATGAAAACAGGCTGTGTAAGAGTCTATATCATTCCCTTTCATTTCGTGATTCCACAACTCTGCTTCCAACTTCTGCATTTCACTCCTTGGGCAATATTCTTCCTTCAGCATCCTCTTGAAATCTTCCCACGTAAGACTGTTTGCCGCTTCCCTACCCCGCGTTTGTACTTGAGTGTTCCACCAGGTTAATGCTCGCCCTTGTAAGACACAGGCAGCAAACTCTACCTTCTTTCCCTCGGTACACTTGCTAATGTGGAGAACATACTCCATGCTCTCTAACCAGGTCAATAAACTGACGGCTCCTTTAGTTCCGTGAAATTCCTTAGGGTTACAACTCCTAAAGGATTTATACGTACATTCCCTATCTCCTGATCCTCGGTTGTTATTTTGGTTAGTAGTCAGGCCACCTGCTACTTAGCTAACAATACCTGGTAGTGCTGCTGTTAGGACACAAACAATCAAGATATCAATATTTGGAAAGATTAGAACAGAAATATGATAACCAAATGTCGTTTGTATTGATAGGATAAATAGTATTACAAAATATGTCTTTACAAGGCTTATGGAAACGTTAGTTCTAACTATCTAACAAACTAACTATTTATACAAGAAATAGAAAGACTAAAGTAACAGTACATTCATAACAGACAAGTTCAGAACAGGTTCTGAACTTCTTCAGATCTTCTTCAGAAGTGTCTTCAGAACTTCTTCAGAATATCTTCAGAACTTCTGAAGTTGACACTTCAGAAGTTTATTCCTTAGGCTTTTCTTCATATCTTTATATCTTCAGAACCCAGTCCGTTTTGAAGCTATTATGATATCTCTATCAGCTGCCATGAGCTGTTTGGATAGCAGCCGTGCAACATCTGGAATTTGTCTCTTTGGCGGCATTGTTCTAAAATACAATTTCAAATTGAGTTTCGATCAGATTTCTATTACTATTTCCGAACTAAATCTACTTACTAAGTTTAAACGTATAATATAATATACGTCTAGAACTAATTATCTAAACATACATCCAAACAATATATGAAAATCAGATAACATGTACAACTTTCATAGATAAAATCAAACATTCCAACCTAAGTTTCAAAATACAATTCCAAAAAGATAACAAATTGTTTACAACTTAAAACAAAAAAATCCCAAATAAAAGTTTTTCAATCCCAAAAAGCTTCAAATAAAGAGGTCGACTAGTGCATCATCAACCTAATCAACACTCCTAATAAGATCGCCAGAGTTCCTATCATCCAAGCTAGGTATGAGTGCATCCTATGAATCGCCCTCCTGGCATCAGGGGCAACCACCATGACCCTATTCGTAAATTCATCCTGTGTGTGCTGTATCGTCATGATGACGTCTAAGGAGTGTCGGAAATGGTCCAATCTATGCCTGTGGAGCTCTACATCGTTAGCCATTCCTGAGACCCATGCGTGCTCCAACGCGGTCATGCCCTGTGGTTGCGGTATAGGGACTCCTATCGCCGGGGGAGGAGGAGGAGACACTTCGCGACCGGGATCGCGACTAGGATGGTTCTCCCGAAGGTACGGAAGGAACCGTGAAAGTCACCCTCCTAATGGGGAGAAAGCGCTTTCAAGCGGTCCTTATCGTCCTCGGTCCTCGTGATGTACCCTCGCCAGTAGGTGAAGGTACGGGCATGGAACTAAGTGATCGAGCGGAGGAGTCAGCGGTATCCTCCTCGTAACTATGCTCGGATGGGTCATAATCATCATGGTTTGGGTCGCTCCTCCTAATTCGACTTCGCGACCGGGATCGCGACTGGGATGGTTCTCCCGAAGGTACGGAAGGAACCGTGAAAGTCACCCTCCTAATGGGGAGAAAGATCTTTCGAGCGGTCCTTATCGTCCTCGGTCCTCGTGATGTACCCTCGCCAGTAGGTGAAGGTACGGGCATGGAACTAAGTGATCGAGCGGAGGAGTCAGCGGTATCCTCCTCGTAACTATGCTCGGATGGGTCATAATCATCATGGTTTGGGTCGCTCCTCCTAATTCGACTTCGCGACCGGGATCGCGACTGGGATGGTTCTCCCGAAGGTACGGAAGGAACCGTGAAAGTCACCCTCCTAATGGGGAGAAAGAGCTTTCGAGCGGTCCTTATCGTCCTCGGTCCTCGTGATGTACCCTCGCCAGTAGGTGAAGGTACGGGCATGGAACTAAGTGATCGAGCGGAGGAGTCAGCGGTATCCTCCTCGTAACTATGCTCGGATGGGTCATAATCATCATGGTTTGGGTCGCTCCTCCTAATTCGGCCGGTGACATAGCCAGACTCGTCTGGGAATATTCAGATGATGACATGATGCTGTGATAAAATAAATAAAAAATTTAAATGTCAGAAACATTTTATAATACTCATGCGAACTCACATAAAATCATATTTTTCGATTTGAAGTAAGAAGTTTTCCGATCTATGTTGATTTTTAGTATAACTAGTCCAAGTCCCTTCTTATTCATACCATATTTAGGCATAGGTGATCAGGCTTTGCCTAATTATGATATGTTTGAACGTTGCCTATTCTAGTTATACTAGTAGTAATTTTTTTGGTTATAATGCATGGTTTTTGTTAGAAAACCAGTGTTCTCTATAACCTGAGGCTTTGATACCAAGTCTGTCACACCCCGATTAAGCGGAAACACGAGGTATGACAGTTCGAGGTTTCACAACAATAGCAATATAAATACCAACCATACATATAATTAAAACGTCAAAGTTTAAAGTTTAAAAGTTTACAACCCGACTACCTTGACTTTAACAAACAAATTACATGAAAATAGATATATATAAAGTCTTGATTGGTGTTCCAGAAAAATAAGCTAAGCCTGATCGGTTACCTTCTTATTTCCTGTAAAGAATGCTAAAACGGAAGTGTCAACTACAAAGAGTTGGTGAGTTCACAGGTTTTCAAATGCACAGAATATTTTGTATGCAAGATAAAATATTGACGAATCGAATACTCGCATCAACATAAGCATTTTAATCTTTATGAGCAATTAAACAATTATTACACATGATATTTCATTATTGAGCCACTACTAAGCCTAAACGACATTCTACGCCCCACGAACTACCTCAGCGGTGGAACTAAATTCCACATGTGTAGAGCATTCTTAATTGATAAACTGCACCCCTACTTGCCAGTTAGGTGGGTATGTCAACCAAATAGCGCTATCCAAAAATATCATCGGCTCAAAACAAATACAGAGTAAAATAGTAGTGTACCACGGGGACTTCACATATAAATCAATTCAACATTGTTTTAAAAAAACAAGCTTTACACCCCAAACGTATAAAACGTTAAAAAGAGGGGCTGTGATTACTCATCTTTTAGCAAAAGCTTCGCTTACAACACGATCCGCTCACTTGCCGGCCTAACGTTTCCCTATCAAAGCGAAATACCCAAATGGTCACTTATTTGTCTTAGGGTTACTTATGGAGGTGAATATGTCTTAAGTCCATAGATGTCCAACTTGGTTAACTATTAGTCACTCATATATAATGCACATATGCCCTTTTTATTAGTTTAATACGTTTTAATTTATACCAAAATGTATACATATTTAAACCATTAGGACTTTAGGCGATTAGAGTTCAAGAAATCTAAATTTTTCAGAATTCCATCTTCTGGCAGAAACTTTGAGGTCTAAAAATGATATTATCAAAGTACCTTCTAAAATGAAAAATTTCCTCATATTTTTATGTGTCATTGTGACCAATTTTCATGCATTTTGGACATATAAAAAGAGTTCAAATAGTTTTTACAACATAAGATGTCACAGTTGGTCCAAGAATTTACACACTTTTAGTAAAACAACCATTTGAAGGGTTCTACTTAGTGTTTTTCATAAATTCCAATTGGATTAGAAACCTAACACATAAACAAAGCTTTTAAAAGAAGAATCACTCAATTGGGTTGAGGTTTGAGGAAATTGTGGTACCTTAAAGTTGCATGCACACATCTGTCATATTCTGACAGATTGCATACTTAACTTAATTAAATTGGTTAACACCTCAAAACTTTATATTTTTGAGTGAGGTTAGATTCATACGAATTCTAACTCATAAAAGAAGTTTCCAAAAGAATATTCATGCAATTTGACTAGATAAACAAAGAGATACAAACATGAAAAGTAGGGTTCATTTACTGGTGAGTTCACTGCTGCACAACCAAAAGGTTTTGGATGTTTGAAGATTCAAAACACCATATTTTTTAGTGAAACCACTTTGGTTGTAAAGCTAACTCATAACCTAACTCTCAAAAGAAAAATCATCCGTTTTCATGGACTTTTGAGGGAGTTATAGCGTTTCCAACATGCATGTGACATTCTGTCCGAATTTTACTTTCTGCATAGCAAATTTGTTTCAAGGTTTCAAATGGTCAAAACCTCATCTTTTTGAGTGAGACCAAATGCATTTGAAAGCTCACTCAACGAACTACACTCTAGAAGGAAAAAAGAAAGCATATTTTTTTCAACCCAAAATATATGTATTTTTTTTACAAAAAGCCCAATATGTTTAAAAATGTCATTTTCTTCTCAATTGTGACATTTCTCCTTAAAAAGTAAGCCCAATAGTTGTTAAATTCTAAAAAAATTAAGAGTTTTATAATTGACATTTTAAACTACATATTTTATATAATTTGAATATAAATTAAGGCATTTATATAAGATGTTTCGGACCATTACGAGTCGGAACCGGACTTTCTAAGCAACTACTGGTAACTTTTGCGAATTTTGGCTATTCTATAATAAATAACTCCTATAAAGTAACTTTCCTAATTGGATGTCTAATAAGAGATAATAAGATGCTAACCTGGAAGTCTCTGACTTGATAGTTATCACACCATTCATCCAGATTTTCTTGGGATGTGTCTAAAAGCGAAATCAGGTCTAGAACTTGAAAAGGAGAAATATCTTAAAAAGAAAGAAAATATTAATTTTCAATCTCCAAAATCTCTAAAATTCAAGTCACAGAAGTTTACTTACATTAAAAAAGGAAAATGGAAAGCTAACTCCTCAACTTCTGTTTCAGTGAAATCTAATGTTCCAGAGAAGTCTCCACAGAAGCGGCCATCAAAGAAGAATTCAGATGTTCCAAAACATAAGTCTAGACTAGATAAGAAGTTCAATCGAACAACTGATGCTAGAATAGACTCAAATAAGAATAATTGTAATTATCATTCTTGTAATGAAAATTCAATGAATTCTTTTATGTTTCAGAATTCTGAATGTTTCTCTTCATTCCTAAAACTTAAACAATTTTTCTCACGGCCTTCTGGTTATTTCTATAATGATAAAAAACACTCAACACAAAACAAAAGAAACACTTCAAACACCACAGGAAAACCAGTGGTCTCTGGAAATCATGCAATTAATTCTGCTCAAAAGAAATTCATAAATCAGAAACCTAAACCTAACATCAAAGGACCCATTATGAAATTGGTACCTAAATCTCTCTGATTTTGATTGCAGAAGCAGCACGTGCACATCTGGTATCTTGACTCTGGATGCTCGAGACACATGACTGCAACAAAAAACTTACTCTCCAAATTCAAAGACAAATATGGTGGAGTAGTAACGTTTGGTGATAATGGTAAAAGTCAAATAAAAGGCTACGGTACTCAACAAGAAGGTAACATTACCTTATCCAAAGTAGCACATGTTTTTGGATTGAAACATAATCTTCTGAGTGTAAGTCAACTGTGTGATTCTAAAATGTTAGCTTTATTTGATGATAAACACTGTTACTTACTCTCTCGAGCAGGTGAACTATTGTGGAATGCTGACAGAAAAGGAAATATGTACTTAATGAACTTCACCTCGAGGGATGGAACAGATACTCTCTGTCTCATTTCAAAGAAGAGCTAAGTAGCGTGGCTTTGGCACCACAAACTCTCTCACTTAAATTTTCCAAATCTTGAACTGCTTATAAAACATAATTTGGTTACAGGTTTTCCATAGGTGTATTTTTAGAAGGATCACCTCTGTCCTGCATGTGAGATGCGAAAAATAAAACGAGCATCTCATAAAACCAAAAGTGATCATTAATGCAATAGACCTCTACAAATGATGCATGTTGACCTCTGTGGTCCCATCGCAATTCAGAGCTTATCTGGTAGGAAGTATATTTTTGTTCTAATAGATGAATTTTCCAGGTATACTTGACTTGCATTCATCCGACAAAAGTCAGATGTACTAATAGTCTTACAAAACATGATGACTCGCATTCAAGTTCTGCTACATCAAAAGATACAGCAACTAAGAAATGACAATGGTACTGAATTCAAGAATGCCAAGCTTGAAGTATACATTGTCCACAACGGAATTATTCAAAACTTCTCTGTTGTACGCACGCCTCGACAAAATGGTGTTGTAGAAAGAAGAAACAGAACTTTGGTTGAAGCTACACGAACAATGCTCGCAGCCTCTGGTTTACCAACCCACTTCTGGGCAGAAGTTGTCGCAACTGCCTGCTTTACTCAAGCATCAGGAATAACTCTCTCTGGTCCCTCTACTTCTGGATCACTAAATGATAGTTCAGAAGTAACCTCTGAGCCTTCATTTGATGGGGATAATTTAGGTGCTTCTCCAGAACCAGAACTATAACCCATTCCAGAAGCTCAAGAAGAAGATACAAAAGCTTCTCCAGAACCAGAACTAGAGCCCATTCCAGAAGCTCAAGCAGAAGATACAAAAGTTCAAGCCCAACAAATACTTCAAACAAAGATGAAAAGATGGAGAAAGTCTCATACCCCAGATCTAGTAATTGGAGAACCATCTGAAGGGGTTAAAACCAGTTCTGCAACTGGTAATGAAGCCTTCTTTGTAAACTTTCTGAGCATGATAAAACCAAAGAAGGTTCATGAAGCTTTACAAGAACCAAGCTGGGTGGAAGCTATGTAAGAGGAACTTCTCCAATTTGAACGAAACAAGGTGTGGAAACTAGTACCTCTGCCTAAAGATAAGGTTGCCATTGGTACTAAGTGGGTATTCAAAAATAAAAAGAATGAAGATGGAATAGTGATCAGGAACAAGGCTAGGTTGGTGGCTAAAGGATACTGTCAAGAAGAAGGCATTGACTATGATGAAACTTTTTCTCCAGTTGCAAGACATGAAGCAACAAGACTCTTTCTGGCCTTCTCAGCATACAAAGATTTCAAGGTGTACCAAATGGATGTCAAGTGTCCATTTTTAAATGGAGATCTTAAAGAAGAAGTGTATGTTGAACAACCTCCTGGGTTTGAAGATGCAAGAAATCCAGATCATGTCTATCTTCTGGACAAAGCTCTGTATGGGCTAAAGCAAGCACCCGGAGCCTGGTATGAACGGTTATCAAAGTTTCTGATCAAACATTCATATGAAAAAGGTAAAATTGATACCACTTTGTTCATCAAAAGGGGCAAAGATACCCTTACTGTTGTTCAAATTTATATGGACGATATTATTTTTGGTTCTACTGATCAAGCTGAAGTTGATCTGTTTTCAAAACTGATGGAAAGTGATTTTGAAATGAATATGATGGGAGAATTAACATTTTTCCTAGGACTCCAAGTCAAACAAACTACCTCTGGCATTTTCATAAATCAAGCCCAAGTATGTTTTTGACATGCTATGGAAATTCAAACTTCAGAATTCCACCACTATGAAAACACCTATCTCCTAGTACATAACTTGATTTTGATCCCTTTGGGAAATCAGTCGATATTACTAGCTATAGAGGAATGATAGGATAACTTCTGTATTTGACAGCAAGTAGACCAGACATAATGTTTGCCACTTGTCTTTGTGCGAGATATCAAGCAAATCCAAAGGAATCTCATTTGCCTGCTGTAAAGAGAATTTTTAGATACCTAAAAGGGACTCCATCATTGGGCCTATGGTATCCAAATAACTCTAGATTTGATTTAATTAAATACACTGACTCTGATCATGCAGGATGCAAGTTAGACAGAAAGAACACCTCTGGTAGCTGTCAACTTCGGGGAAATAGACTGATAAGTTGGGAATCCAAGAAACAGAATTGTGTCTCAACCTCCACAGCAGAAGCAGAATATATAGCAGTTGCTAGTTATTTTTCACAAGTCATCTGGATGAAGACTCAACTCAGAGAATATGGTCTGATATACGACAAAATACCCATTGTATGTGACTTAGAAAGTGCGATTGCCATCACTGAAAATCCAGTTCAGCACTCAAAGACCAAGCACATTGATGCAAGGTATCATTTTATAAAGGATCATGTGGAGAAAGGGACTATTGAAATGTATTTTGTCTCCACTAATTACCAACTTGCTGACATCCTTACAAAAGCTTTGGATGAAAAGAGATTCAATTTCCTAATTAGCAAGTTGGGTATGCTAAACATGTAATTATCTTAATTTCTATGACTATCATAGGATTGAGCCAAATCACTTGTTCAGTATATCTTTATTTTCATACTTAGTCAAATTTGTGTTTAACAACAAATCAGAACCGCCCAGAAGCCTCTGTGATCACTTCTGATAATCCATTCAGAAGCATTCAGAAGCCTCTGGACACCTTTGTTCTCAAAAGAACACTTGTTTTCACTTTTTGATCCAAGTATAGACAGAAAGGGAAGCATAATTTGCAGAAGCTAAGGGGGAGCCAAATACGCAAGTTTCCAGGGGGAGCTAAATTTGACGATTTCAAGGGAGAGCATTCCAATGCAAGCTCGAGGAGCACAAACTTCTGATTCAATCAGAGGAAAAAAAATTGGAGCCTAACTCTTGTTAGTTGTCATCTAATTTTTTTCCTTTAGCAATTTTTGCGAATTTGTTACTTCTGAACTAACTCTTGCCGTTAAGGTTATTCAGAATTCTCAAATTCAATAAAAGTTCTTCTGAAAATACTTTCACTTGACATAAAACTTTCATTTGGTCCTAAAATGCTTTCATCAAACTCATGATTAGCTGTTCCACAAATTTTATTTTCTTTTGAAATTTTTCTTAATAAGATTACTTCTAAACTAACTCTTGCCTTCAAGGTTATTTAGAATTTTCTTATTTAATTAAATTTCTTCTAAAATTAATATTTATAGGATAAAAGGCTTTCTTTTAAGTTCAAAATTTTTTTAATGAATTATTTTCAATATTCTTTTTATAAAAATTAATTTTCAAAATTATTCTTTTAATCCACAATTCATGTTGATTAATTGGTAATTATTATTATTAATTTTTGGAGGGAATATTCAAAATAATGAAAGAGGAACCGATTTTCGTCAAAAACCCACGAAACGTTACAGTGCCAGATGCTGACACACGCGTCCCTCATCCCTCTATACACGCGCGATTGAATCATCATGTGTCATAAATCCATGGTTTGCATGTTTGCACGCCCTTTAGGCTGACATCAGCAGTCGGGAACCGTTTTCAAATCCCCAATTCCCAAATAAACCCTTCCCATTCTAACCCCTTTCCCAAATCTAAACTAAACCCTTAATCTTTAAAATTACTCGAGTGCATTCTCAAATCCTACTATATAAACTCGAGTAAACCCCTAATTTCACTTTTCACCGTCTTCAACCTCCAGCCATTATTGTGCTCTAAGGAAAACCTGCAACTTTCGATTCTCAAATATTCCCATTCTCACAAATGGCAAACCAAGTGCAAACATGAATGATCATGACGAAGAAGACAGGCTCATCGATTCCACCGCAGACAGTGCTCCAATCATTCGACTCCCATCAAACCCAACAATGTTCAAGATCTTTTGGACGCCAACACTTATCTGTCAGAATATCGAGTGATGATAGAGTTTTTGCAACATCATCAGTTGAACCGAGCCCTAACGCTTACAAATCCAAATGTTCCGGAGGTGTATGTTCAAGAAATGTGGCAGACTTTGTATATCAAGAACGATGAAACCTTATCTGGCAGTTTTAGCCATCCTATAAACCCTGAAAATGCTATTGAAAAACCCATAACCAAGAAGAAGATTGCAAGATATTTTCATTTGCCCCAACCTCTCATTGAAGTCGAAGATCAGATAGTACCTAATCCTGATCTTGAACAAAATCCTTCCACAGAAGCGTTGTTTGCATTTATCAATTTTATGGGCTACAACGAACATCTCACCAAGCTTTCTGGGTTCAAAAGGAAAAAGTTACCTCCAATGTGGAATGTCCTTGTTTCAATACTCAAAAAAAGCCTCACTTGCAAGATAGGGTCTCTGGATCAGGCAAGCAGAAATATTCTCACCATCATGTATTGTATGTACTTCAACTGACCCTTGGATTTTGCAAGTCTCATTTTTCAAGAAATAAGTACAGCGGCTCACCTAAAGGTTCTGAATCAAGCAAATGGTAAGGCTCTTCCAGCACTTATGTTTCCTAGGTTTGTTGCCCTATTCTGTCATCGAGCCATCGCTGTCCTAAATGCCCCTATCATTCAACCTCTGTGCAAAATTTCAACCATGAACTCCGACAAACCAAGCATCGACCTCGCCGGTTACACTGTCAGACATGAACTATCCAGGTACATGCTTGAACTTATTCCTGAAACCGCTCCTTATCTTACTTTTTATAGAAGCTCTATGGTACACTCAGAACAGAGGGTACCTACCCCAGAGTACTTAGAGCCTAGAGTAGATGGTGAGGGGTGGAATGAGCTTGAGACTGAAAATAATATGAGTGAACAACCGAGCGCTTCTACCCATGTCGAGCGTTTGTTAAGAGAGAGCCAAGAAGATGTCCATGGAGACACATTTGTGAGTTCCTCGCCAAGTCCAACCAAAGCAACCACATTTGCTGAGGTAGATGCCAACACATCTACACTCATTCAAACCGGACAGCTAAGTCCAAACCACCCTATAACTAACCAAGCAGTTGGTCTTTTTGCCGCAGACTCAAGTACTGCTGGGAAAACTACATCATCTTCATCATCCTTTCAAAAGGATGATGACGTAAATATAACAGTTCCATCGCCCCACAACACGCCACCTCCTACACATGTTGATGTTTCTGTGACCAACACAATCTTAGGAAATACAGAAGGCACGTCCACGCCTTCTATTAGTGTAAATGCCTATGAAATCCTATCAGAGGGGTTCAGGCCAGAGGTTGCACCACTTACCGGAGTCTTCAGACGTTTTCAAGGTAAGCATACATTAATTGACTCTCCACCATCTGATGTTGCAGAAAAAGTCAATAATGTCAGAACATCCGAAGAGGTGACTACTTATAACAACCCTCGAAGACTGGATGGAAGTCCCTCCACGCCCAACATCGAAACAGGCATGAATGAGGGCCTCTCTGAATGGGAGACACAAGGGGCCCCATGTGTTGGGGATGCACCAGTTACCTCTTCTGAATTTGTAACCAATGCAACGTTCAAGGCATTTGATGATCAAATTTAGATATCTATGGTGGATCTAAAACAAGTTATTCAAAACTCAAAGGCAAGCCTAAATTCAGAGATCCAGACTTAGAATTCTTCCATAAGCTCAATTCATACAACTCAGAGAGAACAGACTCAAGCTCTTGAAGATCTCAAGAAACTCTTTTCTAACAATGCTGAATCACAGAAGAAATCTGCCTCTGATCACTTCAACAGGCTGGAAGCTGGAATTAAAGCTAACTCAGAGGCCATCTTCAATATTCCAGCAGCCATCCCCTCTCTAGAAGCCACCAATTCAGCTTCTGAATACGGATCCTTTGTTGTTGACATCCAGAAACTCATCAATGTTGTTGTACCCTCTGTGGCCTCTACATCAACAGGTTCTTCTCTTATTCGAGACTTGGCATCTTTTCAAAATGCAATGATGGATAAATTCAACGCCATCAATGGCAAGTTTGTATCCAAGATCAACAACTCTAGCTCTAGTGAGTTAGCATAGAAAGTATCTACCTTAGACGCTTCTGTCTCCAAGCTAACTCCATTAGTTAGCTACATTTCTTAAGAGTTTGAAGCAAAGAAGAAGGCCAAGGAAGCCAGAGCGTGTAAAAAGGAAGAGAAGAAGAGAAAAAGATCTGAGGATCAGGACCCTGATTCTCAGAAGGGGGAGAGCATGGAAAAGAAGGCCAAAATCGATAGTGCTGAAACTACTCAAACTCAGAGTAAAGCCAAAGTCTCTGCCTCTACACCTTCTGATCCTCCTCCATCATCCAAACAAACCCCCCCTTATACCGACACCTCTAGTTGTAAATTCTGGCCCACTTCCTAAAGATCCAGATATGGCTAAGTTCATTCTCGATCTCTTTTGAAATAAAAGAAATCCAGAAGGTAAACCTCAGCATGCAAGTTCATCCCAACCTCAACCTTCACAACCTCAACCTCCACAACCTCAATCACAAAAACCACAACCTCCACAATCTCAACCAAAACCTCAACCTCAACCTCAACCACAACAACAAGATCAACCAATCTCTTCCTATGCTAGAACCAGAGAGTTCCCTGTTGATGAAAATCCAAACTCTTCTGTCTCTGCTTTTGAACAACCCACTCCTGAACGAACAAATCATAAGGCTGAAGCTGACAAAGTTAAGGCAGAAATTGAAAGAATCAAGAGGGAAACATCAATAAAAAGAAGGGCTCAGATACAAGTTGAAAAGGACAAATTAAGACAGTATGAACGCCCAAGTTCACTAGAAATTGAGTACAGGCACATGTACTGAACCACAGAACCAAAAGTCTTCCTAATGCTTCCTAACTTTGCCAATGACTATCATGTAAGCGATGAAGTCAAAAACAAATTCATGAGTAATAGGCAAGTAAGGAAAGAGGCCTTCTCAAATCTTCAAATCAAAAAAAATCTCTAGGATTAAGCATGTCAAGTTCGAGAATAGAGAGATTATGTACACAATATATGAAGTGATGAGATAAGATAACAACAAGTACTACTTCAGTGATAATGATCTATTATCTATCAATACCTCTGATCTTATACCTCTGCGAAGTTATATGAAAAACAAAATGAATCAAAAGACTGATGCTCAGAACAAAGTTGCCTTCTTCCGAATTATTGGCTGCATTGAAGCTTTTATCAAGTATAGAAGACAAGTAGACTTTCAAACGTGTCTAGATCACAAGGTGATAAATCTGAGCATCATGACACCCAATGAAGATAGAGAGGGTCTTGATCATCCTTCTGTTGGAGAGTTGTTGACAGAACCAGAAGATGGCATTGTATTTAAAAGACCTACAAGGAAAAGCTTCTTCAGAATAAGTGAAGCACATAAATACTCTGCTGCAGTGATAAGCATCATGAAGAGTTTTTCCTCTCTTCAGAAAGATAATACAAGGAAAAACGTTGTAGAAAGAATCATCAGTGAATGGATGGAGGAAAAACTCATCCTAATCAATAAGCTAAGAGAAATCACAGAGATATTTCAAAAGATCATCACATTTCAGCCCGATGCACCTTTCTAATCTATTTTGTAATCTATTTGTTTTTTTTGTAATATTTTCTTAATAGAAATGAAGATCTGTCTTCATAGATTCTTGTAATTCTGAATTTCATACTTAGTGGGAGATTGTTAAAATGTATTTTGTGAAGTATGAATCAGAAATGCCTAAGTGTCAAACTTCAGAAGGAAATCCAGAAGTTCACTATCTGATCCCTCTCTCATCAAAAGCGCCCAGAGATCTCTGAAGACTTGGGATATCAACTACTTTACTCACGCGCTCTTGATGACATGGCTCGTCACGCTTTCCGTGCGTAACTATATCTGTTAGTCGTACAAGTGACGTGTCACTTAGTGATAGGTTGTCTTGTTGACTTTATCTTTTGTAATCGTATAAATAGAGTCATTCTTCACTATAATAGATGTCGATCATCTTTTAGAGAAATTGTGCGATTCATTCCAACTTATTGTAATCAATTTCCAGGTTATTAATACGAATTCTCATTTGATCTTCAAACTGTTTTTATTGTTCTTACTATTTTATCAATGTTTTAGTATTAATCATAGATCTGTATTGCTAGAGATCATAATTTAGCTTCAAAGCAGTCTTGGTTCTGAAGCTTAGTTGTGAAGTGATTCTTAAGAGATAAAGAAAGAAAGCTCAGAAGCTCAGAAGTCCAAAGACAGAATGACTAGAGTCAAGATAAGACTAAGGCATAACTTCTGAAGTGGCTATTTCAGAAGTTCTGAAGATTCTCATGCTATTCTAAAGAAGTTCTGAAGAACTTCTGAACTATGTTCTGAAGGTGTTTAGAAGTAGTTCTAAATTTACTTCTGTATGTCTGTCATGTATTGTACTGTCATTTTAGCAATTCCTATTGTATATAAATAGTGTCTGTTAGATAGTTATAACTAACGTTCATAGATCTTTTGTACTGTAAAGACATATCTTTGTAACTCTGTTAAGATCAATACTACATCCGACTACCTTGATATAATTCTTGTTTCATATTCTACTTTCTTTCTACATTGTTGATATTTGGGATATAACAATTGGTATCAGAGCCAATTCATCTGTTTGATAATTCTGTTAAGAACTGTCAGATCTGAACATCAAAGAACAAAGTTTGTGAAATCTCAGAATCTGCTCTTTGTGATGGAGATGAATCAGATGAAGAAATGAAAAGGATTTCTGATAATATTGCTTTCACGACAAGACAATTCAATCAAAGATATAATCAAAAATACAAAAATAAATCTGAATCTGAAGATGGAACAAAGAAGATCTTAAGTCAAGATGTTGTTCAAGAAGATACAACCGAACTAACTAGATGTTTTAATTGTTCAAAACCTGCCAATTTTACAAGACAGTGCAAAATGCCTGAAGTAAAAAATGCTGGTTATTATGAAAAGAAGCATCTAATTGCAAAGAAGAAGAAAATGAATCTAGCTCTAGTAACAAAATATGAAGAAGATTGGTTGAACTGGAGTGATGGAGAATATGATGAAGAAGTTGCTCATTATGCTTCAAACTGCTACATGTGCCAAATGGATCCAGAAAATACTCATGCACATGACTCTGAGGTACAAACTTCTTCTTCTGAACTAAATTCTGAAACAAGTTCTTCTTTAATTTCTGATAATTCTGAAAACAACATGCAAGATCATATTCTGAACACGACTTCTGAATTTGAAAATCTCAGAAACAGAATAAAAGGTGAAAGAATATTGGTCAATAAGTTTAGAGCTTAAAGTCAAATGTATAAACAAAATTGCCAAAATGCTGAAGAAATACTTGAAAAAGTTTCTAAAGAAAAATCTTTGTTGAAAGAAAAGATGGATAGTATGCAAAAAGATATTTTAAATGAAAAATCAGAAAAAAAGTTCTAAGTGTCAAAATGAATTTTCTGAATCAAGAAAGTCTTGATCTATGCAAAAAGATCAAGGAATTAGAAGATCTGAATTTTAAAAAAGGTCAAACTGAACAAACTCTGAACATATTAACAAGTCAAGCTCAAAATTCAAAGTTTTATAATATCAAAGCAGGTTTAGGATACAATGAAAGTCAGATTTTAAAAAAGGCACCTGCAAATTTATATGATGTTTCAAAAATGTAAATCTTCAATGAAAATAATAAAGGTGCAGTAAATAAACTTGTTGATCATACTTTGCCTGAAAGGATTCCTTTTATAAAATTAGAGACTTTGTTTTCAGAAGAAAAACCTCTTGACTCTAGTGATTCAGTTAAAAATTCTGAATCAGAAATAAAGTCTGAAAGAATTTCTAAAACCAACTTTGAAGTTTAATTACTTCAAAAGATCTTTCTAAAAGTACTTCTGAACCAAATACTAAATCTGAAGTATCTTCTAAGTTAAAATCTGAAGTTTCTCTAGAAGCAACTTCTGAATGTACATCAGAAATTATTGATGAACCTCAAGGTCAAATAGATTCTAGAGAAAATCTTGAAGGAAAATATGAAAAAAATTCAGATATTGAATCTTTAAATGATAATGATGAGTCTTCAGAAATATTTTTTGATAATTCTGATAATGAATCTGAGAAACTTTCAAACGTAATTGTTTTTGCATCAAATATGACTCGGAACAAATTTTCAGATTTAATGAATGCTTCAGATTCAGATGTTGATGATGATCCTACTGTTGAAATAATAGACAAAGACGGATACACAGTTTACAAATCTAAATCTTCTATGACTAAGGGAGAGAAATTAAAATCTGAAGAATCAAAATGCCTTCAGAAATGTTTAATGGTGTATTTTTGAAAAATGAATATCAGCATTATAAATCTTCTGAAAATAATTCTTCTAAGGGATCAAATTCTACTTCTTTTAAAAATGATGTTAAAAACACATCTTTGACAACAGAAAAATCATCATTATGATCTTCAGACTTTGTCACAAGGGTCAAGCTTTTTGAAAAATGACAGTCTTTTACTTCTAAATGTACAAATCAAGATTCAAAATTAAAAAAAAAATGTCGATAAAAGTTCTTTTTCTACTAATCCACATTTCTTATCTTTTACAGAGCTATCCACTCTAGTTTGGAAGAAAAAATGTGAAAGTCTATCAAAAAAGACAAAATAGATAGTATTTCTTCTTTTAAGAAACATGATGTATCCAAAACCAATACTTTGAATAAAAGAAAGCATTCAATTCCTAAAAATAATGTTGTTCATTCTTGTTTATGTCATGAGATATTAAAGGATCTTAAGAATCATATTCATTGTATGAACTGTGGACATCATAATTTTCAAATCAACTTCAAAACCAACAAGAAAGATCCTAAGAAACCAATTAAGAATTTTTCAGCAAACTTGGCAAACAAAAACAAAAACCAAAAGGATAAATAAATCAAACAAAGTTCTGAACAATCTTCTAAATTTCATTATGTTAAATCGAAAGTCAGAATTCCTAATATTTTAGCTAATCTGAAAGGACCCATTTTTAAATCGGTACCTAAAACACAATAATTGTTTTTCCAGATGTGTCATGTGTGGGTTTTAGACTCTGGTTGTTCAAGACACATGACACCTTTCAAAGAACTACTAACTGATTATCATGAAAGATATGGAGGAATAGTTAGCTTTGGAAACAATGCAAAAGGATATGTCAGAGGATATGGAACTTTTTCAAAGGGGGATGTTACTGTAACGAAAGTTTTCTATGTTGAGGGTCTCAAGCATAATCTATTTAGTATAAGTCAGTTCAGTTACAAATATTGGAAAGTACACTTTGATATTGATTTTTGTCATGTTCTTAGTTCTCAAAAGCTAAACAAGTTAACAGCCTATAGAGATGGAGATATCTACACTGCTACTTTTACTGAAGATGGTCAACTGCAGGAAGTTTGTTATATTTCCACTACCATGAAAAATGAAAGTTGGCTTTGGCACAGAAGGATGTAACATCTGAATTTCAAAGCGATTTCTGAATTGGAAAGACACAAATCTGTAACAGGTTTGCCAAAGATCAAGTTTGAGAGAAATTTATTATGTTCTGCATGTGAGCTAGGAAAGATCAAAAGAAGCTCTCATCCTCTAAAAATGCTTTCTTCATGTAAAGCACTACTTGAAATGTTACATATGGATCTATGGGGACCAATGAAGACTCAAAGCATGGGAGGAAAGATTTATCATGTGTGGGTTTTAGACTCTGGTTGTTCAAGACACATGACACCTTTCAAAGAACTACTAACTGATTATCATGAAAGATATGGAGGAATAGTTAGCTTTGGAAACAATGCAAAAGGATATGTCAGAGGATATGAAACTTTTTCAAAGGGGGATGTTACTGTAACGAAAGTTTTCTATGTTGAGGGTCTCAAGCATAATCTGTTTAGTATAAGTCAGTTCAGTGACAAATATTGGAAAGTACACTTTGATATTGATTTTTGTCATGTTCTTAGTTCTCAAAAGCTAAACAAGTTAACAGCCTATAGAGATGGAGGTATCTACACTGCTACTTTTACTGAAGATGGTCAACTGCAGGAAGTTTGTTATATTTCCACTACCATGAAAAATGAAAGTTGGCTTTGGCACAGAAGGATATAACATCTGAATTTCAAAGCGATTTCTGAATTGGAAAGACACAAATCTGTAACAGGTTTGCCAAAGATCAAGTTTGAGAGAAATTTATTATGTTCTGCATGTGAGCTAGGAAAGATCAAAAGAAGCTCTCATCCTCTAAAAATGCTTTCTTCATGTAAAGCACTACTTGAAATGTTACATATGGATCTATGGGGACCAATGAAGACTCAAAGCATGGGAGGAAAGATTTATCATGTGTGGGTTTTAGACTCTGGTTGTTCAAGACACATGACACCTTTCAAAGAACTACTAACTGATTATCATGAAAGATATGGAGGAATAGTTAGCTTTGGAAACAATGCAAAAGGATATGTCAGAGGATATGGAACTTTTTCAAAGGGGGATGTTACTGTAACGAAAGTTTTCTATGTTGAGGGTCTCAAGCATAATCTGTTTAGTATAAGTCAGTTCAGTGACAAATATTGGAAAGTACACTTTGATATTGATTTTTGTCATGTTCTTAGTTCTCAAAAGCTAAACAAGTTAACAGCCTATAGAGATGGAGATATCTACACTGCTACTTTTACTGAAGATGGTCAACTGCAGGAAGTTTGTTATATTTCCACTACCATGAAAAATGAAAGATGGCTTTGGCACAGAAGGATGTAACATCTGAATTTCAAAGCGATCTCTGAATTGGAAAGACACAAATCTGTAACAGGTTTGCCAAAGATCAAGTTTGAGAGAAATTTATTATGTTCTGCATGTGAGCTAGGAAAGATCAAAAGAAGCTCTCATCCTCTAAAAATGCTTTCTTCATGTAAAGCACTACTTGAAATGTTACATATGGATCTATGGGGACCAATGAATACTCAAAGCATGGGAGGAAAGATTTGTCATGTGTGGGTTTTAGACTCTGGTTGTTCAAGACACATGACATCTTTCAAAGAACTACTAACTGATTATCATGAAAGATATGGAGGAATAGTTAGCTTTGGAAACAATGCAAAAGGATATGTCAGAGGATATGGAACTTTTTCAAAGGGGGATGTTACTGTAACGAAAGTTTTCTATGTTGAGGGTCTGAAGCATAATCTGTTTAGTATAAGTCAGTTCAGTGACAAATATCGGAAAGTACACTTTGATATTGATTTTTGTCATGTTCTTAGTTCTCAAAAGCTAAACAAGTTAACAGCCTATAGAGATGGAGATATCTACACTGCTACTTTTACTGAAGATGGTCAACTGCAGGGAGTTTGTTATATTTCCACTACCATGGAAAATGAAAGTTGGCTTTGGCACAGAAGGATGTAACATCTGAATTTCAAAGCGATTTCTGAATTGGAAAGACACAAATCTGTAACAGGTTTGCCAAAGATCAAGTTTGAGAGAAATTTATTATGTTCTGCATGTGAGCTAGGAAAGATCAAAAGAAGCTCTCATCCTCTAAAAATCCTTTCTTCATGTAAAGCACTACTTGAAATGTTACATATGGATCTATGGGGACCAATGAAGACTCAAAGCATGGGAGGAAAGAAGTATATCCTTGTAATAGTTGATGAATATTCAAGATATACTTGGGTTGAATTTCTGAGACTTAAATTTGTTACTTCTGATAGACTTATTCCTTTGCTAAAGAAAATACAGGTTCTTCTTCAACTTCCTATCCAAAAGATCAGAAGTGACAATGGCACAGAATTTACAAATTCTACACTTCAGAACTTTTTGGATTCTGTTGGAATATCTCATAACTTTTCCGCTGCAAGAACTCCTCAACAGAATGGGGTATTTGAAAGAAAGAACAGAACCTTAGTAGAGGCTGCAAGAACTATGCTTGCCTATTCAGAATTACCTTTATCTCTTTGGGTAGAAGCAATAGCAACTGCTTGTTTTACTAAGAATTGAACCATTCTCAACAGAAAACTTCTCAAAACTCCCTATGAAGTTATAAAAAATAGAAAACCCTCTATTGATTATTTTAAAAAATTTGGATGCAGGTGTTTTCCTCTGAATGACACACAACACTTGGATAAATTTGTACCTAAAGGTGTAGCTGGAATTTTTGTTGGTTATTCACAAAGAACCAAGGCATAAAGAGTTCTCATCTAGGGCACTCAAAGGATCATTGAAACTTCAAATATCAAATTTCATGAGCCAAAAATAACTTCTGAACAAAACAGTTCAGAACTCAAGCTTAATCCTGTTTCTGAACTATTAGATTTAGAAAATAGCAATACTGATCACACTTAGATTCATTATGTCAAATTTAGATTCATTATGTCAAGATTTATTTGAGATTTCTGTTAATTTTTCTGCAGATTATCAGAATTCATCTCTTCTCAGAAGAATACTAAAACAAGTTTCCACATAAACAACAATATCAAATCTTTCTGCACCACCTATCTCAACCTCAAATTCTGAAATTCCTACTTCTGAATCTGTACAAGTCAATTCTGACACATTTCCAGTCACTTCTGAAGCAACCATACCTGTTTCTGAACCAGCGACTATGTCCTCTGAAGTAGTACAAAATTTTCAATTTGAGGGGGAGTCTTCAGATCTGAATTCAGTAATCAATCTAAATTCTGAATCACATGCAATCATTGATGCCTATGACTCTTTCAACAATGTCTCATATGTTCAACCTTTGCCAAATATGAATGAATGGACATTGAAAGAACATAAAAGATAGCTTCAAAACACTTAGCATGAAGACAGAAGACTTCTGAAGTATGTACTTCAGAAGTTCTGAAGGTTTAATTCAAGTTCTGAAGAAGTTCTGAAGATGTTCTGAAGAACTTCAAGACAAGCTAAGACAGCTTCGTAACCACTTCGAATCAGATCTGTTATCTTGTTTGTTGCTACTCTAGTCTTTCTAGTATGTGTATAAATAGAAGTTAGTTAGATCTTTAAAGTTTTCGTTCTAGATTTATTCTTGTACTATACTATAATCTTTGAATATCAATATAATATACGACTTCAGTGCTCCAAATTGTGTTCTATACTGAGTTCATTGTTCATATTTGATATCTGGGTTCTAACAATTGGTATCAGAGCCAATTCATCTTACGATCTGGTAATCAATTCAGTTACGAAATTGTCAGATCTGACAGTTTCTTGAATTCTTGAATTCTTGAAATCTTGAATTAATGTTTCGAAGATTAAATCGAATTATGCTTCAATCATTACCAAAGGTGAATTAGCGATCAATCAAATCAAAAATGAACAAATACATCGTTTCCATCGGTTCTGAAACAAAACCTCTTACCCTGTTCTTGGGCGAATATCATCAATGGCGGATTCGTATGATCCAATTCTTGGATAATATTGATGAAGCTTTGATGCAATCAATAGTGAATGGTCCCCTTAAAGTGTATGTGGAAATCCCTGCTGTTCCTCGCACTGAAACAACTCCAGAAATTCGAGCAACAAGAATTAGAATTTTTTTTGGAATGTACAGTAATGCTGAAAAGGAACAAGCAAAGATAGATAAGAGAGCTCTTACTCTTCTAACAATAGCTATACCAAATAAAATATTCAACAGGGTTGATAGTTTAACTTCTTCAAAAGCCATGTGGGATGAAGTTGAGGTTTAGATGCAGGGGAGTACAAAAGCTCAAGCACAAAGATTAAACATATGTATTGGTACATATGAAAACTTCATATACAAGGAGGGATAGGCTATTACTGATACTTTTCACAGATTTAACAACATTCTGAATGATCTAAGGAGTAATGGAGTTCAGAAATCATATTCTGAAATCAATAACAAATTTCTAAACAATCTTGGTAATGAATGGTCAAGTTTTTCTGATAACATGATCACAAGAAATCTGTCCAAGAAATCCATGTATATGGTATTTTGTTCCAACAAGAGGACAAAATAAAGATTAGACATAATGAGTTAAAGAAGACAAATGAGAATACTGTGGCTTTAATCAGTAAGAAAATTAACAGTTCATTGAAAATCTGTGATATTCCTGAAGCCAGTATCTGTGATGGAAATGAGTCAGATGAAGAACTTAAGAGAATTTCTGAAGGTATAGCCTTCTGTTGGTCCCAATAAGGGTCTACAAGAGTTAAATATTAAGTAAACAGTTTGTAGAAGGGGGAGGGGGGTTGAATACAAACACACAGATTTTGGTTTTTAAATGAGTTGATAGATAATAAAAAAATTTACAGTTACAAGCGGAATTAGAACAAGTTCAAAACCTATTCTATTGTAACTTAAGAAACACTAAGTTTGATACACAAGAGGAAGAAAGAAGGAATACAGAAGGTATAGGCTAGAAAGAAGCATGCATTAAGATGAAGAAGATATCTCCATCTTATTTATACCCGTTTGCATTTAATGCAAGACAAAAGGTATATGCCACGTGTCAAGCTTAGATAGGAAGCTTGTCCTTGCTAATAAGACAGCCATGCTTTTGGCCGAATATGAACAGTACCGTATCAGATATCATGGGGACATAAGAGACCAGTCATACGTCCTTTTCTGACATGGTTCTAGGTTTGACTTTTGTGCATCGAGGATAAGATCAATCTTTAGTCTTGCAGAGGAAGCTTCATTTGATTGCTGACACTGAATTTTCAAGGATGAACTTCAGTGTTGCTGAGGCTTCACAAGACTTCACACTTTCAGTAGATAATCGCTGCTATCGCTGAACCGCTTCAGGTCACTTAGCTGATAATCTCTTTCTTCAGCTTTTGGTCTTCGAATTTTGCTGAATGGTCTTTTGGTGTGATAGCTGATCTTCAGGTCTTCAGAGATAAGCTTGTTGTTCCTTGATCTTCAGCGATCGCTGATGGTAATCAGCGTATGCTATCGCTGAATTTGAACAGATGCCTAACTAAGGAATTTCACTAAGTATATTAAAGGAATCATATTCAAATCATTGAGAGGGGTTATGATCAACAATCTCCCCCTATTTGATTATGATTAAGCAACATAGGAAAATTGCTTTTAAAAGATTAGTAAGGACTTAGGAAATATTTAAAGAAAATTTTTCTAAGTACTAATATGTAAAGTCTTTTTCAGTTAGTCAACTATCTGAATTGAGTTTCATTTATAAGGATATGAAAGCACAATTTTTTACAAGTAAATAAGCTTAAAGTACATTCACTGATTGAATTTTCAGAGTTAAAGATCAGTGAGTGAAGATAGTGTAACGAAAATAGAACTCTTATGTTCATTGTATCTTTTACTGTTTTCAGGGATCTTTTCAGTACCAGGTTGGAGTAAAGTACTCTGATTGAATTTCATTAAATATAATCTGAAGAAATTACAGAGAAATGAAATTACAAATAAGAAAAGTAAAGTACTTGTACACTGTAGAAATATTACAAAGGAATTAGAAATCTATAACTAGTCAGAGATATTCTCGTTTCGTCTTTGTAACTCATTCTCATAAAGTATCTTCTGTCGATTCATCAGAGGGGTATCTGACCAGCAGCACCAGAGCATGATCTTTATGAGAGAGGATGGGGCCTTGCGAATTTTTTGGTTTCTGAAGAGTCCTAAGAATCCTTCATTATCCAAGAATACCATACCAGGTTCAGGCAGTGAGATGATTTCATCTTCTTCATATCTTCGGTCTTGAGGGAGAGAGGTACAAAGCATTGATATATCAGGGAACTCGAGATGACCAAGAATGCTTTGATAATCAAATTTAGTTTCATGCTCATTCTTAGAACTTGAACTACCTTCTGCAGTCGATCTTTTCTTCTTAGATGATTCAGGGAGAGTGGGAACTTGCACATGTTGTGACATTCTTTGCAGCAACTGATTCAACTCATCTTCTACCACATTCTTGAACTTGGATTTGGAACCCTGAATGGCATCTCTGATTTCGAGCCATTCAGTGTATCCATATAATCTTAAGAATTTTGCTTTTTCTCTCTCTGTTCTGGATGGCCTTGTCATTCTTACATATACCTTTGGACCACCTCTGTTGGAGTGTCGCCCTTGGATAGTTGCGTGAATGATTTTGGCATCAGATCTTCAAAAGTTCAGCATCTCTGTGCACCAATTCAGTTCTTTGTCTTTCTGAGTTGTGGCTTCAGTGGTTAGTGCAGTGAGAATCTTCTGTTGAGCGAGAATGGGATCTACATTCAGGTTTTCTTGTGCAAGTTCTTTCTGAGCAAGAGCTGCAGCGAGCCGTTCACTCTTTTCCAATTGTTCTTTGGCCGCTTTGTCTCTTGCTGAGTCTTCCCTGAGAATCATCCTTGCTAAAGCAAGATCATTCTCGGTTTGCTTTATTTCTTCATCTCTGATCCTCTGAGCTTCCAATGCTTGTTCTCTCTCTTCTTTGGATAGAAAGTAGAATTCATCTACCATCGTGATTGGTACAGCGTTTATTGGGTCTTCATGGGGTACCCTTATTCTTTTGGATTCTAATTCCCTTAGGAATTTTATTCGCCTTTATTTTTCTTCAGGCTCGCTTATGATCTGCTTCTGAACGCGACGTCTGGGAACCAGGCCTTCTTCTTCCTCAGAGTTAGTTTCCACTATGTACATAAACTGCTCTTCAGAAGAAGTTTCCCTCCTTGTGGATGAGTCCTTTGGGGGACGGGGATCACTGAGGGAAGGAGAGAAAGAAGGAGATTTATCAGAGAGAGGGTTTGAAGGAGGAGAGGTTATAGAGGGGGTTTCATAGAGAGGAGTAATATAAGGGATAAGCTGAAGAGATACCTTGTCAGCGGTCTCCCCCTCTGTTTGTGGGATTTGGGCATCAAGATCAACCACTTTATGTGATCCTTTGCCTGAGGGACCAGATCCGTCCCCCAAGGGCTCTAGCTGAGATGTGTCTGGCCTGGACATTCTGAAATGTTCCATTGCAAATCCCATGTCATCATCATCATAATCATCACCAAAGTGAGGGATGCGTTCCTCTTCTTCTTCTTCTTCTTCTTCATCATCCTCTTCTTCATCATCATCATCACCAAACCTTGCAGCGAAGGAAGGTTCTGCTCTTTGGATGTAAGGAGAGATCCTTTCATCAGGGAACCTCCGGTTGTGCTCGCCGATTATTTCGTCAGTGAACTCTTTGGCCACCTTCTCCCCCTCAATGTTATCGTGGGGCAGAACGTGGAACATCACAGTGTGAACATTCGTTTGCACGTCGTGAATCATGGTCCGATCAGCAGCAGCAAATGAGGGACCAGCCCCACCGAGCCTTGAGAGAGCCTGCATCACTTCGGACTGAGCCTTTTTAATAGACTCGAGGACAGCAGCCTAAGCATCGACCTTTTGCTCAATTTTGATGAGGGATTGGCGAAGGTCCTTGTGTTCCTCCTTTAGATACTGAACGTCAGACACCAGGTTGCTGACGTTCGTCTTCATTCCAAGAGTACCAGCGACCTGCCAGAAGGTTAACTCAGCTGAAGTTTGCAGCGTGTCCACCCTTGCCCTGGTGAGAGCACATTCATTGACTAAATAGTCAATGGCAGGGAATGTGGGACCAGGTAGAGACACAGGAGGTAACGCAGTAGCCGTGGGAGGAAGCTTGGGGGCTTGGTTCTCCATTTTGACATCCCTGAGCTTTTTAGCACTGGGAGGGCGCTGAGGAGACTTCATCGCCGTCTTCGAAGTGGTGCTGGTGGTGGTTGTTGTTGCTGAGTAGACAAGAGCAGTGGCAACAACTGATGACATTGACAAAGAGTCAAGAAATGAATCCGGATCAGATGATGGATGAAACGTAGCATTATTTTCCTTGAGAATATCATGAGGATTACTCTCAGTGACTACTTTTGCAGAGGTAGTGTCCTGAGGATCACTGACCAGTGTCTTAGAGTATCTAAAAGAGACACTCTGAGGTCTTTTGATATTGGCTTTCCAAAACTTAGATTTCCTAAACAATACTGAGGTTTGGACTGCGTGCATTTCAGCATCATCAGGGATAGGGACAACAATCGCGGAGTCACTTGCTGATGTGAGGACCAAAGAAGTAGAGATGGAAGAGGTAGAGAAGGCAGTGAGAGTAGTACCTGATCCAGCTTCAGCAGAGCTGTCTATAACACCTTCAGAGACCTTAGTCACTGATAGTGGTGGTAGTGCTGATGAAGCTTCAACGGCAGCAGAAACCGTTGGAGTAGCTGTGGATTAGGGTGGTGTTTGTAGTACACCAAAATCAGAGAGGATGGTCTGTTGAGAGGCCACCTTCTTGGGCTTCTTTGAGGCAATGGTCTTCTTATGACCATCACTTGGGGTTTTCCTCTTAGCAGCAGCAGTAGTGCCTTGGGAACTCACTGAGGGGATGGGCAGCGAGGAGGTCACTGAAAGAGGTGCTCCTATTATTTGCAGCATGTAGGGAGTGAGAGGAGCATCACCTGGACGTTCCTCAAGATCCAAGGACTTCTTCCCTACCATTGAGAAGGCAAAGTCACCGACTTTCGGGTAGCTCTCCCCGAAAGCCTCTTCAAGGATGGTGGAGAAGAAACGGGGGTATGGGATAACGGTATGTCTAGTATTGGCGTTGAGGCGGCTACACATATCGCTGAAGATGTAGTCAGCGTAGTTTAAAGGATGACCTGTGCAGAGAGAATAGGCAAGGTCTTGAAAATGCTTGCTCGCCTGATCATGGGAGCCAATTTTGGACCCCAGGCACTAAATGACCTGGGTGAAAATGTACTGTCGTTGAGAAGGAAGTCGCTTCTTTACCAGCTTTGAACCCACCGTTTTCACTGAGGGGTTCTCCCATTTGTAGCCAATGGAGTCCAAGAAAACATCTATCTGCTGCTTAGTTGGTTCAGCACCCCATTGCACACCCTTCTTGCGCTGAGGGAGTCTTAGCGCCTTGCGTACGAACCCCGCTGAGAACGAGAAGAAGCCAAGTTCAGGGATTGTGAAGGCAATAGCAGGGAGGACAGTGCCCTTGTTCGTTGTCAGAGTGGTACCGTGTACCAGAGAGCCTGAAGGTGAGAGGTAATGCCCACTGGGTTGTGGACGAAGGCATACAACAGAGGGCATGTCTTGAGGAAAGTTGCAGCGTCTTTGAACTGAGGGCGTTCAGAGGGAATGTCCACTAATGCAATGTAATTGCATGGCTTGAAGATTGATTTTTCCAGCTCGAATTGGCAGTTTGGTGCAGCGACCAACAGGTTTTCAGCAGCAGTAGTTTCAACGATGTTGGAAGCAGAGGCCATTTCTGTAGGAAAAATGGCAACACTAAAGAGATAAATCATGGTTTTAATACATGAATGTACAAACCAGAGTTTTGGTATAAAAAGTAAAATGTAAGATCAAAGAAACAAGTATTTTGATGAACAATATCAAAATGCTTGTTGGTGAAAAAAAAGAAATAAAAAATTAAAAATAAATAAATTAAAAAGAGGATAATACTTTGAGAAAAAAATCTTCTGTTCTAAGAACAGGGTTTTGAAAGTATAGAATTTATTTTTCACTCTAAAAGCAAGATTTTATCGATTTTTAAGATTGAAATAGGTAACAAAAGGTGAAACAAGATGTTTCCAGTTCTTAAGTTTAGGTTTAGATCAAACCTTAGTCGAGTGAAGGAGAAAAACGCACAAGTGCGTGTTCTTGGTGTTCTTGGAGAAAACTTGAAGATTCGAAGGTTTCTTTTGCCTTTAGGAAAGTTATGAAAGCGGAAGGAAGCAAGTAAGGCAAAAGAAGTGCTTAAATAGCAAGAGGAGAGAGAAAGGAGGCTAAACGACGGTTTTAGCTTTTTGAAAAAGAAATGATGACCTGACGCACGTTCCAAGAAAGGAGTTGGAATGGAAACATCGTGGTCCGTCATGTGTCATAAAAATGTCTGACGTGTCCTTTTCTTAATTTTTAAAAGATTTTAATGATAGTTATTCACAAGGAATGAATATCATTATTATTTTTAAAACACTTAATCAAAAATAATAAAGGATTATCAGTGATGGTTTTCTCATTAAGAATCAGAGAGAAAAATAATATAATACCTGAGTGAGAGTACACAGATATCACTGAATCAGAGTTCAGCGAAAGGAGAGATTGAAGGCTTTTCTTTGTATTATTGAATTTGTTGTTCACTGAATAAATACTTTATTCAGCGTTCAACATACTAAGTTAGCTGATAAGTAGATTGAATCTAGTCTCATCAAGAGGCTTGGTGAAAAGATCAGCGAGCTGATATTAAGTAGGAACAAAATGAAGTTCAACTTCACCATTCATCACAAGATCTCTGATAAAATGATATCGGATCTCAATGTGCTTGGTTTTTTAATGAAGTACAGGGTTGTTAGCGATTGCAATAGCACTAGTGCTATCACAATATATAGGAATCTTAGAGAGCTTTAGATCGTAGTCTTTGAGTTGATTTCTCATCCAAAGGATTTGACCACAACAACTACCAGCGGCTACGTATTCAGCTTCAGCGGTGGAAGTGGACACTGAGTTTTGCTTTTTACTTGTCCAATTTATTAACTTACCACCTAGTAGCTGACACCCACCAGTGGTGCTTTTCCTATCAATTTTACAACCTGCAAAATCACTGTCAGAGTAACCAATGAGATCAAATCCTGAACCTTTGGGATACCAAAGGCCTAGATTTGGGATTCCTTTCAGGTATCTGAAGATTCGCTTTACACCGATAAGATGGGATTCCTTCGGTTCATCTTGATACCGAGCGCAGAGACATGTAGAGTACATGATGTCGGGTCTACTTGTTGTAAGATATAGCAGAGATCCAATCATCCCTCGATAGGCAGTGACATTGACTGGTTTCCCATTAGGGTCCTTGTTCAGAGTCAGAGGAGGTGTCATGGGGGTCTTCATTGCTGAGCATTGATTCATGTCAAACTTGTTCAACATGTCTTTAACATATTTTCTTTGACTAATAAAGATACCTTTATCAGATTGTTTTATCTGCAAGCCTAGAAAATATGTTAGTTCACCCATCATACTCATTTTATATTGTTTCTTCATTCTTTTAGCGAAACGAGTGCAAAGTTTGGGTCTTGTGGAACCAAAGATAATGTTATCAACATATATCTGAGCGACAATAGTATGACCTTTATATTTTCTTAAAAACAGGGTTTGGTCAATTCTTCCACGAACAAATTTAAAAACATAACCAGGATGGCTAGGGTCTGAGAAACCAGGGGGTTGTTCAACATAAACTTCCTCGCTGAGTTTTCCATTTAGAAAAACACTTTTAACATACATTTGAAAAAATTTGAAGTCTTTATGGGCAGCATAAGCTAAAAAGAGTCTTATGGCTTCTAAACGAGCAACAAGTGCAAAGGTTTCATCATAGTCAATTCCTTCTTCCTGTCTATAACCTTGAGCAACAAGTCTAGCCTTATTGCGAATTATAGTCTCGTTTTCATCTAGCTTATTTCTGAAAACCCATTTGGCTCCTATAACAGTTTTATCAGAGGGTCTTGGAACAAGATTCCAAACTTTATTTCTACGAAATTCAGTTAGTTCTTCTTGCATAGCTGAAACCCAGCTAGGATCAGAGATAGCTTCATCTATCTTCTTAGGTTCAGAGAGAGAGAGATGAAATTAACATAAAGACAGATATTACCTGTGCCTATACGTTTGATACCTACAGTGGGATCACCAATAATGTGATTTATTGGATGATTTGCAGTCCATCGCTGAGCTGGTGGTTGAGGAGAGAGATCAACGGCAGATTCAGCGACTTGTTCTTCAGTTTCTGGATGAGGACCTGTTTCAGCGACTGGATCTTCTTTCAAAATCAAATCAGGAGATTGATTTTCAGAGATAGTTTGGTTGTTCATAGAGGAATTTCCAAGAGAGATATCAGCAGCAGGAATCTGATTGAGAGGAGTAATATTCATCCCTGAAGATGGTTGATCATTACTTGTTGGGTTTACAGGGATCTCATCATCACAAGCTTCAGCAGGAGGTTGATTGCTGAAGTATGTTTCAGGTTCCCCATAATGAGATTTCATCCAAGCATTCAATTCTTCATCATCATCAAGATTATGAGAAGGATGAATGGGACGAGATTCATCAAAGTTGACATGCATAGATTCTTCAACATGTTGTCTTCTTTTGTTGAATATACTGAAAGACTTAGATACAGAGGAGTATCCAAGAAATATACCATCATCAGCCTTGGGATCGAATTTACCCAAATGATCTCTGTCATTCAGAATGTAACATACACATCCAAAAATGTGAAGAAATTTCAGAGTGGGTCTTCTCCCATGAAATAATTCATAGGAAGTCTTCTTGAATCGCTTAACAATCAGGGATCGATTCTGAGTAAAGCACGCTGTATTGACAGCTTCAGCCAAGAATTGAGTTGGAAGCGCGATTCGCTGAGCATTGAGCGAGCTGCTTCGATTATAGTTCGATTTCTTCTTTCAGCAACACCGTTTTGCTGAGGAGTTCTCACTGACGAGAAGTTGTGAGAGATGCCTTTTTCTTCAAAGAAATTAACCAAGGTACTGTTTTTGAATTCAGTACCATGATCACTTCTTATGGAGCAAACAAGTAAGTTGTTCAGAACATCCATCCTTTTGATAAAAGAGATTATCATTTCAGGGGTATCACTTTTGGATCGTAAGAAAATACCCAGGTATATCTGGAGTATTCATCAACAATAACTAAAGTGTATTTCTTTCCGGATATAGATTGGACATTTACAGGTCCAAAGAGATCCATGTGGAGTAGCTGAAGAGGAGCCGTCACTGAAGAAATTTGCTTTGACCTGAAGGAGGCCTTAGTCAGCTTTCCCTTTTCACACGCTGAACAAAGAGATTCCTTTGTAAAGGTATGATTTGGGAGGTCTCTGACTAGATCTTTTTGAGACAATTCATTTATTGTCTTAAAGTTGAGATGAGAGAATCTTTTATGCCATAACCAGTTTACATCTGAGGATGCTCGAGAGATAAAGCACATGTTCTCAGAGTGAGAACTATTCATATTAATAACATAAACGTTTTCAACTCTTTTGCTAGAGAGGGCAAGCTTATCATTGAAGTCAGTGACAGCACATCTATTCTTTAGAAATAAAACTTTGAAGTCTTTGTCACATAACTGACTAACACTTAAGAGATTGTGTTTCAGTCCTTCAACGTAGGCAACACGATTAAACGAGGTAGCTCCGTTGGACAGAATTCCATAACCTTTAGTGTATCCTTTTCTGCCTGTCATATGCCTTGAGCATCCGCTATCGAGATACCAGATACCTTTGGCACTCTGCATACAACAAAAGGATTAATTGTTTGAAGGTACCCATATTACTATGGGTCCTGCTTTCTTAGTGGAAGGAATGGAGGATGAGCTATTAGCTGAAGAACCCTCTTTAGTGGATATCTTCACCTTTGGTTTTGCAACCTTGGTGGATTTCACTCTCGCTAATTTATCAGCTTGAGCTACTTTCTTTCCATGAGCTAGTTTATCAGCTCTAGTAGCATTAGGACACTTACTTGCAATGTGGGTTGTTTCACCACAGTGAAAGCACTTCCTATATTTATAAGGTATAGAATTCAGAGAGGAAAGAGAAGAGACAGGAACCTTTTCAGGGATAGGACCAAGAATTCCTTTTTCCATAGTCCTTGGAGGTATTACTAACTTTCAAGGGTAGGAGTGAGATCAATCTTAATTCTGGGAGTTGTTCTCTGAGAGAAGTCAGAGACCTTCTTCCTAGATTTAGAATTGCTCTCTGAGACTTTCTTGCTCTTATTCTGAGCGATCTTATTCTTAGGAACTTGGTCAAGAAAATTGTTCTCGATCACTTTCTTAGAATTAGACAAAGGAACCTTCTCTTTTAAAAGAGAGGAAGAAGTTGAAGAAGAAGGATCAGGGATCGAAGAGACAAACATTCCAATTTTGAGCATGGAACGGTCACTCCCGGATTCCTCTTTTTCAGAGTTAAAGCCTAACCCACTTCTTGTTTTCTTAGGGATTTGGGCATTGATGATCTTATTGACTTTTCCAGAAGCCTTATACCATCCTTCGATGGTTGCCTTTTCAGATATAAGATCAGCAATGGCCTTTTCCCTATCAGCAATAGCTTGCTGCTTCTCGATGCTAATAGTTTGGTTTGCAAAGACTTGGTCTTTCAGGGATTCTTCAATCTTAGAAAGTTCTTTAATTTTAAGATGACAATTTTTTAATTGTTCAGGTAAATCAATATTTATTTTTTCAGCTTTAATCTTTCCATTTAAAGCATTGTAGAAGTCAACAGCCGCAGCATCAAGGGCTGACAAGTTATCACTTTCAGAAATAACAGTAGTAGAGGGGATGAATACCTGAGTGGAAGGAGACTCAGAGGAAGAAGTGTCAGTAGCTTCTTCAGCGTCCTCGATTCTTGCCGTTAGACATAGGACGGAAAGATCTTTTTGATCAGACCCAGACTCTTCAGAGGTCTTAGCCCAATCGTCTTCAGCATCCAAGTCTACTTGTTCTGTGATTAGACCTTTGCCTTTATGCTGGTTCTTCTTCAGATATTGGTATTTGTTTTTGAGTTTCAAATACTTCTCCTTTTTATCATAGGTCTGGGAGGTGGTAGGTGCAGCAACTTTCTTTGATCGACATTCGCTGGCGAAGTGACCTTTTCTCTGACAGTTAAAGCAAATAGCTGAAGCTTTCTCAGCTAGAGCAGTTTTGGGCTTTTCAGAGTCAGAGAAAGTGGAGGGTTTTCGAAAGTTACTCTTTCTAGCAAATCTTCTAAAGTTGTTGGTTAGAAGAGCCAGAGAGTTATCAAACTCAGAGATGTCAGCATCAGTGAGTGTATCTTCTGAATCAGTTTGAGTTAATTCAGTTATGGAGGTGATAGAAGAAGAAGGAAAGTTTTTAGGAGTATTTGTCTCTGAAGTCACAAGTGCCAAAGAAGTACTTTTGGCACCTTTGAGTTCATTAATAAGGTTCTTCCTTAAAAGTTGGGATTGTTCCTCATTTAAGAGCATCCCATATAGTGCACTTAAGGATAAAGTTTCAAGATTCTTTGACAGTTTTAAACATTTAGTATACACTGCCCATTGATCGGGTAGTGCCTCCATAAATTTTGTCAGAATTTCAGCGTTTGAATACACTCTGTTGACTGTTACAAGATCAATCAATAAACAGTTGAAACGCTGGTGAATTTGAGAGAGAGATTCACCTTTGTGATGCATAAAACTCTCATATTGTCTTACGAGGTTTATACATCTCGTTACCTGAACCTCAGAGGTTCCTTCATATTGGATACATAGGGTATCCCGCATAGCTTTCGAAGTTCTCATTTTCATTATTGAATGATATACTTCATCAGGCAAAGACATTGCTATTATAGATCGTCCTTTCGCATCAATAGAAACTTCTTTCTTGTCTTCCTCAGTCCATCGATCTGGAGTTCTTACAATACTCCTTTCAGCGACGGCTGGGGTAGTAGTAGTGGCAGGAACACTTGCTACTATGGTTGTAGGAACGAAAGGTCCGTTTTCTACATAGTATGGGATCTTAGGATCAGATCCCTCTAGAAAAAGTGACATTCTTACTTTCCATAATGGGAAATTATCATGGCTGAACCTTGGACGTTTAGCTAAAGATCCATTATCGTTGTAGTTCGTATTAGGGTTTGTTATTTTAAAATATGATATTAAGAAAAATATTTTAAAGAGAAAGATAACAACACTGCTCTGATACCACTTGTTGGTCCCAATAAGGGTCTACAAGAGTTAAATATTAAGTAAACAGTTTGTAGAAGGGGGGGGGGGTTGAATATAAACACAGATTTTGGTTTTTAAATGAGTTTATAGATAATAAACAAATTTACAGTTACAAGCGGAATTAGAACAAGTTCAAAACCTATTCTATTGTAACTTAAGAAACACTAAGTTTGATGCACAAGAGGAAGGAAGAGGGAATACAGAAGGTATAGGCTAGAAAGAAGCATGCATTAAGATGAAGAAGATATCTCCATCTTATTTATACCCGTTTGCATTTAATGCAAGACAAAAGGTATATGCCACGTGTCAAGCTTGGATAGGAAGCTTGTCCTTGCTAATAAGACAGCCATGCTTTTGGCCGAATATGAACAGTACCGTATCAGATATGATGGGGACATAAGAGACCAGTCGTACGTCCTTTTCTGACATGGTTCTAGGTTTGACTTTCGTGCATCGAGGATAAGATCAATCTTTAGTATTGCAGAGGAAGCTTCATTTGATCGCTGACACTGAATTTTTAAGGATGAACTTCAGTGTTGCTGAGGCTTCACAAGATTTCACACTTTGAGTAGATAATCGCTGCTATCGCTGAACCACTTCAGGTCACTTAGCTGATTATCTCTTTCTTCAGCTTTGGTCTTCGACTTTTGCTGAATGGTCTTTTGGTGTGATAGCTGATCTTCAGGTCTTCAGAGATAAGCTTGTTGTTCCTTGATCTTCAGCGATCGCTGATGGTAATCAGCGTATGCAATCGCTGAATTTGAACAGAAGCTTAACTAAGGAATTTCACTATGTACATTAAAGAAATCATATTCAAATTATTGATAGGAGTTATGATCAACACCTTCATGACAAAGCAGGTTCATCAATGATATAACCAGAAGTATAAAAATAAACCTAAAATTGATGAAGGACCAAAGAAAGAATTTGGTCAAGAAAATGTTCCAAAAGATACTTCTGAACCAGCCAGGTGCTTCAACTGTGGAAAACCAGGACACTTTGCTAAACAGTGCAAAATGCCTAAAGCCAAGAATACTGGTTATTATGAAAAGAAACATATGCTTTCTAAGAAGATGGATGTCAATCCTGTTCTAGTAACCAAGTATGAAGAAGACTGGCTGAATTGGACTGATGATGAGGCTGATGAAGAGGTTGCTCAGTATGCAACAAATTGCTTTATGTGTCAGATGACTCCAGAAGACACATATACTCATGATACTGAGGTAACCGCTTCTTCTGAACTTACTTCTGAAACTATCTCATCAAATTTTTAATGAAAAAAGTAAAGGACTAGTAAGTAAACCTGTAGATCATTCTTTGCCTGAGAGAATTCCTTTTGTAAAAGCAGAAGTTTTGTTTGCTGATGAATCTGAAACACATTCTGAAGAAATTAAGTCTACCTCTGAACTTATTTCTAAAATTATTTCTAAAGAAAAGTCTGAGATTATTTCTGAACTTGATTCTAAATCTATTTCTGAACAACTTACTTCAGAAATTCATCAGAATTCTTCAGGCTTAAAGAAAGAAGACATTTCTGAAGAAACATATGAAAAATTATCAGATATTGAATCTTTACACGATAAGGATGAATCCTCAAAGATTTTCTTTGATGATTCTGAAAAATGATTCTGAAGAATAATTTAAACCATTATCAGATTCAGAAAGCAAAATTATAATTTCAAAACTAAACATTTTTGCTTCAGAAATGACTCAGAACACATTCTCAGATCTAATGAACGCCTCAGATTCTGACAATGATGATTCTCCAAAAGATATCAATTTTACTTCTGAATATTCCAAATCTTCAAATTCTGAAACTCATTCAATTTCAGATTCAAATTTCTAAAACTGAGTCAAATTTTTTGAAGAAGGACAAACTTCGGAATTCATCACTAGAGTCAAATTTTTTGAAGAAGGACAAACTTCAATTCCTACACCTAAATCTCTTAACTCTAATGTTAAGCAAAACAAAAAAAGAATTTATCCTAATATTCATTCTTTATCTGTTTCAGAGTTATGCTCTCTAGTATGGAAGAAAATGGGAGACAACTTATCAGACAAAGACAAATTATTTGTGGAACATGAGCAAATTTTTAATTACATTGATTGCTGGATAGACAAATCTTTTGGTTGGAAACAGTGGTACAGTCAAATAGTCAAGAAACTGAAGCTGCTAGTGTCTGAATCAAGAAAAGAGAGTCCCATTGCCAAAGTGATAAATGTTGATCAAAAGATAAAATTGAATTATCAATATTCTTACTTCATAGTGGAGAGAGAGAATGGTGAAGTATGCATATTTTCTGAAGCTGTTTTTCAAAATGTTCATTTAAGGGATTTGGTCAAGATATACAGAAGAATTAATCCTTTTCATGACAACATTACAAGATTCAGAAAAACATTTCCTATTGTAAAAGGAGGAATCTATAGAGAGTTCATCTGGGCAGCAAAGAAAGATTTTCAAGTAGCTTTTATACATGGAAGAGAAAAGGTGAATTTGAGCAAACCAAACTTTGAACTCCAAGGAATTAGTTCAATTAACAAAGGTACTTTAATAGTGCATCCTCCTGGATTTGTGTGCAAACTCAACCAAGAGAAGTTGTTTGTGAGATATGAAGAAATTCACAAGTGCTGCAATGGTAAACTATTGGCCATAAGTGAAAGACTTGTTAAAAGACAAAAACACAGGCCAAATAATCTGAATGACAGTGAATGGAATGAATACAAGAAGCTAGCCAAAGATATGCATAAAAGGATAGAACTGTTGCTGGAGTATAGGAAGCTAATTCTTGGTGAAGTCAGAGAGTTGTTGACTTATTGGGGGTAGAATTTGAATTTTTGAAGCTAAGGGGGGGATTGATAGAGATCATAAGATAGCTTCAAAGAAGTCCTGGTTCTGAAGCTTAGTTCTGAAGTGATTCTTAAGAGATAAAGAAAGAAAGCTCAGTAGCTCAGAAGTCCAAAGACAGAATGCCTAGAGTGAAGATAAGTCTAAGGTATAACTTCTGAAGTGGCTACTTCAGAAGTTCTGAAGATTCTCATGCTGTTCTAAAGCAGTTATGAACTTACTTTTGTATGTCTGTCATGTATTGTACTGTCAATTTAGCAATTCCTATTGTATATAAATAGAGTGTCTGTAAAGACATTTCTGTGTACCTCTGTTAAGATCAATACTACAGCCGACTTCCTTGAGATAATTCTTGTTTCTTATTCTACTTTCTTTCTACATTGTTGATATTTGGTATCTAACACTTTCGCTCATACTCTGTTATTGCGATCTTTTGATTAATTGTTGTAAAAGGGATATGGGTTGCAACAACTGAGGATAACGACACGTGGACGTCGTAATCTTAATACTCCAATTTTTACAGAATCTCCTCGTCCTATCTCTTATGAACTGAGATCCATAATTGCATACAATCTTTGATGGCATACCAAATATGCATATAACGTTAGTCGGGATAAAAGATATCACCTCTTTATCTCGTATTTGTGTCACACCCCGCAAAAGCGGAAACACGAGGTGCCACAACTCATAGTAGCAAGGCACAATGTATAGAATAAACAACCACCATAGCATATCTAGATTTTCAAACAAAATACAAGTTCGGTACAACATTTGTCCATCGTTACAATTACAATACTTAAAAATGAATATTTAATTAAAACGTCGTTGGTTCTTGAAATTAGATATTCAAAATGATGGCACATGCATGCATTCCCTTACTATCTTACTTGCGTTCACCTGAAAAACAAGGAGTTTAAAAGGTCAACTATCTTCATAGTTGGTGAGATCACAGGTTTAAGTAATAACAGTTCAATACCGGTGAAATAAAATTGAAAGACGAAGCTTTCACAATATAAGCGGATTTATAAAAATAAATCACGATACACAATCATGTTAATGGTATTTGTTTTGCAATATTTAATAAATAGAGGAATGAGCCACTACTAGAGCCTTAGGACGTTCTAGCCTCGCAAAGTCATTCCTTATCACGAGCAATGACAACAACAAACAAAATGAGTAATTATGCACCCGAACGCCGACGCAGAGCAGAATCGAGTGGGATTTCACCCTATAGCACTATCCATAATATACCCCGGCTCACAAATATGAGGACTTTTAATGCGATAATACAAAAACCCATTCAATCCAAATTAAGAATGCATACCATAGCCACAAAATCATTTCACATCAAAATATTCCAACGAATGATCGTTTCAAAAACAAATAGTTCAACCGGTAAATGTTTATAAAAACATAATAATCATGCTTTCCACCCCAAAACAATAAAAGCTTAAATAGGGGCTGTGATAAACTCACCTAGTTCGATGGTTCGAACGTTTAAGGGTTCTTCAAGTGATATGATAGCTGCTAGTCCGGGCCTATAAATATAATGCCACTAGTAAGTTCTTTGTCCACCTTATATTATTTGAGAAAGTGTGCTCATAGAGAAGGTTGGTATTTCAAATATGTATGCAATAATTATTAGGTCACTATTCTTCTTGCATGGATAACCATTTTACTTTAATGAGGTATTTATGAGAAATGAATTATGGAAAAATTTAATGTTTAAATAAAATAAGTAAAAGGTGATTATTGGACTGCAGATGCAAATCTGGCAGCTTCCTAGGTCTGACTTTGGTTCCACTTTTGGTTAACTTATTTAACTCCAAATGTTACAAAATTTTAATATGTTTTAGTCCACTGAGTTATGTGTTTTCTGACCAAATTTCATAATTTTTGAAGATGTTTAGATCCCCCAAACAGTGAGCTTATTATAGTTGCGACAGATTGTTATGCTGATTGCGCAACCTTTTTGTACAGACTGTCTGACGGTCCAAAACATGAAGGTTTCTACCCGTATCATAGATGCTTGATGATAGACCAAGAATAAAAGAGATAGAAGATTAGAATACAAGTTTCAAATATAATTTCTTAGATCTATAAACTTTTTGGTTGGTCATTGATGTTCACCAATTTATAACACATATGTGTGTGGTGTTTTTCATCTCCGAACATTTAAAAATGAAGAAGATGTTCTTGAAGTTTAAGAACATGCAAGAAGATGAAGAAAGAGTTGGAGTAACACCTGGAGGTGGTCTCTTCCTTGAGAGAAAATGAGAGAGTAGAGAGTTTTAGAGAGAGAGAGAGAGAGTGAATGTGCAAAATGAAAATGAGAGGAGTAGGCTTCTATTTATACTTGGAGAATTGAAAAGAGAGGGTAGGGAGAGAGGGAGGGAGGCCGGTTTTGGGAGAGAGAGTGTCACACTCCGCTAAAGCGGAAACACGGGGAGTGATAGTTCAAGATTTCATAGCGATAGAGCGAAAACAACACCAATTGTCCATTCAAATACATAACAAAATAAATCTGAACATTACATCATACAAGTTCAAGTTTTAATAAAAAAATAAGAAAAAAGGTGTTCAACAAAATGTTTTCAAATTTAAACTTGGTTGATGTTGATGCACCTCAAACACAAGCATTTTTAGTTACCCTTTCTTACCCCTGAAAAGCATGAATAAAACAAGGTCAACTACAAAGAGTTGGTGAGTTCACAGGTTTTCAATATTATAAACATCTTTTGCATAAATGAATATTTAGCAAAATACTTTTATGCCACTTAGTAAATCTTTACATCATAAAACGTTCAAGGCATTTTTGTATCCTAATTAATAGTAAGTAATGAGCCACCATTAAACCTTCGACCACAAAAAATATTTTTGATTCTACCTTAGCGGTGGGACTACAATCCCACATATGTAGAACCTTCCTTATAAGTATAGTGCACCCCTACCTGTAGTTCTTAGGTGGGATTGCTATCCGCACCACTACTTGTCGGTTTTTAGGTGGGATTGTCCATCCAATAGCGCTATCCACATATACCCTCGGCACCTCACTTGAGTTAATAGTAGTGTACAAACTTTTATGGAACATTTTACTCAATACATTCTATTAGTGTACATGCCTTAGTTCCCAAATCAATAGTTTTATAATGTTTCACATTCGATAATGCAAATAGCTCAATTATTATATTTAATCATGCTTTTCAACCCAAAATGTATAAAATACTTTAAAAATGGGGTTATGAATTCTCATCTTATAGCAAAACTTCCAAATAAATTCACGAAATGTCCGCTTGATGGCCTACCGCATTTCTATCAACGCAAAGTACCCAAAAAGGTCACTTATATACTTAACGATTACTATGAAAGTGCTTATAAGTCCTTATATGTCCAACTTGGTCTACTATTGTCCCGTTATACATAATGCACATATGATCTTTAATATGATATAAATTATTCTGAAAAGTAATGTTATAATCCTTCAAGTGATCAAAGTTCATGAAATCAACAATTCTAGAATGTTCACTTTTGGACAGAAACTAATGGTGCTAAAGATGATCAAATTACAGTGACATCCAAAATGACATAGTTTCTCATATTTTTATATGTGATACATTACTGAGTTAAGGTCATTGTGACCAAAGTTCATGAAATTTGGACATGTAATAATGGTACAAATAATTTATACAAAACAATGTATCACAACAAGAAGGGCAGATTACACCCTGTTGGTAAAAAAACCATTTGAGAAGTTCTACTAAATGTTTTTCCGAAATTCCAGTTGGATTATAAACACAACAGATAAAAGGAAACTTTTAAGATAAGAATCACTCATTTTTAATGAGTTATGAGGAAGATATGGCACCACAAAGTTGCATGCACACATCTGTCATTAGTTGACAGATTCCACGCTTAACTTTAATAAATTGGTTAATGCCTCAAAACATCATATTTTTGAATGAAACCGGATTCATACCAACCCTAACTCATAAAAGAAAACTCCAAAAGAAATATTATGCATTATGGATAAATATTCAAAGACATATTAACATGCAAAGTAGGGTTTACCTACTTGTGGTTTCATAGTTTGCACACCAAAAATGTTTTAGGTGTTTGGAGGGTCAAAACTCCATATTTTCATGTGATTCCACTTGCAAACAGAAGATAACTCATAAACAGATGTACGTATTCTGTTAGCACCAAAAATTACCAATTTCTTGAATAAAACCCGCATGCAATGGATTTTTGCTTTGATTTCTTGAGTTCCATTTGTTTGGGTCATGGATTATCACTCTTATAAAGATATTTTACATATCTTGGTGTATAATCTACCCTTGCAACTAAGAATTTCCAGAAATTCAAAGGAAAATGATGAATGTGCAAGAAAAATGGGTTTTTCCCCAAAATTTGTAACAAAAAAATGATGGAGATGATGTAAATACTTACTTGAATGATGAAAGGAACTTAATGTCTTCAACAATCTTGTTATTTGATGGATTTTTAATGAAGAAAGTGGCTGGAAATATGAAGGAGAAAAAAGAGTTTTTGGGATGTTCCTTGAGTTTTAGAGAGAGAGAGATAAGAGAGGAATTCAAATTTTTAACATTCAAAAATGAAGAGGAAATGAAATAAAATAGTATTTATATGGGGGAAATAGGGGGGGCCAGCCATGCACAGGGCCCCACTCCAACACAATATTTAAAAAAAAAGATTAACTCAAGCCCAAAAATGAAATTAAAATGTCATTTTTCTCAATTTTGGTCTTTTTGCTCAAAATGTAAGTCCAAAAGTGATTAAATTCTATAAAAATAGAAGTTTTATATTTTATATTTTAAATACTAAAACTATATATTTTATATAAATTGGGTATAAATTAGAGCATTTGGCACTATATAGGACGTTTAAGATAGTTACGGGTCTGAACCAGACTTTCTAAACAATTACCGGTAACTCTAATTTTTTTTTGGCCAATCGAATCTAACTAACTCCCAATCTTATATCTTATCTAAAATAACACTAATATAAACTTAATAAGAGCTAACATGGAAGGTCAAATTTGATAGTTGTCACAGAGAGAGGGAGAGAGATGGTAGTGTAATTTAAAGTGTAGAGTGTGTAAGTGTATAAAGGGGTAGTATTGGCTGGTTTTTATTTAATTTGATTTTATAATTACAAGGAGATCAATAATGATCTAATTTTATTAAAAAAATATAAAATATTTTAATTTTTATATAATTTGGACATTAAAGAGGCTAAATGTCAGTATTCGGTACCGAAAACGAGCACTTTCTCAATTTTGGTGGAAATTGGGGAAATTTACCAATTCTCTTAAGGAACTCACATTAATTTAATATTTTTATGTTTTTGGCATTATTAAACTCATAACTGATAAAATCAGTAATTTCTGGACATCCAAAAATAGAGCTGCCGGCTCCGGACTGCTAAAACACGGAAAGTTGGCAAAAATTGCCAAAATTACATCAAATTTACTTCTCTAAGGCTTCCTAACCTTAATTAATTATGCTAGAGCCCGCTTGGGCTTAATTGAAAGCCTGAAATCAGTTCTAACCTGAAGTGAAAATTTGACGGTTGTCACAGTCTCCCCCGGTTAAAAGAATTTCGTCCCGAAATTCATTTGTTATTACCAAGAAAAAGATGGGCATATTTTTGCCTCATGAAATCCTCGCATTCCAAAGTATACTCTGGTCCATCTCTGGACTTCCAGTGGACCTTGACAATCGGAATTTTACTCCTTTTAAGAGGTTTCACTTCTCTATCGAGGATTTTGATTGGCTCTTCTACAAAACAAAGATTTTTATCTACTCGGATCTCTTCCAATGGCACCATCAGTGTTTCATCTGCTAAACACTTTTTGAGGTTTGACACGTGGAATGTGTCATGAATTTCCTTCAGTTCCACGAGTAATTTGAGCTTGTACGCGACTGATCCAATCCTTTCAATTATCTCAAATGGTCCAATATACCTTTGGCTTAACTTACCCTTCTTACCAAAACGTCTTAAAACTTTCCACGGGGATACTTTTAAAAGTACCTTATCACCTACTTAAAAATCCAATGGTTTCCTACGGTTATCAGCATAACTTTTCTGACCCCTGGCTGCCTTAAGCCTATCTGTAATGATAACGATCTTGTCGGTTGTCTCCTGAATTGTATGTGGTCCTGTCAATTGACTATCTCCAATTTCTACCCAACTAAGTGAGGATCGACATTTCCGACCGTATAAGGCTTCCTAGGGGGCACATCGACTACTAGAGTGGTAACTGTTATTGTAGGAAAACTCAACTAAGGGTAAATGATTATCCCAATTTCCCTTGAAATCTAGTGCGCATGCACGCAACATATCTTCCAAGGTCTGAATGGTTCTTTCACTTTGACCATCGGTCTGTGGGTGATATGTTGTGCTCAAATCCAAACGAGATCCTAAAGCTCTTTGCATTGATCGCCAAAATTGCGACGTGAAATGACTTCCTCTATCAGAAATGATAGAAATTGGTACTCCATGTCAAGAAACTATCTCGTTGACGTAGATTTGTGCAAGTTTCTCCGTCTTGTAGTCTTCTCGAATAGGAAGGAAATGTGCTGATTTCGTCAATCGATCTACTATTACCCAAATTGCGTCGTGTCCGCGAGACGTTTTCGGCAATTTGGTGACTAAGTCCATGGAAAGTTTCTCCCATTTCCATTGAGAAATCTCCGGCTGTTAAAGGAAACCGGATGGTTTCTGATATTCTGCTTTGACTTTTGAAAAAGTCAGACACTTTCCGACATACAAGGCCATGTCTTTCTTCATTCCAGGCCACTAATAATACTCCTTTAGATCCTTATACATCTTATCCATCCCTGGATGAATGGAATATCGTGACTTATGGGCCTCACACAAAATTAGTTCCCGTAGGTCACTAACTTTTGGTACCTAAACTCTTCCCTTAAAATACTGTACACCGTCGGTCTTATGGTCAAACCTTTCTTCAAGGTTATGAAGAGTCTCACGCTTCAAATTATCTACCTTGAAGGCTTCTTCCTAGCTTCACGTATTCGGTTCTTCAAACTTGTTTGAATAAGCATTCCCAATGCTCGTACTCTAGATGGCTTAGCCTTTTCTTTTTGGCTCAGTGTATCGGCCACTACGTTGGCCTTGCCTGGGTGGTATCGGATTTCATAGTCATAATCATTGAGTAATTGTACCCATCTTCGCTACCTCATGTTGAGCATTTTCTGGTCAAGGATATGTTGAAGGCTCTTATGGTCATTATACACTATACACTTTGTACCGTATATTTAATGCCTCCAGATCTTAAGTGCAAACACTACCGCACCAAAATCTAAATAATGGGTAGTATAGTTCTGCTCATGAACCTTAAGCTGCCTTGATGCATAGGCAATAACTTTATCCCTTTTCATCAATACACATCCTAAACCTTGACAAGATGCGTCACAATACACGATAAAGTCCTTAGTTCCTTCCGGTAAAGCTAAGATCGGTGCATTGCATAACTTATGCTTCAGCAACTCAAAAGGATCCTCCTGACGTTGCTCCCAGTTGAACTTCTTATATTTTTGGGTCGTCGCTGTCAACGGTTGTGCGATTTTTGAGAATCCTTCAATGAATCGCCTATAATAGCCTGTCAATCCTAAGAATTGACGGATCTCCGTGAGGGTCTTTGGTGTTTCCCATTTCTTAATTGCCTCAATCTTGGTTGGATTAACGTGGATTCCTTTCTCGCCAATCACATGTCCAAGAAAGTGTACCTCTGGAATCCAAAATTCACACTTAGAAAACTTGGCGTACAATTTCTGGTCCTTAAGTAGCTCTAGTATCGCTTCTAAATTCTTCTCATGATCCTCCTTACTTCGGGAATAGATTAGTATGTCATCGATAAAAACGATCACAAACTTGTCTAAATACGGTCTACATACCCATAAACACGGCTAGAGCATTAGTGAGTCCAAAAGGCATAACTAAAAACTCGTAATGTCCGTATCGGGTCCTAAATGCCGTCTTAGGAATGTCTGCTTCATGAACTCCAAGTTGATGGTAACCTGATAGAAGATCAATCTTAGAAAAAAGCTAGCACCTTGAAGCTGATCAAACAGATCGTCTATCCTAGGGAGAGGGTAATGATTTTTAATTGTCAACTTATTCAGCTCCCTATAGTCTATGCACATTCTAAGTGATCCATCTTTCTTCTTAACAAACAATACAGGTGCTCCCCAAGGTGAAGAACTTGGCTGAATAAATCCTTTATCCAGCAGCTCATGCATCTGATTTGCTAATTCTTTCATTTCTGCTGGTGCTAGGCGGTACAGTGCCTTGGCTACCGGGGCTGCTCCTGGAACTAAGTCAATTCGGAACTCGACTTGTCTTGGAGGAGGTAGTCCGGGTAATTCCTCCAAAAATACCTCAGGATAATTCCGTACTATAGGAATGTCCTGAATTTGCTTCTCCTCAGTTTTCTTCTCCGCTATCTGAACTAAGAACGTAAGATACTTCTTGCTCATACATCTATAAGCTTTCATACATGAGATTATCTTAATACTCCTTCTAGATTTCTCTCCTTGAACTACAAGCGTTTTACCAACAATTGAGATTCTTACAATCTTCTCGTAACAACAAATTTCAGCTTTATTTCGTGATAACCAATCCATCTGTACTACTATATCAAAGCTTCCTAATTTGATGGGGATAAGATCGATACTAAATACCTTGTCAGCTAATTTTAACCTACAGCTGGGAATTATGTTCCTAGCCTTAATCTTTTGTCCATTTGCAATCTCTATTGCGTACGCATCCTCGAGTTCTCTAGAGCTTAAATCAATCAAAGGCCTAAATTCTAAGGAAACAAAACTCATATAGGCACCATAATCGAAAATCACCGACGTACAGTGGTTATTTAGAAGAAATGTACCTGTCACCACATTTGGATCCTGACGCGCTTCTTCCGTTCCTATCACAAATGGTCTTCCCCGAGCCTAAGTTCCTTCAACTCTCGTGACGGTTCGACATCCTTGGCTTTCACTATTGCCAGCTTTTTAACTTAGGACACCTGTCTCAGAGGTGATCCTAACTTCCACATTCAAAGCACCTCCTACTGCTTTGGGTCCCTCCTTCCTTCTTGTAATACTGAACAGTATGACCAAATTGATTGCACCTTGAACACTGAAAAACATGTTCCTAAGTGATGTCGATTACATCTGTTGCACTTTGAGGAAAAACCCGCATGTTGCCCTTGCTCCCAGGTCTTCATTCCATAGTTCTTTACGGATCATGAACTTCGGTTGGAATCGCTACTAGTCTTTCTTACTGACTGATTCCCTAATTTTCTTGTTCCACTTCCACTACTCTTTGCTGTAGTTCCTTCCCTGACTGCATCATTGGTCAAACGACTAGCTAACATTACCGCGCTTTGGATAGTTGTTGGGTTCGCTGACGTGACCATTCCCCTAATCTCGGGTGCTAAACCCCAGATGTACCGATCAACTCGTTTTTCTTCGGGGTAACCATGTGTGGTACAAGTTTGGCAAGTTCGTGGAAACGAGCGCTGTGTTTGTCCACATCTATCCCGATCATGGTATGGTTCCAGAATTCAGCCAAAAGTTTCTGATGTTCACCCTTTGAACAATACTCTTCCACAAGCAGTTTCTTGAGATCCTCCCAAGTTAGCCTGCATGCAGCTTCATGGCCTCGGGTTTGCACTTGGATATTCCACCAAGTTAAAGCCCAGCCTTACAGTTGGCATTTCACATACTCCACCTTGCGGTCCTCTGAGCACTTACTAATATGTTGTACCGACTCCATGCTGTCAAACAATGACAGTAATCCTATGACGCCCTCCTTGCCGTAGAACTCCATAGGTTTAGAAGACATAAAGGTCTTATAGGTGCATCCTTGTTTGCTACTATTGCTTCCGTCTCCATCATTTCTTTGGTTTTTGTTGATGCCGACAGTGACTTGGGTGACGATGTTAGGTATGGCGTTCTGTACTTGTTGAGCTATAAGTTGGGCAATGTCAGGAGTTTAATTCTCAGGGTTAGATCCCGTGTTACGAGTATTTCTCGTCGTCATGTTTCTAAAATTTTAGAAAAATAATTTATTAAAATAAAGTTTAACTTGTAAAAAGGTAAAAACATTTATTCTTTGAAATAAGTTATTCGTGTAGTTCATAAGATAACTTTGTATATCCAAAAATATTACGTATAATAGGAAAGGTTCTTGGATTTTCAGAATACTCAAAATTTGATGCTAGTTGTCACACCCCGCTAATGCGGAAACACGAGGCGTGATAGCGCAAGATTTCATAACGATAGGATAAAAACAACACCAACCATCCATTCAAATACACAACAGTTTAAGTTTAAAAAAAAATTTACATCGCATCAAATACAAGTTCTAACAAAACAAGGTAAACCAAGTGTTTAAACTAAACAGTTTCAAAATAAACAAGATGGTTGATGTCGATGCGCCCACATAAAAGAAAATCCAGTTAATCTTTTCTTACCCCTGAAAAGCATGACAAAAACAAGGTCAACTACAAAGAGTTGGTGAGTTCACAGGTTTTCAATATTTCAAAAAAAATCAATTGTGTGAGTGAATATGAGCAAAATAAATTTTTGGCACTTATTGATATCTTAAAACGTTAAGGCATTATGTACTCTAATTTTTGTATATAAAGAGCCACCACTAAACCTTTCGACCACAAAACAATATTTTTAATTCTACCTTAGCGGTGGGACTAATACCCCACATATGTAGAACCTTCGTTTTTAAGTATCGTGCACCCCTACCTGTAGTTTCTAGGTGGGATTGCTATCCACACCCCTACTTATCGGTTTTTAGGTGGGATTGTCCGTCCAAATAGCGCTATCCACAAATACCCTTGGCTCCTCACTTGAGTTAATAGTAGTGTACAAACTTTTATGTTACATTTTACTCAATATAACTATTAGTGTACATGCCTTAGTGCCCACAACATCAAATTTAACAAGATTTCATAATCATAATTACAATGGCTCATAAAACACATTCAATCATGCTTTTCACCCCAAAACGTATAAAACACTTTGAAAGAGGGACTGTGAATACTCACCTTATAGCAACGCTCCGCAACGCAAAACAATACAATCCGAATCTCCGCACAACGACCTAATGCTTCCCTATCAAAGAGTAATACTCAAAACCGTCACTTATAGGTCTAATACTACTTAGAGGTGAATAAATCTTAAGCCCATAAGTGTCTATATATGTCCAATTATACAAAATGCCCATATGCTCATTAATATCGTAATTTATACCGAAAGTGATCTTATTATCCATCACATGATCAATATTTATAAAAATCAATTAAGTCCAGAATTTCTCTTCTGGACAGAAACTAATTGTCCTAAAAATGATCAGTTTTCAAGGGCTTCCAAAATGATCTAGTTTCCTATATTTTTATATAAGATAAAGTACTGCGTTATGGTCTTTGTGACCAAATTTCATGCCTTTTGGACATGTACAAGTTGTCCAAATAATTCATGCAAAACATTATGTCACAACCGGTAAAACAGATTACACCATGTTAGTAAATCACTCATTTGAGGAGTTATACTCAGTGTTTTCTAGACTTTCCAGTTGTATTAGAATCATAACTCATAAAGGAAACTTTTGAGATAAGAATCACTGATTTTGAAGAAGTTATGAAGGAGGTATGACACTACAAAGTTGCATGCACAATTCTGTCATTAGCTGACAGATTGCACACTTAACTTAAATAAATTGATTAGTGCCTCAAAACATCATATTTTTGCATGAAACTAGATCCATATGAATACTAACTCATAAAATGAAGTTCTAGAAGAAGAATCATGCATTAAAGACAAATAACAAAGGCGATACTAACACACAAAGTAGAGTTTAGCTGCTGGTGGTTTCACAGATTGCACACCTAAAGTATTTTAGGTGTTTGGAGGGTCAAAACTCCATATTTTTAAGTGATTCCACTTGCAAACTGAAGATAACTCATAAATATAACTCTCAAAAGAAGAATCAACCTTTTGCATTGAGTTTTGAAAGAGATATGGCCATTTGAACATGCATGCACAATTCTGTCATTGTTTGACAGTTTGCACACTCATTTTGTTTTAATCATTTGAAACCTCAAATCACCATATTTTTGAATGCAAACATATGCATATGAAAGGTAACTCATTAAGCTAACTTCCAGAAGAAAAATCAAGTGATTTGGAAAAATATTCAAAGAGTTATGGTTGTTCAAAGTAGGGTTTACCTACTATTGAACTTCCAGATGCACATGCATCTTTCTATGAGTATTTGGGGGGTCAAAACTCAATGTTTTTGAGTGAGACCACTTGGATTAGAACCCCAACTCACTAAATAAACTTTTAGAAGGAAGATTTTTAACATTTTAACATGTTTATTATAAGAAATGGACGATTTTTGCACATGCAATGAATCCGTCAGCAACAAAAATCTCCATTGTTGTTCAAAAACACATAAAATCATGATTTTTACCCATTTTCTTGAGTTTTATTTGTGTAGGTCATAGATTATCACCATTTTATAAACATTTTACATGTTTTGGTGTAAAATCTCTCCACAAACTCAGAAAGTTCAAAGGTTTAGAAGAAGAATGCTTAAAATACAAGAAAGTGGGTTTTTCACCCAAAAATGCTAAGGAAGGAATAAGATGGTGTTTATACTTACTTGTGTGATGAAATGTGTACCAAAATCTTCAATATTCTTGCTATTTGATGGATTAGAACATGAGAAATTGGCTGGAACTTGATGGAGAGGAAGAGGAAGAGGGAAAAACAAAAGAGTCTCTTCACTTTTAGAGAGAGAGAGAGGTGTTTGATTTTTGAGTTTGAAATGAGTGAAATGAAAAAAAAATTGGTATTTATATGTGGATTTTGAGGGGGGGGGCCGGCCATGGAGTGGGCCCTACCCAAGCCAATTTATTTTTAAAAAAAAACTCATTTTAAACCCAAAATGACACAATTAAAAGACCATTTCTCAATTTTTGGCCTTTTTCCCAAAATTGGTAGCCCATTTTGGTTAGAATCTTAATAAAATAAAAGTTTTATAATTAAAATACTAAAACTATATATTTTATATAAATTGGAAGTTTCGGACAGTTACGGGTCGGAACCGGACATTTTTAAGCGACTACCGGAAATGCTAGGGGTTTTTCGGCCATTCTAAACCAACTATTTCTTAATCTTAAAATTTAAACTATATAAACACTAATAAACTTAATAGAAGCTAACCTGAAAGCTCGAATTTTGACAGTTGTCACACTAGTGCACCGTTACAATAGTTCTTCAAGTTACGGGACTAAAGTACATAACGTAAACTTCTAATAGCCAAGACAAACGAGAATGACGATTACCAAGATGAACATTGCCACAAGTATTGCCACAACTTTACAGTACAACTCCATCCTTCTTGCCACCCTTGTAGCAGCCACAACCTTTTACGCCGCCTTAATAGTGCATTCCTCCATGAGATGAGCCAACTCGGACAGCTTGAGTATGGCATGATCGTGCCTAGCTACGCTATGCTGATTGGTCCTAAATTCGCTTTCTAAACTTTGCACCCTCATTGTGTCTTCGGGTGTCATGCCTACAACTCATGCAACTGGCACTCCCGTGAGTGTAAGAGAAGGTTCCGCGGTGATTGGCCGCGATATCTTTATTTCGCTCTGAATCGGTGGGGCAATCCTCTTTCGGGCCGTCGGCATAATACGAGGTCCACGATTGGTTGGTTCGGACACGGGATTAGTTGGTGGTGGTTGGGACAGAACAGTCGTAGGAGTGATTGGATAAGAGTCGCTAGATGTGTCGTCGCTAGAGACTTCTAAATCGAAATCCAGGTATTCAGACGGATCCTCTTCTGATCACCATAGTGTCGAATTCGCCATTGTGACTGAAGTGTCAATATAATTCATTAACGCAATATTTAAATAAGAGTGGCACCCTATTTACTAACGCAAGGGTAAATTATAGGGGACCAAAAATAGTATGGTTCTTTATAATCTATGGATGCATCGTGGTCACACAAAATGTCGTGCATGAAAATTTTGAAAATTTTATTCTCTTTCGTAACCGTCCTTAACGTCGCATTAATTGTCCAAATTAAACAGAGGTGGCCAGTCTTTGATTAATGAAGATCATATTACGCAACTCTCGGATCAATTACTCTAGAGGTTTTTGTAAAATATGTTTTTGAGAAGAAATTTTGTTTTTCCCCCGTTTTGTTTTTGACTATAGTGTTTGGCTTTCTTAATAGAAAACCGTTGCTCTCTGTAATTGTGGCTCTGATACCAAATTTGTCACACCCTGCTAAAGCAGAAACACGAGGGGTCATAGCTCATAGTAGCAAGGCACAATGTATAGAATAAACAACCACCATAGCATATCTAGATTTTAAAATAAAATACAAGTTCGGTACAACATTTGTCCATCGTTACAATTACAATACTTAAAAATGAAGATTTAATTAAAACTTCGCGGGGTCTTGAAATTAGATTTGCAAAATGATGGCAAACGCACGCATCCCCTTACTATCTTACTTGTGTTCACCTTAAAAGCATGGAGTTTAAAAGGCCAACTATCGTCATAGTTTGTGAGATCACAGGTTTAAGTAATAACAGTTCAATACCGGTGAAATAAAACCGAAAGACGAAGCTTTCACAATCTAAGCGGATTTATAAAAATAAATCACGATTCACAATAATGCTAATGGTATTTGTTTTGCAATACTTAATAAATAGAGGAATGAGCCACTACTAGAGCCTCAGGACGTTCCAGCCTAGCAAAGTTATGCCTTATCGCGAGCAATGACAACAACAAACAAAATGAGTAATTATGCACCCGAACGCCGACGCAGAGCAGAATCGAGTGGGATGTCACCCTATAGCGCTATCCAAAATATACACGGCTCACAAACCCGTGAGTTGAACCAGTAGTGTACAAAAATACGAGCACTTTTAATGCGATAATACAAAAACCAATTTAATCCAAATTAAGCATGCATTCCATAGCCACAAAATCATTTCACATCAAAATTTTCCAACGAATGATCGTTTCAAAAAGAAATGGTTCAACCGGTAAATGTTTATAAAAACATAATAATCATGCTTTCCATCCCAAAACAATAAAAGCTTAAAAAGGGGCTGTGATAAACTCACCTAGTTCGAAGGTTCGAACGTTCAAGGGTTCTTCAAGTGATATGATAGCTCCTAGTCCGGGCCTATAAATATAATGCCACTAGTAAGTCTTTTGTCCCCACCTTATATTATTTGAGAAAGTGTGCTCATTGAGAATTTGTACTCGTTTGTTTCGGATTTTAGGAAGGATAAAGAAATTGTTACCGGTTTCAAAATAATAGAGAAGGTTGGTATGTCAAGTATGTATGAAATAATTATTAGGTCATTATTCTTCATGCATGGATAACTACTTTGATGAGGTATTTATGAGAAATGAATTATGGAAAAATTTAATGTTTAAATAAAATAAGTAAATGGTGATTATTGGACTGCACATGCAAATCTGGCAGCTTCCTAGGTCTGACTTTGGTTCCGCTTTTGGTTAATGTATTTAACTCCAAATGTTACAAAATTTTAATAGTTTTTCGTCCAATGACACTTCTAGAAGATTGAGTATTTTCAACGGAAATTAATTTTCAACGAAAAATGTCGTTGAAAATTTTCTACGAATTTTAGAGGATTATTCACAGAACAGAAATTTTCTACGAATTTTCTACGAATTTTCATTGAAAATCTCTCGCAAACATATATGCATTTTCAACCAAAAAAATTTCAACGGAATGTCTCATCAAAAGGTTTTTGGTTGAAAATGCATTTTGTGAGAGATTTTCAACGGAAATTCGTTGAAAATCCGTAGAAAATTTATGTTTTGTCAATAATCCTTTTAAAATTCATAGAAAATTTTCAACAACATTTTCCGTTGAAAATTTTCATTGAAAATACTCAATTTTCTAGTAGCGTGAGTTATGTGTTTTCTGACCAAATTTCATAATTTTTGAAGATGTTTATATCCCCCAAACAGTGAGCTTATTAAAGTCGCGACAGATTGTTGTGCTGATTGTGCAACCTTTTTGTACAGACTGTTTGACGGTCCAAAACTTGGAATTTTTGAATGCTGTCAGTGGGGGTTGAAAGTTAACTCAATGAATTTAATTTTAAAAATATGAATTACTTTATTTGATTAAAAGGTGAGAGAGACATGGCCTCTTAAAATCAGATCATCAAATCTGTCAGCATGAATGGCCGAATTTTGGGTTACTTTTGTGTCCAAATCCTTTTTACACTCTTTTGTAAAACTTTTGTCCTAATTATGTTTTATTCTTTTGGGTTTATTATGTTCTTACTGAGTTGTAATAGTAATAATAACACATTTTAAGTGACCATTTATTGCTTACATAATTTACATACCAAATAGTTATATAAAATGATGATTTTTGGCCATTTCGAGTCTCCTCTTGGTTTTGAGTAGGAAACCAAGCTTAGGCTCGATTTTTGGAACATGCAATGGGTTTTGAAACCCACATGCATGAAGAATTGAACGATGTTAACAAAGGATTATGAATATGTAGATATATATATACATATATATATAGCAATGTTGGTATATAACCATACGTCTTGCTTAGTATTTATATATTTATAAGAAACGAAATGCAAGAATATATCAACATCATCATGCAATGAAGGTTTCTAACCGTATCATAGATGCTTGATGATGGACCAAGAATAAAAGAGATAGATGTCACACCCCGCTAAAGCGGAAACACGGGGTAAGACAGTTCAAGTTCACAGCAGTAGGAATATAAACACCAACCATACATTCATAAATAAAACATCAACGTTTACAGTTTAAAAGTTTATAATTCGACAACTTTGTCTTAACAAACAAGTTACATCGAAATAAAAGATACATATAAAATCTTGATTTGGTGTTCCACAAAATAAGTTACTCTTGATCGGTTATCTCTATTTTCCTATAAAGCATGATAAAACGGAAGGGTCAACTACAAAGAGTTGGCGAGTTCACGGGTTTTCGAATGCACAAAAAATATTTTTATATGCAAGGTATAAACATAGCGAAACGGATGTTCGCATCAATATTAAACATTTCAATTTTTATGAGCAAATATGCAAATTACTTTTACACATGATATTTAATTATTGAGCCACTACTAAGTCAAAACGACATTCTACGCCCCACAAACTATCTCAGCGGTTGACCTAAAGTCCACATGTATAGAGCATTTTTAATTGATAAAGTGCACCCTACTTGCCAGTTAGTTGGATATGTCAACCAAATAGCGCTATCCACAAATACCATCGGCTCAAATAAACAGAGTTAAATAGTAGTGTAACACGGGGACTTCACATAACTCAACATATCATTTGTAAATTATCAATTTGCTCATCATAACAATTTATATAATTTTCATTCAATCATGTAAATCAATTCACTTTCTTTTAAATCAACATGCTTTACACCCCAAAACGCAATAAACATTTAAAAGAGGGGCCGTGAATACTCACCTTTGTGCAAAGCTCCGCTACTCCGAAGCACGATATGATCCTCCATTCAAAGGCCTACCGATTCCCTAACAAAGAGAAATGCCCAAAAACCATCACTTATGGATCTAAAACTACTTATGGAGGTGAATAAGTCTTAAGCTTATAAATGTCCACATGCATCCAACTTGTTTGTCTATAGTCCAAATATACATAATGCACCTATGCTCGTTAATATAGTAATTTATACCGTAAGTTGTGTTATAAACCATCAAATGATCAATAATTGTTAAAATCAAGAAATTCCAGAATTTCACTTTTGGACAGAAACTTATAATACTCAAAATGTTCAAAATGTAGAGACTTCCAAAATGACATAGTTTCCCATATTTTTATATGTGATATGTTACTGGGTTATGGTCATTGTGACCAAATTTAAGGCATTTTGGACATGTAAAAATGATTCAAATAATCTATGCAATCCAAAGGGTCACAACTGGTATGGCAGATTACATCATGTTAGTAAATCACTCATTTGAGGAGTTCTACTCAGTGTTATCTAAAATTTCCAGTTGGATTGGAATCATAACTCATAAAGGAAACGTTTGAGACAAGAATCACTGATTTTGAAGAAGTTAAGAAGAATATATGACACCTCAAAGTGGTATGTACCATTCTGTCATTTCGTGACAGAATACACACCTAATTTGAATAAATTGGTTAGTGCCTCATATCTTCATATTTTTAGTGAAACTGGATTCATATGAACCCTAACTCAATAAAGAAAGTTTTAGAAGAAGAATCATGCATTAAAGACAAATAACAAATGAGATACTAAGACACAAAGTAGAGTTTAGCTGCTGGTGGTTTCACAGATTGCACACCTAAAGTATTTTAGGTGTTTGGAGGGTCAAAACACCATATTTTTAAATGATTCCACTTGAAAACTGATTATAACTCATAAAAATAACTCGCAAAAGAAAAATAATTTTTTTTCGTTGAGTTTTGAAAGAGATATGGCCATTTGAACATGCATGCACAAATCTGTCATTGTTTGACAGTTTGCACACTCATTTTGTTTTAATCAGTTGGAACCTCAAATCACCATATTTTTGAATGAAATCAGTGGCATATGAAAGGTAAAACATTAAATTTACAGAAGAAAAATCATATGTTTTGGATGAATATTCAAAGAGTTATGGTCGTTCAAAGTAGGGTTTACTTACTGTTGAACTTTCAGATGCACATGCATCTTGTTATGAGTATTTGGGGGGGTCAAATCTCAATGTTTTTGAGTGAGACGACTTGGATTAGAACCCCAACTCACTAAATAAACTTGTAGAAAGAAGATTCATAATTTTTGAACATCTTAATTGCCAGAAATGGACGATTTTTGCACATGCAATAAATCTGTCAGCACCAAAAATCTCCATTGTTGTTCAAAAACACATAAAATCATGATTTTTGCCCATTTTTTTGAGTTTTATTGTTTGGGTCATATATTACCACCATTTTATGAACATTTTGACATGTTTTGGTGTGTAATCTCTCCATAAACTCAGAAAAATTCGGAGTTTAGAAGATTTAGGTTAAAAATGCAAGAAAAGTGAGGTTTTCCCCCAAAAATTTGTAAGAAAATGAAGAAGATGAAATTTTTACTTGGATGATTGTGTGTTGAATATCTTCAATGTTCTTGCACTAAGATGAGTTTTTGATGAAGGAAATGGCTGGAGTTCAAGGAGAGAAAGAGAGGAAGAAGAGAGAGATGAAAGTGTCTCTTTGTTTTTAGAGAGAGAGAGGAGGTTTTGTTTTTGAAATGAAACTTGAGAAATGAGGGAAAAATGAAAAAAAATCAATTTTTATATGTGGATTAAAGGGGAGGGGGGGGGCGGCCATGGTGATGGGCCCCACATAAAACCCAATTTTTTTTTCTTTAAAACTTTATTTTAAGCCCAAAATGTGAGATTTGAAGTCCAATTTCTCAATTTTGGCCTTTTTCTCAACTTTGTTAGCCCATTTTGGTTAGTTTCTAACAAAAATAAAAGTTTTATAATTAAAATACTAAAACTATATATTTTACATAAATTGGGTATAAATTAGAGCATTTGGCACTGTATTGGACGTTTCAGACAGTTACGGGTTGGAACGAGACATTTTAAGCGACTACCGGAAATGCTAGGGATTTTTCGGCCATTATAAACCAAGTAACTCCTATTCTTAAAATTAAACTATATAAACACTAATAAACTTAATAGAAGCTAACCTGAAAGCTCGAATTTGACAAATGTCACAATAGAAGATTAGAATACAAGTTTCAAATATAATTTCTTAGATCTATAAACTTTTTGGTTGGTCATTGATGTTCACCATTTTATAACACATATGTGTGTGGTTTTTTTCGTCTCCGAACATTTAAAAATCAAGAAGATGTTCTTGAAGTTTAAGAACATGCAAGAAGAAGAAGAAAGAGTTGGAGTAATACCGTGGAGGTGGTCTCTTCCTTGAGAGAAAATGAGAGAGTATAGAGTTTTAGAGAGAGAGAGAGAGTGAATGTGCAAAATAAAAATGAGTGGAGTAGGCTTCTATTTATACTTGGAGAATTGAAAAGATAGGGTAGGGAGAAAGGGAGAGAGGCCGGTTTTCGGAGAGAGAGAGGGAGAGAGATGGTAGTGTTATTTAAAGTGTAGAGTGTGTAAGTGTATAAAGGGGTAATATTGACTGGTTTTTATTTTATTTAATTTTATAATTAAATTAAATTGGGCTTCTAGAAGGAGATCAATAATGATCTTATTTTATAAAAAAAATTATAAAATATTTTAATTTTATATAATTTGGACATTAAAGAGGCTAAATATCAGTATTTGGTACCGAAAACGAGCACTTTCTCAATTTTGGTGGAAATTGGCGAAATTTACCAATCTTCTTAAGGAACTCACGTTAATTTAATATTTTTATGTTTTTGGCATTATTAAATTCATAACTGATAAAATCAGTAATTTTTGGACTGCCAAAAATAGAGTTGCCGGCTCCGGACTGCTAAAAATGCAAAGTTGGCTAAAATTGCCAAAATTATGGTAAAGGTCCGTTATTTCATAAAATTTACTTCTCTAAGGCTTCCTAACCTTAATTAATTACGCTAGAGCCCGCTTGGGATTAACTGAAAGCCTGAAATCAGTTCTAACCTCAAATGAAAATTTGACGGTTGTCACAATTTGAGAAAAAGCGGCGGCTTCTATCCATTTTTAGAAATAATCTATAAGAACTAATAAATATACCTTTTGTCCTGGTGCTGGCGGTAACTTGCCGACAATATCCATACCCTATCGCATGAAAGGCAACGAGATTAAAGACGAATGTAAAGGTTCGGAAGACTGATGAGTCATACCTGCGTATCGTTGACATGCGTCACACTTTTGTGGAGCTGAACGGTCAAACGTAGTATTATCACGACAAACATAACTTAGGTAATAAAAACTAAAGACAAGAGATTTGGTGACGCGGAAAAACCCTTTAACGAAGGAAAAAACCGCGGAGGATAGGATCTACCGTCGTTGCACTATGGAAAAATGATGTCAAACAGGGACGTCGTCCTTTCGAGCGATCGTCGTACGATTATAGAGAGAAATACGTGAAAATAAATAGCAATATCGTATGAAATCTAGAGAGATTCTTGATGCTTGAGTGTTGTGATTCTCAATCGAGGCCACTTCGTTTGGTTGAGCTTGGATTTTATAATCGGCGCCGGTTTGTAACTTTCGTATGTCATTAATGGTCTTCATGAAGGTCTTTGATGATGTTGATCGTAACCGTCCAACGGACTTGTGAAACATGTAACAGATGTTTAACGATTGGTTCATTAAAACAATACACCTTATTCTAAATCTTGCATCGGACGGATGTCCATTGTCTATACGTCGTACGTCAAGATCGTTCATTATGAGTTTCGTTCGACCACTGAACTCAAAGCTGTGATAATTACTTATAAGTCATGAAACGTGCTTAGTCGAACATGATAATCAACGGTCCTGTGTTTTGGAGATTTTTACCCAAACAATGTGTATTTTAGACAGTTGATCCGCAGTACCGCCGTTTAGCTTCTGTCACACCCCGCTAAAGCGGAAACACGAGGCATGATAGCTCATGATTTCGTAGCAATAGGACATAAACAACAACAATCATCCATTCAAATACATAAAATATTAAATTCGAAATTACATCTAACAATCCCAAAATTTTAACAAAATAAAGTAAAAATAGTGTTTAACCGAAACAGTTTCAAATAAAAACTTGATTGATGTTGACGCGTCCACATAACTAAACATTTCGGTTAAACACAAGGTCAACTACAAAGAGTTGGTGAGTTCACAGGTTTTAAATATTATAAATATCTTTTTCATAAATGAATATTGAGTAAAATACCTTTATGGCACTTAATAGATCTTTGTTGATCATAACTCCTCTCAGTGATTTGAATATGATTCCTTTACTATACTTAGTGAAATTCCTTAGATAAGCTTCTGTTCAAATTCAGCGATAGCATACGCTGATTGCTATCAGCGATCGCTGAAGATCAAGGATCAACAAGCTTGTCTCTGAAGACCTGAAGATCAGCTATCACACCAAAAGACCATTCAGCGAAAGTCGAAGACCAAAGCTGAAGAAAGAGATAATCAGCTAAGTGACCTGAAGCGGTTCAGCAATAGCAGCGATTATCTACTCAAAGTGTGAAGTCTTTTGAAGCCTCAACAACACTGAAATTCATCCTTGAACATTCAGTGTCAGCGATCAAATGAAGCTTCCTCTGCAAGATTAAAGTTTGATCTTATCCTCGATGCACAAAAGTCAAACCTAGAACCATGTCAGAAAAGGACGTACGACTTGTCTCTTATGTCCCCATCATATCTGATATGGTACTGTTCATATTCGGCCAAAAGCATGGCTCTCTCAAGGCTCAGTGGGACTGGTCCTTCGTTTGCTGTTGCTGATCGGACCATGCTGGAGGCCGTCCACACAAATGTTCGCACTCTGATGGTCCACGTCTGGCCCCATGATAACATTGAGGGGGAAAAGGTGGCCAAAGAGTGCGCTGACGAACTTATCGGCGAGCATAATCGTCGGTTTCCAGATGAAAGGATCTCTCCCTACATCCAACGACCAGAACCTTCCTCAACTGCAAGAGTTGATGATGATGATGAGGAAGAGGATGATGAAGAAGAAGAGGAACGCACCCCTCACTATGAGGTTGATGATGATGATGATGATGATGACTTGGGTTTTGCACTGGAGCATTTCAGATTATCCAGACCAAGTACATCTCAGCTAGAGCCCTTGGGGGACGAAGCTGGACCCTCAGCCAGAGTGGTCGATCTTGAGGCCACCATCCCTATATCAGAGGGGGAGACCGCTGATAAGGTATCGCTTCAGCTTATCCCTTATTTTACTCCGCTCTCTGAATCTCCCATACACTCCTCTTCACCCACTAAAATTCCCTCTGACAAAACTATTTCCTCCTCTCCTTCCCTCAGTGATCCCCGTCCCCCAAAGGACTCATCCACAAGTAAGGAACCTTCTTCCAATGAGCAGTTTATGTACATAGAGGAAACTGACTCTGAGGAAGAAGAAGGCCTCATCCCTCGGCGTCGCATTCAGAAGCAGATAATAAGCGATCCTGAAGAGGAAGAAAGGCGAATAAAATTCCTAAGGGAATTCGAAGCAAAAAGAATAAGGGTGCCCCAAGAAGACCCAATAAACGCTGTACCAATCAGAATAGTAGATGAATTTTACTTCTTATCCAAGGAAGAGAGAGAACAAGCTCTGATAGCTCAGAGGATCAAAGACGAAGAAATAAAGCAAACTGAGAATGATCTTGCTTTAGCAAGGAAGATTCTCAGGGAAGACTCAGCAAGAGACAAAGCAGCCAAAGAGCAATTAGAAAAGAGTGAACGGCTCGCCGGCTACGCTCGTAAAGAACTTGTACAGAAAACACCGAATGTAGATCCCATTCTCGCTCAATAGAAGATTCTCACCGCACTAACCACCGAAGCCACAACTCGGAAAGACAAAGACCTGGATTGGTGCACAGAGATGCTGAACTTTCGAAGATCTGATGACAAAATCATTCACGTAACTATCCAAGGGCGACACTCTAACAGAGGTGGTCCAAAGGTATACGTAAGAATGACAAGGCCATCTAGAACAGAGAGAGAAGAAGCAAAATTCTTAAGGTTATATGGATACACTGAATGGCTCGAAATTAGAGATGCCATTCAGGGCTCCAAATCCAAGTTCAAGAATGTGGTAGAAGATGAGTTGAATCAGTTGCTGCAAAGAATGTCTGAACATGTACAAGTTCCCCCTCTCCCTGAACCATCAAAGAAGAAAAGATCAGTTGCTGAAGGTGGCTCAAGTTCGAAGAATGAGCATGAAACTAAGTTTGATTATCAAAGCATTCTTGGTCATCTTGAGCTCCCTAATATATCAATGCTTCGTACCTCTCTTCCTCAAGACCGAAGATATCAAGAAGACGAAATCATCACACTACCTGAACCTGGTATGGTATTCTTGGATAATGAAGGGTTCTTAGGACTCTTCAGAAACCAAGAAATTCACAGGGCACCGTCCTCTCTCATAAAGATAATGCTTTGGCGCTGCTGGTCAGATACTCCTCTGATGAACAGACAGAAGACTCTGTATGAGAATGAGCTACAAAGAAGAAACGAGAACATCTCTGACTAGTCATAGATTTCCATTTCCTTTGTAATATTTCTTCAGTGTACAAGTACTTTATCTTTATCATTGTAATTTCATTTCGCTGTAATTCTTCAAATTCTAATTAATGAAATTCAAAGTAGTTTACTCCACCCTAGTACTGAAAAGATCTCTGAAAATAGTAAAAGGGACAATGAACATAAGAGTTCTATTTTCGATACACTATCTTTTACTCACTGATCTTTCAGTCTGAAAGTTCAATCAGTGAATATACTTTAAGCTCTTCTACTTGTAAAAATTGTGATTACATATCCTTATAAATGAACCTCAATTCAGATAATAGTTTAGCTGAAAAAGATTTTACAGATTAGTAAAATAGGGGGAGATTGTTGATCATAACTCCTCTCAGTGATTTGAATATGATTCCTTTACTATACTTAGTGAAATTCCTTAGATAAGCTTCTGTTCAAATTCAGCGATAGCATACGCTGATTGCTATCAGCGATCCCTGAAGATCAAGGATCAACAAGCTTGTCTCTAAAGACCTGAAGATCAGCTATCACACCAAAAGACCATTCAGCGAAAGTCGAAGACCAAAGCTGAAGAAAGAGATAATCATCTAAGTGAGCTGAAGCGGTTCAGCAATAGCAGCGATTATCTACTCAAAGTGTGAAGTCTTGTGAAGCCTCAGCAACATTGAAGTTCATCCTCGAACATTCAGTGTCAGCGATCAAATGAAGCTTCCTCTGCAAGATTAAAGTTTGATCTTATCCTCGATGCACAAAAGTCAAACCTAGAACCATGTCAGAAAAGGACGTACGACTTGTCTCTTATGTCCCCATCATATCTGATATGGTATTGTTCATATTCGGCCAAAAGCATGGCTGTCTTATTTACAAGGACAAGCTTCCTATCCAAGCTTGACACGTGGCATGTAACTTTTGTCTTGCATTAAATGCAAGAGGGTATAAATAGATGAAGATATCTTCTTCATCTTCATGCATGCTTTCTTCTAGCCTCTACCTTCTGCATTTCTTTCTTTCCTCCTCTTGTGCATCAAACTGTGAGTTTCCTTACTTACAATAGAATAGGTTCTTAACTTGTTCTAATTCCGCTTGTAACTGTAAATTTGTTTATTTCAAATAAACTCATTTAAAAACCAAAATTTGTGTGTTTGTATTCAACCCCCCCCCCTTCTACAAATTGTTTACTTTATTTAACTCTTGTAGATCCTTTATGGGACCAACAGTCTTTACATCATAAAACGTTCAAGGCATTTTTGTACCCTAATTATTTGTAAGTAATGAGCCACCACTAAACCTTCGACCACAAAAATATTTTTAGTTCTACCTCAGCGGTGGACCTAAAGTCCACATGTGTAGAACCTTCCTTTTAAGTATAGTGCACCCCTACCTGTAGTTTCCCGGTGGGATTGCTATCCACACCCCTAGTTTTCGATTTTTAGGTGGGATTGTCCGTCCAATAGCGCTATCCACAAATACCCTCGGCTCCTCACTTGAGTTAATAGTAGTGTACAAACTTTTATGGAACATTTTACTCAATACATATAAAATACTTTAAAAACGGGGCTGTGAATACTCACCTTATAGCAAAAAGCTCCAATCAACAAAGAACAATCCGCACCTACTCGTCAGCCTAACGTTTCCCTATCAAAGAGAAATACCCAAAATGGTCACTTATATGTCTAATGACTACTATGAGAGTGCTTATAAGTCTTTATATGTCTAACATGGTCTACGATTGTCCCGCTATACATAATGCACATATGCTCTTTAAAGAAATAAGTTATACCGAAAATGTAATGTATATCCTTTTAAGTGATCCTAATTTATGAAACCAAATAGTTTCAGAATTTCATTTTCTAATAGAAACTATAAGTCCCAAAAATGATCAATTTAATGTAACATTCAAGATGATAAAATTTCCCATCTTTTTATATGTGATGCATTACTGAGTTAAGGTCATTGTGACCAAATTTCATGCATTTTAGACATATAAAAAGGGTTCAAATAATTTATATCAAACAGTGTGTCACAACAAGCATGGAAGATTGCACACTGTTAGTAATACAATCATTTGAGGAGTTCTACTTAATATTTTTTTTCAGAAATTCCAGTTGGATTATAAGCATAACACATAAAGGAAACTTTTGAAATAAGAATCACTCATTTTGAATGAGTTATGAAGGAGATATGGTACCACAAAGTTGCATGCATGCTTCTGTCATTAGTTGACAGATTGCACACTTAACTTTAATAAATTGGTTAATGGGTCAAGACTTCATATTTTTGAATGAAACTGGATTCATATGAACCCTAACCCATAAAAGAAAACTCTAGAAGAAGAATTATGCATTATGGACAAATATTCAAAGAGATATTAACATGCAAAGTAGGGTTTACCTACTGGTGGTTTCACAGTTTGCACACCTAAAATGTTTTAGATGTTTGGAGGGTCAAAACTCCATATTTTCATGTGATTCCACTTGCAAACAAAAGATAATTACATAATTGACTCTCAAAGGAAGAATCATCGTTTTTCATTGAGTTTTGGAGGAGATATAGCCATTTGAACTAGGGGTGAACATGGTACGGTATCATGTTTTTTTCCCAATACCGTGTACCAACCAATTATAATTGGTATTCAAAAATTTATTCCATGTACCAAGCAACTGTAATCGGTACCAACTTAATTGGTACCAACTTATTTCGGTTGGTACATGTTGGTATGGTATTTATACCAACATCTTAAAGTTCACAAACATGTCTAAAAGAGTAGAAGACTAAATGGTTTAATCATTTAATAGAAACTTTAGAAAGTTTACAAACATGTCTAAAAGACTAAAAAGTAAAACTTGTTGTCCAAACTCAAAAACCTGCATACTGTCGAAACATGTTGTCCAAACCTGCTTACTGTCCAAACCTGCTTACTGTCCAAACCTGCTTGGCTGCTTGCTATCCAAAACCTGTCTAAACCTCCAAATTATGTAATGCAAAGTTTCAAACCTACTGTCCAAAACCCTTACAAACCTGCTGTCCAAAATAATTTAATACATACTTGTTGTCCAACAGAAAGTAATACAATAAACTAATAAAAGCATTCAAAGTTCCAAACAACTTATAGTCCAACAGAAATTTAAACACACGATTGCAGTCCTTAAAAAGGAGCAGAAATAACACAATACAAGCATTAATATTTCTAATAATGTCGTGCTTCGTGGGATCTTCACAAACCAAAGTACCAAAAAAGGTTGAGGCTTGAGCTTTTAGCCTTCTAGACGTTAGTCTGGCCTGAGATATTGCTTGTAGCCTCATACCCTTGATTATAAGCATTCTCTACAAACAAAGAGCAAATTGTGTTAAAAATATATAACAAAGTGATGCAACTCTTCTATTAAAGTTTAAAACAATATATCTTACCACGCTCAAGTTCCTCCAAGTCACTATAAATCTGTAAGGCTTCTTCCGTCGGCTCATCATATAAGTCGAAGTTTGGGGGAGAGGCCCTTAACCAATCAGCTGTGCAAACAAGTGCCTCAACTGTCTTTGGTGTCAAAGAAGCTCTAAAAGGATCCACCACTCTTGATCCCAAACAAAAGGCATTCTCTGAAGCAACTGTTGAACAAGGCATAGCAAAGATATCGTTTGCTAGTTTTGATAGAATCGGATAAGTTGATTCATTACCTTTCCACCATTTATGAATTTCAAAATTCTTTGCAAAAAGGCTCACATACCTATATAGATTCAATCAAAATGAAATGTAAACAAATAATAAATATTACACAAAGTAAATGAATGTAAAGAAAATAAAATGGCATATACCTATCTGATAGATACTGATCAACTTCATTCCTTATGCATCCTGATTGTTGAGACATCCTCTCCCTTGCAATCTCCCTACTTATTTCATCAAGTCCCTCTAATTCGTCCCTGTCCATATCCAAATCTTCTAAAATGGGGTGATCATGTTGCTCCCCGTTCTCCATTCTTTTGTACTCCTCATACATTTGCATAAGTACTCTCTTCAACTCCCCTTCTATGGACTAAATTACTTCATAACTTGCATCAACCTTTTGCATAGCTACTTTAGCCCATTGTATCTTGTATCTTGGATCAAGAACATTAGCTATCATGATAATCTTGTTGGTTTTCTCAAAACTTCCCCAATACTTGTTAAACTTGGATTTCATGGAACTTGCAACCTTCTTCAAGATAGTATCACTTGAATACAAAGCCTTATCAATCTCGGTCTGTAATGTAATCATTTCAACAAACAAAATGTTTGAAGTGATTGATTTCCACGCTCTAAGCTTTAAAGTAGCATCATAAAACTTCTTCAAGAACACACAAAATGCTTCAGCTTTCCTCCAATCATCGTTAGATGGGGGACCAACCCTTAAATTTCCAGATCTGTCTTTTTCTTGAAAGTAATTCTTGAATGAAATGTCTTCATCAGCCATTCTATTAAAAGTCGCCTCATACTTGAGTGCAGCTTCAAGCATAAGGTACGTACTGTTCCATCTAGTAACAACATCTAATGGAACATTGGCATTTGCCTTGCATTGTTCCAAAATAGCAAACTCCCTAAACTTGTCAAGTCTTTGTGATGAATTTTGAACATACTTGGCACAATTCCATATGGCAGCAACTCCATCTTCTAACTCTTTCAAACCATCCTTCACTATCAAATTGATAATATGACATGAGAATCTCAAATGCAGAAACTCTCCATCAAACAACAAAGTCTTATAACTAGTAAGCCTTCTCTTCATGTATGCCACAGCCACATCATTAGCACTAGCATTGTCTACAGTTATTGTGAATACCTTGGTGATCTCCCATTGCCTCAAACATTGTTCTATTGCCCTCCCAATGTCCTCTCCTTTGTGACTAGTGATATTACAAAGGTTAATGATCCTTTTATGCAAAACCCAATCTTTATCAAGAAAATGTGCAATTAAAACCATGTAGTTTATATTTTGAATAGATGTCCAAGTGTCGGTGGTGATAGAGATCCTTGTACCATTTTCTTTCAATTGACTTAACAAAAGTGCTTTCTCAGAGTTGAACTTATCTAACACACCTTTAGCAACTTGCCTCCTATCCAAAGGGGTCCAATTAGGCTCTAATTCTTTGCAAAAGGCTCTAAATCCATCCTTCTCCACAAACCTAAATGGGAGTTCATCAATGATAATCATTTCAATGCACCTATCATCACACCTCTTCTTACTAAACTTATGGTATTCGTACCCTCCTCCACTCATAGTTGAACCACATAACTTGGATTGTTAGGGATCAACTTCACGAGCATCATGATGTAATGGGTGGGCAACACATCTTCTAGTATGTGCCCACATTGAGCTGGTGCCATTCTTCTTTGTTCCACATAAAACTTTTTCATCACATACGTTACATTTGCACCAAGATGGATCTGTATCATCCGTACCGGGAATTTGGAACCTAGTAAAGTATGCCCAAAGAGGACTTTTGTCGGAAGGGGTTTTTCTTTTCTTTCCACTTGAAGAAGCTTCAAGACCACGAGATGCAAGAGGTGGTAATCCAGAAGTAGATCTTTCTACGTTTGGTGTTCCCCCTGAATTCACAGCACTATTAGGACTTGAGCTAGTAGTTTGGCTACCACTTGAGCTATATCCTTGTTCATTCATGTTCTGAAATAGGAAAACAAGCAAGTAATAACTAATAAGTTATAAATGTTATACATAAATGATAAATCTAAAATAAATCCACTGTGAAAAACTAAACTAACATAGGAAATTGCAGACTTTACTTAAATAAATCCACTGTCAAAAACTAAACTAACATAACAGAAAAATTACAGACGTTACTTAAATAAAACCACTGTCAAAAACTAAACTAACATAACAGAAAAATTACAAACTTTACTTAACTAATCCACTGTCAAAAAACTTAACTAAAAATACTAACGTGGTCTGCAAACATGATGACATAAACCAAAATTGATGGAACATAAATACAACCGCAAAAAAGATTGTGGTCTGCAAACTAAAGCATATTACAGAAATCTAACGTTAAACTAAACAGAAATATAAACTTCAACTAAACAGAAATGAGAAATCTAACGTGGTCTGCAAACTAAACTAAAATAAATCCACTTTCAAACTAAACTGAATCCACTTTTCAAACAAAAATCTAAACTAAATAAGTAATATTAGACATATATGTAAACTAAATTGAATAATTGAGAATGCAGAGTAGTTGTACCTACTGTGGAGACTAGAGAGGACGATTGAAGGTTGTCGAACGATAGAAAACCGGAGTCGAGGCTGGAGAGTGGAGACGGCGAAAGTGTTATGTCGACCATAGTGGAGGCTCATTTTCTCGTGGAGGCTGGAGTGTAAATGTAAAGTGTTATGTGATGTCTGCGAGAGTTAAGAGTTTGATATTAGGTATTTAGGTTAGGGTTCACTTTCTACTTTGTTTTGTAGCTGCAGTGTTAAGTCAGCAAGTGAGGCCCAAAGCCCCAAACCCAAAGTGAAACCCAAAGTGAAATTGTAAAAACTAAAAAACAGAAAAATATAATACTGTAAATAATTATTATATACATTTAATTGATTTATTATATAAAAAATAATTAAAAAATAATATATATATATATAAGTCGGTACGGTACGATTGTACCGTGGTATTGAGTTTTCGATACCACGTACCAACCATGTTTGTGGAATTGGTACGGTAGTACCAACCAATTAAATTGGTACCAATTAAATTGGTACGGGTGGTATGTTAATCCGTTGGTTTGTCTCGGTACGTTTTTGACACCCCTAATTTGAACATGCATGCACAATTCTGTCAGAGTTGGACAGAATGCACACTCATTTTGTTTTGATTAATTGAAACCCTAAATCACCATATTTTTGAATGAAACCAGTGTAATTTGAAAGATAACTCATTAAATTAAATTCCAGAAGAAAAATCAAATGTTTTAGATGAATATTCAAAGAGTTATGGTCGTTCAAAGTAGGGTTTACCTACTGGTGAACTTCCAGATGCACCTTCATCTTGCTATGAACATTTGGGGGGTCAAAACTCAATGTTTTTGAGTGAAACCACTTGAATTAGAACCCTAACTCACTAAATAAACTTTTAGAAGAAGATTTATGATATTTGAACATATTATTTGCAAGAAATGGACGATTTATGCACATGCATGAAATCTGTCAGCACCAAAAATCACCATTGTTGTTCAAAGTCACATAAAATCATGTTTTTCACCTATTTTCTTGAGTTTTATTGTGTGGATCATAGATTACCACCAATGTATAATTTTTTTTACATGTTTTGGTGTATAATCTCTCCACAAACTCAGAAATAAGACGGTAGAAATGAATAAGATGGTGTTTATACTTACTTGTGTGATGAAGTGTGCACCAAAATCTTCAATATTCTTGCTATTTGATGGATTAAAACATGAGAAATTGTCTGAAACTTGTGATGAAGATGAAGAGAGTGTTTTGAATAAAAAGATTCTTGAGTTTTTAAAGAGAGAGAGAGAGGGAGAGTGTTCTTTGAATTTGAATGTGCAAATGAGAGGAAATGGAAAAAAACAACTTTTATATGTGTAGCGGGGGGGGGGGGGGGCGGCCATGAGGGGGGCCCAAGCCCATTTTATATATAATTTTTTTTTGAAAAAAAAAATAAAGCCCAAATTGCTAATAGAAAAGATGTAATTTTTCTCAATTTTTGGCCTTTTTCTCAAAATGTAAGCCCAAAAGTGTTTAAATTATAAACAAAATAAAAGTTTTATAAATAACATACTAAAACTATATATTTTATATAAATTGGGTATAAATTAGAGCATTTGGCACTAAATATGACATTTCGGCCAATTGCGGGTCGGAACCGGACTTCCTAAGCATCAACCGGAAACTCTAGAAATTTTTCGGCCATTCTAAGCCAACAAACTTCTATTCTTATATTATCTATATTAACTCTAATAGACTTAACAGGAACTAACCCGGAAGCTCGAATTTTGACAGTTGTCACAGCTTCTTTCTATATCCTCTTTCTCTCTCATGTACCTATATAAGCTACCTTTCATTTACCTTTCATTCTTTACGCGCTCATAATCTTCAAAAACAAGTCAAAGAATTCAAATTTCTCTATGCATTCTTCAAGAACACCATCAACGCCTACTAGTGTGTTTTTCTCCTTATTGATATTTCTCGTATATAAGAATGTATAAAACTGAGTAAAGATCACAAGATAGATTGCAGAGCAGTCGACTATTGTATTAATATTCTCAAGACTACGAACTGTATAAATGTGGAAAGTACAAGTATATGTCTCTAAAAACAGTATCTAATAAACTAACAGACTTTGTATTTATACTAGTATAGAGTGACTAAACTAACAGGTATATACATCACAAAACAATGACATATATACACGTGTAAATGATTATTCATAACTTCTTTAGAAGCAGTCTTCAGAACTTTTTCAGAACTGTCTTCAGAACTTCTTCGGAACTTGTTCAAAACTTCTGAAGTTACCATTTCAGAAGTTATTCCTTAAGATTTTCTTCTTTGTTATTTCATTTAAAGTCTTCACTTCGTACTTCTAATCTCTATCACTTCTGAAGATGCCTTAGCTTTATCTTTTCAAATCCAGTTCAGAAGATCCTTCAGAAGACTATCCTTTATGTAGCAATTATCCAGAACTTAACAATCTCCCAATTTGCTTCAAAAGTTCAAGTTATAGCCCCAAAACAACATGATTGGAACAACTTCACCAATCATTAGTTCTGTGTATTCCAAGGCTCCTTCAATAGTCTTGAACATACTTATTTCTAAATATTTGTAAGCCAACCAATATTCATTTGACATATTCTTTGGCCCTTTTCTTTGTTTCTTTACTAATCCAGCTTTGATTGCTCTGAGTGTTCCATTACTTCACTTGTGAATTTCTTCAAAGTTGGTAAACAACTTGTGCTCACCAGTTCTATATACATAGCCAGAAGGATTGACAACAAGAGTTATAGATTGCATCTTTTGAATTCCTTCAAAATCAAATTTTGGCATAGTGAGATAGACCTTTGTTGGTCCCAAATGGGATGGCAATAAACAAAAAGTAATTGTAGAAGGGGGGTTGAATACAATTACACAAGAGTTTACAACTTTTTAATTCTTATTGATGTATATCAAGAATTAACACACAGATACAGATTGTTGCGAAATAAGGAAGGGATAAACATGTCCTAAACAATCTTAAGACTTACAAGAACAACACAAAGAGTATTTATAAGGAAAATGAATAAAACTAAGTTTCTTCACACACAGGAGAGTAGGGGAATAAAAAGGGAAAACTAATTTATTTGAGAATCACTTAGAGAAATCAGAGTTGGAAAAAATGATTTGCACTGGAGATGCAATCTACCTTTTATAGTACCTCCATGCATTAAATGCATAGAGACAGTTTTCACCTAAGAATAGGAGGTAGGGGTTGACTTATCTTCACCATACTCTGCATGCACCCAGCCTGTAGTACCTACACCTGTAAAAGTAACTGTTGTAGGGATAAGTTTTGCAGGGATAAGTTTTGTAGGGATAAGTGGTATAGAGATAAGTGTTGCAGAGATATGGTCAGTTGTACTAAGATCTTCTTTGGATGGATAGCTTCAATCGGGTACTTAGAGCCTTGGTGCATGAAGATCTTCTTTCACTTGGCTAGTAGCTTCAAATAATATTAAATCTTCAACTCAGCTACTTTGGAGTGTCGGTGTGTGTTAATGCCAAAAATTGATTTAACAAAAGTCAAGTTAAGGAGTTTGTGGAGCTGAACGGTCAAAGGAAGTTTTCTCACGTCAAACACAACTAAAGTAATAAAAACTAAAGACAAGAGATTTGGTGACGCGGAAAAATGCTTTAACGAGTGAAAAAACCGCGGAGGATAGGATCTACCGTCGTTGCACTATAGAAAAATGATGTCAAACAGGGACGTCGTCCATTCGAGCGATCGTCGTACGAGTATAGAAAGAAATACGTGAAAAAAAAAACAATATCGTATGAAATCTAGAGAGATTCTTGATGCTTGAGTGTTGTGATTCTGAATCGGGGACTCTTCGTTTGGTTGAGCTTGGATTTTATAGCCTGCGCCGGTTTGTAATTGCCGTATGTCATTAATGTTCTTTATAAAGGTCTTTGATGACATTGACCGTAACCATCCAACGGACCTGTGCAACATGTAACGGATGTTTAACGGTTAGTTCATTAAAACAATACATCTTATGCTGAAATCGTGCATTGGACGGATGTCCATTGTCTATAAATCGTACGTCATGATCGTTCATCGTGAGTTTCGTTCGACCAATGAACTCGAAGTTGTGATAATTACTTATAAGTCTTAAAACGTGCTTAGTCGAACATGATAACAGTTGGTCGTGTGTTTTGGAGATTTTTACCCTAAGAGTTTGCCCCCAAATTCAAATTTCAAGCGATAGGTCTTAATTATGAATTTTTACCGGACACGTGTTGCTCATCCTGCGAGTTTGATCGTAAGAAAACTAAAACGCTTTGATTCAGTTAGAAAACGATAAGTCTTTATGAGTGACGATGACGTATCATAGTTGATCCGTTGGAAAACGATAAGCCACGATGATGTCATGCACACGTATAGGTGCGCTTGGCTAGTTGTTAAGGACATATGTCGATCATCCGACGGGAGTAAGCCAAAAGGCGTGGGACAGGTGTCGCCACAGGGAGATAGGGCGACGATTCGGGGGTAGATTCGTGGGTATAAAAGGAAACAATCCTTTCCTTTTCGTCCTTCCGGGTTTCTCTGAGGCTTTTAAGCAATATTATACTTTCAGAACCTGCAAATTTTTATTTACGAACTTGATTTTTTAGTCCATCAACCAAAAGATGTCGAATCGTTTGAGCATGATCACAACTGTGGATGACTTGTGGGCTTTCAAGGAGTTAGCCGGATTTCCTGATTACGTTTGTCCTGAATGTCCAGGCGAGTTTGTGCCGCATAAATGGCTTGTTGGGTCTTTCGTTTTTTACGAGTACCCATTTAAGATCGGTCTTAAATGGCGATTCCCCCGCTTGGTCAGAGAGTTCTTGAGCCGGATCGGCATATCTCCGGTGATAGAGATCATAAGATAGCTTCAAAGAAGCCTTGGTTCTGAAGTCTCAATTCTGAAGTGGTTCTGAAGAGATGAAGAAAGAAAGCTCAGAAGTCCAAAGACAGAATGACTTAAGTGAAGATAAGTTCTTAAGGATCTTATTCTGTTCTGAAGAAGTTCTGAAGAACTTCTGAAGTATGTTTTGAAGAAGTTCAGATGTAGTTCTGAACTTACTTCTGTATGTATGTCATTTAATATACTGTCATTTTAGCAATTCCTATTGTATATAAATAGAGTGTCTGCTAGATTGTTATAACTAATGTTCATAGATCTTTTGTACTGTAAAGACATATCTGTGTAACTTTGTCAACATCAATACAACATTCGACTTCCTTGCTATAATTCTTGTTCAATATTCTATTTTCTTTATACATTTTGATATTTGGGATCTAACATCCGGGGCAGCTGATGCCCCAAATTTGGAGAGTTGCAATGCTGATAGATCGACTATCTTCCGATTAGGATTCTCCCTTCACAGTTCATGATCTTCTGCTGGCTTATATGGTGAAGGCCGATGCCCATAATAGATTCAGTCCCTACACACAGGGCCGACGAGATCAGACCTTGATTCTGGGGACTGCGGTAAATGATCGTGGCTGGAAAGAGCACTACCTGTTCTGCTGATTATCAGCTCCAGTCGTGGATGAGCAATGGATTGTCTATGGTTGGCCCGCACAAGGTATAAAAAAGTTTTCTTTGTGTTCTACAATATAAAATTCACATCTGACTGTTTTTCTATTCTCTGTTTAGCGGTGTCGTGTGAACTCCCGCCCTTCCTTGACTCAGTGGCCAAAATCGATCTCTTCCAACAAATCCCGAATCGGACGTTTTGTGTTTACGTCCATGTGGATGAGGAGGATGAGGGTGCGGATGTCGTGGATGAAGAGGATGACGGTGTAACATTCATTAGAGCCTCTCGGTCCTCTCTTAATCCGGAGGAGAACAAAGGAGGAGAAGAAAGGATAGGTAGTCCCTTTCTTTCGTCCTGGTAATGCATACCTTTAATCCTTTTATTCTGACCTCTTTTCGTGATTATCCCAGGATAAACTTGGGATTTTCGCAACGGTCGCCGGATTCTTCCCGCTCGACGGGGTTTCAGGAGAAGAAAGTCGTTGCGGCCAATCCTAAGGGAACCGTCTTTTGGAACTGTGAGTTCCAAGAAGGCGAAGACGTCGACGGCAGTTAAGCCATCGAACGTAACTGTCCTTCCCCTTTCGTCGCAAGATAAAGGCAAAAAGCCCGTGACGGGAGCTTCCAATGAGCACCCATTCCAGGTAAGATTCTTGACGTGTCGTTTGATTTTCATGTGGTCATGCGCCGTGCGTCCAAGCGTTCATGCGTTCTTGCGACACTGACATCATATGGTCTTTGTTTTTAGGCCCTTCAGGCATCACCCTGGCTTCTGATGCGGAGAGAATACCGCGTGAGCGCGAGGCTGCCTTGCAGGCAGAAGAGGAAGAAGGGTCGACCAGGGCCGATGAACTTGGCCTCTATTTCGAGGATGCCTGAAATGACCTTGAGTGTGAGCAAGGGGTCAACTCCGACCTTAGAGGTCGTTTGGAGGAGGCCCTGGATAAGATAAAGACTTTAGAGGCTGAATCGAAGTTATTCAGGCCGCTTTTGTCGAGAAAACCAATGAAGTTGAGATTCTGAACCCAAGAAAAGATTGCCGACCTTAACGATCGATTGGTGAAGCTCGATCCTGCTGCATCTTTGCTTTTTTGTCTTTTTTGTGTTTAGGGCTTTTAGGACGACTTACCATAGTCGTACCTCCTTTTATACTGCCCCCTTTCGTTCAATGGAATTTTTAATTTTTCCAACTGCTTTGTCGAGTGTTTCATAATTCAATCATGCATTTGTTTATCAGTTTCATTCTGAAAATAATGCTAGCAATAAACCGGGCCTATGACAAGAATGAATTTAATCATGAGTCATTGTCGGCTGAGACATAGAAAATAGTGATTTTTTCTGGCGATCGTGCCTTAAATCCCTAAATATGGAATTGCCCATAACGTATTTCGATTAATGAAATCTCTGACGATTAAGCCTTTAATCTGCATAAAGAAAAACGTACGTTATCGTAAGGATTATGCGTTCCTGTGACCAGAAAAGGAGCGTTAGGGGTGGTTGTTGGTTTGACCAACGACCCTCCGACACTTAAGGTGGTAATGGTCCGAAAGAAAAATATAAAAAGAAATACGTATGTAAAATAAATTAAAAAAAATATTTCTTCAAATATACCGCATTCTAGCTACGTGAGATATTTCGATCATCTTAGATTTGTAATCATAAGCACCTTTTCCAACGACTGCGATTATTCGATAGGGTCCGTCCCACTTAACGAACAACTTACATGCGTTCCACTCCTAGGTGTTTTGGAAGACACGTCGTAAGACGTAATCTCCTACTTGGAGGACCTTCACCTTAAAGTTTTTGTTGAAATGACGTTCTACAGGATTGCTGTTGTGAGACCATTCAGATATAAGCAGAGTCTCTTAGTTCTTCGAGGGCGTCTACATCGTAACTGAGGTCTACCAATTTATGTTCGACAGAAGTGTGTTGAGCGATTGTTAAATTTTTTTCGACCGACAGGATGACTACACATCCATATACCAACGAAAATGGCGTTTGTCCTGTCGAGGTACAAGGAGTTGTGTGATTGGCCCATAAGACACAAGGCAATTCTTCGATCCAACGTCCTTTTGCGTCTTTGAGTCTTTTTTTTAGCAAATTGATAATCGTTTTGTTGCTCGACTATGCAAGCCCGTCAGACTGATGTTAGAATGTATTTTGTGAAGTATGAATCAGAACTTCCTAAGTGTAAAACTTCAGAAGGAAATCCAGAAGTTCACTATTTGATCTCTCTTTCATTAGAAGCGCCCAGAGATCTCTAAAGACCTCAGGATATCAACTGCTTTACTCACGCGCTCTTGATGACGTGGCTCATCACACTTTTCGTGCGTAACTAATTCTGCTAGTCGTACAAGTGACGTGTCACTTAGTGATATGCTGTCTTGTTGACTTTATCTTTTGTAACCGTATAAATAGAGTCAGGCTTCACTGTAATAGATGTCGATCATCTTTTAGAGAAATTGTGCGATTCATTCCAACGTATTGTAATCAATTTCCAGGTTATTAATACAAATTCTCATTTGATCTTCAAACTGTTCTTACTGTTTTATCACTGTTTTAGTATTAATCATAGATCTGTATCGCTTCCGTTCATACTCTGTTATTGCGATCTTTTGATCAATTGTTGTAAAAGGGATATGGGTTCCAACAATTGGTACCAGAGTTGGATAATCAATCTATTGATTATTCGATCTCGTCCAGTTTGGAGAAATCTGTTGGTCCCAAAGGAGTCTACAAGAGTTCAAGGATATAGAAACAGTTTGTAGAACGCGGGGTGGGGGGGGGGGGGTTGAATACAAACACACAATTTTTTAGTTTTTAAATTAGTTTATATTGAATAAAAAAATTACCGTTACAAGAGGAATTAGAACAAGTCAATAAACCTATTCTATTGTAACTTAAGAAATCACACAGTTTGATGCATAAGGAAGTAAGAAAGAAAAGAAATAGAGGTAATCGAAAAAGAAAGTAGCATGCATGAAGATGAAGAAGATATCTTCATCTTATTTATACCCGTTTACATTTAATGCAAGACATAAAGTATATATGCCACCTGTCAAACTTTCATAGGAAGCTTTCCTTTGTTCAAAAGCAACCATGCTTTTGGCCGCGTGTGAACAGTACTATATCAGATATGATGGGGACATATAAGATAATTCGTACATTCTTTTCTGACATGTATAAGGTTTGACTTTTGTGCATCGAGGATAAGATCAACGTTAATCTTGTTTGAGAAGCTTCATTTGATCGCTGAACTTGAAACTTCAAGGATGAACTTTCATCGTATCGTTGAGGCTTGACAAGACTTCACACTTTGTTTTAGATAATCCTTGCTATCACTCAACCGCTTCAGATCATTAGCTGATTATCTCTTTCTTCAGCTTGGTCTTTGACTTTCGCTGAATGTTCTTTTGGGGTGTTGGTTGATCTTCAGATCTTCAGAGGTAGGCTTGAGGTTCCTGATTTTCAGCAGTCACTGATAACAATCAGCGTATGCTATCGCTGAATTTGAACATAAGTTTATCAATGGAATTTCACTAAGTATGTCGAGGAATCATACTCAAATCACTGAGAGGAGTTATGATCAACAAAATCCCTATTCTACAAACAGTAAATATTAGTTTTAATCTGTTCTTCATCATTCTACCCTGTTTTACGAGATTTTGTCATTTCATACAAATTTTCTCTTAATTAGTGGTAATTCTGGTTTATTTCTAAAATCAGTAAGGATATTGTTTCGATTCGATCAATTTGAAGTTTATTTGTTCTAAATTTCAAGAGTATTTCCAACAACTTTTTAATCCTTGTTTTTCTGCAAATATGGAAAATCAAAACCTATATGCCATATACACGTCTGGATCTTTAACAAAACCACCAACTCTCATTCGAGACGAATACCCACAATGGAAGATTCGTATGATCAATTTCTACGAAGGACTAGATGCCAATCTATATCCTACTATTGTGGTTGGTCCCTTCGTACCAATGACTGTTATTCCAAGAGTTCCTCCTACTGCAACAACAGAGGAAATCCTTGCTCGACAAGTTCCCAAAGAGAAGGGAAATTGGACTGATGATGACAAGGCAAAGGGTGAAATTGCTAAAAAGGCAAAAAGTATGTTAATCATGGCTATACCCAACGAAATTTTTCAATCTCTTGATTCCTGTGAAACTGCCAAGGATCTATGGGATCAACTAGTTTACCAATTGGAAGGAGGTGCCAAGATGAAGAAAAACAGAAGAGCTCAACTACTGAACGAATACAACCGCTTCCAAGCTCTCTTAGAAGAAAGTTCGGAACTAACTTATCACAGATTTAATACTCTGATAAATATGTGCAAGAAGTGTGACATCATCAGGTCAAGGGAGGATAATAATGTTCTGTTCCTTAAACGCCTAAATCCAGAATGGTCAAATTTGTCCGTGTCTCTCCAAGCTAATCAAGATCTAGAGATGTGGACACTACATGATGTGTTTGGAACTCTTCAAGCACATGAAAAAGAGGTCATTCAAAAGAAGATATGTCTGACTCTGAAGACGATGAAATAAATTCATTTGCTGAATCTCTAGCTCTCATTTACCAAATAATTCACTAAAAAGTTTGGTAATCGTTCGTTCAATGGCAATACAAGATTTGAAAGCAGAAATGAAAGACCTGTTCAGCCTTATGCTCCAAGGCATGAAATACAGAAAGTGCAGAGATCAGATGCTGCGAAAAAAGAAGAAGAGGTGAACAAAAAGAAAGACGTCTGCTACAGATGAGGTAAGCCAGGTCATTACTCTAAAGATTGTAAAAGTGCTCTTGTCAAAGATAAACATTACTACAAGAACAAGTACAAATACAACAAAGTTGAGAGAGCAAACTATGTTGAAAGAGAAAACTGGCTTGATGACCAATCTAGTAGAGACGAGGCTATGTTATGTGGAATGGCTAACATAGACAACTCAGAAGATCAACCTTCTAAAAACTTGAACTTTCTGAGGAATGTGAAAGAATTTCAAAACTTCTAAAAACATCAGAAGTCAAACTCAGAGACGAAAACCAAAATTTTCGTAAACTTCTGGAAACAAAAAACAAGGAGATAAGTGCCAAAGAAAGTGATAGATTGAATTTTGTAGCACTTAAAAATTATTTTCAAAAGGAAAGGGATTTTTTACATGTGGAACTTCAAAACATAGAGCTACTGATAAAGAAATATTTGGATGCTCCGAAGGTACATGAAAAGATAAATACACCAGTAGGGAAAACATGCCTTGGTTTTGAGGATCTGGATCCTTACACGTGTAAAAAGAGATCTACTCTTGAATCTGTGTTCTGTAAAGGGAAAGAACAAACACCAGTGTTTCCTATTCTGTATGACCAGTCAATTTTCAAAAAATCAAAATCTGAACATGGTCATCGAGTGAGGAAACTAAAATACAAAAATATCAAATATTCTTCTGAAAAGATAACCCAAGTTAACTTAAATAAGGGTGATATTTTTAATTTTGGTTCTTTCACTCACATATCTTTAAATCCAGAAGCTGATGAGTTTATAACTGCGCAGGCAGAAGAAGAGATAAGACTCAATTTTGAGAATGACTTATTATCAACTTTGGATGTATGTTTCAAATCAGAACAAACAACCTTATTAAACAAAAGTTCTGAAAATCATCCAGAGATTATTCACTGGTCTTTTGTAGATTTGAATTCCGAAGTCAGAGACAGTGATGAGTTTGTTACATATCCCTGGGAAAACAATAATCAAAATGATGATGAGTTTTTTGAAATCATGGATAAATCTTTATTCAAAAATGAAAACAGTTTGCCTCCTACTTATAAAAAGGTTCTAGAGGTTATAAAAAACCCTGATGCTCAATTCTTATTTACAAATGAACCTTTTGAAATTAGAGCAGCTGGACCAGAGGTTTCTGAAATTTCAAATGGAATACCAATGTTCTCTGTTTCTCCCAAGAAACAAAGAAAAGAGGTTCCCGTTTCTCACACCCCGCAAAAGCAGAAACACGAGGTACGACAGTTCAAGGTTTCACAACAATAGGAATATAAACACCAACAATACATATAAATAAAACGTCAAAGTTTAAAGTTTAAAAGTTTACAACCCGACTACTTTGACTTTAACAAAAACAAATTACATCAAAATAGATATATATGAAGTCTTGATTGGTCTTCCACAAAAATAAGCTAAGCCTGATCGGTTACCTTCTTATTTCCAATAAAGCATGTTAAAACAGAAGTGTCAACTACAAAGTTGGTGAGTTCACGGGTTTTCAAATGCACAGAATATTTTGTATGCAAGCTAAAATATTGACGAAACGAATACTCGCATCAACTTAAGCATTTTAATCTTTATGAGCAATTATGCAAACAATTATTACACATGACATTTCATTGTTGAGCCACTACTAAGCCTAAACGACATTCTACGCCCCACGAACTATCTCAGCGGTGGAACTAAATTCCACATGTGTAGAGCATTCTTAATTGATAAACTGCACCCCTACTTGCCAGTTAGGTGGTATGTCAACCAAATAGCGCTATCCACAAATATCATCGGCTCAAAACAAATACAGAGTTAAATAGTAGTGTACCATGGGGGCTTCACATAACTCAATATATCAATTGTGTAACATCTATTTGCTCATCTCAATGATTTATATACTTTTTATTTAACAATATAAATCAATTCAACTTTGTTTTAAAACATCAAGCTTTACAATCCAAACGTATAAAACATTAAAAAGAGGGGTTGTGAATACTCACCTTTTAGCAAAGGCTCCGCTTACAACACGATCCGCTCACTTGCCGGCCTAACGTTTCCCTATCAAAGCGAAATACCCAAATGGTCACTTATTTGCCTTAGGGTTACTTATGGAGGTGAATATGTGTTAAGTCCATAGATGTCCAACTTGGTTAACTATTAGTCCGTCATATATAATGCACATATGCCCTTTTTATTAGTTTAATACGATAATTTATACCAAAATATATACATATTTGTACCATTAGGCCTTTAGGCGATTAGAGTTCAAGAAATCTAAATTTTTCAGAATTCCATCTTCTGGCAGAAACTTTGAGGTCTAAAAATGATAATATCAAAGTACCTTCTAACACGAAAAATTTCCTTATCTTTTTATGTGTGATGTAATGCAGTGTTAGGGTCATTGTGACTAATTTTCATGCACTTTGGACATATAAAAAGAGTTCAAATTATTTTTACAAAAAAAGATGTCACAGTTGGTCCAAGAATTTACACACTTTTAGTAAAATAGCCATTTGAGGGGTTCTACTCAATGTTTTTCATAAATCCCAATTGTATTAGAAACCTAACACATAAACAAAGCTTTTAAAAGAAGAATCACTCAATTGGGATGAGTTTTGAAGTTGCATGCACACATCTGTCATATTCTGACATATTGCACACTTAACTTAATTAAATAGGTTAACACCTCAAAACTTTATATTTTTGAGTGAGGTTAGATTCATACGAATTCTAAATCATAAAAGAAGTTTCCAAAAGAAGAATCATGCAATTTTACTAAATAAACAAAGAGATACAAACATGCAAAGTAGGGTTCATTTACTGGTGAGTTCACTGCTGCACAACCAAAAGGTTTTGGATGTTTGAAGGTCCAAAACACCATATTTTTGAGTGAAACCACTTTGGTTGTAAATCTAACTCATAAACCTAAGTCTCAAAAGAAAAATCATCCTTTAATAGAGTTTTGAGGGAGTTATAGCATTTCCAACATGCATGTGACATTCTGTCTGAATTTTACTTTCTGCATAGCAAATTTGTTTCAAGGTTTCAAATGGTCAAAACCTCATCTTTTTGAGCGAGATCAAATAGATTTGAAAGCTAACTCAATAAACTACACTCTAGAAGGAAAAAAGAAAGCATTTTGGATGATTCATCGAGGAGTTATGGTCGTTCAAAGTAGGATTTACCTACCGTTGAACTCCAGTTGCACACTTGATTTGGTATGAATGTTTGGGGGGTCAAAACTCAATGTTTTTGAGTGAGACCACTTGGATTAGAACCCCAACTCATAAAATAAACTTTTAAATGAAGATTCATACCATTTGGATGAGCATTTAGCATGATTTTGGCGACATAAATACAAGGGAGTATTCTGTCAGCTTCCAAAAATTACCATTTTCATGAATCAAACACATATGCAATAGGTTTTTGCTTTGATTTCTTGAGTTTCATTTGTTTGGGTCATGGATTATCACCATTTTAGAGATATTTTACATATTTTTGGTGTATAATCTACCCTTAGAACTAAGAATATGATAGATGAGATGAAAAGCAACTAAAAAGCACAAAAAGTTTGGGTTTTTCACCAAAGAAATTTGAACAGCAAGGAGAGAGATAAAGTTCATACATTGTTTTAGGGATTTTGAAGCTTCAATGTTCTTCAAAATCTGATCTTGAAGGGGGGTTTTTGGCTGGAGTTTTGAGAGGAAATGGGAGGAAAAGGAGAAAAGGGAAAATGTCCCTTTAGTTCTAGAGAGAGAGAGAGAGAGAGAGAGAGAGGAGTTTAGTAGATTTAAAAGTTGAAAATGAGATGTTTGAGAAAAAGAAAAGGATTATATATGGGGGAAAAGGGGGGGTGGCGGCCATGGGCCCCTTTCCAACTCAAAAAATATTTTTTTTTTACAAAAAGCCCAATATGTTTAAAAATGTCATTTTCTTCTCAATTGTGACATTTCTCCTCAAAAAGTAAGCCCAATAGTGGTTAAATTCTAAAAATATTAAGAATTTTATACTTGACATTTTAAACTTCATATCTATACTACTTAATAAAGCAAATTTGCTTTTTTCTTAAAAACAACCATTTAAGCACATTGTACCAGCCAATAATGCACAATTTCTTAAAATCTCTTAAATACAACCTATAAAACACAAAGTACCATCTTTTAATACACAATATCTTAAAATAGGTTAAAAAGCTCTCAGTTTCACAGACCAATGCGACTGTTCATTTTCCCATGCTTCTTCTTCTCCTTTGGTTCATGCTATCACAACCCTTCATTCTCCAAGACCATGCTCGCTTCATGTCTCCTCTCTCTCTCGATTGACTGTCTTTGAATTGTTGGTTTCGATATTCATGGTCTCAATTCTCGATATTCATGGTACAATGCTCTCTTCAAATTTTTCTGGTTTTGATTTCTGGATTTCATGGTTTCTGGTTTCAATTTCTGGAAATACTTGTTGGTTTCTAGTTTCGGTTTAATGGTTTATGGTTTCGATTTAATGAATTCTGGTTTAGATTCAACAGGTGCCTTCTTCGATTTAATAATTTCTGGTTTCGATTCAACAGGTGCCCTCTTCGATTTAATGATATTGTATAGGTGCCCCTCTTCGATTTCATGGTAAACGTACCACACCCCTCCTCTTGACGAACACACAAACCGAACCCACATGAACTCAAATCGAACCCATTGGTTGAGTTTTGGTGGATTGTTATTTCTTCAGTGAGTTATTTCTATAGATCGTTGTTTCTTTGGTTTGCTGCCTCAAACAATGTTTCCTTTTTACACATATAGGGATCTCCGCTGTTCTCAAGGTTTAACTTCACTCTTGTCACATGTTTTTTTTTCCTTTAATGGGTTTCAATGTTTGCCTTGTTTTTTCTCTCCAATGGTTTCCTTAAACTGTTGAGCTTTTGACTATTTGTCAAATGTCTTAAAATATGCCCCAATACTTATAATAAACTTAAAGGCCAAATTAGAGATGTGAAGTTTAATATTATGCCAATCTTTATTTTGGATGTACGATGTATTTTGTTGTTACTTGATTGATGCTTGCTGATTTTAAAGACAAAGAGGTTTTCAGTGAGATGTTTAAGGACAAAGAGGACAAGCAAGAGAGTTTATGTATCTGCAAGTTGAGATCTACTCACCATGGAATGGATAGTGGCATCATATTTTTTGTTTTGCACATAGCTGCTACATAGAAAGACATAAAAGACTTGGTGGTTGTTCTTAATTGGAGGGTTTTAGGTCATACACTAACCATATCTTTTTAGTTTTGTAATACTCTAAACTTGTTTAATAATGATGTTGATTTTGATGTCTTGAAAATAGTATGTTGAAACACATACGCTAAATGTAAAAGGGTGTCAGAATATGCGGTTGTTTGCCCGGTGCTTATTCATTAAGTGCTTACCAATAAGAGGCAACACTTATATTTAGCTTACCGGGTAAGAATTTAGTCAATTGAAACAGCATTGTACGTTAGGTTTTTATTTTGCAAACACTTACTGAGAAAGAGTAGTTCCTTATCATCACTCTTACCGGGTAAATTTCTCGATTGCTTTGGAGAATTTTAAAAGGTAAAATGATTCGGTAAGCACTTACTTGGTAAGCGTTAATTAACGACTCTTAGGTATCAGCTTAAGTTGGGTTTTGAAAGATGTAATAGATTGTCGAATTAAGTCTCCTTCAAAAGAGTATGGATGGTTATTTGAATCTAACGAACCGTTTACCAAATGCTTACACGAGTAAGCCCTTACCAAGTGACATTACCTTATCGGATCAATACGATAAGGACCTACAATCTTTTCAGTGAAGTATTGAAATAAATGTAGAGTGAAGAGTTTAGAATCTGTTGTCTCCCAGGGCAACTAAAGATTTTGTACTTCTCTGTTAACATGATAATAAAATTCCTAAAGAATTTAGGGCGCGTTTGGTTCCCGGGATTTGGATTTCAAATTCAATCCATTCCGGTGTTTGGTTTGTCTTATGGTATGGATTTAAAATCCATGGATTCATTTAAAAACCCATGAACATGGTGCATGGTAGTTGTCAAATGTATGACTGTTAAATTTGAATGGAATACAAAATTCAAGTCTTTGAGAGAGAGAGAAGTACAATGGTGCATGGTAGCTGTCAAAACCTTTTCATTCTTCTCCAATCTCCATACCATAAGTGTAGGTGTTGTAAGTTTGAACTCCTTTGCATTCATTTACATTTGCCTATATATCTGAAATTGTTGAATAAAGCATGCATTTGAATAGAATCCTAAATCCTTTATTAAATACTAAATTCAAGGTTAGTAACAGTCATACATTTGAATGGAATACTAAATTCTTCTCCATAGTTTCCACATATGAGTTTATTTGCATCCAAGGTCCTGTATTGTACTAGAACTTGCCTATTTAGTTAGATTAGTAAGTTTCTTGAAGGATCATATTCTGGATTTAATTTATATTTTGTTTTCTATATGTGTGTTCATATCAAGAGTTGGGTGCATAGAAGTTTTTGGCAAAAAATTTAAGGGTAAAAGGAAGTTAATCGATCACAGCACACTTGAATCCACTCAGAAAACAAGATCGAACAAAAAAACCGAACATAGTATAAACTTAATCGAAATCAATGTTTACAATGCTTGGAAAATAATTTGGAGAAATCGATGAAGACGATACCGATAAATGCTAAGGCTTTTTTCTACCCACAACATCTCATGTGAGGAAGTTATTGCTGATTCAAGAAGTGATCTGAACAGGATAAAGGAGGACCATGAAAATCAAGAATGGATGAAGACAAAACAAGGAACTTATATTGAGTTATTAGAGGGCGAGATGACACGATTGATGTTGGAACTCAAGGACACATATCAAGGGTTGCAGATGGTCATCGATGAGTTAGAAAAGACGAAAAGCGAAATTGAACTCCAACCTATTAATGTTGAAAGTCGATCTTCATAAAGGGCGAAAACCGTAGTTGCTGAGGTTGTTGAGTTACGAGTCAAAGGTGAAAAGTCTGCAACTTATTTTGCTCTTCAATATATATATATATATAAAGTTGGAATGGGTAGTTGCAGCTGGACTGTTTGTGATCATATTAGGTGAGAAGAAATGAGGTTTGATAGGGTGCGGTATGGACAATTCAGGGTTGCTGCTGTTTTTAGAGCTTTTCGGATGGTTCGGTGCTAGGTAACCGCTGCCATATTGCAGTTCGGGGATTACCTTACGGGCGTTGAAAAGTACAAGAAAGCACAGCTAATTGTGGTTGATGGTTTAATTGAACTTTGGCTTATTTAGGATTGCTGTGTGACCTTAAAAGGTTGTTTGGTTTGCATCTTGCAAACTGTTTGCTGTTAAAATTTGGAGGGTTTGGTTCTTGTTTGGAGTATTAGCTTTGCTTTTGTTTTGGTATGTGTATTCCCTCTTTTGATTGTAATTGGTGGGTTCTCCACTGGTTGGTAATATAACGAATTTGTTGTTCAAAAATAAAATTATATATATATAGAGGAAGCTTCAAATGAGAACTTTGCATTTTTAAAGGAACAAAAGAACAGTTGCGGACCAAATATGATGTGGGTCCCACATAATATTAAATCATAAATGATTTAATATTATGTGGGACCCACATCATATGTGGTCCACAATTTGTTGTTTTGTTCCTTTAAGGTGGGGTGGTTCTCATTTGATCCCTCCCCTATATATATATATATATATATATATATATATATATAGTTAGCGATCTTAACCCAAGCACTGGAAAAAAAAAAGGAAACTAACGGTTACAATGAGATTCAAAATCGATGTCGAAATCGAGTCTAAAACTTACATGCCATCAGGTAAGTTTGCCAAAATGAACTTCTAAATATTACCGGATATATTTTATTTTATGAAAGTGTGTACTTTTAAGTTCTTTTAATAAGGATAAAATTTTTGTACCATACCATATAAAGAATTTAACCGGCCAACATATAAAGAATATAAGTTCATAGGCATCTTGGGTTCATCTTTGTGTTCTAATGTAGAATGACTAATGTCCCAATCTGATGATATATATTGTGTTTGTTACAATCTTATATACACTGCGTTCTCATTGTTGTTGGTAAATATTAATGTCCATTGGTTATATATTTATTTCAAGAAAAATTGTTCATTATTTCCTTGGTTGTGTTTAGTAAAGTTTGAATAGTAATTGAGAATTAAAGTGGGTTATGGATTTATGATGGTTTGATGTTAATACATTGTATTTGGTATTTAGTGCTTAATTGGATTGGGTTGGACATCAACATTCTTTATTTGGTGGTGGTTTTCGGAAGCGGTTCTCAACAAAAAAAATTTAAATGCATTAGCCATGTTATGACCTTTGAAGATGGTAAACATATTAGATTGTTTATATGTTGGCAATATGGATTGTTGAACAATGATATGGTTGCTTATTGTGGTACTTCATTTCAAAATTGGAGGGAATGGATTTTGGTCAAAAATTGGTGGTTGCATATTCCTGGAAATGGTAAGAGTCGTTATCCTCACTTACCGGATAAGACTTTATCCTTATCATCGTCACATTTACCAAAGAAGATTCTAAGCTCTTGTCATGTTCATTCGATAAGGTAAATGAGCCGATAAAAGCTTATTGGATACACGTTTTAAGTGACCCCTAGGTACAAGTTCTATCATCTTAATGTCTGAAAATCACCTCAAAACTTCAAAATCGTTTACATTCATGACTCCCTCCGCATTGCGCGGGTAAATAACTAGTTTTATATAATTTGAAAATAAATTAAGACATTTGGTATTATATAAGATGTTTTGGACCGTTACGGGTCGGAACCGGACTTTCTAAGCATCTACCGGTAACTTTTGCGAATTCTGGTCATTCTATACTAAATAACTCGTATAAAGTAACTTTCCTAATTAGATCTCTAATAAGAGCTAATAAGATGCTAACCTGGAAGTCTCTGACTTGACAGTTGTCACAGTCTCCTCTAGTTAGAATAATTTTGTCCCGAAATTTAAGAACTAGCTTTTTCAGAGGCGTTCGCGAACAGGTGAGGATACTTATGTTTCATGGAATCTTCTCGTTCCCAAGTATACTCTGGGCCATGCTTTGCATTCCAGCGAACTTTGATAATAGGGATCTTACTGCGCCTCAACCGTTTGACTTCTCGGTCAAGTATTTCGATTGGTTCTTCAATGAACTGTAACCGATCGATAATCTAAACATCTTCCAAGGGTAGAACTAATGTTTCATCGTTAGGCATTTCCTCAAGTTTGACACATGGAACATGTAGTGGATGACGCTCAATTCCGATGGCAGCTTTAGTTTGTACGCCCCCGGTCATATTCTTTCGAGTATTTCAAATGGACCAATATATCTGGGTCCCAGCTTGCCTCTCTTCGTGAAGCGTACTAGTCCCTTCCATGGCGATACTTTCAGAAGCACTTTATCACCCACTTGGAACTCTAATGGCTTTCTTCGATTATCCGCATAACTCTTCTGACGAACTCTTGCTGTCTTGAGTCTTTCCTTGATGGTTGAGATCTTGTCAGTGGTTTCATGAATGATATTAGACGTGGTCAGTTGTCTATATCCGATTTCTAACCATCTAAGCGGCGATCTACATTTACGTCCGTATAGGACTTCGTACGGCGCACACTGAATGCTGGTGTGATAGCTGTTGTTATAGGAGACCCAAATCCCACCAAAATCTATTGCGCACGCATGCAGCATATCCTCTAGCGTTTGAGTAGTTCTCTCCGAATGTCCATCCGTTTGAGGATGATAGGCAGTGCTATAATCCAACCGCGTACCCAATGCCTTTTGAAGAGACTGCCAAAATCGTGATGTAAAACCAGTGTGTCTATCTGAGATAATGGAAATAGGTACTCCATGTCGCGAAATGATTTTATTAATGTAAATTTCCGCACGTTTCTCCATACTGTAATCTTCACGAATGGGAATGAAATGAGCTAATTTTGTAAGTCTATCTATTATAACCCATATAGAATCGTGACCCTTTCCAGTTCTCGGTAGCTTGGTTACGAAATCCATGGTTATTTGCTCCCACTTCCATTGAGGAATTTCGGGCTGCTGAAGTAGACTGGATGGTTTCTGATGTTCAGCCTTGACTTGAGCATAGGTTAAACACTTACTTACGTATAAAGCAATATCTTTCTTCATTCCTGGCCACCAATAGTATTGCTTCATATCCTTATACATCTTATTCGCTCCTGGATGAACCGAATATCTGGATCGATGGGCTTCATCTAAGATGGTTGATCGTAGATTACCAGCCTTCGGTATCCATACTGTATTCTTAAAATAATGCACTCCATCTGATTGTAATTCAAATCCTTTCTCTAAGTGATGCAAGGTCTCATACTTCAAATTCTCTTCTTTTAAAGCTTCTTTTGTGATTCAAGAATTTGAGTCTTTAAATTCGTTTGAACCATCATTACAATAGCTCGTGCTCTTGTCGGCTTCACTCTTTCCTTTCTGCTTAATGCGTCGGCTACTACGTTAGCCTTGCTCGGATGGTACTTTATTTCACAATCGTAGTCACTAAGTAGGTCGACCCATCTTCTTTGCCTCATATTGAGCATTTTCTAGTCAAGAATGTGCTGAAGACTTTTGTGATCAGTGAAAATGGTGCACTTAGTGCCGTAGAGATAGTGTATCCAGATTTTGAGTGCGAACACCACCGCCCCTAACTCCAAATCATGGGTGGTGTAATTCTTCTCGTGAACCTTTAGTTGGCTCGATGCGTATGCGATAACTTTGTCTTTTTTCATCAGTACGCATCCAATCCCTTGATGTGAAGCATCACAGTAGACTACAAAGTTATCCACTCCCTCTGGTAAAGCCAAAGTTGGTGCGTTGCATAACTTGTGTTTGAGTGACTAAAATGATTCCTCTTGTTTGTCTCCCCAAATAAACTTCTTATCCTTTTGGGTTTGTGTCGTTAATGGTTGCGCGATCTTGGAGAAATTTTCGATAAATCGCTGGTAATAGCCTGCCAATCCACGAAATTGACGGATTTCAGTTGGTGTCTTTGGGGCTTCCCATTTCTTAATGGCCTCGATCTTTGCTGGATCAACATGAATTCCCTTTTCATTTACTACGTGGCCAAGGAAGTGCACTTCACGAATCCAGAATTTGCATTTGGAAAATTTGGCGTACAACTTTTCGTTCCTGAGCAATTCTAGTATCAACCATAAATGTTGTTCATGCTCTTTCTTATTGAGAGAATAAAGAATAAATGAGTATATCATCTATAAACACGATCACGAACTTGTCTAGGTATGGTCGACATACTCTATTCATCAAATCCATGAAGACTGCCGGTGCGTTTGTTAGCCCAAAAGGCATAACTAGGAACTCGTAATGACCATAACGAGTTCTAAACGCTGTCTTAGGAATGTCTTTTTCACGAACTCTCATTTGATGATATCCCGATCGAAGATCGATCTTTGAGAAATACGTAGCACCTTGAAGTTGATCAAATAAGTCATCAATTCGAGGGAGGGGGTATCGGTTCTTGACAGTCAACTTATTGAGTTCTCTATAATCGATAAACATTCGGAAAGATCCATCCTTTTTTTTAACAAACAAAACTGGAGCTCCCCAAGGTGAAGAGCTAGGCCTAATGAATCCTTTATCAAGTAGTTTTTGAAGTTGTTCTGACAGTTCTTGCATTTCCGACGGTGCTAACCGGTATGGTGATTTCGCAACAAGCACAGCTCCTGAAACTAACTCTATGCGAAACTCAACTTGTATTTGTGAGGGTAATCCAAGCAACTCATCTGGGAATACCTCAGAATAATCTCGCACTATCGAAAGATTTTGAATGCTCTTTTCCTTGTTCTTCTTATCCTCAACATGAGCCAAAAATGCAATGCAGTCCTTTCTCAAATATTTTTGCATTTTCATACACGTCACCATTTTAATATTCTTTCTTGGCTTCTCTCCGTGTACTTCGAGAATTCCTCCTTCGGGTAGTGGAATTCGAAAAAAAAATTCGGAACAACATATTTCAGCTCGATTTTCGGACAACCAATCCATACCCACGATTATGTCGAAACTTCCTAACTTAATCGGAATTAGATCTATATTGAAGTCTCTATTAGCCAAGTTTAAAGTGCAATTCATTATTACGTCTTTGGCCCTACTTTCCTGTCCGTTGGCATATTCAATGACATATACTTCTTTCAACTTTTGAGGTCTTAGATTTATCTTTAGTCTAAAATCTAATGACACATAAGTCCTATCTGTTCCAGAATCAAATAATACAGATGCGTGATGGTTGTTCAGAAGAAACATACCTGTGACTACATCTGGATTTTGCCTTGCCTCTTCAGCTCCAATCTCGAACACTCGACCCCTTGCCGGTCCTCCTTGATTTCCTTGATTTGTTGGTTGTGCTTCCCTGGTATCTGGCCTCCAGTTCCATCTTGGGCGTTTATTCCTGAAGTGATCTGGGCTTCCACATTCATAACAAACTCGCTTCTCACCAATCCTACAATCCTTTGCAATATGACCTTTCGTGTTGCACTTGAGAGAAGTAATGCATCTCCCCTGATGATGACTATTACATTTATCACACTTTGGGTACGCCCCTTTTCCTTTCTCTGTTAGCTGAGTTTGAATCCCATAGTTTCCTGTCATTCTCAGATTTTTGCCCATTCTTCCCCTAGATTGCCTTCTTGTGGGTTCTTCCATCTTCCTCTTGCCTTGAGCTTTGTCTTTTGCAAACAACCCTAAACGTGTAGCATTATTGGTGAGTCTGGTTGCCGAACTCACTGCTTCTTGTAGAGTTTTCGGGTTTGCCAAAGTAACATCTCCACGTATTTCAGGAGATAAACCCCACACATATCTATCAACTCGGTTTTCTTCAGGTGTTACCAGATGTGGTACCATTTTTACTAGTTCATGAAAACGGGCTGTGTAAGAGTGTATATATTCCCTTTCATTTCGTGATTCCACAACTCTGCTTCCAACTTCTGCATTTCACGTCTATATCCTCTTGAAATCTTCCCACGTAAGACTGTTTGCCGCTTCCCTACCCCGCGTTTGTACTTGAGTGTTCCACCAGGTTAATGCTCGCCCTTGTGAGACAGGCAGCAAACTCTACCTTCTTTCCCTCAGTACACTTGCTAATGTGGAGAACAGACTCCATGCTCTCTAACTAGGTCAATAAACCGACGGCTCCTTTAGTTCCGTGAAATTCCTTAGGGTTACAACTCCTAAAGGATTTATACGTACATTCCCTATCTCCTGATCCTCGGTTGTTATTTTGGTTCGTTGTCAGGCCAGCTGCTACTTAGCTAACAATACCTGGTAGTGGTTCTGTTAGGACACAAACAATCAAGATATCAATATATGGAAAGATTAGAACAGAAATATGATAACCAAATGTCGTATGTATTGATAGGATGAATAGTATTACAAAATATGTCTTTACAAGGCTTATGGAAACGTTAGTTCTAACTATCTAACAAACTAACTATTTATACAAGAAATAGAAAGACTAAAGTAACAGTACATTCATAACAGACAAGTTCAGAACAGGTTCTGAACTTCTTCAGATCTTCTTCAGAAGTGTCTTCAGAACTTCTTCAGAATATCTTCAGAACTTCTGAAGTTGACACTTCAGAAGTTTATTCCTTAGGCTTTTCTTCATATCTTTATATCTTCAGAACCCAGTCCGTTTTGAAGCTATTATGATATCTCTATCACCGCATGAGTCAATTTGGATAGCAGTAGTGCAACATACGGAATTTGTCTCTTTGGCGGCATTGTTCTAAAATACAATTTCAAATTGAGTTTCGATCAGATTTCTATTACTATTTCCGAACTAAATCTACTTACTAAGTTTAAACGTATAATATAATATATGTCTAGAACTAATTATCTAAACATACATCCAAACAATATATGAAAATCAGATAACATGTACAACTTTCATAGATAAAATCAAACATTCCAACCTAAGTTTCAAAATACAATTCCAAAAAGATAACAAATTGTTTACAACTTAAAACAAAAAAATCCCAAATAAAAGTTTTTCAATCCCAAAAAGCTTCAAATAAAGAGGTCGACTAGTGCATCATCAACCTAATCAACACTCCTAATAAGATCGCCAGAGTTCCTATCATCCAAGCTAGGTATGAGTGCATCCTCTGAATCGCCCTCCTGGCATCAGGGGCAACCACCATGACCCTATTCGTAAATTCATCCTGTGTGTGCAGTATCGTCATGATGACGTCTAAGGAGTGTCGGTAATGGTCCAATCTATGCCTGTGGAGCTCTACATCGTTAGCCATTCCTGAGACCCAGGCGTGCTCCAACGCGGTCATGCCCTGTGGTTGCGGTATAGGGACTCCTATCGCCGGGGGAGGAGGAGGAGACACTTCGCGACCGGGATCACGACTAGGATGGTTCTCCCGAAGGTACGGAAGGAACCGTGAAAGTCACCCTCCTAATGGGGAGAAAGCGCTTTCGAGCGGTCCTTATCGTCCTCGGTCCTCGTGATGTACCCTCGCTAGTAGGTGAAGGTACGGGCATGGAACTAAGTGATCGAGCGGAGGAGTCAGCGGTATCCTCCTCGTAACTATGCTCGGATGGGTCATAATCATCATGGTTTGGGTCGCTCCTCCTAATTCGACTTCGCGACCGGGATCGCGACTGGGATGGTTCTCCCGAAGGTACGGAAGGAACCGTGAAAGTCACCCTCCTAATGGGGAGAAAGAGCTTTCGAGCGGTCCTTATCGTCCTCGGTCCTCGTGATGTACCCTCGCCAGTAGGTGAAGGTACGGGCATGGAACTAAGTGATCGAGCGGAGGAGTCAGCGGTATCCTCCTCGTAACTATGCTCGGATGGGTCATAATCATCATGGTTTGGGTCGCTCCTCCTAATTCGGCCGGTGACATAGCCAGACTCGTCTGGGAATATTCAGATGATGACATGATGCTGTGATAAAATAAATAAAAAATTTAAATGTCAGAAACATTTTATAATACTCATGCGAACTCACATAAAATCATATTTTTCGATTTGAAGTAAGAAGTTTTCCGATCTATGTTGATTTTTAGTATAACTAGTCCAAGTCCCTTCTTATTCATACCATATTTAGACATAGGTGATCAGGCTTTGCCTAATTATGATATGTTTGAACGTTGCCTATTCTAGTTATACTAGTAGTAATTTTTTTGGTTATAATGCATGGTTTTTGTTAGAAAACCAGTGTTCTCTATAACCTGAGGCTTTGATACCAAGTCTGTCACACCCCGATTAAGCGGAAACACGAGGTACGACAGTTCGAGGTTTCACAACAATAGCAATATAAATACCAACCATATATATAATTAAAACGTCAAAGTTTAAAGTTTAAAAGTTTACAACCCGACTACCTTGACTTTAACAAACAAATTACATGAAAATAGATATATATAAAGTCTTGATTGGTGTTCCAGAAAAATAAGCTAAGCCTGATCGGTTGCCTTCTTATTTCCTGTAAAGCATGTTAAAACGGAAGTGTCAACTACAAAGAGTTGGTGAGTTCACATGTTTTCAAATGCACAGAATATTTTGTATGCAAGATAAAATATTGACGAATCGAATACTCGCATCAACATAAGCATTTTAATCTTTATGAGCAATTAAACAATTATTACACATGATATTTCATTATTGAGCCACTACTAAGCCTAAACGACATTCTACGCCCCACGAACTACCTCAGCGGTGGAACTAAATTCCACATGTGTAGAGCATTCTTAATTGATAAACTGCACCCCTACTTGCCAGTTAGGTGGGTATGTCAACCAAATAGCGCTATCCACAAATATCATCGGCTCAAAACAAATACAGAGTTAAATAGTAGTGTACCACGGGGACTTCACATATAAATCAATTCAACATTGTTTTAAAACAACAAGTTTTACACCCCAAAAGTATAAAACGTTAAAAAGAGGGGCTGTGAATACTCATCTTTTAGCAAAAGCTCCGCTTACAACACGATCCGCTCACTTGTCGGCCTAACGTTTCCCTATCAAAGCGAAATACCCAAATGGTCACTTATTTGTCTTAGGGTTACTTATGGAGGTGAATATGTCTTAAGTCCATACATGTCCAACTTGGTTAACTATTAGTCCCTCATATATAATGCACATATGCCCTTTTTATTAGTTTAATACGTTTTAATTTATACCAAAATGTATACATATTTAAACCATTAGGCCTTTAGGCGATTAGAGTTCAAGAAATCTAAATTTTTCAGAATTCCATCTTCTGGCAGAAACTTTGAGGTCTAAAAATTATATTATCAAAGTACCTTCTAAAATGAAAAATTTCCTCATATTTTTATGTGTCATTGTGACCAATTTTCATGCATTTTGGACATATAAAAAGAGTTCAAATAGTTTTTACAACATAAGATGTCACAGTTGGTCCAAGAATTTACACACTTTTAGTAAAACAACCATTTGAAGGGTTCTACTCAGTGTTTTTCATAAATTCCAATTGGATTAGAAACCTAACACATAAACAAAGATTTTAAAAGACGAATCACTCAATTGGGTTGAGGTTTGAGGAAATTGTGGTACCTTAAAGATGCATGCACACATCTGTCATATTCTAACAGATTGCATACTTAACTTAATTAAATTGGTTAACACCTCAAAACTTTATATTTTTGAGTGAGGTTAGATTCATATGAATTCTAACTCATAAAAGAAGTTTCCAAAAGAATAATCATGCAATTTGACTAGATAAACAAAGAGATACAAACATGAAAAGTAGGGTTCATTTACTGGTGAGTTCACTGCTGCACAACCAAAAGGTTTTGGATGTTTGAAGATTCAAAACACCATATTTTTTAGTGAAACCACTTTGGTTGTAAAGCTAACTCATAACCTAACTCTCAAAAGAAAAATCATCCGTTTTCATGGAGTTTTGAGGGAGTTATAGCGTTTCTAACATGCATGTGACATTCTGTCCGAATTTTACTTTCTGCATAGCAAATTTGTTTCAAGGTTTCAAATGGTCAAAACCTCATCTTTTTGAGTGAGACCAAATGCATTTGAAAGCTCACTCAACAAACTACACTCTAGAAGGAAAAAAGAAAGCATATTTTTTTCAACCCAAAATATATATTTTTTTTTACAAAAAGCCCAATATGTTTAAAAATGTCATTTTCTTCTCAATTGTGACATTTCTCCTCAAAAAGTAAGCTCAATAGTTGTTAAATTCTAAAAAAATTAAGAGTTTTATAATTGACATTTTAAACTACATATTTTATATAATTTGAATATAAATTAAGGCATTTATATAACATGTTTCGGACCATTATGGGTCGGAACCGGACTTTCTAAGCAACTACTAGTAACTTTTGCGAATTTTGGCTATTCTATAATAAATAACTCCTATAAAGTAACTTTCCTAATTGGATCCCTAATAAGAGATAATAAGATGCTAACCTGGAAGTCTCTGACTTGATAGTTGTCACACCATTCATCCGGATTTTCTTGGGATGTGTCTAAAAGCGAAATCAGGTCTAGAACTTGAAAAGGAGAAAGATCTTAAAAAGAAAGAAAATATTAATTTTCAATCTCCAAAATCTCTAAAATTCAAGCCACAGAAGTTTACTTACATTAAAAAAGGAAAATGGAAAGCTAACTCCTCAACTTCTGTTTCAGTGAAATCTAATGTTCCAGAGAAGTCTCCACAGAAGCTGCCATCAAAGAAGAATTCAGATGTTCCAAAACATAAGTCTAGACTAGATAAGAAGTTCAATCGAACAACTGATGCTAGAATAGACTCAAATAAGAATAATTGTAATTATCATTCTTGTAATGAAAATTCAATGAATTCTTTTATGTTTCAGAATTCTGAATGTTTCTCTTTATTCCTAAAACTTAAACAACTTTTCTCACGGCCTTCTGGTTATTTCTATAATGATAGAAAACACTCAACACAAAACAAAAGAAACACTTCAAACACCACAGGAAAACCAGTGGTCTCTGGAAATCATGCAATTAATTCTACTCAAAAGAAATTCATTAATCAGAAACCTAAACCTAACATCAAAAGACCCATTATGAAATTGGTACATAAATCTCTCTGATTTTGATTGCAGACGCAGCACGTGCACATCTGGTATCTTGACTCTGGATGCTCGAGACACATGACTGCAACAAAAAACTTACTCTCCAAATTCAAAGACAAATATGGTGGAGCAGTAACGTTTGGTGATAATGGTAAAAGTCAAATAAAAGGCTACGGTACTCAACAAGAAGGTAACATTACCTTATCCAAAGTAGCACATGTTTTTGGATTGAAACATAATCTTCTGAGAGTAAGTCAACTGTGTGATTCTAAAATGTTAGCTTTATTTGATGATAAACACTGTTACTTACTCTCTCGAGCAGGTGAACTATTGTGGAATGCTGACAGAAAAGGAAATCTGTACTTAATGAACTTCACCTCGAGGGATGGAACAGATACTCTCTGTCTCATTTCAAAGAAGAGCGAAGTAGCGTGGCTTTGGCACCACAAACTCTCTCACTTAAATTTTCCAAATCTTGAACTGCTTATAAAACATAAGTTGGTTATAGGTTTTCCATAGGTGTATTTTTAGAAGGATCACCTCTGTCCTGCATGTGAGATGCGAAAAATAAAACGAGCATCTCATAAAACCAAAAGTGATCATTCATGCAATAGACCTCAGCAAATGATGCATGTTGACCTCTGTGGTCCCATCGCAATTCAGAGCTTATCTGGTAAGAAGTATATCTTGGTTCTAATAGATGAATTTTCCAGGTATACTTGACTTGCATTCATCCGACAAAACTCAGATGTACGAATAGTCTTACAAAACATGATGACTCGCATTCAAGTTCTGCTACATCAGAAGATACAGCAACTAAGAAATGACAACGGTACTGAATTCAAGAATGCCAAGCTTGAAGTATACATTGTCCACAACGGAATTATTCAAAACTTCTCTGTTGTACGCACGCCTCGACAAAATGGTTTTGTAGAAAGAAGAAACAGAACTTTGGTTGAAGCTACACGAACAATGCTCGCAGCCTCTGGTTTACCAACCCACTTCTGGGCAGAAGTTGTCGCAACTGCCTGCTTTACTCAAGCATCAGGAATAACTCTCTCTGGTCCTTCTACTTCTGGATCACTAAATGATAGTTCAGAAGTAACCTCTGAGCCTTCATTTGATGGGGATAACTTAGGTGCTTCTCCAGAACCAAAACTATAACCCATTCCAGAAGCTGAAGCAGAAGATACAGAAGCTTCTCCAGAACCAGAACTAGAACCCATTCCAGAAGCTCAAGCAGAAGATACAAAAGTTCAAGCCCAACAAATACTTCAAACAAAGATGAAAAGATGGAGAAAGTCTCATACTCCAGATCTAGTAATTGGAGAACCATCTGAAGGGGTTAAAACAAGTTCTGCAACTGGTAATGAAGCCTTCTTTGTAAACTTTCTAAGCATGATAAAACCAAAGAAGGTTCATGAAGCTTTACAAGAACCAAGCTGGGTGGAAGCTATGTAAGAGGAACTTCTCCAATTTGAATGAAACAAGGTGTGGAAACTAGTACCTCTGCCTAAAGATAAGGTTGCCATTGGTACTAAGTGGGTATTTAGAAATAAAAAGAATGAAGATGGAATAGTGATCAGGAACAAGGCTAGGTTGGTGGCTAAAGGATACTGTCAAGAAGAAGGCATTGACTATGATGAAACTTTTGCTCCAGGTGCAAGACATGAAGCAATAAAACTCTTTCTGGCCTTCTCAGCATACAAAGATTTCAAGGTGTACCAAATGGATGTCAAGTGTGCATTTTTAAATGGAGATCTTAAAGAAGAAGTGTATGTTGAACAACCTCCTGGGTTTGAAGATGCAAGAAATCCAGATCATGTCTATCTTCTGGACAAAGCTCTGTATAGGCTAAAGCAAGCACCCGGAGCCTGGTATGAACGGTTATCAAAGTTTCTGATCAAACATTCATATGAAAAAGGTAAAATTGATACCACTTTGTTCATCAAAAGGGGCAAAGATACGCTTACTGTTGTTCAAATTTATATGGACGATATTATTTTTGGTTCTACTGATCAAGCTGAAGTTGATCTGTTTTCAAAACTGATGGAAAGTGAATTTGAAATGAATATGATGGGAGAATTAACATTTTTCCTAGGACTCCAAGTCAAACAAACTGCCTCTGGCATTTTCATAAATCAAGCCCAAGTATGTTTTTGACATGTTATGGAAATTCAAACTTCACAATTCCACCACTATGAAAACACCTATCTCCTAGTACAAAACTTGATTTTGATCCCTTTGGGAAATCAGTCGGTATTACTAGCTATAGAGGAATGATAGGATAACTTCTGTATTTGACAGCAAGTAGACCAGACATAATGTTTGCCACTTGTCTTTGTGCGAGGTATCAAGCAAATCCAAAAGAATTTCATTTGCCTGCTGTAAAGAGAATTTTTAGATACCTAAAAGGGAATCCATCATTGGGCCTATGGTATCCAAAAAACTCTAGATTTGATTTAATTAAATACACTGACTCTGATCATGCAGGATGCAAGTTAGACAGAAAGAACACCTCTGGTAGCTGTCAACTTCGGGGAAATAGACTGATAAGTTAGGCATCCAAGAAACAGAATTGTGTCTCAACCTCCACAGCAGAAGCAGAATATATAGCAGCTGCTAGTTATTTTTCACAAGTCATCTGGATGAAGGCTCAACTCAGAGAATATGGTCTGATATACGACAAAATATCCATTGTATGTGACTTAGAAAGTGCGATTGTCATCACTGAAAATCCAGTTCAGCACTCAAAGACCAAGCACATTGATGCAAGGTATCATTTTATAAAGGATCATGTGGAGAAAGGGACTATTGAAATGTATTTTGTCTCCACTGATTACCAACTTGCTGACATCCTTACAAAAGCTTTAGATAAAAAGAGATTCAATTTCCTAATTAGCAAGTTGGGTATGCTAAACATGTAATTATCTTAATTTCTATGACTATCATAGGATTGAGCCAAATCACTTGTTCAGTATATCTTTATTTTCATACTTAGTCAAATTTGAGTTTAACAACAAATCAGAACCGCCAGAAGCCTCTGTGATCACTTCTGATAATCCATTCAGAAGCATTCAGAAGCCTCTGGACACCTTTGTTCTCAAAAGAACACTTGTTTTCACTTTTTGATCCAAGTATAGACAGAAAGGGAAGCATAATTTGCAGAAGCTAAAGGGGAGCCAAATACGCAATTTTCCAGGGGGAGCTAAATTTGACGATTTCAAGGGAGAGCATTCCAATGCAAGCTCGAGGAGCACAAACTTCTGATTCAATCAGAGGAAAAAAAAATTGAGCCTAACTCTTGTTAGTTGTCATCTAATTTTTTTTCCTTTAGAAATTTTTGCGAATTTGTTACTTTTGAACTAACTCTTGCCGTTAAGGTTATTCAGAATTCTCAAATTCAATAAAAGTTCTTCTGAAAATACTTTCACTTGACATAAAACTTTCATTTGGTCCTAAAATGCTTTCATGAAACTCATGATTAGCTGTTCCGTAAATTTTATTTTCTTTTGAAATTTTTCTTAATAAGATTACTTCTAAACTAACTCTTGCCTTCAAGGTTATTTAGAATTTTCTTATTTAATTAAATTTCTTCTAAATTTAATATTTATAGGATAAAAGGCTTTCTTTTAAGTTCAAAATTTTTTTAATGAATTATTTTTAATATTTTTTTTTATCAAAATTATTTTTCAAAATTATTTTTTTAATCCACAATTCATGTTGATTAATTGGTAATTATTATTATTAATTTTTGGAGGGAATATTCAAGATAATGAAAGAGGAACCGATTTTCGTCAAAAACCCACGAAACGTTACAGTGCCAGATGCTGACACACGCGTCCCTCATCCCTCTATACACGCGCGATTGAATCTCCATGTGTCATAAATCCATGGTTTGCATGTTTGCACGCCCTTTAGGCTGACATCAGCAGTCGGGAACCGTTTTCAAATCCCCAATTCCCAAATAAACCCTTCCCATTCTAACCCCTTTCCCAAATCTAAATTAAACCCTTAATCTTTAAAATTACTCGAGTGCATTCTCAAATCCTACTATATAAACTCGAGTAAACCCCTAATTTCACTTTTCACCGTCTTCAACCTCCAGCCATTATTGTGCTCTAAGGAAAACCTGCAACTTTCGATTCTCAAATATTCCCATTCTCACAAATGGCAAACCTAAGTGCAAACATGAATGATCATGACGAAGAAGACAGGCTCATCGATTCCACCGCAGACAGTGCTCCAATCATTCGACTCCCATCAAACCCAACAATGTTCAAGATCTTTTGGACGCCAACACTTATCTGTCAGAATATCGAGTGATGATAGAGTTTTTGCAACATCATCAGTTGAACCGAGCCCTAACGCTTACAAATCCAAATGTTCCGGAGGTGTATGTTCAAGAAATGTGGCAGACTTTGTATATCAAGAACGATGAAACCTTATTTGGCAGTTTTAGCCATCCTATAAACCCTGAAAATGCTATTGAAAAACCCATAACCAAGAAGAAGATTGCAAGATATTTTCATTTACCCCAACGTCTCATTGAAGTCGAAGATCAGATAGTACCTAATCCTGATCTTGAACAAAATCCTTCCACAGAAGCGTTGTTTGCATTTATCAATTTTATGGGCTACAACGAACATCTCACCAAGCTTTCTGGGTTCAAAAGGAAAAACTTACCTCCAATGTGGAATGTCCTTGTTTCAATACTCAAAAAAGCCTCACTTGCAAGATAGGGTCTCTGGATCAGGCAAGCAGAAATATTCTCACCATCATGTATTTTATGTACTTCAACTGACCCTTGGATTTTGCAAGTCTCATTTTTCAAGAAATAAGTGCAGCAGCTCACCTAAAGGTTCTGAATCAAGCAAATGGTAAGGCTCTTCCAGCACTTATGTTTCCTAGGTTTGCTGCCCTATTCTGTCATCGAGCCATCGCTGTCCTAAATGCCCCTATCATTCAACCTCTGTGCAAAATTTCAACCATGAACTCCGACAAACCAAGCATCGACCTCGCCGGTTACACTGTCAGACACGAACTATCCAGGTACATGCTTGAACTTATTCCTGAAACCGCTCCTTATCTTACTTTTTATAGAAGCTCTATGGTACACTCAGAACAGAGGGTACCTACCCCAGAGTACTTAGAGGCTAGAGTAGATGGTGAGGGGTGGAATGAGCTTGAGACTGAAAATAATTTGAGTGAACAACCGAGCGCTTCTACCCATGTCGAGCGTTTGTTAAGAGAGAGCCAAGAAGATGTCCATGGAGACACATTTGTGAGTTCCTCGCCAAGTCCAACCAAAGCAACCACATTTGCCGAGGTAGATGCCAACACATATACACTCATTCAAACCGGACAGCTCAGTCCAAACCACCCTATAACTAACCAAGCAGATGGTCTTTTTGCCGCAGACTCAAGTACTGCTGGGAAAACTAAATCATCTTCATCATCCTTTCAAAAGGATGATGACGTAAATATAAGAGTTCCATCGCCCCAGAACACGCCACCTCCTACACATGTTGATGTCTCTGTGACCAACACAATCTTAGGAAATACAGAAGGCACGTCCACGCCTTCTACTAGTGTAGATGCCTATGAAATCCTATCAGAGGGATTCAGGCCAGAGGTTGCACCACTTACCGGAGTCTTCAGACGTTTTCAAGGTAAGCACACATTAATTAACTCTCCACCATCTGATGTTGGAAAAAAAGTCAATAATGTCAGAACATCCGAAGAGGTGACTGCTTATAACAACCCTCGAAGACTGGATGGAAGTCCCTCCACGCCCAACATCGAAACATGCATGAATGAGGGCCTCTCTGAACGGGAGACACAAGGGGCCCATGTGTTGGGGATGCACCAGTTACCTCTTCTCAATTTGTAACCAATGCAACGTTCAAGGCATTTGTTGATCAAGTTCAGATATCTATGGTGGATCTAAAACAAGTTATTCAAAACTCAAAGGCAAGCCTAAAGTCAGAGATCCAGACTTAGAATTCTTCCATAAGCTCAATTCATACAACTTAGAGAGAACAGACTCAAGCTCTTGAAGATCTCAAGAAACTCTTTTCTAACAATGCTGAATCACAGAAGAAATCTGCCTCTGATCACTTCAACAGGCTGGATGCTGGAATTAAAGCTAACTCAGAGGCCATCTTCAATATTCCAGCAGCCATCCCCTCTCTAGAAGCCACCAATTCAGCTTCTGAATACGGATCCTTTATTGTTGACATCCAGAAACTCATCAATGATGTTGTACCCTCTGTGGCCTCTACATCAACAGGTTCTTCTCTTATTCGAGACTTGGCATCTTTTCAAAAGGCAATGATGGATAAATTCAACGCCATCAATGGCAAGTTTGTATCCAAGATCAACAACTCTAGCTCTAGTGAGTTAGCATAGGAAGTATCTACCTTAGATGCTTCTGTCTCCAAGCTAACTCCATTAGTTAGCTACATTTCTGAAGAGTTTGAAGCAAAGAAGAAGGCCAAGGAAGCCAGAGCGTGTAAAAAGGAAGAGAAGAAGAGAAAAAGATCTGAGGATCAGGACCCTGATTCTCAGAAGGGGGAGAGCATGGAAAAGAAGGCCAAAATCGATAGTGCTGAAACTACTCAAACTCAGAGTAAAGCCAAAGTCTCTGCCTCTACACCTTCTGATCCTCCTACATCATCCAAACAAACCCCCCCTTACACCGACACCTCTAGCTGTAAATTCTGGCCCACTTCCTAAAGATCCAGATATGGCTAAGTTCATTCTCGATCTCTTTGGAAATAAAAGAAATCCAGAAGGTAAACCTCAGGATGCAAGTTCATCCCAACCTCAACCTTCACAACCTCAACCTCCACAACCTCAATCACAAAAACCACAACCTCCACAATCTCAACCAAAACCTCAACCTCAACCACAACAACAAGATCAACCACTCTCTTCCTGTGCTAGAACCAGAGAGTTCCCTGTTGATGAAAATCCAAACTCTTCTGTCTCTGGTTTTGAACAACCCACTCCTGAACGAACAAATCATAAGGCTGAAGCTGACAAAGTTAAGGCAGAAATTGAAAGAATCAAGAGGGAAACATCAATAAAAAGAAGGGCTCAGATACAAGTTGAAAAGGACAAATTAAGACAGTATGAACGCCCAAGTTCACTAGAAATTGAGTACAGGCACATGTACTCAATCACAGAACCAAAAGTCTTCCTAATGCTTCCTAACTTTGCCAATGACTATCATGTAAGCGATGAAGTCAAAAACAAATTCATGAGTCATAGGCAAGTAAGGAAAGAGGCCTTCTCAAATCTTCAAAAAAAAAAAATCTCTAGGATTAAGCATGTCAAGTTCGAGAATAGAGAGATTATGTACACAATATATAAAGTGATGAGATAAGATAACAACAAGTACTACTTCAGTGATAATGATCTATTATCTATCAATACCTCTGATCTTATACCTCTACGAAGGTATATGAAAAACAAAATGAATCAAAGGACTGATGCTCAGAACAAAGTTGCCTTCTTCCGAATTATTGGCTGCATTGAAGCTTTTATCAAGTATAGAAGACAGGTAGACTTTCAAACGTGTCTAGATCACAAGGTGATAAATCTGAGCATCATGACACCCAATGAAGATAGAGAGGGTCTTGATCATCCTTCTGTTGGAGAGTTGTTGACAGAACCAGAAGATGGCATTATATTTAAAAGACCTACAAGGAAAAGCTTCTTCAGAATAAGTGAAGCACATAAATACTCTGCTGCAGTGATAAGCATCATGAAGAGTTTTTCCTCTCTTCAGAAAGATAATACAAGGAAAAACGTTGTAGAAAGAATCATCAGTGAATGGATGGAGGAAAAACTCATCCTAATCAATAAGCTAAGAGAAATCATAGAGATATTTCAAAAGATCATCACATTTCAGCCCGATGCACCTTTCTAATCTATTTGTTTTTTTTGTAATATTTTCTTAATAGAAATGAAGATCTGTCTTCATAGATTCTTGTAATTCTGAATTTCATACTTAGTGGGAGATTGTTAGAATGTATTTTGTGAAGTATGAATCAGAAATGCCTAAGCGTCAAACTTCAGAAGGAAATCCAGAAGTTCACTATCTGATCCCTCTCTCATCAAAAGCGCCCAGAGATCTCTGAAGACTTGGATATCAACTACTTTACTCACGCGCTCTTGATGACGTGGCTCGTCACACTTTCCGTGCGTAACTAATTCTCTTAGTCGTACAATTGACGTGTCACTTAGTGATAGGTTGTCTTGTTGACTTTATCTTTTTTAATCGTATAAATAGAGTCAGTCTTCACTATAATAGATGTCGATCATCTTTTAGAGAAATTGTGCGATTCATTCCAACTTATTGTAATCAATTTCCAGGTTATTAATACGAATTCTCCTTTGATCTTCAAACTGTTTTTATTGTTCTTACTATTTTATCACTGTTTTAGTATTAATCATAGATCTGTATTGCTAGAGATCATAATTTAGCTTCAAAGCAGTCCTGGTTCTGAAGCTTAGTTGTGAAGTTATTCTTAAGAGATAAAGAAAGAAAGCTCAGAAGCTCAGAAGTCCAAAGACAGAATGACTAGAGTGAAGATAAGCCTAAGGCATAACTTCTGAAGTGGCCATTTCAGAAGTTCTGAAGATTCTCATGCTATTCTAAAGAAGTTCTGAAGAACTTCTGAATTATGTTCTGAAGGTGTTCAGAAGTAGTTCTAAATTTACTTCTGTATGTCTGTCATGTATTGTACTGTCATTTTAGCAATTCCTATTGTATATAAATAGTGTCTGTTAGATAGTTATAACTAACGTTCATAGATCTTTTGTACTGTAAAGACATATCTGTGTAACTCTGTTAAGATCAATACTACATCTGACTACCTTGATATAATTCTTGTTTCATATTCTACTTTCATTCTACATTGTTGATATTTGGGATATAACAATTGGTATCAGAGCCAATTCATCTGTTTGATAATTCTGTTAAGAACTGTCAGATCTGAACATCAAAGAACAAAGTTTGTGAAATCTCAGAATCTGCTCTTTGTGATGGAGATGAATCAGATGAAGAAATGAAAAGGATTTCTGATAATATTGCTTTCACGACAAGACAATTCAATCAAAGATATAATCAAAAATACAAAAATAAATCTGAATCTGAAGATGGAACAAAGAAGATCTTAAGTCAAGATGTTGTTCAAGAAGATACAACCGAACTAACTAGATGTTTTAATTGTTCAAAACCTGCCAATTTTACAAGACAGTGCAAAATGCCTGAAGTCAAAAATGCTGGTTATTATGAAAAGAAGCATCTAATTGCAAAGAAGAAGAAAATGAATCCAGCTCTAGGAACAAAATATGAAGAAGATTGGTTGAACTGGAGTGATGGAGAATATGATGAAGAAGTTGCTCATTATGCTTCAAACTGCTACATGTGCCAAATGGATCCAGAAAATACTCATGCACATGACTCTGAGGTACAAACTTCTTCTTCTGAACTAAATTCTGAAACAACTTCTTCTTTAATTTCTGATAATTCTGAAAACAACATGCAAGATCAAATTCTGAACACGACTTCTGAATTTGAAAATCTCAGAAATAGAATAAAAGGTGAAAAAATATTGGTCAATAAGTTTAGAGCTGAGAGTCAAATGTATAAACAAAATTGCCAAAATGCTGAAGAAATACTCGAAAATTTTTCTAAAGAAAAATCTTTGTTGAAAGAAAAGATGGATAGTATGCAAAAAGATATTTTAAATGAAAAATCAGAAAAAAATGTTCTAAATGTCAAAATGAATTTTCTGAATCAAGAAAGACTTGATCTATGCAAAAAGATCAAGGAATTAGAAGATCTGAATTTTAAAAAAGGTCAAACTGAACAAACTCTGAACATATTAACAAGTCAAGCTCAAAATTCAAAGTTTTATAATATCAAAGCAGGTTTAGGATACAATGAAAGTCAAATTTTAAAAAAGGCACCTGCAAATTTATATGATGTTTCAAAAATGTAAATCTTCAATGAAAATAATAAAGGTGCAATAAATAAACTTGTTGATCATACTTTGCCTGAAAGGATTCCTTTTATAAAATCAGAGACTTTGTTTTCAGAAGAAAAACCTCTTGACTCTAGTGATTCAGTTAAAAATTCTGAATCAGAAATAAAGTCTGAAAGAATTTCTAAAACCAACTTTGAAATTTAATTACTTCAAAAGATCTTTCTAAAAGTACTTCTGAACCAAATACTAAATCTGAAGTATCTTCTAAGTTAAAATCTGAAGTTTCTCCAGAAGCAACTTCTGAATGTACATCAGAAATTATTGATGAACCTCAAGGTCAAATAGATTCTAGAGAAACTCTTGAAGGAAAATATGAAAAAAATTCAGATATTGAATCTTTAAATGATAATGATGAGTCTTCAGAAATATTTTTTGATAATTCTGATAATGAATCTGAGAAACTTTCAAACATAATTGTTTTTGCATCAAATATGACTCAGAACAAATTTTCAGATTTAATGAATGCTTCAGATTCAGATGTTAATGATGATCCTACTGTTGAAATAATAGACAAAGATGGATACATAGTTTACAAATCTAAATCTTCTATGACTAAGGGAGAGAAATTAAAATCTGAAGAATCAAAATTGTCTTCAGAAATGTTTAATGGTGTATTTTTGAAAAATGAATATCAGCATTATAAATCTTTTGAAAGTAATTCTTCTAAGGGATCAAATTCTACTTCTTTTAAAAATGATGTTAAAAACACATCTTTGACAACAGAAAAATCATCATTATGATCTTCAGACTTTGTCACAAGGGTCAAGCTTTTTGAAAAATGACAGTCTTTTACTTCAAAATCTACAAATCAAGATTCAAAATTAGAAAAAAAATGTCGATAAAAGTTCTTCTTCTACTAATCCACATTTCTTATCTTTTACAGAGCTATCCACTCTAGTTTGGAAGAAAAAATGTGAAAGGCTATCAAAAAAGACAAAATAGATAGTATTTCTTCTTTTAAGAAACATGATGTATCCAAAACCAATACTTTGAATAAAAGAAAGCATTCAATTCCTAAAAATAATGTTGTTCATTCTTGTTTATGTCATGAGATATTAAAGGTTCTTAAGAATCATATTTATTGTATGAACTGTGGACATCATAATTTTCAAATCAACTTCAAAACCAACAAGAAACATCCTAAGAAACCAATTAAGAATTTTTCAGCAAACTTGGCAAACAAAAACAAAAACCAAAAGGATAAATCAATCAAAAGAAGCTCTCATCCCCTAAAAATGCTTTTTTCATGTAAAGCACTACTTGAAATGTTACATATGGATCTATGGGGACCAATGAAGACTCAAAACATGGGAGGAAAGAAGTATATCCTTGTAATAGTTGATGAATATTCAAGATATACTTGGGTTGAATTTCTGAGACTTAAATTTGTTACTTCTGATAGACTTATTCCTTTGCTAAAGAAAATACAGGTTCTTCTTCAACTTCCTATCCAAAAGATCAGAAGCGACAATGGCACAGAATTTACAAATTCTACACTTCAGAACTTTTTGGATTCTGTTGGAATATCTCATAACTTTTCCGCTACAAGAACTCCTCAACAGAATGGAGTATTTGAAAGAAAGAACAGAACCTTAGTAGAGGCTGCAAGAACTATGCTTGCCTATTCAGAATTACCTTTATCTCTTTGGATAGAAGCAATAGCAACTGCTTGTTTTACTAAGAATTGAACCATTCTCAACAGAAAACTTCTCAAAACTCCCTATGAAGTTATTAAAAATAGAAAACCCTCTATTGATTATTTTTAAAAATTTGGATGGAGGTGTTTTCCTCTGAATGACACACAACACTTGGATAAATTTGTACCTAAAGGTGTAGTTGGAATTTTTGTTGGTTATTCACAAAGAACCAAGGCATAAAGAGTTCTCATCTAGGGCACTCAAAGGATCATTGAAACTTCAAATATCAAATTTCATGACCCAAAAATAACTTCTGAACAAAACAGTTCAGAACTCAAGCTTAATCCTGTTTCTGAACTATTAGATTTAGAAAATAGCAATACTGATCACACTTCTGAATCTAAATCTTTACTAAAGGCAAATTTAGATTCATTATGTCAAGATTTATTTGAGATTTCTGTTAATTTTTCTGCAGATTATCAGAATTCATCTCTTCTCAGAAGAATACTAGAACAAGTTTCCACAGAAACAACAATATCAAATCTTTCTGCATCACCTATCTCAACCTCAAATTCTGAAATTCCTACTTCTGAATCTGTACAAGTCAATTCTGACACATTTCCAGTCACTTCTGAAGCAACCATACCTGTTTCTGAACCAGCGACTATGTCCTCTGAAGTAGTACAAAATTTTCAATTTGAGGGGGAGTCTTCAGATCTGAATTCAGTAATCAATCTAAATTCTGAATCACATGCAATCATTGATGCCTATGACTCTTTCAACAATGTCTCATATGTTCAATCTTTGCCAAATATGAATGAATGGACATTGAAAGAACATAAAAGATAGCTTCAAAACACTTAGCATGAAGACAGAAGACTTCTGAAGTATGTACTTCAGAAGTTCTGAAGGTTTAATTCAAGTTCTGAAGAAGTTCTGAAGATGTTCTGAAGAACTTCTGAAGACAGTTTCTGAAGACAGTTCAGAACCACTTCTGAACTGTATCTGTTATCTTGTTTGTTGTTACTCTAGTCTTTCTAGTATGTGTATAAATAGAAGTTAGTTAGATCTTTAAAGTTGTCGTTCTAGATTTATTCTTGTACTATACTATAATCTTTGAATATCAATATAATATACGACTTCAGTGCTCTAAATTCTGTGTTCTTTACTGAGTTCATTGTTCATATTTGATATCTGGGTTCTAACAATTGGCATCAGAGCCAATTCATCTTACGATCTGGTAATCAATTCAGTTTCGAAATCGTCACATCTGACAGTTTCTTGAATTCTTGAAATCTTGATTAATGTTTCGAAGATTAATTCGAATTGTGCTTCAATCATTACCAAAGGTGAATTAGCGATCAATCAAATCAAAAATGAACAAATACATCGTTTCCATCGGTTCTGAAACAAAACCTCTTACCCTGTTGTTGGGCGAATATCATCAATGGAGGATTCGTATGATCCAATTCTTGGATAATATTGATGAAGCTTTGATGCAATCAATAGTGAATGGTCCCCTTAAAGTGTATGTGGAAATCCCTGCTGTTCCTCGCACTGAAACAACTCCAGAAATTCCAGCAACAAGAATTAGAATTTTTTTTGGAATGTACAGTAATGCTGAAAAGGAACAAGCAAAGATAGATTAGAGAGCTCTTACTCTTCTAACAATGGCTATACCAAATAAAATATTCAACAGGGTTGATAGTTTAACTTCTGCAAAAGCCATGTGGGATGAAGTTGAGGCTTAGATGCAGGGGAGTACAAAAGCTCAAGCACAAAGATTAAACATATGTATTGGTACATATGAAAACTTCATATACAAGGAGGGATAGGCTATTACTGATACTTTTCACAGATTTAACATCATTCTGAATGATCTAAGGAGAAATGGAGTTCAGAAATCATATTCTGAAATCAATAACAAATTTCTAAACAATCTTGGTAATGAATGGTCAAGTTTTTCTGATAACATGATCACAAGAAATCTGTCCAAGAAATCCATGTATATGGTATTTTGTTCCAACAAGAGGACAAAATAAAGATTAGACATAATGAGTTAAAGAAGACAAATGAGAATACTGTGGCTTTAATCAGTAAGAAAATTAACAGTTCGTTGAAAATCTGTGATATTTCTGAAGCCAGTATCTGTGATGGAAATGAGTCAGATGAAGAACTTAAGAGAATTTCTAAAGGTATAGCCTTCTGTTGGTCCCAATAAGGGTCTACAAGAGTTAAATATTAAATAAACAGTTTGTAGAAGGGGGAGGGGGTTGAATACAAACACACAGATTTTGGTTTTTAAATGAGTTTATAGATAATAAACAAATTTACAGTTACAAGCGGAATTAGAACAAGTTCAAAACCTATTCTATTGTAACTTAAGAAACACTAAGTTTGATGCACAAGAGGAAGAAAGAAGGAATACAGAAAGTATAGGCTAGAAAGAAGCATGCATTAAGATGAAGAAGATATCTCCATCTTATTTATACCCGTTTGCATTTAATGCAAGACAAAAGGTATATGCCACGTGTCAAGCTTGGATAGGAAGCTTGTCCTTGCTAATAAGACAGCCATGCTTTTGGCCGAATATGAACAGTACCGTATCAGATATGATGGGGACATAAGAGACCAGTCATACGTCCTTTTCTGACATGGTTCTAGGTTTGACTTTTGTGCATTGAGGATAAGATCAATCTTTAGTCTTGCAGAGGAAGCTTCATTTGATTGCTGACACTGAATTTTCAAGGATGAACTTCAGTGTTGCTGAGGCTTCACAAGACTTCACACTTTCAGTAGATAATCGCTGCTATCGCTGAACCGCTTCAGGTCACTTAGCTGATAATCTCTTTCTTCAGCTTTGGTCTTCGAATTTTGCTGAATGGTCTTTGAGTGTGATAGCTGATCTTCAGGTCTTCAGAGATAAGCTTGTTGTTCCTTGATCTTCAGCGATCGCTGATGGTAATCAGCGTATGCTATCGCTGAATTTGAACAGAAGCCTAACTAAGGAATTTCACTAAGTATATTAATCGAATCATATTCAAATCATTGAGAGGAGTTATGATCAACAATCTCCCCCTATTTGATTATGACTAAGCAACATAGGAAAATTGCTTTTAAAAGATTAGTAAGGACTTAGGAAATATTTAAAGAAAATTTTTCTAAGTACTAATATGTAAAGTCTTTTTCAGTTAGTCAACTATCTGAATTGAGTTTTATTTATAAGGATAAGCACAATTTTTTACAAGTAAATTAGCTTAAAGTACATTCACTGATTGAATTTTCAGAGTGAAAGATCAGTGAGTGAAGATAGTGTAACGAAAATAGAACTCTTATGTTCATTGTATCTTTTACTGTTTTCAGGGATCTTTTCAGTACCGGGATGGAGTAAAGTACTCTGATAGAATTTCATTAAATATAATCCGAAGAAATTACAGAGAAATGAAATTACAAATAATAAAAGTATAAGTACTTGTACACTGAAGAAATATTACAAAGGAATTAGAAATCTATAACTAGTCAGAGATATTCTCGTTTCGTCTTTGTAACTCATTCTCATAAAGTATCTTCTGTCGATTCATCAGAGGGGTATCTGACCAGCAGCGCCAGAGCATGATCTTTATGAGAGAGGATGGGGCCTTGCGAATTTTTTGGTTTCTGAAGAGTCCTAAGAATCCTTCATTATCCAAGAATACCATACCAGGTTCAGGCAGTGAGATGATTTCATCTTCTTCATATCTTCGGTCTTGAGGGAGAGAGGTACAAAGCATTGATATATCAGGGAGCTCGAGATGACCAAGAATGCTTTGATAATCAAATTTAGTTTCATGCTCATTCTTAGAACTTGAACTACCTTCTGCAGTCGATCTTTTCTTCTTAGATGATTCAGGGAGAGTGGGAACTTGCACATGTTGTGACATTCTTTGCAGCAACTGATTCAACTCATCTTCTACCACATTCTTGAACTTGGATTTGGAACCCTAAATGGCATCTCTGATTTCGAGCCATTCAGTGTATCCATATTATCTTAAAAATTTTGCTTCTTCTCTCTCTGTTCTGGATGGCCTTGTAATTCTTACATATACCTTTGGACCACCTCTGTTGGAGTGTCGCCCTTGGATAGTTGCGTGAATGATTTTGGCATCAGATCTTCGAAAGTTCAGCATCTCTGTGCACCAATTCAGTTCTTTGTCTTTCTAAGTTGTGGCTTCAGTGGTTAGTGCAGTGAGAATCTTCTGTTGAGCGAGAATGGGATCTACATTCAGGTTTTCTTGTGCAAGTTCTTTCTGAGCAAGAGCTGCAGCGAGCCGTTCACTCTTTTCCAATTGTTCTTTGGCCGCTTTGTCTCTTGTTGAGTCTTCCCTGAGAATCATCCTTGCTAAAGCAAGATCATTCTCGGGTTGCTTTATTTGTTCATCTCTGATCCTCTGAGCTTCCAATGCTTGTTCTCTCTCTTCTTTGGATAGAAAGTAGAATTCATCTACCATCGTGATTGGTACAGCGTTTATTGGGTCTTCATGGGGTACCCTTATTCTTTTGGATTCTAATTCCCTTAGGAATTTTATTCGCCTTTCTTCCTCTTCAGGCTCGCTTATGATCTGCTTCTGAACGCGACGTCTGGGAACGAGGCCTTCTTCTTCCTCAGAGTTAGTTTCCACTATGTACATAAACTGCTCTTCAGAAGAAGTTTCCCTAATTGTGGATGAGTCCTTTGGGGGACGGGGATCACTGCGGGAAGGAGAGAAAGAAGGAGATTTATCAGAGAGAGGGTTTGAAGGAGGAGAGGTTATAGAGGGTGTTTCAGAGAGAGGAGTAATATAAGGGATAAGCTGAAGAGATACCTTGTCAGCGGTCTCCCCCTCTGTTTGTGGGATTAGGGCATCAAGATCAACCACTTTATGTGATCCTTTGCCTGAGGGACCAGATCCGTCCCCCAAGGGCTCTAGCTGAGATGTGCCTGGCCTGGACATTCTGAAATGTTCCATTGCAAATCCCATGTCATCATCATCATAATCATCACCAAAGTAAGGGATGCGTTCCTCTTCTTCTTCTTCTTCATCATCCTCTTCTTCATCATCATCATCACCAAACCTTGCAGCGAAGGAAGGTTCTGCTCTTTGGATGTAAGGAGAGATCCTTTCATCAGGGAACCTCCGGTTGTGCTCGCCGATTATTTCGTCAGTGAACTCTTTGGCCACCTTCTCCCCCTCAATGTTATCATGGGGCAGAACGTGGAACATCACAATGCAAACATTCATTTGCACGTCGTGAAGCATGGTCCGATCAGCAGCAGCAAATGAGGGACCAGCCCCACCGAGCCTTGAGAGAGCCTGCATCACTTCAGACTGAGCCTTTTTAATAGACTCGAGGACAGCAGCCTGACCATCGACCTTTTGCTCAATTTTGATGAGGGATTGGCGAAGGTCCTTGTGTTCCTCCTTTAGATACTGAACGTCAGACACCAGGTTGCTGACGTTCGTCTTCATTCCAGGAGTACCAGCGACCTGCCAGAAGATTAACTCAGCTGAAGTTTGCAGCGTGTCCACCCTTGCCCTAGTGAGAGCACATTCATTCACTAAATAGTCAATGGCAGGGAATGTGGGACCAGGTACAGACACAGGAGGTAACTCAGTGGCCCTGGGAGGAAGCTTGGGGGCTTGGTTCTCCATTTTGACATCCCTGAGCTTTTTAGCACTGGGAGGGCGCTGAGGAGACTTCATCGCCTTCTTCGAAGTGGTGGTGGTGGTGGTTGTTGTTGCTGAGTAGACAGGAGCAGTGGCAGCAACTGATGACATTGACAAAGAGTCAAGAAATGAATCCGGATCAGATGATGGATGAAACGTAGCATTATTTTCCTTGAGAATATCATGAGGATTACTCTCAGTGACTACTTTAGCAGAGGTAGTGTCCTGAGGATCACTGACCAGTGTCTTAGAGTATCTAAAAGAGACACACTGAGGTCCTTTGATATTGGCTTTCCAAAACTTAGATTGCCTAAACAATACTGAGGTTTGGACTGCGTGCATTTCAGCATCATCAGGGATAGGGACAACTATCGCTGAGTCACTTGCTGATGTGAGGACCAAAGAAGTAGAGATGGAAGAGGTAGAGAAGGCAGTGAGAGTAGTACCTGATCCAGCTTCAGCAGAGCTGTCTATAACACATTCAGAGACCTTAGTCACTGATGGTGGTGGTAGTGCTGATGAAGCTTCAACGGCAGCAGAAACCGTTGGAGTAGCTATGGATGAGGGTGGTGTTTGTAGTACACCAAAATCAGAGAGGATGGTCTGTTGAGAGACCACCTTCTTGGGCTTCTTTGAGGCAATGGTCTTCTTATGACCATCACTTGGGGTTTTCCTCTTAGCAGCAGCAGCAGTGCCTTGGGTACTCACTGAGGGGATGGGCAACGAGGAGGTCACTGAAAGAGGTGCTCCTATTATTTGCAGCATGTAGGGAGTGAGAGGAGCATCACCTGGACGTTCCTATAGATCCAAGGACTTCTTCCCTACCATTGAGAAGGCAAAGTCACCGACTTTCAGGTAGCTCTCCCCGAAAGCCTCTTCAAGGATGGTGGAGAAGAAACGGGGGTATGGGATAACGATATGTCTAGTATTGGCGTTGAGGCGGCTACACATATCGCTGAAGATGTAGTCAGCGTAGTTCAAAGGATGACCTGTGCACAGAGAATAGGCAAGGTCTTGAAAATGCTTGCTCGCCTGATCATGGGAGCCAACTTTGGACCCCAGGCACTAAATGACCTGGGTGAAAATGTACTGCCGTTGAGCAGGGAGTTGCTTCTTTTCCAGCTTTGAACCCACCGTTTTCACTGAGGGGTTCTCCCATTTGTAGCCAATGGAGTCCAAGAAAATATCTATCTGCTGCTTAGTTGGTTCAGCACCCCATTGCACACCCTTCTTGCGCTGAGGGAGTCTTAGCGCCTTGCGTACGAACCCCGCTGAGAACGAGAAGAAGCCAAGTTCAGGGATTGTGAAGGCAATAGCAGGGAGGACAGTGCCCTTGTCCGTTGTCAGAGTGGTACATTGTGCCGTTTACCAGAGAGCCTGAAGGTGAGAGGTAATGCCCACTGGGTTGTGGACGAAAACATACAACAGAGGGCATGTCTTGAGGAAAGTTGCAGCGTCTTTGAACTGAGGGCGTTCAGAGGGAATGTCCACTAATGCAATGTAATTGCATGGCTTGAAGGTTGATTTTTCCAGCTCGAATTGGCAGTTTGGTGCAGCGACCAACAGGTTTTCAGCAGAAGTAGTTTCAGCGATGTTGGAAGCAGAGGCCATTTCTGTAGGAAAAATGGCAACACCAAAGAGATAAATCATGGTTTTAATACATGAATGTATAAACCAGAGTTTTGGTATAAAAAGTACCAAATGTAAGATCAAAGAAACAAGTATTTTGATGAACAATATCAAAATGCTTGTTGGTGAAAAAAAAGAAATAAAAAATTTTAAAAAAATAAATTAGAAAGAGGATATTACTTTGAGAAAAAAATCTTCTGTTCTAATAACAGGGTTTTGAAAGTATAGAATTTATTTTTCACTCTAAAAGCAAGATTTTATCGATTTTTAAGAATGAAATAGGTAACAAAAGGTGAAACAAGATGTTTCCAGTTCTTAAGTTTAGGTTTAGATCAAACCTTAGTCGACTGAAGGAAAAAAAACGCACAAGTGCGTGTTCTTGGTGTTCTTGGAGAAAACTTGAAGATTTGAAGGTTTCTTTTGCCTTTAGGAAAGTTATGAAAGCGGAAGGAAGCAAGTAAGGCAAAAGAAGTGCTTAAATAGCAAGAGGAGAGAGAAAGGAGGCTAAACGACGGTTTTAGCTTTTTGAAAAAGAAATGATGACCTGACGCACGTTCCAAGAAAGGAGTTGGAATGGAAACGTCGTGGTCCGTCATGTGTCAGAAAAAGGTCTGACGTGTCCTTTTCTTAATTTTTAAAAGATTTTAATGATAGTTATTCACAAGGAATGAATATCATTAATATTTTTAAAACACTTAATCAAAAATAATAAAGGATTATCAGTGATGGGTTTTCTCATTAAGAATCAGAGAGATAAAAAATATAATACCTGAGTGAGAATACACAGATATCACTGAATCAGAGTTCAGCGAAAGGAGAGATTGAAGGCTTTTCTTTGTATTATTGAATTTGTTGTTCACTGAATAAATACTTTATTCAGCGTTCAACATACCAAGTTCGCTGATAAGTAGATTGAATCTAGTCTCTCAAGAGGCTTGTTGAAAAGATCAGCGAGCTGATATTAAGTAGGAACAAAATGAAGTTCAACTTCATCATTCATCACATGATCTCTGATAAAATGATATCGGATCTCAATGTGCTTGGTTTTTGAATGAAGTACAGGGTTGTTAGCAATTGCAATAGCACTAGTGCTATCACAATATATAGGAATCTTAGAGAGCTTTAGATCGTAGTCTCTGAGTTGATTTCTCATCCAAAGGATTTGACCACAACAACTACCAGCGGCTACGTATTCAGCTTCAGCGGTGGAAGTGGACACTGAGTTTTGCTTTTTACTTGTCCAATTTATTAACTTACCACCTAGTAGCTGACACCCACCAGTGGTGCTTTTCCTATCAACTTTACAACCTGCAAAATCACTGTCAGAGTAACCAATGAGATCAAATCCTGAACCTTTGGGATACCAAAGGCCTAGATTTGGAGTTCCTTTCAGGTATCTGAAGATTCGCTTTATAGCGATAAGATGGGATTCCTTCGGTTCAGCTTGATACCGAGCGCAGAGACATGTAGAGTACATGATGTCGGGTCTACTTGTTGTAAGATATAGCAGAGATCCAATCATCCCTCGATAGGCAGTGACATTGACTGGTTTCCCATTAGGGTCCTTGTTCAGAGTCAGAGGAGGTGTCATGGGGGTCTTCATTGCTGAGCATTGATTCATGTCAATCATCCCTCGATAGGCAGTGACATTGACATGTAGAGTACATGATGTCGGGTCTACTTGTTGTAACATATTTTCTTTGACTAATAAAGATACCTTTATCAGATTGCTTTATCTGTAAGCCTAGAAAATATGTTAGTTCACCCATCATACTCATTTTATATTGTTTCTTCATTCTTTTAGCGAAACGAGTGCAAAGTTTGGGTCTTGTGGAACCAAAGATAATGTCATCAACATATATCTAAGCGAGAATAGTATGACCTTTATATTTTCTTAAAAACAGGGTTTGGTCAATTCTTCCACGAACAAATTTTTCTTTAAGAAGAAATTTAGAAAGGGTATCATACCAAGCTCTAGGAGCTTGTTTTAACCCGTAAAGAGCTTTTTCAAGTTTAAAAACATAACCAGGATGGCTAGGGTCTGAGAAACCAGGGGGTTGTTCAACATAAACTTCCTCGCTGAGTTTTCCATTTAGAAAAACACTTTTAACATCCATTTGAAAACTTTTGAAGTCTTTATGGGCAGCATAAGCTAAAAAGAGTCTTATGGCTTCTAAACGAGCAACAGGTGCAAAGGTTTCATCATAGTCAATTCCTTCTTCCTGTCTATAACCTTGAGCAACAAGTCTAGCCTTATTGCGAATTATAGTCCCGTTTTCATCTAGCTTATTTCTGAAAACCCATTAGGCTCCTATAACAGTTTTATCAGAGGGTCTTGGAACAAGATTCCAAACTTTATTTCTACGAAATTCAGTTAGTTCTTCTTGTATAGCTGAAACCCATCTAGGATCAGAGATAGCTTCATCTATCTTCTTAGGTAAAGAGAGAGAGAGATGAAATTAACATAAAGACAGATATTACCTGTGCCTATACGTTTGATACCTACAGTGGGATCACCAATAATGTGATTTATTGGATGATTTGCAGTCCATCGCTGAGCTGGTGGTTGAGGAGAGAGATCAACGGCAGATTCAGCGACTTGTTCTTCAGTTTCTGGATGAGGACCTGTTTCAGCGACTGGTTCTTCTTTCAAAATCAAATCAGGAGATTGATTTTCAGAGATAGTTTGGTTGTTCATAGAGGAATTTCCAAGAGAGATATCAGCAGCAGGAATCTGATTGAGAGGAGTAATATTCATCCCTGAAGATGGTTGATCATTACTTGTTGGGTTTACAGGGATCTCATCATCACAAGCTTCAGCAGGAGGTTGATTGCTGAAGTATGTTTCAGGTTCCCCATAATGAGATTTCATCCAAGCATTCAATTCTTCATCATCATCAAGATAATGAGAAGGATGAATGGGACGAGATTCATCAAAGTTGGCATGCATAGATTCTTCAACATGTTGTCTTCTTTTGTTGAATACTCTGAAAGACTTAGATACAGAGGAGTATCCAAGAAATATACCATCATCAGCCTTGGGATCGAATTTACCCAAATGATCTATGTCATTCAGAATGTAACATATACATCCAAAAATGTGAAGATATTTTAGAGTGGGTCTTCTCCCATGAAATAATCATAGGAAGTCTTCTTGAATCGCTTAACAATCAGGGATCGATTCTAAGTAAAGCACGCTGTATTGACAGCTTCAGCCAAGAATTGAGTTGGAAGACGCGATTCGCTGAGCATTGAGCGAACTGCTTCGATTATAGTTCGATTTTTTCTTTCCGCAACACCGTTTTGCTGAGGAGTTCTCACTGACGAGAAGTTGTGAGAGATGCCTTTTTCTTCAAAGAAATTAACCAAGGTACTGTTTTTGAATTCAGTACCATGATCACTTCTTATGGAGCGAACAAGTAAGTTGTTCAGAACTTCCATCCGTTTTATAAAAGAGATTATCATTTCAGGGGTATCACTTTTGGATCGTAAGAAAATACCCAGGTATATCTGTAGTATTCATCAACAATAACTAAAGTGTATTTATCTCCGGATATAGATTGGACATTTACAGGTCCAAAGAGATCCATGTGGAGTAGCTGAAGAAGAGCCGTCATTGAAGAAATTTGCTTTGACCTAAAGGAGGCCTTAGTCAGCTTTTCCATTTTCACACGCTGAACAAAGAGATTCCTTTGTAAAGGTATGATTTGGGAGGTCTCTGACTAGATCTTTTTGAGACAATTCATTTATTGTCTTAAAGTTGAGATGAGAGAATCTTTTATGCCATAACCAGTTTACATCTGATGATGCTCGAGAGATAGAGCACATGTTCTTAGAGTGAGAACTATTCATATTAATAACATAAACGTTTTCAACTCTTTTGCTAGAGAGGGCAAGCTTATCATTGAAGTCAGTGACAGCACATCTATTCTTTAGAAATAGAACTTTGAAGTCTTTGTCACATAACTGACTAACACTTAAGAGATTGTGTTTCAGTCCTTCAACGTAGGCAACACGATTAAACGAGGTAGCTCCGTTGGACAGAATTCCATAACCTTTAGTGTATCCTTTGCCATTTCCACCAAAGGTCACTGAAGGACCAGCTTCTTCCTTGAATTCAGAGAGCAGACATTTTCTGCCTGTCATATGCCTTGAGCATCCGCTATCGAGATACCAGATACCTTTGGCACTCTGCATACAACAAAAGGATTAATTGTTTGAAGGTACCCATATTACTATGGTTCCTGCTTTGTTAGTGGAAGGAATGGCGGATGAGCTATTTGCTGAAGAACCCTCTTTAGTGGATATCTTCACCTTTGGTTTTGCAACCTTGGTGGATTTCACTCTCGCTGATTTATCAGCTTGAGCTACTTTCTTTCTATGAGCTAGTTTATCAGCTCTAGTAGCATTAAGACACTTACTTGCAATGTGGGTTGTTTCACCACAGTGAAAGCACTTCCTATATTTATAAGGTATAGAATTCAGAGAGGAAAGAGAAGAGACAGGAACCTTTTCAGGGATAGGACCAAGAATTCCTTTTTCCATAGTCCTTGGAGGTATTACTAACTTTCAGGGGTAGGAGTGAGATCAATCTTAATTCTGGGAGTTGGTCTCTGAGAGAAGTCAGAGACCTTCTTCCTAGATTTAGAATTGCTCTCTGAGACTTTCTTGCTCTTATTCTGAGTGATCTTATTCTTAGGAACTTGGTCAAGAAACTTGTTCTCGATCACTTTCTTAGAATTAGACAAAGGAACCTTCTCTTTTAAAAGAGAGGAAGAAGTTGAAGAAGAAGGATCAGGCATCGAAGAGACAAACATTCCAAATTTGAGCATGGAACGGTCACTCTCGGATTCCTCTTTTTCAGAGTTAAAGCCTAATCCACTTCTTGTTTTCATAGGGATTTGGGCATTGATGATCTTATTGACTTTTCCAGAAGCCTTATACCATCCTTCGATGGTTGCCTTTTCAGATATAAGATCAGCAATGGCCTTTTCCCTATCAGCAATAGCTTGCTGCTTCTCGATGCTAATAGTTTGGTTTGCAAAGACTTGGTCTTTCAGGGATTCTTCAATCTTAGAAAGTTCTTTAATTTTAAGATGACAATTTTTTAATTGTTCAGATAAATCAATATTTATTTTTTCACCTTTAATCTTGCCATTTAAAGCATTGTAGAAGTCAACTGTCACAGCATCAAGGGCTGACAAGTTATCACTTTCAGAAATAACAGTAGTAGAGGGGATGAATACCTGAGTGGAAGGAGACTCAGAGGAAGAAGTGTCAGTAGCTTCTTCAGCGTCCTCGATTCTTGCCATTAGACATAGGAAGGCAAGATCTTTTTGATCAGACCCAGACTCTTCAGAGGTCTTAGCCCAATCGTTTTCAGCATCCAAGTCTACTTGTTCTGCGATTAGACCATTGCCTTTATGCTGGTTCTTCTTCAGATATCGGTATTTGTTTTTGAGTTTCAAATACTTCTCCTTTTTATCATAGGTCTGGGAGGTGGTAGGTGCAGCAACTTTCTTTGATCGACATTCGCTGGCGAAGTGACCCTTTCTCTGACAGTTAAAGCAAATAGCTGAAGCTTTCTCAGCTAGAGCAGTTTTGGGCTTTTCAGAGTCAGAGAGAGTGGAGGGTTTTCGAAAGTTACTATTTCTAGCAAATCTTCTAAAGTTGTTGGTTAGCAGAGCCAGAGAGTTATCAAACTCAGAGATGTCAGCATCAGTGAGTGTGTCTTCTGAATCAGTTTGAGTTAATTCAGTTATGGAGGTGATAGAAGAAGAAGGAAAGTTTTTAGGAGTATTTGCCTCTGAAGTCACAAGTGCCAAAGAAGTACTTTTGGCACCTTTGAGTTCATTAATAAGGTTCTTCCTTAAAAGTTGGGGTTGTTCCTCATTTAAGAGCATCCCATATAGTGCACTTAAAGATAAAGTTTCAAGATTCTTTGACAGTTTTAAACATGTAGTATACACTGCCCATTGATCGGGTAGTGCCTCCATAAATTTTGTCAGAATTTCAGCGTTTGAATACACTCTGTTGACTGTTATAAGATCAATCAATAAACAGTTGAAACGCTGGTGAATTTGAGAGAGAGATTCACCTTTGTGATGCATAAAACTCTCATATTGTCTTAGAGGTTTATACATCTCGTTACCTGAACCTCAGAGGTTCCTTCATATTGGATACATAGGGTATCCCGCATAGCTTTCGAAGTTCTCATTTTCATTATTGAATGATATACTTCATCAGGCAAAGACATTGCTATTATAGATCGTCCTTTCGCATCAATAGAAACTTTTTTCTTGTCTTCCTCAGTCCATCGATCTGGAGTTTTTACAATACTGCTTTCAGCGACGGCTGGGGTAGTAGTAGTGGCAGGAACACTTGCTACTATGGTTGTAGGAACGAAAGGTCCGTTTTCTACATAGTATGGGATCTTAGGATCAGATCCCTCTAGAAAAAGTGACATTCTTACTTTCCATAATGGGAAATTATCATGGATGAACCTTGGACGTTTAGCTAAAGATCCATTATCGTTGTAGTTCGTATTAGGGTTTGTCATTTTAAAATATGATATTAAGAAAAATATTTTAAAGAGAAAGATAACAACACTGCTTTGATACCACTTGTTGGTCCCAATAAGGGTCTACAAGAGTTAAATATTAAGTAAACAGTTTGTAGAAGGGGGGGGGGGTTGAATACAACCACAGATTTTGGTTTTTAAATGAGTTTATAGATAATAAACAAATTTACAGTTACAAGCGGAATTAGAACAAGTTCAAAACCTATTCTATTGTAACTTAAGAAACACTAAGTTTGATGCACAAGAGGAAGGAAGAAGGAATACAGAAGGTATAGGCTAGAAAGAAGCATGCATTAAGATGAAAAAGATATCTCCATCTTATTTATACCCGTTCGCATTTAATGCAAGACAAAAGGTATATGCCACGTGTCAAGCTTGGATAGGAAGCTTGTCCTTGCTAATAAGACAGCCATGCTTTTGGCCGAATATGAACGATCCGTATCAGATATGATGGGGACATAAGAGACCAGTCGTACGTCCTTTTCTGACATGGTTCTAGGTTTGACTTTTGTGCATCGAGGATAAGATCAATCTTTAGTCTTGCAGAGGAAGCTTCATTTGATCGCTGACACTGAATTTTCAAGAATGAACTTCAGTGTTGCTGAGGCTTCACAAGATTTCACACTTTGAGTAGATAATCGTTGCTATCGATGAACCGCTTCAGGTCACTTAGCTGATTATCTCTTTCTTCAGCTTTGGTCTTCGACTTTCGCTGAATGGTCTTTTGGTGTGATAGCTGATCTTCAGGTCTTCAGAGATAAGCTTGTTGTTCCTTGATCTTCAGCGATCGCTGATGGTAATCAGCATATGCAATCGCTGAATTTGAACAGAAGCCTAACTAAGGAATTTCACTAGGTATATTAAAGAAATCATATTCAAATCATTGAGAGGAGTTATGACCAACACCTTCATGACAAAGCAGGTTCATCAGAGATATAACCAGAAGTATAAAAATAAACCTAAAATTGATGAAGGACCAAAGAAAGAATTTGGTCAAGAAAATGTTCCAAAAGATACTTCTGAACCAGCCAGGTGTTTCAACTGTGGAAAACCAGGACACTTTGCTAGACAGTGCAAAATGCCTAAAGGCAAGAATACTGGTTATTATGAACAGAAACATATGCTTTCTAAGAAGATGGATGTCAATCCTGCTCTAGTAACCAAGTATGATGAAGACTGGTTGAATTGGACTGATGATGAGGCTGATGAAGAGGTTGCTCAGTATGCAACAAATTGCTTTATGTGTCAGATGACTCCAGAAGACACACATACTCATGATACTGAGGTAACCACTTCTTCTAAACTTACTTCTGAAACTATCTCATCAAATTCTGAAACTGCGGAAAATTCTCAAATAAACTTACAAGATCAAATTCTGAATATGAATTCAGAATTTGAAACTTTAAGAAACAGAATAAAAGGAGAAAGGTTATTAGTTAACCAATTCAGAATAGAAAGTCAGGTATATAAAGTAAATTGTCAAAATGCTGAAGAAACTCTTGAGAAGATTTCTAAAGAAAAATCCGAATTAAAAAGAAAAAATGGATAATATGCAAAAGGAAATAGTGAATGCTAAATTTGAAACAGAGGTTCTGAATGTCAAAATGAATTTTCTAAATCAAGAAAGGCTTGAGTTATACAGTAAGGTTAAGGAATTGGAAGAATGAATTTCGAAAGGGGTCAAACTGAGCAAACTTTGAATATTTTGACAAGTCAGACTAAGAATTCAAAATTTTACAATATAAAAACAAGTTTAGGATACACTGAAAGTCTAGTTCTGAAAAAAGCACCATCAAATTTATATGACATTTCAAACATGAAGTTTTTAATGAAAAAAGTAAAGGACTAGTAAGTAAACCTGTAGATCATTCTTTGCCTAAGAGAATTCCTTTTGTAAAAGCAGAAGTTTTGTTTGCTGATGAATCTGAAACACATTCTGAAGAAATTAAGTCTACCTCTGAACTTATTTCTAAAATTATTTCTGAAGAAAAGTCTGAGATTATTTCTGAACTTGATTCTAAATCTATTTCTGAACAACTTACTTCAGAAATTCATCAGAATTCTTCAGGCTTAAAGAAAGAAGACATTTCTGAAGAAACTTATGAAAAATTATCAGATATTGAATCTTTACACGATAAGGATGAATCCTCAAAGATTTTCTTTGATGATTCTGAAAATGATTCTGAAGAATAATTTAAACCATTATCAGATTCAGAAAGCAAAATTATAATTTCAAAACTAAACATTTTTGCTTCAGAAATGACTCAGAACATATTTTCAGATCTAATGAACGCCTCAGATTCTGACAATGATGATTCTCCAAAAGATATCAATTTTACTTCTAAATATTCCAAATCTTCAAATTCTGAAACTCATTCAATTTCAGATTCAAATTTCACTAAAACTGAGTCAAATTTTTTGAAGAAGGACAAACTTCAGAATTCATCACTAGAGTCAAATTTTTTGAAGAAGGACAAACTTCAATTCCTACACCTAAATATCTTAACTCTAATGTTAAGCAAAACAAAAAAAAAATTATCCTAATATTCATTCTTTATCTGTTTCAGAGTTATCCTCTCTAGTATGGAAGAAAATGGGAGACAACTTATCAGACAAAGACAAATTATTTGTGGAACATGAGCAAATTTTTAATTACATTGATTGCTGGATAGACAAATCTTATGGTTGGAAGCAGTGGTACAGTCAAATAGTCAAGAAACTGAAGCTGCTAGTGTCTGAATCAAGAAAAGAGAGTCCCATTGCCAAAGTGATAAATGTTGATCAAAAGATAAAATTGAATTATCAATATTATTACTTCACAGTGGAGAGAGAGAATGGTGAAGTATGCACATTTTCTGAAGCTGATTTTCAAAATGTTCATTTAAGGGATTTGGTCAAGATATACAGAAGAATTAATCCTTTTCATGACAACATTACAAGATTCAGAAAAACATTTCCTATTGTAAAAGGAGGAATCTATAGAGAGTTCATCTGGGCAACAAAGAAAGATTTTCAAGTAGCTTTTATACTTGGAAGAGAAAAGGTGAATTTGAGCAAACCAAACTTTGAACTCCAAGGAATTAGTTCAATTAACAAAGGTACTTTAATAGTGCATCCTCCTGGATTTGTGTGCAAATTCAACCAAGAGAAGTTGTTTGTGAGATATGAAGAAATTCACAAGTGCTGCAATGGTAAACTATTGGCCATAAGTGAAAGACTTGTTAAAAGACAAAATCACAGGCCAAATAATCTGAATGACAGTGAATGGAATGAATACAAGAAGCTAGCCAAAGATATGCATAAAAGGATAGAACTGTTGCTGGAGTATAGGAAGCTTATTCTTGGTGAAGTTAGAGAGTTGTTGACTTATTGGGGGTACAATTTGAATTTTTGAAGCTAAGGGGGGGATCTATAGAGATCATAAGATAACTTCAAAGAAGTCCTGGTTCTGAAGCTTAGTTCTAAAGTGATTCTTAAGAGATAAAGAAAGAAAGCTCAGTAGCTCAGAAGTCCAAAGACAGAATGCCTAGAGTGAAGATAATCCTAAGGTATAACTTCTGAAGTGGCTACTTTAGAAGTTCTGAAGATTCTCATGCTGTTCTAAAGCAGTTATGAACTTACTTCTGTATGTCTGTCATGTATTGTACTGTCAATTTAGCAATTCCTATTGTATATAAATAGAGTGTCTGTAAAGACATATCTGTGTAACTCTGTTAAGATCAATACTACAGCCGACTTCCTTGAGATAATTCTTGTTTCATATTCTACTTTCTTTCTACATTATTGATATTTGGTATCTAACACTTTCGCTCATACTCTGTTATTGCGATCTTTTGATTAATTGTTGTAAAAGGGATCTGGGTTCCAACAACTGAGGATAACGACACATGGACGTCGTAATCTTAATACTCCAATTTTTACAGAATCTCCTCGTCCTATCTCTTATGAACTGAGATCCATAATCGCATACAATCTTAGATGGCATACCAAATATGCATATAACGTTAGTCGGGATAAAAGATATCACCTCTTTATCTCGTATTTGTGTCACACCCCGCAAAAGCGGAAATACGAGGTGTCACAACTCATAGTAGCAAGGCACAATGTATAGAATAAACAACCACCATAGCATATCTAGATTTTCAAACAAGATACAAGTTCGATACAACATTTGTCCATCGTTACAATTACAATACTTAAAAATGAAGATTTAATTAAAACGTCGTTGGTTCTTGAAATTAGATATTCAAAATGATGGCACATGCATGCATTCCCTTACTATCTTACTTGCGTTCACCTGAAAAACAAGGAGTTTAAAAGGTCAACTATCTTCATAGTTGGTGAGATCACAGGTTTAAGTAATAACAGTTCAATACCGGTGAAATAAAACGGAAAGACGAAGCTTTCACAATATAAGCGGATTTATAAAAATAGATCACGATGCACAATAATGTTAATGGTATTTGTTTTGCAATATTTAATAAATAGAGGAATGAGCCACTACTAGAGCCTTAGGACGTTCTAGCCTCGCAAAGTCATTCCTTATCGCGAGCAATGACAACAACAAACAAAATGAGTAATTATGCACCCGAACGCCGACACAGAGCAGAATCGAGTGGGATTTCACCCTATAGCGCTATCCATAATATACCCGGCTCACAAATATGAGGACTTTTAATGCGATAATACAAAAACCCATTCAATCCAAATTAAGAATGCATACCATAGCCACAAAATCATTTCATATCAAAATATTCCAACGAATGATCGTTTCAAAAACAAATAGTTCAACCGGTAAATGTTTATAAAAACATAATAAGCATGCTTTCCACCCCAAAACAATAAAAGCTTAAATAGGGGCTGTGATAAACTCACCTAGTTCGATGGTTCGAACGTTTAAGGGTTCTTCAAGTGATATGATAGCTGCTAGTCCGGGCCTATAAATATAATTCCACTAGTAAGTTTTTTGTCCACCTTATATTATTTGAGAAAGTGTGCTCATAGAGAAGGTTGGTATTTCAAGTATGTATGCAATAAGTATTAGGTCACTATTCTTCTTGCATGGATAACCATTTTACTTTAATGAGGTATTTATGAGAAATGAATTATGGAAAAATTTAATGTTTAAATAAAATAAGTAAAAGGTGATTATTGGACTGCAGATGCAAATCTGGCAGCTTCCTAGGTCTGACTTTGGTTCCACTTTTGGTTAACTTATTTAACTCCAAATGTTACAAAATTTTAATATGTTTTAGTCCACAGAGTTATGTGTTTTCTGACCAAATTTCATAATTTTTGAAGATGTTTAGATCCCCCAAACAGTGAGCTTATTATAGTTGCGACAGATTGTTATGCTGATTGCGCAACCTTTTTGTACAAACTGTCTGACGGTCCAAAACATGAAGGTTTCTACCCGTATCATAGATGCTTGATGATGGACCAAGAATAAAAGAGATAGAAGATTAGAATACAAGTTTCAAATATAATTTCTTAGATCTATAAACTTTTTGGTTGGTCATTGATGTTCACCAATTTATAACACATATGTGTGTGGTGTTTTTCATCTCCGAACATTTAAAAATGAAGAAGATGTTCTTGAAGTTTAAGAACATGTAAGAAGATGAAGAAAGAGTTGGAGTAATACCTGGAGGTGGTCTCTTCCTTGAGAGAAAATGAGAGAGTAGAGAGTTTTAGAGAGAGAGAGAGAGAGAGAGTGAATGTGCAAAATGAAAATGAGAGGAGTAGGCTTCTATTTATACTTGGAGAATTGAAAAGAGAGGGTAGGGAGAGAGGGAGGGAGGCCGGTTTTGGGAGAGAGAGTGTCATACTCCGCTAAAGCGGAAACACGGGGAGTGATAGTTCAAGATTTCATAGCGATAGAGCGAAAACAACACCAATTGTCCATTCAAATACATAACAAAATAAATCTGAACATTACATCATACAAGTTCAAGTTTTAATAAAAAATAAGAAAAAAGGTGTTCAACAAAACGTTTTCAAATATAAACTTGGTTGATGTTGATGCGCCTCAAACACAAGCATTTTTAGTTACCCTTTCTTACCCCTGAAAAGCATGAATAAAACAAGGTCAACTACAAAGAGTTGGCGAGTTCACAAGTTTTCAATATTATAAACATCTTTTGCATAAATGAATATTTAGCAAAATACTTTTATGGCACTTAGTAAATCTTTACATCATAAAACGTTCAAGGCATTTTTGTACCCTAATTAATAGTAAGTACTGAGCCACCACTAAACCTTCGACCACAAAAAATATTTTTAATTCTACCTTAGCGGTGGGACTACAATCCCACATATGTAGAACCTTCCTTATAAGTATAGTGCACCCCTACCTGTAGTTCTTAGGTGGGATTGCTATCCGCACCACTACTTGTCGGTTTTTAGGTGGGATTGTCCATCCAATAGCGCTATCCACATATACCCTCGGCACCTCACTTGAGTTAATAGTAGTGTACAAACTTTTATGGAACATTTTACTCAATACATTCTATTAGTGTACATGCCTTAGTTCCCAAATCAATAGTTTTATAATGTTTCACATTCGATAATGCAAATAGCTCAATTATTATATTTAATCATGCTTTTCACCCCAAAACGTATAAAATACTTTAAAAATTGGGCTGTGAATTCTCACCTTATAGCAAAACTTCCAAATAAATTCACGAAATGTCCGCTTGATGGCCTACCGCTTTCCTATCAACGCAAAGTACCCAAAAAGGTCACTTATATACTTAACGATTACTATGAAAGTGCTTATAAGTCCTTATATGTCCAACTTGGTCTACTATTGTCCCGTTATACATAATGCACATATGATCTTTAATATGATATAAATTATTCTGAAAAGTAATGTTATAATCCTTCAAGTGATCAAAGTTCATGAAATCAACAATTCTAGAATGTTCACTTTTGGACAGAAACTAATGGTGCTAAAGATGATCAAATTACAGTGACATCCAAAATGACATAGTTTCTCATCTTTTTATATGTGATACATTACTGAGTTAAGTCATTGTGACCAAAGTTCATGCAATTTGGACATGTAATAATGGTACACATAATTTATACAAAACAATGTATCACAGCAAGAAGGGCAGATTACACCCTGTTGGTAAAACAACCATTTAAGAAGTTCTACTAAATGTTTTTCCGAAATTCCAGTTGGACTATAAACACAACAGATAAAAGGAAACTTTTAAGATAAGAATCACTCATTTTTAATGAGTTATGAGGAAGATATGGCACCACAAAGTTGCATGCACACATCTGTCATTAGTTGACAGATTGCACGCTTAACTTTAATAAATTGGTTAATGCCTCAAAACTTCATATTTTTGAATGAAACCGGATTCATACCAACCCTAACTCATAAAAGAAAACTCCAAAAGAAAAATTATGCATTATGGATAAATATTCAAAGAGATATTAACATGCAAAGTAGGGTTTACCTACTGGTGGTTTCATAGTTTGCACACCTAAAATGTTTTAGGTGTTTGGAGGGTCAAAACTCCATATTTTCATGTGATTCCACTTGCAAACAGAAGATAACTCATAAACAGATGTACGTATTCGGTCAGCACCAAAAATTACCAATTTCTTGAATAAAACCCGCACGCAATGGATTTTTGCTTTGATTTCTTGAGTTCCATTTGTTTGGGTCATGGATTATCACTCTTATAAAGATATTTTACATATCTTGGTGTATAATCTACCCTTGCAACTAAGAATTTCTAGAAATTCAAAGGAAAATGATGAATGTGCAAGAAAAATGGGTTTTTCCCCAAAATTTGTAACAAAAAAATGATGGAGATGATGTAAATACTTACTTGAATGATGAAAGGAACTTAATGTCTTCAACAATCTTGTTATTTGATGGATTTTTGATGAAGAAAGTGGCTGGAAATATGAAGGAGAAAGAAGAGTTTTTGGGATGTTCCTTGAGTTTTAGAGAGAGAGAGATAAGAGAGGAATTCAAATTTTTAACATTCAAAAATGAAGAGGAAATGAAATAAAATAGTATTTATATGGGGGGAAATAGGGGGGGCCAGCCATGCACAGGGCCCCACTCCAACACAATATTTAAAAAAAAAAATTAACTCAAGCCCAAAAATGAAATTAAAATGTCATTTTTCTCAATTTTGGTCTTTTTCTTCAAAATGTAAGTCCAAAAGTGATTAAATTCTATAAAAATAGAAGTTTTATATTTTATATTTTAAATACTAAAACTATATATTTTATATAAATTGGGTATAAATTAGAGCATTTGGCACTATATAGGACGTTTAAGATAGTTACGGGTCTGAACCAGACTTTCTAAACAATTACCGGTAACTCTAAATTTTTTTCGGCCAATCGAATCTAACTAACTCCCAATCTTATAACTTATCTAAAATAGCACTAATATAAACTTAATAAGAGCTAACATGGAACGTCAAATTTGATAGTTGTCACAGAGAGAGGGAGAGAGATGGTAGTGTAATTTAAAGTGTAGAGTGTGTAAGTGTATAAAGGGGTAGTATTGGCTGGTTTTTATTTAATTTGATTTTATAATTACAAGGAGATCAATAATGATCTAATTTTATTAAAAAAATATAAAATATTTTAATTTTTATATAATTTGGACATTAAAGAGGCTAAATGTCAGTATTCGGTACCGAAAACGAGCACTTTCTCAATTTTGGTGGAAATTGGGGAAATTTACCAATTTTCTTAAGGAACTCACATTAATTTAATATTTTTATGTTTTTGGCATTATTAAACTCATAACTGATAAAATCAGTAATTTCTGGACATCCAAAAATAGAGCTGCCGGCTCCGGACTGCTAAAACACGGAAAGTTGGCAAAAATTGCCAAAATTACATAAAATTTACTTCTATAAGGCTTCCTAACCTTAATTAATTACGCTAGAGCCCGCTTGGGCTTAATTGAAAGCCTGAAATCAGTTCTAACCTGAAGTGAAAATTTGACGGTTGTCACAGTCTCCCCCGGTTAAAAGAATTTCGTCCCGAAATTCATTTGTTACTACCAAGAAAAAGATGGGCATATTTTTGCCTCATGAAATCCTCGCATTCCAAAGTATACTCTGGTCCATGTCTGGACTTCCAGTGGACCTTGACAATCGGAATTTTACTCCTTTTAAGAGGTTTCACTTCTCTATCGAGGATTTTGATTGGCTCTTCTACAAAACAAAGATTTTTATCTACTCGGATCTCTTCCAATGGGACCATCAGTGTTTCATCTTCTAAACACTTTTTGAGGTTTGACACGTGGAATGTGTCATGAATTTCCTTCAGTTCCACGAGTAATTTGAGCTTGTACGCGACTGATCCAATCCTTTCAATTATCTCAAATGGTCCAATATACCTTAGGCTTAACTTACCCTTCTTACCAAAACGTCTTAAAACTTTCCACGGGGATACTTTTAAAAGTACCTTATCACCTACTTAAAAATCCAATGGTTTCCTACGGTTATCAGCATAACTTTTCTGACGATCCCTGGCTGCCTTAAGCCTATCTGTAATGATAACGATCTTGTCGGTTGTCTCCTGAATTGTATCTGGTCCTGTCAATTTACTATCTTCAATTTCTACCCAACTAAGTGAGGATCGACATTTCCGACCGTATAAGGCTTCGTAGGGGGCACATCTACTACTAGAGTGGTAACTGTTATTGTAGGAAAACTCAACTAAGGGTAAATGATTATCCCAATTTCCCTTGAAATCTAGTGCGCATGCACGGAACATATCTTCCAAGGTCTGAATGGTTCTTTCACTTTGACCATCGGTCTGTGGGTGATATGTTGTGCTCAAATCCAATCGAGATCCTAAAGCTCTTTGCAGTGATCGCCAAAATTGCGACGTGAAATGACTTCCTCTATCAGAAATGATAGAAATTGGTACTCCATGTCAAGAAACTATCTCGTTGACGTAGATTTGTGCAAGTTTCGCCGTCTTGTAGTCTTCTCGAATAGAAAGGAAATGTGCTGATTTCGTCAATCGATCTACTATTACCCAAATTGCGTCGTGTCCACGAGACGTTTTCGGCAATTTGGTGACTAAGTCCATGGAAAGTTGCTCCCATTTCCATTGAGAAATCTCCGGCTGTTAAAGGAAACCGGATGGTTTCTGATATTCTGCTTTCACTTTTGAAAAAGTCAGACACTTTCCGACATACAAGGCCATGTCTTTCTTCATTCCAGGCCACTAATAATACTCCTTTAGATCCTTATACATCTTATCCATCCCTGGATGAATGGAATATCGTGACTTATGGGCCTCACACAAAATTAGTTCCCGTAGGTCACTAACTTTTGGTACCTAAACTCTTCCCTTAAATTACTGTACACCGTCGGTCTTATGGTCAAACCTTTCTTCAAGGTTATGAAGAGTCTCACGCTTCAAATTATCTACCTTGAAGGCTTCTTCCTGAGCTTCACGTATTCGGTTCTTCAAACTTGTTTGAATAAGCATTCCCAATGCTCGTACTCTAGATGGCTTAGCCTTTTCTTTTTGGCTCAGCGCATTGGCCACTACGTTGGCCTTGCCTGAGTGGTATCGAATTTCATAGTCATAATCATTGAGTAATTGTACCCATCTTCGCTACCTCACGTTGAGCATTTTCTGGTCAAGGATATGTTGAAGGCTCTTATGGTCATTATACACTATACACTTTGTACCGTATATTTAATGACTCCAGATCTTAAGTGCAAACACTACCGCACCAAAATCTAAATCATGGGTAGTATAGTTCTGCTCATGAACCTTAAGCTGCCTTGATGCATAGGCAATAACTTTATCCCTTTGCATCAATACACATCCTAAACCTTGACAAGATGCGTCACAATACACGATAAAGTCCTCAGTTCCTTCCGGTAAAGCTAAGATCGGTGCATTGCATAACTTATGCTTCAGCAACTTAAAAGGATCCTCCTGACGTTGCTCCCAGTTGAACTTCTTATATTTTTGGGTCATCGCTGTCAACGGTTGTGCGATTTTTGAGAATCCTTCAATGAATCGCCTATAATAGCCTGTCAATCCTAAGAATTGACGGATCTCCGTGAGGGTCTTCGGTGTTTCCCATTTCTTAATTGCCTTAATCTTGGTTGGATTAACGTGGATTCCTTTCTCGCCAATCACATGTCCAAGAAAGTGTACCTCTGGAATCCAAAATTCACACTTAGAAAACTTGGCGTACAATTTCTGGTCCTTAAGTAGCTCTAGTATCGCTTCTAAATGCTTCTCATGATCCTCCTTACTTCGGGAATAGATTAGTATGTCATCGATAAAAACGATCACAAACTTGTCTAAATACGGTCTACATACCCATAAACACGGCTAGAGCATTAGTGAGTCCAAAAGGCATAACTAAAAACTCGTAATGTCCGTATCGGGTCCTAAATGCCATCTTAGGAATGTCTGCTTCATGAACTCCAGTTGATGGTAACCTGATAGAAGATCAATCTTAGAAAAAAGCTAGCACCTTGAAGCTGATCAAACAGATCGTGTATCCTAGGGAGAGGGTAATGATTTTTAATTGTCAACTTATTCAGCTCCCTATAGTCTATGCACATTCTAAGTGATCCATCTTTCTTCTTAACAAACAATACAGGTGCTCCCCAAGGTGAAGAACTTGGCTGAATAGATCATTTATCCAGCAGCTCATGCATCTGATTTGCTAATTCTTTCATTTCTGCTGGTGCTAGGCGGTACGGTGCCTTGGCTACCGGGGCTGCTCCTGGAACTAAGTCAATTCGGAACTCGACTTGTCTTGGAGGAGGTTGTCCGGATAATTCCTCCAAAAATACCTCAGGATAATTCCGTACTATAGGAATGTCCTGAATTTGCTTCTCCTTAGTTTTCTTCTCCGCTACCTGAACTAAGAACATAAGATACTTCTTGCTCTTACATCTATAAGCTTTCATACATGAGATTATCTTAATACTCCTTCTAGATTTCTCTCCTTGAACTACAAGCGTTTTAACAACAATTGAGATTCTTACAATCTTCTCGTAACAACAAATTTCAGCTTTATTTCGTGATAACCAATCCATCCGTACTACTATATCAAAGCTTCCTAATTTGATGGGGATAAGATCGATACTAAATACCTTGTCAGCTAATTTTAACTTACAGCTGGGAATTATGTTCCTAGCCTTAATCTTTTGTCCATTTGCAATCTCTATTGCGTATGCATCCTCGAGTTCTCTAGAGCTTAAATCAATCAAAGGCCTAAATTCTAAGGAAACAAAACTCATATAGGCACCAGAATCGAAAATCACCGACGTACAGTGGTTATTTAGAAGAAATGTACCTGTCACCACATTTGGATCCTGACACGCTTCTTCCGTTCCTATCACAAATGGTCTTCCCCGAGCCTGAGTTCCTTCAACTCTCGTGACGGTTCGACATCCTTGGCTTTCACTATTGCCAACTTTTTAACTTAGGACACCTGTCTCAGAGGTGATCCTAACTTCCACATTCAAAGCACCTCCTACTGCTTTGGGTCCCTCCTTCCTTCTTGTAATACTGAACAGTATGACCAAATTGATTGCACCTTGAACACGGAAAACATGTTCCTAAGTGATGTCGATTACATCTGTTGCACTTTGAGGAAAAACCCGCATGTTGCCCTTGCTCCCGGGTCTTCATTCCATAGTTCTTTACTGATCATGAACTTCGGTTGGAATCGCTACTAGTCTTTCTTACTGACTGATTCCCTAATTTCCTTGTTCCACTTCCACTACTCTTTGCTGTAGTTCCTTCCCTGACTGCATCATTGGTCAAACGACTAGCTAACACTACCGCGCTTTGGATACTTGTTGGGTTCGCTGAGGTGACCATTCCCCTAATCTCGGGTGCTAAACCCCAGATGTACCGATCAACTCGTTTTTCTTCGGGGGTAACCATGTGTGGTACAAGTTTGGCAAGTTCGTGGAAACGAGCGCTGTGTTTGTCCACATCAATCCCGATCATGGTATGGTTCCAGAATTCAGCCAAAAGTTTCTGATGTTCACCCTTTGAACAATACTCTTCCACAAGCAGTTTCTTGAGATCCTCCCAAGTTAGCCTGCATGCAGCTTCATGGCCTCGGGTTTGCACTTGGATATTCCACCAAGTTAAAGCCCAGCCTTACAGTTGGCATGTCACATACTCCACCTTGCGGTCCTCTGAGCACTAACTAATATGTTGTACCGACTCCATGCTGTCAAACAATGACAGTAATCCTATGGCGCCCTCCTTGCCGTAGAACTCCATAGGTTTAGAAGACATAAAGGTCTTATAGGTGCATCCTTGTTTGCTACTATTGCTTCCGTCTCCATCATTTCTTTGGTTTGTGTTGATGCCGACAGTGACTTGGGTGACGATGTTAGGTATGGCGTTCTGTACTTGTTGAGCTATAAGTTGGGCAATGTCAGGAGTTTAATTCTCAGGGTTAGATCCCGTGTTACGAGTATTACTCGTCGTCATGTTTCTAAAAATTTTAGAAAAATAATTTATTAAAATAAAGTTTAACTTGTAAAAAGGTAAAAACATTTATTCTTTGAAATAAGTTATTCGTGTAGTTCATAAGATAACTTTGTATATCCAAAAATATTACGTATAATAGGAAAGATTCTTGGATTTTCAGAATACTCAAAATTTGATGCTAGTGCACCGTTACAATAGTTCTTCAAGTTACGGGACTAAAGTACATAACATAAACTTCTAATAGCCAAGACAAACGAGAATGACGATTACCAAGATGAACATTGCCACAAGTATTGCCACAACTTTACAGTACAACTCCATCCTTCTTGCCACCCTTGTAGCAGCCACAGCCTTTTACGCCGCCTTAATAGTGCATTCCTCCATGAGATGAGCCAACTCGGACAGCTTGAGTATGGCATGATCGTGCCTAGCTACGCTATGCTGATTGGTCCTAAATTCGCTTTCTAAACTTTTCACCCTCATTGTGTCTTCGGGTGTCATGCCTACAACTCGTGCAACTGGCACTCCCGTGAGTGTAAGAGAAGGTTCCGCAGTGATTGGCCGCGGTATCGTTATTCTGCTCCGAATCGGTGGGGCAACCCTCTTTCGGGCCGTCGGCATAATACGAGGTCCACGATTGGTTGGTTCGGACACAGGATTAGTTGGTGGTGGTTGGGACAGGAAAGTCGTAGGAGTGATTGGATAAGAGTCGCTAGATGTGTCGTCGCTAGAGACTTCTAAATCGAAATCCAGGTATTCAGACGGATCCTCTTCTGATCACCATAGTCTCGAATTCGCCATTGTGACTGAAGTGTCAATATAATTCATTAACGCAATATTTAAATAAGAGTGGCACCCTATTTACTAACGCAAGGGTAAATTATAGGGTACCAAAAATAGTATGGTTCTTTATAATCTATGGATGCATCGTGGTCACACAAAATGTCGTGCATGAAAATTTTGAAAATTTTATTCTCTTTCGTAACCGTCCTTAACGTCGCATTAATTGTCCAAATTAAACAGAGGTGGCCAGTCTTTGATTAATGAAGATCAGATTACGCAACTCTCGGATCAATTACTCTAGAGGTTTTTGTAAAATATGTTTTAGAGAAGAAATTTTGTTTTTCCCCCGTTTTGTTTTTGACTATAGTGTTTGGCTTTCTTAATAGAAAACCGTTGCTCTCTGTAATTGTGGCTCTGATACCAAATTTGTCACACCCCGCTAAAGCAGAAACACGAGGTGTCATAGCTCATAGTAGCAAGGCACAATGTATAGAATAAACAACCACCATAGCATATCTAGATTTTAAAATAAAATACAAGTTCGGTACAACATTTGTCCATCGTTATAATTACAATACTTAAAAATGAAGATTTAATTAAAACTTCGCGGGGTCTTGAAATTAGATTTGCAAAATGATGGCAAACGCATGCATCCCCTTACTATCTTACTTGTGTTCACCTTAAAAGCATGGAGTTTAAAAGGCCAACTATCGTCATAGTTTGTGAGATCACAGGTTTAAGTAATAACAGTTCAATACCGGTGAAATAAAACCGAAAGACGAAGCTTTCACAATCTAAGCGGATTTATAAAAATAATTCACGATTCACAATAATGCTAATGGTATTTATTTTGCAATACTTAATAAATAGAGGAATGAGCCACTACTAGAGCCTCAGGACGTTCCAGCCTAGCAAAGTTATGCCTTATCGCGAGCAATGACAACAACAAACAAAATGAGTAACTATGCACCCGAACGCCGACGCAGAGCATAATCGAGTGGGATGTCACCCTATAGCGCTATCCAAAATATACCCGGCTCACAAACCCGTGAGTTGAACCAGTAGTGTACAAAAATACGAGCACTTTTAATGCGATAATACAAAAACCAATTTAATCCAAATTAAGCATGCATTCCATAGCCACAAAATCATTTCACATCAAAATATTCCAACGAATGGTCGTTTCAAAAAGAAATGGTTCAACCGGTAAATGTTTATAAAACCATAATAATCATGCTTTCCATCCCAAAACAATAAAAGCTTAAAAAGGGGCTGTGATAAACTCACCTAGTTCGAAGGTTCGAACGTTCAAGGGTTCTTCAAGTGATATGATAGCTCCTAGTCCGGGCCTATAAATATAATGCCACTAGTAAGTCTTTTGTCCCCACCTTATATTATTTGAGAAAGTGTGCTCATTGAAAATTTGTACTCGTTTGTTTCGGATTTTCGGTAGGATAAAGAAATTGTTACCGGTTTCCAAATAATAGAGAAGGTTGGTATGTCAAGTGTGTATGAAATAATTATTAGGTCATTATTCTTCATGCATGGATAACTACTTTGATGAGGAAAAATTTAATGTTTAAATAAAATAAGTAAATGGTGAATATTGGACTGCACATGCAAATCTGGCAGCTTCCTAGGTCTGACTTTGGTTCCGCTTTTGGTTAATGTATTTAACTCCAAATATTACAAAATTTTAATAGTTTTTCGTCCACTGACACTTCTAGAAGATTGAGTATTTTCAACGGAAATTAATTTTCAACAAAAAATGTCGTTGAAAATTTTCTATGAATTTTAGAGGATTATTGACAGAACAGAAATTTTCTACGAATTTTCAACGAATTTTCGTTGAAAGTCTCTCGCAAACATATATGCATTTTCAACCAAAAAATTTTCAACGGAATGTCTCATCAAAAGGTTTTTGGTTGAAAATGCATTTTGTGAGAGATTTTCAATGGAAATTCGTTGAAAATCCGTAGAAAATTTATGTTTTGTCAATAATCCTTTTAAAATTCATAGAAAATTTTCAACGACATTTTCCGTTGAAAATTTTCATTGAAAATACTCAATTTTCTAGTAGTGTGAGTTATGTGTTTTCTGACCAAATTTCATAATTTTTGAAAATGTTTATATCCCCCAAACAGTGAGCTTATTAAAGTCGCGACAGATTGTTGTGCTGATTGTGCAACCTTTTTGTACAAACTGTTTGACGGTCCAAAACTTGGAATTTTTGAATGCTGTCAGTGGGGGTTGAAAGCTAAGTCAATGAATTTAATTTTAAAAATATGAATTACTTTATTTGATTAAAAGGTGAGAGAGATATGGCCTCTTAAAATCAGATCATCAAATCTGTCAGCATGAATGGCCGAATTTTGGGTTACTTTTGTGTCCAAATCCTTTTTACATTCTTTTGTAAAACCTTTGTCCTAATTATGTTTTATTCTTTTGGGTTTATTATGTTCTTACTGAGTTGTAAGAGTAATAATAACACATTTTAAGTGACCATTTATTGCTTACATAATTTACATACCAAATAGTTATATAAAATGATGATTTTTGGCCATTTCGAGTCTCCTCTTGGTTTTGAGTAGGAAACCAAGCTTAGGCTCGATTTTTGGAACATGCAATGGGTTTTGAAACCCACAAGCATGAAGAATTGAACGATGTTAACAAAGGAATATGAATATGTAGATATATATACATATATATATATAGCAATGTTGGTATATAACCATACGTCTTGCTTAGTATTTATATATTTATAAGAAACGAAATGCAAGAATATATAACATCATCATGCAATGAAGGTTTCTAACCGTATCATAGATGCTTGATGATGGACCAAGAATAAAAGAGATAGATGTCACACCCCGCTAAAGCGGAAACACGGGGTTAGACAGTTCAAGTTCACAGCAGTAGGAATATAAACACCAACCATACATTCATAAATAAAACATCAACGTTTACAGTTTAAAAATTTATAATTCGACAACTTTGTCTTAACAAACAAGTTACATCGAAATAAAAGATACATATAAAATCTTGATTTGGTGTTCCACAAAATAAGTTACTCTTGATCAGTTATCTCTATTTTCCTATAAAGCATGATAAAACGGAAGGGTCAACTACAAAGAGTTGGTGAGTTCACGGGTTTTCGAATGCACAAAAGATATTTTTATATGCAAGGTATAAACATAGCGAAACGGATGTTCGCATCAATATTAAACATTTCAATTTTTATGAGCAAATATGCAAATTACTTTTACACATGATATTTAATTATTGAGCCACTACTAAGTCTAAACGACATTCTACGCCCCACGAACTACCTCAGCGGTGGACCTAAAGTCCACATGTATAGAGCATTCTTAATTGATAAAGTGCACCCTACTTGCCAGTTAGTTGGGTATGTCAACCAAATAGCGCTATCCACAAATACCATCGGCTCAAATAAACAGAGTTAAATAGTAGTGTAACACGGGGACTTCACATAACTCAACATATCATTTGTAAATTATCAATTTGCTCATCATAACAATTTATATAATTTTCATTCAATCATATAAATCAATTCACTTTCTTTTAAATCAACATGCTTTACACCCCAAAACGCAATAAACATTTAAAAGAGGGGTCGTGAATACTCGCCTTTGTGCAAAGCTCCGCTACTCCGAAGCACGATATGATCCCCCATTCAAAGGCCTACCGATTCCCTAACAAAGAGAAATGCCCAAAAACCATCACTTATGGATCTAAAACTACTTATGGAGGTGAATAAGTATTAAGCTTATAAATGTCCACATGCATCCAACTTGTTTGTCTATAGTCCAATTATACATAATGCACCTATGCTGGTTAATATAGTAATTTATACCGTAAGTTGTGTTATAAACCATCAAATGATCAATAATTGTTAAAATCAAGAAATTCCAGAATTTCACTTTTGGACAGAAACTTATAATACTCAAAATGTTCAAAATGTAGAGACTTCCAAAATGACATAGTTTCCCATATTTTTATATGTGATATCAATAGCTTTCTCTACAAGCCTACAAGCTTAGCTTTGGCTTAGCTTCCAACTAAGGCTAAGGGCATGGCATGTTCCCAAGGGCCCTTCTCCGCCCCTACGAGTCGTCAGACCAATATTCTCGACAATCGGGAAAAGGTAGTTAAGAATACTAGTACTGGGTTATGGTCATTGTGACCAAATTTAAGGCATTTTGGACATGTAAAAATGATTCAAATAATTTATGCAATCCAAAGGGTCACAACTGGTATGGCAGGTTACACCATGTTAGTAAATCACTCATTTGAGGAGTTCTACTCAGTGTTATCTAAAATTTCCAGTTGGATTGGAATCATAACTCATAAAGGAAACCTTTGAGATAAGAACCACTGATTTTGAAGAAGTTATGAAGAATATATGACACCTCAAAGTGGTATGTACCATTCTGTCATTTCGTGACAGAATACACACCTAATTTGAATAAATTGGTTAGTGCCTCATATCTTCATATTTTTGAGTGAAACTGGATTCATATGAACCCTAACTCAATAAAGAAACTTTTAGAAGAATAATCATGCATTAAAGACTAATAACAAATGAGATACTAAGACACAAAGTAGAGTTTAGCTGCTGGTGGTTTCACAAATTGCACACCTAAAGTATTTTAGGTGTTTAGAGGGCCAAAACTCCATATTTTTAAGTGATTCCACTTGCAAACTGATTATAACTCATAAAAATAACTTCCAAAAGAAAAATAATTCTTTTTCATTGAGTTTTGAAAGAGATATGGCCATTTGAACATTCATGCACAAATCTGTCATTGTTTGACAGTTTGCACACTCATTTTGTTTTAATCAGTTGGAACCTCAAATCACCATATTTTTGAATGAAATCAGTGGCATATGAAAGGTAACACATTAAATTAAATTCCAGAAGAAAAATCATATGTTTTGGATGAATATTCAAAGAGTTATGGTCGTTCAAAGTAGGGTTTACTTACTGTTGAACTTCCAGATGCACATGCATCTTGTTTTGAGTATTTAGAGGGTCAAATCTCAATATTTTTGAGTGAGACCACTTGGATTAGAACCCCAACTCACTAAATAAACTTGTAGAAAGAAGATTCATGATTTTTGAACATCTTAATTGCCAGAAATGGACGATTTTTGCACAAGCAATAAATCTGTCAGCACCAAAAATCTCCATTGTTGTTCAAAAACACATAAAATCATGATTTTTGCCCATTTTTTTGAGTTTTATTGTTTGGGTCATATATTACCACCATTTTATGAACATTTTTACATGTTTTGGTGTGTAATCTCTCCATAAACTTAGAAAAATTCGGAGTTTAGAAGATTTAGGTTAAAAATGCAAGAAAAGTGAGGCTTTCCCCCAAAAATTTGTAAGAAAATGAAGAAGATGAAATTTTTACTTGGATGATTGTGTGTTGAATATCTTCAATGTTCTTGCACTAAGATGAGTTTTTGATGAAGGAAATGGCTGGAGTTCAAGGAGAGAAAGAGAGGAAGAAGAGAGAGATGAAAGTGTCTCTTTGTTTTTAGAGAGAGAGAGGAGGTTTTGTTTTTGAAATGAAACTTGAGAAATGAGGGAAAAATGAAAAAAATCAATTTTTATATGTGGATTAGAGGGGGGGGGGCGGCCATGGTGATGGGCCCCACATAAAACCCAAATTTTTTTTCTTTAAAACTCTATTTTAAGCCCAAAATGTGAGATTTGAAGTCCAATTTCTCAATTTGTGCTTTTTTCTCAACTTTGTTAGCCCATTTTGGTTAGTTTCTAATAAAAATAAAAGTTTTATAATTAAAATACTAAAACTATATATTTTATATAAATTGGGTATAAATTAGAGCATTTGGCACTGTATTGGACGTTTCAGACAGTTACGGGTCGGAACCGGACATTTTAAGCGACTACCGGAAATGCTAGGGATTTTTCGGCCATTATAAACCAAGTAACTCCTATTCTTAAAATTAAATTATATAAACACTAATAAACTTAATAGAAGCTAACCTGAAAGCTCGAATTTGACAAATGTCACAATAGAAGATTAGAATACAAGTTTCAAATATAATTTCTTAGATCTATAAACTTTTTGGTTGGTCATTGATGTTCACCATTTTATAACACATATGTGTGTGGTTTTTTTCGTCTCCGAACATTTAAAATCAAGAAGATGTTCTTGAAGTTTAAGAACATGCAAGAAGAAGAAGAAAGAGTTGGAGTAATACCGTGGAGGTGGTCTCTTCCTTGAGAGAAAATGAGAGAGTATAGAGTTTTAGAGAGAGGGAGAGAGTGAATATGCAAAATAAAAATGAGTGGAGTAGGATTTTATTTATACTTGGAGAATTGAAAAGATAGGGTAGGGAGAAAGGGAGAGAGGCCCGTTTTCGGAGAGAGAGAGGGAGAGATGGTAGTGTGATTTAAAGTGTAGAGTGTGTAAGTGATATTGACTGGTTTTTATTTTATTTAATTTTATAATTAAATTAAGTTGGGCTTCTATAAGGAGATCAATAATGATCTTATTTTATAAAAAAAATATAAAATATTTTAATTTTATATAATTTGGACATTAAAGAGGCTAAATATCAGTATTCGATACCGAAAACGAGCACTTTCTCAATTTTGGTGGAAATTGGCGAAATTTACCAATCTTCTTAAGGAACTCACGTTAATTTAATATTTTTATGTTTTTGGCATTATTAAATTCATAACTGATAAAATCAGTAATTTTTGGACTGCCAAAAATAGAGTTGCCGGCTCCGGACTGCTAAAAACGCAAAGTTGGCTAAAATTGCCAAAATTACGGTAAAGGTCCGTTATTTCATAAAATTTACTTCTCTAAGACTTCCTAACCTTAATTAATTACGCTAGAGCCCGCTTGGGCTTAACTGAAAGCCTGAAATCAGTTCTAACCTCAAATGAAAATTTGACGGTTGTCACAATTTGAGAAAATGCGGCGGCTTCTATCCATTTTTAGAAATAATCTATAAGAACTAATAAATATACCTTTTGTCCTGGTGGTGGCGGTAACTTGTCGACAATATCCATACCCTATCGCATGAAAGGCAACGGGATTAAAGACGAATGTAATGGTTCGGAAGGCTGATGAGTCATACCTGCGTATCGTTGACATGCGTCACACTTTTGTGGAGCTGATCGGTCAAACGTAGTATTATCACGACAAACATAACTTAAGTAATAAAAACTAAAGACAAGAGATTTGGTGACGCGGAAAAACCCTTTAACGAAGGGAAAAACTGTGGAGGATAGGATCTACCGTCGTTGCACTCTGGAAAAATGATGTCAAACAGGGACGTCGTCCTTTCGAGCGATCGTCGTACGATTATAGAGAGAAATACGTGAAAATAAATAGCAATATCGTATGAAATCTAGAGAGATTCTTGATGCTTGAGTGTTGTGATTCTCAATCGAGGCCACTTCGTTTGGTTGAGCTTGGATTTTATAGTCTGCGCCGGTTTGTAACTGTCGTATGTCATTAATGGTCTTCATGAAGGTCCTTGATGACGTTGATCATAACCGTCCAACGGACCTGTGAAACATGTAACAGATGTTTAACGATTGGTTCATTAAAACAATACACCTTATTCTAAATCTTGCATCGGACGGATGTCCATTGTCTATACGTCGTACGTCAAGATCGTTCATTATGAGTTTCGTTCGACCACTGAACTCAAAGCTGTGATAATTACTTATAAGTCATGAAACATGCTTAGTCGAACATGATAATCAACGGTCCTGTGTTTTGGAGATTTTTAGCCAAACAATGTGTATTTTAGACAGTTGATCCACAGTACCGCATCGGTGACCTTCTGTCTTCACATTGGATAGTCATCAATTTTACCATTGACTTTAAGTTTACACCAAGAAACCAATATACAAAAGAAACCAATAACTACTAAGTGTTGATAGGATAGTGGAACACATCGGAGAGTCATCACCAAATCAATAGGTGACCCAACAATCTCCCCCTATTTGATGATCACACAAACACTTAGAAAGAAATAAATACAAGGTACACAATTCTTAAAATTATTTGAGAGTAAGACCTCATAAATTCGGTGACCCATGTATATTGTTTTTGGGTTCTTTTCTTCATTTTTATTTTTTTTTATTTTTTGAAGGTAAATACTGAATTGGAAATTTATACTAGGCATGGAATGTAAAGTACATAAAGTAAATGAGAGTAGAGAGAGAGAGAGAGAGAAAGAGAAAGACATAGAGAATCAGCTAGCAGGATCATCATCTACATCCATGGCGCATAGTGTATCAGTTGTTGCATTCTTCTTAAGAAGAGATGATATCTGAGAAGGGACACTTAGCTGGTAATTGTTAATGCCAAAAATTGATTTATCAAAAGTCAACTTAAGGAGTTTGCGGAGCTGATCGGTCAAAGGTATTCTTACGACAAACACAACAAAAAATGATAAAACTAAAGACAAGAGATTTGGTGACGCGAAAAAACCCTTTAACGAGGGAAAAAACCGCGAACGATAGAAGCTACCGTCGTTGCACTATAGGAAAATGACGTCAAGCAGGGACGCCGTCCTTTGGAAATAGGATTGTATGATTACAGCGAAAATTATATGAAAATAAATAACAATATCGTATGAAATCTAGAGAGCTATTGTATGATTCTTGAAGCTCGAGAATGAATATCATTGATCAGGGCTGTTAAATTATACATGAATTGCTTCAAAGAAGACTGGATTCTGATGTGATAAAGACAAGCTCAGAAGTAGATATTCAGGAGTGAAGAAGTTAAGATAAGTTGAAGGCATAAGTTCGGAAGTGGCTACTTCAGAAGTTCTGAAGGTTCTGAAGAACTTCTGATGTCACTTCTGAAGGGAGTTCTGAAAAAGTTCAGAAGTGGTTCTGAACTTATAACTCTCCACGTGTAGTGATACTATTTGTCTGTTATGTAAACACATGTTAGATTTGTATCTCTACTTGTATATAAATAGAAGGTTAGTTACTTTGTTAGAACTAATGTTCATAGATCTCACTTGTACTGTCAATTACATATTATGTATTGTAATTGTGATCAATATCAATATCAATAACACATCCATTGCTCCAATCTCATTGTGTTTTCAATATTCTTCCTACATTTGAATATTCTGGGTCTATCAGGGGCTCTCCATGAGGTTGAGCTTGGACTTTATAGTTAGTGCCGGATGTAACGGTTGTTCGACTTTAATGGTCTTCATGAATGTCATTGATGATGTTGACGCCAAACATTAACTTACCAAAAGTCAACTTAAGGTGCTTGCGGACCTGATCGACTAAATGAAGAATTCTCTCGATAAACGTAAATAAAACGAAGAAAAATAGACAAGGACAAGAGATTTGGTGACGCGGAAAAACCCTTGGTCGAGGGAAAAAATCGCGGACGATAGATTAGTATCGTCGATGCACTATGGAAAAGTGACGCCAAACAGGGGTGTCGTCCTTTTGAGCTATGGTCGTACGATTACAAGTGAAAAATGAATGTAAAAGCTAAAGTAGTGTATGAAATCTAGAAGGCTGTAGTGTGTTCTCAGATTCGAGAGTGTAGATATGTTCCGTTCCGCCAGTTGCTTTACAACTCGAGTGTTGCTTTTTTATTCGTAGTGATTTATAACGGTTGATCGACATTGATTTCCTCCATAAATGCTCTTGATGACACTGTTTGTAACCGTCCAACGATCCTGCAAAATGGATAACGGTTTAGATAGTAATGATCCGGCCGTTAAATGTCGGGCTTAAGGCGCTTCTTGGGTCCATCGTACGTCGGAGATTTCTCCTTTGAGTTTCGTTCGATTGTTGTCTCATGATGCTTCGATAAATATGCATAGGTCATAAAATATCTTGGTTGTGCGTTTTACCGTACTGTCGAGAGTTATGCTCAACCATTGTTTTCTTAAGTCTTGGCCAATGTTTGAGAGTCGTAGAAAGTCATTGGTCGAACATTTTAGTCAACGGTCGATGGTTTGAGATTTTTGCCTAAACAATGGGTATGGTATCGAAGGACGGCTTTGATAAAGCAGATCCTAAATTGGCAAGTGCGTATGCTTGGGCGTTCTGATCTCTGGGGATTTGCTGGATGTCGAAAGATTTGAATTTTTTACCCGATCTCTGGCGATCTGCCAGTACGCTTTCATTTTTGAATCTTTTGTCGCGAATTCTACGTTCATCTGATTGACGACGAGTAAAGAGTTACTTCTGGCTTGTAAATTCTTTCCCCCAGATCGTATGACCGTTGTGCCCCCCTGTGGTGATTTCAAGACGATGCCTAGTCCTGATCCTCGGAAGTTAGAGGATCCATCGACGTGTAAGATCCATGGTCGTTCGTCTTGGATTGCCACAATAAGTGTTTCTTTGATTGCTGCTTTCTCCAGTTCGGTGCTGAAATCTGCAATGAAATCAGCTAAAACTTGTGACTTGATCGCGGTCCGAGGCATATAATTGATATCATAGTTACTGAGATAGATGCTCCATTTCGCGCATTGACCTGTAGCTGAGGTTTTCTTAACACAAATTTCAACGGAAAGTTAGTGACGACATTGATAATATGCGATTCGAAATAATGTTGAAGCTTTTTGGTCGTCGTGACCAATGCTAGAAGTAATAACTGAAATTCTTCTCCGTCTTTTGGTTTGGACAATAAAGGTGGTGACACCATGTATTCCATTAATGCATGCAGAGCATTCTCGTGATCGATCGACTAGTCGAAATCTTTATTTTTCCTGAGGACATTATAAAATAAATGGCATTTATCATACGATTTAGAAATAAACCTGTTAAGCGCGGCTACCCGTCCGGTGAGCCTTTGGACTTTTTTGAAATTTCGAGGCGATTTGATTTCGCTAATCGCCTTGATTCTATCAAGACTGGCTTTGATTCCCCGCTGAGTCACCATATGTCCTAGGAACCTTCCTGCGCGTACTCCGAAAGAATACTTGGTTGGGTTCAGCTTCATTTTGTATTTCCTGAGTAAGTCGAATGATTGTCGTAGGTGTCCCACATGATCAACTGCATGCTTGGATTTGACCAACATGTCATCAATGTACACCTCCATCATATCTCCCAGATAATGCTTGAACATTTGATTCACTAATCGTTGGTATGTTGATCGTGCATTTTTAAGACCAGAAGGCATTACTTTATAGCAATAGATACCTTTGTCGGTCGTGAAGGATGTTTTCTCCCGATCGTTCGGATGCATGATAATTTGATTATATCCGGAGTACGCTTTCATGAAAGTCAGTAACTCATGCCCTGTCGTTGTGTCAACCATGGCGTCAATATGAGGTAGCGGGAATGGATCTTTTGGACAAGCTTTATTGAGATCAGTAAAGTCTATGCAAACTCTCCATTTCCCGTTCTTCTTTTTGACGACTACAACGTTCACTAGCCATTCAGGATATTTTACTTCTCGAATCTTGCCAGTTTTTAGCAAATTGTCGACCTCGTCGTTTATTACTTTGTTCCGCTCAGGTGCAAATTTGGGACGTTTTTGCTTTACCGGTTTGGACGATGGATCGATGGACAGTTGGTGTGATATGATTTCTGGGTCGATTCCGATTATATCTTCGTGCGACCAGGCGAAACAATTAGCGTTCTATCGAAGGAACTTGACCAATTCTTGTTTGATGGCTAGATCGAGAGTTGCCACCACGTAAACTTTTCGCTCAGGATGACTCGGATCAAGAACAACCTCTTGCAGCTGTAGGTCGTCAACCGAATCCTCCTGGTTCTGTAATTGCTAGGTGTGCTCCTTGCGGGGTTTTATTGCCGTCTTGTAACATTCGGGCGCTACTTTCTGTTCGCTTTTGATTTCTTGGAGCCCCCACGGAGTTGGAAATTTGAGCACTTGATGGTACGTCGAAGGGATAGCTTTCATGTAATGGATCCATGGTCTACCGAGGATGACGTAATATGCGGATGAACAGTCGATAACGTTGAACCTGGTTGACTTATTAATCCTTTTTGCATAAATACGGACGACAATCTCCCCGATGGTATGAGCTGCATTCCCGTTAAAACCTACCAAGACGGTAGAGCGCCTGACGATCTCAGCCTCGTCAATCCCCATTGCCTTGAGAGTGTTGAGGAAAATTATGTTGGCTGAACTACCTCCATCGAAAAGTACCTTTTTGGTAGAACAGTTTCCATCGAAAAGTACCTTTTTGGCTGAACCGTCAAATGTGATAGACATGCTTCTAAGTTGACGTCCGACTTCGGTCTATGTGCTCGAGGAATAGCGGAGTTATCTTATCGTTGCGTAGCGTGCCTTTTTGCTGCCAAGTATGTAAGCCCACAGACGTCCGACCCACCTGTAATGCAGTTCACAGTCTTAGTAGTGCTCGGAGATGGGGGTTTAGAAATATTATCTGGTTTGTAGTTAGACAAAAGATCTTGAAGGTGTCCTTTCGATACGACCCATGCGACATCCCTTCTTAGTGCAAGACAATCATCGATCACTTGACCGTGATCATCATGGAAATCGCACCATTTTGTCATATCTTTCTTCTCATCTGGACGGTCGTTTTTCTTTGGCCATCGCATAGTTCTTGGCACTTATTTCAAAGCTATAATCAGATCGCCGGTTCTTCCCTTGAATTCGTAGGACGAAATCTTAGGATGTTGAGGGCACCGCAAAGACGGCGCGTCATTTTTCTTATCGAACCGGACGTTCGATATTTGCTTGGGGGGATTCGTCCGGGATGTCGAACGATTTTTGCATTCTGTTTCTTGACGCCCAGAATTCGTTTATCATCGGTGTGCTTCCGACGGAAGGAGGCTTCATCTTCGACTCTCATGTTAGCCAACGTTCGTGCCCGTACGTCTTCAAAGGTTTCCCCTGGATGCTTGGTGAGGTCCAGATACAGGTCAGACGTACTGTTTGGGTAAAAAAAAATCACACCTACGACCAACGAGAATAATACCCACTCTGTTTGGGTAAAAATGTCCTAAACTCAAAACCGTGGACTAAAGCGTTCGACCAAAGATATTTTACAACTCATTATGGCTTCGGAGTCAATGGTCGAACGAAACTCCCGACAGTATTCTACGACGTTAGACAAACCAACGATGATCAAAGGACTGTTGGACGGTTACAAAATCATTAAGGGCATTCAAATTCACAATTAATGGCGCACAAACGTTACATTCAAAGCCACGATTAATGACGTGACCGTTGGACGGTTACAGTCAATGACATTAAGGACATTCATGAAGATTATTAATGACAAACGACAGTTACAAATGGCACCGACTATAAAATCAAGGCTAAAATCAACGAAGAAACCCCGATTGATCATCTCTGCGCTCCGGAACTACGAAACTGTCACACCCCGCTAAAGCGGAAACACGAGGCGTGATAGCTCACGATTTCATAACAATAGGACATAAACAACACCAATCATCCATTCAAATACATAAAATATTAAATTCGGAATTACATCTTACAATCCCAAAATTTAAACAAAATAAAGTAAACATAGTGTTTAAACGAAACAGTTTCAAATAAAAACTTGATTGATGTTGACGCGTCCACATAACTAAACATTTCGGTTTGCCTCCCTTACTCCTGAAAAGCATGATAAAACAAGGTCAACTACAATGAGTTGGTGAGTTAACAGGTTTTAATTATTATAACATCTTTTGCATAAATGAATATTGAGCAAAATACTTTTATGGCACTTAATAAATCTTTACATCATAAAACGTTCAAGGCATTTTTGTACCCTAATTATTAGTAAGTAATGAGCCACCACTAAACCTTCGACCAAATATTTTTAGTTCTACCTCAGCGGTGGACCTAAATTCCACATGTGTAGAACCTTCCTTTTAAGTATAGTGCACCCCTACTTCTAGTTTCCCGATGGGATTGCTATCCACACCCCTACTTTTCTGTTTTTAGGTGGGATTGTCGGTCCAATAGCGCTATCCACAAATACCCTCGGCTCCTTACTTGAGTTAATAGTAGTGTACAAACTTTTATGGAACATTTTACTCAATACAATCTATTAGTGTACATGCCTTAGTGCCCAAAAACAACAATTTCATATTGTTTCACATTCGGTAATGCAAATAGCTCAAATATTTCATTTAATCATGCTTTCCACCCCAAAACGTATAAAATACTTTAAAAGTGGGGCTGTGAATACTCACCTTATAGCAAAAAGCTCCAATCAACAAAGCACGATCCGCACCTACCCGTCGGCCTAACGTTTCCCTATCAAAGAGAAATACCCAACATGGTCACTTATATGTCTAATGAATACTATGAGTGCGCTTATAAGTCCTTATATGTCCAACTTGGTCTACTATTGTCCCGTTATACATAATGCACATATGCTCTTTAACGAAATAATTTATACCGAAAATATAATGTATATTCTTTTAAGTGATCCTAATTTATGAATTCAAATAGTTTCAGAATTTCATTTCCTGACAGAAACTATAAGTCCCAAAAATGATCAATTTAATGTAACATCCAAAATAAAAAAATTTCCCATATTTTCATATGTGATGCATTACTGAGTTAAGGTCATTGTGACCAAATTTCATGCATTTTAGACATATAAAAAAGGTTCAAATAATGTATATCAAACAGCGTGTCACAGTAAGCGTAGCAGATTACATACTGTTAGTAAAACAATCATTTGAGGAGTTCTACTTAATATTTTTCAGACATTCTAGTTGGATTATAAGCATAACACATAAAGGAAACTTTTGAAATAAGAATCACTCATTTTGGATAAGTTATGAAGGAGATATGGCACCACAAAGTTGCATGCACAATTCTGTCATTAGTTGACAGATTGCACACTTAACTTTAATAAATTGGTTCATGCCTCAAAACTTCATATTTTTGAATGAAACTGGATTCATATGAACCCTAACTCCAGAAGAAGAATTATGGATTATGCACAAATATTCAAAGAGATATTAACATGCAAAATAGGGTTTACCTACTAGTGGTTTCACAGTTTGCACACTTAAATTGTTTTAGGTGTTTGGAGGGTCAAAACTCCATATTTTCATGTGATTCCACTTGCAAACAGAAGATAACTCATAAACCTAACTCTCAAAAGAAAAGTCAAACTTTTTCATTGAGTTTTGAAAGAGATATGGTCATTTGAACATGCATGCACAAATCTGTCAGCTTTGGACAGAATGACCCTCATTTGGTTTTGATTATTTGAAATTTCAAATCACCATATTTTTTAGTGAAACCAGTGTCGTTTGAAAGATAACTCATTAAATAAAATTCCAGAATCAAAATCAAGAGATTTGGATGAATATTCAAAGAGTTATGGTCGTTCAAAGTAGGGTTTACCTACTGTTGAACTTTCAGATGCACATACATCTTGCTATGAGCATTTGGGGGGGTCAAAACTCTTTATTTTTGAGTGAAACCACTCGGATTATAATCCCAACTCACTAAATAAACTTTTAGAAGAATATTTATGATATATGAACATATTATTTGCAAGAAATGGACGATTGATGCACATGCATGAAATCTGTCAGACCAAAAATCACCATTGTTGTTCTAAATCACATAAAATGATGTTTTTCACTAGTTTCTTGAGTTTTATTGTGTGGATCATAGATTATCACCATTGTATAAACATTTTTACATGTTTTGGTGTATAATCTCTCCACAAACTCAGAAATTTAGGATAATAGAAAAAATAGCAAAGAAAAATGTAAGAAAAGTGGGTTTTTCACCCAAAATTGCAAGAAAAAGAGGAAGATAGTATTGTTACCTTGTTTTGATTGTGTTTTGATCCTTGATTTTCTTCACTAAACTTGATTTTTGATGAATAATGGATGGATTTTGGCTGGAGTTTAAAGAGAAAGAGGAGGAGAAGAGAGAGATGAAAGTGTCTTTTTGTTTTTAGAGAGAGAGAGGAGGTTTTGTTTTCGAAATGAAACTTGAGAAATGAGGGAAAATGTAAAGAAATCATTTTTATATGTGGATTAGAGGGGGGGGGGGGCGGCCATGGTGATGGGCCCCACCCAAAACCCAAATTTTTTTTTCTTTAAAAATTTATTTTAAACCCAAAATGCTAAATTAAATTAGTGACGTGTATGAAGATGCGAAAGTATTTGAGAAACGATTGCATTGTTTTTCTAGCTCACATCATGGATAAGAAGGCTGAAGAAAAACGCATTCAAGATATTCCTATAGTTCAGAATTTTCCTGAAGTATTCCCGGACGAAATGCCTGGAATACCCCCACCAAGACAAGCGGAGTTCCACATAGAATTAATTGCTGGAGTCGCGCTAGTGGCGAAAGCCCCATATCAGTTAGCACCATCAGAGATGCAAGAGCTGTTAGAACAAGTTCAGGAATTACTCGACAAAGGATTCATCAGACCTAGCTCTTCACCTTGGGGAGCCCCAATTTTATTTTATAAGAAGAAAGATCGATTTTTTCGAATGTGTATCGATTACAGGGAACTCAACAAGTTGACTATTAAGAACCGAGACCCCCTTCCCCGGATTGATGATCTATTTGACCAACTTCAAGGTGCAACGTACTTCTCGAAGATCGATCTTAGGCCTGGGTATCATCAAATGAGAGTGCGAGAAGAGGATATCCCCAAGACGGCCTTTAGGACTCGATACGGTCATTACGAGTTCCTAGTTATGCCATTTGGTCTAACAAACGCACCAGCAGTTTTCATGGATTTGATGAATAGAGTATGTCGAGCGTATCTAGACAAGTTCGTGATCGTGTTTATAGATGACATACTTATTTATTCGCGAGATAAGAAGGAGCACGAGCAGCATTTAAAGCTGATACTGGAATTGCTCAGAAATGAAAAGTTGTACGCCAAATTCTCTAAATGCGAATTTTGGATTCGTGAAGTGCACTTTCTTGGCCACGTGATGAATGAAAAAGGAATCCAAGTTGATCCAGCTAAGATTGAAGCCATTAAGTTATGCAACGTACCGATTCTGGCTCTACCCGAAAGAGTGGATAACTTCCTAGTCTACTGTGATGCTTCAAATTAGGGAATGGGATGCGTGTTGATGCAAAAAGACAAAGTTATTGCATACGCATCAAGACAACTGAAGATTCACGAGAAGAATTACACTACTCATGATTTGGAGCTAGGAGCGGTGGTGTTTGCACTCAAGATCTGGAGACACTATCTCTACGGTACTAAGTGTACTATCATCACGGATCACAAGAGCCTTCAACATATTCTTGAATAGAAAATGCTCAATATGAGACAAAGAAGATGGGTCGAGCTACTTAGTGATTACGACTGTAAATAAAATACCATCCAGGAAAGGCTAACGTAGTAGCCGATGCATTAAGCCGAAAGGAAAGAGTAAAACCGACAAGATGATTGCTCATGAAATATGGAACTTAGCAAGATCAATAGTGTCGAGCGCATTGGTCATAGATCCTAATATAAAGAAGATCTTGTAATCATTTATTTCGTACCAGGATGGGTCGAGCTACTTAGTGATTACGACTGTAAAATAAAATACCAACCAGGCAAGGCTAACGTACTATCGACATGACAATGTCATCTAAAATTAGTGATGTAGCATCAGAAATCAATGTCAATATATTAAAGAAAAAATTATTTAATGGTATCACAATATAACAAAATCACACGTATATATATACCTACATATAAAGATTTCCACAATAAGTAAATGGTTTCATTTAGTTTTTCGTTAGGGTTCTTTATAACTTTTCCAACCCGCCAAAAACCGCAAGGGTTGGGTTGTACTTTTGAATGGGATTTTCCAAATCGCTATAATCGGTATGGGTTGCATGGGTTGCAAAACCGATGGGCCCTATACTTATAGTATACACATATGCTACAATATAACATCCTTATAGAGTAATAGTACACACGTACACACATAATACCAACTTAAAAAACGATTGCTGCCATGGGCACCATTGTATCCCATAAAAACATAAAAACCATCCAATATGTACATAATTGTGTTAGTCATTGACAACCATGGCAATAATCAATTTCCATGAGCATCAATATACAAATAATGAAATAATGCATAATAATGCCCTACTATTCGAAACCAAGACCTAAAGCCGCCTAACCAGAAAATCAAATATAAATGAATCAATGAATGGAAGAATATGATATGATTAAGATATGAAAACCTATAGTTTGCTAAGAACAAACGCAACCGACATAATTTTAGGAAACGATGGACAGGTCGTCTGATTTAAGATTTCAGTTTTGTCATTCTTAATTACAAAATAAGTATTAATTTAACCATGGATTAATCTAGCTACGGTAAGTTTAATCATGTACTCAATCATAGAACAAAAGGTCTTCCTAATGCTTCCTAACTTTGCCAATGACTATCATGTAAGTGATGAAGTCAAAAACAGATTCATGAGTCATAGGAAAATGAGGAAAGAGGCCTTCTCTACTCTGCAAATCAGAAATATCTCTGGTATTAAGCATGTCAAACTCGAAAATACAGATATTATGTACACAATCTATGAAGTGATGAGAGAAGACAACAACAAGTACTACTTCTGTGAAAATTATTCATTATCCATTAATCCTTCTGATCTTATACCTCTAGGAAAATACATGAAAAACCAAATGAATCAAAGAACTGATGCTCAGAACAAAGTGGCTTCTTCCAAATTATTAGCTACATCAAAGCTTTCATCAAGTATAGAAGACAGGTAGACTTTCAAACGGGTCTAGATCATAAAGTGATAAATCTGAGCATCACTGCACCCGATGAAGATAGAGAGGGTCTTGATCTTCTTTCTGTTGGAGAGTTGTTAAGAGAACCTGAATATGGCATTGTATTTAGAAGACCTACAAGGAAAAGCTTCTTCAGAATTAGTGAAGCAGATAAACAGTCTGCATCTGTGATAAGCATCGTCAAGAGTAACGCTTCTCTCCAGAAAGACAATACAAGGAAAAACGTTGTGGAAAGACTCATCGGTGAAAGGATGGAGAAAAAACGCATCCTAATCAATAAGTTAAGAGAGATCATAGAGATATCTCACAAGATTGTCACTTTAATCCTTTTCAACACTTTAATCCTTTTCAAACTCAGGTTTTCACAGTGTTGTACAACATCGATGAAAATGTGTTAGTTGCTGCAGCAACTGGAAGTGGGAAGAATATATGTGCAGAATTTGCAATTTTAAGGAACCATTAGAAAGGGTCTGATAGTGTCATGCGTGCTGTGTACATTGGTCTTGTTGAAGCACTTGCCAAAGAACGATATAACTAATGGAAAAAGAAATTTGGAGATGGTCTTGGATAGAGAGTTTGTGAACTGACTAAGGAAACAGCAACATATTTGAAATTACTTGAATGAGGCCAATATTTCTACATTATGGACTTCATACTTAGGGGGAGATTGTTAGAATTCATTTTGTGAAAAGTATGAACCAGAATATTACAAGTCTTGAAGTTCAGAACTTAAACCAGAAACCCGATTGTCAGCTGGATTATAAGACTGTCGTGGTGCTCGGGCACATATCATCCATGTCGTGATCGTCGAAAGTGACTGCATTTTTTCTAGATCGACCTCCGCCTTCGTCCAACATTTTCGAGGGATCGCGGGGTTGTTCGATCGCTGTGCGGTGTGTCGCTTGGCGGCCAAGTAAGTGAGTCCGCAAACGTCTGACCCACCTGTGATAAAATTCACTGTCTTAGTAGTGTTCGGAGACGAGGGTTTAGTGATCATACCTAGGTTATCGTCGGGCAAGAGATCTTGCAGGTCTCCTTTGGATAGGACCCATGCGACTTCCTTTCAGAGTGCGACGCAATCATCCGTCGTATGACCATGATCGCCATGGAAGTCACACCATTTCGTCGTGTCCTGTTTCTCATCAAGCGGATCGCAATTCTTGGGCCATCGTATGGTCATTGGTACATCTTTTAACGCCCTGATTAGGTCACCAGTCGTTCCCTTGAAATTATAGGACGAAATCCTAGGGTGCTGGTCATGGAGAGAGGACGATGTTTCCTTCTTTTTGTCGAACCAAACTTTCCAAATTTGCTTCGGAGGTTCCGATCGGGACGACGACCAAATCTTGAAGTCCGGCTTCTTGACGCCCAGGGGATGGGCGTCTCAAAAGGAGGTGTCGTCTTCGACTCCCATATAAGATAATGTTCGGGCTCATACATCTTCAAACGTTTCCGTTGGATATTTGGTGAGGTCCAAATATAGGTCAGACGTACTGTCCAACCCTCTTTTATATGCCTCCATCGCCGTCCGGATGTTGCAGTTCCATATACCTATCATTTCTGAATTAAATCGGTTAAAGTAACTGCGAATGGTTGCACCAGATTTTTTAATGACATAATATAAATCTCTCATTTGTTTTTCCGTTTAGCGACTGCTGGCAAACTGCTGGAAGAACTGTTTAGCAAGATCTTCGAAGGAGTTAATTGACTTCGGATTTAGGTTTATCAGCCATTGTAGGGCGGCTCCGGTGAGCGTTGCTGTGAAGCTTTTGCACATGCAGATTTCCTGGTATTGCAGGGGGATCGATACCGTCCACCTCAGTTGCTTTTATTGAGCGATGTGTTCATTGGGATCGTCAGCCCGGAACACTTTGGCGTAAACGCTGGGATGTCATACTTCTTGGAGACTTTGACCAGGGTAATCGCGTCGGAAAACGTGGACGTCTGAAATCCGGTGGGTGGTTCGACATCGACTGGCACAGCTGCCCTTTGTGGCTTGGACTATAAAGCCAAAACCTTTTCATTTTGTTCTTCCAGGAGGTTTATGCGCTGTGTGACAAGGGTGCCGAGCGCACTGTGTCGTTCGAATCCTTGGTCTATTGTGTTACCCGAAAAACTATTCTGTAGTTGGACGTACGGTTGCCCCTTGAGGGTATCCGTTGTTTGGATGTTGATTTTGGTGATTATGCTGCGTCCATGGCCCAGTGTGCTGGAACTGGAATTGCGAGTTGGTATTTTGGTGCAGAAAATTGTTGATAATAGGTCGGAACCGGGTCTGCTGCGCTTCTTGTTGGGGTTGATTGGGCGGAGGCGGTGGAAGAGGTATCTAACCCGAGTTTCTGTCGTCGAGTCTTTTGGCCTCTAGTTGTTGAATTCACATATTTGTTGCGTTCAGCTCGGCTCTCAGGTTTGCTTCAGTGTGGTTAGCTCCGTGGTATGCCATTGACAAAGACAAAGGAAAATCGTTAGTAACACAGGGTCCGTTTAGATAATTTCTCTAATCGGGTCCCACGGATGGCGCCAAACTATTGATGCCAAAAATTAGCTTAACAAAGTCAACTTAACGTACTTGTGGACCTGATCGATGAAAGGAAGGATTCTCCTAACAAACGTAAATAAAACGAAATATAAATAAGAGACAAGAGATTTGGTGACGCGGAAAAACCCTTGGTCGAGAGAAAAAACCGCGAACGGTAGGTTGATATCGTTGATGCACTATGGAAAATGACGCCAAACAAGAGCGTCGTCCTTTAGAACTGTAGTCGTACAATTATAAGTGAAAGAAAAACTTAAGCTAGCGTATTGAGTCTAGAAAGCAATTATGAGTTTTTCGGCTTCAAGAGTGCGGGGGAAAGTTCATGTGTCCTCTTTGATGATTCCTATGTTGTATATATAGTTGTTGTTGCTTTGTAACGGTCGATCGAAATTGATTTCCTTCATAAATTCTCTTGATAACGTTTGAACGTAACCGTCCAACAGTCCTGCTGAGAAAGACAACAGTTAACTCATAATGAACCTAAAGTAACGACCTACTTCGAGCATTTGCAGGTCGTCGTGTGTCGTGGATTCTGCTTGGAGTTTTTCGTTAGTTCGCGACGTTTTCAAGGATGTTAAGCATTGTTGTTGGTTGAACGTTTATACCAGTCGTCGAACGTTTTGCTCGACCATTGCTCCTTGGCTCTTTAGCTAGTATTCGGAGGTTGCAAGAAGTCTTTGATCGGGTCGTTTAGTCAACGGTCGAGGGTGTGATATTGTTATCCAAACAGTTCTTATGTCGCAGTTCCGTATACCTGTCATTTTAGAATTAAAATGGTCAAAATAGTTACGAATTGACTCGTCGGTCTTTTGAATAATGTAATATTAATCTCCCGTTTGTTTTTCCATTTTGCGACTGCTGGCGAATTGTTAAAAGAACTGATTGGCGTGATCTGCAAACGAAATTTATTGACTTTGGCTTCAAGTTTATCAGCCATTGTAGGGCAGCTCCGGTGAGCGTCGCTCCAAAGCTTTTGCACATGCATACTTTCTGATATGGCATAGGTATCGACGGTCCACATTAGCTGCTTATATTGAGCGACATGTGCATTTGGATCCGTCAACCCTGTCACACCCCGTTAAAGCGGAAACACGAGCCATGATAACTCACGATTTCATAGCAATAGGACATAAACAACACCAATCATCCATTCAAATACATAAAATATTAAATTCGGAATTACATCTTACAATCCCAAAATTTTAACAAAATAAAGTAAACATAGTGTTTAAATGAAACAGTTTCAAATAAAAACTTGATTGATGTTGACGCGTCCACATAACTAAACATTTCGGTTTACCTCCCTTACTCCTGAAAAGCATGATAAAACAAGGTCAACTACAAAGAGTTGGTGAGTTCACAGGATTTAATTATTATAACATCTTTTGCATAAATGAATATTGAGCAAAAAATACTTTTATGGCACTTAATAAATCTTTACATCATAAAACGTTTAAGGCATTTTTGTACCCTAATTATTAGTAAGTAATGAGCCACCACTAAACCTTCGACCACAAAAATATTTTTAGTTCTACTTCAGCGGTGGACCTAAAGTCCACATGTGTAGAACCTTCCTTTTAAGTATAGTGCACCCCTACCTGTAGTTTCCCGGTGGGATTGTTATCCACACCCCTACTTTTCGGTTTTTAGGTGGGACTGTTCGTCCAATAGCGCTATCCACAAATACCCTCGGCTCCTCACTTGAGTTAATAGTAGTGTACAAACTTTTCTGGAACATTTTACTCAATACAATCTATTAGTGTACATGCCTTAGTGCCCAAAAACAACAATTTCATATTGTTTCACATTCGGTAATGCAAATAGCTCAAATATTTCATTTAATCATGCTTTCCACCCCAAAACGTATAAGATACTTTAAAAGTGAGGCTGTGAATACTCACTTTATAGCAAAAAGCTCCAATCAACAAAGCACGATCCGCACCTACCCGTCGGCCTAACGTTTCCCTATCAAAGAGAAATACCCAACATGGTCACTTATATGTCTAATGAATACTATGAGTGCGCTTATAAGTCCTTATATGTCCAACTTGGTCTACTATTATCCCGTTATACATAATGCACATATGCTCTTTAAGGAAATAATTTATACCCAAAATATAATGTTTATTCTTTTAAGTGATTCTAATTTATGAATTCAAATAGTTTCAGAGTTTCATTTCCTGACAGAAACTATAAGTCCCAAAAATGATCAACTTAATGTAACATCCAAAATAATAAAAGTTCCCATATTTTTATATGTGATGCATTACTGAATTAAGGTCATTGTGACTAAAGTTCATGCATTTTAGAAATATAAAAAGGGTTCAAATAATTTATATCAAACAGCGTGTCACAGCAAGCATAGCAGATTATACAATGTTAGTAAAACAATCATTTGAGGAGTTCTACTTAATATTTTTTAGAAATTCCAGTTGGATTCTAAGCATAACACATAAAGGAAACTTTTGAAATAAGAATCACTCATTTTGGATAAGTTATGAAGGAGATATGGCACCACAAAGTTGCATGCACAATTCTGTCATTAGATGACAGATTGCACACTTAATTTTAATAAATTGGTTAATGCCTCAAAACTTCATATTTTTGATAGAAACTGGATTCATATGAACCCTAACTCATAAACGAAAACTCCAAAAGAAGAATTATGCATTATGGACAAATATTCAAAGAGATATTAACATGCAAAGTAGGGTTTACCTACTGGTGGTTTCACAGTTTGCACACTTAAATTGTTTTAGGTGTTTGGAGGGTCAAACCTCCATATTTTCATGTGATTCCACTTGCAAACAGAAGATAACGCATAAAACTAACTCTCAAAAGAAAAAATCATCCTTTTTCATTGAGTTTTGAAAGAGATATGATCATTTGAACATGCATGCACAAATCTGTCAGCTTTGGACAGAATGCACCCTCATTTTGTTTTGATTATTTGAAATCTCAAATCACCATTAAATTAAATTTTTGAATGAAACCAGTGGAGTTTGAAAGCTAACTCATTAAATTAAATTCCAGAAGCAAAATCAAGTGATTTGGATGAATATTCAAAGAGTTATGGTCGTTCAAAGTAGGGTTTATCTACTTTTGAACTTCCAGATGCACATACATCTTGCTATGAGCATTTGGGGGGGTCAAAACTCATTATTTTTGAGTGAAACCACTTGGATTAGAATCCCAACTCACTAAATAAACTTTTAGAAAAATATTTATGATATATGAACATATTATTTGCAAGAAATGGACGATTTATGCACATGCATGAAATCTGTCAGCACCAAAAATCACCATTGTTGTTCTAAATCACATAAAATCATGTTTTTCACCTAGTTTCTTGAGTTTTATTGTGTGGATCATAGATTATCACCATTGTATAAACATTTTTACATGTTTTGGTGTATAATCTCTCCACAAACTCAGAAATTCAGGATAATAGAAGAAATAGCTAAGAAAAATGTAAGAAAAGTGGGTTTTTCACCCAAAATTGCAAGAAAAAGATGAAGATAGTGTTGTTACCTTGTTTTGATTGTGTTTTGATCCTTGATTTCCTTCACTAAACTCGATTTCTGATGAAGAATGGATGGATTTTGGCTGGAGTTCAAAGAGAAAGAGGAGGAGAAGAGAGAGATGAAAGTGTCTGTTTGTTTTTAGAGAGAGAGAGGAGGTTTTGTTTTTGAAATGAAACTTGAGAAATGAGGGAAAATGTAAAAAAAATCATTTTTATATGTGGATTAGAGAGGGGGGGGGGGGGGCGGCCATGGTGATGGGCCCCACCCAAAACCCAAATTTTTTTCTTTAAAAATCTATTTTAAGCTCAAAATGCTAAATTAAAAGTCTATTTTCTCAAAATTTAGGCCCTAAAATGGTTAATTTCTAATCCAAAAATAAAAGGTTTATAATTAAAATACTAAAACTATATATTTTATATAAATTGGGTATAAATTAGAGCATTTGGCACTGTATTGGACGTCTTGGACAGTTACGGGTCGGAACCGGACTTTCCAAGCAGCTACCGAAAACTCTAGAAATTTTTCGGCCATTCTAAGCCAACTAACTTCTATTCTGATATTTAATCTATATTAACACTAATAAACTTAATAGGAACTAACCCGGAAGCTCGAATTTTGACAGTTGTCACAGTCTCCCCTTGTTAAAGAAATTTCGTCCCGAAATTTATTGACTGCTACTGCCAATGGACTCCTTTGCAAAGTATACTTTTGGGCCATGTTTCGCATTCCAACGAACTTTAATAATAGGGATTCTACTGCGCCTCAACCGTTTAACTTCTCGGTCCAGTATCTTGATTGGTTTTTCGACGAAGTGTAACTGATGGTTAATCTGAATGTCATCCAGGGGTAACTCCAATGTTTCATCCATTAAGCATTTCTTCAGATTCGACATATGGAACGTGTCGTGGATGGCGCTTAAATTCTGTGGTAACTTCAATTTGTACGCCACCGGTCCGATTCTTTTGAGTATTTCGAATGGACCAATGTATCTGGGACCCAACTTGCCTCTCTTCCTGAAACGTACCAGTCCCTTCCATGGCGACACTTTTAAAAGCACTTTATCTCCCACTTGAAACTCCAACGGCTTTCTCCGATTATCCGCATAACTCTTCTGACGATCTCTTGCTGTCTTGAGTCTTTCTTTGATGGTCAAGATCTTGTCAGTGGTTTCCTGAATAATATCGAGCGTTGTCAACTGTCTATCTTCGATTTCTACCCAGCTAAGCGGCGATCTACATTTACGTCCATATAGAGCTTCATACGGTGCACACTGTATGCTGGTGTGATAGCTGTTATTGTAGGAGAATTCAACGAGTGGCAGATGGGTATCCCAACTCCCATTGAAATCTATTGCTCATGCTCGTAACATATCCTCTAGCGTTTGGATAGTTCTTTCTGACTGTCCATCCGTCTGAGGATGATACGCGGTGCTATAATCCAAACGTGTACCCAGTGCCTTTTGAAGAGATTGCCAAAATTATGACGTAAATCGTGTATCCCTATCCGAAATAATGGAAGTAGGCACACCATAACGTGTAACTATCTCGTTGATGTAGAGTTGTGCCCGCTTTTCCGTACTAAAATCTTCGCGAATAGGAATGAAATGAGCCGATTTGGTGAGTCGGTCCACTATAACCCATATAGTATCGTGCCCCTTTTCGGTTCTGGGTAGCTTGGTTACTAAATCCATGGCTATTTGCTCCCATTTCCATTGTGGTATTTCAGGCTGTTGAAGCAAACTAGATGGTTTCTGATGTTCGACCCGATTCTTTCTTTCAACAACACCATTTTGCTGAGGAGTGCGTACGGCATAAAAGTTCTGAGAGATTCCTTTGATCTCAAAGAATTCTTCCAAAACAACATTCTTGAATCCAGTGCAATTATCACTTCTGATAGACTTCACAAGTTGACCATTCATATTTTCAATCTTCTGATAAATCAAATGATTTTTTCAGCAGCATCACTCTTGTGTTTTAGAAAGAAAACCCAAATATATCTAGAATATTCATCAACAATTACTAGCATATACTTTTTACCACCTAAACTAGGAATGCTTACTGGTCCACACAGATCCATGTGAAACATTTGAAGAGGTTAAGAGATAGATGAGCATTGTTTTGTTTTAAAGGAGGTTTTGGCAAACTTTCCTTTTTTACATGCTCCACACAACTTTTCTTTTTCAGAAGATATTTTTGGCATACCCACAACTAGATCTTTGCTGGAAAGTTTATTCAAGGTTTTAAAGTTTAGATGTGAAAACCTTTTATGCCATAGCCAACTTTGTTTAGCTAATTTTTGAGAGAGAAGACACATAGCTTCACCAATTGCACTTTCCTTCATCTTGATGATGTACACATCATTTATTCGGGTACCTGCCAGTATAACTTTATTCTGCACATCAAAGATCAAGCAAACACAGTTGAAACATGACTTTATATCCCAAATCACAGATTTGGCTGATGCTCAGTAAGTTATACATTAGTCCCTCAACATGAGCCACTTTTGAAAAGGTGATGGTTCCAATTGATATGGTACCATAACCTTTTGTATCACCTTTTGGGGTTGCTTTAAGTTACAAAGGTTGTACCCGTGAACCAACCCCCTACAGCGAAATAGGCACACCTTTTTATTTATTTTATCCTTTTTTCCTTAGCGGTAGGATTTGGTTTGTTTATAATTATCTTTAACTATGTTAAAAGAACAAAATCGGTGGCTATATGAGATATTCATTTGGAAGAGAAATTTGTTTTTGAAACAATTTTCTTTTGAAAGGAAGGAGTTCTTTCTGGAACAGGAAGTTTAGGAGTCAGAGATCCAACAGAAGAGTACCTTGACTCATGAAGACTTAGAGAATTTAAGAGATTTTAAATGGGTTTTGAAGAAGAGCTTGGAAGTGTTGAATCATTTGAAGGCTCAGGAGAGTGATCTTTAGCTTTCACAAACACTCCAAACCTTTTAACATGAGACTCTATTTTAAGCATATCTAACAAGTCTATAGAGTGAACAGAAGTAGAATCTTCTGAAGAGTAGTCTAAGAGATCATCTAAGAGATCATCATCGGAGAGATGAAAGCCAGCTGGAAAACCTTGACATTCAAAAGATGGATTTTGAGATTCAGAATTTTGAGGATCATCTTTACATATCCTAGGCCAGTCTTATCATTACAAGAAATTTGATCTTGAAGAATCTTTTCAATATTTTTGGAAGACTTGGTCCATTTTGAGAGAACTTCTTGTTCCTTTTCAAGAGTATTAGAAATCTTGCTTTTCTCTTCAGGAAGACTATCATTTTTAAGTACCTTAGATTTTCTAAGTCAGCTCTCATTTTATTAAAGTCTTTGAGTCTTGAGAAACAAGAGAGAAGTTGATCATTCAAGGATTTTATATGCAAGTCAACCTTTTTCCTTTGTTCTTTTAAGTTACAGATGTCAACAGTTAAAGAATCAAAGGCATCAATCTTTTGATCACCAGACAAAAAAGTAAAAGGATGTACCTAAGGTTTGCTTCGCGTAGTTGATCCCTCGGTAGAGACAAGAGCGGTGATGTGGATTGATCTCTCCACTTCTTCAAGTTCATCAATCTTGGCCATTAGACATTTTGTCACATACTCACTCTCACTCTCTGATGTTTGCTCATCTTTCCAACAATGGGCTTCAGCAACCAAAGTTTTTCCTTTACTTAGATTTTTCTCTTTTTCTCTCTTATACTTGGCTTTATACTTTTTATACCCTGAGATTTCTTTTGATTGAGAAGGTTCAAGACTTTCTTTAGAAGATCGGCTACTTCTCTCTTCAGCCTTTCTAGTAGCCGATTTAGAGAAGTCATGGCCAGAAGAAGAAGACTTGTGTTTTAAATAAAATTTAGACCTACACTCACAGGCAAAGTGACCTTTCTTTCCACAATTAAAGTATTCCTCATTTGCTTTATCGGTGAGAGGTTTTTGAGAAAAATGTTTTCTTTGAAACTTAGAACGGTTAGAAGAGAATCTTTAATTTTTAAGGTTCCCAGCAATCATTGCCATACTATCAAACAGTATGTCAATGGCAGATTCTTCACCCTCATCATCAACAGCACTGTAGTAAACTTCTGATAAATGAGATGAATTTTCCTTAGTTTCATTTTCAGATTCTGAGGAAGAATAGGTGATACTAGGAACACTTGAGGAAGATTAAGACTCACGTACTAAAGCAATAGAAGAGGTTTTAATATCTTTAATGAGAGATTTATTTATTTATTTTTAGTTTGCTCATAGTTCATAAGAGTCCCAAACAAAGCAGTTAAAGGCATTTGCTCAAGATCCTTGGTCTGTTTAATGCAAGTGCAAATGGTTTCCAAGAAGTTTGGAAGGCAGTCCATAAATTTGCATAAAACTTCCTCATTATCATAAACTTTGCCTACAACTTTGATATCATTAAGAAGAAAGTTAAAGCGATGGAAGTAAGCATGAAGAGATTCTCCTTTCTCATGAGAGAAGAGTTCATATTTTCTTACAAGACAAATTTTGTTAGATTTTCTAACTTCTTTTGTCCCTTCATATAGAACGCTCAAAGTATCCCACATTTCTTTAGCAGTAGAAAGATTTAGAAGAGAATGGTACACTTCATCAGGAAGAGATACTGCAAGAGCAGATTTGACTTTAGTGTCTAGAGCAACTAGGCGTTTATCATCCTCATTATATTTATTTGAAGGTTTGATAATGTATCTGCCAGTTTTATCACTTATTTCATCATCTGACTATGTATCTTTTCTATCAGCGTCTTTTTGTGGGCCAAAGCGAGCTCAGATTTTAGGAACAATATGTCCCTCACTCAGAATGTTAGGATACCTGCTATCGATTCCTTCCAAGAATAGTAGCATACGATTTTTCCATAACCCAAAGTTACTTGGGGTGAACCTTGGAGGTTTGGCTAAAGAGCCTAAATCGTATGTACCATTGAAAGGAGTTTGCAGAGCACCATCAATATTTGGAGGAGTAGTAGCCATCACAGATCTAATTTATTAGTTTAAACCAACTGCTCTGATACCACTTGATGGTCCCTAATTAGAGAAGACTTAGTAAGTAAATGTTTGTAATAGGGGGGGGGGTTGAATACAGACACACACAATTTTTACTCATTTTAAATTTTTAATATAAATATTAAAAACTTTATACACAGAAGATTGTTGCGGAAAAAAATAGATAACACTCTATTATAACAATCTTAGCACATGAAACACATGAAACACATACTAACAGTAATTAACTTATAACACTAAGAAAGCTAAAATAAACTGTTAAAACACTTCGGATGCCTGAATCAAACAAAAGATCACTCAAAGGATTTGATGAGAGCATGAGATTTATGGGCAGGGCTTCATCTCCTTTTATAGTGTCCATGCATTGGATGCATGGGGACACCTGTTAAGATTTCATTTGCTTGCAGTATATCTGTTGGACAAAAGGTGACGCCACTCCCTTTTGTATTAGATAAATGGTTGAACCATACGCAATGTCAGATTACTGTAGCCTCTTTTCTTCATGCCTTCTGAAGTCATGTCAAACCTTTTGGCTAAAGACAACAAACCTTCTATAGGAATAAAAGAGAATGTCTGAATTTAAGGTTTGATGCCCACGTTCTTGTTGCACACGTTTTGCATTTATTGTGACACAAGAACTTGTCTTCGAAAATTTCTAAGTGATACATAGAAGGATGTATCGCATCGGTTAGTGCATCCTAGGATCGGCAACTTGTATACATGCTTAAATCGGAACCTGTATTATCACTTGAATCGTCAACTGTATAAAAGCATTAGATCGACAACTGTATGCCAACCTTAGGATCGGCAAGTGAAACTTTTTTGGAGACTTCAACTTCTTTGATTTCGGCAAGTAGTCTAGATTTTAATGTTGGTTGGTACATCATAATTTCCACAGTTTGATATACTACCTTTGATCGGATAGTCTTCGATTCTCCAATACCTAAAGTTTTTTCCAGACCTTCAAAAGAACCTATAAAAGATCAACAATCAAAGAGAGCAGGTTCTTCACCAAATCATCGGTGACCCAATAGATATCTATGAGAGAATCGGTGTGTGCAGACTGGTTCTGGAGAACCTGACCCAGCGAGGTCCGATCTGCAGCAGGGAATGAGGGGCCTGCATATGTGATCGTCTTTAAAAGCTACATCATGTCGAATTGAGTGTTTTGAATAGACTCAAGCACTTTGCCTTGTGCTTCCACCGCCTTCTCCAGCCTTCAATGGCTTGCCCATGAGCCGAGTTCTCGTCCTTCACTGATTGTATGTCAGTGTAGACGTTGTTGATTGTAGACTTTATTCCGGGAGCACCAGCGACCGTTTCGAAAGATGTATTCCGCTGACATCTGAAGATTTTCAACCCCGGGTCTAGTGAGAGCACATTCATTGACTAAGAAGTCAATCGCTGGAAATGTGGGGTTGGGAAAACCAATCTTGGGTATATCAACAGGGAAGGAAGGAAGCTTTGTAGTGAACTTCTCCTGTTTGATCTTGCGTAACTCTTCAGCTTTCCGTAGATGAGGAGACTGCATCAATTTACCTTTGCTACCACTGAAAGTAGTGGCAGCAGCCTTGGTGGTGGTAGTAGTCGCTGAGGTGGAGAGAGGAGGTGCTATACCTGATGACAACATAGACAGAGCATCCAAAAAGAGCTCTGGATTAGATGAAAGGTTACAAGAAGACATGTTAATAACCTTGAGAGTATCGTGAGGATTACTCTCAAAGATTCCACTTACGAGGGCATTGTCATGTGTATTACTAGCCTGTGTCTTAGAATGTTTGAAAGAAACATTCCGAGGTCCTGTTATACTGGCTTTCCAAAATTCAGATTGTCGAAACAACACTGAAGCTTGGACTGCGTGCATTTCAACATCATCAGAGATAGGGACAACTATCTCTGAATCACATGTTGATGTGAGGACCGAAGAAGAGATGGAAGAAGTAGAAGAGAATGTTGTGAATGTAGTACCTGATCCAGCTTCAGCAAAGCTGGCCATAACATTTTTAGGGACCGGAGTCGCTGAAAATGGTGGTAGAGCTGAAGAAGCGCCAACGGATGCAGAGACCGTTGTCGAGGCAGGGGCTGAGTGTGGCGTTGGTGTTATGCCTTTTTCAGAGAGGGAAGTCTTTTGAGAGACTCCCGTCTTTTGTTTCTTGGATGCTGGCTTGTGAGCGACGGTCTTTTTATGACCGTCAGTCGGCTGTTTGCGTTTGGGTTGGGAGGTGGTTTCAAGCATACTCACTGATGGGTTTGTTAGTGGGATGGACACAGATGCTACTTCGCTAATAAGTTGCAGCATGTAGGGGGTGTAAGGAGTGTCCCCTCGATATCCAGCGACTTTCTTCCGACCATTGAGAAGCTTTGGTTGGCCACCTTTGGATTTTCATCCTTGAGGGCAGCTTTTAGGATAGTGGCGAAGAACCTGGGGTAAGGAATGAACTTCTCCCTCTTAGCAGCATTCACTCGGTTGTACATATCGCTTAAAATGTAATCAGCGTAATTGAGGTTATAGTTGGTGCAGAGAGCGAAGGCCAAGTCTTGGCAGTGTTTGCTGGCCTAATCATGAGAACCCGTCTTGGAACCTAAGCACTAAATCACTAGGGTGAAGATGTACTGCCACCTCGCAGCGAGCCTTTTCTTCTAATCATGGAGCCTACACTCTTCTCAGCGGGGTCTTCCCAAGCATAGTTGATGGTATCTATGAATTCAAAGATTTGTTCCTGATTCTTTACTCTAGAGGGGAGACGAAGAGCTTGTCTTAAGAATCCTGCAGTGAAGGAAAGAGTTCCTTTTTCGATGGGGATAGTGAATTCGATGGCAGAGAGTTTGTTTCTGTTTGGAGTAGTGAGAGTGGTGCAGCGAGCTGTGTACCAAAGCGCCTGTAGGTGAGAAGTAATTCCCATAGGGTGGTGAATGAATGCGTACATCAGTGGGCACGCCTTGATGAATGTAGCACCCTCCTTGAATTGAGGTCGATTAGCAGGGATGTCCATTAACGCCAGGTAGTTGCAGGGTTTGAAAGTTGCTTGCTCAGGAGGGAAAGTGTAAGCAGCAGCACCCTCAAGGGTGACACGGGCAGAGGTTTCAGTGATCTTGTTGGATGATACCATTGTTGTTTCATAAATTGGAACACCAAAGAGAAAAATACGAAAATGTGTAAACCAGAGTAAGATTTTGGTACAAAGGACACCAAATTTAAGGAAAATAAAACAAGTGTTTTGATGAACAAGATCAAAGTACTTGTGGTTATAAGAAAAAGTACCAAAAAGATTTTGGTGATTTTTGGTAGTTTAAAGTTACCAATAAAACAATTTTTAGAAGTTTTAGAAGAGAAAATTTGGATTAATATTTTGGAAGGTCCGATTCAACAAGATCAAAAGAGGAATCATCGAGTCGTATGTTTTATTGATGAAAGCATTAAAGATTACAAACACGAATGTACTTTACACGACTCTCATTGACGAATCCTCTACCCTAGACTCCTTTATATACTGGTTGTCTATTACATGGTAAGCCCAAGCCCATAAGGTATTAAACATAATATGGAATGTTATAATTAATTTATTCCTTCTTTATAAAACTTTCTAAACTTAGGAATTTTAGTCCTAACAATCTCCCCCTAAAGTTTTATAAAGGAAGCATCTTCAAATCTTCTCCCCCTTGCTTTCTTTGGAAAAGGTTTAGTATCGTCGGTCTTCCAAGCTCCCCCTTGAAATAAGCTCTTAGTTTTCGGTTTCAACTGAAAGTACTAGATTCAATGTGCTATAATCGCTAATGATTGCACAAAATACAACTTCAATCTGTGGACAACTCGACACAATTGTTAGCCGCATAAATCAAGGATACATGTTCGAGTTTCTTCAACGCTCAGTGCATAATCAGCAAGAAAAACAAAGGATCTGTCTTTAGCTGCAAGTTGAATAAGAATTATGAGTAAAGAGCTTTAATCTAGTAAGCTCAAGGAACTTGGATCACAGAGGCCATATAAATCATGATGAACTGGAGATGATGTTTCTTGATGAGTATTGCTTCTTTGCCATTTAATTGTTCAAAATGTAGCCGATTTCCATAATACATCCAAAACAGAAAGCAATCAACTCAGATCCAGTCTTCTTAATCAGAGGAATGAATATGGTCATTCAACATTCTAGATCACAAACAAACCTCCAGACAGTAAATGGTTAGGAAGAATTAGCACATAATAATGGCATACATTTACTGAAACTGGCATCTAAATAAAAACTGCAGAATGATGAGTGCAGAGAGTCAGACTTCTGATTAATCCAACCAGATGAAAATCCAATCACCTTTGTCTTGAAAACTTTTCAAATCCGTCTTTGCATGAAATCCATGAACAATGATCCCCCTCCCGAGACTCAGCACGGGGAAAGATGATGCAGGGCTCTTGAATATTTTTGATTCTATAAGGAATCTTGGGTTGAAACTCAACTGCGGTCGACGAGATATTCTTTGGTCGGGATCTGTATGAAGTTCTTAGGTCATATAGGTTCGAGAAAGATTTATGTCGGGTCTTATAGAATAGAGAAGAATATATGTCGGGTCATATGGACTCGAGAAAACATGTTATCGGGTCATATGGACTCGAGAAAACATGATGTCGGGTCATATGGACTCGAGAAAACATGATGTCGGCTCAAGCATGGGTCGAGAAAAATGGTTGTCGGGGGTAGTGTACTCGAGAAAAAAAAAATAATCGGGCAAAGTGGAGTCGAGAACAACGCTTAGGAACTCTTGAAGTCTAACTTGTCGGGTCTTTGGGGCTCGAGAAAATCACTTAGTAAGATGTGATATCAGACTTGTCGGGTCAATATGGATCGACATAAAAATATGTCCGGTCAAGATGTCTCGATAAGAATTGTTAGGAAACCCAGAAAAACTTTGTTGAATACTGATGAAACCCAGAAAAACTTAGGAACAATTAGGATTTCGGCTGCTTTAACCCTTGCCTTCATCACAAATATTTTCGAATCTCCAGCAATTAATAGATCAAACAGATCGATTTATCAATATACACTTGATGAGCAAGTAATTTCAGACAATGAATCCATTATAAGATGAAATCGATAAATAACATATGGATATTCAAGTCGAATACAATAATAAAAACTTGTAGATCGAAAAATACCATCAAACAGAAAAACGATTCTGCAGTCCCGAAGAAAAACGACGCACAGTGAGAAAAAAAAATAATGCTTGATAGTACCTTGATCTTGATGAATATGATGATCGTATCAAATCAGATAGATTCGATTTCGGCTCTGATACCACTAGTTAGGTCCGATTCAACAAGATCAAAATAGGAATCATACGGAAATCATCGAGTCGTATGTTTTATTGATGAAAGCATTAAAGATTACAAACGCGAATGTACTTTAGACAACTCTCATTGACGAATCCTCTACCCTAGACTCCTTTATATACTGGTTGTCTATTACATGGTAAGCCCAAGCCCATAAGGTATTAAACATAATATGGAATGTTATAATTAATTCATTCCTTCTTTATAAAACTCTCTAAACTTAAACAGTCACGACGCGTTCCGCCTCGGCCAACGATTATCTGTTCTCTTCCTTTCTAAGCAAGATCGAACCCACATCCATTCAAGAAGCAATGAATGATCCTGATTGGATTGTGGCCATGCAAGACGAACTCAATCAATTTGAAAGCTTGAAAGTGTGGTGCCTCATTCCTCGTTCACAAAACAAAACCATCATCGGTACCAAATGGATTTTCATAAACAAACAAGATGAAGATGTGGTTGTCATACGCAACAAAGCCCGACTTGTAGCAAAAGGATACCGCCAACAAGAAGGGATTGATTATGACGACACATTTGCGCCCGTGGCCCGTATTGAAGCAATTCGAATGTTCTTAGCATACGCGGCACACAAGAATTTTGTGGTTTTTCAAATGGACGTCAAAACGGCCTTCTTGAATGGTTTTCTGCGTGAAGAAGTCTATGTATCCCAACCTGACGGGTTTGTCGATCCTTCAAAGCCAAATCATGTGTACATCCTCTACAAGGCTCTCTACGGTTTAAAACAAGCCTCGCGCGCATGGTATGACAGTCTCTCTGCCTATTTGGTGAAAAATGGATACTCCAAAGGTAAAATCGATCCAACACTTTTCATTAAAAAGGAAAATGGTGACATTATGCTTATTCAGGTCTATGTGGACGACATTATATTCTGTTCGACTAACCCACAACAATGCAAGGAGTTCTCCAAACTCATGATTGCAAAATTTAATATGAGCATGATGGGAATGATGAATTTTTTCCTCGGCCTTCAAATAAAACAATTTTCAACGGGAATATTCATCAACCAATAGAGATACATCTCGGATATGTTAAGTAAATATAACATGACGTCATGTACACCGATTGGTACACCCATGTCTCCGGGTTCAAAACTACACGCTGATCCCTTGGGAAAAGCAGTGGATTCTAAAAATTACAGGGAAATGGTTGGTTCCTTAATGTATCTAACGGCTAGTCGACCGGACATAATGTTTGCCACATGTTTATGCGCTAGATCTCAAGCATCTCCAAAAGAATCTCCCCTTAGTGCTATCAAACATATTTTTCGATATTTAAAAGGTACTACTGATCTTGGCCTATGGTATCCCAAGGATACGGGTTTCGAGAAAACTGCCTTTTCAGATTCTGATCATGCCGGATGCATCCTTGATCGTAAAAGCACGTCGGGACACATTCAATTCTTAGTCGATAAACTGGTAAGTTGGTCCTCAAAAGAGCAAGCTTGCGTCTCCACTTCTACCACGGAAGCCGAATACATTGCTGCCGCAAGTTGCTGTTCTCAAGTACTGTGGATGCGCACACAACTAAAGGACTATGGATTCTGGTTTGATAAGATTCCTATCTACTGTCACTCCAAAAGCGCCATCGCCATCTCAAGCAACCCTGTCCAACACACGAAGAATAAACATATCAACGTTCGGTATCATTTCATCAAAGATCATGTCAAAAGAGGTACGATTGAATTATACTTTGTCAATACAGAACTACAGCTTGCCGACTTGTTCACCAAGGCCTTGGATGAGAAACGCTTCCAGTTCCTAGTGTCCAAGTTGGGAATGCTGAATCTTAAAACCTGATCTCCTAATCAGTCTCTTCAAAGTACACAAAATGTCTAACCAAGTTTTTATGCACATTCCCTTTTTCTTAACTGTGAATCTGCATCACTCTTTGTTTCTCGTTTGTTGGCTTTTGAATTTTGTTTACAGTTATGTATTTTCAATTCATTTCCTTCTTTTCGGCTATTTTCGTCGTGTGTCTAACCATTCCAGCTTTCGAGAGGGAGCGACAAGGTACGTTTTTCATTAACTCACAATTGTAGGGGGAGCAAATTGTTTAATTCAATACGTTTTTTTAAGGGGGAGCTTTCTTTAAAAAAAACTTAATTTTTAAATCAAAATTCAAGGTTCTCGGCCCCTAAGGGCCCGACAAAAATAGTTTTGTCGACCACAACTGGCCCGACAAATAACTTACTCGACATCTGGCTGATATCATCATCTTTCTCAGCCCAATGAGAGCTTGCCACGTGTCATCACCCGATGACCCAGTATTTAAAAGTCGGTCCCCACTCTCAAAAGGATACTTTTCAAACAAGTTTTCCCTCTTTCTGTCCAAACCCTTCGAGTTCTTCAGATTCCAGAAATTGATTCTTCAAATCGTCGATTTTTCCAAATCTGAAAGCATCACCAGGTTCACATTCTTCCCCTGATCAACATTAATTCTTGAACTTTTCAATTTTATCCATTGCATGATTGAGTATTTAGCCCTTCAACTTTTCTAATTCCGAAAAACCCTTGGGATTCCGTTTTTGGTTATTTCAGTCGCCCTTTAGGCTTATTTTTGAAATATTTTGGGCCATGTTTAGTTTTAGATGCAATAGAGGTCACAAATCGCACCTAGACATAGGATTTTTCTTAGATTTTAGGCCGATTTTTGCATCTGATCAGTTAGGATTTTCACAGTTTTCATTTGAGTTTTTATCGATTCCTTAAAGACCAGACTTAGATTTTTGTCGAGTGTTCAAGGTGGATAAGAACATCTTCAAAATCTCTAAGTGTTTTTATCGACCCTTAAGGACCCGACATAAATTTTTATGGAGTCTTATAGGATCGATAACCTGTTCTTAAAAAAAATACCAAGTGTTTTTATCGACCCTTAAAGACCCAACATAATTTTATCGAGTCTTATAGGATCGATAAGCTGTTCTTCAAATGCCCAAGTATTTTTCTTGACCCTTTAGGACTCGACATAATTTTTTGTCGAGTATGTAAGGATCGATAAAATTACTTCATCTTCTCTAAGTGCAATTTTCTCGAGTATTTGAGACTCGATAAAGTGTGATTTTCGATTCCCCTGGCCCGACATCTTTATTGTCGCCTCTTACAGGTTTGATCTTACAAAATTTCAACAAGTCTTTATGTCGACCCAACTTGACTCGACATTCTTTTTTCATCGACCCTATAGCACTCCATTAAACTGTTTATCGACACCACTGGGCTCGATATTCAGGTTTATCGACTCATTAGGACTCGGCATTCAGACTTGGATATTTTTTATAACCTGACTTCATCCATAGAACTGACTTTTCCTGTGGTTTGCTCACTGTTTTCTTTCAGTTCAAATGGCGGCCATCAATGATCCGAATCTTTCCAACGATGAACACCCCATGCCTTCTGAGAGATCAACTGAACCGAGTATCAACACGGTCAACCGAGACGACCTCTTGATGCCCCAAGCCAAACTTCGAACACTCAAACCAAACAATCACCGTCTCGATTTTGGAATCACGATTAAACACCAAGTCATCCCCGATATCTTTCAACGCCACCCCGTTCGCTATGCCTTTGCCTTGGATCATCCGGTACCCCTGTTCTATCTTCAACAGTTTTGGTATACATTAACATACCATCCGGATGACGGTGACCACCACTTCACTGCCAAAATCGACGACTTTGTCAACCGCCTGACACCTTCTCGGATTCGTTGAATCCTCCGCCTGCCTGTCGCCACCGACGAACGCCCATATGATGCCTTCGCAACCGAAGAAAAACTCTGTGCAGATATCCGAGCCCTTGGATACAACTCACCCGAACCCCTCACCAGCCCCGCCCAGTTCAAGAGAATGTACCTGCCTCAAATCTGGTTTTCACTGTTCACCATCGTCAATCGATGTCTATCTAGCAAACACACCGGCATGGACAAGGCCAGTACTGCAGCCTTACGCATATTTCATGGTATCGTATACAACCGTGCTTTCGTACCCTTTCAACGATTCCTTTAGCTAGTTATACATGCCATGCTGTCATCCAAACCAGATATACCCTGACGAATAAGATCACCGTTGGGACCAACCAACTCGCTGAAGTTCCTCAAGCTTAACGACCGATAATTTGAATTCATCATGCCTATCCCTGAATGCACCGAGTGTTATAGCATATATGGATTAATGGCTCAACCACCTCCGGTTGTGCCTGCCCAAGAGCCAAACCGCGAGGGACATCATGAACACGGAGAGGGTCCTAGGGTAGACGAGCAGGTTCAGGATCATGGGGATCCAGAACAGGGTGATGAGCGAAATGTAAGGGGACATGACGAGGGCGGTGCACATGATTAGCCAATCCCAACAACTGCTGCCCCATCAATCCTACTACCACCACCCACTATCCCAAGAGCTGCTTCTACTTCCCGACCTACTCCATGATTCAAGATGCTCGTCAGTCGTAACCGTGTTCGCCCACGACCTTTATCGTCTGATGAGGATGAATGCGATATTCAACCACTTTCTCGTCATCCAAGAACTGCAGCCATCGAAGAACGAGCTCTTAGTCGAATTGGTCCACAACCACCTCTATCCGATTCTACATCAAACACTGAAGAACAAAATGCTGCACCAATTGATGAACCAAATGATGAACCACACGATGACCCGACTGAGCCATTCGACTTTGAAGCATACCTGTTCTATGGTTCCATGTCTTCATATTCACCGAGCCTCCTATTGGAGAGATAAGGATATCGAAGGAAGATTTAGGTTAAAAAGAATGTGTGAGCGTGAGTGATGAGACGAGAAAAAGTATTGTGGGTGCGATACTAGACTCCACCATCCAGGTAACCGCGTCTGCTAGCCCTACTCATTCGTTGGGTATGTCTAGTGGACAAGACGATGTGAACCTATCAGCGCACTTGCACACCCCTCCTAGCCACTCTAATGGCTTCTAACAGCCGGTAGTTTCACATATACTTGTGAGTTTAGCTCCTTATCTAGCTCCCCTCCATTCGGGAGGCACATCTATTGAAACAAGAGGCAGTAGCTCACCTGCTTCGACTTTAGTTGTATGCACTTCGAGTCTAGAGCCAGTTAGGGAACACGTGTCTTCACACACTGAGAGCCTTCGTGGCCCAGTCGGAACTTCCATAGTGGTATCTCTTCCGGACGTTTCACGAGGATTGGAAGGAAATCCTACCAGTGCTACTTCAATGCCATCACTGAACGTAGGTCATACAGTTTATTCAATTGTTATGTCAAAGGGTAATCTAAGTGATCCCGGTTTTTCTCCATCAGGTACCTCGACTGCTGCTTTCATTATTTCTCCTACGGATCAAGAACTTATCGACACTCAATTTCAACGAACCAAAGCTTCTTTGATAGAACATGCTGCTCTTATGTCTGCTGAGAGAGATACGTGAAGCTGCCCGCTCTAGTCAGTCATATCTGAATCAGGCTAGTTCCTCCAGACCCAGCAGCAATCGCACTCCACCACCGCAACCACAACATCCGGATCCGACCCTGGACACCCGAAATCGGCCTCCCTCACCACATCGATATGAGTATAACAATGATGAGCTCATGTCGATGTTATATGCTAACTTGCTTGCCGAAGCCACTGCTAGGGGTAAACCTGACGATTCTTTCATGGGTCTTCTACGACGAAATCTGGAAATTCCGACGGTCACTCGATATGAGTTTGACCTATTCAAAGCTGACATGGAACAAAAGTTATCTGATATGCATACAACTCAGCAAAGAAATCATGATGAGCTTCTTGGTGCCATTACCGCTCTTCGCACTGAACTTCAAGATTCTTGTAGACCGACTGTTTCAGTTCCTGCCCCTCGACCTGATCAGGACGATCCGGGCTCTACTCCTAATCGTCCCGAGGGGGAGACACGCCGAGTTTCAAGAACTCAGTCTCAACCATCTGCTCCAACTCCTACTGGTCCATCTGCGCCACCAACTCGCCGAAGACAACGTCCTAGTCTGACTCAAGAAGTAAATGCGCCTACAGTTGAAAATCCTGCGGTAGGTATTAACTTTGAGAGCACATCTGAAGCTGCTGAACTAGAGTCCAATGAAGAGACAGTCGATGTTCAAAATCTTAGGAATTCCGTGAAGCGCTGGTTTAAAGTTCCATATGAACCAGTTCTCCAAGAGCAAGATTATGTGAATTTGAAACACATGGAGAAGAATTACATTTCAGGAGATCCAAATGAACCAAGACTGTTACCTCATCAAATTCGGTGGCAAAGGATGCTAACTGAAAGCAAGTCTAAATGAATCCATTATAAGATGAAATCGATAAATAACATATGGATATTCAAGTCGAATACAATAATAAAAACTTCTATATCGAAAAATACCATCAAAACAGAAAAACGATTCTGCAGTCCCGAAGAAAAACGACGCACAGTGAGAGAAAAAAATAATGCTTGATAGTACCTTGATCTTGATGAATATGATGATCGTATCAAATCAGATAGATTCGATTTCGGCTCTGATACCACTAGTTAGGTCCGATTCAACAAGATCAAAATAGGAATCATACGGAAATCATCGAGTCGTATGTTTTATTGATGAAAGCATTAAAGATTACAAACGCGAATGTACTTTAGACGACTCTCATTGACGAATCCTCTACCCTAGACTCCTTTATATACTGGTTGTCTATTACATGGTAAGCCCAAGCCCATAAGGTATTAAACATGATATGGAATGTTATAATTAATTCATTCCTTCTTTATAAAACTTTCTAAACTTAGACAGTTCTGGACCCGCACTCACTGGTATATTAGCTTCCGAACACATCCGTTCGGAACCTGCCCCAAACCCCGCTCAACTTCTACGTCCAAAACTACTTCTTCCAATTTGGAAGATCTATTCGAGTACTTTACTCGGATTATTTTGGTTCTCACACTGATATCCCTAATCAGATCACCCGGCCTATCTTGGAGGTTGCCACCACTACCAAGCTTTCTGGACCGCCAGTTACAACGGACACCGTCTCAACTGCTGCAACTCCAAGCTCATCTCCATCTGCTCCTCCCGCTCAAACTGCTGCTCCTCCCGCTCAACCTGATGCTCAACCGAGTTCCAATCCGCTCCATACTGAACCGACATCCTCTCCCCCATCATCAACCTCATCCCCCAAGGATGTCTCTAGTTCCACAAGATCCTCTGCTGTGGCTCCAGCCTTGGAATCACTTCAAGATCTTCCACTCGGTACTTATTCAGATGATATCCCGGACCCTAATGCATTTCAACCGCTTCCACATAGCACCAAATGGGTCCGTTCTCATCCAGCCAATCAGATTATTGGAGATCCAACCAAACCAGTCACGACGCGTTCCGCCTCGGCCAACGATTATCTGTTCTCTTCCTTTCTAAGCAAGATCGAACCCACATCCATTCAAGAAGCAATGAATGATCCTGATTGGATTGTGGCCATGCAAGACGAACTCAATCAATTTGAAAGCTTGAAAGTGTGGTGCCTCGTTCCTCGTTCACAAAACAAAACCATCATCGGTACCAAATGGATTTTCAAAAACAAACAAGATGAAGATGTGGTTGTCATACGCAACAAAGCCCGACTTGTAGCAAAAGGATACCGCCAACAAGAAGGGATTGATTATGACGACACATTTGCGCCCGTGGCCCGTATTGAAGCAATTCGAATGTTCTAAGCATACGCGGCACACAATAATTTTGTGGTTTTTCAAATGGACGTCAAAACCGCCTTCTTGAATGGTTTTCTGCGTGAAGAAGTCTATGTATCCCAACCTGACGGGTTTGTCCATCCTTCAAAGCCAAATCATGTGTACATCCTCTACAAGGCTCTCTATGGTTTAAAACAAGCCTCATCATGTTTACATCCTCTACAAGGCTCTCTATGGTTTAAAACAAGCCTCGCGCGCATGGTATGAGAGTCTCTCTGCCTATTTGGTGAAAAATGGATACTCCAAAGGTAAAATCGATCCAACACTTTTCATTAAAAAGGAAAATGGTGACATTATGCTTATTCAGGTCTATGTGGACGACATTATATTCTGTTCGACTAACCCACAACAATGCAAGGAGTTCTCCAAACTCATGATTGCAAAATTTAATATGAGCATGATGGGAATGATGAATTTTTCCTCGGCCTTCAAATAAAACAATTTTCAACAGGAATATTCATCAACCAATCGAAATACATCTCGGATATGTTAAGTAAATATAAGATGACGTCATGTACACCGATTGGTACACCCATGTCTCCGGGTTCAAAACTACACGCTGATCCATTGGGAAAAGCAGTGGATTCTAAAAATTACTGGGAAATGGTTGGTTCGTTAATGTATCTAATGGCTAGTCGGCCGGACATAATGTTTGCCACATGTTTATGCGCTAGATCTCAAGCATCTCCAAAAGAATCTCACCTTAGTGCTATCAAACATATTTTTCGATATTTAAAAGGTACTACTGATCTTGGCCTATGGTATCCCAAGGATACGGGTTTCGAGCAAACTGCCTTTTCAGATTCTGATCATGCCGGATGCATCCTTGATCGTAAAAGCACGTCGGGACACATTCAATTCTTAGTCGATAAACTGGTAAGTTGGTCCTCAAAAAAGCAACCTTGCGTCTCCACTTCTACCACGGAAGCCGAATACATTGTTGCCGCAAGTTGCTGTTCTCAAGTACTGTGGATGCGCACACAACTAAAAGACTATGGATTCTGGTTTGATAAGATTCCTATCTACTGTCACTCCAAAAGCGCCATCGCCATCTCAAGCAACCCTGTCCAACACACGAAGAATAAACATATCGACGTTCGGTATCATTTCATCAAAGATCATGTCAAAAGAGGTACAATTGAATTATACTTTGTCAATACAGAACTACAGCCGACTTGTTCACCAAGGCCTTGGATGAGAAACGCTTCCAGTTCCTAGTGTCCAAGTTGCGCATGCTGTATCTTAAAACCTGATCTCCTAATCAGTCTCTTCAAAGTACACAAAATGTCTAACCAAGTTTTTATGCACATTCCCCTTTTCTTAACTGTGAATCTCCATCACTCTTTGTTTCTCGTTTGTTGGCTTTTGAATTTTGTTTACAGTTATGTATTTTCAATTCATTTCCTTCTTTTCGGCTATTTTCGTCGTGTGTCTAACCATTCCAGCTTTCGAGAGGGAGCGACAAGGTACGTTTTTCATTAACTCACAATTGTATGGGGAGCAAACTGTTTAATTCAATACGTTTTTTTTAAGGGGGAGCTTTCTTTAAAAAAAACTTAATTTTTAAATCAAAATTCAAGGTTCTCGGCCCCTAAGGGCCCGACAAAAATAGTTTTGTCGACCACAACTGGCCCGACAAATAACTTACTCGACATCTCGCTGATATCATCATCTTTCTCGGCCCAATGAGAGCTTGCCACGTGTCATCACCCGATGACCCAGTATTTAAAAGTCGAGCCCCACTCTCAAAAGGATACTTTTCAAACAAGTTTTCCCTCTTTCTCTCCAAACCCTTCGAGTTCTTCAGATTCCAGAAATTGATTCTTCAAATCGTCGATTTTTCCAAATCTGAAAGCATCACCAGGTTCACATTCTTCCCCTGATCAACATTAATTCTTGAACTTTTCAATTTTATCCATTGCATGATTGAGTATTTAGCCCTTCAACTTTTCTAATTCCAAAAAACCCTTGGGATTCCGTTTTTGGTTATTTCAGTCGCCCTTTAGGCTTATTTTTGAAATATTTTGGGCCATGTTTAGTTTTAGATGCAATAGAGGTCACAAATCGCACCTAGACATAGGATTTTTCTTAGATTTTAGGCCGATTTTTGCATCTGATCAGTTAGGATTTTCACAGTTTTCATTTGAGTTTTTATCGATTCCTTAAAGACCAGACTTAGATTTTTGTCGAGTGTTCAAGGTGGATAAGAACATCTTCAAAATCTCTAAGTGTTTTTATCGACCCTTAAGGACCCGACATAAATTTTTATGGAGTCTTATAGGATCGATAACCTGTTCTTAAAAAAAATACCAAGTGTTTTTATCGACCCTTAAAGACCCAACATAATTTTTATCGAGTCTTATAGGATCGATAAGCTGTTCTTCAAATGCCCAAGTATTTTTCTTGACCCTTTAGGACTCGACATAATTTTTTGTCGAGTATGTAAGGATCGATAAAATTACTTCATCTTCTCTAAGTGCAATTTTCTCGAGTATTTGAGACTCGATAAAGTGTGATGTTCGATTCCCCATGGCCCGACATCTTTATTGTCGCCTCTCACAGGTTTGATCTTACAAAATTTCACCAAGTCTTTATGTCGACCCAACTTGACTCGACATTCTTTTTTCATCGACCCTATAGCACTCCATAAAACTGTTTATCGACACCACTGGGCTCGATATTTAGGTTTATCGACTCATTAGGACTCGGCATTCAGACTTGGATATTTTTTATAACCTGACTTCATCCATAGAACTGACTTTTCCTATGCTTTGCTCACTGTTTTCTTTCAGTTCAAATGGCGGCCATCAATGATCCGAATCTTTCCAACGATGAACACCCCATGCCTTCTGAGAGATCAACTGAACCGAGTATCAACACGGTCAACCGAGACGACCTCTTGATGCCCCAAGCCAAACTTCGAACACTCAAACCAAACAATCACCGTCTCGATTTTGGAATCACGATTAAACACCAAGTCATCCCCGATATCTTTCAACGCCACCCCGTTCGCTATGCCTTTGCCTTGGATCATCCGGTACCCCTGTTCTATCTTCAACAGTTTTGGTATACATTAACATACCATCCGGATGACGGTGACCACCACTTCACTGCCAAAATCGACGACTTTGTCAACCGCCTGACACCTTCTCGGATTCGTTGAATCCTCCGCCTGCCTGTCGCCACCGACGAACGCCCATATGATGCCTTCGCAACCGAAGAAAAACTCTGTGCAGATATCCGAGCCCTTGGATACAACTCACCCGAACCCCTCACTAGCCCCACCCAGTTCAAGAGAATGTACCTGCCTCAAATCTGGTTTTCACTGTTCACCATCGTCAATCGATGTCTATCTAGCAAACACACCGGCATGGACAAGGCCAGTACTGCAGCCTTACGCATATTTCATGGTATCGTATACATCCGTGCTTTCGTACCCTTTCAACGATTCCTTTAGCTAGTTATACATGCCATGTTGTCATCCAAACCAGATATACCCTGACGAATAAGATCACCGTTGGGACCAACCAACTCGCTGAAGTTCCTCAAGCTTAACGACCGATAATTTGAATTCATCATGCCTATCCCTGAATGCACCGAGTGTTATAGCATATATGGAGAGACGCGGATTAATGGCTCAACCACCTCCGGTTGTGCCTGCCCAAGAGCCAAACCGCGATGGACATCATGAACACGGAGGGGGTCCTAGGGTAGACGAGCAGGTTCAGGATCATGGGGATCCTGAACAGGGTGATGAGCGAAATGTAAGGGGACATGACGAGGGAGGTGCACATGATTAGCCAATCCCAACAACTACTGCCCCATCAATCCTACTACCACCACCCACTATCCCAAGAGCTGCTTCTACTTCCCGACCTACTCCATGATTCAAGATGCTCGTCAGTCGTAACCGTGTTCGCCCACGACCTTTATCGTCTGATGAGGATGAATGCGATATTCAACCACTTTCTCGTCGTCCAAGAACTGCAGCCATCGAAGAACGAGCTCTTAGCCGAATTGGTCCACAACCACCTCTATCCGATTCTACATCAGACACTGAAGAACAAAATGCTGCACCAATTGATGAACCAAATGTTGAACCACACGATGACCCGACTGAGCCATTCGACTTTGAAGCATACCTGTTCTCTGGTTCCATGTCTTCATATTCACCGAGCCTCCTATTGGAGAGATAAGGATAGCGAAGGGAGATTTAGTTGAAAAAGAATGTGTGAGCGTGAGTGATGAGACGACAAAAAGTATTGTGGGTGCGATACTAGACTCCACCATCCAGGTAACCGCGTCTGCTAGCCCTACTCATTCGTTGGGTATGTCTAGTGGACAAGACGATGTGAACCTATCAGCGCACTTGCACACCCCTCCTAGCCATTCTAAAGGCTCCTAACAGCCGGTAGTTTCACATATACTTGTGAGTTTAGCTCCTTATCTAGCTCCCCTCCATTCGGGAGGCACATCTATTGAAACAAGAGGCAGTAGCTCACCTGCTTCGACTTCAGTTGTATGCACTTCGAGTCTAGAGCCAGTTAGGGAACACGTGTCTTCACACACTGAGAGCCTTCGTGGCCCAGTCGGAACTTCCATAGTGGTATCTCTTCCGGACGTTTCACGAGGATTGGCAGGAAATCCTACCAGTGCTACTTCAATGCCATCACTGAACGTAGGTCATACAGTTTATTCAACTGTTATGTCAAAGGGTAATCTAAGTGATCCCGGTGTTTCTCCATCAGGTACCTCGACTGCTGCTTTCATAATTCCTTCTGCGGCCCAAGAACTTATCGACACTCAATTTCAACGAACCAAAGCTTCTTTGGTAGAACATGCTGCTCTTATGTCTGCTGAGAGAGATACGTGAAGCTGCCCGCTCTAGTCAGTCATATCTGAATCAGGCTAGTTCCTCCAGACCCAGCAGCAGTCGCACTCCACCACCGCAACCACAACATCCGGATCCGACCCTGGACACCCGAAATCGGCCTCCCTCACCACATCGATATGAGTATAACAATGATGAGCTCATGTCGATGTTATATGCTAACTTGCTTGCCGAAGCCACTGCTAGGGGTAAACCTGACGATTCTTTCATGGGTCTTCTACGACGAAATCTGGAAATTCCGACGGTCACTCGATATGAGTTTGACCTATTCAAAGCTGACATGGAACAAAAGTTATCTGATATGCATACAACTCAACAAAGAAATCATGATGAGCTTCTTGGTGCCATTACCGCTCTTCGCACTGAACTTCAAGATTCTTGTAGACCGACTGTTTCAGTTCCTGCCCCTCGACCTGATCAGGACGATCCGGGCTCTGCTTCTAATCGTCCTGAGGGGGAGACACGCCGAGTTTCAAGAACTCAGTCTCTACCATCTGCTCCAACTCCTACTGGTCCATCTGCGCCACCAACTCGCCGAAGACAGCGTCCTAGTCTGACTCAAGAAGTAAATACGCCTACAGTTGAAAATCCTGCGGTAGGTATTAACTTTGAGAGCACATCTGAAGCTGCTAAACTAGAGTCCAATGAAGAGACAGTCGATGTTCAAAATCTAAGGAATTCCGTGAAGCACTGGTTTAAAGTTCCATATGAACCAGTTCTCCAAGAGAAAGATTATGTGAATTTGAAACACATGGAGAAGAATTACATTTCAGGAGATCCAAATGAACCAAGACTGTTACCTCATCAAATTCGGTGGCAAAGGATGCTAACTGAAAGCAAGTCTAAATGGGTAAATCAGCAAATCCAGGTGCCATATCTTGAAGAAACCATGGAACGGATTTTCATAAAGAATAAGAAACCTGAAGACTTGGCGCATATTCACTTAGTAATGGAGATGGATCCAGCTCAAGTTAAGGAATATGTTCACATCCTGAAAATGAGAGCTCAAAAGCCATCCGATGTAATCTCACGACACCGGATTATCGGGATTATGCAGATTGGATCTGATAGAGTCTTTCAAGTCGAGTATCCAACTTTCAAAGTTCGAAGAGAAGATGGTAAAGTATACACTTTTTCTAAAGCTGATTTTTCTAACCTTGATATCTTAGACTTTGAAACGTTGTATCACGACCTAAGAGACAAGAAACAAAGAAACAAGGATGAACAAAGAGCCTTGAGAGCGGTGGTGCATCACATACAAAAGGAACTCAGATACAGCTATCTTCATGATTTGCAACGTGGGATTGAAAGTGAACAAAAGAAGATTCATATTGCCAAGCCTAATCAAAAAATTCCTGAGTTTGATAAATATGATGTTACAACTATTCTTACATATCCAGCACACGGAGTTGTATGGATGCATATGAAGGGTGAAAAGAGATTTCTGAGATTTGATGAAGTTGCTGCATATTCAGATGGAATGTTGTGGGGTATTCGAAATAGATTAGCTTCAGAGATTGCTTCTGACAAGAAAAGTATGACAAGGATGAGCTCAACTAGAAGAAATTCTCTTTTGGAAGCTATCAGATTAATTGACGAAAAGATACTATTTCGTCAAACTTTGAGAAGATTCGAAGGCATGTCGAGCTGACGAAGTGAAGATATATCTTGCCATAAAGGGGGAGATTGTTAGGTCTATTATTTTATTGTGTCAAAATAAGGAATGGATATGCTCAATTGTAAAAGGAAGTTTATAATTCCTTAAACTCTTTCCTTCCTTAATTAGATTAGAACTTTCAATATAAATAGGAGTTTAGGTTATTCATAATGAGAGTCGATTACAATAGAGAGAGCGGAAATCAGAATTATTATCATTGTAATCAATACAAGTGAGATATACGACTATGAAAATTCTCTAAACACTTCGTTCTTATCGCTTTAATATTTAATATCATTGTGCTTGCAAATACTGGGATCTACATTTTTGAAAAGTAATGATGACCTACCGCACGTTTCTAGAAAAGGATCAGAAAGGAAATGTCGTGGTCCATCGTCTGTATGATAAAGGTCAGACGTGTCCTTTTCTCATTCGAAAATATGAATAAGATTATCATTTAAATAAAAAATCATTATCTTTAAATTCTTCATCAATAGACAATAAAGGATTGTCAGTGATGGGTTTTATCGTTTGAGATTCATTCACTGAATTTGAAGATGGTCAGTGTTGGGTTACCGATGATTTGGTGATGAACCTTCTCTATTATTTGTTTGATCTTTTATAGGGTCTTTGGAAGGTCTGAAATATACTTCAAGTATTGGAAAGTCAAAGACTATCCAATCAAGGGTTGTACATCAAAATGTGGAATTTTTGATGTGTCAACTAACATTAATATTCAGACCATTTGCCGAATCAAGATGAGAATTTGGTCACCGATGGTACACTCGGAAGACACCAAAGATGAAGCTGGTCACCGATCCAGTCAAGGTCACCGATGGTGTGCTTGTAGCCACTGATGGTGTACCTAAGGTCACCGATGTTGTACTCCTGGTCATCGGAGATTGTTGTTGCCTTGCTTAAGGTTGAGATAACAAGTCACCACTACAAGGATGTACATTTGCCAACACTCAGTCAAATTTGAAGATCACCAAGCAATGTGTACACTAAACAACTCCAAACTTTCAAGGCACCCACCGATGTGATACATGGTTCCATATATCACTTAGCAATTTTCAGAGATAAGTTCTTGACTCACATCAAATGCAAGACACGTGAGCAGCAAGAACTTGGGCACCAAACCTTAAATTCAGACATTCTCTTTTATTTTTATAAAAGGGATGTTTGTCTTTTAGCTAAAAGGTTTGATGGGACTTCACATAGCATGAAGAAAAGTAGATAAAGTTATCTAACATTACGTGCTACAAAGAATGGTTCATCCATTAATCTAGTACAAAGGGAGTCGCCTCTAACTTTGTCCATCAGATATACTTCCAGCTAATGAATCATTGACAGCTGTCCACTTGCATCCCATGCATGGGCACTATAAAAGGAGATGAAGTCCTTCCCATAAACCTCATGCTTTCAACAAATCCTCTGTGTGATCATTTGTTTGATTCCGACAAAGCTGTGTGCTCTAACAGTTTTATTTTAACTTTCTTAGTGTATAAGTTAATTACTGTTATCTATGTGTTTAAGTTTGTTAGAATAGTGTGTCTATTCTTTTCCGCAACAAACTTCTGTGTGTAAATTTTTAATAATTATATTAAAAAATTTAAAAGAGTAAAAATATTGTGTGTTTGTATTCAACCCCCCCTTCTGCAAACCCTCACTGGCATAGCCATCTCTATTCAGGGACTAACAAGTGGTATCAGAGCAGTTGGTTTAATCTAATAAACCAGATCTGTGATGGCTGCTACTTCTTCTAATGATGGTACCTTGCAAACCTCTTCTAGTAGCACATACGACTTAGGCTCCTTGGCCAAACCTCCAAGGTTCAACCCAAGTAACTTTGGTTTATGGAAAAATCGTATGCTACTCTTCTTAGAAGAGATTGATTGCAGGTATCCTATCATTCTAAGTGAGGGACCTATCATTCCTAAAGTCTGGGCTCGCTACGGTCCACAAAAAGATACCGAGGGCAAAGATATAGAGTATGATGAAGATTGGAGTGACAAAACAGGCAGATATATCATCAAAGCTTTAAATAAATAAAATGAAGATGATAAACGCCTGGTTTCTCTTAATACTAAAGTTAAATCAGCTCTAGCCTTATCTCTTCCTGATGAAGTATATCATTCTCTTGTAAATCTTTCTACTGCAAAAGAGATGTGGGATACTCTAAGTGTCTTGTATGAAGGCACTAAAGAAGTTAAGAAATCTAACAAGAATAGTCTTGTTAGAAAGTATGAACTATTCTCCCATAAAAAAGGAGAATCCCTCTCTGCCTACTTTAATCGCTTTAACTGTCTTCTCAATGATCTGAAAGTTCTTGGAAGAGTTTATGATAATGAAGAAGTTCTCTGCAAGTTTATGGATTGCCTCCCAGACTTCTGGGAAACCATATGTACTTGCATTAAGGAAACCAAGGATCTTGAAGTTATGCCTTTAACTGCTCTCTATGGGACTCTTCTTCATTATGAACAAACCAAGAATCAAAGAAAATCTCTCATAAAAGATATTAAGACTTCTTCTGTTGCTTTAATAGGTGATTCTAAATCTTCTTCTTGTGTTCCTAGAATCACCTATCCCTCTTCTGAATCTGAAAGTGATATTAAGGAAGAATCATCTCATTTACCAGATGTTTACTACAGTGCAGCTGATGATGAAGGTGAAGAATCTGCCATTGACATACTTTCTGATAGTATGACAATGATTGCAGGTAACCTTAAAAATAAAAGATTTTCTTCTAACGGTTCTAGATTTCAAAGAAAACCTTTTTCTCAAAAACCCTCTTCTGACAAAACAAATGAAGAATGCTTCAGTTGTGGAAAGAAGCGTCACTTTGCTTCTGAGTGCAGATCCAAAGCTTTTTCCAAATTTAAATCTTCTTCTTCTGGCCATGACTTCTCCAAGTCAGCTTCTAGGAAGTCTGAAGAGAGAAATAGCCATTTTTCTAAGAAAAGTCCTGAATCCTCAAAAGAAATCTCTGGGTACAAGAAATACAAAGCAAAGTACCGAAGCGAAAAGGAAAAGAACCAAAACAAAGGAAAAACCTTGGTTGCTGAAACACATTGCTGGGAAGATGAGCAAACCTCTAAGAGTGACAGTGAGTATGTCACAAAGTGTCTTAAGGCCAAAATTGATGAATTAGAAGATATGGAAAAGACACTTTGCACTGCTATTGTATCTACTGAGGAATCAACTTCAGGAACAAAGCCTCAGGTAGATCCCTTTACCTTTCTCTCTGATGATCAAAAAGCTGATGCTTTTGACTCTTTAACTGTCAACTTTTATGACTTAAAGGATCAAAAAAAAAGGCTGACATGCACATAAAATGTTTATATGATCAACTTCTATCTTGTTTCTCTAAACTCAAAGATTTTGATAAAATGAAAACTGATCTAGAAAACCTTAGGTATTTAAACGACAGTCTTTCTAAAGAAAAATCAAAAATCTCTAACACTATTGAAAACGAACAAGAGGTTCTCTCTAAATGGACCAAATCTTCTAATGATCTTGAAAGGATTCTTCAAGATCAAATCTCTAGCAAGGACAAGTCTGGACTTGTATATGGAAAAGATGATTTTCAATCTTCTGATCCTATTCCTCCATCATCTGAATGCCAAGGCTTTCCTGCTGGTTTCTTTTCTGATGACGATGATCTCTTCGGTTACTCATCTGAGGATTCTACTTCCGTTCATTCTATAGATCTTCTTGACATGCTAAAATTTGAATCCAATACCAAAAAGTTTGGAGTTTTTGTAAAAGCAAAAGAAGTTTCTCCCGAGCCTTTAAAAATCCCAAGCTCTTCTTCTTCTTCTCCCAAACCCATTCAAAAACTTCTAAACTCTCTGAGCCTTCATGAGTCAAGGGACTTTCATAAGTCACCGACTACTCCTGTACACCATGCCTCAAAAAGATTTTCTCAAAAGAAAAAGTTTTCATCCAAAAGAAAATCTCAAGTGATTACTGATTTCATCTCTCGCTCTCTCAACTTAAAGAAATCAAAAAATCCTGGTAAAGGTATTCTTGGACCAAATCCTAATAAAGGTATTCTTGGACCAAGACCAGGTGTTGGTCACCCCTCTTCCTCTCAGTTACCAACTTATGCTCAAAGTTTTGACAACATGGATTTTAACAGGGCCTTTTCTTTAAATAAATGCTATAATTTTGGCAATACTTATCATCTTGCCAAACATTGCCCTAAAGATTCTGATTTTTGTAAAAACAAAATACCTTCTAATCCCAAAGGACCCACCTTAAAATGGGTACCAAAAGTCTAAATTTGTTTATGGGTGCAGGTACCAAACAAAGATCACATATGGTACATGGACAGCGGATGTTCAAGGCACATGACCGGAAACAAATCTCTTCTCTCTAATTTCTTAAAAGAAAAAGGACCTACTGTTTCTTTTGGAGGAAATGGGAAAGGTGTTACCAGAGGCTATGGTACCATATCAAATGGAACCATCACCTTTTCTAAAGTAGCTCATGTTGAAGGGCTAATGTACAACTTACTGAGCATCAGCCAAATATGTGATTTGTAAGGTCACCTTTCAACTATGTTTTTGCTTGGTCCTTGATATGCAGAATAAAGTTGTACTGGTAGGTACCCGAATGAATGACGTCTACATCATCAACATGAAGGAAAATGCTATTGGAGAAGCTGTGTGTCTCCTTTCTCAAGAATTAGCCAAACAAAGTTGGCTATGGCATAAAAGATATACTTGGGTGTTCTTTCTGAAACACAAGAGTGATGTTGTTGATGCAATCATCAGGTTTACTTGAAAGATTGAAAATATGAATGCTAAACTGGTGAAGTCGTTCAGAAGTGATAATGGCACGGAATTCAAAAATGCTGCTCTGGAAGATTTCTTTGACCTAAAAGGAATTTCTCAGAACTTTTCTGCCGTACGCACTCCTCAACAAAATGGTGTTGTTGAAAGAAAGAATAGAACACTGTGTGAAGCTGAAAGGTCAATGCTGAGTGAATCCAAGTTGCCAACCTATTTTTGGGCTGAAGCAGTAAACACTGCATGTTTCACTCAAAATAGGTCTATCATAGTCAAAAGGCATCACAAGACTGCCAATGAAGTTTTCCACGGACGAAAACCTGCAGTTGACTATTTCCATGTGTATGGCTGTGCATGTCACATACTGAATGACAGGGAACAACTTGGAAAGTTTGATGAGTTTGAAGTATCTTCCTTATCCTGTAATGAAGAAGAACTAAATCTATGGATAAATTCTTGTGTTGGTGAAATTCCTCCTTCTTCTTCTTCACCTAACCTTTCAAATCCTCAAGATAGCAACTCTTCTCAGCCACCCATCAACACTACCTCATCTCCTGAACCAACTTCTTCTTCTCCACCTCCTGAAACTAATTCTTCAGGAGAACATACCCATCTAAACACCATATCTCCCACTAACCTTTCCTCACCATCTCAAATGCCTACTTCATCTTCTTCTATACCTCCTCCATTGCCTCCTGCACTAAAATGGACCATGGATCATCCAATAGATCAAATCATAGGTGATCCCCAAGTTGGTGTTAAAACCAAAAGAGGCATCAGCAACCTGTGCTTGTATGTCAACTTTGTTTCTATTGTAGAGCCTAAGTTGATTAATAAAGCCCTAGTTGATCCAAGCTGGGTAATTGCCATGCAAGAAGAACTCTCACAATTTGAGAGAAACAAAGTCTGGAAGTTAGTTCTTCGTCCATCTGACAAAACTATTATTGGAACAAAATGGGTGTTCCGAAACAAGATGGATGAAGAAGGAACTGTATAAGAAACAAAGCAAGGTTGGTTGCTCAAGGATACAGGCAAGAGGAAGGAATTGACTATGATGAAACTTTTGCTCCTGTTGCCAGATTGGAAGCTATCCGAATATTTCTTGCTCATACTGCTTACAAGAATTTTCGGGTATTCCAAATGGATGTCAAAAGTGCCTTTCTAAATGGTGAGCTAGCTGAAGAAGTGTATGTGAAGCAACCACCTGGGTTTGAATATCCATTCCATCCATATCATGTGTATCGGCTAGATAAAGCTCTGTATGGACTGAAGCAAGCTCCTCGTGCCTGGTATGATACTCTCTCAGTTTATCTTCTTAAAAATGAGAATATACGAGGAAAAGTTGACAACACTCTCTTCTTCAAGAAATCACAAGGTAATATCATTCTTGTTCAAATCTATGTTGTTGATATTATTTTTGGAGCCACCGATGAATCCTTGTGTGATGAGTTCAGCTCCCTCATGCAAAAAGATTATTAAATGAGCATGATGGGGGAGTTAACCTTCTTTCTTGGTTTACAAGTAAAACAATCTTCAGAAGGCATTTTCATAAACCAAAATAAATATATTAAAGACCTTCCGAAGAAATTTCAGTTTGATACTTGTTCCACCATGAAAACTCCTATGGCTCCTCCTCTTAAACTTGATTCTGATCCTGATGGTGTATTTGTCAATATCACAAATTATAGAGGAATGATAGGATCTCTTCTCTATCTTACTGCAAGCAGACCTGATATTATGTTTGCTACTTGTCTGTGTGCTCGATATCAAGCAAATCCTAAGGAATCACATCTAGCTGCTGTGAAAAAGATTTTTCGGTATCTAAAAGATACCATAAATCTGGGTTTTTGGTATCCCAAAGACTCAGGTTTCGATCTCACCGGTTATTCTGATTCTGACTTTGCAGGTTCAAAAATAGACCGAAAAAGTACTACTGGAAGCTGTCAATTACATGGTGGAAAGCTTGTGAGCTGGTCAAGTAAGAAACAACATTCGGTATCTACTTCTACAGCTGAAGCAGAATATGTGGCTGCTGGAAGTTGTTGTGCACAAATATTGTGGATAAAAAATCAGTTGTGTGACTATAATCAGATTTTCTCAAAGATCCCAATATTGTGTGACAACTCAAGTGCAATAGCCATTGCCAACAATCCAGTGCTTCATTCAAGATCTAAGCACATTGACATCAGGTATCACTTTATAAGAGATCATATCTCTATAGGTGATGTGGAACTTCATTTCATTCCCACTGATTATCAATTAGCTGATCTGTTCACAAAGCCCCTGGATGAAGCAAGGTTCAAGTTTCTCATCGGTGAATTAGATATGATAAATATAGACTAATATATATATATATATATATGTGTATATATATATATTTATATATTATATGTATATTTATATATTATATGTATGTACATATGATATACATTTTTGTATATATTATATATATATTATATATTTATATAAGTGTATATTATATATATATATATATATATGAAGAAAAAATATAATAATAAATATATATACATATAATGTCGGTGAGCCCAGTCACCGACGAGGTACTCTCTCTCTCCTCTATATAAACTTTAAACCATTCGCATCACCACTTTCACTCTCTCTCATAAAACCATAACCATAAATACACTCACCATCAAGCCACCAACACCATCCTCACAACCACCGACACATACGTCGCCATCCACCGTCGCTCCACTTACCGACGGTCACCACGCCACCCACCGACGACGTCCACCTACCGACGAACACACTTTCCGACGTTCCCACCATCGAGCCACCGACGTTGCACCAACGTAATCCACCAACGTCATCGACGTCATCAACGTTCATCTCGAAGACACCGACGTTAACACGTCATCCACCGATGTTTGTCTCTCAAGCCACCGACGTTTTCTCTCTTAAATCTAACCACCGACGGTCATCCTCTCTCCTAGCCTCATCCACCGACTATTGTACCCTAGCCACTGAGGTCGTACTCTCTCACCGAGGTAACCTCTAAAACCCTTCACATTCTCTAAACCTTTAAAGATAACCCTTAGTTTACCAATCTTTGTGAGCAAGATTCATTGAACTTATCCATAATGACATCATCAACGTCATTAATGTCAGAAGCATGCGCCGATTTCAGTCTAAAACTTTTAGAATTCTGACATTTCAATCACCTCAGATCATCATTAGGTTTGAAAATTGATATTCCCTCCTCTCTTATATAACCACCTTCACCTATTACTTCTACTCCTTTCTCGCATCCTTCTTCTCTCTTATACAAAAGCAAAAATCTGCAACTTCTTCTGTTCTTTAATGACATCTCCTTCAACATCCTCTGAAGACCAAACTCTCACATTTGGATCTCTATCATTCCCTGCATGCAACTATTATGGACGTATTGGAACTGACAATGCTCATCCTGAGTATAATGATATATGTTGGTTTCTTCAGAAATGTCCTCTTCAATATGCACTTACAGCTAAACCCAAGATGAGTAAGTTCTTTCATGGAAATTTCTGGTTATCTTGCACATTTGATGCCTCTACGGATCAAATCTTGGCATCTGTTCTCAGCAATGATGAACATGATGTGGTCTTCGATGTGAAAGATGTTCGCACTATTCTCAGGCTTCCATCCTATGATGCTTATGAGACATTTCCACATGGAAATGAACACCAACAAGTGGTGTCTGTTATGAACTATGTGGAAGAGAAAAGGGTCCAAAAGTCAAAGGGTCCAGGTACACTTCTAAGGAAGAATATGTGGAGCATCTGGAACTTCTTATTTGCTCACCTTATTCTTTGCTTAAGCAAAAAGACAGGAGGTCCTGATCAGTCACCATCACAGATAACGGAACTGGCTCATGCTCTGATATTTCAAAGAAGGATAGACTTTGCAAGCTATTTCTTCAATGAAATGATTTCATCTTTCTCTACTCTTCGACGTCCTCAGGTACCATTCCAACGTCTTTTCTCCCTATTATTAATGCAAAACATGGTAAGAAACTTGAGAAAAGGGATGATATTTTATATGATCTCCCTCTTCATCAAGTTGGCAACCAAATAATGAAAAAGGGAGCATTGGCAACAGACAATCCTCTTAGACCATCTATGGTTGAGTTTGCAAGGAATGCAACACTCACTTGGGTTGAAAATGAACTCCGACTCCAGAGACCCTCAGGTATGATTTCTATTCCTACTCCTTCTGCACCCCGAGTAACTGATGTGCCCAAATCTCGAAAGAGATCCAAGGCGCCGGGCACATCTACCTCCGCACCCACCGATGCTACGAAGCCAAAAGAACCTTTGGCTTCTACCCAAGCACCGAAATCCCAAAAGCGGAGACACTCAAAAAGCCTCCCAAAGACTTCCTCAAAGAAGTCTAAGGGTACCCAAAGGGTTAACACATAAGCCATGTACTAACTCCCAAAAGTCAGTAGGTGTTGAAAATATCCTCACTAAACACAAGGAACACTTAGCCACTCCCAGCTCCTCCATGCCCTCTCAATAGGACATGGTTGTACAAAGGGATATCCCTATTATACCTTCATCAACTTTTTCCTTAGTTGATGAAGATGACTTTGAGTCTCCCATCCAAGGTGTCTCTTCACCACCCCTTGAGCTCTCACAGCTCCTTTTCCACACTCCACATGAGAGTGCATCACACCCAGGTGCACTTGATGGAGCATCCCACTTTACCGACTTTCTACTTTCTGACACTACACCTTTGCCACGTACGTCTCTCGTACATGACAAGGTTGTTGAGGAACCCATTACTGAGGAATCCCCTCATAGACACTCTCCTACACGTGTCTCCCCCACATCTCCTAAATCCCCCCCAAGAAAACCTACAGGTTTGGTGGATTATTCCTCTAGTGATGATGAAGATGATCAACCACCAAAGCCACAACCATCTGCTCCCATGTCTTCTCAACAGGGAGATGATCTTATCAAGGCTTTCACCAGTTTCACTCGTGATACTATCCGCCGGGTGGAAGTACTGGAAGATCATGCAACTAAGGAAATGGAAAGGATGGCCTTTCTTTCTTCTACTCTTAGATCTAGCATTACAGAGTTGTCGGTGAGTCATCCAACTCTCATGACATGCTTAGATCGCATGCACTTAGATGTCTTTGGTCTTCAGCAAGGGTTTCTCTCAAGCCAAGATTCTGTGCTTTCTTCTATCAGAGAACTTCGAAGTGCTTCTACTCAGCAAGCCACCGATATTGCTTCTATCCATGTCAATCAGAAAGCAATTTTGGAATCTCTTGCAACTCTTCATACAAAGGTTGACAAGATATCAACTTCTTCTCCAACGGTTGAACTTGATGTTGGTGATTCCTTCTTTCAGGATAAGGATAGATTTGTTCTTCAAAGGGTTGAACGGAAGGTTGATGCTGTGGGTTCTGATGTTGAAAGAATCAAGATCTTTCTCTCTTCAGTGGGTTTCAAGGGTTCAACCACTAAGGGGGAGAAAAACAAGAAAGCTGCTTAGGTCTCATGCACTTAGATGTCTTTGGTCTTCAGCAAGGGTTTCTCTCAAGCCAAGATTCTATGCTTTCTTCTATCAGAGAACTTCGAAATGCCTCTACTAAGTAAGCCACCGATAATGCTTCTATCCTTGTCAATCAGAAAGCAATTTTGGAATCTCTTGCAACTCTTCATACAAAGGTTGACAAGATACCAACTTCTTCTCCAACGGTTGAACTTGATGTTGGTGATTCCTTCTTTCAGGATAAGGATAGATTTGTTCTTCAAAGGGTTGAACGGAAGGTTGATGTTGTGGGTTCTGATGTTGAAAGAATCAAGATCTTTCTCTGTTCAGTGGGTTTCAAGGGTTCAACCACTGAGGGGGAGAAAAACAAGAAAGTTGCTGCTTCTCCATCTCCAGCCACCTATGTGACTCCAGCCACCTATGTGACCCCATCCACCTGTGTGACCCCATCCACCTGTGTGACCCCATCCACCTGTGTGACCCCAGCCACCTATGTGACTCCATCCACCGATGTGACTCCAGCCACCTATGTGACTCCATCCACCGATGTGACTCCAGCCACTTATGTGACTCCATCCACCGATGTGACTCCAGCCACCGATGTGACTCCATCCACCGATATGACTCCATCCACAGATGTGACTCCATCCACCGATGTTCTAGCTGCTCCTCCAGCCATCAATGTTCTAGCTGCTCCTCTAGCCATCGATGGTGGTGTGGTCACCGAGGTGACCCCTCTCTTGCTCACCAAGGTGACTCCTCACATGGTCACCGAACCCCAGGGCACCGAGGTAACTGGAGCTACAGTTGAGGGGGAGAGTGTCAGTGCTCGATCCCTTGAAACTGAAGAAGAGAAAGAGAAGAAAAGACTAAAAAATCTAAAGGAAAGAAGCCTCTTTCTTATGAAGAACAACGTGAAGAGCAAAAGAAAAAGAAAAGAACCAGAGGTCCAGAAGCTGATTCTCTTCGATTGCAACCCGCTCCTTCACTCACTGATCCCCTTGGAGTAATTCTGACAGAAGCTGAAAGAGAGGAAGCAATAAGGGATCAACTTGAGTATGATCAAACAAATGTACTCAAGTTGGCTCAAGATGAGGCTACTCAAGACAAGGTCACCAATGCTCTTCAAGCTCAAAGAGAAGAGCTTGAAAATATAAAGAAAAAGTCAGAAGCAGTAAAGACGGTTGCCGATGCAAAGAAAACCATGGAGGTTGATTGGTTCAAAAGGAGACTCAAAAATCGAAATGATGACTCAAAGATCATTGGAGCCACCATTCATTCTCCAACAAAAAAAAAACAAAAAAATCTCCCAAGTTACTTGTCACCCTCAAGAGAGTCGACACTCCTATAAAAGTTCATACTTTTCTTCATCTCATTTCTTGTTCATATTTTACAATCTTTGCACATACTCATACTTATACTCTTATACTGTATATACTCAGTTAAAAAAAACAAAAAAAAATCCGAGTCAAAAGAACCCAAAAGAAAAATAGAAAGGGTCAAAAGTATTTCTTTCTAACTTACAGGTATAATCATCAAATAGTTGGAGATTGTTGGGTCACCGATGATTTGGTGATGAACCTTCTCTATTATTTGTTTGATCTTTTAAAGGGTCTTTTGAAGGTGTGAAATATACTTCAAGTATTGAAAAGTCAAAGACTATCCAATCAAGGGTTGTACATCAAAATGTGGAATTTTTTATGTGTCAACTAACATTAATATTCAGACCATTTGCCGAATCAAGATGAGGATTGGGTCACCGATGGTACACCCGAAAGACACCAAAGATGAAGCTGTTCACCGATCCAGTCAAGGTCACCGATGGTGTGCTTGTAGCCACCGATGGTGTACCTAAGGTCACCGATGTTGTACTCCTGGTCACCGAAGATTGCTGTTGCCTTGCTTAAGGTTGAGATAACAAGTCACCAATACAAGGATGTACATTTGCCAACACTTAGTGAAATTTGAAGATCACCAAGCAATGTGTACACTTATCAACTCCAACCTTTCAAGGCACCCACCGATGTGATACATGGTTCCATATATCACTTAGCAATTTTCAAAGATAAGTTCTTGACTCACATCAAATTCAAGACACGTGAGCAGTAAGAACTTGGGCACCAAACCTTAAATTCAGACATTCTCTTTTATACTTATAAAAGGGATGTTTGTCTTTTAGCTTAAAGGTTTGATGGGACTTCACAGAGCATGAAGAAAAGTAGATAAAGTTATCTGACATTACGTGCTACAAAGAATGGTTCATCCATTAATCTAGTACAAAGGGAGTGGCCTCTTCCTTTGTCCATCAGATATACTTCCAGCTAATGAATCTTTGACAGCTGTCTACTTGCATCCCATGCATGGGCACTATAAAAGGAGATGAAGTCCTTCCCATAAACCTGACGCTTTAAAAAAATCCTCTGTGTGATCATTTGTTTGATTTCGGCAAAGCTTTATGCTCTAACAGTTTTATTTTAACTTTCTTAGTGTATAAGTTAATTATTGTTATCTGTGTGTTTAAGTTTGTTAGAATAGTGTGTCTATTTTTTTCGCAAAAAACTTCTGTGTGTAAATTTTTAATATTTATATTAAAAAATTTAAAAGTGTAAAAATTATGTGTGTTTGTATTCAACCCCCCTTCTACAAAACCTCACTGGCATAGCCATCTCTATTCAGGGACTAACAGTCAGAGAGTCTAAGGATTTAGAAGTAGATACCCGAGCGAGATAAATCAAGTATCACTGAGTCAGAGTCCAAAGAATGGAAATTTTGAAGGCTTAATTTGTATGTCACTGAATATTTGTTGATCGCTGAATAGGATTTATTCAGCGTTTAACATATCAAGTTCATTGATAAGTAGATTGAATCTATTCTCATCAAGAGGCTTGGTGAATAGATCAACGAGCGGATATTCTGTTGGTACAAAATGAAGTTCAACTTCACCATTCATCACATGATCTCTGATAAAGTGATATCGAATATCAATGTGCTTAGTTTTGGAATGAAGTACAGGGTTATTTGCAATAGCAATAGCACTGGTGCTATCACAATAGATAGTGATTTTAGAAAGCTTGTTGGTCCCTAAAGGGTCTACAAGAGTTCAGTAAATAGTAAACAGTTTGTAGAGGGGGGGTTGAATACAAACACACAGATTTTTGGTTTTTAAATAAGTTTATATATCATAACAAATTTACAGTTACAAGCGGAATAAGAAAAAGTTTAAAATCTATTCTATTGCAACTAAGAAACACTAAGTTTGATGCACAAGAAGAAGGAAGAAAGAAATAAAGAGGGTTTAGGTTAGAAGGAAGCATGCATATTGATGAAGAAGATATCTTCATCTTATTTATACCCGTTTGCATTTAATGTAATACAAAAGATATATGCCACGTGTTAAGCTTGGATAGGAAGCCTGTCCTTGCTAATAAGACATCCATGCTTTTGGGCGAATATGAACAGTACCATATCAGATATGATGGGGACATAAGAGACAGTTCGTACGTCCTTTTCTGACAAGGTATTAGGTTTGACTTTTGTGCATCGAGGATAAGATCAATCTTTAATCTTGTAAAGGAACCTTCATTTGATCGCTGATTCTGAATCTTCAAGGATGAACTTCAGTATAGCTGAGGCTTCACAAGACTTCACACTTTGATTAGATAATCGCTGCTATCGCTGAACCGCTTCAGTTCACTTAGTTGATTATCTCTTTCTTCGGCTAGGGTCCTAGACTTTCGCTAAATGGTCTTCTGGTGTGATAGCTGATCTTCAGGTCTTCAGAGATAAGCTTCTTGTTCCTTGATGTTCAGCGATCGCTGATGATAATCAGCGTACGCTATCGCTGAATATGAACAGAAACTTATACAATGGAATTTCACTAAGTATACAAAAGGAATCATATTCAAATCATCGAGAGGAGTTATGATCAACAATCTCTCCCTATTTGATTATGATTAAGCAACATAGGAAAATTGCTTTAAGAGACTAGTAAGGACTTGAGAAAAATTTGAAGTAAATTTTCTAAGTACTAATCTGTATAATCTTTTTCAGTTAGTCTACTATCTGAATTGGGTTTCATTTATAAGGATATGAAAGCACAATTTTTACAAGTAAATAAGCATAAAGTTCATTCATTGATTTATTTTTTCAAAGTGAAGAGTCAGTGAGTAAAGAATAGTTTGAAGAAAATAGAACTCTTATGTTCATTGTCCCTTTTAATTTTTTTAGGGATCTTTTCAGTACATAGATGGAGTAAAGTACTCTAATTGAGTTTCATTAAATATAATCTGAAGAAGTTACAGGGAAATGAAATTACAATATCAAAAGTGAAGTACTTGTACACTGAAGGAATATTACAAAGGAAATAGAAACCTATGACTAATCAGAGATGTTCGCGTTTCTTCTTTGTAGCTCATTCTCATAAAGCATTTTCTGATATTCATCAGAGGGGTATCTGACCAGCAGCGCCATAGCATGATCTTTATGAGAGATGATGGGGCCTTGCGAATTTCTTGGTTTCTGAAGAGTCCTAAGAACCCTTCATTATCCAAGAATACCATACCAAGTTCAGGTAGTGAGATGATTTCATCTTCTTCGTATCTTCGATCTTGAGGAAGAGAGGTACGCAGCATTGAGATATCAGGGATTTCAAGATGACCAAGAATGCTCTGATAATCAAATTTGGTTTCATGCTCATTTTTTGAGCTTGAACCACCTTCAACAGTTGATCTTTTCTTCTTTGATGACTCTGGCAGAGGGGGAATTTGCACGTGTTGTGACATCCTTTGCAGCAACTGATCCAGTACTCTTTCCACCACATCCTTGAATTTGGATTTGGAACCCTGAATGGCGTCTCTGATTTCTATCCATTCAGTGTATCCATAAATCCTTAAGAACTTGGCTTCTTCTCTCTCAGTTCTGTTTGTCCTTGTCATTCTTACATATACCTTTGGACAACCTCTGTTGGAGTGTCGCCCTTGAATAGTTGCATTAATGATTTTGGCTTCAGATCTTCGAAATTTCAGTCTATCAGTGCACCAATCAAGCTCTTTGTCTTTCTGATTTGCGGCTTCAGCGGATAGTGCAATTAGAATCTCCAATTGAGCAAGGATTGGATCTACGTTCAAATTTTCCTATGCAAGTTCTCTCTGTACAAGAGCTTCAGCGACCCTTTCACTCTTTTTCAGTTGTTCCTTGGCCGCATTGTCTTTAGCAGAGTCTTCCTTGAGTAGTTTCCTTGCTAGAGCAAGATCATTCTCAGTTTGCTTTGTCTTCTCATCCCTGATACGTTGTGCTTCCAATGCTTGTTCTCTCTCTTCGCTAGAAAGAAAGTAGAATTCATCTACCATCCTTATTGGTACAGCGTCTATGAGTTCAGCTTGAGGCACCCTTATTCTTCTTGCATCGAATTCCGTAAGGAATTTTATTCGCCTTTCTTCTTTTTCAGGCTCGCTTATGATCGGCTTTTGAACGTGACGCCTGGGAATAAGGCCCTCTTCTTCTTCATAGTCAGTTTCTATTATGTACATAAACTGCCCTTCGGAAGAAGGTTCCTTCCATGAAGTGGAGTCCTTTGGGGGACGAGGATCACTGAGGGAAGGAGAGGAGGAAAAAGATTTATCAGAGAGAGTTTTTGTAGGTGAAGGAGGTGTGGGGGTTTCAGAGAGAGGTGTAATGTAAGGGATAAGAGGAAGAGATACCTCATTAGTGGTCTCCCCCTCAGATAATGGGATAGTGGCATCCAGATCTACCACTTCTTTTCCTTTCCCTGAGGGACCGGATTGTCCCTGAGAGGGATGTTGTCCGTCCCCCAAAGGCTCTTGATGAGAGGCCCAGACCTAGACATTCTGAAATGCTCTAAGGCACTTCCAATGTCATCGTCATCTTCATCATCCTCCATTCCCCCATAATGAGGGATAGGATCTTCTTCTTCTTCTTCATCATCTTCCTCATCATCTTCAGCAGGCAGCCCTTTAGGGAGGGAAGATCCTGTTTGCTGGATGTTTGGAGAAATCTTTTCTCCAGGGAACGTCCGATTGTGCTCTGCAATGAGTTCATCTGCAAAATCTTTGGAACATCTCTCCCCCTCGATGTTATCAGGAGGTAGACAATGCACCATCAGAGTGCGAACATTGGACTGAATGTCCTTGAGCTTCGTATCATTATCCGGAAGCGTAGTCCGATCAGCAGCAGTGAAGGAGGAACTGGCCTCAGAGAGCTTTGTGAGCATCTGCATCATATCGGATTGAGTCTTTTGAATAGACTCAAGGACGTTTGCCTGAGCAGCAACCTTCTGCTCTAATCTGGACAGGTTCTGGCCAAGAACCCTGTTGTCTTCCTTCAGAGAGAAAACGTCAGAGATGAGATTGCTGACGTTGGTCTTGATCGCTGGTGTCCCAACGACTCAGCGGAAGATGATTTCAGCTGACGTTTGAAGATTGTCTACCCTTGCCCTGGTGAAAGCACATTCCCTGACCAGATAGTAAATAGCAGGGAATGTAGGACTAGGAAGGACAACGGGAGGAAGTTCAGTGATGGGAGTGGAAGCTTAGGAGCTGCCTTCTCTGTCTTGACTTCTCTTAGCTTAGCAGCACTGGGATAGCCCTGAGGAGACTTCCCCATTTCCTTGCTGAGAGGAGGAGCGCTGGTGGTGGTGGTTGTCGTTGTCGCTGAGGAGAAGAGAGGAGCGACACCTGATGATGACATAGATAAAGATGCCAAAAATACATCTGGATTAGATGAGGGATGAAAAAATTTATTTTTCTCCTTGAGAGTATCATGAGGATTACTCTCAGGGACTACGTTTCAAGAGGTAATGTCTTGAGGATCACCAACCAGTGCCTTAGGGTGTCTGAGAGAGACACTCTTAGCTCCTTTTAAATTGGTCTTCCAAAACTCAGATTGTCTAAACAATATTGAGGTTTGGACTGCTTGCATTTCAGCATTATCAGGGATAGGGACAACTATCGCTGAGTCAAGTGCTGAGGTGAGGACCACAAGAGAGGAGATAGAAGAAGTTAAGAAGGCTGTGAGTGTAGTACCTGATCCAGCTTCAGCAGAGCTGGCTATAACACCCTTAGTGTCTGAGGTCCCTGATGGTGGAGGTAGTGCTGATGAAGCAACAACGGATGAAGAGACCGTTGAAGTGGCTGCGGAAGCTGTTGGTGTTGGTAGTACACCGAAATCAGAGAGAGTGGTCTTTTGAGAGACCATCTTCTTTGGCTTTTTGGTTGCGATGGTCTTTTTATGACCATCGGTTGGTTGTTTCCTCTTAGCAGCAACAGTGTCCTAGATGCTCGCTGTTGAGATGGGCAGCGAGGTAGACACTGAAAGAGGGGCTCCAATCACTTTCAGCATGTAAGGCGTGAAAGGAGCAACATCTGGACGTTCCTCGATGTCCAGGGACTTCTTCTCCACCACTGAGAAGGAGTGGTCACCGACCTTTGGGTATTCCTCCCCGAAGGCAGCTTCCAATATTGTGGCGAAGAACCGAGGGTAGGGGATGACGGGGTGTCTGGTAGCAGCGTTGATGCGACTGACCATATCGCTGAAGATATAGTCAGCGTAATTGAGGTTGTGGCCGGTGCAAAGAGAGAAGGCAAGATCCTGAAAGTGCTTGCTCGTTTGGTCATGCGAGCCAATCTTTGACCCAAGGCATTGGATCAGCTGGGTAAAGATGTAATGCCAGCGAGCAGGCAATCTCTTCTTTTCTACCTCTGAGTCCAAGAATGCGTCGATCTGCATCTTGGTAGGTTCAGCGCCCCATTGCACATTCTTGGCGCGGGTAGGGAGACGACGAGCCTTCCTCACAAAACCAGCAGTGAAGGAGAAGTATCCAAGATCTGGAATCTTGAAGCCAATAGCAGATAGCACGGTCCCCTTGTCCGTGGTGAGCTTGGTACAGTGAGCCGTGTACCAGAGAGCTTGGAGATGAGAGGAGATGCCCATTGGGTTGTGGACAAATGCGTACATCAGCGGACAGGCCTTAATGAAGATAGCTCCTTCATTGAAATGAGGTCGATCTGTGGGTATGTCAACCAATGCAATATAATTGCATGATTTGAATACAACTTTCGCCATTGGGACGTGGCAGGTTGGTGCAGCGACCAAAGTGTTGTCAGCAGTTGTAGCAGCAGAGGTTTCGGCAGTCTTACTTGCAGAGGCCATTTCTGTAGGAAAAATGGGAACACCAAAGAGATAAATCATGGTTTTATACATAAATGTATAAACCAGAGTTTGGTATAAAGAATACCAAATGTAAGATTGAAAGAAACAAGTATTTTGATGAACAAGATCAAAATGCTTGTGGCATAAACAATAACATTAAAAAATTTAAAAAAAAGATAGATAAAAATTGGATAAAACTTGAGGAAGAAAGTCTTCTGTTCTAAGGAAGGAACATAGAACAGGGTTTTGAAAATAGAAGAATTTTTTTTGAGTTTTAATCAAGATTAAATTTATTGTCTTTCTAAAATGTTTTTATTGCATTTTTAAGAAGATTAAAGATAATTAGATGTGAAACAATATGTTTCCAGTTTTAAGTAAAGGTTTAGATCAAACCTTAGGTGATTCGAGAAGAAAAACGCACAAGTGCGTGTTCTTGGTGTTCTTGAGAAAACTTTGAAGATTCGAAGGTTCTTTTGCCTTTTTGGAGAGATATGAAAGCGTAAAGAGGCAAATGAGGCAAAGGAATTTCTTAAATAGCATGAGGAGAGAGAAAGAAAGGAGTGCTAAACGACGGTTTTAGCTCTTTAAAAAAGAAATGATGACCTGGCGCACGTTCCAAGAAAGAAGTTGGAAGGGAAACGTCGCGGTCCGTCGTGTGTCAGAAAAAGGTCTGACGTGTCCTTTTCTTATTTTTAAAAGATTATAATGATAATTATCTATAAGGAAAGTATCATTATTAATTTAAAATGCTTCACCAATGACAATAAAGGATTGTCAGTGAGGAGTTTTATTTTCAGAGATTCATTCTTTGATGAGAAAAGGTATCAAAGAGTGATAAAGGTTAGAAGATAATACCTGAGGAGACAGCCCAAATATCGCTGAATCAGAGTTCAGCGAATGGAACGTTTGAAGACTTTATTTGTATCAGTTGTTGTAAGTTACTGAAAAAAAATTATTCAGCATTTAACATACCAAGTTCGCTGATAAGTAGATTGAATCTATTTTCATCAAGAGGCTTGGTGAAAAGATCAGCGAGCTGATATTCAGTGGGTACAAAATGAAGCTCAACTTCATCATTCATCACATGATCTCTAATAAAGTGATATCGGATCTCAATGTGCTTAGTTTTGGAGTGAAGTATAGGATTGTTGGCAATGGCAATAGCACTAGTACTATCACAATAAATAGGAATTTTAGAGAGCTTGAGATCGTAGTCCCTGAGTTGATTTCTCATCCAAAGGATTTGAGCATAACAACTACCAGCGGCTACATATTCAGATTCAGCGGTGGAGGTGGACACTGAGTTTTGGTTTTTGCTTGTCCAACTAATTAACTTTCCACCTAGTAGCTGACACCCACCAGTGGTGTTCTTTCTATCTATCTTACAACCTGCAAAATCACTGTCAGAATAACCAATAAGATCAAATCCTGAGCCTTTGGGATACCAAAGACCTAGATTTGGAGTTCCTTTCAGGTATCTAAAGATTCGCTTTACAGCGATTAGATGGGATTCCTTCGGTTCAGCTTGATACCGAGCGTACAGAGATGTAAAAATACATGATGTCAGGTCTACTTGCTGTAAGATACAGCAGAGATCCAATCATCCCTCGATAGGCAGTGACATTGACTGGTTTCCCATTGGGATCCTTGTTCAAAGTCAGAGAGGAGCCATAGGGGTCTTCATCGCTGAGCATTGATTCATATCGAATTTATTCAGCATGTCTTTAACATATTTTCTTTGACAAATTTTGTCAGATTGCTTTATCTACAAACCTAGAAAATACGTTAGTTCACCCATCATACTCATTTTATATTGCTTTTGCATTCTTACAGCGAAACGAGTACATAATTTGGGTCTTGTGGAACCAAAGATAGTCATCAACATATATCTGAGCGAGTATGGTATGACCTTTATATTTTCTTAAAAACAGGGTTTGGTAAATTTTTCCATGAACAAATTTTTTCTTTAAGAAGAAATTTAGAAAGGGTATCATACCAAGCTCTAGGAGGTTGTTTTAACCCGTAAAGAGCTTTTTCAAGTTTGAAAACATAACCAGGATGGTTAGGATCTGAGAAACAAGGGGGTTGTTCAACATAAACTTCCTCGCTGAGTTTTCCATTTAGAAAAGCACTTTTAACATCCATTTTAAAAACTTTGAAGTCTTTATGGGAATCATAAGCTAAAAAGAGTCTTATGGCTTCTAAAGCGATCTACAGGTGCAAAGGTTTCATCATAGTCAATTCCTTCTTCCTGTCGATAACCTTGAGCAACAAGTCTAGCCTTATTGCGAATTATAGTCCCGTTTTTATCTAGCTTATTTCTGAAAACCCATTTGGTTCCTATGACAGTTTTATCAGAGGGTCTAGGAACAAGATTCCAAACTTTATTTGTACGAAATTCAGTTAGTTCTTCTTGCATAGCTGAAACCCAGCTAGGATCGGAGATAGCTTGATCTATCTTCTTAGGTTCAGAGAGAGAAATGAAGTTAACATAAAGACAGCTATTACATGTACCTCTACGTGTTTTGATACCTGCATTGGGATCACCAATAATTTGATTTGTTGGATGATTTGCAGTCCATCGCTGAGCTGGAGGTTGAGGAGAGAGATCAAGGTCAACAGCAGATTCAGCGACTTGTTCTTCAGTTTCTGGAATAGGACTTGTTGTTTCAGCAACAGGTACTTCATTTAGAATCAATTCAGGAGATTGATTCTCAGACGTAGTTTGGTTGTTCATAGAGGAATTTCCAATAGAGGAATCAGTAATAGGAATCTGATTTAAGGGAGTAACATTTCATCCCTGAAGATGGATGAGTGTCACTTGAAGGATTTATAGGGATTTCGGCATCACATGCTTCAGCAGGAGGTTGATTGCTGAAATACGTTTCAGGTTCCCCATAATGAGATCTCATCCAAGCATTCAATTCTTCATCATTATCAAGAGTATGAGAAGTATGAATGGGACGAGATTCATCAAAATTAACATGCATGGATTCTTCAACATGTTGTCTCTTTTGTTGAAGACTCTGAAAGACTTAGATACAAAGGAGTATCCAAGAAATATACCATCGTCAGCTTTTGGATCAAATTATCCCAAATGATCTCTGTCATTCAGAATGTAACATCTACATCCAAAAATATGGAAATATTTCAGAGTGGGTCTTCTCTTATGAAATAATTCATAGGGGGTCTTCTTAAATCGATTAACTATCAGGGATCGATTTTGAGTGAAGCATGCTGTGTTGACTGCTTCAGCCCAGAACTGAGTTGGTAGATGCGATTCGCTGAGCATTGAGCGAGCCGCTTCAATGATAGTTCGATTTCTTCTTTCAGCAACACCATTTTGCTGAGGAGTCCTTACTGAGGAAAAGTTGTGAGAGATGCCTTTTTCTTCAAAGAAGTTCACCAGAGTGCTGTTTTTGAATTCAGTACCATCACTTCTTATGGAACGAACAGTTAGATTGTTTAGAACTTCCATCCTTTTGATAAAAGAAATTATCATTTCAGGGGTATCACTTTTGGATCGAAGGAAGAATACCCATGTGTATCTGGAGTATTCATCAACAATTACCAAAGTATATTTCTTTCCAGAAATAGATTGGACATTGACAGGTCCAAATAGATCCATATGGAGTAGTTTAAGTGGAGAGGTCACTGAAGAAATTTTCTTTGACCTGAAGGAGGCTTTTGTCAGCTTTCCCTTTTCACACGCTGAATAAAGAGATTCCTTTGTAAAGGTATGATTTGGAAGTTCTCTGACTAGATCTTTTTGAGACAATTCATTTATTGTCTTAAAGTTGAGGTGAGAGAGTCTTTTATGCCATAACCAGTTTATGTCAGTGGATGCTTTAGAGATAAAGCACATGTTCTCAGAGTGAGAACTATTCATATTTATGACATACACATTTTCCACTCTTTTGCCTGTTAGGGCAAGCTTATCATTTCCGTCAGTGACAACACATCTATTCTTTAAGAATAGAACTTTGAAGTCTTTGTCACATAACTAACTAATGCTCAAAAGATTGTGTTTTAGTGCCTCAACGTAGGCAACACGAGAAAACGATGTGGCTCCGTTGGATAGAATTCCATAACCTTTAGTGTATCCTTGGCCATTTCCACCAAAGGTTTATCCTTGAGCCACCAAACGATGTGGCTCCGTTGGATAGAAAACCTCTTTGTAATCAGAGAGCAGAGGTTTTCTGCCAGTCATATGCCTTCAGCATCCGCTATCAAGATACCAGACACCTTTGGCACTCTGCATACAACAAAAGATTAATTGTTTAACGGTACCCATACTACTATGGGTCCTACTTGGTTAGATAAAGGATTGGCGGAGGAGCTACTAGCTGAAGAACTCTCTTCAGTGGATATTTTCACGTTTGGTGGTTTTTCAACCTTGGTGGATTTCACTCTCACTGATTTATCAGCTTGAGCTACTTTCTTTCCATGAGCTAGTTTATCAGCTCTAGTAGCATTAGGACATTTACTTGCAATGTGGGTAGTTTCACCACAGTGATAACACTTCCTATATTTAAAGGGTTTGGAATTCAGAGAGAAAGCAGGAAGTTTTTCAGGGATAGGACCAAGAATTCCTTTATCCGTAGTCCTTGAAGGTATAACAACCTTTTTCAGGGGTAGGAGTGAGATCGATCTTAATTCTGGGGGTTGGTCTCTGAGAAGAGTCAGAGACCTTCTTCCCAGATTTAGAATTTTTCTCTGAGGATTTCTTGTTCCTATTCTGAGCGATTTTATTCTTAGGAACTTGGTCAAGAAACTCGTTCTTGATCATCTTCTTAGAATTTATCACAGGAAACTTCTCTTTAATAGAAGATGAAGAAGTTGAAGAAGAAGAATCAGGGATAGAAGAGACAAACATTCCAAATTTGAGCATGTAACGATCATTCTCTAATTCTTCCTTTTCAGGGTTAAAGCCTAACCCACTTCTTATTTTCATAGGTATTTGGGCATTGATGATCTTATTTACTTTTTCAGAAGCTTTACACCATCCATCGATGGTTGCCTTTTCAGACTTAGGATCAGCGATAGCCTTTTCCCTATCAGCAATAGCTTGCTACTTCTCGATGCTTATGGTTTGATTTGCAAAGACTTGGTCCTTGAGAGTTTCCACAATTTTAGAAAGTTCTTTGATTCTTATATGGAAAATTTTCAATTGCTCAGATAAATCAGTGTTAATTTTCTCGGCCTTAACCTTTCCATTTAAAGCATTATAAAAATCAATAGTCATAGCATCGAGAGCTGACAAGTTATCACTTTCAGAGAGTAAAGAGATAGAAGGAATAGTTACCAGATTAGAAGCGGACTGAGAGTAAGAAGTTTCAGTAGCTTCTTCAGTGTCCTCTATTCTTGCCATTAGACAGAGGAAGGCAAGATCTTCTTCATCAGAGCCAGACTCTTCAGAGGTCTTGGCCCAGTCATCTTCAGCGTCCCAATCAACTTCTTCGGCGATAAGGCCTTTACCTTTTTGCTGGTATTTCTTCAGATCCTTGTATTTGTTTTTCAATTTCAAATACTTCTCCTTTTTATCAGAGGTCTGGGAGGTGGTAGGAGCTGCAACTTTCTTTGATATACATTCACTAGCAAAGTGACCCTTTCGCTGACAGTTGAAGCATATAGCTGAGGCTTTCTCAGCAGGCAATGTCTTTTGCTTTTCAGAGTCAGAGAGATTTGAAGGTTTTCGAAAGTTGCTCTTTCTAGCGAATCTTTTAAAATTATTTGTTAAGAGAGCTAGAGAGTTATCAAACTCAGAGATGTCAGCATTAGTAAGTTGATCTTCTGAATCAGTTTGACCTAATTCAGTGATGGAGGTAATAGTGGAAGAAGAAACATTTTTAGGAGGAGTTGCCTCTGAAGTTACAAGTGCCAAAGAAGTACTTTTGGCACCTTTGAGTTCATTTGTGAGGTTCTTCCTTAGAAGTTGAGATTGTTCCTCATTTAAGATCATTCCATATAAAGCATTTAAGGACAAAGTTTCAAGATTCTTTTACAACTTTAAACATGTAGTGTACACTGCCCATTGATTGGGTAGTGCCTCCATGAATTTGGTCAGTATTTCAGCGTTAGAGTACACTCTGTTTACTAACTTAAGATCAATCAATAAACAGTTGAACGGCTGATGAATTTGAGAAAGTGATTCACCTTTATGATACATAAAACTCTCATATTGGCTTACAAGGTTTATATACCTAGTGACTTGCACTTCAGAGGTTCCTTCATATTGGATACATAGGGTATCCCACATGGCCTTAGAAGTCCTCATTTTCATAACAGAATGACAGACTTCGTCTGGTAAAGACATTGCTATTATAGATCTAGCTTTAGAGTCAATAGCAATTTCTTTCTTATCTTCCTCAGTCCATCAGTTAGGAGTTTTAATGATACTTCTTTCAGGGATGCCTGGAGTAGTAGTGGTGGCAGGAACACCAGCTACAATAGTTGTAGGAACAAATGGTCCGTTTTCTAGATAGTAGGGGATCTTTGGGTCAGATCCTTCTAGAAACAGAGACATTCTTTCCTTCCATAATGGAAAATTGTCATGGCTAAATATTGAAGGTTTAGCTAAAGATCCATTATCATTGTAGTTCGTATTAGGGTTTGACATTTTAAAATTGTTTATAAGAAAAAATATTTTAAAGATAAAAGAAGCAAACACTGCTCTGATACCACTTGTTGGTCCCTAAAGGGTCTACAAGAGTTCAGTAAATAGTAAACAGTTTGTACAAGGGAGGGGGGGGGGGGGTTTGAATTCAAACACACAGATTTTTGGTTTTTAAATGAGTTTATATATCATAAACAAATTTACAGTTACAAGCGGAATAAGAACAAGTTTAAAACCTATTCTATTGTAACTAAGAGACACTAAGATTGATGCACAAGAAGAAGGAAGAAAGAAATACAGAGGGTTTAGGTTAAAAGAAAGCATGCATATTGATGAAGAAGATATCTTCATCTTATTTATACCCGTTTTCATTTAATGCAAGACAAAAGGAATATGCCACGTGTCAAGCTTAGATAGGAAGCCTGTCCTTGCTAATAAGACAGCCATGCTTTTGGCCGAATATGAACAGTTTCATATCAGATATGATGGGGACATAAGAGACAATTTGTACGTCCTTTTCTGACAAGGTATTAGGTTTGACTTTTGTGCATCGAGGATAAGATCAATCTTTAATCTTGTAAAGGAAGCTTCATTTGATCGCTGATTCTGAATCTTCAAGGATGAACTTCAGTATAGCTGAGGCTTTGAAACACCCCGCCTTACCACGACACAATATTGTCCGCTTTGGCCTAAGCCGCACGGATTTGTTTCTGGCGAGGACTTTCCAGGGGGTCACCTATCCTGGTACTACTCCCACCCAAGCACGCTTAACCACAGAGTTCCAAGAACCCGCCATGCATGTGGCCCCAAAACGCGTTGTGTTTAGGAAGACCAAAGTTTACTTATGAACCCAGCATCACTCCTGTCCACGGCCGATATGGGATCTGCCTAAGGTGTTACAAACATCCCCCCTTAGGGACTCATCGTCCTCGATGAGGTTTGCCCCACATCCGAACGACACAGGAGCGACTCTGATACCATTTGTAACACCCCGCCTTACCACGACACAATATTGTCCGCTTTGGCCTAAGTCGCACGGATTTGTTTTTGGCGACCAGGCGCGGACTTCCCAGGGGGTCACCCATCCTGATACTACTCCCACCCAAGCACACTTAACCACAGAGTTCCAAGAACCCGACATGCGTGTGGCACCAAAACGCGTTGTGTTTAGGAAGAGCAAGGTTTACTTATGAACCCAGCATCACTCCTATCCACGGCCGATATGGGATCTGCCTAAGGTGTTACAGGCTTCACAAGACTTCACACTTTGATTAGATAATCGCTGTTATCGCTGAACCGCTTCAGTTCACTTAGCTGATTATCTCATTCTTCATCTAGGGTCTTCGACTTTCTCTGAATGGTCTTCTGGTGTGATAGCTGATCTTCAGGTCTTCAGAGATAAGCTTGTTGTTCCTTGATCTTCAGCGGTCGCTGATGATAATCATCGCATGCTATCGCTGAATATGAACAGAAGCTTATTCAATGGAATTTCACTAAGTATACAAAAGGAATCATATTCAAATCATCGAGAGGAGTTATGATCAACAAAGCTTGAGATCGTAGTCTTTTAGTTGATTTCTCATCCAAAGGAATTGAGCACAACATATTAACTTTAACAAATAAAAATTCCTTCGTCAGATTGCTTAATCTAGAAACCTAGAAAATATGTTAGTTCACCCATCATACTCATTTTGTATTGTTTCTTCATTCTGTTTGCAAAAAGAGTGCATAATTTGAGTCTTGTGAAGCCAAATATAATATCATCAACATATATTTGAGCGAGAATAGTATGACCTTTATATTTTCTTAAAAACAAGGTTTAGTCAAATTTTCCACGATAAATTTTTTCTTTAAGAAGGAATTTAGAAAAAGTATTATACCAAGCTCTAGGAGCCTGTTTTAACCCGTAAAGACTGTTTTAACCCATAAAGAGCTTTTTGAAGTTTGAAAACATAACCAGGATGTGTAGGGTCAGTGAAACCAGGAGGTTGTTCAACATAAACTTCCTCGCTGAGTTTACCATTTAGAAAAGCACTTTTTACATCCACTTGAAAAACTTTGAAGTCTTTATGGGGAGCATAAGCTAAGAAAGTCTTATGGCTTCTAATCTAGCCATAGGAGCGAAGGTTTCATCATAGTCAATTTCTTCTTCCTGTCTATATCCCTGAGCGACAAGTCGAGCCTTGTTATGAATAACAGTGCCATTTTCATCTAGTTTATTTCGAAAAACCATTTTGTTCCAATAACAGTCTTACCAGATGGACGAGGAACAAGATTCCAAACTTTGTTTCTACGAAACTCAGTAAGTTTCTTCTTGCATGGCAGAGACCCAACTTGGATCAGAGATAGCTTGATCTATCTTCTTAGGTTCAGAGAGAGAAATAAAATTGACATAGAGACAGATATTACCTGTACCTCTACGTGTTTTGATACCTGCATTCGGATCACCAATAATTTGATTTATTGGATGATTTGCAGTCCAACGCTGAGCAGGTGGTTGAGGGAAGTGATCAGCTTGTGAATCAGCGATTTGTTCTTGTTCAGGGAGAACTTTCGTTGTTTCAGCAATAGGTACTTCAGCATCCATTATCATCTCTGGAGTTGACTCCGAGTTTTGTTCAGTGGAAGTTGGAACCTGATTATTTATTGAAGAAACACATAATGAAGTATCAGAGGGAGGAATCTGATTGAGCGGAGTACTATTAACCCCTGATGTTGATGGATTGTTGTTAGAGGAAGGAAAGTGATCAGGGACTCGATCATAATTTTTTTCAGCATTAGGTTGATTACTGAAATAAGTTTCAGGTTCCCCATTTTGAGATTTCATCCATTCATTCAGTTCCTCATCTTGTTCATGGAGAGGAATGGAGTTAGTGGGACGAGATTCATCAAAGTTGACGTACATGGATTCTTCAACGTGTTGTCTTCTCTCGTTGAAGATTCTGAAAGACTTGGACACAGAAGAATATCTGAGAAATATCCCATCGTCAGCTTTTGGATCAAATTTACCCAAATGATCTCTGTCATTCAGAATGTAGCATCTATATCCAAAAATGTGGAAGTATTTCAGAGTAGGTCTTCTTCCATGAAATAATTCATAGGAAGTCTTCTTGAATCGCTTGACCATCAGGGATCGATTATGAGTAAAGCAAGTCGTGTTTACTGCTTCAGCCCAGAATTGAGTAGGTAGATGTGATTCGCTGAGCCTTGAGCGAGCTGCTTCAATGATCGTTCGATTTCTTCTTTCAGCAACACCATTTTGCCGAGGAGTTCTCACTAATGAGAAATTATGTGATTCCCTTTTCTTGAAAGAAGTTAATCAGGGTGCTGTTTTTGAATTCAGTGTCATGATCACTTCTCATGGAGCGAACAGTGAGATTATTCAGGACTTCCATTCTTTTAATAAAAGAGATAATTACGTCAGGTGTGTCACTCTTGGAACGAAAAAAGAATACCTATGTATATCTAGAGATTTTCTGCCAGTCATGTGTCTTGAGCATCCACTATCGAAATACCAGATGCCTTTGGAACTCTGCATACAACAAAAAGATTAATTTTTCATAGGTACCCATATTACTATGGGTCCTGCTGAGTTAGTGGAAGGAGTGACGGAGGAGCTACTAGTTGAAAGATTTTCTCCAGTGGTTATCTTCATCTTGGAAGTTCTACCAACCTTGGTGGATTTCGTTCTCGCTGATTTATTAGCTTCAGCTACTTTCTTACCATGAGCTAATTTTTCAGCCTTAGTAACATTAGGACATTTGCTTGCAATGTGAGTAGTCTCACCACAGTGATAGAATTTCCTATATTTGAAAACGGGTTTGGAATTGAAGGAATATAGAGAGCAGGAAGAAGCATTTTCAGGACCAGAACCAAGAATTCCTTTATCTAGTGTCCTTGGGGGAATAACAATTTTCTCAGGGACAGGAGTGAGGTCAATCTTAATTTTGGGATGATCTACTGAAGGAATAGAGGGGTTCTTCTTCTGTTTCTGAAAATTCTTGATTGTAGGAACATGGTCAAGAAACTTGTCGCTGATCATTTTCTTAGAATCATTAGATTTTGAGATAAGCCGCTTCTCATTTATATGAGGTTTTTAAGAAGAAGGATCAGGGATTCAAGAAACAAACATTCTGAATTTTAACATGGAACAATCATTCTCTGATTCTTCTTTGTCAGGGTTATATCCTAAACCACTTTTGACCTTCATAGGGATTTGGGCATTGATGATCTCGCTGACTTAATCAGAAGCCTTACACCATCCTTCGATGGTAGGTTTTTCAGCCTTGAGATCAACGATAGCCTTTTCCTTATCAGTGATAGCTTGTTGTCTTTCAACGCTTATTGTTTGATTTACAAAGTCTTGGTCCTTAAGTGTTTCTTCAAGCTTTGTAAGTTCTTTGATTTTTTAATGACAGTTTTTCAGTTGTTCTGATAGATCAATATTGATTTGTTCAGCTTTCATCTTTCCAGTTAAAACATTTTAAAAATCAACAGTCATAGAATCGAGAGCCGCCAAGGTATCACTTTTAGATATAGAGAGTTTGGTAGAGATATTTACCTGAGTCAAAAGTGACTCTGAGGATGATGTTTCAGAAACTTCTTCAACTTCCTCAATTCTGGCCATTAGACAGAGGAAGGCAAGATCTTCTTCATTAGAACCTGATTCATCAGAGGTTTTGGCCCAATCATCTTCTTGATCCAAATCAACTTCTTCAGCAACTAGACCTTTGCCTTTTTGCTGGTTCTTTTTCAGATCTCTGTATTTACTCTTTAACCTAGAATATTTATCCTCTTTAATAGAGTTCATAGAGGTAGTGGGTGCAGCTACTTTCTTAGATCTACACTCACTTGCAAAGTGACCCTTTCCCTGACAATTATAGCATATAGGAGATGTTTTTTCAGCGGGCAAAGTCTTTACTTGTCACAGTCAGCGATAGCAGGAGGTTTTCTGAAGTTACTTTTCCTAGCAAATCTTTTAAAATTGTTTGTGAGAAGAGCGAGAGAATTATCAATCTTAGAGATGTCAGCATCAGTGATTTCTTCTGAATCAATTTGATTTAATTCAGTGATAGAGGTAATAGAGGAAGAAACTTGTTTTGAATGATCTACCTCTGAAGTCATTAATGCTAACGAAGTACTTTTGGCATCCTTGATATCATTAATGAGTTTTTTCCTTAAAGCTTCAGATTGCTCTTCATTTAGGAGCATTCCATATAACGCACTTAGAGAGAGAGAGAGAGAGAGTTTCAAGATTCTTTAACAATTTCAGACATATAGTGTGCACTCCCCATTGTTCAGGTAGTGCCTCCATGAATTTTGTCAGTATTTCAGCATTAGAATATTCTCTGTTGACAGTTTTCACGTCAATCAAGAGATAGTTAAATCTTTGATGAATTTGAGAGAGAGTTTCATCTTTTAAATGCATAAAGCTCTCATATCGTCTTACCAGATTTATACATCTAGTGATTTGAACTTCATTAGTTCCTTCTTATTGAATACATAGAGTATCCCACATGGCTTTAGAAGTTCTCATCTTCATCACAGAGTGATAGACTTCATCTGGTAGAGACATAGCTATTATGGATCTAGCCTTAACATCTATAGCTACTTCTTTTTTGTCATCTTCACTCCATCGATCTGGAGTTTTGACGATTCTTCTCTCAGCAATAGCTGGAGTGTTTGTAGTGGCGGGAACTGCAGGGACTAGGGTTGTAGGAATGAATGCTCCATTCTCTAGATAAAAGGGGATCTTAGGATCAGACCCTTCTAGGAATATAGTCATTCTTTCCTTCCGTAATGGAATGTTATCACGGCTAAATCTGGGAGATTTAGCTAAAGATCCATTATCAATGTAGTTTGTATTAGTATTAGTCATTTTAAAATAACTTAAGAAACAAGTATTTTAAAGATAAGTAAGCAAGAAACACTATTCTGATATGACTTACTGGTCCCAAAGGAGTCTACAAGAGTTCAATGGATATAGAAACAGTTTGTAGAAGAGGGGTTTGAATACAAACACATAGATTTTTTAGGAAATAGAAACACATAAATTTACAGTTACAAGCGGAATTAGAATAAGTATTAAACCTATTCTATTGTAACTAAGAAATCATAGTTTGATGCACATGGAAATGAGAAAGATAAGAAGCGGATGTTTTAGGAAATAGAAAGTAGCATGCATGAAGATGAAGAAGAGATCTTCATCTATTTATACCCGTCGCAATTAATGCAAGACCATAGGTATATGCCATGTGTCAAGCTTTCATTGGTAACTTGTCCTTTGTTCAAAAGTAACCATGCTTTTGGCCACATGTGAACAGTACCATATCAGATTTGATGTGGACATAAGAGACATGTCGTACATTTGTTTCTGACATAGTTTAAGGTTTTGACTTTTGTGCATCAAGGATAAGATCAACATAAATCTTGTTGAAAGGCTTCATTTGATTGCTGAACTTTGAAACTTCAAGGATGAACTTTCGTGGTATCGCTGAGGCCTAACAAGTCTTTGAGATCTCCCAACCTAAAGGCTTTACTCAGAGGTGGGTCTTTCAACCGCTTACACTTTAGTTTAGATAATCCTTGCTATCACTGAAACGCTTCAGATCACTAGCTGATTATCTCTATCTTCAGCTTGGTCTTCGACTTTCGCTGAATGTTCTTGTGGTGTGATTGTTGTTATTCAGATCTTCGGCGATAAGGTCGAAGTTCCTGATATTCAGCGATCATTGATTGAAGTCAGCATATACTATCGCTGAACTTGAACTATACCTTATGCATGGAATTTTCACTAAGTATACAAAGGAATCATATTCAGACACAACTCCTGAAGATCTTTTGGATACAGAAATCCAAGCCCAGCAGATATCTCAAACAAGGATGAAAAGGTTGACAAAATCTCACACTCCAGATATAATCATTGGTGATCCATCTAAAGGGGTCAAAACTAAATCTGAAACCGCAAATGAAGCTTTCTTTGTCAATTTCATGAGCATGATTGAACCAAAAAGAGTTCATGAAGCTCTGCAAGAACCAAGTTGGGTGGATGCAATGCAAGAAAAACTTCTCCAATTTGACAGAAACAAGGTATGGAAGTTAGTTCCTCTGCCAAAAGGCAAAGTTCCAATTGGTACAAAATGTGTGTTCAGAAACAAAAAGGATGAAGATGGAATCGTCGTCAGAAACAAGGCAAGACTAGTGGCTAAGGGATATTTTCAAGAAGAGAGCATTGACTATAATGAAACCTTTGCTCCAGTAGCATGACTAGAAGCAATTAGACTTTTTTTGGCCTTCTCTGCATACAAAGATTTCAAAGTATACCAGATGGATGTCAAATGTGCATTTCTGAATGGGAAACTCAAAGAAGAAGTGTATGTTCTACATCCTCCTGGATTTGGAGATGCAAGACATCCGGATCATGTCTATCTTCTAGAGAAAGCTTTGTATGGCTTAAAGCAAGCTCCCAGAGCCTGGTATGAACGACTATCAAAGTTTTTGATTGATCATTTGTACGAAAAAGGTAAAATAGATACAACTCTATTCATCAAAAGAGGCAAAGGTACGTTAACTGTTGTTCAAATCTACGTGGATGACATTATATTTGGTTCAAATGATCAAGCAGAAGTTGAAATATTATCAAAACTAATGGAAAGTGAATTTCAAATAAGCATGATGGGAGATTTAACATTCTTCCTACGGCTTCAAGTCAAAAAACCACTTCTAGCATTTTTATAAACCAAGCCAAGTATGTTTCTGACATGTTAAAGAAATTCAGGCATCATAACTCAACTACTATGAAAACTCCAATCTCTCCTAGTACAAAACTTGATCATGATCCCTTTGGGAAATCAGTTGATGTTACGAACTACAGGGTTATGATTGGATCTCTTCTGTATTTAACAGCCAGCAGACCAGATATAATGTTTGCCACATGCCTCTGTGCAAGATATCAAGCCAATACAAAAGTGTTCCATCTGGCAGCTGTGAAAAGAATTTTTAGATACTTTAAAGGGACACCTTCCTTGGGCCTCTAGTATCCCAAAAGTTCTGGCTTTGATTTGATTGCATATATTGACTCTGATCATGCAGGATGCAAGTTAGACAGACAAAGTACCTCTGGTAGGTGTCAACTTCTGGGAAATAGACTGATAAGTTGGACATCCAAGAAGCAAAATTGTGTGTCAACTTCCATAGCAGAGGCAGAATATGTTGCTGCTGCTAGTTGTTGCTCACATGTAATCTGGATGAAGACCCAACTCAGAGACTATGGTCTAGTATATGACAAAATTCCCATCCTTGTGACTCAGAAAGTGCAATAGCCATCAAAGAGAATTCGGTGATGCACTCGAAGACCAAACACATTGATGTCAGGTATCAATTTATAAAGGATCATGTGGAGAAATGGACAATTGAAATGTATTTTGTCTCCACTCATTACCAACTTGTTGATTTATTCACTAAAGCTCTGGATGAGAAATGATTTAATTTTTTAATCAACAAGTTGGGTATGCTAAGCATGTATTTTATACAAAACCTATAAGTAACTTGTAGTTTTTGCATAATTATGTACTTAGCATATCTTTAGTTTCATTTTACTTTTTTCAGATTTAAGAACTTTCAATAAACCAGAGACGTCTAGAAGTCTCTGAATGCCTCTGCTCGTCGAAAGGATAGTTGTTGCTCTTACATTTTATGATCCAAGCGTAGGTTAAGGGGAGCATTAAATGCCGAAATCAAGGGGGAGCACATAATTGTGCATTGTTCAAGAGAGAGAATCCATCATTCTTCATACCAAGTCTAACATATTCAGAACCGAAATGTTTCAACAAATAATCCGCGATATGTTAGTTGTCCTTTGTATTCTTTTTCCTTTGAAAGTTTTGCGAATTAGTTACTTCTGAATAACTCTTGCGTCAAGCTTATCCAGAAGTCTCTGAATCAATAAAAGTTCTTCTGAAAAATTATTCACAAGACATAAAACTTTCTTTTGGTCCCAAAAACGTTTTATTTGACCAACTGATTGATTTTAAATATTTTAATATTACCCAAATATTTCTAAAACTTTCTTTTAATCTACAAATATTTTGTTGATCAATTGATTGTCTTTTTATTAATTTTGGTGGGAATATTCAAAATAAAATAAGCGGTACTAAATCTTGTCCCAAACCAACGAGAAAACCCTTGAGTGACCCATCCGGTTAGACACATGTCGCGTATCCCAAAACAAACTCTAGAAACTTCCTCCACGTGTCCCAAATCTATGGATTCCATGTCAAGCCTCAAGAAACTGTTCCCCATTCCAAGTCAGATATAGCCCTTTCATATTCCAAACACTCGAGTTCGATCTTAAATCCCATTATATAAACTCGAGAAAACCCCCATTTCCACTTTTCACCATCTTAAATATCTCGATTATCCCTGTGTTCTTCTCTTTCACCATCAACTGCAAACCTGCAACCTCAAATCTTTAAAAACCCCAAATTTTCAAATGGCAAATCAGAACGAAAACTTGAATGTCCAAGTTGAAGATGAAAGAGTGATAGCATCCACTGCCGATAGTGCCCCTGTTATTCGCTTACCCTTGAAGCCAAACAACGTGCAAATTTCTAGAGAAGTTAATGGGAAATTCACCCTCAAAAGGGTATTCAATAGCAGTTTACACCTTTCAACTAGGATCCAAACACCTACATCAAGGAGTATCGCGTAATGATTGAATTTCTGCAATACCACTCCTTGAACCGAGGACTAACTTTCACGAATCCAAATCTCCCTGAAATGTATATCCAAGAAGTGTGGCAAACCATGTTCATCAAGGATGAAGATACCCTTTCTGGAAACTTTGTTTACCCAAATGATGCTGAACAAGCTGTCGAAGTACCAATAACAAGAAGGAAAATAGCCAGGTTCTTTCACTTACCACTATCCGTCATTGAATTCGAAGGACAAAAAGTTCCCAATCCTGACCTTGCACCAAATCCCTCATCTGAAACCTTGCTGGAGTTTTTGAATTTTCTAGGTTACAACGAACGAATCACAAGAGTATCAGATTTCAAGAGGAAGAAACTGCCACCAATGTGGAATGTTCTGGTATCTATTCTAAACAAGAGCTTAACCTGTAAATTGGCTCTTAGGATCAAGCAACTACGAACATACTGACTATGATGTATGGGATGTTCTTCAATCGCCCTTTGGACTGCGTAAGTTTAATTTTTCAAGAGATGTATTCAGCAGTCAACCTCAAGGTTATTCACGAGAACAACGACAAAGCCCTTCTGGCACTTATGTTTCCTCCCTTTCTGGCCTTATTCATCTATCCAGCAATCTCATAGTTGAAAGTTCCATACATTCTGCCCTTCTGCAAAATCTCAACGATGAATTCCCACAAACCTACAATTGATAAGGACAGCTACTCTGCTTAGAGAGAAGTATCGAGTTACATGCTAAATCTCATACCTCAAACCTCTCCTATCTTAATATCTTATAGGCGCTCTTTGGTATTCTCAGAACAGAGAACATGTTAGACTTCATTCTGTGAAAAGTATCAACTAGAATATTACAAGTATCGAAGATCAGAAGTTAAGTCAGAAACTCATCTTCTGACTTAAGTCATCTTAGAGGCGCCCAGAGACTTGAAGAACCTCTGGACTCTAACTGTTATCTCACACGCGCTTGTAATGACGTAGCGATCACACTTTCTGTTACTAGTATAACTGACGTGTCAAATCTTGATAGGCTAGATCGTTGGCTTTTACTTTGTAATAGTATAAATAGATTCATTCTTCACTGTAATAGTTGACGATCTTGGAGAGAAATTGCGCTATTCATTCATACGTATTGTAATAAATTTCCAAGTTATTAATACGATTTCTCAATTGTTCTTCAAATTTGTTCTTACTGTTCTTACTATTTTTATTACTGTTCAGTATTAGTCATAGATCGACATTGCTTCCGCTCATACTTTGTTAATACGATCTATCGATTTGTTATAAAGAGAGGGATCTAGGTTCCGACAATTGGTATCAGAGCCTGATAATCAATTTATTGATTATTAGATCTCATCCAGTTTGGAGAAATCCCTATTCTACTAGCAGTTAATTTCATTTTTAAACTACCGTTCTCAATTCTACCCTGTTTTTCGAGATTTTGTTAATTTCATACAATCCTCTCTAAATCAGTGGTAATTTTAGTTTAAATCTGAAAATCAGTAAGAATATCATTTCGTTTCTGATCATTTGAAATTTATTCGTTCCAAATTTCAACAGTATTTCCTACATTTTTCTTAAATTTCTGTTCTCTGAAAAAAAGGGCAAATCAAAACATGAACGCCATATACACCTATGGATCCTTGACCAAACTTCCAACTCTAATCCGTGATGAATATCCTCAATGGAAGTTCCGCATGATCAATTTCTAAGAAGGATTAGATGGTGAACTTTATCCTACTATACTGAATGGTCCATTTATAGCAATGACCACCATTCCAAGTATTCCTGCTACTGCAAACACTGATGAAATTCCTGCTCGTCAAGTTCCAAAACATAGATAAAATTGATCTGATGAAGAAAAGGCTAAGGTGGAAATTTCCAAAAAGGCAAAGAGTCTTCTGATTACAAATGAGATTTTCCAATCTCTGGATTCATGTGAAACTGCAAAAGAGTTGTGGGATCAGCTTGAAAATATTCTCGAAGGAGGAGCAAAGATGAAGAAAAACAGAAGAGCTCAAGTTCTGAACGAATATAATAGTTTTCAAGCCATTCCAGAAGAGACTCTGGAGCAGTCATTTCACAGATTTAACACTCTGACAAATCTATGCAAGATATGTGATATAGTCAGTAATAGATATCAGAAGTAGCTTCAAAAGAAGACTGATTCTGAATAGAAAGGTTCAGAACTCAGAAGACAAGTGAAGTAAAGCCTAAGGCATAACTTCTGAAGTGGCTACTTCAGAAGTTCTGAAGATTTTGAAGAAGTTCTGAAAATGGTTCTGAAGACACTTCTAAAGAAGTTCAGAAGCAGTTCTGAACTTTTCTGTCACTTTTATACTGTGTCTTTAGCATTTTCATTTGTATATAAATAGATAGTTTGTTAGACTGTTAGAACTAATGTTGATAGATAAGGCTTGTGAAGATACACATTTTGTAATAATGTTTTCATAATCAATACCACATACAACTTCAGTGATACATATCTTGTTCTTATTCTTTAAACTTTCTACATTCTTGATATTTCGGTTCTAACAATTGTTATCAGAGCCAATTCATCTGATCTTGACAATTTAGAGAAGAACTTGTCAGATCTGACAGTTCTTGGTGTTCTTAATCGACAAATTCAAGATTCAATTTCAGGTGAATTCTCGATCTACTTAAAATCAAAGATGTCGAATGAAATCGTCTCCATCAGATCAGAAACTAAACCACCAACTTTGTTTTTGGGTGAATATCATCAGTGGCGAATTAGGATGATTCAATTCTTGGACAATATCGATGAAGCTCTAATGCAATCGATTGTAAATGGCCCTCTGGAGGTCTATGTGGAAATTCCGGCGGTCCCAAGAACTGAGTCTACTCCTGAGATTCCTGCATCGCGAATCAAGAAAAAGCCAGGTATGTACAGTACAGCTGAAAAACTTCAAGTTAAGGTTGACAAAAGGGCATTAACTCTACTCACAATGGCCATTCCTAATGAAATATTCTATAGGGTAGATAGTTTAACATCTGCCAAAGCTATGTGGGATGGGGTTGAAGCCTAGATGCAAGGTAGCACAAAAGCCCAAGCAGAAAGATTGAATATCTGTGTGGGTACTTATGAAAATTTTAGATTTAAAGAAAATGAATCAATCGCTGATACTTATCATAGATTCAACAATATACTGAATGATCTGAGAAGAAATGGTATTCAGAAATCAAACACTGAGATAAACAACAAATTTCTGAACAACTTGGGTAATGAATGGTCAAGCTTCTCTACTTATATGGTTACTAGAAACCTGTCTAGGAAATCTATTCATGATCTCTTTGGCATTCTGTTCCAACAAGAGGACAAGATCAAGACTAGACAGTATGTAGAGAAAAAGGCAAATGAAACAGTAGCCTTATTAAGTAAGAACTACAACAACTCCATGACCATTTCTGCTAAAAACAAAGCTTGTGCAATCCCAGAGACAACTCTGTGTGATGGGGATGAATCAGATGAAAAGCTTAATAGAATTTCTGATAATATTGCTTTAATGACAAGGCAATTCACTCAAAGATATAATCAAAAATATCAGAATAAACCAAAATCTGAAGTTGGACTTAAGAAAAGTCAAGATGCTGGTCAAACTAAGACATCTGAACCAGCCAAATGCTTTAATTGTGGTAAGCATGGCCATTATGAAAGACAGTGCAAAATGCCCAAAGTTAAAAACTCAGGCTACTATGAGAAGAAGCATCTTCTTGCTAAGAAGAAGGAGCTTAATCCAGCTCTGGTGACCAAGTATGAAAAGGATTGGTTAAACTAGAGTGATGGTGAATATGATGAATAAGATAAACATGGGCATGATTATGAGGTAACTTCTTCATATTCTGAACTAAATTCTGAATTAAATTCCTCTTCTGAACCAAAATCTGAACTAAATTCTGAACAAATTTATGGAAATTCTGAAATGCAAAATCAATATCAGAATATGTTTTCTGAATTTGAAAATCTCAGAAACAGAATCAAAGGTGAAAGAATTTTGGTAAATCAATTCAGAGCTGAAAGCCAAATCTATAAACAAAACTGCCAAGAAGCTGGACAAATTCTTGAAAAAGTTTCTGAAGAAAAATTATTAAGATGGATAGTTTACAAAAAGATATCATAAATGAAAAATCTAAAAAAGAAGTTCTGAATGTTAAAATGAACTTTCTGAATCAAGAAAGACTTGATCTTTACAAAAAGATTAAGGAATTAGAAGATCTGAACTTTAAAAGAGGTCAAACTGAACAGACTCAAAATATTTTGACAAACCAGGCTCAGAATTCCAAATTTTACAATATAAAGGCAGGTTTGGGATATAATGAAAATCAAATTCTGAAAAAGGCACCTGCAAATCTTTATGATTATTCAAAAATTAATTTTTTTAATGAAACTAACACAGGTGTCATATCCAAACCTGTTAACTACTCTTTGCCTGAAAGAATTCCTTTTGTAAAATCAGAAACTCTATTTTCTGAAGAAAAACCTCTTAATTCTGGTAAATCAGAGATAGTTTCTGAAACAGACGTAATAAATAAAAATGTTACAAACAATTTCTGAAAATATCTCTGAACTTATTTCTAAATTAGAAACTGTTTCTGAAAACATTTCTGAAGAAAAATAAGAACCATCTATTAAAATTGAGATAACTTCTTAACATACTTCTGAATTATCTTCTGAACTTACTTCTGAGTTATTCTCTGAAGTACTACTAGTAGATAATTCTGATAATAAATCAGAACATGCAGAAAAATATGATGAATTCTCATATATTGAATTTTTACAAGATAATGATGAGAATTCAGAAATTATTTTTGATAATTCTGATGATGAGTCTGAAAACAATTCAAATCAAAAAAAACTTGCATCTAGAATGACTCAGGATAAGTTCTTAGATTTAATGAATGCTTCAGGTTCAGAAGATGATGATGATCATATGGTTCAAGTCATTGAGAAAGATGGATATTTAGTATATAAATTACAATCTTATATGACTGAAGGAGAAATTTTAAAATCTAAAGCACCAAAATTATCTTCAGAAAAGTTTAATACTGTTTTTCTGAAACCAGAATTTCTGAAAACTGAAACTTCTTCTACTGATACGCCAACTTCTAGAAAAACATCTTTGACTTCAGTTAAATCTTCAATATCATCATCTGACTTTGAAACCAGAATTAAAGTATTTGAAAAAGGACAATCTTCAAGTTCCACTTCTAAAGTTCATAATTCAAAACGTAAATCTGAAGTTAAATCTAAAGTTAGTAAAAGAATTTCTTATACTAATCCTCATTTCTTATCTTTTTATAGAGCTATTCACTTTAGTTTGGAGAAAGAAAGGTGAAAGACTATCAAAGACTACCTGAAGCTAAGCCGGACTCAAGGAGGCTTCAAAGCCAGATCTTCGTTTTCAATTTCAAAGAAAATTGATGTACCAAAGATTAATAAAGTGAATAAAAGAACTTTTGTTGACAAATCAAATAGTATTGATTCTTATTCATCTACTGCTTTCTTAAATATTCTGAATAATCTTATACACTACATTAATTGTGGTCATCATAATTTTCATCTGAACTCCAAAACAAATAAGAAAAATCTTGAGAAATCAATTCAGAACTTCTCAGCAACATTGGCAAATAAATATAAAAATAAAAAGAAAAATAAAAATAATACTAAGAATGATAAATCCAAAAGTTCTGAACAAACTTCTGACTTTCAAAAGATTAACTCAATGTTCAGAATTTCAAACTTCTTGACTAATCTCACAGGACCCATTCTTAAATGGGTACCTAAATCTCAATAATCATTTTTGCAGATATGTCATGTGTGGGTCTTAGATTCCGGATGTTCAAGACACATGACACCTTTCAAAGAACCTCTAATTGATTATCATGAAAGATATGGAGGAACAGTTAGCTTTTGAAATAATGCAAAAGGTTATGTGAGAGGATATGGAACTTTTTCCAAAGGAGATGTCAAAGTAATGAAGGTTTTCTATGTGGAAGGTCTAAAACATAACCTCTTCAGTATAAGTCAATTTTGTGACAAGTATTGGAAGGTCAACTTTGATATAGACTACTGTCATGTTCTAAGTTCAGCAAACAAAAATGAGTTAACTGCTTATAGAGATGGAAATATCTACACTGCTACTTTCACAGCAGATGGTCAATTACAAGGAGTTTGTTATATTTCCACAACTATGAAGACTAATACTTTGCTTTGGCACAGAACAATGTCACATCTGAACTTCAAAGCCATTTTCTGAACTGGAAAGACACAACTCTGTAAAAGGACTACCAAAGATCAGATTTGAAAAGAATTCCTTGTGTTCTGCTTGTGAACTAGGGAAGATCAAAAGAAGCTCCCATCCTCTGAAAATGCTATATTCATGCAAAGCTCCACTTGAAATGCTACATATGGATTTTTGTGGACCAATGAGAACTCAAAGCATGGGTGGAAAGAAGTATATATTTGTTATTGTAGATGAATATTCAAGATATATACTTGGGTTGAATTTCTAAGACTCAAATCTGATACTTCTGAAAGACTAATTCCATTTCTGAAGAAAATTGAAGTTCTCGTTCAACTACCAATCCAAAAGATCAGAAGTGATTATGGCACACAATTTACAAATTCTACACGTCAGAAATTTTTGGAATCTGTTGGTATATCACATAATTTTTCCGCTGCTAGAACTCCTCAACAAAATGGTTTTGTTGAAAGGAAAAATAGAACTTTGGTAGAAGCTGCAAGGACCATGCTGGCATATTCTGAACTACCTTTATCTCTATGGGCAGAAGCAATTGCAACTGCATGTTTTACTCAGAACAGGACAATTCTGAATAGAAAACTACTTAAAACTCCTTATGAAATTATTAAACAAAGAAAACCCTCTATTTTGGTTGCAGGTGTTTTCTTCTGAATGATACACAACATCTAGATAAATTTGCACCTAAGGGTACAGCTGGTATCTTTGTTGGCTATTCTAAAAGATCCAAAGCATACAGAGTACTCATCAAAGGAACTCAAAGGATCATTGAGACTTCAAATATCATATTTCATGAGCCAACAGTGACTTCTGAACAAGACAGTTCAGAACTCAAACTTAACCAAGGTTCTGAAATTTTGGATTCAGAAAACAGCAAGACAAATCATACTTCTGAATCTCAAACTTTACTTAAATCAAATTTAGATACTTTATGCCAAGACTTATTTGATATTTCTTTGAATGTTTCTACAGATTATCAAAATCCTTCTTTGCTCAGAAGTACTCCAGAACAAGAATATGCAGAACCAATATCAAATATTTCTGGACCACCTATCTCAACCTCAAATTCAGAACTTCCTACTTCTGAACCTGTACAAGTTATTTCAAAAACAGTTCAAGTCATTTCTGAACCTGTTGTCCCTGTTTCTGAACTTATGCATACTATTTCTGAACCAGTACAAAATATTCAATTTTTGGGGGAGACTTCAGATCTACATTCAGCTATCAATCATGATACTGAAACTCAAGCAATCATTGATGATTATGATTCTTTCAACAATGTTTCATTTGTTCAACCATTACCAAATGTGAACAAATGGAAATCAAGTCATCCAATTCACCAGATTATTGGTGATGCATCAAAAGGTGTACAAACAAGATCAGTCACAGCAAACGAATGTTTGTATGTGAATTTTTTAAGCAATATGGAACCCAAAAAGCCATATGAAGCCCTTCAAGATCCAGACTTGGTTTTAGCTATGCAAGATGAGCTAAATCAATTTGAAAGAAATAAAGTCTGGAGATTGATTCCAAAACCAAAAGGTAAATCAGTCATTGGCACCAAATGGGTTTTCAGAAATAAAAATGATGAACATGGGACTGTTGTGAGAAACAAAACAAGACTTGTAGCTAAGGGGTACTGTCGACAAGAGGGAATTGATTATGATGAAACTTTTGCTCCTGTTGCAAGACTAGAAGCTATCAGAATTTTTCTTGCATATGTTGCTTACAAAAACATGAAAGTGTTTCAAATGGATGTTAAGTGAGCATTTCTGAATGGAATTCGTCATGAAGAAGTGTAAGTTGAACAACCAGAAGGCTTTGTAAGCAAAGAATTTCCAGATCATGTTTACATCTTAGACAAAGCCTTATATGGACTTAAACAAGCACCAAGAGCATGGTGTGACACCCTCACAACTTTTCTTCTGAATTCCAAGTTCAAAAGAGGTACGCTGATACAACTTTATTTCTGAAAAAGGAAGGTGATTATATGATCTTAATACAAATATATGTTGATGATATTATATTTGCTTCTACTAATCCAAAATTTTGCAGAAATTTTGAGAAAATCATGCAAACTGAATTTGAAATGAGTATGATGGGAGAGTTAACATTTTTTCTTGGTCTTCAAGTTAAACAACTTCCCACTGGCATATTCATTAATCAATCTAAGTAGGCTTCTGACTTATTTAAAAAGTTTGGTGTGTCTGATTGTTCTAGTATTCAAACTCCAATGGTCACTGCAACAAAATTAGAACATGATTTAAATGGAAAATCTGTTTATCAGGAAAATTATAGGGGCATTATTGGATCTTTGCTTTACTTAACAGCTAGTCGACCAGATATAATGTTTGCAACATGCATTTGTGCTAGATATCAAGCTAATCCTAAGGAATCCCATCTTCTTGCTGCTAAAAGAATTCGTAGATATCTCAAAGGTTCTCCTTCATTGGGACTTTGGTATCCAAAGGATTATGGCTTGGAGCTAACAGTTTTCACAGATGCAGATCATGGTAGTTGCAAACTAGACAGAAAAAGTACATCTAGATCATGTCAATTTTTAGGTGATAGACTTGTGAGTTGGTCTTCAAAGAAGCAGAATTGTGTTTCAACTTCTACTACAGAGGCTGAATATGTTGCTGCTGCAATTTGTTGCTCACAAGTTATTTGGATGCAAACACAACTAAAAGACTATGGCTACACATTCAAAAAGCTTCCTTTATATTGTGATTCAAAAAGTGCCATAGCAATTACTGCAAATCCTGTTCAACATTCAAAAACTAAGCACATTGATGTAAGATATCATTTTATCAAAGATCATGTTGAAAAAGGTAATATTGAAATGTTTTTTGTTTAGACTGATTATCAATTGGCTGATTTATTTACCAAAGCACTTGATGAAAAACATTTTAATTTTTCGGTAAGTAAATTGGGTATGATGAATATGTCTGTGTAAGTATTAAGCATCAACTCAAAATTAATTATTTTATGTTTTGAGTCTATTTCATCAAATTTATGAGAAATCTTAACTTCAGAATTTCTGTAGTTATGTTTTCAGAACTTTATATTTCATGATTCAGAGGCATAATTCCTTCTTAATTTTTCAAAAATTGATTGTCTTACAATACTTGCAATTTTTTTTTTCATTTCTCTATCTTTTATCTCTGATAACTTTGATGTCTAGCATTGTTTAAGGGGGAGAATCATACTTTTTTTTATTCAAGGGGGAGTCATACTCAAATCCAAGTCTTTAGAACTCTTCTATAACACTCAAGATCTGAAACGGTGGGTAACACATCAAATCGTACAAATCTAAGGAATATGGACAAACTTCTGAAGATAATTTTTTTTTCCTCTCATATTGTTCTAACCTACTTCTGAATTATTCAAATGTTTTATATTTTTCAGAAGTTTGTAGATTTAAATGATTTTTGTAAATTTTAAGTATTAAAAGTCAAGTTCTGAACTTATTTGGAAAGTTCTGAAGTGTTTCTGAATTATTTCATTCAAACTTCTGAATTTATTCTCAGAAGTTCTGAACTTCTTCTGAAGTTTTTGAACTTTTTCTCAGAACTTTTCTTCCTGTTGTAAAGACTAATTGTGTGCCACGTGTTTTAATTTTATTGGTCAATCCTTAAACACGTCGATTAATCGGTTCATTTATCAGAATAAATGATGATTACTAATCTAATCACCATTACTTATGGCCACGTGTCCATCAACGATTATCCATACATTTATAATCCATGGATTCATCTTCGTCTTCATTTTTTAGCAATCTTTCCCTCCAAAATCTCTCTATGTTCATTGATCTTCAATCAAACTCAAATTTTTCCTCATTTTCAACTATGTCGACTTCGAATGTTCAATCTGCAAAGTCCTGTTTCAGTGACAGTAATGGATCCTCAAGTGATGATTCATTCAAAATTGTTCCTAAGAAGATAATGGTTGGATCAATGGAGATCAATCTAGAAGATGAAATCGTGAAAGACACTGCTACTACTGTAATTTCTGAAGTTGGTCCTTCGAATCCAAACCCTAACCCTAACCCGCGCACTGACAAAATTGGGGAAACTCAAATTGAGCCTATTGAAGTGGCTTCTGAGTCGAATGTTGGTGTTGCTGATTCTTCCTCGTGTGCACAAAGCAGTGATTGCACTGATTTGTCCAAATTATATGTCCCTGAAGAGAAATTACTTGACATCAAGAAGAACAACTACGGCCTGAACCTTAAGTCTACTGATTTCAATGAAGATCAAATGATTTTGATTGAAATTTTGAAGAAACATCCCCTTCGATCTTTGTTATCTAGAAAATTTTTGGTCCCTGCTTCATATCTGCAACAATGGTGTTTTCATGCTGAAGTCGATGAAGAGGCAGATGATATTTCCTCGTATGTACACGGCTACAGAGTCTGTATCTCTGTTGAAGATGTTAGAAGTATTCATTTTCTTCCAAAGGATGATGAAGTTGTTGGGAAAACTTCATTTGATCCTATTCCATCCTATTCTGAGATGATCTCAGATTTTATGAAGTTAGGATATTCTGAACAATTGAATGCTTTAAGCTCATTCAGAAGGAAGTGTTCACCCCCAATCTGGTACTGTTTATTCACAATCTGAACACTTGTCTGTCTGGGAAAAAGTCAAGTCTGGATCAAGCATCAACAAATGGGAGGATCATTTCACTTATTTTTGAAGAACTCAAATCTGCAGTTTTGAAGAAAGCTCCTTACAACTACATACCATTTCAGAGATTTTTTCAAACCATTATCAAAGGGGCCATGAAAGCTGTTCCTGTTATTCCTGTTTTAGCTCATGAGGTACATGTTCCCCTTTTCTCTATGGTTAATCTCAAGCCACCAAGTGCTAAATTACAATTTCCCAATGCTTTACCACTACCAGCTTACTTACATGCATATGTAAAAACATCAAATAGGTTTTTGAATGAGTATTGTGAATCAATGGGACTATCAAAACCAGTAGTCCCTTCCCCTGATTCTAACAAGAGTGGTGAGCATCGTGAGGTGTCTAGAATTCCTAGGGAGAGTGGGGAGGCTATTCATGGGGGAGAAAAACCTCATGGTGTGAAGAGGAAAAATGTAAATGACAGGTTGGGTAGAAGAGTAAGAAAAAGAACTGAAGAGGGGAGAACACAAGTAAAAGATAAAGAAACTAGTGAACCAACTGTTCTAAGCCGGGCACCCACATCATCTGTTATTCCACATTCTTTGGTGGGTAATATTGGAAAAGCAAGTGAGCCCATGGCAAATCTTGTTAACCCCTCCAGCCACTCACCCATCTCTCAACAGAAGGGTGTTTCACTAACACATATAGGTTCCCATTTGGAAGAACCTATTGTTGAAAAAGAAGGATATATGTCCCCCCTTCACTGTTTTGAGCACATTGAGTCTGAGAGTCCACCCAACATTAGGCCTTCTGAACCACTAAATGTGGATTTTTTTTCACACTAGCACACATCTTTCAGATGTAAACAAGAAAAGTGTTAGTCACATTGCCAAAACAACCATAGATATACCTATTGCAGGTTATCAAGGATTGGTTGGAAGTCCTGGTGGAGTGAACATCCTTAAAGCTCCAATTACAGAATCATATGTGGTTCATGATGATGTGGCATCTACAAGCCAACCTTCTTCTGAAGGACTGCAAACAAGACCATTTGTTGGTTTTGGACCTTTTCCCACATCTTCTGAATTCTCAGAATTCAAAGATTTCTGTACTTCTGAAGTTGTAAAGATTCAGAAGAACATAAAGGATTTGACGGACAACTCTTCTAAGGTATTGGAGGATAGGTTGGATAAGCAGGAGGTAACAGTGGTAAATAAGTTGAATGATCTACAATCTTTCAAGCAGGCAATTCTGAATGCTTTTTCTGAGGTTTTTCTACAGTGGCATCTCTGAAAACTTCTATGCCTTCTACTTGTTCAACTCAGCCAGTCTCTTCCCAGTTTGCTACAAAGGAAGATATCTCTCAGATTCTGAATCAACAATCTTCAATTCAGAATGCTCAATCATCTTTGAATAATAGACTCTCTGTCTTAGAGTTAGGCCTCAAGCAGATACTTCCAAAAGAAGTCTTGATGATCAGGATCCTGATAATCAAGAGGGGGAGAAGAGACAGAAAGTATCTGAAGATGTTGAGGTACCACAAAATCAATCTTCTGAAGAAACTCAGAATGTTGTTGGTGAAGATGTTAACAGAGTTTCTGAAGCTATTAATGACATTTTACATGCTGAAACAGAAGGTCAAGAGGCTGAACATATTACTTCTGAAGAACTTGTTGAAGAAGGATATGAGACTGAAAAGGTGTCTCATGATTCTGAAAAGAATATAAGCTCAGAAGACACACACATTATTCCAGATTCTAATGAAGAGATGCTGAATGTACATTTGGCCTTTGAAGAAACACTTGGAGAACCTGGTGCTCTTTCAGATGTGATAATGTTTGAAGATGATGAAGAGATGGAAGAGAATGTTGATGAAGAAGCAACTTGAAGATGATAAAGAGATGGAAGAGAATGTTGATGAAGAAGCAACTGTACATAGTGAAGTGGTACTTTGGAAACCACAAATTCTGAACAGATTGAATAGTGATGAAGTTTCTAAAAACCTTTGGAGGTTAATATGCCAATTCTGTTGGGTATATCGAATTCTGAACAGTCCAAGGAATCTGGAGTATAGATTTTTGGATGACAAATTGGCTGTTTTCAAAGGAATTATAAATCAACCATCTGAGTATTTTGACCTAGAGATAGACTTATGACATACGCATGATGTGGAAGTCTCAGATGAGATCTTGATGGCATTTTCTGAGAAGTTGGAAGTAAGATTCAGATCCTGCATTAGTATACCTTTCATCAATTTGCCTTTACTTGAAGAACCTGCCATTGATCAAGTGTATGAAAAGGAAAATCTGTATGATTTTTCTGAAGCCAGCCAACTCATCTTTCCAGAAGATTCTTATAGCAATCTGTACAGAAGAAGTTTGAAGCATGCAACCCTTGAAGATTTTCTTAATGATGAATGGTCGGAAGATTAAATTTCAAAGGTGAAGGAGTTTGTTCAAAAGTATGGAATTCAAGACCTACATGATTCTACTTTGATTAAGAAGATCAGATGCCTTTCAAAAACATTTATAGATGATCTTTATATTGTTAAGTTTGGAGCTGAAAGAAGTGATGGTACTCTAACTGAGTTCTCTCTATTTGACTTTTATAAGTTGAAGATTACAAGACAAACTTGCAGTTCTGGCTTTCTGTGTTAAAAGAGAAGATTCTGAACTAGTTTCAGAAATTAGAAGAATCTTGGGAATTTATATCAGAAATCTGATCAAGCATGATTTTCAGTTAGCCTTGGAATTCAGAAAACAAAAAGTGAATCTTTTAGAACCAGTTAGTATTGAAAGAACTGGGCTAACTAAAATATTTACAAAACCATATATAGGTTTCATGTATGAAGTAGAAGGAACCTATAGAACTTTTATTGTATCTGATATACCAAAGTACTCTACTTCTACTCTGAATTGGCTTCTGAAATATGCTGAATGGTTTGTCCCTGCATCTGATATAAAAGAAGAGATTGTCTATCTGATCAACGAAAGAATAAATTTCAGAGAATTTATCAGAAAAAGTTATCTTGCTGGGCATAGAAAAGTAAATCAAATTAAAGGAGCTGACTATATTTTGAGCAATGTATATGAATTTCAGATTCACACCAAGAAACAAGATATAGAAGAAATCTTGAAGATTCAGAAGATTGTAAGTTCAGAAGAAAGCCTTAAAGAGAAAGAGAAAGGAAAAGAAAAGGTTTCTGAACATATATATGAAGAAATAGCTCCTATTACACAAGTTTCTGAATCTGAACATCTGCAAGAACAAAGAATTGAAGAGAGTGCTTTCACTATGTTTCTTGAGTACTTTCATCCAGAAATATTCATGGAGTATGAATATAAATTCAATTATATTGATTGTTGGGTCAAGAAATCTTTTGCATGGAAGCAATGGTACTTAGATATTATAAGGAAGATCAGAATTGCTGTATATGAACAGAATTCCTTTAATTTTTGGATCACCGCTCTAAAGGCCGATGTCCCTGCTTAACGTCACGTTCCCATAGTGCGTCGACGATATCTCCTATCGTCCGCGGTTTTTATCCTCGACGGGGTTTTTCGCGTCACCAAAATCGTTTGTCTTATTTACGTTTCCTCCTTCATTTTTCTCTTATTTTTCGAAGGTTCAATCTATAGTTGATAAAGTCCGCACCCCTACCTTAAATTGTTCTTTATGCAATTTTCGGAATAAACAGTTGTGCTAAAATAAAAGTTGGTGCAATTTTTGGCATCAACACGTACTATCCAGACCCCTTTTGTATGCTTCGATCGTTGTTCTTGTTGATGCCAAAAATCAGCTTAACAAAGTCAACTTAAGGTATTTGTGGACCTGATCGATCAAAGAAAAGATTCTCCCAACGAAAGTAAATAAAACGAAAAGTAAATAAGAGACAAGAGATTTGGTGACGCGAAAAAACCTTTGGTCGAGGGAAAAACCCGCGGACGATAGGTTGATATCGTCGATGCACTATGGAAAATGACGCCAAACAGGGGCGTCGTCCTTTAAAACTGTATTCGTACAATTATAAGTGAAAGAAAAACTTAAGCTAGCATGTTGAATCTAGAAAGCTATTGTGAGTTCTTCGGCTTCAAGAGTGCGGGGGAAAGTTCATGTGTCCTCTTTGATGATTTGTACGTTGTATATATAGTTGCCGTTGGTTTTTAACGGTCGATCGAAATTGATTTCCTTCATAAATGCTCTTGATGATGTTTGAACGTAACCGTCCAACGTTCCTGCTAAGAAAGACGACGGTTAGCTCATAATGAACCTAAAGTAACGACCTATGTCGAGCATTTGCAGGTCGGTCGTGTGTCATGGATTCTGCTTGGAGTTTTTCGTTAGTACGCGACGTTTTGACGGATGTTAAGCATTGTTGTTGGTCGAACGTTTATACCAGTCGTCGAACATTTTGCTCGACCATTGCTCCTTGGGTCTTTAGCTAGTATTCAGAGGTTGCGAGAAGTCTTTTGTCGAGTCGTTTTAGTCAACGGTCGAGGGTGTGAAATTTTTACCTAAACAGTTTACCCCCAAATTCAAAATATAAGAAGCAGCTTTATTTTTGAATTTTATCGAGACCCCTGTCGCTGGTTCGCTGAGTGCGTTCGGGAGAAACAGAATTGTTTGATTTCGGGCGGGAATAGTTCAGACCTAACTTATCTGATTATCCAAGCTGACATCACCGCCTGGATAGCGATGGGTTTTGATGATGTCATGAGTACGTATTGGTCACGCGTGGGCAGCTGTCACGGGCAGGTGTCGTCCATCCGTTGTATGAATGCAGAGAGGCGCGGACAGGTGTCGTCACAGGGAGGACGGGGCGACGTTCACGGAGGTCATAAAAGGGGTGGCTTTGCTGTTACTCTCTTCCCTCTAATCACTTCCGATTTTTGAGCAATCAAGTTCCCAAATCCCCGTGATTCCGCCCTTTCTGTTTTCGTGGTTTTTGGGTTTTCTTAAGGTACGACTCTCCTCTTTTTATGCATAAAAATTCTGTAGCCAAGATACCGTTTAGAGGTTGGGAAGAGATTTCATTCTTTGAGGCGTCGAACAATTTAAGGAGCTTGCCGCCCTGCCGGACCGCTTTGATCTTGAGAGTCCCGGTGAACTGAGGCCGTACGAGTGCCCTACGGGCCGTTTCGTCCTGTATGAGTACCCTTTTAGGATAGGACTCAGATGGCCTTAGTCTCGCCAATGAGTTTTTAGAACATTACGAGCTGTCGCGGGGGTAGATGATGCCCCAATTCTGGAGGATCATAGCGACGATTGAACGACTGACGTTCGACTGGGAGTCGGCCTTTACCATTTTCAAATTTATACCGGCGTATTCAGTAAAGGCTGAGTTAAATCATCGGTATAGTCCTTTCAGTCGTTTCCGCAAGGAAAGAATCCTGATCCAAGGGACCGCGGTGAATGACCGCAGATGGAAGGAACGTTACGTCTTCGGACGCGCGTTATCCTTTGAGGATGACGATCAGTGGCTAATAACTGGCTGGCTTACCCATAGTAAACCGTTCTCCATTACCTATCTTTTTTCGTGGTTTTAGTTTATCGGCCTTATTTGTGTTCCCATTCATCTTCAGTCGTTGATTTCGACGAGATTGGTTCTCGTTCGGATTCATAGGCCAAGGTCGCCCGCTTTCTGCAGATCCCGGACCGTACTTTCAGGGTGATCGTTTATCAAGCCTTGGATGAGGTCGAGGTCAAGGCTGTTACTGCGTGGGACATCGCGGAGACTCCCTAGGGCTCGGAGGAGAGTGAGGAAGGAGGAGGAGAGGGAATGACCGGTAAGTATCTCCGTCGTATGTTCGTCTCGTGTACTTTCCCTTTCTTGATTGATTAATGTCTGTCCAGGCGAGGCTGTCGATCAGACGGAGTCGGGGAGTCCCATTCCGAGGATGTTCCGTTGGCCATTACACCCTCGAAAGGTGTGGTGTATTCAACCCCTCCCGGAGGGGCTGCACCTGCAGATGAGGCGGGGCCTTCCCCGTCTTTAAATAGAATTGATCCTGCTGCCCCCAGGGCGGACCGTCAAGTGCTACTGGCGCATCGAGGTTTAGTGTTGCGGAGGAAGAAGGCTGAGGCTCATCTGGGAACAACAGGCCGAGGGGACCAGATTCGAGGGAATCGCCCCTTGGGGTTAGCGACCCTAAGAAGGCGAAGGCGTGGGCGTCGAGGCCAATCCCTGCGGTGCTGGTGGCGGCGGTGTTGTCGGGTGATCGAGAGAAAGGGAAGAAAGCCGTGGAGGCCCTTGCTTCCAGACCCAGAGTTCCTCCGAATTTTCTGAAGGATGGACCTACGGATCGTAAGAGCCTTTTTCGGCGTTCTTGAAAATTTTAACGTTTTCAAGGATCCTTTCGACGAGATTCTTTTGGCTGACGCCCATACCATGCTGATCGAGCACCTATTCCAGGTGAGTCCTTGGGTATTATGATCGTGCATTTTAGCATTTTGTCGTGCGTTGTACGTTTTTTCGTGCGTTGTGCGTCAAGCGTATTCATGCGACCATGCGATCATGTGATTTTTATGTTATGGCGATCATGCGTCGTGTGTTGTGCGTTTTCATGCGTTCGAGCGATCGTGCAATTGTATGCCATTAGTCATACTGACGTATATATACATTTTCCTATAACAGGCCTTCCAGGTGTCTCTTGGTATGCATGTCAAGATTGACCATGCCACTCAGGCGGTGAAGATGCTTCAGGAAAGCGAGAAGAGGGCTTTGGGGCATGAGGTTACTACCTTGGCTAAGCAGGTGAAGGCGTCGGAGAGGGCCAATCAGCTTAGCATTCTTCTAGACGATGCTCGGGATTCTCACGAGCATGAGAAGAACATGAGCATCAACCTGAGGGGTCGCCTGAGGGCGTCCCAGCATCGGGTGGCGGCTCTAGAGGCCGAGGCGGTGGCAGCGCGGAAGGCTTCCGTCCGGGAGATCACTTTTCTGAGAGCTCAACTGTTAAAGGCCCAGGGGAGGATTGCTGACCTTAATGGTGAACTGAAGGCCTTTGATTCTTTCGGACGGGCGAAAGTCAAGGCGGCAATCGCCCGCCGTCAGCTGATGGGGCGAGATCCTCTGAAGGATGCCCAACTGATCATCGATCGGTTCTTATCCGACGGTGATGGTACTGACGCGGATTTGGACTCTGAAGATGAGAGGGAGGGCGTTTTAGCCGTCAATCCCTCCACCTCGTGGTGTCCCTTGATGCTTTAGGATTTTTTCTTTTGGGGGGTTTGCCATGACCGCACCTTCTTTTGTAATTTTTTTCGTTTACTTCAATGAAACGTTTCTATTTCTCGCGTGTTTATTTACTGGACGCATTGGTCGACTTAAAAAATGAACAATAAAAACACGACAGCAAACGTAATTAAGGAAAAAAAGAAAAAAGAAAAGAGAATATATTTTCACTCTTGGGGATTGAGCCATTTAAAAAACTGGTTCTAGACTTGAAATATCAAGTTTAGAATTTACAGGTGATTGAGCCTCAATATGCGATTTGTATGTTCTTAGCGTGGTCGTGGACCCTTTGATCGTGTGTACCTGCGAGGGAAATCATTAGGGGTGGTCGTTGGTTAGATCAATGACCCTCCGATCCTTAAGTCAGTAAAGGTTCGAAGAATAAAGCAAAATCCATGCGTAAATAGAAAATGGAATTCTCGCGTAAATAGAAGCTAGTTAAAAAACGTGTTACCGTTGGATGGATGTTTGGTCGCATAATCGGGTAAATACCCTATCGCGACGACAGGATTCTGGTGTTGTTAGGCTTAATTTTGTAAAAAGTATGAACCAAAATATTACAAGACTTGAAGTTCAGAAGTTAAGCCAGAAGCTCATCTTCTGATCCACTTCATCACAGAGGCGCCTAGAGATTTGAAGACCCTCTTGATCTAAAATGTTATTCCATATGCGCTTGTGATGACGTGGCGATCACACTTTCATTGCGTCCCTGTGCGTAACTGATTCTGTTACTAGTATAGATACGTGTCAAACCCTGATAGGCTAGATCGTTGACTTTTACTTTGTAATAGTATAAATAGATTCAATTTTCATTGTAAGAGGGTTGATCATCTTTGAGAGAAATTGTGCGATTCATTCCAACGTATTGTAATCAATTATCAAGTTATTAATACGATTTCTCATTTGATCTTCATACTGTTCTTATTGTTCTTACAGTTTAATCTTTGTTTCAGTATTAATCATACATATGTATTGCTTCCGCTCATACTCTGTTATTACGATCTATTGATATATTGTTAAGAAAGGGATCTGGGTTCCAAAAATTGGTATCATAGCTAGATAATCGATCTATTGATTATTCGATCTCGTCCAGTTCGGAGAAATCCATTTTCTGCAAACAATAAATTTTAGTTTTAAACTATTGTTCATCATTCTACCCTGTTTTACGTGATTTTGTCATTTCATACAAATTTTCTCTTAATCAATGGTAATTCAGGTTTATTTCTAAAATCAGTAAGAACATTGTCTCGATTCGATCAATTTGAAGTTTAATTGTCCTAAATTTCATAAGTTTAATTGTCCTAAATTTCATAAGCTTTTTCTGCATTTTTTAAAACTCTGCTTTAGAAAAAATACGGCAAATCAAAATATGAATGCTATATACACTTCTGGATCTTTGACCAAACCTCCTATTCTAGTCCGAGATGAATATCCATAGTGGAAAATTCGTATGATAAGTTTCTATGAAGGACTAGATGTTGAACTATATCTTACTATACTAAATGGTCCATTCATACCCATGACCGTCATTCCAAGGGTTCCTCGTACTACTACAACTGAAAAAAGTCCTGCGAGGAATGTCCTAAGGATAGGAAAGACTAGGATGATGAGGAACGTGCTAAAGTTGAAACTGCTAAAAACGCCAAAAGTCTTCTGATAGTGGCAATACGAAATGAGATTTTCCAATCTCTAGATTCATGTGAAACCGCAAAGAAATTGTGGGATCAGCTTGAAAATCTTCTAAAAGGAGGCTTAAAGATGAAGAAAAATAGAAGAGCTCAAGCTCTGAATGAGTATTACAGCTTTCAAGCTATTCCAAAAGACACTCTGGAGCAGAACTATCACAGATTCAACGTCTTGATAAATCTGTGCAAGAGGTGTGATATTTTCAGATCAAAGGAAGTAAACAATGTCTTATTTCTCAAACGTTAAAATCCAGAATGGTCAAATCTCTCCATGTCTCTTCAGGAAACCAGGACTTAGAACTGTGGTCTTTGCATGATGTTTTTGGTACTCTTCAGGCACATGAAAAGGCAGTTGTTCAAAAGAAGACTTCAGTTGGTGGACCTCTGGCCCTAATATCTGAATTCAGAGAGTCTGGAAGAAGGACTAAAGAGACTGAGAAGATAGGAAAAAGTAAGACATTCATTTCAAAAGCAAGTCCAGAAGATGCTTCTGATTTTGAAGATGACGAGATCAAATCTTTTGCTGAATCGTTAGCACTTAATACCAAACAAAAAGTTTCGTAATAGATCTTTTCAAGGGAACAGAAGATTTGATCACCCCACTCAAACTTATGCTCCAAGGCAAGAGATCCTGAGAGGTGAAAAATCAGAAGCAGAGAAGAAAGAGGAAGAGCTGCAGAAGAAGAAATATGTGTGTTACAATGTGGCAAACCAGGCCATTACTCCAAAGTCTGCAAAGGTACTCTTGTTAAAGACAAGCAATATTACAAGAACAAGTACAAGTACAATGTAGATGAAAGAGCACATTATGCGGAGAAGGAGAATTGGTTAGATGATCAATCGAGTGGAGATGAAGCCATGTTCTGTGGAATGGCTAAGACAGATGAATCAGAAGATCAGCCTTCTGAAACTCCGGTTTGTTCCACTTCTGAAACATCCAAACTTGAAAACTCTATCTTGACTTTAACTGTTGATTTTGAAAATATGAAACAAAAGCTTTTTATAGAAAAGAAATTGAGAAATAATCTTGAACAAACCTTTTCTAAAATACAAAAAGAAAGAGATATTTACAAACGAGAAATGGATATTTTAACTGAAGAGAAACTTGAAATAACAGTTGAGAAGGAAAAGGTTTCCAAACTTTTAAAAACAACAGAAGTTAAACTCAAGGAAGAAAACAGACTTATTTCACCAAATGATTTTTTTTCAAGGTTATTTAGAATTCTCTTATTTAATTAAATTTCTTAGGAAATACTATTTATAGAACTTAAAACTCTCTTTTGTTCCAAAACTGACTTATTTCATCAAATGATTTTTTTCTAAAAATTACTCTTTTAATCGACAATTTTTGTCGATTAATTGATAATTTTTATTACTATTTTTTGGAGGGAATATTCAAAATAATGGAAGAGGAACCGGTTATCATCTAAAACCGTCTAAAAACCCTTCAGTGCCCCATGTGTTGGGGATGCACCATTTACCTCTTCTGAGTTTGTAACAAATGCAACGTTCAAGACATTTGATGATCAAATTCAGAGATCTATGATGGATCTAAAACAACTCATTCAAAACTCGGAGGCAGACCTAAAGTCAGAAATCCAGACTCTGAACTCTTCCATAAGCTTAATTCATACAACTCAGAAAGAGCTGACTCAAGTTCTGGAAGACCTCAAGAAACTTTTCTCTGACAATGCTGAATCTCAGAAGAACTCTGCCTTGGATCACTTTAATAGGCTGGATGCTGGAATAAAAGCCAACTCAGAAGCCATCTTTAACATTCCAACAGCTATCCCCTCTCCAAAAGTTACCATTTCAGCCTCTGAATATGGCGCCTTTGTTGCTGACATTCAGAAGCTCATCAATGTTGTAATATCCTCTGAGGCCTCTACATCAACAGGTTCTAATCTTCTTCGCCAATCAGACTTGGTATCTTTCCGAAAGGCCATTATGGAATAATTCAATACTGTCAATGCCAAGTTTGTATCCAAGATCAACAATCATAGCTCTAATGAGTTTGCACAGAAGGTATCTAACTTAGATGCTTCTGTCTCACAGCTAACTTCATTAGTTAGCTCTATTACAGAAGAATTTAACGCTAAGAAGGCGGCCAAGGAAGTCAGAGCGTGTAAAAAGGAAGAGAAGAAGAGGAAAAGATCTAAGGATTAGGACCCTGATTCTCAGAAGGGGGAGAATATAGAGAAGAAAGCCAAAACCGGTGATGCTGAATATAGAGAAGAAAACTCTATCTTGACTTTAACTTTTGATTTTGAAAATCTGAAACAAAAGCTTTTTATAGAAAAGAAATTGAGAAATAATCTTGAACAAACCTTTTCTAAAATACAAAAAGAAAGAGATATTTACAAACGAGAAATGGATATTTTAACTGAAGAGAAACTTGAAATATCAGTTGAGAAGGAAAACGTTTGCAAACTTTTAAAAACAACAGAAGTTAAACTCAAGGAAGAAAAACAGAATTTTAGTAAACTTCTGGATGTGAAAGATAAAGAGATAAAAGCTAAAGAAAGTGACAGATTGAATTCTGTAGCACTTAAAAACTATTTTCAAAAGGAAAGGGAATATCTGCATATTGAACTACAAAATAAAGAGCTCTTGATTAAAAGTTTTCTTGATGCTCAGAAAGTGCAAGATAAAATTAATACACAAGTAGGAAGAACCGGACTTCGTTTTGAGGATCTGGATCCCTACACGTGTAAAAAGAGGTCCACTCTTGACTATGTGTTTTGTATATGGAAAGAACATAAACCTGTTCTTCCTATATTATATGAACAATCAGTCTTCAAAAAATCAAAATACGAACATGGTCATCGTGTGAGGAAATTAAAACATAAAAATATCAAATACTCTTTTGAAAAGGTAACTCATGTTACTTTAAAGAAGGGTGATATTTTCAATTTTGGCTCTCTTACTGACATGTCCTTAAATCCAGAAGTTGATGAATTCATACCTGCGCAGGCAGAAGAAGAGATAAGACTCAATTTTGAAAAAGACTTTTCAACAACTTTGGATGCTTGTTTTAAATCCGAACTACCAATCTTATCTAACAAAAGTTCAGAATATCATCCAGAGATTATTCCCTATTCTTTTGTAGATTTAAATTCCGAAGTCAAAGACAGCGATGAATTTGTTACATATTCCGGGGAAAATAATAATCAAAATGATGATGAATTTTTTGAAATCACAGATAAATCTCTATTCAAATAAGAAATAGTTTGCCTTCTACTTATAAAAAGGTTCCAGAGGCTATAAAAAACCCTGATGCTCCATTTCTATATACAAATGAACCTTTTGAAGTTAGAGCAGCTGGACCAGAGATTTCCAAAACTTCAAATGGAATACCAATGTTCTCTATTTCTCCCGAGAAACAAAGAAAAGAGGTTCCTATTCCAGATTTTATTGGGATGTGTCTCAAAGAGAAATCATGTCTAGAACTTGAAAAGGAGAAAGATCTTAAAAAGAAAGTAAATACTAATTTCCAATCTCCAAAATCCAAGTTCCAGAAGTCTACTTACATTGAAAAAGGAAAATGGAAAGCTAACTCCTCAACCTTTGTTTCAGTAAAATCTAAAGTTCAAGAGAAGTCTCCTAAGAAGCAGTCGTCAAAGAAGAATTAAGATGTTCCAAAACATAAGTCTAGACTAGATAAAAGTTCAATCGAACAACTGATGCTAGAATAGAGAGAAAGAAGAACAATTGTAATTATCATTCTTGTAATGAAAATCCAATGAATTCTTTTATGTTTCAGAATTCAGAATGCTTCTCTTTATTCTGGAAACTTTAACAATTTTTCTCACAACCTTTTGGTTATTTCTCTAATAATAAGAAACCCTCAAGGCAGCACAAAAGAAATACAAATACCACAGGAAAACCAGCGATCTCTAGAAATCCTACAATCAATTCAGCTCAAAAGAAATTTACAAATTAAAAATCTAAACCTAACATTAAAGGACCCATCATGAAATGGGTACCTAAATCTCTCTGATTTTGATTGTAGAAGCAGCGTGTGCATATATGGTATCTAGACTCGGGATGCTCGAGGCACATGACTTTTGGTGATAATGGTAAGGGTCAAATAAAAGGCTACTGTACTCTACAAGAAGGTAACATTACCTTATCCAAAGTAGCACACGTTTCAGGATTGAAACATAATCTTATGAGTGTAAGTCAACTGTGTGATTCTAAAATGTTAGTTGTATTTGATGATAAACACTGTTACTTACTCTCTCGAGCAGGTGAACAATTGTGGAAAGCTGACAGACACGGAAATCTGTACTTAATGAACTTCACTTCCAAGAATGGGACAAAATCTCTCTGTCTCATTTCAAAGAAAAGTGAAGTAGCCTGGCTTTGGCACCACAAACTCTCCTACTTAAATTTTCCTAATCTTGAACTACTTGTAAACATAAGTGAGTTACAGGTCTCCCAGAGGTAACTTTCCAAAAGGATCACCTCTGCCCAGCATGCGAAATGGGTAAAATCAAAAGAGCTTCACATAAAACCAAAAGTGACCATTCATGCAATCAACCTCTGCAAATGCTTCATGTTGACCTCTGTGGTCCTATTGCTATTCAAAGCCTATCTGGGAAAAAGTATATTCTCGTACTAATTGATGAAATTTCCAGGTACACATGGCTTGTATTTATTAGACAAAAGTCTGATGTTCCAATAGTTTTGAGGAACATGATGCCAAGGATTCAAGTACTTCTGCATCAAAAGAACCAGCAATTAAGAAGTGACAATGTGACAGAATTTAAAAATGCCAAACTTGATGAATATCTTGTTCAAGATGGCATCACCTAAAACTTCTCTGCTGTACGCACACCTCAACAAAATGGTGTTGTAGAAAGAAGAAACAGAACCTCGGTTGAGGCTGCACGAACAATGCTCGCAGCCTCTGGTTTACCAACCCACTTCTGGGCAGAAGTTGTAGCAACTGCTTGCTTCACTCAAAATCGTTCTATAATTGTTAAAAGACATCTCAAAACTTCATATGAGTTAGTTAACAACAGAATACCCTCAGTCAATTTTTTCACATCTTTGGCTGCATGTGTTTCATTCTGAATGATCGAGAAAACCTTGGCAAGTTTGATCCAAAGTCTGATGAAGCCAATTTCTTAGTGTTAGTCCCCAAAGAGAGATGGCTAACTAAGAGAGGGTTTTGTAGAAGGGGGGGTTGAATATAAAACACACAGAATATACTCTTTTTAAATTTTTTAATATAAATATTAAAAATTTACACACAGATAGTTTGATGCGGAAAAGAACAGCGGACTATTCTATCAAACTAAACACACAGATAACGATAATTAACTATTACACTAAGCAAGTTAAAACAATATCAAGTTATAGCACACAGCTTTGCCACAGTCAAACAAATAATCACTCTGAAGATTTGTTGAAAGCGTGAGATTTCTGGGAAGGACTTCATCTCCTTTTATAGTGTCCATGCATGGGATGCAAGTGGACAGCTGTCAAGGTTTCATTAGCTGGAAGATTATCTGATGGACAAAGGAAGAGACCACTTCCTTTGTACTAGAATAATGGATGAACCATTCCTTGTAGCACGTAATGTCAGATAACTTTATCTTCTTTTCTTCATGCTCTGTGAAGTCCCATCAAGCCTTTTAGCTAAAAGACAAATATTCCTTTTATAAGAATAAAAGAGAATGTCTTTAATTAAGGCTTGGTGCCCAAGTTCTTGCTGGCTCACGTGTCTTGCAATTTGATGTGAGTCAAGAACTTATCTCTTTGAAATTGCTAAGTGATACATCTCACTATGTATCACATCGGTGGATACCTTATAAGGCTGGAGTTGATAAGTGTACACTTTGCTTGATAACTTCTTCTTTCACTAAGTGACAAAAGTGTATACCCTTGTGAGTTGATATCACAGCTTTAGAAAATATACCTGCAATTTCGGTGACCAAGATCATAGTGTCGGTGACCATGACATCAAACTTGATGACCTCATCTTATTTGATGTCCTTAGTACTTTTGATGACTTTTGAGTGTACCATCGGTGACCCACTATATTGGTGACCCAATCTTGACTTGGCAAAATGGTCTGAATATTAAAGTTGGTTGATACATCCAAAATTCCACTTTTTGATGTACAACCCCTTGATTGAATAGTCTTTGACTCTTCAATACTTGAAGCATATTTCAGACCTTCAAAAGAACCTGTAAAAATTCATTCATATAAAGGAAGGTGGTTCATCACCAAATCATCGGTGACCCAACAATCTCCCCCTATTTGATGATGATACCTGTAGGTTAGAAAAGAATTCTTTTTGACCCTTTCTATTTTTCTTTTGGGTTCTTTTGACTCAGATTTTTTTTTTTTTTTTTTTAATTTTTTTTTTTTGATTTTTTTTTTTAACTGAGTATGTACAGTATGGAGTATAAACTGAATAAAAGAATAAGTATAAGTTTAAATATGTGCAAAGCTTGTAAAAATATTAACAAGAGATGGGATGGAAGAAAAGTATGAACTTTTATTAATCAACACATAGGATTGATCAGAGTACATGATTAACAAAGTTCATACTGTACTATACGTCTGCAGGATCAAGGATCTGAGGAGGGTTCTCTTCTTTTAAGTTCATCCAGGATCATTCTTGTGATGCCATGGTCTTCAATGGGAGGCACTCCAAGAATACCAGAGAGGAAAGAGCTGTGAGCCCTTGGAATGTCAGAGGCTCTGAAGAAACCTATGTTGCCATAGATGTCCTCAAAGAATACTCCAAGTTCAGGCTCGGTGATCATGGTTTGCTCAGGATAAGCAATAGGAGTGGGAATAGAAAGATTAATACCTGATGCGTCAATCTTTATGCCCCTTTCATGAAGCATGGAAAAGTGTCCTTTCTTTTTGTTCTTTGGAGGTTTGACCAACTCTCCAGAGAGACCCTTTTGAATAAGGTACATCTGTTGACCTTCAAGAAAGGTGACAAGAATATTATGCTCCTTTTGAATCTTCACCATTTTGACAAAGAGCTTTCTGATGGTATTCAGTATTAATTCCTTGTGTTTGCTTTTGCTCTTGTCAATGCAATTTCCAACCTCTATCCATTCAGAGATACCAAGAGCTTCAAGCCAATCAACCTCACAAACTTTCATAAGAGAATCAGCTCTTTTAAGAGTGATAAGAAGTTTGGGAGAATTCTTAGTTGGAGGATGAATGGTAGCACCGATGATCTTTGAATCATCCTTTCTATTCTTCAACCTCCTTTTGAACCACTCTACTTCCTTTGCCTTCTTGGCCTCATCAACCAATTTTGCAGCTTCAGATTTCTTCTTTATATTTTCAAGCTCATCTTTTTGAGCTTGAATTGCATCGGTGACTTTGGCATGTACAGCTTCATCATGAGCTAGCTTGAGTACATTAGTCTGATCATACTCAAGCTGAGCCTTGATAGCTTCTTCTCTTTCAGCCTCAGTAAGAATCACCCCAATAGGATCGGTCAGTGCAGGGGCAGGCTGTAGTCTGAGAGTGTCTGCATTAGGATCTCTCATTTTCTTCTTTCTCTTCTTTTCTTCCTTCTGTTCTTCAAAGGAAAGAGGCTTCTTTCCTTTGGCTTTTTCTTTTCTTCTTTTCTCTTCTTCAGTTTCAAGGGGTTGAGCACTGACACTCTCCCCCTCAACAGCTGCTTCGGGTACCAAAGGAACAGAGACCACCTCTGTGACCATACCACCATCGGTGGCTGTAGGGGCCACATCGGTGGCTGCCACGTCGGTGGCTAGATGAGTTGGAGAGGCCACATCGGTGGCTGTATGGCTGGCGTCGGCGGCTGGCATGCTGACGTCGGCGGCTGGCATGCTGACGTCGGCGGCTGGCATGCTGACGTCGGCGGCTTTGGCTGCTGTTGTAGAGGTCTTCACATTTTTCTCCCCCTCAGTGGTTGAACCCTTGAAACCCACTGAAGAGAGAAACTCCTTAATCCTTTCCACATCAGAGCAGAGACCCCCAAGTTTCTTTTCTACCCTTTGAAGGACAAACCTGTCAGTATCTTGGAAGAAAGAATCACCAATATCAAGTTCAACCGTTGGAGAAGAGGTTGGAACTTTATCAATCTTGGTGTGTAGACTTGAGAGAGACTCCATTATTGCCTGTTGGTTTGCAATAAGAGTAGAAATATCGGTGGCTTGCTTAGAAGAGGTGTTTCGAAGATCCTGAATGGATGAAAGCACAGATGCTTGACTTGAAGAGAATCCTTGCTGAAGATCAAGAATATCCAAATGTAGAAGATCTAAACATGTCATTAGAGTTGGGTGACTCACCGACAACTCCTCTATGTTAGATCTGAGAGATGAGGAAAGGGAATCCATTCTTTCCTTTTCCTTAGTTGCATGTTCTTCTAAGACCTCCACCCTTCTGATAGTATTACTGGTAAAGGTGGTGAAAGCCTGTAGAAGATCATTCCCTTGCTTTGAAGACATGGGAGCAGTAGGATGAGGCTTTGGTGGTTGATCATTATCATCATTATCACTGGAAGAATAATCCACCAAACCTGTAGATTTTCTTGGGGGGGATTTAGGAGATGAGGGGGAGACACTCTTAGGAGAGTGTCTTTGAGGGGATTCCTCAGTAATGGGTTCCTCCACACCCTTGTCATGTACGGGAGACGTACCTATCCAAGGAGTAGTGTCGGACATCAGAAAATCAGTAAAGAGGGTTGCTCCATCAAATGCACCTGGTTGTGGTGCATTCTCACGTGGAGTGTGGACACGGAGCTGAGAGAGCTCTAGGGGTGAAAAAGAGGTACCTTGGATGGGAGACTCCAAGTCATCTTTATCAACTAAGGAGAAAGTTGATGAAGGAATAAGAGGGGTGTCCCTTTGTACAACTATGTCCTTTTGAGAGGGCATGGAGGAGCTGGGAGTAGCTAAGTGTTCCTTGGGTTTTGTGAGGATATTTTCAACACCTACTGGCTTTTGGGAGCCAGTAGATGGATCATGTGCTTTAACCCTTTGGGTTCCCTTAGACTTCTTTGAGGAAGTCTTTGGGGGGCTTTTAGAGTTTCTCCGCTTATGGGGTTTGGATGCTTGGGTGGAAGCCAAAGGCTCTTTTGGCTTCGTAGCATCGGTGGGTGCGGAGGTAGATGTGCCCGACGCTTTGGATCTCTTAAGAGATTTGGGCACACCAGTGACTCTAGGTACAGAGGGGGTAGAAGACATACCTGAAGTTCTCTGAAGACGCGGTTCATTCTCTCCCCAAGTAAGAGTTGCATTCCTTGCAAACTCAACCATAGAAGGTCTGAGAGGGTTGTCTGATGCTAAGACAGCCTTTTTCATGATCTGGTTACCCACTTGGTGGAGAGGGAGATCATATACTATATCATCTCTTTTCTCTAATTTATCTGCCAACTTTGCATGAATAATAAGAGAGAAAAGTCGCTGAAATGGTACCTGAGGACGTCGGAGGGTAGAGAACGAGGAGATCATTTCATTAAAGAAATAGCTGGCATAATCTATTTTTCTTTGAAAAATAAGAGCATGTGCCAGCTACGATTCTGAGAAGGTGACTGATCCGGACCACCTGTCTTCTTGCTCAGACACAGAATCAGATGAGCAAAGAAGAAGTTCCAAATACTTCCCATGTTTTTGCGCAATAAAGTACCTGGACCCTTTGACTTTGATCCCTTCTTCTCTTCCAAGTAGTTTAACACATCAACCACCATTTGATGTTCATTACCAAAGGGGATTGGTTCATAGGAATCATAAACAGGAAGCTTGAGAATGCTTCTAACATCTTCCACATTGAAGATCACATCATGTTCATCATTACTTAGAACAGATGCAATAATTTGATCCGATGAGGCATCAAATGTGCAAGTTAACCAAAAGTTTCCAAGAAGAAACTTACTCATTTTGGGCTTTGCTGTCAGAGCATATTGTAGAGGGCATCTCTGAAGAAACCAGCAAACATCATTGTACTCTGGATGAGCATTGTCAACTCCTATTCTTCCAAAGTAATTGCATGCAGGGAAGGAGAGAGATCCAAAGGTGATTGTTTGTTCTTCACCAATTCTTGAAGGAGAAGCCATTGAAGAAGATGGGAGTTGCAGGTTTGAAGTTCTTGCTTTTGAAGGTGAGGAGAAGATGGGTGCGAGAAAGGTGGTGAAGTAGTGGGATGGGTGGTTATATATGAGAGGGAAATTTCAACTTTCAAAAATAATGATTATTTTTGGTGATTGAAAGGTCAGAATTCTAAGGGTTTTAGAGTTGAATTCGGCGCATGGTCTGACATTGATGATGTCATTAGGGATAAGAACAAATAATCTTGCTTATCAAGAATGGTAAGTCAAGAGTTATCTTTTAAGGGTTAAGAAGGTGAAAGGTTACCTTGGAGAGTTTAAAAACGTCGGTGGCTTGACGTCAGCAAACGTCGGTGGCTTGTGAGGCTGACGTCAGCAAACGTCGGTGAATCGACCAAAGGTGCGACGTCGGTGGCTTGAATCAAGGTGCAACGTCGGTGGCTCGAACCAAGATGAGAGAGAGACGTCGGTGGGTCGAGGTAAAACGTCGGTGGATAAGGGCTTTGAGAGAGAGAGAGACGTCGGAAAGGGGGCGACGTCGGTGGCTTGGGATCGAGGTAAAACGTCGGTGGCTTGGTGGTAAGGGAAACGTCGGTGGGTGTAGTGATGACGGCGTCGGTGAGGTCGGTGAGGTCGGTGAGGTCGGTGGATGGTGAGGTCGGTAAGGTCGGTGGATGGTGGCAAGGGTAGACGTCGGTGGCTCACGGTGGTTCGATGGTGGATGCTTTTGGTGAGTGTGGTTTTTAGGGTTAGGGTTTGGAGAGAGAGGAAAATAGAAAGAGAATAGAGAGAGGAGACACTGTCGGTGACCTAGTCACCGACATTACTGTATGTATATATATATATATTTTTTTATTTTCTTTTTCTTTTTCTTTTTATATTATAAATATATAAATATAGTATAATATATAATTTAAAATATAATATATCTATAAAATATACATATAATATATATATAAAACATATACCATATATAAGTTATAAATATATAAATATATATAATATATATATATGGAATATATATATATATATAAAACATACATTATATATAAATATAAAATATATTAGTCTATGTTTACCATACCTAACTCAACGATGAGAAACTTGAACCTTGCTTCATCAAGGGGCTTTGTGAACAGATCAGCTAGTTGATAGTCGGTGGGAATGAAATGTAACTCCACATCACCTTTAGAGACATGATCTCTTATAAAGTGATACCTAATATCAATGTGCTTGGATCTTGAATGAAGCACAGGGTTGTTGGCAATGGCTATTGCACTTGAGTTGTCACACATTATTGGGATCTTTGAGAAAATCTGATTGTAATCACACAAATGATTTTTCATCCACAATATTTGTGCACAACAACTTCCAGCAGCCACATATTCTGCTTCAGCAGTAGATGTAGACACCGAATGTTGTTTCTTACTTGACCAGCTCACAAGCTTTCCACCAAGTAACTGACAACTTCCAGTTGTACTCTTTCTGTCTATTTTTGAACCTTGTGATTTCTTGAAGAAGAGAGTGTTGTCAACCTTGCCTCGTATGTACTTATTTCTAAGTAGATATTCTGAGAGAGTGTCATACCAGGCACGTGGAGCTTGCTTCAGTCCATATAGAGCTTTATCCAGCCTATATACATGATATGGATGGACTGGATCTTCAAACCCAGGGGGTTGCTTCACATACACTTCTTCAGCTAATTCACCATTCAGGAAGGCACTTTTGACATCCATTTGGAATACCCGAAAATTCTTGTAAGCTGCATGGGCAAGAAATATTCGGATAGCTTCCAATCTGGCAACAGGAGCAAAGGTTTCATCATAATCAATTCCTTCCTCTTGCCGATATCCTTGAGCAACCAACCTTGCCTTGTTCCTTATGACAGTTCCTTCTTCGTCCATCTTGTTTCGAAACACCCATTTTGTTCCAATAATTGTTTTGTTGGATGGACGAGGAACTAATTTCCAGACTTTGTTTCTCTCAAATTGTGAGAGCTCTTCTTGCATGGCAATTACCCAGCTAGGATCAGCTAGGGCTTCATTTATCAGCTTAGGCTCAACAATGGAAACAAAGTTGACATATAAGCACAGATTGCTTATGCCTCTTCTGGTTTTTACACCAACTTGTGGATCACCTATGATTTGATCTATTGGATGATCCATGGTCCACTTTAGTGCGGGGAGGTAAGGAGGGAGGTAGAGAAGAGGATGAGGTAGGAATTTGAGATGGTGAAGAAGGGTTTAAGGGAGATATGGTGTTTTGGTGGGTAAGGTCTTCTGAAGAGTTAGTTTCAGGAGGTGGAGAAGAAAGAGAAGGTTTTGAAGGTAAGGTGGTGTTTATGGGAGGCTGAGAAGGGTTGCTATCTGGAGGATTGGTTTGAGAGGAGGATGGAATTTCACTAACACATGAATTTATCCATAGGTTTAATTCTTCTTCATCACAAGATAATGAAGAAGTTTCAAACTCATCAAACTTTACATGCATGGATTCATCTATGCATTGTCTTCTTAGGTTGAAAATTCTGAAGGCTCTTGAGGAGAGAGAGTAGCCCGTGAAAATTCCATCATCTGACTTTGGATCAAACTTTCCAAGTTGTTCCCTGTCATTTAGCATGTGACATGCACAGCCAAACACATGGAAGAAGTCAACTGCAGGTTTTCTACCATGGAAAACTTCATACGGAGTCTTGTCATGCCTTTTGACTATGATAGACCTATTTTGAGTAAAGCATGCAGTGTTAAGCATACGCCGCCCAAAAATAGTTTGGCAACTTGGATTCACTCGACATGGACCTTGCGGCTTCACATAGTGTTCTATTCTTTCTCTCAACAACACCATTTCTTTGAGGAGTGCGTACGACGAGAGAAGTTACGAGAGATTCCTTTTAGGTCAAAGAAATCTTCCGGAGCAAAGATTCTTGAATTCCGTGCCATTATCACTTCTGAAAGACTCACCCAGTTTACCATTCAAATTTTCAATTTTTCTTGTAAACCTGATGATTTCTTCAGCAGCATCACTCTTGTGTTTTAGAAAGAACACCCAAGTATATCTAGAGAATTCATCGACGATTACTAGCATATACTTTTTACCACCCAGACTGGGTGTCTTGTTGGACCGCATAGATCCATGTGAAGCATTTGAAGAGGTTGAGAGATAGAAGAGCATTGTTTTGTTTTAAAGGAAGTTCGGTGAGTTTTCCTTTTTCACATGCCCCTTTGACTTTTCTTTTTCAAAAGCTATTTTTGGCATTCCAACAACCAGTTCTTTGTTGGAGAGTTTGTTCAAGGTTTTAAAGTTTAGATGAGAGAACCTTTTATGCCACAGCCAACTTTGTTTGGCTAGTTCTTGAGAAAGGAGACACACAGCTTCTCCTATTGCACTTTCCTTCATGTTGATTATGTACACGTCATTCAGTCGGGTTCCTGCTAGTACAATCTTGTTCTGTACGTCAAAGACCAAACATACACATAGCTGGAACATGACTTTATAGCCCAAATCACATATTTGGCTTATGCTTAGAAGATTGTACATCAGCCCTTCAACATGAGCTACTCTGGAGAAAGTGATGGTTCCATTTGAAATGGTACCATATCCTTTGGTGACCCCTTTTCCATTTCCTCCAAAGGAAACAGTGGGTCCCTTTTCTTTTGAGAAGTTAGAGAGAAGAAGTTTGTTTCCGGTCATGTGTCTTGAACATCCACTATCCATGTACCATATATGATCTTTATTTGGTACCTGCACCCAGAAACAAATTTAGACTTTTGGTACCCATTTTGAGGTGGGTCCTTTGGGATTAGAAGGCATTTTAGATTTGCAAGGAGCCAAGTCTATTGGGCAATTTTTAGCAAGGTGAAGAGTGTTGCCACAGTTATAGCACTTCTTTAAAGGGAAGGCCTTTTTTAAAATCCCTATCATCTAAACTTTGGACAGAGGTTGAGGAATGAGAAGAAGAAGAAGGATGTCCAACACCTGGTCTTGGTCCAAGAATACCTTTACCAGGATTTCTTGATTTCTTCAAGTTTACTGATCGAGGAATAAAGTCAGTAGCTATTTGAGATTTCCTTTTGGATGAAAATTTTGGTTTAGAAAAATTTTTCTTTTGAGGAGAAAATCCTTTTGAAGAAGAATACTCAGCAACTTCAGAAGGCTGCTCCTGGGAGTACCTTGACTCATGAAGACTTAAGGAATTTAAAAGTCTTTGGATAGGTTTGGGAGAAGAAGAAGAGCTTGGAAGAGTTGAAACCATTGAAGACTCAGAAGAGATTTCTTTAGCTTTAACAAAGACTCCAAACTTTTTGGAACCAGATTCTACTTTGAGCATGTCAAGTAGATCTATAGAGTGAACGGAGGTAGAGTCCTCAGATGAGTAACCGAAGAGAGCATCATCGTCATCGGAAAAGAAACCGGCAGGAAAACCTTGACACTCAGAAGAAGAAGGGAGTGGAAGGTCAAGAGGTTGAGGAATATCTTTTCCATAACCAAGGCCAGACTTATCCTTGCTGGTGATTTGATCTTGAAGGATCCTTTCTAGATTCTTAGAGGATTTAGTCCATTTAGACAGAACCTCTTGTTCCTTTTCAAGTGTAGAAGAAATCTTTGATTTTTCCTCAGAAAGGCTGTCGTTTAAATACCGAAGGTTTTCCAGATCAGCTTTCATTTTGTCAAAATCTTTTAGTTTTGAAAAGCAAGAGAGAAGTTGATCATTTAGACATTTTATGTGCATATCAGCCTTTTTCTTTTGAATCTTTAAGTCACAGAAGTCAACAGTTAAAGAATCAAAGGCATCAGCCTTTTGATCATCAGAGAGAAAGGTAAAAGGATGTACACGAGGTTTTGTCCACTGAAGTGGATCCCTCGGCGGATACAAGAGTGGTGTAGAGTGATTTCTCCATGTCTTCTATCTCATCAATTTTGGCCATGAGGCACTTAGTGACATACTCACTCTCACTCTCAGAGGTTTGCTCATCTTCCCAGCAATGAGCCTCAGCAACTAAGGTTTTATTTTTACCTTGGTTTCTCTCCTTTTCTCTCTTGTATTTGGCTTTGTATTTCTTGTACCTTGAGGTTTCGTTGATTCAGAGTTTTCCTTAGAGGATTGGCTATTTCTCTCTTCATGCTTCCTAGAAGCTGATTTTGAGAAGTCATGGCCATAAGAAGAAGAAGGTTTAGAAGAAGAAGCTTTTGATCTGCATTCAGAAGCAAAATGACCTTTCTTTCCACAATTGAAGCATTCTTCATTTACTTTATCGTAAGAGGATTTTTGAGAAAAAGATTTTCTATTAAATTTGGAGCGGTTTGAAGAAAATCTTTTGTTCTTAAGGTTTCCGGCAAGCATTGCCATACTATCGTAAAGTATGTCAATGGTCGATTCTTCTCCTTCATCATCGGCGGACTATAGTATGCATCGACGGATGAGAAGAGTCTTCCTTAATATCTTTTTCGTAATTAGAAGAAGGATAGGTGATTCTAGGAATACAAGAAGAAGGTTTTGAATCACCTATCAAAGCAATAGAGGAGGATTTGATATCCTTTATAAGAGACTTTCTCGATTCTTAGTTTGTTCATAGTGAAGAAGAGTTCCATAGAGAGCGAGTTAAAGGCATTATTTCTAAGTCCTTGGTTTGCTTGATGCAAGTACGAGATAGTTTCCCGAAATGCGGAAGACAATCCATAAACTTGCAGAGAACTTCTTCATTATCATAAACTCGTCCAAGAGCTTTGAGATCGTTAAGAAGACGTTAAAACGATTAAAGTAGGTAGAAAGAGATTCTCCCTTTTCATGGGAGAAGAGTTCATACTTTCTAACAAGACGGATCCTGTTAGATTTCTTTACTTCTTTGGTGCCTTCATATAAGACACTCAAAGTATCCCACATCTCTTTAGCGAGGTGGGAAGGTTAAGAAGAGAATGATACACATCATCGGGAAGGGAAACGACAAGAAGCGAGATTTGACTTTAGTATCTAAAGCAACTAGGCGTTTATCATCTTCACTAAATTTGTTAGAAGGTTTAATGATATATCTACCGGTTTTCTCACTTTTTTCGTCATCCGACTCTATGTCCTTTCCTTCGGCGTCCTTTTCGAGGGCCAAAGCGAGCCCATATTTTAGGAATAATAGGTCCCTCATCTGAGAATGTTGGGATACCTGCAATCTATCCCTTCCAAGAATAATAACATGCGTATTTTTTTCATAACCCAAAGTTGTTTGGGTTGAATCTCGGGGTTTAGCCAAAGATCCTAAATCATATGTATTCTTGGAAGAGGTACGCAAGGTACCATCAACATTTGAGGTAGTAGCCATCAAAGATCCGGTTTATGAGATTAAACCAATCGCTTCCGATACCAATTGTTAGTCCCCAAAGAGATGGCTAACTAAGAGAGGGTTTTGTAGAAGGGGGGTTGAATATAAAACACACAGAATATACTCTTTTTAAATTTTTTAATATAAATATTAAAAATTTACACACGATAGTTTGATGCGGAAAAGAACGGGCGGACTATTTTATCAAACTAAACACACGGATAACGGTAATTAACTATTACACTAAGCAAGTTAAAACAATATCGTTATAGCACACGGCTTTACACGCTCAAACAAATAATCACTGCAAGATTTGTTGAAAGCGTGAGATTTACGGGAAGGACTTCATCTCCTTTTATAGTGTCCATGCATGGGATGCAAGTGGACACCGTCAAGGTTTCATTAGCCGGAAGATTATACGATGGACAAAGGAAGAGACCACTTCCTTTGTACTAGAATAATGGATGAACCATTCCTTGTAGCACGTAATGTCAGATAACTTTATCTTCTTTTCTTCATGCTCTGTGAAGTCCCATCAAGCCTTTTAGCTAAAAGACAAATATTCCTTTTATAAGAATAAAAGAGAATGTCTTTAATTAAGGCTTGGTGCCCAAGTTCTTCTTTGGCTCACGTGTCTTGCAATTTGATGTGAGTCAAGAACTTATCTCTTTGAAATTGCTAAGTGATACATCTCACTATGTATCACATCGGTGGATACCTTATAAGGCTGGAGTTGATAAGTGTACACTTTGCTTGATAACTTCTTCTTTCACTAAGTGACAAAAGTGTATACCCTTGTGAGTTGATATCACAGCTTTAGAAAATATACCTGCAATTTCGGTGACCAAGATCATAGTGTCGGTGACCATGACATCAAACTTGATGACCTCATCTTATTTGATGTCCTTAGTACTTTTGATGACTTTTGAGTGTACCATCGGTGACCCACTATATTGGTGACCCAATCTTGACTTGGCAAAATGGTCTGAATATTAAAGTTGGTTGATACATCCAAAATTCCACTTTTTGATGTACAACCCCTTGATTGAATAGTCTTTGACTCTTCAATACTTGAAGCATATTTCAGACCTTCAAAAGAACCTGTAAAAATTCATTCATATAAAGGAAGGTGGTTCATCACCAAATCATCGGTGACCCAACACTTAGGATATTCATTAAATGCAAAAGCATTTAGAGTTTTTAACTTAAGAACTAAAACTGTAATGGAAAGCATAAATATTGATTTTGATGATCAAACTCAATTGAGTTCTGATTATCTCTGAGACAGTTACCTCTGACTATCTTTCAGGAACCAGAAAATCCGAAATTAATGCCTTATTCGACGATTTTCTGGGTGAAGAGATTCCTTCAGAGAGAATACCCTCATCTCCTACCTTGAACATTTCAAATATTCTTCAAGCATCAGGAATAACTCTCTCTAGTCCTACTTTAAGCTCACCAAATGTTAGTTCCGAAGTAACCTCTGAGCCTTCATTCGAGGGGTAGAATTTAGGTGCTTCAGAACCAGACCTAGAACCCATTCCAGAAGCTCAAGCAGAAGATACAAAAGCTTCTCCAGAACCAGAACTATAGCCTATTTTAGAAACTCAAGCAGAAGATATAGAAGACACAGAAGTTCAAGCCCAACAAATATCTCAAACAAGGATGAAAAAATGGACAAAGTCTCACACTCCAGATCTAATAATTGGAGATCCATCTGAAGGGGTTAAAACCAGATCTGCAACTGCTAATGAAGTCTTCTTTGTAAACTTTCTGAGCATGATAGAACCGAAGAGGTTCATGAAGCTTTACAAGAACCAAGCTGGGTGGAAGCTACGCAAGAGGAACTTCTTCAATTCGACATAAACAAGGTGTGGAAATTAGTACCTCTGCCTAAAGACAAGATAGCCATCGGTACTAAGTGGGTTTTCAGAAATAAAAAGGATGAAGATGGAGTAGTAGTCAGAAATAAGACAAGATTGGTGGCTAAGGGCTATTGTCAAGAAGAAGAGATAGATTACGATGAAACATTTGCTCCTGTAGCATGCCTTGAAGCAATATGACTTTTTCTGGCCTTCTCGGCATACAAAGACTTTAAAGTATATGAGATGGATGTTAAATGTGCATTTCTGAATGGAAATCTCAAAAAAGAAGTGTATGTTTACCAACCTCCTGGATTTGAAGATGCTAGACATCCAGATTATGTCTATCTTCTGGATAAAGCTCTATACGGATTAAAGCAAGTACCAAGAGCCTGGTATGAACGTTTATCTAAATATCTGATCAGTCATTCATATGAGAAAGGTAAGATTGATACAACGTTATTCATCAAAAGAGGCAAAGGTACGCTTACTGTTGTTCAAAGCTATGTGAACGACATCATATTTGGTTCTACTGATCAAGCAGAAGTTGATATGTTTTCAAAACTACTGGAAAAGGAATTTGAAATGAGCATGATGGGAGAACTAACATTCTTCTTAAGGCTACAAGTCAAACAAACCACTTCTGGCATTTTCATAAATCAAGCCAACTATGTTTCTGACATGTTATAGAAATTCAAACTTCAAAACTCCACTAATATGAAAACTCATATTTCTCCTAGCACGAAACTTGATCCTGCTCTCTCAGGGAAACTAGTTGATGTTACAAGCTATAGAGGTATGATCAGATCACTTATGTATTTGACTGCAAGTAGACCAGATATCATGTTTGCCACTCGAAAAGAATCTCATTTGGCTGCTGTGAAAAGAATTTTTAGATACCTAAAAGGAACTCCATCATTGGGTCTCTGGTATCCTAAGAATTCTGGATTTGATTTAATTGCATATATTGACTCTAATCATGCAGGATGTAAGTTAGATAGAAAAAGTACCTCTGGTAGCTGTCAACTTCTGGGAACCCGGCTAATCAGTTGGACCTCCAAGAAGCAAAACTGTGTTTCAACATCTACAGTAGAAGCCGAATATGATGCTGCTGGTAGTTGTTGTTCTCAAGTTATCTGGATGAAAACTCAACTTAGAGATTATGGTCTGGTGTACGACAAAATTCTCATCCTCTGTAACTCAGAAAGTGCTATTGCTATCATAGAAAATCTAGTACAGCACTAAAAAACAAAGCACATTGATGTCCGGTATCATTTCATAAAGGATCATGTGGAGAAAGGAACTACTGAAATGTATTTTGTCTCCACTGATTACCGACTTGCTGACGTTTTTACAAAAGTTCTGGATGAGAAAAGATTTAATTTTCTTGTAAGAAAGTTGGGTATGTTAAACATGTAACTAACTAAGATTTCAAAATCTAATTAGCTACTTATTTAACATATTCTTTTCTTTATACTTAGTAATTTTCATAACTTTTCAATAAACCAGAGTCACCCAAAAGTCTCTGGATATCTCTGATTAATGAAAAATGACTCAGAAGCACTCAGAAGTCTCTGAATGCCTTTGTTCCCAAAAACACTTTTTTTTATCCAAGCACAGGAAAAGACAGCGCACAAATGCAAAATTCAAGGGGGAACTAAGCTTGCAAATTCATGGGGGAGCTAACTATGCAATGTTCAAAGTGGAGCTAAATTTGATGATTTGAGGAGGAGCACCGACTTGTGCACTATTCAAGGGGGAGAATTGAATTCTTCAAATCAAGTCTAACATTAGTCAGCTGTCTTCTAAACATACCTTTACTTACAAAGTTTTTGTGAATTTGCTACTTCTGAATAACTCTTGTCGTCATGGTTATTAAGAAATCTCGAATTCAACTAAAACTCTTCTGAAAAGGTGTTCACTTGATAAAACTCTTTTGGTCTCAAAAATGCTTTAAATGGCCAATTTTTCTTTAACTTCTGTTCACTGTTCTCTGATTATGTCTTTCTCTTGAAAAAATTTCAATAAGTTACGTCTAACCTAACTTTTGCCTTCAAGGTTATTTAGAATTCTCTTATTTAATTAAATTTCTTAGGAAATACTATTTATAGAACTTAAAACTCACTTTTGGTCCAAAACTGACTTATTTCACCAAATGATTTTTTTCTAAAAATTACTCTTTTAATCGACAATTTTTGTTGATTAATTGATAATTTTTATTATTATTTTTTGGCGGGAATATTCAAAATAATGGAAGCGGAACCGGTTATCATCTAAAACCGTCTAAAAACCCTTCAGTGCCTCATCAAACTCCTACACGCGTCCGTAATCCTTTAATACACGCTAAAAGATTCCTCCACATGTCATTAATCGACCGTTTGCATGAGTGCACACCTGCTTGCTTACGTCAGTATCTATAAACCGTTTGCTTTTCCCCAAATCAAAACCCCCTCGATAACCAAAATCACTCGAGTTCAATCTTTCTCTCTCATTATATAAACTCAAAAGTAGAAATTCACTATCCTACTATTCATCATCTTCCTTCTCCTGATATTATTCCCATTTGCAAACCTGCAATCTCAGCTTTCAATATCCACAAATTCACAAATGGCAAACCCACCTAAAAATCTAAATATACAAGAAGACGAAGGGCGACTAATCGATCCGACTGCTGACAGCACCCCAATCGTGAAGCTACCACTAAAACCCAACAATGTGTAGGTTTTCCTAGATCCAAACACATATCTGGATGACTATCGAGTGATGATCGAGTTCCTGCAATATCACCCACTTAACCGAGCCCTAACCCTAACCAACCCAAACGTGCCAAAAATTTATGTCCAAGAAGTATGGCAAAAACTGTATGCCGCGGACGAAGAAACCCTATTAGGAAATTTCGGACATCCAACAGATTCTGAGAACGGTGTAGAGATCCCTATTACAAAGAAGAAGATTGCCAAATTCTTCCATTTACCCGTACCTATGATTGAGGTTGACGGTCAAAAGGTGCCAAATCCAGATCTTGAACAGGGTCCTACAACAGAAGCGTTATTGGCATTCACTAATTTCTTGGGATATAATGAACCACTCACAAAAGTCTCACTTGCGAAATAGGTTCCCTAGATCAAGCAAGCAAGAAGGTTCTTACCATAATGTATGGAATGTACATCAACCGGCCCCTGGACTATGCAAGTTTGATCTTTCAAGAAGTAAAGGCTGCTGTGCACACCAAAGTCACACATCAGAGCAATGGCGAAGCCCTTCTAGCACTGATGTTCCCTAGATTCCTCTCCCTTTTCACTTACCCAGCAATAATGCTCTGAATGCTCCTTTCATTCAACCGTTCTGCAAGATTGCAACAATGATCTCTCACAAACCAACGCTTGATAGAAATGGCTATCCTTCTCTGAGAGAATGTCCAGGTATATGCTTAACCTCATTCCTGAAACCGCTCCTTATCTTACCTCTTATAGAAGCTCTATGGTACACCAAGAACAGAGAGTACCTACCCCAGAGCACTTACAGCCTAGCATAGATGGTGAGGGGTCGAATGAGCTTGAGACTGAAAATAATATGAGTGACCAACCGAGCGCTTCTAACCATGCTGAGCGTTTGCTATGAGATAGCCCAGAGGATGTCTATAGAGACACATTTGTGAGTTCCTCGCCAAGTCCAACCAGAGCAACCACATTAACTGAGGTAGATGCCAACACATCTACACTCATTGACCATCAATCCAAACCTCCCTGAAACCAACCGAGCGGAGGGTCTTTTTGCCTCTGACTCAAGCACAGCTGGGGAAACCACATCATCTTCATCATCCTCTCAAAAGGATAATGATGAAAATATAAAAGTTCCATCCACCCAGAACTCGCCACCTGCTACACGTGTTGTTGTCTCTATCACCAACACAAACTTAGAAAATACAGAAGGCACGTCCATGCCTTCTGCTAGTGTAGATGCCTATGAAATCCTATTAGAGGGGTTAAGGATAGAGGTTGCACCACTTACTGGAGTCTTCGGACTTTTTCAAGGTTAGCACACATTGATTGACTCTCCGCCCTCTGATGCTGGAGACACAATCAACAATGTGAAAACATCCGAAGAGGTGCCTGCTAATAACAGCCCTCGAAGACTGGATGGAAGTCCCTCCACGCTCAACGTCAAAAAGGCGTGAATGAGGGCCTCTCTAAACGCGAGAGACAAGGGGCCCCATGTGTTGGGGATGCACCGGTTACCTCTTCTGAGTTTGTAACAAATGCAACGTTCAAGGCATGTGATGATCAAATTCAGAGATCTATGATGGATCTAAAACAACTCATTCAAAACTTGGAGGCAGACCTAAAGTCAGAAATCTAGACTCTGAACTCTTCCATAACCTTAATTCATACAACTCAGAAAGAGTAGACTCAAGTTCTGGAAGACCTCAAGAAACTAGTCTCCGACAATGCTGAATCTCAGAAGAACTCTGCCTTGGATCACTTTAATAGGCTGGATGCTGGAATAAAAGCCAACTCAGAAGCCATCTTTAACATTCCAACAGCTATCCCCTCTCCAGAAGTTACCATTTCAGCCTCTGAATATGGCGCCTTTGTTGCTGACATTCAGAAGCTCATCAATGTTGTAATATCCTCTGAGGCCTCTACATCAACAGGTTCTAATCTTCTTCGCCAATCAGACATGGTATCTTTCCGAAAGGCCATTATGGAAAAATTCAATACTGTCAATGCCAAGTTTGTATCCAAGATCAACAATCATAGCTCTAATGAGTTTGCACAGAAGGTATCTAACTTAGATGCTTCTGTCTTACAGCTAACTTCATTAGTTAGCTCTATTACTGAAGAATTTAACGCTAAGAAGGCGGCCAAGGAAGTCAGAGCGTGTAAAAAGGAAGGGAAGAAGAGGAAAAGATCTGAGGATTAGGACCCTGATTCTCAGAAGGGGGAGAATATAGAGAAGAAAGCCAAAACCGATGATGCTGAAACTACAATTCAAAGTAAAGGTAAAGCCTGTGCTTCTACATCCTCTGAACCACCATCATCATCCAAACAAACCCCTCTTACACCAACTCCTTTGGTTGTAAATTCTGGCCCACTTCCCAAAGATCCGGATATGGCTAAGTTCATTCTCGATCTTTTGGGAAACAATAGAAAGCCAAAAGGTAAACCTCAACCACAACCTTCACAACATCAACCACAACCGTCACAACATCAACCACAACCTTCACAACCTCAACCACAACCTCAACAACAAACACCGCCAATTCCTTCCTGTGCTAGAACCAGAGAGTTCCCTGTTGATCAAAATCTAAATCCCTCTGTCTCTGCTTTTGAACAACCCATTTCTGATAGAACAAATCTTAAGGCCGAAGCTGACAAAGTCAAGGCAAAAATTGAAAGGATCGAGAAGGAAGCTTCAATTAGAAGAAGGGCCGAGGTTCAAGTGGAAAAGGATAACTTGAAGAAGTTTGAACGTTCAACCACATTGGAAATTGAGCACAGGCACATGTACTCAATCATAGAACAAAAGGTCTTCCTAATGCTTCCAAAATTTTCCAATGACTATCATGTAAGTGATGAAGTCAAAAACAGATTCATGAGTCATAGGAAAATAAGGAAAGAGGCCTTCTCTACTCTGCAAATCAGAAAAATCTCTGGTATTAAGCATGTCAAACTCAAAAATACAGATATTATGTACACAATATATGAAGTGATGGGAGAAGACAACGACAAGTACTACTTCTATGAGAATGATTTATTATTCATTAATCCTTCTGATCTTATACCTCTGGGAATATACATGAAAAACCAAATGAATCAAAGAACTGATGCTCAGAACAAAGTTGCCTTCTTCCAAATTATTAGCTGCATGGAAGCTTTCATCAAGTATAGAAGACAGGTAGACTTTCAAACGGGTCTAGATCATAAAGTGATAAATATGAGCATCACTGCACCCATGAAGATAGAGAGGGTTTTGATCATCTTTCTGTTGGAGAGCTGTTAACGAAACTTGAAGACGACATTGTATTTAGAAGACCTACAAGGAAACGCTTCTTTAGAATCCGTAAAGCACATAAATACTCTGCATCTATAAGCATCGTCAAGAGTTACGCTTCTTTTCAGAAAGACAATACTAGTAAAAACGCTGTGGAAAGAATCATCAGTGAAAGGATGGAGGAAAAACGCATCCTAATCAATAAGCTAAGAGAGATCATAGAGAAATATAAGATTGTCACTTTTCATCCTGTTGCTCCTTTCTAATCCATTATACGAAGCCCTTTATCAAGAATTCAAACACTTTAATCCTGTTCAAACTCAAGTTTTCACAGTGTTGTACAACATCGATGAAAATGTGTTAGTTGCTGCACCAACTGGAAGTGGGAAGAATATATCTGCAGAATTTGCAATTTTAAGGAACCATTAGAAATGGTCTGATAGCGTCATGCGTGCTGTGTACCTTGGTCCTGTTGAAGCACTTGCCAAATAACGATATAACTAACGGAAAAAAAAATTCAGAGATGATCTTGGATGAGGGCAATATTTCTACATTCTGGACCTTATACTTGGGGGAGATTGTTAGACTTCATTTTGTGAAAAGTATGAACCAGAATATTACATGTCTTGAAGTTCAGAAGTTAAACCAGAAGCCTGATTGTCAGGTGGATTATAAGACCTTCGTGGTGCTCGGGCACAGATCATCCAAGTCGTGATCGTCGAAAGTGACTGGCATTTTTTTCTAGATCGACCTCCGCCTTCGTCTGGCATTTTCGAGGGATCACGGGGTTGTACAATCGCTGTGCGGCGTGTCGCTTGGCGGCCAAGTAAGTGAGTCCGCAAACGTCTGAGCCACCTGTGATAAAATTTACTGTCTTAGTGATCATACCTGGGTTATCGTCGGGCAAGAGATCTTGCGGTGTCCTTTGGATAGGACCCTTACGACTTCCTTTCGTAGTGCGACGCAATCATCCGTCGTATGACCATGATCGTCATGGAAGTCGCACCATTTCGTCGTGTCCTGTTTCTCATCAGGCGGATCGCAATTCTTAGGCCATCGTACAGTCATTGGTACATCTCTTAACGCCCTGATTAGGTCGCCAGTCTTTCCCTTGAAATTATAGGACAAAATCCTAGGGTGCTGGTCATGGAGAGAGGATGATGTTTCCTTCTTTTTGTCGAACCAAATTTTCAAAATTTGCTTCAAAGGTTCTGATCGGGACGACGACCGAACCTTGAAGTCCGACTTCTTGACGCCAGGGGACGGGCGTCTAAAAAGGAGGTGTCGTCTTCGACTCTCATATAAGCTAACGTTCGGGCTTGTACGTCTTCAAACGTTTCCGCGGGATATTTGGTGAGGTCCAAATATAGGTCAGACGTACTGTCCAGCCCTCTTTTATATGCCTCAATCGCCGTCCGGATGTTGCAGTTCCGTATACCTATCATTTCGAAATTAAAACGGTTAAAGTAACTGCGAATGGTTTCACCAGATTTTTGAATCACATAATATAAATCTCCCATTTGTTTTTCCATTTAGCGACTGCTGGCAAACAGCTGGAAGAACTGTTTAGAAAGATCTGCGAAAGAGTTAATTGACTTCGGATTTAGGTTTATCAGCCATTATTGGGCGGCTCCTGTGAGCGTTGCTGTGAAACTTTTGCACATGCAGATTTCCTGGTATTGCAGGGGGATCGATACCGTCCACTTCAGTTGCTTGTATTGAGCGATGTGTTCATTGGGATCGTCAGCCCGGAATACTTTGGCGTAAAAGCTAGGATGTCATACTTCTTAGGGACTTTGACCAGGGTAATCGCGTCGGAAAACGGGAACGTCTGAAATCCGGTGGGTGGTTCGACATCGACTGGCACGACTGCCCTTTGTAGCTTGGACTATAAAGTCAAAACCTTTTCGTTTTGTTCTTCCAGGAGCTTTATGCGCTGTGTGACAGGGGTGCCGAATGCACTATGTCGTTCGAATCCTTGGTCTGCCGTGTTACCCGAAAAACTATTATGCAGCTGGACGTACGGTTGCCCCCTTTAGGGTATCCGTTGTTTGGATGTTGATTTTGGTTATTATGCTGCGTCCATGGCCCAGTGTGCTGGAAATGGAATTGCGAGTTGGTATTTTGGTGCACAAAATTGTTGATAATAGGTCGGAACCCGGTCTGCTGCGCTTCTTGTTGGGGTTGATTGGGCGGAGGCGGTGGAAGAGGTATCTAACCCGAGTTTCCGTGGCCGAGTCTTTAGGCCTCTAGTTGTTGAATTCGCATATTTATTGCGTTCAGCTCGGCTCGGAGGTTCGCTTCAGTGTGGTTAGCTCCGTGGTATGCCATTGACAAAAACAAAGGAAAATCGTTAGTAACACAGGGTCCGTTTAGATAATTCCTCTAATTGGGTCCCACGGATGGCGCCAAACTGTTGATGCCAAAAATTAGCTTAACAAAGTCAACTTAAGGTACTTGTGGACCTGATCGATGAAAGGAAGCATTCTCCCAACGAACGTAAATAAAACGAAAAGTAAATAAGAGACAAGAGATTTGGTGACGCGGAAACAAACCCTTGGTCGAGGGAAAAAACCGCGGACGATAGGTTGATACCGTCGATGCACTATGGAAAATGATGCCAAACAGGAGCGTCGTCCTTTAGAACTGTAGTCGTACAATTATAAGTGAAAGAAAAACTTAAGCTAGCGTATTGAGTCTAGAAAGCAATTATGAGTTTTTCGGCTTCAAGAGTGTAGGGGAAAGTTCATGTGTCCTCTTTGATGATTCCTATGTTGTATATATAGTTGTCGTTGCTTTTTAACGGTCGATCGAAATTGATTCCTACATAAATGCTCTTGATGACGTTTGAACGTAACCGTCCAACGGTCCTACTGAGAAAGACAATTTTTAGCTCATAATGAACCTAAAGTAACGGCCTACGTCGAGCATTTGCAGGTCGGTCGTGTGTCGTGGATTCTGCTTGGAGTTTTTCGTTAGTTCGAGACCTTTTAAAGGATGTTAAGCATTGTTGTTGGTCGAACGTTTTTACCAGTCGTCGAACGTTTTGCTCGACCATTGCTCCTTGGGTCTTTAGCTAGTATTCGGAGGTTGCGGGAAGTCTTTGGTCGGGTCGTTTTAGTCAACGGTCGAGGGTGTGATATTTTTACCCAAACAGTTCTTATGTCGCATTTCCGTGTACCTATCATTTTAGAGTTAAACTGGTTAAAATAGTTACGAATTGACTCGTCGGTCTTTTGAATAATGTAATATAAATCTCCCGTTTGTTTTTCCATTTTGCGACTGATGGCGAATTGTTGAAAGAACTGATTGACGAGATCTGCGAAGGAATTTATTGACTTTGGCTTCAAGTTTATCAGCCATTGTAGGGAAGCTCCGGTGAGCTCGCTCCAAAGCTTTTGCACATGCATACTTTTTGATATGGCAGAGGTATCGACACGGTCGAGATTAGCTGCTTCTATTGAGCGACATGTTCATTTGGATCCGTCAACCCTGAGTACTTCGGATGAACGCAGGGATGTTGTATTTCTTAGGGATCTCAACCAGGGAAATTGCATCAGAAAACAGCGATGTTTGAAATCCAGCTAGTGGATCGACATCGACTGGTACGGCGACTCCGGGTAGGAATGCTAAACGTGCTTTGATGTTTGCCCCCCGGGTTTTGAGCGTAAGAATTTTGCTGAGCTGCTCCCGTATAGTTTTGATTCAGATTCTGTGACTGATTATTAGGATGCGCCCATTACCCATGTTTCTGGTACTGCTGCTATTGCTGGCTATTATAATGAGGCTGATGGTTGTTAAATTGCGGTCGACCGATGTATTAAGCCCATGATGGTCTCGGACCGGGGTGCGGCGATGGCAATGGGGCGTATCTCCCATGGAAGTTCCTCTGTGCTTCCAGTTGTGGAATGCGTATTTGTGTGGTGTATAACTCGGCCCTTAGTGCTGCTTCTGCGGGGTTAGCTCCGTGGTATGCCATTAAAAAGCTGAAAAGAAAGCGTTAGTAACGGTTGCGATTTGTCGAAGAATTCCTTTGATCGAGCCCTACGATGGGCGCCAAACTGTTAATGCCAAATGTTGATTTACCAACACTCAACTTAAGGAGTTTGTGGAGCTGATCGGTCAAAGGTAGTATTCTTACGACAAACACAACAAGAAATGATAAAACTAAATGCAAGAGATTTTGTGACGCGGAAAAACCCTTTAACGAGGGAAAAAACCGCGGACGATAGGAGCTACCGTCGTTGCACTATGGGAAAATGACATCAAGCAGGGATGTCGTCCTTTGGAAATAGGATTTTATGATTACAGCGAAAATTATATGAAAATAAATAACAATATCCTATGAAATCTAGAGAGCCATTGTATGATTCTTGTAGCTAGAGAATGAAGATCATTGATCGGGGTTCTCTCCATGAGGTTGAGCTTGGACTTTATAGTTAGTGCTGGATGTAACGGTTGTTCGACTTTAATGGTCTTCATGAAATCCGTTGATGATGTTGACCGTAACTGTCCAATGGACCTGTGCATTATGTAAATGAAATATAACGATTAGCTCATTAAAGCAATTCGCCTTACGCTGAAACCGTTCGTCGAGTGGATATCTATCGTCTGCAGGTCGTACGTCGTGTTCGTTCGATGGAAATTTCGCTCGACCATCAATCATGAAGCCTTATTAAATATTTTTAAACCATAGAATATTGTTGGTCAAATATTTTAGTCAACGGTCGTGTATTCTAGAGATTTTTACCCAAAAAGTAATGATTCTTGATCGTTGAGACTTTCTACAAGAGACGATTAAGGTGATTCAACACAAAGTCAACGTACTTGCTTCGACTTTTCTTAAGAAGATTGATTAACTCAATCCATTCGGATAGCTCATATGCATTTATTCAAGAAAACTTTTTCAGTTCTTACTACATGATTTACGCGACCAATTATGAGAAGAATCTGATTCGGATGGAGAGTCAATTTTTGAGGACCTTTGATCCGGACACTAGAGATCCGAATAGCGAATGTATCGTCGTAGTATATTATCATTATACCACTTTATCCTTTTCTACCTGATCATTGCAATTTCAGACAGTTTCACCAAGGACTGGGCTATGTTGGCTTCATCAAATTGCTTTTGAAGAGAAGTTAAGTTAGCCGCATCTTCAACTGAAATCCCAAGGAGAGGTAGATCATTTCCAACTAGAGTTGGAGTTTTCAGAACAAGTCTTTCATTTCCGGATATCAATGCCCGATCTTTAGCATTCCTAGCTGCTCTAACTTCAGCAGCTTGTTCATCCTGTGTCATAGGTTCCTTTCCTTCTCGATGAGTCGGAATGGAAGTTGTGTCACCTTGAGAAGAAACAACTTGTTGATGCTCCCCCTCAACAGATAAATCAACTAGAGGGGTAGGGTGAAAGAGAGTAATAGGCTGAGAACCGGGTTGCTCCCTGTATTGGTAAAAAATCACACCCTCGACTGACGAGGATAATACCCACGACAATCATACCATTGACTAACAAGGATAAATACCCACGCCAGTTGTTTAAATAATCAAAGTCATGACCCAAAAGTCACGACCACAATCTTACGGTACGGTCCTGCGACCATGGTTCTGTAACCACGGTCATGTGACCACGATCTTATGACACGGTCCTGCGACCACGATTTTGTAACCACGGTCCTGCGACCACCGTCCTGTGACCACGGTCCTGCGACCATGATCTTATGACACGGTCTTACGACCAAGCTCTTACGACAAGATTATACGACCAACGAACTTACGACTTGATATATATTACAGATAAGAACTATAGACCGATGACCATGGAACTTATGTCGTCACTATTGATGCCAACTGTACGTCCGATCGATAATTACGCTATTTGTCATCAATAACTAGCGACGATCGTGAATTTCTTACGACATACACTTATCGCTACTAACTCTCGACAAAACGACCGTTTTATATTGTTTAATTCAGGTCTTCTATCATTTATGCGAACGGACGTAACAGACAACATGCATTCAATGGCATTAAAGATAGAGATGTAACCAACGACCCGCATTTAATAGCATTAAAGGCAATGACCATTACACATTAAATGCACCTTTATCACAACGGGCCCTATATAAATAAAGCCCGGGAGACACAACCTATTCACCCGAATCATATTCTCTCAGTCTTCACCGGCCATCGGAACTTACTTCATGTTCGCCCGTCATGTCCCACGACGTAAACTAATGACGCACGTCTAGAACTAGCGACAACAGCTATGACACACGTCCAGAACTAACGACAGTAGCTCAAAACCAATGACAACAATGATTATCCACATCATATCCCTATGACGATGATCAATTATCCACAATCAATGTGTTAATCCACGATATGTAACTGCAATCTCTATTCTTAAGGACTTCGTCCTTGTTTGACGTCATTAGTGAATTGACGACCTCTGTTGTCGTCCGTGGTTTTTACCCTCGACGAGGTTTTCCGCGTCACCAAAATCATCTGTCTTATTTATGTTTTCTCTATTATTTTTCTTGCTTTTTTGAAGCTTCAGTATATAGTTGATAAAGTCCACACCCCTACCTTAAATTATTTTTTATCTGATTTTCGGCATATGCAGTTATGCTAAAATAGTCAGTGGTCCAATTTTTGGCATAAACAGTTTGGCGCCATCCATGAGACTCAACTAAGGATTTCCTTCGAAATAAACGAGAAGTTTTTACTAACGTATCTTTCTTGAAGATCACGGATTCTAATATGTCAACCGCAAGTCTTCATCATAAAGGCAAGGATGCATGCAAAAGTTCAAAGATGCTTATCGAAAGAATTGCTCAATCAAATGAGCAAGACTCTAAAGCCCAACAAGATATTGTATATCTTTGACAAAATTCCTCGACAAGAGGATCACAAGTTTTTTCTCACCACCACGTGTATCCTATGAACAGATTTATTTGCTTTTGTTCAAAAGTAACCATGCTTTTGGCCGCGTGTGAAAAATACCACATCAGATTTGATGTGGACATAAGAGACATGTCGTACATCTGTTTCTGACATAGTATAAGGTTTTAACTTTTGTGCATCGAGGATAAGATCAACATAAATCTTGTTGAAAGGCATCATTTGATCGCTGAACTTTGAAACTTCAAAGATCAACTTTTGTGGTATTGCTGAGGCCTCACAAGACTTCACACTTTAGTTTAGATAGTCCTTGCTATCACTAAACCGCTTCAAATAACTAGCTGATTATCTCTTTCTTCAGCTTGGTCTTCGACTGAATGTTCTTGTGGTGTGATTGTTGTTCTTCATATCTTCGGGGATAAGGTCTAAGTTCCTGATATTCAGCGATCGCTGATTGAAGTCAGCGTATGCTATCGCTGAATTTGAACTATACCTAATGCATGGAATTTTCACTAAGTATATAGAGGAATCATATTCAATTTACTGAGAGGAGTTATGATCAACTATCTCCCCCTATTTGATTATCATTAAGCAATATAGGAAATTTTCTTTTGAGGGATTAGTAAGGACTTAAAAAAAAATAAAGTAAAATTTCTAATTACTATCATGAGAGATCTTTTTCAGCTAAACTAATTGTTGGAATTGAGTTTCATTTATAAGTATGAAAACACAATTTTATAAGTAAGAGAGCTAAAGTTCATTTACTAATTTACTTTCGGAAAGAAATATCAGTGAGTAAAGGTTTTTAAAACTCTTATGTTCATTGTCTCTTTTACTATTTTTAGGGATCTTTTCAATACACAAATGGAGTAGAGTACTTCATTGAAATTTCATTGACGATAATCTGATGAATTACAAAGATAAATGGAATTACAATATGAGGTAAAGTACACTAACACTAAAGAAAGTTACAAAGGAAAAGTAATAAGATTAATCAGAGATTAATCATTGACGATAATCTTATCTTCTTCGTAACTCATTTTGATAGATCCTCTTTTGTCTTAACATTGGTCCTGTGTTTGACCAACAGTGATAGAACATACCTCTGACAAATTTTGAGGGAGCTTTAGTGATCTCTGAGTTTCTAAAGAGTCCAATAAAGCCTTCATCATCCAAGAACACCATACCAGCTTCAGGTGTTGAGATGATATCACTTTCTTCAATTTGTAAGCCCTGAGAAAGAGAGACGTTGAGCATTGAGATGTCAGGCATATCAAGATACCCAAAAAGACTCTCATAGTTGAACATGGTCTCAAACTCGTTTTTAGAGGATGAGCCTCCTTCACCGTTTGATCTTTTTCTTCTTGCTTGCTCAGGGAGAGGAGGAACTTGTACGTGTTGTGACATCCTTTGCAATAACTGATCCAAGACACTTTCCACCACATCTTTGAATTTAGATTTGGAACCCTGAATGGCATCTCTGATTTCCAACCACTCAGAGTATAGAACTTCAAGAATTTGGCTTCTTCTTTTTCGCATGACGAGTATGTACTTTCAGACCACTTTTCTTAGAAGTGAGTCCTTCAATAGCACGAATGTTTTTTGAGTCAGAAAATCGATAGTTGAAACGTTCAGTGCACCAGCGTGGTTCATTTTCCCTATGGCTTTTGGTTTCATTGGTCGCGCATGTATATTTTTTTTAGCTTCAATAGGATTCACATCCAGATTTTCTCGAGCCAGTTCCTTTTGTGCCAGAGCCTCAACGATCTATTCACTTTTCTTGTTCGGCTTCTTGATCGCTTCATCTCTGAAGGCATCTTCTGTGTGAACTTTTATAGCCATCTCTATATCACTTTGAGTTTGCTTGATCTCTTCATCCTTTTGTCATTGTGCTTCTAGACCCAGTGCTCTCTCTTCCTTGGATAAAAAGTGGAATTCATCCACCACGCTGATCGCTATGGGTTCTACTGGTTCAGCGGTGTTGGGCACCTTTGTTCTTTTGGCGTCTAATTCCCTTAGGAAGTTTATTCGCCTTTCCTCTTCTTCTGGCTTGCTTATTTGTTGCCTATTTACACACTACCTTGAGACAAGGCCTTCTTCGTCTTCAGAGTCAGTATCCGATATGTACATAAACTGATCTTCAAACAAAGGTTCCTTTATAAAAGTGGAGTCCTTTGGGGGACTAGACTCAATGAGAACGGGGGAAGGAGAGAGAGGAGCATTAGTCCCAAAATTTGGAGGAGGAAAAGATGGATAGGTTGGGGGTTCAGAGGTTGGAGTAAAAGGTATAAGAGGAAGAGTTAGCTGAACAGCGGTCTCCCCCTCAGAGTGTGCCGGGGTGGAATCGAGATCCACCACTTGCTTTCCTTTCCCTGAAGGATCGGACATCCTTGAGAAGGAGGTGGTCCATCTCCCAAAGAATCCCTGTAGACGATTTCAGGCATGAAGTTGCCTGGTCTACTTTGTACGAAGAACTGGCTTGAGCCTGGAGGCACATCGTCATCATCATCATCGTCATCATCATCATCATCATTTCCCCCATAGTGAGGGATCTCCTCATCCTCATCTTCTTCTTCGTCTTCCTGTTCTTCATTTTCATCTTCAGCAACGAAAGTAGTCTCTTGCTGACCTGGCTTTTGCTGAATGTAAGGAGCTATTGGAGTACTAGTAGTCGTTTCATTTACCTTTCCAATGATCTCGTCAGCTAGCTCTTTGGCACATCTCTCCCCCTCGATGTTGTTAGCGGGAAGAACATGCACCACTAGTGTACGCACATTCGATCCGATATTGTTGGTCCCTAATTAGAGATGGCTTAGTAAGTAAAGGTTTGTAGACGGTGGGGGGGGGTGGGGGGGGTTAAATACAAACTCACACAATTTTTACTCTTTTTAAATTTTTAATAAAAATATTAAAAACATTACACACAGAAGATTGTTGCGGAAAAGAATAGATAACACTCTATTCTAACAATTTTAACACATGAAACACATACTAACAATAATTAACTTATAACACTAAGAAAGCTAAAATAAACTGTTAAGACACTCAGGATGCCGGAATCAAACAAAAGATCACTCAGAGGATTTGTTGAAAGCGTGAGATTTATGGGCCGGGATTCGTCTCCTTTTATAGTGTCCATGCATTGGATGCATGGGGACACCTATCAAGATTTCATTTGCTTGCAGTATATCTTTTGGACAAAAGGTGATGTCACTTCCTTTTGTACTAGATAAATGGTTGAACCACACACAATGTCAGATTACTGTAGCCCCTTTTCTCCATTTCCTCTGAAGTAATATTAAACCTTTTGGCTAAAGACAAACAAACCTTTTATTAGAATAAAAGAGAATGTCCGAATTTAAGGTTTGATGCCCACGTTCTTGCTGTACACGTTTTGCATTTATTATGGCACAAGAACTTGGCTTCGAAAATTGCTAAGTGATACATACAAGGATGTATCACATCGGTTAGTGCATCCTAGGATCGGCAACTTGCATAGATGCTTAAATCAGCAACTGTGTTATCACTTGAATCGACAACTGTACAAGAGCATTAGATCGGCAACTGTATGCCAACCTTAGGATCGGGAACTGCAACTTTTTCGGAGACTTCAACTTCTTTGATTTCGGCAAGTGGTCTAGATTTTAATGTTGGTTGGTACATCATAATTTCCACATTTTGATATACTACCTTTGATCGGATAGTCTTCGATTCTCCAATACCTAAAGTATTTTCCAGACCTTCAAAAGAACCTATAAAAGATCAACAATCAAAGAGAGAAGGTTCATCACCAAATCATCGGTGACCCAACAATCTTCCCTTATTTGACGATGATACATGTATGTTAGAAAAAAATACTTTTGACCCTTTCTATTTGTTAGGACTTATAGTTTTGTAGAATCCTTGAAAGATTGTGCCAAAAATGTAAAATAAGGAATGGATAAGCTTTTGTAATTAAGGCAACTTTAGTTGACCTTAAACTCTAAACATTCCTATTCAACTCAAACTCTCTAGTTTATATAGAGGCTTAGATCATTCATTAGATAGTACTTCAAATATTGAGAGAGAAAGCTGTAGATATTTTGGTGCTTACATTGTATTCACATTCACAAGTAAGATATACGAATTATGAAGTTCTTCATTATTGTTCTTAATTGATTCACATTATTATTGCCTTAATCTGTTTTCTGTCTTGTACTTGATACACTAGGATCAACAAGTGGTATCAGAGCCAAACGATCTAAGATTTGGACTGATTCTAATCGAATTCGCGAAACAAAAGGTAAAATTTTCGTAACTGCTGTTTTGGTGTTTTATCGCATAGGCTTACCGGACAAAACCCCAAACACCCTTTCTGATTATCTTTTATCGCACCATACCTACCCTGCTTAGACTCGATATCTGTTCTTATCAATTTCTTTCTTTAAGTTTAATCGAGTCTCAAACCCAGTAGTATTAATCGATAAATAGGTTAATTTTTATTTTTCTCGAATCATGTTTTGTTTTTCCTTTTCTTTTTGCTGTTTTATCGCCATAAGCCAGCCGACATTCATTCAAACTTTAGTTTTCATCGCATTAATAGCAGCTGATAAAACTTCAAACTTTTTACAAATATGTTTTCACTGTTAATCTGGAAACCACTTTCGCTTATTTTAGCATTACTTTTGCTATTCTTTTTCCATAGAAAACTCAGGGTCTTTTGATTCCTGCAGCTTTTCTGGATAAAGAATCCTCTAGTAAACTTCTTAAGCCTTAGGAAGTTTTGCAGTAACCTTAATTGAGAAAATCTGGAACACGAGAACTTAGCTGTTCTTTTCCTTAAAAGACTAGATAACTCTGTTACGCTAGATCTTTTGGTCAAGAAACCTTCGTGTCTTAGCTTTCAGGTTCATCGATTAAAAGAACAAAACATATTTTTTTTCCTTGTTTTATCGCATTTGCTAATAATTTTTTTTTTCTCGGCTTTAACCTACAGCTTTTATCGCGTCTAGGTAACCCGATAAACAACCAATCTTGAGTTTTTGTCGACTTTAGGTGACCCGATAAATCTTTTCACCTTATCTATCTTACCCGATATTTCCTTTTAATCGATCCTCTTTACCCGATAAACTCAGTTACCCGATAGTCATTATTATCGCATCTCAATCACCTGATAAAACACTAAGCACAGTTACCCGAGATAAAATCTTCAATTCGCGAAATCTCAGGATTTTTTCAAAACTTTCTGATCGAGATCTGAATAAAATCAAGTACAATGACTTCACGAGATGCTATGGCCATCGGTACCGACACAAGACGTCCAATTCTCTTCCGAGGGGAATATCCCTGATGGAAAGATCGTTTTCTGGATTTTGTTGAGAGAAACGATTTTGCCGAGGATATCATGCGCTCCATAAAGGAAGGCCCTCAGCCAGTCCTATATCATGACACTCCTGCTATGCCTAACAATGATCCTCCTATTGAGGCTAGACGAGAAATCAAGCCCAAGAGTAAATACACCAATGCGGAAACGAAAAGAGCAAAAGGAGATCAACTTGCTCGTTCGTTTCTATTACTCAGTATTCCGAATGATATATACATGAGTATAGATAGTCACAAAAGAACGGCAAAAGGCATGTGGGAGCAAATCGAGAAGTATATGCTCGGTACGAAAATCGGTACACAAATGAAGATTACAAATTGTATTACTCAATACGAGGGAGTTCAAAGCGAAGGAAGATGAAAGTCTCACTGACACATACACTCGTATCATTTACCTAATCAACGAACTAAGCAAAAACGAGATACGCAAGTCAAATATCGAAAACAACGTGAAGTTTGTTAGTAATCTTCAACCGGAATGGCGCCGATTTGTGAATCATACCAAACACAACAAATTTCTTGCTGAACTCGATCTTCACGAGGTAGCTGACGAGATGAAGCGGAAGTTCTCGAAGTTATGGAAGAAAACCGCAAAGCCAAAAAGACTCCCGAACCGATCGCCCTAGTAGCCAAAGAAGAAAAGTTTACGACTCGAAGCATACCTCAAGAGAACGTATCAGATCTAGAAGAGGAAGAATATGATGATCCCGAGTTAGACCAATTTCAAAAACAACTGGTTTTCTCACACAATCCTTTCAACGTAAGTTCTCTCGTCGTTCGAATAACAATCAATTACGCTATGCTTCGGGACCCAAAAACTTCAAACGAAAAGCCATTTTCGAGCCAAAACAAAAGAAAGAAGATACCCGCCCACCGGCTACACATGAAGACAAATTTAAAGGCGAAAAGAGTTTGTGTTATAACTGTGGAAAAACGGGTCATTACGTTCGTGAATGCAAGAAACCCATGGTCAAAGATGCTAACTATTTCACGTACAAACTCATGCTTGCCAAGAAAGAGGAAGCCGGTAAATTGCTAATGGCGAAAGATGATTACGACGACGATGAACCGGACGAAGAAATTCAAGCTCATTTCAGCTTAATGACTTACTCTGATCCTAATGATGACGACTCATCAACCAACGCTTCCGACTACTCACCCGAGATAAGTCATTCTGACTATGAGCACTTTATTTCTCAAATGAATTTGTTAAACTCTCAATTGAAAGATCTTAACTCTAAATTGAAAACCGAGAAACTCTCAGTTTCCAAATTAGAGGCACGTCTAGAAAAAAATCATAACCAACTCATTCTAGCCACGTCCGAGATTGCCAACTATAAGAGTGATGTGCTCAACATACAAACCAAAAATGATGTTTTAACAAACGAAAATACTCAACTTAAACAACAAAACTACAACCTCACAAAACAATTCAACAAGTTTGAAAATGAGGTCGAAGCTTTGTTGTCTAAACTTAAGTTAGTCACAAATCAAAAAGAAGACCTTCTCAACAAACTCAAAACCTTGGAAGTAAAACTGTATAAATTAGGACAAACTGAACAAACAATACATTTAAATGCTCCGAAGGAGTTATGTTCAAAGGCAGGTCTAGGATTTGACAATCCCAAAAGATGGGCAAAGGCGTTATACAACACCCCAACTCTCTATAAATTTGAATATCTAGACCTTGGTCCAGAATTTAAATTTCAAATTATGAAGTCTAATCCCAAAGTGGAAAGACGGGAAGATTGGAATCGGAAAAACTACAAGTTTCATCAAATTCCTTTTTGCTGTCCAAAAGAAGTAGAAAAGGCATCCTCAAGTGGAACTCTTCCACCTACTTATTTTCCTTCCTATTCCGACGAAGAACTTTAAATCAACCCTCCGGAATATAAACCTTATATTCCCACCTTATTTTTAGAAAAGAAAATAGTTCAATTAGAAAAGGTGTTGGAAACTGAACGTTCTTCCTCGGAAAAGGAAAAAGATGCCTTAATCTAAAAAATCCAACCATTAGAAAACAAAGCTTTACAATCAAATCCCGAAATTGAAATTGTGTCAAACATCGCTTCATGTAAAGCATTTGTTTGCTCATACTTGGATGATTGGGAATCCTACCACAAACTTGATCCTGATTATTGTCCTCCTAAACATATATCTTCCCTCCCTCGCGAACAAATAGATAAAGCGTTGGATGAACTTCATAGCACAACTTCTTCTGAACATAACTTCTCGGAAAATGAAAATGTATCTGTTGATGTTTTTATTTCAATCCCACACTTCCAAGTCACGATGAGTTTATTGATAAAGGTAAGAAGTCGATTGAATCTGTGTCTAGTCCAACTGTTGAGGATGAATGTTCCACAAGTTTTTCAAAACCCGAATCATCTCAAATAAAGACACCTACACAAATTATTTCTCAAATCTTACCTACTCATAAAACTCCTGTTAATGTTTCAGCGCTACGCTCTTTAAAGACAAAGCAAATCTGGGTCGAAAGAGGCAAAGGCACATCAAAGTCATCTTCCCACAATAAACATAGTTTTCCCGATGTTGCTCGGAATAGTCGCAAATTTCATTTTCCATCTACTATTCATTCGTACAAACATTTGATTCATTTTTCTAGAAATAAAATATGTTGCTCAAATTGTGGTGTGAATGACTTTGTGCTTCTGAATGCTTCTAGTAATAATTGTTTTCATGATGTGCATAATTCTTACAATTCATTTCATTATGGTTATAACAATTCATTTCATTGTAAACCTGTTTATAAGGGGATTCCCAAAAAACCCCAATTCGCTTGGGTGCCAAAGGTTGCCAAGCAAACTAACCCCGAAAGACCCAATTACAGATGGGTACCTAAATCTTCTTAAATTTTGCAGACTGGTCATGTGTGGTACTTAGATTCTGGATGCTCCAAGCTTATGACCGGAAAGAAGGAGCTTCTTGCTAATTATCTTGAAAAATAAGGCGGCTCGGTACGATTTGGGAACAATCATTTCTCTCCCATCAAAGGATATGGTGATATTATCAATGATAATCTTACAATCTCAAGAGTCTCTTATGTCAAAGGACTTGGTCACAATTTACTAAGTATCGGTCAATTCTGTGACAAGGAACTTGAAGTAAATTTCCGTACCAAAAGATGTTGTGTTCGAACATATGAAGGTCAAGAGCTGATTACCGGAACCCACAAGTCTAACCTTTACTCCATTGATCTGTCAACGGTGAAACCACCCACTGACATTTGTCTTCTCTCTAAGGTAGACAAAGAGAAAAACTGGCTATGGCATCACAGACTATCCCACTTAAACTTCAAAAATCTTCGTAAATTCGCAAGTGGAGGGTTAGTCTCCGGTCTACCAAAGATGAAATTCGAGAAGTCACACTTATGTGGTGCTTGTGAAATGGGCAAAATGAAGAAGGCGTCTCACAAACCAAAATTAGAACACAACATGACATGTCCTCTTCAACTGATACACATGGACTTATGTGGTCCCATAAGAACTCAAAGCATCCACGGAATGAAATACATTCTCGTGATGGTGGATGATTATTCTAGGTACACGTGGGTAAAATTTCTTCGATCGAAGGACGAAGCTCCCGACACAATTATCGCATTTTTGAAGAACATTCAAGTTAGACTGGAGCTTTCTGTCCAAACGATTCGTACAGATAATGGCACCGAGTTCAAAAACCGCACGCTTGAAACTTATTTCACTTCTGTGGGCATCACTCATACGTTTTTCGCACAAATAATTCCCCAACAGAATGGTGTCGTGGAACGCCGGAACCGTACGCTAGTCAAAGCTGCTCGTACAATGCTTGCTTATTCCAAACTTCCACATCATCTTTGAGCCGAAGCCATTCATAACGCATGCTACACTCAAAACCGGTCGATTATCAACAAAAGGTTCAACAAGACACCGTATGAGCTAATCAACAAACGAATTCCTTCCCTCCATCATCTTCATACATTTGGCGGATGATGTTTTGTTATGAATGATAACAACAATCTTGGGAAGTTACAACCCAAATCCGATGAAGCCTATTTTCTAGGTTACTCGTCAAATACCTCTGCCTTTAGAGTCTACATGAAGAATGCAAGGTGCGTCACCGAGAGTGCAAATGTCCACTTCGACACAAAAGCATAAATGATTTTCGAACCTCATAGTACCGAACCGTTTATCATTGGCGTATTAGCTTCCGAACACCTCAGTTCGGAACCTGCTCAAAACCCGACTACTCCAAATCCAAATTCAACATCCGATTTGGATAATCTGTTCCAACACATGTACACCGAATACCTCAGAAATAATTCCGAGACAACAACTGAACCCCCCCCCCCCCAACGTTGGAAGTTGCCGAAACACCCACTAGCTCTCCAAATCCTAATCTCGAGAACAATGTCTCAACTGCTGCAACTCCAAATTCGACAAACCCTACTGTCAATTCCCCCATCTCTCAAACAAGCCTACCCACTCCGAGTGAAGTCGCTCAACCTCTCCAAACACGTTTAACCGAAACAACCCCTCACACTACATCAAATCCGGAACCATCATCCTCCACGACTCAACCGCCTACCACGTCAAGGGAACTTTCCACCGATGTTTCACCAGCCTTAGAATCTGCGCAAGATCTTCCCCTTGGTCAATACGTGGATGAAAATTCCGGAACCATGACTGCTCAACCACTTCCTCATACAACCAAATGGATTCGATCTCACCCACCCACCCAAATCATTGGTAACCCTTCCAATTCGGTCACAACACAGTCTGCCTCGGCCAATGAATGTTTATTCTCATCATTCTTAAGCAAAATTGAACCAAAAACCATTCAAGAAGCTATGTCTGATCCTGATTGGATTGTCGCCATGCAAGAAGAGCTCAATCAGTTTGAAAGCCTGAAAGTATGGCGCCTCGTTCCCCGACCTCAACAAAAGACAATTATTGGAACCAAGTGGATCTTCAAGAATAAGCAAGATGAAGACGGAATAGTCATACACAATAAAGCACGACTTGTTGCCAAAGGCCATCGACAACAGGAAGGTATTGACTTTGACGAAACCTTTGCCCCGGTTGCACGTATAGAAGCCATTCGAATCTTCTTGGCATATGTCGCCCATAAAAACTTCGTATCTTTTCTAATGAATGTCAAGACCGCCTTTTTGAATGGTGTTCTCCGAGAAGAAGTATATGTCTCACAGCCGGACGGTTTTGTCGATGCTTCGAAACCCAATCACGTCTATATCCTCGACAAAGCACTCTACGGACTCAAGCAAGCTCCTCGTGCATGGTATGATAGTCTGTCTAAATACTTGGTGAAAAACGGGTACTCAAAAGGTAAGATCGATCCAACTTTGTTCATCAAAAAGGAAGGTAAAGATATTATGCTTTGTTGGTTCCAGATTCCTTTAAACCGATTGTTAATTGAGAGTATTGAATCAAAGTGAAATGCGGAAGCAGATCAATTAACAATTTAAATCAATAGAACAGTAAACAGAATGAAGAACAAAGATTATGAAATGATAAACTTGAATCAAAGTAGACAAAGTTATGAATTACGCACAGTATTCTTCAAAATGTAAATGTATTGATTGACAACTTTTACAAACACAATACAATGCTATTTATACAGATACAAAAACAGAAAGTCAAAATGCTAGCCAATTACAAAGTGCCATGTGTCTAAAAGGGAGCGTCTAACAACAATTAGTTATAACAAGAATAGTGTGTTGACTTTTGTAGACATCTCTTCTTTGACTCATACTTTAATTTCTAACATTCTCCCCCTAAGTATGAAGTCAAAAAAAACTTTCTTCAGAGAGGATCAACAGCAGCAATGATACTTGAAATATTATTGATAAGCTCTCTGTTCTTCTGAAGTCCATCAAGTCTTTTCTCTACTTTCTTTGCAACTTCTGGATTTGTCGTGTCTAAGCCAAAGATAGCACTTCGATGATGTAGACTACCTCGTAAGAGTATTTGTGAGCTTCTTTGATGCGAAAGAAGCTCTTTCCATTTGGTCTTTTGAAGATGATTCCCTCTTCTCGGTTCAAGAAGAAGTCTACCCACTCGAATTTGCTTATCCCTTCAAGTTCCTCATTTGGTGCGTAGATAGCCAGCATTATCCATTTTGAAATTTAATCCAATCTGAAGTCGACCGCCTTTTGTATCTAATGTATGATTTCATACATAGAATAATTCTAGTGTAGGCAACATGGTCTTGTGGATCTTTGCGTTCGTAAAGCCGAGTCTTCATAAATTCTTCCGTAAAAATGAGATCGACTGGATGGATGGACAACAGATCATTATCACATATGTAAGAACTCTTGTTGTTTGATCTGACTATCTCGTAGATTGTGTACCAAATGGGTGTATCTTGAAACTGCTTATGTTTCATGGCTGTGATCTTTGTAATTGGAGCAGTAGTGAAAACCGTCTTTCTCGTCTTGTTTATGAGCCATGAAGTTATCTTTAACTTCATTGCTTACATTGTATTGGTTTGCGAAGTTAGGCATCATGAGATAAATCTTCTGATCTGTTGGAGCATACATGTGCCTTTTCTCAACTTCAAGTGTTGGAAGTTCAATGTTTCCAACTTTATTTAATTTTTCTTCAAATTCTCCTCTTCTGATCTCTTTCTGCTTCTGAGCGGCCTCTCGCTTCCGACTCTTGCTCTTTCTTCGGCTTCAAAATTCGTCTCTCGTAGTTCTTCTTCAAGTCTAGCCTTCCCTCTTTCCAGATTCTCTCTTTCAGCCCTCTCTATCTCTATTTGTTCTTCAACGATTAGCCTCTGGCGTATTATCTCTTCTTCTTTTTCTTTTTCAGCTCTGAACACTTCCTCATCCTCCTCTCTGGCCCTTTCTTTTTCAGCTTTAGCTCTTTCCTTTGCAGCTTTAGCTCGTTCTCGTTCTTCGTGAGCTCTGACTATTTCAGCCCTTTCAGCCGGAGAGCTCGGGATTCTGCTTTTTCCCATAAGATCCAGAATGAACTTAGCTAGATCTGGATCCCTGGGTAGAGGCCCGTAATGCGTAGCCAGAGGTGTTGGAGTGAGTGGCACTTGTTTTGAAGAAGAAGGTTGCTGTGATGGTTTTGGAGTTGAAGAGTCAGCAGTGGTCGTGTTTGGTTCTGGTGGTGTTTGTTTGGCTTGCTTAGGCTCAGGACCTTTCTCCCCTTCTCCGAGAATCAGATCCCGATCCTCGAACGTTTTCTTCGCCTCGCCTTTTGCAAGCCCTTTCTTCCTTGGCTTTCTTCTTGGCATTAAACGCCTCGAATAGAAGAAACCGCAGGCACAAGTTGAGATAGAGTAGATTCTATTGCAGCAAGTTTCTGGTCTGTTGAGGATGTGGAGGGCTTGGAAGAGTACTTTGAAGCGATGGTAGACATTCGCTCAAGAATAATCTTCTGGAAAGAGGCGAGGTCAGATTTCTTGACGAGCGTAGACCCGCAGGGATCATCGAAGTAATGATGGTCTTGACAATCTTCTGTATATCGGCCACCAGAGAGCTGTAGTCTACAGAGGCACGTAGAGAGTCCGGAAGTTGAGAGATTGCCTCGCATTTGCTTGAAGACCATTTTTCAAGAGCAAAAATTGTTCAAAGAAAATAGGCCTTCGATCTTCTTGAGAGGTACTCATTTGGCGCCGAAGATCCGCTAAGAGAGAGTTCTGACTTTCAATTTTAAATTGAAGGCTCAGAAGAAGAGAATTGTTAGTAGTCACGGATAATTTTAGATCTTCCACAGATCTCTGAATTTGATCAGCAAATGCCAAGAACGCTGCATATGTGACGAAATCAGAAGATGTAACCGGTGCATCTCCAACACATGGAGCCCCTTTACCCTCGCGTTCGCAGGGGCCTTCTACACCGTTTTGACGTTGAGTGTAGAAGGACTTCAACCGGGCCCTTGAGGGCTGTTATTCACAGGCTCCTCTTCGGTTGTTCTGACTGTTTCAACATTATCCTCATCATCAGAGGATGAGGTGCTGAAAACAGTATGCTTACCTTGATGAAGTGTAAACACTCCGGTAAGAGGTGCATTCCTAGGCTGTAACCCCTCCGATGGGAATTCATTAGCATCTATCCTAGGAGAGGATGTGGACTCATCCTCTCGTGCGTATTGGTATGTCACCACGGAGACATGAACATGTGGTGAAGGAAGTGGCGAGTTCTGGGGCGAATGAACTCTTATATTATCATCATCATCCTTTTGGGAGGATGATGAAGTGGAGGTGCTTTCCCCAGATGAATTTGATTCAGAAGAAGAAGGATCCTCTGAACGGCTGGTTTCTTGGTGGTTTGAACTGGGGTGTTCTAAGTCAATGAGTGGAGACGTGGTGACGTCAACCTCAGAAGTTGTGGTTGCCCTTTGGGGAATAGGAGAGGAACACTCATATGTGTCTCTGAGGACATCTTCTGTACCTTCATTTAATAGAAGGTCGGCATGGGTAGAAGCACTCGGATGTTCACTCCTAGTTTTTTCAAGCTCATGCTTACCAGACCCCTGACCACCTACACCTGGCTCTAAGTGCTCTAGGGTAGGAATTCTCTGTTCTGAGAAAACCATAGAGCTTCTATAGATTTGGAGATTAGAAGAGCTAGATGGGATTAGGTTTAGCATGTACCTGGATAATTCTGCGGGTGCGGAGTAGCCGATGCCGTCGATGGTTGATCGATGGGAGCTCATTGATGCAATTTTGCGGAATGGGCTGAATCAGGGGAGCTTCGATTGCCCCAATTGCAGGATGAGTGATGAGAGATAGAAATCTTGGGAACATGAGTGCTGGTAGTGGCTTTCCCTGACTCTGATGGAGCACCTTAGTGTGCACAGCTGCTTTGATCTCTTGGAAGATGAGACTTGCATAGTCCAAGGGTCGATTGAAGAACATCCGATACATTATAGTCAGAATGTTTCGGCTAGCCTGATCCAGAGAACCTATTTTGCAGGTTAGGCTCTTGTTGAGAATGGAGACGAGTAGATTCCACATTGGGGGCAACTTCTTCCTCTTGAATTCGGACAGCCTTGTAAGAGGTTCATTGTAACCCAGAAGATTGATGAAGGCTAGGAGGGCATCTGTGGAAGGGTTTTCTTCTAGGGCAGGATTGGGAATGGTTTGCCCATCCACTTCGATCACTGAAAGGGGAAGATGGAAATATTTGGCAAGTTTTCTTTTGGTGATGGGGATTTGAACAGCAATTTCCACTTGTTCAGGATGGGTGATAGAACCGGCGAGTGGTTCATCGTTTCGATGATCATTGTTTGCCACGCTTCTTGGACATAGATTTCGTGGATGTTTGGGTTGGTTAGGGTCGTGGCTCGATTCAACCGTCGTTGTTGTAGAAACTCGATCATGATGCGAAATTCCGGTTGATAAGTGTTAGGGTTGAGCAACTCGCACATTGTTCGCCTTCAATGGCAGTTTCACAATGGGAGTACTATCAGCAGTTGAATCGATGATTCTTTCTTCATCATTGTTGGAAGGACGGGCACAGTTGGAAGCCATTTTGAAATTTCGAATGCTTGATAGTAGAAAACTTTGTCTTTGCAAAGAGAATGAACACTGATTTAGGGAATTTTTGCGAGGAAGAAGATGAAGGTTGAAATTGGGGGTTTTATGTGAGAGAGAAACGGTAGAATGGGAAGGGGTTATTAAGTTTGGGGAGAAACAAAAAACGGTTCAATTGAGCTGATGTAAGCACGCGGGTATACACATGCAGTGTTTCGATTGGGGACACGTGTACGACGAGACACATGTATGATGATGATTTAGTAGCAGATGCTATTTTTCTTAAAAGCAGAAATAAACAAAAGTAATAAAAAAAATCTGTTTAATTAATCAATTAATTTTGAATTAATTGAATAAACACAGATTTTAATCTTAATTTTATTTATTTAAGTTTAAAAATCAGTCAAGTGAAAACAAAAATCACATGAGAGTTTAGTTTCTATAAAAGAATAATAAAGAAGAATTTACATTAAACATATAGATTTAAACAACCTTGGAGGCAAGAGTTGATTGAATTTATATATTTAATGGAAATTATAAGAAATATCAATTTATAGAAAATTTAGTTGAAAAACATGTCGACTTGATTTATATTTAAAAAAATTTTGAAATGAATCAAAAGTCTAAGAGACCTTGGCGGCAAGAGAAACTCAGAACAGATAGATTCAAATAAAATTTAAGTGAAATAGTAAATCGTAAGACAAACTAACCGAGTTAGACTTAGACGAATATCTTCTGCAATGTGAAACTCCCCCTTGAATGGTAAACTCCCCCTTGAATGGTGAACTCCCTCTGTAGTAGCTTCTTTACCGCGTTTCTTAATCTGCACCTTATGATTTCTCTTGAAAGAAAAATATTATTATGAAACAGAAAATCAGAGTAACTCAGAGGCTTCTGAAGTGTTCTGAAGAGTTCAGAAAGCATCAGAGACTTCTGATGACTTCTGAAGTATCGTCAGAATAGTTCAGAGGCTTCTGGATGCTTCTGAAGAAATCATTGTTACATATTAAGCATTCCCAACTTGCTAATTAAGAAGTTAAAACGTCTCTCATCAAGAGCTTTTGTGAAAATATCAGCAAGTTGATAATCAGTAGAAACAAAATACATTTCGATTGTACCCTTTTCGACATGATCCTTGATGAAATGATACCTGACATCGATATGCTTTGTTTTGGAATGCTGAACTGGATTTTCTGTAATGGCGATAGCACTTTCAGAATCACAGAGGATGGGAATCTTATCGTATATCAGACCATAATCTCTGAGTTGGGTCTTCATCCAAATAACTTGTGAACAACAACTAGCAGCAACAACATATTCAGCTTCTGCTGTAGATGTGGATACGCGCTTTGTTTCTTGGATGTCCAACTTATAAGTCGATTTCCCAGAAGTTGACAGCTACCTGATGTACTTTTTCTGTCAAGCTTACAACCTGCATGATCAGAATCTGTATACGCCATTAAATCAAATCCAGAATTTTTAGGATACAAAAGGCCCAACGATGGTGAACCTTTTAAGTACCTAAAAATTCTTTTTACAAAGCCCAAATGAGACTCTTTAGGATTGGCTTGATAACGAGCACAAAGACAAGTGGCAAACATAATATCGTGTCTACTTGTCGTTAAATATAAAAGAGAACCAATCATTCCTCCGTAGCCGGTAATATCAACGCATTTACCAGAGGAGTCAGGTCCTAATTTCATACCAGGAGAGATAGGTGTTTTCATGGATGATGAGTTTTGAAGATGAAACTTTTTAAGCATGTCAGAAACATATTTTGCCTGATTTATAAAGATACCAGAGGTGCTTTGTTTAACTTGAAGTCCTAGGAAGAAAGTTAATTCTCCCATCATACTCATTTCAAATTCAGTTTCCATCAACTTAGAAAACAAATCAACTTCTGTTTGATGAGTAGAACCAAATATTATGTCATCCACGTAAATTTGAACTATAGTTAACATACCTTTGCCTCTTTTGATGAACAGAGTTGTATCGATTTTACCTTTTTCATAACTTTTGCTGATCAGAAATTTTGATAGTCGTTCATACCAGGCTCTTGGGGCTTGCTTTAGACCATACAAAGCTTTGTCAAGAAGATAAACATATTCTGGATATCTTGCATCTTTGAAACCATCAGGTTGTTCAACATACACTTCTTCTTTTAGACATCCATTAAGAAATGCACATTTAACATCCATTTGGTAGACTTTGAAGTTTTTGTATGCAGAGAAAGCCAAGAATAATCTTATTGCTTCTAGTCTTGCAACAGGAGCAAAGGTTTCATCATCATCGATACCTTCCTCTTGACAGTAACCTTTACCCAAACGAGCTTTATTTCTGACAACAATTCCATCTTCATCCTTTTTGTTCCTAAATACCCATTTTGTGCCAATAGCAACTTTGCCTTTTGGTAGAGGAACAAGACGCCAAACTTTATTTCTTTCGAATTGAAGTAGTTCTTCCTGCATAGCATCCACCCAGCTTGGTTCAACTAAGGCTTCATGTACACGTTTAGGTTCGATCGTACTAAGAAAATTAACAAAGAATGCTTCATTTGCGTAGCAGATCGTGTTCGACCCCCTCAGAAGGACTACCAATTATAAGATCTGGTGTGTGAGATTTAGTCCATTTCGTCATTCTGGGTTGAGAAATTGATTGGGTTGTTTTATTTGACGAAATGATTTCATCTGGAAACACAAAATCTTCTATATTTTCTTCTGTATGTCCTTCTGGTATCTGTTTTGTCACCTGTCCTTGTGTCTCCCCCTCAGATGATGGAACAGAAGTAGCTTCTTGACTGGCAGATGTAGTAGTGGGAACTTCTGGACAAATAGACGTGACAGATGAAATGTAAAGCGGGACCGCAGAGAGTAATGCCCGAGGCTTGGAGAATATCCGGTATCCGCAAATGTGGAGGTGACATTGCTTCGACACAACTTCGTCGCCCGTAAAATCTTGAAAAATAGCATCAATCTCGGATTCTCCGGAACCCGAAAGATAGTCGAAGTAACGGTGTTAAGCTTCGAGTTCGAAGTAGAGTGTTCGGAAGTCGGTTGGGTGTTATCATCGAAGTCAATGTTGATGCTTTCCATAACAGTTTTTGTTCGTAAGTTAAAAACTCGGAAAGCTCTTGAATTTAACGAGTAGCCTAAAAATTTAGCTTCATCGGACTTCGGATCAAATTTGCCAAGATTATCTTTGTCGTTTAAGATAAAACATCTGCAACCAAAGATATGAAAAAATTTTACAGATGGTTTTCTTTTATTAATCAGCTCATAAGAGGTTTTGAGATGCCTCTTGACTATAATTGAACGGTTTTGAGTGAAACAAGCAAGAGCAAATGCCTTCGGCCCGTAAGTGAATTGGGAGACCGTAAGCTGCGAGCATCGTTCGTCGCTTCAACCAAGGTTCTGTTGCGACGTTCAACTACACCGTTTTGTTGTGGAGTGCGAACAGCAGAGAAGTTTTGAGTAATTCCTTGTTCAACAAGATACGATTCAAGCTTGGCGTTCTTGAATTCTGTACCATTATCACTTCGAAGCTGCTGAATCTTCTGATGTAGAAGAACTTGAATTCTGGTCATCATATTCTGTAGTACCACTGGGACTTCGACTTTTGACGAACGAAAGCAAGCCAAGTATATCCGGAAAATTCATCAATTAGTACCGTAATATACTTTTTACCGTATAGACTCGAATTGCAATTGGACCACGAGAGATCCACATGTAATAATTGCGAAGGTCTAGTACAAGAATGATCACTTTTTGTTTTATGAGATGCTCGTTTAATTTTGCCCATTTCACATGCAGGCGTAGGTGATCTTTTTGAAAATGAATATCCGGGAAGTCCGTATACCGCCTTGTTTTTAACAAGCATCTCAAGATTATTAAAATTTAAGTGAGACATTTTATGATGCCAAAGCCACGCAACCTCACTCTTTTTGGAGATGAGACATAAAGTTTCCTTACCATCCTTAGAGGTAAAATTCATCATATACAAGTTACCTTTCCTGTCTGCTCTCCAAAGTTCTTCACCTGCCTTAGAGAATAAATAACAATGTTTTTTATCAAATACTACTAGTATTTTAGAATCACAAAGTTGACTTACACTAAGGAGATTATGTTTCAAGCCAGAAACATGAGCTACCTTTGATAAGGTGATATTACCTTCTTGTAGAGTACCGTAGCCTTTTATTTGACCCTTACCATTATCACCAAAAGTTACTACTCCACCTGATTTGTCCTTGAATTGGGATAGTAAATTTTGGGATCCAAATCATGTGCCTCGAGCATCCGGAGTCAAGATACCGTATATGCACACGCTGTTTCTGCAATCAAAAATCAGAATTTCTTAGGTACCCATCGCATAATGGGTCCTTTTATGTTAGCTTTTGGAGTATTCTCGTTTTTTGATTTAACAGAAGGTAAAGACTTTATTTTTGGTTTTTGGTTTTTTTGAGTCTTATTCTTTTTGTGACAAACATACTGTGAATTGGAATGATCAGAGGTTTGCGAGAAAAATTGTTTTAACTTTAAGAACGGTGAAAAACATTCGTAAGATCGAAACATAGAAGATTGAATTGAATTTTCATTGCGAGAATGGTAATTACAATTATTCTTTCTAAAGTCTTTTCTAGTATTAGTTGTTCTAGAGAACCTATCTAGACTAGACTTTTGTTTTAGTTACGGCTTTTTCTTCTCTCGTGTTCTTCCTCTCGATCTACTTTTGCGTAAGCTCGTTATTTACCGAAAAAGGAACATAAGAATTAGAGGATTTCCATTTGCCTTTTTGAATATTAGTAAACTTCGGAAGAGTAGAGTTTAAAATCTTTTGATTTTGCACTTTGTTTTTGAGTTACGCACTCTTTCTCAAGTTCAAGACATGTTTTGGCTTTGAGACACATATCTAAGAAGTCTGGATGTATAGATACTGATTTTCTCGGTTCTGGAACAGAAACCGGAAGAATAGGTATACCACTTGAAAGTTTAGCACAATCTCTATCAGAAGCTCTGATTTCTTGAGATTTCTCAGTATACAAATAATCATCCTTTTTATCAATAATTTCTGAATTATTTGTGATAACTTTTGATGATTTAAAAGAGTTTATTTCTAAATTTGAAAGGTAATTTTCAGAGTTATCAAAAAATTCTTCATCATTATTGTCATTCTCCCATGGATACGTAATCTCAGCCAAGCTTTCTTGAGTTTCAGAAAGATGTAAATCTTCAAATGAACAGGGAGAGATCTCTGGATGATTCTCACAAAGAGTTTCATTTCTAAAACACTTATCCAGAGTAGAGAGAATATCGTTTTCAAACATAAGTCGTAGATCTTCCTCTGCCTGACTTGGAACAAAAATATCTGCCTCTGGATTCAAAATTGTATGTTTATTTGAACCAAAATTGAAAATATCATCTTTCTTCTGAACTTTATTTAGATCAACATTTGTTTTACAACAATATTCAATATTTTCGAATTTAAGTTTGCTTTTTTTATGATGGTTTTCATATCTAGATTTTTTAAAAATAGATTTTTCATACAAAATTGGAAACTTTGGCTTCTGTATTTGTCCAACACAAAAAACAGATTTCAGATCTGACCTTTTCTTACACGTGTAGGGATCTAGGTCCTCGAAACCAAGTCCGGCATCTTCCTATTTGTGTGTTAATTTTGTCATGAACCTTCCGTGCATCCGGATATGTTATAATCGTAGCTTTTTCTCGTTGAAGTTCAATGTGTAAAAATTCTCTCTCTTCGAAAATAGTTTTTAAGTGCTACGTAGTTGAGTCTATCACTCTCTTTGTCTCTCGATTTCTTTCTCTTTTCCTTCCGTGTTTATTGAGATTCAAAATTTCCTTTTTAAGTTTTTCTTCGTAAAGTTTTAAACTCATGGAAATCGTTTCCTTTGCAGTATTTAATTCGAGTTTTTCTTCTGTAAGTAAATCCATTTCTCTTTTGAAAATATCTCTTTCCCTTTTGATTGTAGAAAGAGTTTTCTCAATACTTTTTCGTAATTTCTTTTCGATTGTGAGTTTCAGTTTTAGTTCCTCAAAATTGTTTGATAACATCACAATCGTTTGTTCAAGCTCGTATGATCCAGAGAAATTACTAACCGGTGACTCGGAGGGTTGATCCTCCGATTCGTTGGTGTTTGCCATTCCACGTAACATGGCTTCATCACCGCCGGATTCATCTTGCACCCGCTTTTCTTTTTCTCGCAAAGTGTGCTCTTTCGGTGACATTGTACTTATATTTGTTTTTGTAATAAGTCTTATCCTTTTCCGCAGCTCCTCCGCAATCTCTCGAGTAATGTCCGGGCTTGCCACATCCGTAGCGTACATCTTTCTTCCTTTTTAATTCTTCTTCTTTCTTCTCTTCTTCTGTTTTCTCTAGTCTCTGTACTTCTTGTTTAGGAACATAGGGACGATCAAATCGTTTATTTCCTTTCAAAGACCTCTTTCCAAAACGATTAGTAAATTGCTTGGTTATTAAAGCCGAGAGAGTCGCAAACGCTTTAATTTCATCATCCGATTCGAGTCATCTTCCGGAGCGCCTCGATATGAAGGCCTTCGATTTCTTCCGTCATCACTTCGTCTTCTCGATTCCTTTTGTTTCGAGATCAAAGCCGTAGGACCTCCGATGTTTGTTCTTTTCTGAACAACTTCCTTTTCATGAGCTTGCAGTGTACCGAATACATCATGCAGCGACCATTGTTCAAGGTCCTGATTGGCTTGTAGTGACATGGATAGATTTGACCATTCAGGGTTTAACCTTTTGAGAAATAGAACATTGTTGTCTTCCTTTGATCTAACAATGTCACATCTCTTGCAGAGATTAATCGTATTGTTGAATCGATGAAATGTTTGTTCCGTAGATTCATCGGTCGGCCGCTTGAAAACTATTATATTCATTTAGAGCTTGGGCTCTTCTCGTTCTTTTTCATTTTCGCACCACCTTCTAAGAGATTCTCCGCTTGATCCCATAAATCTTTTGCTGTGTCACATGAGTCCAGAGATTGAAAAATCTCATTTGGAATGGCCATTATCAACAGAGACTTAGCTTTCTTAGCTAATTCCACCTTAGCCTTTTCTTCATCAGTCCAGTTATTCCTTGACTTCTGAACCAGTCTTGATGGTACCTCATCTGTATTTGCAGTGGCTGGAATTCTGGGAATAGTAGTGGTGGGAACAAACGGACCGTTTTGAATAATTGGATATAACTCAGCATCCAATCCCTCATAGAAGTTAACCATTCGAATCTTCCATTGTGGGTATTCATCATGTACAAGAGTTGGAGGTTTAGTCAGGGACCCAGACGTATAAACAGCATTCAAGCTCGAATTTGCCATTTGAGTAGGATAGAAGAGAAAATTTCAAAATTTGAAGATTTGAAAGAAATTTAGAACAATTAAATCTCAATTTGATAGAAGAACAGGTCGATAATATCACTGTTTCTTCAGATTACAAAATGAATGACTCAATTTAAGAGAAGATTGTTAACGATTTAATCAAAATCTCGTAAAACAGAGTGGATTAATAAACAAATTTTGAATCTGAGAAAATACTGTTCGATCGAAAGGAATTTCTTCAATGAAAGAGATCTAATAATCAATAGATTGATTAGAAGGCTCTGATACCAATTGTTGGTTCCAGATTCCTTTAAACCGATTGTTAATTGAGAGTATTGAATCAAAGTGAAATGCGGAAGCAGATCAATTAACAATTTAAATCAATAGAACAGTAAACAGAATGAAGAAAAAAGATTATGAAATGATAAACTTGAATCAAAGTAGACAAAGTTATGAATTACGCACAGTATTCTTCAAAATGTAAATGTATTGATCGACAACTTTTACAAACACAATACAATGCTATTTATACAGATACAAAAACAGAAAGTCAAAATGCTAGCCAATTACAAAGTGCCATGTGTCTAAAAGGGAGCGTCTAACAACAATTAGTTATAACAAGAATAGTGTGTTGACTTTTGTAGACATCTCTTCTTTGACTCATACTTTAATTTCTAACATGCTTATTCAGATTTATGTAGATGATATTATTTTCGGCTCGACTAACCCTCAACAATGCAAACATGTCTCCGAACTCATGACGGCAAAGTTCAACATGAGCATGATGGGAGGAATGAAGTTTTTCCTTGGCCTACAAGTAAAACAATTTTCTACGGGAATATTCATTAACCAATCAAAATACATCTCCGATATGTTAGATAAATATAACATGACGACATGTACTCCGATTGGGACTCCCATGTCTCCGGGATCAAAACGACACGATATAATGGTTGGTTCATTAATGTACTTAACGGCTAGTCGACTGGATATAATGTTTGCTACATGTCTTAGTGCAAGATATCAAGCTTCTCCCAAAGAATCACACCTTAGTGCAATTAAATGCGTTTTTCGCTATTTAAAAGGTACTACTGATGTTGGCCTCTGGTATCCTAAGGATACGAGCTTCGAGTTAATTTCTTTTTCAGATGCTTATCATGCTGGTTGCATGCTGGATCGAAAAAGCACGACGGGCCACATTCAGTTTTTGGGGAGACAAACTGGTGAGCTGGTCTTCGAAGAAACAAACTTGTGTGTCTACTTCGACTGCGGAAGCCGAATACATCGCTGCCACAAGTTGCTGCTCTTAAGTCATATGGATGCGCACTCAACTCAAAGACTATGGCTTCTAGTTCAATAAGATTCTGATCTATTGCGACTCAAAAAGTGCAATTGCCATATCAAGCAATCCGGTTCAACACACAAAGACAAAGCACATAGATGTAAGGTACCACTTCATTAAAGACCACGTCGAATAAGGTACCACACAAAGTCAGATAATAATGCACATTCACCCTTACGGATGAATGTTCACTTTATCTGACTTCTCATTTTGTAAAGTTTAATAATCAAGTTCTGTCTTTTCACTTGTTCTATTTCGTTCTTGTCTTTTATTTTGTATCTCGTGCCACTAACAAAATGTCAAGCTGTTTCGTTACCAATTCTGAATCCAAGGGGGAGCGTTAAGGTAATTCTTACTTAACTCGCATCTTTAAGCATCATTCAAGGGGGAGCAATTTTTTAATTCACACACACACACACACACCAAAAAACAAATGTCGAGTCTCTAAGACCCGAAATGTCGAGTCTGTAAGACCCGACAATTGGTTTTGTCGAATGACACTCAACCGACAATTTTCTTGTCACATGACCTGACAAACGCTGGATGTCGAGTTCTGAAGACTCGACATGGTCAACTTTTTGTCGCGGCCCAACCATCTCATGCCACGTGTCCTTGGGCCCACTATTTAAACACATGGCCCTCACCCTTCACTGTTCATCTTTTCAAAATTTCATCCATTTTCCCTCACTCAAGAACACAGTCATCAAGATCCGATTCCTAAATCTTCGAGTTTTCGAAATTCGATCACACGACCAGGTTCGTCCCTTGAATTAGAACAACTTTAATTCTTGCGATTTCATGTTTTAACCATGCTATGTACTTCGATTTAATGAAAAACTGTTCGGTTTCTCAAAAACTCAAAACCCGATTTTCATTGTTCTTGTTACTTCTGTGCACATATGATAGTTAATACTTGCTCGAATCTGATAATCGATCACCATAGTTTCTTAGTTTAGGCTTAAAAAACAACTCACACGTGTTTTTCTAGGGGTTAGAGTCGATTGTCATACACTTAGGGTTTTATCGATTCCCATGAATTTTTGTCGTGTCCCATTAACACGACAAAAATCCCTTAGTGTTCTTAAATATTCATCACCCGTATTGGCCGACAACCACCTCTCCAAGAATCCTCTTCCGACAATGCCACCATGGAGTTTGGTCCAGATTTCACTTCTCAACCCGATCCAACATCTGAACCCGAACAAATCCAACAACCTGAGCCACATGAAGGAGATATAAGGAGAGCGGAGGGAGACATAGTCGAAAAAGAACAAGTAAGCGTGAGAGAAGGGGAACTTAATATGCAAGAGAGTGAGATACCATCAACTACCATCAACTTAATATTCGTCGAGTACCAATATAGGACAAGACGTTGTGGACCCAACAACGCAATCGCACGCCCCACCCAGCCACTCGGTAGACTCACAACAGTCTACTGTTTCAGCACTACTTGTAAGTTTAGCTCTTACTCTAGTTCCCCTCCTTTCGGGAGGCGTGACTACTGAAAACAGAAGTAGTATCTCACCTACTTCGACTTCATTTCTCTCCACATCGAGTCTAGATCCTCCTAGGACACAAGCGTCATCCCACTCCGATAGCCTTCGTGGCACGGACAGAACTCCTATAGTGATGTCGATTCCCGACATTTCACGAGGATTGGGAGGAAATCCTACCAGCGCCACATCAATGCCAATGCTGAACGTAGGTCCCGCAGTTGCTTCAACTACGGTGACAACGGGTGCTCTAAGTGACCCCGGATTTCCCACTTCAGGTACTACAACTCTGCCACACTTCACGGTCACACCAAATATGCAAGCACAAGTTGGCGACGCATTTTTCCAGGTTCGAAGTTCCTTAGATCAGCATGAAACTCACATTCAATTACCGTTCAATCAAGGCCTAACTAAGGATCCCCGATCACGTCCAAGCAGCTCTCGCCCAAGTACAAGTTGATCACCACCCCCTACAACACCATCAATCTCTTCCGATTCCGAACAACCCTCTGATCCTCGATCTCCAAACCCTCATTCGTCACCCCGCAAATCCCAGTTCAATAGAGATGAACTTATGTCTATGCTTCTAGCGGACATACTTACGGAGGCGGAAGCACGGGGTCTCCCGTAAGACGATTTAGCGGGCTTGCTTCGAAGAAATCTGCAAATACCAACTGTCACACGTCATGAATTTGATGTGTTCCGAGCCCACATTGATGAACGGTTAGATGCTATGGAAGCACAACAGAAGAAGAGAGAAGATGATATCCTTGGATCGATAGAAGCCCTACTTCTAGAAATTCAACAATCTTGCCAACCGGCGGAACATCTCAAACGCCGTCGACCTAATCAGGACGATCCGGATTCCGGTACCAATCGCCCTGAAGGGGAGACACGTCGCCGAGTCGCAAGGGCTCAGTCGTCGGTTAGCACAAGAACTCCACAAGCTCCAAGATCAGCAACGGGTACCTCAACTCGTCCACAAGCCACTCCTGCCAGCCAACAACAAAATCAGCCAACGGTTGAAAAGCCTTCAGATGATTTTGAAGTTGGAATTGCATCTCCCCCACAAGAACCCGAAACAAACACGGAGGAACTGGTCAACGTTCAGAATCTAAGGGTTCAAGTTCAAAACTGGTTCAAAGATCCTTATGCTCCGGTACTCGGTGAAGAAGATTACCTACACTTACAACATGCAAATCTTGCGTATCAACCTGGAACTCCAGATGCTACAGGTTTACTGCCACATCAAATCAGGTGGGAAAGGATTCTGATTGAAAGAGACTCCAGATGGGCAAATCAACAAATCAGAGTTCCTTATCTTGAAGAAACGATGAGCAAGATATTTGTGGAAAAGAAAACCGAAGAAGATTTGTCTCACGTTCACCAAGTCATGTATATGAATCCGGAGCAAATAAAAGAGTACGTGTGGTTATTGAAGCTGAAAGCCCAATCTCCGGAAAAGGTTTTGTCTCGATTCAAGATTGTTGGAATCAAAGAAATCAGCTATGAAAAGTGGCTACATGTCAAGTTTCCATCATTCCGAGTACTACGAGAAAACGAAAAGGAATATTATTTCACCGAAGCTGATTTTGCAAGCATTGACGTGACGAATATGGAAGAGATGTATATGGATCTGCGAGACAAACCAAAAGGAAACATTGATGAGCAAAGCGCCTTACGAGCAATTGTTAAGCATGTACAAAAAGAGCTAAGATTCGGCTATCTTCATGATCTACAAAGAGGTATAGAAAGCAAACTAAAGAAGATTTATGTGAACAAGCCAAATCAAAGTATTCTGGGGCTCGACCAACTCGATGTGCTTACTTTTCGACATGCTCCAACATTTGGTGTGGTGTACTTAAAAGCTACTGGGGAGAAAAGATTTGTCAGATTCTCAGAAGTTGCTGCTTACTCAGATGGTACTCTAACAAGTATTCGCACCAGATTATCTGCTGAAATCTGTACCGACATGAAGAAGAAGCCGAGACAGTTGAAGACAGATCAAAGAGAGAATATTCTTAAAGGTATTGAGCTGGTTGACAAGAGACTGATCTATCACCAAACTATTCGACGTTTTGAAGGGATGTTCGAGATGAGAAGATAAAGGCATTTTATGTCACAAAGGGGGAGATTGTTGGGACTTATAGTTTTGTAGAATCCTTGAAAGATTGTGCCAAAAGTGTAAAATAAGGAATGGATAAGCTTTTGTAATTAAGGCAACTTTAGTTGACCTTAAACTCTAAACATTCCTTATTCAACTCAAACTCTCTACTATATATAGAGGCTTAGATCATTCATTAGATAGTACTTCATATATTGAGAGAGAAAGCTATAGATATTTTGGTTCTTACATTATATTCACATTCACAAGTAAGATATATGAATTATGAAGTTCTTTATTATTGTTCTTAATTGATTTACATTATTATTGCTTTAATCTGTTTTCTGTCTTGTACTTGATACACTGGGATCAACACTATTTTTCTTTTGGGTTCTAGATGATGAACAAATCCTGAAAGACATTGCTACTACTGTAATTTCTGAAGCTGGTCCTTCGAATCCATACCCTAACCCTAAACCGCGCACTGACAAAATTGGGAAACTCAAATTAAGCCTATTGAAGTGGCTTCTGAGTCGAATGTTGGTGTTGCTGACTCTTCCTCTCTTGCACAAAGCAATGATGACCCTGATTTATCCAAATTATATGTCCCTAAAGAGAAATTACTTGACATTAAGAAGAACAACTGCGCCCTGAACCTTAAGTCTACTGATTTCAATGAAGATCAAATGATATTGATTGAAATTTTGAAGAAACATCCCCTTCAATCTTTGTTATCCAGAAATTTTTTGGTCCCTGCTTCATATCTGCAACAATGGTGGTTTCATGCTGAAGTCGATGAAGAGGCAGATGATATTTCCTCATATGTACACGGCTACAAAGTCTGCATCTCTGTTGAAGATGTTAGAAGTATTCATTTTCTTCCAAAGGATGATGAAGTTGTTGGGAAAACTTCATTTGATCCTATTCCATCCTCTTCTGAGATTATCTCATATTTTATGAAGTTAGGATATTCTGAACAATTGAATGCTTTAAGATCATTCAGAAGGAAGTGTTTACCCCCAATCTGGTACTGTTTATTCACAATTCTGAACACTTGTCTGTCTGGGAAAAGTTCAAGTCTGGATCAAGCATCAACAAATGGGAGGATCATTTTTCATTGTGTGGCGTTCAACAAACATTATGATTATGCTTCACTTATTTTTGAAGAACTCAAATCTGCAGTTTTGAAGAAATCAACTTACAACTACATACCATTTCATAGATTTTTTCAAACCTTTATCAAAGAGGCCATGAAAGTTGTTCCTGCTATTCCTGTTTTAGCTCATGAGGTACATGTTCCCCTTTTCTATATGGATAATCTAAGGCACCAAGTGCTAAATTACAATTTCCCAATGCTTTACCACTACCAACTTACTTACTTGTATATGTAAACACATCAAATAGGTTTTTGAATGAGTATTGTGAATCAATGGGACTACCAAAACCAGTAGTCACTTCCCCTAATTCTAACAAGAGTGGTGAGCATCGTGAGGTGTCTAGAATTCCTAGGGAGAGTGGGGAGGCTGTTCATGGGGGAGAACAACCTCATGTGTGAAGAGGATAAATGTAAATGAGAGGTTGGTAGAAGAGTAAGAAAAAGAACTGAAGAGGGGAGAACACAAGTAAAATATAAAGAAACTTGTGAACTAACTGTTCTAAGCCGGGCACCCACATCCTCTATTACTCCGCATTCTTTGGTGGGTAATATTGAAAAAGCCAGTGAGCCCATGGCGAATCTTGTTAAGCACTCCAACTACTCACCCATCTCTCAACCGAAGGGTGTTTCACTAACACATATGGGGCAAGCAGCTAATTTACCAATTGGTTCCCATTTGGAAGAACCTATTGTTGAAAAAGAAGGATATATGTCCCCCCTTCACAGTTTTGAGCACATTGAGTCTGAGAGTCCACTCAACATTGGGTCTTCTGAACCACTAAATGTGGATTTTCTTCACACTAGCACACATCTTTCAGATGTAAACAAGCAAAGTGTTAGTCACATTGCCAAAACAACCATAGATATACCGATTGCAGGTATCAAGGAATGGTTGGAAGTCCTGGTGGAGTGAACATCATTAAAGCTCCATTGACAGAATCATATGTGGTTCATGATGCTGTGGCATCTACAGGCCAGCCTTATTCTGAAGGACTGCAAACAAGACCATTTGTTGGTCTTGGACCTTTTCCCACATCTTCTGAATTCTCAGAGTTCAAAAATTTATGTACTTCTGAATTTGCAAAAATTCAGAAGGACATAAAGGATTTGACGGATAACTCTTCTAAGGTGCTGGAGGATAGGTTGGATAAGCAGGAGGTAACAGTGGTAAATAAGTCGAATGATTTTCAGCTATCAACTTCAAATGATCTACAATCTTTCAAGAAGGCAATTCTGAATGCTTTTCCTGAGGTTGTTTCTACAGTGGCTTCTCTGAAAACTTCTATGCCTTCTACTTCTTCTACTCAGCCAGACTCTTCCCAGTTTGCTACAAAGGAAGATATCTCTCAGATTCTGAATCAACTGTCTTCAATTCAAAATGCTCAATCATCTTTGAATAATAGACTCTCTGTCTTAGTGTGTAGGCCTCAAGCAGATACTTCCAAAAGAAGTCTTGATGATCAGGATCCTGATCATCAAGAGGAGGAGAAGAGACAGAAAGTATATAAAGATGTTGAGATACCACAAAATCAATCTTCTGAAAAATCTTCTGAAGAAACTCGGAATGTTGTTGGTGAAGATGGTAACAGAGTTTCTTAAGCTATTAATGACATTTTACATGCTGAAACAGAAGGTCAAGAGGCTGAACATATTACTTCTGAAGAACTAGTTGAAGAAGGATATGAGACTGAAAAGGTGTCTGATGATTCTGAAAAGAATATAAGCTCAGAAGACACAGACATTATTCTAGATTCTAATGAAGAGATGTTGGATGAATATTTGGCCTTTGAAGAAACACTTGGAGAACCTGCTGATCTTTCAGATGTGATAATGTTTGAAGATGATGAAGAGAAGGAGGAGAATGTTGATGAAGAAGCAAATGTACATAGAGAAGTGGTAATTTGGAAACCACAAATTCTGAACAAATTGAATAGTGATGAAGTTTCTGAAAACCTTTGGAGGTTAATATGCCAATTTTGCTGGGTATATCTAATTCTGAACAGTCCAAGGAATCTGGATTGTAGATTCTTGGATGACAAATTGGCTGTTTTCAAAGAATTTATAAATCAACCATCTGAGTTTTTTGACATAGAGATAGACTTATGTCATATGCAAGATGTGGAAGTCTCAGATGAGATCTTGATGGCATTTTCTGAGAAGTTGGAAGTAAGATTTAGATCTTGTATTAGTATACCTTTGATCAATTTTCCTTTACTTGAAGAACCTGTCATTGATCAAGTGTATGAAAAGGAAAATCTGTATGATTTTTCTGAAGCCAACCAACTCATCTTTCCAGAAGATTCTTATAGCAATCTGTACAGAAGAAGTTTGAAGCATGCAACCCTTGAGGATTTTCTTAATGATGAATGGTCTGAAGATAATATTTCAAAGGTGAAGGAGTTTGTTAAAAAGTATGGAATTCAAGGCCTACATGATTCTACTTTGATAAAGAAGATCAGATGCCTTTCAAAAACATTTATAGATGATCTTTATATTGTGAAGTTTAGAGCTAAAAGAATAGATGGTACTCTAACTGAGTTCTCTTTATTTGACATTTATAAGTTGAGATTACAAGACAAACTTGCAGTTCTGGCTTTCTGTGTTAAAAGAGAAGATTCTGAACTTGTTTCAGAAATTAGAAGAATCTTGGGAATTTATATCAGAAATATGATCAAGCATGATTTTCAGTTAGCCTTCGAATTCAGATTACATAAAGTGAATCTTTTATAGCAGTTAGTATTGAAAGAACTGGGCTAACTAAAATATTTACAAAACCAGATATAGGTTTCATGTATGAAGTAGAAGGAACCTATAGAACTTTTATTGTATCTGATATACCAAAGTACTCTACTTCTACTCCAAATTGGCTTCTGAAATATGCTGAATGGTTTGTCCCTACATCTGATATAAAAGAAGAGATTATCAATCTGATCAAGGATAGAATAATTTCAGAGAATTTATCAGAAAAAGTTATCTTACTGGGCACATAAAAGTAAATCAAATTAAAGGAGCTGGCTATATTTTGAGCAATGTATATGACTTTCAGATTCACACCAAGAAAAAAGATATAGAAGAAATCTTGAAGATTCAGAAGATTGTAAGTTCAGAAGAAAACCTTAAAGAGAAAGAGAAAGGAAAAGAAAAGGTTTCTGAACATATATCTGAAGAAATAGTTCCTGTTACACAAGTTTCTGAATCTGAACAACTGCAAGAACAAAGAATTGAAGAGAGTGTTTTCACTATGTTTCTTGAGTACTTTCATCTAGAAATGTTCATGGAGTATGAACAGAAATTCAATTATATTGATTGTTGGGTCAAGAAATCTGTTGGATGGAAGAAATGGTACTCAGATATTGTTAGGAATATCAGAATTCCTGTAAATGATGCTAGAAAAGAAAGTCCAATTGTGAAAGTGATTACAGCAGATTTAAAGACAAGAACAAATTACAAGTATGCCTTCTTCACTGTGGAAAGAAAGAATGGTGAGATCTCCACATTCTGAGAAGCATATTTTTAGAATGTTCACCTTAGAGACTTACTCAGAGTCTACATAAGTCTTTATCCTTTTCATGACTCCATTGCAAAATTCAGAAAATCATTCCCAGTTCTCAGAGATGGCCTCTATAGAGAATTTATTTGGGCTGCAAAGACTGATTTCCAAGTTGCATATGTTCTAAATCAAGAGAAAGTTCATCTAAGCAGGCCAAACTTCATGTTGCCAAATATAGATAATCTCAAAAGAAGCAAACTGGTTATTCAGCCTCCAGGATTTGTTTGCAAATGTTTTGATGAATTGATGTTTATAAGGTTTGAAGAACTTCATAAATGTTGCAATGGAACTTTAATGGCCATAAGAGACAGGTTGGTAAAGAGATAAAATAAAAGATAGAAAAATTTAAGTGATGAAGATTGGGAGAAATACAAAAAGCTTGCTCTGGAGATGCTTAGAATCATTAACTTCTAGAGTTATGATTTGAAAGATGTCAGACAAATCTTAAACTTCTAGAGTTATGATTTGAACTTTTGAAGCTAAGGGGAGATTGATAGATATCAGAAGTAGCTTCAAAAGAAGACTGGGTTCTGAAGAGAAAGGTTCAGAACTCAGAAGACAAGTGAAGTAAAGCCTAAGGCATAACTTCTGAAGTGGCTACTTCAGAAGTTCTGAAGAGGTTCTGAAGATGGTTCTGAAGACACTTCTGAAGAAGTTCTGAAGAAGTTCAGAAGCAGTTTTGAACTTGTCTGTCACTTTTGTATTGTATCTTTAGCATTTCCATTTGTATATAAATAGATAGTTTGTTATACTATTAGAACTAATGTTGATAGATAAGGCTTGTAAAGATACACATTTTGTAATACTGTTTTCATAATCAATACGACATACAATTTCAGTGATACATATCTTGTTCTTATTCTTTAAACTTTCTACATTCTTGATATTTGGGATCTAATAGTCAGATCCAAGGAAGACAACACTGTTCTATTTCAAGCAAACCAAGACTTAGAAATGTGGTCTTTGCATGATATATTTTGCACTATTCAGGCGCATGAAAAGGAAGTTGTTCTGAAGAAGACTTCAATTGGTGGACCTTTGGCCCTAATCTCTGAATCCAGAGGGTCTAGTAGAAGGAGTAAAGAGACTGAGAGGAAAGGAAAGAGCAAGGCATTCATTTCAGAAGCAAGTCTAGAAGATGCTTCTAATTCTGATGATGATGAAATCAAATCTTTTGTAGAATGGTTAGCACTTATAACCAAACAATTCACTAAAAAGTTTGGTAATAGATATTTTCAAGGGAACAGAAGATTTGATCGCCCCACTCAAACTTATGCTCCAAGGCAAGAGATCCAGAGAGCTGAAAAATCAGAAGCAGAAAAGAAAGAGGAAGAACTGAAGAAGAAAAAGGATGTGTGTTACATGTGCGGAAAGCCAGGTCACTATTCCAAAGACTGCAGAGGTGCTCTTTAAAAAGACAAACCATACTACAAGAACAAATACAGGTAGAACATATTCGAAAGAGCTCACTATGCTGAAATGGAGAATTGGCTGGATGACGAGTCAAGCAGAGATGAAGCCATGTTCTGTGGAATGGCTAAGGCGGATGAGTCAGAAGATCAGCCTTCGGAAACTCCGGTTTGTACTCTATCTGAATACTCTGAACTTGAAAATCTTTCAATACACAAGTAGGGAAAACCGGAGTTGGTTTCGAGGATTTGGACCCCTACACGTGTAAAAACCGGTCTACTCTAGAAAACTCAAATACAAAAAGCCAGTTTTTCCTATCTTATATGAGCAATCAGTTTTCAAAAAATCAAATTACGAAAATGGTCATTGTGTTAGAAAACTCAAATACAAAAAAATCAAATACTCTTCTAAAAAATAACTCACGTTGATCTAAATTTAGTTCAAAAGAAGAGTGATATTTTCATGTTTGGATCGTTTACTCATATAAATTTGAATCCAGAAGCTGATGAATTTATACCTATACAAGCAGAAGAGGAGCTAAGACTTACTTTCCAAAACGAAATTCTTTCAACTTTGGATGAGTGTTTTAAACTTGAACATATAGATGCTCAAAAAAACTCCATTGAAAACCATTCAAAGATCTTTCCTTGTTCTTTTGTTGACTTAAATCTTTCCCAAACCCAAGACAATTTGGAGTTGATTACTTATCCCTGGGAAACTGATGATCAAGATGATGATGATTTCTTTGACAATTCAGAGAAATATATTTCAAATTTTGAAAATCTCTTGCCATAAGAGTACTCAAAGGCTCCAGAGGTAATAAAAAAATAAGGATGCACCTTTCCTATACACTAATGAATCTCTGGAAATCAGAGCCTCTGGACCGAATGATGAAAAAAATTCAAGTGGAATACCAATACTCTCAGTGCCTCCAAAAGGACAGAGAAAAGCGGTTTCCATTCACCTAGATTTTCTTGGGATGTGCCTTCAAACTATAACTTGTCTAGAACTCTCAAAGGAAGAAAGTCTAAAAAAGAAAGTCAATATTCAGCAACAATCTCAGCCATCACAACCTCAGAAGTTTACTTATGCTCAAAAAGGAAATGGAAATCTAATTCTTCTACTTCTGTTTCAGTAAAACCCAAAGTTCCTGAGAAGTCTCATCAGAGGAAGCCTCCACAGAAGAAAACATTCACTTCTAAGCATAAGTCTAGCCTAGATTAGAAGTTCGATAGAACGACTGATACTAGTAATGAAAATTTCAAGCAATCTTTTATGTGTCAGAACTCTGAATGTTTCTCCTTGTTCTTAAAAGTCAAGCAATTTTTCTCAAGGCCCTCTGATTATTTCTCTAAAAATCAAAAGTACCCCAACTTCAGGAATCAAACCAAAAGGAACAATGTAAATAAAAAAGGCAAACCAATAACCTCTGCAAAACCCAATCAAGCTTATATTAAAATGGATCAACAATTCAAACTTAACATTAAAGGACCCATTATGAAATGGGTACCAAAATCTCTCTAATTCTGATTGCAGAAACAGCGTGTGCATATCTGGTATCTTGACTCTGGATGCTCGAGGCACATGACTGGAACGAAAAACTTACTCTCCAAATTCAAAGTAAAAGTGGAGGAGCAGTAACGTTTGGGGATGATGGTAAGGGTCAAATATAAGGCTACGGTACTCTTCAAGAAGGTAATATTACCTTATCCAAAGTAGCTCATGTTTCTGGATTGAAACATAACTTGTTAAGTGTAAGTCAACTATGTGATTATAAAATACTAGTTGTATTTGCATGAAAAACATTGTTACTTATTCTCTAAGGCATGTGAAAATTATGGAGAGCTGACAGAAAAGGTAATCTATACATGATTAGTTTTACGTCCAAGGATGGTAAGGAAACTCTCTGTCTAATCTCCAAGAAGAGTGAAGTTGCTTGGCTATGGCATCATAAAATGTCTCACTTGAACTTTGAAAATCTTGAAATGCTGGTAAAACATAATCTGGTAAAGGGCCTCCCAGAGGTACACTTACAGAAGGATCACCTCTGCCCTGCATGTGAAATGGGCAAAAAAAAAGAGCATCTCACAAAACCAAAAGTGATCATTATTGCACTAGACCTCTACAAATGCTACATGTTGACCTCTGTGGTCCCATTACAATTTAGAGCTTGTCCGGCAAAAAGTATATCTGGGTGCTAATAAATGAATTTTCCAGGTATACATGGCTTGCTTTTGTGTGTGAAAAATCCGATATGCCAATCGTGTTAAAGAATATGATGACAAGAATACAAGTTCTTCTACAACAGAAAATACAACAGCTACGAAGTGATAATGGAACTGAATTCAAGAATGCCAAGCTTGAAGAATACCTTGTAGAAAATGGAATTACCCAAAACTTCTCTGCTGTACACACTCCTCAGCAAAACGTTGTAGTAGAAAGACGCAATAGAACATTAGTGGAAGCAGCCAGAACAATGCTTGCAGCATCTGTTCTCCCTATAAATTTATGGGCTTAAGCTGTAACCACAACATGTTTTACTCAGAATCGCTCAATAATAATCAAGAGGCATCTCAAAACCTCTTATGAGCTGATAAATAAGAGAAAACCTCTGTCAAATTTTTCCACATTTCTGGCTGCAGGTGTTTCATTCTGAATGATAGAGACAAACTTGGCTAGTTTGACAAGAAATCTGATGAAGCCAAATTTCTTGGGATATTCGTTAAATTCAAAAGCTTTTAGGGTTTTCAATTTACAAACTAAGACTGTAATGGAAAGCATAAATATCGATTTTGATGATCAAACTCAATTGACTTCTGAATATTCCAACTCAGAACTCAAACTTAATACTAATTCCTCTGATTACCTTTCAGGTTGCAGAGAATCCGAGATTGATGCTCTATTCGATGATTTTCTGGGCGAAGAAATACCTTCAGAGCAAGTACCCAATAACCCACCCTTGAATATTTCTGAAGTACTTCAAGTGTTAGATCCCAAAATATCAAGAATATAGAAAGAATAAAGAATTAGAACAAGAGTTATGTCACTGAAATTGTATGTCGTATTGATCCATGAACAGTATTACAAAATATTAATCTTTACAAGCTATATGAACATTAGTTCTAACTGTCTAACAAACTATCTATTTATATACAAACAGGAATGCTAAAGTTACAGTACCAAAATGACAGTCATGTTCAGAACTACTTCTGAACATCTTCAGAACCTCTTCAGAAGTATCTTCTGAACCATCTTTGGAACTTTTTTAGAACTTCTTCAGAATCTTCAGAACTTCTGAAGTTGCCACTTCAGAAGTTATGCCTTAGGCTTTGTTCTGCTTGTCTTCTGAGTTCTCAATCTTTCTCTCTTCAGAACTAGTTCAGAATATCTGAACTATGTTGTCTTCAGAACCTAGTCTTCTTTTGAAGCTATCTTCTGATATCTATCAATCTCCCCCTTAGCTTCAAAAGTCCAAATCATAACTACAGAAGTTTAAAATTTGTCTGACATCTTTCAGAATAAGATTTCAGTACTCCAACAAAGATTCAATAATTCTGAGCATCTCTTTAGCAAGCTTTCTGTACTTCTCCCATTCATCATCACTTAGGTTCTTTTGTCTTTTGTTCTTTCTCATTTCCAGCAACTCCCTGTACAAACCATCCCTGAGAACTAGAAATGACTTTCTAAATTTAGCAACTGAATCATGAAAAGGATAGAGACTTTTGTAGACTCTGAGTAAATCTCTAAGATGGACATTTTGAAAATCTGCTTCTGAGAATGTACAGATCTGACTATCCTTCCTTTCCACAGTGAAGTAAGCATACTTGTAATTGTTTCTTGACTTTATATCAGCAGTAACAACTTTCACAATGGGACTTTCTTTTCTTGCTTCACTTACAGGAATTCTTATCTTTCTGATAATATCTGAATACCATTGCTTCTATCCAAAAGACTTTTTGATCCAACAATCAGTGTAATCGAACTTTTGTTCATATTCCATGAACATTTCTGGATGAAAATATTCAAGAAACATGGTATAAGCATTCTCTTCAATTCTGTGTTCCTGCAGATGTTCAGATTCAGAGATTTGTTTCACAGGAATCTCTTCTGGATCATTTTCAGAAACCTTTTCTTTTCCTTTTTCTGTTTCTTTTAAGCTGGCTTCTGAACTTCCTATCTTCTGAGAGTGTTTTCAGAATTTCTTCAATGTCTTGTTTCTTAGTATGAATATGAAAATCATACATATTGCTCAGAATATAATCAGCTCCTCTAATTTTCTTCACTGTTGTATGTCCATCAAGATAGCATTTTCTGATGTAATCTCTGAAATTGATCCTTTCCTTGATCAAATAGATTATCTCTTCTTTTATATCAGATGAAGCAATGAAAAGTTCAGCATACTTCATTAACCATTGTAAAGTAGAAGTTGAATATTTAGGTATATCACAAACAATGAGTGTTCTTGTGTTGACTCCTTTTATTTCATAAATGAAACCAATTTCTGGATTTGTGAAAACTTTTGTAAGCCCATATCTTTCAATGCTCTCTGGCTCCAATAGATTAACTTTATATAATCTGAATTCCAAAGCTAGCTGGAAATCATGCTTAATAAGATTTCTGATATAGATTCCTAAGATCCGTCTGACTTCAGGAACAAGTTTAGATTCTTCTTTCTTTACACAAAACGCCAAAATAGCAAGCTTATCCTGTAGCTTTAACTTGTACAAATCAAATTGAGAGAACTCTGTTAGAGTACCATCTCTTCTTTCTGCTCCGAACTTCACAATGAATAAGTCATCTTCAATAGTTTTAGTCAAGCATTTGATCTTCTTAATCAGAGTAGAATCATGTAATTCTTGAAGTCCATGCTTTTGTACATACATCCTTACTTTTGAAATATGATCTTCAGACCACTCATCATTTACAAAATCTTTTAAGGTTGCATACTTTAGGCTTCTCCTATACATGTCACTATAAGAATCTTCTGGAAAAATAAGCTGACTTTCTCTAGAATTATCAAATAGTGTTTCACCTTCATACACTTGATCAACAATTGGTTCTTCAAGAACAGGAAGATTGATCGAAGGGATAGTAATGCACATTCTGAATCTGACTTCTGATTTTTCTGAAAAGACCATCAGAATTTCATCTGAAACTTCAACATTGTGCATATGGCATAAATCCATCAATATTTCAAAATATTCAGCTGGTTGATTCAGAAATTCTTTGAAGATAAGCAGTCTTTAATCCAAGAATCTACACTCCAGATTCCTTGGATTATTTAAAAATATATATACCCAACAGAATTGGCTTATTAACCTCCATAAGGTTTCAGATATTTCATCATTTTCAACTCTATTCAAAACTTGTCGTCTCCAAATCACCAATTCTATATGTTCATTTACCTGCAATTCATCATTTACTTCCACTTCATCATTCACCTCCACTTCATCATTCACCTCTACTTCATCATCAAACATAATCACATCAGATAAATCAATTGGCTCACCAATCACATCTTCAAATGCAAGATATTCATTAAACATTTGTTCATTTGAATCCGGAACAATATCTGTATCTCCTGTACTTTGTTTTCCTTTAGAATCAAGAGACACTTTTTCAGTCTCATATCCTTCTTCAACATTTTCTTCAAAAATAACATTTTCAGCTTCTTGCCCTTCAGTTTCTGCATGCAAAATATCATCTATAGCCTCAGAAGTTCTGTTAGTATCATCATTAACAACATTCTGAACTTCTTCAGAAGATTTCTCAGAAGTTTGAACTTGTGGCATTTCAACATCTTCAGATACTTTTTGTCTTTTCTCCCCCTCTTGATCATCAGGACCCTGATCATCAAGATTTCTCTTTAAAGTATCTGCTTGAGACCTACATTCTAATGCAGAAAGTCTTTCATTTATGGACACTTGAAAATTCTGACTTGCAGACAATTGATTCAGAATCTGAGAAAAATCTGGCTTTGTAGCAAACTAAATAGAATCTTGCTGAGTAGCCGAAGAAGGCATTGAAGTCTTAAGAGATGCAACTGTAGAAATGACTTCAGAAAAGGAATTCAGAATTGACTGTTGAAAGCTTTTTAAATCATTGATTGTTGACAATTGAAATTCATTCAACTTATTCACCACTTTTTTCTCCTAATCATCCAACCTATCCTCCATCACCTTCCATGATTTATTCGTCAATTCCATAATGTCCTTCTGAATCTCTGAAAATTCAGAAGTACAGAAATCTTTGAATTCTGAGAATTCAGAATATGAGGGAAAGGTTCCAAGACTAACAGATAGTTTTGTTTGCAGTCCTACAGAAGTAGGCTGGCCTGTAGATGCCACAACATCATAAACCACAAAAGATTCTGTGAATGGAGCTTTAGAGATGTTCACCCCACCAGGACTTCCAACTAATCCTTGATATCCTGTACTAGGAATATTTATAGTTATTGTGGCAATGTGACAAACACTTTGCATTTGAACATCTGAAAAATGTGTGCTTGTGTGAAAGAACTCCACATTTAGTGGTTCATTAGGCTCAAAGTTGAGTGCACTTTCAGACTCAATGTGTTCAAGACTGTGAAGGGGGGGACATATATCCTTTTTTTTCAACAATAGGCTCCTCTAAGTGGGGACCTATTAGTAGATAAGCTGCTTGCCCCATAAGTGTTTGTGAAACACACTTCTTTTGAGAGATGGGTGAGTGGCTGGGGGGGTTAACAAAGATTGTCATGGGCTCACTGGCTGGTTCAATATTACCCACCAAAGAGTGTGGAGTAATAGATGATGTCGTTGTTCGGCTTGTAACAGTTGGTTCACAAGTTTGTTTTTCTTTTACTTGTGTTCTCCCTCTTGAGTTCTTTTTCTCACCCTTCTACCCAAACTCTCATTTTCATTTTTCCTCTTCACTCTATGAGGTTGTTCTCCCCCATGAACAGCCTCCCCAATCATTCTAGGAATACTAGACCTCTCACAATGCCTACCACTCGGGTTAGAATCAGGGGAAGAGACTACTGGTTTTGGTAGTCCCATTGATTCACAATACTCATTCAAAATCCTATATTTGGGATTTACATATGTAAGTAAGTGATCAGGTAATGGTAATGCATTTGGAAATTGTAATTTTGCACTTGGTGGCCTTAGACTATCCATGGAGAAGAGTGGAACATGTTCCTCATGATCTAGAGTTGGGATGGCTTTAACAGCTTTCATTGCATCTTTGATGAAAGTCTAAAAGAATATCTGAAATGGTATGTAGTTGTAGGTAGACTTTGTCAGAACAGCAGACTTGAGTTCTTCAAAAATGAGGGAAGCATAATCATAATGCTTATTGTGTGCAACACCATGAAAAATAATCCTTCCATTTGTAGAGGCTTGATCTAGGCTTGAACTTTTCCCAGAAAGACAAGTTTTTAGAATAGTAAACAAACAGTACCAGATGGGACGTAAACACTATCTTCTGAAAGAGCTTAAGGCATTCAAATTTTCAGAATAGCCCAACTTCACAAAATCTGACATCAGTTCAGAAGATGATGGAATGGGATCAAATGAAGTTTTCCCAACAACTTCATTTTCTTTAAGAAGAAAATGAATGTTGCGAACATCTTCAACAGAAACACACACTCTGTATCCATGAACATAGGAGGAAATGTCATCTGCTTCTTCATCAACTTCAGCATGAAACCACCACTGTTGCAGGTATGAGGCAGGGACCAAAAATTTCCTTGATAAGAGAGCACGAAGGGGATGTTTCTTCAAATTTTCAATCAAGATCATTTGATTATCATTGAAATCAGTCGATTTTAGGTTCAGAGCACAGTTGTTCTGAAAAATCATTAGCTTATTTTCAGGAACGTAGAGTTTTGATAAATCAGGACCATCACTACTGATAGGGTTTAATCCAGCATGAGATTGAGAATCACCAACGTCAGCATTTGATTCAGAAGCCACTTCAATAGGCTCAATTTGTGTTTCCCTAATTTTTTCAATATGCGGGTTAGGGCTAGGTTTAGGGTTAGAATTTGAGGGTCCGGCTTCAAGATTAACAGTTGTAGCAGTATCTTTTAGCATCTGATCATCTTCCAAAGTTATCTTCATTGATCCAACCATGATTTTCTTAGGCACAACGTTGAATGAATCATCACTCGATGATCCAGTGCTATCACTGAAACACAATTTGGCTGACTGAATAGGTAAATCCACATTGGAAGTCGACATTGTTTGAAATGTGTAAGGATTTGAGTTTGATTGAAGATCAATAATCACAGAGAGATTTCGGAGGGAAAAATTGCTAAAAAATGAGGACCGCGATGAAACCATGGATTATATCCGCGTGGATGATCGTGGATAGACACGTGTCCAAAAAGTAACCATCATTAATTTAGATAAATGAACCGTTTAAACGATGTGTTTAGGAATTTGCCAATGAGATTAAAACACGTGGCACACACTTAAATGAATATATCCTTCACAACGGGAAGTAAAGTTCTGAGAACAAGTTCAAAACCTTCAGAATAAGTTCAGAACTTCTGAGAATAAGTTCAGAAGTTTGAATGAAAATATTCAGAAACACTTCAGAACTTTCGAATAAGTTCAGAACTTAACTTCTATCACTTCATATCTATGAAAATCATTTAAAACTACATACTTCTGAAAAATAGAAAACATTTTAATATTTCAGAAGTAGGTTTGAACAAGATAGAAAAAGATTTATCTTCAGAAGTTTGTCCATACTTCTCAGATTTGTAATCTTTTGAACTTTTACCCACCATTTCAAATCTTGATGACATAAGAAAGTACCAAAGAGTTAGATTTTAGTATCAATCCCCCTTGAATCATGAATATCTATGATTTTCCCTCTTAAACAATGCTAATCATAAAATTTGTTAGAAAGAAGAGATGACACATTGTTGAAGGAGTCATAATCATCAATTATTGCTTGAGTTTCAGTATCATGATTGATAATTGAATGTAGATCTGAAGTCTCCCCCTCAAATTGAAGATTTTGTACTGGTTCAGAGATAATAGGCATAGGTTCAGAAACAGGAACAACAGGTTCAGAAATGACTTGAACTGTTTCTAAAATGACTTGTACAGATTCAGAAGTAGGTAAGTCAGAATTTTGGGTTGAGATAGGTGGTCCGGAAAGATTTGATATTGTAGTTTCTGTAGATTCTTGTTCTGGTATGCTTCCGAGAAGAGAAGGATTCTGATAATCTGCAGAAACATTAACAGAAATATCAAATAAGTTTTGGCATAATGTGTCTAAATTTGATTTAAGTAAAGTTTTAGATTTAGAAGTGTGATCTGTCTTGTTGTGTTCTGAATCAAAACTTTCAGAAACTATGTTAAGCTTGAGCTCTGAACTGTCTTGTTCAGAAGTCATTGTTGGCTCATGAAATCTGATGTTTGAAGTCTCAATGATCCTTTGAGTTCCTTTGATGAGTACTCTGTATGCCTTGGATCTTTGAGAATATCCAACAGAGATACCAGTTGTACCCTTAGGTGCAAATTTGTCTAGATGTTGTGTATCATTCAGAAGAAAACACCTGCATCCAAAGATTTTAAAGTAATCAATAGAGGGTTTTCTTTGCTTAATAATTTCATAAGGAGTTTTAAGTAGTTTTCTGTTAAGAATAGTCATGTTTTGAGTAAAACATGCAGTTGTTATTGCTTCTGCCAAAGAGATTAAGAGAGTTCAGAATATGCTATCATGGTCCTTGCAGCTTCTACCAAAGTTCTATTTTTCCTTTCAACCACACCATTATGTTGAGGAGTTCTTGCAGCGGAAAAATTGTGTGATATACCAACAGATTCCAAAAAGTTCTGAAGTGTAGAATTTGTAAATTATGTGCCATTATCACTTCTGATCTTTTGGATTGGGAGTTGAAGAAGAACTTGAATTTTCTTCAGAAAAGTGATGAGCCTTTCAGAAGTATCAGATTTGAGTCTTAGAAATTCAACCCAAGTATATCTTGAATACTCATCTACAATTACAAGAATATACTTCTTTCCACCAATGCTTTGAGTCTTCATTGATCCACACAAATCCATATGTAGTATTTCAAGTGGAGCTTTGCACGAAGATAGCATTTTTAGATGATGGGAGCTTCTTTTGATCTTCCCTAGTTCACATGCAGAACATAAGGAATTCTTTTCAAAACTGATCTTTGGTAGTCCGCTAACAGAGTTGTGTCTTTCCAGTTCAGAAATGGTTTTTAAGTTCAGATGTGACATTCTTCTGTGCCAAAGCCAACTGTCATCCTTCATTGAAGTGGAAATATAACAAATTCCTTGTAATTGACCATCTGCTGTGAAGGTTGCAGTGTAGATATTTCCATCTCTATAAGAAGTTAATTGATTTTCGTTTGTAGAACTCAGAACATGACAGTAGTCTATATCAAAATTTACTTTCCAATACTTGTCACAAAACTGACTTATACTGAAAAGATTATGTTTTAGGCCTTCAACATAAAAAACTTTCATCACTGTGACATCTCCTTTGGAAAAAGTTCCATAACCTCTCACATAACCTTTTGCATTGTTTCCAAAGCTAACTGTTTCTCCATATCTTTTATGATAATCAGTTAGAAGCTCTTTGAAAGGTGTCATATGTCTTGAACATCCTGAATCTAAGACCCATACATGACATATCTGCAAAAATGGTTAATGAGATTTAGGCACCCATTTAAGAATGGGTCCTGCGAGATTAGTTAAAAAATTTGAAGTTCTGAACTTTGACTTAACATTTTGAAATTCATAAGTTTGTTCAGAATTTTTAGTTTTGTCTTTCTTAGTATTGTTTTTATTTTTAGTTTTATTTTTATTTTTAATCTTATTTGCCAACTTTGCTGAAAAGTTCTGAATTGATTTCTCAAGATTTTTCTTGTTGGTTTTGCAGTTGAGATGAAAAAGATGATAACCACAACTAATACAATGAATATGATTCTTCAGAATATTTAATATGTCAGTACATGAACAAGAATCAACAACATTTGATTTTTCAATAGAATTCTTTCTTTTATTCATTTTATTAATTTGTGGTACATCAATTTTCTTAGAAGTAGAAAAACTATCTAATTTGGCAGTCTTTGACAGTCTTTCTTCTTTCCTTCTCCATACTAAATCGATAGCTCTGTAAAAGATAAGAAATTCTTTTACCAACTCTAGATTTAAGTTCTGAATTTTGAACTTCAGATTTTGAATTAGAAGACTGTCATTTTTCAAACTGTTTAACTCTGGTTACAAAGTCAGATGATGATATTGATGAATTTTCTGAAGTCAAAGATGTATTTTTATATATAGGAGTAATATTTGATGTTGTAGAAGAATTGTTTTTAAAAGTTTTTTCAAATTGTCTGAGGTCTCATTTTTCAGAAATTCTTCTTTCAGAAATACAGGATTAAACATATCTGAAGTCAATTTTGGCGCATCAGATTTTAAAACTTCTCCTTCAGTCATGAAGATTTTGATTTGTAGACAAGGTAACCATCTTTATCAATGACTTCAACTTTATGATCATCATCATCGTCTAAATCTGAAGCATTCATTAAATATGAGAACTTGTTCTGAGTCATGCTTGATGCAAAAAAATTTAGATTTGAAATTTTCTCAGACTCATCATCAAAATTATCAAAAAATATTTATGAATTCGCATCATTATCTATTAAAGATTCAATTTCTGAGAATTCATCATAGTTTTCGTCATGTGTTTCTGATTTTTTTTCAAAATTATCTTTTGGAAAAGCTTCAGAAGATAACTCAGTAGTATTTTCAGAAGTAATCTCAGTTTTAATGATTGGTTCTGACTTTTCTTCAGAAATAATTTCTGATTCAGAAGTATGTTTAGAAGTAACTTATGTTTCAGAAATTGTTACTGTTTCACCGGAATTAAGAGGTTTTTCTTCAGAAAATAAAGTCTCTGATTTTACAAATGGAATTCTTTCAGGCAAAGAGTAATTAACAGTTTTAGATATGACACCTATGTTAGTTTCATTGAAAATTTTCATTTTTGAAAGATCATAAAGACTTGCAGGTGCCTTTTTTAAGACTAGATTTTCATTATATCCCAAACCTTCTTTTATATTATAGAATTTTGAATTCTGAGCCTGATTTGTTAAAATATTCAGAGTTTGTTCAGTTTGACCTCTTTTAAAGTTCAGATCTTCTAATTCCTTGATCTTTTTGTAAAGATCAAGTCTTTCTTGATTCAGAAAGTTCATTTTAACATTCAGAACTTCTTTTTCAGATTTTTCATTTAATATTTCTTTTTGTAAATTATCCATTTTTTCTTTTAATAACAATTTTTCTTCAGAAACCTTTTCCAGAATTTGTTCAGCATCTTGGCAATTTTGCTTATAAATTTGGCTCTCAGCTCTGAATTGATTTACCAAAATTCTTTCCCCTTTGATTTTGTTTATGAGACTTTCAAATTTAGAAGTCGTGTTCTGAATTTGATTTTGCACTTCAGATTCTCCAGAATTTGGTTCAGAATTTTGTTCAGAAGAAAAACTTGACTTAGAATTTAATTCAGAAAATGAAGAAAGTACCTTAGAGTTATGTGCATGTTCATCTTTAGGATCCAGCTGACACATGTAGCAATTTAAGGCATAGTGAGCCACTTCCTCATCATACTCTCCATCAGTCTAGTTCAACCAGTCCTCTTCATACTTGGTAACCAGAGCTGGATTAAGTTCCTTCTTCTTGGCAAGTAGATGCTTCTTCTCATAGTAACCAACATTTTTCACTTTAGGCATTTTGCACTGTCTTGCATATTGTCCAGGCTTACCACAGTTGAAGCACCTTGCTGGTTCTTGTGTTTCATGTTGACCAGCATCTTGACCTTTCTTAGGTCCATCTTCAGATTTAGACTTGTTCTTATATTTCTGATTATATCTTTGAGTGAATTGCTTTGTCATGAATGCAATATTATCATAAATTCTTTTAAGCTCTTCATCTGGTTCATCTCCATCACACAGAGTTGTTTCTGGGATTTCACAAACCTTTGCTCTTAGATGAGATGGTCATGGAATTATTATATTTCTTGCTCAATAAGGCCACTGTTTCATTTGCCTTCTTTTGCTCATTCTGTCTAGTCTTGATTTTGTCCTCTTGTTGGAACAAAATACCATAAACATCATGAATGGATTTCCTAGACAGATTTCTAGTAACCATATTATTAAAAAAGCTTGACCACTCATTACCCAGATTTTCCAGAAATTTATTATTTATTTCTGAGTTGGATTTCTGAACACCATTTCTCCTTAGATCATTCAGGATATTGTTGAATCTATGGTAAGTCTCTGTGATAGATTCATTATCCTTATACCTGATGTTTTCATACGTACCAACACAGATGTTCAACCTTTTAGCTTGGGCTTTTGTACTCCCCTGCATTTGAGCCTCAACTTCATCCCACATGGCTTTTGCAGATGTGAGACTATCAACTTTGTTAAAAATTTCATTGGGTATCGCCATTGTAAGTAGTGTCAGTGCCCTTTTATCAATTCTAGCTTGACTTTTCTCAACTGCATTGTACATACCTGGGCTCTTTTTGATTTTGGATGCAGGAATTTCAGGAGTAGATTCAGTTCTTGGAACTGCAGGAATTTCCACATAGACCTCCAGAGGGCCATTTACAATCGATTGCATTAAAGCTTCATCGATATTGTCTAAGAATTAAATCATTCTGATTCGCCATTGATGGTACTCGCCCAAAAACAAGGTTGGTGGTTTGGTTACAGATCCGATGGAGACGATTTCTTTCGACATCTTGAATATAGTGGATCGCGAATTCAACTGGATTTGAATCAAATTGATCTTGAATTTATCAATCAAAAATTTTCAAGAACTAGGCAAAATTGATCAAACATATGAATTGGCTCTGATACCAATTGTTAGATCCCAAAATATCAAGAATATAGAAAGAATCAAGAATTAGAACAAGAGATATGTCACTGAAGTTGTATGTCGTATTGATCAATGAACAGTATTACAAAATATGTATCTTTACAAGCTATATGAACGTTAGTTCTAACTGTCTAACAAACTATCTATCTATATCCAAACAGGAATGCTAAAGTTAAAGTACAAGAATGACAGCCATGTTCAGAACTACTTCTGAACATCTTCAGAATCATTCTTCAGAACCTATTCAGAAGTATCTTCAAAACATCCTTAGAACTTCTTCAGAATCTTCAGAACTTCTGAAGTAGCCACTTCAGAAGTTATGCCTTAGGCTTTGCTCTGCTTGTCTTCTGAGTTCTGAATCTTTCTCTCTTCAAAACTAGTTCAGAATATCTGAACTATGCTGCCTTCAGAACCCAGTCTTCTTTTGAAGCTATCTTCTGATATCTATCAATCTCCCTCTTAGCTTCAAAAGTCCAAATCATAACTCCAGAAGTTTAAAATTTGTCTGACATCTTTCAGAATCAGATTTCTGTACTCCAACAAAGATTCAATAATTCTGAGCATCTCTTTAGCAAGCTCTTTGTGCTTCTCCCATTCATCATCACTTAGATTCTTTTGTCTTTTGTTCTTTCTCTTTTCCAGTCTATCTCTTATTGCCATTAGAGTTCCGTTGCAACATTTATGCATTTCTTCAAATCTTATAAACAACAGCTTTTGAAAGCACTTACATACAAAACCTGGAGGCTAAATAACAAGAGTGCTTCTTTTAAGATTTTCAATGTTTGGTAAGCTGATGTTTGGACTACTCAGATGAACCTTTCCTTTGTTCAGAACATATGCAACTTGAAAATATGTTTTAGCAGCCCAAATGAACTCTATATACAAACCATCTATGAGAACTGGAAATGACTTTCTAAATTTGGCAACAGAATCTTGAAAAGGATAGAGACTTCTGTAAACTCTGAGTAAGTCTGTAAGATGAACATTCTGAAAATCAGCTTCTGAGAATGTAGAGATCTCACCATCCTTTCTTTCCACTATGAAGTAAGCATACTTGTAGTTGTTTCTTGACTCTATATCTGCAGTAACAACTTTCACAATTGGACTTTCTTTTCTTGCTTCACTTACATGGATTATGATCTTTCTGATAACATCTTAATATCATTGCTTCCATCCAAAGGACTTCTTGATCCAGCAATCAATGTAATTGAATTTTTGTTCATATTCCATGAACATTTATGGATGAAAATATTCAAGAAACATTGTATAAGCACTTTCTTCAATTCTTTGCTCTTGTAGATGTTCAGATTCAGAAACTTGAGTGATGGGAGCATTTTCTTCTAGATTGTTTTCAGAAATCTTTTCTTTCCCTTTTTCTGTTTCTTTTAAGATGGCTTCTGAACTTTCTATTTTCTGAGAAAGTTTCAGAATTTCTTCAATGTCTTGTTTCTTAGTATGAATATGAAAATCATACATATTGTTCTGAATATAATCAGCTCCTCTGATTTTGTTCACTCCTGTATGTCCAGCAAGATGGCGTTTTCTGATGTAATCTATGAAATTGATCCTTTCCTTGATCAAATAGATTATCTCTTCTTTTATGTCAGATGAAGCAATGAACCATTCAGCATAATTCAAAAACCAGTTCAGTGTGGAAGTTGAATACTTTGGTATGTCAGACACAATGAAAGCCTTCTTAATAACTCCCTCTATTTCATACATGAAACCAATATCTGGATTTGTAAACACTTTGGTTAACCCATGTCTTTCAATAGATACTAGCTCTAATAGATTTACTTTCGATAATCTGAATTCCAAAGCTAGCTGGAAATCATGCTTAATAAGATTTCTGATATAGATTCCTAAGATCCTTCTGACTTCAGAAACAAGTTCAGATTCTTCTTTCTTCACACAAAATGTCATAATAGCAGGCTTATCCTGTAGCCTTGGCTTGTACAAATCAAATTGAGAGAACTCTGTTAGAGTACTATCTCTTCTTTCAGCTCCAAACTTCACAATGAATAAATCATCTTCAATAGTTTTAGTTAAGCATCTGATCTTCTTAATCAAAGTAGAATCATGTAAGTCTTAAATTCCATGCTTTTGTACAAACATCCTTACTTTTGAAATATGATCTTCAGACCATTCATCATTTATAAAATCTTCTAAGGTTGGAAACTTTAAGCTTTTTCTGTACATGAAACTATAAGAATCCTCTAGGAAAATAAACTGACTTTCTCCAGCACTATCAAACAGTGTCTCACCTTCATATACTTGATCTACAATTGGTTCTTCAAGAATAGGAAGATTAATCAAAGGAATAGTAATACACCTTCTGAATCTGACCTCTACTTTTTCTGAAAAGACCATCAGAATTTCATCTGAAACTTCAACATTGTGCGTATGACATAAATCCATTTCTATATTAAAATATTCAGCTGGTTGATTTAGAAACTCTTTGAAGATAACCAGTCTTTCATCCAAGAATCTACACTCCAGATTCCTTGGATTATTCACAAATATGTATACCCAACAGAATTGGCTTATTAACCTCCATAAGGTTTCAGAAATTTCATTATTATCCACTCTATTCAGAACTTGTGGTCTCCACATAACCAATTCTCTGTTTTCATTAATCTGTACCTCATCAATCGCATCCACCTCATCATTCTCCTCCACTTCATCTTCAAACATAATCACATCTGACAAATCACTTGGCTCACCAATGACATCTTCAAATGCAAGATATTCATTAAACATTTCTTCATTTGAATCTGGAACAATATCTGTACTTTATGTACTTTGTTTTCCTTCAGAGTAAACATTTTCAGCTTCTTGCCCTTTATTTTCTGCATGAAAAATATCATCTATAGCCTCAGAAGTTCTGTTAGTATCATCATCAACAAGATTCCGAACTTCTTCAGAAGATTTCTCAGAATTTTGAACTTGTGGCATTTCAACGTCTTCAGATACTTTTTGTCTTTTCTTCCCCTCTTGATCATCAGGACTCTGATCATCAAGATTTCTCTTTAAAGTATCTGCTTGAGACCTACATTCTAATGCAGAAAGTTTGTCATTTAAGGACAATTGAGAATTCTCAATTGCAGATAATTGATTCAAAATCTGAGAAATATCTGCCTTTGTAGCAAACTGAGTAGAATCTTGCTGAGTAGAAGAAGAAGGCATTGATGTCTTAAGAGATGCAACTGTAGTAATGACTTCAGAAAAGGAATTCAGAAGTGTTTGTTGAAAACTTGAATTTTCTTTTGGATTGGGAGTTGAAGAAGAACTTGAATTTTCTGAAGAAGTTCTAAGGAAGTTCTGAAGATGGTTCTGAAGATACTTCTGAAGAGGTTCTGAAGAATGATTCTAAAGATGTTCAGAAGTAGTTCTGAACATGACTGTCATTCTTGTACTGTAACTTTAGCATTCCTGTTTGTATATAAATATATAATTTGTTAGACAGTTAGAACTAACGTTCATATAGCTTGTAAAGATACATATTTTGTGATACTGTTCATTGATCAATACGACATACAACTTCAGTGACATAACTCTTGTTCTAATTCTTAATTCTTTCCATATTCTTGATATTTTGGGACCTAACAATTGGCATCAGAGTTAAATCAACTGTTTGATCAATTTTGTGAAGAACTTGTCAGATCTGACGGTTCTTGAAATTCTTGATTGATACATTCAAGACCAATTTGATTCAAACTCAGTTGAATTCACGATCTACTGTTGTCAAGATGTCGAAAGAAATTGTCTCCATCGGATCTGAAACTAAACCGCCAACCTTGTTTCTGGAGGAGTACCATCAATGGCGAATCAGAATGTTTCAATTCTTGGACAATATCGATTAAGCTTTAATGCAATCTATCGTAAATGAACAGTACAAGAACTGAATCTACTCCTGAAATTATTGCATCTCGAATTAGAAAGAGTCCAGGTATGTACAGTGCAGCTGAGAAAAATCAAGCTATAATTGATAAAAGGGCACTGACACTACTTACAATGGCGATACCAAATGAAATTTTTAACAGAGTTGATAGTCTCACATCTACAAAAGCCATGTGGGACGAAGTTGAGGCTCAAATGCAGGGAAGTACAAAAGCCCAAGCTCGGAGGTTGAACATCTATGTTGGTACGTATGAAAACTTTAGGTATAAGGATAATGAATCTATCACAGAGACTTATCACAGATTCAACAATATCCTTAATGATCTGAGAAGAAATGGTGTTCAGAAATCTAACTCAGAAATAAATAATATATTTCTGAATAATCTAGGTAATGAGTGGTCAAGCTTTTCTGACAATATGGTTACTAGAAATCTGTCTAGGAAATCAATTCATGATATGTATGGTATTTTGTTCCAACAAGAGGACAAAATCAAGACTAGACAGAATGAGCAAAAGAAGGCAAATGAAACAGTAGCCTTATTGAGCAAGAAATATAATAATTCCATGACCATCTCAACTATGAGCAACGCTTGTGAAATCCCATAGACTACTCTGTGTGATGGAGATGAATCAGATGAAGAGCTTAAAAAGAATTTCTGATAATATTGCATTCACGACAAGGCAATTTACTCAAAGATATAATCAAAAATATAAGAACAAGACTAAATCTGAAGATGGACCTAAGAAAGGTCAAGATGCTGGTCAACATGAGACACAAGAACCAGCAAGGTTCTTCAACGGTTGTAAGCCAGGACATTATGCAAGACAATGCAAAATGCCCAAAGTGAAAAATGCTGGTTACTATGAGAAGAAGCATCTACTTGCCAAGAAGAAGGAACTTAATCCAGCTCTGGTTACCATGTATGAAGAGGATTGGTTGAACTGGAGTGATGGAGAGTATGATGAAGAAGTGGCTCACTATGCCTCAAATTGCTAAATGTGCCAGCTGGATCCTAAAGATAACCATGCACATGATTCTGAGGTACTTTCTTCATTTTCTGAATTCAATTCTGAATCAAGTTCCTCTTCTAAACAAAATTCTGAACAAAATTCTCGAGAACCTGAAATGCAAAATCAAATTCAGAACATGTATTCTGAATTTGAAAGTCTTAGAAATAGAATCAAAGGGGAAAGAATTTTGGTAAATCAATTCAGAGCTGAAAGCCAAATTTATAAACAAAATATATTAAATGTTTCTGAAGAAGCTGAAAAAATTCTGGAAAAAGTTTCTGAAGAAAATTTGTTACTAAAAGAAAAGATAGACAATTTAAAAAAGGATATATTAGATGAAAAATCTGGAAAGGAAGTTCTGAATGTCAAAATGAATTTTTTGAATCAAGAAAGACTTGATCTTTACAAAAAGATCAAAGAATTAGAAGATATGAAATTTAAAAGAGGTCAAACTCAAAGTCTGAATATTTTAGCAAATCAGACTCAGATTCTACAATATAAAAGCAGGTTTGGGATATAATGAAAGTAATGTTTTAAAAAAGGCATCTGCAAATCTTTATGATCTTTCAAAAAGGAAAATTTTCAATGAAAATACCACATGTGTCATATCTACAACTATTGATTACTCTTTGCCTGAAAGAATTCCTTTTGTAAAATCAGAGACTTTATTTTCTTAAGAAAAACCTATTAATTCTGGTGAAACAGTAAAAATTTCTGAAACAGAAGTAACTTCAGAACATACTTCTGAATCAAAAAAAATTCTGAAGAAAATTCTGAAACAATTATTAAAACTGAGATTACTTCTGAACATTTTTGCATCAAGCATGACTCAGAACAAGTTCTTAGATTTAATAAAATGCTTCAGATTCAGATTCAGATGATGATCCTAAAGTTGAAGTCATTGACAAAGATGGTTACCTTGTCTACAAATCAAAATCTTGTATGACTGAAGGAGAAATTTTAAAATCTGAAGCACCAAAATTGCCTTCAGAAATGTTTAATCCTGTGTTTCTAAAAGAAGAATTTCTGAAAAATGAGACTTTAGAAAATTTAAAAAATTTTAAAACCAATTCTTCTACAACATCCTATACTACTCCTATATCTAAAAATACATCTTTGACTTTAGAAAATTCATCAATATCATCATCTGACTTTGTAACAAGAGATAAACTGTTTGAAAAAGGACAATCTTCTAATTCAAAATATGATGTTAGATCCCAAAATATCAAGAATATAGAAAGAATCAAGAATTAGAACAAGTGTTATGTCACTGAAGTTGTATGTCGTATTGATCAGTGAACAGTATTACAAAATATGTATCTTTACAAGCTATATGAACGTTAGTTCTAACTTTCTAACAAACTATATATTTATATACAAACAGGAATGCTAAAGTTACAGTACAAGAATGACAGTAATGTTCAGAACTACTTCTGAACATCTTCATAATCATTCTTCAGAACCTCTTCAGAAGTATCTTCGAAACCATCTTCAGAACTTCCTTAGAACTTCTTCAGAATCTTTAGAACTTCTGAAGTAGCCACTTCAGAAGTTATGGCTAAGGCTTTGCTCTGCTTGTCTTCTGAGTTCTGAATCATTCTCTCTTCAGAACTAGTTCTTAATATCTGAACTATGTTGTCTTCAGGACCCAGTATTCTTTTGAAGCTATCTTCTGATATCTATCACTGAGTTTCGACATCTACAGTAGAAGCCGAATATGTTGCTGCTGCTAGTTGTTTTTCACAAGTCATCTAGATGAAAACTCAACTTAGAGACTATGATCTGGTGTACGACAGGATACCCATCCTATGTGACACATAAAGTGCTATTGCCATCACTGAAAATCCAGTACAGCACTCAAAGACCAAGCACATTGATGTAAGGTATCATTTCATTAAGGATCATGTGGAGAAGGGGACAATTGAAATGTATTTTGTCTCCACTGATTATCAACTTGCTGATATATTTACAAAAGCTCTGGATGAAAAGCGATTCAATTTTCTGATCAACAAGTTGGTTATGCTAAACATGTAATTACCTTAATTTCTATGATCTTCATAGGATTAAGCCAATTCACTTGTTCTTTCTATCTCAAGTTTCTTTACATAGTCAGAAGCCTCTGGTCACTTCTGATGATCACCTCATAAGCACTCAGAAGCCTCTGGACACCTCTGTTCTTAAATGAACATTTGTTTTCACTTTTTGATCCAAGTATAGACAGAAAGGGCAGCATGATTTGAAAAAGCAAGGGGGAGCAACATACTCAAACGTCAAAGGGGAGCACACAGTGCAGCTTTTGAGGGGGAGTACAGACTTGTGCTATATTTAAAGGGAATCTTTTCAAAACAAGTCTAACAGAAGTTAGCTGTCATCTGAACCTAACTTTACTTAAAAGGTTTTTGCGAATTGGTTACTGCTGAATAACTTTTGCCGTCATGGTTAATAAGAAATCTCAAATTCAACAAAAACTGTTTTGAAAAGATGTTCTCATGACAAAACTTTTGGTCTCAAAATGTTTTATATGACCAAAAAGCTATTCTCTGATTATGTCTTTCTCTTGAAATTTTTTAATAAGTTACTTCTAAAATTAACTCTTGCCTTCAGGGTTAATTAAAATTTTCTTATTTCATTAAATTTCTTAAGAAATGCTATTCATAGAACTTAAATCTCTCATTTGGTACAAAACTGATTTATTTCTCCAAATGTCTAATTTTAATTTTTCAAAAATAATTAATTTCAAAAATTACTCTTTTAATCCACAATTATTTTTGTTGATTAATTGATAATTTTTCTTATTAATTTTTGGAGGGAATATTCAAAATAATTAAAGTAGCATTGGTTATTATTGAAAATCGTCTAAAACCTTTTAGTGCCTCATCAAAATCCTACACGCGTCTGTCATCATTTAATACACGCAAAGGATTCCTCCACGTGTCATTGATCGACCGACTGCATGAGTGCACGCCTGCTTGCTTACATCAGTACCTATAAACCGTTTGCTTTTCCCCAAATCAAAAACCCCTCGATCCCCAAAATCACTCGAGTTCTATTTCTTTCTCATTATATAAACTCGAAAAATAGAAACTCATTACTCTACTGCTCATCGTCTTCTTCCTCGTGCTACCATTCCTATTTGCTACCCTGCAACCTCAGCTTTCAAAATCCCCAAAATCACTGATGGCAAAACCAACTAAAAATCTCAATATGCAAGAAGAAGAAGGACGACTAATCAATTCAACGGTGGAAAGTACCCCAATTGTAAAGCTACCACTCAAAGCCAACAATGTGGAAGCTCTCCTCGACCCAAATACGTAACAAGAAGACTATAAAGTAATGATCGAGTTCTTGCAATATCATCCACTAAATCGTACCCTAACCCTAACCAACCCCAATGTGCCCGAAATCTATGTCCAAGAGGTTTGCAATCACTGTTTGTCGCGGAGGAAGAAACCCTGTTAGGAAATTTCGGCTATCCTACAGATTCTGAGAACGCCATCGAAATCCCTATCACAAAGAAGAAAATCGCCAGGTTCTTCCATTTGCCCGTGCCGGTTATTGAAGTTGAATGCCAAAAAGTACTTAATCCAGATCTTGAAAAGAACCCCTCACCTGAAGCTTTGTTGGCATTCATCAATTTCTAGGGATACAATGAAACACTAACCAAGCTGTCTGAATTCAAAAGGAAGATGCTGCCTCCCATATGGAATGTGCCAGTTTCTATTCTCAACAAGAGTCTCACTTGCAAAATCGGCTCTCAAGACCAAGCCAGCAAGAACATTCTTACCATAATGTATGGAATGTACTTCAACAGACCATTGGATTATGCAAGTTTGATCTTTCATAAAATAAAAGTTGTTGTACACACCAAAGTTTCACATCAGAGCCAGGGAAAAGCTCTTCCAGCGCTAAGGTTCCCAAGATTCCTCTCTCTCTTCACTTACCCAGCCATAAGTGATCTGGAAGCACCCTTCCTTCAGCCATTCTGCAAGATAGATACCATGTGCACTCACTAGCCTACTGTTGACAGAAATGGCTATTCTTCTCCGAGAGAACTATCCAGGTATATGCTTAACCTTATTCCTCAAACCTCTCCTAATCTTATTTCTTATAGACGTCTTTGGTATTCTCAGAACCGATAATACCTATCCCAGAGCACTTAGAGCCCAGTGTAGGAAGTGAGGGGTCAAGTGAGGATGAGGCTGAAAAGAATGAGACTGAACAACCGAGTGATTCTGCCCATCCTGATAGATTAATACGAGAGGCTACAGAAGATGTCCAGTGTGACAACTGTCAAATTTGAACCTCCAGGTTAGCTTTTATTAAGTTCATTAGTGTTAATATAGATTAAATATAAGAATATGAGTTAGTTGGCTTAGAATGGCCGAAAAATTTCTAGGGTTTCCGGTAGTTGCTTAAAAAGTCCGGTTCCGACCCGTAACTGTCTAAAACGTCCTACATAGTGCAAAATGCTCTAATTTATACCTAATTTATATAAAATATATAGTTCTAGAATGCTAAATATAAAACTTTTATTATTTATATAATTTAAACACTTTTGGGCTCATATTTTCAAGGAAAAAGGCCAGAATTGAGAAAATGGACTTTTAATTTCATATTTTTGGGCTTAAAATAATTTTAAAAAATTTTTGTTGGGTTTGGGTGGGGCCCATGTCTGAATTCAAAAGGAAGAAGCTGCCTCCCATATGGAATGTGCCAGTTTCTATTTTCAACAAGAGTCTCACTTGCAAAATCGGCTCTCAAGACCAAGCCAGCAAGAACATTCTTACCATAATGTATGGAATGTACTTCAACAGACCATTGGATTATGCAAGTTTGATCTTTCATGAAATAAAATTTGCTGTACACACCAAAGTTTCACATCAGAGCCAGGGAAAAGCTCTTCCAGCGCTAAGGTTCCCAAGATTCCTCTCTCTCTTCACTTACCCAGCCATAAGTGCTCTGGAAGCACCCTTCCTTCAGCCATTCTGCAAGATAGATACCATGTGCACTCACTAGCCTACTGTTGACAGAAATGGCTATTCTTCTCCGAGAGAACTATCCAGGTATATGCTTAACCTTATTCCTCAAACCTCTCCTAATCTTATTTCTTATAGACGTCTTTGGTATTCTCAGAACCGATAATACCTATCCCAGAGCACTTAGAGCCCAGTGTAGGAAGTGAGGGGTCAAGTGAGGATGAGGCTGAAAAGAATGAGACTGAACAACCGAGTGATTCTGCCCATCCTGATAGATTAATACGAGAGGCTACAGAAGATGTCCAGTGTGACAACTGTCAAATTTGAACCTCCAGGTTAGCTTTTATTAAGTTCATTAGTGTTAATATAGATTAAATATAAGAATATGAGTTAGTTGGCTTAGAATGGCCGAAAAATTTCTAGGGTTTCCGGTAGTTGCTTAAAAAGTCCGGTTCCGACCCGTAACTGTCTAAAACGTCCTACATAGTGTCAAATGCTCTAATTTATACCTAATTTTTATAAAATATATAGTTCTAGAATGCTAAATATAAAACTTTTATTATTTATATAATTTAAACACTTTTGGGCTCATATTTTGAAGGAAAAAGCCCAAAATTGAGAAAATGGACTTTTAATTTCATATTTTTGGGCTTAAAATAATTTTGAAAAAAATTTGTTGTGGGGCCCATCTCCATGACCCCCCCCCCCTTGTTTCCACATATAAATGTTGTTTTTTTTTTATTTTTCTCTCATTTGCAACTTTCAAATTTCAAAAACTCTTCTCTCTCTCTCTAGAAACTAAGGGACACAATTCTCCCGCTCTTTTCTCTCCAAGAACTCAAGACAAAATTCTGCAAATTTACTCATCTAATAGCAAGATTATTAAAGTTTTTGGTGCACTCTTCGTCACTCAAGTAAGTAATAGCATCTTCCCTTTCTTTTTTTTTTACCATTTTTGGGTGAAAAACCCACTTTTTCATGCATTCTAAGTCACATTCTTCTAAACTTTGAACATTTTGCGTTTTATGGAAAGATTATACACCAAAACATATAAAATGTTTACATAATGGTGGTAATCTATGACCCAAACAATAAAACTCAAGAAAGTAGGTGAAAATCATGATTTTATGTGATTTTGAACAACAAATTGTGATTTTTGGTGCTGACAGATTTCATGCATGTGCATTTATTATAAATAATATGTTCAAATATCATAAATCTTCTTTCTAAAAATTTTTTTAGTGAATTGGGGTTCTAATCCAAGTTGTCTCACTCAAAAATATTGAGTTTAAACCCTACTTTGAACGACCATAACTCTTTGAATATTCATCCAAATCACTTGATTTTTCTTCTGTAATTTATTTTAAAGAGTTACCTTTCAAATGCCACTGGTTTCACTCAAATATATGTTGATTTGGGGTTTCAATAAATCAAAAACAAAATGAGTGTGCAATCTGTCCAAAGCTGACAGATTTGTGCATGCATGTTCAAAATGGACATATCTCTTTCAAACCTCAATGAAAAAGGATGATTTTTCTTTTGAGAGTTAGTTTTATGAGTTATCTTTTGTTTGCAAGTGTAATCACATGAAAATATGGATTTTTGACCCTCCAAACACCTAAAACATTTTAGGTGTGCAAACTGTGAAACCACCAGTAGGTAAACCCTACTTTGCATGTTAATATCTCTTTGAATATTTGTCCATAATGCATAACTCTTCTTCTTGAGTTTTCTTTTTTGAGTTAATGTTCATATGAATCTGGTTTCATTCAAAAATATGAAGTTTCGACGCATTAACCAATTTATTAAAGTTAAGTGTGCAATCTGTCAACTAATGACAGAAGTGTGCATGCAACTTTGTGGTGCCATATCTCCCTCATAACACATTTAAAATGAGTGATTCTTATTTCAAAAGTTTTCTTTGTGTGTTATGCTTATAATCCAATTAAAATTTCTGAAAAATATTAAGTGGAACTCCTCAAATGACTGTTTTACTAACAGTGTGTAATCTGCCATGGTTGTTGTGACACACTGTTTGATATAATTTATTTGAACCATTCTAAAATGCATGAAATTTGGTCACAATGACCTTAACTCAGTAATGCATCACATATAAAAAGATGGGAAATTTTGTCATTTTGGATGTTACATAAAATTGATCATTTTTAGGACTGATAGTTTCTATCAGAAAATGAAATTCTGAAACTGTTTGATTTCATAAATTTTGATTACTTGAAAGACTATAATATTACATTTTCGGTATAAATTATTTCTTTAAAGAGCATATGTGCGTTATGTATAACGGGAAAATAGTAGACCAAGTTGGACATATAAGGACTTATAAGCACTCTCATAGTAATCTTAGACATATAAGTGTTAATTTGAGTACGTTGCTTTGTTAGTTAAGCGTTAGGCCATCAAGCGGACATCTCGGGTATCTTTTTGGAAGCTTTGCTATAAGGTGAGTATTCACGGCCCCTCTTTTTAAATGTTTATACGTTTTAGGGTGTAAAACATGTCGTTTAAATGGAAATTGAATTGATTTATATTGAATAACGAAAAGTATATAAATCATTGTGATGAGCAACTTTATATTACACAAAATGATATGTTGAGTTATGTAAAGTCCCCGTGGTACATTACTATTTAACTCTAAATGAGCCGATGATATTTGTGGATAGCGCTATTTGGTTGACATACCCACCTAACTGGCAAGTAGGGGCGCACTTTATCAATTAAGAATGCTCTACACATGTGGACTTTAGGTCCACCGCTGAGGTAGTTCGTGGGGCGTACAATGTCGTTTAGGCTTAGTAGTGGCTCAATACTTTAATATCATGTGTAATCATAATCTGTATATTTGCTCATAAAATTTTAAAATATTAAAGTTGATGCGATCATTTGATTCGCTATATTTTTATATACCTTGCATATAAAATGATTTGTGCATTTGAAAACCTGTGAACTCACCAACTCTTTGTAGTTGACTCTTTTGTTTTATCATGCCTTAAAGGAAATTAGAAGGTAACCGATCAAGTTTTGTATGTTTTTGTGGAACACCAATCAAGATTTTGTACATGTTAATTTTGTTGTAATTTGCTTATTTAAGACAAAGTAGTCAAGTTGTAAACTATTAAACTTTGAACTTGATGTTCTAGTTATTTATGTATGGTTAGTGTTTATATTCCTATTGCTGTGAAACTTTGAACTGTCGTACCTCGTGTTTCCGCTTTAACGGGGTGTGACGTTCATAGAGACACATATGTGCGAACCTCACCGAGTCCAACAAGGGTAACCACATCTGCTGAGGTAGATGCCAACACATCTACTCTCACTGAAAAAAGACAGCCCTGTCCAAACCACCCTGAAACCAACCGATCAGAGGATATTCTTCAATCCTCTGAATCAGACACAGCCGGGGAAACCACATCATCTTCATCATCCTCTCAAAAGGGCGATGATGAAAATATAAGAGTTCCATCGCCCCAGAACTCATCACAACCTACACCATTCGTTGATGTCTCTATGACCAACGAAGCCTTAGGGAACACAGAGGGTATGTCCATACCCTCTGGTAGTGTAGAAGTTGAAGAATTCCCATCAGAGGGGTTACAACATCAGAATGGACCACTTACCGGAGTCTTCCTACTCCCAAAAGGTAAGCACATTGTGTTCAGCTCCCCATCCTCTGATGATAGGGAAAAAGCTGATCCAATCAAAACAACCGAAGAGGTGTTTTTCAATGATAGCCCTCGAAGACAGGTTGGAAGTCCCTCCACGCTCAACGTCAAAACAGGGGTGAACGAGGGCCTCTCTGAACGCGAGAGACAAGGGGCCGTATGTGTTGGGAATGCACCGGTTACCTCTTCTGAATTTGTCACCAATGCAGCGTTTTAGGCGTTTGATGATAAAATTCAGAGATCTGTGGAGGATCTAAAATCTCCCTTGAGAACCAACAAACCATACTCAACAATACTCAGAGTACTCAACTTGCATAGACTCAAATTCTGGAATCTATTCAGAAGATGATTTCTAATATTGCTGAGTCTCAGAAGATTTCTGCCTCTGACTACATCAATAAGCTAGACGTAGGGATCAAGGCCAACGCAGAAGCAATCTTTCATAATCCTGATGACATTCCGTCTCTAGAAGTCACTATCTCTGCAGATGAGTTTGGATATTTCGTTGCTGACATCAAGAAACTCATTAATGCAGTGATCCCGTCAGAAGCCTCTGTCTCAACATCATCATCTTTAATTCGTCAATCTAATATGGCGATGTTCCAGAAAACAATGAGGGACAGATTCAATGAGTTGAATGCCAAATATGTCTCCAAGACCAACTCCAGTTCTACGAATTTGGCTCAGAAGGTATCTACCTTAGAAACCTCTATTTCCACATTGTCGTCTCTGGTCAGCTCTTTGTGTGCAGATTACGAAGCTTAGAAGAAAGCCAAAGAGGCTAAAGCATGCAAAAAGGCGGAATTGAAGCGAAAGAAATCTGAAGATTAGGATCCTGATTCTCAGAAGAGGGAGAATACATCCAAAAAGGCAAAATTTGATGGTTCTGAAACCGCTCAACCTCAGGATAAAGGTAAAGCCCCAGCCTCTATACCCTCTGAACGACCACCATCCAAACAGCCCCTCTTACACCAACTCCACTAGCTGTAAACTTTGGCCCACTTCCCAAAGATCCAGTTATGGCTAAGTTCATTCTTGATCTTTTGGGAAACAAAAGAAATCCCCAACCTCAACCTTCACAACGTCAACCTTCACAAACTCAACCTTCAAAATCCCAACCACAGAAAGATCAATCAATCCCCTCCTGTGCCAGAACCAGAGAATTCACTGCTAATCAAAATCCAAAACCCTCTAACTTTGTCTCTTAACAACCCAATGTTGATCAAGAAGCTGAAGAAGCTAAAGTTAAGGCTGAAGCTGATAAAGCTAAGGTTGGAACTGATAAAGTTAAGGCTGAAATTGAAAAAGTCAAGAGAGAAGCGTAAATCAAAAGAAGGGCTGAGATCCAAGAAAAGAAAGATAAGTTGAAGAAGTTTGAACTTCCAACTTCATTGGAACTTGAGCACAGGCACATGTACGCAATCACAGATCAAAAAGTCTTCTTAATGCTTCCTAACTTTGCCAATGACTATCATGTAAGCGATGAAGTCAAAAATAAATTCATGTGTCATAGGAAATTAAGGAAAGAGACTTACTCAAAAATTCCAATCAAGAAAATCTCTGGGATTAAGCATGTTAATTTTGAAGACACAGAGATTAAGTACACTATCTATGAAGTAATAAGAGAAGACAACGACAAATACTACATCTGTGATAATGATCTTTTGTCCATCAATCCTTCTGATATCTTGACACTTGGAAAGTATATGAAAAATAAAATGAATCAAAAGATTGATGATCAGAACAAAGTTTCCTTCTTCAGAATCATTGACTGCATGAAAGCCTTCATCAGGTATAGAAGACAGGTAGACTTTCAAACGGGCCTAGATCACAAGGAGGTAAATTTAAGCATCTCTACTCCTAACGAAGACAGCTAGGGCCTCAATCATCTGCCTTTTGGAGAGTTGTTGACAAAACCTGAAGAAGGCATTGTGTTTAAAAGATCAACCAGAAGAAGTTTCTTCAGAATCTTAGAGGCACACAACTACTCTACAGGAGTTCTGCAAATTGTCAAGAGTTATGCATCTCTTCAAATTGATGAAAGAAGAAAAGATAAAAGAGATAGAGACATAGCTGAAAAGATGGATAAGCAACTCAACACAATCTTGAAGGTCAGAGAAAATACTGATCTGTTTCACAAGATTGTTACTTTTAATCCTAATGCTCCCTTCTAGTCCATTATACGAAGTCCTTTATCAAGAATTCAAACACTTATACGAAGCCCTTTATCAAGAATTCAAACATTGTTGACAATGTGTTAGATGCTGCACTAACTGGAAGTGGGAAGACTATATGTGCTGAATTTTCAATTTTAAGGAACCATCAGAAAGGGTCTGATAGTGTCATGCATGTTGTGTACATTGCTCCTGTTGAAGAACTTGCCAAAGAAATTTGGAGATGGTCTTGATTTGAGAATCTGAAATTGCCTAAGGAAACAGCAACATATTTGAAATTTCCTAAGGAAACAGCAACAGATTTGAAATTGCCTAAGGAAACAACAACAAATTTTAAATTGCCTAAGGATACAACAACGGATCTGAAATTACTTTAACAAAGTAATTATTTCCACATTCTGGACTTCATACTTGGGGGAGATTTTTAGACTGCATTCATACTTATTGTAATTGTTGGAACCCAGATCCCTTTCTAATGATGAATCAAATAATCAGTAGATCAAATATGGAAATATGAGCGGAAGCAAAGTAGATCTATGATGTATAGTAATAAATAATAATGACAGTAATGGAGAACAATTGTTAATTCGTATTGAAAAAACCTGGAAGATGATTACAATACGTTGAATGAAATGCACAATTAGCTCCCAAAAATATCTTTTAGATCGACATCTATTACAATCATGAATAGAGCTATTTATACGATTACAATGATAAAAGTCAACTGTGTAGCCTATTACAAATTAACACGTAAGCTAAGTTTGTAACAAATTCTGTTACACGACTAGTTACACGGAAATTATGCAGGCTACGTCATCAGGAGAGCGTATGATGCCTCTGTTGAAGTCAAGCTGTTCTTCCAAACTCTGGGCGTCTCTGTGATGAGTGGGATCAGAAGATAAACTTCTGATCTTCTGCACTTGTACAATTCTGGTTCATACTTCTCTGTAAATAGGGTCTAACAATCTCCCTCTAAGTATGAAATCTAGAATGTTGAAATAGTAATTTCTTTTGTCTTCTGTTCCATTTGTTTCCTTAGGCTATAACGTTGTTCGGTCATTCAGCTCATATTGTATTCGATCAGAATGGGGCAGTCTGTGAGATAATCTTGGAGATCAGATCTGTAGTTTCTATGATTTTCATGACGCTATCAAGTTTCTTCACTATCTTCTCTATTGCTTGTTTGTCATGATCATCAACCTCAACAGAGGCATAATATTTGACAACGTATACGACCTCTAAAGAGTATTTATGTGCCTCTTTTACTCTAAAGAAGCTTCTTCTGTGTGGCCTCTTGAACACAACCCCTTCTTCTGGTTGCGTCAGCACCTTTCCAATTCTCAGAGCATTAAGACCCTCCAAATCTTCATTTGGACCAGAGATGCATTAGTTGTCTACTTTGTAGTTTAGCCCTGTTTGGAAGTCTACATGTCTTCTGCATTCGCTGATCCGGAAGTAGGCAACTTTATCTTGACTATCCCTCCTTCTATTCATTTGAATCTTCATGAACTTCTCTAGAGTTATGAGATCAGAAGGATTAATGGACAATAGATCATTGTCACAAAAATAGTAAGTCTTTTTATCTTCTCTGACTACTTCATAGATAGTGTACCAAATCTCTAATCGTTCGAATTAAGTGTGCTTGATTGCAGAAATTGCTTTGATTGGTACAATCGAGTAGGCATCCTTTCTTGCCTGCCCATGACTCATAAATCTGTCTTTGACAGTATCACTTACGCGATAGTCATTTGCAAAGTTTGGCAGCATCAAAAATATCTTCTGGTCAACAGGAGCATACATGTGTCTGTTTTTAAATTCCAGAGTAGGTAGTTCAAGTCTCCCCAACTTTTGTTGTCTTTCTTCATACGCAGCCCTGCACTTTAATGACTCCTCTCTCTTATCTTTTTCAAGATTTGCCCATGCTCTTTCAGCTTCAGCCTTGGCTTCATCACCTTTAGCTTTAGCCTTTTCAGCATCTGCTCTGTCTTTTTCAGCTTGTGCCTTGGCTCTTTCAGCTTCAGCCTTGGATTTTTCAGCTTCAGCCTTGGCTTCATTAGCTTCAGCCTTAGCTTTATCAACTTCAGCTTTAGCTCTTAATTCAGCTTCAGTTCTGATTCTGTCTTCTTCAGCTCTGGTTCTAGCAGCTTCAGCTTTGGCTTTTTCAGCTTCAACATTCGGTTGACGGGCAGGGGCAGTAGGTCTTGCACATGTAGGTTGAGATTGCCTCACTGTATTACCAAGAATCTCAAGTAGAAACTTGGCCACCTCTGGATATTTGGGAAGAGGACCAGTGTGTGTAGCTAGTGGCGTTGGTGTTAAAGGAGTTTGTTTAGAAGGAGGACGACGTGCAGAAGGTGAAGAGACTGGAGCTTTACCTCTGTCTTGACCCATTTTCTGATCAATTTCGGTTTTTACCTTTTTAAGGTTTTACAGATTCTCCCCCTTCTGAGAATCAGGACCCTGATCCTCAGACGTTTTACGCTTGAGCTCAGCTTTCTTGCATGCCCTAGCCTCCTTTGCTTTCATATTTTCTTCAAAAGCAGAACAGATGTAGCTGACCATAGATGATAACTTCGAAATAGAGGTTTCTAAAGTGGTGACCTTCTGATCCATGTTGGAAGTACTAGTATTTGTTTTAGAAACATAATTCAAAGTCAATGCATTTATCCTGTCGATCATTGCTATTTGAAAAATAGCCATGTCAGATTTCTTTACCAAAGAGGAGGAGGAGGCAGAAGCATCTTTAGAAGGGATCACGACCTTAATAATTTTCTAAATATCAGCAACGAAGGAACCGTATTCAGCAACAGAAATAGTGACCTCTGGAGTCGGAATCTCTTCTTGAAGATAAAAGATTGCCTCTGAATTGGCCATAATGCCAGCGTCCAGAGCATTGAAGTGTTCAGAAGCAGAAGTCCTCTGAGATTCTGCATTATCAGAAATTAACTTTTTGATAGCCTTCAGAGTTTGAGTCTGAGCCAATTGTTCTGTATGAATATTATTTAGCATGGATTGCTGAGATTCATGGGATCGTGGTAACCGGTCCATAGATCTCTGAATTTGATCACCAAATGCCATAAACGCTGCATTGGTGACAAAATCTGAAGTGGTAACCGGTGCATCTCCAACACATGGAGCCTCTTGTCTCTCGCGTTCAGAGAGGCCTTCATTCACACCTGTTTTTACGTTGAGTGTGGAGGGACTTCCAACCTGTCTTCGAGGGCTGTCATTGACAAGCACCTCTCCGGTTGTTCTGATTGGTTCAACTTGTTCCCTATCATAAGAGGATGGGGAGCTGAACACAATGTGCTTACCTTTTGGGAGTAGAAAAACTCCGGTAAGTGGTGCATCCTGATGTTGTAACCCCTCTGATGGGAATTCATCAGCCTCTAAACTATCAAAAGGTATGGACGTACCCTCTGTTGTCCCTAGGACGTCGTTGCTCTCACAGAGACGTCAACGATTGGTGTAGGTGATGTCGAGTTATGGGGCAAAGGAACTCTTATATTTTCATCATCACCCTTTTGAGATGATGATGAAGAAGAGGTGGTTTCCCCTGCCGTGCTTGAGTCAGAGGATTGAAGAGTACCCTTTGATCGGTTGGCTTCTGGGTGGATTGGACTGGGTTGTCCTTGGTCAATGATAGTAGATGTGTTGGCATCTACCTCATGTATTGTGGTTACCCTTGGGGAACTTGGTGAGATTCGCTCATATGTGTCTCTATGGACATCTTCAGTACCTTCTTTCATTAAGAGGTCAGGATGGGTTGAAGCACTTCATTGTTCATTCAAATTCTTTTCAAGCTCATTCTCACTTGACACCTAACTACCTGAGATAGGCTCTAAATGCTCTGTGGTAGGTATTCTCTGTTCTGAGTATACCAGAGAGCGTCTATAAGAGATGAAATTAAGAGAGGTTGAAGGGATAAAATTGAGCATGTACCTGGAGGGCTCCCTTGGTGAGGAATAGCCATTGCTATCGATTGTAGGCTTGTGAGAGCTTATGGATGCGGTTTTGCAGATTGGCTGAAGTAGTGGAGCTTTCAGAACAACGATTGTAGGAAAAGTGAACAATGACAAAAATCTTGGAAACATTACGGATGGAAGGGCTTTCCCTTGGTACTGGTGTGAAGCCTTTGTGTGCACAATAGCTTTTATTTCTTGAAAAATCAAGCTCGTATAGTCTAGTGGCCTATTGAAATACATTCCATACATGATTGTAAGAATTTTCTTGCTTTCCTGGTCTAAGGAACCAATTTTGCAGGTTAGGCTTTTGTTCAGAATGAAAACCAACTCAGATAGCTTCGTGAGTGGTTCATTATAACCCAAGAAATTGATAAAGGCGAGCAGGGCTTCTTGGGATGGGTTTTGTTCAAGGTCAGGATTTGGCACCTTTTGACGGTCAACATCGATAATGGGTATTTCCACAACAGTGTCAGGTTCGGTGGGATGGCTAAAGCTTCCAAGAAGAGTTTCTTCATCTGCTACATTCAATGATTGTCATACTTCTTGGACATAGATTTCAGGGACATTGGATTTAGTTAAAGTTAGGGTTCGGGTTAGGGAATAGTATTGTAGGAACTCAATCATTACCCTGTAATCAGCCAGATAGGTGTTTGGATCTAGAAGAACTTGAACATTGTTGGTTTTCAATGGCAGTTTAATGACCGGAGCACTATCGGCCGTTGAGTCGATTAATCTTCCTTCTTCGTCTTGGACATTCAGGTGTGCAGAATGATTCGCCAATGATGGAATTTGGGGTTTTTGGAAAGCGATGAGAGAGTAGGGATGCAGATTCGAGTAATAGCTTGAGGAAGAAGACGATGCACTGTAATATTAAATTCCCAAATCGAGGTTTATATATGAGAGAGAAAGAGTACTCGAGTGTAATTTGGGATGGGTAGGGTTTTCATTTGGGGATGGGCAAAAACGGTTCGTTTATGACGATGTAAGCATGCTGGCGTGCAGTCATGCCATAACACGATCAATGACACATGTACGATATGGTAGTGTGTATGTGATGACTGCCACGTGTATTGATGAGTCACTGAAAAAGTTTTAGCGCTTTAAACTATTGAGTATTCCCTCCAAAGATTAAAAAGAAATTAATAAGAAAAATTATTAATTAAACAACAGGTAGTCTGTTGATTAATTTTTTTTTTAGATTAATAAAACCTTTTAATGAATTTTAAATCAGACATTTGAATAAATAAATCAGTTTTGTACCAAATGAAAGTTTAATATTCCATGACAAGTATTTCTTAAGAAATTTTAATGAAATAAGTTAATTTTAATTAACCTTGAAGGCAAGAGTTAAATAAAATGAACTTATTAAAAAGAAAATTTTAGAAGAAAAACAAAGACAGAGAATAGCTGGTCAGAGAAAACAGTTTGTGACCAATAATGTCAGAGAACATCTTTTCAGAAAAAAATTTAGTTGAATATGAAAATTCTTAGTAACCTTGACGGCAAGATTTATTCAGAAGAAACAGATTCAAAGAAAACTTTTAAGTAAAGAGAGGTTCAGAAGACAACTAAATTGAATATGCTCCCCCTCGAATTTGTGCTTTGTGCTCCCCCTCAAAAGTTGCATTTTGCAAGTTATGCTCCCTTTCTGTCATCACTTGGGTTAGAAATGTAAGATCTATTATGTGAGGAACAGAGGTGTCCAGAGGCTTCTGAGCGCCTCTGGATTAAACCATCAGAAGTGACCAGAGGCTTCTGGACGATTCTAATTTGCTTGAAACAAAAAATTACCAGACGAAACAAAACAAAAAAAACAAACAAAACAAAACAAAAGAAATATGTACAAAAATAAGTAATTACACTTAATCCTCTGAAGATCATAGAATTAAAGAGAATTATATATTTAACATGCCCAACTTGCTGACTAAAAAATTGAATCGTTTCTCATCCAGAGCTTTTGTGAAAATATCAGCAAGTTGATAATCAGTAGAGACAAAATACATTTCTATTGTGCCCTTCTCTACATGATCTTTGATAAAATGATACCTGACATCGATATGTTTTGTTTTGGAGTGCTGAACTGGATTTTCAGTGATGGCAATAGCACTTTCTGAGTCACATAGGATAGGAATTTTGTTGTATACTAATCCATAGTCTCTGAGTTGAGTGTTCATCCATATTACTTGGGAGCAGCAACTGGCAGCAGCAACATATTCTGCTTCTGCTGTTGATGTTGATACACAGTTCTGTTTCTTGGATGTCCAACTAATAAGTCTGTTTCCCAGAAGTTGACAGCTGCCAGAGGTACTTTTTCTATCCAACTTACATCCTGCATGATCAGAATCTGTATATGCCATTAAATCAAATCCAGAATTTTTAGGATACTAGAGACCCAGTGATGGAGATCCCTTTAGGTATCTAAAAATTCGTTTAACAACAGCTAAATGTGATTCTTTTGGTTTGGCTTGATATCGAGCACAGAGGCAAGTGGCAAACATAATATCTGGCCTACTAGCTGTCAGATACAGAAGTGATCCTATCATACCTCTATATCTGGCCTACTAGCTGTCAGATACAGAAGTGATCCTATCATACCTCTATAGCTCGTAACATCCACTGATTTCCCAGAGGGATCAGGGCCAAGTTTCATGCTAGGAGAGATAGCAGTTTTCATAGTTGAGGAATTTTGAAGATGAAATTTCTTAAGCATGTCAGACACATACTTGGCTTGATTAATAAAAATGCCAGAGGCATTTTGTTTAACTTAGAGTCCTAGAAAAAATGTTAGTTCTCCCATCATACTCATTTCAAATTCTTGTTCCATCAATTTTGAAAATAGATCAACTTCTGTCTGATGAGTAGAGCCAAATATTATGTCACCCACATAGATTTGGACAACAGTTAACATACCTTCGCCTCTTTTGATGACCAAATATTATGTCACCCACATAGGGTTGTATCAATTTAACCTTTTTCATAACCTTTACTGATTAGAAACGTAGATAATCGTTCATACCATGCTCTTGGTGCTTGCTTCAAACCATATAAAGCTTTGCCAAAAAGATAGACGTACTCTGGATGTCTAGCATCTTTAAAACCAGCAGGTTGTTCAACGTACACTTCTTCTTTGAGATATCCATTCAGAAATGCACATTTAACATCCATCTGATAAACTTTAAAGTTTTTGTATGAACAAAAGGCCAGAAATAGTCGAATCGCCTCAAGTCTAGCTACAGGGGCAAAGGTTTCGTCGTAATCTATTCCTTCTTCTTGACAATACCTCTTAGCCACCAGTCGAGCTTTGTTTCTGATCACTATGCCGTCTTCGTCTTTCTTGTTCCTGAAGACCCACTTAGTACCAATTGCGATTTTTGTCCTTTGGTAAAGGTACTAAGTTCCAAACTTTATTTCGTTCAAACTGAAGAAATTCTTCTTGCATAGCTTCCACCCAGCTAGGTTCTTGCAAGGCTTCATGAACATCCTTTGGTTCGATCTGCTAAGAAAATTTACATAAAACGCTTCATTGCAGTAGCAGATCTTGTTTTAACACCTTCAGATGTACTTCCAATAATGAGATCTGGACTGTGTGACTTGGTCCATCTCTTCATCCTAGATTGAGGTACTTGTTGAGCTTGAACTTCTGTTTCAGAAGATTGAATAACCTCTTCTGGAAATGATTCTGAATCTTGAGCAGCACCAAAAGTCTCCCCCTTAAATGAAGGCACAGTAGTGGCTTCTGGACAGTCGCTTGATGGAATGGGAAGGACAGAAGTTTCTGGTGGACTCTCATAAGATAAAACAGGACCAGAAAGAGTAATTCCAGAAGCTTGGAGAACTTCAGGAATACTCAAGGGTGGATTCTTTGGTATTTGCTCTGAAAATATTTCTTCGCCCATAAAATCTTGAAAAATTGCATCGATTTCGAATTCTCTGGCACCGGAAAGATAATCAGAGGTAACTATGTTAAGTTTGAGTTCAGAAGTAGAATACTCAGAAGTCAATTGAGTTTGATCATCAAAATTGATGTTAATGCTTTCCATAACAGTCTTAGTACGTAAATTAAAAACTCTAAAAGCTCTTGAATTTAACGAATATCCTAATAATTTAGCTTCATCTGATTTCTTATCAAACTTGCCAAGCTTTTCTCTGTCATTTAAAATAAAACACCTGCATCCAAAGATATGAAAGAATTTGACACAGGGTTTTCTTTTATTTATAATCTCATGGGAGGTTTTGAGATGCCTCTTGACGATAATGGATCGATTTTGGGTGAAACAAGCAGTGGCTACAGCTTCTGCCCAAAAATGGATAGGGAGTCCAGAAGCTGCAAGCGTCGTTCTGGCTGCTTCCACCAAGCATCTGTTGCGTCTTTCTACTACATCATTTTGTTGAGGAGTGCGTACAGTAGAGAAGTTTTGTGTAATTCCATGTTCAACAAGGTATGCTTCAAGTTTGGCATTCTTGAACTCAGTACCGTTATCACTTTTTAGCTGCTGAATCTTCTGGTGTAGAAGAACTTGGATTCTAGTCATCATATTCTGCAAGACAATAGGCACTTCTGATTTTTGTCTAACAAATGCGAGCCATATATACCTGGAAAATTCATCAATAAGTACCAGTATATACTTTTTACCAGATAGACTCTGGATTGCAATGGGACCACAGAGGTCGACTTGTAGCAATTGCAGAGGTCTAGTGCAAGAATGATCACTTTTTGTTTTATGAGATGCTCGTTTTATTTTTCCCATTTCACATGCAGGGCAGAGGTGATCCTTTTGGAAGTGGACTTCTGGAAGACCAATTACCAAATTGTGCTTGACTAGCATCTCAAGGTTATCAAACTTTAAATGAGACATTTTGTGATGCCATAACCACGCAACTTCACTCTTTTTGGAGATAAGACAGAGGATTTCTTTACTGTCCTTTGATGAGAAGTTCATCATATATAGATTACCTTTTCTATCTGCTCTCCAGAATTCTTCACCTGCGTTAGAAAACAAATAACAATGTTTTTCATCAAATACGACAAGTATTTTAGAATCACAGAGTTGACTTACACTCAGTAGGCTATGTTTCAAGCCAGAAACATGAGCAACTTTTGATAAGGTAATATTACCTTCTTATAGAGTACCGTAGCCTTTTATTTGACCCTTACCGTTGTCTCCAAATGTTACAGCTCCACCACATTTGTCTTTAAATTGAGGGAGTAAGTTTTTTGTTCCAGTCATGTGCCTCGAGCATCTAGAGTCAAGATACCAGATGCGCACACGCTGCTTCTGCAATCAAAATCAGAGTGATTTAGGTACCCATTTCATAATGGGTCCTTTATTGTTAGTTTTAGACTTTGCATTCTTTTTATCTTGCATTTGATTTAGTTTTTGCAGGGTTTATAGGTTTGCTCTTTTTATTTTCAGTATTTTTGATTTTCTTTGGTTTAGTCCTGAAGTTTGAAAAATTATCATATGAACGATCAGAGGGCCTCGAGAAAAATTGCTTTAGTATTAAGAATAGAGAAAAACATTCAGAATTCTGAGACATAAAAGATTGCATGGAAATTTCATTAGAGTAATGATAATTACAATTCTTTTCTTATTACAGTCTCTTCTAGTATCAGTTGTTCTATAGAACTTCCTAGCTAGACTAGACTTATGTTTAGAATCATAAATGTTCTTCTGCTGAGGCTTCCTCTAATAAACCTTCTCAGGAGATATGAGAGTTACTGAAACAGGAGCAGAAAGATTAGATTTCCATTTGCCTTTTTTAGCAGGAGTAAACTTTGGAGACCTTGATTGCAGAGATTTTTGTTGAACATTCAATTTCTTTTTAAGACTTTCTTCTTTCTCAAGTTCAAGACAATATTTGGCCTTAAGACACATCCCAATGAAGTCTGGATGAATCGAAACAGATTTTCTATGTCCTGTTGGTGGAACAGAGACTATTGGTATTCCACTTGAATGTTTTTCAACATTCATACCAGAGGCTCTGATCTACAGAGGTTCATTTGTATATAAGAAGGGTGCTTCCTCATTCTTAACTACCTCTGGAACCTTTTTGTAAATAGAAGGTAATTGATTTTCTAAGTATGAAAAATATTTCTCCGAGTTATCAAAGAAATCATCACTTTGATCATCATTCTTCCAGGGATATGTTATTATTTGCACATTGTCTTGAGTTTCTGAAAGATTTAAATCGACAAAAGAACAAGGAAATATTTCTGGATGGTTTTCTGAAAAATTTGTTGAACATTTTCATGTTCAAGTTTAAAACATTTATCCAGAGTCGAGAAAATATCATTTTCAAAACTAAGGCTTATCTCTTCGTCTGCTTGTGTAGGAATAAATGCATCAGCTTCTGGATTCAAAGTTATATGAGCATTTGATCCAAATCTGAAAATGTCACTTTTCTTCTGAAATTTATTCAGATCAACATTTGTTTTTCCAGATGAATATTCGATATTTTTAAACTTGAGTTTTCTTTCATGATGACCATGTTCATATTTTGATTTTTAAAAAATAGATTGCTCATATAAGATTGGAAACACAGGCTTTTGTTATTGTCCTAAACAAAAAACAGATTTTAGAGTGGCCTTTTTTCACATGTGTAGGTATCCAAGTCCTCGAAGAGGTAGAGAAGAAGGAAGAAGAACTGAAGAAAAAGAAGGATTGCAAGGGAGCTTTGGAAAAAGATAAATCGTACTACAAGAAAAAATATAAGTACAACGTCGTTGAAAGAGCTCACTATGCAGAAAAGGAGAACTCGCTAGGAGATGAGTCTAGCGGAGATGAAGCCATGTTCTGCGAAATGGCCACAACTAATGAATCAGAAGATCAGCCTTCTGAAACACCGGTTAGTACTCTCTCTGAATCATCTGACTCGAAAACATCATTCTAAGTTTGTCAAATGATTTTGAAGATATTAAGCAAAAGCTTACAGTTGAAAAGAAATTGCGAAAACATATTGAACAAATTTATAAAAGAGAGATGAATCTTTTAACAGAAGAAAAACTGGAGTTAAGTGCTGAAAATGAGAAGATTTTCAAAGTTATTAAGAATACAAAAGTTAACTTCAAAGAAGAGAAATTGAACCTCATTAAACTTTTGGAAAACAAAGAAAAGGAAATAAAACTTTTGGAATACAAAGAAAAGGAAATAAAAGATTGAGTTCTGTTGCACTTAAAAACTATTTTCAAAAGGGAGATCCGGACTCAACTTTTTGTATCTCTTGTCTAGGGGCATAACTTGGAATGGAGCGATCAAATCTTTTGCTTTCTTGGAAAGATCTATTATCAAACTTCTTTGTGAATTGTTTGGTGACAAGTGCTAGTGAATCAGCAAAAGCTTTGATCTCATCATCAGAGTCAGAACCATCCTCTGGGATTGCTTCTGATATGAGAGCCTTACTCTTTCCTCTCCTCTCGATTTCTTTACTCCTTCTGATCGATCCTCTAGATTCAGAAATTAGAGCCAGAGGTCCACCTATTGTTGTTTTCTTCTAAACAACCTCTTTCTCATGAGCTTGAAGTGTATGTACCAAATACATCATGTAGAGACCATTGTTCGAGATCCTGATTAGCTTGAAGAGACATTGAGATATTTAACCATTTTGGATTCAATCATTTGAGAAATAAGACATTGTTGTCTTCCTTAGATCTGACAATATCACACCTTTTGCATAGATTTATCAGACTATTAAATCTATGAAAGGTCTGCTCCAAAGATTCTTCAGGAATAGCCTGAAAACTATTGTATTCATTCAGAGCTTGAGCTCTACTGTTTTTCTTCATTTTAGCTCCTCTTTCTATAATATTTTCCAACTAATCCCATAGCTCTTTAGCAGTATCACACGAATCTAGAGATTGGAAAATCTCATTTGGAATTGCCATGATCAAGAGACTCTTTGCTTTTTTGGCCAATTCCACTTTTGCCTTTTCCTCATCAGACCAGTTATCCTCCAGCTTTGGAACTTGTCTCGCAGGGATTTCATCGGTATTAGTAAAGACTTTAAAGTTGTATTCACAAAGACTAGATGAGCGGTGACTGACAAGAATGATTTGCTTGCTTTAAAAGGCAAAAGATCAGAGAACGTATACGGATCTCTTTGGACCTGTCAAGGGCCACGTTCAGATCTAAGCAAGTATCCTCAATAACCACTCCTCTTCACCTACTCCATATGGATCTCTTTGGACCTGTCAATGTCCAATCCATGCCAGGAAAGAAATGCACTCTGGTGATAGTAGATGAATATTCCTGATATACTTGGGTATTCTTCTTACGATCTAAGAGTGATACTCCTGATGAAATAATTTCCTTCATCAAGAAGATTGAGTTGCTGAACAATGTTCCAGTTCGTTCCATTAGAAGCGATAATGGTACTGAATTAAAAAACAATACCCTGGTAAATTTCTTTGAAAAAAAAGGTATTACTCATAATTTCTCTTCAGTAAGGACTCCTTAGCTGAGTATAGAAAATGAAGAACGTCACGATGATCTATCCTTTTCAACTCCTGAACAGGAAGTTGAATCTTCAGTTGATCCAAATCCTCAGCTACCAGCTCATAGATGGACCCAAGATCATCCCATCGATCAAATAAGCGGTAATCCCTGTACCGACGTTCAGACTAGAAGAAGTATGGGTAACATATGTCTATATGTGTACTTTATCTCTACTATCGAGCCCAAGAAGATCGATGAAGCTATTCTTGATCCAGATTGGATTATCGCCATGCAAGAAGAACTCTCTGAGTTTAAGAGAAACAAAGTTTGGAAGCTTGTTACAAACCCTCTGACAAAACCGTTATAGGCACCAAATGGGTGTTTCGTAACAAGTTAGAAGAAAATGGCACTGTAACCCGCAACAAGGCTCGACTTGTTGCTCAAGGATACAGACAAGAGGAAGGAATAGAATATGATGAAACTTTTGCCCCTGTAGCAAGACTGGAAGCAATCAGATTGTTCCTTGCCTTCGCTGCTCACAGAAATTTCAAAGTCTATCAGATGGATGTCAAAGGTGCCTTCCTGAACGACAAGTTGAAGGAGGAAGTATATGTTAAACAACCTCCTGACTTCGCTGATGCAAGACATCCAAGATACGTCTATAAACTAGATAAGGCACTCTACTGGTTGAAACAAGCTCCCCGTGCATGGTATGACACTCTCTATAAGTACCTTCTCGCTCAAAAGTTTGTTCGTGGTAAGATTGATCAAACCCTCTTTCTTAGAAAGCGTAAAGGACATATCATTCTTGATTAGATATATGTAGATGACATTATCTTTGGTTCCACGAATCCTAAAGTTTGCACTCGTTTTGCCAAACGTATGAAAAAAGAATATAAAATGAGTATGATGGGTGAACTAACATATTTTCTTGGTCTTCAAGTAAAACAATCTGAAAAAGACATTTTTGTTTGTCAAAGTAAATACGTTAAAGACATGCTGAAGAAATTTGATTTAACTCAAAGTTCCTTAATGAAAACTCCTATGGCCCCTCATCTGCCTTTAAATAAGGACCCTGATGGTAAACCTATTAATGTCACTACATATAGAGGAATGATAAGATCCTTACATTATCTAACAGCTAGTAGGCCTGATATTACGTATGCCACCTGTTTATGGGCTAAATATCAATCCAAACCCAAAGAATCCCATCTTATCGCTGTAAAGCGAATTTTCAAGTACTTGAAAGGGACTCCTAATATTGGTCTCTGGTATCCCAGGGACTCAGGGTTCGATCTGAGTTATTCAGATAGTAATTTTGCAGGATGCAAAATTGATAGGAAGAGCACCACTATTGGGTGTTGCGCTCATTGGTGGAAAGTTGATCAGTTGGACCAGTAAAAAGCAAAATTCAGTATCCACATCAACCGCTGAAGCTGAATATGTTGCAGCAGGGAGTTGTTGTGCCCAAATTCTGGATGAGAAACCAGCTCGCTGATTATGATATTCAGTTATCCAAAATCCCTATATATTGTTACTGCACTAGTGCTATCACAATTGCAAACAACCCTGTACTTCACTCTAAGACCAAACACATCGAGATCTGTGACATCCGTCAATCCGAGTACTCAGGTTAGTATATAGCCAGCATAATATATGCCTTAAGATATAAAACTAATTTATTTATAACTTAATTTGGTTAGCAAAAACCTTAGTACCCTAAGAATCGCGACAATGTGCTTAGAAAGTCTTGTTACCGCATACAGATGTTTAAGTCGTCTTATAAAATGCCAAGCACAACAATTTGCAGTTAATTATATCAAAATAATAATAATAAGAGTAAATAAATAATTTTTTCATATTCAAAATATAAAATTTTCATACTCAAAATATAAATTTTTCATAAATTGATTAATCAGGCCAAAAATTGAAGAAAACAACTGGAATTGTGGCTTTAATCAGTTATATTATTGCAATTCACCTAATACATACATTTATATACATTATTTAAATCAATAAGAAAATAGTTATATTCAAAAAAATTCAGCCAATGCATGGCCTACCCAACAAACACAATTATAACCTTCCATTTCTCAAGAAAACCCCTCATTTCTACCATTCACTCTCTCTCTCTAAATTCAAATTCTCTCAACTCTCTCTCCCCCTCTCCTTTCTTGGCTGAAAATCAGCCCCCATCCATAACCAAAAATCTGAGTTTGAAGGTCTGTTGAAGAAAATAAACAACAATACAAAGTAAGTATGATTATCCCTACTACATTCTTATACATTTTCTTCACTTTTGGTGCAACATTTCTCCTTCTTTTCTTCATCTCCTTAATTTTTTGAGTTGTAGAACCCTCATGGGTCTTTAAATGGTAGGTTATACATCAATGGCATGTTAAATGTCAAGAAATGGTGATAACCAATGATCCATACAACTAAAACTCAAGAAAACGGAGTTTTGATGACATGCATGTCCATTTTTTCTACAAACTATGATGTAGAGTTCATGCATGTGTTTGAAAAGAGTTAAAGAATGATCTTCTTCTAAAACCTATGCTAAAAAGAATGGTGAAAACGTTTTTAACAAAGAATCCATTTTATGAGTGAAAATAAGGGTTAAAAATACTCATATCTTCATCTTTAAGAATTTTTCATTCTGGCAGATTCAATGCATGTACTTCATCCGTCCATATGTTGAAAAATATTTAACCAAACGACATGAATCTTCTTCTAGAATTTTATTTATTGTAATATCTTTCTAACCCAACTGGTTTCATTTAAAAACACGGAGTTTTGACCCCTCAATCACTCCTATTAAGTTGTTAGCGCAAAGTGAATCTGTTGGAACAAAAACCCTATTTCAAACAGCCACAACCTTCTTAATATTCCTTAAAAATTATTGATTTTTCTTCTGGAAGTAATTCTAATGAGATATTATTCAAATACAATTAGTCTCATTCAAAAATATGGAGATTTAAGATCTCAACCATATAAAAAAGGTTGAGTGTGCAAGAAGTCATAATCTGACAGAACTGGACTCATGATTTTAAAAGACCATATCTCACTCAATACGGATCCAAATGTGGTGAATCTTTTTCTGAAAGATTTATCATTGAACTAAGTTTAAAACCCAATTTGAATTACTGAAAAATACTTAGTTTTGACCCTCCAAATGGTCGTGGAAAAAAGAGTGTGCAGGTAGCTTGGTTACCTGTGACCAATAAAGATCAATGAAATGATTAAAATACCTAAACACCTCTAAAAATGGTGATTTTAATGCCAAATGTTCCCTAAGACACTAAATTAAAATATATAAAAATTTGGCTAAATAATAATAATGGGAAGGTACCTATTTATTATCATTTTTGGACTTAATTTTTCTGCCAAACAGAAAATAAAGTTCTAGACCATCCATTTTTTTCTCCCCTTGATAACTTAATATATTTATAATACCTAGTTTAACAAACATATATAACACTTAATTTAATATATATATATATAACACTTAATTTAGAATATATATATATATATATAACACCCAATTTAATCTTTGTATCATCAACACAAATTAATACCTAACCATTTAACTAAAATGAAGGGCTTTTTATAAGACATGACGATCTAAGAAACACGTTAATTTTAAGAGTTAGGTCCCAAACTGATAGTGTGTTTCACTCCCATAGGAAGGACCTAATACCGGGCGTTATACAATCGTGCGGCTACTTCGGGAATCATTACTGAACAAGTGAGTATTCACGGCCCCTCTTTTTAAATGTTTATATGTTTTGGGGTGTAAAGCATGTCGTTTTAAAGGAAATTGAATTGGTTTATATTGATTAATGAAAAGCATATAAATCATTATGATGAGAAAATTTATGTTACACAAATGATATGTTGAGTTATGTAAAGTCCTCGTGGTACACTACTATTTAACTCTAAATGAGCCGATGATATTTGTGGATAGCGCTATTTGGCTGACATACCCACCTAACTGGCAAGTAGGGGTGCATTTTATCAATTAAGAATGCTCTACCCATGTGGACTTTAGGTCCACCGCTGAGGTAGTTCGTGGGGCGTAGAATGTCGAGTAGGCTTAGTAGTGGCTCAATATTTATATATCATGTGTAATTGTAATTTGTATATTTGCTCATATAGGTTAAAATGATAAAGTTGATGCGATCATCCGATTCTCTATTTTTATACCTTGCATATAAAAAGTTTTATGCATTTGAAAACTTGTGAACTCACCAACTCTTTGGAGTTGACTCTCCTGTTTTAACATGGTTTACAGGAAGATAAGAAGATAACCGATCAGGCTTGGCTTACTTTTGTGTAAACATCAATCAAGACTTGATATATATCTATTTTGATGTAATTTGTTTGTTAAAGTCAAAGTAGTCGGATTGTAAACTTTTAAACTTTAAACTTTGACGTTTTAATTATATATGTATGGTTGGTGTTTATATACCTATTGCTGTGAAACTTTTGACTGTCGTACCTTGTGTTTCCGCTTTAGCGGGGTGTGACAAAATCAGATATCACTTTATCAGAGATCACTTTATGAATTGGTGAAATTGAACTTCGTTTTATTCCCACAGTCACACACCGCTAAAGCGGAAACACGAGGTACGACAGTTCAAAGTTCACAGCCATAGGAATATAAACACCAACCATACATACATAATTAAAACATCAAAGTTCAAAGTTTAAAAGTTTACAATTTGACAACTTTGTCTTGACAAACAAATTACATCGAAATAAAAAAAGACATATATAAAGTCTAGATTGGTGTTCCACAAAATAAGCTACAGTTGATCGGTTACCTCCTATTTTCCTGTAAAGCATGATAAAACGGAAGGGTCAACTACAAAGAGTTGGTGAGTTCACGGGTTTTCAAATGCACAAAATATTTTTATATGCAAGGTATAAACTTAGCGAAACGGATGTTCGCATCAACATTAAACATTTCAATTATTATGAGCAAATATGCAAATTACTTTTACACATGATATTTAAATATTGAGCCACTGCTAAGCCTATACGACATTCTACGCCCCACGAACTACCTCAGCGGTGGACCTAAAGTCCACGTGTGTAGAGCATTCTTAATTGATAAAGTGCACCCCTACTTGCCAGTTAGGTGGGTATGTCAACCAAAAATAGCGCTATCCACAAATATCATCGGGTCAAATAAACAGAGTTAAATAGTAGTGTATCACGGGGACTTTATATAACTCAACATATCATTTGTAAATTATCAATTTGCTCATCATAACAATTTATACAATTTTCATTCAATCATATAAATCAATTCAATTTCTTTTAAATCAACATGCTTTACACCCCAAAACGTATAAGGCATTTAAAAGAGGGGCCGTGAATACTCACAATATTCAATGGTGATTCCCGAGATAGCCGCACGATTCTACAATTCCCGACGTTAGGTCCTTCCTATGGGAGTGAAACACACTATTAGTTTGGGACCTAATTCTTAAAATTAACTTGTTGCTTAGATCGTCATGTCATATAAAATGCCTTTTTATTTTAGTCAAAAGGGTAGGTGTTAATTTGTCTTGATGGTTATAAAAGATACGTAAATATATATACATATTTATTAAATTAGGTGTTAATGATATCTATATGTGTGTATATATATATATATTAAATCAAGTGTTATATATGTATATTAAAATAGGTGTTATACATATATTAAATTTCAAGGAAAAAAATGGTTGCTCTAGAGCTTCACTTTCTGATGGCAGAAAGTTGGACTCCAAAAAAGGTCTTAAATCTGTATTGTCCTCTTATTATTATTCATCCAAATTTTTATATATTATAAGTCAGTGACTTAGTGAAATTTTGGCATAGGTATCAACATTATTGGAGGTGCTTAGATATTTTAATTATTTTATTAATGTTTCAAGGTCACAGACAATAAAGCAGTCTGCACACCCTATTTGTCACGCGTCTTTGGAGGGTCAAATCTCAGTATTTTTCGGTGATTCGAATTGGGTTAGAAACCTAACTCAATAATACACCTTCCAGAAAAACGATTCACCACATTTGGATTCGTATTGAGTGAGATATGGTCCTTTAAAGTCATGGGTCCAGTTCTGTCAGATTATGTTTCCTTGCACACTCAACTTGTTTTGGTTGGTTGAGGCCCTTAATCTCCATATTTTTGAATGAGACTAATTTTAATTGAAGGCTAACTCATTAAAATTATTTCCAGAAGAAAAATCAGTCATTTCCATTCCAGCAGATTCAGATTGCACTCTTAACTTATTTGGTGTAGTTGAGGGGTCAAAACTCCATATTTTTGCATGAAATCAGTTGGATTAGAAAGATAATTCATTAAATAAAACTCCAGAAGAAAAAATCATGTAATTTGGTTAAATATTTTCTAAGATATGGTCGAAGGAAGTCCATGCATTGAATCTGCCAGAATCAAAAATGCTTAAGCATGAAGATATGAGTGTTTTTTTAACCTTTATTTTCACTCATATGGTAGATTCTTTATCAAAACGTTTTCACCATCATTTTTAACATGTGTTTTAGAAAATATCGTGTTTTTAAATCTTTTCAAACACATGCATGAACCCTTTCTCATAGATTGTAGAAGAAAATGGACATGCATGTCATCAAAACCCCACTTTCTTAAGTTTTAGTTGTATGGATCATGGGTTATCACCATTTCTTGACATTTAACATGCCATGGGTGTATAACCTACCATTTAAAGACCCATAAGGGTTCTAAAACTCAGAAAGTTAAGGAGATGAAGAAAAGAAGTAGAAACATTGCACCAAAAGTGAAGAAAACGAATGAGTAGGTAAGAGGGATGAACATACTCACTTTGTATTGTTGTCTTGCTTCGAAATCCTTCATAAAATCAGATTTTTGGAGGTATGGAAGGCTGACTTTCGGCAGAGGAGGAGAGAGAGTAGAGAGAGTTTGAGAGAGTTTGAATTAGAGAGAGAGAGAATGCGGTGTGGAATGAGGAGTAATTTCTTGAGAATGAGGGGTTTTGACATGCTTTTCTTGGGAGGGGCAAGCATGGCCGGTTTTTGTGTTAAAAAATATGTATAATTTTATTATTTTTATTAATTAATATAGTAACTAATTATTAGTATTAGGTACTCTTGCAAAAATATAACTGATTTAGGCCAAAATTTCAGTTATTGCACCAACTGTTGGCCTGATTATTAAGTTTAAGAAAATTTATATTTGGGTGAGAATATTACAAATATATACTCTTCATATTATCACTATTTTATAAATAAATATGAATTGTAGTGATTGGCATTTTATAAGACGACTTAAATGGTCGTAAGCGGTAACAAGACTTTCTTAGCACACTGTCGGAATTCTTAGGGAACTAAGGTTTTGGCTTGTATAATTACATTAGAAATAATTTATTTTTATATTTTAAGGCATATATATGCTTGCTAGATACTAACCTCGGAGCTCGAATTGACGGTTGTCACACCCACTGATTTTCAGCTCGTTGATCTTTTTACAATACCTCTTGAAGAATAAAGATATAATATGTTAATCAGCGAACTAGGAATGTTAAACATGGAAGAATAAGTTCTTCAGTGTCTTACACCTTCAGTGATCATAAAAATGATTTTCAAATTCTTCAGTCATTCGTTGAACTCTAAAAACTAATATCACTCAGGTATGACTTCGAATCTCTTATACTCTCTGAATATCTTTCTATTCAGAGAATGAGTCCTAAAAAGAAAACCAATCACTGAGAATACTTTTGTTCTCATGATAGGAGAAATTTAAAGATAATGATTAACATTATTATTATATTGATAATTGTTTTACTTTTCGAAAAGGACACGTCATAACTTTTTCTGACACACGATGGCCTCAACGTCTCCTATCCAATCAAACCCTAGGGACGTGTTATAGGTCATCATTACCTTCTATCAAAAAGCTGAAACCGTCTTTTTGTCTTCATGTTCCTTTCGTCTTCTCTCTCCTATATAAAGTGAAATCTTTCTCTCTTTATACTTTACGCACTCAAAACTTTTAAAAGCAAGAATCCTCTCGAATCTTCAATACTTCCAAAGAACACGCACTTGTGCATTTTTCTCCGATTCTCACTTTTAAGGTTTGATCTAATCCTTTTTCTTTCCTAAAAACAACAGGAATGTTGTTTGTCTCTATATTAAATCTTATATAACATCTTGTTATAAAGATTTCTTCTTTAAATCTGGATTAAAACCCAAAACTCAAAAGCATGTTCTAAGCCTTTTCTTCTTAAAACAGAAGATTTATTGGAAAGTTTGATCCAAAATTTCTTTCTCAAACCCTCTAATACTTGTTTTTGGTACACTTTCTTTACCAAAATCACTAATATTTGGTCTTTTTGTTTTAAATTTTTTATAACTCATCCAAATAACAAGTATTCTGGTTTTGTTCATCAAAACACTTGTTTTCTTACTATCTTCTATTAAGGTATCCTTTGTACCAAAATACTTCTCTGTCTGGTGTTCATCAAAACTATTTTTCTATTTGGCGTTCCCATTTTTAAAACAGAAATGGCAACTCCAAGAAACTTCTCTGTCTCTGAACAAGAATTCGTCCCTATAACTACCATCTTCGCTGCACCAGAGGCTAGATTTCCTCCTGAACAAGCTATGGTGAAGCCAAACAACTACGTTGCCATAACTGACATCCCTGTCGAAAGAACTTATCTAAGGGATGGTGCCAGCTTCATCAAAAATTGCCCGCTGAAGCACGCCTTCATCCATGTCCCTGTTGGGATAACTGCCTACCTTCAGCAATACTAGCATGCAGTTCATTGTACCACCCTCACAAACAAGAAAGGAAGAAAGCTTCTTGCAATCGAGTTCACCACTTCCCTAGGAACCATCGCTATCACTGTTGATGTGATAAGGAACGCTCTACGTCTTCCACCTAAGGAGGACAATGAAAGGTGGGTTGCTGCTGTAGGGTTTTGATACCGGGATCACAATAAACATCGCAGTGGAAACAAAAACAATAACCGGTAAAAACACTTAGATAGCCCGGATACGTTACGAACAACTTTAAGGATTAAACATAACCATAGGGGGTTTAGAACAATACCTCAATCGTTTGGATTGGTTGATCAAGATCAAGCGTTAGGAATCAAAATTGATTTCCTCTAGCGGTATCCACGCGAATGTGATTCCGATCAGGAATGGTTGCTAGCCCGAATACCCGAAGAACACCAATAAAATCGATTCTTGGTGTTTGTGTGTGTGTTTGTCGATTTCCAGAAAGGAGAGGAGACGAGGAGAGAAATTTTCAGGTTTCTCAGTTGTGTTATGAATTAAATGAGGCAACATGCCTTTATATACTTTCTCTCCTAGTCTCGCACCGGGTTCAATTAAGCCCGCAAGGCTTTATTGACTTAATTAAAAGTTTCCATATTCTAATTAATTAATTAATTATTAACTTAATAATTAATTAACCAATTGGGCTTAAGTAAACTTTACTTAACCCTTTGGGCTTTTAAATAAAACATTATTTAGGCCCGATGGATATTTAACTCTAATTATTAACATAATAATTACCCCAATTTAATTATTAACTTAATAATTAAACTATATAATTAACATAATCATATTTCACACACTTTAATTATTATTCTACTAGAATAATAGTTTTACACTTTACAACTAGTAACTTTGCCTGTTTATAACCAACTTGGTTAATTCGTGATCTACACACTCTTATGCGTGTGACCCTTTGGGTTTATCTCACGTCAGCAGTGTTTTCATATGACGTGGGCATATAAGATCCTGCAGTCTCCCACTTGCACACGCCACATAAAACACAGACAGTGGTTATGTGTCTAGCAACGCGCCACTGCCCCCAAAGTCAAATGAATGAACGCTCTTCAGCTTAGGTTCTATTGGCAACAATCAACGTGATGATCAATGTATTCCTTATCCCTTTGCTTCACGATATCTTAATTGAATTCAAGGCATAGACCTGGCTCATCCTTGATTGTTTAATTATTATGTTTCTCAATCCCGATATTTAATGAGAGAACAAGTATTATTGATTCAATCAATCTACTTGTGTACGGCCATACATTTCTCATTTTAATATCATCGAGGGGCCCAAAGATTTCTCTCTCAACTTGAGAGGAGCAAATTCCATATTGCATGCATACGACTCTTACATAGATCGTAATGCACCCAACATATCCCTTATAATCACTCGATCAAAGGCGACGTTAGACATATATCAAAGTACAATACTCCTTATTCTCGAGGTCCCAATATACATCTCAGGTTAAAGGATAAAATGAATAACTACCATCTTCAAGATTCACTTTATGACGTCGATCTATGAAATGATCTTGAAAACGGGTCTTCCAACACTTGAACCTACAAGTGCAAGTGACTTTGGTCGCAACATGCTGGCCCATCTTGACCTTAACCAAACTTCACTATGATCTCGAGCGGAAGCGAGCGATCCCTTTCTTTTCTATATCTAGGAGCTCCAGCTCGGAGCAGTGATTGATCCTCGGGGGAGGAGCACGAACGGGGGTCCTTGTGTTTTGTAGTTATTGTCCTTATGTTATTTGCTTTAGTTTATCACCAGTCCCCAGTGATAAGTGATCATGGATAGTTTAAACCATATCATATAATTTAGGATCTAAACATGTTAATATAGAACACAACGAAATTAATGTAATCGCTCATACCCAGTATTCCAAAACAGATAGAATTTTATTGCTTAATGTTCCAAAGGTCATACTAAATTTACAAATCATTTCAAACACTTAAAAACCTCAAACCTATCGAGCTAGTGTGGCAATCATGTCTACTTTGACTCATAGGTTTAGTGAATGGATCTGCCGGATTATCTTCCGAACGAACTTTGCAAATTTTAACGTCTTCCCGATTGATCATCTCTCGAATAATGTGAAATTTCCTCAGAATATGCTTGGACCGCTGGTGCGACCTAGGTTTTTTTACTTGTGCTATGGCACCCTCGTTATCGCAATAGATTTCGATGGGTTCATCCAAGCTACGAACTACTCCTAGGTCCGTTATGAATTTCTTCATCCATACGGCTTCCTTCCCGGCATCCGAAGGTGTTAGGTATTCTGACTCAGTAGTCGAGTCTGCTATAGTGCTTTGCTTGAAGATCTTCCAACTCACAGCACCACCATTGAGTGTAAACAGAAAACCTGATTATGACCTGAAGTCGTCACGGTCGGTTTGGAAGCTAGCATCTGAGTTTCCTCGGACACACAGATCTCCTTCTTCACCACCGTATAGCAGGAACATATCCTTAGTTCCTCTCAAGTACTTAAGAATATTCTTTACAGCAACCCAGTTAGCATCACTGGGGTTCGACTGGTATCTACTAGTCATGCATAAGATACGTCAGGTTGAGTACATATCATGGCGTACATTATAGATCCAATAGCTGAAGCATAGGGAACACCCTTCATGCGATCTATATCTTCCTTCCCCGAAGGCCATTGAGACTTGCTCAATTGTACTCCATGTACCATTGGTAAGTTTCCCCCTTTGGAACCTTCCATCTTGAAGCGTTTCAAGACCTTGTCAATATATGTACTCTGGCTTAATCCAATTAAGCGCCTTGATCAATCCCGATAGATCTTTATTCCAAGGATAAAGGCAACTTCTCCTAGGTCCTTCATTGAGAAACACTTCCCTAGCCAGACTTTTACACCTTTCAGTGTCGGGATGTCGTTTCCAATGATCAGTATGTCATCCACATACAGGACTTGGAAGACAACAATGCTCCCACTAGCTTTCTTGTATACACAAGGTTAATCTTCGTTTTTGATAAACCCAAATTATTTGATTTTCTCGTGAAAACGAAGATTCCAACTCCTAGACGCTTACTTCAGTCCATAAATAGATCTAAGCAACTTGCACACTTTACTCGGATGCTTGGGATCTTCAAAACCTTTTGGTTGTACCATGTACATGTCATCGCTTAGCGTTCCATTAAGAAACGCGGTTTTGACATCCATCTGCCATATCGCATAATCGTGATATGCAGCTATAGCAAGCAAAATCCTAATGGATTTTGTCATGGCTACCGGAGAAAAGGTTTCATCATAGTCAACACCATTAGTTTGTGTGAAACCCTTTGCTACCAATATAGCCATATATGTGTGCATGATCCCATCCATGTAGGTTTTCTTCTTGAAAACCCATTTGCTCCCTCCTACTTTGCAGCCATTTGGTGCATCTACCAGATCCCAGACCTGGTTATCATCAATGGATTGAAGCTCGACTTTCATAACATCATGCCATTTGTCAGATTCTACATCTGACATAGCCTGTCGGTAGTTTGACGGTTCATCATCAACCGTATCGTTACAGCAAATTAGAAACCCTAGGTATCTATTTGGCTCTTGACAAATCCTTCCCGACCTTCGAATCGTTTGTCTCTTGTTGGTACCCTTAGCATCTTGCTATGGTTCAACATCTTGTTGAGTTCCAACATCTTGTTGAGCATTAGTGTCAACATGTGCATCAGGTGTTTCCCGAACTTCCTCAAGTTCCACCCTATCACCATTGCTTGGCATAGTTAGAAAATCATTTTCTAGGAACTCGGCCTTGCGTAAAATGAACACCTTGTTCTCACCGGGATTGTAGAAATAATACCCAATCGTCTCCTTGAGATATACTACAAAGATGCATTTATTAGATCTGGGTTCTAGCTTCCTAGAAGTGTCTCGCTTAACTTAAGTATCGCAACCCCACACTTTCATGTAGGATAGACTTGGGATCTTCCCAGTCCACATCTCATATGGAGTCTTGTCGACCTTCTTGGTTGGTACATTGTTTAGTATTTTGGCGGCTGCTTCCAAATCATATCCCCAAAAACTCATAGGCAGCTTGGTATAACTCATCATAGACCTAACCATATCTAACAAGGTACGGTTCCTACTTTCAGACACACCATTATGCAGTGGTGTTCTTGGTGGAGTAAGTTGAGATACTATCCCACACTTGCTAAGATGCTCAGATATTCAACACCTAGGTCCGACCGAAGGGCTTTTATCTTCTTGCCTAGTTGGTTTTCTACCTCATTCTGAAACTCTTTGAAGATTTCAAACCTTTCAGACTTGTGCTTCATCAGATAAACATACCCATATCTACTATAATCATCAGTAAATGTAATGAAGTAGTAGCAACCATTTCTTGTGGCTGGGTTGAAGGATCCACACACATCAGTATGTATCACTCCCAACAACTCATTCGCTCTTCCAGGCTTCCGTTTAAAAGGTGCCTTAGTCATCTTCCCTAATAAACAAGCTTCGCATTTATCTAAAGAATCATCAGTTGATTCCAAGATCCCGTCCACTTGGAGCTTGGCAATGCGCTACTTGTTTATATGGCCAAGACGACAATGCCACAAGTATGTTTGACTTAAGTCTTGCTTAAGTCTTTTAGCATTCACATTATATATCGATTTAGTGTTGAGATTACCATGAATATCTATTTCATAAATGCCATTAACTGGCCTGGCAATAAAATATAATATACCATGCAAACATGCAGAAATAGATCCAACATCATTGAATTTAAACATAAATCCATCTTGTCTCAAACGTGAAACTGAAACAATGTTTCTAACGATACTAGGAACGTAAAGACAATCATTTAGTTTCAATACTAGACCATTTGGAAAGGTCATATCATATTTCCCTTTGGACACGGCATCAACTCTTGCCCCATTGCCCATCTTGAGCTCCAACTGGACTGGTCACAGTTGCCTTTCCCTTCTTAGACCCTGTGGAGAAGCACATATGTGAACTCCACATCCGGTATCCAATACCCAGGAATCGTAATCAGAAGTGAATAAATTGTTAGTAAACATACCTGAAGGTCCGGCTATCATAGCTTTCTCCTTCTTTGCCTTAAAAACTGGATCATTTCTTTTCAGTGAAACTAAGTCCAGGGGAAACTTTCTTCCCTCATTCTTTTTGGTTTGATTAGAACATCCAATCTTTCCCTTTCCTTTTTCAGTCATAACTTTCACACCCCGTTTCTTTCTTTTCCCTCTTTGCGTTTTGATCATCAAAATGGCTTTGGCTTTCTCCAATTTGGAGTAATTCTATTCTTCAAAAGATTTTAGCATCTCTAACAATTTAAAGAAAGATACATTTAGCACTTTCTTATGGTAGTTGAGCACAAAGCTACCATAAGATTTAGATAGAGAGTTTAGAACTGTATCGACCCCTAGCTCTTGTTCAAGAGGGTATCCTAACTGAGCCAATCAGTCTGTGTCCTTTTATTCTTTTGAAAAGGACCTTGACCGGTGTTCCCTCCTGTATCATACAAGCATGTAGTGATTGCAAAGTTCCAAACTTTTCTTTTCTCAGTTGTTGACCAAACATGGTCTTCAGACTGCTCATAATCTCCCTAGCTGTTAACTCCTCATGCTCCCAACGAAGTTCAGAAGTCATTGAGGCTAACATCAGATAGGCTACGCTGATAGAGTCTCTTTGGTACTTATCATAAACAACCTGCGCACTTTCAGATGCGACCCTTGCTGCAAGTTTTGGAGGGGAAAGCTCGAGTATGTAGGATTTCTTTTCGTATCTTAGGACAAGCTTTAACAGTTGGAACCATTCGAAGAAGTTTTCTCCATTCAGAATTCCCACATTAAAAAAGGGTCGAATAAAGACAGGTTCGAGTTTGTGTTTTCTTGATTAGCATACATCTACAGAAATTAAACTCCAACTTTAGTATTAATTTAAAATTTTGATTAACCCTTAAAATTCAAACATTTTAACTAAGATCCATATTTCATTAATTTTCACGATTGGGAAATACGCAAATGGTGAAAACTATTTATTTAGGTAGACAACTTTCAGTTATGATCATCACAACTCTTAGATCCTTCATGAGATTCCTTTTTAAAACAAACACATGTTTAATCTCACTTCTTCACCTTGAGATCATTTGTAGACGGACAATACATAATGTACAAATATCCCAAGTGAGTTTAACCATACTAAAACGTCACAATTTCTATTTTGAGTAACAACTCAGAAATTGGTCGTCCGGATGATGACTATCATTACAGGCGGATAATACACAACGTGCAATGATCTCGTGAGTCGGCATATTATCTCACCACATACTTTTCCGACCCGGAGTCACCAATGCTTACCCGAAATCGACTAATTATGCGCTCGATAACCGTTTTAATTGGTGGTGAAAAACTCACATTTTAATTGTAAAGAGTTTTACCGATCTCATTCCAATTTTACAAATTAATTAATTTTAAAAGCTGTGGCATACAACTTTGGACCTAACGGCCGGCCCAGTAACCTTTCGGAATGGGGGATCCCCACTATTTTGAGTCGTTACCAATTTATTTAAAATTCATTATTTGATAACTTATCAAGTTTATTTGTAAAAACATTTACAATTTTTCCAATGGATATTAGTTTGATAGCTTATCAAATTAATTAAACATTTACAATTTACCGATGTTAGTGGTTATAAAATAATTTTTCAAATTGTAAAATCCATTGCAATAATTATAACATATAATTAAATGCAATAAAATACGAAAAATAAACAACCACAAACATGCAAACACACAATATGGATTCAATTAGGCCCAACCCGGTCTAAACCTTAAGGACACCGCAAGTTGACTCCTAGAACCTCCGCCAATCATGGTGGACTCCGAGACGCCGTCTTCGATTCCTTCGGCCTTCCGATTTACATAAACTAATCTAGGTTAACATAACCTAACTATTACATTACATTGAAATCGGAAACGATACACAGATCGCACAAAAATACAACCCATGAAATTAAATACATTTTAATTTAACCAACAGGGAAAAATTAAAACAAATCACGGGTCAAGGCCTAAATCGAATCCACCATGGCTGATAGAGATCATAAGATAGCTTCAAAGAAGTTTTGATTCTGAAGCTTCATATTTCAGATCTTCTGAACTAGTTCTGAAGAGATAAAAGAAGAAAGCTCAGAAGCTACCTAAGTCAGAAGTCAAAGCAAAGAAGTCAAGGAAATTCTAAGGCATAACTTCTGAAGTATCTACTTTAGAAGTTCTGAAAAATCTGAAGGTGTTCTAAAGAAGTTCTGAAGACAGTTCTAAAGAAGTTCAGAAGTGTCTCTGAACTATATACTTGTACACTTATAATGATTCTATTGGTCTGTCATGTAACTATCTGTTAGAATAGAATTCTTACTTGTATATAAATAGAAGGTTAGTTAGTTTGTTAGAACTAACGTTCATAGATCTTTTATACTGTAAAGACACATCTGTGTAACTCTGTCAATATCAATACTACATCCGACTTCCTTGCTACAATTCTTGTTTTGTATTCTATTTTCTTTTTACATTTTGATATTTGGGATCTAACAATTGGTACCAGAGCTAATTCATCTGTTTGTAAATTCTGTTAAGAACTGTTAAATCTGACAAGTTCTTGAAATTTTTGATCGATATATTCAAGTTTGATTCGATTTTTTTCTAAAATTCAAACTTAGGTGAATTTGTGATCATTCAAATCAAGATGTCGAAAGAAATCGTCTCCATCAGATCTGAAACTAAACCACCTACTCTGTTCTTGGGTGAGTATCATCAGTGGCGTATTCGAATGATTCAATTCTTGGCTAACATAGATGAGGCATTGATGCAATCTATCATCAATGGTCCACTAGAAGTGTATGTAGAAATTCCAGCTGTTCCAAGAACAGAAACTACCCCTGAAATTCCTGCTTCAAGGATCAAGAAAAGTCCAGGAATGTACAGTAATGTTGAGAAAGAACAAGCCAAGGTTGACAGAAGGGCACTTACTCTACTCACCATGGCTATATCTAATGAGATATTCAACAGAGTTGATAGTCTAACCTCTGCTAAAGCTATGTGGGATGAGGTAGAGGCTCAGATGCAGGGGAGTACTAAAGCTCAATCTCAGAGACGTAACATTTGTTTTGGAACATATGAAAATTTCAGATATAAAGAGGGCGAATCAATCACATAAACTTATCATAGATTCAACAATATTCTGAAAGACTTAAGAAGAAATGGTGTTCAAAAATCTAATTCAGAAATTAACTACAAGTTTCTGAACAATCTGGGTAATGAATGGTCTAGCTTCTCTGACAACATGGTTACTAGAAATTTGTCTAGAAAATCTATCCATGATGTTAATGGGATTTTGTTTCAACAAGAAGACAAAATCAAGTTCAGACAAATGAACAAAAAAACACAAATGATATTGTAGCCTTGTTAAGCAAGAAGTTAAACAGTTTAATGATCATGTCATGTAAGAATAAAGTTTGTGAAATTTCAGAAACTGCCCTATGTGATGGAGATGAGTTAGATGAGGAGTTGAAAAGGATTTCTGATAATATTCCTTTTATGACAAGACAATTCAATCAAAGATATAATCAGAAATACAAAAACAAATCAAAATCTGAAGATGGACAAAGAAAATATTAAGTCAAGATGTTGTTCAACAAGATACAACAAAACCAGCTAGATGTTTCAATTGTGAAAACCTGGTCATTTTGCAAGACAGTGCAAAATGCCTAAGGTCAAAAATGCTGGTTACTATGAAAAGAAGCATCTACTTGCAAAGAAGAAGGAAATGAATCCAGCTCTAGTAACAAAATATGAAGAAAATTGGTTGAACTGGAGTGATGGAGAATATGATGAAGAAGTTGCTCATTATGCTTCAAACTGCTACGTGTGCCCGATGGATCTAGAAAATACGCATGCACATGATTCTGAGGTACAAACTTCTTCTTATAAACTTAATTCTGAAACAATTTCATCTTTAAATTCTGAAAGCAACATGCAAGATCAAATTCTGAATATGACTTCTGAATTTGAAAATCTCAGAAACAGAATAAAAGGTAAGAGAACATTGCCAAAATGCTAAAGAAACACTTGAAAGAGTTTATAAAGAAAAATCTTTGTTGAAAGAAAAGATGGATAGTATGCAAAAAGATCTTCTTAATAAAAAATCGGAAAAAGAAGTTCTGAATGTCAAAATGAATTTTCTGAATCAAGAAAGACTTGATCTATACAAAAAGTTCAAGAAATTAGAAGATCTGAACTTTAAAAGAGGTCAAATTGAACAAACTCTGAACAGGTTTAGGATATAGTGAAAGTCAAATTTTATAGTAAAAGTCAGGCTCAGAATTCAAAGTTTTATAATATCAAAGCAGGTTTAGGATATAGTGAAAATCAAATTTTAAAAAAGGCACCTGCAAATTTATATGAAGTTTCAAAGATGAAAATTTTCAACGAGGATAATAAAGGTGTGGTAAATAAATCTGTTGATCATTCTTTGCCTGAAAGAAATCCTTTTAAAAAAGCAGAGACTTTATTTTCAGAAGAAAAACCTCTTGACTCTGGTGATTCATTCAATAATTCTGAATCAGAAATAAGGTCTGAAAAATTTCTGAAACAAACTTTGAAGTCTTAATTACTTCCGTAAATCTTTCTGAAAGTAATTCTGAACCAAATTCTGAATCTGGAGTATCTTCTGAATAAAAATCTGAAGTTTCTCCAGAAGCAACATCTGAATGTACATCAAATATATTTTTGAAGCTCAAATCAAAATAGATTCTAAAGAAATTCTTGAAGACATATATGAAGAATTTTTAGAAATTGAATCTTTATATGATAATGATTAGCCTTCAGAAATATTCTTTGATAATTCTGACGATGAAACTAAGAAAGTTCTTATTAATGAATTGAGTTCTGAAAATAAAGAGAAACTTTCCAACTTAAATATTTTTTGCTTCAAATATGACTCAGAACAAATTTTCAGATCTAATAAATGCCTCAGATTCTGATGATGATGATGATGATGATGATGATGATGATCCTAATGCTGCAATAATAGACAAAGATGGGTACATTGTTTACAAATCCAAGTCTTCTATGACTGAGGGAGAGAAATTAACATCTGAAGAACCAAAATTATTCTCAGAAATGTTTAATAGTGTATTTTGAAACAAACTATGATGTCTTAATTACTTCTGAAAACCCTTCTAAAAGTAATTCTGAACCAAATTTTGAATCTGAAGTATCTTCTGAATTAAAATCCGAAGTTTCTCCAGAAGCAACTTCTTAATGTACATCAAATAATATTTCTGAAGCTCAAATCAAAATAGATTCTAAAGAAACTTTGAAGACATATATGAAGAATTTTCAGAAATTGAATCTTTATATGATAATGATGAGCCTTCAGAAATATTCTTTGATAATTCTGACGATGAAACTGATAAAGTTCTTATTAATGAATTGAGTTCTGAAAATTAAGAGAAACTTTCCAACTTAAATTTTTCTGCTTCAAATATGACTCAGAACAAATTTTCAGATCTAATGAATGTCTTAGATTCTGATGATGATGATGATCCTAATGTTGCAATAATAGACAAAGATGGGTACATTGTTTACAAATCCAAGTCTTCTATGACTGAGAGAGAGAAATTAAAATCTGAAGAACCAAAATTATCTTCGGAAATGTTTAATAGTGTATTCTTGAAAAATGAATATAAACATTGTAAATCTTCTGAAATAAATTCTTTTACAAGTTCCAATTCTACTCCTTCTAGAAATTCTTTAAAAGACACATCTTACTTAACAACAGAAAAATCATCACTATCTTCTTCAGATTTTGTCACAAGAGTCAAGATTTTTAAAAAAGGACAATCTTCTAATTCCAAATCTGAAAAACATAATTCAAAAGTTGAAAAGAATGTTGATAAAAGTTCTTCTTATACTAATCCAAATTTTTTATCTTTTACAGAGCTATCCACTCTACTTTGGAAGAAAAAAGGTGAAAGACAATCAACGAAAGACAAATTAGATAGTAATTCTTCATTTAAGAAATTTGATGTACACAAAGTCAATATTTGAATAAAAGCAAGCATTTTGTTCTAAAAACAAACGTTGTACATTCTTGCTTATGTGTTGAGATATTGAGGGTTCTTAAGAATCATATTCATTGTATGAACTGTGGACATCATAATTTTCAAATAAAATCCAATAACAACAAGAAAGATCCTAAGAAATCAATTGAGAATTCTTCAGCAAATTTGGCAAGAAAAATTAAACATAAAAAGGATAAATCTATCAAACAAAGTTCTGAACAAACTTCTGAATTTAAGTCTGTTAAATCTAAATTCAGAATTCCTACTTTTATATCTAATCTGAAAGGACCCATATTTAAATGGGTACCTAAAACTCAATAATTGTTTTTGCAGTGTGTCATGTGTGGGTTTTAGACTCTAGTTGTTCAAGACACATGACACCTTACAAGGAATTACTATCTGATTATCATGAGAGATATGGAGGAAGATTTAGCTTTGGAAACAATGCAAAAGGCTATGTAAGAGGATATGGAACTTTTACAAAGGGAGGTGTCACTGTAATGAAAGTTTTCTTTATTGAAGGTTTCAAGCATAATCTGTTTAGTATAAATCAGTTCTGTGACAAATATTGGAATGTTCAATTTGATGTTGACTTTCGTCATGTCATTAGTTCTGAAAATCTAAACAAATTAACAGCCTATAGAGATGGAGATATCTACACTACTACTTTCTCTGAAGATGGTCAACTGCAAGGAGTATGTTATATTTCCACTACCATGAAAAATGAAAGTTGGTTATGGCACAGAAGGTTATCTCATCTGAATTTCAAAGCAATTTCTGAATTGGAAAGACATAAATCTGTAAGAGGTTTGGCAAAGATCAGGTTTGAAAGAAATTCATTAGGTTCTGCATGTGAGCTAGGAAAGATAAAAAGAAGTTCTCATCCTCTAAAAATGCTTTCTTCATGTCAAGCACCACTGGAAATGCTACATATGGACTTATGTGGACCAATGAAGACTCAAAGCACGAGAGGAGAGAAGTATATCTTAGTAATAGTTGATGAATATTCAAGATATACTTAAGTTGAATTTCTGAAACTTAAATTTGATATTTTTGATAGACTTATTCCTTTTCTAAAGAAAATACAGGTTCTTTTTCAACTTCCTATCCAAAAGATCAAAAGTGACAATGGCACAAAATTTACAAATTTTACACTTCAGAATTTTTTGGATTCTGTTGGAATATCTCATAACTTTTCCGCTGCAAGAACTCCTCAGCATAATGGAGTAGTTGAAAGGAAGAACAGAACTTTAGTAGAGGCTGCAAGAACCATGCTTGCCTATTCAGAATTATGTTTATCTCTTTGGGCATAAGCAATACCAACTGCTTGCTTTACTCAGAACAGAACCGTCCTCAACAGAAAACTTCTCCAAACTCCTTATGATTAAAAAGAGAAAACCGTCTATTGATTATTTTAAAAAATTTAGATGCAGGTGTTTTCTTCTGAATGACACACAACACTTGGATAAATTTGCACCTAAAGGTGTAGCTGGAATATTTGTTGGCTATTCATAAAGATCCAAGGCATACAGAGTTCTCATGAAAGGCACACAAAGGATCATTGAAACTTCAAATATCAGATTTCATGAGCCAATAATGACTTCTGAACAAGACAGTTTATAACTCAAGCTTAATCCAGTTTCTGAACTCTTAGATTCAGAAAAGAGCAATACAGATAAAACTTCTGAATCTAAATCTTTACTAAAAGCAAATTTAGATTCATTATGTCAAGACTTATTTAATATTTCTGTAAATGTTTCTGCAGATTATCAGAATCCATCCCTTCTCAGAACAATTCCAGAACTAGTTTCCACAGAAACTACAATATCAAATCTTTCTGCACCATCAATCTCAACCTCAAATTCAGCACTTCCTACTTCTGAATCTATACAAGTCAATTCTGACACACATTTCCCATCACTTCTGAACCAACAATACCTATTTCTGAACCAGTGACTATTCCTTTTGACAATGTACAGAATTTTCGATTTGAGGGGGAGATATCAGATCTACATTCCATAGTCAATCTAAATTCTGAACCAAATGCAATCATTGATGATTATGACTCTTTAAATAATGTCTCATCTGTTCAAACATTGCCAAATGTGAACAAATGGACATCAAGTCATCCAGTCCATCAAATCATACGTGATACCTCAAAAGGTGTACAAACCAGATCAGCCACAACTAATGAATGTCTGTATGTGAATTTTTTAAGCAATATTGAACCCAAAAAGCCAAGTGAAACTCTTCAGGATCCAGACTGGATTTTAGCTATGCAAGATGAGCTAAATTAATTTGAAAGAAACAAAGTCTAGAGACTAATTCCAAAACCAAAGGGAAAATCCATTATTGGCACAAAATAGGTTTTCAGAAATAAGAAAGATGAACATGGAATTATTGTGAGAAATAAAGAAAGACTAGTAGCCAATGGCTATTGTCAACAAGAAGGAATAGATTGTGAAGAAACCTTTGCTCCTGTAGCTAGGTTAGAGACCATTAGGATATTTCTTGCTTATGCAGCATACAAAAACATGAAAGTCTTTCAAATTGATGTCAAATGTGCATTTCTTAATGGAGTTTTTCATGAAGAAGTATATGTTGAAAAACTAGAAGGCTTTGTTAATTTCCAGATCATGTTTATGTCTTAGATAAAGCTTTGTATGGTCTTAAACAAGCACCAAGAGCATGGTATGAATGTCTCACAATTTTTCTTCTAAATTTTAAGTTCAAAAGAGGTACAGTTGATACAACCTTATTTCTGAAAAAAGAAGGTGAAAACATGATCTTAATACAAATATATGTGGACGACATTATATTTTCTTCTACTAATCCAAGATTTTGTAAAAGTTTTGAGAAGATAATGCAAACTGAATTTGAAATGAGTATGATGGGAGAGTTAACATTCTTTCTTGGTTTACAAGTTAAACAACTTCCCACTGGCATATTCATTAATCAAACTAAATATGTTTTTGACTTACTTAAAAAGTTTGACATGTCTGACTGTTCTAGTATTCAAACACCAATGGCCACAGCTACTAAACTTGAACCAGATTTATCTGGTAAATCTGTTGATCAAAAGAAGAAAACATGATGATGAGGAAGCTGATAATCATGAGGGGTAGAAAAGATGGAAAGTGTTTCATTTTGAAGATATTCTTAAAACTCAGACTTCTGAAAGATCTTCTGAAGATATTCAGAAAGATGTTGATGCTGGCACTAAAAAGATTTCTGAGGCAATTGATGATATTTTATCTTCTGAATCTGAACTTCAAGAGAATCCTTGTTCTGAACATGAAATTGGTGGAGTTATTTCTGAAGAAAATATTGTAGATAAAGTAACTTCTGAAGAAGTAAATGAGGGGTATGAAACTGAAAGACTATCTTTCAATTCTGAAGATAAAGCAAGTACAGATGATATAGATATCATACCTAATTCTAATGAAGGGATGCTCAATGAGTATTTGGCTAATGAAGATGAAATTGGGGAACCTGGTGATGTATAAAATGTTATCATGTTTTATGAAGAAGAGGAGGTAAATTAAATAAGGGATATAGTTGTATGGAGACCTCTTATTATTTATAGAAGAGAAGATGAAGATCTTCTGAATACAATGTGGTATTTGGTCTATCAGATGGTTATGAAGTTTGTGTTTCTGAATTCACCAAGGAATCTGGAGTGTATATTCTTGGATGAAAAATTGTCTAAATTCAGAGATTTTTATAATCAACAAAGCCAGTATGCATATGTGACAGTTAATTTAGGTCATATTAGTGAAGTTGGATTCTCTGAAGATGTGATAATGACCTATGTTGGTGTGATTGAGGTCAAGTACAAAAAAAGCATTTTAGTTCCCAAATTCAACTTACTACTCCTTGAAGAACCCATAGTTCATCAAGTTTTCACAAAAGAAACAATTTTTGATGAACTTGAAGATGTTGTCACTGTCTTTCCTGAAGACACATACATTTATTTGTACAAAAAGGGTTTGAAGTTTGCAACTCTTGAAAGTTTCTTAAGTGATAAATGGGATGAAGACTTTGCTTCTAAAGTTAAATCTTATCAGCAAAAACATGGTATTCAAGACATATTTAATCCAATTCCTATCAAGCACTTCAGAAGTATTAAAAAGTCAATTGAAGAAGATCTGAAAATTGTCAGGATTGGTGTTGAAAGAAGAGATGGCACTTTGATAGAATTTAGTCAGTTTGATTTCTACAATTTAAGACTACAAGACAAGCTTTCAATTCTGAATTTCTTTGTAAAAAAACAACATAGAGAAATGGTGCATGAGTTGAGAAGAATAATTGGCGTCTATCTCAAAAATTTTGTTAAGCATGATTTTCAACTTGCCTTGGAACATGGGTTAAATAAAGTAAATCTGTTGGAACCAGCTTTTGTATGTTTGGAAGGAATTTCACTGTTTTCACTAAACCAGAACTTGGTTTTCATTATGGGGCTGAAGGGTTAAACAAAAGAACCTTTATTGTTTCTGATATTCCAAAGTATTCCTCTTCAACCTTGAAATGGTTTTGTGACTGTATGTCTTGGATTGTTGGCTCTAAAGAAGTAAAGGATGAGATTTTGTATCTAATCAAAGAAAGAATGAACTTCAGGGAGTTGGTAAGAAGAAGTATGTCTGCTGGTCATGAGCAGATAAATTCAAAAAGAGATGCAGATTACTTGTTAAGTAATGTTTATGATTTCCATATACATGCTAAAGAACAAGTAGTTGAATTTGAGGTGCGGGAAGAAAATCAACCATCAGAAGCTCATATTTCTGAACATGCTGGCACAAGTTCTGAAAAGGATAAAAGCAAAAATGCAAAGGTTGTTGAAGATCAAGTGCCAGTTACTCAAGTATTTGAAGCTGAATAGTTGCAAATAAATAGGATTGCTGAACATGCTCTTACTTTATTCCTTGAATATGTTCATCCTGAAATATTCGTGGAACATGAGCAAATATTCAATTACGTTGATTGCTGGCTAGACAAATCTTTTGGTTGGAAACAGTGGTACAGTCAAATAGTCCAGAAATTGAAGTTACCAATTTTTGAATCAAGCAAAGAAAGTCCTATTGTGAAAGTGATTAATGTTGATCAAAAGACGAAATTGAATTATAAATATTCTTACTTCACAATAGAAAGAGAAAATGGTGAAGTATGCACATTTTCTGAAGCTGATTTCCAAAATGTTCATTTAAGGGATTGGTCAAGATATACAGAAGGATTAATCCATTTCATGACAACATTACCAGATCAGAAAAGTGTTCCCTGTTGTAAAAGGAGGAATATACAGAGAATTCATCTGGGCAGCTAAAAAGGATTTTCATGTAGCATTGGTTCTTGGCAGAGAAAAGGTGAATCTGAGCAGACCTAACTTTGAACTTCAAGGAATTAGTTCAATCAACAAAGGTACTTTGATAGGGCATCCTCCTGGTTTTGTGTGCAAATTCAATCAAAAGAAACTATTTGTAAGGTATGAAGAAATTCACAAGTGCTGCAATGGTACATTATTGGCAATAAGTGAAAGCCTTGTTAAAAGACAAAAATACAGGTCAAAGAATCTGAATGATAGTGAATGGAATGAATATAAGAAGCTAGCCAAAGACATGCACAAAAGAATAGAGCTGTTACTTGAATATAGAAAGCAAATTCTAGGTGAACTTAGAGAGCTATTGATCTATTGGGGATATAATTTGAATTCTTGAAGCTAAGGGGGAGATTGATAGAGATCATAAGATAGCTTCAAAGAAGTCTTGATTCTGAAGCTTCATAGTTCAGATCTTCTGAACTAGTTCTGAAGAGATAAAAGAAGAAAACTCAGAAGCTCCCTAAGTCAGAAGTCAAAGCAAAGCAGTCAAGGAAAGTCTAAGGCATAACTTCTGAAGTATCTACTTCAGAAGTTCTGAAGAATCTGAAGGTGTTCTAAAGAAGTTCAGAAGTGTCTCTGAACTATATACTTGTACACTTATAATGATTCTATTAGTCTGTCATGTAACTATCTGTTAGAATAGAATTCTTACTTGTATATAAATAGAACGTTAGTTAGTTTGTTAGAACTAACGTTCATAGATCTTTTATACTGTAAAGACACATCTGTGTAACTCTGTCAACATCAATACTACATCCAACTTCCTTGCTACAATTCTTGTTTTGTATTCTATTTTCTTTCTACATTTTGATATTTGGGATCTAACAATGGCAAACAACAAGATCAACCACATGGGCTTGGGTCCAATTAAACATAATTAACAAGCCCAACGAATCAATTAAAATTGGTTAAAACCCTATTAGGCTCAAATGGGCCTAAACCGTGAAACCCTAAAAGCCCAATTAACAAAAAAGGAAACCACGAAACAAACCAGAAACGCTCCACCGGAAGGTGGCCGTCGATGGTGGAGGAGCACCGCTTCGGCGGCTCGGTGGCGCACGACAGCGATGGCGATGGGCTGGTTATTCCGGGTTCACGTGTTTAACCAATTTTCTATTGATTCTAACCCTAAAGTCATTGTAACGGGGCTCTGATACCACTGTATGGTTTTTGATACCGGGATCACAATAAACATGCGCAGCGGAAACTAACACAGTAACCGATAAAAACCCTTAGATTGCCCGGATCCGTTACGAACAACTTTAAGCATTAAACATAACCATAGGGGTTTTAGAACAATACCTCAATGGTTTGGATTGGTTGATCAAGATCAAGCGTTAGGAATCAAAGTTGATTCCCTCTAGCGGTATCGACGCGAATGTGAATTCCATCACGAATGGTTGCTAGCCCAAATACCCGAAGAACACCAAGAAAATCGATTCTTGGTGTTTGTGTGTGTGTTTGTCGATTTCCAGAGAGGAGAGGATAGAAGGAGAGAAATTTCCAGGTTTCTCAATTGTGTTATGAATTAAATGAGTCAACATGCCTTTATATACTTTCTCTCGTAGTCTCGAACCGGGCTCAATTAAGCCCGCAAGGCTTTATTGACTTAATTAAAAGTTTTCATATTCTAATTAATTAATTAATTATTAACTTAATAATTAATTAACCAATTGGGCTTAAGTAAACTTTACTTAACCCTTTGGGGTTTTAAATAAAACATTATTTAGGCCCGATGGATATTTAATTATAATTATTAACACAATAATTAGCCTAATTTAATTATTAACTTAATAATTAAATTATATAATTAACATAATTATATTTCACACACTTTAATTATTATAATGATAATTTTTTTACTTTTTGAAAAGGACACGTCAGAACTTTTTCTGACACACGACGGCCTCAATGTATCCTATCCAATCAAACTCTAGGGACGTTTTATAGGTCATCATTACCTTCTATCAAAAAGCTAAAACCGTCGTTTTGTATTCACGTTCCTTTCGTCTTCTCTCTTCTATATAAAGTGAAATCTTTCTCACTTTATACTTTACGCACTCAAAACTTTTAAAAGCAAGAAACCTCTCGAATCTTCAAAGCATCCCAAGAACACCAAGAACATGCACTTGTGTCTTTTTCTCCGATTCTCACTTTTAAGGTTTGATCTAATCCTTTTTCTTTCCTAAAAACAACAGGAATGTTGTTTGTCTCTATCTTAAATCTAATATAACATCTTGTTATAAAGATTTCTTCTTTAAATCTGGATTAAAACCCAAAAACTCAAAAACATGTTCTAAGCCTTTTCTTCTTAGTACAGAAGATTTATTGGAAAGTTTAATCGAAAATTTCCTTTTCAAACTCTCTAATACTTGTTTGTGGTATACTTTCTTTACCAAAATCACTAATATTTGGTCTGTTTGTTTAATTTTTTTTAACTCTCTAACACTTGTTTTCTTACTATCTTCTATTTCGTATCCTTTGTGCCAAACATACTCTGGTTTATAAATATTGTTCTACTAAGCCATGATTTTTCTATTTGGTGTTCCCATTTTTTAAACAGAAATGGCAACTCCAAGCAACGTCTCTGTCTCTGAACAATAAGTCGTCCCTATAACTACCTTCGTTGCTGCACTAGAGGCTAGCTTTCCTCCTGAACAAGCTATGGTGAAGCCAAGAAACTACGTTGCCATCACTGACATCCCTGCTGAAAGAACTTATCTAAGGGATGGTGCCAGCTTCATCAAAAACTACCTGCTGAAGCACGCCTTCATCCATGTCCCTGTTGGGATAACTGCTCACCTTCTGCAATATTGGCACACAGTTCATTGCACCACCCTCACAAACAAGAAAGGAAGAAAGCAACCTGCAATCGAGTTCACCACTGCCCTAGGCACCATCGCTATCACTGCTGGTGTGATAAGGAACGCTCTACGTCTTCCAACTAAGGAGGACAATGAAAAGTGGGTTGTTGTTGTAGGGTTTTGATACCGGGATCACAATAAACGTGCACAACGGAAACAAAAACAATAACCGGTAAAAACCCTTAGATAGCCCGGATCCGTTACGAACAACTTTAAAGGTTAAACATAACCATAGGAGGTTTAGAACAATACCTCAATGGTTTGGATTGGTTGATCAAGATCAAGCGTTAGGAATCAAAGTTGATTCCCTCTAGCGGTATCCACGCGAATGTGAATTCGATCACGAATGGTTGCTAGCCCGAATACCCGAAGAACACCAAGAAAATTGATTCTTGGTGTTTGTGTGTGTCTTTGTCGATTTCCAGAGAGGAGAGGAGAGTGTGTAGATCACGAACACCAAGAAAATTTAATTGTAATTATTAACATAGTAATTAGCCCAATTTAATTATTAACTTAATAATTAAATTATATAATTAACACAATTATATTTCTACTAGAATAATAATTCTGTACTTTACAACTTGTAACTTTGCCGGGTTATAACCAACTTGGTTAATTCGTGATCTACACACTCTTATGTGACCCCCTGGATTCATCTGACGTCGGCAGTGTTTTCATATGACGTGGGCATATAAGATCCTACAGTCTCCCACATGCAATGCCACATAAAACACAGACAGTGGTTATGTGTCTAGCAACGCGCCACTGCCCCTAAATTCAAATGTGATAGATATCAGCAGATAGCTTCAAAAGAAGATTGGGTTCTAAAGACAACATAGTTCAGATATTCTGAACTAGTTCTGAAGAGAGAAAGGTTCAGAACTCAGAAGATAAGCAAAGCAAAGCCTAAAGCATAACTTCTGAAGTGGCTACTTCAGAAGTTCTGCAGATTCTGAAGAAGTTCTGAGGAAGTTCTTAAGATGGTTCTAAAGATACTTCTGAAGAGGTTCTGAAGACATTCAGAAGTAGTTCTGAACATGTCTGTTATTTTTGAACTATAACTTTAGCATTCTTGTATGCATATAAATAGATAGTTTGTTAGACAGTTAGAACTAACGTTCATAAAGCTTGTAAAGATACATATTTTGTAATACTGTTAGTTGATCAATACGATATACAACTTTAGTGACACAGTTCTTGTTCTAATTCTTGATTCTTTCTATATTCTTGATATTTTGGGATCTAACAATTGATATCAGAGCCAATTCATCTGTTTGATCAATTTTGTCAAGTTCTTGAAAATTCTTGATCGATACATTCAAGATCAACTTGATTCAAATCCAGTTGAATTCGCGATCTACTATATTCAAGAAGTCGAAAGAAATCGTCTCCATTGGATCTGAAACCAAACCACCAACCTTGTTTCTGGACGATTATCATCAATGGCGAATCAGAATGATTCAATTCGTGGACAATATCGATGAAACTTTAATGCAATAGATTGTAAATGGCCTTCTGGAGGTCTATGTGGAAATTCCTGAAGTTCCAAGAACTGAATCTACTCCTGAAATTCCTGCATCCAGAATCAAAAAGAGCCCAGGTATGTACAGTGCAGCTGAGAAAAGTCAAGCTAGAATTGATAAAAGGGCACTGACAATACTTACAATGTCGATACCCAATGGAATTTTTAACAGAGTTGATAGTCTTACATCTGCAAAAGCCATGTGGGATGAAGTTGAGGCTCAAATGCAGGGGAGTACAAAAGCCCAAGCTCAAAGGTTGAACATCTGTGTTGGTACGTATGAAAACTTCAGGTATAAGGATAATGAATCTATCACAGAGACTTACCATAGATTCAACAATATCCTAAATGGTCTGAGAAGGAATGGTGTTCAGAAATCCAACTCAGAAATAAATAATAAATTTCTGAACAATCTGGGTAATGAGTGGTCAAACTTTTCTGACAATATGGTTACTAGAAATCTGTCTAGGAAATCCATTCATGATGTTTATGGTATTTTGTTCCAACAAGAGGACAAAATCAAGACTAGACGGAATGAGCAAAAGAAGGCAAATGAAACAGTAGCCTTATTGAGCAAGAAATATAATAAATCAATGACAATCTCATCTAAGAGCAAGGTTTGTGAAATTCCAGAGACAACTTTGTGTGATGGAGATGAATCAGATGAAGAACTTAAAATAATTTCTGATAATATTGCATTCATGACAAGGCAATTCACTCAAAGATATAATCAGAAATATAAGGGCAAGTCTAAATCTGAAGATGGACCTAAGAAAGGTCAAGATGCTGGTCAACATGAGACACAAGAACCAGTAAGGTGCTTCAACTGTGGTAAGCCTGGACATTATGCAAGACAGTGCAAAATGCCCAAAGTGAAAAATGTTGGTTACTATGAGAAGAAGCATCTACCGGCCAAGAAGAAGGAACTTAATCCAGCTCTGGTTACCAAATATGAAGAGGACTGGTTAAACTGAAGTGATGGGGAGTATGATGAAGAAGTGGCTCACTATGCCTCAAATTGCTACATGTGCTAGTTGGATCCTAAAGATAAACATGCACATGACTCTGAGGTATTCTTTTCATTTTCTGAATTAAATTCTGAGTCAAGTTCTTCTTCTGAACAAAATTCTGAACCAAGTTCTGGAGAATCTGAAATGCAAAATCAAATTTAGAACATGACTTCTGAATTTTAAAGTCTCAGAAACATAATCAAAGGGGAAATAATTTTGGTAAATCAATTCAGAGCTGAGATCCAAATTTATAAACAAAATTGCCAAGAAGCTGAACAAATTCTGGAAAAAGTTTCTGAAGAAAAATTGTTATTAAAAGAAAAGATGGATAATTTAAAAAAAGATATCTTAAATGAAAAATCTGAAAAGGAATTTCTGAATGTCAAAATGAATTTTCTGAATCAAGAAAGACTTGATCTTTACAAAAAGATCAAGGAATTAGAATATTTTAACAAATCAGGCTCAGAATTCAAACATCAAAATTCAAAATTCAAAATTCAAAAATTCAAAATTAGAATATTATTCTTTACCTGGAAGAATTCCATTTGTAAAATCAGAGACTTTATTTTCTGAAGAAAAACTTCTTAATTCTGGTGAAACAGTAAAAATTTCTGAAACAGAAGTAACAAATAAAAAAGTTTCAAATATTTCAGAAAATATTTCTACTTCTGAATCAAAAATTATTTCTTAAGAAAAGTTTGAACCAATCATTAAAACTGAGATTACTTCTGAACATATTGATTTTGAAAATTAATCATAAATACATGAAGAAAAATATGATGAATTCCCAGAAATTGAATCTTTAATAGATAATGATGAGAATTCAGAAATATTTTTTGATAATTCTGATGATGAGTCTGAAAAAATTTCAAATCAAATTTTTTTTGCATCAAGCATGACTTAGAACAAGTTAATGAAGGCTCCAGATTCAGATGATGATGATGATCATAAAGTTGAAGTCATTGATAAAGATGGTTACCTTGTCTACAAATCAAAATCGTGTATGACTGAAAGAGAAGTTTTAAAATCTGAAGCGCCAAAATTGCCTTCAGAAATGTTTAATGTTGTATTTCTGAAAGAATAATTTCTGAAAAATGAGACTTTAAACAATTTCAAAACTTTTAAAAACAGTTCTTCTATAACATCAAATATTACTCCTATATCTAAATATACATCTTTGACTTCAGAAAAATCATCAATATCATCATCTGACTTTGTAACCAGAGTTAAACTGTTTGAAAAAGGACAACATTCTAATTCAAAATCTGAAGTTCAAAATTCATAACTTAAATCTAAAGTTGGTGAAAAAACTTCTTATACTAATCCTCATTTCTTATCTTTTACAGAGTTATCCACTTTAGTATGGAGAAAGAAAGATGAGAGACTATCAAAGACTGCAAAATTAGATAGTTTTTCAACTTCTAAGAAAAATGATGTACCACAAGTTAATAGAGTGAATAAAATAAAGCATTCTATTGCAAAATCAAATGTTGTTGATTCTTTTCATATACTGACATATTAAATATTCTGAAGAATCATATTCATTGTATTAATTGTGGTCATCATATTTTTCATCTCAATTGCAAAACAAACAAGAGATGTTAAGTCAAAGTAAAATAAAAGTACTAAGAAAGATAAAAATAAAAATAAAAATAAAAACAATACTAAGAAAGACAAATTCAAAATTTCTGAACAAACTTCTGAATTTCAAAATGTTAAGTCAAAGTTCAGAACTTCAAAATTTTTAACTAATCTCACAAGACCCATTCTTAAATGGGTACCTAAATCTCATTAACTATTTTTGCAGATATGTCATGTGTGGCCCATTCTTAAATGGGTACCTAAATCTCATTAACCATTTTTGCAGATATGTCATGTGTGGGTCTTAGATTCAGGATGTTCAAGACTCATGACACCCTTCAAAGAGCTTCTAACTGATTATCATGAAAGATATGGAGGAACAGTAAGCTTTGGAAACAATGCAAAAGGTTATGTGAGAGGTTATGGAACTTTTTCCAAAGGAGATGTCACAGTGATGAAAGTTTTCTATGTTGAAGGTCTAAAACATAATCTTTTCAGTATAAGTCAGTTCTGTGACAAATATTGGAAAGTAAATATTGACATAGACTACTGCCATATCCGAAGTTCTGCAAACGAAAATCAATTTACTGCTTATAGAGATGGAGATATCTACACTACAACTTTCACAGCAGATGGTCAATTACAAGGAGTTTGTTATATTTCGACTACAATGAAGAATGACAGTTGGCTTTGGCACAGAAGAATGTCACATCTGAACTTCAAAGCAAATTCTGAACTTGAAAGACACAACTCTGTTAGAGGACTACCAAAGATCAGATTTGAAAAGAATTCCTTATGTTCTGCATGTGAACTAGGGAAAATCAAAAGAAGCTCCCATCCTCTAAAAATGCTATCTTCATGCAAAGTTCCACTTGAAATGCTACCTATGGATTTGTGTCGACAAATGAAGACTCAAAGCATGGGTGGAAAGAAGTATATTCTTGTCATTGTAGATGAATATTCAAGATATACTTGGGTTGAATTTCTAAGACTCAAATCTGATACTTCTGAAAGGCTCATCCCTTTTCTAAAGAAAATTCAAAAGATCCAAAAGATCAGAAGTGTTATTGGCACAGAATTTACAAATTCTACACTTCAGAACTTTTTGGAATCTATTGGTATATCACACAACTTTTCCGCTGCAGGAACTCCTCAACAGAAAATTCTATTTGTTGTTGAAAGGAAAAATAGAACTTTGGTAGAAGCTGCAAGGACCATGCTAGCATATTCTGAACTCTCTTTATCTCTTTGGGCAGAAGCAATAGTAACTACATGTTTTACTCAGAACAGGACTATTCTTAACAGAAAACTACTTAAGACTCCTTATGAAATTATTAAGCAAAGAAAACCCTCTATTGATTACTTCAAACTCTTTGGTTGCACGTGTTTTCTTCCGAATGATACACAACATCTAAACAAATTTGCACCTAAAGGTACAGCTGGTATCTTTGTTGGATATTCTCAAAGATCCAAGGTGTACAGAGTACTCATCAAAGGAACTCCAAGGATCATTGAGACTTCAAACATTTCATGAGCCAACAATAACTTCTGAACAAGACAGTTCAGAACAAAAGTTTAACCTTGTTTCTGAAAGTTTGGATTCAGAACACAACAAGACAGATCACACTTCTGAATCTAAAACTTTACTTAAATCAAATTTAGATACATTATGCCAAGATTTATTTGATATTTCTGTTAATGTTTCTGCAGATTATCAAAATCCTTCTCTTCTTAGAAGCATACTAGGACAAGAATCTACAGAAACTACAATATCAAATCTTTCTGGACCCCGTATCTCAACCTCAAATTCAAATTTTCCTACTTCTGAATCTGTATAAGTCATTTCTGAACCTGTCGTTCCTGTTTCTGAACCGACGCCTATTATTTCTGAACCAGTACAGAATATTCAATTTGGAGGGGAGTCTTCAAATCTACATTCAGTTATCAATCATGATACTGAAACTCAAGCAATAATTGATGATTATGACTCCTTCAACAATGTCTCATATGTGCAACCATTAGCAAATATGAATAAATGGACATCAAGTCATCCAATTCATCATATTATTGGTGATGCATCTAAAGGTGTACAAACAAGGTCAGCCACAGCAAATGAGTGTCTGTATGTGATTTTTTTAAGTAGCATGGAACCCAAAAATCCAAGTGAAGCTCTTCAAGATCCAGACTGGATTTTAGCTATGCAAGATGAGCTAAATCAATTTGAAAGAAACAAAGTCTGGAGATTGATTCCAAAACCAAAAGGTAAATCAATCATTGGCACCAAGTGGTTTTTAGAAATAAAAAAGATGAACATATAATTGTTGTGAGAAACAAAGCAATACTTGTAGCTAAGGGGTATTGTCAACATAAAGAAATTGATTATGATGAAACCTTTGCCCCTGTTGCAAGACTAGAAGCTATTAGAATTTTTCTTGCATATGATGCTCACAAAAACATGAAGGTGTTTCAAATGAATGTTAAGTGTGCATTTCTGAATAGAATTCTTCATGAAGAAGTATATGTTGACCAACCAGAAGGCTTTGGAAGCAAAGAATTTCCAAGTCATGTCTATATGTTAGACAAAGCCTTATATGGACTTAAACAAGCACCAAGAGCATGGTATGACACTCTCACAATTTTTCTTCTAAATTCTAACTTTAAAAGAGGTACAGTAGATACCACTATATTTCAGAAAAAGGAAGGTGATGATATGATATTGATACAAATATACGTAGATGCTATTATATTTGCTTCTACTAATCCAAAATTTTGTAGAAATTTTGAGAAAATCATGCAAACTGAATTTGAAATGAGTATGATGGGAGAGTTAACATTTTTTCTTGGTCTTCAAGTAAAACAACTTCCTACTGGCATATTCATTAATCAATCTAAGTATGTTTCTGACTTACTTAAAAAGTTTGACATGTCTGACTGTTCTAGTATTCAAACTCCAATGGCCGCTGCAACTAAATTAGAACCTGATTTGAATGGAAAATCTGTTGATCAGAAAAAGTATAGGGAATTATTGGATCTTTGCTTTACTTAACAGCTAGTAGACCTGATATAATGTTTGCTACATGTATTTGTGCTAGATATCAAGCTAATCTTAAGGAATCTCATCTTCTTGCTGCTAAAAGAATCCTTAGATATTTCAAAGGTTCTCCTTCATTGGGACTTTGGTATCCAAAGGATTCTGGTGACAGGAAAAGCACATCTGGATCATGTCAATTTTTGGGTGACAGACTTGTGAGTTGGTCCTCAAAGAAACAAAACTGTGTTTCAACTTCTACTTCAAAAGCTGAATATTTTGCTGCTGCCATATGCTGCTCACAAGTAATCTGGATGCAAATACAACTAAAAGACTATGGTTACACATTCAGAAAGATACCCCTGTATTATGACTCAAAAAGTGCCATAGCAATCACTGCCAATCCTATTCAACACTAAAAAACAAAGCACATTGATGTAAGATATCACTTTATTAAAGATCATGTTGAAAAAGGTAATATTGAAATGTTTTTTGTTCAGACTGATTATCAATTGGCTGATTTATTTACCAAAGCACTTGATGAAAAACGTTTTAACTTCTTGGTAAGTAAATTGGGCATGATGAATGTCTATTTAAGTATTAAACATCAACTAAGAATTAAAAATTATGTTCTGAGATTCATTTTATCAACATTCTGAGAAATCTTAACTTCATAATTTCTGAAGTTAACTTTTCAGAAGTTTATATTTCATTACTCAGAAGTATTAATTTTTTATTTCTCAAGTTGATTGTCTCATAATACTTTCAATTTTTTTTTTTTGCATTTCTCTATTTCTTTTCTTTCTAACAAATTCTATGATTAGCACTGTTTAAGGGGGAGAATCATAGATATTCATGATTCAAGGGGTAGTGATACTAAAATATAACTCTTTGGTACTCTCCTATGTCATCCAGGTCTGAAATGGTGGGTAAAAGTTCAAAACATTAAAAATCGGAGAAGTATGGACAAACTTCTGAAGATAAATCTTTGTACATCTTATTCAAACCTACTTCTGAAATATTAATATGTTTTCTATTTTTCAGAAGTATGTTGTTTTAAATGTTTTTCGTGGATATGAATTGATAGAAGTTAAGTTCTGAACTTAATTTGAAAGTTCTGAAGTGTTTCTGAATCTTTTCATTCACACTTCTGAACTTATTCTCCGAACTTCTGAACTTATTATGAAGTTTTTGAACTTGTTCTTAGAACTTTACTTCCCGCTGTGAAGACTATATTCACTTAAACGCGTGCCACGTGTTTTAATTTCATTGGCAAATTCATAAACACGTTGCTTAAATAGTTCATTTATCTAAATAAATGATGATTACTACTCTAATTGTCATTACTTTTTGGCCACGTGTCTATCCACGATCATCCAAATGAGATATAATCCATGGTTTCATCGTCGTCCTCATTTTTTTTAGAAATTTTTCTCTCCGAAATCTCCCTGTGATTATTGATCTTCAATCAAACTCAAATCGTTATTCATTTCCAACAATTTCGACCTCAAATGTTGATTTACCTATTCAGACAGCCAAATCGTGTTTCAATGGCAACAATGGATCATCGAGTGATGGTTCATTCAAGGTTGTACCTAAGAAAATCATGGTTGGATCAATGGAGATAACTTTGGAAGATGATCAGATGCTAAAAGAAATTGTTACCACTGTTAATCTTGAAGTCGGACCCTCGAATCCGAACCCTAGCCCTACCCGCGTAGTGAGAAAATTGGGGAAACACAAATTGAGCCTATTGAAGTGGCTTCTGAATCAAATGCTGGAGTTGGAGATTCTCAATCTCGTGCTGGATCAAACCCTGGTAGTAGTGATGATCCTGATTTATCAAAACTTTATGTTCCTGAAAATAAGCGAATGGATATCAAAAATAACAATTGTGCTCTGAACCTCAAATCGGCTGATTTCAATGATGATTAAATGATCTTGATCGAAATTTTGAAGAAACATCCCCTTCGTGCTCTATTATCAAGAAAATTTTTGGTCCCTGCCTCATACCTGCAATAATGGTGGTTTCATGCTGAAGTTGATGAAGAAGCAGATGACATTTCTTCCTATGTTCATGGATACAGAGTGTGTATTTCTGTTGAAGATGTTCGTAACATCCATTTTCTTCGGAAAGAAGATGAAGTTGTTGGGAAAACTTCATTCGATCCTATTCCATCATCTTCTGAAATGATTTCAGATTTTATGAAGTTGGGCTATTCTGAAAATTTGAATGCCTTAAGATTCTTTAGAAGAAAGTGTTTACCTCCCATCTTGTATTGTTTGTTTACTATACTAAACACTTGTCTTTCTAGGAAGAGTTCAAGCCTAGATCAAGCCTCTACAAATGGAAGAATTATTTTTCATGGTGTTGCACATAAAAAGCATTATGATTATGCTTCCCTCATTTTTGAACAACTCAAGTCTGCTGTTCTGAAAAAGTCTAGCTACAACTACATACCATTTCAGAGATTCTTTCAGACTTTCATCAAAGGTGCAATGAAAGCTGTTAAAACCATCCCAACTCTAGATCATGAGGTACATGTTCCACTCTTCTCCATGGATAGTCTAAGGCCACCAAGTGCAAAGTTACAATTTCCAAATGCATCACCATTACCTGTTCATTTACTTGCAAATGTAAATCCCAAAAATATGATTTTGAATGAGTACTGTGAATCACTGGGACTACCAAAACCGGTAGTTTCTTCCCCTGATTCTACCCCGAGTGGTGAGCATTGTGAGAGGTCTAGTATTCCTAGAAAGAGCGGGGAGGCTGTTCATGGGGGAGAACAATCTCATAGAGTGAAGAGGAAAAATGAAAATGAGAGTTTGGGTAGAAGGGTGAGAAAAAGAACTAAAGAGGGGAGAACACAAGTAAAAGAGAAACAAACTTGTGAACCAAACATTACAAGCCGGGCAGCCACATCATCTATTACCTCACACTCTTTGGTGGGTAATATTGAAACAGCCAGTGAGCCCATGGCAACTTCAGTTAACCCCCCCCCCCCCCAGCCACTCACCCATCTCTCAAAAGAAGGGTGTTTCACCAACACTTATGGGGCAAGCAACTTATCTACCAATAGGTCCCCACTTGGAGGAGCCTATTGTTGAAAAAGAAGGAAATATGTCCCCCCTTCATAGTTTTGAGCATATTGAGTCGGATAGTCCACTCCACTTTGAGCCTAAACCACAAAATGTGGCATATGTTGACACAAGCACACATCTTTTAGATGTCACTATGCAAAGTGTTAGTCATTTTGTGCCAACATCCATAAATGTTCCTATTCTTGGACTTCGAGGATTGGATGGAAGACCTGTCGAGTTGAACATTACAAAAGCCTCATTCACATAATCTGTATTGATTCATGATGTTGTGACATCTACAGGCCAGCCTTCTTATGAAGGACTGCAAACAAGACCATTTGTTGGTCTTGGAACCTTTCCCTCATCTTCTGAATTCTCAGAATTCAAAGATTTCTGTACTTCTGAATTTGCAAAGATTCAGCAGGACATTAAGGAATTGACGAATAAAACATCCAATTGTCAACAGCAAATGATTTACAATGTTTTAAACAGACAATTTTGAATTCCTTTTCTGAAGTTATTTCTACAGTTCCATCTCTTAAGACTTCAATGCCTTCTTCTTCTACTCTGCAAGATTCTACTCAATTTGCTACAAAGGAAGACATTTCTCAAATTCTGAATCAATTGTCTGCAATTCAGAATTCTCAATTGTCCTTAAATAAAAGACTTTCTGCATTAGAATGCAGGTCTCAGGCGGAAACTATAAAGAGAAATCTTGATGATCAAGGTCCTGATGATCAAGAGGGTGAGAAAAGACAAAAAGTTTCTGAAGATGTTGAAATGCCACAAGTTTAAACTTCTGAAAAATCTTCTGAAGAAGTTCAGAATGTTGTTAATGATGATACTAACAGAACTCTTGAGGCGATAGATGATGTTTTGCATGCCGAAACTGAATGGCAAGAGGCTGAAAATGTCATTTCTGAAGAAAATATTGAAGAAGGATATGAGACTGAAAAAGTATCTCTTGATTCTGAAGGAAATCAAAGCACAGAAGATACAGATATTGTTCCAGATTCTAATGAAGAAATGTTGAATGAATACTTGGCTTTTGAAGAAGTACTTGGTGAACCTAGTGATCTCTTAGATGTAATTATATTTGATGATGAAGTGCAGGTGAATGATGAAGTGGAGGTGAATGATGAAGTGGAGGTATATGAACATGGAGAATTGGTGATTTGGAGACCACAAGTTCTGAATAGAGTGGAAAATGATGAAATATCTGAAACTTTATGGAGGTTAATAAGCCAATTATGTTGGGTATATATATTTTTGAATAATCCAAGGAATCTGGAGTGTAGATTATTGGATGAAAAATTGTTTATCTTCAAAGAATTTCTCAATCAACCAGCTGAATATTTTGATATAGAGATGGATTTATGTCATATGCATAATGTTGAAGTTTCAGATGAAATTCTGATGGCCTGTTCAGAAAAAGTAGAAGTCAGATTCAGAATGTGTATTACTATCCCTTCAATCAATATTCCTCTTCTTGAAGAACCAAAAGATGATCAAGTTTTTTTGAAAGATACCATTTTTGATGAGCTTGAAAATGAAATCATAGTTTTTCCAGAAGATGTGCATTCTATTATGTACAAGAGAAGTCTCAAATTTGCAACTCTTGAAAGTTTTATGACAAATGAGAAGAAGAGTTTGTCTCTAAAGATCAAGTTATTTACAAAGGCATGATTTTAAAGACATCTTCAATCCTATTCCCATTAAAGTCTTCAGAAGTATTTTAAGATCTATTGAAGAAGACATGGAGATTGTTAGATTTGGTGCAAAAAGAAGAGATGGTACTCTTCTGGAGTATACCCAGAATGATTTCTATTTTCTCAGATTGAAAGGTAAACTGTCATTGCTCAATTTTGTTGTTAAAAAGCAAGATTGTCAAATGGTGCAAGAGCTCAGAAGAATCATTAGAATATAACTCAGAAATTTCATTAAACATGATTTCCAACTAGCCTTGGAACATGACTTAGAGAAGGTAGATCTAATGGAACCAGCTGATATATATCCTCTGAAGGACTCACAACTCTCTTTATATTTCCAGAAATTGGATTTCAGTATGAAGCTGAGGGGTTAAACAGAAGAACTTTTCTAGTCTCAGACATTCCAAAATATTCAACTTCAACTTTAATTGGCTATCTAAATATTTGGAATGGATTTCTGGATCTCAAGAAGTAAAGAATGAAATATTATATCTAATCAAAGAAAGAATCAACTTTAGAGAGCTAATAAGAAAAAGTAAATATGCTGGTAATGATCAAATTAACACAAGCGGTGGAATTTGAAGTGATAGAAGAAGCAAAAACTTCAGAAATTCCAACTTCTGAACCTGCTGAGGTTACTTCTAAAAAAGAGAAGGGTAAAAGCATTGTGTTTTCTAAAGAACAAGTATCAAAGGTTCAAACTTCTGAAGCTGAACAAATACAAGCTATTTTAATTTCTGAACATGCTCTCTCATTATTCCTTGAATATTCTCATCCTGAGATGTTCAAGGATCATGTACAACCATTCACTTACATCGATTGCTGGCTAGACAAATCATTTGGATGGAAGCAGTGGTATAGTCGAATTGTTCAGAGTTTAAAGCTTACAATAACTGAAGTAAGAAAGGAGAGTACAGTTATAAAGAAATTAATGTAGATCATAAATCAAAGCTCAATTACAAAGTGGTAAAGTATGAACCTTCTCTGAAGCTGATTTTCAAAATGTACATTTAAGAGACATGGTCAAAATCTATAGAAGTATCAATCCCTTCCATGATCGAATTACAAGATTCAGAAAGGTGTTCCCAGTCACTAAAGGAGGAATTTACAGGGAATTCATGGGCAGCCAAAACTGATTTTCAAGTAGCTTTCATGCTTGGAAAAGAAAAGATAAACTTGTGCATGCCTACTTTTGAATTACAAGGAATTAACTCAATAAACAAAGGTCTTATTGTTCATCCTCCTGGGTTTATATGCATGTTTGATAAGAAAAAGCTTTTTGTAAGATACGAAGAAATACATAAGTGTTGCAATGGAACATTACTTGCAATTAGTGAAAGACTTCTGAAAAGAATGAGTCACAAACCAAGAAGAATGGATGAGAATGAATGGAAAAAGTATTCCAAATTAGCCAAAGATATGCACAGGAGGATTGGATTGCTGCTTGAATAAAGATATCTGATTTTAGGAGAAGTCATAAACTTGTTGACATTCTGGGGATACAACTTAAACTTTTGAAGCTAAGGGGCAGATTGATAGATATAAGAAGATAGCTTCAAAAGAAGACTGGGTTCTAAAGACAACATAGTTCAGATGTTCTGAACTAGTATTGAAGAGAGAAAGGTTTAGAACTTAGAAGACAAGCAAAGCAAAGCCTAAGGCATAACTTCTGAAGTGGCTACTTCTGAAGTTCTGAAGGTTCTGAAGAAGTTCTGAGGAAGTTCTGAAGATAGTTCTGAAGATACTTCTGAAGAGGACCTGAAGAATGATTCTGAAGACATTCAGAAGTAGTTCTGAACATGTCTGTCATTTTTGTACTATAACTTTAGCATTCCTGTATGTATATAAATAGATAGTTTGTTAGACAGTTAGAACTAACGTTCATAAAGCTTGTAAAGATACATACTTTGTAATACTGTTCATTGATCAATACAATATACAAGTTCAGTGACATAATTCTTGTTCTAATTCTTGATTCTTTCTATATTCTTGATATTTTGGGATCTAACAAAATGAATGAACGCTCTTCAGCTTTAGGTTCTATTGACAACAGTCAATGTGATGATCAATGTATTCCTTATCCCTTTGCTTCATGATATCTTAATTGAATTCAAGGCATAGATCTGGCTCATCTTTGATTGTTCAATTATTATGTTTCTCGATCCCGATATTTAAGGAGAGAACAAGTACTATTGATTCAATCAATCTACTTGTGTACGGCCATACATTTCTCATTTTAATATAATCGAGGGGCCCAAAGATTTCTCTCTCAACTTGAGAGAAACAAATTCCATATTGCATGCATACGACTCTTACATAGATCGAAATTTCACCTAACATATCCCTTATAATCACCCGTTCAAAGGAGACGTTAGACATATATCAAAGTACAATACTCCTTATGCTCGAGGTCCGAATATACATCTCAGGTCAAAGGATAAAATGAATAACTATCATCTTCATGATTCACTTAATGACGCCGATCTATGAAATGATCTTGAAAACGAGTCTTCCAACACTTGAACCTACAAGTGCAAGTGACTATGGTCGCAACATGTTAGCCCATCTTGACCTTAACCAAACTTCACTATGATCTTAGTTTATCACCAGTCCCCTAGTGATAAGTGATCATGGATGTTTAAACCAATCATATAGTTTAGGATCTAAACATGTTAATATAGAACACAACGAAATTAATGTAATCACTCATACCCACTATTCCAAAACAGATAGAATTTCATTGCTTAATGTTCCAAAGGTCATACTAAATTTACAAATCATTTCAAACACTTAAAAACTTCAAACCTATCAAGCTAGTGTGGCAATCATGCCTACTTTGACTCATATGGTTAGTGAATGGATCTGTCGGATTATTTTTCGAACGAACTTTGCAAATTTTCACATCTTCCCGATTGATCATCTCTCGGATAATGTGAAATATCCTCAGAATATGCTTGGACCGTTGGTGCGACCTAGGTCTTTTTGCTTGTGCTATGGCACGCTCGTTATCGCAATAGATTTCGATGGGTCCATCCACGTAGGAACCACTCCTAGGTCCGTTATGAATTTCTTCATCCAGACGCGTTCCTTCCCGGCAACCGAAGCTGCTAGGTATTCTGACTCAGTAGTGTTGAGTCTGCTACAGTGCTTTACTTGAAGCTCTTCCAACTCACAGCACCACCATTGAGTTTAAACACAAAACCTGATTGTGACCTGAAGCCGTCACGGTCGGCTTGGAAGCTAGCATCTGAGTATCCTCGGACACACGGATATCCTTCTTAACCACCGTATAGAAGGAACATATCCTTAGTTCTTCTCAAGTACTTAAGAATATTCTTTACCGCAACCCAGTAAGCATCAACAGGGTTCGACTGGTATCTACTAGTCATGCTCAAAGCATAAGATACGTCAGGTCGAGTACATATCATGGCGTACATTATAGATCCAATAGCTGAAGCATAGGGAACACCCTTCATGCGATCTATATCTTCCTTCCACGGAGAAGATTGAGACTTGCTCAATTGTACTCCACGTACCATTGGTAAGTTTCCCCTTTTGGAACCTTCCATCTTGAAGCTTTTCAAGACCTTGTCAATATATGTACTCTGCTTAATCCAATTAAGCGCATTGATCTATCCCGATAGATCTTTATTCCAAGGATAAAGGCAACTTCTCCTAGGTCCTTCAGTGAGAAACACTTCCCTAGCCAGGCTTTTACACCTTTCAGTATCGGGGTGTCGTTTCCAATGTTCAGTATGTCATCCACATACAAGACTAGGAAGACAACAATGCTCCCACTAGCATTCTTGTATACACAAGGTTAATCTTCGTTTTGGATAAAACCAAATTCTTTGATTTTCTCGTCAAAACGAATATTCCAATTCCTAGACGTTTGCTTCAGTCTATAAATGGATCTAAGCAACTTGCACACATTGTAACGGGGCTCTGATACCACTGTAGGGTTTTTGATACCGGGATCCCAATAAACATGCGCAGCAGAAACAAAAACAATAACCGGTAAAAACCCTTAGATTGCCTGGATCCGTTACGAACAACTTAAGGATTAAACATAACCAATAGGGGGTTTAGAACAATACCTCAATGGTTTGGATTGGTTGATCAAGATCAAGCGTTAGAAATCAAAGTTGATTGCCTCTGGCGGTATCGACGCGAATGTGAATTCGATCACGAATGGTTGATAGCCCGAATACCCGAAGAACACCAAGAAAATCGATTTTTGGTGTTTGTGTGTGTGTTTGTCGATTTCCAGAGAGGAGAGGAGAGGAGGAGAGAAATTTTCAGGTTTCTCAATTGTGTTATGAATTAAATGAGGCAACATGCCTTTATATACTTTCTCTCCTCGTCTCGGACCGGGCTTAATTAAGCCCGCAAAGCTTTATTGACTTAATTAACAGTTTTCATATTCTAATTAATTAATTAATTATTAACTTAATTGGTCTTAAGTAAACTTTACTTAACCCTTTAGGGTTTTAAATAAAACATTATTTAGGCCCGATGGATATTTAATTATAATTATTAACATAACAATTAATCCAATTTAATTATTAACTTAACAATTAAATTATGTAATTAACATAATTATATTTCACACACTTTAATTATTATAATGATAATTGTTTTACTTTTCGAAAAAGACACGTCATAAATTTTTATGACACACGACGGCCTCAACGTCTCCTATCCAATCAAACCCTAAGGACGTGTTATAGGTCATCATTACCTTCTATCAAAAAGCTAAAACCGTCGATTTGTCTTCGCGTTACTTTCGTCTTTTCTCTCCTGTATGAAGTGAAATCTTTCTCACTTTATACTTTACGCGCTCAAAACTTTTAAAAGCAAAAATCCTCTCGAATCTTCAAATCTTCCCAAGAACAAGCACTTGTGCATTTTTCTCCAATTCTCACTTTTAAGGTTTGAACGAATCCTTTTTCTTTCCTAAAAACAACAGGAATGTTTTTTATCTCTATCTTAAATTTTATATAACATCTTGTTATATAGATTTCTTCTTTAAATATGGATTAAAACCCAAAAACTCAAAATCATGTTCTAAGCCTTTTCTTCTTAGAACAGAAGATTTATTGGAAAGTTTAATCCAAAATTTCTTTCTCAAACCCTCTAATACTTGTTTTTTATATAGTTTCTTTACCAAAATCACTAATATTTGGTCTTTTTGTTTAAATTTTTTTAACTCGGCCAAATAACAAGTATTTTGGTTTTGTTCATCAAAACACTTGTTTTCTTACTATCTTCTATTTCGTATCCTTTGTACCAAACGTACTCTAGTTTATAAATATTTTTGTATTAAGTCATGATTTTTCTATTTGGTGTTCCCATTTTTGAAACAGAAATGGCAACTCCAAGCAACATCTCCGTCTCTGAACAAGAAGTCGTCCCTATAACTACCTTCGTCGCTGCACTAGAGGCTAGCTTTCCTCCTGAACAAGCTATGCTGAAGCTAAGCAACTACGTTGCCATCACTGACATCCCTGCTAAAAGAACTTATCTAAGGGATGGTGCCAGCTTCATCAAAAACTACCCGCTGAAGCACTCCTTCATCCATGTCCCTGTTGGGAAAACTGCTCACCTTCAGCAATACTGGCACACAGTTCATTGCACCACCCTCACAAAAAAGAAAGGATGAAAGCTCCCTGCAATCAAGTTCGCCACTGCCCTAGGCACCATCGCTATCACTGCTGGTGTGATAAGGAACGCTCTACGTCTTCCAACTAAGGAGGACAATGAAAGGTGGGCTGCTGTTGTAGGGTTTTGATACCGCGAAACATGCGCAACAGAAACATAAACAATAACCGGTAAAAACCCTTAGATAGCCCGGATACGTTACGAACAACTTTAAGGATTAAACATAACCATAGGGGGTTTAGAACAATACCTCAATGGTTTGGATTGGTTTATCAAGATCAAGGGTTAGGAAACAAAGTTGATTCCCTCTAGCGGTATCCACGCGAATGTGAATCCGATCACGAGTGGTCGCTAACCCGAATACCCGAAGAAAACAAAAAAAATCGATTCTTGGTGTTTGTGTGTGTGTTTGTCGATTTCCAGAGAGAAGAGGAGAGCAGAGAAAAAATTTCAGGTTTCTCAATTGTGTTATGAATTAAATGAGGCAACATGCCTTTATATACTTTCCCTCCTACTCTTGCCCCGGGCTTAATTAAGCCCGCAAGGCTTTATTGACTTAATTAAAAGTTTCCATATTCTAATTAATCAATTAATTATTAACTTAATAATTAATTAACCAATTGGGCTTAAGTAACTTTACTTAACCCTTTGTACTTTTAAATAAAACATTATTTCGGCCCAATGGATATTTAATTATAATTATTAACATAATAATTAGCCTAGTTTAATTATTAACTTATTAATTAAATTATAGAATTAACATAATTATATTTCACACACTTTAATTATTATTCTAGTAGAATAATAATTCTACACTTTACAACTTGTAACTTTGTTGGGTTATAACCAACTTGGTTAATTCGTGATCTACACACCCTTATGGGTGTGACCCTCTAGGTCCATCTGATGTCAGCGGTGTTTTCATATTACGTGGGCATATAAGATCCTGCAGCTGCTCCAACTACTGAAGAAATTCAGGATTTTCTTGATGCCACTGGCTAAGTCTGGCTAGTTGACAAAGAAACACAGCAGGTAGTCAAATCCATCACTAAGGTGGAGAAGAATCACATGCCAGCGAGATGCAATACATTTGAACTCACGTCATTTAGTGCCTAAGCTCAAAATTCGGCTCACAGGATCAGGCCAGCAAGCCTTCCTAAGAAATGGCGGTTGCTCTCTGCACTGGCAGAAAGATCAACTTCGTTGAATGCTATCGCATTCCCTAGGTTCGCTGCAATGCTCTTCGCGGCTATATATGAACGGTACCCCACTGTGGGAAATCAAAACTTCTCTCAGATTGGGAAGAAGGCCCTCGAGGTCGATGAAAAGGATGGAGATGCTCCTTACATTCCATACATGCTCCAGGTTATTCAGGGAGCTACTGCTACTGTTGCTGCTGCTGCTGACTCTACCTCTCAGGTAGCAACTATGCCTATGTCACTACCATTCCCATCAGTGACTAGTCAAGGCATCTCCCCTCTCGCTGCAAAGCGAAAACAACCAACCGATGGACATAAATAGTCCATCGCCCAAAAGCCATCTTCCAAGAAGCTCAAACAGGATGTCTCTCAATCAAGCGCTCTCACTGACTTCTGGACTCTACCTACCTACACCACAACACCTCTCCCTTCAGCTACGACAACAACTTCTGTATCTGTTGCCGCTTCATCAGCACTTCCTTTTTCAGTGACCTTAGCCACTGAAACTGTTTTAGTCAGCCATGCCGAGGATGTATCAGGTATCACATGCACTTCCTTCTCTTCTTCTTCTATCTCATATTCTTTGGTCCTCACATCAATCCATGATTCAAGAATGGTTGTCCCCATCACTGATGAGATTGAGCAACCTGTTATTCAGACATCAGTTTTGTTTCGACAATCTGATCTCTGGAAAGCAACGTGCACAGGACCTGAGAATATTTCTCTCAAGCATTCTCAGAAACAGGTCAGTGATCCTCAGGACACTACCGTCGCAAGTAACATCTCTGAGAGTAATCCTTCAGATATTCTCAAGGAGCCCTTATGTAAACACTTTAACTCCCCTCATCTTTCTGCTAACCCTGAGCTGTTTTTGGCTGATCTTTCTTTGTTCTCAATAGGTGTCGCTGCTCCCCACTTCAATTCACCAACCAGCGTCACTACCACATCTATTCCCATCAGCACGTCTCCTTCCTCAAAGGCGCCCTCTATTGCTGATCTCAGGGACGTGAAGAAAGAAAAGGGACTTCCTCCGTTTCTTGTGGATGTACCTCATATCTCTCTCACACCTCCTTCATTCCCAGCAATAGATTTCTGGTACAGGAGTGTGCGACCACAAGGCATCGGGTAGAAAAATTGTGGTTTGCCTCTTAGAAGATCTACCAGAAACTGGTTGGGGTCCCTGCCATGAGAGTGCCTATCAGCAACTTCACCACTGATCTTGCAACAGTGAGGGGTGATTAGTGCTCCATTGAGAGCCAGGTAAAATCTCTCTCTGAAAGGGCTGAAAGTCTGGACCAGGCCATTGCTGATATAAAGAAAAATCAAGTTGAGATTATGCACCTCGTTAAAGCCATGTCAGAGAAAGCTCCTTCATTCTCTAATGCTAACAGATCACAACTGAGTTCGCTTGCTCAAACTCAAGCTTCTCAGGCTGAGGGTCTTTCCAAGTTCAACTCTAATGTGCACACTCTTCTTGTGCACTCTATCCCTGTCGACAATAAAGAGGGGGAGAAGTTCGCCCTGGATCTCTCTGAACAGCTCATGTAGAATCAACCTCCACCTCAACCTCAACAACCTCAACAACAACCACAACTTCGTCAACGACCCCCCACCTTTGAAAAAGGTGATGATGATGATGAAGAAGAGGAAGAAGATGAAGACGATAATGAACCTGAAGACGTCCATTATTAATCCCTCAAGGATAATGATGATAACGATTTATGATTTGCCAACAGACCAGGGACAATACAATCAGGGGGAGTCGTATTTAGAAGCCCTTTGGGGGACAGATAAAATCCTGAAAAGGATCAAGCAGGTCCCTCAGGGAAGAATAAAGAGGTAGTAGAGCTCAATTCTACTCTTGTAAATTCAGAGGGGAAGCTCAATACTGAGATATGCCTTCCTCTAGTCACTTATATACTCTCCTTCTAATGCTCAATCTCCTCCCCAAACTTCTGTTGTTGATGAACCCTTATCCTCTTCTCCTCTCAGTGATCCCTATTTCCCAAAGGGTTCTTCATTCATGAATGAACCTTTTTTTTGAAGATCAGTTCCTGTATATATATCTGACACTGATTCTGAAGAAGAAGAAGGCCTTGTTCAAAGGCATGTACATAAAGAAAAAATAAGGGAGCCTGAAGAAGAAGAAGAAAGAAGAATTAACTTCATCAGAGCCATGGAAGCTACCAGAGTTCAGATTCCTCCTCATATATCTGAGCTAGAAGCTCCTGTTACAATAAGGGTGTTTGATGAATTCTTCTTTCTTTCAAAAGAAGAAAGAGCAGAAGCACTTGAAGCTCAGAGACGAAGGGATGAAGAAATAAAGCAAACTGAAAAAGACTTAATGCTTTCTCAACAAATGATCAGAGAGGAAAATCTAAGAGAAGAAGCGGCCAAGAGGCAAAATGAAGAATGTATAAAGGTCGCTGAAGCTCTAGCACAGAAGGAACTCACAAGGGACAACCTGAAAGTAAATCCGATCATAGCTCAAGAAAGAATTCTAGGTGCTCTGAATAAAGAAACTCAAGAAGAATGGAACGATGAACTCAGATGGTGTACTAAACGGTTCAAACACCGCATGTCTGACTCAACCATAATTCGTGCTACTATAGAAGGATACACATCCAAAAAGAAGGGTTTAAAGGTATTCGTACGAATGTACAGGCATTCAAGGAGTAAACGTGAAGAAGCCAAGTTTCTGAAGTTTTATGGATACTCTGAATGGCTGGAAATCAGAGATGCCATTCAGAAATTAAAATCCAAATTCAGAGATGTTGTAGAAAGAATTCTTGATCAACTATTGCAAAGGATGTCACAACACGTCCAAGTTCCTCCTCTCCCTGATCAGACAAAACGAAGAAGGTCAAGGTCAGATGCTGAGGAAGGCCCATCTTCAAGAAGTGACCATAAGACCAAATTCACTATGAAAGCGTCCTTGGTCATCTTGAACTCCCTGACATCTCTATGCTCAACACTTCTCTTCCTGATGCCAGAAGATTCACTGAGCATGAAATTATCACAATCCCTGAAGCTGGAATGATCTTTTTGATAACCAAGGGTTACTAAGATTTCTCAAAAACAAAGAAATCAGGAAAGCTCCATCACAACTCATCAAGATCCTGTACTACAGTTGTTGGTCTTCTAATTACCCTATAGTACTTCAGCAGAAGATCTATGAGAATGAGCTACGAAGAAGAAAAGAAATACTCTCTGACTAGTCGTTAGTTTCTTTTCCTTTGTAACATTTTTCAGTCTATTGTACTTTACCATAGTATTGTAATTTCATTCTCTATGTAATTCTTCAGATTAACTATTAATGAAATTCACTGAAGTACTCTACTCCATCTGTGTACTGAAAAGATCGCTGAAAACAGTAAATGGGACAATGAACTGAAGAGTTCTATTTTCGATAAAACAACCTCACCCACTGATATTACACTCTGTAATTAAATTAGAGAATGAACTTTATAGCTTTTAAACTTGTAAAATTGTGATTTCATATCCTTATAAATGAAACTCAATTCAGAAATTAAATTAGTTGAAAAAGATCTCACAGATTAGTACTTAGAATTATTTACATTAAAATTTTCTAAGTCTTTACTAATCAGTTCAAGCAATTTTCCTATGTTGCTTAATCATAATCAAATAGGGGGAGATTGTTAATCCAAAACTCCTTTCAGTGATTTGAATATGATTTCTCTCTGTACTTAGTTAATATTCCAATGTATAAGTTAGAGTTCAGGCTCAGCGATAGTATACGCTGAATGCACTCAGCGATCGCTGAACATCAGAAACTCCAATCTTATCTCTGAAGATCTGAAGAACAACAGTCACACCACAAGTCCACTCAGCGACAATCGAAGACCAAGCTGAAAATAGAGATGAACATCTAGTGATCTGAAGCGGTTCAGTGATGGCAAAGTGTATCTAATCAGAAGTGTGATATCTTGCAAGGCCTCAACGGTACGTCAGTGACTTCATCCTTGAATCTCCGGCTCAGGGATCAAGTGAAGCCTTCAAAACAAGATTATTGTTGATCTTATCCTCGATGCACAAAAGTCAAAACCTCAAATACCTTGTTAGAAAATGACGTACGAATTGTCTTTTATGTCCCCATCAAATCTGATTTGGTACTGTTCATAGGTGACTAAAAGCATGGTCATCCTATTAACCAAAGGATAAACATCCTCCACATGTTTGACACGTGTCATGTACCTTTACTTTGCATTAAATGCAAATAGTTATAAATAGATGGGAAACCTCTTTCCATCTCTATGCATGCTATTCTCTCTAAAATCCTCTACTGCTATTTCTTTCTTTCCTTGTGCATCAAGTTAGTGATTTCTTTAGTTACTATAGAATAAGTTTTATACATGTTCTTGTTCCGCTTGTAACTGTAAATATGTTTATTTATATGAACTAATTTAAAAACTAAAATCTACTTGTGTTTGTATTCAACCCCCCCCCCCCTTCTACAAACTGTTCTACATACTTGAACTCTTGTAGACCCTTTTGGGGCCAAAATTGTTGTCTTCCTATGATATTATGATATCATATCTTTTGCATTGATTGATCAAAGTGTTAAACCTGTGATAGGTTTGTTCTAGGGTCTCTTCAGATAGAGCTTGAAAATTATTGTATGCATTTAGAGCCTGAGCTCTTCTGTTCTTCTTCATCTTTGCTCCACCTTCAAGTTGATTTACTAACTGATCCTACAACTCTTTTGCAGAATCACATTGATCCAGAGATTGGAAGATATCATTTGGAATAACCATGATAAGAAGCCGTTTTGCCTTTTGATCAACTTCGTTTTTCTTCTTGTCTTCTTCATTCAAGTCTTTTCTATCCTTTGGGACTTGTCTTGCTGAAATTTCTTCAGTAGTGGTAGTAGCAGGAACACGAGGCATAGTGGTTTTTGGAACATAGGGACCATTAAGCACAGAAGAGTATAGATCGAGATTTAGACCTTTATAGAAGTTGGTCATTCGAATCTTCCACTAGGGATATTCATACCTGAGTAGAGAACCTGAACTATACATGGAATTTAAGTTTGAATTTGCCATTTTGTAGGAAAACAGAGTATTGAAAAGTGAGAAGAAATTTGAGAATTAGATGAAAGCTTATCTTACTGAACTTGAGATTATCGAACAATGATCGACAATTTTCAAATTTAAAACTAGAAATACCACTGAATTTTGAGAAAATTTGTATGGGAACAACAAAAACTCATAAAACAAGGTAGAATGATAAACAATAGTTTAAAAACTGAGAAAATTCTACCTGAGTAGGGATTTCTCCAAATTGGATTAGATCGATTAATTAATAGATTGATTATCAAGCTTTGATACCAATTATTGGAACCCATCTCCCATAATAATCAATGAATGTTGATCACAGAAATAGAGTAAACGATAAGCGGAAGGAGATTAGATCAATAATCAAGCTAGAATAAGTAAACTGAAATGGATGAACATATTTATATCAATGGTAATTTGTATTTCACTTAGAGTGCCAACGATTACATTATGAAAATACAAATTACTCTCTTAGATTATCTCCAGATCAATCGACTCTTAATACAAGGGATAGCTCTCTCTATTTTTAGTATTACAAATGGTAAAAGTCAAAGAGCTAGCCTATCACGGATTAACACGTATGCAAAGTCCCTAACAGAATCAGTTACGCACGGGAAGCATGATTTGCCACGTCATAAAGCACGCGCGTAGGTCCTTGTATTATATCCAGAAGATACTTCATCTTCTGGAGTAACATTCTGTCTTCTGGACAGAGCTTCTGGAAGCAGCCTTCTTCTGGAGAAGCTGACTTCTGGAGAGATATACTTTGTTCTTTAGAGAGAACTTCTGATTCATACTTTTACATAAGAAATATATTCTAACACTAATAATTCTCATAGTGATGTGATTTTTTGGTGGTATGCATGCTATAATATGTGCTTACACATGCGTTGATTACTTAATTAGTCTGTTTCGCTTTGGGTATATGTTAATTTAACTACATAAGGGTTTTAAGAACAAAATAAATACACAAAGTTGACTCTTCTTGAATGGGTGATTATATAATTGAAAGGTTTTGTGGTTGGTACCGTATATTCAGGGTCTGAGGTGAAATGATCTGGTGGCAAAAGGTGAGCAGGCGATCTTGAACTTGGAGATGCAGTGCAGGCAATTGGATGTATCTGTTTACTTCCACAAACTTTTTGATATAATGCCAAAATGAAAATCAATATAAAGTCTTTCTAACTCCTTTATGAAAATTATACAAGCTGCAAATGTGAGTTATGTCAAAGTGATTTCTCTTGTAAGTGGATGCTATTTTGTCATTATGTCGTGTTCAAATGTTGAATTATCTTGCATTTCTGGTGTGACGGCGGTCTGTTAATTATTAATCACTTAACCAGAGGAAGAGTTTCAAATCTCGGAGAGTGACTCCACGGACCGATATGTAAAAGAATCGAGACAGTGTGTCGGTGGAGATTGGGGATTTGGTTGACTAGAGGAGGTCTACGAATGAGGTATTTATGCAAGTTTTGTTATCTTTTTTGTGACTGGACTCTATTTACATGAGACAAAATATAATCATGAATTCCCAGTTTCGAAATGGCAAAATCCTCAACACCGGAACTTCTGGAGACTCATGAAGCAGAGACTTATTTAAACATGTATCTATGTTGTTATTTGTCATTTTCTTCTATAATCATGGGTATTGAATGTAGTAAATGCCATCTTTTTCACTTGGCCATTTTTCATGTCTTGGTAGGGTGTGACATTAGATTATCTTGGTACCTTGGGACTTCATTTTAATGGAAGTCAAGGAGTGATTGTCATAGCTATTATTCAACTGCCAACCCTTTTTTAGTGGTATTCCTTTCATCTGGTTGTATGACTGTGTTCAATAGAGTTCATAATACCAATTTTTGTTATCCTTTATTTATTTCTCTATCTACAAAATGTCATTGTGAGATGTGTTGATTATAACAGTTAATGTTGTGTAATTGAAGTGTATGATGATTTATATATATTTGTAATTCATAATTGCATTGTTTCGTCCCGTAAAATATATACATTTTAGTAATTTATATTTACAAAGTGCTATATATGCGAGATGTTTTATTAAATTAGGAATAAATTTCATTCACCATTTGTTGTTAGTGAAACCCTGCATTTTTGTAGTGTTGTAATATACAAAACAAATTTCTTCTTTTCTTGAAATGTTCAAACAATGCCGCCATGGTTAAAAATTGTTTCTATAGCTCTTCATATGTCCCCTTTCTCCATTTTCGATCTAAAAGTAAATTTAAGACAATAAGACACATGGTTGACGATGTTTCACCAACATGCAATATTCTCAAGGATAATCCACATTGAAAAGCACCTCCTTAGTGTGGTGTTGATGATGTCAAAGACTTTAAATATAAATATCAATTTTTATATCAGTTTGTAAGATAGTTTTATATCTCGGTTGCATTGCAGCAGGTACATGACAGAGCAATTTCGGTTATTTTTTGAAATTTTAAAAATTACAATCACTTATAAAGATGTTTTATAAGTTTTTAAAGCTTGCAACCTTCCATGATTTTCCACCAAAATCATTTTCAATTTCAAAATTACATTTTACTCCTTTATAGTTAGTGAATTGATTTGCTTATCTCTTATCTTTTTCATTTTTCAATTTACTCCATTATCATATTAACATAAATAATCGTATATAAAGTAAGATGCATTTAATTTTTTTTTTACAAATTACATTATTATAATTGTCTTGTCAATACCTTCAAATTAAACTCAATCCTAAATATTTTTTTGATTAATAATACCATTAAATACAATACATACGAATTAATTTGTTCATACCCATAGATTTTCATTTTCATTTCACATTTTTTCATGTCGTGCACCTGACCAACGGACGGCTATAACACTAGTTTACATTGCTTGTGACCGCACTCCTATTTTGCGTTACCGCCACGGCCAAAGTTTTGATCCTTTGGTTCTATATTAACTGTTTTTCTATGAATCGAACAATTTATAGTTTTGCCGCCCGAACAATCATATTTATTTTTTACGTATAATATTAGATTTTACCCTTTTGTCGTCTACAGTTTAACAGTAGTTTTAATAATCACAGAAAATGAAATATATAGATGATAATAAAATAGGAAAACTGACTTTCTTGAACTAGGCATTATACCATTTTAATGATTTTAATATGTAAGACTACTTTTAACATGTAAGACTATGAAGAGACTACCACGGGGAGACTATAATAGAACATATTAAAGATATCTATGACTAAAGACTAAAACTCATAACAACTAAAACATAGCAATAAAGATCAAAAGAAAATAAGAAGAAAAAGGCTAGAGAGAAGATGGAGAAAACTACATAGGATAGATTTTTATTTCTTCCAAGGATGGATGCAAATGTGGGGAAAACCTTCCTTATATATATAGGCAAGGAAAAGGTAACCTTACAAAACCATGACATAAGCATTACATAAGACACCAATAATAAGTTGAGGATGAGGTAAGCGCTTACATCACTTATGAGTGACTTCATGCTTCCAGCATTATTACATCATAATACTAAAGACTAAGAAAATACTAAAGGAAATACTTGCACACTTTATTTTACTTAATGCTTAAGATTCTTTGAACCCAGATCCCTATTTAACTCAATTAATCAATAGATCTAAGAGAAACATAAGAGCGGAAGAAATTTAAATTTATGATTAAAGCTAGGACAGTTAATACGTTTGAATGATAAACCCTAATTCTCTCTCAAAGATGATCGACTTCAATTACAGTGATGACTGACTCTATTTATACATTTACAAATGATAAAGTCAACAAGGCAGCCTATCACTAAGTGACACGTCACTTGTACGACTAACAGAATTAGTTACACACGAAAAGTGTGACATGCCACGTCATCTGAAGCGCATACGGAATGGAAGTTGAGATCCAGAGGACTTTGGAGTCTCTGGGCGCTTCTGGATGAGATGTCATATGGTGAACTTCTGGGTTGTCTTCTGAAGTTTGACACTTAGGCATTTCTGATTCAAACTTTATAAAATACATTCTAACGATCTCCCCCTAAGTATGAAATTCAGAATTACAATAAATTACAAAGAGAAAAGTTCATTTCTATGAAGAAAATATTACAAGAAAAACAAATTGATTGCAATATAGATTAGAAAGGTGCATCGGGTTGAAACGTGATGATTTTTTTGAAATATCTCTGTGATTTCTCTTAGCTTATTGACTAGAATGAGTTTCTCCTTCATCCTTTCACCGATGATTCTTTCTTCAACCTTTTTTCTTGTGTTGTCTTTTTGAAGAGAGGCATAACTCTTGACGATGCTTATCACTGCAGCAGAGTATTTATGTGCTTCACTAATTCTGAAGAAGCTTTTCCTCGTGGGTCTCCTGAATACAATGTCTTCTTCTGGTTCTGTCAAGAGTTCTCCAACGAAAAGATGATCAAGACCCTCTCTATCTTCATTGGGTGCAGTGATGCTCAGATTTATTACTTTGTGATCTAGACCCGTTTGAAAGTCTGCATGTCTTCTATACTTGATGAAGGCTTCCATGCAGCCAATAATTCGAAAGAAGGCAACTTTGTTCTGAGCATCAGTCCTTTGATTCATTTTGTTCTTCATGTATCTTCCTAGAGATATAAGGTCAGAGGGATTGGTAGATAAGAGATCATTATCACAGAAGTAGTACTTGTTGTTGTCTTCTCTCATCACTTCATATATGGTGTACATAATCTCTGTATTCTCGAATCTGACATGCTTAATCCTAGAGATTTTCTTTATTTGCAGAGTTGCAAAGACCTCTTTCCTCATTTGCCTATGACTCATGAATCTGTTTTTTTGACTTTATCGCTTACATGATAGTCGTTGGGAAAGTTTGGAAGCATTAGAAAGACCTTTTGTTTTGTGATTGAGTACATGTGCCTGTACTCAATTTCTAATGAAGTTGGACGTTCATACTGTTCTACTTTATCCTTTTCCACTTGTACCTGAGCCCTTCTTTTGATTGACGTTTCCCTCTTGATTCTGTCAATTTCTGCCTTAACTTTGTCAGCTTCAGCCTTAAGCTTGGCTCGATCTGGAGTGGGTTGTTCAGAAGCAGAAACAGAGGGCATTTTAGATTTTGGATTTTGATCAATAGGAACTCTCTGGTTCTAGCGCAGATTGCGATATGTTCTAATTTAGTTCTTTGAGCTGGCTGTGGTTGTGGTTGTGATTGAAGTTTTGGTTGTTTTTGTGGTTGTGTTTGGCTTTGTTGCTTTTGGGTTTGCCCTTCTGGATTTCTTTTGTTTCCTAAAAAATCGAGAATGAACTTAGCCATATCTGGATTTTTGGAAAGTGGCCAGAATTGACAGCCAAAGTTGTTGGTGTGAGAGGGGTTTGTTTGGATGGTGGTGGATCAGAAGGTGTAGAGGCAGAGGCCTTGTCATTACTCTGAGCTTGAGTAGTTTCAGCACCATCGGTTTTAGCCTTCTTTGCCATGCTCTCCCCCTTCTGAGAATCAGGGTCCTGACCCTCAGATCTTTTTCTCTTCTTTTCTGCCTTTTTACACGCCCTGGCCTCTTTGGCCTTTTTCTTCGCTTCAAACTCTTTAGAGATAGAGCTAACTAATGGAGTTAGCTTGGAGACAGAAGCATCTAAGGTAGATACTTTCTGTGCTAACTCATTAGAGCTAGAGTTGTTGATCTTGGAGACAAACTTGGCATTGATGGCGTTGAATTTATCCATCATTGCCTTTTGAAAAGATGCCAAGTCTGATTGTCGAATAAGGTTAGAACCTGTTGATGTAGAGGTCGCAGAGGGTACAACAGCATTGAAGAGTTTCTGTATGTCTGCAACGAAGGATCCATATTCAGAAATTGAAATGGTGACTTCTGGAATATTTAAGATGGCTTCTGAGTTAGCTTTAATCACATCATCCAGCTTGTTGAAGTGATTAGAGGCAGAGTTCCTTTGTGATTCAGCATTGTCAGAAATAAGTTTCTTGAGAGCTTTCAGAGCTTGATTCATTTCTCTCTGAGTATTTTGGACACTGCAAATCAGAGAATTTTGGGTTTGAAGGGATAGTTTTAGATCCTCCATAGATCTCTGAATTTGATGAAGATGATGTGGTTTCCCCAGCAGGCTTGAGTCAGAGGCAAAAAGACCCGCTGCTTGGTTAGTTTCAGGGTGGTTTAGACTTAGTTGTCCTATATCAATGAGTGCAGATCTGTTGGCATCTACCTCAGCAAATGTGGTTGCTCTGGTTGGACTTGGCGAGGAACTCACAAATGTGTCTTTGTAGACATCTTCTTGGCTTTCTCTTAACAAACGCTGGGCATGGTTAGAAGCGCTCGGTTGTTCACTCGTATTACTTTCAGTCTCAAGCTCATTCGACCCTTCACCATCTACTCTAGGCTCTAAGTGCTCTGGGGTAGGTACCCTCTGTTCTGAGTGTACCATAGAGCTTCTATAAGAAGTAAGATAAGGAGCGGTTTGAGGAATAAGATAGAGCATGTACCTGGATAGTTCGCGTTTGACAGTGTAGCCGGCGAGGTCGATGGTTGGTTTGTGGGAGTTCATGGTTGAAATTTTGCACAGTGGTTGAATGATTGGGGCGTTAAGTATAGCGATGGCTCGATGAGAGAATAGGGCAAGAAACCTAGGAAACATGAGTGCTGGAAGAGCCTTACCATTTGTTTGATTCAGAACCTTTAAGTGAATTGCTGCACTTATTTCTTGGAATTATAGACTTGCAAAATCCAAGGGTCGGTTGAAATACATACCATACATGATGGTGAGAATGTTTCTGCTCGCCTGATCCAGAGACCCTATTTTGCAAGTGAGGCTTTTGTTGAGTATTGAAACCAATACATTCCACATTGGAGGTAACTTTTTCCTCTTCAATTCCAAAAGCTTGGTTAGATGTTCGTTGTAGCCCAGAAAATTGATAAATGCTAACAAAGCTTATGTGGATGGATTTTGTTCAAGATCAGGATTGGGTACCATCTGTCCTTCGACTTCAATGAGAGGTTGGGGCAAATGAAAATATCTGGCAATCTTCTTCTTGGTTATAGAGTGTCATCATTCTTGATACAAAAATTCTGCCATACTTCTTGAACATACACCTCCGAAACATTTGGATTTGTAAGAGTTTGGGCTCGGTTCAACTGATGGTGTTGCAAAATATCTCTCTTCACTCGATATTCTGACATATACGTGTTGGGATCCAAAAGAACTTGAACATTGTTGGGTTTGATGGGCAATCGAATGACTGGAGCACTGTGTGCGGTTGAATCGATGAGCCTGTCTTCTTCGTCATGAACACTCATGTTTGCACTTGAGTTTGCCATTTGTGAGATTGGGGAACTTTGAGAATCGGAATTTGCAGGTTTGCAATCGAGCACAGTAAAAGCTGGAGGTTGAAGACGGTGAAGAGTTAAATTGGGGATTTTCTCGAGTTTATATAGTAGGATTTGAAAATGCACTCGAGTAATTGTGAAGATAAAGGATTAAATTGATATTTGGGAAAGGGATTAGAATGGGAAGGGTTTAATAGGGAATTGGGGATTGGAAAACGGTTCCTGACTGCTGACGTATGCCTAAAAGGCGTGCAAACATGCAAACCATTGATTTATGACGTATGCCTGTAACGTTTCTCGTGGGTTTTTGATGAGAACCGGTTCCTCTTTCATTATTTTAAATATTCCCTCCAAAAATTAATAATAAAAATTATCAATTAATCAACATGAATTGTGGATTAAAAGAATAATTTTGGAAATTAATTTTTATAAAAAGAATATTAAAAGGAATTAATTAAAAATATTTTGGACTTAAAAAAAAGCTTTGTATCCTATAAATATTAATTTTTGAAGAAATATTAAATAAGAAAATTATTAATTTTTGAAGAAATATTAAATAAGAAAAAAAGCTTTGTATCCTATAAATATTAAATAAGAAAATTTTAAATAACCTTGACAGCAAGAGTTAGTTTAGAAGTAATCTTATTAAGAAAAATTTCAAAAGAAATGAAAATTTATAGAACAGCTAATCATGAGTTTGATGAAATCACTATAAAAAAATCATTTGGTCTATTGAAAACATTTTGGAACCGAATGAAAGTTTTATGTCAAGTGAAAGTCTTTTCAGAAGAACTTTGATTGAATTTGGGAATTCCGAATAACCTTGACGGCAAGAGTTAGTTTAGAAGTAACAAGTTCGTGAAAATTTCTAAGGAAAAAAGAATCAGATGACAGCTAACATCTGTTAGACTTGATTTAAGAATAGAAAATTATCCCCCTCGAATCATGCATGAGTCTGTGCTCCCCCTTTGATATCTGCATTTAGTACTCCCCCTTGACCTGTGCTTGGATCATGAAATGTAATACAAAGTATTTTTTAGGACAGAGGCAACCAGGGACTTCTGATTACTTTTGTAATGTGCGTCAGAAGCATTAAGAGGCTTGTGACCTATTCTGGGGTAATCAATTTATTCGACCAAGTGTAAGATTAAAAAAGACATGCTAAATAAATAATCATATATAAAAACTATAAGAATCTTATAGTTTCTGTATAAATTACATGTTTAGCATGCCCAACTTGTTGATCAGAAAATTGAATCTTTTCTCATCCAAAGCTTTTGGAAATATATCAGCAAGTTGGTAATCAGTGGAGACAAAATTCATTTCAATTGTCCCTTATGAAATGATACCTGACATCAATGTGCTTGGTATTTGAATGTTGTACTGGATTTCCAGTGATGGCTATAACACTTTCTAAGTCACAGAGGATCAGAATTTTGTCGTACACAAGACCATAATCTCTAAGTTGAGTTTTCATCCAAATAACTTGTGAACAACAACTGGCAGCAGCAACATATTCAGCTTCTGCTGTGGAAGTTGAAACACAATTTTGCTTTTTGGATGTCCAACTGATTAGCCCGTTTCCCAGAAGTTGACAGCTACCAGAGGTACTTTTTCTGTCCAACTTACATCCTGCATGATCAGAGTCAGTATATGCAATTGAATCAAAGCCAGAATGTTTTGGATACCATAGACCTAGCGAGGGTGTTCCTTTTAGATATCTAAAAATTCTTTTGACAGCAGCCAAATGAGATTCTTTTGGATTGGCTTGGAATCTCGCACAAAGGCAAGTAGCAAACATTATATTTGATCTACTTGTTGTCAAATACAGAAGTGATCATATCATATCTCTGTAGTTCGTAACATCAACAGATTTACCAGAGGGATCTGGATCTAGTTTTGTACTCGGAGAGATAGGAGTTTTCATAGTAGTGGAATTTTGAAGTTTTTTGAATTTCTTTAACATGTCAGAGACATACTTGGCTTGATTTATAAAAATGCCAGAGGTAGTCTGTTTGACTTGAAGTCCTAAGAAGAAAGTTAGTTCTCCCATTAAACTCATTTCAAATTCCTTTTCCATTAACTTTGAAAACAAGTCAACTTTGCTTAATTAGTAGAACCAAATATGATGTCATCCATATAAATTTGAACCATAGTTAACGTACCTTTTCCTCTTTTGATGAATAGGGTAGTATCGATCTTACCTTTTTCGTATGAATGCTTAATTAAATATTTTGACAAACGTTCATACCAAGCTTTGGGAGCTTGCTTTAAGCCATACAGAGTTTTGTCCAGAAGATAGACGTGATCTGGATGTCTTGAATTTTCAAACCCAGACGATTGTTGTGACATACACTTCTTCTTTCAAGTCTCCATTCATAAAAGCACATTTAACATCCATTTGGTACACCTTGAAGTCTTTGTATGCAGAGAAGGCCAGAAATAATATTATTACTTCAAGTCTTGCAACTGGAGAAAAAGTTTCATCATAGTCGATTCCTTCTTCTTGACAATATCCCTTGGCCACCAATCTTGCTTTGTTTCTGATCACAATACCATCTTCATCCTTTTTGTTTCTGAATACCCACTTAGTACCAATGGCAATCTTATCTTTAGGTAGAGGTACTAACGTCCACACTTTGTTCCTGTCAAATTGAAGCAGCTCTTCTTGCATAGCTTCCACCCAGCTTGGTTCTTGTAAAACTTCATGAACCTTATTTGGCTCTATCATGCTCAGAAAGTTTACAAACAAGGCTTCATTAGCAGTTGCAGATTTTGTTTTAACCCCTTCAGATGGATCTCCAATAACTAGATCTGGAGTGTGAGACTTTGTCCATCTTTTCATCCTTGTTTGAGGTATTTACTGAGCTTGAACTTCTGTATCTTCTGCCATTGGAATGGGTTCTGGTTCTGGAGACACACCTAATGTCTCCCCCTCAAATGAAGGCACAGAGGTTACCTCTGGACTGTCATTTGGTGATACGGGACCAGAAAGAGTTATCCCAGAAGTTTGAAGGACATCAGGAATATTCAATGGTGGGTTATTGGGTATTCTTTCTGAAGGTATTTCTTCTCCCAGAAAATCATCAAATAGAGCATCAATCTCGGATTCTCTGGAACCTGAAAGATAATCAGAGGTAACAGTGTTAAGTTTAAGTTCTCAATCAGAATATTCAGAAGTTAATTGAGTTTGATCATCAAAGTCGCTGTTTATGCTCTCCATTACAGTCTTGGTTCGTAAATTAAAAACCCTAAAAGCTTTTGAATTTAATGAATATCCCAAGAATTTGGCTTTATCAGATTTCTTGTCAAACTTGCCAAGTTTATCTTGATCATTCAGAATAAAACACCTGCACCCAAAAATGTGAAAACATTTAACTGAGGGTATTCTTTTGTTAATAAGCTCATAAGAGGTTTTGAAATGCCTCTTAATTATAATTGATCGATTATGAGTGAAACATGTTGTGGCTGCAGCTTCTGCCCAGAAGTTGGTAGGTAGCCTAGAAGCTACAAGCATTGTTCTTTCTGCTTCAACTAATGTTCTGTTTCTTCTTTCTACAACACCATTTCGCTGTGGAGTGCGTACAGTAGAGAAGTTTTGAGTAATGCCTCAACAAGGTATTCTTCAAGTTTGGCATTCTTGAATTCAGTACCATTCTCACTTTTGAGTTACTGTATTTTCTGTTGCAGAAGTACTTGTTTTCTAGTCATCAAATTTTTCAACACAATTGGAACTTCTGATTTTTGTCGTACAAAAGCAAGCCATGTATACATGGAAAATTCATCTATTAGAACCAAGATATACTTTTTGCCAGGAAGACTCTGAATTGCAATGGGACCACAGAGGTCAACATGTAGCATTTGCAGAGGATGTGTGCACGAATGATCACTTTTGGTTTTCTGAGATGCCCTTTTTATTTTGCCCATCTCACAAGTAGGCAGAGGTGATCCTTCTGAACATGTACCTCTGGGAGACCCTTGACAAGGTTGTGTTTTACAAGAAGTTCAAGATTTTCAAAGTTTAAGTGTGAAAGTTTTTGATGCCAAAGCCATGCAACTTCACTCTTTTTAGAGATAAGACAGAGAGTTTCCTTACCATACTTGGATGTAAAGTTCATCATATATAGATTACCTTTTCTGTCAGTTCTCCATAATTCTTCAATCTTCACCTGCCTTAGAAAATAAGTAACAATGTTTTTCATCAAATACTACTAGCATTTTAGAGTCACAGAGTTGACTTACACTTAACAAGTTATGTTTCAATCCTGAAACATGAGCTACTTTGGATAAGGTAATATTACCTTCTTGAAGAGTACCGTAGCCTTTTATTTGACCCTTACCATCGTCACCAAACGTTACTGCTCCACCAATTTTATCTTTGAATTTGGAGAGTAAGTTTTTCATTCCAGTCATGTGCCTCGAGCATCCAGAGTCAAAATACCTTATATGCACACGCTGTTTCTGCAATTAAAATCAGAGATATTTAGGTACCCATCTCATAATGGGTCATTTAATGTTAGGATTTGGTTTCTGATTTATATTTTCCTTATGAGCAGAACTATGCACAGGTTTTCCAGAGATAGCTGATTTACTTGTTTTGTTTGAAGTATTTCTTCTGTTTTGATTTTTAAAGTTGTGCTTTTGTTCGTCAGAGAAATAACCAGAAGGCCTTGAAAAGAATTGTTTAAGTTTTAAAAATAGAGAGAAGCATTCAGAGTTCTATAACATAAAAGAATTCCTTGAATTTTCATTACTAGAATGATAATTACAATTGTTCTTATTTCTCTCTATTCTAGCATCAGTTGTTCTATTTAACTTCTTATCTAGTCTGGACTTATGCTTTTGAACATGTGAATTCTTCTGCGGAGGCTGCTTCTGATGAGACTTCTCTGGAACTTCGGGTTTTACTGAGACAGAAGCATAAGAGTTAGCTTTCCATTTTCCTTTTTCAAAACAAGTAAACTTCTGTTACGGAGATTTCAGAGGTTTGTGTTGAATGTTTTCTTTCCTTTTAAGATTTGCTTCTTTTTCTAGTTTAGGACAAGTCTTAGCTTGTAAACACATCCCAAGAAAATCTGGATGTATGGAACCTCTTTTCTTTATTCTTTAGGACGAACAGAGATTATTGGCATTCCACTTGAACGTTTTGCAATACTTGATCCAGCAGCTCAAATTTCCAAAGGTTCATTAGTGTATTAAATTGGAGCATTTCTGTCTTTTATAACTTCTGGAACCTTTGTATAATTAGGAGGTAAAAGATTTTCAAGACCTGAGATATATTTTTCTGAGTTTTCAAGAAAAATCATCATCAGTTTGATTATCATTTTCTCAGAGATAAGTAACAAACTCATCGTTGTCTTCAATTCCACAACGATTTAAATCCACAAAAGTACAAGGAAAAATTTCTGGATGATTTTCAGAGATTTGTTGTTCAAGATTTGTAGTATTTGATTTGAAACATTCATCCAGAATTGTGAGAATGTCTTTTTGGAACTTGAGTCTAAGCTCTTCTTCTGCTTGTATGGGTATGAACTCCTCAGCCTCTGAATTTAAAGTTATGTGAGTGAAAGAACCAAAATTAAAAACACTTTTCTTCTTCTGAATAAGCTTAAGATCAATTTGACTTTCTTTTTCTAAAGAATATTTAATGTTTTTGTATTTTAGTTTTCTAACTTGATGTCCATTCTCATATTTTGATTTTTTAAAAACAGATTGTTCATATAAGATGTGAAAACCAGGTTTCTGTTCTTTGCACATACAGAACACAGAATCAAGAGTAGATCTCTTTTTACATGTGTAAGGATCCAGATCCTCGGAGCCAAAGCCTGTTTTCCCTACTTGTGTATTTATCTTTTCATGCACCTTCTGAGCATCGAGATATTTTTTAATCTGTAGCTCTTTGTTTTGAAGTTCAATATGCAGAAATTCTCTTTCCTTTTGAAAATAATTTTTAAGTGCTAGAGAGTTTAATCTGTCACTTTCTTTAGCACTTAACTCCTTAACTTTAGTTTCCAGAAGTTTACAGCACTTTTTGTTTTCTTCTGTGAGTTTGACTTCTGTTGAACTTAGGCGTTTAAAATCTTTTCATATTCAACAGAGAGTTCATTTTTCTCACTAGTTAAAATTTCCATCTCTCTTTTGAATATTTCTCGTTCCTTCTGAACAATTGAAAAAGCTTGTTCAAGATGTTTTCTTAATTTCTTTTCTACAAACAGCTTTACTTTAGATTTTCAAAATCGTTTGTTAGAATAATTATGGTGTTTTCAAGTTCAGAGGATTCAGATAGGGTGCAAACCGGAGTTTCAGAAGGTTGATCTTCTGAGTCATCTGCCATAGCCATTCCATAAAACATGGCTTCATCTCCACTTGACTGGTCATCCAGCCAATTCTCTCTTTCAGCATAGTGAACTCTTTCGACTGTGTTGTACTTGTATTTATTCTTGTAATATTGTTTGTCTTTTACAACAATGCTTTTACAGTCCTTAGAATAATGACTCGGCTTTCCACACCTATAGCAAACATCTTTCTCCTTATTTAGCTCTTCTTCCTTCTTCTCAGCTTCTGTTTTCTCCTTTTGTACTTCCTGCCTTGGAACATAAGGTTGATTAGAGCGATCACTTATGTTGTCAAATCTTCTATTCCCTTCGAATGAGCGATTACCAAACTTTTTGGTGAACTGTTTGGTAATGAGAGCTAAAGATTCAGCAAAAGAATTAATCTCATCATCTTCAGAACCATAATCTTCTGGATTGGTCTCTGAAATGAGTGCCTTACTCTTTCGTTTCTTCTCGGTCTCTCTGTTTCTTCTGCATGACCCTCTGGATTCAGAGATGAGGGCCAGATTTGTTTCTTTTTTCTGATTAACCTCTTTCTCATGTGCTTGAAGCGTTCCAAACACATCATGTAGTGACAACATCTCCAGATCTTGATTAGCTTGAAAAGACATAGACAAATTTGACCATTCTGGATTCAAGAGTTTTAGAAACAGAACATTGTTGTCTTCCTTTGATCTGATGATATCACATTTCTTACACAGATTTATCACAGTGTTAAATCTGTGGTAAGTCTGTTCCGGAGTTTATTCTGGGAGTGCTTGAAAACTGTTATATTCATTTAGAGATTGAGCTCTTCTGTTCTTTTTCATTTTAGCACCTCCCTCCAATTGATAAGCAAGTTGATCCCATAGTTCCTTTGTTGTTTCACAAGAATCAAGAGATTGGAAAATCTCATTGGGAATTGCCATGATAAGTAGACTTTTTGCCTTTTTGGCAAATTCAACTTTGGCCTTACCATCCTCAGTCCAATTTCCCTTATCCTTGGGAACATGACGAGCAGGAATTTCATCAGTGGTGGCAGTAGGAGGTACTCTAGGTATGATAGTCATTGGTACGAAAGGTCCTTTTAAAATGGTAGGAAATAGATTTATATCTAACCCTTCGTAGAAATTTATCATACGAATTTTCCATTGAGGATATTCGTCTCGAATTAGAGTAGGAGGTTTGGTTAGTGATCCAGAAGTGTAAATAGCGCTCAAATTTTGATTTGCCATTTTTGTAGAAAGCAGAGATTAAAAATTTGCAGGAAATACTGTTGAAATTTAGAAAAATAAACTTCAAATGAATCGAAACGAAACGATTTGCTTACTGATCTCATAATTAAACTGAAATTACCACTAGTTTAGAGAAAACTGTATTAAATCAACAAAATCTCGAAAAACAGGGTAGAATGAAGAACAGCAGTTTAAAAGTTGAAATTAACTGCTAGTTAAGTAGGGATTTCTCCATACTTGACGAGATTGAATAATCAATGGATTGATTATCTCGCTCTGATACCAATTGTTTGAACCCAGATCCCTATTTAACACAATTAATCAATAGATCTAAGAAAAATATAAGAGCGGAACCGATTTAAATCTATGATTAAAGCTAGAACAGTTAATAGAACAGTAAGACTTTATCTGTGTGTTTAAGGATGGGGTCAATATCCTTAGGAGCATTGCATTTATTGCCCTTTGGTCTTGACAGAAAATCCGCAAGAATATTTTATGTACCCTTGATGTGTTTACAGTAAACTTTCATTGGGAAAACCAATTTGACCATCTTAGCAACTGTGCTTTAGGGAGCATCTTTTTCTTGAACTGGATTATTTTTGGAAAGGATGAACTATCCATTTAGATCGGAAAGTCATGATCGATAAGATGGAATTGGAACTTCTCAATTCCTCTTTTGACTACAAGAATTTCTTTAAAAGTGGAATGATAATGTTTTTTCGAATCTTTAAACTTGCCGCTTTTGTAACCACACACTGACCTGACATTATTTTTGTCCTGTGCGAGTAGGACCGCTCCCCAGTACTCATCACTTGCATCAGTCTGCAAGATTCTTTTGTCAGTGGCTGCAGGAATCTTTAAAGGTGGCTTCACATCTGCCAGTCTTTTTATAGCCTTCACAGCTAGCGGCTGCTTTTCTGACCAAGGTGGGGAATCTTTCTTTAGCATAGGGAATAGGTGTACATTGTGACTTGACAGCTTTGGCAAGAAGTCCGCCATGTAATTAACTACGCTAAGGAATTGTTGGATTTCCTTTTGTGACGTCAGCTCATCTGGAAACTTGTGCAATTCTTGGACAATGTGGGGTTGTGGCTAATACTTCCCGTCAGAGATCTTCATTCCGACAAAATTAATGGACTCAACACCTATCTCCATTTTATTTTCCGATAACATGATCTCCTATTCTTTAACAATGTAATGGAACTTCGAGAGTAATTCTATGTGGGATTCCATATCCGGGGAGAATATAGAATATCATCAATATATATCAAAGCATTATTCAGAATGGGTTCAAAGATCTTAACCATAGCCTTCTGGAAAGCGAATGGAGCATTCTTTAAACCGAATGGCATCACTTTCCACTGAAAATGATGATCTAGAATGCAAAAAGCAGTTTTTGCTCTATCTTCAGGACTTATACCTAACTACCAAAATCCTGCTTTGAGATCGAACTTAGATAGAACTTTTGCATCTTCCAGGGATTGGATAACGCCTTCTTCTGTGGAAGGGGAAACTTGTCATCAGCCAAGAAATGATTGAGGGCCTGGTAGTTTATGACTAGTCTCAATTTTCCACGAACTTGCTCGCTTCGTTTGTTGACGTAGAATGTTTCGCATGCCCATGGCGATGTGGTTGGCTCTATGATTCCTTGGGCAACAAGTTCTAAACATTCTTGTATTGCGAGTTGATAGTGATCAGGGTTCATACCGGGATGGCTTGCTCTTGTTGGGTTAACATCTTCATTTTGCTTGAAAGGGAGCTTCACAAAGATTGAAGGATTTAACCACAACGGATTGTTGTTCTTTGTAAGGAACTCTGTATGGCTGGAAGCACACGATGTTTGGATTATTTGTTGTTTGAAAGTTTCAATGGTAATCGTGGATGCCATGTAAAGCCGTGGGATTGGACTCTAGGGACTGAAAAAAACTCTTGTAACAAAGTCCTTGTTCTGTGTACCTCAAACTAGGCAGTGTATGGAGGATGTCAAATCCAATAAGCAAATCTTTTCCATACAAGCTTGAACCTAACAATCTGTGTTCTATGACACATTTAGGAAACAACCTAATGTAGACCTGGATGCTTATCTTATCGATGATAAACGTGTCAACGTTGGCTGCTAGAAAGTGTTGGTAATGTGGTTTCCAGTAGTTGCTAGGTAGGATATCAAGATTTAGTATCGTGACTAAGGATCCTGTATCAAAAAATGCAATGACTAGGATGGGTTTGGCATATGTGGTGGTAAGGAGGTGGACTTTTGATATTGGAACGGGCTGAGATCGTTGCAGAGGCAGTATCTGCAGGATAGAGGTTTGGTTTGGGAGGGAGATATGTGGTAATGGAAGTGGACTTGCCATGAATATTCCGATATCGGAATGATCCTCCGAAAACTTCGGGTCTGAGTCATATTCTTTGTCTAATAATGCGTCGGAAGTTCATCATCAAGTTAGCATAAACATTCAAGATCAGAGATGTTTACTGGCCTGATCTGGCTGAGAGTTTGAATCAAAGCTTGAGACTTTTTCTTATCCTTACAATCCCTAGAGAAATGCCCTTTCTTATGACACATATAACACCTGTCAGAAGTTCGTCCTCGTTGAAACTTCTTCCTTAAGAATGTCCACTTCTTCTTCCTAGAGAACGCTTCTTCTTCTTGAAAGAGTCATACGAACTTGGGTGTCGGAACTTCTTGAAGTGAGAATTTTTCTCTTTGTAGGAACAATCACAAGTAGATTTATCTTTGCACTTTATCTGTAGGTGTTTGTCTTCACAGGCTAATCCGAGGATTTTATTAGTCCTTTAAAATTCTGCTAAGAATTTCTTCTGGTTGCAGAACTTTGTAAGTGCATTGAGTATCAACTGTTATAATCCGCAGAGTGAAGTTTGGGCTACCGTCATATTCCTTGATTCTCGGAATCGGTGTACTTCATTTACAAGTGATTCTGGAAAAGAGTTTAGGAAGACTTGCTTGAGGTTTGCATCATCAATACCATGCAAGCAAATAAAACCTTTTAGACATTCGATCATAATGCTTTTCAAGGTCTTTTTTCTGGAACGAGCATCATTTCATCTTTAAAAACTCTTCTCTTGCTTGGACGGTATGTTCAACCGGGTTGCCTATAAATTCAGCATAGATTATTAGCATGAACTCTTCAGGAGACCGACAGTGTTGAATCTGTATCTGTCTGTATTCGCCAAGACTTAAATACCAATCCCTTAGGCGACCTTGGGCTCTGGTTAGGAACATTTTGATGACTACGTCAATGTCGTAGTACTGAAGTTCCGCTGAGCACCATGTCAACATTTCGACACTTCTTTCTCGCCATTGAGATGGTGGGACATCATCGAAAGTAAATTGTTGGTTAGAGTCGGCCTTCGGGATTCTAGGTCTTCTTTGAGCAGCTGTTCTAGAGGCAGCATCTTCAAGCTCAAAATCAATTTCTGAGTCATCTTCTACGGTAGGTTCTGGCTTCATCATGGACATATGCTCAAACGCTTCAGTAGGATCAAATCCGTCCTCTGTTTGAGGAGTAGGACTTATAATTGGTGCAATAACTGTTGATACGGTGGCCTTAGGTTGTTGGGATAATGAATGAAGGAATGAGGATAGTGGGTTCGGTTGATCTATCGGGAAAACGTCTGGTGCCTTGGAGGATGCGAACATCGAAGTATCTTCGAGAGTGGGTTCGGTATCGCTAGAAGAAGCAATCATTGTTTTTTCTGTGTGAGGCATTTTCATAGGAGCTTTTGGAGCTTTGGCTTTAGCTTTTAACTTCGGTTGCTCTTTAGACCACAGTGACAATGATAGGGAAGTTTGTTCAAATGGTGATGAAGGGAGAGGTTGTGGGTCAAATGATGTTCTGACAAAAGGAGTGAAAGGTAGTCTCCATGGATCATCAACATGTGTTGATATCCTCTGTTGTTTGTGTTGTCTTTCAAGATCGACAAGTTGATCCTTGAGAAACTTCATCTCAGCTTCCTTTTCCATATTAGTGGTAGATATTTGCGTTGGAGGCGTGGTAAGAACTAACTGGAGCAGTTCGTTATGAAGCCCATGCAACATAAACCTGGTCTCATTGATCATTCCTTCAAGCGATTGGATCCTCGTGGTGAGGGTCTCTTGTGTCTTCATAGACTTTGTTTGTTGCGCTAGAATAGTCTTGAGAATCTGATTTTGGGCAACAACATTCTCACTTTGCCAATTAAGGGTGGTTTCTACAGGACTGATGGTGTAGCGATCCCAGTGGCGCCTATGATTGTGGGTGTCTTGATATTCCAATCGTGCTTGGTTCTCTGGTGGGGATTTTCGAAGGAGCTTAGTGGAGGGAACTCCACTAGATATTCTGACGAAGAAGAGGCCGGGGTGGTAACACATCACTCTTTTGGGGCCTGTTTTGACGGACCTTTAGGAATTTGATCCTTACGAGGCTTAGGGTTTTCCGCCCATGAATCGTTGTAGAAAACATAGTAACCGAACTTTCCTGATGGTTCACCAAGAAGTCCTACTGTAGGTTCACCTTTTTCAAATCTTTCTTTTAGCTTGTGTTGCGATCCTTTTTTCTATTTGGGAAGATCCTCATCATACTCTACTCGGTATGCTTTATCCAAGTAGTCTATATAATTACAAATATCGTAGCAGCAGTGTTTCACCGGTTCTAGTGGCTGAATCGGCTGGATCGTATGAACTGTAGGGAATATGCTTGATTTTCCCTAGGAGGAGAATTTAACTTCTACTAAGCCGTTCTGGTGTCGAATGAAGTCTGGGGCTGCAGTACTCTGTACTGGTGCTTGATGAATTTGCTCGTAGTTAGTTACCCATTTTTCTGGGAGTAGTTCAAAAATACCTATATCTAGTATGCCTATTAGATCCATATAACATTTTTTCTAAACCTAATGTATCCTTTTAAAAAAAAGTAAAAAAATTAATAGGTTCCACTCCTCCTCAACAAATTAAGGAGTTTGTTCAAGCTTCTAAATTTGATTCTCACCAACTTCCAGCAACCACCTCGGTGCACTTAGTAACGTTATCTCTTCCAGCAGACCTACCCAGACATTGTATGGCTCAAGGGTATACCTATATACACTTCGGTGCTATCAGACTGGCCCTTACCTTCCACGGTAGGAAAGGTCTCCCTGCTTTCTCACGCATAGCTCTATTAGACACAAGGTTTGTAGAGTACCAACACGCATGTATCGGTACTATCCAAACAACCTTAAATGTTGGAACCATCTTTGTTACCTTTTACCCTAATTTCAATATGCCAATAAACGATCCCTCTTTGCTCACCACACTTAAAGCCCAGATCCAGATTGGAGGTACTCCCCAAGTAAACACCTTCCAGGCAACGTTCCACTATCAGATGGCGTACAGAGTCCAAAACCATTCTTTAGATATCATGGTGCCAGATCAAGAACATGCTTGAGACGCATTATTTATTGATGTCAATTCGAGTGCGACACCAACATGCACTTATGTTCCTAGACAATTATTTAAAGAGGAGTTACTCAAACTACTCCTAGAAAAATGGATAAATAACTACGAGCAAATTCATCAAGCACCAGTACAGAGTACTGCAGCCCCAGACTTCATTCAGCACCAGAATGGCTTAGTAGAAATTAAATTCTCCTCCCAGGGAAAATCAAGCATATTCCCTACAATTCATACGATCCAGCTGATACAGCCACCAGAGTCGGTGAAACACTGCTGCTACGATATTTGTAATTATAAAGACTGCTTAGATGAAGAATACCGAGTAGAGTATGATGAGGATGTTCCCAAAAAGAAAAAAGGATCGCAACACAAGCTAAAAGAAATATATGAAAAAGGTGATCCTGCAGTAGGACTTCTTGGTGAACCATCAGGAAAGTTCAATTACTATGTTCTCCACAACGATTAAGGGGCGGAAAACCCTAAGCGTAATAAGGATCAAATTCCTAAAGGTCCGTCAAAACAGTCCCCAAAAGAGCGTATGTTATCACCCGACCTCTTCTTGGTCAGAATATCAAGTGGAGTTCCCTCTACTAAGCTTCTTCGAAAATCCCCACCAGAGAACCAAGCACGATTGGAAGATCAAGACACCCACAACCAGAGGCGCCACTGGGATCGCTGACACTATCAGTCCGGCAGAAGCCACCCTTAATTGGCAAAGTGAGAATGTTGTCGCCCAAAATCAGATTTTCAAGACTATTCTAGCGCAACAAACAAAGTCTATGAAGACAAAAGAGACCCTCACCACGAGGATCCAATCGCTTGAAGGAATGATCAATGAGAGCAGGTTTATGTTGCATGGGCTTCATAACGAACTGCTCCAGTTAGTTCTTACCACTCCTCCAACGCAAATATGTACCACTAATATGGAAAAGGAAGCTGAGATGAAGTTTCTCAAGGATCAACTTGTCGATCTTGAAAGACAACACAAACAACAGAGGATATCAACACATGTTGATGATCCATGGAGACTACCTTTCACTCCTTTTGTCAGAACATCATTTGACCCACAACCTCTCCCTTCATCACCATTTGAACAAACTTCCCTATCATTGTCACTGTGGTCTAAAGAGCAACCGAAGTTAAAAGCTAAAGCCAAAGCTCCAAAAGCTCCTATGAAAATGCCTCACACAGAAAAAACAATGATTGCTTCTTCTAGCTATACCGAACCCACTCTCGAAGATACTTCGATGTTCGCATCCTCCAAGGCACCAGACGTTTTCCCGATAGATCAACCGAACCCACTATCCTCATTTCTTCTGTCATTATCCCAACAACCTAAGGCTCCCGTGTCAACAGTTGTTGCACCAATTATAAGTCCTACTCCTTAAACAGAGGACGGATTTGGTCCTACTGAAGCGTTTGAGCATCTGTTCATGATGGAGCCAGAACCTATCATAGAAGATGACTTAGAAAATGATTTTGAGCCTGAAGATGCTGCCTCTAGAACATCCCCTTAAAGAAGATCCAGAATTCCGAAGGCTGACTCTAACAAACAGTTTACTTTCGATGACATCCCACCATTTCAATGGCGAGAAAGAAGTGTCGAAATGTTGACATGGTGCTCAGCGGAACTTCAGTACTACGACATTAACGTAGTCATCAAAATGTTCCTAACCAGAGCCCAAGGTCGCCTAAGGGATTGGTATTTAAGTCTTGGCGAATACAGACAGATACAGATTCAACACTATCGGTCTCCTAAATAGTTCATGCTTATAATCTATGCTGAATTTATAGGCAACCCGATTGAACATACCGTCCAAGCAAGAGAAGAGTTTTTAAAGATGAAATGTTGCTCGTTCCATAAAAAAGACCTTGAAAAGCATTATGATCGAATGTCTAAAAGGTTTTATTGCTTGCATGGTATTGATGATGCAAACCTCAAGGAAGTCTTCCTAAACTCTTTCCCAGAATCACTTGCAAATAAAGTACACCGATTCCTAGAATCAAGGAATATGACGGTTGCCCAAACTTCACTTGGCGTATTATACCAGTTGATACTCAAAGCACTTACAAAGCTCTGCAACCAGAAGAAATTCTTAGCAGAATTTGAAAGGACTGGTAAAATGCTTGGATTACATGTGAAGACAAGCACTTACAGATAAAGTGCAAAGATAAATCTACTTGTTATGTTCCTACAAAGGGAAAAATTCTCACTTCAAGAAGTTCTGACACCCAAGTTCATATGACTCCTTCAAAAAGAAGGAGGCGTTCTCTCGGAAGAAAAAGTGGAGATTCATAAGGAAGAAGTTTCAACGAGTACGAACTTCTGACAGGTGTTATATTTGTCATAAGAAAGGGAATTTCGCTAAGGATTGTAAGGATACGAAAAAGTCTCAAGCTTTGATTCAGACTCTCAGCCAGATCGAGCTAGTAGACATCTCTGATCTTGAATCTTTATACTCACTTGATGATGAACCTGCGGATTAGACGATATACACCATTGCTTATTCCGACGCATCATCAGATGAAGAATATGACTCAGACCCGGAGTTTTCGGAAGATCATTCCGATATCGGAATATTCATGGCAAGTCCATTTCCGTTACCACATATCTCCCTCCCAATCCAAACCTCTATCCCACAGACACTGCCTCTGCAACGATCTCAGTCCGTTCCAATATCAAAAGTCCACCCCCTTACCTCCACATATGCCAAACCCATCCTAATCATTGCATTTTTTTGATACAGGATCCTCAGTCACGATACTAAATCCTGATATCCTACCTAGCAACTACTGGAAACCACATTACCAACACTTTCTAGCAGCCAACGGTGACACATTTACCATCGACAAGATAAGCATCCCGGCCTACATAAGGTTGTTTTCTAAATGTGTCATAAAACACAGATTGTTAGGTTCAAGCTTGCATGGAAAATATTTTCTTGTTGGATTTGACATCCTCCGTACACTGCGTAGTTTGAGGTACACAGACAAAGGACTTCGTTACAAGAGTTTTTTCAGTCCCTGGAGTCCAATCCCACGGCTTTACCTGGCATCCACGATCACCATTGAAACTTTCAAACAACAAATAATCCAACCATCGTGTGCTTCCAGCCATACAGAGTTCCTCACTAAGAACAACAATCCGTTGTGGTTAAATCCTTCATTCTTTGTGAAGCTCACTTTCAAGCAAAATGAAGATGTAAACCCAACAAGAGCAACCCATCCCGGTATGAACCCTGATCACTATCTACTCGCAGTACAAGAATGTTTAGAACTTGTTGCCCAAGGAATCATAGAGCCAACCACATCGCCATGGGCATGCGAAGCATTCTACGTCAACAAACGAAGCGAGCAAGTTCGTGGAAAATTGAGACTAGTCATAAACTACCATCCCCTCAATCATTTCTTGGCTGATGACAAGTGTCCGCTTCCATAGAAGAAGGCGTTATTCCAATCCCTGGTAGATGCAAAAGTTCTATCTAAGTTCGATCTCAAAGCTTGATTTTGGCAGTTAGGTATAAGTCCTGAAGATAGAACAAAAATTGCTTTTTGCATTCCAGATCATCTATTTCAGTGGAAAGTGATGCCATTCGGTTTAAAGAATGCTCCATCCACTTTCCAGAAGGCAATGGTTAAGATCTTTGAACCCATTCTGAATAATGCTTTGATATATATTGATGATATTCTGTTATTCTCCCCGGATATGGAATCCCACATAGAACTACTCTCGAAGTTCCATTCCATTGTTAAAGAATACGGAATCATGTTATCGGAAAAGAAAATGGAGATAGGTGTTGAGTCCATCGATTTTCTCGAAATGAAGATCTCTGACGGGAAGTATCAGCCATAACCCCACGTTGCCCAAGAATTGCACAAGTTTCCAGATGAGCTGACGTCACAAAAGGAAATCCAGCATTCCTTGGCGTAGTTAATTACATGGCGGACTTCTTGCCTAAGTTGTCAAGTCACACAGTACACCTATTCCCTATGCTAAAGAAAGATTCCCCACCTTGGTCAAAAAACAGACGCTAGCTGTGAAGGCTATAAAGAGACTGCAGATGTGATGCCACCTTTAAAGATTCCTGCAGCCACTGACAAAAGAATCGTGCAGACTGATGCAAGTGATGAGTATTGGGGAGCAGTCCTACTCGCACAGGACAAAAATTATGTCAGGTCAGTGTGTGGTTACAAAAGCGGCACGTTTAGATATTCGGAAAAACACTATCATTCCACTTTTAAAGAAATTCTTGTAGTCAAACGAGGAATTGAGAAGTTCAAATTCCACCTTATCGTTCATGACTTTCTGATCGAAATGGATATGTCATCCTTTCCAAGAATGATCCAGTTCAAGAGAAAGATGCTCTCTGAGGCGCAGTTGCTAAGATGGTCAAATTGGTTTTCCTAGTGGAAGTTTACAGTAAAACACATCAAGGGTACAAAAAATATTCTTGCGGATTTTCTTTCAAGACCAAAGGGCTATAAATGCAATGCTCTTAAGGATATTCACCCCATCCTTAAACACAAAGATAAGGTCATACCCGCAGTATTCATAATGGATAAGGCTAGCTCCTCTAAAGCTGGTCCCTCCAAACAGGAAGAGTTCTTTCGCCCCACTGCTTCTTATGACCTTCTAAATGAAATCACTGAAACCATAGCCGACTTGGCCCTGAAAGAAAGGTCCCACCTTAACTACAAAACCTTCTTCACCATCACCCTCAAGAAACACGACCTTTTCTTAAGGAACCTTAGGTTCCATCCAGATTACCTTCTCCTGAATGTTTTCCACATTCACGAACTAGAAAAGTTACCAAAAAGAAGCACTCTGTTTTTTCTGGTATCTCTTTGAAGCATATACAATCGCAATGTCCTTCGATACTGACGAACTATTACCCTACCTTTTTCGGTGTTTATATGAAAGACCCCAAAAGGGATCCCAACATCTCTACACCCTCTTTGATTGGTTCAAGCCAGTTCACAACTGGATTAAACTGTTGTTAGTTTATCCAAAGCCATATGTTGTAATCATGTTCAAGATGCCCTGCTCTTTCCTGACTCCTACAATGATCAAAGGTCAAAACCAGGCGATAGTTTATCATTCACCCCTCGCCTTCATCCATAACTGGTATTATGTCAACCATGGTAGCAAGTCCTTCAAAAAGAATTTCCATGAAGAATTCCTGGAGATAAGGCGAAACCTCGCTAATGCAAACCAAGTAAACCCAGCGACAATTCCAGTACATGTCATGGAAAACATAGACTTGTGGCCTACGGATCATCCAATGGCTTCAAAATGGATTGAAATTCTCAATAAATGGAATGAGACTCACTTGACACAGAAGATTGATACCTCCTATGAAGAATCAACTACTGATGATGAAGACGATGACCCGTTTGAAGAACACTTTGACCCATACGAAGATGATCCATCTCACCCAGAGTCACGCTGGAAATAAGTGTTTTCTAGTTAAGTAAAATAAAGTGTGCAAGTATTTCCTTTAGCATTTTCTAAGGCTTTCGTATTATGATGTAATAATGATGGAAGCATGAAGTCACTCATAAGTGATGTAAGCGCTTACCTCATCCTCAACTTATTATTGGTGTCTTATGTAATGCTTATGTCATGCTTTTGTAAGGTTACCTTTTCCTTGCCTATATAAGGAACGTTTCCCCCTCATTTGTATCCACCCTTAGGAAGAAATAAAAATCTATCTTATCTTATGTAGTTCTCTCCATCTTCTCTCTAGCCTTTTTCTTCTTATTTTCTTTTGATCTTTATTGTTAGGTTTTAGTTTTTATGAGTTTTAGGGCCTGTTTGTTTTTCCCATTTAAGAGCTGAATACATCTAATGTCTGAATCGGTCAGACGTTTTTAAAATTCAGAGTGTTTGTTTTTTTTTTCCGAATAAGAGCTGAAAACAACCCTAAAACCTCTTATACCTTAAGAGGTAAACACTCCTCTGATAACCTCTATTTCCATAGACTTGCAGCCGCCTCCTTCACTCCTCTCTCGAACAGATCTGCTGCTGCACAGGTATGTCTCTCTTGATGCTCTCCTCTCTTCTCTCTCTCCTCTCTCTCTCTCTCTCTCTCTCTCTCTCTCTCGATGCTCTCCTCTATTCTCTCTCGATGCTCTCCTCTCTTCTTTCTCGATGCTTTCCTCTCTTCTCTCTCGGTAAATATTTGCAGGGTGAATAAATGAGAAGATGTTGACATAAGATCAAAATAAAGAGTATCTTTTTAACAGAGTATATATATATATATATATTCATAAATATTTTACCTGCAGCAACAGTGGCATCATAAGTGAATGTAAAAGAAATTTTCCAGGGTTTTCTTCATCGTGCTCGATCTTTAAAGTTTCTTTCTTGAGATTATATCATTCCGGATAGCAAATATAATGACTTTGTGACCTAATCAGTATGTTTTGTTTTCAACAGTCGATCTCAAGGCCCCTCTTCAAAGCTCGAACCAGTAGCATCTCTTCAAAGCTCGAAACAGCAGGTATTTTTTTATGTCTATTGTTTGCTTGCTAAAAAACTTGGAGATTTTAATATGGTGATGCTCCTTTATACTGTTGATTCTAATAAAGTGTAGAAATTATAGATGGTATTATATTATTGCTCCTTTAATATGTTGCTTGTTAATAGGAGCAAATAGTAGATGACTTGTAGAAATAGATGACTATCTTTATTATATTAATGCTCCTTTATTCATGGAACAAGATGACTATCTTTATTGATGGAACAAGATGACTTGTAGAAATAGTTATTGATTTGATGGAACAAGATGACTATGTTTATAAAGATGTGCATTTTTTTGTTTTTAGAATGGGATAAAGATGTGCAATTTTCTGTTTTAGAATGATATAAAGATGTGCAGTTTTCTGTTTTTGGAGTCTTGAAAATGTAATGGTAGATAGTATTACTCTTTTATTAGTGATGGACGAGTACTGCTGACCAATCATATATGGCCAATTTAAGAGAAGAAATTGCAACCCAATTAATGCAAAATGGAGATTGATTTTAGTTGTTATAAGACTTTGTTCATGTTTTCTATTGTATTTGAAGCAATTGACATATTTAAGTTGAATTTTTGAATGTGTTAACAATTGATGGTAGTATAATTTAATTATAATGAATTGATGCTTTTATATATAGTGCAGTATAACATTTTGAGGGATAAAAAAGACAATTATACGTATTCAGATGTTTGTCGCAAGACGCAAAAACAAACAATTTAACTGATTCGTATTTCGTATTTTCAAAGACCACCTCTTAAAGTTCAGAGGTGGTTTCAGACTTCAGACTTCAGCACCTCTTAAAAAACAAACGTCACCTTAGTCTTTAGTCATAGATATCTTTATTATGTTCTATTATAGTCTCTCCATGGTAGTCTCTCCATAGTCTTTACATATTAAAAGTAGTCTTACATATTAAAATGATAGATTAATCCAACAGTATTTTTATTTAATTTTTCAAAAGTTTGAAAACAAAAATAAAAATAATTAATTAAATAATTGACGGATTAATCCACCACTTTTCCGGAGGATCCGTGATATTTAGTATTGGATTAGTTAAATCGTAATATTGTAAATTAATTAATTCTTTTCACATCTTTTTTCTTGTATCTTATCATCTTAAATATTTTGCATGTTCTGTAGATTAATATGAACTTTACTTCTTGTGAAAGTATCCGTATATCTAATTTGGAAGATGGTGTTGTGGGCTTATTGGTGTCCATTTTTTAAAATGAGTATTACAACATGAACAAATATAATCAAAATCAGACAATCAAATGATTTGTAACATAGAGTTGATGTTATGTAATACACATCAAAAATAGATAACATAAAAACCCAATATATAAATTCCATAGTAAAAAAAAGACAATCTTGTTGATATACTCTGGAACAAACTACCTTTTTGAGGAAAACAAACCAGAAAAAATCAAGAAGAAAAACTCTTGTTCATCACCAAGAGGGGTAAAAAAGGTAAATTACAAAGAAAAATAAAGATAGTGCGTGTGGGTGACACTTTCTTGATTATGTTAATTTCTTCTTCTCGTTTTCTTTAAAGTATTTAGGTCAACTGGTTTTTATCCATAAAAATGTCTATGACTGACCGGTTTACTTTAAAGAAAAGCTTACAAACTAATAGAAGTCGAAAAATGATGGCATCATGTGCTCATTGGACTTGGAGGGTCATTTTGAGCTGTTATTGCTGAATGGATCTGAATCTTTAATAAATCTATTTCTTCTTCGTCAGCCTATAATACAACAATGAATATGTTAACACATGTTTGAATAAGGATCCATTATAACATATGTATGTGCTGATTATTTAAACATGTATTATAAGTTTGAATTGTACATCATATTATTACTAATGTTTTAGAGTTATTAGTATTCATTAAATTATTGATTTTTCGGTTATATATATATAATATATATATAGGGTTAGGTTCAAATGTGAACTCATTTTTGGTTGTGAACGTGAGGACGAATCTCAGCCACACATCTTCGGTTACGGTGGACGCGATCACGGAGGATTGACGCGATTCATGGGAGGGTGGAGATTATTAAAGGAGGGGAACCAGGTCAAAGCCGCCTTTATTGACCGGATAAGTGGCTGAGATTCGTCCTCACGTTCACAACCAAAAATGAGTTCACATTTAAACTTTCCTCTCTCTCTCTCTCTCTCTATATATATATATATATATATAAAGAGAGAAAGAAGAAAGTTCAAATTCGAACTTAAATTTAGTTGTGAACGTGAGGACAAATGAGAGCGTGACACGTGTCTAAATGTAGATTATTCAGACTGAATAGTCAAAGAAATATTTAGATTGAATATAGTATTTATTCAGTCAGCATAATGTTTAATGTTTATTCAGACTGAATAAATACTATATTTAGTTTTGATATTTTTTTGATTATTCAGTCTGAATAGTCTGAATATGAGACGTATCGCGCTTTCATTTGTACTCACTTTCACAACAAACTTTGAGTTCTCATTTGAACACGTCCTTATACATACACACACATATATACATACACACATATATATACATACATATAGAGGTATACATATATATACATACACACATATATATACATACATATAGATATACATATATATATATATGCGCCCGCGTTGGGGTGGGGGGGGGGGGGGGGGGGGGGGAGGGAGGGAGGGAAGCATGTGTAAAAGAAAATGGATCTATCATGATCACACGTTTGGGAGCCAACAAGTTATAACATCAACAAAATCTAAATAATTTAGAGTTCAATTATTGACAATTTTTTAATACTTGATTTTGATGGGGATATCTATTTATTAAATTCTACATGAGCGAATGAATATGAATTTTAATACTATATATAATATTTGGCTTTTAATTACTCAGAATTTGCTATTGTAAAAAAACAATACACAAATTACCTAATATTTATTTATTAAATATGAACACATAAAATTGTTCCATTTTGAAAACAAAAGATTATTTATTGACAAGCTAGAAAAAGACATGGTTGTAACTTAACCACCATTTTCTAATATATTTGCATTAATCTCAAGTCTCAACCACCAATTAAAATACTATTAATCCAAATATACATATAAATGTGACAATGTGTGGAAGCTTCTACTCCAATAATTTTTTAGACCAAAGACAATGTTTTATACATAATATTCATTTAATATATGTTTTTATTATTGTATGACTTTGTTAAAGATCTTTAGGGATTATGTTCTAAACTAGAAGGCCCCAACAATTTATTATTAGGATCACTCAAGTTTACTCTCAATTATTATTAGGATCACTCATATTTACTCTTAATTATTATTAGGATCAATCAAATTTACTCTTATTTATAATCGGTGCATATAAATGAGTTAAGAATATTGTCTTTTGTATATTGTTTTATTGAATCTTTCTAGATAGATAATTATTTTTGATTAATAAAAATATACATTCATACACAAATGTCAATGTCACGTGAGACATGTTTGATATTTTCATATTTGTATGAAATGTGTATGGATTGAACACATATAAATCATGTTTATAATAAATAATTGTTGTTCGTTATGTATGTTTAACGAAGACATACAAGATTTGAAAAGGGTAGAAGACGAAGAATCTTGTAAAGAAGAAGAGTTAAAATAAAAATCGTAAAAATGAATCTGAATACTTGATCACTTTTAATTTTACCCTCATCCCATAAATTGCACTTCTTATGAGAATATATATATATATATAACAATATTAATAATATAAGTAAATAAATTTTTTTTAATATTGAGCTCATTTCAAAGATATTGACGAGATGATTATAATGGTGTAATTTGTTAAAAGAAAAACATATTTTTTGAATGTATTTTAATTGATATACGATTATGTACGTTAATGTGATAAGGGTGTAAAATATAAAATTAAAAAATAAAGGACCTAAAGTAAACCAAATAAAAATAATTAATAATAGGGACATAAACTACAAATTTACAAGGGGTGGTGTTTTTTATATTGCATTTCGTATGTGTGTGTTGTTTTACAAATACATAATACATGTGTGTATCGTGTGCATATCACGAAATGCATATATGAGGTATGTTAAATACGAAATCATATATTTTGTGTGTGAGTGTTGTGTTGTGATACGAAATGTAATTGCATTTCGTATGATACTAAATGGATCCATGAAAATTTTGGTTATTTTGATAAGTTGCAAGAGCTTTTGGATATTTTAGGTATACGATTTTCTGAAATTGGTATAACAATAATTTTCCCTAATTAAATTGCACTTCTCATTTATGTACATTTTATTAGTATTAATATTCAATTAAGATTGATCTAAAAATGGAGATATTTTTTTAACTTTGTCACCATAATTTTCATTCTCATCACTCCACCAAAGAATAAAAATAGAATGAGGACAAGTAGTAACGGTAAAAATATAACCATAGATAATGACTTATCTATTGTATCATTAGTTTGTTGATCAAGAAGCAAACATTTATATATGACTTGTTGAATAAATTATTTAGCTCATAAGATAATTAAGTCCTAATTAACATTTATCATAAAATTAATTACATTTTTTAAATACATAATTATATATATATATATAGAAAGAGGTTAATGCGAGGACGGTAACAATTTACGAGAATGCAAGGACAATCCTCAACCAATTATTTTATACATGAAATTTTTTATGTACAAAATCACATATGATTCACATAGAAAATCATATATGATTAGCCGAGACTTTTCCCGCAGCAAAAGTCGCGTGTATCATTTTTTATGCCAGTACAAAATACATATGAATTTTGTACATGAAAAATATTTCATGGAAAAAATGATTGGCCGAGAATTGTCCTTATATTCTCAAATATTATTACTGTTCTCATATTAACCCACCTCTATATACATATATTCATATAGTGAGACACTTTTCCCCTAACACTACTCGTACATATAAAATACAGTCAATTAATTATTTATTAATTGATCTTGTATTAATATTAAATGATATATATATATATCATATATTATCATGATGTTATATTATAGAACTTATTTATTATCCGAAGTGTCACAACATTCATATATTAATGAATAAACAGTGATCTAAATTAATTAATACTTATCATAATCTAATAATTTTTCATAACTAGGCGTATCCACAGTGATTCGTATAAAAATTTATTATTGAAAAAGAAAGTATAGTGACATTAAATAATCTTATAGGAAAATTCATATTAAAAAGTGGAAAATATTATGTTTTTTATTGCGAAATAAAAAAACAAACAAACGAGAGCGTGACGTGACATGTGTCATCATCCATTATAAATAATAAATGTAAATTTTTTGTATCATTTTAAATAAATATTCTGTTGATGATTTCCGAGACACATGGCACGATCTTATATGTTTTGTAGTTTGCCAAAAATCAATTCTATAACCGAACATGTATATATATATATAGAGAGAGATAGAGAGAGAGAGAGAGACCTGAAGGAAGAGGGTCTTGAAAATGGTTTCTGAAAAAGCAGTGATGTTGGCAGTGACAACGTTGAGCTTCAAAGATTCAAAAACCTCACAAATCTTCACCATCGTGTCTCTTCTTTTCCTACACTTCAAGCTCACCAATACCGTCTTCTCTCCCACATATGACACTTTTAACTATCAAAATCAAATTTCATATATATAATTCTTTTAAGTTAATTATTATATATAAACATAGACCATAATTAAATGAGAACCATAAATATATTATAAATTCATAAGAATCAATTTAGTAATTTTTTTTTATCAAAACTTATAATTTAAAATATTGTTTCACATATATTTATATTTACTTTGTAAAAATATTATATATAATTATAGAATTTGACAAAAAAAATATTATGTAAAAATATAGTTTATATCGATTTTCACGAATTTATAACATATTTATACTTCTAATTTGATTTAATCCTTATATATACATATATATATATATATGAATATGAATCAATCAAATAACATGATTATAATTTGGATGAAATTAATTAATTACTTACTTCAAGAATTTCAACAGGAGACGCCCTTGATTCACTTGAATCTGGAGATTGTTCCATTTTTTTCTTCTTCAATCTCTCATAAGACATAAACTCCGCCTCCTGATCGAAATCAAACACACCAGACTCCGATTTTCGTGACTCCAGTTCCATTATTTCCCTTTGAATTATTCTCTCTTGCTCATGCAAATGTTGAATATAATCGATTGCATCTTTAATTATCGAAGCTTTATCCATCTAACAAAAAACAAAATCACTTAAATATATTTATATGTTCTTTGAGGAAAAAAAAGGGGAAATTAATTAAAAGAGTCAATTAGACCACCTAGTCATTTCTCTTTTAAATCTTCAAAATAGCCATGTATCCTGAAGTCAAGTGTCCGTAGTTTGCAGAGGGATCAAAATGTACAATTTTTATTTTGAATCAGGTCCGTAATTATAGGGACCAAATATGTAAAATTTGGTCTTTGCTCCACGAAAATATGTCGTGTGTTTTTCAAATTCATATATCTTGTTTCGGTAGACCTGGTCCAGAAACTTTTTTTTTATATTTTCACTAGTAAAATACGGATTTGTTAATTGTGGACATATAACTATTTTAATAATTTATGAAGAAAATTAATTAAAAAGTAAAACTATGAGGTGAAAATGGTTATTTTAATTAACTTTCCGTCAAATATATTTTTGAGAAAAGAAAATATATTAATTACAAACCGGATGGAATCAAAGGGTTATGGAGCACCCAGAAAAGATAAATAAATAAAGAAGTGAGGTTACACTACAGTGCACTTATTATCCTGGGGTTATAATAGTGTGTGAAGGGGCACACCTTGCTTATGTTAGGGACCACTGCTCTAAGTGCAAACAGCCTATCATTCAGCTTCTTCCTCCTATTCCTCTCTGAAACAATGTTTTTGGACGCCGCCGATGACTGAGTTCCGTCCGGCGAGCTTGAATCGTAATAACCGGAAAACGTTTCCTCCAATCCCCCCCAACTGAAATTGCAGAAAACGATGATTCGATTCAGATCCAGATGATATATGAAGTAAAACAAGAAATTATTTAGTGGCTTACCTATCGAATTCTTCTGTCTGAAGAAACATATTTGTCTCCCAATAGTTTTTATATTCATCGCCGATGTTCTTGTATTCATCACCGATATCTTCCATGGATTTGGTGTTGGAAATGGTGGTGAGTGAGAATTTAGGGAGAAAGAAAGAAAAGGGTGTGGTCTATTTATAAGGCTTTTAATTTCTCTCTCTCTCTCTCTTCCATCCCTTTTTATTTATCTTATTATTTTAGTTTTATTTATTATATTTTAACAATTATCACATGTTCTAATTTGTGCTAGATTTTTATAGTTTTAAAAAAGTTATTCAAAGAAGATTAAACTAATAATTTCGTCCCTATCGTTTGTGAAAGATTATGATTTTTGTCCTTGTAGTTTTGAATTTGCTACTTATTTTGTTATGATTTGTAATCCGTTGCTTATTTGGTTTGTGATTTATTATTGGTTTGTGATTTATTATTGGTTTCATCCGTAAAACTAGATATATTAAAAATCTTGCATTTAACCTAAAGCTATTTTAGTCTTTTTTTATTATTTTTCTTTGTTTTGGTTTATTAAATATGGTTTTCTTTTTAGTATTTTTGTCTTTTTAATCTAATAGAGTTGTGTATTTTTCTTATAAAAGAATTAATACATAAAAAATTATATTGTTGTGTTATTGTTTATTGATAAAATGATCAATCATTTTTAATACAATTTGTTTTTTTTAAATGTTTTTAGACATTTTTAAAAGGACTTTTTAAAATAAAATGTCCAATTAAATTTTTTTGATATAACAATTCTGAAAATGACATTTTCATATCGCGTATGTTTGAATTTGTATTTTAAAAACATATGTGTTTAAATGACATTTTTATATGGCGTTTTTTCGGATTTGTATTTTAAAAACATGTTCGTTTATATGACATTTTTTAAAATATTTTTTTTTACAATAAGCTTACATAAGACATACATTTGTTTGTTATAATTGAATGAGTTATGAGACCAAAAAAATTATATCTTATTAAATAAAAAGTATTTCTCTATTAGGGTTACATAAGCTTACATCAGATATACATTCATTACTAATTATATTATTAATATATTAATACGTTAAATAAAAAAATATTTCTCTCATCAAAACATATAATTTCAGACAACCTTGTTTTTATAGGATTAGCAAATTGTTTCTCTGTTAGATATAAATATATTGTATCTGAAATTACAATATTGAAGACGGGAAAGTCAAAAACTAGAAGTCAACAAAGTGCTTAGTTTGTTGTTTACCCTTTGTATTGAGTAAGGGTATAAATACCCATGATATGTGTACTTTGATTGTAACACAATTAGAAGATTTGTTATTGTCATATTCATATTGTATATTGTAAAGAGAGAATATCAATACATATGAGATTTGAAGATCCATTGATGTGATTCTTGATGTTAATGTGTTAGATTCATTGTTATTAGATATATCTGGAATTAACTTTCTCTCCTAGATGTAAAGACTAGGGTCGTTTACTAAACCTTAGATTGATCAAAAGTTGGGTTTTTGTTGCTATTTGGGGTTCTAACCAATGGTATAGAATTGACAAGGGATTCAACTACTTATTGCTTGAAGGCGAGTTCTCTATATCCTTAAAGCAATTTCGTCCCTACCATTTGATAGAAGATAGTGCTTAAGGATTACAAAGAGTTGCTTCTCAATATAAAATGAAACAACGTTTGTAGAACTAGGGATGAGCTCGGTATCGGACCGGTACCGAAACCGGGTAGTACCAAAACCGAGAGTGGAAAAAATCAAAACTGAATACTGAACCGATAAGAGAAGTTCGGTATCGGTGCCGGTTCCTGTTCGGTACCGGGATTTCGGGACTAGAACTGTTTGGTACCATTTTTTGGGACGATAACCGTTTTTCACCGTTGACCATTAAACACAATAACAAAAACCAAAATCACTTAAGCGGAAACCGGATTGGAGGAGCCGATGGTGCAAGAACCGGGTTTTGGATAAATTACGTAACCGATTTAGGAGAATTGCAATAACCGAAATATGAAGAATTGCAATAAAAAATTGGTATTTGAGTGGAATATACAATAACCAAAAATTGTAATATATTTAGGAGGATTTTCTGTAAGAAAAGTAAAGAGTTTGTTACCAATTCAAATAAAAAAATGACTTTTTAAATCCCCCGGTTCGATTCGGGATTTACCGGGACTAGTACCGGTACCGAAAATACCGAATCCCAAATATAGAAAATCTTGGTACTGAACACCGAACCGGTAATGATATTCAGTACCGGTTCGGTTTCGGGATTTCGGTCCGTATGCTCATCCCTATGTAGAACGATTGTCAAAACCATCATTTAGTGGTGATAATGCCAATGAACTATTGAGTTTAAAAGGAGTTCTAGAAAATATAAAAAGTGTGTTTCTATACCAACACAACCTACAGTAATCTGGTACATAATAAAAGATGTATTTATGGTATATATAGGTATAAGAGACAACCCTTTGAACCATCATGAATTAACAGTTTTTGAGACAATTGCCACTTTTTGCAACGTTTCGAACAATCGCAATTATTCCAACACGTGCCACGTTAGAAACTGCCACCATTTGCGACGATTTGTTGAACCATTACATTTGTTCAATTATACCATTTACCCAACCCGTGACATTTAATGAGCCATCACAACTATTAGAAGCACCCTTTTACGAACTGTAATAGCCAACCACCGCGACTATTCACATGCAAAATAAATTTTTGCATCTCAAAGCGGCTCGTAGTGATACGCGTGTGCGAAGTGCAAAGTGTGCCATCAAAGTGGCACATTACGCCCACGCCCACGGTCGCGCACAATAAAGGTTGTCTTGCACCCTTGTGGGTCCTCCACCGTTTCCAATATATTAAATATATAGAAAAAATTCCCACTTATTTTCCAATCTCTCACCTATGTGGGACAAGGTGGAAACATACCAAAATCATATTTTTCTTTTTTCCAAAGACTCAACCCAAAATAAGATAGATTTTTATATTATTTTGGAAGTATTCCCATCAAAGCCCCACCATTTTTAAAACGTACTCGGGTTTTGGAAAAAAGATTTACACGACTAGACCTAACCAGATCTGGAATCCTTGGGGGTGTTATGCATAAGTAAAGGGGGAGTCTTGCATCTTTAATCTTTAAATGGTGAAAGTATTCAAGTCTAACGAGGCTAAGAATGGTTGAACCAAAGTCATTGAATCATCTTCCTTTAAACGCCTCTCATTCATTCAACCAATATAAGCCGACTCGTTGACTGTCCACGAGTCAGTATCTTGATTTCTCAAAACTCTTATAGAGCCGAGTCGTTTAGTTGATAGAAAGAGACCTCACTTCCACATTGGAGATAGGTGAACCTTGTCAAGCGTGTCCTGTAACTTAAACACTCTAGCATAATATATGTTACAAGTTCATTAAGAAATAGATTTAACCGCTCTTAACATTACGGTTCCAAGTTATGCTAACCCTATGATGGTTTTAAAACACTGCAGAACTTTCATCCATATTCAAATGATCTAAATTAACTTATTGTTAAGTCTTGGTGAAATATTGAGTGTCAAAAGGTTCCATCATCGGTAACTATTTATAGCTAGGTCTGAGACCCATCCCTTTTGAAATGCTTTCAATCATTTTTCTTGGTAATCCTTTTATGAAAGGATCTGCTAAGTTCTTACTTGACGATAAGAAACTAATGGTGATCACTCCATCATTATTTAATTGATTGACTTGTCTATGCCTAAGTCTAATATGTCTAGACTTACCATTATACACTTGATTGTGTGCCCTTGATAGTGTAGCAACACTATCACAGTGTATAGAAATTGGCGGCATTGGCTTTGGCCACAAGGGTGTGTTAATCAACAAGTCCCTTGACAATTCTTCTTCTTTACAACAACAAGCCAAACCAAAAACTCTGCCTCCATTGTATAATCTATTATTCAACTTTGTTTTTTTATCCGCAATACATTGCACCCCAACAAGTGTGAAAATCCATCCACTTGCAGATGTGTAGTGATCTTGATCATTGATCCAACTTGCATCATTGTACGCTTCCAATAATGAAGGATCTCCACTATATTCCAAACCATAATCCATGGGTTTTTTTAAGTACTTGAGTACCCGATTTACATCATCCCAATGTGTTTTTCCGGGTTTTAGTGTGTCTACTCAATCTTCCTACGACATAAGAGATATCAGGTCTAGTAGAAGTCACATACTAGATTAAACTACCAATGACTTTAGCATATTCATTTTAAGCTAATATCCTACTAGTATTACTTTTAAATCTAGAACCTACTTCGAATGGAGTGCTGACAGGCAAACAATCAAATTTATTAAAACTTTTTAATATATATTCAATTTAGTTAGATCGTGATATCATTAGTTTATTGTTATTTCTAAGAATCTTCATTCCTAGAATAACTTTAGCTTCTCCTAAGTCTTTCATATCAAAATTTTCAGATAAGAGTTTCTTTGTCAATTGCACTTGTCTTAGTCGGTTCCAAAGATCAACATATCCACCACATATAAGCATATGATAACCCCCGACCATTAACAAATCTACTATATACACACTTGTCTGATTCGACAATCATGAAATTATTAGATATAGTATGACATGGTCAAAAAATTTATCCCACTGTTTAGGAGTCTGTTTCAGGTCGTACAAGGACTTAGTAAGTTCACAAACTTTATTTTTTCTTATCCTTGAATTATGAAAATTTATGTTTGTTCCATATATACTTCCTCCTCTAATTCACCATTCAAGAACACAGTCTTGACATCCATTTGGTGAATTACAAGGTTATTGACAAAAGCTAAGGTAATAAAAATTCAAGTGGTTGTAGTTCGTTCTACAGGGGTATATGTGTGAAAATATTATAGTCCTTCCATTTGTGTAAAGCCCCTAGCTACTGATCAAGCTCTAAACTTTTCAATGGTGCCATCAACTCTCAACTTCCTTTTGAAAAATCCATTTGTTCTTGATGTCTTTTGAACCGGGGGTAGGTCCACAAAGACCCAAAAATTATTACCTATGATGGAATCCATCTCATCATTGATTTCTTTTTTCCAAAAAGATGCATCATGAGATTTCATTTCTTCCAAATATTTATGTAGTTCTTCGTCCATGTTGTAAATTATTGGATATTCTTTCATCGAACCATATCGATCACGTTCAAATAAGTACATCTGAAAGTCAGGTCCAAAGGTTCTTGCTCTTCGTTGACATTTACTTTTTCTAGCTTCTATTGCTTGATGATTCGGTAAATCATCATCTTCCCTTTCATCATTTATGAGAATTTTTGTAGACACGGTTTCCTTGGAGATCTCATGTGCCTTTGGAATCCTTTTGAACCTTTGTTCATCAAAACAAGCATCTCCAGATTCTATGATGGTGCTAAAGGATATTTGATCATTTGGCTCAACTACATGGATCTATAAACTTTCCTATTTTGGGGACATCCCAAAAATATATATTCAATACCTTTGTCTTTCCTTTTGTGTAAAGCACTTAGCTACTAATTGAGCTTTAAACTTTTCAGTGGTGCCATCAACTCTCAACTTGCTTTTGAATAATCCATTTATTGTTAATGTCTTTTGAACTGGGGGGGGGGGGAGGTCTACATAGACCTAAATATTATTACCTATGATGGAATCCATCTCATCATTGATTTCTTCTTTAAAAATAGATGCATCATGAGATTTCATTGCTTCCAAATATGTACGTGGTTCTTCATCCAGGATGTAAATTATTGGATATTCTTTCATCGAGCCTCATCGATCACATTCAACTAACTACATCTCAGAGTCTGGTCCAAAGGTTCTTCTTCTTCGTTGATGTTTATTTCTTCTAGGATCTATTATTTGATTATATAATAAATCATCATCTACCCTTTCATCATTTACTGGAATTTTCGTAGACAATATTTCCTTAGAAATCTCATGTGTCTTTTGAATGCTTTTGAATGCTTTTGAACCTTTGTTCATCAAATCGAACATCTCAAGATTCTATGATTGTATTAATCGATATTTGATCATTTGGCTCAAACACCATGAATCTATAAGCTTTCCTATTTTGTGCAATTCCTAAAAATATACGTTCAATACCTTTGTCCTTCCTTTTGTGTAAAGCGCTTAGCTACTAATCGAGCTTTAGACTTTTCAATGGTGCCATCAACTCTCAATTTCCTTCCTTGTTGATGCAAGCTCCTTCAATGATTTAATTATGATTCTTGCCATACTTAGTGAAAATTTTAGTATTAGATACTATATAGGTTCAGCGAAGGCAAACACTGATTGCACTTAGTGATTGCTGAAACCATCAGGGACTATCCAGTCTAGAACACCTGAAGACAACATTATACAAAGAACCTTCAGCGAAAGTCGAAGACTGAGTTGAAGATAGAGATAATCAGCTCGTCATCTGAAGCGGTTCAGTGATAGCAATGATCGTCTTCATAAAGTGTGAGATCTTGTATATGCTTCAGTGATACCTGAAGAGATCCTCCTTAAGCCTTAAAATATCAACGATCAAATGAAGCATACTCAACAAGATTAATGTTTATTTTATCCTAGATGCACAAAAGTCAACCTCCCCATACCCATGTCAGATAGTACGTACGGAGTTACTTTATTTCCTCCCACGTGCTTACCAGCTCTGATGTGGTCACTGTTCATATTCGGCTAAAGCATGGTTACTTTATGAACAAAGGACAAGCCTTCAATGGATGTTTGACACATGGCATGTACCTTCTGACTTGCATTAAATGCATTAGGTATAAATAGATGAAGAACCTCTTCTTCATCTTTATGCATACTTGTCTTTCTCCTTAAGCCTCTGCTTATTTCTCATCCTTATCTTGTGCATCAAAATCTTTGTAATTCTTCGTTTGTAATAGAATAGGTATTATTACTTTTTCTTATTCCACTTACAAGCTGTAAATTTGTTTATTCATAATAAACTTATTTAAAACCTTCAAAAGTTTTTTTTGTATTCATCCCCCCCCCCCTCTACAAACTGTATTGATACTTATACACTCTTGTTGTAGTAGTCGTGACCAACAGCCATCAATAGTCGGCTCGTTGAGATTTGGGCCCATAGATAGAGTCATCCCATCCAATGCCTTTTCGTTACTGCTCCGTGGGGGCTTAGGGACTAACAAGTGGTATCAGAGCGATGTTTATTACTTTCTTTACTTTGAAAACTAATACCTTATTGTTTTTCAAATGGCTAACACTAATACAAACTACAATGACAATGGATCTCATGCAAAACCTCTCTAGTTTAGCAAAGATAATTTCCTTGTCTAGAAAGAAAGAATGGCTCAATTTCTAGAAGGGTCAGATCCTATGATCCCCTACTATATAAAAAATGAACCATTTATTCCAACAACTTTAGTCCCCACGGTCCCTAAGACTACAACCTCTGTTGCTATTCCTGAGAGACATATCCCCAAAGCTCCACATAAATGGAGTGAGGAAAACAAGAAAGAAATAGTTGTTGATACAAAAACTATATCTATTATTGCTATGTCAGTGTCGGATGATATGTATCATTCTGTCATGAAAATGAGAACCTCAAAAGCCATGTGGGACACACTTTGTGTTTAATATGAAGGAACAAATGAGGTGCAAGAATCTCGAAAGATAAACCTGGTAAGACAATATGAAAGTTTCATTTGTGGTAAAAATGAAACTTTTTCTCAAGTTCGCCAAAGATTCAATTGTTTGTTCATAGATCTGAAAACAGTTGGTCGGTAATATTCTAACTCTAAAGTACTGACAAAGTTTATGGAATCTCTTCCTGAACAATAATGTCTTAAACTATCATAGAAGACTAGGGGGCATCTGGTTCACAGAATGGAATTGGATGGAATAGAATCTGTCAAAGGAATTTGACTTTAAAGAACTAAAATGGAATGTTGTCAGGTTTGACCACCTGTTTGGTTGGCAGAATTGGAATGAAATCTGTTGAACGAATTGGAATCTGTTTGTTTGGTTCACAGAATGTAGCCTTGGAATTGGAATGAAATTCCGGTAAATGACAAAAATACCCCTTTTATAAAAAAAATTAAAACTAAAATTACTTTAATAAAATAATTATTATTTACTTCAATTTTTTTAACACTAAAAATACTTTAATAAAATATACTTCCTTAATTTACAGCACAATTTTTTTACAGCAATAAAAAACAACATATAAACCACATAAACACTACAAAAAACAGTAGTAAAATACTGCATAAAACAACAGTAAAGAACTGCAGTAAAGAACTGCATAAAACCAGTAACAAAACTGCATAAGAAAATAATAACCAAAATGATGATATGCAACTAATTCTGGCTTCAACAGCCTATCTGTTTGCAATGGACATACTTATATTATAATAGCACTCGTTGTGTATTTTAAAATGGAAAACCTTTCTACAGAAAGCAGGGTTAGGGCCACAGATTTTATGTTTGATATAGAACTCATAAGGGCCTATAATTTTAATTGTAATACAAACCACGTATATATATATAACCACAGTAGGAAGAACAAAAGGAACATATTCAAAATTTCAGAATTCCAGCCTATTAGTTCTACTATCTGCTTTATTCGATGTACTCTCTGATTTATTTTATGTATATCATGTTCGTAGACATATATTTTGTCTTGTTATGAGGGTTTCCCTTGTAATTTTCATTCAGGATATGAGTGAAATTAATCAGAATTACCTGTGATGGAGAAGGACAGAACGACTGAGAAAGGACAACAGATCGGAGAAGAAGCTGGTCGGAGAGAAGGCTGGTCGGAGAAGTTAGTAGGTCGGTCGGAGAAGATATCAGATCGGAGAAGATAGCAGATCAGAGAGAACGCTGTGCGAAGATGATAGCAGGTCCGTCGGGGTTCGAAGGTGCAAAGAAGAGAAGAAGATGAGAGAAATCAGCAGGTTGACTACGAGAAAAGGGGTGTCGACTTCAATTTCAGAGATTAGGGTTAATAGTGGATTTTTATGAACAGGGTATTATGGGTATTAGAAAAAGAACAAATTCCATTCCAATGAAATCCGTCATCTTACCCAAGGAATCTCAAATGCATTTATCTAAGGCATTCATTGGAATTTAAACATTCCATTACTTGGAAAGATTGAACCAAACAAGGAAACTGAATCTGGTCAAAGGAATTCAGATTCCAATTCTACCAGATTCCATTCCATTCCACCGAACCAAACGCGGGATAACTCTCTTTCTTTAAGTGCTTTGAACGGAATTTTGCTCAATCATGAGCAATCCCAAGTTTTGAAAGAGGAATCTGTTAAAAGACACAAAAAGCTCAAAAAGTTCTTCTTTGGCTTCAAAGTCATCAAATACTGATCCCATAAGAATAGTATCTTCCTCTATTTCCTCTATCACTGAGTTAGATCAATCTAACTTTAATGACATATCGGATGCTGATCTTCCAGAATTCGATGACTCACTGACTCTTCTGACTAACACTTTCAGAAGATTTGCTAGGAAAAGCAATGATAGAGATACTAAGATAGCTTCAAAAGGTATTGGGTTCTGAAGAGTAAGAAAGATCTGAAGAAAGAAAGACTCAGAACTCAGAAGACAAGCAAATAAAAGCCTAAGGCATAACTTCTGAAGTGGCAACTTCAAAAGTTCTGAAGATTCTGAAGATACTTCTGAAGAAGGTTCTGAAGACACTTCTAAAGAAGTTCTGAAGAAGTTCAGAAGTAGTTCTGAACATGCTTGTCATTTTTGTACTGTAACTTTAGCATTTCTATTTCTTGTTTAAATAGATAGTTTGTTAGATAGTTAGAACTAACGTTTTCATAAGCTTGTAAAGACACATTTTGTAATACATTTGATCTGATCAATACAATATACAATATTCAGTGATCTATTTCTTGTTATCTTTCTATATCTTGATTGTTTGGGATCTAACAATTGGTATCAGAGCCAATTCATCTGTTCTTGAAGGTTAGAGAAGAATTTGTCAGATCTGACAGTTCTTGTTGTGTTCTTGATCGAAAAATTCAAGATTCAAATTCAGGTGAATTCTCGATCTTTTTCAAATCAAGGATGTCGAAAGAAATCGTCTCCATTGGATCAGAAACCAAACCACCAACTTTGTTTTCAGGGGAATACCATCAATGGCGAATCAGGATGGTTCAATTATTGGACAATATTGATGAAGCTTTAATGCAATAAATCATAAATGGCCCTTTGGAGGTCTATGTGGAAATCCCTGTAGTTCCAAGAACTGAATCCACTCCTGAAATACCTGCATCAAGAATCAAGAAAAGCCCAGGTATGTATAGTACTTCTGAGAAAACTCAAGCAAAAATTGATAAAAGGGCATTAACTCTTCTTACTATGGCTATTCCAAATGAAATCTTTAATAGGGTAGATAGTCTAACATTTGCCAAAGCTATGTGGGATGAGGTGGAAGCCCAGATGCAAGGTAGTACAAAAGCCCAAGCACAACGATTAAATATCTGTGTGGGTACTTATGAGAATTTTAGATATAAAGAAAATGAATCAATTACTGATACATATCATAGATTCAACAATATTCTCAATGATCTGAGAAGAAATGGTGTTTAGAAATCAAACTCAGAGATAAACAATAAATTTCTGAACAATTTGGGAAATGAATGGTCAAGTTTTTCTGATAACATGGTTACAAGGAATCTGTCTAGGAAGACTATTCATGATGTATATGGCATCTTGTTCCACAAGAGGACAAGATCAAAACTAGACAGAATGAGCAGAAAAAGGCAAATGAAACTGTAGCCTTGTTAAGCAAAAAGTACAACAACTCCTTGACCATCTCTACTAAAAACAAAGTTTGTGAAATTCCAGAGACAACTCTGTGTGATGGGGATGAATCAGATGAAGAACTTAAAAGAATTTATGATAATATTGCTTTTATGACAAGGCAATTCACTCAAAGATATAATCAAAAATATCAGAATAAACCAAGGTCTGAAGTTGGACCTAAGAAAAGTCAAGATGCTGGTCAAAATGAGTCATCTGAACCAGCAAGGTGTTTCAATTGTGGTAAGCCTGGTCATTATGCAAGACAAAGGCAAAATGCCTAAAGTCAAGAACTCAGGCTACTATGAGAAGAAGCATCTTCTTGCAAAGAAAAAGGAACAAAATCCAGCTCTAGTAACCAAGTATGAGGAAGACTGGTTAAACTGGAGTGATGGAGATGATGATGAAGAGGTAGCTCATTATGCTTCAAAATGCTACATGTGCCAAATGGATCCAGAAGAAAAACATGCACATGATTCTGAGGTATCTTCTTCATCTTCTGAATTAAATTCTTTTTCTGAACCAAATTTTGAACAAATTTCTGAAAATTCCGAAGTGCAAAATCAATTTCAAAATATGTTTTCTGAATTTGAAACTCTCAGAAACAGAATCAAAGATGAAAGGATTTTGGTAAATCAATTTAGAGCTGAAAGTCAAATCTATAAACAAAACTGCCAAGAAGCTGAACAAATTGTTGAAAAAGTTTCTGAAGAAAAACTTCAATTAAAAGAAAAACTGGACAGTTTAAAGAAAGATATTATTAATGAGAAATCTGAAAAAGAAGTTTTAAATGTAAAAATGAACTTTCTGAACCAAGAAAGACTTGATCTTTACAAAAAAAATTAAAGAATTAGAAGATCTGAACTTTAAAAGAGGTCAAACTGAACAGACTCTGAACATTTTGACAAATCAGGCTCAGAATTCAAAATTTTACAATATTAAAGCAGGTTTGGGATATAATGATAGTCAAATACTGAAAAAGGTACCTGCAAATCTTTATAACTATTTTAAAATGAAATTTTTTAATGAAACCAACACAGGTATTATATCTAAACCTGTTAACTACTCTTTGCTTGAAAGAATTCCCTTTGTCAAATCAGAAACTCTGTTTTCTGAAAAAAATCGTTTGATTCTGATAAAACTGAGATAATTTCTGAATCAGAAGTAATAAGTAATAATGTTTTAAAATCTTTTGAGATTACTTCTGAATCTAAAATTATTTCTGAAGAAAAATCTGAATCATCTGTTAAATTTGAGAAAACTACTGAACAAATTTCTGAATTATCTTCTGAACATACTGTTGAATCAGAAGATAATGTTGATCATGAAGAAAAATATAATGAATTTTCAGATATTGAATCTTTACAAAATAATAATTCAGAAATTATTTTTGATAATTCTAATGATGAGTCTGAAAATATTTTAAATAAATTTTTTGTTTGCTTCTAGCATGACTGAATATAAGTTCTCAGATTTAATGAATGCATCAAATTCAGATGATGACGATGATCATATGGTTTAGGTTATAGATAAAGATGGATATTTGGTGTACAAATTACAATCATCTATGATTGATGGGGACATCTTAAAATCTGAAGCACCAAAGTTGTCTTCAGAAATGTTTAACCCTGTTTTTCTGAAACAAGAGTTTCTAAAAACTGAAAATTTCTTCCACATCATCAAATGATACTTCTAAAAAATCTTCAACATCACCATCTGACTTTATACATAGAGTCAAATTCTTTGAAAAGGGACAGTTTTCCAATTCAAATTCTGAAGTTCATAATACAGAACATAAACCCAAAGATAAATCTAAAATTGATAAAAAGACTACTTATACTAATCCTCATTTCTTATCTTTTACAGAGCTGTCCTCTTTAGTTTGGAGAAAGAAAGGTGAAAGACTATCAAAGACTGACAAATTAGATAGTTTTTCATTTTCAAAGAAACATGATGTACCCAAACATAATAAAGTGAATAAAAGAAATTTTGTTGATAAATCCAATAGTGTTGATTCTTGTTCTTCTACTGCTTTATTAAATATTCTGAAGAATTTTATTCAATGTATTAATTGTGGTAATCTTAATTTTCAACTAAACTCCAAATCTAAGAAGAATACTCTTAAGAAATCAATTCAGAACTTTTAAGCTAAATTAGCAAATAAAAATAAAAATAAAAAGTAAAATAAAAATAAACCTAAGACTGACAAATCTTAAAGTTCTGAACAAACTTCTGAAATGAAAAATCTGAAGTCAAAGTTTAGAACTTCAATTTTTTTTACTAATCTCAAAGGACCCATTCTCAAATGGGTACCTAAATCTCAATAATCATTTTTGCAGATATGTCATGTGTGGGTCTTAGATTCTGGATGTTCAAGACACATGACACCATTCAAAGAACTACTAATTGATTATCATGAAAGATATGGAGGAACAGTTAGTTTTGGAAATAATGCCAAAGGTTAGGTAAGAGGTTATGGTACTTTTATCAAAGGAGAAGTTACAGTAATGAAAGTTTTCTATGTTGAAGGTCTTAAACATAATCTCTTCAGTATCAATCAATTCTGTGACAAATATTGGAAAGTCAATTTTGATATAGACTACTGTCATGTTCTGAGTTCAGAAAACAAGAAGGAATTAACTGCCTATAGAGATGGAGACATCTACACTGCTACGTTTACAGCAACTGGTCAATTAAAAGGAGTATGTTACATTTCCAACACAATGAGCAATGATAGTTGGCTTTGGCACAGAAGAATGTCACATCTGAACTTCAAAGCTATTTCTGAACTGGAAAAACATCACTCTGTCAGAGGACTACCGATTTGATAAGAATTCCTTATGTTCTGCTTGTGAACTAGGGAAGATCAAGAGAAGCTCCCATCCTCTGAAAATGCTATCATCATGCAAAGCTCCACTTGAAATTCTTCACATGGATTTGTGTGGACCAATGAAGACTCAAAGTATGGGTGGAAAGAAGTATATTCTTGTCATTGTAGATGAATATTCAAGATATACTTGGGTTGAATTTCTTCGACTCAAATCTGACACTTCTGAAAGGCTCATTCCTTTTTCTGAAGAAAATTCAAGTTCTTCTTCAACTACCAATCCAAAAGATCAGAAGTGATAATGGCACAGAATTTACAAATTCAACACTTTAGAACGTTTTGGAATCTGTTGGTATCTCACATAACTTTTCCGCTGCAAGAACTCCTCAACAGAATGGAGTAGTTGAGAGAAAGAATAGAAGTTTGGTAGAAGCTGCAAGGACCATGCTTGCTTATTCTGAACTTCCTTTGTCTCTTTGGGCAGAAGCTATAGCTACTGCATGTTTCACGCAGAACAGGACAATTCTTAACAGAAAACTACTTAAAACTCCTTATGAGATTATTAAACAAAGAAAACCCTCTATTTATTACTTTAAAATTTTTGGTTGCAGATGTTTTCTCAGAAATGATACACAGCATTTGGATAAATTTGCACCAAAAGGTGTAGCTGGTATCTTTGTTGGCTACTCTCACAGGTTCAAGGCATACAGAGTATTGATCAAAGGAACCCAAATGATCATTGAAACTACAAATATCCGTTTTCATGAGCCAACATTGACTTCTGAACATGACAGTTCAGAACTCACACTTAACCCTCTTTTCGAAAGCTTGGATTCAGAACATAGCAAGACAAATCAATCTTCTGAATCTCAAACTTTACTTAAATCAAACTTAGATATCTTATGTCAAGATTTATTTGATATTTCTGTTGATGTCTCTGCAGATTATCAGAATCTCTCTCTACTCAGAAACATAACAGATCAAGAAACTTCAGAAATTCAAATATCAAACATCACAGCACCACCAGTCTCAACCTCAAATTCAGAAATTCCTATTTTCGAATCTGTACACATGCCTTCTGAATCAGTTCAGCATACTATTGTTTCCGAAACAGTACAGAATATTCCTGTTTCTGAAACCGTTCCTATAACTGCTGAACCAGTACAGAATACACCATTTGAGGAGGAGAATTCAGATCTACATTCAGTTATCAACCATGATACTGAAACACAAGCCATTATTGATGATTATGATTCTTTCAACAATGTATCATCTGTTCAACCATTACCAAATGTGAACAAATGGACATCTAATCATCCTATTCATCAAATTATTGGTGATGCATCAAAAGGTGTTCAAACAAGATCATCAACAGCTAATGAGTGTTTGTATGTGAATTTCTTAAGCAACATGGAACCTAAGAAGCCAGTTGAAGCTCTTCAAGATCCAGATTGGATTTTAGCTATGCAAGATGAGCTAAATCAATTTGAAAGGAACAAAGTCTGGAGATTAATTTCTAAACCAAAAGGTAAATCAATAATTGGCACAAAATGGTTATTCAGAAATAAAAAGGATGAAAATGGAATTGTTGTGAGAAACAAAGCAAGGCTTGTTGCTAAGGGGTATTGTCAACAAGAAGGAACTAATTATGATGAAACGTTTGCCCCTGTTGCAAGACTTGAAGCAATCAGAATATTTCTGGCATATGCAACTCATAAAAATATGAAGGTATTTCAAATGGATGTCAAGTGTGCATTTCCGAATGGTATTCTACATGAAGAAGTGTATGTCGAACAACCAGAAAGTTTTGTTAGCAAAGAATTCCCAGAACATGTCTATATTTTGGACAAAGCCTTATATGGACTTAAACAAGCACCAAGAGTATGGTATGACACTCTCACAACTTTTCTTCTGAACTCCAAATTCAAAATAGGTACTGTTGATACCACTTTATTTCTGAAAAGGGAAGGTGATGATATGATATTAATACAAATATATGTAGATGATATTATATTTGCTTCTAGTAATCCAAAATTTTGTAGAAATTTTGAGAAAATTATGCAAACTGAATTTGAAATGAGTATGATGGGAGAGTTAACATTTTTTTCTTGGTCTTCAAGTTAAACAACTTCCCACTGGCATATTCATTAATCAATCTAAGTATGTCTTTGACTTACTTAAGAAGTTTGACATGCCTGACTGTTCTAGTATTCAAACTCCAATGGCCACTGCAACAAAATTATCTCCTGATCTAAATGGCATATCTGTTGATCAAAAGAAATATAGGGGTATCATTGGATCTTTGCTTTACTTAACAGCTAGTAGACCAGATATAATGTTTGCTACATGTATTTGTGCTAGATATCAAGCTAATCCTAAGGAATCTCATCTTCTTGCTGCTAAAAGAATCCTTAGATATCTCAAAGGTTCTCCTTCATTGGGACTTTGGTATCCTAAGGATTCTGGTTTTGAACTAACAGGTTTCACAGATGCAAACCATGGTGGTTGCAAATTGGACAGGAAAAGCACATCTGGATCATGTCAATTTTTGGGTGACAGACTTGTAAGTTGGTCTTCAAAGAAACAAAATTGTGTTTCCACTTCTACTGCAAAAGCTGAGTATGTTGCAGCTTCAATCTGTTGTTCACAAGTGATCTGGATGAAAACACAACTCAAGGACTATGGTTACTCTTTCAAAAAGATTCCTTTATATTGTGACTCAAAGAGTGCCATAACTATCACAGCTAATCCTGTTCAACATTCAAAAACAAAGCATATTGATGTAAGATATCATTTTATCAAAGATCATGTGGAAAAATGTAATATTGAAATGTTTTTTGTTCAGACAGATTATCAATTGGCTGATTTATTTACCAAATCTCTTGATGAGAAACGATTTAATTTTCTGGTAAGTAAATTAGGCATGATGAATATGTCTATGTAAGTATTTAAAAATTATATTCTGAGATTAATTTTTCCAAATTCTGAATATTTTGAACTTCAGATTTTCTAAAGTTCTGTTTTCAGAAATTCAGTCTTTCTAAATTTCAGAAGTTATAATTTCTTCTTCAAAGATGATTATTTCTCAAATACTTTCATTTTTTTTTCTTATTTCTCTAACAATTTTTTTTCTCTGATAAATAGCATTGTTAAAGGGGGAGAATCATACCTGTTTATGATTCAAGGGGGAGTGTTGCTAGAAATTCTAAATCTTAAATACTCCTTTCTATCAATCAGATCTGAGATGCTGTTAAAAGTCTTGAATTTTAAATCTAAGTAGTATGGACAAGCTACTATAGATAAAATATTTTTTTTGTTATTGTTCAAACCTACTTCTGAACAGTTAAAACGATTTATATGTTTCAGAAGTATGTCTTTTTAAATGATTTTTGTCATTTTGGAGGAATATCAGTTTGGTTCTGAACTTTTCTTGCAAGTTCTGAAGTATTTCTGAAAGTTTTCATTTCGACTTCTGAATTTCTTCTCAGAAGTTCTGAATTTCTTCTGAAGTTTTTGAACTTGTTCTCAGAATTTTACTTCCCGTTATTCATTTTAAGCGTGTGCCTTGTGTTTTAATTTCATTGGAAAATCCTTAACCCACGTCGATTAAACGGTTCATTAATCCAAATAAATGATGATTACTCTTTTAATCTCGTTTAACTTTTGGCCACGTGTCCATCTATGCTTATTTAGTCATATAACACAGATGGAATCATCTTCTTCGTCATTTTCTAGTGCTTTTTCCCTCCAAAATCTCTCTGTGCTTATTCATTTTCAATCAAGTGTGTATCCTTGTTCCCTTCCAGTGATGACAACTTCGAATGTGATGGTTTCTGCTTCTTCGAGTTTCAGCAACAACAATGACTCATCTAGTGAAGCATCATTCAAAATTGTTCCTAACAAAATAGTGATTAGATCCATGGATATCCCTTTGAATGATGATCAAGTAGTACAAGACACTGCCACAACTGCTATTGATGCAGCCGGTCCTTCAAATCCAATTTCCAAACGTAATCCTAACCCTAGTTCTGCTACAATTGGGGAAACTCAACTCAAGCCCATTGAGGTGGTATCTGAATCAAATGCTGGTGAAAGTAAGTCTCAATCTCGTGCTGAGAGCAGTGATGGCCCTGATTTGTCCAAGTTGTATGTTCCTGAGGAAAAATTGCTCAAAATCAAAAGGAATAACTGTGCTCTGAACTTCAAATCGACGGATTTTGCTGCTGATCAACTGGTTTTGATAGAAATTCTGAAGAAACATCCACTTCGTGTCTTGCTCTCGAGTAAATTTTCAGTTCCTGCTTCTTACTTACAACAATGGTGGTATTATGCTGAGGTCGATGATGCTGCAGATGATATTTCCTCATATATTCATGGCTACAGGGTTTGTTTTTCTGTGGAAGATGTCAGAAGTATACATTATCTTCCAAAGGCAGATGAAGTTATTGGGAAAACTTCATATGATCAAATTCCATCATCTTCTGAGATAATTTCAGATTTTATGCGTTTGGGATATTCTGAACAACTAAATGCCTTAAGTTCATTCAGAAGGAAGTGTCTACCCCCAATTTGGTATTGCCTATTCTCCATTTTAAACACTCGCCTCTCTGGAAAAAGTTCTAGCTTAGACCAAGCATCTACAAATGGAAGGATTATATTTCATGGTGTGGTTTTCAACAAACACTATGACTATGCTTCACTAATATTTGAAGATCTGAAAACTGCTGTTCTGAAATGAAGGGTGTTCCTGTTATTCCTGATCTTCCCCATGAGGTACATGTTCCTATTTTTACCATGGATAATCCTCGACCACCAAGTGGAAAATTAAAATTTCCTAATGCCATTCCATTACCTGCTTACCTACTTGAACTAGTAAGTTCAGAAAATAGGATTGTGAGTGAGTATTATGAATCAATGGGACTACCAAAACCAGTAGTCTCTTCCCCTGATTCCCACAAGAGTGGTGAACATGATAAGGAGTCTAGATTATCTAGGAAGAGTGGGGAGGCTGTTCAAGGGGGAGAACAACCTCAAAGTTTGAAGAGGAAAAATGCAAATGAGAGATTGGGTAGAAGGGTGAGAAAAAGAATTGATGAGGGGAGAACACAAGTACAAAATAAAGATACTTGTGAACCAAATGTTACTAGCCGGGCACCCACATCATCTATTACTCCACATTCTTTGGTGGGTAATATTGAAAAGGCCAGTGAGCCCATGGCAATACTTGTTAACCCCCCCAGCCACTCATCCATCTCTCAACAGAAGGGTGTTTCATCAACACAATTGGGGCAAGCAGCTCATATACCATTAGGACCCCATTTGGAGTATCCTTTTGTTGAAAAAGAAGGACATATGTCCCCCCTTCACTGTTTCGAGCACATAGAGTCTGAGAGTCCACTCAATCTTGAGCCTACAGAACCACTAAATGTGGATTTCCTTCACACCAGCACACATCTTTCAGATGTACTTAAGCAAAGTGTGTGTCATATTGCCTCAACAACTATAGATATTCCTAATATTGGATATCAAGGATTAGTTGGAAGCCCTGGTGGAGTGAACATTACTAAAGCTCCATTCACAGAGTCAATTATGATTCATGATGTTGTGGCATCTACAGGCCAGCCTTCTTCTGAAGGACTGCAAACAAGACCATCTGTTGGTCTTGGCAATTTACCCACATCTTCTAAATTTTAAAATTCAAGGACTTTTGTACTTCTGAATTTGAAAAGATTCAGAAGGACTTAAAGGAATTGACGAACAAATCAAACAAGGTGATGGAGGATAGGTTGGAAAAACAGGAGGTGACAATGGTGAACAAATTGAATGATTTTCATGTTTCTTCTTCAAATAATCTTAACACATTTAAAGATGCACTTCTAACAGCTTTCTCTGAAGTGATTTCTTTTGTATCTTCTCTAAAGGCATCTCAGCCTTCTTCTTCAAGCTCTCAATCTCATACTTCTAAATTTGCTACTAAAGATGACATTAATCAAATTCTGAATCAATTATCTGCTATTCAGACTTCTCAGACGGAATTAAATAACAGATTATCTGCTTTGGAGTGTAGACCTCAGGCAGATACTTCCAAAAGAAATCTTGATGATCAGGGTCCTGATAATCAAGAGGGGGAGAAAAGACACAAAGTATCTGAACCTGCAAATGTTGAAACTTCTCAAGGTCAATTTTCTGAAATAGATTCTGAAGAAGCTCAGAATATAGAAGGTTCAAATAGAGTTTCAGAAGCCATAGAAGATATTCTTGCAGAACATGATGATCAAGAGGTTGATGCTGTCCATTCTGAAGAATTTATTGATGAAGGTTATGAAACAGAAAAACTGTCTTTTGATTCTGAATGAAACTTGAGTTCAGATAAAACAGATGTAATTCCAGATTCCAATGAAGAAATGTTAAGAGAATATCTTGCATTTGAAGATGTAATTGGTGAACCAAGTGATCTCTCAGATGTGATCATGTTTGAAGAAGAATCTGATGTCAACGTGGAAGAAACCTCAGAAGTGAATGAAGTCAGATATCTGGGAATTTGGAAGCCACAACAAAATCTGAATGAGGTTTATGGTGAAATTTCTGAAGAATTATGGGATTTATTAAGAAAATTTTGTTGGGTTCGTGTATTTCTGAACAATCCAAGAAATCTGGAGTGTAGATTTTTGGATAATAGATTGTCAATTTTTGAAGACTTTCTAAACCAACCAGATGAAAGATTTTAAATAGAACTTGATCTGAATCACATGGAAGGAGTTGAAATTGTAGATGAAATTCTGATTGTTTTCTCAGAAAATTTTGAAGTTAGGTTCAGACCTTGCATTGTTATTCCTGAAATAGATCTTCCAGCACTTGAAGAACCTGTTTTGGATCAAGTTTTTGAAAAGGAAAATGTGTTTATCCCTGGAGAAAGTAGCTTGATGTTTCCTGAAGACATTTACTGCTTTATGTACAGAAGAAGCATGAAATTTGCAACATTGGAAGACTTTCTGAATGATGAATGGACTGAAGATCATATTGCTTAAGTGAAAAACTATATTCAGAATCATGGTTTTCAGAACTTCCATGATTCAACTTTAATAAAGAAGATCAGATGTTTATCAAAGTCAACACACGATGATTTGTTCATAAGCAGATTTGGAGCAGAAAGAAGGGATGGTACTTTATGTGAGTTTACTCAGTTCGATATGTACAAGCTAAGATTGCAAGATAAGCTGGCAACTTTATCTTTTTGTTTTAACAAAGGTGAAACTGAACTAGTCTCAGAGATTAGAAGAATCTTGGGAATTTATATAAGGAATCTCATTAAGCATGACTTTCAGTTGGCTTTAGAATACAGACTAAACAAAGTAAACTTGTTAGAGCCTGTTTTTATCGAAAGGTCAAGGCTAAAAAGATTATTCACTAGTCCAGATATTGGCTTTATATACTTTGTGGAAGGAGTCACTAAGACATTCATTGCATCTGACATTCCAAAGTATTCTACATCTACTCTCAATCGGTTTCTGAACTATATGGCAGATTTTATTGAAGAATCTGATATCAAAGAAGAAATAGTCTATTTGATCAAAGAAATAATACATTTCAGAGAATTTGTAAGAAAGAGTTATCTGGCTGGTCACAAGAAAGTAAACAAAATCAGAGGAGCTGACTATTTGCTAAGTGATGCTTATGATTTCAAGATCAATACAAAGAAGTAAGATATGGAAGAAATTCAGAAGTTCACTCTGAATCTTGAAAGTTCAGAAGTAAGTCCAAAGGAAAAGGAAAAAGAAAAAGAGAAAATTTCTGAAAATATTTCTGTAGAGTTGGTTCCTATAAAGCACATTTCTAAAGAGGCACAACTACAAGAACAAAGGATTGAAGAGAGTGCGTTTACTATGTTTATTGAATATTTTCATCCAGAAATGTTCATGGAACATGAACAGAAGTTTAATTATATTGATTGTTGGATCAACAAATCCTTTAGATGGAAACAATGGTATTCTGATATCATAAGAAAACTAAGGATTCCTATTAATGAAGCAAGAAAAGAAAGTCCTGTCATCAAAGTGATTAATGCAGAATTAAAAACAAGAAAAAAATTATAGTTGTGCATTTTTTACTGTGGAAAGAAGAAATGGTGAGATATCTACTTTTTCAGAAGCTGACTTTCACAATGTCTACTTAAGAGATATGCTCAGAGTTTACAGGAGTCTTTATCCGTTTCATGATTCCATTACAAAGTTCAGAAAATCATTTCCAGTTCTCAGAGATGGTTTGTATAGAGAATTCATCTGGGCTGCAAAGACCGATTTTCAAGTTGCATATGTGCTGAATAAGAAACAAGTTCATCCGGGTAAACCAAAGTTAAGTCTACCAGATATTCAAAATCTGAAGAAAAGTACTCTGGTAATTCAACCCCCAGGTTTTGTATGCAAGTGCTTTCAAGAATTACTTTTTGTGAGATTTGAAGAACTCCACAAATGCTGCAATGGAACTTTAATGGCTATCAGAGATCGTTTGGTTAAAAGACAAAATAAAAGACCAAAGAATCTGAATGATGAAGAATGGGAGAAGTACAAGAAGCTTGCAAAAGAGATGATCATAATTGCAGAATCTTTGTTGGAATACAGAAATCTAATTTTGAAGGATGTTAGACAAATCTTGAATTTTGGGAATTATGATTTGAACTTTTGAAACTAAGGGGGAGATTGATAGAGATACTAAAGTAGCTTCAAAAGGTACTGGGTTCTGAAGAATAAGAAAGATCTGAAGAAAGAAAGACTCAGAACTCAGAAGACAAGCAAATAAAAGCCTAAGGCATAACTTCTGAAGTGGCAACTTCAGAAGTTCTGAAGATTCTGAAGATACTTCTGAAGAAGTTCTGAAGAAGGTTCTGAAGACACTTCTGAAGAAGTTCTGAAGAAGTTCAGAAGTTGTTCTGAACATGCTTGTCATTTTTGTACTGTAACTTTAGCATTTCTATTTCTTGTATAAATAGATAGTTTGTTAGATAGTTAGAACTAATGTTTTCATAAGCTTGTAAAGACTCATTTTGTAATACAGTTCATCTGATCAATACAATATACAATATTCAGTGATCTATTTCTTGTTATCTTTCTATATCTTGATTGTTTGGGATCTAACAAGCAACTTTAGGAGAAATCCTCTATCACTGACTCTGACAAGTCAAAGTTTTATTCCATTGATAAAGCATCTGCTATATGTTTTAGTTGTCAACGCAAATATCACTTTGCTAGTGAATGCAGATCAAAGAAAGTTGCTGCTCCGACCACTTCTCGAATCTCCTTCAAACCTAGAGATGGTAAATATCTCAAGTTAAAGGACAAATATCTGAAGATGAAGAATACCCAGCAAAAAGGCAAAGGCCTTGTCACTGAAGAACATGACTAGGCAGACACCACTTACGAGTCAGGTTCAGATGAGGAAGATATGGCGCTCGTTTGTCTTATGGCAAGGATTCAAGAAGCTGAAGAAGTCTCTGAATCCGATTCATCAAAAATTCCCTCATCATCATCCACTCATGTATCAAATGTGAAAGACTCATCTGTCCCTGAGAAAGATAGTTTGTCGGCTCTCGACACTTTAACTGCTGATCTTTATAATGCTCGAAATGGTAAAACCAAAGCAGAACAAATTAACTACGATTTAACTAAACAACTTAAATTGTCATCTGAAAATCAAAGAATTAACTAAGGTCAAAGAAGCCTTAAGGACCAAGTCTTTGTAAATCGGACAATAAGCATTGAGAAACAACAAGCTATCACTGAGTGCGAAAAGGCCATCACAGATCTCAAAACTGAAAAAGCCACAATTGAAGGATGGTGCAAAGCCTTTGTAAACGCAAATGAGATCTTCAATGCTCAAATACCCATTAAGGTTAAGAGTGGTCTGGGATACTCTTCTGATCAGGAAGAACCTTCTAATGTCGTTCCATGCTTAAGTTTGGAACCTTTGTATCTTCTATCCCTAACACCTCTACTTTGTGTTCCTCAACAACCGAGTCAAAACCTTCTGAACCCTTTTCAGATACAAGAACTGCTACCATTATGGGAACACAACTCACATTGCAAACAAGTGCCCTAATGCCACCAAGGCTGAGAAGATCTCTGGAAAGAAAGTACCCAAGACTGAGAAATCAGTGAAGGTGAAATCCACTAAAGTTGGTAAAACAACTAAGGTGACAAAATCCTATGAAGTAAAAACTCCAGAAAATGAGAAAGATGTTGCTTCCAACATTTCCACTAACATTGCAGGACCCACAGTAGCATGGGTACCTATGAAAAATTAATTCCCTTATATTATGTAGGATGTGAAATGTATCTGGTATCTCGATAGCAGATGCTCAAGACACATGACTAGAACAAAAACCCTGCTCTCTAACTTTAAGGAAGAAAAAGGTCCCTCAGTGACTTTTGTGGAAATGGCAAAGAATACACCAAAGGTTGTGGTGTTCTGACCAATGGAGCAACTTCTTTCAATCATGTTGCTTATGTTGAAGGACTGAAGCACAAGTTGTTGAGCATAAGTCAACTCTGTGATAAAGACTTCAAAGTCTTATTCTCAAAGACAAAGTGTGCTGTCACTGACAAGAATGAAAAACTTGCACTAACCGGAAAACGCTATGAAAATGTCTATGTGATTAACATGAATGAATCCCATTCAGAGAAAATTTGTTTTCTTTCAAAAGCCTCTTCAGATATCAACTGGCTTTGGCACAAAAGGCTTTCCCATCTAAACTAAAAAATGATAAATGATTTATCTAGAAAAGAGCTTGTCAATGGACTCCCTAAACACTCTTTTGCAAAGGAATCTCTTTGCTCAGCATGTGAAAAAGGAAAATTGAAAAGCGCAAGTTTCAGATCTAAGCAAGTGTCTTCAATGACCACTCCTCTTCACTTAACTCCATATGGATCTCTTTGGACCTATTAATGCCCCGTTACATATCTCGAAAGAAGTATACACTTGTCATAGTTGATTAGTATTCTAAGTACACTTGGGTATTTTTTTCTCAGATCCAAGAGTGAAATTCTTGAAGAAATCATTACCTTCATTAAGAAGATGGAAATCCTGAACAATCTCACTTTTCGATCTATGAGAAGTGATCATGGCATTGAATTCAAAAACAGTACCCTGATTAGTTTCTTTGAGGACAAAGGAATTTCTCATGATTTTTCTACAGTCAGGACTCCTCAGCAAAATGGTGTTGCTAAATGAATAAATTGAACAATTATTGAAGCTGCTCGTCCGATGCTCCGCGAATCTCATCTACCAACTCAATTATGGGCTGAACCAGTTAACACTACATGTTTCACTCAGAATCAATCCCTAATAGTTAAAAGATTCAAGAAGACTGCCTACGAACTCTTCCATGGAAGAAAGCTATCTCTGAGCTTTCTACACATTTTTGGATGTAAATGTTATATCCTGAATGATAAAGATCATCTCGGAAAGTTCGATCCGCAAGGAAGATGATGGTTTATTTCTTAGGTACATCTCTGTATCAAGGATTTAAGAGTATTCAACAAACGGAGACAAGTTGTTGAAGAAACTATAAACATCAACTTTGACGAATCACGTTCAGCAAACTCCATTCACATCCTTGAAGATGGCGAAGAGCTGAACAACTGGATGAAGTCTCACTATGGGGAAACCGAATTATTTTTCAGTCATCCTCCAATCACTAAAATAAATGATGATGGTGAACCTCATATCATCCCAAGTATGATTAGCAATAACAACACTTCCTCATCAGGAATCGGCGTTACTCCTATTAATCATATCCGTCCATCTGAAACCTCAAACAACAATCCATCAGTGAATGATCAGGTATCAAACTCTATCCCAGAATATGATAATCCTTTTGGATCTCCACCAGGGATGATAGGAAACACTGAAGAACTTACTGCTGAAGCATCTCCCTTGACCCCTGAACAAGTTGTCGTTGAATCAATTGTTGATCAATCTCCTCAACTACCAGCTCAGCGATGGACTCGAGATCATCCCATCGATTAGATAATAGGTGATCCAAGTACAAATATTAAAACCCGACAGAGTATGGGTAATATCTGCCTCTTTGTTAACTTTATTTCTATCTTAGAATCAAAGAAGATCGATGAAGCTATTACTGAACCCGATTGGATCAATTCTATGAAAGAAGAACTGACTACTTTCAGAGAAACAAAGTCTGGGATCTTGTCCCTCGTCCATCTCGCAAAACTGTTATTGGAACTAAATGGTGTTTCGTAACAAGTTAGATGAAAATGGCGTTGTTAACCTTAACAAGGATCGACTTGTTGCTCAGGGATACAGACAAGAAGAAGCTATCGATTATGATGAAACCTTTGCTCCTATTCCCAGGTTGGCAAGCGTGATATTCTCTTATCAGAATTGTTTCGACAGTCTGATGGTTGGGTAGGAACGCGCACAAGACATGAGGAGGTTTCTCATAAACTACCTCAGAGGCAGATATATGATCCTCAAGACACATCCGTCGATAGTTCCAACCCTGAGAGTAATCCTTCAGATACACTCAAGGAATCCTTTATTATACACTCTTCCACACAACTTCTTTCTTCTAACCCCGAGCTATTTATGGCTCATTTATCTTTGTTATGTACATGTGCGAAGTATGATGCGCCTCTGACGAAGAAGCCATCTCTGTGGAAAAGGTCCAAGGAAAATCTTTGCCTTAACTTAAGATCGAGGCCCCCAAGTCTCCTTGACTACTCCCTCTGCAACGTCCCAGTTTCCATCAATGGACCATTTGGTTGTAGAGGCAGCTCTGATAAGGAAGAAGGCGGACAACCTTTAGATATCCGCGGAGCTAATATTCAACAGGGTAGAAGGGATACCCGATCTAAAGACGAACATCACTTCAGAAATCTCCTTTCGAAGAGCGTTGTCGCAAAAAACACTTTTTCTATTACTTCACTCGGCAATAAGATAGACAAACAGGGGGAGACTCTCTTTGAGATCCTGACGCTGCTGAAGACCCCTGTCCCTGTCTCTGCCTCGTCCTTCACCTCTGAGGATAGGAAGTCCCTGGAACAACTTAGACTAGTTCAGAAGGAGCACTCCACGGCGTTGGAGGCTCTGAAGGAGGAGGTCAACATCCTTATGGTACAACTTCTTCTTGACGATTACAAAGAGGGGGATAAGGTCGCCAAGGAGGTGGAAGGAGACCTCATAGCTCACATTAAAGGGATAGAGCGAAGAAACTCTGAGCCTATTGTTAGAATAATTTATCGAAGTATGAACCAGAATACTCCTTGAAGTAACAAGATAAAGCATCCAGAAGATAACATCCAAAAGTTCAACTCATTGTCCAGAAGCGTCCAGAGGATTGGGCATCCTCTGGATTTCAACTTACACATCACACGCGCTTCTAATGACGTGGGGCATGTCACACCTCTTGTGTGTAACTGAATTTGTTAAAAGTACAAGTGACATGGCATTATGTAATATGCTAGCTCTTTGACTTTCTCTTTTTAATAGTATATATAGAGATAGCCTTTACTGTCATGAGCATCGATTGAATGGGAGAGAATTAGAAAACGTAATTTGTGTATTGTAATGATCGACATACCAAAGTGAAATACGAATTATGATTATTCTTCATAATTGTTCTTCAATACTATTCTTCAATCATCGTAGTCAATTCTATTAAAGTTGATTAAGTGCTTCCGCTTTATACTCTTAATTGTTCTTATTAATCAACTATTTTTCTGAGTAATTTAGGGATCTGGGTTCCAACAATTGGTATCCGAGCGAGATAATCAATGTATTGATTATTCGAACTCGTCCAGTTTGGAGAAATCCCTACTTAACTAGAATTTATTTTCAGTTTTCAAACTACTGCGTTTCATTCTTCCCTGTTTTCTGAGAATTTGTTGATCACGTACAATTTTCTCGAAATCAGTGGTAATTCCAGTTTAATCCTGAAATTAGTAAGTTATGTATATCATTTCAAGTTCTGTGAAGTTTAATTGTTCTAAATTCATTCGTATATCCCGCAAATTTGATACTCTGTTTTCTGAAAAACATGGCAAATCAAAATGTCAACGCCATGTACACTTCTGGCTCTTTGACCAAACCGCCTACACTAATCATGGACGAATATCCTCATTGGAAAATTCGGATGATCAACTTCTATTTAGGATTAGATGTTGATCTATATTCTACGGTGTTGAATGGTCCCTATGTACCAATGACCACAATTCCAAGAGTACCACCAACATCCACTACTGAAAAAGTTCTTGCTCAAAGGATTCCCAAGGATAGAGGTAACTGGAATGATGATGACAAAAGCCAAAATCGAGATTGCCAACAAGGCGAAACGGCTGCTGATCATGGCAATTCCAAATGAAATATTCCAATCACTTGATTCCTGTGAAACAGCCAAGGAATTATGGGATCAGCTTGCAAATCAGTTGGAGGGAGGTGCTAAGATGAAGAAGAATCGAAGAGCACAAGCGCTAAATGAATACAACAGGTTTCAAGCGCTTCTAGAAGAAACTCTAGTACAGACGTACCACAAATTTAACAATCTGATAAATCTGTGTAAAAAGTGTGACATTATTAGATCCAAGGAGGATAATAATGTTCTGTTCCTCAAACGTTTGAATCCAGAATGCTCAATTCTACCGATGTCTCTTCAGGCAAATCAAGATCTGGAACAATGGTCATTACATGACATCTTTGGTACTCTCCAAGCCCATGAGAAGGAAGTACAACAAAAGAAGACCAGTGTTGGTGGTCCTCTGGCCCTCATTTCTGAGTCCAGAGCTTCAGGAATGAGAAGTAGAGATGCTGAGAAGAAAGGTAAGAGCATGGCTTTAACTTCAGAAGCTGATGCAGAAGTTGGTTGTTGGTCCCAAAGGAGTCTACAAGAGTTCAAGAAAATAGAAACAGTTTGTAGAAGGGGGGGGGGGGTTGAATACAAATACACAGGTTTTAATTTTTAAATTAGTTTATATTGAATAAACAAATTTACAGTTACAAGCGGAATTAGAATAAGTAAATAAACCTATTCTATTAATTTCAGAACCATGCTTTTGGCCGCGTGTGAACAATTCCAAATTAGATACGATGGGGACATAAGAGACAATCCGTACGTCCTTCTCTGACATAATATAAGGTTTGACTTTTGTGCATCGAGGATAAGATCAACATTGATTTTGCTTTAGACTTCACTTGATCGCTGAACTTGAAACTTCAAGGATGAACTTTCAGAGTATCGCCGAGGTCTTGCAAGATATCACACTTCTATCTAGACAATCCTTTTCTATCACTGAACCGCTTCAGATCAGGAGCTTATTGTCTTTATATTCAACTTGGTTTTCGACTTTCACTGAATATTCTTGAAACAGAATGCTTTCATGTTCTTTCATCGATTGGTTATTCCTATCCGTTCGTATCTCTTTCTCCAATTTCGGTCTCGATTAGTTCACAAGATTGAATGGCCAATTCTCCTCCGGACCCTCGATTCGATTGTTTTCCAAGAATGTTGAGCCGGGTATGAACAAAAGACGTGCATCCAAACACTCGATATAGTACTGCTCCAGTAAGAAGTTCGTGAGGTGCTGCTGCAGCTTCTTCCCTCTCTCTTCCCCCAAAAAAGGATAGAGATGCCCCGTCCCTTGTTTATGCACATCCATATACATAGCCAGACACAAATCTTCAACTTGGTTTTCGACTTTCACTGAATATTCTTGAAACAGAATGGTTTCATGTTCTTTCATCGATTGGTTATTCCTTTCCGTTCGTATCTCTTTCTCCAATTTCGGTCTCGATTAGTTCACAAGATTGAATGGCCAATTCTCTTCCGGACCCTCGATTCGATTGTTTTCCAAGAATGTTTGAGCCGGGTATGAACAAAAGACGTGCATCCAAACACTCGATATAGTACTGCTCCAGTAAGATGTTCGTGAGGTGCCGCTGCAGCTTCTTCCCTCTCTCTTCCCCCAAAAAAGGATAGAGATGCCCCGTCCCTTGTTTATGCACATCCATATACATAGCCAGACACAAATCTTCAACTTGGTTTTTGACTTTCACTGAATATTCTTGTGGTGTGAATGTTGTTCTTCAGATCTTAAGAGAGAAGGTTGTGGTTTCTGAGATACAACATTCGCTGAGTACAATCAGCGTCTGCAATCGCTGAATTTGAACTTTAACTTATAAATGGAATTTTCACTAAGTATGCAGATGAATCATATTCAAATCACTGAGAGGAGTTATGATCAACAATCTCCCCCTATTTGATTAGGATTAAGCAACATAGGAAATTTGCTTGAAAGGATTAGTAGAGACTTAAAAATTTATAGTGAAATTTCTAAATACTAATCTGTGAGATCTTTTTCAGCTAATCTACTATTATAATTGAGTTTCATTTAAGGATATGAAACACAATATTTACAAGTATGGAAGTTTTTAAGTACATTCACTGATTAAATTTCAGAGAGAAATATCATTGAGTAAAGGTTTGAAAAGAATTGGAACTCTTGTGTTCATTGTCCTTTTTTACTATTTTCAGGGAACTTTTCAGTACACAGATGGAGTAGAGTACTTCGTTGAATTTCATTAATTAATAATATGAAGAATTACATAGGAAATGAAATTACAACTTTGTAAGGTAAAGTACAATACGCTGAAGAGTACTACAAAGGAAAAGAAAACTAAAGATTAATCAGAGAGTCTTTCAAGTCTTCTTCGTAGTTCATTTTCATAGATCATGTTTTGTCGATTCGTCAAAGGATTATCTGACCAGCAGTGATGATGCATGATCTTTATGAAAGCTGATGGAGCCTTGCTGACTTCTCGGTTTCTGAAGAGTCCTAAAAATCCTTCATTATCCAAGTAAACCATACCAGGTTCAGGGAATGAGATGATTTCATTTTCTTCATATCTTTGATCTTGAGGGAGAGAGGAGTTCAACAGTGAGACATCAGGGGTTTCAAGATGACAAAGAATACTTTCATAATTGAATTTGGTTTCATGTTTGTTTTTAGAAGATAAACCTCCAGCGTTTGATCTTCTTTTTCTTGTAGGCTCAGGGAGAGGAGGAACTTGCACATGCTGTGACATCCTTTAAGATAGCTGATCCAAGATCCTTTCCACCACATCTTTGAACTTTGACTTGGAACCCTGAATGTCATCTCTGATTTCTAGCCACTCAGAGTATCCATAGATTTTTAAGAACTTGGCTTCTTCTTTTTCGCATTTCGAATGTCTGTACATTTGTACATATACCTTTAGACCACTTCTTTTGGAAGGACGTCCTACAATAGTTGCATGAATGATTTTTGATGTAAACAGTCGAAAGTTGAATCGTTCAGTGCACCAGCGTAGTTCATTTTCTCTGTGGCTTTTATCTTCATTTGTAACCGCACTTAAGATCCTTTCTTGAGCATGAATGGGATTCACATTCAGATTTTCTTGAGACAACTCTCTTTGTGCCAGAGCTTTAGCGACTCTTTCACTTTTTTCGTTTAGCTTCCTAGTCGCTTCATCTCTTGCAGCATCCTCCCTGAGTATCTTTCTTGCGAGCTCAATATCATTCTCTGTTTGTTTCATCTTCTCGTCCCTAATTCTATGAGCTTCAAGTGCTTGTGCTCTCTCTTCTTTAGATAGAACGTAAAATTCATCCACACGCTAAGCGGCATGGGATTTTCTGGTTCAGCAATGGGCATCCTTATTCTTTTGGCTTCAAGTTCCTTTAGGAAATTTATTCGCCTTTCTTCTTCTTCAGGCTCGCTTATTGGTGGTCTCTGTGTGCGCTGTCTGGGAATAAGGCCTTCTTCATCTTCAAAGTCAGATTCATATATGTACATGAACTGCTCTTCTGAAGAAGGTTCCCTAAAAAATGTAGAGAGTCCTTTGGGGGACTGGACTCACTGAGAATGGGGGATGGAGAGAGAGGTTTATCAGATCCAAAATCTGGAGGAGGAAAATATGGATAGGTTGGGGGTTCAGAGCTTGGAGTGTAAGGGATGAGTGGAAGACTTACCTCAACAGTGGTGTCCCCCTTAGAGTTTGCCGGTGTGGTATCCAGAGTTACCACTTCTTTGTTCTTCTGTGAGGGATCAGACTGTCCTTCAGAAAGAGGTGGTATGTCCCCCAAAGGTTCTCTGAAAGTGATTCCAGGCATAAAGTTGTCTGGACGGATCTTCTAAAAGAAGAGGTTAGCATCTGGAGGAAGATCATCATCATCATCATCATCATCGTCATTTCCTCCAAGATGAGGGATTTCATGATCATATTCATCATCATCTTTTTCTTCTTCTTCCTCTTCTTCTTCTTCTTCTTCTTCTTCTTCAGCTTGGGGATCTTGGTAAATGTAGGGAGAAATAAGAGGTCCATGACATTAGTCATTTCCCCTTCCTATTAGCTCATCAGCGAGCTCTTTGGCACATATCTCTCCCTCGATGTTGTCAGGATGTAGGACGTGCACCATCAGCGTACACACACTTGAGCTGATTCCTTTAAGGCTGTCAGTGTGCGCCGTTTGGTTTTGGCTAATGGTAGCCAGCGATCCACGATCAGCATCAGTGAAAGAAGGGCCCTATTCAGAAATGCTCTTCAAGAGCTTAAACATGTTCTCTTGAGTATGCTGAATTGACGCAAGAGCCTTACCCTGATCTTCCACCAATTTTTCCAGCTTGTCAAGCCTTTGGCCGTGGGTGGAAAAGTCATTCTTCATTGCCGTTACATCAGAGCTGATTTATTTGTGGTGGCCTTTATCCCTGGAGTCCCAGCGACCGTGTGGAAGATGTACTCAGAGGACATCTGAAGATTGTCCACTTTGGCGTTGATAAGAGCACATTCTTTCACCAGGAAGTCAATCGCTGAGAAAGAGGGATTGGGAAGGACAATCTCTACAACATTCATTGGAATACCGGCATCTTAGCAGCGAGCCGCTCCTTCTTGATCTTCCGTATCTCCTCAGCAGATAGGGATTGAGGAGATTTCAGCGAGCTGCTACCTAATCCGGCTTCTGCGTAGCTGGGTCTAATGGTCTCTGTGACCGAAGTCTCTGAGGATGGTAGTGCTGATGAAGCGGCAACGGATGTGAAAACCGTTGTCGTGCCAGGGGCTGAGTGAGGCGGTGGTGTTACGCCTTTATCAGAGAGGGAGGTCTTTTGAGAGACTCCCATCTTTTGCTTCTTTTGAGTGGGCTTGTGAGCGACAGTCTTTTTGTGACCGTTAGTCGGCTGTTTGCGTTTAGGTTTGTTGGTGTCAGGGTTACTCACTGATGGGTTTGTTAGTGGGATGGACACAGATGCTGCTTCGCTGATAAGCTGCAACATGTAAGCGGTGTAAGGAGCGTCCCTTGGAAGTTCTTCCAGATCCAGTGACTTGTTGCGGACCATAGAGAAACTCTGGTTGGCGACAGTAGGGTAATCACCTTTGAAGGCTTCTTCCAAGATGGTGGAAAAGAATGTTGGATAAGGGATGAACTTCTCCCTCTTGGCAGCTTTAACTCTGTTGAACATGTCGCTGAAAATATAATCAGCGTAGTTGAGCTTATAATTCGTGCAGAGAGCAAAGCCCAAGTCCTGAAAGTGCTTGATGCCTTGATCGTAGGAGCCAGTCTTGGAACTCATGCATTGAATCACCTGGGTGAAGATGTATTGCCATCTGGCAGGGAGTCATTTCTTCTCCATCTTCGAGCTGACATTCTTTTCAGCGGAGTCCTCCCATTCGTAGCCAATGGAGTCCATGAAAGTTAAGATTTGTTCTCTGGTGGGCTTAGGGGCCCATTGTTGATTCTTACCTCTGTGAGGGAGGCGGAGAGCATTCCTTGTTCCAGATCGAAAGCGCAAGCAGGTTCTCGCTCAAGGACAATTTGAGCAGGTACATCAGCTTGTTGGTTCATGCCTGAAGATGCCATTTCTGTTTCAAAGATAGGCACACCAAAGAGAAAGATCGTGGTTTAATACAGAGTGTATAAACCAAAGTATTTTTGGTACAAAGAATTCCAAATCTTAAGAAGAAAAAAAAACAAGTGATTTGATGAACAAAGATCAAAATATTTGTTATTTGGTAGATAAACACAAATTTTATTAAAAAATGTGAAACAAAGATACCAAAAATGGTCTTCTGTTCTAAAACGGAACTTAGAACAGGTTTTCGAGAAAAATAAAGATTTAGGGTTTTAACTCATTTATTTTAAACAAATATTTATAATAAGAAGTTATAATGGATGAAGAGAAGTTATAAACAACAATGTAGGTGTTTTGAATAAAGAAAATAGGGTTAGATCAAACCTTAAACGTGAAAAGAGAGAAAAACACACAAGTGCATGTTCTTGGTATTCTTGGAGAAAACTTGAAGATTCAAAGGAGAGTTCTTGCTTTTGAAAGTTCTGAGCGCGTAAAGAATTGAATGAGAAGAATTTTTGCTTAAATAGCAAGAGGAGAGAGAAAGAATGAATGCTAAATAACGGTTTTAGCTTTTTGAAAAGAAATGATGACCTACGCATGTTCCTAGAGAGTGACAGGAATGGAAACGTCGTGGTCTGTCGTGTGTCAGAAGAGGTCTGACGTATACTTTTTTATTTGAAAAATTTCCAGTAAGATTAATATTAAAAAGAATGTTAATCATTATCCTTAAATTCTTCATCAATAAACAATAAAGGATTGTTAGTGATGGATTTTATCTTTCGAGATTCAATCTCTGAATATGAAGATGTTCAGAGAGAGTAATGATTTAGATGTTCATAACTGAGTGAGATTTATTAGGTATTGCTGAATCAGAGTTCAGAGAATGGAATTTTTGAAGACTTGATTATATGTCACAGAATTTTGTTGATCGCCGAATAAAACTTATTCAGCGTTCAACATACCAAGTTCGCTGATAAGTAGATTGCATATAGTCTCATCAAGAGGCTTGGTGAAAAGATCAGCGAGCTGATATTCAGTTGGTACAAAATGAAGTTCAACTTCTCCATTCATCACATGATCTCTGATAAAGTGATATCTAATCTCGATATGCTTGGTTTTGGAGTGAAGTACAGGGTTATTTGCAATAGCAATAGCACTGGTGCTATCACAATAGATAGGGATTTTAAAAAGTTTGAGATCGTAGTCTCTTAGTTGATTTCTCATCCAAAGGATTTGAGCACAACAACTTCCAGCGGCTACGTATTCAGCTTTAGCGGTAGAGGTGGACACAGAGTTCTGCTTTTTACTTGTCCAACTAATCACCTTACCACCCAATAGCTGACAGCCACCGGTGGTACTCTTTCTATCTATCTTGCATCCTGCAAAATCACTATCAGAGTAACCAATGAGATCAAACCCTGAGCCTTTGGGATACCAAAGACCCAAATTAGGAGTTCCTTTCAGATATCTGAAGATTCGCTTTACAACGATGAGATGAGATTCTTTTGGTTCAACTTGATATCAAGCACAGAGTCAGGTAGAGTACATGATATCGGGTCTACTCGCTGTAAGATATAGAAGAGATACGATCATCCCTCGATAGGCAGTGATATTGACAGGTTTCCCATTTGGGTCCTTATTCAAAGTAAGAGGAGATGCCATTGGGGTCTTCATCGCTGAGCATTGATTCATATCAAACTTGTTTAGCATGTCCTTAACATATTTACTTTGACAAATAAAAATTCCTTTGTCAGATTGCTTAATCTGCAAACCTAGAAAATATGTTAGTTTACTCATCATACTCATTTTGTATTCTTTCTTCATTCTTTTAGCAAAACGAGTGCATAGTTTGAGTCTTGTGGAGCCAAAAATAATATCATCAACATATATTTGAGCAAGAATTGTATGACCTTTACATTTTTTTTAAAATAGAGTTTGATCAATTTTTCCACGAACAAATTTTTCTTTAAGAAGGTATTTTGAAAGAGTATCATACCAAGCTCTGGGAGCTTGTTTTAACCCGTAAAGAGGTTTCTGGAGTTTGAAAACATAACCAGGATGGTTCGGGTCAGCGAAACCAGGAGGTTGTTCAACATAAACTTCCTCACAGAGTTTACCATTTAAAAAAGCACTATTTACATCCATTTGAAAAACTTTGAAGTCTTTATGGGCAGCATAAGCTAAAATAATGTTATGGCTTCTAATCTAGCCACAGGAGCGAAGGTTTCATCATAGTCAATGCCTTTTTCCTGTCTATATCCTTGAGCAACAAGTCTAGCCTTATTACGAATAACAGTGCCATTTTCATCTAGCTTATTTCGAAAAACCCATTTGGTTCCTATCACTGTTTTACCAGTTGGACGAGGAACAAGATTCTAAACTTTGTTTTTACGAAACTCAGTTAGTTCTTCTTGCATGGCAGATACCCAGCTAGGATCAGAGATAACTTGATCTATCTTCTTAGGTTCAAAGAGAGATACCGTTTAAATAAAATTAACATAGAGACAGATATTACTAATAGTTTGATTTATTGGATGATTTGCAGTCCATCGCTGAACTGGTGGTTGAGGAGATTGATCACCAATAGATTCAGCGACTTGTTCTCTTTCAGGGATAACGTTGGTTGTTTCAAAACCAGGTACTTCATTATTTAAAATCAATTCTGGAGGTGATTCAGAGGTTTGATTAGTAGAAGATGAAGCTTGGTTATTCACTGAAGAATTTCCGAAAGAGGTATCAGAGGGAGGAATCTAATTGAGAGGAGTAATATTGACCCCTGATGATGATGGATCGTTTCTTGAGAATGTTAAATCAAGGATTCCATCATCATTATTTTCACCATTAGGTTGATTGCTGAAATAAGTTTCAGGTTCATGTTAATGAGATTTCATCCATTCATTCAATTCCTCATCTTCTTCAAGGATAGGTGTAGAATTTGTTGAACAAGATTCATCAAAATTGACGTGCAAGGATTCTTCAACGTGTTGTCTTCTTTTGTTGTAGATACTGAAAGACTTGGATACAAAAGAGTATCCGAGAAATATCCCATTATCAGCTTCTGGATCAATTTTACCCAAATGATCTATATAATTCAGAATGTAGCGTCTACATCCAAAGATGTTTAGATATTTCAGAGAGGGTCTTCTTTCATGAAATAATTCATAGGAAGTCTTCTTGAATCGCTTCACTATCAGGGATCGATTCTGAGTAAAGCACGTTGTATTGACTGCTTCAGCCCATAATTGAGTAGGTAGATGCGATTCGCTGAGCATTGAGCGAGCTGCTTCAAAGATCGATCGATTTCTTCTTTCAGCAACACCATTTTGCTGAGGAGTTCCCACTGATGAGAAGTTGTGAGTTATTCCTTTTTCTTCAAAGAAGTTAATCAAGGTACTTTTTTTGAATTCAGTGCCATGATCACTTCTCATGGAGCGAACAATAAGATTGTTCCGGACTTCCATTTTTTTGATAAATGCAATAATTACATCAGGTGTATCACTTTTGGATCGAAGAAAGAATACCCATGTATATCTGGAATATTCATCAACTGTCACAAGAGTGTATTTCTTTCCAGATAGAGATTGGAAATTGACAGGCCCAAATAGATCCATATGGAGAAGCTGAAGAGGTGAGTTCACTGAGGAAATTTGTTTAGATCTGAAAGAGGCTTTTGTTAGTTTTCCCTTTTCACACGCTGAACAAAGAGATTCCTTTGTAAAGGTATGGTTAGAGAGATCCCTGACAAGTTCTTTTTTAGATAATTCATTGATCATCTTAAAGTTTAGATGAGAGAGTCTTTTGTGCCATAACCAGTTTATATCTGAGGAGGCTCTGGAGATGAAGCACATGTTCTCAGAGTGAGAACTATTCATGTTAATGACATACACATTTTCAACTCTTTTGCATGTTAAGGCAAGTTTGTCATTAGAGTCAGTGACAGCACATATATTCTTTAGAAATAGAACTTTGAAATTTTTGTCACATAGATGACTAACGCTCAATAAATTGTGCTTTAGTCCTTCAACGTAAGCGAATTGACTGAATGAAGTGGCTCCATTGGATAGAATTCCATAACCTTTAGTGTATCCTTTGCCATTTCCACCGAAGGTCACTGAGGGACCAGTTTCTTCCTTGTATTCAGAGAGCAGAGATTTTCTCCCGGTCATGTGCCTTGAGCACCCGCTATCGAGATACAGATACCTTTAACACTCTGCATACAACAAAAATATTAATTTTTTATAGGTACCCATATTACTATGGGTCCTGCAGTGTTAGTGGAAGAAGTGGCGGATGAGCTACTAGCTGTAGTATTTTCTTCAGTGGTACTTTTCACATTGGAAGTTTTACCAGCCTTGGTGGATTTCGTTCTTGCTGATTTATTAGCTTGAGCTACTTTCTTTCCATGAGCTAATTTTTCATCTTTAGTAGCATTAGGACATTTGCTGGCAATGTGGGTAGTTTCACCATAGTGATAGCATTTCCTATATCTGCGAACTGGTTTGGAATTGAAAGAGTTCAGAGAGCAAGATGAAACATTTTCAGGAGCAAAACCAAGAATTCCTTTGTCTGATGTCCTTGGGGTATAACAATGTTTTCAGGGACATATGTGAGGTCGATCTTAATTCTGAGTATTGATCTCTAAATAGATCCAGGGATTTTCTTCCCAGTTTTAGGATGACTCACTGAAGGAACAGAGGAATTCTTCTTCTTTTTCTGAAAGTTTTTGATTGTAGGAACGTGGTCAAGAAACTTGTTCTTGAACATTTTCTTAGAATCATTAGATTTAGAGACAGGCAGCTTCTCATTCAAATGAGGTTTCTGAGAGGAAGGATCAAGGATTGAGGAAACAAACATTCCAAATTTTAACATGGAACGATCATTCTCTGATTCTTCTTTGTCAGGGTTATATCCTAACCCACTTCTGACTTTCATAAGGATCTGGGCATTGATGATCTCGCTGACTTTATCTGAAGCCTTGCACCATCCTTATGATGGTAGCTTTTTAATCCTTGAGATCAACGATAGACTTTTCCCTTTAAGTGATAGCTTGTTGTCTCTCAATGTTTATGGTTTCATTTACAAAGACTTGATCTTTTAGAGTTTGTTCAATCTTTGTCAGTTCTTTGATTTTTAAATGACAAATTTTCAGTTGTTCAGGATCAATATTGATTTGTTCAGCTTTGATCTTTCCATTTAGAGCACTGTAAAAATCAACAGTCATAACATCGAGAGCTGACAGGTTATCACTTTCAGGTATAGAGGAGTTTGAAAGAATGTTTACCTGAGTTGAAGGAGACTCTGAGGATGACGTTTCAGACACTTCTGCAGCTTCCTCAATTCTGGCCATTAGGCAGAGGAAAAAAGATCTTCTTCATCAGAGTCTGATTCATCAGAGGTTTTGGCCCAATCGTCTTCTTGATCCGAATCAACTTCAGCAGTTAGACCTTCGCCTTTTTGCTAGTTCTTTTTCAGATCTGTATATTTCTTCTTCAACTTAGAATACTTTTCGTTTTTATCAGAGTTCTGAGAGGTGGTGGGTGTAGCTACTTTCTAAGATCTACACTCATTTGCAAACTGGCCCTTTCGCTGACAGTTATAGCATATAGCAGATGCTTTTTCAGCAGGTAGAGTCTTTGACTTATCAGAGTCAGTGATAGTAGGAGTTTTTCGAAAGTTGCTCAGGTAGTGCCTCCATGAATTTTGTCAGTATTTCAGCATTAGAATATTCTCTGTTGACAGTTTTCATATCAATCAAGAGACAGTTAAACCTTTGGTGAATTTGAGAAAGAGTTTCACCTTTTGAGTGCATAAAGCTTTCTTATTGTCTTACCAAATTAATACATCTAGTGATTTGAACTACATCAGTTCCTTCATATTGAATAGATAAAGGATCCCACTTGGTTTTAGATGTTCTCATCTTCATTACAGAATGATAGACTTCATCTGGTAAAGACATTGCTATTATGGATCTAGCTTTAGAATCTATAGCTACTTTCTGTTCTTTAGTCCATCGATCTGGAGTTTTAACAATCCTCCTTTCAGCGATTGCTGGAGTGGTAGTGGTGGCAGGAACACCAGCGACCAAAGATGTGGGAATGAATGGTCCATTCTCTATATAGTAGGGGATCTTAGGATCTGACCCTTCTAGGAATAGACTCATTCTTTGCTTCCATAATGGAGAGTTATCACGGCTAAACCTAGGAGGTTTAGCTAAAGACCCATTATCAATGTAGTTTGTATTAGTATTAGTCATTTTAAAATAGTTTTGTAAACAAATATTTTAAAGATAAGCAAGAAACACTGCTCTGATACCACTTGTTCGTCCCAAAGGAATCTACAAGAGTTCAAGGTTATAGAAACAGTTTGTAAAAAGGGGGGGGGGTGAATAAACAAATTTATAGTTACAAGAGGAATTAGAATAAGTAAATAAACCTATTCTATTGTAACTTAAGAAATCACACAGTTTGATGCACAAGGAAGTAAGAAAGAAAAGAGACAGAGGTTTGAGAAATAGAAAGTAGCATGCATAAAGATGAAGAAGAGATCTTCATCTTATTTATACTCGTTTGCATTTAATGAAAGACAAAAGGTATATGCCACGTGTCAAACTTTCATAGGATATTTGTCCTTTGTTCAAAAGCAACCATGCTTTTTGCTGCGTGTGAACAATACCAAATCAGATACGATAGGGACATACGAGACAATCCGTACGTCCTTCTCGGACATAGTATAAGGTTTGACTTTTGTGCATCGGGGATAAGATCAACATTGATCTTGCTTTATTCTTCACTTGATCGCTGAACTTGAAACTTCAAGGATGAACTTTCAGAGTATCGCTGAGGTCTTGCAAGACATCACACTTCTATCAAGATAATCCTTTGCTATCATTGAACCGCTTCAGATCACGACTTTCGCTGAATATTCTTGTGGTGTGAATGTTGTTCTTCAGATCTTTAGAGATAAAGTTGTGGTTCCTGAGATTCAGCGATCGCTGAGTACAATCAGCGTATGCAATCGCTGAATTTGAACTTTAACTTATAAATGGAATTTTCACTAAGTATACAGATGAATCATATTCAAATCACTGAGAGGAGTTATGATCAACACTGGTCTTTCTGGATTAGAAGTTGAGGAAATTAACTCTTTTGCTTAGTCCTCGGCTCTAATTACCACAAAATTCACCAGAAAGTTTGGTAATCGTTCCTTCCAGAACAATAAACGATATGACAACAGAAATGAACGCCCTACTCTTGTCGATACACCAAGTCAGGAAACTATCAAGATAGACAAGACAGAAGCTGAGAAGAAGGAAGAAGAGATGAAGAAGAAGAAACATATGTGCTACCCCTGTGGCAAATCTGGTCACTACTCAAAGGATTGCAAGAGCACTCTTGTCAAGGATAAGGATTACTACAAGAACAAGTACAAGTACAACAAAGATGAGAGAGAAAACTATGCTGAACATGAAAACTGGCTTTCTGATCAATCAAGCGATGTAGAGGCCATGTTCTGTGGAATGGCCATGACAAGCGATACAGAGGATGAACATTTTGAAACCCCGGTTTGCACTATCTCTGAAACTTCTGAACTTGAACAAACGGTTTTAGACTTAACGTTTGAGTTTGAAAATCTAATACAAAAACTTCTAAATGAGAAGAAGTTAAGAAAAGATCTTGAAAAATCAATTGTCCTCAGCAATATAATTAAAAGAGAAATGGAAATTCTTACTGAAGAAAGGAAAGAACTTTTTGTGGAAAACCAAAAAATTTCAAAACTCAGTAAAATCCACAGAAGTTTTGTTGAAAAAGGAAATCAATGAGTGTAAAAATCTTCTGAAAGCTATGGACAAAGATATTGAGGCTAAAGAAAGTGACAGATTAAATTTTGTAGCACTTAAAAGGAAAGGGAATTTCTGCACATTGATCTTCATAGAAAGGAGCTCTTGATCAAAAAATATCAAGACGCACAGAAGGTGCATGAATAGATAAATACACAAGTCGGAAAACAGGCCTTGGGTTTGAGGATCTGGACCATTATACTTGTAAGAAGAGATCTACTTTAGATTCTGTATTTTGTGTGGGCAAAGAACAAAAACCCGTTTTTCCTATCCTATATGAACAATCAGTGTTTAAAAGATCAAAATATGAGAATGGACATCATGTTCAAAAACTCAAATATAAAAATATCAAGTATGATGAGCCAAGTGAATCTTAATCAAATTCAGAAGAAGAACGACATTTTTCATTTTGGTTCATTCACTCAAATAAATCCAAATGTTGATGAGTTCATACCCACAAATGTAGAAGAGGAACTAAAACTGAAATTTCAAAATGACATTCTTCAAACTCTGGATGAGTCTGCAAGTGTAGAACAAAAATCCTTTTCATTATAAAAGGAACAAAAATCCTTTTCATTATAAAAGGAACAAAATGAAAAATCTTTACCTTCTGAAAACCATCCAGAGATAACTCCCTGTTCCTTTATTGATTTAAATATTGATCAAGAAACAGATAATAAACAATAATAGCAATGCTCCCTTCTTATACACTAATGAATCACATGAAGTATGGGCATCTAAACCAGAAGTTCCGGTTAAACCATGTATCAAAAATAGCAATGCTCATTAAATTTGAGAATCCTATGCCTACTACTTATGTTCCGGTTAAACCATGTATCAATAATAGCAATGCTCCCTTCTTATACACTAATGAACCACATGAAGTACGGGCAGCTGAACCAGAAGTTAAACGACTTCCAAATGGAATACCTCTCTCCCATGTTCCTTTTAAAGAACAGAGAAAAGAGGTCCCGATTCATCCAAATTTCCTTGAAATGTGTCTACAAGCTAAAACATGTCTGGGACTTGCGAAAGAAGCTAAAATCAAGCAGGATGCTGAATTTGCGCCGCAAAATCTAAAGTCAAAGCCGCAGAAGTACACTTATGAACAAAAACCAAAATGGAAGTTTAATGTTCCTAATTCTTCTGTTTCAGTAAATCCTTCCAAAGAGACAAGAGAGAAGATGTTCAAGATGAAACCAACAGAGAAGAATCATTCAGTTCCTAAGCATAAGTCTAGGCTAGATAAGAAGTTCTTTCGAACAACTGATGCTAGAATAGACAGAAATAAGAACTACTATAATTATCATTCAAGTAATGAAAATTCAATGAATTATTTTATGTCCCAGAACTCTGAATGTTTCTCTCTATTTCTCAAACTCAAACAATTCTTCTCTAATCAAAACTATTTTTCTTCTTACTCCCAGAAAAGATGAAATCTAAAAAATCAGAAGTCAAATAAGTCTAAGCTAAAACCAGATAAACAAGAAGTTTTCAACAAATCTGCAAAATCTTCTGAATACAAAAGTACTATCAATACGAATAAGAAACCTAACTATAAAAGACCCATTATGGAACGGGTACCTAAATCTCTTTGATTCTAAATGCAGAAACAACGTGTGCACATCTTGTATCTTGACTTTGGATGCTCGAGGCACATGACTGGAACAAGAAACTTACTCTCCATGTTCAAAGATAAACCTGGTGGAGTAGTAACATTTGGAGACGCTGGTAAGGGTCAAATAAAAGGCTACAGTACGGTACAAGAAGGTAACATTACCATATCAAAAGTAGCTCATGTTTCTGGATTGAAACATAATCTTTTAAGTGTGAGTCAATTCTGTGATGCTAAAATGTTAGTTGTTTTTTATGAAAAACATTGTTACTTAATGTCTAAGGCAGGACAGGAGCTGTGGAGAGCCGACAGAAAAGGTAACCTGTACATGATGAACTTCACTTCTAAAGATTGTACAAAAACCCTCTGTCTTATATCCAAGAAGAGTGAAGTAGATTGGCTCTGGCATCACAAACTATCTCACTTAAACTTTCAAAACCTCGAATTACTGGTAAAACATAACCCGGTTAAGGGCCTTCCAGAGGTTCACTTCTAGAAGGATCACCTCTGCCCTGATTGTGAAATGTAAAAAATAAAAAGAGCCTCTAATAAAGCAAAGGGTGATCATTCTTGTGTCAGACCTCTGCAAATGCTACATGTTGACCTCTGTGGTCCAATTGCTGTGCAGAGTCTTTCTGGTAAAAAGTATATCCTGGTGCTAATTAAAGAATATTCCAGGTACACTTGGCTTGCTTTTGTACGACAAAAGTCAGAAGTCCTAGTAGTATTAATCAACATGATGTAGAGGATACAAGTGCTTATGGATAAGAAAATCCAGCAGTTAAGAAGTGACAATGACACTGAATTCAAGAATACCAAACATGATGAGTATCTAACAAATGAAGGAATTTCTCAAAACTTCTCGGCTGTACGCACCCCTCAACAAAATGGTGTGGCAGAAAGAAGAAATCGTACACTCGTAGAGGCAGCAAGAACCATGCTTGCAGCCTCTGGCTTACCTACTCACTTCTGGGCAGAAGCTGTTTGCAACTGCATGCTTTACGCAAAATCGATCCATAATTGTCAAGAGGCACTTCAAAACCTCTTATGAGCTTATTAACAATCGAAAACCTACAGTTAAATATTTACACATTTTTGGCTGCAGGTGTTTCATTCTAAATGACCGTGACAAACTTGGAAAATTCGACAAGAAATCTGATGAAGCTAAACTCTTGGGATACTCCCTGACCTCAAAAGCCTTCAGAATATACAATCTTTGAACCAAGACAGTCATGGAAAGCATCAACGGCGATTTTGATGATCAAACACAAATGACTTCATATTATTCTGATTCAGAACTCAAGCTTAACAATGTAACTTCTGATTATCTCTCAATCCCCAGAGAATCTGAAATAGATGCTATCTCCAATGACTTTGTTGCAGAAGAAATTGCATCTGAAAATATAGTCGGATATCCTCAAATCAATGTCTCAGAAGTATTGCAAGCTTCTAGAATCACCATCTTAGGACCATCTGGGTCATCAAGTTCAAATGTAAGTATAGAGGAATCTATGTCTCCTGATACAGAGTGCCACACTCCAATCTCCAATTCCTCTTTGCCTTCATTTAAGGGGGAGACATTGAGTTCTACTCCAAAAGTTGTTCCGATTCCAGAAGAAAATCAACTCAATTCAGAAATTGAAGTTGAACCTCCACAAATTCCCCAAACAAGAATGAAAAGATGGACAAAAGCTCATACTTCTGAATTGGTGATCCCTCTGTAGTGTCAAAACTTGATCTTCCACTACAAACAAAGCTTTCTTTGTAAATTTCTTAAGCATGATAGAACCAAAGAAAGTTCATGAAACTCTGCAAGAACCCAGCTGGATAGATGCAATGCAAGAAGAGCTTCTGCAATTTGACAGAAACAAAGTGTGGAAGCTTGTACCACTACCTAAATACAAAAAATCAATCGGCACTAAGTGGGTCTTCAGAAATAAGAAGGATGAAGATGGAATTGTGATCAGAAGCAAAGCAAGGCTGGTAGCCAAGGGTTACTGTCAAGAAGAAGGCATTGATTATGATGAAACCTTTGGCCCAGTAGCAAGGTTAGAAGTAATCAAATTGTTTCTGGCTTTCTCCGCATACAAGGATTTCAAAGTATATCAAATGGATGTCAAATGTTCCTTTGTAAATGGCAAACTTAAAGAAGAAGTATATGTTCAACAACCCCCTGGTTTTGAAACCGCAAAACATCCAGATCATGTGTATCTTCTTGATAAGGCTTTGTATGGCCTAAAGCAAGCTCCTAGAGCCTGGTATGAACGATTATTAAATTTATGATTGACGACAAGTATGAAAAAGGTAAAATTGATACTACTCTATTGATCAAAAGAAGCAAAGCTGCGTTGAGTGTAGTTCAAATCTATGTGGATGATATTATATTTGGTTCTACGAATCAAGCAGAAGTTGATTTGTTTTTAAAACTAATGGAAAGTGAATTTGAAATGAGCATGATGGGAGAATTAACATTCTTCCTAGGGCTTCAAGTCAATCAAACTACCTCTGGCATTTTCATAAATCAAGCCAAATATGTTTCAGATATTTTAAAGAAATTCAAACTTCATAGTTCCACTACAATGAAGACACCAATCTCACCTAGCATAAACTTTGACATTGATCCCACTAGAAAACAAGTTGATGTCCAAAACTATAGAGGCATGATTGGATCTCTTCTGTACTTAACTGCCAGTAGACCAGATATAATGTTTGTCACCTGTCTCTGTGCTAGATACCAAGCCAATCCAAAGGAATCCCATTTGACTTCTATGAAAAGAATCTTTAGATATCTAACAGGAACACCCTCTTTGCGTTTTTGGTATCCTAAGAACTCTAGCTTCAATTTACTCATATACTGACTCTGATCACGCAGGTTGTAAGTTAGACAGAAAGAGTTCCTCTGGTAGCTGTCAACTACTGGGGAATCGAATAATAAGTTGGACATCAAAGAAGCAAAACTGTGTGTCAACTTCTACAGCAGAAGCAGAATACATTGCAGCTGCTAGTTGTTGTTCACAAGTAATATGGATGAAAACCCAACTCAGAGATTATGGTCTTGTATATGACAAGATTCCCATCCTCTGTGATTCAGAAAGTGCCATAGCTATCATAGAAAATCCGGTGCAGCACTCAAAGACAAAGCACATTGATGTGAGGTATCATTTTATATCGGATCATGTGGAAAAAGGCACAATTGAGATGTATTTTGTTCCCACTGATTACTAACTTGCTGACATTTTTACAAAAGCCCTGGATGAAAAGAGATTTAATTTTTTAATCAGCAAGTTAGGCATGTTAAATATGTAATAAATACAAAACCTATAATTCTCTATAGTTTTTGTATAGTTATTTACTTAGCATGTCTTTACTTTTAAATTTCGTTTCATTTTACACTTCTCTGCTCACTATTGAAGTACAGTGGGGAACAGAAGCCTCTGAATACCTCTGTCTGTCAAGCAATACTTGTTACTCTTACATTTCATGATCCAAGCGAGGTTTAAGGGGGAGCAATAAATGCATAAATTTAGGGGGAGCTCATATTCATGCATACTTTAAGGAGGAGAATTAATCAATCTAAAGCAAGGTAGTTTGCTCTGAACTTCTGTACTCACTTTTTCAAATAAGTCTAATACATTCCATACTGGGCAACTTTTAAAAGTCTCTGGAGTGCATTAGCTGTCTTCTGGATACATTTTTCTTCGAAAATTTTATTCAAATCATTTTGTTCTGTGTTAACTCTTGTCGCCAAGGTTATCCAGAAGTTCCTGATTAATTAAAATTTCTCTTAAAGGTTATTCAACAAACATAAAAACTTTCCTCTGGCCTCCAAATGTTTTATCTGACCAATTGAGTGATTTTAAAGGTTTTCACAAATGACAATTTGAGATATTGCATAGGTTATTCGTTAGTTTTGTATTTACTCTTGCCGCCAAGGTTGTGCAAAAGGACACGACATACCCTTAAAATACTCAGCAAGACATTTCTTCTATAAGAAATGTTCTCAAAGCTCTTATTTGGTCCAAATGTTTTAAAAGACCATATAATTGTTTTTTTTAAATCCTTTTGAGAGGGAAGAAGTGAAATATGTGAGTTACAACCAACTCTTGTTCCATCCCAAAGAAGAAACCCTTGAGTAACCAAATCCAAATACACGTGTCCCAAATCACAAAGGCTTCATCTAGAATCTTCGGACACACGTTAATCATCCATGGAGCGCATGATTCTACCATCCTAGCCTACGTCATCAACCTAAAAACCGTTTCCATTCCCCAAGTCAGAAAACGCCTCACCCTATTCAAATCACTCGAGTTCGATCTTCAATCATACCATAAAAACTCGAATTACCCCACCATTTCTCTTTATACCGTTTCTTTGCTCTCAAATTTCCAAATATTACCTACTCTTCATTGATTGCAAACCTGCTCACAATGGTTCTTGCGAACGAAATCCCCATCAATGCTCAAGTTGAAGAAGGCACGATGGTTGATTTTACTGCTGAGGATACACCACTAGTGATCTTACCTTTAAAGCCAAATAACGTTCAAATGTTGCTTGATCCCAAAACCTACAGCGCTGACTATCGTGTGATGATTGAGTTCCTTCAACATCATGCCCTGAACCTAGCCCTCACACTCTCAAACCGTAATGTTCCTGAAGTGTTTGTCCAAGAAGTATGGCAAACCATGTACATCAAGGATGATGATACACTTGGTGGAAGTTTTGGCATCCCAAATGACGACGACGACCGTGCAATTGAAGTGTTGATTACCAGGAGGATGATCTCAAGAATATTTCATTTAACCGTATCTATGGTTCAAGAAGAAGAGAACCTAGTTCCAAACCCTAACCTTGAACAAAACCCCACTTCTGATGTATTGTTGGAATCTATAAAATTCTTAGGAAACAACAAACCTATCGAAAGGGTCTCTGAAGTTAAGAGACAAAGCCTACCCCCAATGTGGAATGTACTTCTGTCCATCATCAACAAAAGCCTTACAAGCAAAATCAGATCTCATGATCAAGCAAGCACAAACATAATCACTATGATGTATGGTATGTACTTCAATCGACCTCTGGATTTCGCAGATCTCATTTTTTAAGAAATGTATGGAGCCGTTAAGTATAAACTCACTTTGGAGAAGAACAACAAACCATTACCTGCACTTATGTACCCTAGATTTCTAGCACATGTCATTCAGATAGCCATAAACCGCTGCAAAATTCCATTTGTTCAACCCTTTTGGAAGATCGCAACAATGAAGTCTTACAAACCCACAATTCACAGCTACGGATACACTGTTCAGAGAGAGCTTTCCAGGTATAAGCTCAATCTCATACCTTCAACCTCCTCTATCTTACAATCTTATAGACGCTCTCTGGTATTCTTAGAACAGAGGGTACCTACCCAGAGCGTTTAGGAGCCAGAATAGGTGGTGAGGGGTCGAATGAGCCTGAGACTGAAAATAACATGAGTGAACCACCGAGTGATTCTAACCATCCTGAGAGATTGTTAAAGAGAGTCAAGAAGATGTCCTAAGAGACACAAATGAAAGACACAGCTGAGTCCACCCAGAGCAACCATATCTACTAGGGTTGATGCCAACACATCAACACCTATTAAACAAGGACGTCTGCTCAGTCCAAACCCTATCCCAGAGCATAACCGATCAGAGGCTATCTTAAATGCCTCTACATCAAGCACATCAGGGGAAACCTCCTCCTCATCATCCTCTCAAAAGGATGATGATGCTAACATAAGAGTTCAGTTACCCCAGAACTCCCCACCTCCCACATAGAACATCAACGTCTTCGTGACCGATGAGATACACTGGATGGAGGTTGGTACGTCCATGCCAACTGAAAGTCCAAATGCCAATGAATTCCCATCAGAGGGGTTATGGCAACAGGGCACACAACGCACCTCCATATTTAACATGTTTAAAGGTAAGCACACTGTTATTGACTCCCCACCCTCTGATGTTTGGAATCAAGTCAATACAATTAGAACATCCGAAGAGGTGTCTCTTAGGAGCCCTCAAAGACAGGATGGAATACCCTCCACACTCAAAGTCCAAGCAGGTGTGAATGAGACCCCCTCTGATCGCGATGGAAAACGGTGTCCAAGTGTTGGTGATGCACCGATTACCAATTTTGAATTTGTCACAAATGCAGCGTTTGAGGCATTTGTTGATAAAATTCAGGGATATATGATGGATCTAAAACAAACCATGCAAACCAGTGACCATAATATCCAGGCAGAAGTTAATGCTCATCTTACTCTTCAAGATCCAGGCCACTCAGAAAGAACACTCCCAAACCCTGGAAGAGTTAAAGAATTTCATGATCCAATCCGAGGATGCCCAGATAAACTTAACAACAGAACACTTCCAGAAGTTGGAACGTGGTATACAGGCGAACGCAGAAGCCATCTTCAATCTCCTTTCTGACACCCCAATTTCATAACTCACCATTTCTGCAGAGGAATATGGCTCTTTTGTGGCTGATATGAAGAAGTTGATATGCACGGTGATCCCTTCAAAAGCCTCTTCATCCTCTGGTATCCTTACAAGATCAGACTTGGCAAAACTTCCAGAGAGCAATGCTTGAAAAATTTAACGACGTCAGTGCCAAGTTTGTATCCAAAATCAACATAGAAGGTATCTGCTCTGGATACTTCTATGACCAATCTATCCTCCATTGTTCAACCCATCTCTGCAGATTATGAGTCAAAGAAAAAATCCAATGAGGAACGAGCCTGCAAGAAGGCTAAAATAAAGAGAAAAAGACATGAGGATCAGGACCCTGATACTCCTGATTCTCAAAAGGGGGAGAAGAGTGAAAGAGTGAATTTGCTGAGCCTGCATCAACCTCTCAACCAACTAAAGAACAACAACAACCATCATCTTCCCAAGAACAATATCCACCATCTTCCTCTTCTGAACAACAAGCTTCAACGAATCCAATCCTAACTCCTAAACCATTGGGTGTAAGCTCTAGTCCTCTTTCCAGAGATCCTGAAATGGTTAAGTTCAAACTTAAACATGAGCAAAATCGCAGAAGACCAGAAGTTCCAATTTCCAGAAGGCCAAGGAATACGAACACTAGACCCAGAGTTCAATCTTCAAATTCTTCAAATCCAGATGCTCAAACAACTCTAATCGCTGCTCAAGTTCAACCTCTCAATCCTTCAATAGTTGACGAACCTGTTATTGAACCTCCCACTCATCAAGTGACAGAGGAATCAACTCAACCTCTGATCCAACCTTCTACTATCCAAAATGCTGGTGAAGCTTCAACGAGTCAGCCTTCTGTTGATCATAAGATGAAGGGCATTATGGTTGATCAATCTGATGATCAAGCTGCTATAGTGCAAAGAAGATCAAGAACGGTTGATGCACTTAGAGCTGCCATGGATCCAGAACAACTTGAAAGATTGTCAAGTACTCAGGTTATTACTTCCAAAGAGATAATATATAAACACCTGTATTCTGAAAGAGATGGAGTACAGATTATTGCGCGTAACTTTGCCGAAGGTGCAGATGCTCAAACAGTAGCCAACTTTGCTAGATTTAGACAACCCAGAGAAAGAGTATATGCCACATCAACAATCAAAAGGGTAATCATTATGGAAACAACTCGGTATTTTGATGATATTGATGTTATGTTCACAGTCTATAGGGTTGAAAGGGCAGATGGGCAAGTCCAAAGTTTTTGTGACAACGATCTCATCTCTTTAAATCCCTCTGATCTAATTCATCTGGCACGTTTCATGAAAAGAATAAGAGACAGAAGTTCAGATGACCATATTGCATACTTAAGGATTCTGACTAGCATGGAAGCATTTCTTGATTTCAGAACCAAGGTAGACTTTCAGATAGGTCTTGAATGAATGGTGGAAAAAGTTTTCATCACTCCTCCGAATGAAGAGTTGGAAGGAATCCGATCAAAGAGAATCGGTGAATTGCTACTTGAACCAGAAAGGGGAATTGTATTTCATAGACCAACGGGAAAGAAGTTTTTCAGATTGACTGAATCATTCAAATATTCAGATGAAACTTTTTTTTAATGATCAGAGGATTGATAGATCTGAAAAAGAGTGATGTGAACAGAGCTATCAAAGTAGCTGCATTCGGTATGGAAAGACACATGGAAGGAGTGTTCAAGTTAAGAGACATTACTAGAAAATACCTTAAGGTTCTTACTGGGCAATCAGAGGCTCTATTCTAGTTCTTCTATGAAATGTATTTTTTACTTTCAACTTCTTTCTTAATGAATTAAAATCTATTTTTGTTTACTTCTGTATTGTATGTATTAGTTCTGGATTCATACTTAGGGGGAGAATGTTAGAATATTTTATGGAAGTATGAACCAGAATACTCCTTGAAGTAACAAGATAAAGCATCCAGAAACGTCCAGAGGATTGGGCATCCTCTGGATTTCAAGCGCTTCTAATGACGTGGCATGTCACACCTTTCGTGCATAACTGAATTTGTTACAAGTACAAGTGACGTGGCATTATGTAATATGCTAGCTCTTTGACTTTCTCTTTGTAATAGTATATATAGAGATAGCCTTTACTATCATGAGCATCAATCGAATGGGAGAGCATTAGAAAACGTAATTTGTGTATTGTAATGATCAATATACCAAAGTGAAATACGAATTACGAGTGTTCTTCATAATTGTTCTTCATTACTGTTCTTCAATCATCGTAGTCAATTCTATTACAGTTGATCAAGTGCTTCCGCTTTATACTCTTAACCGTTCTTATTAATCAACTGTTCTTCAGAGTAATTTAGGGATAACCATCCCTGTCTCTGATGATGTGTCAAAGAACAAGATGAATTTTCCTTCCTTTCTCACTCAGAAAGAGAAGAGGCACTTGAAGTTGAGTGACTCTGAGAAGCTCAAATCAAGGAAGCACAGACAACCTCCAAGTCGTTGAAGCATTAGCCAAGAAAGAGTTAGCCAAATCTAACTCAAAAATAAAGAATCCTCTCGAAGCTCAGCAACAACTTCTCCCTGCCGCGAACCAAGACCATCAGAAGATACTAGCCCTGAAAAATGAAGAACTTGAATGTTGCAAGAAGAGGGTGAATACTCGTGTTTGCGATAAGAAGATCACAAGCGTCACCATCTCTGGACGCTCTACAAGAATGGATCCCCTAATCTCTGTAACATTTTCAGAGGCACTGAGGTAAAATTAGAACAACCTCGCTCTCTAAAGTTCTTTGGCTTCTTAGAATGGCTAGAAATCAGAGATTGCATTCAGAAATCCAGGTCGCAGTTAAAAGGCGTGGTTGAAGAACACCTGAATCAGTTCTTAGAGAGGATCCCTAAGTACGTAACCGTAACTCCTCTTCCCTCCAAATCCAAAAAGAGAAAAAATATATCTGACACTGGAGAAGGTCTATCGTTCAAAAATGAACATGAGACTAAATTTGACTTTGCAAGTATTTTTGCTCTTATGGAACTCCTTGACATATCTATGATGAATCTATCACTGCCTCCTGGAAGAAATTTCAAATTCGATGAAGTCGTCGTTGTCCATTAATCAGGAATGACTTTCGTCGACAACATAGGAGTGCTAAGATTTTTCAGGAATTAGGAGATCAGTATTTCTTTAGCAAATCTTCTCAAGATTCTTTACTAATATTGCACTGACGACAATGATATGCACAAGTTTCAGAGAAGAAAGACTGAGAAAGAGATACAAAGAAGAAAAGACCTGATAGATGCTTCCCAGGGCTCAAGATATTGAGTGTTCTTTTCCTGTGTAATATTAAGTGTACTATAATTTACCTTATATTGTTATTTCATTTCTTGATTAATTCTTCAAATTTGTCATTAATGAATTTCAAAGAGGTACTTTAATTCATCTAAGTGCTGAAAAGATCCCTAAAACAGTAATAAGGGACAAGGAACCTATGAGTCCGGATCTTAAAATATCTTTACCTTCGCTGATAACATTATTTCTTACACTTATCAGTGAATATGCCTTCTTAGTTTAAAACACTTGTAATAAATTAAGATTTCATACTCTTATAAATGAAACTCAATTCAGATAGTGTAAAAGCTGAAAAAAGATCTCACAAATCAGTACTTAAGATTTAAAAATTATAAATCTTATTTCCTCACTAAAAATTTCAAGCAACTTTCCTATATTGCTTAATCATAATCAAAGAGGTTAAGATTGTCGATCCAAGATCATTCAATGATTTAATTATGATTCCTACAATACTTAGTGAAAATCTTAGTATTAGATACTATCTTGGTTTAGCGAATGCAAACTCTAACTGCACCCAGTTGTCGCTGAAACCATCAGGGTACAATCTAGTCTTGAAGACCTGAAATTGAACCTTCAGTGAAAGTTGAAGACTTAGTTGAAGATAGAGACAAATAGCGCATGATCTGAAGAAGTTTAGTGATAGAAATGATCGTCTACATAAAGTGTGAGACTTGTATATGCCTCAGTATTACCTGAAGGGATCCTCCTTAAGCCTTTAAGTATCAGTGATTAAATGAAGCGTACTCAACAAGAGTAATGTTTGTCTTATCCTCGATGCACAAAAGTCAACCTTCCCATACCCATGTCAAATGGTACATACGGAGTTACTTTATTTCCTCCCACGTGCTTACCAACTCTGATGTGGTCACTGCTCATATTCGGCTAGAGCATGGTTACTTTATGAACAAAGGACAAGCCTCTAATGAATGCTTGACAATGGCATGTACCTGCTAACTTATATTAAATACATCAGGTATGAATAGATGAAGAACCTTGTTAACATTAATGTAGAAGTATGGATCAGAATTTACTTTGAAGAACATCTTCTAGATATTACTTTATGAACTACACGTGACTTAATGACGTGGCCAGTCATGCTCCTTATGCGTAACAAAATTTGTTAGAAGACTTGCTTACGTGTCAATACGTGATAGGCTAGCTTGTTGACTTTCCTATTACAATAGTATAAATAGAGAAAGCCATCACTATATTAAAGATCAATGTTTTTGGGAGTAGAAATTGAGAGAGAGTTATTTGTTTTTCTAGTATTGTAATACTTGGGATCTTGAGTGAAATACAAATTATCAATTGCTTTATTGTTATACTCTTCCATCACTTATTTAGTTCTAGTTTTGCTTATTGATGATCATTTGCTTCCACTTACTGTTTATCTTGTTCATAATCAATATCAATTGAGTAAATGGGGATCTGGGTTCCAACAATTGCTATTAGAGCTAGATAATCAATCTATTGATTATTCGATCTAGTCCAATTTGGAGAAATCCCCACCCAACTAGAATTTTCTCTATTTTTAAGCTACTATTCTTCAATCTACCCTATTTACGAGTTTTTATTGTTTTTATACAATTTTTCTCAAATTCAGTGGTAATCCTAGCTTAAATCAGAGTTTTGCAGTTCATCGACAACCGTTTCTTCAGGTTCAGTAAATTGAAATCGTTCTTAATTTTCACTTTCTTCTCGAAATTCTCATACTCTGTTCTACACAAAGATGGCAAATCAAAATCTAAATGCCGTGTATAGCTCCGGCTCACTAACTAAACCTCCCACTCTACTTAGGGATGAATATCCCCAGTGAAAAGTTTGCATGATCTATTTCTTTAAAGGACTAGATCTTGATCTATGAACTTCTGTACTGAATGGTCCCTTTATTCCAGTTACCACTATTCCCCGTGTACCTGCGACTGCCACTACTGAAGAAATTCCAGCAAGGCAGGTTCCAAAGAATAGAAAGGACTGGAATGAAGAAGACAAAAAGAAGAATGAAGTTGATCAAAAGGCTGAAAGACTTCTCATCATGGCACTTCCCAATGAAATGTTCCAATCACTGGATCAATGTGATTCTGCTAAAGATCTACGGGATCAATTGGCTAATCAACTTGAATGTGGGTCAAAGATGAAGAAAAATAGAAGAGCTCAAGCACTGAATGAGTATAACAACTTCCAGGACCATCAAAAGAAATTTTTGAGCAGACTTATCACGGATTTAATACATCGATAAATCAATGTAAAAGATGTGACATTATCAGAACAAAGGAAGACAACAATGTTCTATTCCTCAAACGTTTGAATTCTGAATTGTCAAATCTGTCAATGTCATTACAAGAAAATCTAGATCTGGAGCAGTGATCTCTGCATAATGTGTTTGGAACTCTTCAGACTCATGAAAAGGAAGTGCTCATGAAGAAAGTCGGTGCTGGTGGTCCCTTGGCCCTTATTTCTGAATCCAGAGGGTCAGGGAGGAGAACTAGAGAAGCTGAGAAGAAAGGGAAGAGTATGGTTTTTATCTCAAAAACAGACACAGAAGCTGGTCTTTCTGGATCAAAAGATGAAGACATCAATGCTTTTGCTGAGTCTTTGGCCCTTATTACCAAAAAATTTAGTAGAAAGTTTGGTAATCACTCGTTTCAGAGCAAAGGAAGATATGATAACAGAAGTGAACGCCCAACTCAAGCTTACATACCTAGACAAGAAGCTCCAAAAGTTGAGAAGCTAGAAGTAGAGAAGAAAGAAGAAGAAAAGAAGAAGAAGGACGTATGCTCTAGATGTGGCGAGCCGGGCCACTACTCAAAAGACAGCAAGGGAGCTCTTGTCAAAGATAATATGTATTACAAAAACAAATACAAGTACAATGTTGATGAGAGAGCTCAATATGTTGAGCATGAGAACTGGCTATCAGACCAGTCAAGTGATGTAGAAGCCATGTTTTGTGGAATGGCTATGTCAAATGATGCAGAAGAACAACCTTCTGAAACCCCGGTTTGCACCACCTCTGAACCCTCTGAATTTGAACAAACGATTTTAAACTTAACTTTTGATTTTGAAACTCTGAAACAGAAGCTTCTGAATGAGAAGAAAATAAGAAAAGATCTTGAAATAACATATACTCTTTTTGAAAAAGAAAGAAACATCTTTAAACGAGAGATGGAAATTCTTACAGAAGAAAAGAAACAACTTTTTGCGGAAAATCAGAAAATTTCCAAACTCAAAACATCTTCAGAAAATTTAGCTAAGGACAAAGAGCTTAAAGCTAAGGAAAGTGACAGATTAAATGTTGTAGCACTTAAAAATTATTTTCAAAAAGAAAGGGAATTTCTGCACATCGATCTTTAGAAGAAGGAGCTCTTGAGTAAAAAATATCAAAACGCTCAGAAGGTGCATGAACAAATAAATACACAAGTTGGGAAGACAGGTTTTGGTTTCGATGATCTGGATCCTTATACTGTAAAAAGAGATCTACTTTAGATTCTGTATTTTGTATAGGCAAAGAACAAAAACCCGTTTTTCCTGTTTTATATGAACAATCAGTGTGCATAAGGTCTAAATATGAGAATGGACATCAAGTGAGAAAACTCAAATACAAAAACATAAATTATTCTTCTGGAAGAACGAGTCAAGTTGTTCTTAAACTAGTTTAGAAGAAGAACGTTGTTTTTAAATTTGGTTCATTCACGCATAAAACTTTAAATCCAGAAGCTGATGTGCTCATACCCATACATGCAGAAGAAGAACTAAGACTCAAGTTTCATAAAGATATTCTTCAAACTATGGATGAGAATACTACTCAAAGTAGTACAGAAAATAAAAAAGAATCTATTCAAGAAAAAAAAAACTTTGCCTTTTGAAAATCATCTAGAGGTCATTCCTTGTTCTTTTACTGATTTAAATCTTAGTCAAGATAAAGATAATGATGAATTTGATGTCTATCCTTGGGAAAATGAAGATCAAAGTTATGATGATTTCTTTGACTTGCCAAATAAATCACTCACTAAGTTTGAAAATAGTAAACTCTCTACTTATGTTCCGATAAAACCTTGTATCAAGGACATCAATGCTCCCTTTATGTATACAAATGAACTGCCAAAAGTAAGAGCTACTGGACCAGAAGTTGAAAGACTTCCAAATGGAATACCCCTAATTTTTGTTCCTCCAAAGGAACAGAGAAAAGAGGTTCCCATTCATCCAGATTTTCAAGGTATGTGCATTCAAGCTAAGACTTGTCTTGATCTTGAAAAAGAAGCAACAATAAAAAAGAACAAAAAGCAAAAATCTCATATTCCACAGCCTCAGAAGAATATAAAGCTCACCACAGAACAAAAAGCTAAATGGAAAACTAATGATCATGTTCCTCTTGTTTCAGTAAATCCGCCAAAAGTTCAAAGAGAATGGACTCCCGAGAAGAAGACAGCAGAGAAGAATTCACCTGTTTTGAAGCATAAGTCTAGACTAGATAAGATGTTCAATCAAACAACTGTTGCAAGAATAGACAATAATAAGAATAATTGTAATTATCATTCCAGAATTGAACATTCAATGAATTCTTTTATGTCTCAGAACTCTGAATGTTTCTCTCTATTTCTTAGACTAAAACAATTCTTCTCTAGTCCACGTTATTTCACTTCTGGTTTCCATAAATGAACAAATTGCAAAAACCAGAAGAAAATGAACTTTAAAACTAAAACAGGCAAACCAGAAGCCTCTAGAAAACCTGCCAACACTTCTGAATTTAAAGAGAAGTTAACCAAGACTTTCAAGCCTAACAACAAAGGACCCATTATAAAATGGGTACCTAAATCTCTTTATTGCAGAAACAATGTGTGCACATCTGGTATCTTGATTCTGGATGCTCGAGGCACATGACTCGAACCAGAAACTCACTCTCCATACTCAAAGACAAAATCGGTGGAGCAGTAACATTTGGTGATAACGGGAAGGGTCAAATAACTGGTTATGGCACTCTTCAAAAAGGAAACATAACCTTATCAAAGGTTGCTCATGTTTCTGGCTTAAAACATAATATTCTCAGTGTCAGTCAACTCTGTGATGCTAAAATGTTGGTTTTATTTGATGAGAAGCAATGTTACTTACTACCTAAGGCAGGTAAACAGTTATGGTGAGCTGACAGAAAAGGTAACCTGTATATGATGAACTTCACTAATAAATATGGTACATAAACCCTCTGTCTTATTTTTAAGAAGAGTGAAGTAGCTTGGCTCTGGCATCATAAGCTTTCTCAACTTAATTTCCAAAATCATGAATTGCTTGTGACACATAACCTAGTTGAGGGCCTCCCAGAGGTTCATTTCCAGGAGGAACATCTCTGTCCTGCTTGTGAAATGGGAAAAATAAAAAGAACCTCCCATAAGACAAAGAGTGATCATGCTTGTTTAAGACCTCTGCAATTACTACATGTTGACCTCTGTGGTTCCATTGCAGTGCAAAGTCTCTCTGAAAAGAAATACATTGTTGTGCTAATTGATGAATATTCCAGGTACACATGGCTTGCTTTTGTTAGGCATAAGTCATAAGTCCCAGTCGTTTTGATTGATATGATGAAGATGATACAGGTGCTTTTTCAAAGCAAAATACAATAGTTAAGAAGTGACAATGATACTGAATTGAAGAATGCCAAACTTGATGAGTATTTGACCAACGAACGAATCTCACAAAACTTCTCACCTGCACGTATTCCTCAACAAAATGGTATGGTGGAAAGAAGAAATCACACATTAGTTGAAGCAGCAAGAACAACGCTTGCAACTTTTGGACTTTCCACACACTTCTGGGCTGAAGTTGTCTCTGCTGCATGTATCACACAGAAAGGATCTATAATTGTCAAGAGACACCTCAAAACTGCATATGAGCTTATAAATAAATGAAAACCTACTATTAAATATTTACACATTTTTGGCTGCACGTGCTTTATTCTAAATGCTCGTGACAAACTTGGAAAATTCGACAAGAAATCTGATGAAGCTAAATTTTTGGGCTATTCTCTGACTTCAAAATGTTTTCAGAGTTTTTAATCTCAGAACCAAGAGAATCATGGAAAGCATTAGTATCGATTTTGATGACCAAGCACAACTGACTTCTGATTATGTGACATTTGTCAAATTCGAGCTTTCAGGTTAGCTTCTATTAAGTTTATTAGTGTTTATATAGTTTAATTTTAAGAATAGAAGTTAGCTGGTTTAGAATGGCCGAAAAATCCCTAGCATTTCCGATAGTCGCTTAAAATGTCCGGTTCCGACCCGTAACTGTCCGAAATGTCCTATATAGTGCCAAATGCTCTAATTTGTACCCAATTTATATAAAATATATAGTTTTAATGTGTCAAGTATAAATTTTTTTAATTTTAAAGAATTTAATCATTTTTTGGGCTTGCATTTCGAGGAAAAAGGCCAAAAATTGAGAAATATGACATTGTATTCTTAATTGGGCTTGAGTTTTATTTTATTTATAAAAAAAATATATGATTTTGAAAGGATTGGGCCCCCATGGCCGGCCTCCCCCCTAATCCCCCATATAAATACATTTTTTTTTCATTTCCTCCTCATTTTGCATGTTGAAAATTCAAATTTCACTCTCCTTTCTCTCTCTAAACTCAAAAGCCATTTCTAGAACTCTCCTTTCCCTCTAGTTCAGCTGAGTTTTATACATTTTTATCATCAAAGGTCAAGAATCATCAAGGGATTTAGAAGCTCTAATCATCATCCAAACAAGGTAACAACTTTACCCTCATTTTCATACCATTTTTGGGTGGAAAAACCCACTTTTCTTATATTTTTCATAACTATTTCTTCTATTCTCCTAAAGTTCTGAGTTTGTGGAGAGATTATACACCAAAAAATTTAAAAATGTTCATACAATGGTGATAATCTATGATCCACACAATAAAACTCAAGAAACTAGGTGAAAATCATGATTTTATGTGTTTTTGAACAACAATGGAGGTTTTTGGTGCTGACAGATTTATTGCATGTGCAAAAATCGTCCATTTCTTGCAATAAACATGTTCAAATGTCATGAATCTTCTTTTATTTAGTGAGTTGGGGTTCTAATCCAAGTGGTCTCACTCAAAAACATTGAGTTTTGACCCCCCAAATGCTCATATGAGGCAAACCCTACTTTGAACGACCATAACTCTTTGAATACTCATCCAAATTACTTGATTTTTCTTCTGGAAGTTAATTTAATGAGTTATCTTTCAAATGCCACTGATTTCATTAAAAAATATGGTGATTTGAGGTCCCAACTAATTGAAACAAAATGAGTGTGCAAACTGTCAACCAATGACAGGTTTGTGCATGCATGTTCAAATGGCCATATCTCTTGCAAAACTTAATGAAAAAGGATGATTTTTCTTTTGAGAGTTAGTTTTATGAGTTATATTCAGTTTTCAAGTGGAATCACTTAAAAATAGAGAGTTTTGACTCTCCAAACGCTTAAAATACTTTAGGTGTGCAATCTGTGAAACCACCAATAGCTAAACTCTACTTTGTGTGTTAATACCTCTTTTGTTATTTGTCTTTAATGCATGAATCTTCTTCTACAACTTTCTTTATTGAGTTAGGGTTCTTATGAACCCAATTTCACTCAAACATATGAAGATATGAGGCATTAACCAAATTATTCAAAGTAGGTGTACAATCCGTCAAGAAATGACAAAATGGTACATACCACTTTGAGGTGCTATATATTCTTCATAATTTCTTCAAAATGAGTGATTTTTATCTCAAAAGTTTCCTCTATGAATTATCTTTCCAATACATCTGGAAATTCTAGAAAACACTTACTAGAACTCCTTAAATGAGTGATTTACTAACACGGTGTAATCTGTTTTACCGGTTGTGACATAATGTTTTGCATGAATTATTTGAACCACTTTTACATGTCCAAAAAGCATGAAATTTGGTCACAATGACCATAACCCAGTACTTTATCTTGTATAAAAAGATAGGAAACTAGGTCATTTTGGAAGCACTTGAAAACTGATCATATTTAGGACAATTGGTTTCTGTCCAGAAGAGAAATTCTGGACTTAATTGATTTCTATAAATGTTGATCATGTGATGGATAATAAGATTACTTTAGGTATAAATTACGATATTAACGAGCAAGTGGGCATTTTGTGTAATTGGAATATATAGACACTTATGGGCTTAAGATTTATTCACCTCTATAAGTAGTATTAGACCTATAAGTGACGGTTTTGAGTATTACTCTTTGATAGGGAAGCGTTAGGTCGTCGCGTGGGGATTGGATTGTGTTGTCTTGTGTCGCGGAGCTTTGCTATAAGGTGAGTATTCACAGCCCCTCTTTCAAAGTATTTTATACAATTTGGGTTGAAAAGCATGATTGAATATGTTACATGAGCTATTTTCATTATGATTATGAAATTTTGTTAAATTTGATGTTGTGGACACTAAGGCATGTACACTAATAGTTATCGAGTAAAATGTAACATAAAATTTTGTACACTACTATTAACTCAAGTGAGGAGCCGAGGGTATTTGTGGATAGCGCTATTTGGACGGACAATCCCACCTAAAAACTACAGGTAGGGGTGCACTGTACTTAAAAAAAAAAAGAAACGAAGGTTCTACATATGTGGGATATTAGTCCCACCACTAAGGTAGAATTAACAATAATATTTTTTTGTGGTCGAAAGGCTTAGTGGTGGCTCTTTATATACTAAAAATTAGAGTACATAATGCCTTGACGTTTTAAGATATTAATAAGTGGCAAAAATTTATTTTGCTCATATTCACTTACACAAATTGATGTTTGAAATATTGAAAACCTGTGAACTCACCAACTCTTTGTAGTTGACCTTGTTTTTATCATGCTTTTCAGGGGTATGAAAAGATTAACCGAATCTTTCTATTATGTGGGCATCGACATCAATCATCTTGTTTATTTGAAACTGTTTAGTTGAAACACTTGGTTTATTTTATTTTGTTAGAACTTTTAGTTGATGCGATGTAAAATTTTAAACTTAAACTGTTATGTATTTGAATGGATGGTTGTTGTTGTTTTTATCCTATTGTTATGAAATTTTGCGCTATCACGCCTCGTGTTTCCGCTTTAGCGGGGTGTGATAGACTTGGTATCAGAGCTATAGGTTATAGAGAACACCGGTTTTCTATTGAAACCAAATACTATAACCAATTTTTTTTTTTGTTTTTGAAAAACTATTTTCGTAGATAAATTTAAAAAGCTCACTACTAGTATAATTAGAATGAACAACGATCTAACATATCATAATTAGGCAAAGCCTGATCACCTATGTCTAAATATGGTATGAATAAGAAAGGAACTTGCATTAAATTATTCTAAAAATAGGAATCGATCGGGAAATCTTTCACTTCAAAATGAGAAATATGATTTTATGTGAGTTCACATGATTATTATAAAATGTTTATGATATTTATAAATTATTTTTTTTTATTTATATCAGCACTATGTCCACATCTGACCACTCCCCGGATGAATCCGGTTATGTTACCAGCAGGGTTAGGAGAGCCGACACAAACTATGATGACTATGACCCATCCGATCATAGTCATGAAGAGGATTCTGCCGACTCTTCTGCTCGATCTTCTGTTCCCATGCCCGTACCCATACCTACCGGTGAGGGGACATCTCGCGGGCCAAGGATGATAAGGACTGCCCGCAAGCGCATTCTCCCTCTTCGGAGAGCGACTTTCATGATTCCTTCCGTGCCATCGGGAGAACCATCTCAGTCGCGATCCAGGTCGCGAAGTGTGACTCCTCCTTCCCAGCGATCGGAGTTCCTGTGCCACCGCCGCATGGCATGATTACATCGGAGCACATTTGGGTCACAGAATTAGCGGATAGAGTAGGACTTCATCAGAGTAGACTGGGCTATCACCAGCACTCCCTAGACGACTTATTTTCGGCATTGAACACTCAGAATGCTTATACGACTAGTGTTTTGGGTGTTGCCCTTGATGCTAAAAGGACGATTCGGAGATTATATGCATATTTGTTTTGGGTCATAGGAGTCTTGGTGGTGGTGTTAGGAGTATTGATTGGGATGTTGATGCGTTAGGGAACTCCAGTTATTTTGAACTTTTGGGTGAATATTACCTTCTTTTGGGGCTTGTAGCCTATGTATTCAAGTTTAAGCACTTTATTATCTTTTAGACTGTATTTTAAAACTTATGTTGGCTTGCCTTAGTTATTTATGCGATTTATGCAAGTTATCTATTTATCGCATGTTGTTTTGAAATGTATGTGTTCGTGAGTAGTATTGGATGTATGTTATAAGATGCGTATGATTTAGTAAGTAGATTTATATTGGCTATTGTAACACAAAATTGACTAAAACTCAATTTAAAATTGTGTTTTTAGAACAATGCCTCCGAGAAGAGTAAATTCCGATATTGCACGACTAGTATCCGAACAGCTCATGGCAGCACTACCAGGTATTGTGAGACAAGTAGCAGCTGGTTTAAATGCCAATCAAAATAACAATCAGGGGTTCTGGAGATAGGGAATGTACGTATAAATCCTTTAGGAGTTGTAATCCTAAAGAATTTTTCGGAACTGAAGGAGCCGTCGGTTAATTGACCTGGTTGGAAAGCATGGAGTCTGTCCTCCACATTAGCAAGTGTGCTGAGGGAAAGAAGGTGGAGTTTGCTGCCTGTCTATTACAAGGGCGAGCATTAACTTGGTGGAACACCCAAGTACAAACCCGAGGTCGGGAAGCCGCCAACAGTCTTACATGGGAAGATTTCAAAAGAATGCTGAAAGAAGAATACTGCCCTAGGAGCGAGATTCAGAAGCTGGAAGCAGAGTTGTGGAATCACGAGATGAAAGGGAATGATATCGACTCCTACACAGCCCGATTTCATGAATTGGCAAAAATGGTACCGCATCTGGTAACGCCTGAAGAGAACCGAGTTGATAGGTATGTTTGGGGATTATCTTCAGAGATACGCGGGGATGTTACCTCAGCAAACCCAAAAACTCTACAAGAGGCAGTAAGTTCGGCAACCAGACTCACAAACAATGCTACTCGCTCGGGATTGTTTATAAGGGATAAGGCACAAGGGAAGAGAAAGATGGATGAACCAATAAGAAAGCAGTTTGGAAAAAGGACAAGTAAGGAACAAAGAACTTCAGGTAACTACGGAATTCAAACTCAACCTGCGGAGAAAGAGAAAAGACCTTATCCCAAATGTGACAAGTGCAATAGACAGCATACCGGACGATGTATTATATCTGTCAAAAATGCAACAAAAGAGGTCACTATGCCAAAGATTGCAGGAGCACAGGAAGGCGGGCATGTTTTGAGTGTGGAAGCCCGGATCACTTTCGGAATACATGTCCACGATGGAATCAAAGACCGAACACTAATCAAGCACGACCGGCTAACCAAGGAAATCAAGGAGGTCCGACAAGAGGCCGAGTGTTTGAAATTGGAGCTGAGGAAGCAAGACAGAATCCAGATGTAGTTACAGGTACGTTTCTTTTAAATAATCATTACGCATCTGTGCTATTTGATTCAGGAGCGGATAGGAGTTTTGTGTCATTAGATTTTAGACCAAAAATAAGTCTAAGACCTCAAAAGTTGAATGAAGTATACGTCATTGAATATGCCAACGGACAAGAGTGTAAGGCCAAAGACGTAATAATGGGCTGCACTTTAAACTTGACTAGTAGGGATTTTAGTATAGATCTAATCCCGATTCAACTAGGAAGTTTCGACATAATTGTGGGCATGGATTGGTTATCCAAAAACCGAGCCGAAATCTGTTGCTCCGAAAAGATCGTATGAATTCCGTTACCCGAAGTACACGGAGAGAAACCCAGGAGGGGTATTAAAGTAGTGACATGTATGAAGATGCGAAAGTATTTGAGAAAGGATTGCATTGCTTTTCTAGCTCACATCAAGAAAAAGGAGGCTGAAGAAAAACGCATTCAAGATATTCCTATAGTTCGGAATTTTCCTGAGGTATTCCCGGACCAATTGCCTGGAGTACCCCCACCAAGACAAGTGGAGTTTCACATAGAATTAATTCCTGGAGCCGCGCCAGTCGCGAAAGCACCATATCGATTAGCACCATCAGAGATGCAAGAGCTGCCGGAACAACTTTAGGAATTACTCGACAAAGGATTTATCAGACCTAGCTATTCACCTTGGGGAGCCCCAATTTTATTTGTTAAGAAGAAAGATGGATCTTTTTGAATGTGTATCGATTATAGGGAACTCAACAAGTTGACAATTAAGAACCGATACCCCCTTCCCCGAACTGATGATCTGTTTGACCAACTTCAAGGTGCAACGTACTTCTCGAAGATCGATCTTAGATCTGGATATCATCAAATGAGAGTGCGAGAAGAAGATATCCCCAAGACGGCCTATAGGACCCGATACGGTCAGTACGAGTTCCTAGTCATGCCATTTGGTCTAACAAACGCACCGGCAGTCTTCATGGATTTGATGAATAGAGTATGTCGACCATACCTAGACAAATTCGTGATCGTATTTATAGATGATATACTTATTTATTCTCGAGACAAAAAGGAGCATGAACAACATTTGAAGCTGATACTAGAATTGCTCAGAAACGAAAAGTTGTACGCCAAGTTCTCCAAATGCGAATTTTGGATTCGTGAAGTGCACTTTCTTGGCCACGTGGTGAATGAAAAAGGAATCCAAGTTGATCCAGCTAAGATTGAAGCCATTAAGAAATGGGAAGCCCCAAAGGCACCAACGGAGATCCGCCAATTTCTGGGATTGGCAGGTTATTACAGGCGATTCATCGAGAATTTCTCTAAAATTGCGCAACCACTAACAACTCTAACCCAAAAAGATAAACAGTTTATTTGGGGAGAAAAACAAGAAGAAGCCTTCCAGACACTCAAACACAAGTTATGCAACGCACCGATTCTGGCTCTACCCGAAGGAGTAGATAACTTCGTAGTCTATTGCGATGCTTCACATCAGGGAATGGGTTGCGTGTTAATGCAAAAAGACAAGGTTATTGGATACGCATCAAGACAACTGAAGATTCACGAGAAGAATTATACTACTCATGATTTAGAGCTAGGAGCGGTGGTATTCGCACTCAAGATTTGGAGACATTATCTCTACGGTACTAAGTGTACTATATTCACAGATCACAAGAGCCTTCAACATGTTCTTGACCAGAAAATGTTAAACATGCGGCAAAGAAGATGGGTTGAACTACTTAGTGACTACGACTGTGAAATAAAGTACCATCCAGGGAAAGCTAATTTGGTAGCCGACGCGTTAAGCCGAAAGGAAAGAGTAAAATCAACAAGAGCACGTGCTATGGGAATGATGGTCCAGATGAGTTTAAAAACTCAAATACTGGAAGCACAAGGAGAAGCTTTGAAAGAAGAGAATTTGAAGAATGAAACCTTGCAGCACCTAGAGAAGGAATTTGAAATGCAGACAGATGGGGTACATTACTTTAAGAATAAGGTATGGGTACCGAAAGTTGGTGATCTACGGTCAACCATTTTGGACGAACCCCATCGATCCAGATATTCAATTCACCCAGAAGCAGATAAGATGTATAAGGATTTGAAAGAGTATTATTGGTGGCCGGGAATGAAGAAAGATATAGCTTTGTTAGTAAGCAAGTGCCTGACTTGTGCTAAGGTAAAGGTTGAACATCAGAAACCATCTAGTTTACTCCAACAACCTGAAATACCACAGTGGAAATGGGAACAAATAACAATGGATTTCGTAACTAAATTACCAAGAACTGGAAAGGGGCACGATACTATATGGGTTATAGTAGACCGACTTACCAAATCGGCTCAAATCATCCCCATTCGCGAAGGTTTCTGTATGGAAAGGCGTGCGCAAACCTATATTAATGAAATAGTTACACGTCATGGTGTGCCTATTTCCATTATTTCGGCCAGAGATACACGATTTACATCGCGTTTTTGGCAATCACTTCAAAAGGCATTGGGTACACGTTTGGATTATAGCACTGCCTATCATCCTCAAACAGATGGACAATCAGAAAGAACTATTCAAACGCTAGAGGATATGTTACGAGCTTGCGCAATAGATTTCGGTGGAAGTTGGGATACCCACCTACCACTTGTGGAATTCTCCTACAACAACAGCTATCATACCAGCATACAATGTGCACCATACGAAGCTCTATACGGACGTAAGTGCAGATCGCCGCTTAGCTGCGTAGAAATCGGAGACAGACAGTTGACAACGCCCGATATTATCCAGGAAACCACTGACAAGATCTCAATCATCAAAGAAAGACTCAAGACAGCAAGAGACCGTCAGAAGAGTTATGCGGATTATCGGAGAAAGTCGTTGAAATTCCAAGTGGGGGATAAAGTGCTATTAAAAGTGTCCCCATGGAAGGGATTGGTACGCTTCAGGAAGAGAGGCAAGCTGGGTCCAAGATACATTGGTCCATTCGAAATACTTGAAAGAATCGGACCAGTGGCGTACAAGTTGAAGTTACCACAAAATCTAAGCGCCATCGACGACACGTTTCATGGGTCGAATATGAAGAAATGCTTAACAGACGAAACATTGGTGTTACCCCTGGACGACGTTCAGATTAACGACCAACTACACTTTATCGAAGAACCAATCGAGATTCTGGACCGAGAAGTTAAACGATTGAGGCACAGTAAAATCCCTATTATTAAAGTCCGCTGGAATGCGAAGCATGGTCCAGAATATACCTGGGAACGTGAACATTTGATGAAGCAAAAGTACCCCAGCTTATTCACGAACACCCCGGAGAAAGCCACTTCTGAAATTTCGGGACGAAATTTCTCTAATGGGGGAAGACTGTGACATTTGTCAAATTCGAGCTTTCAGGTTAGCTTCTATTAAGTTTATTAGTGTTTATATAGTTTAATTTTAAGAATAGAAGTTAGTTGGTTTAGAATGGCCGAAAAATCCTTAGCATTTCCGGTAGTCGCTTAAAATGTCCGGTTCCGACCCGTAACTGTCCGAAATGTCCTATATAGTGCCAAATGCTCTAATTTGTACCCAATTTATATAAAATATATAGTTTTAATGTGTCAAGTATAATAGTTTTTAATTTTAAAGAATTTAATCACTTTTGGGCTTCCATTTTGAGGAAAGAGGTCAAAAATTGAGAAATATGACATTGTATTCTTAATTGGGCTTGAGTTTTATTTTATTTATAAAACAAATATATGATTTTGAGAGGATTGGGCCCCCATGGCCGGCCTCCCCCCTAATCCCCCATATAAATACATTTTTGTTTCATTTCCTCCTCATTTTGCATGTTGAAAATTCAAATTTCACTCTCCTTTCTCTCTCTAAACTCAAAAGCCATTTCTAGAACTCTCCTTTCCCTCTAGTTCAGCTGAGTTTTATACATTTTCACCATCAAAGGTCAAGAATCATCAAGGGATTTAGAAGCTCTAATCATCATCCAAACAATGTAACAACTTTACCCTCATTTTCTTACCATTTTTGGGTGGAAAAAACCCACTTTTCTTACATTTTTCATAACTATTTCTTCTATTATCCTAAAGTTCTGAGTTTGTGGAGAGATTACACACCAAAACATTTAAAAATGTTCCTACAATGATGATAGTCTATGATCCACACAATAAAACTCAAGAAACTAGGTGAAAATCATGATTTTATGTGTTTTTGAACAACAATGGAGATTTTTGGTGCTGACAGATTTATTGCATGCGCAAAAATCGTCCATTTCTTGCAATAAACATGTTCAAATGTCATGAATATTCTTTCTACAAGTTTATTTAGTGAGTTGGGGTTCTAATCCAAGTGGTCTCACTCAAAAACATTGAGTTTTGACCCCCCAAATGCTCATATGAAGATGCATGTGCATCTGGAAGTTCAATAGTAGGCAAACCCTACTTTGAACGACCATAACTCTTTGAATACTCATCCAAATTACTTGATAGCGCTATTTGGACGGACAATCTTGATTATGAAATTTTGTTAAATTTGATGTTGTGGACACTAAGGCATGTACACTAATAGTTATATCGAGTAAAATGTAACATAAAAGTTTGTACACTACTATTAACTCAAGTGTGGAGCCGAGGGTATTTGTGGATAGCGCTATTTGGACGGACAATCCCACCTAAAAACTACAGGTCGGGGTGCACTGTACTTAAAAAAAAAAGAAACGAAGGTTCTACATATGTGGGATATTAGTCCCACCACTAAGGTAGAATTAACAATAATTTTTTTTTGTGGTCGAAAGGTTTAGTGGTGGCTCTTTATATACTAAAAATTATAGTACATAATGCCTTGAAGTTTTAAGATATTAATAAGTGCCAAAATTTTATTTTGCTCATATTCACTTACACAAATGGATGTTTGAAATATTGAAAACCTGTGAACTCACCAACCCTTTGTAGTTGACCTTGTTTTTATCATGCTTTTCAGGGGTAAGAAAAGATTAACTGAATCTTTCTATTATGTGGACGCATCGACATCAATCATCTTGTTTATTTGAAACTGTTTAGTTGAAACACTTGGTTTACTTTATTTCGCTAGAACTTTTAGTTGATGCGATGTAAAATTTTAAACTTAAACTGTTATGTATTTGAATGGATGCTTGGTGTTGTTTTTATCCTATTGTTATGAAATCTTGCGCTATCACGCCTCGTGTTTCCGCTTTAGCGGGGTGTGACAGACTTGGTATCAGAGCTATAGGTTATAGAGAACACCGGTTTTCTATTGAAACCAATTGAAAGTCTCACTGTCTCAACCACTCAATCCATCAGAGGTACTTCAAGCTTCTGGAATAACCATTTCAGGTCCCTCTGTCTCAACAAGTACAAATGAAAGTCCAAAGGAATCTTTGTCTGCTCCAGACAGAGAGAGCTCAACTCATAATTCAATTTCCTCTGTGCCTTTATTTGAGGGGAAATATTAGGCTCTTCACCAGAAGTTGAAATTCCAGAAGAAGCTATACAAGAACTAGAAGTTGAAATTGAACCTCCACAAGTCTCCTAGACTCGCATGAAAAGATGGACAAAAGCTCACTCACATGATCTAGTAATTGGTGACCACTCTGAAGGTGTCAAAACCAGATCTGCCACAGCAAATGAAGCTTTCTTTGTAAATCTTTTAAGCATGGAAGAACCAAAAAGAGTCCATGAAGCTTTATAAGACCCCAGCTGGATCGATGCAATGCAAGAAGAACTTCTGCAATTTGACAGAAAAAAGGTATAGAAGCTTTACCATTCATTACCTAAAGATAAAACAACTATTGGTACAAAGTGGGTGTTCAGAAACAAGAAAGATGAAGATGGAATTGTGGTCAGAAACAAAGTTAGGCTAGTGGCAAAGGGTTACTGTCAAGAAGATAGCACTGACTATCATGAAACATTTGCTCTAGAAGCAAGGCTTGAGGCAACTAGATTTTTTTTTAGCCTTCTCTGCATACAAAGACTTCAAAGTATATCAAATGGATGTCAAATGTGTCTTTCTTAATGGCAAGCTTAAAGAAGAAGTACACGTGAACTCCATGTGACTTAATGACGTGGCCGGTCATGCTCCTTGTGCATAACAGAATTTGTTAGAAGACTTGCTTACGTGTCAAATACGTGATAGGCTAGCTTGTTGACTTTTCTATTACAATAGTATAAATAGAGAAAGCTGTCGCTGTATTAAAGGTCGATGTTTTTGGGAGAGAAATTGATAGAGAGTAATTTGTATTTCCAGTATTGTAATACTTGGGATCTTGAGTGAAGTACAAATTATCAATTGTTTTATTGTTATTCTCTTCCATTACTGATTTAGTTCTAGTTTTGCTTATTGATTATCATTTGCTTCCGCTTACTGTTTATCTTGTTCATAGTCAATATCAATTGAGTAAATGGGGATCTGGGTTCCAATAAACCTCTTCTTCATCTTTATGCATACTTCTCTTTTGCTTTAAACCTCTACTTATTTCTCATTCTTATCTTGTGCATCATATCTTTGCAATTCTTAGTTTGTAATAGAATAGGTATTATTACTTGTTCTTATTCCACTTACAAGTTGTAAATTTGTTTATTCATACTAAACTTATTTAAAACCTTAAAAAGTTGTGTTCTTATTTACCCCCCCCCCCCTTCTACAAACTGTATTGATACTTATACACTCTTGTGGAATCATTAGGGACTAACACTTTTGTGTAAAGCGCTTAGCTACTAATCGTACTTTAAACTTTTCAATGGTGCCATCAACTCTCAATTTCCATTTGAAAATCAATTTATTCTTAATGTATTTTGAACCGGACATAGGTCCACGTAGAGCTAAATATTATTACCTAAGATGGAATCCATTTCAGCATTGATTTCTTCTTTCCAAAAAAGTCATCATGATATTTCATTGCTTCTGAATATGTAAGTGTTTCGTAATCCAAGTAGTTAATTACTGGATATTCTTTCATCGAGCCATATCGATCAAGTTCAATTTAGTACATGTCAAAGTCAGGTCTAAAGGTTCTTGCTCTTCATTGACGTTTAATTCTTCTAGGTTTTGTTGCTTGGTGATTCGGTGAATCATTATATTCCCTTTCATCATGTACGAGAATTTTTGTAGACATGATTTCCTTAGAGATGTCATGTGCCTTTGGAATGATTTTGAACCTTTGTTCGTCAAAACGAGCATCTATAGATTCGAGGTTCTAAATGGCGTGAGGCGTTGCGTTGCGGCGAGGTCAATCCTCAAGCCTCACGAGTTATGACAAGACCATTGTGTTTTTCAAGGAGCGACTTAAGGCGGAAAATCTTTATAGATGTATATATATATATAAGATGGGTTCAAATGAGAACATAAAGTTGATTATGAACGTGAGGATAAATAAGAGCGCGACACGTATCATATTCAAACTGAATAACGAAGCAAAATATTCAGACCGAATATATTATTATTTCAGACTGAATGTAGTGTTATTGAGTCTGAATAATACTACATGCAGACTGAATAATACAACATTCGGTCTGAATAATACTACATTCGTATGAATAATACTACATTTAGTCTGAATATTTTCCTTCATTTTTCAGTCTGAATATGACACATGTCGCTCTTTCATTTGTCCTCACGTTCACTACCAAATTTGAGTTTGCATTTGAACTTTCCTCTCTCTCTCTCTCTATATATATATATACATATATATTATACATATGTATATGTGAGCCAGTGTATTGAACAATAATGATTAGACAAATTAAATTTATATAAAAACGACAAACAAAGGAAGTAACATGCATTCATAATTTGATATCAAATACACATGGTTTACAATAATGATATCAAGAGATTTGACCATTTTAGAATGAATTGGATTATATGTATCTTTTAAAGAAGTTATCCTTACATGTAACCTTTATCGTTTATTTTTGTCATCAAATTTGAAAAAAAAGTATTCTTCGCTTTCAACTTGTGGTTAAGGAATACTTGCTTTCAGTGAATAATTAGAATGATTAATATTTGATTTAGTAAGTCATAATTTATATATAAAAAAGAAAAAAAAACCACTCACGCCTTCTAACACGCCATGACGCGGCATACTTCTAGCCACACCTCATAGTTGTGCCACGAGCTTTAACGTAGCGTGGAGACCACGCCTCGAATTTATGTGGCGCTATAACACCACCATAACGCATTTTATAAAACCTTGTCTAGATTCTGTGATGGTGTTAATGGATATTTGATCATTGGCTCAACCACCATGAATCTATAAACTTTTTCTATTCTAGGCATATCCCAAAAACATATATACATACATTCAATACCTCTGTCCTACCTTTTGTGTAAAACCCTTCACTACTAATCGAGCTTCCAACTTTTCAATGGTGCCATCAACTCTCAATTACCTTTTGAAAAATGCATTTATTCTTAATGTCTTTTGAACTGGGAGGTTGGTCCACATGACCCAAATGTTATTCTCTATGATGGAATCCATCGCATCATTGATTTCTTCTTTATAAAAAGATGCATAATGAGATTTTCATTGCTTTCAAATATGTACGTGGTTCTTCATCCAGGTTGTAAATTATTGGATATTCTTTCATCGAGCCATATCGATCACGTACCACTAAGTACGTCTCAAAGTCGGGTCCATAGCTTCTTGCTCTTCATTGACGTTTACTTCTTCTAGGTTCTATTGCTTGATGATTCAGTGAATCATCATCTTATCTTTCATCATTTACATAAATTTTTTTAGACACAATTTCCTTAGAGATCTCATGTGCCTTTAGAATGCTTTTGAACCTTTGTTCGTCAAAACGAGCAGCTCTAGATTCTATTATGGTGTTAATGGAAATTTGATCATTTGGCTCATTCACCATGAATTTATAAGCTTTGCTATTTTGGGCATATCCAAAAATATACATTTAATATCTTTGTCTCCTAACTTTCTCTTCTTGGACGCGGGAAGTCTTATAATTGCTAGACATCCACAAATCCAAGGATAGTCTAAGTTACGTGTCCATTGATTCCATAACTCATAAGGGGTCTTTTGACTTCTCTTGCTTGTGGCATGAATAATTCTCTTAGAAAAGATCTACAATTAAAATATTCACCTCTCTTATGTATCCTTCAATATTTTATCTTTGTTTCACATTTTAGTTTTACTGCATTTTTGTAGATATTAAGTTTTTGAAGGACTTCATCTTTGAATGCAAAAGATATACATAGCAATACCGAAAATAATCATCGAGAAAAGTGGCAAAATACTTTTTCCCACCAAGAGAAGGAGTAGCATGTAAGCCACATATGTCACTATGCACCAGGTCTAAGATTTTAAAAGATCTTTGGATTTGAGGGAAAAGTTGTATAGTAATTTTAGTATACATACATGTAAGGAACTTTTTGTACGGTTTTATCGGGATCTCAAGGAATGCAATGGAATAAACAATAACCGGAGAAACCCTAGATAGCCCAGATCCGTTACTAACAACTTTAAGGACTAAAACGCAACCATATGGGGTTTAGAATTGTGCCTCAATAGTTTGTATTGGTTGATCAATAACGAGCGTTAGAGATCAAAACAGATCTTCTCTAGTGGTATCCACGTGAGTGCAAATTCGATCACGAACGCTTGCTAGCCCCGATACTCGAAGAACAACAAGGAGAAATAAATTTCTCCTTATGTGTGTGTGTGTGTGTGCGTGTGTGTGTATGTGCGTGTTTATCGATTTCAGTGAGGAGAGGAGAGGAAGCAGAGAAAGTTTTCAGATTTCTCAATTTTGTTATCAATTAAATGATGCAACATGCCTTTATATACTTTCTCCTTTAATCACGGACCGTACTCAATTAAGCCTTATGGGCTTAGTTGCTCCAATCAGAATATTTATTAATTAATTATTAATTAATTATTAATTTAATAATTAATTATTCAATTGGGCTTAAGTAAACTTTAGTTAAGATTTTAGGCTTTTATTCTAATCCATAATTATTAACTTAATAACTATTGTTAATAATTATTCCAATTTAATTATTAACTTAATAATTATTCCAATTTAATTATTAACCTAATAATTAAATCATATAGTTAATCATAATTATATTTCACACACTTTATTTATTATTCTACTAGAATAATAATTTCACACTTTACAACTTGTAACTTTGTCGGGTTATAACCAACTTCGTTAATTCATGATTTACACACTCTATGCGTGCGACCCTCATAGGTTCATTAGACGTCAACAGTGTTTTCATATGATGTGGGCACATAAGATCCAACAATCTCCAACTTGCACACGCCACATAAAACACAGACAGTGGTTATGCGTCTAGCAATGTGCCACTGTCAGCAAAGTGAAATGAATGAACACTCTTCAGCTTCTATTGACAATAGTCAATGTGATGATCAGTGTACTCTATATCCATTTGCTACACGATATCTGAATTGAACTCAAGGCATAGATTTGGCTCATCCTTGGTTGTTCAATTATTGTGTTTCTCGATCCCAACATTTAACGAGAGAACAAGTACCATTGATTAAATCAATCTAGTTGTGTACGGCCATACATTTCTCATCTCATCTTGAGAGGACCAAATTCCATATTGCATGCATACGACTCTTACACAGATCGTATTGCACCCAACATAGTCCTTATAATCACCCGTTTAAAGGAAACGTTAGACATACATCAAAGTACAACACTCCTTATGCTGGACGTCCCAATATGCATCTCAGGTCAAAGGATAAATGAACAACTATCATCTTCAAGATTCACTTTATGACGCCGGTCTATAAAATGATCTTGAAAGCGGGTGTTCCAACAATGGAACCTACAAGTGCAAGTGACTTTGGTCGCATCATGCTGTCCAACTTGACCTTAACCAAACTTCACTATGATCATAGTTTCTCACCAGTCCCCAGTGATAAGTTACCATGGATAGTTTTAAACCATATCATATAGTTTTGGATTTCCACATGTTAATATAGAACACAATGGAATTTATGTAATTACTCATACCCAGTATGCCAATAACAGATAGAATTTCATTGTTTAATGTTCCAAAAGGTTATACTAAATTCACAGATCTATTCACACACTAAGAAATCTTAAGCCTATAGAGCTAGTGTGGCAATCATGCTTGCTCTGACTCATAGGTTTAGTAAATGGATTTGCTGGATTATCTTCCGACCAAACTTTACAAATTCTCACATCTTCCTGATTGATCATCTCTCGGATGATGAGATATTTTCTCAGAATGTGCTTAGACCGTTGGTGAGACCTAGGTTCCTTTGCTTGTGCTATGACTCCTACGTTATCACAAAATATCTCAGTGGGCCCATCTATGATAGGAACTACTCCTAGGTCCGTGATGAATTTCTTCATCCAGACGACCTCCTTCCCGGTATCCGAAGTTGCCAGGTATTCTGACTCTGTGGTCGAGTATGCTCTAGTGTTTTGCTTGAAGCTATTCCATCTCACAGCACCTCCATTAAGTGTAAACATAAAACCCGATTGTGACATGAAGTCGGCACGGTCGGTTTTGAAGCTAGCATCTGAGTATCCTCGAATACACATATCTCCTTCTTCACCACCGTATAGCAGGAACATATCCTTAGTCCTTCTCAAGTACTTGAGGATATTCTTTACTGCCACCTAGTGAGCTTCACCAGGGTTCGACTAGTATCTACTAGTCATGCTATAAGCTATGTCAAGTCTAGTACATATCATGGCATACATTATAGATCCAATGGCTGAAGCATAGGGAACACCCTTCATGCGATCTATATCTTCCTTCGACGAAGGACATTGAGACTTACTAAGTTGTACACCATGTACCATTGGCAAGTTTCCCCTCTTGGAACTCTCCATCTTGAAGCGTTTCAAGACCTTGTCAATATATGTACTCTGGCTTAGTCCAATTAAGCGCCTTGATCTATCTTGATAGATCTTTATTGCAAGGATAAAAGCGGCTTCTCCTAGATCTTTCATTGAGAAACACTTCCCTAGCTAGGTTTTTACACCTTTCAGCGTCGGGATGTCGTTTCCAATGATTAGTATGTCATCAACATACAGAACTAGGAAGACAACAATGCTACCACTAGCTTTCTTGTATACACAGGGTTAATCTTTGTTTTTGATAAAACCAAATTCTTTGATTTTCTCGTCACTCTATTAGGATGCTTTAGTCCATAAATGGATCTAAGCAAGTTGCACACTCTATTAGGATGCTTTGGATCTTCAAAACCTTCTTGTTGTACCATGTACACGTCCTCGCTTAGCGTTACTTTATGAAATGCGGTTTTGACATCCATATACCATATCTCATAATCATGATATGCAGTTATGGCAATAGATTTAAGCATGGCTACTAGAGAGAAGGTTTCATAATAGTCTACACCATGAGTTTGAGTGAAAGCCTTCGCTACCAATCTAGCCTTGTATGTGTGCACGATCCCATCCATGTCGGTTTTCTTCTTGAAAATCCATTTACTCCCTACGACTTTACAGCCATCGGGTGCATCCACCAGATCTCAGACTTGGTTGTCCACCATGGATTGAAGTTCGACCTTCATGGCATCATGCCATTTGTCAGATTCTGCACTTGACACATCCTGTCGGTAGTTTGCCGGTTCATCATCAACCGTATCGTCAAAACCAATTAGAAACCCTAGGTATCTATCCGGATCTTGACGAATTCTCCCCGACCATCGGATCGTTTGTCTCTTGTTGGTATCCTCGACATCTTGTTGAGGTTCAACATCTTGTTGAGCGCTAGTGTCAACCTGTGCATCTGTAGGTGTTTCGTTAACTTCTTCAAGTTCGATTCTATCCCTATTGCTTGGCTTAGTTAGAAAATCATTTTCTAGGAACTCAGCCTTGCGTGAAATGAACACCTTGTTCTCACCCGGGTTGTAGAAATAATAGCCAATAGTCTCCTTGGGATATCCTACAAAGATGCACTTTTCGGATCTACGCTCTAGCTTCTTAGAAGATTATCGTTTAACATTAGCATCGCATCCCCAGATTCTCATGTAAGATAGATTTGGGATCTTCCCAGTCCACATCTCATATGGAGTCTTGTTGACCTTCTTTGTTGGTACATTGTTTAGTATTTTGGCGGCTGCTTCCAAAGCATATCCCCAAAAACTCATAGGCAACTTGGTATGACTCATCATTGACCTAACCATATCTAACAAGGTACGGTTTCTCCTTTCAAACACACCATTATGTTGTGGTGTTCTTGGTGGATTAAGTTGGGTTATAATCCCACATTTGCTAAGATGCTTTGTTAATTCATGGCTCAGATATTCACCACCTCGATCAGAGTGAATGGCTTTTATCTTCTTGCCAAGTTGGTTTTCTACCTCATTCTTAAACTGTTTGAAAATTTCAAAGCTTTCAGACTTGTGCTTCATTAGATAAACATATCCATATCTACTGTAATCATCAGTAACTGTAATGAAGTAATAACAACCATTTCTTGTGGCTGGGTTGAAGGGCCCACATATATCAGTATGTATCACTCCCAACAACTCATTTGCTCTTTCAGGCTTTCCTTTGAAAGGTGCCTTAGTCAATTTCCATAATAAACAAGATTCACAATTATCAAAAGAATCATCTGTTGATTCCAAGATCCCGTCCATTTGGAGCTTGGCAATGTGTTTCTTGTTTATATGGCCAAGACGACAATGCCACAAATATGTTTGATTTAAGTCTTGCTTAAGTCGTTTAGCATTCACATTGTATATCGATTTAGGATTGAGATCACCATGAATATCTATTTCATAAATGCCATTAACTGACTTGGCTAAATAATATAACACACCATGCAAACACGCAGAAATAGATCCATCATCAAGAAATTTAAATATAAATCGTCTTGTCTCAAACGTGCAACTGAAACAATGTTTCTAACGATACTAGGAACGTAAAGACTGTTGGAACCCAAATTTCTTTAATTACTCTTAGAACAGTAGATTAAAACGAATAAAAGAGATTAGCGGAAGCACTTCAATCTACTATCCAACTACAACAGTAAGCAATTAATTAGAATAACAGTATGAAGATCGAAAGGTAATTGTATTTAATATCCAACACCGATGATTACAATACGAAAGAACAATGAGCGTAATTCTCTCAATCGATCTACATTGAATACAGTGAAGACTAGCTCTATTTATACTAATACATTACAAAAGTCAATGAGCTAGCCTATCATAAAATGACACGTCACTTGTACTTCTAACAAAATCAGTTGCGCACAAGAAGTGTGACATGCCACGTCACTTGAAGCACATGTGATGCGCTAGCTGGAATCCAGAGGATCTTCAAATCTCTGGGCGCTTCTGGAATAGCCTCTGAAGTCAGAGATATATTTTCTAACATTCTCCCCCCAAGTATGAATCCAAAAGTATGCATCACAATACAGAAAATAAAAATTCATTTCATTAAATAAATGCAAGTACAAAAGTGACAATCAAGATATCAAAAAGAAGTTTGAGGATGTCCACTGATTACTTTGTAAAATTGATTTGTAAGCTCCCTTATCTTGATCACTTCTTCAAGCTTTTTTCTCTATTCTTTCAGCTGCAATTATGATCTTTGCATCTTTGCCTGTGTCTTCCTTCTGAAGTTGCACCAGACCTTTGATAAGTTCTACTCTGTCAGCAGAAAACTTAAATGCCACTTTTACCCTGAAGAGTCTTCTTCTTCCTGGTCTTCTGAAGAGAACCCCTTCTTCTGGTTCAAGAAAGATGTGGCCAGGCTGAAAGTCTTCGATGCCTTCCATGTCTTCATATGGAGCTGTGATGCTCAATATGGACACTTGTCATTCAAAACCAGTTTGGAAGTCCACTTTCTTTCTGTATTCAATGAAGGCTTCCATGCAAGATAAGATTCTAAAATAGGCCACTTTATCTTCACTTTCTATATTTGAAGCCATCTTCTTCTTGATAAATCTCACTAGAGGTATTAAATCAGAGGGATTTATGGAAAGCAGATCATTATCATAGAAGTAGGTGGTTTCTTTATTTGCTCTCTCTACCTCATTGGTGGTATACACTAGATCAGTGTTTTCAAATCTAAGATGCTTAACTCCAATAATTTTTCTGATGGGGGAAAAGGAGAGAGCTTTTTTCCTATCTTGTCTATGCACCATAAACCTTGACTTGACGTCTTCACTTACTCTATAAACTTTTGCAAAGTTGGATAGAATTAGATCAACTTTCTTTTTTGTAACAGCATATAAGCACCTTTGAACTTTCTCTCTTGTAGTAGAAATATGAGATGGTGCAACCCTTCTTAGTTGCTCTAAATCCATCTTTCTTTTATCCGTTGCCTTTTTCAACAATCATTCAAGCCTTTTTCACGTTCATTAGCTTGAGCTTGCCATTTTTTCATCTGTCTTGGATTGATGGATTTTTGAACTTTGGCTTTCTAAATGATTTGGAGTTGAAGTGGGGATTGGGATTGACCTTGGTTCAGAGGTTTGAACTTTTTCAGAAGTTTGAACAGAAGGAGGAGGAGCTCTGGGTCTTGTATTATGTTCTTCTGGTCTTCTATTATTTTGCTGAAGTTCAAGTATGAACTTAGCCATTTCAAGATATATGGGAAGCGGACCAGAGCTTACAACGAAAGGAGTAGGAGCTTGAGCTTGTTTGGTTGAGGATGATGGTGTAGAAGGTTCTTGTTTGAAAATTTTAGGTTGAGGTAGGGTGAGCAGCAACAAATTTTACCTTTTTGCCATTCTCCCCCTTCTAAGAATCAGGATCCAGATCCTCAGATCTTTTTCTTTTTAAATCGGCCTTTTTGCAAGCTCTGGCTTCCTTGGCCTTCTTTTTTGACTCGAAATCTGCTGAAATAGAGCTCACAAGAGATGAGACTTTAGATAAAGACGTATCCAGAGTAGATACCTTTTGGGATAAATCAACAGAGTGGCTATCATTGATCTTGGACACAAACTTGGCATTTATGTTATTGAATTTATCCAATAGCTTTCTGAAAGTTAGCCAAGTCGGATTTGTTGATGAGTGCAGATGAGGAGGTACTAGAAGAAGAAGCTTCTGAAGGGATAACAACATCAATTAACTTCTTGATATCTGCAACAAATGAACCGTATTCTTCAACAAAGATTGTAACTTCTGGAACAGCGATGTCATCTGGCAGATTAAAGATAGTTTCTGCATTGGCTTGTATTCCAACATCTAATTTGTTGAAGTGATCGGTGACAAGGCTTTTCTGAGCATCTGCAGTATCTGTTATTAGCTTCTTAAGAGCATCCAGAGCATTAGAATGTTCTTTTTGCATGGCTTGAAATTTGCATATCAAAAAGTTTTGAGCCGTGATCTCTAACCTTAGATTTGACTCGGAGGTTTGGCTGCTTTGTTTTAGAATCACCATAGATCCCTGAACTTGATCAACATATGCCTTAAACGCTGCAATGTCTGACCAAATCAGAAGTGGTAACCGGTGTATCTCCAACACATGGAGCCCCTTGTCTCTGGCGTTCAGAGAGGCCCTCTTTCACACCTGTTAGTACGTTGAGTGTGGAGGGACTTACATCCTGTCTTCGAGGGCTCCTAAGAGGCACCTCTTCGGATTTTCTGACGGTATTTACTTTATCTCCAGCATCAGAGGGTGGAGAGTCAATAATCGTGTGCGTACCTTGGAACATGTCAAAGACAGAGGTACGATGTGTAACCTGACGCCATAACCCCTCTGATGGGAATTCATTGGCAACTACCCTAGGACATACATTCTTCTTCTAAGTTATTGGTCACAAAGACATCAACGTTCTGTGTGAGAAGTGGCGATTTCTGGGCAATTGAACTCTTATATTTTCATCATCATCCTTTTGAGAGGGTGATGAAGATGAGGTGGTTTCCCCATTTGTGCTTGATGCAGAGGTATTTAAAGAATCCTCTGACCGGTTAGGCTCTGGGTGGTTTGGACTGAGCAGTCCTAGGTCAATGGGTGTAGATGTGTTGGCATCTACCCCAGCATCTGTGGTTGCTCTGGTTGGACTAGGCTAAGCTTGCTCATATGTGTCTCTGTGGACATCTTCTTGACTCTCTCTTAATAAACGCTCGGCATGGGTAGAGTCACTCAGATGTTCACTCATATTATTTTCATTCTCTGTCTCATTCGACCCCTCACCAACTATTCTGGCTTCTGAATGCTCTGGGATAGGTATTCTTTGTTCTGAGAATACCATAGAGCGTCTATAAGAATTTAAGATGTCAGAGGTTTGAGGTAGGGGATTTAGCTTGTACCTCGATAGTTCTCTCTGAATGGTGTAGCCGTCCTTGTCAATTGTGGACTTGTGAAAGTTCATTATTGATATTTTGTAGAAAGGCTGAATAGATGGAACTTTGAATTGAGTGATCGCTAGATAGACAAACAAGGCTAGAAATCGAGGAAACATGAGTGCTGCAAGGGCTTTGCCATTGTTCTGTTGATTCACCTTTAGGTTGTCAGTATGTTCTTACTTGCTTGATCTAGAGAGCCAATTTTACAAGTTAAGCTTTTGTTCAGAATAGATACCAAAACATTCCACATTGGTGGAAGCTTCTTCCTCTTGAAATCTGAAATCTTCGAAATCCTTTCGTTATAGCCTAGAGAGTTCAAGAACTTTAGCAAGCTTTTAGCTGAGGGATTTGGTACCAGATCAGGATTGGGTACTTTTTGTCCTTCAACTTAAATGACAGATGGTGATAAATGAAAGTACCTGGCTATCTTCTTCCTTGTGATTGGTATTTCAATAGCTCGCTCAACATTATTTGGGAGACCAAAGCTACCAGATAAAGTGTCGTCATCCTTGATGAACATAGTTTTCCATACTTCTTGGTTGTACATCTTACGGACATTTGGATTTGTGAAGGTTAGGGCTCGGTTCAGGGAGTGATGTTGTAAAAATTCTATCATGACACGATACTCCTTGATATAGGTATTTGGATCCAGTAGAATTTGCACATTGTTTGGCTTTAAGGGTAAACGAATAACAGGAGCACTATCGGCAGTGGAATCTATCACTCTTTCTTCTTCATCTTGTACATTAACGTTATCGTTCGGATTTGCCATCCAAAGATTTTGGGGTTTTAAGGATTTAGAGTTGTAGGTTTGCAATTGAGGGTGACACTGAGGAGCGCAGTTATAATCGAGAGGTTGAAGATGGTGAAAAGTGAAAAGGGGAATTTTCTCGGGTTTATTTAAATCGAATTCGAGTGTTTTGAATATGAAAAGGCTATATTTGACTTGGAATGGGGAACGGTTTCTCGATGTTGACGTAAGAAATTAATCGTGCAAACATGCAAACCATCAATTAGTGACATGTGGAGGAAGGTTCTAGATTGAGTTGCTAGATAAGTGACGCGTGTCTCACTAGATGGGTCACTCAAGGGTTTTCTCGTTGGTTTTGGACGAGATGCAGTTCCGCTTTGGTTATTTTGAATATTCCCACCAAAAAATTAATTTGAAACAATCAGTTGATCAAAAAAAATTGTGAATCAAAACAAGGTTTTAGAAATAATTGGGTAATATTAAAATATTTAAAATCAGTCAGCTGGTCAAATGAAATATTTTTGGGACCAAACGAAAGTTTTATGTCTTATGAATAATTTTTCAGAGGAACTTTTATTGATTTAGAGACTTCTGGATAACTTTGACGGCAAGAGGTACTTCAGAAGTGACTAATTCGCAAAATGTTCAAGGAAAAATATATCCAGCGGACAACTAACATTTGTTAGACTTGGTTCGAAGAATGATGATTTCTCCCCCTTGAATTATGCATGATTTTGTGCTCCCCCTTGATTTCTGCATTTAATGCTCCTCCTTGACCTATGCTTGGATCATAAATTGTAATAGCAAGTATCCTTTTGATGGATAGGGGCATCCAGAGACTTGTGGGTGCCTCTGATTCACTTGGTGTCTTTTGACAGACAGAGATATCCAGAGACTTCTGGACTTCTCTGGTTGATTGAAGGTTCAGAAGTTGACTAAAGTATAAAGGGATTAAAGACATGCTAAATAAATAATTATACAAAAACTATAAGATACTTATAGCTTCTGTATAAGTTACATGTTTAGCATGCCCAATTTGCTGATTAGAAAATTGAATCTTTTCTTATCGAGAGCTTTGGTGAACAAATCAGCAAGTTGGTAATCAGTGGAGACAAAATACATTTCAATTGTCCCTTTCTCCACATGATCCTTTATAAAATGATATACCTGACATCAATGTGCTTGGTCTTCGAGTGCATCACTGAGTTCTCTGTAATGGCTATTGCACTTTTTGAGTCACATAGGATGGGAATTTTGTCATATACTAGACCTTAGTCTCTGAGTTGGGTCTTCATCCAGATTACTTGTGAGCAGCAACTAGCAGCAGCTACATATTCTACTTCTGCTGTGGAAGTTGACACATAATTTTGCTTCTTGGATGTCCAACTTACTAGTCTATTTCCCAGGAATAGACAGCTACCAGGGGTACTTTTTCTGTCTAACTTGCATCCTGCATGATCAGAGTTAGTATATGCAATCAAATCCAAGCCAGAGCTTTTGGGATACCAGAGGCCTAAGGAGGGTGTTCTTTCTAAAGTATCTATAAATTCTTTTCACAGCTGCCAGATGAGAGTCTTTTTGATTTTCTTGATACCTTGGACAGAGACATGTGGCAAACATTATATATGGTCTGCTGGCTGATAAATACAGAAGGGATCCAATCATACCTATGTAGTTCATAAAATTCGCTGATTTCCCAGATGGATCAAAATCAAGCCTTGTACTAGGAAAGATTGAAGTTTTCATAGTAGTGGAATTGTGAAGTTTGAATTTCTTTAACATGTCAGAAACATTCTTGGCTTGGTTTATAAAAATCCCAGAAGTAGTTTGTTTGACTTGAAGCCCTAGAAAGAATGTTAATTCTCCCATCATTCTCATTTCAAATTCACTTTCTATTACTTTTGAAAATACTTCAACTTCTGCTTTATCAGTTGAACCAAATATAATGTCATCCACGTAGATTTGAACAATAGCTAACGTACCTATGCCTCTTTTGATGAACAAAGTAGTAACTATTTTACCTTTTTCGTACAAATGATCAATCAGAAACCTTGATAGCCGTACATACCAGGCTCTGGGAGCTTGCTTTAAGCTGTACAGAGCTTTGTCGAATAAGTAGACGTCATCTGGATGTCTTGCATCTTCAAATCCAGGAGGTTGTAGAACATATACTTCTTCTTTGAGTTTCCCATTCAGAAATGCATATTTGACATCCATCTGGTATACTTTAAAATCTTTGTATGTAGAGAAGGCTAGAAAGAGTCTAATTGATTTTAGTCTTGCCACTTGAGCAAAGTCTTGCTTTGTTTCTGACGACAATTCCATCCTCATCTTTTTTGTTTCTGAACACCATTTTTGTACCAATTGCAACGTTGTCTTTAGGTAGAGGGACTAACTTCCATACCTTGTTTCTGTCAAACTGAAGAAGTTCTTCTTGCATTGCTTCCACCCAACTTGGTTCTTGTAGAGCTTCAGGAACTCTTTTTGGTTCAATCATGCACAAGAAATTGACAAAGAAGGCTTATTTGCAGTTGCGGATCCAGTTTTGACCCCTTCAGATGGACTACCAATAATTAAATCTGAAGTGTGAGATTTTGTCCACCTATTCATCTTAGTTTGGGGTATTTGCTTGGCTTGGATTTCTGTATCCAATATCTCTTCAGGAGCGGAACTCATCTCTTCTTCTGGGATTGGGATGGTTTCGGGTTCTGGAGTTGAGCCTAGTGTCTCCCCCTCAAATGAAGGCACAAAGTTTTCCTCTAGACTTTCATTTGTTGAACCAGAGGAGTCAGATGGACCAGAAAGACATATCCCAAAAGCTTGAAGTACTTCTGGAATATTCAATGTGTGATTGTTGGTTATTCTTTCTGACGGTGTTTCTTCTCCCAGAAAATCATCAAATAATGCGTCAATCTCGGATTCCCTGGAGCATGAAAGATAATCAGAGGTAACAGTATTGAGCTTGAGTTCTGAGTTTGAATAATCAGAAGTTATTTGAGTTTGATGATCGGATTCTATGTTAATGCTTTATATTACAGTCTTGGTTCTCAAATTAAAAACCCTAAAGGCTTTTGAATTTAAAGAGTAACCCAAGAATTTGGCTTCATCAGACTTCTTGTCAAACTTTCCAAGTTTCTCTCGATCGTTTAGAATAAAGCACCAGCAGCCAAAAATGTGGAAAAATTTAATGAGGTAATTATGTTATTTATCAGCTCATAAGATGTTTTAAAATGCCTCTTAATTATTATAGTTTGATTTTAAGTGAAACACATCGTTGCTACAGCTTCAGGCTAGAAGTTGGTGGGTAGTCCTGATGCTGCAAGCATTGTTCTTGCTGCTTCGACTAGAGTGCGATTTCTTCTTTCAACTACACCATTTTGTTGAGGAGTACGTACAACAGAGAAGTTTTGAGTGATTCCTTCATTTGTAAGATATTCATCAAGTTTGGCATTCTTAAATTCAGTACCATTGTCACTTCTGAGTTATAGTATCTTCTGTTGCAGAAGTACCTGTATCCTTGTCATAATGTTCCTCAATACTATTGGAACTTCTGACTTCTGGCGCACAAAAGCGAGCCATGTGTACCTGGAAAATTCATCTATTAGCACGAGTATATACTTTTTGCCAGAAAGGCTTTGAATTACAATAGGACCACATAGGTCAACATGAAACATTTGCAAAGGCCTTGTACATGAATGATCACTTTTTGTTTTATGGGAAGCCCTTTTTATTTTTCCCATCTCACAAGCAGGGCAGAGGTGATCCTTCTGGAAATGTACCTCTGAGAGTCCTTTAACCAGGTTATGTTTTACAAGCAGGTCAAGATTTTGAAAATATATGTGAGAAAGCTTATGATGCCAGAGTCAAGCTACTTCACTCTTCTTTGAGATAAGACAGAGGGTTTCTTTACCATTCTTAGAAGTGAAGTTCATCATGTGTAGATTACCTTTTCTGTTAGCTCTCCAAAGTTCTTGACATGCTTTAGAAAATAAGTAACAATGTTTTTCATCGGATACCACTAGCATTTTAGAGTCACACAGTTGACTTATGCTTAGAAGATTGTGTTTCAGCCCAGAAACATGCGCTACTTTGGATAAGGTAACATTACTTTCTTGAAGAGTACCGTAGCCATTTATTTGACCCTTACCATCATCACCAAACGTTACTGCTCCACCAGATTTATGTTTAATCAAGAGCTCATTCTTTTGAAGTTCAACATGCAGATATTCTCTTTCCTTCTGCAAATAATTTTTAAGTGCTACATAATTTAATCTGTCACTTTCCTTCTCTTTTAACTCTTTGTCTTAGCTTCCAGAATTTAGCAAGATTTTTAATTTCTTCTTTGAGTTTAACCTCCGTTGATTTTTGAATTTTTAAAATCTTTTCATCTTCAACAGAAAGTTCCAGTTTCCCTTCAGTCAGAATTTCCATTTCCCTTTTGAAAGTATCTCTTTCTTTTTGTGTAACAGAAGATGAATTTTCAAAAAAAATTCTCAGTTTCTTCTCAATGAGAAGCTTCTGTTTCAGATTTTCAAATTCAACAGTCAGGTCTAAAATAGTTTGTTCAAGTTCAGAAGAAGAGTCAGAGATAGTGCAAACCGGAGTTTCAGAAGGTTGATCCTCTGAATCAGTTGTCATAGCCATTCCACAGAACATGGCTTCATCTCCACTTGACTGATCATCTAGCAAGTTTTTTTCTCTCTGCATAATTGGCTCTTTCTGTCTTGTTGTACTTGTATTTGTTTTTGTAGTATTGCTTATCTTTGATAAGAACACTTTTGCAGTCTTTGGAGTAATGACCTGACTGTCCACATCTATAGCACACATCCTTCTTCATCAACTCTTCCTCTTTCTTCTCAGCCTCTGATTTCTCAGTCCTTTGTATTTCCTTCCTGGTTGCATAAGTTTGAGTGGGATGTTCACTTTTGTTTTCAAATCTTCTGTTGCCTTGAAATGAACGATTACCAAACTTCCTTGTAAACTGTTTGGTAATAAGAGTCAAGGATTCAACAAAAGAGTTGATCTCATCATCCTCTAAAACAGAAAGACCTTCTGCGTTGGCCTTTGAGATTAGTGCTTTGCTCTTCCCTTTCTTCTCTGTTTCTTTACTTCTTCTGCCTGACCCTCTGGATTCAGAAATGAGAGCCAGAGGTTCGCCGACACTTGTTTTCTTCTGTTGTACTTCCTTCTCATGTGCTTGAAGAGTGTCAAACACATCATCTAGAGACCACGTTTCTAGATCCTGATTCTCTTGAAGAGACATTGAGAGATTTGACCATTCTAGATTCAGACGTTTAACAAATAAAACATTATTATCCTCCTTGGATCGAATAATGTCACATTTTTTGCACAGATTTATCAGATTGTTGAATCTGTGGTAGGTATGTTCTAGAGTCTCTTCTGGAAGTGCTTGAAAGTTGTTATACTCATTCAGAGCTTGAGCTCTTCTATTCTTCTTCATTTTAGCTTCTCCTTCTAACTGATTGGCTAGTTGATCCCATAATTCCTTTGGAATTGCCATTATTAATAAACATTTTTCCATTATTAATAAACATTTTGCCTTGTTAGCAATTTCGACCTTAGCCTTATCATTATCATCCCAATCTTCTCTTTTCTTGAGTATCTTTTGAGCAGGAATTTCTTCCGTAGTTGCTGTGGAGAAGCACATATGTGAGCTCGACATCCGGTATCCAAAACCCAGGAATCATTATCAAAAGTGATTAAATCGATAGTAAACATACCTGAAGGTCCGACTATCATAGTTTTCTCCTTCTTTGCCTAAAGAACTGGATAGTTCATTCTGGATGAAACTGAGTCCAGGGGAATCATTCCCTCATTCTTCTTGGTTCAATTGGAGCTTCCGGTCTTTGCCTTTACTTTTCCAGTCACAGGTTTTCCACCCCTTTTCTATCTTATCCCTCTTTGTGATTTGATCATCAAGACACTTTTGGCTTTCTCCAACTTGGATCGATTCTCTTTTTCAAAGGTTTTCATGTGATATTTGAGCGCAAAACTATCATATGATTAAGTCAGAGAGGTGGGGACCAAATCGACCCCTAACTTTTGACCAAGAGGGCATCCTAATCGAGACAATCGGTCAATGTACCCTTTTATCATTGAGACATGGGTACTGATTGATGTTCCCTCCTTCATCACACAAGCATGTAGTGATCGTAAAGTTCTAAACTTTTCAAGTCTCACCTGTAGTCCAAACATGGCCTTCCGGTTGTTCATAATTTCCCAGGCTGACCACTCCTCATGCTCCTTTCGAAGTTCAGGAGTCATGGATGCTAGCATAAGACATGACACGCTTAGAGAGTCTCCTTGGTACTTATCATAAGCAACGTGTGCACTTTCAGGAGCGTTCCTTTAGGAGGAGGTATCTCGAGTACATAGAATTTCTTTTCGAATCTGAGGACAACACTTAATAATTGGAACCAATCCAAGAAGTTTTGTCCATCCAGAATTCCTATGTTCAGGATGGGTTGAAAGATGTAATGGGAGAGGTTGGTGTTTGTGTATTCTTGATTAGCAGACATCTACAGAAATAAAGTTCGATTTTAGTATTAGTTTTGAAATTTTGAATAACCCTTAAAATTCAAATATTTAGCTAAGATCCGTATTTCATTAGTTTTCACAATTGGGCAATTCTGAAATGGTGAAAACTAATTATTTAGGTAGGCAACTTCCAATTGCGATCATCACAACTCTTAGATCCTTCGTGAGAATCTTTAAGAATTAAAGACATTTTTAATCTCACTTCTTCACCTTAAGATTATTTGTAAACGGGCAATACACGATGTATAAATACCTCAAGTGAGTTTAACCATACTAAAACGTCACAATTTATTTTTTGAGTAACAACTCAGAAATCGATCGTCCGAGTCACGACTATCATAACAGGCGGGTAATAAACAACGTGTTATGATCTCCTGAGTCGGCGCCTTATCTTACCACACACTTTTCCGACCCGGTTTCGCCAATGCTCACCCGAAATCGACTAGTTGTGCATTCGATAATCGTTTTAAATGAGTGCTGAAAAACTCACATTTTAATTACAAAGGGTTTTTCCGACTTCATTAAACTAACCGTTTTAAATTGATTTAAAAACAACTTTGAGTCAGTACCAATTAATTCATAAAACTCATTATTTGATAACTTATCAAATTTATTTGTAAAGGCATTTACAAGTTTATAATTCGGTATTGGTTTGATAGCTTATCAAATTGATTTGTAAAAACATTTACAATTTACCGAAATTAGTGGTCGTGACAAATTTTTCCCTTTTTAAAACGATCGCAATAATTATAACATATAATTAAAAGCTATTAAAAGACGGAAAAATAAACAACCACAAACACAAACACACAATATGGATTCAATTAGGCCTAACTATGAGGTTTTCGTGAGGCCACACGAAAACCCGGTCCAAACCTAAGGACACCGCATGTCGACTCCCACTAGCTCCACCAACCGAGGTGGACTCCGGGACGCCGTCTTCGATTCCAACTAAGGCTAAGGGCATGGCATGTTCCCAATCTAACTCTTGATAACCTCTGGTCCGATTACATAAAGTATTCTTGGCTAACATAACCTAATGTAACACCTTTGGCAGATCCCATATCGGCAGTGGAAAGGAGTGATGCTGGGTTCATAAGTAAACTTTGGACTTCCTAAACACAACGCATTTTGGGGCCACATGTAAGGCAGGTTCTTAGAACTCTGTGGTTAAGCGTGCTTGGGTGGGAGTAGTACCAGGATCGGTGACCCCCTGGGAAGTCCTCGCCAGGTCGCCAAAAACAAATCCGTGTGGCTTAGGCCAAAGCGGACAATATTGTGTCGTGGTAAGGCGGGGTGTTACAAATGGTATCAGAGTCGCTCTTGTGTCGTTCGGGATGTGGGGCAAACCTCATCGAGGACGATAAGTCCCTGAGGGGGGGGGGTGATTTTATCACCTTTCGCAGATCCCATATCAGCCGTGGACAGGAGTGATGCTGGGTTCATAAGTAAACCTTGGACTTCCTAAACACAATGCGTTTTGGGCCACATGCAAGGCAGGTTCTTAGAACTCTGTGGTTAAGCATGCTTGGGTGGGAGTAGTACCAGGATGGGTGACCCCCTGGGAAGTCCTCGCCAGATCGACAGAAACAATTCCGTGCGGCTTAGGCTAGAGCGGACAATATTGTGTCGTGGTAACGCGGGGTGTTACACCTAATTATTAAATTACATATGAAATCGAAATAAAAACGATACGCAGAACGCAATCATAGACTGGACTCAATTAAATGAGGCAACATGCCTTTATATATACTTTGTCCTCTAATCACAGACTGGACTCAATTAAGCCTTACGGGCTTAGTTGCTCCAATTAGAATATTTATTAATTAATTAACCAATTGGGCTTAAGTAACTTTACTTAAGATTTTGGGCCCTTATTCTAATCCATAATTATTAACTTAATAATTATTTCAATTTAATTATTAACTTAATAATTAAATCATATAAGTAATCATAATTATATTTCACACACTTTATTTATTATTCTACTAGAATAATAATGTCACACTTTAAAACTTGTAACTTTGTTGGGTTATAACAAACTTGGTTAATTCGTGATCTACACACTCTATGCGTGTGACCCTCATAGGTTAATGTGACGTCAGAAGTGTTTTCATATGGCGTAGGCACATAAGATCCTACACTTTTAAACATTTAAATCAACAATGCCATAAAAAGTAAGGAAGAAGCAAAGTATACAGAATTAGTAGTAGTATTATTAACATCATTCATATGTACATCGTGTTGGTCGAGTCAACCATATTTACATCATTCACACTACTATTTACAACATCATTAATATTTATTTTAAACATTCCTTCGGTGATATAGCCTTTGCCGATGAGTTTTTCGTTTTTGGAGAGTATAAACTTGTCATATTCTAAGACGAATTTGAATTCATGTTTGTTGAGGATGGGTCCGGAAACCAATTTTTTTTGGATGTCGGGAACATGGAGTACATCTTATAGCCTCAAGGTATTTTTCCTAATCTGAATTCCAAAGTTACCTTCCCTTTTCCTTTGACTTGACCAATAAAGTGATTTCCCATGTAAACTACGGAGGTTGAAGCTCCATACGTTTTGAACATGTTTATGTTATTATACACATGTCGGGATAACCCCGAATCCACCCACCAACATTTGTCTTCCTCAGGCAAAAATGCTTCATAAATCTTAGCAACAAAGTTGTTGTTCTTGGAGTTTTCATCCTTGGTGTGTCACCACCATTTCTTGATCTTCTTTTAAACATCTTGTAAATATAGAGTTGCTTCAAATCTTCTAAGTACAAAAGTCTGAAGAAGACTTTTAAGAGTTTTGAAGTGGTGAAGAAATGACTAAGTATAGAATTCTGCAGAGAGGAATTCAAAGATTTGAAGGTTGAGTTCAGAATTCAAAAAAACTACCAAATCGTCTAAGTACCAAGTCTTCCAGAGTTCGAGAGGAAAATCTGAATGGGCAATGCAAAGTTAAAAACTTAGAGATTTCAAGATCAAAGATGAAGACTTTTCTTATGATACTAGAACATGTGTCTAAATGTGATTGGACTGTTATGTAAATACTATAACCATAGCTTTTCTGTTCTAGTATAAATAGAATTTAGTTAGATCTGTTTTGATCAATGATCAATGACATGTCGACTTCCTTGATCCAAATCTTGTATACTTGATTGTTTACTTTTACATTCTTGATCAAAATAAGTATGTGGGAATTTTCAGAGAAGTTGAAAATCACGCTTATAATATCCCGACTTATAGAGATTGAAAAAAATCACATGTTTCATATTCTTCTTTTTTCTTACCATTCCATGATGGTGTTTCCTTTGCTCCCACTGGTTTTGGATTTTTCTCCGTTCTCTTTAACCCTATGAAACTTAGAAGCATCTTCGTTGGATTTGTTTTCCAACTAATATTGTTTTTCAACAGGAAGATTCTTTCCAAGTTCTTTCAAGGACTTATTTTCCTTACGATGTTTAAGACTTTCTTAACATCCTTCCAAGAAGGTAGGAGTTTGTCGATGATCGATGCCACTTGGATCGACTAATCCATTTTCATGTCATGTTGTGTGAACATGATAAGTATGTGTTCAACTTCATACATTTGATCCATAATACGACGTAAATCTATCATTTTGTATGAGTTAAATTTGGAAACAATAAATTTCTTACTTGTGTCTTTGGTGAAGTACTTCTTCTCGAGTACGTTCCAAAGTTCCTTTGCGTTTCAATGTTTTGGTAAACATCGAATAGACGATCAGACATAGCATTAAGGATGTGATCGTGACATATGAAATTATCGTTCTCAAACTTGAGAAGTTCTCTGGCCGATACTAGATTCTCCTCTTCGTATGGTTTTGGATATGGTTTGGTGAGGACATATGAGACGTTGAGATTAGCCAATAAAAATTTCATCTTCTTTTTCCACCTTTTGAAGCATCCTCTGACAAAGAGTTCCAACTTAACAATGTCACATAACATTTCTTGAATATTCTTTGTCTCCATCTTTTCTCGGAAATTGCCTTAAGATTGTTGGTACTTGGGGTACTAACTAAGGGTATAGATGTTGGAACCCAGATCCCTATTTACTCAATTGATATTGATTATAAACAAGATAAACAGTAAGCGGAAACAAATGATAATCAATAAACTAAACTAGAAGATAATCAGTAATGGAAGAGAATAACAATAAAGCAATTGATAATTTGTATTTCACTCAACATCCTAAGTATTACAATACTAGAAATACAAATTAGTCTCTCAAGTTCTCTCCCAATTCAATCGACGTCTAATACAGTGATGGCTTTCTCTATTTATACTATTATAATAGAAAAGTCAACAGGCTAGCCTATCATGTATTGACACGTAAGCAAGTCTTCTAATAAACTATGTTACGCACAAGGAGCATGACTAGCCACGTCATTAAGTCCCATGTGGTTCATAAAGTGATATCCAGAAGATGCCCATTCTTCTGGATTGTCAAAGTAGCTTCTAAACTACGTCTTCAGAAGTGACTTTCCTCTGAAAAGACTTGCTTCTGGAAAGATTAACTTTGTTCTTCAAAGAAAGTTCTAATTGACAATAGAATTGACAAGAAACTCTACTACGTACTGCTTCAAGGGGAGTTCTTTCTATCCTTAAAGAAATTTCACTCTCATTGCTCGATAAAACATAATTCTTAGGTATTACGGAGAATTGCTTCCCAAGATAAATCCCAAGATATAATGAAAAAATTTGTAGAACGATTATAACACCACACTTAGTGGTGATAACCCGGTGAACTATTGGGTTTAACAAAGATTTCTAGAAACTATAAAAAATGTGTTTATTTAGTAACACAACCTATAGTAATCTAGTATATAGAGAAAAGATGTATTTTGCTATCTAATAGTCGGTATAAGTTAAAACCCTTTTAACCATAAAGGATTGACTGTTAGTCCTATCTATATTAGATAACTCTAATTCATAACAATAATATCAAGAATCAATCAATGGATCATCAAATGTCAAATGTATTGAATGTGTTTTTCTCTCTACAAACTCTCTCTCTCTCTCTCTAATACAAGATATGAATATGAAAATGAAGGCTTATTGCAAAGTACACATAACATTGGTATTTATACCCCTACTCTATACAAAGAGTAAACTACAGACAAGGCTTCATTTTGACTTAGTTGACTTTAGCTTTGACTTCCTCGTCTTCAATATTGTGATCTCAGATACAATATATTTAGACCTAACAGTCTCCCCCTTTATATTCGAGCTAACAATTTGGCAAATCAGCTCTAGCAAACACTTTCTTTGAAGACGATGGAACGTTGTCAACAAATTGAATCTTCAATTTTGACACAATCTTCCCCTGTATATTCAAACAATCTGCATCAGAAAACAAGCAAGCTCCCCTTTATACAAATCAGAATCTTTAGATCAACATCTTCAACTTGAATAAATCTTTTAGAATCTTTGGAAGAGATTTCATCGGGAACTTTAATAGTCAAAGATCATTTTTTAAAAAGTAAGGCTCGAAGCTTTAACACTACGTACTAAGCTTGTCACATATTTATCATGAAATAATCAATCTTCAAACATCTTCAAGCAGCTTTGACTTGAAACTTTTATTCTTTTGCTCAACATCAAATCTACAATCTTTGAATCTAACGCCTTTTCAACCTTAGAATCAACAAATTTAGATTCAACCATTTTTAAAACTATGAATACTTCGTTAATCTCTGTCAGCTTTGATTGCTCCCCCTCAATATCAAAATTAAATCTTAGACGTCATAGAATATATTTTTCGCAATCGACTTCATGAACAGTTCTTTGCATGTGACTTCATGTGTTTGCATATATTTTTTATATATAATTTCTCCGCCTCATGATGATTAGGAGAATCCTGAGCATCATGAACGATCAAAGACTAAACCACGTCATCTTTATCAAACACGTCTTGTATCTCCCTCTTAGAAAGATATCTCTGTCAGAACAATTTGTTCCCCCTTAAATATTGAACTCTTCTAAACAAACTGCTTCGGTAGAACAAATGGGTAATCGGCTAAAAAGCACATTTAGCAACTATTAACACTACAATTGGAATTAAATTCAACCGAGTGACCTATTTTCAGAGTTGGCAATGATGAATCTCTTATAGGACTTCTAGTTATCACTAAAGTAAAGTTATAAAACTAATTTCTCAAGTTGTTCCGGAAATACCACATAGATATGTTTTGGAATCACGAATATTCGTGCAACGTGTAGAAAGAATTAAGCATTATATGCCATTTTTAAGGTTCAAAATGTGAAAAATACATTTCACAGGCTCAATGTGCTTTGAATATGATGTTCGGAGACCGGACATGTGTCTTCTCTTTTTCAATATCTTAATCATCCGAGCGAAGAAAAGATAGAAATATGCTCATTCTCCGTAATATATGAAACAAATATCTTTTGTGAGATACTTCAGTAGCAAGTGGGGTGACACAAGTAGTCGACACTCGGTCCATGTCTTTTTCAATTTTCATCTCCAAAGAATGAGGATGAATAAATTATGTGGCAACCGGGTTTACTGACTAGGTTTGGTGAGGATCATTTAATTCTTTAGATCATGTCTAACATTCACCATATTCTTTTAGCTCACTAGCACTCATCTCGCAACATTTTTCAACTAAATCTCCCTCATAACAGTCACACATTCAATTTGATAATGATTGTAAGTCCAGAAATAATCTTTCAGCCTGAGACTCTACCCCGTTAAATTCCCTCTCCTTTACATTTTATCTCAACACACCCCTTTTCAAGATCATCCTAATGATCAAGAAACTCAACTAGTATCTAGAACCCTTACTGATGTCTAGCTTTGGGTATGTTTCTTGGGTAGCTCCTTCCGGTTCTGGATTGACCATAGAAATCCTAAAATTCTATCACATATGCAAAAATATCCTATGCTGAAATATGGATGTTGTACGGAGCATAATCTTTAACTCCGAGTTCTAAACTGAATTGTTTAGAAAACAAACAAATAAAGTACAAATTCTAAACTGAATTGTTTAGAAGCTAAACATGTATGTTTATGTTTAGGAATGTCAATGAAACAAATATGAACGCTAAAGGATTGACTCAGTAAGCACAGATGTTTAAAGAAAGGAGTATTCAATGATTATGAAGATTAATATTGAATAATAAGTCACAATTATTATTTCGATAAGAATTGAACCATTGAAATGAATTAATAACAAAAAGATCAAAACAATTAAATAGTATCAAACGCGTGTATTTCCACCGAATATGCAACAAACTTATGAGACGTGGAAATAACTTTTTCAAGAAAATGTTACATGTGTTAATCCAAAAATAGATATTTAATCGGAAAGAAACGAACAAAACTAAGTTTCTTTTGGATTGAACAACCACGATTTCATAAAATAAAACTTTTCTAACATGATAATATGGTAAATAATATTTTCCCCTCAAAGATAGAAAATACTTACTCCCGCTTAAACCATTAACAAGTCTGATCATGTGTTGAATAATCAGAATTCAGCACGACATATGATAACCTGCAAAACAGATTAAGCATATTTTGGTACCCATACCTTCATGGGTCCTTGCATATTAGCTTTGGTCTGAGGTATATTGTAAGTTCCGATCCATCTATTTTGACTCGATGTTCTAACAGTAGATCTTATCACTAGGGAATTAGGAATGGAATATGTACCATACCATCGGTTCGTATACCTTTTGTTAGGACCCAAACAATCAAGATATATTGATGAAAAGATTTTGATAGGAATGATAACAGCCAAATGTAATATGTATTAATTGAATTTACAGTATTACAGAATATGTCTTTACTAGGCTTATGAAAACGTTAGTTCTAACAATCTAACTAACCATCTATTTATACATACAATAGAAAGACTAAAGTAACATAGCATTCATAACAGACAAGTTCAGAATAGGTTCTGAACTCCTTCAGATCTTCTTCAGAAGTGTCTTCAGAACTTCTTCAGAACCTCTTCAGAAGTGTCTTCAGAACTTCTTCAGATCTTTTTCTCTTAAGAACCTAGTGCCTTTTGAAGCTATTATGATATCTCTATAAATCTCCCCCTTAGCTTCAAAAGTTCAGATCATACTTCCAGAAATTTAGAATTTTTCTTACATCCTTCAGAATTAGTCTTCTCAAGTAAGGATTCAGCAACTCTAACCATTTCTTTTGCAAGTTTCTTGTGCTTCTCCAATCTTCATTGCTCAGATTCTTTGGTCTTCTATTCTGTCTTTTTACCAAACGATCTCTGATTGCCATGAGAGTTCCATTGCAACATTTGTGAAGTTCTTCAAATCTCACAAATAATAGTTCCTGAAAGCATTTACAAACAAAGCCAGGAGGATGAATTACTAAAGTGCTTTTCTTCAAATTCTGAATATCTGGTAGACTCAGATTTGGTTTGCTCAAGTGTACTTGTTTCTTGTTTAGAACATAAGAAACTTGGAAATCAGTCTTTGCAGCGCATATCAATTCTCTGTATAATCCATCTCTAAGCACTGGAAATGATTTTCTGAACATGTTGATTGAGTCATTGAAGGGATAAAGACTTCTGTAAACTCTGATTAGATCTCTGAGATATATATTCTGAAAATCAGCTTCAGAGAAGGTAGAAACTTCACCATTTTGTCTTTCAACAGTAAAGAATGCATACTTGTAATTTTGCCTTGTTTTCAAGTCAGCATTAATTACTTTGATCACTGGGCTCTCCTTTCTGGCTTCATTGACTGGAATCCTTAACTTTCTGATGATATATGAGTACCATTGTTTCCAACCAAAAGATTTATGAATCCAGCAATCAATATGGTTGAATTTTTGTTCATACTCCATAAATATTTCTGGATGAAAATATTCAAGGAACATGGTTAAAGCATTTTCTTCAATCCTTTGTTCTTGAAAATGTTCCTCTTCAGATACTTGTTTTGTAGGAACCAACTCTTCATATATAGCTTCAGAAATAATTTCTTTACCTTTCTCTTTTTCTTTTTGACTGAGTTCAGAAGATTCCGTATTCAGAGAAAACTTCAGAATTTCCTCCATCTCTTGCTTCTTTGAGTGAATTTGAAAATCATAAGCATCACTTAGTAGATAATCAGCTCCTCTGATCTTGTTTTCTCTTTTATGACCAGCAAGATAACTTATTTTTACATTCTCTCTGAAGTGAATTCTTTCTTTTATCAGATAAGCAATTTCTTCTTTAATATCTGATTCTCCAACATAATCATTTGAATATTCAAGAAACCAATTCAGAGTTGAATTGGAGTATTTTGGAATATCTGATGCCAGAAAGGTTTTATTTCCATACAATGTATATCTGAATCCAATGTCTGGACAAGTGAACACTCTAGCTATTGCTGAATTTTCAAGGTTTACAGGTTCCAACAAATTCACCTTTGATAAACCAAATTCCAGAGCTAGTTGAAGGTCATGCTTTATAATGTTTCTTATATAGATTCCCAGAACTCTTCTGACTTCATAAACAAGTTCTGCTTCATTCTTTGCAACACAGAAAAAAGAACTGTCAATTTGTCTTGCAGTCTTAACTTGTATATGTCATATTGAGTAAACTCACATAAGGATCCATTTTTCCTTTCAGCTCCAAATCTATATATTAACAAATCATCTACAATAGATTTAGAAAAGCATCTGATCTTCTTTATGAGAGTTGAATCATTTAGATTCTGAACTCCATACTTCTGAATAAAATTTCTGACTTGAAGTATTTTATCTTCAGACCATTCATCATTCACAAAGTATTCCAGAGTTGCAAACTTCATACTTTTTCTGTACATGTAGAGATAAGTTTCTTCAGGAAATTCCAAACTTGTTTCCCCAAAACCGAATATATCTTCTTTTTCATATACTTGATCTAAAATGGGCTCATCAAGAAGAGGAATATCAATCTTTGGAATCAAAATGCAAGGTCTGACTCTTACTTCAAATCTTCCAGAGTAGATCATTAAGATTTCATCTGCAAGCTCAGTTCCTTCCATATGTTCTAGATCAACTTCAAGTTCAACAAATTCATCTGGTTGATCAAGAAAATCTCTGAATATACAAAAGTTGTTATCCAAAAGTCTACACTCCAGACTTCTTGGTTTATTAAAAAATATATGTACCCAACAGAACTGATTCAGAATTTTCCATAATCTCTCAGAAGCACTTCTGAATTCTTCACTCAGAAGTTGTTGAGGCTTCCAAATTACTAAAGCTTTTGTTTCTTCTGAGCTTTCTCCCATATTTACATCAATAACATCCTCTTCAAACATGATCACATCAGAAAGATCACTTGGTTCTCCAATGACATCTTCAAAACCAAGGTATTCCCTTAGCATTTCTTCATTAGAGTCTGGAATTATATCTGTGTTATCTGAGCTTAGGTTTCCTTCAGAATCAAAATATATCTTTTCTGTTTCATACCCTTCCTCTACTGTATCTTCAGAAGAGGTGAACAATTGCCTCTTGACCTTCATGTTCTGCAAACAAAATATCTTCTATTGCTTCAGAAACTCTATTAGATGTTTCACCAATATTCTGAGCATCTTCAGAAGTTTTCTCCAAGCTTTGTTTTTGAACATTTTCAACATCCTCTATTTCAGATACTCTCTGTCTTTTCTCCCCCTCTTGATTATCAGGATCCTGATCATCAAGACTTCTTTTAAAAGTATCTGATTGAGATCTGCATTCTAGAGCAGCTAATCTTGTGTTGAACTCTGTCTGAGAACTTTGAATGGATGAAAGTTGATTGAGAATCTGAGAAATATCATCTTTAGTTGCATAAACTGGTGGAGCAGAAGAAGAAGAAGGCTGAGAAGCTTTCAAAGAAGAAACTAATGAAGCCACTTCAGAAAAGGCTGACAGAAGTGCTTGTTTAAACATATTAAGATTATTGGAAGATTGGAGATGAAAATCATTCAGCCTGTTCACCATACTTTCCCCATGTTGATCCAACCTATCCTCCAACACCTTTTTAGTAGAGTCCGTCAATTCCTTGATATCCTTCTGAATCTTTGCAAATTCAGAAGTACATAAATCTTTGAATTCTGTGAATTCAGAAGATGTGGGTAAGTTGCCAAGATCAACGGATGAACTTGTTTTCAGACCTTCAGAAGAAGGTTGGTCTGTATGAGCCACAAAGGCATCATGAACCACATGTGATTCTGTGAATGGAGCTTTTGTGATGTTCACCCCACCAGGACTTCCAACTAATCCTTGATATCCAGAGATAAGAATATCTATAGTTGTTGATGCAACGTGACAAACACTTTGCTTAGGAACATCTGAAAGATGTGTGCTTGTGTGAATGGATGCCACATTAAGTGGTTCAGAAGGCTCAAAGTTGAGTGGACACTCAGACTCAATGTGCTAATAACTATGAAGGGGGGACATATATCCTTCAGTTTCAACAAAAGGAACCTCCAATTGGGGTCCTAATGGATTATAAGCTGCTTGCCCCATTTGTGTTGTTGAAACACCCGTCTGTTGAAAGACGGGTGAGTGGCTAGGGGGGTTAACCAAGGTTGCCGTGGGCTCACTGGTTGTTTCAATATTATCCACCAAAGAATGTGGAATAATAGTAGATGTGGGTGCCCGGCTTGTAACAGGTGGTTCACAGGTTTGTTTTTCTTTTACCTGTGTTCTCCCCTCATCAATTTTTTGTCTTACCCTTCTACCCAGTCTCTCAGTTTCATTTTTCCTCTTCACTTGTTGAACAGCCTCCCTTCTCTTTCTAGTAAATCTAGACTTTCTTGCATGATCACCACTCTGGTTTGAATCAGGGGAAGGGATTACTGGTTGAGGTAATCCCCTAGATTCTAAATGCTCACCCCATGAACAGCCTCCCTTCTCTTTCTAGTAAATCTAGACTTTCTTGCATGATCACCACTCTGGTTTGAATCAGGGGAAGGGATTACTGGTTGAGGTAATCCCCTAGATTCTAAATGCTCACTCCCAATCCTAGATGATGTACTTACAAGATTAATTAAATGAGAAGGTAGTGGAATTGCATTTGGAAATTGAAGTTTTGCATTTGGCGGTCTTAAACTGTCCATAGTGAAGATAGGAACATGTACCTCATGAGCTAGAACAGGAATTTTTGAGACAGCCTTCATTGCTCCTTTGATGAGTGTTTGAAAAAATCTTTGAAATGATATGTAGTTGAATGTGGACTTCTTCAAGATTGCAGATTTGAGTTCATCAAAAATGAGACTTGCATAATCATAGTGTTTGTTGAAGGCAACTCCATGAAAGATAATCCTCCCATTTGCTGAAGCTTGATCCAAACTTGAGCTCTTCCCAGATAAGCAGGTATTCAGAATGGAAAATAAGCAATACCAAATTGGAGGTAAACATTTTCTTCTAAAAGAGCTCAAAGCACTAAGGTTTTCAGAGTAACCCAAGCTCATAAAATCTGAGATCATTTCTGATGAAGATGGAATTAAATCATAACAGGTTTTCCCAAGAACCTCATCTGGTTTTGGAAAATAGTGAAGGCTCCTAATATCATCTACAGAGATGCATACCTTGTAGGCATGGACATAGGAGACAATTTCATCATCAGTTTCATCTATCTCAGCATAATACCAGAATTGTTGAAGATAAGAAGCAGGAACAGAGAATTTCCTAGAAAGTAGAGAATTTGATGTTGCAGATCTTGTTTGAACACCTTTTGATGCATCTCCAATTATTTGATGTACTGGATGACTAGATGTCCATTTGTTCACATTTGGCAATGGTTGAACAGATGAAACATTATTCAGAGAATCATAATCATCAATAATTGCTTGAGTTTCAGTATCATGATTGATAGCTGAATGTAAATCTGAAGACTCCCCCTCAAATGGAGAAATCTGAATTGGTTCAGAACTTTGAGGTTCATGGTCAAAAATATTTTGAACCGGTTCAGAAACAACTTGAATTGGTTCAGAAGTTGCATTTTCAGAAGTTGGAAGTTCTGAATTTGAGGTAGAGAGTTGTGGTGCTGATGTATTTGAAATTTGTATTTCTGAAATGTCTTGATCATTTGTGTTTCTAAGAAGAGAAGGATTTTGATAATCTGCAGAAACATTTACAGAAATATCAAATAAGTCACATAAATTGTCTATATTGGATTTAAGTAAAGTTTGAGATGCAGAAGTAGAGTTTGTTTGAGTATGTTCTGAGTCCAAACTTTCATAAGTTGGTTTATGTGCGAGTTCTGAACTATTTTGTTCAGAAGTCATTGTTGGCTCATGAAATCTGACATTTGTAGTCTCAATGATTCTTTGAGTTCCTTTAATGAGTACTCTATAAGCTTTGGATCTTTGAGAATAGCCAACAAAGATACCAGCTACACCTTTTGGTGCAAATTTGTCAAGATGTGGAGTATCTTTCTTTAGAAAACACCTGCAACCAAAGATTTTAAAATAATCAATAGAGGGTTTTTTTGTTTTAACAATTCATAAGGAGTTTTAAGAAATTTTCTGTTTAGAATGGTTCTGTTCTGAGTAAAAAATGCAGTAGCAATTGCTTCTGCCCAAAGAGAGAAAGGAAGTTCTGAATATGCAAGCATGGTTCTTGCAGCCTCTACCAAAGTTCTATTTTTTCTTTCAACTACCCCATTTTGTTGAGGAGTTCTTGCAGCGGAAAATTATGTGAAATACCAACAGATTCCAAAAAATTCTGAAGTGTAGAATTAGTAAATTCTGTTCCATTGTCACTTCTGATCTTTTGGATTGGGAGTTGAAGAAGAACTTGAATTTTCTTCAGAAAGGGTATCAGTCTTTCAGAAGTATCAAACTTGAGTCTCAGAAATTCAATCCATGTATATCGTGTATATTCATCTACTATGACAAGAATGTATTTCTTTCCCCCCATGCTTTGAGTTTTCATTGGGCCACATAAATCCATATGTAGCATTCCAAGTGGAGCTTTGCATGATGATAGCATTTTCAGAGGATGAGAACTTCTTTTGATCTTCCCTAGTTCACATGCAGAACAAAGAGAGTTCTTTTCAAATCTGATCTTTGGTAGTCCTCTTACAGATTGATGTTTGCCTAGGTCAGATATGGCTTTGAAGTTCAGATGTGACATTCTTCTGTGCCAAAGCCAACTATCATTTTTCATTGATGTAGACATATAACATACACCTTGTAGTGGACCAGTTGCAGTGAATGTTGCTGTGTAGATATCTCCATCTCTATAAGCAGTTAATTCATTTTTGTTTGTTGTACTCAGAACATGACAGTAATCTATGTCAAAATTAACCTTCCAGCATTTGTCACAGAATTGACTAATACTGAAAAGATTATGTCTTAGTCCCTCAACATAGAAAACTTTCATTACTTTCACATCTACTTTAATGAAAGTGCCATATCCTCTTACGTATCCTTTTGCATTGTTTCCAAAGCTAACTGTTCCTCCATATCTTTCATGATAATCAGTTAGTAGATCTTTGAAAGGTGTCATGTGTCTTGAACATCCAGAATCTAAGACCCACACATGACATATCTGCAAAAGAGATTATTGAGTTTTAGGTACCCATTTCAGAATGGGTCCTTTGTGATTAGTAATAAAATTTGAAGTTCTGAACTTTTTCTTCAGATGTTTCAATTCAGAAGTTTGTTCAGAACTTTGAGATTTATCTTCTTAGTTTTATTTTTATTTCTATTTTTTCGTTTAATTGAATTTGTCAATGTAGCTGAACATTTCTGAATAGATTTCATCAATTTTTTCTTGTTTGTTTTGGAGTTAAGATGAAAATTATGATGACCACAATTAATACAGTGAATATGATTCTTTAATGTATTTACAACAGTATTAGACATATAAGAATCAATAACATTTGATTTTTCAACAAAAATTCTTTTATTCACTTTCTTTGATTTAGGTACATCATTCTTCTTTAAAAATGAAAAACTCTCTAATTTGTCATTCTTTGACAGTCTTTCATCTTTCTTTCTCCATACTAAAGTGGATAGCTCTGTAAAAGATAAGAAATGAGGATTAGTATAAGAAATTCTTTTGTTCACTTTAGGTTTATCTTCAGAATTGGAGTTAATTTTCTGAACTTCAGAGAGAGAATTTGAGGATTGTCCTTGTTCAAAATTTTTAACTCTGGTGTTGAAGTCAGAAGATGTTACTGAACATGGTGTTGAATTTAATGAAATGTTTGTATTAGTAGGAGAAAAATCTGAATTCTGATATTCTGGTTTTAAAAACACAGGATCAAACAATTCTGAAGGTATCTTTGAAACTTCAGATTTTAATTTTTCTCCTTCAGTCATACTTGATTTAGATTTATAAACCAAATAGCCATTTTTATCAATGACTTGCACCATTTGATCATCATCATCTTCTGAATCAGAAGCATTTATTAGATCTGAAAATTTATTTTCAGTCATACTTGTTGCAACATTATTTGATTTTTTTGTTGTTGTAGAATCATTATCAGAATTATCAAAAAATATTTTGGGATTCTCATCAACATCTTCTAAAGATTCAATATCTGAGAATTCCTCATATTTTTCTTCATGTTCTGATTTATTATCAGAAGTATCGTTTGAAATGACTTCAGAATTGAATTCAGAAGTTATTACAGAAGTAACTTCAGAAACAATTTCAGACTTAACAATTACTTCTGATTTTTCTTCAGAAATAATATTTGATTCAGAAGATTTACACATATTTGAAATTATATTCATTTCTTCTGTTTCAGAGATTATTTCTGATTCACCAGTTTTAAGAGGTGTTTCTTCTGAAAACAAAGTCTCTGATTTTACAAAATGAATTCTTTCAGGCAAAGAATAGTTTACAGGTTTGGAAATAACGCCTGTTTTTGATTCATTGAAAATTTTCATTTTAGAATAATCATACAAGTTTGCAGGTGCCTTTTTTAAAATTTGACTGTCATTATATCCTAAACCTGCTTTTATATTGTAAAATTTTGAGTTCTGAGTCTGACTAGTTAAAATATTCAGAGTTTGTTCAGTTTGTCCTCTTTTAAAGTTTAAATCTTCTAATTCTTTAATCTTTTTATAAAGATCAAGTCTCTCTTGATTCAGAAAATTCATCTTAACATTTAGAATTTCCTTTTCAGATTTTTCATTAATAACTTCTTTTTGTAAAGTATCCAGTTTTTCTTTTAAAACAAGTTTTTCTTCAGAAACTTTTTCAAGAATCTGTTCAGCTGCTTGACAATTTTCTTTATATATTTCACTTTCAGCTCTGAATTGATTGACTAAAATTCTTTCACCTTTAATTCTGTTTCTGAGTGTTTCAAATTCAGAAAACATGTTTTGAAATTGATTTGTCATTTCTGAATCTTTAGTATTAATTTCAGAATTATGTTCAGAATTTTGTTCAGAAGATGAAGAAGATACCCTAGTGTCTTGTTTTTCCTTTTCTGGATCCATTTGACACATGTAGCAATTTGTTGCATAGTGAGCAACTTCTTCATCATCATCTCCATCACTCCAGTTTAACCAATCTTCTTCATACTTGGTCACTAGAGCAGGATTAAGCTCCTTTTTCTTTGCTAATAAATGCTTCTTCTCATAATAACCTGAATTCTTGACTTTTGGCATCTTGCATTGTCTTGCATAATGTCCAGGCTTTCCACAGTTGAAGCATCTTGCTGGTTCAGATGTTTCAGATTGACCAGCCTCTTGACCTTTCTTAGGTCCAACTTCAGATCTAGATTTATTCTGATATTTTTGATTGTATCTTTGTTTGAATTGCCTTGTCATGAAAGCAATATTATCAGAAATCCTTTTAAGCTCCTCATCTGATTCATCCCCATCACAAACTGTTATCTCTGGGATCTCACAAACTTTCTTGGCAGCAATGGGAAAAGAATTATTGTAGTTCTTGCTCAGAAGGGCAACTGTTTCTTGTGTCTTCTTTTGTTCATATTGTCTAACTTTGATCTTGTCATGTTGTTGGAACAAGATGCCATAGACATCATGAATTGTCTTTCTAGGCAAGTTCCTAGTTACCATATTATCTGAAAAACTTGACCATTCATTTCCCAGATTGTTCAGAAATTTGTTATTTATCTCAGAATTTGATTTCTGAACACCATTTCTTCTTAGATCATTCAGAATGTTATTGAATCTATGATATGTATCCGTGATAGATTCATTTTCTTTGTATCTGAAATTTTCATATGTTCCTACACAGATATTTAATCTCTGTGATTGAGCCTTTGTACTTCCTTGCATCTGAGCTTCTACTTCATCCCACATGGCTTTTGCTGAAGTTAAACTATCAACTCTATTGAATATCTCATTAGGAATTGCCATGGTGAGTAAAGTTAATGCTCTTCTATCAACTTTCATTTGAGCCTTTTCAGCTGGATTGTACATTCCAGGACTCTTCTTGATTCTTGATGCAGGGATTTCAGGGGTGGATTCAGTTCTGGGAACTGCTGGAATCTCAACAAATACCTCTAGTGGGCCATTTGTGATAGATTGCATTAAGGCTTCATCTATGTTATCCAAGAATTGAATCATTCTAATTCTCCATTGATGATATTCTCCCAAGAAGAGAGTTGGTGGTTTCGTTTCAGATCCGATTGAGACTATTTCTTTAGACATCTTTGATTGTTAGAAGATCGAGAATTCACCTGAGTTGAATTTGAATTTTGTAGATCAAGAACACCAAGAACAGTCAGATCTGACAAGTTCTTTCCCAAATCTTCAAGAACAGATGAATTGGCTCTGATACCAATTGTTGGGACCCACACAATCAAGATATCAATATATGAAAAGATATTGACAGGAATGATAACAGCCAAATGTAATATGTATTGATTGAATGTACAATATTACAGAATATGTCTTTACTAGGCTTATGAAAACGCTAGTTCTAACAATCTAACTAACCATCTATTTATACATACAATAGAAAGACTAAAGTAACATAACATTCATAACAGACAAGTTCAGAATAGGTTGTGAACTCCTTCAGATCTTCTTCAGAAGTGTCTTCAGAACTTCTTCAGAACCTCTTCTGAAGTGTCTTGAGAACTTCTTCAGATCTTTTTCTCTTAAGAACCCAGTGCCTTTTGAAGCTATTATGATATCTCTATCACCTTTGATTCACAAAGTCATGTGTTCCACATGTTGAACAACAGATCTTGTTTTGGCTCAGACTGATTAATCTGACAAAGTATGGAAGATCAGTCCTAGAATCAAATGACTTTGCATCAACTTCAGGATATTGATATGATTTGTTTCTTGCATGCTCATCTACAGTTGATTACTTTCTCCAAACCATCTTAACCTGCTTGGAATTGTTAGTATTTGAACCAGAAACATAATAATTATAGAAAACATTAGAAGTACGAATCTGATCTTGTGAAAAACCATTTGATTTGCAAAACTTTGTTGAAGGAATATTTTGTGAATAAAACTTGAAGCCGTCTTGTATGAGCACTCACAATCATCATAATCATCATAAGGGGACTGAGCAATAGTGTCGACATCAGCTCTGTCAAATAATTCCATCTTGAGGTTAATATATTCAAGTTCCTTCACTTTTGTAGACAAAGTATTTCGTTCCTCAATAAGCAAATCAAACTTCTTATGTATATTTCAGACTTCGTATTCTGCTCATTGATAATATATGTCTGAAGTTCAAATAATTCACTTGAAAGCTCAGCAATTTTCTTCTGAAATTGTTCTTTTTCTGTAACACCCTGATTTTCGTCCTAGTTGAAGAAAATGTTGAATCGAGCGACTCAATAACCGAATGATAATTTCAGAGTTTGAGCAGTTGTGCCATGCAGTTATGACATCTGTCACAATAGCACCGATGGTACTTAGAGTATGGTCGTCTTGACTATTGTGCCATGCAGTTATGATATCTGTCACAATAGCACCGGTGGTGCAAAATAGTTGGTGGTCCCAACAATTGTGCCATGCTATTGTGAAAATACCACAATGTATTAACCGGCCCTTTGTAAAGCACAATCTCGAGTCCTCTTTGTGTTCCACTCATAGAATCAATGAAATAAGTATTTTGAAGTTAATTATAATGGGTATCATTTAGTAGAGGAGAAACGGGATCAAAATGGGTGAAAAGTAGGAAAAACACCTCGGTACGGTCCATGCTATGTTGCTAGGCTATTATGACATGGCATGATAGCATGGCATGGTCTTCGGTCATCCACTTGATGGAAAATTACTTTCGGTACAATCCGGGCGATCTTGCCATGCGATTATGACATTCCATGATCGCATGTCATAATCGCGGGGGGCATCCAAGGCATAAAATCGGGATTTTCATTCATTTGGCCATATCTCTCTCATATCTCAGCCGATTTGGGCGATTCAAAATGCCAAGGTTTCGTCTTTGAAAGACCTTCAACATGGAAACAATGATAACTAGAGGTTATTTTATGATTTTGGGGCTCATAGGAGTGGAAGGTAAGATCACCTCTCCGAAATCTTGAATCTAAGGTTTGGGATTTTCACCAACAACTCTCATCCTCCATTGGGTTCTCTTTTTTATATGTTTTGGAGGCTATGTAGGTGTTATTGAAGGAAGTACATCATAGATCTAAAGGTCTAGATTGAGGATCTAAAGTGTTCACCGAATGGAGCTCGGTATTGGGGTAAATTCTAGATTTAGCTTAAATCTAGCAAGGTGGGTTCAAAATACTCTGTGAAAACTTTGTACATGCCAAAAACATCCATTTTGAAGTATTAACATATTTTACTTGTTATTTATCAAATGTGTGAGTATTTGAGCAAGTTTGCATATATGGTATAAAAGGATTTATAAACCATGTAAGAGGCTTATACTTGGGTTTTAGACATTTTGATAAATAAAGTATAAGTGTGGGTTGTTTGGGTGCAATATCTTTAAATTAAAACAATTTTGTTGTATTTGCATCTTTAGAGTTTTGGAATTTATAAATCATTTGAAAATACATGTTATTGTATTATGAGTCATTTTGTATTATGGGTCATTATACATGTCAAATGATGTATTTTATCTTCTAAAAAGCATTTATACAAGTGTTTCTATACTTGGTGGATTTTGGCAAACTAGGTAAAAATGAATTATCTAGGGTTCCTCTTTGAAATAATGAAATGAGTATAAGGAACGGTTTTAAAACCCTTGTAAGGGTTTTGAAATGAGTAGAAGGTTTTTGGAACAATAAACTTATCATACTAAGATTTTTGTGTGAGGAATGGTTACTACAGCGGAATTGATGTATTAAATTGTAAGACTAGTGTAATGGATCCATAGGCACGATAGTCGGTTTTATTGGGGATGGGGAAAGTAATAAATCCTTGTTGGGTTGACTTGCTCAGTTGGGTATTGAGTAAGAAATCCACGTTTGGGCTTGAACTCTCTATCCGTAAGCCGTAGATTTCTATCCGGTCGAGCTTACTTATTTACTGATCTCTATCAGTACGATTACCGGGTCGCTCCAATATGTTTCCCTCAATTGCGTATCTTTTAGTTATAAATCGCGCGCAAAAGAAAGAATTTAGTGGCATATCTTTTAGGTGTAAAAAGAATTTAATGGCATATTTTTTAGGTGTAAATCGCGGATAAAAGAAAGGATTTAAGGGGAAAACTTTATGGTCAAATGTTTATTTACCGCTATCGAGAGTATTGGAATTGGTATCACGTTAAATGAGCATTTCTATTTAAAGGTTTCACTTCTAATGTCATTTTGGTCTAAAGCACTTTATTATGGAACTATTGAATTTGGGGAAAGATGTTGCTTTTATAATAAGGTTATTTCCTTTGAGAATTATATTTTATCAAGAAAATCTTTTGGTTTCAAATCAAGTAAAAATATGTAAAAAACTCTTGAGCTCACTAGGCGTTAAGCCTAACCCTTTTTCTTTGTCGGCATGTGCATCAGGTGATCGTTGGGGTTGGTACTAGCGACACGTGTGGACTTGAATGCTAGGGAGTAACACGTTAAAGATCTAGCCTTGGTGACGTTTTCCGCATTCGGAGATAGCGGCTATTATTGGTTTAGTAACACCCGACCATATGTAGGTCTTGTATAAGAGTTGATTTATTTGTTGTAGAGGTTTATTACTAAATGTGGTTAGAGGAAACTTAAATATTGATTTATAGGAAAGGATTTATCTTAAGTTTTGATGTAATATTAAAAAATTTAAATTAGTCGCTCTTTCCAGATTTGAGGGTGTTACATTTTCTTTCTTAAACTGCTTTTCTATCTTAGACTCTTTTACTTTTTCAGCAACCTTATCAATTCCAATTTCATTACTCTTAGCCAATACTGCTTTGTCATGCTCTAACTGCATCTCTAACACATAAATCTTTCTAGAAAATTAGCAACATTTTCTTCAAGAATTTGTCTTTCAGATTCAAAGTTGTTTTTGTCATTCTCGAAGTGAATTTCCAACCACTTTTTCTTTTTAGATAAGTCTTTGACCAAAGAAGCATTCTTCTTCTCAATCAACCTTCTTTCGTTCGCAAAATCCTTCTATTGGTTTTCTAATCTATGTTGAAGATTATAATTTTGTTTGGTAAGCTCCAACTTTTATTGTTGTTCTCTTTTCTTTCTTCGTCAAACTTAGTTCTATCTATAACGACAACTTGTTCAAAATCAGATATTTGCCTTGAATGTTTAGCAATTATCAAGTCACAAGACTTGAGCTTGCTTTTAAAATTATTCTTTTCAGTATCCAATTTGAGTTTCTCATCCGTATGTACTTTTAAATCATCTTAAATGTCGTATCTAGAGATCTTATCCTGACGTTGATAACTTCCAAGTGCTTTCTGAAGATCACAATGTTTCTTTATCAACTCCGTAATTTCCCCATCAAGCTCCTGAAGCCTGTCATAATCAGAATGCGCATAACGTCTGACAAGTAATTTTTCTTTTAATTGCTCAGTTTGATCATAACTAGACATCGTTAACAGATATAAATGATCGTTAATCAAATGATTTACAGAAGATTTGAATAACTTTGACTACTAAACAAGTGCGAAAAAATCAATTTAAAAAGTCAAAGTCAAATCTCAAGAAAAAATCAACCGTAAAAGTCAAACCCCGAGAAATTTTTTCTAAAATTTAAAAGATATTTTTGATGAGAAAATATGAAATATAACCCAACAAGTCAAAATTTGAAAGGGAAATTTTTTCCAGACTTTTTTTAAATCCAAGTATCTGAGGGTTATGCTCGTGCGAAGCTTCAGATCAAATCTATGCACAGGTGTACAGTTTGAAGCTCGGGCGAAGCTATGCGAGGTGTTGGTCCCAAAGGAGTCTACAAGAGTTCAAGGATATAGAAACAGTTTGTAGAAGGGGGTTGAATACAAAGACACAGATTTTTATTTTTTAAATTAGTTTATATTGAATAAACAAATTTACAGTTACAAGCGGAATTAGAACAACTAAATAAACCTATTCTATTCTAACTTAAGAAATCATACAGTTTGATGCACAATGAAGTAAGAAAGAAAAGAGACAGAGGTTATAGAAATAGAAAGTAGCATGCATGAAGAAGAAGAAGATATCTTCATCTTATTTATACCCGTTTGCATTTAATGCAAGACAAAAGGTATACCACGTGTCAAGCTTTCATAGAAAGCTTGTCCTTTGTTAAACTTGAAACGTTAATCTTGTTTGAGAAGCTTCACTTGATCGCTGAACTTGAAACTTCATGGATGAACTTTCATAGTATCCCTGAGGCTTGACAAGACTTCACACTTTGGTTTAGATAATCCTTGCTATGACTGAACCGCTTCAGATCACTAGCTGATTATCTATTTCTTCAGCTTGGTCTTCGACTTTCGATGAATGTTCTTTTCGTGTGTTGGTTGATCTTCAGATCTTCAGAGGTAGACTTGAGGTTCCTGATATTTAGAGATCGCTGATAGCGATCAGCATATGCTATCGCTGAATTTGAACTTAAGTTTACCAATGGAATTTCACTAAGTATATAGAGCAATCATATTCAAATCACTGAGAGGAGTTATGATCAACAATCTCCCCTAATTGATTATGATTAAGCAACATAAGAAAATTGCTTGAAAGATTTAGTAGGGACTTAAGAATTTCTAAGTACTAATCTGTGAGATCTTTTTCAGCTAATCTATTATAACCATTGAATTTCATTTATTAGGATCTGAAAACACAATTTTTACAAGTAGAGGCTTTATGTACATTCACTGATTTAAATTTCAGAGAGAAATATCAGTGAGTAAAGAGGTTTGTAAAGAAATTAGAACTCTTATGTCATTGTCCCATTTACTGTTTTCAGAGATCTTTTCAGTACACAATTGGAGTAGAGTACTTCATTTGAAATTTAATTAAGAATAATCTGAAGAAATTACATAGAAAATGAAATTACTAATTTGTAAGATAAAAGTACAATAAGTTGAAGACTACTACAAAGGAAAAGAAGACTATAGATCAATCAGACAGTCTTTCATGTCTTCTTCGTAGTCCATTTTCATAGATCTTCTTTTGTCGATTCATCAGAGGATCATCTGACCAGCAGTAATGATGCATTATCTTTATGAAAGCTGATGGAGCCTTGTTGACTTCTCGGCTCCTGAAGAGTCCTAAAAATCCATCATTATCCAAGAAAACCATACTAGGTTCAGGGAAGATTTTGATTTCATTTTCTTCATATCTTTTATCTTGAGGGAGAGAGGAGTTCAACATTGATATGTTAGGGATTTCAAGATGACAAAGAATGCTTTCATAGTTAAATTTGGTTTCATGTTCGCTTTTAGAAGATGAACCTTGATAGAGATACTAATATAGCTTCAAAAGGTACTGGGTTGTGAAGAGTAAGAAAGATCTGAAGAAAGAAAGACTCAGAACTCAGAAGACAAGAAGATAAAAGCCTAAGGCATAACTTCTGAAGTGGCAACTTCAGAAGTTCTGAAGATTCTGAAGATACTTCTGAAGAAGTTCTGAAGAAGGTTCTAAAGACACTTCTGAAGAAGGTTCTAAAGACACTTCTGAAGAAGTTCTGAAGAAGTTCAGAAGTAGTTCTGAAGAAGTTCAGAAGTAGTTCTGAAGAAGTTCAGAAGTTGTTCTGAACATGGTTGTCATTTTTGTACTGTAACTTTAGCATTTTTATTTCATGTATAAATTGATAGTTTGTTTGATAGTTAGAAATAACGTTTTCATAAGCTTGTAAAGACATATTTTGTAATACAGTTCATCTGACCAATACAATATACAACATTCATTGATCTATTTCTTGTTATCTTTCTATATCTTGATTGTTTGGGATCTAACAATTGGTATCAGAGACAATTCATCTATTCTTGAAACAATTTCTTGATCAATAAATTCAAGATTCAATATCAGGTGAATTCTCGATCTAAATCAAATCAAGATGTCTAAAGAAATCGTCTCTATCGGATCAGAAACAAAACCACCAACCTTGTTTCTAGGGGAGTATCATCAATGGAGAATTAGAATGATTCAGTTCTTGGATAACACCGATGAAGCTTTAATGCAATCAATCATAAATGGCCCTCTTGAGGTCTATGTGGAAATTCCTGCTGTCCCAAGAACTGAATCTACTCCTGAGATTCCGGCCTCGAGAATCAAGAAAAGTCCAGGTATGTATAGTACTGCTGAGAAGAATCAAGCCAAAATCGACAGAAGAGCATTAACCCTACTTACTATGGCTATTCGAAATGAAATATTTAATAGGGTAGATAGTCTAACATCTGCCAAAGCTATGTGGGACGAGGTTGAAGCTCAAATGCAGGGAAGCACTACAGCTCAAGCTCAGAGGTTAAATATCTGTGTTGGAACATATGAAAACTTCAGAAATAAAGAAGGTGAATCTATTACTGATACGTACAACAGGTTTAACAACATTCTGAATGACCTTAGAAGAAATGGTGTTCAAAAATCCAACTCAGAAATCAACAATAAATTTCTTATTAACCTGGGTAATGAGTGGTCCAATTTTTCTGATAATATGGTCACAAAAAATTTGTCCAGAAAAACCATACATGAAGTGTATGGAATTTTGTTCCAACAAGAGGACAAAATAAAGACAAGACAAACTGAGATGAAAAAGGCAAATGATATTGTGGCTTTACTTAGCAAGAAACTAAATAATTCAGTGACCATCTCATCAAAAAACAAGGTGAGTGATGTTTCTAAAGTCTCCTTATATGATGGAGATGAATCTGATGAAGAACTTAAGAGAATTTCTGATAACATTGCTTTTATGACAAGGCAATTTACTCAAAGATATAATCAAAAGTATCAGAATAAACCAAAGTCTGAAATTGGTCCCAAGAAAGGTCAAGATGCTGGTCAAACTGAGTCATCTGAACCAGCAACTTGTTTTAATTGTGGTAAGCCTGGTCATTATGCAAGACAGTGAAAAATGCCCAAAGTCAAGAACTCGGGCTACTATGAGAAGAATCATCTTCTTGCAAAGAAAAAGGAACAAAATCCAGCTCCAGTAACCAAGTTTGAAGAAGATTGGTTAAAGTGGAGTGATGGAGAATACGATGAAGAGGTAGCTCATTATGTTTCCAACTGCTTCATGTGCCAAATTGATCCAGAAGAAAAACATGCACATGATTCTGAGGTATCTTCTTCATCTTCTGAATTAAATTCTTTTTCTGAACCAAATTCTGAACAAATTTCTGAAAATTCTGAAGTGCAAAATCAATTTCAGAATATGTTTTCTGAAATTGAAACTCTTAGAAATAGTATCAAAGGTGAAAGAATTTTGGTAAATCAATTTAGAGTTGAAAGCCAAATCTATAAACAAAACTGCCAAGAAGCTGAACAAATTCTTGAAAAAGTTTCTGAAGAAAAGTTAAAATTAAAAGAAAAGATGGACAATTTAAAGAAAGATATCATTAATGAGAAATCTGAAAAAGAAGTTCTGCATGTAAAAATGAACTTTCTGAACCAAGAAAGACTTGATCTTTACAAAAAGATTAATGAATTAGAAGATCTGAACATTAAAAGAGGTCAAACTGAACAGACTCTGAACATTTTGACAAATCAGGCTCAAAATTCAAAATTTTACAATATTAAAGCAGGTTTGGGATATAATGAGAGTCAAATTCTGCAAAAGGCACCTGCAAATCTTTATGACTATTCTAAAATGAAAATTTTTAATGAAACCAACACAGGTATCATATCCAAACCTGTTAACTACTCTTTGCCTGCAAGAATTCCCTTTGTCAAATCAGAAACTCTGTTTTCTGAAGAAAAATCTTTTGATTCTGATAAAATTGAGATAATTTCTGAATCAGAAGTAATGAGTAATAATGTTTCAAAACCTTCTGAAATTACTTCTGAATCTAAAATTATTTCTGAAGAAAAATCTGAACCATCTATTAAATCTGAGAAAACTTCTGAACCGATTTCTGAATCACCTTCTAAACAAACTTCTGAGATAAACTCTGAAGTTCTTTCAGAAGATAATTTTGATAATAAATCAGAACATGAAGAAAAATATGATGAATTTTCAAATATTGAATCTTTTCAAGGTAATGATGAGAATTCAGAAATTATTTTTGATAATTCAGATAATGAGTCAAAGATAATTTCAAATCAATTTTTTTTTTCTTCTAGCATGACTCAAGATAAGTTCTTAGATTTAATGAATGCTTCAAATTCAGAAGATGATGATGATCATATGGTTCAAGTTATAGATAAAGATGGATATTTGGTATACAAATTACAATCATCTATGATTGATGGGGACATTTTAAAATCTGAAGAACCAAAGTTGTCTTTAGAAAAGTTTAACACTGTTTTTCTGAAACAAGAGTTTCTGAAAACTGAAATTTCTTCCACATCATCTAATGATACTTCTATTTCTCCAAATACATCTTTAACTTCTGAAAAATCTTCAACATCATCATCTGATTTTATAAATAGAGTCAAATTCTTTGAAAAAGCACAGTCTTCCAATTCAACTTCTGAAGTTCATAATACAGAACTTAAATCCAAAGATAAATCTAAAGTTAGTAAAAAGACTACTTATACTAATCCTCATTTCTTATCTTTTATAGAGCTGTCCTCTTTAGTTTGGAGAAAGAAAGGTGAAAGACTATCAAAGACTGACAAATTAGATAGTTTTTCATTTTCAAAGAAAGATGATGTACCCAAACTTAATAAAGTGAATAAAAGAAATTTTGTTGATAAATCCAATAGTGTTGATTCTTGTTCATCTACTGCTTTATTAAATATTCTAAAGAATCGTATTCACTGTATTACTTGTGGTAATCATAATTTTCAACTAAACTCCAAATCAAAGAAGAATAATCTTAAGAAATCAATTCAGAACTTTTCAGCTAAATTGGCAAATAAAAATAAAAAGAAAAATAAAAATAAACCTAAGACTGACAAATCTCAAAGTTCTGAACAAACTTCTGAACTGAAAAATCTAAAGTCAAAGTTCAGAACTTCAAAATTTTTTACTAATCTTAAAGGACCCATTCTAAAATGGGTACCTAAATCTCAATGATCATTTTTGCATATATGTCATGTGTGGGTCTTAGATTCTGGATGTTCAAGACACATGACACCTTTCAAAAAACTTTTAACTGATTATCATGAAAGATATGAAGGAACAATTAGCTTTGGAAATAATGCAAAAGGTTATGTGAGAGGATATGGAACTTTTTCCAAAGGAGATGTTAAAGTGATGAAGGTTTTCTATGTGGAAGGTTTTAAACATAATCTCTTCAGTATAAGTCAATTCTGTGACAAATATTGGAAGATAAATTTTGATATAGACCACTGTCATGTTCTGAGTTCATCAAACAAAAATGAGTTAACTGCTTATAGAGATGGAGATATTTACACTGCAACTTTCACTGCAAATGGTCAATTACAAGGAGTGTGTTACATTTCCACAACTATGAGAAATGATAGTTGGCTTTGGCATAGAAGAATGTCACATCTGAACTTCAAAGCCATTTCTGAACTTGAAACACACAACTCTGTAAGAGGACTACCAAAGATCAGATTTGAAAAGAATTCTTTATGCTCTGCATGTGAACTAGGGAATATCAAAAGAAGCTCTTATCCTCTGAAAATGCTATCTTCATGTAAAGCTCCACTTGAAATGTTACATATGGATATATGTGGACCAATGAAAAGTCAAAGCATGGGTAGAAAGAAGTATATTCTTGTGATTGTAGATGAATATTCAAGATAAACTTGGGTTGAATTCTTAAGGCTCAAATCTGATACTTCAGAAAGACTCATTCCTTTTCTGAAGAAAATTCAAGTTCTTCTTCAACTACCAGTTCAAAAGATCATAAATGATAATGACACAAAATTTACTAATTCTACACTTCAAATTTTTTTGGAATCTGTTGGTATTTCACATAATTTTTCCGCTGCCAGAACTCCCCAACAGAATGGTGTTGTTGAAAGGAAAAACAGAACTTTGGTAGAAGCTGCAAGGACCATGCTAGTATATTCAGAACTTCCTTTATCTCTCTGGGCAGAAACAATTGCAACTGCATGTTTTACTCAGAACAGGACAATTTTGAATAGAAAACTATTTAAAACTCCTTATAAAATTTTTAAACAAAGAAAACCCTCTATTGATTATTTTAAAATTTTTTGTTGCAGGTGTTTTCTTCTGAATGATACACAACATCTAGATAAATTTGCACCTAAGGGTACAACTGGTATCTTTGTTGGCTATCCTCAGAGATCCAAAGCTTACAGAGTGCTAATCACAGGAACTCAAAGGATTATTGAGACATCAAATATTAGATTTCATGAACCAACATTGACTTCTGAACAAGACAGTTTAGAACTCACACTTAACCCTATTTCTGAAAGCTTGGATTCAGAACATAGCAAGACAAATCACACTTCTGATACCAATTGTTAGATCCCACGCTCATAAAATCTGAAATCATCTCAGAAGATGATGGAACTGGATCATTTGAAGTTTTCCCAAGAACGTCATCTTCTTTTGGAAGGAAATGTATATTTCTAACATCTTCCACATAAATACATACCCTGTAGCCATGAATGTATGAGGAAATTTCATCTGCAGCTTCATCGACCTCAACGTAATACCACCATTGCTGCAAGTAAGAAGCAGGGACTAAAAATTTCCTTGAGAGCAAAGCACGAAGTGGATGTTTCTTCAGATCAAAATCATTTGATCATCAGCAAAATTTGTCGATTTGAAGTTCAGAGCAAAGTTATTCCACTTGATATCGAGCAATTTTTCTTCAGGAACATACAATTTGGACAAAGCAGGTCCATCACTTCTCTCAGCACGAGATTGAGACTCAGTTTCACCAGCATTTGATTCAGAGACCAAACTTATGAGAAAAAGTTCAGAAGTCTAAACGAAGACATTCAGAAACACTTCAGAACTTGCAAGGAAAGTTCAGAACCAAACTTATATCCCTCCAAAATGACAAAAATCATTTAAAATTACATACTTCTGAAACATATAAATCGTTTTAACTGTTCAGAAGTAGGTTTGAATAATAATAAAGATATTTTATCTATAGAAGCTTGTCCATAATACTTAGATTTGAAGTTCAAAACTTGTAACCAGCACCTCAGATCTGTTTGATAGAAAGGAGTATTCATGATTTTGAAATTTAGCATCACTCCCCCTTGAATCATAAGCAATTATGATTCTCCCCCTTAAACAATGCTATTTATCAGAGAAATGAAAATGTTAGAGAAATAAAAAAAAATGAAAGTATTTGAAAGACAATCAACTTTGAAGAAGAAATTAGAACTTCTGAATTTAGAAAGAAGAAATTTCTGAAAATAGAACTTTAGAAGATCTGAAGTTCAAATTATTCAGAATTTAGAAAAATTAAACTCAGAATATAATTTCTAAATACTTACATAGACATATTCATCATGCCCAATTTACTTACCAGAAAATTAAATCGTTTCTCATCAAGTGCTTTGGTAAATAAATCAGCCAAATAATCTGTCTGAACAAAAAACATTTCAGTATTACCTTTTTCCACATGATCTTTGATAAAATGATATCTTACATCAATATGTTTTGTCTTTGAATGTTGAACAGGATTAGCAGTGATAACTATGACACTCTTTGAATCACAATACAAAGGAATCTTTTTGAAAGTGTAACCATAGTCCTTGAGCTGTGTTTGCATCCAGATCACTTGTGAACAATAGATTGCAGCTGCAACATACTCAGCTTCTGCAGTAGAAGTGGAAACACAGTTTTGTTTCTTTGAAGACCAGCTTAGAAGTCTGTCACCCAAAAATTGACATGATCCAAAGGTTGTTTTCCTGTCCAATTTGCAACCACCATGGTCTGCATCTATGAAAGCTGTTAGCTCAAAACCACAATCATTAGGATACCAAAGTCCCAATGAAGGAGAACCTTTTGAGATATATATGGATTCTTTTAGCAGCAAGAAGATGAGATTCCTTAGGAATAGCTTGATATCTAGCACAAATACATGTAGCAAACATTATATCTGGTCTACTAGCTGTTAAGTAAAGCAAAGATCCAATGATGCCCCTATATTGTTTCTGATCAACAGATATGCCATTCAGATCAGGTGATAATTTTGTTGCACTGGCCATTGGAGTTTGAATACTGGAACAGTCAGACATGTCAAACTTCTTAAGTGAGTCAGAGACATACTTAGATTGATTAATGAATATGCCAGTGGGAAGTTGTTTAACTTGAAGACCAAAAAAAATGTTAACTCTCCCATCATACTCATTTCAAATTAAGTTTGCATAATTTTCTCAAAATTTCTACAAAATTTTGGATTAGTAGAAGCAAATATAATATTATCTACATATATTTGTATTAATATCATATCATCACCTTCCTTTTTCAGAAATAAAGTGGTATCAACAGTACCTCTTTTGAATTTGGAGTTCAGAAGAAAAGTTGTGAGAGTGTCATACCATGCTCTTGGTGCTTGTTTAAGTCCATATAAGGCTTTGTCCAAAATATAGACATAATCTGGAAATTCTTTGCTAACAAAGCCTTCTGGTTTTTCAACATAAACTTCTTCATGTAGAATACCATTCAGAAATGCACACTTGACATCCATTTGGAACACCTTCATATTTTTATGAGCAACATATGCAAGAAACATTCTGATAGCTTCAAGTCTTGCAACAGGGGAAAAAGTTTCATCCTAATCAATTCCTTCTTGTTGACAATACCCCTTAGCAACAAGCCTTGCTTTGTTTCTCACAACAATTCAATTTTCATCCTTTTTATTTCTGAATACCCATTTTGTGCTGATTATTGATTTACCTTTTGGTTTAGGAATCAATCTCCAGACTTTGTTTCTTTCAAATTGATTTAGCTCATCTTGCATAGCTAGAATCCAGTCTGGATCTTGAAGAGCTACAACTGGCTTCTTGGGTTCCATGCTGCTTAAGAAATTCACATCCAGACACTCATTGGCTATTGCTGATCTTGTTTGAACACCTTTTGATGCATCACCAATAATTTGATGAATAGGATGATTGGATGTCCATTTGTTCACATTTAGTAATGGTTGAACAGATGACACATTGTTGAAAGAATCATAATCATCAATAATTGCTTGAGTTTCAGTATCATGGTTGATAGCTGAATGTAAATCTGAATTCTCTTCCTCAAATGGGATATTCTGAACAACTCAATGCTTTAAGTTCATTCAGAAGGAAGTGTCTACCCCCAATATGGTATTGTCTATTCTCTATCTTAAACACTTGCCTATCTAGAAAAAGTTCTAGTTTAGACCAAGCATCTACAAATAGAAGAATTATATTTCATGGAGTAGTATTCAACAAACACTATGACTATGCTTCACTAATTTTTGAAGACCTAAAGACTGCTGTTCTGAAGAAATTCACATATAACTACTTTCCCTTTCAAAGATTCTTTTAGACATTTGTCAAAGGTGCAATGAAAGATGTTCCTGTTATTCCTATTCTTGCACATGAGGTACATGTTCCTGTCTTTACCATGGATAGTCTTCGTCCACCAAATGCAAAATTAACATTTCCAAATGCCATTCCATTACCTACTTACTTACGTGAACTTGTAAATCCAAATAATAGGATTGTGAGTGAGTATTATGAATCAATGAGACTACCAAAACCAGTGGTCTCTTCCCCTGATTCCCACAAGAGTGGTGAGCATGCTAAGGAGTCTAGACTATCTAGGAAGAGTGGGGAGGTTGTTCAAGGGGGAGAACAACCTCAACGTCTGAAGAGGAAAAATGTAAATGAGAGTTTGGGTATAAGGGTGAGAAAAGGAATTGATGAGGGGAGAACACAAGTTAAAAATAAAGAAACTTGTGAACTAGATGGTACTAGCCGGGCACCAACATCATCTATTACTCCACAATCTTTGGTGGGTAATATTGAAAAGACCAGTGAGCCCATGGCAACACTTGTTAACCCCCCACCCACTCACCCATCTCTCAACAGAAGGGTGTTCCATTAACACAATTGGGTCAAGCAGCTCATATACCATTAGGACCCCATTTGGAGGATCCTTTTGTTGAAAAAGAAGGATATATGTCCCCCTTCACTGTTTTGAGCACATAGAGTCCGAGAGTCCACTCAATGTTGAGCCTAATCCACCACTAAATGTGGAATTCCTTCACACCAGTACACATTTTTCAGATGTAAATAAGCAAAGCGTGTGTCACATTGCAACAACAACTATAGATATTCCTATTCTTGGATATCAAGGATTAGTTGGAAGACCTGGTGGGGTGAACATCATAAAAGCCCCGTTACCAGAATATTTTGTGGTTCATGATGTTGTGGCATCTACAGGCCAGCCTTCTTCTGAAGGACTGCAAACAAGACCATCTGTTGGTCTTGCATATTTTCCCTCATCTTCTGAATTCACGAAATTCAATGATTTTTTTACTTCTAAATTTGAAAAGATTCAGAAGGAATTAAAGGAATTGACGAACAAATCAAAAAAGGTGATGGAGGATAGGTTGGAAAAACAGGAGGTAACAATGGTGAATAAATTGAATGATTTTCAAGTATCTTCTTCAAATGATCTCAACTCCTTTTAAAGATGCACTTCTGAATGCTTTCTCAGAAGTGGTTTCTTCTGTATCTTCTCTTAAAGCATCTCAGCCTTCTTCTTCAAGTTCTCAGCCTCATACTTCTAAATTTGCTACTAAGGATGATATTAATCAAATCTTGAATCAATTATCTTCTATTCGTACTTCTCGTACAAAGATTGAATAACAGATTATCTGCGTTGGAGTGTAGACCTCAGGCAGATACTTACAAAAGGAATCTTGATGATCAGGGTCCTGATAATCAAGAGGGGGAGAAAAGACAAAAAGTGTCAGAAGCTGAAAATGTTGAAAATACTCAAGGTCAATCTTCTGAGAAAACTTCTGAAGAAGCTCAGAAGATAGATGAAGGTTCAAACAGAGTTTCAGAAGCCATAGAAGATATTCTTGCAGAAAATGTAGGGCAAGAGGTTGGTGTTCTTTCTTCTGAAGAGTTTATTGATGAAGGATATGAAACAGAGAAAAATTCCTTTGACTCTGAAGGAAACTTAAATTCAGATAACACAGATATAGCTCTAGATTCTAATGAAGAAATTCTAAGCGAAAATCTTGCATTTGAAGATGTAATTGGTGAACCAAGTGATCTTTCAGATATGATCATGTTTGAAGAAGATGTAAATAATGAATCTGAAGTTAATATGGAAGAAATCTCAGAAGTTAATGAAGTCAGAGATTTAGTGATCTGGAAGCCACAACAACTTCTGAATGAGGTTTATAGTAATATTTCTGAAGATTTATGGAGTTTGTTGAGAAAATTCTGTTGGGTTCATTTATTTCTGAACAATCCAAGAAATCTGGAGTGTAGATTTTTGGATGACAGATTGTTAATTTTTAAAGACTTTACGAATCAACCAGATGAGAGATTTGAAATAGAGTTTGATCTAAATCATATGGGAGGAATTGAAATTGCAGATGAAATACTTATTGTCTTTTCAGAAAAATTTGAAGTAAGGTTCAGACCTTGTATTGTTATTCCTGCAATAGATCTTCCAGTACTTGAAGAACCTGTTTTGGATCAAGTTTTTGAAAAGGACATTGTGTTCATTCCTGGAGAAAGTAGTTTGGAATTTCTTGAAGATACTTATTACTACATGTACAAAAATAATCTGATGTGTGCAACTCTGGAAGATTTTCTGAATGATGAATGGTCTGAGGATCATATATCTAAAGTGAGAAACTATATTCAGAATCATGGTGTTCAGAACTTTCATGATTCAACTTTAATAAAGAAGATCAGATGCTTATCAAAGTCAATCAAAGATGACTTGTTTATAGTCAGGTTTGGAGCAGAAAGAAGGGATGGTACTTTATGTGAGTTTACTCAGTTTGATATTTACAAGTTAAGACTGCAGGACAAGCTGGCAACTTTGTCTTTCTGTGTTAACAAAGGTGAATCTGAACTAGTCTCAGAGATTAGAAGAATCTTGGGAATCTATATAAGGAATCTCATCAAACATGATTTTCAGTTGGCTTTGGAATACAGAATAAACAAAGTAAACTTGTTAGAGCCAGTTAATATTGAAAGATCAGGGCTAACAAGAGTATTTACTAATCCAGACATTGGATTCATATATAATGTGGAAGGATACAGAACTTTTCTTGTCTCTGATATTCCAAAGTATTCAACATGAACTCTGAAATGGTTTCTGGATTTTGCTAAAGATTTTATTGAAGAATCGGATATAAAGGAAGAGATAGGTTATTTGATTAAGGAAATAATCAACTTCAGAGAATGTATAAGGAAAAGTTATCTTGCTGGTCACAAGAGGGTAAACAAAATCAGAGGAGCTGACTATTTGCTGAGTGATGCTTATGATTTCAAGATTCATACAAATAAACAAGACATGGAAGAAATTCATAAGTTCACTCTGAATCTTGAAAATTCAGAAGTAAGCCCAAAAGAAAAGGAAAAAGAAAAGGAGAAAATTTCTGAAGATGTTTCTGAAGAGTTGGTTCCTACAAAGCATGTTTCTGAAGCGGAACAACTACAAGAACAAAGGATTGAATAAAATGCATTTACCATGTTCGCTGAATATTTCCATCCAGAAATGTTGGACCCCAGATCCCTTTCTATTATGTAATCAACAGATCAAAATATGAATGTAAGAGAGGAAGCAGTAAGATCTATGATTAACAGTATGATTAGCAAGAACAATAATAGGAAGAACCATCGTAATTGAAATTCAATGAATCACAACAGTATGCGCAAAACAATAGTTCTCTATTTCGTATTCTCAATCGATAACAATTACAACCAGTGAAAGAACTATTTATATGAATACAATCAATGAAAGTCAACTATCCAGCCTATTACAATGTGTCACGTAAGCAATGAAGTAACAAACTAAGTGACACACGGATGTTGTGCTTGCCACATCAAATGAGGTATGTTAGTTGCTTAAATCTATTTCATACTTCACCAAAAGTGAGGTCTAAAAATCTCCCCCTAAGTATGAGACCCAGAATGTTGCACGTGTAGCTTCACTTGTTCAGCGAAAGGCATGATAGTTGATTGATTGTATCAGAAGGGAGCTGTATGAGAAATGACTTTGTAAATAGCATCTGTAACTTCTCTGAGCTTCATGAGTTTGTCAAGTCTCTGAACAATTTTATCTCTAATTTCTTCATCTTGATCATCATTTGTTGTAGAAGCAAAACATTTTGCGATGTAGACAACCTCTGTAGAGTACCTGTGAGCATATTTGTTCTAAAGAAACTTTTTCTGTTAGGCCTTTTGAATACAACTCCAACTTCTGGTTTGGTGATTATTTTCCCAATCTTCTGCATATTAATTTCCTCTAGATCTTCATTTGGTGCAGCGATCCACAAGATATCAACATTGTAATTTAAGCCAGCTTGAAAGTCTACCTTCCTTCGATATCTGATGAACGACTTCATACATTCAATGATACGATGGTAAGCAATTCTGTTTTGATCTTCACTTCCTCTGTTCATCTGAGTCTTCATGAATCTCTCCAGAGTAAGCAAATCAGAAGGATTTATTGACAGAAGATCATTATCACAGAAGAATGATGCCTTGTTATCTTCTCTGACTACTTTATAAATTGTAAACCAAATTCGAGTTTGTTTGAATTGAGTATGCCTGATGGAGATACTTTTGATTGGGACTATGGAATATGCCTCTTTTCTTGATAGTCTCTGAGTTATAAACTTATCTTTGACTTCTTCACTTACCTGATTCTCGTTTGAAAATTTTGGCATCATCAGATATATTTTCTGATCTATAGGAGCATACAGATGCTTATTCTTGATTTCCAAGTTGGGTAGCTTAAGTCTTCCCAACTTCTGCATTTTTTCTTCATTTGCAGCTTTGAATCTTGCTGACTCCTTTCGCTTTGCTTCTTCAAAGTTTTCTCGTTCTTTTTCAACAGCTTCTTTTGCCTTCTCAGCTTCTGCTCTTTCCTTTTCGGCCTGAGCCAGGGCATGCTCTGCTTCAGCTTTAGCTTTTAGGGCGTCTTCCTTAGCTTTTTCAGCTTCAGATTTAGACTTTTGTTCAGCCTCAGCTTTTAATCGAATTTCTTCTTCTTTTCTGGTTGCCTCGGCTCTCGCTGTATTAGCTCTGGCTTCTTCTGCTCTTTTTGCTTGTGCTCTGACTTCTGCTTTAGCTGCCTCTGCTCTTGCAGCATTTACTTTGGATTGATGAATTTGAGTTCTTGTATTCCCCATTACCTTCAAAATAAACTTGGCAATTTCTAGATCCTTGGGCAAAGGACCCTTGTGAGTGGCAAGAGGAGTGGGAGTTATTGGAGTTTGCTTTGTGGGAGGAGGTGCAGAGGGTGAGGAAGATGATGCTTTACCTTTTTCTTGGTCCATCTATTGACACATTTCAGCTTTCATTTTCTTGATGTTCTCCATGTTCTCCCCCTTCTGAGAATCAGGATCCTGATCCTCAGACCTTTTACGCTTGAGCTCTGCCTTTTTGCAAGCCCATGCTTCTTTAGCCTTCTTTTTGTCTTCAAAGGAGGAGGACAGAGCACTTACCAGAGAAGAAAGTTTGGACACTGTGAAGTCCAAAGTGGAAAGCTTCTGATCCATCTAAGCATTGCTGGAATTTGTCTTAGAGGCATAATCGGAGGTCAGAGAATTAATGCGATCAATCATTTTTTTATGAAACTGGGCCATATCCGACTTTTTGACCAAAGACGAAGCGGAAGTAGACGCATCTTCTGAAGGGAAGACAACCTTGATAATTTTGTTGATATCAGCAACGAAAGATCCATATTCCTCAGCTGTGATAGTGACTTCAGGAGTAGGTAGCTTTGAAGGATGATTGAAAATGGCCTCTGCGTTGGATTTGATGCCGGTGTCCAGAACTTGAAAGTAAGAGTGAGCAGAGTTTTGTTGAGCCTCTACAGTATCTGAAGGAAGCTTTCTGATTGCCTCCAATGATTGATTTTGTGTTGCCTGTTGAGCTTGAATAGTGGTGAGAAGTTGTTGCTGGGAAACCAGGGATAATTTTACATCTTCCACAGATCTTTGAATTTGATCACCAAATGCCTTGAACGTTGCATTGGTGACAAAGTCAGAAGGGGTAACCTGTGTTGATTTGAGTGTGGAGGGACTTCCAACCTGTCTTCAAGGTCTGTAATTCACAGGAACCTCTTCGGTTGTTCTGATTTGTTTAGCTTGTTCCTCATCATCAGAGGAAGAGGAGCTGAAAACAATGCGCTTACCTTGATGAAGTGTAAACACTCCGGTAAGTCGTGCATCTTGTGGCTGTAACCCCTCTGATGGGATTTCACCAGCATCTAAACTAACAGAGGGCATGGACGTACCCTCTGGTTTCCCTATGACATCGTTGGTCACGAAGACATCAACGTTCTGTGTGGGTGGTGGCGAGTTCTTGGGCGAATGAACTCTTATATTATCATCATCACCCTTTTGAGAGGATGATGAAGATGAGGTGGATTCCCCTGTGGTGCTTGAGTCAGAGGTGCAAAGAATTCCCTCTGATCGGTTTGGTTCTAGGTGGATTGGACTGGGTTGTCCTTTTTCAATGAGTGTAGATGTGTTGGCATCTACCTCAGGAGATGTGGGTACCCGTGGGGATCTTGGAGAGAGTCGCTCAAATGAGTCTCTATGAACATCTTCTGTACCTTCTTGAATTAAGAGGTCTGGATGGGCAGAATCACTCTGGTGGTCACTCAAATTCTTTTCAATCTCAGTGTCACCTGACCCTTCACTGTCTACTGTAGGCTCTACCTGCTCTGGGGTAGGTACTCTCTATTCTGAGAATACCATAGAGCGGCTATAAGAAATGAGAATAGGAGAGGTTGAAGGTATAAGGTCAAGCATGTACCTGAAAAGTTCTCTGGCAGTAGGATAGCCATTGACATCAATGTTGGGCTTGTGAGAGCTCATCGAGGAAATTTTGCAGAAGGGTTGAAGCAGAGGAGCTTTCAGAGCAACAATCGTTGGGAAGGTGAAGAGGGAAAGAAACCATGGGAACATCAGTGTAGGTAGTGGTTTGCCTTGGCTTTGCCGAGAAGACTTATTCTGAACTGCAGCTTCCATTTCCAGGAAGAGGAGACTTGCGTAATCCAGAGGTTTGTTGAAGAACATCCCATACATAATGGTGAGAATGTTCTTACTGGCTTGATCAAGATACCCAATCTTGCAAGTAACTCCAATTAGGGTGAATTCATGAGGGTGCCCAAAAGCACCAATTAGGGTGAATTCATCCTGGATATACATTGTTTGCCATACCTCTTGAACATAAATTTTAGGGACATTTGGGTTTGTCAGAGTTAGGGCTCGTTTTAGTGAGTGGTTTTGCAGAAATTCAATCATGATGCGGAACTCGGAGAGATAAGTATTAGGATCAAGTAGAACCTGAACATCGTTTGACTTTAATGGTAGCTTGAGAACAGGAGCACTGTCAGCTGTGGAAGCAACCAAAGTCCCATCGTCGAGTTGTGGAGACGCCATTGATGAAGAAAGCTTGTGGATTTGCAAATGCCAATTGGGAAATATGAGGAATTTTGAGAGTAAAGATAACGCACAGTAGGAAGAAAGTTCGAAATCGAGGGTTATATATGAGAGAGAAAGAGCACTTGAGTGATTTTTGAATGGGAAGGGTTTTAATTTGGGGATAATCAAAAAAAATGGTTCGGGTTAGAGGAGTGCGCAGGCGTGTCAACATGCAAGGGCACGATGAGTGACACGTGTAAAGTAGAACTGACAGGTAAAAGGTTTTGGCGCTCAATCGACGATTACGTGTTCCCTCAAAAAAGAAAATTAAAAAAGGAAATGAATTAAAATAAAATCAATTTTTAAGACAGATAATCTGTTGATTAAAAAAGATTTTAGAGTAATTAATTCCAATTAAAATTGTATTTAAAAATCACACATTTGGATAGAAATCGGTTTGTACCAAATGCAAGTTTAATATTCGAAACCAAGTAGTTAGATTAAAAAATGAAACATTAATAAGAAAAATTTAAGTAACCTTGAAGGCAAGAGTTAATTAAAATAGGCGTATTAAAGAAATTTTTTTAGAAGTAAATACAGAGATAAAGAATATCTGATCATGGAAAGATTTTTGACCATCATGTCAATGAACATCTTTTCAGAAGAATTTAAGTTGAATCTGAAATATCTTTGTAACCTTGACGGCAAGAGTTAGTCAGAAGAAGCAAATTTAAAGAAAAATGTTAAGGAAAGAGAGGTTCAGAAGACAGCTAACAGAAGCTAGACTTGATAAGCTCCCCCTTGAGCATGTAAGATTTGCTCCCTCGCAAGTTTGTAAGGCGTGCTCCCCCTCAAACAATACAAATTGCTCCCCGTTGAAGATTGCTTGTTGCTCTCCCTCAGAAAATACAAAGTTGGACCTATTATGTGAATACTTGATCCAACAAGGTAAAAAATTGATACAGAGATGTCCAGAGCCTTCTGTGGGCCTCTGAGAAATCTTCAGAAACAACTAGAGACTTCTGGCTGATTCTGAGTTAGACCGAACAAAAATGGAGATGAAAAATAAACAATTTTGACAAAATTCTTAGAGAAACAAAGAATTGAGTAAAATTACATATTAATCATGCCTAATTTGCTAACAAGGAAATTAAAACGAGTTTCATCCAAAGCTTTTGTGAAGATATCAGCAAGCTGAAAATCAGTAGGGACAAAATGCATCTCAATTGTGCCTTTCTCTACATGATCTTTGATGAAATGATACCTGACATCAATGTGCTTTGTTTTGGAGTGCTGAAATGGATTTTCAGTAATGGCAATGGCACTTTCTGAGTCACATAGAATTGGAATTTTGTCATATATGAGGCCATAGTCCCTGACCTGAGTTTTCATCCAGATAACATATGAACAGCAACTGGCAGCAGCAACATACTCAACTTCTGTTGTGGATGTTGACACACAGTTCTGCTTCTTAGAAGTCCAACTTATAAGTCTGTTACCCAGAAGTTAACAGCTGCCAGAGGTACTTTTGCGATCCAATTTGCAACCTGCATGATCAGAATCTGTATATGCCATTAAATCGAATTCAGAATTTTTCGGATACCAGAGACCAAGTGATGGATATCCCTTGAGATATCGAATAATTCTTTTAACAGCAACCAAATGAGATTCTTTTGGATTTCCTTGATAGCGAGCACAGAGGCAAGTGGCAAACATAATATATGGTCGACTAGCTGTCAAGTACAGAAGTGATCCGATCATACCTCTATAACTTGTAACATCTACTGAGTTCCCAGAAGGATCAGGACCTAGTTTCGAGCTAGTGGAGATAGGAGTTTTCATGATAGAGGAATTTTGATAATAAAATTTCTTAAGCATATCAGAGACATACTTAGCTTGATTTAATGAAATGCCAGAGGCAGTTTGTTTAACCTGGAGTCGTAGAAAGAACGTTAGTTCTCCCATCATACACATTTCAAATTCTTGTTCCATTAGTTTAGAAAACAGATCAACCTCTGATTGATGAGTAGAGCCAAATATTATATTATCCACATAAATTTGAACTACAGTTAACATATCTTTGCCTCTTTTGATGAACAAAGTTGTATCGATTTTACCTTTCTCAAAGCCTTTACTGATCAGAAACGTAGATAGACGTTCGTGCCATGCTCTGGGTGCTTATTTTAGACCATATAAAGCTTTGTCGAGAAGATAGACATATTCTGGATTTTTAGCATCTTTAAACCCAGCAGGTTGTTCAACATACACTTCTTCTTTTAGATATCCATTTAGAAATGCACATTTAACATCCATTTGATAGACTTTAAAGTTTTTGTACGCAGAGAAAGCCAGAAATAGTCTTATCTCCTCAAGTCTTGCTACAGGGGCAAAGGTTTCATCATAATCAATCCCTTCTTCTTGACAATACCCCTTAGAAACCAGTCGAGCTTTATTTCTGATCACGATGCCATCTTCATCTTTCTTGTTTCTAAAAAACCCATTTAGTTCCTATAGCAACTTTGTTCTTTGGCAGAGGAACAAGATTCCAGACTTTGTTTCTTTCAAATTGTAGCAATTCTTCTTGCATAGCGGATACCCAACTAGGTTCTTGTAAAGCATCATGAACATGTTTTGGTTCGATCATGCTAAGAAAATTTACATAGAATGCTTCATTTGCAGTAGCAGATTTTGTTTTAACACCTTCAGAGGGATTCAAAATGATAAGATCTGGAGTGTGAGACCTAGTCCATTTAGTCATCCGGGATTGAGTTACTGGTTGAGCATGTACATCTGTTTCAGAGGATGAAATATCTGCTGGAAGAGGGTTAGAAACAGAAGGCATATAAGTAGCTTTTGGAAATTCTCTTGTGGAATCAGGAAGGATAGAAGGTTCTGTAGTTCTTTCAGCAGGCGATTCAGGACCAGAAATTGAAATGCCAGAAGTTTGAAGAACTTGTGAAATACTCGGAGATTGAGAGATGGAACTTGGTTCTGGGAAAATCTCTTCACCCATAAAATCTTGAAAAATAGTATCGATTTCAGATTCTCTGGTTCCTAAAAGATATTCAGCGGTTACGGTGTTAAGTTTAAGTTCAGAAGTTGAATACTCAGAAGTTAATTGAGTTTGATCATCAAAATCGATGTTAATGCTCTCCATAACAGTCTTAGTACGTAAATTAAAAACTTGAAAAGCTCTCGAATTTAACGAATATCCTAAGAATTTAGCTTCATCTGATTTCTTTTCAAACTTGCCAAGTTTGTCTCTGTCATTTAATATGAAACACCTGCATCCAAAGATATGAAAGAATTTAACACAGGGTTTTCTTTTGTTAATAAGCTCATAAGAGGTTTTGAGATGGCTCTTGACAATTATTGACCAATTCTGGGTGAAACAGGCAGTCACCACAGCTTCAGCCCAGAAGTGGATGGGTAGTCCAGAGGCAGCAAGCATTGTTCTAGCAGCTTCAACCAAAGTTCTGTTTCGCCGCTCTACAACTCCATTTTGCTGAGGTGTTCGCACAACAGAGAAATTTTGTGTGATTCCATTATCAACCAGGTATGCTTCAAGTTTGGCATTCTTGAATTCAGTACCATTGTCGCTCCTTAGCTGCTGAATCTTTTGATTTAAGAGAACTTGAATTCTGGTCATCATATTTTGTAATACAATGGGTACCTCAGATTTTTGTCTTACAAATGCAAGCCATGTATACCTGGAAAATTCATCAATGAGTGAGTACCAGTATATACTTTTTGCCAGAAAGGCTTTGTGATGCAATAGGGCCACAGAGATCAACATGTAACAATTGCAGAGGTCTTGTACAAGAATGATCACGTTTTGTTTTATGAGATGCTCGTTTTATTTTTCCCATTTCACATGCAGGGCAGAGGTGATCTTTTTGAAATTGGACTTCTGGAAGACCAGTTACCAAGTTATGTTTAACAAACATCTCAAAATTATCAAAATTTAAGTGAGACATTTTGTGATCCCATACCCATGCAATTTCACTCTTTTTGTAAATAAGACAGAGGGTTTTGTTACCGTCCTTTGATGTGAAATTCATCATATAAAAATTACCTTTTCTGTCTGTTCTCCAGAGTTCTTCTCTTGCCTTAGAGAATAAATAACAATGTTTTTCATCAAATACAACAAGTATTTTAGAATCACAAAGTTGACTTACACTTAATAAATTATGTTTCAGTCCAGAAACATGAGCTACTTTTGATAAGGTAATGTTACCTTCTTGTAGAGTACCGTAGCCTTTTATTTGACCCTTACCATTATCTCCAAACGTTACAGCTCCACCACATTTGTCTTTGAATTGGGAGAGAAAGTTTTTCGATCCAGTCATGTGCCTCGAGCATCCAGAGTCAAGATACCAGATATGCACACGCTGCTTCTGCAATCACAATCAGAGTTTTTTAGGTACCCATCTCATTATGGGTCCTTTAATGTTAGGTTTAATCTTTTCACCTTTTTTAAATTGCACCTGACTTGATATTGCAGAATTTAAACAACCAATCTTATTGTTTGCAATATTATGGATTTTCTTTGGTTTAGCTTTAAATGAGAAATCATTATAAGAACGATCAGAGGACCTCGAGAAAAATTCCTTCAGTTTTAAAAACAGAGAAAAACATTCAGAATTCAGAGACATAAAAGATTTATTGAATTTTCATTAGAATAATGATAATTACAATTCTTCTTATTCCTGTTTATACTTGTATCAGTAGTTCTATTGAACTTCTTAGCTAGGCTAGACTTATGCTTAGAATCATAAGTTTTCTTCTGTTGAGGCTTCCTCTGATAGACCTTCTCTGGAGTTTTCTGATTTACTAAAACATAAGTAGAAAGATTAGATTTCCATTTTTCTTTCTGAGCAGAAGTAAACTTTGGATAATATGGTTGAGATAACTTTGACTGAACAGAACACTTCTTTTTCAGATTTTCTTCCTTCTCAAGTTCAAGACTAGTTTTGGATTTAAGACACATTCCTATGAAATCTGGATGAATGAATACAGGTTTTCGCTCTCCTGTTGGAGGAACAGAGAAATCTGGTATTCCACTTGGATGTTTTTCAATGTTCAGACGCTCTGATTTCCAGAGATTCATTAGTAAAAAGGAAAGGAGCTTCCTTATCCTTAGATACTTCTGGTGTCTTTTTGTATTCTGAAGGAAAATGATTTTCTAGATTTGAAAGATATTTTTCTGAATTAAAGAAATCATCATTTTGATCATCGTTTTCCCAAGGATATGTAATAGTTTCGAAACTATCTTGAGAATCAGAAGGATTTAAGTCTACAAAAGAACATGGAACTATCTCTGGTTTGTTTTCTGAGGAGAATTTTTGAATATTTTCCAACTCGAAGCATTCATCCATAGTGGAGAAAATATCTTTTTCAAAGCTTAGACGCAGCTCCTCTTCTACCTGTAAAGGGATAAAGACATCCGCCTTTGGATTCAAAGTTGTATGAATATTTGAACCAAATGTAAAAATAGCGTCTTTTTCTGAATTTTGTTTAGATCAACGTTTGTTTTTCCAGAAAAGTATTCAATATTTTTGAATTTAAGTTTTCGTTGACGACAGCTATTTTCAAGTTTTGGTCTTTTGAAAATTGACGATTCATATAAACTTGGAAACATAGGCTTTTGTGTCATTCCTGGACAAAAGACAGAATTCAGAGTTGATCGTTTTTCATACGTATAGGGATCAAATTCCTCGAATCCAAGTCCAGACCTTCCTACTTGTGTATTGATTTTGTCATGAACTTTTTGAGCATCCAGATATGTTTTAATCTGTTGCTTTGTCTTTTGAAGTTCAATATGTAAAAACTCTCTTTCCTTCTGGAAATAGTTTTTAAGTGCAACAGAATTTAATCTGTCACTTTCTTTGGTACTAATCTCCTTTTCTTTATTTTCCAGAAGTTTGTTTAATCTCAACATCCCTTATTTAAACTTAACTTCTGTGTGTTTTAGATTTTTGGAAATCCTCTCATTTTCAACATTAAGTTCCAGTTTTTCTTCAGTTAGAAGATTCATTTCTCTTTTATAAATCTCTCTCTCTCTCTTTGAGTTTCGGAGAGAGTTTTTTCAGTTTGTTTTCTTAATTTCTTTTCAATTGTGAGCTTCTGCTTGAGTTCTTCAAAATTCTTTGATATTTCAAAAATGGTGTTTTCAAGCTCAAATGTGTCAGAGAGGGTACTTACAGGTGTTTCAGAAGGTTGATCTTCTGATTCATTTGTGCTAGCCATTCCGCAGAATATAGCTTCATCACCGCTTGACTCATCTCCCAGCCAATTCTCTTTTTCTGCAAAGTGAGCTCATTCATCAACATTGTATTTGTATTTATTTTTGTAGTACAGATTATCTTTGTTCAGAGGTCCTCTGTAGTTCTTTGAGTAATGTCCTGGCTTGCCACATCTGTACCACACATCCTTCTTTCTCTTCAATTCTTCATCCTTCTTCTCTGTCTCCGTTTTTTCAGATCTCTGGATCTCTTGTCGAGGAGAATAATTGGGAACAGTGCGATCAAACTTTTTGCTTCCCTGAATATTTCTATTACCAAACCTTTTGTAAACTGTTTGGTAATGAGTGCCAATGAATCAGCAAAAGCTTTGATATTTTCATCAGAGCCAGAATCATCTTCTAAGATTTCTTCTGACATAAGAGCCTTGTTTTTCCCTTTCTTTTCTTCCCTACTCCTTCTGATTGATCCTCTGGACTCAGAAATTAAAGCCAGAGGTCCGCCGATAGTGCTTTTCTTCTGAACAACTTCTTTCTCATGGGCTTGAAGAGTTCCAAAGATATCATGAAGAGACCATTGTTCCAGATCCTGATTTGCTTGTATAGACATAGAGAGATTTGACCATTCAGGATTTAGTCTTTTGAGAAATAAGACATTATTGTCTTCTCTAGATCTAATGATGTCACATCTTTTACATAGATTTATCAGAGTATTAAATCTATGAAAAGTTTGTTCCAGAGATTCTTCAGGGATGGCTTAGAAACTGGTGTATTCATTTAGAGCTTGGGCTCTTCTGTTTTTCTTCATCTTTGCCCCACCTTCCAGTATGTTCTCTAATTGATCCCATAGTTCCTTGGCAGTATCACAGGAATCTAGAGATTGAAATATATCATTTGGAATAGCCATGATCAACAGACTTTTAGCTTTTCTGGACAATTCAACCTTAGCTTTCTCTGGATCTTTCCAGTTATCCCTTAGTTTTGGAATACTCCTAGCAGGAACTTCATCAGATACTACTGTAGCAGGTACCCTTGGAATAATTGTCATTGGAACGAATGGGCCATTTTGAACAATATGATATAGATCAGCATCTAATCCTTCAAAAAAGTTGATCATCCAAATTTTCCATTGTGGATATTCATCACGAATTAGAGTGGGAGGTTTAGTCAGAGAACCAGATGTGTATACAGCGTTCAGATTTGAATTCTCCATATTGTCAGAAACAGAGATTTTGAGATTGATTGAAGATTATTTGAAATTTGAATCAAATTAATTTCAAAACGATCGAAATGAGACAAGGTACTTACTAAACTTAATTTTAAGCAGGAATTACCACAAATTTAGAGAGAATTGTAATGAATTTTACTAAATCTCGTAAAACAGGGCTGAGTGAAGAACATAGGCTTAAAATTGAAAGAGATTGATTATCAGGCTCTGATACCAATTGTTGGAACCCAGATCCCTTTCTATTATATAATCAATAGATCAAAAAATGAATGTAAGAGCGGAAGCAGTAAGATCTAAGCTTAACAATATGATTAGCAAGAACAATAATAGGAAGAACAATCGTAATTGAAATTCAATGAATCACAACAGTATGCGCAAAAGAATAGTTCTCTATTTCGTCTTCTCAATCGATAACAATTACAACCAGTGAAAGAACTATTTATATGAATATAATCAATGAAAGTCAACTATCTAGTCTATTACAATGTGCCACATAAGCAATGAAGTAACAAACTAAGTCACACACGGATGTTGTGCTTGCCACATCAACTGAGGTATGTTAGTTGCTTAATTTTGTTTCATACTTCACCAAAAGTGATGTCTAACAAGAAATGTTCATGGAATATGAACAGAAGTTCAATTATATTGATTGCTGGATCAACAAATCCTTTGGATGGAAGCAATGGTATTCTGATATCATTAGAAATCTAAGGATTCCTGTTAATGAAGCAAAAAAGGAAAGTCCTGTTATCAAAGTGATTAATGCAGATTTAAAGAAAAGGAAAAGTTATAATTGTGCATTTTTCACTGTAGAAAGAAAAAATGGTGAGATATCTACTTTTTCAGAAGCTGACTTTCAGAATGTTCACCTAAGAGATATGCTAAGAGTATACAGGAGTCTTTATCCTTTTCAGAATCTGAAGAAAAGTACTTTGGTGATTCAACCTCCAGGATTTGTATGCAAGTGCTTTCAAGAATTACTTTTTGTAAGATTTGAAGAACTCCACAAATGTTGCAATGGAACTTTAACGGCTATCAGAGATCGTTTGGTTAAAAGACAAAACATAAGACCAAAGAATCTGAATGATGAAGATTGGGAGAAGCATAAGAAGCTTGCAAAGGAGATGGTCAGAATCGTAGAATCTCTGTTGGAATACAGAAGTCTAACTTTGAAGGATGTTAGACAAATCTTGAATTTTTGGAATTATGATCTAAACTTTTGAAACTTAGGGGGAGATTGATAGAGATACTAATATAGCTTCAAAAGGTACTGGGTTCTGAAGAGTAAGAAAGATCTGAAGAAAGAAAGACTCAGAACTCAGAAGACACGCAGATAAAAGCCTAAGGCATAACTTCAAGGTTTTGTATGCAAGTGCTTTCAAGAATTACTTTTTGTGAGATTTGAAGAACTCCACAAATGCTGCAATGGAACTTTAATGGCTATCAGAGATCGTTTGGTTAAAAGACAAAATAAAAGACCAAAGAATCTGAATGATGAAGAATGGGAGAAGTACAAGAAGCTTGCAAAAGAGATGATCATAATTGCAGAATCTTTGTTGGAATACAGAAATCTAATTTTGAAGGATGTTAGACAAATCTTGAATTTTTGGAATTATGATTTGAACTTTTGAAACTAAGGGGGAGATTGATAGAGATACTAAAGTAGCTTCAAAAGGTACTGGGTTCTGAAGAGTAAGAAAGATCTGAAGAAAGAAAGACTCAGAACTCAGAAGACAAGCAAATAAAAGCCTAAGGCATAACTTCTGAAGTGGCAACTTCAGAAGTTCTGAAGATTCTGAAGATACTTCTGAAGAAGTTCTGAAGAAGGTTCTGAAGACACTTCTGAAGAAGTTCTGAAGAAGTTCAGAAGTAGTTCTGAACATGCTTGTCATTTTTGTACTGTAACTTTAGCATTTCTATTTCATGTATAAATAGATAGTTTGTTAGATAGTTAGAACTAACGTTTTCATAAGCTTGTAAAGACATATTTTGTAATACAGTTCATCTGATCAATACAATATACAACATTCGGTGATATATTTCTTGTTATCTTTCTATATCTTGATTTTTTGGGATCTAACAAACCTCCTTGAGCATTTGATCTTCTTTTTCTTGTAGGCTCAGGGAGAGGCGGAACTTGCACATGCTGTGACATCCTCTGAAGTAGCTGATCCAATGCTCTTTCCACCACATCTTTGAATTTTGATTTGGAACCCTGAATGGCATCTCTGATTTATAGCCATTCAGAGTATCCATAGAATTTTAAAAACTTGGCTTCTTCTTTTTCACATCTTGAAAGTCTGTACATTCGTACATATACCTTCAGACCACTTATTTTGGAAGGACATCCTTCGATAGTTGCTCGAATGATTTTTGAATCAGACCTTCGAAAATTAAATCGTGCAGTGCACCAGCGTAGTTCTTTTTCTCTGTGGCTTGTATTTTCATCAGTTAGTGCATTTAGGATATTTTCTTGAGCAAGAATAGGATTCACATTTAGATTTTCTTCATTCAGTTATCTTTGTGCCAGAGCTTCAGCGACTCTTTTACTTCTCTCGATCAGCTTTTTAGTTGCTTCATCTCTTGCAGCATCCTCCTTGAGTATCTTTCTTGCGAGCTCAATATCATTCTCTGTTGGCTTCATCTTTATGTCCCTGATTCTCTGAGCCTCTAGTGCTTGTGCTCTCTCCTCTTTAGATAGGAAGTCGAAATCATCTACCATGCTGATAGGCACAGGGTTTTCTGGTTCAACAGTGGGCTTCCTTATTCTTTTGGCTTGAAGTTCCTTTAGGAAATTTATTCGCCTTTCTTCTTCTTCAGGCTCTCTTATTAGAGGTCTTTGTGTGCGCCATTTGGGAATAAGGCCTTCTTCATCTTCAGAGTCAGAATCAGATATATACATAAACTGCTCCTCTGATGAAGGTTCCTTCCAAAAAGTGGAGTCTTTTGGGGGACTAGACTTACTGAGAATGGGAGATGGAGAGAGAGGTTGGTCAGAACCAAAATTTGGAGGAGAGAAAGATGGATAGGTGGGGGGTTCAGATATGGGAGTAGTGTAAGGGATAATGGGAAGAGTTACCTCTACAGCGGTCTCCCCCTCAGATAGTGGGATGGTGGCATCAAGATCTACCACTTCCTTTCCTTTGCCTGATGAGTTGGGCAGATCCTAAGAAGGAGGTGGTCCGCCCCCCAAAGGCTCCCTGTAGATTACTTCAGGCATGAAGTTTCATGGTCTACTATTCTTAAAGTACTTAAGAGCACCAAGAGGGATGTCATCATCATCATCCTCATAATTTCCCCCATAATGAGGGATTTCATCGTTATCTTCATCATCGTCTTCTTCCTCCTCATCATCTTCTTCTTCTTCAGCGACGACGGAAGGAGGATCTTGCTGTATGTAGGGAGATATCGGAGAGCCAGGATTTGTTTCATTGACCTGTCCGATTATCTCATCAATGATTTCTTTGGCGCATTTCTTCCCCTCGATGTTGTCAGCGGGGAAAACATGCACTATCATCGTTCGCACATTGGATCCAATGTCCTTCAGAGAGTCGGTGTGCGTGGCTTGGGTCTGGATGACCTGAATCAGCAAGGTCCGATCAGCAGCAGTGAAGGATTAGCCAGCCTCAGAGAGCTTAGTCAGCATCTGCATCATATCGGACTAAGTCTTTTGAATATACTCGAGCACAAGGTTTTGTGCTTGCACCTGTTTTTCCATCTTGGCAATTGCTTGCTCATGAGCCAGATTGTCCGCCTTTACTGACTGGATGTCAGTGTAAACGTTATTTAGTGTGGCCTTCACGCCTGGAGTACCAGCGACCGTCTGAAAGATGTATTCGGCAGACGTCTGAAGATTGTCTACCCTGGCCCTTGTGAGAGCACATTGATTGACCAAGAAGTCAATAGCAGGTAATGTGGGGCTGAGAAGAACAACCTTTGGAATCTCAACAGAGAAGGGAGGAAGTTTGGAGGCAAATTTCTCCTGCTTGATTCGGCGCAGGTCTGCAGCAGTCTTTGGTTGCTGCGGAGATTTTCCTTTGCTACCGCTGGAGGGAGCAGCATCAGCCCTGGTGGTCTTAGTGGTGGTCGCTGAGGTAGAAAGAGGAGGTGCGATACCTGATGACAACATAGACAGAGAAGCCGAAAAGAGCTCTGGGTTAGATGAAGGGTGACAAGCCATGTTATTTACCTTGAGAGTATCATGAGGATTACTCTCAGGGACAACGTGTGCGACGGTAGTGTCATGTGGATCACTAGCCTGTGTCTTAGTATTTCTGTGAGAGACATGTTGAGGTCCTATCATACTGGCTTTCCAAAGCTCAGATTGTCGAAACAACACTGAAGTTTGGACAGCGTGCGATTCAACATCATCAGAGATAGGGACAACTATCTCTAAATCATATGTTTGTGTGAGGACCAAAGAAGAAATGGTGGAAGAAGAAGAGAGGGCTGTGAAAGTAGTACCTAATCCAGCTTCAGCGGAGCTGGCTAAAACACTTTCAGTGACCGGAGTCGCTGAAAATGAAGATAGTGCTGAAGAAACGGCAACGGATGCAGAGACCGTTGTCGTGGCTGTGGCTAAAGAGGACGTTGGTATTACACCTGGATCAGAAAGGGAAGTCTTTTGAGAGACTCCCTTCTTTGGTTTCTTTTGCCGCCGGTTTGTGAGCGATGGTCTTTTGTGACCATCGGTCGGTTCCCTTCTTTTAGAGGGAGTGGAGGTGTATGGGATGCTCGCTGATGGGATGTTCAGTGAGACGAACACAGGTGCTGCGGCTCCAATGAGTTGTAGCATGTATGGAATGTAGGGAGCATCATCTGGATGGACATTAATGTCCAAAGACTTCTTGCCGACCATGGTTGCTTTGGTTGGCGACCTTTGGATATTCCTCCTTTAGGCAAACTCCATGATGGTAGCAAAGAATCTAGGGTACGGAACGAAGTGGTTCCTCTTCCCAGCTTATACCCTGTTGTACATGTCGCTGAATATGTTGTCGGCATAGTTCAGCTTGTAGTTTGTGCAGAGAGCGAAGCCAAGTTCTTGGAAGTGCTTGATGGCTTGATTATGAGAGCCAGTCTTGGAACCCAAGAACTGAAGCACTTGGGTAAAAATGTATTCCCAGCGAGCTGGGAGGCGCTTCTTTTCCATCTTCGAACCCATAGATTTTGCTTCAGGGTTCTCCCATACATAGCCAATAGAGTCTAGAAACTCCTCTATCTGCTCCCTGGTGGGCTCAGAGGCCCATTGCTAATTCTTACCTCTTGAAGGGAGGTGAAGAGCATTTCTGAGAAACCCCGAAGTGAAGGCGAAGGGGCCCAGAGTGGGGATTGTGAAGGCGATTGCTGGGATCTTGTTTCACTTGTCTGTAATTAGTGTTGTGCATTGAGCGTTGTACTAGAGAGCTTGAAGATGAGCAGTGATGCCAATGGGATTGTGCACAAAAGCATACATTAGTGGACAAGTCTTGATGAATGTTGCACCATCATTGAAGTGAGATTTGTCAGTAGGGATGTCCACCAAAGCCAAGTAGTTGCATAAAAGTGAAAAACAAAGAAAAACACACAAGTGCGTGTTCTTGGTGTCCTTGAAGAAAACTTGAAGATTCGTAGAAGATTCTTGCTTTTTAAAGAGTTATGAGCGTGTAAAGAGTCAAATGAAGAGAAGAACTTCTTAAATAGCAAGAGGAGAGAGAAAAGGATAGCTAAACGATGGTTTTAGCTTTTTGAAAAGTAATGATGACCTAGCGCACGTCCCTAGAAAAGAGTGGGAAAGGAAACGTCATGGTCCGTTATGTGTCAGATAAAGGTCTGACGCGTCCTTTTCTTATTTGAAAATTTTGAAAGTGATTATCATTTAAAAATATTAATCATTATCCTTAAGTTCTTCATCAATAGACAATAAAGGATTGTTAGTGATGGGTTTTTAGTTTGAAGACTTATTTTCTGAAAAAAGGACATTCAGAGAATGTAAAGATTTAGAAATTCATACCTGAGTGAGATAAATCAAGTATCGCTGAATCAGAGTTCAGAAAATGGAGAGTTTAATCAGCGTTTAACATACCAAGTTCGCTGATGAGTAGATTAAATCTAGTTTCATCAAGAGGCTTGGTGAAAAGATCAGCGAGCTGATATTCAGTTGCTACAAGATGGAGTTCCACTTCTCCATTCATCACATGACCTCTGATAAAGTGATATCGAATCTTAATGTGCTTGGTTTTGGAAAGAAGTAAAGGGTTATTTGCAATTACAATAGCACTCGTGCTATCACAATAGATAGGGATTTTGGAAAGTTTGAGATCATAATCTCTCAGTTCATTTCTCATCCAAAGGATTTGAGCACAACAGCTACCAGCGGCTATGTATTCAGTTTCAGCGGTAGATGTGGACACAGAGTTCTACTTTTTACTAGTCCAACTTATCAACTTACCACCTAATAGCTGACATCCACCAGCGGTGCTCTTCCTATCAATCTTGCATCCTGCAAAATCACTATCAGAGTAACCGATTAGATCGAACCCTGAGCCTTTGGGATACCAAAGACCCAGATTAGGAGTTCTTCAAATATCTGAAGATTCGTTTTACAGCGGTAAGGTGAGATTCGTTTGGTTCAGCTTGATATCGAGCAGAGAGACAGGTAGAATACATGATATCGGGTCTACTTGCTGTAAGATACAGCAGAGATCCGATCATCCCAAGATAGGTAGTGATATTGATAGGGTTCCCTTTTGGGTCCTTATTCAAAGTCAGAGGAGGTGCCATAGGGGTCTTTAACATATTTACTTTGACAAATGAAAATTCCTTTGTCAGGTTGCTTAATCTGCAAAACAAGAAAATATGTTAGTTCACCCATCATACTCATTTTGTATTCTTTCTTCGTTCTTTTTGCAAAACGAGTGCATAGTTTGAGTCTTGTGGAGCCAAAAATAATGTCATCAACATATATTTGAGCAAGAATAGTATGACCTTTATATTTTCTAAAAAATAGAGTTTGGTCAATTTTTCCACGAACAAATTTTTTCTTTAAGAAGATATTTTAAAAGAGTATCATACCAAGCTCTGGGAGCTTGTTTTAACCCACAAAGAGCTTTTTGAAGTTTAAAAACATAACCAGGATGGTTTGGATCAAAGAACCCAGGAGGTTGTTCAACATAAACTTCCTTGCTGAGTTTACCATTTAGAAAAGCACTTTTAACATCCATTTGAAAAACTTTAAAGTTTTTATAGGCAACATAAGCTAAGAACAGTCTTATGGCTTCTAATCTAGCAACAGGGGCGAAGGTCTTATCATAGTCAATACCTTCTTCCTGTCTGTGTCCCTGAGCAACAAGTCTAGCCTTATTGCGAATTATAGTGCCATTTTCATCCAGTTTATTTAGAAAGACCCATTTGGTTCCTATTACAGTTTTATCAGATGGACGAGGAACAAGATTCCAAACTTTGTTTCTACGAAACTCAGCTAGTTCTTCTTGCATGGCAGAGACCCAACTAGGATCAGAGATAGCTTGATCTATCTTCTTAGGTTCAGAGAGAGAAATAAAATTTAGATAGAGACAGATATTACCTGTACCTCTTTGAGTCTTGATACCTGCATTTGGATCACCAATGATTTGATTTATTGGATGATTTGCAATCCATCTCTGAGCTGGAGGTTGAGGAGACTGATCAACAATAGATTCAGCGATTTAATCTCTTTCAGGGATAACGTTGGTCGTTTCAGCAACAGGTACTTCATTATTTAAGATCAATTCTGGAGGTGATTTAGAGGATTGATCAGTAGAAGATGAAGCTTGGTTATTCACTGAAGAATTTCCTAGAGAAGTATCAGATGGAGGAATCTGATTGAGAGGAGTGATGTTGATCCCTGATGATAATGGATCGTTGCTTGAGATAGGAAGATCAGGGATCTCATCATCATAAGTTTCAGCATTAGGTTGGTTGCTGAAATAAGTTTCCGGTTCCCCGTAATGAGATTTCATCCATTCATTCAACTCCTCATCTTCTTTAGGGATAGGAGTAGAATTTGTTAGGCGAGATTCATCAAAGTTGACGTGCATGGATTCTTCAACATGTTGTCTTCTTTTGTTTAAGATTCTAAAAGACTTGGATACAGAAGAGTATCCAAGAAATATCCTATCATTAGCTTTTGGATCAAACTTACCCAAATGATCTCTTTCATTCAGAATATAACATCTACATCCAAAAATTAGTAGATATTTCAGAGAGGGTCTTCTTCCATGAAATAGTTCATAGGAGGTCTTCTTGAATCGCTTCATTATAAGGGATCGATTCTGAGTAAAGCATGATGTATTGACTGCTTCAGCCCAGAATTGAGTAGGTAGATGCGATTCGCAGAGCATTGAGCGAGCTGCTTTAATGATTGTTCTATTTCTTTTTTCAGCAACACCGTTTTGCTGAGGAGTTCTCATTGATGAGAAGTTGTGAGTGATTCCTTTTTTTCAAAGAAATTAATCAAGGTATTGTTCTTGAATTCAGTACCATGATCACTTCTCATGAAGTGAACGATAAGATTGTTCAGGACTTCCATTCTTCTGATAAATGCAATAATTACGTCAAGTTTATCACTTTTGCATCGAAGAAAGAATACCCATGTGTATCTGGAATATTCATCAACTATCACAAGAGTGTACTTCTTTCTAGATAGAGATTGGATATTGACAGGTTCAAATAGATCCATATGGAGAAGCTGAAGAGGTGAGGTCACTAAGTAAACTTGTTTAGATCTGAAAGAGGCTTTTATCAATTTTCCCTTTTTACACGCTGAGCAAAGAGATTCCTTTGCAAAGGTATGGTTAGGGAGATCCCTGACAAGTTCTTTTTGAGAAAATTCATTGATCATCTTAAAATTCAGATGATAGAGTCTTTTGTGCCATAACTAATTTATGTCTGAGGAGGCTCTGGAAATGAAGCACATGTTCTCAGAATGAGAGCTATTCATGTTAACGACATACACATTTTCAACTCTTTTGCTTGTTAAGGCAAGTTTGTCATTTGAATCAGTTACATCACATCTATTCTTTAGAAATAGAAATTTGAAGTTTTTGTCACATAGCTCAGTAACGCTTAATAAATTGTTCTTTAGTCCTTCAACATAAGCGACCCGGCTGAATGAAGTAGTTCCATTGGATAGAATTCCAAAACCTTTAGTGTAGCCTTTGCCATTTTCACCAAAGGTCACTGAGGGACCAGCTTCTTCCTTGTATTCAGAGAGCAGAGATTTTCTGCCAGTCAAGTACCTTAAGCATCCTCTCTCAAGATACCAGATACCTTTGGCACTCTGCATACAACAAAATGATTAATTTTTCATAGGTACCCATATTACTATGGGTCCTGCTGTGTTAGTGGAAGGAGTGGCGGAAGAGCTACTAGCTGAAGAAATTGTTTTAGTGGATATCTTCACCTTGGAAGTTTTACCAATCTTGATGGATTTTGCTCTTGCTGAGTTATCAGCTTGAGAAACTTCCTTTCCATGAGCTAATTTTTCATCTTTGATAGCATTATGACATTTGCTGGCAATGTGAGTAGTTTCACCACAGTGTTAGAAATTCCTATATTTGTGAATAGGTTTGGAATTGAAAGATTTCAGAGTGCAAGAAGAAATATTATCAGGAGCTGAGCCTAAAATTCCTTTGTCCGATGTCCTTGGGGGTATAACAAAATTTTCAGGGACAGGTGTAAGGTCGTTCTTAATTCTGGGAGTTGATCTCTGAATAGATCCAGGGATTTTCTTCCCAGTTTTAGGATGACTTATTGAAGGAACAGAGGAGTTCTTCTTCTGTTTCTGAAAGTTTTTGATTTTATGAACGTGGTCAGGAACTTTGTTCTTGATCATTTTCTTAGAATCATTAGATTTAAGAACAGTCAACTTCTCAGGAGAAGAAGGATTAGGGATTGAGGAGACAAACATTCTGAATTTCAACATGGAATGATCATTCTCTGATTCTTCTTTATCAGGGTTATATCCTAACCCACTTTTGACTTTCAGAGGGATTTAAGAATTGATGATCTCCGCTGACTTTATCAGATGCCTTGCACCATCCTTCGATGGTAGCTTTTTCAGCCTTAAGATCAGAGATGGCCTTTTCCCTTTTAGTGATAGCTTGTTGTCTCTCAATGTTTATGGTTTGATTTATAAAGACTTGATCTTTTAGAGTTTATTCAATCTTTGTTAGTTCTTTGATTTTTAAATCACAATTTTTCAGTTGTTCAGAAAGATCAATATTAATTTGTTCAGCTTCAATCTTTCCATTTAGAGCATTGTAAGATTCAACAGTCATAACATCGAGGGCAGGCAGGTTATCACTTTCAGGTATAGAGGAGTTTATTGGAATCTTTACCTGAGTTGAAGGAGACTCTGAGGAAGATGTTTCAGAGACTTATTCAGCTTCCTCAATTCTTGCCATTGGACAGCGGAAAGCAAGATCTTCTTCATGGAGCCTGATTCATCAGATGTTTTGGCCCAGTCATCTTGTTGATCCCAGTCAACTTCTTCAGCAATTAGGCCTTTGCCTTTTTGCTGGTTCTTTTTCAGATCTCTGTATTTATTTCTTAATTTAAAATACTTTTCCTTTTTTATCAGAGTTCTGAGAGGTGGTGAGTGCAGCTACTTTCTTAGATCTACACTCTCTAGCAAAGTGACCTTTTCGCTGACAGTTATAGCATATAGCAGATGGTTTTTCAGCAGACAGAGTTTTTGACTTATCAGAGTTACTGATAGTAGGAGGTTATGGAAAGTTGCTCTTTCGAGCAAATCTTCTAAAGTTGTTTGTTGGAAGTGCTAGAGAGTTATCAAACTCATAGATGTCGGTATCAGTGAGTTCTTTTGAATTAGTTTGATTTAATTAAGTGATACAGGTAATAGAAGAACAAACTTGTTTTGAAGGTTCTACCTCTGAAGTCACTGGTGCCAAAGAAGTACTTTTGGCACCATTGATATCATTTATGATGTTTTTCCTTAAAACCTGAGATTGCTTTTCATTTAAGAGCATTCCATATAAAACACTAAAAGAGAGAGAGAGAGAGAGAGAGAGAGAGAGAGAGAGTTTCAAGATTCTTTGACAGTTTTAGACACGTAGTGCACACTCCCCATTCTTCAGGTAGTGCCTCCATGAATTTTGTCAGAATTTCAGCATTAGAATATTCTCTGTTGACATTTTTCATATCAATCAAGAGACAGTTAAACCTTCGGTGAATTTGAGAGAGAGTTTCACCTTTTAAGTGCATAAAACTTTCAGACCATCTTACCAGATTAATACATCTAGTGATTTGGACTTCATCAGTCCCTTCATATTGAATACACAAGGTATCCCACATGGCCTTAGATGTTCTCATTTTCATTACAGAATGATAGACTTCATCTGATAAAGACATTGCAATTATGGATCTAGCTTTAGAGTCTATAGCTACTTCCTTTTTCTTTTCTTTCAGTCCATCAATCTGGAGTTTTGATGATTCTCCTTTCAGCGATGGCTGGAGTGGTAGTGGTGGTTGGAACACTAGCTACTAGGGCTGTAGGAATAAATGGTCCATTCTCTAAATAGTAGGGGATCTGAGGATCTGACCCTTCTAGGAATAGAGTCCTTCTTTCCTTACATAATGAAAAGTTATCACGGCTAAATCTTGGAGGTTTAGCTAAAGATCCATTATCAATGTAGTTTGTATTAGTATTAGTCATTTTAAAATAGTTTTGTTAACAGATATTTTAAAGATAAGCAAGAAACACTGCTCTGATACCACTTGTTGGTCCCAAAGGAGTCTACAAGAGTTCAAGGAAATAGAAACAATTTGTAGAGGGGGGGGGGGGGTTGAATACAAACACACAGATGTTTGGTTTTTAAATTAGTTTATATTGAATAAACAAATTTACAGTTACAATCAGAATTGGAACAAGTAACTTAAGAAATCACACAGTTTGATGCACAAGGAAGTAAGAAAGAAAAGACACAGAGGTTATAGAAATAGAATGTAGCATGCATGAAGAAGAAGAAGAAGAAGATATCTTCATCTTATTTATACCCGTTTGAATTTAATGCAAGACAAAAGGTATATGCCACGTGTCAAGCTTTCATAGGAAACTTGTCCTTTGTTAAAAAGAAACCATGCTTTTGGCCGCGTGTGAACAGTACCATATCAGATATGATGGGGACATAAGAGATAATCCATACGTCCCTCTCTGACATAGTATAAGGTTTGACTTTTGTGCATCGAGGATAAGATCAATGTTAATCTTGTTTGAGAAGCTTCACTTGATCGCTGAACTTGAAACTTCAAGGATGAACTTTCATAGTATTGCTGAGGCTTGATAAGACTTCATACTTTGGTTTAGATAATCCTTGATATCACAGAACCGCTTTAGATCACTAGCTGATTATCTCTTTCTTCAGCTTGGTCTTCGACTTTCGCTGAATGTTCTTTTGGTGTGTTGGTTGTTCTTCAGAGGTAGACTTGAGGTTTCCGATTTTCACCGATCGCTGATAACGATCAGCGTATGCTATCGCTGAATTTGAACTTAAGTTTACCAATGGAATTTCACTAAGTATATAGAGGAATAATATTCAAATCACTGAGAGGAGTTATGATCAACACGAGGCTCGGCTGTCGGCTTTCAAGGGTAGCTTCGGATACGATGTGCGAGGCTTGGGTAAATCTAGAAGCGAGGCTTGGATGAAACTATGCAAGGTTCGTGCGAAGGCTCGTGTAAAGTGGTGCGAGGGTAATGAAGGACTTCGTGCAAGGCTTATAAACCCGGTTTTGTGCGAGGATTATGACGTCATCCAAGGGCTATGAAGATAGTCTATGCGAGGCCTATGAACTTCAAGAAACTGTTAAGTCCAGATCTTGAATCTAACCCCAAAACTCATCAATATTTGCTTAAAATTGGTATGCAAGCTCGCAATCACAATCCTAACATATTTAATTAACGCACATATACCAAAATTGCACAAAAAATAGGGTTTTCGATCCAAAACATTCACTTTTATCCCAATACCCGAAAATCATAAATTTGATCCATAACCTAATTGAATTAGTTCCAGTTTCAAATTCCTTCAATACGATTAATCTTCTAACCAAGACGAATCTAATGAGCCTAATCTCAAGATAATTGAGTCACAAACATAACCAAGATCGATCAAAATATATATTTCTTGAAATGCTCCAAAAATTTCAAAAATTTCTCCAAATCTTCATCAAGTCAGATGATTCCCGCTCTGATGCCAATTGTTAATCCTATCTATATCAGATAACGATGTAATTCATAACAATAATGTGAAGAATCAATCAATGGATCGTCAAATGTCAAATGTATTGAATGTGTTTTTCTCTCTACAAACCCTCACTCTCTAATACAAGATCTAAATATGACAATGAAGGCCTATTGCAAAGTACACATAACATGGGTATTTATTCCCCTACTCTATCAAAAGAGTATACTACAAACAAGGCTTTATGTTGACCTAGTTGACTTTAGCTTTGACTTACTCTTCTTCAATATAGTGATCCCAGATACAATCTATTTAGACCTATCTATGACAATTTTTGTTACAGTTGTCACTTTTTGCGACGCTTTGAACAGCCGGAACTATTCCAACATGTGCCATGCTAGTCGTTAGAAACTACCACCATTCGATTATACCCTCTGATAGAGATCATGAAATAGCTTCAAAGAAGATTGGGTTCTAAAGCTTCATAGTTAAGATCTTCTGAACTGGTTCTAAAGAGACAATGGAAGAAAGCTTAGAAGTCCAAAGTCAGAAGTCAAGTAAAGAAGTCATGGAATAACTTCTGAAGTGTCTACTTTAGAAGTTCTTAAGATTCTGAAGATGTTCTGAATAAGTTCTGAAGACAGTTTTGAAGAAGTTCAGAAGTGGTTCTGAACTTTATGATGTACACTTGTATTAATTCTATTGGTCTGTCATGTAACTATCTGTTAGTATAGAATTCTTACTTGTATATAAATGGAAGGTTAGTTAGTTTGTTAGAACTAACGTTCGTAGATGTTTTGCACTGTAAAGATACATCTGTGTAATCTTGTCAATATCAATACTACATCCGACTTCCTTGCTACATTTCTTGTTATATAATTTACATTCTTTCTATATTTTGATACTTGGGATCTATCAATTGGTATCAGAGCCAATTCATCTATCTTTTGATTCTATTAAGAATCTGTCAGATCTGACAAGTTCTTCAAATTCTTGATAAATCTATTCAAGATTGATTCGGATTGTTCTAAATTTCAAACTTAGGTGAATTTGCGATCACTCAAATCAAGATGTCGAAAGAAATTCTTTCCATCGGTTCTAAAACTAAACCACCTACTCTGTTCTTGGGTGAGTATCATCAATGGCGTATAAGGATGATTCAATTCTTGGATAACATTGATGAGGCATTGATGCAATCCATTATCAATGGACCCCTTGAAGTCTACGTCCAAATTGCTGTTGTTCCTAGAACAGAAACTACGCCTGAAATTCCAGCTACTCGGATAAGGAAGAGTCCTGGTATGTATAACATTGCTGAAAAAGAGCAAGCAAAAGTAGATAGAAGGGCACTTACTTTACTCACTATAGTCATCTCAAATGAAATATTCAACAGAGTTGATAGCTTAACTTCTGCTAAGGTCATGTGGGATGAAGTGGAGGCTCAGATGCAGGGGAGCACTAAAGCTCAAGCTTAGAGACTGAACATATGTATTGGTACATATGAGAATTTCAGATATAAAGAGGGTGAATCAATCACTGAAACTTATCATAGGTTCAATAATATTCTGAATGACTTAAGGAGAAATGGTGTTCATAAATCTAATTCAGAAATTACCAATAAGTTTCTTAACAATCTCGGGAATGAATGCTCTAGCTTTTCTGACAACCTGGTTACCATGAATATGTCTAAAAAGTCTATCCTTGATGTTTATGGGATTTTGTTTCAACAAGAAGACAAAATCAAATTCAGACAGAATGAATAGAAAAAGACAAATGACACTATAGCCTTGTTAAGCAAGAAGTTAAATAGTTCAATGTCCATGTCATCAAAGAACAAAGTTTGTGAGATTCCAGAAACTACCCTCTATGATGGAAATGAGTCAGATGAAGAGTTGAAAAGGATTTCTGATAGTATTGCTTTTATGACAAGATACTTTCATCAAAGATACAATCAGAAATACAAGAACAAACCAAAGTTTGAAGATGGAGCTAAGAAGATCTTAAGTCAAGATGTTGTTCAACAAGATACTACAGAACCAGCTAGGTGTTTTAATTGTGGTAAACCTGGTCATTTTGTAAGGCAATGCAAAATGCCTAAGGTCAAAAATGCTGATTACTATGAAAAGAAACATTTACTTGCAAAGAAAAAGGAAATGAATCCAGCTCTAGTTACAAAGTTTGAAGAAGATTGGTTGAACTGGAGTGATCGAGAATATGATGAAGAAGTTGCTCACTATGCTTCAAACTGCTACATGTGCCAGATGGATCTAGAAGATACACATGCACATAACTTTTCAGGTACAAACTTCTTCTTCTGAACTTCATTCTGAAAGAAGTTCATCATTAAATTCTGAAAATTCTGAAAACAACATGCAAGATCAAATTATGAATATGACTTCTGAATTTGAAAATCTCCGAAACAGAATAAAAGGTGAAAGAACGTTGGTAAATAAGTTTCGAGCTGAAAGTCAAATCTATAAACAAAATTGTCAAAATGCTGAAGAAACACTTGAAAAAGTTTCAAAAGAAAAATCTTTGTTGAAATAAAAGATGGATAGCATGCAAAAAGATATTCTTAATGAAAAATCTGGAAAAGAAGTTCTGAAAGTCAATATGAACTTTCTGAATCAAGAAAGACTTTAATTATACAAAAAGATCAAGGAATTAGAAGATTTGAATTTCAAAAGAGGTCAAACTGAACAAACTCTGAACGTTTTAACAGGTCAGGCTCAGAATTCAAAATTTTATAATATCAAAGCAGGCTTAAAATACAGTGAAAGTCAAATTCTGAAGAAAGCACCTTCAAATTTATATGATGTTTCTAATATGAAAACTTTCAATGAGAAAAGTAAAGGTGTTGTAAATAAACCTGTTGATCATTCTTTGCTTGAAAGAATTCCTTTTATAAAATCAGAGGTTTTGTCTTCAGATGCAAAACCTCTTGGCTCTGGTGATTCAGTTAAAAATTCTGAATCAGAAATGAGTTCTGAAATAATTTATGAAACAAACTTTGGAGTTTCAAATACTTCTGAAGCTACTTCTGAAGTTACTTCTGAAAGTACTTCTGAACCAAAGTCAGAATCTGAAACATCTTCTGAATTAAAATATGAAATTATTCCAGAAGCAACTTCTAAGATTACATCAAATAATACGTCTGAAACTCAAAATAAAATTAATTCTGATGAAATTCTTGATGACATATATGAAGAATTTTCAGACATTGAATCTTTAAATGATAATGATGAGCATTCAGAAATATTATTTGATAATTCTAATGATGAAACTGAGGAAGTTTTTATAAATGTATCAACTTTTGAAGATAAAGAAAAACTTTCCAATTTAAAAAAAATTTGCTTCAAATATGACTCAGAACAAATTTTCAGATTTGATGAATGCTTCAGATTCTGATGATGATGATGATCCTAATGTTGCTGTCATAGATAAAGATGGGTACATAGTTTATAAATCTAAATATTCTATGACTGAGGTAGAGAAATTAAAATCTGAAGAACCAAAATTACCTTCAGAAATGTTTAATGGTGTATTCTTGAAAAATGAATATAAACATTGTACAACTTCTGAAATCAATTCTTCTACAGGTTCCAATTCCACTCCTTCTAATAATGATTTAAAAGACACATCTTACTTAACAAAAGGAAAATCCTCATTGTCATCTTCAGATTTTATCACAAGAGTCAAAACTTTTGAAAAATGACAGTCTTCAATTCCTAAATCTGAAAAACTTAATTCAAAACTTGCAAAGAATGTTGATAAAAGTTCTTCTTATTCTAGTCCACATTTCTTATCTTTTACAGAGCTATCCACTCTAGTTTGGAAAAAAAAGGTGAAAGACTACCAAAGAAAGACAAATTAGATAGTTTTTCTTCTTTTAAGAATTTTGATGTACACAAAGATAATACTTTGAATAAAAGCAAGTATTCTGTTTCTCAAACAAATGTTGCTAATTCTTGCTTATGTGTTGAGCTATTGAAATTTCTTAAAAATCATATTCATTAAATGAAGTGTGGACATCATAATTTTCAATTAAATTCCAACATCAACAAGAAAAATTCTAAGAAACCAATCAAGAACTCTTCAACAACTTTTTCAAAAATGAATACTAATAATCATCAAAAAGATAAGTCTGTCAAACAAAGTTCTGAACAAACTTCTGAATTTACTTCTGATAAATCCAAAATTCAGAATTCCTTCTATTATAGCTAATCTGAAAGGACCCATTTTTAAATGGGTACCTTTAGACTATGGTTGTTCAAAACACATGACACCTTTCAAAGAATTACTAACTGACTATCATCAGAGATATGGAGGAACAATTAGCTTTGGAAACACTGCAAAAGGCTATGTGAGAGGATATGGAACTTTTACAAAAGGAGATGTCACTGTAATGAAAGTTTTCTATGTTGAGGGCTTCAAGCATAATCTGTTTAGTATAAGTCGGTTCTGTGACAAATATTGGACAGTACACTTTGACATGACTTCTGTCATATTCTTAGTTCTGAAAACCTAAACAAATTAACAGCCTATAAAGATGGAGATATCTACACTGCTACTTTCACTGAAGATGGTTAACTGCAAGGAGTATGTTATATTTCTACTCCCATGAAAGAGGTAAGTTGGTTGTGGCACAGAAGGTTGTCACATCTGAACTTCAAAGCACTTTCTGAATTGGAAAGACACAAATCACTTAGAGGATTGCGAAAGATCAAGTTTGAAAGAAATTCATTATGTTCTGCATGTGAGCTTGGAATGATAAAGAGAAGTTCACACCCTCTGAAAATGCTTTCTTTATTTCAAGCTCCACTTGAAATGTTACATATGGACTTATGTGGACCAATGAAGACTCAAAGCATGGGAGGTAAGAAGTATATACTAGTAATAGTTGATAAATATTCTAGATATAATTGGGTTGAATTTCTTAGACTTAAATCTGATACTCTGACATACTAATTCCTTTTCTGAAGAAAGTACAGATTCTCCTTCAACTTCCTATCCAAAAGATCATAAGTGTCAATGGCACAGAATTTACAAATTCTAAACTTCAGAATTTTTTGGATTATGTTGGAATATCTCATAATTTTTCCATTGCAAGAACTCCTCAACAGAATGGAGTAGTTAAAAGGAAGAACAGAACCTTGGTAGAGGCTGCAAGAACTATGCTTGCTTATTCAGAATTACCTTTATCTCTTTGGGCAGAAGCAATAGCAACTGCTTGCTTTACTCAGAACAGAACCATACTCAATAGAAAACTTCTCAAAACTCCTTATGAAATTATTAAAAAGAGAAAATCCTCCATTGATTATTTTAAAAATTTTGGATCCAGGTATTTCTTCTGAATGACACACAACACTTAGACAAATTTGCTCCTAAAGGAGTGGCTGGAGTGTTTGTTGGCTATTCACAAAGATCCAAGGCATACAGAGTTCTCATAAAAAGCACACAAAGGATCAACGAAACTTCAAATATCAGATTTCATGAGCCAGCACTGACTTATGAACAAGATCGTTCAGAACTCAAGTTTAATCCAGTTTCTGAACTCTTAGATTCAGAAAAGAGCAATACTGATAAAACTTCTGAATCTAAATCTTTACTAAAAGCAAATTTAGATTCATTGTGTCAAGATTTATTTGATATTTCTGTTAATGTCTCTACAGATTATCAGAATCCATCTCTTCTCAGAACTATTCTAGAACTAGTTTCCATAGAAACCACAATCTCAAATCTTTCTGAACCACATAACTCAACCTCAAATTCAGAACTTCATACTTCTGACTCTGTACAAGTCAATTCTGAACCAATTCAAGTCACTTCTGAACCTACCTATTTCCGAACCAATGACTATTACTTCTGACCCTGTACAGAATCTTTAATTTGAGGAGGAGACATCGGATCTGAAATCAACAGTCAATCTAGATTTTGAACCAAATGCAATCATTGATGAATATGACTCCATGAACAATGTCTCATCTGTTCAACCAATGCCAAATGCGAACAAATGGACATCAAGACATCCCATACATCAAATCATAGGTGATGTCTCAAAAGGTGTACAAACAAGATTAGCCACAGCAAATGTATGTTGTTAGATCCCAAACTAGCAACAATTGAGAAAATTCCATAAAATGTAGAGAAGAGATAGAGAATTAAAGAACATTAATCACAAAATCATCAACTCATATTCATGTATTCATCATTTTGGAGGGGAATTGTGAAGAACACCACATATTAGAATGAACCGACTCTCATAAGTCTGTATGTTTGCAAAGTGTATTTTCTCTCAAAACTCTCTTATAAATGAAGCTAAGACACCATATTTATAGCTGCCAATACATGTGTTAAGCCCAAGCTCATAAAACACTAAAAAGCCCAAAATACAATTCTTTATAAAACTTTCTATCTAATTGCGGCTAATTAGATTTAACAATCTCCCCCTAAAGTTTTATAAAGAAAGCATCGTCAAATATTCTCCCCCTTGATTTCGTTAGAAGCTCTTATGTGACATTCTTCAAGTCTTCAAGGCGTTACAATCTCTCCCTAAAATGTAGGCTTATATTCCTAAAAAACCAAGACATTTTACACTTTTTGTCCAACTTTCATGACTCAACTTTATCGCTGTTTTTGAATATTAAGGAGACTTATTGAGAGAAAACATAAAGCATGCACATTGAACTTCAGTCTCTTAGCTTATCGACAAGATTTGACTCAACCAATTTGGATGAAAATGGAATGAGTTGTGCAAGTTTTCCCTCAGCTACGCAAATCAGTCATCAAAACAAAGAATTTGACGCTTTAGACCTCGTTGAGTTGAGTTCAGCTCCGAGCTCTAGATTGAAAAACAGAGGAGATTGTGACGATAAATATGTCACACATGTAACTTGAATCCATGAAGAACGGACATGCGAACATCCATCTGAAATCGGAAGGAGTATGAGTGAAAATCATTACTTTAGTTCCAGCATTAGTCAGCAGACTTTGACAGTGAATAAGACATGTCAGCTCACTGAATTTGAGAAAATTCAAACCTTCAAAGTCATGCATATGTGTGTTATCGTTCCAACACATCGGGATTCATGTAGATTGGAGCTTCGAGTGAAACGTTGTGCGCGTGTTTCTGAAACAGCGCAATGCTGTCTGAAAACCGAAAAATAATCGGGCAACGGGCTTCAGTTTGATATGAGTTCTGGACAAACACACTTTGATTTTGATTATCCGGACTGCTCCAGGCCCGTCTCTAGTTCATCATGAAGTTTGGTCTTTGCGGGCTCTGATTAGGGAGTTTTGATCGTAGCGAAAGCCATAAAAACACATCAAACAGAGCATCTGTATAGTGTATGCAGAGCATCTGGTCAACAACTTCTGGTCCTTTGTAACATCAGTTCATACAGAGCCTTCTAACTTCTGATTAAGCTTATACCTTCTGAATTAAGCTCTGAATGCACTTCTGATGAAGCTTCTTAATATGAAGCTCTGTCTTATCAAGCTCTGTTTGAAGTGACTGAAACATGCATCTGATTGAAAGTATCATTTTATCGGACTTCTGGACTGCCTTCTGATCTTACAAAGCTTCTGGAAAATGTTGTTGATCAAAAAGAAAACTATTCAGAAGTTCACTTCTAGACTGCAAACATAAACTTTGCACCTTCTGATTTGTTGATTGAGCTTCTGAAGAGTATTGAAGCTTCTTTAAAAGCTACTGATTATCTGAATACATCTTTTGGTTAAGCTTCTGAACAGAATAAGCTCACCTGCTGTGTTAATCTTATGAATGAGGTTGCGTCGGGTTAAGCTTCTGAACTGATGAGCCTTTTCTGATCGAATCTAATAGAAAAAAAAAACTTCATTAATTTGTTTCATTAAGCTCTTCTTGGATCTGATTGATAAACAAAGAGAACTTCTGGACAACTTTCCAGAAATTTTGTATGGCTTCTGTTGTTTAAGATGAACTTTTCTGACCGACTTCTGAGAAATGCTTCTGAATTGAAGCAGACTTCTGATGTACAAAGAAAAATTGATCATAAGTGCACTTCTAGACAACTTCTGAACCACTTTTCTGCGTTTTGGTTCTGAATGATTTCTGGACAGCAACACCTGCTGTTCTGAATAAGCTATTACATGACAAAAAAAAATGCTTCTGATTTAGCATTTCTGGATCTGATTAAGCTCTGTATCTTCTGGTTAATCTCGAAGCTTCTTTGCTAAGCTTCTTTACTTCTGGTCTGTCATAATCAGAACTTTGATTGCAACTTCTGGTTGCATCTTCTAATTGTTGCAGTTCTTTGGATGGACAAATTTCTGGTTTATTAAGTTAATCAGAAACCTCAAACAAATACGACAGCTAGCTATCAGACTTAATAAGGACAGCCCAACGAACAACAACTTGTTAAGGACAACTGCAACGAGTAATAATCAGCATTTTAGGCTTTCTGTGTAGTGCTTTCTTCTTTCTTCTGGTCTATCATGATAAGAGCTCTCGTCACCAACATGTAAGAGCTAAAATCATCGGCATCTTTAATGTCCAGATTATCCAACCCCATGACCTGTTGTCCGAACCAGAACCCTTATCTCTGATTCTTAATTTTCTTCTGAATCATTCTTTGTTGAACACCAGAACGAATAATAGAAGAAATTTGGAGAGATGTATTTATGAACAAATACAACAACGTTGATCTATTGAGAAACTTAAGATAGAAACCAAGATATAATCCCCTTTGCATTAAGCATTCATTTAGAGCTCTCATCGGATTTGCATAAAGAGATTTTTTATTTCATACAGAGCTCTGTATGAGTTTTCTTTCTGGGCAGTTAGTCACTCTTATTCACGTCAGAAATATAACCACATAATACAAGTTGCTGCTGGAAATTGATGATGATATTAAACGATTTGCTGCTTCTAAATCGATAGTCAAGTTCATCGAGGAACTTCCTTGGGTAAATTTGCATTCCTTTCGTGATCAGTTTCGGTATGGATCAAACCCAACTGAAACAATGTCTTATTCCAGCTTTAACACAATATTTGTTAAAGAACAGACCATGTTGATTGTTAGGTATCCTCCAGGCCTTATTGTGTCAACTAGAGGTCAGAAAAAGAAGGCGAAAACAGATTCCACTCTTTCAACCACTTCTTAAAAAAATTATGGCTGCTGCACATAACACAACAGTAAGTCAAGAGCACAACCAGCAAGGTGTCATTCAACAAGAGCACTAAAATTCCATAACAAAAGAAGCATTAACGCCAATTTTTGGGAACATCCAATATATTAATTCAAGCATCTCTTGAGGGGATATGAATCGAATCAGAACTGTGTGATGCAAGTAATATTGGGATCAAGGGTAGTGGATCTTCAAGTTTTATGAACAAATCAAAACAGTCATTTAGAACCCAAATGATCTTCTGGAGGAGGCACATAAGAACCTTTGCAATTCTCTTATTTGCATAACCAAAATACCAATTTGATGTAATTGGATAAAACCACATTTGAAACCCGTAGGACAACAATACTTTGGATTTTACCACCAACAATTTCCATCAAATACTTGAATTTGCCTCTATCTAAACAGAAGATGATCCACATTCCAGATTAATCCATAAAGAACAAATTTCAATATGATCAAAACTGATTAGTGAAATCTGGAAAGTAAGATTAAGCATAATGATCAATAATCAAGAGATCTGATACGAACATCTCCCTTATCCCTCCAATTTCAAACCAAATTAGATTATTGATTCTTTGTAAAATACATCCAAATGAAAGAAGAGGGTTCAATCTCGGATTTACTAAACGGCCAGATCAAAGATCAACAGCCCTACTACCAAGTTGCTTGCTAAGAAGCTTAGGACTCAAGCACACAACAAGATGAGATCAAAGATCAATCATCTACTTAGTGCTAAAATATTAGACCAATGAAGGAGGGAGATCAAAATTAATCAAAACACATACACACATGTAGTAAAACTGATCAGATCTAATAAACTGAAATTAAATCTTCACAGGTACATTTCATCAAACATGTGGTGTGTGTAAGCAAATTGGATTTAGAATCAATAAAATCTTCTATAAATGATCATCCAAATCTCATCTAGATGAAATATTGGATCTCAAATACGCTCAAAACAGAAAATCATATCATAGAAGTGATATTTCGAATTTGGCTCAAGCGATTGAAGCAATCGAAGCACCAAAACACCAAAATCATTCACCAATTTCTACAATCGTTGCCATAGATGACCGAATTGAAGAAAAGTTTCTTCAATTAGCTCTGATAACAAATGTTAGATCCCAAACTAGCATCAATTGAGAAAACTCAATAAAATGTAGAGAAGAGATAGAGAATTAAAGAACATTAATCACAAAATCATCAACTCATATTCATGTATTCATCACTATGGAGGGGAATTGTGAAGAACACCACATATTAGAATGAACCGACTGCCATAAGTCTGTATGTGTGCAAAGTGTATTTTCTCCCAAAACTCACCAAATACAAATGAAGCTAAGACACCGTATTTATACGTGCCCAATACATGTGTTAAGCCCAAGCCCATAAATCACTAAAAAGCCCAAAATACAATTCTTTATAAAACTTTCTATCTAATTGGGGCTAATTAGATCTAACATATGTCATGTTAATTTCTTAAGCAGTATTGAACCCAAAAAGCCAAGTGAAGGTCTTCAGGATCCAGATAGGGTTTTAGCTATGCAAGATGAGTTAAATCAATTTAAAAAAAACAAAGTCTGGAGACTAATTCCAAAACCAAAGGGAAAATCAACTATTGGCACAAAATGGGTTTTCAGAAATAAGAAAGATGAACATGGGCTTGTTGTGTGAAATAAGGCAAGGCTAGTAGCCAAGGGCTATTGTCATCAAGAAGGTATAGATTATGAAGAAACTTTTGCTTCTATGTCTAGGCTAGAAGCAATTAGGATATTTCTAGCTTATGCAGCACACAAAAACATGAAAGTCTTTCAAATCGATGTCAAATATGAATTTCTGAATGGAGTTCTTCATGAAGAAGTATATATTGAACAACCAGAAGGCTTTGATAGAGATATCATAATAGCTTCAAAACAGACTGGGTTCTGAAGATATAAAGATCTGAGGAAAAGCCTAAGGCATAAACTTCTGAAGTGTCAACTTCAGAAGTTCTGAAGATATTATGAAGAAGTTCTGAAGACACTTCTGAAGAAGATCTGAAGTAGTTCAGAACCTATTCTGAACTTGTCTGTTATGAATGTACTGTTACTTTAGTCTTTCTATTTCATGTATAAGTAGTTAGTTTGTTAGATAGTTAGAAAAAACGTTTTCCATTAGACTTGTAAAGATATATTCTGTAATACTGTACATTCAATAAATACATATTACATTTGGCTATTACATTCCTGTTAAATTTTTTCCATATATTGATATCTTGATTGTTTGGGTCCTAACAATTGGTATGAGAGCCAATTCATCTCTTCTTGAAGATTTGTGAAAGAATTGTCAGATCTGACAATTCTTGGTGTTCTTGATCGATAAATTTCAAATTCAAATCAGGTGAATTCTCGATCTTCTAACAATCAAAGATGTCTAAAGAATTTGTCTCAATTGGATCTGAAACGAAACCACCAACTCTTTTCTTGGGAGAATATCATCAATTGAGAATCAAGATGATTCAATTTCTGGACAACATAGATGAAGCTTTAATGCAATCAATCAAAAATGGCTCACTAGAGGTCTTTATTGAAACTCCAACAGTTCCTAGAAATGAATCTACTCCTGAAATACCGGCGTCAAGAATTAAGAAAAGCCCAGGTATGTACAGGACCACTGAGAAAGCTCAAGCTAAAGTTGACAAAAGAGCATTAATTCTTCTTACAATGGCTATTCCTAATGAGATATTCAATAGAGTAGATAGCTTAACATCTGCTAAGGCCATGTGGGATGAAGTTGAAGCTCAAATGCAGGGTAGTACAAAAGCCCAAGCACAAAGACTGAATATCTGTGTGGGTACTTATGAGAACTTCAGGTATAAAGAGAATGAATTCATTACAGAGACTTATCATAGATTCAACAATATTCTGAATGATCTGAGAAGAAATAGTGTTCAGAAATCAAATTCTCAGATAAACAACAAATTTCTAAACAACTTGGGTAATGAATGGTCAAGCTTCTTTGATAACATGGTTACTAGAAATTTATCAAGAAAATCCATTCATGATGTCCATGGTATTCTGTTTCAACAAGAAGACAAAATCAAAACTAGACAAAATGAACAAAAGAAGGTAAATGAAACTGTAGCCTTGTTAAGCAAGAAGTATAATAATTCTCTGACTATTTCTGCCAAGAAGGTGTGTGAGATCCCAGAGATAACAGTTTGTGATGGGGATGAATCAGATGAGGAGCTAAAAAGGATTTCTGATAATATTGCTTTTATGACAAGGCAATTTACACAAAGATACAATCAAAAATATCAGAATAAACTTAGATCTGAAAATGGTCCTAAGAAAGGTCAAGAAGCCGGTCAATCTGAAACATCTGAACCAGCAAGATGCTTCAACTATGGAAAGCCTGGACATTATGCAAGACAATGCAAGATGCCCAAAGTGAAGAATTCAGGTTACTATGAGAAGAAGCATCTGTTAGCCAAGAAAAAGGAACTTAATCCTGCTTTAGTAACCAAGTATGAAGAGGACTGGTTAAACTGGAGTGATGAAGATGATGATGAAGAAGTTGCTCACTATGCAACAAATTGCTATATGTGTCAAATGGATCCAGAAAAAGACAAACATGACATTGAGGTATCTTCTTCATCTTCTGAATTAAATTCTGAAATAAACTACTCTTCTGAACAAAATTCTGAACATAAATCTGAACATAACACTGAAGATTCTGAAATGAAAAATCAATTTCAAAACATGTTTTCTGAATTTGAAACTCTCAGAAACAGAATCAAAGGTGAAAGAATTTTGGTCAATAAATTCAGAGCTGAAAGTCAAATATATAAAGAAAATTGTCAAGAAGCTGAACAGATTCTTAAAAAGGTTTCTGAAGAAAAACTTGTTTTAAAAGAAAAAATGGACAACTTACAAAAGTAAATTATAAATGAGAAGTCTGAAAAAGAAATTCTGAATGTTAAAATGAATTTTCTGAATCAAGAGAGACTTGATCTTTATAAAGAGATTAAAGAATTAGAAGATTTAAATTTTAAAAGAGGACAAACTGAACAAACTCTGAACGTTTTAACTAGTCAGGCTCAAAATTCAAAATTATACAACATAAAAGCAGGTTTAGGATATAATGACAGTCAAATACTGAAAAAGGCACCTGCAAATCTGTATGATTATTCTAAAATGAAAATTTTCAATGAATCAAATACAAATGTCACTTCTAAACCTGTGAACTATTCTTTCCCTGAAAGAATACTATTTGTAAAATCAGAGACTTTGTTTTCAGAAGAAACACTTCTTAAATCTGGTGAACCAGAAACAATTTCTGAAACAGAAGAAATGAATACAAGTTCAAAAATTTGTGAATCTTCTGAATCAAATATTATTTCTAAAGAAAAATCTGAAGTAATTGTTAAATCTGAAATAATTTCTGAAGTTACTTCTGAAATAACTTCTGAATATATTTCTGAAGGCATTTCAAAAGATACTTCTGATAATAAATCAGAACATGAAGAAAAATATGATGAATTCTCAGAAATTGAATCTTTAGAAGATGTTGATGAGAATCCCAATATATTTTTTGATCATTCTGATGATGGGTCTACAACAACAACAAATTCAAATATTTTTGCAAAAGGTATGACTCACAATAAATTTTCAGAACTAATAAATGCTTCTGATTCAGAAGATGATGATGATCACATGGTGAGTCATTGATAAAAATGGCTATTTGGTTTACAAATCAAAATCTTGTATGACTGAAGGATAAATACTAAAAACAGAAGCTTCAAAGATACCTTCAGAAATGTTTGGTTCTATGTTTTTAAAACCAGAATTTCAGATATCTAAATTTTTTTTTTCTACCACAACAAACACTTCATTGACTTCAACACCATATTCTGTAACATCTTCAGACTTCAACACCAGAGTTAAAAACTTTGAAAAAGGACAATCCTCAAAATCTCTATCTGAAGTTCAGATAATTAATTCAACTTCTGAAGTTAAACCAAAAGAAAACAAAAGAATTTCTTATACTAATCCTCATTTCTTATCTTTTACAGAGCTATCCACTTTAGTATGGAGAAAGAAAGATGAAATACTGTCAAAGAATGACAAATTAGATAGTTTTTCATTTTCAAAGAAGAATGATGTACCTAAATCAGAGAAAGTGAATAAAAGAAATTTTGTTGAAAAATCAAATATTATTGATTCTTATATGTCTAATGCCGTTGTAAATACATTAAAGAATCATATTCACTGTATTAATTGTGTTCATCATAATTTTCATCTTAACTCCAAAACAAACAAGAGAAATTTGATGAAATCTATTCAGAAATGTTCAGCAATATTGACAAATTTAATTAAAAGAGAGAATAAAAATAAAAATAAAACTAAGAAAGATAAATCTCAAAGTTGTGAACAAACTTTTGAATTGAAAATTCTGAAGAAAAAGTTCAGAACTTCAAATTTTATTACTAATCTCAAAGGACCCATTCTGAAATGTGTACCTAAAACTCAATAATCTCTTTTGCAGATATGTCATGTGTGGGTCTTAAATTCTGGATGTTCAAGACACGTGACACCTTTCAAAGAACTACTAACCGATTATCATGAAAGATATGGAGGAATAATTAGCTTTGGAAACAATGCAAAGGGATATATAAGAGGATATGGCACTTTCATTAAAGGAGATGTAACAGTAATGAAAGTTTTCTATGTTGAGGGACTAAGACATAATCTTTTCAGTATTAGTCAATTCTGTGACAAATACTGGAAGGTTAATTTTGACATAGATCATTGTCATGTTCTGGGTACAGCAAACAAAAATGAATTAACTGCTTACAGAGATGGAGATATCTACACAACAACATTCACTGCAACAGGTCAATTACAAGGTGTATGTTATATATCTACAACAATGAGAAATGATAGTTGGATTTGGCACAGAAGAATGTCACATCTGAACTTCAAAGCCATTTCTGAACTAGGCAAACATCAATCTGTAAGAGGACTACCAAAGATCATATTTGAAAAGAACTCTCTTTGTTCTGCATATGAACTAGGGAAGATCAAAAGAAGTTCTCATCCTCTGAAAATGCTATCTTCATGCAAAGCTCCACTTGAAATGCTACATATGGATTTATGTGGACCAATGAAAACTCAAAGCATGGAGGGAAAGAAATACATTCTTGTCATAGTAGATGAATACACAAGATATACATGGATTGAATTTCTGAGACTCAAGTCTGATACTTCTGAAAGACTGATACCCTTTCTGAAGAAAATTCAAGTTTTTCTTCAACTCCCAATTCAAAATATCAGAAGTGACAATGGAACAGAATTTACAAATTCTACACTTCGAAATTTTTTGGAATCTATTGGTATTTCACATAATTTTTCCGCTGCAAGAACTCCTCAACAAAATGGGGTGGTTGAAAGAAAGAATAGAACTTTGGTAGAGGCTGCAAGAACCATGCTTGCATATTCAGAACTTCCTCTTTCTCTTTGGGCAGAAGCAATTGCTACTGCATGTTTTACTCAGAACAGGACCATTTTAAACAGAAAATTTCTTAAAACTCGTTATGAAATGTTAAAACAAAGGAAACCCTCTATTGATTATTTTAAAATCTTTGGTTGCAGGTGTTTTCTAAAGAATGATACTCAGCATCTTGACAAATTTGCACCAAAAGGTGTAGCTGGTATTTTTGTTGGCTATTCTCAAAGATCCAAAGCTTATAGAGTACTCATTAAAGGAACTCAAATGATCATTAAAACTACAAATGTCAGATTTCATGAGCCAACATTGACTTCTGAACAAGACAGTTCAGAACTCGAACATAAACTAATTTCTCAAAGTTTAGACTCAGAACATAATCAGACAAACTCTTCTTCTGAATCTCAAACTTTACTTAAAACAAATTTAGACACTCTATGTCAAGACTTATTTGATATTTCTGTAAATGTTTCTGCAGATTACCAAAATCCTTCTCTCATCAGAAGCTTAAAAAATCAAGACATTTCATATATAAAAATTTCAAGTACATCAACACCACAAATCCTCAACCTCAAATTCAGAACTTCCAACTTCTACATATGTACATCCAATTTCAGAACCAGTTCAAGTTATTTCTGAAACAGTTCAAGTTATTTCTGAACCAGTTCCAGTTATTTCTGAACCAGTTCCAGATACTTCTGAGCATATACATCAAAGTTCTGAACGAATTCAAAATGTTTCATTTGAGGGGGAGACTTCAGATTTACATTCAGTTATCAATCATGATACTGAAACTCAAGAAATTGTTGATGATTATAATTCTCTAAACAATGTTTCATCTGTTCAACCATTGCAAAATGTGAACAAATGGACATCCAGTCATCCTGTGCATCAAATTATTGGAGGTGCATCAAAAGGTGTTCAAACAAGGCCTGCAACAGCAATAAATGTCTGTATGTAAATTTCTTAAGTAGCAATGAACCCAAAAAGCCATATGAAGCACTTCAACATCCAGACTGGATTTTAGCCATGCAGGATGAGTTAAATCAATTTGAAAGAAACAAGGTCTGGAGATTGATACCAAAACCAAAAGGTAAATCCATCATTGGCACAAAATGGGTATTCAGAAATAAAAAGGATGAAAATGGTATTGTTGTAAGAAACAAGGCAAAGCTTGTAGCTAAGGGATATTGTCAACAAGAAGGGATTGATTATGATGAAACATTTGCTCCTGTTGCTCGATTAGAGGCCATTAGAATCTTTCTTGCATATGTTGCTCATAAAAACATTAAGGTGTTTCAAATGGATGTGAAATGTGCATTTCTGAATGGTATTTTACATGAAGAAGTGTATGTTGAACAACCAGAAGGTTTTGTAAACAAAGAATTTCCTGATCATGTCTACATTTTAGACAAAGCCTTATATGGACTTAAACAAGCACCAAGAGCATGGTATGATACTCTTACAACCTTTCTTCTGAATTCTAAATTCAAAAGAGGTACTGTTGATACAACTTTATTTCTGAAAAAGGAGGGTGATGATATGATTTTGATACAAATCTATGTAGATGATATTATATTTGCTTCTACTAATCCAAAATTTTGTAGAAATTTTGAGAAAATCATGCAAACAGAATTTGAAATGAGTATGATGGGAGAGTTGACATTTTTCCTTGGTCTTCAAGTTAAACAACTTCCCACTGGCATATTCATTAATCAATCTAAGTATATCTCAGATTTACTTAAGAAGTTTGACATGACTGATTGTTCAAGTATTCAAACTCCAATGGCCACTGCAACTAAGTTAGAACCTGATCTGAATGGAAAATCCGTTGATCAGAAAAAGTACAGAGGCATAATTGGATCTTTGCTTTACTTAACTGCTAGTAGACCAGATATAATGTTCGCTACATGTATTTGTGCCAGATATCAAGCTACACCTAAGGAATCACACCTTCTAGCTGCAAAAAGAATACTTAGATACCTAAAAGATTTTCCTTCATTGGGACTTTGGTATTCTAAGGATTCTAGTTTTGAACTAACAGCCTTTACAGATGCAGATCATGGTGGATGCAAATTAGACAGGAAAAACACTTTTGGATCATGTCAGTTTCTGGGTGATAGACTGGTAAGCTGGTCTTCAAAGAAACAAAATTGTGTTTTTACTTCTACAGCAGAGGTTGAGTATGTGGCAGCTGCAATATGTTGCTCACAAGTGATCTGGATGCAAGTTCAACTTAAAGACTATGGTTATACTTTCAAAAAGATTCCTCTGTATTGTGATTCAAAAAGTGCCATAGCCATTACTGCCAATCCTGTTCAGCATTCAAAGACCAAGCACATTGATGTAAGATATCATTTTATCAAAGATCATGTGGAAAAAGGTAATATTAAAATGTTTTTTGTTCAGACAGATTATCAGTTAGCTGATTTATTTACCAAAGCACTTGATGAAAAACGATTTAACTTCTTGGTAAGTAAATTGGGCATGATGAATATGTCTATATAAGTATTACACATCAACTATACTCTAGAAATTATATTCTGAAGTTTTTATCTCAACTTCTGAATAGTTTGCTCTTCAGATATATTCTGAATATTCTGAAGTTTAACATTCATATCTTTGCTTCTTTTCAATCTCAGAAATATAATTCTTCTTTATCCAGGTTGATTGTCTTTTAATACTTTTCAATTTTTCTTTCTCTTTCTCATTTCTCTAATATTTTCTTGTTTCTTTAATGAAGTTGCACTGATTAAGGGGGAGAATCATAGTTGCTAATGATTCAAGGGGGAGTGGTATTAATTTCATAATTCTGCACTACTCTTTCCTACAAAACAAATCTGAATTGCTGAAATCAAGTCTTGATCTTCATATCTAAGAAGTTTGAACAAGCTTCCTTAGATAAAATAAGTTTTTTGTTTGTTCAAAGCTACTTCTGAATTCTCAAAATGTTTTATATTTTTCAGAAGTTTGTATTTTTAAATGATTTTTGGTCTTCTAAAGTGATCCAAGTTTAGTTCCGAACTACACTTAACAATTCTGTGGTTCTTCTGAATTCCTACTTTTAGACTTCTGAACTTATTCTTAGAAATTCTGATCAATTTCTGAAGTTTTTTGAACTTGTTCTCAGAACATAACTTCCCGTTGATATTTTCTTAAGTATCACTTAAGCGTGTGCCACGTGTTTTAATTTCATTGGATATTTCTTAATTACGTCGTCTAAACGGTTCATTTATCCAAATAAATGATGATTACTACTCTAATCACATTTACTTTTTGGCCACGTGTCTATCAACGCTTATCCAGTCTTATAAATCAATGGATTCTTCATAATCTTCATTTTTTTAGCGATTTTACTCTGCAAAACCTATATGTTTTCATTGATCTTCATTCTATTTCGAATCCTTGTTTTTCAACTATCATGTCTACTTCCAAAGCTATGATTTCTACTTCCTCAAGTCACAATGATAGCAATGGATCATCGAGTGATGATTCATTCAAGATCGTACCTCAGAAACTGGTTGTCGGAACAATGGAAGTTCCACTTCCTGAAGATCAAATGGTTCAAGACACAGCCACAACTGCTATTAATCAAGCCGGACCTTCAAAACCTAAGCCTAACCCTAAACCGAGAACTGATAAAATTGGGGAAACTCAAATCGAACCTATTGAAGTTGTTTCTGAATCAAATGCTGGTGATAGTGAAACTCAGACTCCTGCTGAAAGTAGTATATGTCAAAACTGTATGTTCCTGCTGAGAAATTGCTAGAAATCAAGAAAAATAACTGTGCTTTGAACTTTAAATCGAAAGACTTTACTAATGATCAAATAATTTTGATTGACATTCTGAAGAAACATCCACTCCGGTCTCTACTCTCTAGGAAATTCTCTGTTCCTGCCTCTTATCTTCAACAATTCTGGCACTATGCTGAGGTTGATGAATCTGAAGATGAAATTGTCTCCTATGTTCATGCTTACAAGGTGTGTATCTCTGTGGATGATATTAGATGCCTTCACTTCTTGCCAAAGTCAGATGAGGTTCTTGGGAAAACTTCTTATGATCAAATTCCTTCCTCAACAGAAATGATCTCAGATTTCATGAGTTTGGGATATTCTGAAAATCTAAATGCTTTAAGTTCCTTTAGAAGAAAGTGTTTACCTCCAATATGGTACTGTTTGTTCTCAATTATGAATACTTGTTTATCTGTGAAAAGTTCAAGCTTGGATCAAGCTTCAGCAAATGGGAGAATTATTTTTCATGGAGTTGCCTTCAACAAGCACTATGATTATGCTAGTCTTATTTTTAATGAACTCAAATCTGCAATCTTGAAGAAGTCCACATTCAACTACATACCATTTCAGAGATTTTTTCAAACTCTCATCAAAGGAGCAATGAAAGCTGTATCAAAAATCCCTGTTCTAGCACATGAGGTACATGTTCCTATCTTTTACTATGGACACTTTAAGGCCTCCAAATGCAAAACTTACATTTCCAAATGCAGTTCCACTTCCTTCTAATTTAACTGATCTTGTAAGTCCACCAAATAGGATTGAGAGTGAGCTTTTAGAATCTATGGGATTACCTCAGCCAGTAGTCCCTTCCCCTGATTCAAACCAGAGTGGTGATAATGCAAGGGAGTCTAGAATTAATAGAAAGAGAGGGGAGACTGTTCAAGGGGAAGGACAACCTCAAAGAGTAAAGAGGAAAAATGAAAATGAGAGAATGGGTAGAAGAGTAATAAAAAAAATTGATGAGGGGAGAACACAGGTAAAAGAAAAACAAACCTATGAACTACCTGTTACTAGCCGGGCACCCACATCTTCTATCATTCCACAGTCTTTGGTGGATGATATTGAAAAGTCCAGTGAGCCCATGGCAACTTTGATTAACCCCTACAGCCACTCACTCATCTCTCAACAGAAGGGTGTTTCATCAACACATATGGGGCAAGCAACTTATAATCCATTAGGACCCCAATTGGAGGTTCCTTTTGTTGAAAATGAAGGATATATGTTCCCCCTTCACCATTCTGAGCACATTGAGTCTGAGAGTCCTCTCAACTTTGAGCCTACTGAACCACTTCATGTGGAATCCATTCACACTAGCACACATCTTTCAGATGTCACTAAGCAAAGTGTTTGTCACATTGCATCAACAACTATAGATATTCCAATTTTTGGTTATCAAGGATTAGTTGGAAGACCCGGTGGGGTGAACATCACAGAAGCCCCATTCACAGAATCAAATGTGGTTCATGATGTCTCTGTGGCACATACAGGCCAGCCTTCTTCTGAAGGTCTGCAAACAAGACCATCTGTTGGTCTTGGAACCTTACCCACATCTTCTGAATTCACAGAGTTCAAAGATTTATGTACTTCAGAATTTGCAAAGATTCAGAAGGATATCAAGGAATTGACGGATACAACCAAAAAGGTGATGGAGGATAGGTTGGATAAACATGGGGAGAGTATGGTAAATAAGTTGAATAATTTTCAACTACAATCATCTAATGATCTGAACCCTTTCAAACAAGCACTTCTGACTGCTCTTTCTGAAGTGGCTTCTTCTGTTTCTTCTCTGAAAGCTTCTCAGACTTCTTCTTCTTCTGCACAACAAGTTTCTTCCATTTATGCAACCAAGGCTGATATTGCTCAGATTTTAAATCAACTTTCTTCTATTCAGAGTTCTCAGACAGATTTAGGCACAAGATTATCTGCTCTAGAATGCAGGCCTCAGTCAGACACTTCTAAAAGAAGTCTTGATGATCAGTATCCTGATGATCAAGAGGGGGAGAAAAGGCAGAGAGTGTCTGTGACGTCTGTCAAATCTGAGTCTTCAGGTTAGTTTCTAATAAGTTTATTAGCATTAATATAGATTATTTATAAGAGTTAAGAGTTAGAATATATTAGATTAACCGAAATTTTTTAGAATTTCCGGTAAATGCTTAGAAAGTCCGGTTCCGACCCGTAAATGTCTGAAACGTCCAATATAGTGCCAAATGCCCTAATTTATACCCAATTATTATAAAATATGAAATTTTAAAGTTTCAAAAATAAAAAATTTCATTTTTAATTGAAATTAACCATTTTGGACTTATATTTTGAGAAAAAGGCCAAAAATTGAGAAAAGATGGGGATTTTATCTCTTGGGCTTGTGTTATATTTTTTTTTAAACAAAAAAAAGGGCTTGGAGTGGGGCCCATAGGCTTGGCCGGCCCCTCCCCCTTAATCCCCATATAAATACATTTTTTTTACTTTGCATTCATTCTTCAATTCAAAATTTAAAAAAAAATCTCTCATTTCTCTCTCTAAAACTCAAAGGGTTCTTCAAGTTCATCATCTTCATCCCATTTCCATCCTTGATTCATCCTCATTTCTTCATCAAAAAGCAAGTTTTAACAAGAAGATTGAAGCTTTAAATAATATCAAATCAAGGCATGGACTCTCATATATGTTTTTGCATCATATTGTGTACATTTTGTGACATTTTCTTTGTGTATTTGCATCCTTTATGCATCTGAGTTTGAAGGATGTGCATGCACAAATCAAGGGTGTATAAAAGAGTATTTCTTATGATAAACACAAAGATAAATGGTGGGGATAGCTTTCTTGCAAATGAACCACCATTCTTGTGTGATTTCATACTCAAAACCCATAAAATATGTTCATTTATCTTGCTGTCCAGAAAATGGTCTGTGTTTGGACGATCATTTAGAGTATATTTCAAGTTCAAATTCGTTTTTATTTTAAATAGTGTTCATATTTTATGAGTTGGGGTTCTAATCCAAGTGGTTTCACTCAAAAACATTGAGTTTTGACCCCCCAAATACTCAAATCAAATGGAATATGGAACTGGTGATTCAACAGTAGGTAAACCCTACTTTGAATGGCCATACCTTGCAAAATAATGCTTCAAATCTCTTGATTTTTCTTCTGAAAGTTTTTTTTAATGAGTTACCTTCCAAATGCTTTTAATTTCATTAAAAAATATAGTGATTTGAGGTTTCATTTACTCAAAACAAAATGAGTATGCAATCTGTCCAAAATGGACATATTTGTGCATGCATGTTCTAATGGTCATATCTCTTTCAAAACTCAATGAAAAAGGATGATTCTTCCTTTGAGAGTTAATTACATGAGTTATCTTCTGCATGCAAGTGGAATCATACTAAAATATGGAGTTTTGACCTCCAAACACCTAAAACAATTTAGGTGTGCAATTTGTAAAACCACCAGCAGATAAACTCTACTTTGTGTGTTAATACCTCTTTTGTTATTTTTCTTTAATGCATGAATCTTCTTCTACAACTTTCTTTATTGAGTTAGGGTTCTTATGAACCCAATTTCACTCAAAAATATGAAGATATGAGGCATTAACCAAATTATTCAAAGTAGGTGTGCAATCTGTCAAGAAGTGACAGAAAGGTACATACCACTTTGAGGTGATATATATTCTTCATAATTTAGTAGAACTCCTTAAATGAGTGATTTACTAACATGGTGTAATTTGTTTTACCGGTTGGGACATAATGTTTTGCATGAATTATTTGAACCACTTTTACTTGTCCAAAAGGCATGAAATTTGGTCACAATGACCATAACTCAGTACTTTATCTTGTATAAAAAGATAGAAAACTAGGTCATTTTGGAAGCCCTTGAAAACTGATCATATTTGGGACAATTGGTTTCTGTCCAGAAGAGAAATTCTGGACTTAATTGATTTCTATAAATGTTGATTATGTGATGGATAATAAGATTACTTTCGGTATAAATTACGATATTAACGAGCATGTGGGCATTTTGTGTAATTGGACATATATAGACACTTATGGGCTTAAGATTTATTCACCTCTATAAGTAGTATTAGACCTATAAGTGACGGTTTTGAGTATTACTCTTTGATAGGGAAGCGTTAGGTCGTCGTGTGGGGATCGGATTGTGTTGTCTTGTGTCGCGGAGCTTTGCTATAAGGTGAGTATTCACAGCCCCTCTTTCAAAGTATTTTATACGATTTGGGGTGAAAAGCATGATTGAATATGTTATGTGAGCTATTTTCATTATGATTATGAAATTTTGTTAAATTTGATGTTGTGGACACTAAGGCATGTACACTAATAGTTATATCGAGTAAAATGTAACATAAAAGTTTGTACACTACTATTAACTCAAGTGAGGAGCCGAGGGTATTTGTGGATAGCGTTATTTGGACGGACAATCCCACCTAAAAACTACAGGTAGGGGTGCACTGTACTTAAAAGAAACGAAGGTTCTACATATGTGGGATATTAGTCCCACCACTAAAGTAGAATTAACAACAAAAAAAATTTGTGGTCGGAAGGTTTAGTGGTGGCTCTTTATATACTAAAAATTAGGGTACATAATGCCTTGACGTTTTAAGATATTAATAAGTGCCAAAAATTTATTTTGCTCATATTCACTTACACAAATAGATGTTTGAAATATTGAAAACCTGTGAACTCACCAACTCTTTGTAGTTGACCTTGTTTTTATCATGCTTTTCAGGGGTAAGAAAAGATTAACCGAATCTTTCTATTATGTGGGCGCATCGACATCAATCAACTTGTTTATTTGAAACTGTTTAGTTGAAACACTTGGTTTACTTTATTTTGTTAGAACTTTTAGTTGATGCGATGTAAAATTTTAAACTTAAAACTGTTATGTATTTGAATGGATGGTTGGTATTGTTTTTATCCTATTGTTATGAAATCTTGCGCTATCACGCCTCGTGTTTCCGCTTTAGCGGGGTGTGAAAGACTTGGTATCAGAGCTATAGGTTATAGAGAACACCGGTTTTCTATTGAAACCAAATACTATAACCAAAAAAAAAAATTAAAACGCTCACTACTAGTATAATTAGAATAAGCAACGATCTAACATATCATAATTAGGCAAAGCCTGATCACCTATGTCTAAATATGGTATGAATAAGAAAGGACTTGCATTAAATTATTCTAAAAATAGGAATCGATCGGGAAATATTTCACTTCAAAATGAGAAATATGATTTTATGTGAGTTCACATGATTATTATAAAATGTTTCTGATATTTATAGGTTATTTTTTTTATCTCAGCACTATGTCCACATCCGACCACTCCTCGGATGAATCCGGTTATGTTACCAGCAGGGTTAGGAGAGCCGACACAAACTATGATGACTATGACCCATCCGAGCATAGTCTTGAAGAGGATTCTGCCGACTCTTCTGCTCGATCTTCTGTTCCCATGCCCGTACCCATACCTACTAGTGAGGGGACATCTCACGGGCCAAGGACGATAAGGACTGCCCGCAAGCGCATTCTCCCTCTTCGGAGAGTGACTTTCACGATTCCTTCCATGCCATCGGGAGAACCATCTCAGTCGCGATCCAGGTCGCGAAGTGTGACTCCTCCTTCCCCAGCGATGGGAGTTCCTGTGCCACCGCCGCAAGGCATGACTACATCGGAGCACATTTGGGTCACAGAATTGGCGGATAGAGTAGGACTTCATCAGGGTAGACTGGGCTATCACCAGCACTCCCTAGACGACTTATTTTCGGCATTGAACACTCAGAATGCTTATACGACTAGTGTTTTGGGTGTTGCCCTTGATGCTAAAAGGACGATTCGGAGATTATATGCATATTTGTTTTGGGTCATAGGAGTCTTGGTGGTGGTGTTAGGAGTATTGATTGGGATGTTGATGCGTTAGGGAACTCTAGTTATTTTGAACTTTTGGGTGAATATTACCTTCTTTTGGGGCTTGTAGCCTATGTATTCATGTTTAACCACTTTATTATCTTTTAGACTGTATTTTAAAACTTATGTTGGCTTGCCTTAGTTATTTATGGAATTTATGCAAGTTATCTATTTATCGCATGTTGTTTTGAAATGTATGTGTTCGTGAGTAGTATTGGATGTATGTTATAAGATGCGTATGATTTAGTAAGTAGATTTATATTGGCTATTGTAACACAAAATTGACTAAAACTCAATTTAAAATTGTGTTTTTAGAACAATGCCTCCGAGAAGAGTAAATTCCGATGTTGCACGACTAGTATCCGAACAGCTCATGGCAAAGACTACTGTGTATTGTGAGCCAAGTAGCAGCTGGTTTAAATGCTAATCAAAATAACAATCAGGGTTCTGGAGATAGGGAATGTACATATAAATCCTTTAGGAGTTGTAATCCTAAAGAATTTTTCGGAACTGAAGGGTTCTGGTTGGAAAGCATGGAGTCTGTCCTCCACATTAGCAAGTGTGCTGAGGGAAAGAAGGTGGAGTTTGCTGCCTGTCTATTACAAGGGCGAGCATTAACTTGGTGGAACACCCAAGTACAAACTGAGGTTGGGAAGCCGCCAACAGTCTTACATGGGAAGATTTCAAAAGAATGCTGAAGGAAGAATACTGCCCTAGAAGCGAGATTCAGAAACTGGAAGCAGAGTTGTGGAATCACGAGATGAAAGGGAATGATATCGACTCCTACACAGCCCGATTTCATGAATTGGCAAAGATGGTACCGCATCTGGTAACGCCTGAAGAGAACCGAGTTGATAGGTATGTTTGGGGATTATCTTCGGAGATACGCGGGGATGTTACCTCAGCAAACCCAAAAACTCTACAAGAGGCAGTAAGTTCGGCAACCAGACTCGCAAACAATGCTACTCGCTCGGGATTGTTTATAAGGGATAAGGCACAAGGGAAGAAAAAGATGGATGAACCAATAAGAAAGCAGTTTGGAAAAAGGACAAGTAAGGAACAAAGAACTTCAGGTAACTACGGAATTCAAACTCAACCTGCGGAGAAAGAGAAAAGACCTTATCCCAAATGTGACAAGTGCAATAGACAGCATACTGGACGATGTATTATCTGTCAAAAATGCAACAAAGGAGGTCACTATGCCAAAGATTGCAGGAGCACAGGAAGGCGGGCATGTTTTAAGTGTGGAAGCCCGGATCACTTTCGAAATACATGTCCACGATGGAATCAAAGACTGAACACTAATCAAGCACGACCGGCCAACCAAGGAAATCAAGGAGGTCCAGCAAGAGGCCGAGTGTTTGAAATTGGAGCTGAGGAAGCGAGACAGAATCCAGATGTAGTTACAGGTACGTTTCTTTTAAATAATCATTACGCATCTGTGCTATTTGATTCAGGAGCGGATAGGAGTTTTGTGTCATTAGATTTTAGACCAAAAATAAGTCTAAGACCTCAAAAGTTGAATGAAGTATACGTCATTGAATATGCCAACGGACAAGAGTGTAAGGCCAAAGACGTAATAATGGGCTACACTTTAAACTTGACTAGTAGGGATTTTAGTATAGATCTAATCCCGATTCAACTAGGAAGTTTCGACATAATTGTGGGCATGGATTGGTTATCCAAAAACCGAGCCGAAATCTGTTGCTCCGAAAAGATCGTACAAATTCCGTTACCCGAAGGGGGAAAACTCGAAGTACACGGAGAGAAACCCAGAAGGGGTATTAAAGTAGTGACATGTATGAAGATGCGAAAGTATTTGAGAAAGGATTGCATTACTTTTCTAGCTCACATCAAGGATAAGAAGGCTGAAGAAAAACGCATTCAAGATATTCCTATAGTTCGGAATTTTCCTGAGGTATTCCCGGACGAATTGCCTGGAGTACCCCCACCAAGACAAGTGGAGTTTCACATAGAATTAATTCCTGGAGTCGCGCCGCCGCGAAAGCACCATATCGATTAGCACCATCGTAGATGCAAGAGTCTGTCGAACAACTTCGTGAATTACTCGACAAAGGATTTATCGTACCTAGCTCTTCACCTTGGGGAGCCCCAATTTTATTTGTTAAGAAGAAAGATGGATCTTTTCGAATGTGTATCGATTATAGGGAACTCATCAAGTTGACAATTAAGAACCGATACCCCCTTCCCCGGATTGATGATCTGTTTGACCAACTTCAAGGTGCAACGTACTTCTCGAAGATCGATCTTAGATCTGGATATCATCAAATGAGAGTGCGAGAAGAAGATATCCCCAAGACGGCCTTTAGGACTCGATACGGTCACTACGAGTTCCTAGTCATGCCATTTGGTCTAACAAACGCACCGGCAGTCTTCATGGATTTGATGAATAGAGTATGTCGACCATACCTAGACAAATTCGTGATCGTGTTTATAGATGATATATTTATTTATTCTCGAGACAAAAAGGAGCATGAACAACATTTGAAGCTGATACTGGAATTGCTCAGAAACGAAAAGTTGTACGCCAAGTTCTCCAAATGCGAATTTTGGATTCGTGAAGTGCACTTTCTTGGCCACGTGGTGAATGAAAAAGGAATCCAAGTTGATCCAGCTAAGATTGAAGCCATATTAAGAAATGGGAAGCCCCAAAGACACCAACGGAGATCCGCCAATTTCTGGGATTGGTAGGTTATTACAGGCGATTCATCGAGAATTTCTCTAAAATAACGCAACCACTAACAACTTTAACCCAAAAAGATAAAAAGTTTATTTGGGGAGAAAAATAAGAAGAAGCCTTCCAGACACTCAAACACAAGTTATGCAACGCACCGATTCTGGCTCTACCCGAAGGAGTAGATAACTTCGTAGTCTACTGTGATGCTTCACATCAGGGAATGGGCTGCGTGTTAATGCAAAAAGACAAGGTTATTGCATACGCATCAAGACAACTGAAGATTCACGAGAAGAATTACACTACTCATGATTTGGAGCTAGGAGCGGTGGTATTCGCACTCAAGATTTGGAGACATTATCTCTACGGTACTAAGTGTACTATATTCCCAGATCACAAGAGCCTTCAACATATTCTTGACGAAAAAATGTTAAACATGAGGCAAAGAAGATGGTTTGAACTACTTAGTGACTACGACTGTGAAATAAAGTACCATCCAGGGAAAGCTAATGTGGTAGCCGACGCGTTAAGCCGAAAGGAAAGAGTAAAACCAACAAGAGCACGTGCTATGGGAATGATGGTCAAGACGAGATTAAAAACTCAAATACTGGAAGGACAAGCAGAAGCTTTGAAAGAAGAGAATTTGAAGAATGAAACCTTGCAGCACCTAGAGAAGGAATTTGAAATGCAGACAGATGGGGTACATTACTTTAAGAATAAGGTATGGGTACTGAAAGTAGGTGATCTACGGTCAACCATTTTGGACGAAGCCCATCGATCCAGATATTCAATTCACCCAGGAGCAGATAAGATGTATAAGGATTTGAAAGAGTATTATTGGTGGCCGGGAATGAAGAAAGATATAGCTTTGTTCGTTAGCAAGTGCCTGACTTGTGCTAAGGTAAAGGCTGAACATCAGAAACCATCGGGTTTACTCCAACAACCTGAAATACCACAGTGGAAATGGGAGAAAATAACAATGGATTTCGTAACTAAATTACCCAGAACTGGAAAGGGGCACGATACTATATGGGTTATAGTGGACCGACTTACCAAATCGGCTCATTTCATCCCCATTCGCGAAGATTTCAGTATGGAAAGGCGTGCGCAAATCTATATTAATGAAATAGTTACACGTAATGGTGTGCCTATTTCCATTATTTCGGACAGAGATACACGATTTACATCGCGTTTTTGGCAATCCCTTCAAAAGGCATTGGGTACACGTTTGGATTATAGCAATGACTATCATCCTCAAACGGATGGACAATCAGAAGAACTATTCAAACGCTAGAGGATATGTTATGGGCTTGTGCAATAGATTTCGGTGGAAGTTGGGATTCCCACCTGCCAGTTGTGGAATTCTCCTATAACAACAACTATCATACCAGCATACAATGTGCACCATACGAAGCTCTATACGGACGTAAGTGCAGATTGCCGCTTAGCTGGGTAGAAATCGAAGATAGACAGTTGACAACGCCCGATATTATCCAGGAAACCACTGACAAGATCTCAATCATCAAAGAAAGACTCCAGACAGCAAGAGACCGTCAGAAGAGTTATGCGGATAATCGGAGAAAGTCGTTGGAATTCCAAGTGGGGGATAAAGTGCTTCTTAAGGTATCGCCATGGAAGGGACTAGTACTCTTTCGAAAAAGAGGCAAGCTGGGTCCCAGATACATTGGTCCATTCGAAATACTCGAAAGAATCGGACCAGTGGCGTACAAGTTGATGTTACCGCAAAATCTAAGCGCAATCCACGACACGTTTCATGTGTCGAATCTGAAGATATGTTTAACAGGTCAAACATTGTTGTTACCCCTGGACGACGTTCAGATTAACGATCGGTTACACTTCGTCGAAGAACCAATCGAGATTTTGGACCGAGAAGTTAAACGGTTAAGGCACAGTAAAATCCCTATTGTTAAAGTCCAATGGAATGCAAAGCATGGTCCAGAATATACCTGGGAACATGAAGATTTGATAAAACAACCGTGTCCCAGCTTATTCGCAAACACCCCGGAGAAAGCTAGCTCTTAAATTTCGGGACGAAATTTCTCTAACAAGGGGAGACTGTGACATCTGTCAAATTTGAGTCTTCAGGTTAGTTTCTAATAAGTTTATTAGCATTAATATAGATTAGTTATAAGAGTTAAGAGTTAGAATACATTATATTAACCGAAATTGTTTAGAATTTCCGGTAAATGCTTAGAAAGTCCGGTTCCGACCCGTAACTGTCTGAAACGTCCAATATAGTGCCAAATGCCCTAATTTATACCCAATTATTATAAAATATGAAATTTTAAAGTTTCAAAAATAAATACAATTTTTTTTACTTTGCATTCATTCTTCAATTCAAAATTTAAAAAAAATCTCTCATTTCTCTCTCTAAAACTCAAAGGGTTCTTCAAGTTCATCATCTTCATCCCATTTCCATCCTTGATTCATCCTCATTTCTTCATCAAAAAGCAAGTTTTAACAAGAAGATTGAAGCTTTAAACAATATCAAATCAAGGTATGGACTCTCATATATGTTTTTGCATCATATTGTGTACATTTTGTGACATTTTCTTTGTGTATTTGCATCCTTTATGCATCAAAGTTTGAAGGATGTGCATGCACAAATCAAGGGTGTATAAAAGAGTATTTCTTATGATAAAAATAAAGATAAATGGTGGGGATAGCTTTCTTGCAAATGAACCACTATTCTTGTGTGATTTCATACTCAAAACCCCTAAAATATGTTCATTTATCTTGCTGTCCAGAAAATGGTCTGTGTTTGGACGACCATTTAGAGTATATTTCAAGTTCAAATTCGTTTTTATTTTAAATAGTGTTCATATTTTATGAGTTGGGGTCTAATCCAAGTGGTTTCACTCAAAAACATTGAGTTTTGACCCCCCAAATGCTCAAATCAAATGGAATATGCAACTGGTGATTCAACAGTAGGTAAACCCTACTTTGAATGGCCATACCTTGCAAAATAATGCTTCAAATCTCTTGATTTTTCTTCTGAAAGTTTGTTTAATGAGTTACCTTCCAAATGCTTTTAATTTCATTAAAAAATATAGTGATTTGAGGTTTCATTTATTCAAAACAAAATGAGTATGCAATCTGTCCAAAATGGACAGATTTGTGCATGCATGTTCTAATGGTCATATCTCTTTCAAAACTCAATGAAATAGGATGATTCTTCCTTTGAAAGTTAATTACATGAGTTATCTTCTATATGCAAATGGAATCACACTAAAATATGGAGTTTTGACCTCCAAACACCTAAAACACTTTAGGTGTGCAATCTGTAAAACCACCAGCAGATAAACTCTACTTTGTGTGTTAATACCTCTTTTGTTATTTGTCTTTAATGCATGAATCTTGTTCTACAACTTTCTTTATTGAGTTAGGGTTCTTATGAACCCAATTTCACTCAAAAATATGAACATATAAGTCATTAACCAAATTATTCAAAGTAGGTGTGCAATCTGTCAAGAAATGACAGAAAGGTACATACCACTTTGAGATGCTATATTCTTCATAATTTCTTCAAAATGAGTGATTTTTATCTCAAAAATTTCCTTTATGAGTTATCTTTCCAATCCAACTGGAAATTCTAGAAAACACTTAGTAGAACTCCTTAAATGAGTGATTTACTAACATGGTGTAATCTGTTTTACCGGTTGTGACATAATGTTTTGCATGAATTATTTGAACCACTTTTACTTGTCCAAAAGGCATGAAATTTGGTCACAATGACCATAACTCAGTACTTTCTCTTGTATAAAAAGATAGGAAACTAGGTCATTGTGGAAGCCCTTGAAAACTGATCATATTTGGGACAATTGGTTTCTGTCCAGAAGAGAAATTTTGGACTTAATTGATTTCTATAAATGTTGATCATGTGATGGATAATAAGATTACTTTCGGTATAAATTATGATATTAACGAGCAGGTGGGCATTTTGTGTAATTGGACATATATAGACACTTATGGGATTAAGATTTATTCACCTCTATAAGTAGTATTAGACCTATAAGTGACGGTTTTGAGTATTACTCTTTGATAGGGAAGCGTTAGGTCGTCGTGTGGGGATCGGATTGTGTTGTCTTGGTTCGCGGAGCTTTGCTATAAGTTGAGTATTCACAGCCCCTCTTTCAAAGTATTTTATACGATTTGGGGTGAAAAGCATGATTGAATATGTTATGTGAGCTATTTTCATTATGATTATGAAATTTTGTTAAATTTGATGTTGTGGACACTAAGGCATGTACACTAATAGTTATATCGAGTAAAATGTAACATAAAAGTTTGTACACTACTATTAACTCAAGTGAGGAGCCGAGGGTATTTGTGGATAGCGCTATTTGGACGGACAATCCCACCTAAAAACTACAGGTAGGGGTGCATTATACTTAAAAGAAACGAAGGTTCTACATATGTGGGATATTAGTCCCACCACTAAGGTAGATTTAACAATAAATTTTTTTTGTGGTCGAAAGGTTTAGTGGTGGCTCTTTATATATTAAAAATCAGGGTACATAATGCCTTGACGTTTTAAGATATTAATAAGTGCCAAAAAAATTTTTTGCTCATATTCACTTAGACAGATGGATGTTTGAAATATTGAAAACCTGTGAAATCACCAACTCTTTGTAGTTGACCTTGTTTTTATCATGCTTTTCAGGGGTAAGAAAAGATTAACCGAATCTTTCTATTATGTGGGCGCATCGACATCAATCATCTTGTTTATTTGAAACTGTTTAGTTGAAACACTTGGTTTACTTTATTTTGTTAGAACTTTAGTTGATGCGATGTAAAATTTTAAACTTAAACTGTTATGTATTTGAATGGATGGTTGGTGTTGTTTTTATCCTATTGTTATGAAATCTTGCGCTATAACGCCTCGTGTTTCCGCTTTAGCAGGGTGTGACAGTGTCTGAACCAAAAAATGTTGAAAATATTTCTTTCTGGAGAAACAAGCTTGGAGTTTCCTGAAGCAATCTACTTTCATATATACAAAACCAATCTGAGGTTTGCAACTCTGGAGGATTTTGTAAGTGATGAGTGGTCTGAAGATCAAATTTCTCAAGTTAGAAACTTTGTTCAGAAGCATGGAGTTCAAAATCTGAATGACTCCACTCTTATAAAGAAGATTAGATGTCTTTCAAAGACTGTTGAAGATGATCTAGCAATATTCAGATTTGGAGCAGAAAGAAGAAATGGATATTTGTGTGAATTTACTCAGTATGATCTGTACTAATTAAGATTGCAATACAAACTGACAGTTCTTCATTATTGTGTTGCTAGAAGTGAAGTTGAGCTTGTTTTTGAAGTTAGAAGAATTCTAGGAATCTACATAAGAAACTTCATCAAGCATGACTTTCAATTAGCTATGGAATTTGGGTTATCTAAAGTAAATCTGTTGGAACCTATAAATCTTGAAAATACAATGACTAGAGTGTTCACTAGTCCAGATCTTGGGTTCAGATATACATCAGATGGAAATAAAACTTTTTTAATTTCAGATATTCCAAAATACTCTAACTCAACTCTGAATTGGTTTCTTACTTATGCCAAGGATTATATTGAAGATTCAGATGTCAAAGAAGAAATCATATATCTTATCAAATAAAGAGTTCATTTCAGAGAAATTGTAAGGAAAAGTTATCCAGCTGGTCACAAAAGAGAAAACAAGATCAGAGGAGCTGATTATATACTTAGTGATACTTATGATTTCCAAATTCACTCAAAGAAACAAGACTTGGAGGAAATTCTTAAGTTTTCTCTGAACATTGAAAGTTTTGAACCAAGTTAGAAGGATAAAGAGAAAGGGAAAGAAGTAATTTCTGAAGCTATTTCTGAACAGTTGGTTCCTGTAGAGCAAGTATCTAAAGAGGAACAACTACAAGTTCAAAGAATAGAAGAAAATGCCTTTACCATGTTTCTTGAATATTTCCATCCAGAAATGTTCATGGAATATGAACAAAAGTTCAACTATATTGATTGCTGGATTCAAAAGTCCTTTGGTTGGAAACAATGGTACTCGGATTTCATTAGAAAGATAAGGATCCCAATTAATGAAGCAAGAAAGGAAAGTCCAGTGGTCAAGGTAATTAATGCTGACTTGAAGACAAGACAAAATTACAAGTATGCATTCTTTACAGTTGAAAGACAAAATGGCGAAATTTCTACCTTTTCTGAAGCTGATTTCCAGAATGTGAATCTCAGAGATCTTCTCAGAGTTTACAGAAGTCTTTATCCTTTTCATGATTCAATCACCAAGTTCAGAAAATCATTTCAAATTCTCAGAGATGGTTTGTACAGAGAATTTATATGGGCTGCAAAGACTGATTTTCAGGTTGCTTATGTTCTAAACAAGAAACAAGTACACTTGAGTAAACCAAATCTGAACTTACCAGATATTCAGAATTTGAAGAAGAGTACTTCAGTAATTCAACCTCCAGGTTTCGTTTGCAAATGCTTTGAAGGATTATTATTTGTGAGATTTAAAGAACTCCACAAATGTTGCAATGGAACTCTCATGGCAATCAGAGATCGTTTGGTAAAAAGGAAAAATAGAAGACCAAATAATCTAAGCAATGAAGATTGGGTGAAGCACAAGAAGCTTGCAAAAGAGATGGTGAGAATTGCTGAATCATTACTTGAATACAGAAACTTAATTCTGAAAGATGTTAGAGAAATTCTGAACTTCTAGAAGTATGATCTGAACTTTTGAAGCTAAGGGGGAGATTGATAGAGATATCATAATAGCTTCAAAAGGGACTGGGTTTTGAAGATATAAAGATCTGAAGAAAAGCCTAAGGCATAAACTTCTGAAGTGTCAACTTCAGAAGTTCTGAAGATATTCTGAAGAAGTTCTGAAGACACTTCTAAAGAAGATCTGAAGGAGTTCAAAACCTATTCTGAACTTGTCTGTTATGAATGTATTGTTACTTTAGTATTTCTATTAGACTTGTAAAGATATATTCTGTAATACTATACATTCAATAAATACATATTACATTTGGCTATTACATTCCTGTTAAAATCTTCCCATATATTGATATCTTGATTGTTTGGGTCCTAACAGGCTTTGTCAGCAAGGAATTTCCAAATCATGTTTATATCTTAGATAAACCTTTGTATGGACTTAAACAAGCACCAAGAGCATGGTATGAAACTCTCACAACCTTTCTTCTGAATTCTGATTTCAAAAGAGGTACAATATATATAACTTTATTTCTGAAAAAGGAAGGTGATGACATGATCTTAATACAAATCTATGTGGATGATATTATATTTGCTTCTACAAATCCGAAATTTTGTAAATTTTTTGAGAAAATCATGCAAACCAAATTTGAAATGAGTACGATGGGAGAGTTAACTTTCTTTCTTGGTTTACAGGAAAAGCACATCTGGATCATGTCAATTTTTAGGTGATAGACTCGTAAGTTGGAGTTCCGAAAAGCAGAATTGTGTATCCACTTCTACTGCATAAGCTGAATATGTAGTTGCTGCTATATGTTGCTCACAAGTCCGCTGGAAGCAAATACAACTCAAAGACTCTGGCTATACATTCAAAAAGATTCATTTGTATTGTGATCCCAAAAGTGCCATACCCATTACAACTAATCCTGTCCAACACTCAAACACAAAGCATATTGATGTGAGGTACCATTTTATTAAAGATCATGTTGAGAAAGACAATATAGAATTTTTTTTTGTTCAGACTAATTATCAATTAGCAGATTTTTTGATGAAAAAAGGTTTAATTTTTTGGTAAGCAAATTAGGCATGATGAACTTGACTACATAAGTATTTTACATCAACTAAGAATTAAGATTTAACTTCTAAGTCTATATCATTCAGAATTCTGAAAACCTTAACTTCAGAAGTTCTGAGGTTAAATTTTCAGAAGTCTATATTACATTTCTCAGAAGTACAGATTCTTAATTTCTAAAGTTTTTGTATTATAATACTTATGATATTTTTACATTTCTATATATAGCATTTTGCAAGGGGGAGATATTTTTTTAATTACTCGTGATTCAAGGGGGAGTGTTACTAATACATTGTTTATCAGTGTTACTAATGGTTTGATTCATTCTTATTACATTCCACACAAGATCTGAACAGATAGACACTCATATGGAAAATCATTCTGAAATTACATATCTTGTAAGTATGGACAAACTCCTGATGATACTTACTCATTTTTTAAATTGTTCAAACTACTTCTTAAATACCAAACTGTTTTATATATTCAGAAGTATGTATTTTTAAATGTTTTTCATGGATTACAAGACAAATCATTCAGGTTCTGAAAGAAATTCGCAAGTTCTGAATCCATTCTGAACCATTCGTTCAAACTTCTGAACTCTTTCTCAGAAATTCTGAACTTCCCGTTGCGAAGTTGAATTTATTCACGCGTGTGACACGTGTTTTAATTTCATTTGAGAAGCCATAATCACGTCGCAAAACGGTTCATTAATCAAAATCAATCATGATTACTTAATTAATCGTCATTACTTTTTGCTCCTTTTCAGCCACTTGTCCTACTACGATCATCCACCTCATATAATCAATGGAGTCGTCATCTTCATCTTTTTTCAGCGAATTTTCCCTCCGAAACTTGTTTTCTGACTTTCTTGAACTTCATTCTCACTCGAATCTTCAAATCTTTTTAGTGACAATGATACATCGTCAAATGGAGATTCATTCAAAATTGTTCCTAAAAAAGTCATGATTGGATCAATGGAAGTTACTCTGAATGATGATCCAATGCTAGAAGACACTGCTACAAAAGGAAACCCTGACGCCGGTCTTTCATACCCAAACCCTAATCCTAACCCTAACCCTCATGTTTGCTTCTGAAGTTCAATCTTTTCAGCAAAGACATGGTATTCAAGACATACATAATCCTGTGCCAATCAAACATTTCAGAAGTATTAAAAGATCAATTGAAGAAGATTTAAATATTGTCAGGATTGGTGTAGAGAGAAGAGATGGAACTTTAATAGAATTCACTCAATTTGATTTCTACAATCTAAGGCTGCAAGATAAGCTTTCTCTTCTAAATTCCTTTGTTAAAAGAGAGGACTCAGAAATGGTGCAAGAGTTGAGAAGAATAATTGGTGTTTATCTCAGAAATTTTGTGAAGCATGATTTCCAACTTGCATTGGAATATGATTTAAAGAAAGTAAACTTGTTGGAACCAGCTTTAGTTAGTCTTGAAGGGATTTCTACTGTTTTCACTAAACCAGAACTTGGTTTTCATTATGAAGTAGAATGATTAAACAAAAGAACCTTTATTGTCTCTAATATTCCAAAGTACTCTTCTGCAACTTTGAAATGGTTTTGTGAATGTATGATTTGGATTGCTGGTCCTAAAGAATTGAAGGATGAAATTATATATCTAATCAAAGAGAGAATAAATTTCAAAGAACTGGTAAGAAGGAATTTATCTGTTGGGCATCAACAGATAAATACTAGAAGAGATGCAGATTATTTGGTAAGTAATGTTTATGACTTTCATATTCATGCCAAAGAACAAGTGGTTGAATTTGAGGTTTTGAAAGTAAATCAACCTTCAGAAGTTCCTGTTTCTGAATATGTTGGTACAATTCTGACAAAGATGAAGGCAAAAATGTGGAAGTTGTTGAGGAACAAGTGCCTGTTTCTGAAGCTGAACAGCTGCAACTAAATAGGATTGCTGAACATGCTCTTACTTTATTCCTTGAATATTTTCATCCTGAAATATTCATGGAACATGAGCAAAGGTTTAACTATATTGATTACTGGCTAGATAAATCTTTTGGATGGAAATAGTAGTATACTAAAATAGTTCAGAAGTTGAAGTTACCAATTTCTGAAGCAAGAAAAGAGAGTCCTATTGTGAAAGTGATTAATGTTGATCAAAAGACAAAGCTGAATTATAAATACTCTTACTTCACAGTGGAAAGAGAAAATGGAGAAGTGTGCACATTTTCTGAGGCTGATTTCCAAAATGTTCATCTAAGGGATTTAGTCAAGGTGTACAAAAGAATTAATCCATTTCATGACAACATTACCAAATTCAGAAAAGTATTCCTTGTCATAAAAGGAAGAATCTACAGAGAATTTATTTGGGCAGCTAAGAAAGATTTTCAAGTAGCCTTTGTACTTGGTAAAGAAAAGGTGAATCTGAGCAGACCAAATTTTGAACTTCAAGGAATTAGTTCAATCAACAAGGGTACTTTGATAGTACATCCTCCTAGTTTTGTGTGCAAGTTCAACCAAGAGAAATTGTTTGTTAGATATGAAGAAATTCACAAATGCTGCAATGGTACATTATTGGCAATAAGTGAAAGACTTGTTAAAAGACAGAAGCACAGACCAAAGAATCTGAATGATGGTGAATGGAATGAATATAAGAATTTGGCTAAAGACATGCACAAAAGAATAGAGTTGTTGCTTGGGTATAGAAAACTAATTCTGGGTAAAGTCAGAGAACTTTTGACCTATTGGGGATATAATTTGAATTTTTGAAGCTAAGGGGGAGATTGATAGAGATCATGAAATAGCTTCAAAGAAGACTGGGTTCTAAAGCTTCATAGTGCAGATCTTCTGAACTGGTTCTGAAGAGACAAAGGAAGAAAGCTTAGAAGTCAAAAGTCAAGTAAAGAAGTCAAGGAAAGCCTAAGGCATAACTTCTGAAGTGTCTACTTCAGAAGTTCTGAAGATTCTAAAGATGTTCAGAAGAAGTTCTGAAGAAGTTCAGAAGTGGTTCTGACTTGTATTGATTCTATTGGTCTGTCATGTAACTATCTGTTAGTATATAATTCTTACTTGTATATAAATAGAAGGTTAGTTAGTTTGTTAGAACTAACGTTATTAGATCTTTTGCACTGTAAAGATACATCTGTGTAATCTTGTCAATATCAATACTACATCCGACTTCCTTGCTACATTTCTTGTTATATACTTTAAATTCTTTCTATATTTTGATACTTGGGATCTATCACCCTTTACCCAACCGTCACATTTAATGAACCGACGCAACTGTTGGAAGCACCCTTTCACCGTCCGTCGGGAAAAGCCAACCATCACCAATATTCACATGCAAGATAAGTTTTTGCATCTCAAAGCCACTCACGGTGATGTTGTGGGAAGTCCAACATTAAAATGTCACATTGCACCCATGCCCACAGTCACACGTGTGTAAGGTGCGGTGCACCTTGTGGGTCCCCCACCATTTCTAATATATTAAATATAAAAAAATGCCGCCACTTATTTTCCACTCTCTCACTTAAGTGGGACAAGATGTAAACATACCAAAATTATCTTTTCTCTTTTCCTAAGACTCAACCCAAAATAGGATAGACTTTTATATTATTTTGAAAATAATCCCAACAGTTTTCACATCAGCACTAAGTTCCAAAATGTGAAAGAATAGGAGTCGTTTACCAAAGTCTTACAGGATAAATGACTGATGCCACTTACTTTATCAAATCATCATGACAAACTAGCTAGAAACCTTACCCGATAAGAGGCATAACAAGGGCTGAGAATCTTACCTGGTAATGAATCACGACTCTTACCCAAATGTAGTTTAAAAATAGTAATAGACCCTTGCCAACAACTAATTTCGACTGTCATCCATGGGCGAAGTCAGGTTTTTAGTTTAAGGGGCTAGAAGATGTCAAACGAAATGAATTTAACTTGCCGATTTTAGGTATTAAAACATATTGATTATTATTTGTTGTCGTAAGTATTGTGAGACTTTGAGAGGAAATTTGAGGTATGATGAGTGTGTAGATGAGTAGAAAATAAATTTCGTACTAATTCATTGACTGAAAATGACACGAAATTTTACAATCCAAAAATGATATCCAAATTATATTAATATTAAATTAATTTATTTTGATTTTTGATTAAATAGTGTTCTTATAAAATATTTATAAATAAAAATACAATAAACCATGTTGATAATAATAAACCCATAAATAATAAAAATTTCAAATAAAAAACTAAATAAGTAAAAAGAAGAAAACTACCAATAAACAGATTTCGACCCAAGGTTTCGAACATGGGATCACTTACTTATAAGGAAAATGCATACCAACTAGGCAACACAGGTTTATTGGTTTTAATTTCTACATTAATCAATTAAGGATAAACAGTTGAGGGGGGCTCAACACCAGCCAGCCCCTCTACTAGATCCGCCTCTGCTGCCGGCAATATTAAACTATATGATAAATGAGAGTTATGAATATTGTCGGTTATTTAAATGATTTTATAAATATTTAAAACCAAGAAAACATCAAATAAAATTTAAAGTGGATTACATTTTTGTGCATGGTCTACACCTGCTTTTTCGTTTTCGTCCCTCCGATTCGTAAACTACATTTTTCATGCTTCGTAAACCAATGTAGTCCCTCCCACTAGGCCACTGACATTGTTATTCTAAAGTTTGTTAAGTGAGTCATGTGCCCTTCACTTGAAGAGCATTTTGGTCATTTTAGGCGAGGAACCAAAAATGCAATTCACTCTATAGTCTTTATGTCTTATTTTTCTTTGAGTGAATTATATTTTTGATCCCCTATCTACATCAACCTTTTTTTTGGTCCCATATATATATGTCAACTTTATTGGGTGTTGATTTTGATTTTAATGCCTAAAATTACATTTTTCGTCGCTTCTTTACTAGGGATTTTATTTCGTTGATTACAAAATGAAGAATTACAAAGATTAAATACAAATCTAATTGGGCCATGGGCCTTTTACAATAGGGCTAATACAAACTAAACTATACAACATATCTATTTGCTAACATCCCCTCGTAGTTTGAGCTTCCGAGTTTCGGATGTTCAAACTGGATTTGAAGCCGTGAAACTGTGGTGAAGGTAACCCCTTCATGAATATATCGGCATACTGGGAGCGAGATGGTACACGTAGGACTCGAACTTGATCGATAGCAACTTTTTCCCAGACAAAGTGGATGTCAATCTCTATATGTTTCGTGCGTTGGTGTTGGACTGGATTGGATGACATTTAGACCGCACTCACATTGTCGCGGTAAACGATGGTGGCTTTGGTAGGCGGTCTGTGATGTTTACGAAGGAGGTTTCTGATCGTGAAATGACACCTTAGCCTTTGGAGGAACAAGACACAAGGTTGTCACCTAAAAAGACACAATAGTCGGAGATGGATATACGGGAGACAGGACATCCCCCCAAGTCTGCATCTGTGTATGCTATAAGATCCAAAGATGGGGAGAAATGTATCTGTAAACCGTGTGCTAAAGTTCCTCAGATGTACCGTCGAATTTGTTTGAGAGCATTGAAATGTAGTTCTCGAGGATCATGCATATAGAGGCAGATTTGCTGAATCGCAAATGCAATGTCTGGTCTAGTGAAGGTGAGGTACTAAAGAGCCCTTGCAAGGTGCGATACAGTGAGGGATCATTCACAGAGGGTCCATCAGCGGCTAATTTATGAGCCAGGTCCGTTGTAGTGTGAGTAGCTTTACAATTAAGCATGTTGGCACGCTCGATTATTTAGGCGGCGTACTTTTGCTGCGAGAGAAGCAGACCAGCTGATGACTGGGTCGCCGAAATGCCCAAAAAATAGTTGAGGGCACCTAGATCTATCATGGCAAACTCATGGTTGAGTTGAGTGATGATCTGACGAAGGAATGTTGTGGACGAGGCCGGGGGAATAATGTAGTCCATATATAATAGGAGTTATGCAGTTTCCTGTGGTGAGTGGTTTATAAATAGAGATGAGTTAGTCCGACTATGTTGGAAACCGATCTGGAGGGGAAACTGAGCAAATTTTTTATACCATGCCCGGGGGGCCTACTTAAGGCCATAGGGAGAGAGAGCACTGGAGATGGCAAACGTGATCCGGATATCTGGGATCACTTAAACTTGGCGGCTGATTCATGTACACAGTCTCTTGGAGGTTCCCGTGAAGAAAGGAATTATTCACGTCAAGCTGATGAATGGGCCATTTGCTTGAAACTGCAATACTCATAACGGTGCGAATGGTAGCCGGTTTGACAATTGCATTGAAAGTCTCATCACAATCGATACCTTGCTCGACCGTTGGCCACTAAACGAGCCTTATATCGAGCAAGAGATCCATCAGCGTTATGTTTGTGGCGAAAAAGCCACATGGATCGTACCACATTGACCCCGGGCGGCCGAGGGACAAGTACCCAGGTCCTGTTTGTGATAAGAGCATGATATTCCTCATTCATGGCCTGCCGCCAGTAAGGATCTTGTAATGCCTGTAGGTGTGACCGGGGTAAGGGGGAGATAGTCGTGGTATGAAGGTTGAGACGCTGAATAGGCTTGACTATCCCTCTTTTGCACGAGTCGTCATAGGATGGGATGGAGTAGGAGTGGGAGTGGAAGATGACGAAGCGGAGGACGTAGGGGGAGGTTCATGCGGTTCGGTTGGAGGGATGGTGGAGGGTTGGTGAGGGGTTGTAGTAGAGGCAGTGGGGAAGGGTTGGGGCGAGTGAAGTATGTCACGCATGATAGGAGATGTTTTCGATGTGTCATCGAGGAAAGAGTAGGATGGTGGGATGGTTGGGGTGACCGAACCAAATGGAAGGATTAACTCATAAAGCACGACGTGTCGAGAAATAAGGATGCTGCGTGTAGAAAGATTGAGGCATCGGAAAACACGATGTTGGGACGGATAACCTAAGAAGACACAAGGGGTGCTACGAGGGGCTAGTTTATGTGGGGTGGTGAGGTGGGAATACCAAAGGCATCCGAAAACGCGAAGATACGAATATGAAGGGTGTTGTTTGGAATAATCGATAGTGACTAGTTTCAAGATTAATGGAGGTGGAGGGGAGAATATTGAGTATATGTGTAGCCATATGGAGGGCTTCTACCCAGTATGTTGGTGGAAGATGAGAGTGAAAGAGTAAGGTTCGAACAATATTGTTAATGGTGCGAAGCATGCGTTCCGATTTTCCATTTTGTTGGGATGTGTGTGGGAAAGAGAAACGAAATTGAATGTCGTTTGAGGCAAAAAAAAAATTCATGAAACGGTTTGTTGTTATATTCCCCACCGTTATCGCATTGGAAGAATTTGATATTATCGTTGAATCGGTTTTTGACTTAGTGATAAAATTCTTGAAATTTAGCAAAAACCTTAGCTTTTTGTTTAAGAGGATAGACCCACAAGTAATGTGTAAAATGATCCAAAAATATCATATAGTATAGTAATCCACTATTGCTAGAAATAGGAGATTTCCAAACATCGGAATATATTATTTCGAAAGCATTAGAAACAACGGAATTGGACGAAATAAAAGGAAGCTTGATATGTTTTCCAAGTTGACAAGAATTGCAAATAATATTAATTTGTCGTTATAACAAGAAACGAAATTATTCAAAAGTAAAGACTTCAAGACTTGATCTCCGGGATGACCGAGTCGTTGATGCCATGTGGATTGAGTGGTGGATAGAAGGACTTGCGGGTTCGTAGGGTTGACCGGATAGAGAGGCCCGTCACTATCACATCGGATGAGAGGGCGTTGGGTCTTGTACTCCTTGACAGTAAAACCAAACTCAATAGAAGTTTTATTTTGACAAATAAATTGACGAACAGAAATTAGATTTTTGATAATAGCGGGAGAAATAAGGACGTTTCGAAGATGTAACGGGCGATACAGGTTATTAAGAGGAAATGAGGCATGCCCGGTGGTCACTAAAATCATTTGGGATCCATTAGAACGAGTATCGTGTTTATCAAGAACAAAATTTAGGATACCTGTGTTGTCATGCACATAGTCGGTTGCTCCGATGTCCATATACCAATCCGACGTGCCCGGGTCATTTAAAGACATCGTGTTGAACAGTTCGGGAAGAGCCGTCGCTCGATCCGGTGGAGCCCAAGCCCTAGGTGGTGATGGTTCAACAGTAGTGTTGTGTCTGGTGGGTGGCACCGGAAGGAAATGGGCCGAAGGGGGCTGTTGCGCAACGGGAGCGGGATGATGTGACCACAGACCGGTGGTGCGCTGTTGCTGAGGCCACAACGTTGGACCCCGCACGCCGACGGCTTGCTAATGCCAAGGTGCCGGCTGTGCCGACGGCTGCTGTTGATGGCTAGGCGGTGGCGGCAGCGGCCTTGGGGCTGTCGGCGATCATTCCAGCGTATGTTTCCTCGATTTCCGCCATTGCTATTGACGTTTAACACAGTGGGAGATGAGAGGTGATCTATGTGAGATGAGGGAGGAATAGAACGAGTATGTGTCATTTGTTGTTCCTCGAAGAGAAGCATCGATCGAGTCTCCAAGAATGTGGGAAAAGAGCAGCGATAGCGGATTATGTTGACCACCGACTCGAACATGGATGAAAGTACATTGATGGTGTAGATGACGAGGTGTTTGTCCGGTATGGCGGAGTCCGGATCAAGGTTAGCAAGAAGATCGGCAAGGGTTTTTATTTTGGTACAATAGGCGGTGACAGAGAGGTCGCCCATCACATTGTTTCGGAGCTCGCTATCAATTTGCATACTTTTGGCATCTTTTTTGTCCTGAAAGAGAGTTTCGAAATTGTTCCAAACATGGAGAGCATTCTTTCTTTAAAACCATTTGGAGAAGAGATTGGGATATCGAACCATATATCCAAAATTTCACGATCGAGTCCACCTTTTTCCATTCGACATCCGTAGGCTTTGAAGTGGTGTCGTCAATGTGATCAATCACATCAAACCCGATCCAATGAGTGGAGAAAAGCTTTCTCCATGCATCGGAGTTGAGGCGATCGAGGTCAAGGATTACAGGAACGTACGTTTTGATGTTGGTGATGCCGAAAGCTTTATTGGGAGTGGGTGGAGGATCGTTTTCCATTCGACGATATGAGAAGACGGTCAGAAGGCAGTCGGCCCTAGGTAAGTTGATGGTTAGAAGAAGAGAGGAAGGGTATGAGAGAAACTAGGTAGTATCCTAATTTGGCTCTGATACCATATTAGGGAATTGATTTCCTTGATTGCAAAATGAAGAATAACAAAGATTAAATACAAATCTAATCGGGCCATGGGCCTTTTACAATAGGGCTAATACGAACTAAATTATACAACATATCTATTTACTAACATTATTTTTATGTAAAAAATTTTAAATTTATCTATATATAATTTCTTAAAAATTGAACTTTAATAAATTTCTTATTTTGAAATTTTCACTAATTATTTAATAGTATATTCAATACTATTAATCAAAAAGAATTAAAAAGTCGGGAAAAATTATATGTTCATTTAAAGAATAATATTTAAGTATGAAATTTAAATCTGATATTTAAAATGTTCAATAAATTGTGAAAATTTATGTTGGTGGATTGATGAAATATCGAATATTACAGGTTGTTGATGGATTGATGCATTTAATCGTGTTATTTGTGATTTGGGTTGGATGGATTAAATTTTTAATTACTTTAACTAGTCGGTTACACCATCTTAGTGCTAAAGTTATCTTATTTACCATTTGGTTCTTCAAGTTTGTTTAATTTTGAATTATTTAATAACTATAACTATATTTTCAATCAATTATGATTATTAAAAAATCTAAAAAAATATGTAAAAAAATAGGAATGGGTCCTAAACTAACTCTTGTTTCCATCTACAAGATCGTCTCTAATATTATTTATGTATGTTGTAGGATAAGTGTCTCATCGTCAAAAGGATGTGACGATATAGACAAAGATAGACCTAATGGTTTAAAGTTATTTATTAAGTAATTGTCACGCTTATCATTATATTTATGTAATTGTCCCTATTTAAAGGCTTATGATTAATGAGAAATATATATACTTTCTCTTTATTTCTTGTATGTTCTATTTCGTTTTTCCTTAAACACGTTATCAGTATGTACGTTCTGTTAGATCTAATTAGCCCCAATTAGATATAAAGTTTTATAAAGTTAGCATAATTAATTGTAGTCCATTTAATTGTAATTGTAATTGGACTTACGCTTGGGCTTGGGCTTGGGCTTTGAATGTAATGGGCCATATATAAGGAGCCTTAGGGTTGAGAGGAAAAGTTATGAGAGTCGACTCCTAAATTTCGTGTGTGTTTTTCCACGGTGTTCTTGGTGTAATTGCAATTCTCCAATCAATAATATGAGTTTGGCTTGATTCATCTTTTCCTCTACCTAAATCTGTATGTGTATTGATCTAACACGTTCTACGGAGATAATCAAAGTACACATCGACCATTCTGCCTTGCTAACAGGTTTGTTTTTGCAATTCAAGTAACTCTATATATATTATGTTGTTAGGGTTACATGAAAAAAAACTATCGAGAAACCAAGACTTGTTGTCCCTCTGCATTTCTTTATCTCTAATCTTAGATTTACTTGTGTCTTTCCTACCACATGATACTACTACATCAATAGTCAATGTTGATCATAACTCCTTTTAAATGATTTGAATATGATTCCTCTTTATACTTAGTGAAATTCCATTGTATAAGCTTCTGTTCATATTCAGCGATAGCACATGCTGATAACCATCAGCAATCGCTGAAGATCAAGGAACAACAAGCGTATCTCTGAAGATCTGAAGATCAGCTATCACACCAGAAGACCATTCAGCGAAAGTCAAAGACCCTTGCTGAAGAAAGAGATAATCAGCTAAGTGAACTGAAGCGGTTCAGCGATAGCAGCGATTATCTACTCAAAGTGTGAAGTCTTGTGAAGCCTCAGCGATACTAAAGTTCATCCTTGAAGATTCAGTATTAGCGATCAAATGAAGCTTCCTTTGCAAGATTAAAGATTGATCTTATCCTCGATGCACAAAAGTCAAACCTAGAACCATGTCAGAAAAGGACGTACGACTTGTCTCTTATGTCCCCATCGTATCTGATACGGTACTGTTCATATTCGGCCAAAAGCATGGCTGTCTTATTAGCAAGGACAAGCTTCCTATCCAAGCTTGACATGTGGCATATACCTTTTGTCTTGCATTAAATGCAAACGGGTATAAATAAGATGGAGATATCTTCTTCATCTTAATGCATGCTTCTTTCTAACCTATACCCTCTTTATTCTTTCTTTCATCTTCTTGTGCATCAATCTTAGTGTTTCTTAGTTACAATAGAATAGGTGTTAAACTTGTTCTTATTCCGCTTGTAACTGTTAATTTGTTTATTATCTATAAACTTATTTAAAAACCAAAATCTGTGAGTGTTTGTATTCAACCCCCCCCCCCCTTTCTACAAACTGTTTACTATTGATTGAACTCTTGTAGACCCTTTAGGGACCAACAAGTGGTATCAGACCAGTGTTTGATTCTTAAATCTTTAAAATATTTCTTTCTTAAAACTATTTTAAAATGTCAAACCCTAATAGAAACTACAATGATAATGGATCTTTAGCTAAACCTCCAAGATTTAGCCATGATAATTTTCCATTATGGAAGGAAAGAATGTCTCTATTTGTAGAGGGATCTGACCCAAAGATTGCCTACTATCTAGAAAATAGACCATTTGTTCCTACAACGATAGTAGCTAGTGTTCCTGCCACCACTGCTACTCCAGCCATTCCTGAAAGGGTTATTGTTAAAACTCCTAACAGATGAACTGAAGAAGATAAGAAAGAAATTGCTATTGATTCAAAAGCTAGATCTATAATAGCAATGGCTTTACCAGATGAAGTCTATCATTCTGTCATGAAAATGAGGATATTTAAGGCCATGTGGGATACTCAATGTATCCAATATGAAGGAATTTCTGAAGTAAAAGTTACTAGATGCATAAATCTTGTAAGAAAATATGAGAGTCACTTTGCCAGTGACTGCAGGTCGAAGAAAGTTGCAGCTCCCACTACCTCCCAGACCTCTAATAAAAAGGAGAAGTATTTGAAATTGAAAAACAAATACAAGGATCTGAAGAAACACCAGCAAAAAGGCAAAGGCCTTGTCGCTAAAGAAGTTGATTGGGATGCTGAAGATGACTGGGCCAAGACCTTTAAAGAGTCTGGTTCAGATGAAGAAGATCTTGCCTTCCTCTGTCTAATTGCAAGAATTGAGGACGCTGAAGAAGTCACTGAGATTTCTTCCTCTGAGTCTCCTTCTACTCAGGTAACTATTCCTTCTATCTCTTTACCTTCTGAAAGTGAAAACTTGTCGGCTCTCGATGCTATGACTGTTGATATTTATGATGCTTTAAATGGAAAAATTAAGGCCGAGAGAATTAACACTGACTTATCTGAACAATTAAAAAATTGCCATGTAAGAATCAAAGAACTTTCTAAAATTGAGGAATCTCTCAAGGACCAAGTCTTTGCAAATCAAATAATAAGCATCGAGAAACAACAAGCTATCACTGATAGGGAAAAGGCTATCGTTGATCTCAAGTCTGAAAAGGCAACCATCGAAGGATGATGTAAGGCTTCTGATAAAGTCAATGAGATCATCAATGCTCAAATACCTATGAAAGTAAGAAGTGGGTTAGGCTATAACCCTGAAAAGGAAAAATCAGGGAATGATCGCTCCATGCTCAAATTTGGAATGTTTGTCTCTTCTATCCCTGATCCTTCTTATTCAACTTCTTCTTCCTCTTCTAAAGATAAGCTTTCTGTGTTTAATTCTAAGAAAGTGATCAAGAAAGAGTTTCTTAATCAAGTTCCTAAGAATAAGAAAACTCAAGTTAGGAACAAGAAGTCCTCAGAGAAAACTTCTAAAACTGGGAAGAAGGTCCCTGATTTTTCTTAGAGACCAACCCCCAGAATTAAAATCGATCTCACTCCTACCCATGAAAAGGTTGTTATACCTCCAAGGACCATGGATAAAGGAATTCTTGGACCTATCCCTGAGAAATTTCCTGCTCCCTCTCTGATTTCCAAACCCTTTAAGTATAGGAAGTGCTATCACTGTGGTGAAACTACCCACATTGCAAGCAAATGTCCTAATGCTACTAGAGCTGATAAACTAGCTCATGGAAAGAAAGTAGCTCAAGCTGATAAATCAGCGAGAGTGAAATCCACCAAGGTTGCAAAACCACCAAAGGTGAAGATATCCACTGAAGAGAGTTCTTCAGCTAGTAGCTCCTCCGCTAATCCTCTATCTAACCAAGCAGGACCCATAGTAATATGGGTACCTTTAAACAATTAATCTTTTGTTGTATGCAGAGTGCCCAAGGTATCTGGTATCTTGATAGCGGATTCTCAAGCCACATGACTGGCAGAAAATCTCTGCTCTCTGATTACAAAGAAGAAGCTGGTCCATCAGTGACCTTTGGTGGAAATGGCAAAGGATACACTAAAGGTTATGGAATTCTATCCAACGGAGCCACATCGTTTTCTCGTGTTGCCTACGTTGAGGGACTAAAGCACAATCTCTTGAGCGTTAGTCAGATATGTGACAAAGACTTCAAAGTTCTATTCTTAAAGAATAGATGTGCTGTCATTGATGAAAATGATAAGCTTGCCCTTACAGGCAAAAGAGTGGAAAATATATATGTCATAAATATGAATAGTTCTCACTCTCTCACCTCAACTTTAAGACAATAAATGAATAGTTCTCACTCTCTCACCTCAACTTTACAAAGGAATCTCTTTGTTCAGCGTGTGAGAAGGGAAAGCTGACAAAAGCCTCCTTCAGGTCAAAGCAAGTTTCTTCAGTAACCGCTCCTCTTCAGCTACTCCACATGGATCTATTTGGACCTGTCAATGTCCAATCTATCTCTGGGAAGAAATACACTTTAGTGATTGTTGATGAATACTCCAGATACACATGGGTGTTCTTCCTTCGATCCAAGAGTGATACCCCTGAAATGATAATTTCTTTTATCAAAGAATGGAAGTTTTGAACAATCTAATTGTTCGTTCCATAAGAAGTGATCATGGCACTGAATTCAAAAACAGTACTCTGGTAAACTTCTTTGAAGAAAGAGGTATCTCTCACAACTTCTCCTCAGTGAGGACCCCTCAGCAAAATGGTGTTGCTGAAAGAAGAAATCGTACTATCATCGAAGCGGCTCGCTCAATGCTCAGCGAATCGCATCTACCCACTTAGTTCTGGCCCGAAGCAGTCAGTACAGCGTGCTTCACTCAAAATCGATCCCTGATAGTTAAACGATTTAAGAAGACCCCCTCTGAATAATTTCATGAGAGAAGACCTACTCTGAAATATTTTCACATTTTTGCATGTAGATGTTACATTCTGAATGACAGAGATCATTTGGGTAAATTTGATCCAAAAGCTGACGATGGTATATATCTTGGATACTCCTTTGTATTTAAATCCTTCAGAGTCTTCAACAAAAGAGGACAACATGTTGAAGAATCCATGCACGTTAACTTTGATGAATCTCGTCCCATTCATGCTTCTCATTCTCATGAGGATGATGAAGAATTGAATGCCTGGATGAAATCTCATTACGGGGAACCTGAAACATATTTCAGCAATCAACCTCCTGCTGAAGAATGTGATGATGAAATCCCTGTAAATTCTTCAATTGACAATCATTCATCTTCAGGGATGAATGTTACTCCTTTGAATCAGATTCCTATTACTGATTCCTCTCTTGGAAATTCCTCAGTGAATAACCAAACTATATCTGAAAATTAATCCCCTGAATTGATTTTAAATGAAGTACCTGTTGCTGAAACCACAAGTCCTATTCCAAAAACTGAAGAACAAGTCATTGAATCTGCTGTTGATCTCTCTCCTCAACCACCAGCTCAGCGATGGACTGCAAATCATCCAATAAATCAAATTATTGGTAATCCCACTGCAGGTATCAAAACACGTAGAGGTACAGGTAATATCTGTCTTTATGTTTACTTCATTTCTCTCTCTGAACCTAAAAAGATAGATCAAGCTATCTCTGATCCTAGTTGGGTTTCAGCTATGCAAGAAGAACTAACTGAATTTCGTAGAAATAAAGTTTGGAATCTTGTTCCTAGACCCTCTGATAAAACTGTCATATGAACGAAATGAGTTTTCAGAAATAAGCTAGATGAAAACGGGACTATAATTCGCAATAAGGCTAGACTTGTTGCTCAAGGTTATAGACAGGAAGAAGGAATTGACTATGATGAGACCTTTGCACCTGTTGCTCGTTTAGAAGCCATAAGACTCTTTTTAGCTTATGTTGCCCATAAAGACTTCAAAGTTTTTCAGATGGATGTTAAAATTGCTTTTCTACACGGAAAACTCAGCGAGGAAGTTTATGTTGAACAACCCCTTGGTTTCTCAGACCCTAACCATCCTGGTTATGTTTTTAAACTTGAAAAAGCTCTTTACGGGTTAAAACAAGCTCCTAGAGCTTGGTATGATACTCTTTCAAAATTTCTTCTTAAAGAAAAATTTGTTCGTGGAAAAATTGACCAAACCTTGCTTTTAAGAAAATATAAAGGTCATACTATTCTCGCTCAGATATATGTTGATGACATTATCTTTGTTTCCACAAGACCTAAACTTTGCACTCGTTTCGCTGCAAGTATGCAAAAACAATATAAAATGAGTATGATGGGTGAACTAACATATTTTTTAGGTTTGCACATTAAGCAATCTGACAAAGGAATTTTTATTTGTCAAAGCAAATATGTTAAAGACATGCTGAATAAAATCGACATGAATCAGTGCTCAGCGATGAAAACCCCTATGGCGCCTCCTCTGACTTTGAACAAGGATCCCAATGGAAAACCAGTCAATGTCACTGCCTATCGAGGAATGATTGGATCTCTATTGTATCTTACAGCGAGTAGGCCAGACATCATGTACGCTACCTGTCTCTGTGCTCGGTATCAAGCTGAACTGAAGGAATCCCATCTAATCGCTGTAAAACGAATCTTCAGATATCTAAAAGGAACTCCAAATCTTGGTCTCTGGTATCCCAAAGGCTCAGGATTTGATCTTATTGGTTACTCTGACAGTGACTTTGCAGGATGTAAGATAGATAGAAAGAGCACCACTGGAGGGTGTCAGCTACTAGGTGGAAAGCTAATAAGTTGGACAAGTAAAAAGAAAAACTCAGTGTCCACTTCCACCGCTGAAGCTGAGTATGTAGCCGCTGGTAGTTATTGTGCTCATACCCTTTGGATGAGAAATCAACTCAGAGACTACAATCTCAAGCTCTCTAAAATTCTTATCTATTGTGATAGTACCAGTGCTATTGCAATTGCCAACAACCCTGTACTTCACTCCAAAACCAAGCACATTGAGATCCGATATCACTTTATCAGAGATCATGTGATGAATGGTGAAATTGAACTCCATTTTGTACCTACTGAATATCAGCTCGCTGATCTTTTCACCAAACCTCTTGACGAAACTAGATTCAATCTACTCATCAGCGAACTTGGTATATTGAACGCTGAATAATTTATTATTCAGTGACCAACAAGGGATACAAATAAAGCTTTCAAACTTCCCATTCTCTGAACTCTGATTCAGCGATATCTGGGCCATCTCCTCAGCTATTATCTTCTAATCTTTATCAATCTTTGATATCTTTTCTCATCAAAGAATGACTCTTTTAAAATTAAAACTCCTCACTGACAATCCTTTATTATTAGTGATGAAGATTTTTCTAAAATTAATAATGATAAACCTTCCTTATGGATAATTATCATTATAATCTTTAAAAAAAATAAAGAAAAGGACACGTCAGACCTTTTTCTGACATACGACGGACCGCGACGTTTCCATTCCAACTCCTTTCTTGGAACGTGCGCCAGGTCATCATTTCTTTTTCAAAAAGCTAAAACCGTCGTTTAGCACTCCTTTCTTTCTCTCTCCTATTGCTTTTTAAGCACCTCTTTTGCCTTACTTTATTCTTTCCGCTTTCATAACTCTCCTAAAGGCAAGAGAAACATTCAAATCTTCAAGTTTTCTCAAGAACACCAAGAACACGCATTTGTGTGTTTTTCTTCTCGAAATCAACTAAGGTTTGATCTAAACCTTTACTTATGACTGGAAACTTCTTGTTTCACTTCTTCTTCTCCTTAAAACTCTAAAAATGATATAAAAACATTTCTTAGAAACAAAAATAAAAATAATCTGGATCAAACTTAAAAGGTTTTCCTTTATAAAAACCCTGTTCTAAGTTCTTTCCTCAGAACAAAAGACTTTATTATTAAAATTTTATCCATTTTTATTTATCTTCGCATTATTTTAATAAATCTTTCATTATATTGTTTATAACAAGCATTTTGATATTGTTCATCAAAATACTTGTTTCTTTGATCTTACATTTGGTATTCTTTATACCTAAATCTGGTTTATACATTTATGTATAAAACCATGATTTACCTCTTTGGTGTTCCTATCTTTCCCACAGCAATGGCCTCTGCAAGTAAGACCGCTGCAACCTCTGCTGCTGAATACACCACCTTGGTCGCTGCACCAACCTGTCATTTTCCCTTGGAAAGAGCCGTCTTCAAGTCCTGCAACTACATTGCATTGGTGGACATCCCTGCAGACCGCCCTCAATTCGCTGAAGGAGCTACCTTCATCAAGGCATGCCCACTGATGTATGCCTTCGTCCACAACCCAGTGGGCGTCTCTTCTCATCTCCAAGCTCTATGGTACACGGCTCACTGTACCATGCTGACGACTGATAAGGGAACCGAACTCCCTGCTATTGGATTCAAGATTCCAGATCTTGGTTTCTTCTCTTTCACTGCTAGGTTTCTCAGGAAGGCTTTTCGTCTCCCTGTACGCGGAAAGAATCAACAATGGGGCACTGAACCCACCAAGATGCAAAGTTGATGCAATCTTGGACACTATTGGATATGCTTGGGAGAATCCCTCTCTGAAGACGGTGGGTTCCAAGGTGGAGAAGAAAAGGCTACCTGCTCGCTGGCAATATATCTTCACCCAGGTGATCCAATGCCTTGGGTCGAAGATCGGCTCGCATGACCAAGTGAGGAAGCACTTTCAAGATCTTTCCTACTCCCTCTGCACCGGCCACAACCTCAACTACGCTGACTACATCTTCAGCGACATGGTCAGTCGCATCAGCGCCGCCACCAGACATCCCGTCATCCCTTACCCTCGCTTCTTTACAACCATTATGGAGGTTGCCTCCGGGGAAGAATACCCGAAGGTCGGCGATCACTCCTTCTCTGTAGTAGGGAAGAAGTCCCTGGACATTGAGAAACGTCCAGGTGATGCTCCTTTCACTCCTTACATGCTGCAAGTAATTGGAGCACCTCTTCCAGTGTCCACCTCGCTGTCCAACCCAACAGCGAGCAACCCAGACACTGTTGCCGCTATTAAGAGGAAGCAACCAACCGATGGTCATAAAAAGACCATCGCAACCAAACTTAAGAAGCCAAAGAAGATGGTCTCTCAAAAGACCACTCTCTATGATTTTGGTGTACTACCAACACCACCTAAAACATCAACCACTTCAACGGTCTTCTCAACCGTTGTTGCTTCATTAGCACTACCTACATCATCATCGACTCCGGTCACTGAGGGTGTTTTAGCCGGCTCTGCTGAAGCTGGATCAGGTACTACTCTCACTGCCTTTTTATCTACTTCTATCTCCTCTACTTTGGTCCTCACCTCAGCAAGTGACTCATCGATAGTTGTCCCTATCCCTGATAATGCTGAAATGCACGCAGTCCAAACCTCAATATTGTTTTGGAAGGCCAAATTACAAGGACCTCAGAGTATCTCTCTCAGATACTCTAAGACACTGGTCCGTGATCCTCAAGACATTGCCTGTGCAAATATGGTCCCTAAGAGTAATCCTCATGATACTCTCAGGGAGAAACATACATTTTTTCATCCATCTTCTAATCTGGATGTGTTTTTGGCATCTTTATCTATGTCATCATCAGGTGTCGCTTCTCTTCCAACTTCAGCGACGACAACCACCACCACCAGCGCTCCTCCCCTCAGCAAGGATATGGGGAAGTCTCCTCAGGGTCCTCCCAGCGCTGCCCGTCTCAGAGATGTGAAGCAAGAGATGGCCACTCCCAAGCTTCCACTCCAGTCACTGAGCTACCTCCCATTGTCCTTCCCAACCCTACATTCCCTGCAATTGACTATTTGGTCAGGGAATATGCTCTCACAAGGGCTAGGGTGGACAATCTTCAGACGTCCGCTGAACTGATCTTCAAACGAATCGTTGGAACTCCATCGATAAAGATGAACGTCAACAACCTCATCTCTGACGTTTTCTGGCTGAAAGAAGACAACATGGCCTTTCATCAGACCCTGACAAGCCTGGAGCAGAAGGTTGTTGCTCAAGCAAACGTCCTTGAGTCTATTCAAAAGACTCAATCCGATATGATGTAGATGCTCACCAAGCTCTCTGGGGCCAGTTCCTCTTCTTCCAACGCTGCTGATCGGACCACGCTTCAGGATAATGATGTGAAGCTTAAGGACGTTCAGACGAATGTTCACACTCTGATGGTGCATTGTCTACCTCCTGATAACATTGAGGGGGAGAGATGTGCCAAAGAGTTCGCTGATGAACTCATCTCGGAGCATAACCAGAGGTTCCCTGGAAAGAGAATTTCTCCATACATCCAGCGAACTGAACCTAAAGAAGATGATGCTGATGAAGATGAAGACGAAGAAGAAGAAGAAGAGGAAGAACCTATCCCTCACTATGGGGGGATGGATGATGATGAAGACGACGATGACATTGGAAGTGCCTTAGAGCACTTCAGATTGTCAAGGCCTGGAGTCGCTCATCAAGAGCCCTTGGGGGACGGACCACATCCCTCTCAGGGACAATCTGGTCCCTCAGGCAAAGGAAAAGAAGTGGTAGAACTGGATGCCACTATCCCTATATCTAAAGGGGAGACCACTAATGAGGTATCTCTTCCTCTTATCCCTTTCATAACTCCTCTCTCTGAAAATCCCCACACCTCCTTCACCTACAAAAACTCTCTCTGACAATACTATTTCCTCCTCTCCTTCCCTCAGTGATCCCCGTCCCCAAAAGGACTCAACTTCATGAAAGGAACCTTCTTCTGAAGAGCAGTTTATGTACATAATAGAAACTGACTCTGAAGAAGAAGAGGGCCTTATTCCCAGGCGTCGCGTTCAAAAGCCAATCATAAGCGAGCCTGAAGAAGAAGAAAGGCGAATAAAATTCCTTCGGGAATTCGAGGCTAGAAGAATAAGGGTGCCTGAAGCTGAACCCATTGAAGCCGTACCAATAAGGATGGTAGATGAATTCTACTTTCTGTCCAGAGAAGATAGAGAACAAGCATTGGAAGCACAAAGAATCAGGGATGAGGAAATAAAGTAAACTGAGAATGATCTTGCTTTAGCAAGGAAATTGCTCAGAGAAGACTCTGCAAGAGATAAGGTGGCCAAAGATCAACTGAAAAAGAGTGAAAGGGTCGCTGAAGCGCTTGCACAAAGAGAAATTGCACAAGAAAATTTGAATGTAGATCCGATTCTTGCTCAACAGAAGATTCTAAGTGCACTATCCGCTGAAGCCACTATGCAGAAAGACAAAGATCTTGATTGGTGCACTGACAGACTGAAATTTCGAAGATCTGAAGCCAAAATCATTCATGCAACTATCCAAGGGCGACACTCCAACAGTGGTGGTCCAAAGGTTTATGTAAGAATGACAAGGACGAACAGAACAGAGAGAAAAGAAGCCAAGTTCTTAAGTATCTATGGATACACTGAATGGTTAGAAATCAGAGATGCCATTCAGGGTTCCAAATCCAAATTCAAGGATGTGCTGAACAGTGTGCTGGATCAGTTGCTGCAAAGAATATCACAGCATGTTCAAGTTTCCCCTCTCCCTGCATCATCTAAGAAGAAAAGATCAACTGCTGAAGGTAGTTCAAGTTCTAAGAATGAGCATGAAACTAAATTTGATTATCAAAGCATTCTTGGTCATCTTGAGCTCCCTGATATATCAATGCTTTGTACCTCTCTCCCTCAAGACCGAAGATACGAAGAAGATGAAATCATCTCACTGCCTGAGCCTGGTATGGTATTCTTGGATAATGAAGGATTCTTAGGACTCTTCAGAAACCAAGAGATTCGCAAGGCCCCATCCTCTCTCATAAAGATCATGCTTTGGCGCTGCTGGTCAGATACCCCTCTGATGAATCGACAGAAGACGCTTTATGAGAATGAGTTACAAAGACGAAACGAGAATATCTCTGACTAGTTATAGATTTCTATTTCCTTTGTAACATTCCTTCAGTGTATAAGTACTTCACTTTTATTATTGTAATTTCATTTCCCTGTCATTTCTTCAGATTATATTTAATGAAATTCAATCATAGTACTTTACTCCATCCTAGTACTGAAAAAAGATCCCTGAAAACAGTAAAAGTGATAATGAACATAAGAGTTCTATTTTCTTTAAACTATCTTCACTCACTGATCTTTCACTCTAAAAATTCAATCAGTGAATGTACTTTAAGCTTATTTACTTGTAAAAATTATGCTTTCATATCCTTATAAATGAAACTCAATTCAGATAGTAGACTAGCTGAAAAAGACCTTACAGATTAGTACTTCGAAAATTTTCTTTAGCCGTAGGGTTTTTGCTTGGTTTGTGGCCGTTGAAGTTGAGCGTTTGTGTGCCGCGAGAGAGAATTTATTTAGGGTTCTTTTGACTTTTGATGGTGATCAAGGAAACCATGCCTCTACTATACTGATAAGTTTTTCCTATTGGTTGAGGTGTTGACACTTTATTTATATTTAAGCCTCATCTCTTATTTTTGTTTTTAAACTATTTATTGGTTTGATTATTCATTTACTAATTATATGATCTTACCTATCAATATAAACTATGTTGTAAATTAATTTAGGCACCCTATTGTAATGATCTCGACTTATTTATCTTAATTCACAATTAGTATAATTATGTTTAGCTTAATTCATATTTAGTATAATTATGTTTACCTTAATTCATAATTATTATAATAAAATTCAAATGTTTATCTTGATTATGAGTTCTAGTCATAATTTTCAATCTTAATTAATATTTGAAAGTTACCCTTCCAACCTCCATATATTTTGATCTTTTACCAAAAACTTCAAAAATACTATTAAGATCTTAAAAGTTTGAATTTGAGTTTATGTCAAAACCAATATTTATTTGTCTAATAAAGAAATCTCTTAAAATACTATTAAGATATTAAAACATTGAAATTGGCTTCATATGCCAAACTTATATTCTTATTGGCCTCATGCCAAAAGCTCTATAATTAGCAATGTTATCTTCAAATTAAACAATACACAAAATATTGATTGATTCCTGGGCGAAGCTCAACTAAGCCCAAAGCAGACAAGTTTTGTGAAACTGGTGTAAATAGCCCCAAGGTTTGTAGAGACTTAAGTAACCATGTGATTCCCCTACTACCTGGAAATCCAATAGATTGAGTGATTTCTTTTCACAAAAATATTGATCAAGTACTATCAAAAAAATTTAAACATACAATAATCTAATATTATTATGATAATGATATTTTATGCATAATATAATGATTACAGACCATGATTTTTAGAAAATCATATATTCTCCATTATTTACGACATCCTGGACTCTAAATAACTTGAGTCCAAAAGATAGGTTCGTAAAAACACATGCAAATATATAAAGACCCTCAAAACCTATTGAACATAAAAATTACCTGTTAATACAAGTACATACCTTGAGATTTTTGAGACAATACAACAGTCACAACCTTCATAGGGAATATCGTTAACTGGAATCCCCCAAAAACCGCAGAATACCCTGAAAAAGAAAATCAGAACTATCGATTAGCATATACTTCCCAAACTAATCATACAGTGGAATGAAAACCACTCAATTGCAAAAACATGATTGATTTCAACAAAGAAATGTTGTGCCTCAAAATGCGTCTCAATCTTCGTGGCAAGAAACTCACAAAAGATTTTTACCTTTCATATATCAGTAGTCATATTAATGAACCAATATAAGTTGAAATATAACCTTTAGACAAATTCATCAACCTACTGCATATGGTTGAATGATATAACAAGGTTATTTCAGATAGCAATACCAAACATGCTCAGACAAAGAAAATTTATGTGAAAGTGTGGTGTAAACGACTCTAAAGGACAATGAGTTAAAGACAATTTCACGCATGTGGCATCTATGTAACCCATGGACAAGATCATGGAAAACGTCAGGGTCATAGAAAGTGTCGAAATGATTTTCCAATCCTTGGAGTAGATATGAAACTACTACTCCCATTAATAATGGACAATAAAAGGAAAAACGCTCTAATAACAACGTCTATCAAAATTAAATAGGAACAAGTTGAAAATGAACTATATTGTATTTAGTCTTTGTTGAATATACTTTACTTGAAATTTATGTTAAGCATCAAATGAATTTAAGTTGCGTATATACACCTGAATCTAAATCATTGTAAATGTAAGTAAATACATCAAAATTAAATACCAAAGTCTCAATATTTCGTTCAAAGTAGGAATGTATCAAGGAGAATCTATGTATTTTGTGTGGGCCCTCTTACACAATCCTAAGAAATGGATTGTATTTCTTTAAATTAATAATCTATAATTCCTCCAATCAAATTCATAAACGATGAACTGTTACCTCCTTGTTGCCTAATGGCATAAGATTAATAGTCACTAAAGCACTATATTAATTGAACCTTCTTAAGATATTCGTATGAATTGGAAATCGTATTATAAGAATGGAAATGGGTATATATGTACATCAACTCAAATTATATGAAAGGAATATATATTAGAGAAATTAATGGATTATATAGGTCATTAAATCATATTTTGTCACCAATAAAAAACTTTGGGACAATGATGCATATATGTTTCGATATGACCACGTGGGACACCATGGTCATGAAATAATGATCTATGTATTGAAAAATACACATAGACACACTCATTTTATAGTGAAAGATAAAATGAGGCAATTAACCAAATTGCAAATGTTGACTTCTGCAGGACAAGAAGTAATACCACCATTATAATATGCCCTCTCGAATACCTGAAACTTTAGTATACATGACCCTTAGCTAAAATAGGATTGATACCATCCTAAAGCTAAACACATAATACAAAAACATTTCATTCTTACAAACAAATAAAAGGTAACATTTATAGATATAAACATCCAGAATTAGGGACATTAAAGTACTTTATGGTTCTGGTTTCGACACGAGGAACGCATGTCATATTATTGTCCACAAGAAATTCTGCACTCCTAGCACTAGCTACACGTTTAAGGGTTCACCACCCTGATTATCTCATCAAGTCTACATGACTTGGAATGCTGGAGAATCTACATCATAAGGATTAGATAATTATTGCATATGTATTAGGATTAATGTAGAGTTTCCTATACCCCATGTGTATATTTAAAATGGTCTTGTGGAAGTTGTCATCAAAAGAATATAGATGGCATGTAGGGCATTGGTTATGTGCACCAATTTATCCACATATGCATGTGGTTATGCAAAAAAAAAACTACATGCAGCCTTACTTATTCGTTTTTAGACCCACAACAAACCAACCAGTCTCATGCGTACCAGTTGATAATTGGATATACGTCTAACATTTTATATTTACGCATGTTTGGTTATGTATAATTTGTGCCAATTGCGCCCCCACATCGCACACAAATGGGTCCGTAAAGACGAATTAATATAAGTTGCATATGTATCCCCAACAATTTTCCGCTAATTAGACTCCTTGACAGGTTATCTCTTTATCGCTAAATTACAAGGTTGTCACTAGCAGTCTTCCCGTCGTTAGGGGGAGATAGGAAAAAAGATTTTCCATGGGAACGACTGGAAGTGTCATAGAATATTCTCATTTTGTCTCATTTTAATCCCAACCTTCACAACATAAAGTTGAAGTCAAATGAATCAGACTCGATACCTGATACGTTTAATATTATTCCAAAAGTGACAAGATAACATATACCAACTACAAATATACCCGCAAGGTTAAAAGTCCCCAAACAAGGGCACAACGTCGTTGGAAACTGCATTGCAATCACACATGGTGGAGGTGTGGTTGAGGTCGTGGCTCCCAAAAGGAAATGGGGGAAGCTACTTGGTTCGATAGATGGTTATCTAAAGGAAGAGAAGAGTAAGGCACAACCATTTATTATCAATACATAAACGTTTCATGAGATTGCCTCTGAATAAATTATGTCTGTGAATCATTACTGGAGGACGCTCCGAAGTTAATATTGATTCCAGAGATCAAATAAATATCAAATGAATTATGAAAGTGCATATGAGTCAATGGATAGATCGTACATACTCATTGATGATATATCACATATATTGTTGCTCCTAAGATGAAAGAGCATTATGACATCGAAGCATGCTCAGTTGAAAAATATCAACAAATAGCAAATTGACCTAAATGAAAAGAAGCAATCCAGGAAAAATATACAAATGAACAGGTATTTGGTTAGAAAGTTCTAACCCACCAAGTGTAAAGCCTATATGACATAGATAAATCATTTGTCAGAAACCGTAAGAAGAATAATTAAGTCATAATGTATAAGGCTTTCCTTTGGCGCAAGGTTCTGGATTGATCACGAGAATACTTACTCTCTCGTAATGGATGTTATAACATTTTGCTAGTTAATTAGCCTAGTAGTTTCTGAAGGACGGGAAAAAGCTCATGGATGTGGTCACTACATATCTCTACGGGGATCTAGATTAAGAGATATATAAAAGTGCTTGATGACATTATATTACCCAAATCAAGTAACTCTTAAACCACGAAGTATATTTACAATGAAATTAAAATGCCCACATTATAGATAAAAACAATGTAAGCGAATATGGTATATCTGCCAAAGTGAATACTTGATTGGGAAGGGATATAAGAACGATGAATTATTCCCATGCATATTTATAAAGAAAACAAGTTCTAGATTTTCAATAGTTGTTTTATATGTCGACGTTATGAACTTAATATACACTTTTGATGAAATAAGAGAAACCAAAACTACTTGAAATCTAAAGTTTAGATAAAAGATCTTGAAAAACTCGTGTTTATTAGTTATATGAACTAGGACAATGAGCTTGTGGATTATTGATCCACCGAGGTACAAATGATTAGGGGATTTAATATGGACAAAGCGCATCTGGCTAGCACTCCCATGCAAAGTCGAAGTGTTGGATATAAAGAAAGATCCATTTCGTTTAAAGTACAATGACGAAGAGGTGCTAGGAGCTGGAATTCCCTATCTAAGCACAATATGTGCATTATTGTTCTTAACATAATACACTTGACCGTATAATGTATTCCTCAATGAACTCGTTAGCTTGATTTAGCTCAACGCCAATGCAACATCATTGGAATGATATCAAATTATTATTTTGGAACCACTGATGTGGGCTTATACTTCCCTTACAAATAGAAAATTGGGATTAATAATGAAACTTCAATACCTACTCTGAATGTGCGCGGCAAAAGTACCAGCCCTTGTAGAAAAATATAAAATATTGTCTTGGAAACATTAGAAATCCTTATCTAGTTTGAGTACAACCTTTGTATGAGTCAATGTTTGGAAACATTAGAAAGTATTGGGATTCTGAGACTTTTCACTCTCCCTTGATTAATGATCGAATCAGGGGGACTAGTAGACAAAAGGGGAAGTCTACTATATATGTAATATTGATATGTTGTGCTCTTTCCTTCACCTAAGGTTTTATTTTTCCCATCGAGTTTTGTTCCTTGGTGTAAGGTTTTAGTGAGGCAATGATCTATATATCATCCTACTTTCTCAACTTTCATGATTAATGTACGGATCTAAGAAAATGTTAGACTAAGAAAAAGTCTATGTATTTCAAAGAACTGGTGAGTTGTACTCTTTCCTTCGTCCTATTTTGATTTTTTCTCACTGGGTTTTTATTTGGCGTAAGGTTTTAACGAGGTAACAATTGTGCACCATCACTCCCTTGACTCGGCACAAGGGGAAGTGTTGTAGGATAAGTGTGTCATTGTCAAAAGGATGTGACGGTATAGATAGAGATAGACATAAGGGCTTATGATTAATGAGAAATATAGATTCTTTCTCTCTATTTCTTGTGTGTTCTATTTCGTTTTTCCTTTAGCAATGTACACAAAATCAAGATTTTTGATAATATTTGTGCTCCATCGTCTTTTTTAAACTGTCTTCTAAAATATTTATAAAAAAAATGATAGAAGATAAAAAAAATTCAAAATTTTCTAAAATTTAATGTGGAAAGAGAGAAATTATTTTTTAGTTCTTTTTAATTTAATAATATTGAATCTATTATAATTTTATGTAAAGTTTTTTTTAACATGTATTGGGATAATAATATTGTAGAATAATTTTTGGTTATATAATTAGTATTGAAAATTTCAACATAAGAATTTTTTTTAAAGTTATTCTTGAAGAAATTATTTGTACATAGGTTTAAAAATATGTACACGAAAATAAGGGACGAAAAATGTAATTTCAAGGATCAAAACCAAAACCAAAACAAAAACCAAAAAAATTAACATGGATAAGCGACCCTGAAAAAGTTGATGTAGATTAGAGACCAAAGTTGTAATTCACTCAAAGAAAGATAAACACAAAGGTTATAAAGTGAATTATATTTATGGTCACTTGCCTAAAATGACGAAAATGCTCCTCACATGAGAAGCACATAAACCACTTAGGGGTTGTTTACCAAATTTTATATTAAGTTCCGAATGGATGAATTTTGTTTGTCCAGATAAATTCGCTTGTTTGGATAAATTGGTGGTGTTGTTTACTTTTTTATCTGAATCAACAATCTGAAAGACATAAAAGACTAATTTACCCCTTGATATTAATTATGTTTTGTTTGATAAATTAATGTTTATTTTTTTAAACCAAATGATTTTTAAAATACAAAAAAAAATTATACATCAAAACATAAAACCATAAAAGAAATATCATCAAAAAAGCAAAACACCTGTCCATCATTATCTCTACAAAAGAGAAAAAAACCCCTTCTTTCTTTCCCAAAACCTCCAAACCATCTCATTCAAATTTCCAGAGCATCGACGAAGAAGAAATTGATGATAGAACTCCACCTACCCAAAATCAAGATAGCTTCATGAAAAAAGATCATTTCATTTTTTATTCCGGTTCCAATCAAGATATCATACACCCATAAAAGAGGAAATCGATCTAGAAATCGATGTATAAAAAGAGAGCAAAGAGGGTGCGGTGGCGATTTTGGTCGCTGGAGGAATCAGAAACCCAGGGACGTCTGACAGAAGCACCGATGAGGTCAACATCGATGGAGGAAGCAGAAACCCAGGAGTATTTTGGGGGTGAACCACATAGTTCGTGCAGAACAGAGGGATGTCCGGCAATGAGGTCATCGTTCCTGGAGAAAGAAGAAGAGAAGGCGACGTCCGGCGATGGCGTTGTCATCGCTGGAGGAAGAAGAAGAAGAGAGGTTGGCTGTGAACACAGAGTGCAAGGGATGTGTATTCTTTTCATATGGAGCGTGTTTTAATAAGGGGTAGGGGAGGTAATTTTGGATGGTTGAATCTGGACAAGTGTGGTATTGCATCTGTGCGAATAAGCTATGTTATTTTTTATTAAGCCCAAAGTAAACAACTAAAAGTAATTATGCGAAATAAGATAGGTAGTCCATTCAGCCCATTAAGCTCTAAGTAAATAGCCCCATAATGGACTCTAGACTAACGGTGTTGGCGAGAGTGACTACATTTGTAATACCCTCATTTTACCATGAGAAATGCCACGTCATCTAAAACAATTTTTCCAAAAAAATACATCAAAATTACGGCTAAATTAAAAACTTAAACCCTTTATGGAGAAAAACTTAATTATTATAATTATGTAACTTAAATGCTAACCGTCCTATGTCGAATCGTGTTACAAAATTATTCATTATAGATGGTTGAACATAAGTGTTTAAACTAAATTGCCAATGCAAGTCTCTATGTGTGCCCTTTTCATTTGGCCAACCTGAAACCTTCTGCCCCCCTGAGATGCATGCAATACTCACCTTACAAAGCTCAGTGAGTTCATGATTTATGTAAATAAAATCATATCACAATTATCAACTTTTAAACTTCACAACAAAGAGTACGCATTTTCTGAAAACTTGCAACACTAAAAGAAAATATACCTCATAAAGTGCCTAGTCGGTAAATGGGTCATTGTGTCACCGGGATTACCTAGGTGTTCGACCTACACCAGTATGGCTACCCATTAAAGCATCGTGCCACTTGTCGTGTGACTTATTGGTCAATGCACATCTATTAAACTTTATCATAAAACTTCTATATGAAGTAACATGCAACACTTCAAAGAAAAGAGATCTCGTAATTATCACATCGAGTAGGATAGATAAGTTGCAAGTAATCCATGGGTGTGTAAGGCTCACCTATAGCCAGTAACCGATTACGGGGTGGTACTGCCATGCCACAGGCATCACTAGTGTGTACGACTCATAGAGAGCTAGTCACCAATTTCGGAATCGTGCCTACCCTCAAGTGTGACAAACCAAGCTCGACATCCATAGTCCAAATTTTGTACTTCTTATAGTTTACACCAACTGAATACACAAGAAATCTAAATATGTTTAAATAACCCCAAAATAATTAGCATGCATAATTCACAAAACTCCATATACATGTAAACATATAAGTAATGACATGTATTAAAATCATCATCATGCATAACATTTACTATCACAAAATCATGACATGATAAAAATAACTATTTATATATGTATGCATCCCATTGTAAGCCTCATGAAGAATCACCTAACTACGTGTAGATCGGCTAGTGATAGCTCTCATCCAAAAACCTACATATTTCATACCACCATGTCTAATTAATGACTTAATTTCTCCAAAAGTAAAATATGATCAACCTGACCCGACCTATATTCAAACTCCATATCTAAGCATCCTAATATGCCTCAATTAACTCAATTTGACCCCATCATTAAAATCCATGTGGCTCAAACGAGTCAAAACTCAACCCTTGGTCAATTCGGTCAAGCCCGACCAACTTTAGTCAGAATCCATGTCTATAGTTCGATGACGTCTCAAAACATCAAATTAACCCTTCTATTGTTTTATAGATCTCAACATTGAGTTTAAGTATCCCAGTAATTATTTTAACCCAATAACAACGCTTTACTCTCATTATTAAAATCATTGATCTTCACCCTAGTGGATGTTTGCATTCCTGTATATACAACAATACTGGCAAATATGTGAACTCCATACCGAAGGAAAGGAATAATGGTAGTTATTGACGTTCCAAACAACATCGAATAAGCAATCAAAATATCAAGGAAGAAGGTATATGAAGCTCTTGCATTTCCCACTCGGAAGGAAACTGTAATTCCTCCATATGACAACTTTCCTACATTTGATGAAGTGATTTTCTTCCTAAAGTTCATTGGATGCAATCAAAATCCTAAGACTGTCTCCCAATTCAAACGCCAATATGTACCCCCAATCTGGAATGTGCTTTTCAACATACTCAACTTGAGTCCTATTTGCAAGATTGGGAATATGGACCAATGAAGCTTTAACATTCTGACTATTATGTATGGAATGTATTTCAACCTCAAGTTGGAATATGACATGTTAATCTACAATGAGATCCTAGTCGTTGTAACCATAAAGAATAGGATTCTGGTTAAGGGCAAACTCCTTCCTTCTATCAAGCTCCCAAGGTTCCTACCTCTATTCATTCGAGGGGCAGTGAAAGAGCACAAACTACCAACAGACGAGAACAAGATAACATTCTTTATCATGAACAGCCACAAGCTAACAGTGGCTAAGGAAGGTTATCCTAATGAGAAGCCACTTTCAAGGGCAATGTTGACAACCATACTCACTTCCTTTTTATATTTAGTTATAGGAGCTCTACACTTGCCTCAGGGCCGAGACAAGTTACCTCATAGGGCATAGTGCCATTAGGAAGTGAGGGGTTGAATGAGGAAGATGAAAATAATAATGAGAGTGAACAAGAGAGTTCTAAAACCCAACTAGAGAGGGTAAATAAAAGTGAGAGGATAAGTGATAAATATAGTAGGGAACATTTTAATGATGAAGGCACAAATGAGGGATTCCATCCAAGTTCAACCAGAGCTAGCAGACACATTATCACAAGTGATCAAGCACTTGGTGATATTGAAATAGGACGTAAGCGCATTGCGATCCCAAAACCCTCTTCTAGCCATCCAGGGACCACAATTCAGGCCTCTGGACTGCATGAAACCGAGGAACCACATAGTCCATTCTTGTTCTCTCAAAAGAACTTGAATGAAGAGATTAGAGTCGCTTCTTCTCAGGGATTGCCACAACCAACGCAAGCAGAAGAATTTGTTACTCACATTGACAAGACCACACTACTCAGGTCCATTGGGAATACACGTTTTGATGCCATGGACTGTGTTGGTCCCTAAAGGGTCTACAAGAGTTCAATAACAAGTAAACAGTTTGTAGAAGGGGGGGAGGGGGTTGAATACAAACATACAGATTTTGGTTTTTAAGTTAGTTTTATATATCATAAACAAATCTACAGTTACAAGCAGAATAAGAACAAGTTTAAAACCTATTCTATTGTAACTATGAAACAATAAGTTTGATGAACAAGAGGAAGGAAGAAAGAATAAAGAGGGTTTGGGTTATAAAGAAGCATGCATTGAGATGAAGAAGATATCTTCATCTTATTTATACCCGTTTGCTTTTAATGCAAGACAAAAGGTATATGCCACGTGTCAATCTTGGATAGGAAGTGTGTCCTTGCTAATAAGACAGCCATGTTTTTGGCCGAATATGAACAATACCATATCAGATATGATGGGGACATAAGAGACAATTCGTACGTCCTTTTCTGACAAGGTATTAGGTTTGACTTTTGTGCATCGAGGATAAGATCAATCTTTAATCTTGTAAAGGAAGCTTCATTTGATCGCTGATACTGAATCTTCAAGGATGAATTCCAGTATCGCTGAGGCTTCACAAGACTTCACACTTTGATTAGATAATCGCTGCTATCGCTGAACCGCTTCAGTTCACTTAGCTGATTATCTCTTTCTTCGCTGAGTGGTCTTATGGTGTGATAGCTGATCTTCAGGTCTTCAAAGATAAGTTTGTTGTTCCTTGATCTTCAGAGATCGCTGATGGTAATCAGCGTATGCTATCGCTGAATATGAACAGAAGCTTATACCATGGAATTTCACTAAGTATACAAAAGGAATCATATTCAAATCATTGAGAGGAGTTATGATCAACAATCTCCCCCTATTTGATTATGATTAAGCAACATAGGAAAATTTCTTTAAGAGACTAGTAAGGACTTAAGAAATATTTGAAGTAAATTTTCTAAGTGCTAATCTGTACAATCTTTTTCAGCTAGTCTACTATCTGAATTGAGTTTCATTTATAAAGATATGAAAGCACAATTTTACAAGTAAATAAGCATAAAGTACATTCACTGATTAATTTTTCAAAGTGAAAAATCAGTGAGTAAAATATAATTTAAAGAAAATAGAACTCTTATGTTCATTGTCCCTTTTACTTTTTTCAGGGATCATTTCAGTACATAGATGGAGTAAAGTACTCTGATTGAATTTCATTAAATATAATCTGAAGAAATTACAAGGAAATGAAATTACAACAATAAAAGTAATGTACTTGTACACTGAAGAATTATTACAAAGGAAATAGACACCTATGACCAATCAGAGATGTTCTCGTTTCTTCTTTGTAGTTCATTCTCATAAGGCATTTTCTGTCGATTCATCAGCGGAGTATCTGACCAGCAGTGCCATTGCAAAATCTTTATGAGAGAGGATGGGGCCTTGCGAATTTCTTGGTTTCTGAAGAGCCCTAAGAACCCTTCATTATCCAAGAATACCATACCAGGTTCAGGTAGTGAGATGATTTCATCTTCTTCGTATCTTCGATCTTGAGGGAGAGAGGTATGTAGCATTGAAATATCAAGGATTTCAAGATGACCAAGAATGCTATGATAATCAAATTTGGTTTCATGCTCATTTTTAGAGCTTGAACCACCTTCAGCAGTTGATCTTCTCTTCTTTGATGACTCAGGGAGAGGGGGAACTTGCACGTGTTGTGACATCCTTTGCAGCAACTGATCCGGTGCTCTTTCCACCAGATCCTTGAATTTGGATTTGGAACCCTGAATGGCATCTCTGATTTTCAAACCATTCAGTGTATCCATAAATCCTTAATAACTTGGCTTCTTCTCTCAGTTCTGCTTGTCCTTGTCATTCTTACATATACCTTTGGACCACCTCTGTTGGAGTGTCGCCCTTGAATAGTTGCATGAATGATTTTGGCTTCAGATCTTCGAATTTCAGTCTATCAGTGCACCAGTCAAGCTCTTTGTCTCTCTGAATTGTGGCTTCAGCGGATAGTGCACTTAGGATCTTTTGTTGTGCTAGGATCGGATCTACGTTCAAGTTTTCCTGTGCAAGTTCTTTTTGTGCAAGAGCTTCAGCGACCCTTTCACTCTTTTTCAATTGTTCCTTGGCCGCCTTGTCTCTAGCAGTCTTCCATGAGTAATTTCCTTGCAAAAGCAAGATCATTCTCAGTTTGCTTTGTCTTCTCATCCCTGATACGTTGTGCTTCCAATGCTTGTTCTCTCTCTATTCGTAAGACAGAAAGTAGAATTAATCTACCATCCTTATTGGTACAATGTCTATGGGTTCAGCTTGAGGCACCCTTATTCTTCTTGCTTCGAATTCCCTAAGGAATTTTATTCGCCTTTCTTATTCTTCAGGCTCACTTATGATCGGCTTTTGAACGCGACGCCTGGGAATAAGGCCTTCTTCTTCTTCAGAGTCAGTTTCTACTATGTACATAAACTGCTCTTCAGAAGAAGGTTCCTTCTAAGAAGTGGAGTCCTTTGCGGGTCTGGGCACACTGAGAGAAGGAGAGGTAGAAGGAGTTTTATCAGAGCCAAAATTTGGTGGAGAGAAAGAGGGATATGTGGGAGGTTCAGAGATTGGAACAAAGAAGAGAGTGAGAGGAAGAGATACATCGACATTGGTCTCCCCCTTGGTTAAAGAGATGGTGGCATCAGCTTCTGCCACATTATTTCCTTTGCCTGAGGGACCGGACTGTCCCTGAGAGGGATGTTGTCCGTCCCTCAACGGCTCCTGATGAGAGACTTCTGGCCTTGCCATGTTGAAGTGCTTAAGAGCACTTCCTATGTCATCGTCTTCATCATCATCATTTCCTCCCCCATAGTGAGGGATGGGTTCTTCATATTCTTCATCCTCATCATCATCATCATCTCCTTCCACTACACCTTCAGTGAGGGAAGGTCCTACCTGCTTGATGTAGGGAGAGATAACCTCTTCAGGGAAGGTCGCAATGTGATCCGTGATGATGTCGTCAGCGAATTCTTTGGTGCATCTCTCCCCCTCGATGTTGTCAGCAGGGAGACAGTGCACCATCAGCAGATGTACATTTTCCTGAACGTCCTTCAGCTTTTCTTCAAAGCGCTCTTGGTGCGCAAGGATTGAAGTCAGGGATGTCCGATCAGCAGTGGAGAAAGAGGAGCTGCTCTCAGAGAGCCTTGTCAGCACCTGCATCATATCAGACTGAGTCTTCTAAATAGACTCAAGCACTTGATCTTGATCACCCATCTTCTTCTCTAGACGGGCAATGGACTGAACATGGGCCCGATTGTCTTCCTTCAGGGACTGGATGTCGCTGAGAATGTTGTTGATAGCGGTCTTGATCACTGGAGTTCCAACCACTGTCTGGAAGATGAACTCAGCAGACTTCTGTAGGTGCTCAACCTTCGCCCTGGTGTGAGAAAATTCCTTGACTAAATAGTCAATTGCAGGGAATGTTGGGCTGGGAAGAACAATTTGTGGAAGTTTAGCTGTGAAGGGAGGAAGCTTAGGAGCAGCCTTTTCAGTCTTGACCTCCATCAGCTTGGCAGAAGACCAAGGTTGCTGAGGGGATTTCCCTTTGTCCTTGCTGAGAGGAACAGCAGCAGCCTTGGTGGTGGTGGTCGTCGCTGAGGCGAAGAGAGGAGGGGTACCTGCTGATAACATAGACGGAGCAGCCAAGAAGAGCTCTGGGTTAGATGATGGATGAGTAGGCATGTTATAACCCTTGAGAGCATCATGAGGATTACTCTTAGGGACCACTGGTGCAGAGGTAGTGTCATGAGAATCACTAGCCAGTGTCTTAGAATGCCTATGAGTGACATTCTGAGGTCCTGTGTTACTGGCTTTCCAAAACTTAGAGTTCCTAAACAATACTGAGGCTTAGACTACGTGCGTTTCAGCATCATCAGAGATAGGGACAACGATCTCTGAATCATATGTTGATGTGAGGACCAAAGAAGAGGGGATAGAAGAAGAGTAGAAGGCTGTGAATGTGTTACCTGAGACAGCTTCAGCGGAGTTGACTAATACACTTTTAGTGACCGTGGTCGCTGAATGTGGTGGTAGTGCAGAAGAAGCAACAACGGAGGAGAAAACCGTTGAAGTAGCTGGGGCTATTGATGGTGTTGGTAGTACACCGAAATTAGAGAGAGTGGTCTATTGAGAGACCATCTTCTTTGGCTTCTTATTTTTGGTTGCGATGGTTTTTTGATGACCATCGGTTGGTTGTTCCTCTTAGCAGCAGCAATGTCCGGGATGCTCGCTGTTGGGATGGGCAACGAGGTAGACACTAAAAGAGGGGCTCCAATCATGTTCAACATATAAGGCGTGAAAAGAGCATCACCACGTTCCTCTATGCCCAGGGACTTCTTCTCCACCATGGAGAAGGCGTGGTCACCGACCTTCGGGTAGTCCTCCCCGAAGGCAACTTCCATGATTTTAGCAAAGAATCGTGGGTAAAGGATGACCGGGTGTATGGTAGCAGCATTGATACGACTGACCATATCGCTGAAGATATAATCAGCGTAGTTGAGGTTGTGGCCGGTGCAGAGAGAGAAGGCGACCAAATGTTTTCAGCGATGGATTCTCCCAGGCATAGCCGATAGAGTCCAAGAAGTCGTCGATCTGCATCTTGGTTGGTTCAGCGCCCCATTGTACATTCTTGGTGAGTGTAGGGAGGCGAAGAGCCTTCCTCACAAATCCAGCAGCGAAGGAGAAGTATCCAAGGTTGGGAATCGTGAAGCCAATCGCAGGGAGCACGGTCCCTTTGTCAGTGGTGAGCGTGGTACAGTGAGCCGTGTACTAGAGAGCCTGAAGGTGAGAGGAGATGCCCACTGGGTTGTGGACAAAGGCAAACATCAGGGGGCAATCCTTGATGAAGGTAGCACCTTCCATGAAGTGAGGGCGATCAGCGGGTATCTCGACCAATGCAATATAATTGCATGATTTGAAGACAGCTTTCTCCATAGGGAAGTGGCATGTTGGTGCAACGACCAAGGTGTTGTCAATAGTTGTAGCAGCAACGGTTTCAGCAGTCTTGCTTGCTGAGGCCATTTATGTAGGAAAAATGGGAACACCAAAGAGATAAATCATGGTTTTATACATAAATGCATAAACCAGAGTTGGTATAAAGAATACCAATTGTAAGATTCAAAGAAACAAGTATTTTGATGAACAAGATCAAAATGCTTGTGGTAAAAACAATAACGTAAAAGATTATTTTAGAAAAAGTAGAAGATAAATTAAAAATGGATAAAACTTTAAGAAGAAAGTCTTTTGTTCTAAGGAAAAACTTAGAACAGGGTTTTGAAAATAGAAGATTTTTTGAGTTTTAATCCAGATTAAAAAAAATTTCTTCCTAAAATATGTTTTTGTTGAATATAAGAAGATCTGAAACAAGATAGTTCCAGTTTTAAGTAAAGATTTAGATCAAACCTTAGGTGAGTTCGAGAAGAAAAACGCACAAGTGCGTGTTCTTGGTGTTCTTGAGAAAGCTTGAAGATTCGAAAGTTCTTTTGCCTTTGGAGAGTTATGAAAGCGTAAAGAGACAAATGAGGCAAAAGAATTGCATAAATAGCATGAGGAGAGAGAAAGAAAAGAGTGCTAAACGACAGTTTTAGCTTTTTGAAAAAGAAATGATGACCTGGCGCACGTTCCAAGAAAGGAGTTGGAAAAGAAACGTCGTGGTCCGTCGTGTGAAAAAGGTCTGACATGTGCTTTTCTCTTTTTTTTTAGAAAGATTATAATGATAATTATCCATAAGGAAAGTTTATTATTATTAATTTTAAAATCTTCATCAATGACAATTAAGGATTGTCAGTGAGGAATTTATTTTCAGAGATTCATTCTTTGATGAGAAAAGATATCAAAGAGTGATAAAGATTAGAAGATAATGCCTGAGGAGATGGCCCAGGTATCACTGAATCAGAGTTCAGCGAATGGAAAGTTTGAAGGCTTAATTTGTATCACTTGTTGTAAATCACTGAATAAGAAATTATTCACCGTTCAACATACCAAGTTCGCTGATGAGTAGATTGAATCTAGTTTCATCAAGAGGCTTGGTGAAAATATCAGCGAGCTGATATTCAGTGGGTACAAAATGAAGCTTAACTTCATCATTCATCACATGATCTCTGATAAAGTGATATCGGATCTCAATGTTCTTGGTTTTGGAGGGAAGTACAGGATTGTTGGCAATGGCAATAGCACTAGTACTATCACAATAAATAGGAATTTTAGAGAGCTTGAGATCGTAGTCTCTGAGTTGATTTTTCATCCAAAGGATTTGAGCACAACAACTACCAGCGGCTACATATTCATTGTCGGCGGTGGAGGTGGACACTGAGTTTTGCTTTTTGCTTGTCCAACTAATTAACTTTCCACCTAGTAGCTGACATCCACCAGTGGTGCTCTTTCTATATATCTTACAACCTGCAAAGTCACTGTCAGAATAACCAATAAGATCAAATCCTGAGCCTTTGGGATACCAAAGACCTAGATTTGGAGTTCCTTTCAGGTATCTGAAGATTCGCTTTACAGCGATTAGATGGGATTCCTTCGGTTCAGCTTGATATCGAGCGCAGAGACATGTAGAATACATGATGTCAAGTCTACTCGCTGTAAGATACAGCAGAGATCCAATGATTCCTCGATAAGAAGTGACATTGACTTGTTTCCCATTGGGATCTTTGTTCAAAGTCAGAGGAGGTGCCATAGGGGTCTTCATCGCTGAGCATTGATTCATATCAAACTTGTTCAGCATGTCTTTAATGAATTTACTTTGACAAATAAAGATTCCTTTGTCAGATTGTTTTATCTGCAAACCTAGAAAATACGTTTATAATGTAAAAGGAAGTTTATAATTCCTTAAACTCTTTCCTTTCTTAATTAGATTAAACCTTTCAATATAAATAGAAGTCTAGGTTTTCATTATTTTTTGGTCGATTACACCATAGAGCAGATTCTGATATTATTCCTTGTAATCGATAACATTCAATCAAGAGATATATGACTATGTAAGTTCATTCAAATCATCTTTGTCATATTACTTTATTACTTAACGTTTGTTTTATCATTGTGCTTGTCAATCTGGGATCAACAAGTGGTATCAGAGCCTACGATCTGAGTTTTTACGATTTTCTGAGGTTTTCCACTAAACAGAAGGTATGTTTTTCGATTTCTGCGATTTTTGCTATTCCTTGAATTTTTGTCGAGTCCCTCACATTCATGCTTTACCCGACAAAACTTCAAACTTCTTTTCATCGACTCACTCATATCTGTTAATTTTTTTATCGATCCTTATATCTGTTTGTGTGCGTCTTTCGATTTTTCCTTCTGAGTTTTCTCGATTTAATCATATATTGCAAAATTTTTATCGAATCCCACTACTGTTCTTTGAATTTTTATCGATTCACTGACAAAATCTTGAATTTTTATCGACTCTCATATAATTTTTTTTATTTGTTTAATTCAAGTTACTCTAGTTTATTTTATTTACTTTTGAATCTCTTTATATAAGAGAACTCAGGAACTAGTGACTCCTGCAGCTTTTCTTACTAAGGAATTCGCTGGTAAATTCATAAACTCTAGTAATATTGATATTTTTTGTAATTGAACGAATAAGAAACTCGAGAACCTAGACATTCTTTGAATTTTTAGTCAAGAACCCTTTGTGCCACCTTCACACGACAATAATTTTTATCGAGCATCTTTCAATCGACAATAATTTTTATCGAGCATCTTTCAATCGACAATAATTTTTACCGAGCATCTTTCACTAGATAACAATTTTTTTCGAGCATCTTTCACTCGATAACAATTTTTATCGAGCATCTTTCACTCGAATACAATTTTTTTTCTTTTGTCAATCGATAAAACCCAACTGTTTCACGACACCACTCAGAAACTTCTAAAAACTCACCGATCGAGGTCATCTAGTAAGTAAAATGACTACCCGTGAAGCCATGGCAATTGGTTCAGACACCAAACCACCTATTCTCTTTCCGGACGAATACTCTCAATGGAAGGATAGATTCCTTGACTTTATTGAACGCCTTGACTATGCCGATGAGATCATGCGTTCAATCAAAGAAGGTCCTCCTCCAATTTTCTATCAGGATTTTCTGGCTATGCCAAACAATACTCCTCCCGTGGCCGCACGAAGGGAAGTAAAATTAAAGAATGCATGGGGTGCAAACGAGAAGAGAATAATGAGAGGTGACCAATTAGCACGATCTTATCTACTGATGAGCCTCCCAAATGACATCTATATGAGCATCGATAGCCACAAGAACACGGCTAAAGAAATGTGGGAAGTAATAGAAAAAATAATGCTTGGAACCAAAATTGGTACACAACTTAAGATCACTAATTACATCTCCCAATATGAAGAGTTCAAGGCCAAAGACGGATAAAGTCTTACGAACACTTATACCCGTTTCGTTCAATTGGTAAACGAGCTAAGCAAGAATGAAATTCTTAAGACTAAGATCGAGAATAACGTCAAATTCGTTAGCAATCTTCAACCGGAGTGGCGCCGGTTTGCTAATCAAATCAAACACAGCAAATATCTTGCTGAACTCGATCTACATGAAGTATATGAAACTCTTCAGCAAGACAAAGAGGAGGTAGTTGAACTAATGGGGTTGAACTCTAAGAAGAACCCGGATCCAATAGCTTTGGTCGCAAAAGACTCTTCTTCAAATTCTCAAGAAATGTTTCCTGAATTGGAAGAAGAGGACTTTGATTATGATACTGAAATTGCCAAACTTCAACAACAGCTGGCCTTCCTTACGAGATCTTTTCAACAAAAGTTCTCACGTCGCTCGAATCCCAATCAACAAAGGTATTCATCGGGATCCAAAAATCATGAGCGAAAGGCTTTGTTTGAACCCAAGCCAAGAAGAGAAGAACCGCGCCCAACACCCAAACCCGAAGATAAATTCAAAGGTGAGATGAGCCTATGCTATAACTGCGGAAAATCCGGCCACTACGCACGAGAATGCAAGAGGCCGATAGTCCAAGATTCCAACTACTTCACATACAAATTAATGTTGGCAAAGCAAAGAGAGGCCGGAAAAGTTCTTTTAGCTGAAGATGAACAATGGCTCAATCAAAATCATGATGATGATATGCAAAAGGATACCCAAGCACATTTCAGTTTGATGGCTTATTCCGATGACAATCCTTCACACGCTTCCGAATACACGCCCGAGGTAAGCCCTTTTGACTATGATGCTTTTGTATCTCAAATGAATGATCTGATGTACAAATTAAATGAACTACAATCTAAGTTGAAAACCGAGAAACTCTTGGTTTCCAACCTAGAAGCACGCCTTGAAAATAATCATAATCAACTGCTTCTTATTCAAACCGAACTTGTAACTTCTAAGAGTATAGCTCACAATCTTGAAACGGAGAAAATGATTTTTCAAGAAGAAAATGATTTATTAAAACAACAAAATTCTGATCTCACACTTCAACTTAACAAATCTAAAGGTGAGAATGCAGAATTTTCCGCCATGTTTGACTTTGTTAGTTTTCAAAGACAAGAACTCTTAGAAAAACTCAAAGATTTGGAATTAAAACTGTACAAAATTGGTCAAACTGAACATACAATTCACTTAAATGCTCCGAAAGATTTAAGTTCTAAAGCCGGGTTAGGATTTGATAACCCGAAACATTTAGAAAAGGCAATCTATAATTCTCCGACAATTTATAAGTTTGAATATCTGAACCTTGGTCCGGATTATCAAATTCAATTTATGAAGTCGGTCCTGATGTCGAAGAAAGAGAAGATTGGAAGAGTCAAAACAAAGATTTTTATCAAATTCCTTTCTGTTATCCTCAATTAGTAGAAGAGGAATCTTCAAAAGAATCTCTTCCAAACAACTACTTTCCATCTTATTCTGCCGAGGAACTTCAAAATCCAATTCCTGAATGTAAACCATACATTCCCACTCTATTTTTGAAAAGCAAATCATTCAACTTGAAAAGGTATTGGAATTTGAGCGTTCTCTGGCGGAAAAGGTAAAGGAAACACTTTTAACAAAAATACAACAACTTGAACACGAGACTTTACAATTCACCAAAAATCATGAAAATGATACTATTTCAAATATCTCCACATGTAAAGCCTTCGTAAGCAATTATTTAGATGATTGCGAAGAGTCATTTAAACAAAAATGTTCCCTTTCCTACGACCAAATCAATGATAAATTAGATGCCCTTTCTAATCACTCTTCACTTGAATCGGACGAGTGCTTAAAAGACACGTGTGTTGATTTTGACTTCAATCTTGTACTTCCAAATCACACGGAGTTTTTAGACAAAGGCAAACAACCAATGGAGTCGGTTTCTCTTCCACAGAAACCAACGGAGTGTTCCACAAGTCAAAATCCCAACACTCCCAAACAAACAAACTCCACTCATGTATTTAAAAATCATACTAACCGTGTCCCTCTTAATGTTTCAGCGGTTCATATTCTATAAACCAAACAAGTTTGGGTCAAAAAGGGCACGAGTACTACAAAGTCATCCTCCTGCAAAGAAGACAACTTTTCTTATTCAAATGTCAAAAGAAACAATAATCGTTTTAGATTTTCTTATAAAATTCATTCATTTCGACATTTAATTAAATTTTCTAGTAATCAACTTTGTTGTTCCAATTGCGGTGTGAATGATTTTGTGCGCATTGATTATGATTATGGTTATTTTCCTAGCATGCAAAATTCGTATAATTCTCATCATAACTTTTATCCATCATCACCTATTTATAAATGGGTTCCTAAGCAAAACATGACTTACACCACTAAGTCTCACTTCAAGTGGGTACCCAAAGGTGCAATGTCAACTAACCCCAATGGACCCATTTACAAATGGGTACCTAAATCTGTCTAATTTTGTGCAGATCGGTCATGTGTGGTTCTTAGATTCTGGTTGCTCCAAACACATGACCGGAGAAAAAGAGCTACTTGCCAATTACACTGCGAAGAAGGGCGGATTTGTTAAATTTGGCAACAATCATTTGGCACCAATCAAAGGATATGGTGATATCATCCATAACAACATCACCATCTCTTACGTTTCATACGTTCAAGGCCTGAGTCACAACTTATTGGGCATTGGAAAATTCTGCGACATACAACTTGAAGTCAGTTTTCGACCCGAAAGATGCTGTGTATGCACATTTGATGGCAAAGAGTTATTAACCGGCACGCGCAAGTCCAATATTTACACCATCAATCTTTCCCAAGTGACCGCACCATCAAGCGGTTGTCTGCTCTCAAATGTATCTAGTCCGAAGACGTGGTTATGGCTTCGACGTCTATCTCACTTGAACTTCAAGAACATTAATCGCCTCTCCATTCAAGGACTAGTCGCCGGTCTTCCCGCCATTAAATTTGACAAACCATATCTATGCGATGCATGAGAGTTGGAAAAGATGAAGAAGGTCTCTCACAAACCAAAGGTGGTTCATAACACAACTCGACCTCTTCAACTCATTCATATGGATTTGTGTGGCCCGATGCGGACTCAAAGTATACATGGAAAGAAGTACGTTCTAGTAATGGTGGATGATTTCTCTCGTTTCACATGGGTAAAATTCCTTCACTCCAAGGATGAAACTCCCGACACCATCATCTCATTTCTCAAAGTCATTCAAGTCAAACTAGAACTTACTGCTCAAACCATCCGCACTGACAATGGAACCGAATTTAAAAATCGTACCCTTGACGGTTATCTCGATTCGGTTGGTATAACCCACACGTTTTCTGCAGCTAGAACTCCGCAACAAAATTGTGTGGTTGAACGCCGAAATCGCACTCTAGTTGAAGCAGCTCGCACTATGCTCACTTTCTCCAAGCTTCCCCTTTATCTTTGGGCCGAAGCTATCAATACTGCATGCTACACACAAAACTGGTCTATCATCAACAAGCGCTTCAACAAGACACCGTATCATTTGGTCTACGATCGGGTTCCCTCCATCCATCATCTTCGAACCTTTGGCATTCGCTGCTTCGTTCTTAATGAAAAAGAAGATCGTGGAAAACTCAAGCGAAAGGCCGATGAATCTTATTTTCTCGGCTACTCTCCAAATGCGTCAGCATATCGGGTCAACATGAAACACACACGTTGTGTCACTGAAAGCGTCAATGTTCAATTTGATCCTAACGCCGAAATGGCTCTTGAACACGCTAGTTCTGGACCCGCTCTAACTGGTATATTAGCTTCCGATCACATCCGTTCGGAACCTGTCCCAGACCCCGATCAACCTTCAACGTCCAAATCCAATATTTCAAATCTGGATGACCTATTCGAGTACTTCTACTCAGATTATTTTGGATCTTCCACTGATACTTTCATTCAGATTCCCCCACCTACCTTGGAGTTTGCCGAGACCACTGACCATTCCGGCCCGCAAATTACCACGGAAACTGTCTCCACTGCTGTAACTCCAAGCACATCTACATCTGCTCCTCCCACTCCAATGGATGCTCCTCTCGTTCCACCTGAACCTCAACCGGCTGCTCAACCAATTCTTGTGGAACCGACATCCTCTCCCCCACCATCCACTTCGGCCCCTAAGGATGTCACAAGTGCTACAAGATCCTCTGCCGTGGCTCCAACCTTGGAATCACTTCAAGATCTTCCGCCAGGCTCATATGAAGATGAAACCCCGGATCCAAATGCATTTCAACCGCTTCCTCATACAATCAAATGGACCCGTTCTCATCCCGTTGATCAGATAATTGGCAATCCAACCAAACCAGTCACTACACGAGCCGCCTCGGCCAACGATTGTATGTTCTCTTCGTTCATGAGCAAGATTGAACCCACATACATTCACGAAGCAATGAATGATCCTGATTGGATTGTGGCCATGCAAGAAGAACTCAATCAATTTGAAAACTTGAAAGTTTGGCGCCTTGTCTCCCGTCCTCGAAACAAAACCATCATTGGCACGAAATGGATTTTCAAGAATAAGCAAGATGAAGACGGAGTCGTCATACGCAACAAAGCTAGTCTTGTCGCAATGGGAAACCGCCAACAAGAAGGGATTGACTATGACGAAACATTTGCACCCGTAGCCCGCATTGAAGAAATTCGAATGTTCTTGGCATACACGGCATACAAGAACTTTGTGGTTTTCCAAATGGACGTCAAAACGGTCTTCTTAAACGGTGTTCTGCGTGAAGAAGTCTATGTCTCTCAACCCGATGGGTTTGTCGACTCCTCCAAACTAGATCATGTCTATATTCTGGACAAGGCCCTCTATGGCTTAAAACAAGCCCCGCGCGCATGGTATGATAGCTTGTCTGCCTATTTAGTGAAAAATGGATACTCCAAAGGTAAAATCGATCCAACTCTTTTCATTAAAAAGGAGAAAAGTGACATTATGCTCATTCAAGTCTACGTGGATGACATCATTTTCAGTTCGACTAACCCTCAACAACGCAAGGAGTTCTCCGAACTCATGATTGCAAAATTTAACATGAGAATGATGGGAATGATGAATTTTTTTCCTTGGTCTTCAAATAAAACAATTTTCTACGGGAATATTCATCAACCAATCGAAGTACATCTCGGACATGTTGAGCAAATACAACATGACGTCATGTTCACCGATTGGTACTCCCATGTCTCCGGGCTCAAAACTACACGCTGATCCCTTGGGAAAAGCAGTGGACTCTAAAAATTATCGGGGCATGGTTGGTTCCCTAATGTATCTCACGGCTACTCGTCCGGACATAATGTTTGCCACATGCCTATGCGCGAGATATCAAGCATCTCCTAAGGAATCTCACCTGAGTGTTATCAAACGTATTTTCCGGTATTTAAAAGGTACACCTAATCTTGGCCTATGGTATCCCAAGGATACGGATTTCAGATTCGGATCATGCCGGACGCATGCTCAATCACAAAAGCACATCGGGCCACATTCAATTCCTCGGAGATATACTGGTAAGTTGGACCTCCAAGAAGCAAGCTTGTGTCTCCACCTCTACCACGTAAGCCGAGTACATCGCTGCCGCAAGCTGCTGCTCTCAAGTACTTTGGATGCGCACACAACTCAAAGACTATGGATCCTGGTTCGATAAGATTCCCATCTACTGCGATTCCCGACAACAATGGGATTGTCGAACTAACTTGGCTCGACAACCTCCCCAATCGACACCTCGATAAAAGGTATTTTTCTCGGCCCTATCACCAACTGCCACGTGTCATCACCCGATGACCACTATTTAAAGACCTCGGGGCCCTCAATGAGAGAACCTTTTCCCACATGTTTTGAATTTCCCTCTTTCTCTCTAAAAAAACCCTTCGAGTTCTTGACCATCAGTGATAAGATTCTCAAATCTTTGAGTTTTTCAGATCTGAAAGCATCACCAGGTTCGTAATTCTCCCCTTAACATCTTTAATTCTTGCACATAATGCTTTTATCCAATGCATGATTCTATAATGAGGCTTGAACAGTTCGTTTTTTTTAAAACCCTTTGGGTTTCCGAGTTTGACTGTAAACACTCAATTTCGTGAGTTTCTTAGTGAGTATTAGACCTGAGTGCTTTATTAAACTTGTTCCCTATCACTAATCTCACCTAGACATAGGATTTTGCCTTAGTTTTAGGCCTTTTTCTGAACCTGAGCACTTAGGATAACCTCTGAAAACTTATGCTTTTTTATCGAGTCCTTCTAATGGTACTTGTTTTTTTATCGACCCATGTTAGATAGCCAAGAACACCTTCGTCCTCACTAAGGGTTTTTATCGAGCCCATAGGTCTCGATAACTTTTGTTATCGACTCACATAGGATCGATGTAAATCACCAAGTGTTTTTTATCGAACCCTTAGGACTCGATAACTTTTGTTATCGACTCACATAGGATCGATGTTAATCACCAAGTGTTTTTATCGAACCCTTAGGACTCGATAACATTTCTTATCGACTCACATAGGATCGATGAAAATCACTAAGTGTTTTCATCGAACCCTTAGATCTCGACAACATTTGTTATCGACTCTTAAAGGATCGATGAAAATCACTATGTTTTTTTTATCGAGTCTCTTTGATTCGATAACTTGGTCATAAATTTCAAACTCTTTTCATCAAGTGCTTAAGGATCGATAAAATGCTATATTAATGTTCAAATGGTTTTTATCGAGTCATATTGGATCGATAAAATTATTTAAGGATTTTAATCGAGTCTCAATGGATATATAACCTGTTCTTCATGATTTCCTAAGTTAACTCATCGACCCTTTAGGACTCGACATAAATTCTTAAGTTTCTTTTCTGACTCGAGAACCTGGGTTTCTCGATTCCCAATGACTCGACATCTATCTTACAGATACACAGGTTTGTTCTTTCAATTTATTACCAAGTCTTTTTGTCGCCTAACTACACTCGACATCTGTTGATTCTCGATCCCATTGCACTCGATAACATTTGTTCTCGGCCCAATGGGACTCGACAAAAAGACTTAGAAATTTTTTGTTTTTGTTCATCACTTCCTAGCACTGACTGTTCATCTGTTTTGACTAACTGTCTTATTTTAGTACACATGGCAGCAATGAACAATCCTAACCTCTCTGATGATGAACACCCGATGCCTCCCGAACGCTCAATAGAACCCAGCATCAACGTGGTTAACCGGGATGAAATCCTGATGCCAAAATCACATCTGCAGAAGATCAAACAAACAACCACCGACTCGATTTTGGCATCACCATCGAACACCTAGTAATCATCGACATCCTTCAACGCCATCCACTTCCTTATGCCTTTGCATTGGACCAACAGGTACCCCTTTTCTATCTCCAGCAATTCTGGTACACGTTGACATACCATCCGGACGACGGTGACCACCATTTTACTGCCCAAATTGATGACTATGTCACCCGCTTAACTCCATCTAGGATTCGATGCATCCTCCGCCTGTCGGTCGCCACAGCCGAACACCCGTACGACGCCTTTGCAACCGACCAACAGTTGTGTGCCGACATCCTAGCCCTTGGGTACAACTCCCCCGAACCACTCACAAACCCCGGCCAGTTCAAACGAATGTACCTACCTCAGATCTGGTTTACGCTATTCACCATCGTCAATCGATGTCTGACTAGCAAGCACACTGGCATGGACAAAGCCAGCACTGCGGTCCTTTGTATATTTCACGGCATCACTTTCAACCATCATTATGACTATGCGATGCTCATCTGGACGGATTTTGTGGAGCTAGTAGAAGACAAGTCCAACTATCGTGATCGTGCCTTCGTACCATTCCAACGGTTTCTTCAACTATATATCCATCCCATGCTATCTTCCAAACCTGCCATCCCTAGACGCACCGGATAACCATTAGGACCGACCAACTCCCTGAAGTTTCTCCGGCTCAATGATCGCCAGTTTAACTTCATCATGCCAATCCTTGAAGCTCTTCTAGCCTATGCTGATCAGACTGCACCGAGTGTGATAGCTTATAGGGAGAGACAAGGCGTAATGGCTCAACCACCTCCGGTTGTGCCTGCCCAACAGCCAATCCATGAGGAACATCTTGTGCAGGAAGAGGGTCCTAGAATAGATGAGCAGGTTCAGGATCATGGGGATCCTGAACAGGGTGATGAGCGTATTGTAAGGGGAAACGACGAGGGCGGTGCACCTGATCAGCCAATCCCAACATCTGCTACCCCATCCATCCCCATACCACCACCCACTAACCCACGAGCTGCTTTTACTTCCAGATCTAATCCGCGCGTCAAAATGCTCGTTAGCCCTAACCGTGTCCGCCCCCGACCTTCATCCTCGGATGAAGATGCATATGATTCTCAACCCTTATCCCGCCGACAACGAACCACTACTATTGAAGAACAAGATCTAAGTCGTATTGGTCCACAACCAACCCTATCCGATTCTACATCGGACACCGATGACCAACCAGCTGCAACGACTGATGAAACTGATGAGCCAAATGATCTTTTTGACTTTGAAGCCGATCAACCATCTGCCTCATTGTCCGACATATTTATCGAGCCCTATTCTGGAGAGAAAAGGAGATAGGAGGCAGTATTAGTTGAAAAAGAAAGCGTGAGCGTGAGCGATGGGAAGAGCAAAACAATAGAGAGCGCGAGACTAGATTCCCCCATCCAGGTAACCTCGTCAACTAGCCCTACTCATTCGTTGGGTATGACTAGTAGACAAGACGTTGTGGACCTAGTAGCGCAAATGCACGCCTCCCCTAGCCACTCTGAAAGCTCCCAACAGCCTACAGTTTCAAATATACTTGTGAGTCTAGCACCTTACTTCGAGGTAACCTCGTCAACTAGCCCTACTTCGACTTCGTTTGTATGCACATCGAGTCTAGAGCCCGCTAGGGGACATGAGTCTGTACACACTGAGAGCTCCGTGGCCCAGCCGGAACTCCCATAGTGATGTCCATTCCGGACATTCCAAGATGATTGGGAGGAAATCCTACCAGCACTACATCTATGCCAACGTTGAACGTAGGTCATACAGTTGATTCAACTGTATTGTCAACGGGTAATCTAAGTGATCCCGGTGTTTCCCATACAGGTACCGCGACTCCCACATTCACCATCCCCCCCGAGTCTGAATCGATCATCGCCGCACACTTACAAAAGGCAAAAGACTCCCTCGCTGCTCATCCTGCTCTAATGACAGCCGAGAGGGAAGCCTTCGTAAGAGATCCCAACAAACAAGCTCTTCACGACCAAGTTCCAGATCCCACCATGATGATCGGCCTCCATCCCCATGCCGACATGAGTACAACAACGACGAGCTCATGTCGATGCTATATACCAACCTACTAGCCGAAGCCACTGCAACCGGTCAACCGGAAGATTCACTTATGGGTTTTTTAAGAAGAAATCTGGAAATCCCCACCGTCACTCGCCATGAGTTTGACGTGTTCCGCGCCGACATCGAACGACAGCTAAGTGACCTAAAGACTGCTCAACAGCACCAAATCGATGACATTCTGGGTGCTATCACTACTCTGCGCACCGAAATTCAACAATCTTGCAGCCCGGCAGTTTCTGTGCCTACTCCTCGACCTCAACAGGACGACCCGGGCTCCGCTCTAACTCGTCCTGAGGGGGAGACACGCCGGGCCTCAAGATCACAAGCCCGAACAGCTGCTGCTATATCTTCAAGACCGTCTACTCAAACTACCCAACACCGACAGCGCGCACCAACAACTCAAGAAGCCGATATGCCAACGGTTGAAAAGCCTGCGGCTGATATCGAATTCGAGAGTACAGCTGAACCTGACGCACCGGAACCAAGTGAAGAAAGAGTCGACGTTCAAGGTCTACGGAATGCAGTGAGAAACTGGTTTAGAGATCCATATGAACCAGTACTTCAAGAACAAGACTACGTGAACCTAAAGCATACGGCAAGGAATTATGCTTTGGGGGATCAAAATGAACCAAGACTGCTGCCTCATCAGATGCTGACAGAAAGCAAGTCAAAATGGGTAAATCAGCGAATACTTGTGTCATACCTTGATGAAACAATGGAAAAGATCTTCAGAAAGGAAAAGAGGACTGAAAATTTAGCACACATTCATCTAGTGATGGAAATGGACCAAGCTCAAGTCAAAGAGTATGTCCATATCTTGAAGATGAGAGCTAAAAATCCGGTTGAAGTTATTTCAAGACACAGAATAGTTGGGATTCTGAAGATCGATACGGACAGAGTATTCATGTCCAATATCCTACATTTACAGTCCAAAGAGAAGATGGTAAGGCATATTCCTTCTCTGAAGCAGATTTTGCAAGGCTAGATATCATGGACTTCGAGACTTTATACAATGAATTGAGAGAAAAGAAGAACATAAATGAGCACGAGCAAAGGGCACTAAGAGCAGTGGTTAGGCATATATAGAAGGAATTGAGGTACAACTATCTTCATGACCTACAGCGTGGGATAGAAAGCGAATAAAAGAAGATCTACATTTCAAAACCTGACCAGCCGATTCCTGTAAAGGGCAACGTTGATATCATGACTGTCCTTAACTATCCAGCTCATGGAGTTGTCTGGATGCACGCAAAAGGAGAAAAGAGGTTTCTCAGATTTAATGAAGTGGCTGCATATTCAGATGGAACATTATGGGGAATCCGGAACAGACTAGCATCATAATTGGCTACTGACAGGAAACATACTGTAAGGATGAGCAATGTGCGACGAAATTCTCTACTAGAAGCTGTCAGATTAATCGACGAAAGAATCCTTTACCGACAGACTCTTAGAAGTTTCGAAGGCATGTTCGAGCTCAAGAAGTGAAGACTCATTTTGCCACAAATGGGGAGATTGTTAGGTTTAATATTTTATTGTGTCAAAATAAGGAATGGATATGCTTAAATGTAAAAGGAAGTTTATAATTCCTTAAACTCTTTCCTTCCTTAATTAGATTAAACCTTTCAATATAAATAGGAGTCTAGGTTTTCATTATGTTTTGGTCGATTACACCATAGAGCAGATTCTGATATTATTCCTTGTAATCGATAACATTCAATCAAGAGATATATGACTACGTAAGTACCTAAGCTGCGCAGGAAAGGCCCAATGCCAATCCCAGGGAACAGTGAAGCTTCATAGGGTCTTTCTGTCCAGGTGCAGGTAGTCCATTCAAATCATCTTTCTCATATTACTTTATTACTTAACGTTTGTTTTATAATTGTGCTTGTCAATCTGGGATCAACACGGAGAGAGATCAACAGCAGATTCAGCGACTTGTTCCTCAGTTTCTGGAATAGGACTTGTTGTTTCAGCAACAGGTACTTCATTTAAAATCAATTCAGGGGATTGATTTTCAGACGTAGTTTGGTTGTTCATAGAGGAATTTCCAAGAGAAGAATCAACAATAGTATCTGATTCAGAGGAGTAACATTCATCCTTGAAGATGGATGATTGTCACTTGAAGGATTCATAGGGAGTTCGACATCACTTGCTTCAGCAGGAGGTTGATTGCTGAAATACGTTTCAGGTTCCTCATAATGAGATCTCATCCAAGCATTCAATTCTTCATCATCATCATGAGTATGAGAAGTATGAATGGGACAAGATTCATCAAGGTTGCCGTGCAAGGATTCTTCAACATGTTGTCTTCTTTTGTTGAAGACTCTGAAAGATTTAGATACAGAGGAGTATCCAAGAAATATACCATCGTCAGCCTTTGGATCAAACTTACCCAAATGATCTCTGTCATTCAGAATGTAACATCTACATCCAAAAATATGGAAATATTTCAGAGTGGGTCTTCTACGATGAAACAATTCATAGAGGTTCTTCTTAAATCGCATGCTGTGTTGACTGCTTCAGCCCAGAACTGAGTTGGTAGATGCGATTCGTTGAGCATTGAGCGAGCCGCTACAATGATAGTTCGATTTCTTCTTTCAGCAAGACCATTTTGCTGAGGAGTTCTCACTGAGGAAAAGTTGTGAGAGATGCCTTTTTCTTCAAAGAAGTTCACCAGAGTGTTGTTTTTTAATTCAGTACCATGATCACTTCTTATGGAACGAACAATCAGATTGTTCAGAACTTCCATCCTTTTGATAAAAAAAATTATCATTTCAAGGGTATCACTTTTGGATCGAAGAAAGAACACCCATGTGTATCTGGAGTATTCATCAACAATCACCAAAGTATATTTCTTTCCAGAGATAGATTGGACATTGACAGGTCCAAATAGATCCATATGGAGTAGCTGAAGAGGAGCGGTCACTGAAGAAATTTGCTTTGACCTGAAGGAGGCTTTTGTCAGCTTTCCCTTTTCACACGCTGAACAACGAGATTCCTTTGTAAATGTATGATTTGGGAGGTCTCTAACTAGATCTTTTTGAGACAATTCATTTATTGTCTTAAAGTTGAAGTGAGAGAGTCTTTTATGCCATAACCAGTTTATATTAGTGGATGCTTTAGAGATAAAGTACATGATCTCAGAGTAAGAACTATTCATATTTATGACATACACATTCTCCACTCCTTTGCCAGTTAGAACAAGCTTATCATTACCGTCAGTGACAGCACATCTATTCTTTAAGAATAGAACTTTGAAGTCTTTGTCACATAACTGACTAACGCTCAAAAGATTGTGCTTTAGTCCCTCAACGTAGGCAACACGAGTAAACGATGTGGCTCCGTTGGATAGAATTCCATAACCTTTAGTGTATCCTTTGCTATTTCCACCAAAGGTCACTGATGGACCAGCTTCTTCTTTGTAATCAGAGAGCAGAGTTTTTCTGCCGGTCATGTGCCCTGAGCATCCGCTATCAAGATACCAGATACCTTTGGCACTCTGCATACAACAAAGGGATTAATTGTTTGAAGGTACCCATATTACTATGGGTCCTGCTTGGTTAGTTAAAGGATTGGCGGAGGAGCTACTAGCTGAAGAACTCTCTTTAGTGGATATCTTCACCTTTGTTGGTTTTGCAACCTTGGTGGATTTCGCTCTTGCTGATTTATCAGCTTGAGCTACTTTCTTTCCATGAGCTAGTTTATCAGCTCTAGTAGGGTTAGGACGTTTACTTGCAATGTGGGTAGTTTCACCACAGTGATAGCAGTTCCTATATTTAAAGGGTTTGGAATTCAGAGAGAAAGGAGGAACTTTTTCAGGGATAGGACCAAGAATTCCTTTATTCCTAGTCCTTGGAGGTATATCAACCTTTTCAGGGATAGGAGTGAGATCGATCTTAATTCTGGGGGTTGGTCTCAGAGAAAAGTCAGAGACCTTCTTCCCAGATTTAGAATTTCTCTCTGAGGATTTCTTGTTTCTGTTCTGAGCGATCTTATTTTTAGGAACTTGGTCAAGAAACTCGTTCTTGATCACCTTCTTAGAATTTTTCACGGGAAACTTCTCTTTAATAGAAGAGGAAGAAGTTGAAGAAGAAGGATTAGGGATAGAAGAGACAAACATTCCAAATTTGAGCATGGAACGATCATTCTCTGATTCTTCCTTTTCAGGGTTAAAGCCTAACCCACTTCTTACTTTCATAGGTATTTGGGCATTGATGATCTTATTGACTTTTTCAGAAGCGTTACACCATCCTTCAATGGTTGCTTTTTCAGACTTAAGATCAGCGATAGCCTTTTCCCTATCAGCAATAGCTAGCTGCTTCTCGATGCTTGTGGTTTGATTTGCAAAGACTTGGTCCTTGAGAGTTTCCTCAATTTTAGAAAGTTCTTTGATTTTTATATGGCAATTTTTCAATTGCTCAGATAGATCAGTGTTAATTTTCTTGGCCTTAATCTTTCCATTTAAAGCATTATAAAAATCAACGGTCATAGCATCGAGGGCTGACAAGTTATCACTTTCAGAGAGTAGAGAGATAGAGGGAATGGTTACTTGAGTAGAAGGGGACTCAGAGGAAGAAGTTTCAGTAGCTTCTTCAGCGTCCTCTATTCTTGCCATTAGACACAACGAAGGCAAGATCTTCTTCATCAGAGCCTGACTCTTCAGAGGTCTTGGCCTAGTCGTCTTCAGCGTCCCAATCAACTTCTTCAGCGATAAGGCCTTTGCCCTTTTGCTGGTATTTCTTCAGATCCTTGTATTTGTTTTTCAATTTCAAATACTTCTCCTTTTTATCAGTGGTCTGGGAGGTGGTAGGAACTGCAACTTTCTTTGATCTACATTCACTTGAGAAGTGAACCTTTCGCTGACAGTTGAAGCATATAGCTGAGGCTTTCTCCTCGGGCATTGTCTTTTGCTTTTCAGAGTCAGAGAGATTTGAAGGTTTTTGAAAGTTGCTCTTTCTAGCGAATCTTTTAAAATTATTTGTTAAGAGAGCTAGAGAGTTATCAAACTCAGAGATGCCAGCATTAGTGAGTTGATCTTCTGAATCAGTTTGACCTAATTTAGTGATGGAGGTAACAGTGGAAGAAGAAATATTTTTAAGAGGAGTTGCCTCTAAAGTCACAAGTGCCAAAGAAGTACTTTTGGCACCATTTAAGAGCATTCCATATAATGCACTCAAGGACAGAGTTTCAAGATTTTTTGACAACTTTAAACATGTAGTATACACTGCCCATTGATCGGGTAGTGCCTCCATGAATTTGGTCAGTATTTCAGCGTTAGAGTACACTCTATTGACTGTTTTAAGATCAATCAACAAACAGTTGAAACGCTGGTGAATTTGAGAAAGAGATTCACATTTATGATACATAAAAGTCTCATATTGTCTTACAAGGTTTATGCACCTAGTGACTTGAACTTCAGAGGTTCCTTCATATTGGATACATAGAGTATTCCACATGGCCTTAGAAGTCCTCATTTTCATAACAGAATGATAGACTTCATCTGGTAAAAACATTGCTATTATAGATCTAGCTTTTGAATCAATAGCAATTTCTTTCTTATCTTCTTAAGTCCATCGATTAGGAGTTTTAATGATACTCCTTTCAGGGATGGCTGGAGTAGTAGTGGTGGCAGCAACACCAGCTACAATAGTTGTAGGAACAAATGGTCCGTTTTCTAGATAGTATGGGATCTTTGGGTCTGATCCTTCTAGAAACAGAGACATTCTTTCCTTCCATAATGGAAAATTATCATGGCTAAATCTTGGAGGTTTAGCTAAAGATCCATTATCATTGTAGTTCATATTAGGGTTTGACATTTTTGAAATAGTTTAAAAGAAAATTATTTTAAAGAAAAAAGAAACAAACACTACTCTGATACCACTCGTTGGTCCCTAAAGGGTCTACAAGAGTTCAATAATAAGTAAACAGTTTGTAGAAGGGGGAGGGGGTTGAATACAAACACACAGATTTTGGTTTTAAATTAGTTTATATATCATAAACAAATTTACAGTTACAAGCGGAATAAGAACAAGTTTAAAACGTATTCTATTGTAACTATGAAACACTAAGTTTGATGCACAAGAGGAAGGAAGAAAAAATAAAGAGGGTTTAGGTTAGAAACAAGCATGCATTGAGATGAAGAAGATATCTTCATCTTATTTATACCCGTTTGCTTTTAATGCAAGACAAAAGGTATGTGTCACATGTCAAGCTTAGATAGGAAGCTTGTCCTTGCTAATAAGACAGCCATGTTTTTGGCTGAATATGAACAGTACCATATCAGATATGATGGGGACATAAGAGACAATTTGTACGTCCTTTTCTGACAAGGTATTGGGTTTAACTTTTGTGCATCGAAGATAAGATCAATCTTTAATCTTGTAAAGGAAGCTTCATTTGATCGCTGATACTGAATTTTCGAGGATGAACTTCAGTATCGCTGAGGCTTCACAATACTTTACACTTTGATTAGATAATCGCTGCTATCGCTGAACCGCATCAGTTCACTTAGATGATTAACTCTTTCTTTAGCTAGGGTCTTTGACTTTCGCTGAGTGGTCTTTTGGTGTGATAGTTGATCTTAAGCTTGTTGTTCCTTGATCTTCAGAGATCGCTGATGGTAATCAGCGTATGCTATCGCTGAATATGAACAGAAGCTTATACCATGGAATTTCACTAAGTATACAAAAGGAATCATATTCAAATCATTGAGAGGAGTTATGATCAACAGACTGCCTATTAGATAGTCAATGGCAATATCTCAAAGCACATTCCTTTTCCATACTTGAATGACATAAACAAGGTCAACATTTACTTTGAACTAACTGACCTGCGATGGGGATAGATTTGAATGTACAATCAAAACACCTAGAGGATCTTTCTCTTCTAAACAGGAAATGCAAGAAATGGGAGGATGCCCTTCCAACCTCAACATCAACACATGGTTGAACGAAGGCGCCTCTAGACTCAAGGAAAATTGAACTTCATGTTGTGAAGTTAATGGTCCCGCTTTTGAACTTGTTAGAAAAGCAGAGTTCGAGACTTTTGCTGATAAGATTCAGAGATCCTTGGATGATCTTAAACTCACTATGTCAAGAACCAAGGCTATTTCTTCCATCCTTAATATTCAACTACTCAGAGCCCCGGTTGGCACACTAAAGGCCTATTCCCAAGCCAATAGAAACAACTTGGAGATGCTGCTACAAATGATGACCTAACACGATAATGCTCATCGCTTGACTCCACAATCCAAGTATGAGTCCTTATCTTCAAAGCCTTCAAATACATAAGGGTCTATCCAGAGTCTATCAGATATAATCTAGAGCAGGCTGCCAGATCCGGCACCTACTTTTACACCTACATCTACCCCGGGTCCAAGTATTTATGTCGAAGATTTCACCGACTTCACGATTGATATGAATTGCTCTCTTCCATTTCACCAGCCCAAAAACCATCAAGATCTTTTGTTCCTTCTGAAGCAGTGACAAACACAGACTTGCATAAATTTGAAGCTTCCCTACTCTAGAAATTTACAGAGATTAGTGCAAAGTTTGTAACCAATTCAAAGGAACCAGTCCAAGAATAACGAAAGCTCTTAACAGCCCGATTCACACAGAAGTTGGTTAAGTTCAAAGCCTCTACAAATGATACTTCTAAAGTTGTGCATTGAATTGGAAAGCTCTGGAAGAAGAAAAAAAGAAAAGGATGTTGCTAGTTGTGCTTCTAAAGTTGAAAAGACCAAGGAGAAGTATGATGACTAGGACCTAGAAGATGGGGGCCTTGGTCCTCATAAGTAGGATAATAGAGAAGGTGCACCCTTAAACAAGAAAAAACGAGTTGATAATCAGACGACTATTTTCAGTAGAGCTCTATGTCCAACTCGCAACCAATCCAAATATCGAGAAACACGAGTTAGGGAACCAGAAGCCTTGACTTTTGATGATGTAAATATTGTATAGTCTTAACATTCTTTTATCTCCTTTAATCATTTTGGCTCCATTTACAGGATCCCTAGCTATATCATTAATCGTTAAACAACCAATAAGTGTTGTAAAATTCTCAAACTTTGAATCCTCTTCCAAGGTGAAATATCTGAAGCTCATCCAGAGACTTCTATTCCAATGACTATTATTCTAGAAACTTTAATTCAAGAAGAACATGAAGTTCAAGAACAAGTCACCCCAGAGACTATCCCATAATATATTCCAGAACAAATTAATGCAGAGACGATTCCAAGTACTTTTGTTCCTCAAACAACTCGTTCCTTAGAGGACAAAGTACAGAAAATACCTCCAAGGGATGGAATCTGTCAGAAGACCCGTTGTTCAACCTTCATCCTCTAAACCAAAAAAAGGAGTATTGATGGAAGATATCCACTAGTACTTGTAGAACAAAAGGGAAGACCATGTTTATTTGGAACCACCTAACCTTCATCCAGAGGTGTTGGCAGGGGTAAAGCAGAGGTATGCTCGACTAAAGCAAGATTGTGTTTGAGTATTCTCTAGTAAAGGGATCAAGACAATTCTGGCCATCATGTTTAGAACTTTCGACCACAAAATCATCAAGTATCTGGAATACACAGTGGGGAGAGCTCATATCAACATAAGTGTTTTAATCCTCGGGATTTGATAGATTTGTATGAATTTGTGATCCAGAGATTCAATTAGGGGATCAAGTATGCGGTGGCAAGATCTACAATCAAGGAAGTGACGGGTTAGCGTGTCAAATATCGTTCAAAGTTGGATTTCCAATAGCTTTGGAAACTGGTGAAGAAAGATTTGTTGTCACCCACTACATAAAGTGCTCGAGGGAATCGAGAATATTCGACCTGCTTCAATTCTTTCAGAACCAGAACTTGGTTTCCTAAAGAAGAATGAGCCCAACAAAAATAAAAAAAATTATATCATGGAAGCCTTCAAGTATTTTTCTGCTACTTGAAAGTGGATCAAGAAATCCATTGAGGAGAGGATGGGAATACCTCATGTTCCAACAGAAGCTGCAAATGAATTAACTCGTATTATTTCTTTTTTTTTGAACTACAGAGATCTCATCATGAGATTCTGGACGATCTTTATTAATGATCCCTATGAGCCATGAAAGCTTTGTAATTTCATTTTACTTGTAATTTTTCTTCTTGTCTTTTGAGTAATGAAATATTAAAGAGGACCGTGTTTACCTCTTGCTTTCTAGTTTAACTTTTCACTTTGTTCATACTTAGAGGAAAAATGTAGGCCCCATAATTCTGATCTTGAAAGTATGAAAAAGGTCTAAGTGTTGGACTCCAAAACCTACTTTAAGATGAACTAGATGTTGCAACTAGAATATCATCTCGACAGATTAGAGTATCATAAAAAATGAGAACATATTTCTTGAGAAACGATTTTAGAAAAATGTAATTCATACAATCTTGTAAAGACCATGGAGTACTTATAAGCCCCCCATATCTAATTACTAAAAAAATCATAATGTTCAATTTGGGTTATAATTGTCATTTATAAGCATCCCCATTATGCACCCAATTAGTGAAAAACAACCCTTACATTGAAACTCTAGTAATTCATCAAATATGGGTATTGGAAACCTATCTTTAATTCTCTTCTTTTACAAGTCTTATAGTCAAACATACAACTTCTATGTCCCATCTTTATTGCCTATTGATACCACAGGAGATGCAAAGGGACTGCAATTGTCCCTTATAATACCTTGATTAAGCATTTCTTGCATCGATTTTTCAACAATATCTCTTTCCTTGAGCAGATGTCTATATTATCTAATATTGATAGGGTTTTACCAATCGTCAAAGGATTCCTATGATTAACCTCAAGTAGGAAACAATTCTGGAGGTTCTAAAAATATGCCCGCTATATCTATTAGTGATACAACAATACTTTTTGGTACCTATTTAACCTTTGCAAAAAAACTCATGTTATTCATATCATATTGATTTGAACCAGAAGTTATTACCTACATCAGGCACAACTCAACAACATTCATCATAATCTTCTTTGAATTTTGACCAAGAGACAACTTCACTCGTTTAGAAATTACTCCGTTCAATTAATGTTGGTGATTATTATATGTAAACTTCGTGATCACTCTCTTATAGTCCAACAAAAGAGTTCCCAGATCATTGAGCCACTCCACCCACAAGACGATATGAGGTCCTCCCCAAGTAATAAAAATCACATTAGAGTGAAATTCAAAATTATGTAGCCTCCAAGAGAAATCTTGACACATGTATTAGCACGCTAAATGGTTACCGTCAGCCATAATTATTAATTTACGAACAATTGACTCTAACTTGATCCCCATCTTCTCAGTCAAAAATCTAAATCAAGAAAATTATGAATGTCTCTAATTAATCAATATGTGTAAGGGAGTTTTGGCTATAATACCTACATACTCTCATGGCCTAGAAACCTTGACTTTCACTCAAAGCAGTTATGTAAATGCAAGTGTCCATTTCAAACTCAAACCACTACTCCATACATAGATCTTCCTCTTCTTCATCTAAACTAGAACTTCAATGATAATAAAAATTGAGTCCATTTTTGTTGGCATTTATGCCCCTTTTTTGTTTCTATTTTGTTAGACTTTGTATGTTGTATTCAAGATTAACATAGTTGAGGGAGCTAATATGAAAATACCTTAAACATATAAATAGCTTTAGTTATCTTGTGTCTTGTACATTGTAAGTGAACTTAGAACACTTAGTCATATTCTCTAGAGTTTAAGTGTGTGTGTTCTTGGTGTAGTCAATGTGTGCTCTCAATATATGAAGTTTACATATGACAATATACTTTGTTTGTGAGATTTATACATTCTATTTGGGTTTAACAATTGGACCTATATTTTATATTCAAGATTAACATAGTTGAGGGAGCTAATATGAAAATACCTTAGAGGCATAAATTGCTTTTGTTAGCTTGTGTTTTGTAACATTAGAGAGTGTGCTTAGACATTTTAATCTAGAGTTAGTTGTGTGTGTTCTTGGTGTATTCACTATGTGTTATCAATATATGAAAAATACATATGATTTGTGAGATTTATTGATTATATACTTGAATATGGGTTTAACAGTTGTATCACAAAGCTTGATTTGATCTAAGACAATCAAATTTGAAGAAAACTGAAGACTTTTGAAGTTTTTCATGTTCTTGAAATAGTCTACTATTTTGATTTTGAAATCATTGATTTTGATGTATTTTTGATTAATTTTTAATTCAAACTTGTTAGAAACATATAGAAGATCAATCTTCTAAAGTTTTATATTCTAATTCGATGGATTCATCGATCAATTTGAAGATTTGGAGATATTTTTAGTTCAATCGTGGTCATTGTGTTCTTGATGATTTGATCAAATTCGTGTTATTTGATTCAAATTTATGTTTAAAGCCTTCATTAATCGTGTTTATGCACTAATTTCAACAGCCATAATCAACTTTTAATTGTGTTTTGTTGAATATTTTTGATTTCAGGCTCGATTTGGACAATATTTGAAGATATCGCATGTTCTTCAGAATATTGCGTGAACAGTAGATATCACATGACATTGATGCGATATTGCAAGGAAGGAGAATATCGCATGACAAAGGCTACGAATAGTAGAATGTCGCATTACACAAACGCGATATCGTATGAACTCAGGATATCACATGATATAAGGAATGAATAGTAAGATGTCCCATGACACTGGTGCGACATTTGAACCATAGCATTGTGCAATATTGCTGAAAGGAGTTTAAAAAATTATGGAATTTTCCAATTTTGACTTTTCAAAGTTTGATTTCAGATTTTAAGTTCAAAGATAAATTTCAAGGAAATGAAATTTTTAACGGGTTTGACTTTTCAAGCTGACTTTTGATACTTCAAGTTAGGTTATTGACTTTTTGAGAGTTGACTTTTTCTGCAAGTTGACTTTGCGATTTTAATCATTTTTCAGATTATATAAAATCACTTTGTAAATGATCAGTTTAAGTATATGAATATGTCTGCAAGAAAGACTTTGGCCAGACAAAATGAGGAGTCAATGTCTGATAATGATGATAAAAGTTCATGTTATTCTGAATATGAGGTAAATTCTATAAGTTCCTACTCTTTATAGTTGGAATTTTACTGGTGTTAATTCTGAATACAAATCGAAATTTACAAAATCATCTGATGAAGTTGATGCAAAAGAAGATTTAAACTCCTCTTAACTATACTAAATTCAATGAATGCTATCAAAAGAAAGGAATTTCTCTTTCTGATGATCATTTCCATAGTTATTATGAGGAGGAACTTTCTGCAAAATCTGTTGTTTATGTTTCAAACAGAACTAGCTTATTTCTTTGAAACATAAAGTTTTTTTTATCTTGAAAAAGAGCTTGAAATGAAAAGAATTTTAATTTTGGATTAGCTGATGAACAAGATTAGTTTTCAAGTAAAATCAAAGAAATTGAAGATGTTTTTAGTCTCAAGTTAAATATCTCTCTTCAAACTCATCTCATGATGATGTTAAAAGTTCTTTTGAAAAGAAAATTTATGAATGTAAGAAATATTTTGAAAAATAAAAAACCTTGATCATTAAAGAAATAGATTATCTTTTAGATAAGGTCAAGAAACATGAAATTCTTGTTCATTCTCAATTAAAGAAACTTTGGAATCAAATATTGTTTAATCTGAGGATATTTCAACTGATTCGGAAGCTTCTACTTGCAAAGCTTTTATTAGAAATACTTATACTACATAGGCTTCAACTTTGACGGACGATTTTGTGAAAAATATGACGGAAAATGAATTTTCAGCCTTAATGAATAAAAAGCTTTGTTTGAATGATAGATCTGATTGTTTTGTTGTTGGTCCCAAATGAGTCTACAAGAGTTCAAAGATATAGAAACAATTTGTAGAAGGAGGGGTTGAATACAAACACACAGATTTTTAGTTTTTAAATGAGTTTATATTGAATAAGCAAATTTACAGTTACAAGTGGAATTAGATCAAGTAATAAACCTATTCTATTGTAACTTAAGAAATCACACAGTTGATGCACAAGGAAGTAAGAAAGAAAAGAGACAGAGGTTATAGAAAATAGAAAGTAGCATGCATGAAGATGAATAAGATATCTTCATCTTATTTATACCCGCTTGCAAGACAAAAGGTATATGCCACGTGTCAAGCATTCATAGGAAGCTTGTCCTTTGTTCAAAAAGCAACCATGCTTTTGGCCGCGTATGAACTGTACCATATCAGATATGATGGGGACATATGAGACAATATGTACGTCCTTCTCTGACATAGTATAAGGTTTGACTTTTGTGCATCAAGGATAAGATCAACGTTAATCTTGTTTGAGAAGCTTCACTTGATCGCTAAACTTGAAACTTCAAGGATGAACTTACAGAGTATTGCTGAGGCTTGACAAGACTTCACACTTTGGTTTAGATAACCATTGCTATCACTGAACCGCTTCAGATCACTAGCTGATTATATCTTTCTTCAGCTTAGTCTTCGACCTTCGCTGAATGTTCTTTTGGTGTGTTGGTTGATCTTCAGAGGTAGACTTGAGGCTTCTAATTTTCAGCATTAGACATAGTTTTCTATTTTATAGATTTTTTAGACTCTTAAACCCTGGATTTTTGCTAGATTTAGCGTAATTTAAGCAAAAGTTTACAAATGGGACTTCACTAAGTATACAGAAGAATCATATTCAAATCACTGAGAGGAGTTATGATCAACAATCTCCCCCTATTTGATTATGATTAAGTAACATGGGAAAATTACTTGAAAGAATTAGTAGGGACTTAAGAAATATTGAAGTAAAGATTTATAAGTACTAATCTGTGAGATCTTTTTCAGCTAATCTATTATAGCCATTGAGTTTCATTTATAAGGATATGAAAACACAATTTTTACAAGTAGAGGCCTTAAGTACATTCACTGATTTAAATTTTAGAGAGAAATATCAACGAGTACGGAGGTTTGTAAAGAAATTAGAACTCTTATGTTCAGTGCCCCATTTACTGTTTTCAGGGATCGTTTCAGTACACAATTGGAGTAGAGTACTTCATTTGAAATCTCATTAAGAATAATCTGAAGAAATTACATGGAAAATGAACTTACAAATTTGTAAGATAAAAGTACAATACACTGAAGAATACTACAAAGGAAAAGACGAATATAGATCAATCAGAGAGTTTTTCATGTCTTCTTCGTAGTTCATTTTAATAGAGATTCTTCTGTCGATTTATCAACGGATCATCTGACCAGCAGTAGTGATGCATGATCTTTATGAAAGCTGATGGAGCCTTGCTGACTTCTTTGTTTCTGAAGAGTCCTAAGAATCCATCATTATCCAAGAAAACCATACCAGGTTCAGGGAAGGTGATGATTTCATTTTCTTCATATCTTCGATCTTGAGGGAGAGAGGAGTTCAACAATGAGATGTTAGGGATTTCAAGATGACCAAGAATGCATTCATAGTTGAATTTGGTTTCATGTTCACTTTTAGAAGATGAACCTCCTTCAACATTTGATCTTCTTCTTCTTGTAGGCTATGGGAGAGGTGGAACTTGCACATGCTGTGACATACACTGCTCCTCTGATGAAGGTTCCTTCCAAAAAGTGGAGTCCTTTGGGGGACTAGACTCACTGAGAATGGGAGATGGAGAGAGAGGTTGGTCAGAACCAATTTGGAGGAGAGAAGGATGGATAGGTTGGGGGTTTAGAGATGGGAGTAGTATAAGGGATAAGGGGAAGAGTTACCTCTGCAGCGGTCTCCCCCTCAGATAGTGGAATGGTGGCATCAAGATCTACCACTTCATTTCCTTTGCCTGATTGGTTGGACGGATTCTGAGAAGGAGGTGGTTCGTCCCCCAAGGGTTCCTTGTAGACTACCTCAGGGATGAATTTGTCTGATCTACTATTTTTGAAGTGCTCAAGAGCACCAGGAGGGATGTCATCATCATCATCTTCATCTTTTCCCCCATAGTGAGGGATTTCATCGTTCTCTTCATCATCGTCTTCTTCCTCCTCATCATCTTCCTCGTCAATTTCTTTTTCAGCGACAGTGGAAGGAGGGTCTTGCCGAATGTAGGAAGATACCGGAATGCCAGGGTGTTTTTTATTTACATCTCTGATAATCTCTTCAGCGATTTTTTTGGCGCATCTCTCCCCCTCGATGTTGTCAGCGGGGAGAACATGCACCACCAGGATACGCACATTGGACCCAATGTCATTTAGAGAATCGGTGTGCATAGTCTGGGTCTGAAGGACCTGGCTCAGCGAAGTCCGATCAGCAGTAGTGAAGGAAGAGCCAACCTCTTGCATCTTTGTCAGCATCTGCATCATGTCGGACTGAGTCTTCTGAATTGACTTGAGCACCTGGTTTTGTGCTTCTACCTTCTTTTCCAGCTTGGCAAGGGCTTGCTCGTGAGCCAGGTTATCAGCCTTGATTGCCTGAATGTCAATGTAGACATTGTTGATGGTGGTCTTCATCCCTGGAGTACCAGCAACCATCTGAAAGATGAACTTAGCAGACGTCTGAAGGTTGTCTACTCTAGCCGTTGTGAGAGCACATTCGTTGACCAAGAAGTCAATAGCAAGGAATGTGGGGCTAGGAAGAACAACCTTGGGAATCTCTACAGCGAAAGGAGGAAGCTTGGAGGAAAACTTCTCCTGCTTAATCCGGCGCAGATCAGCATCCGTGTTTGGTTGCTGAGGAGATTTTCCGTTGCTAACACTGGAGGGAGCAGCAGCAGCAGCAGTCTTGGTGGTAGTGATGGTGGTTGCTGAAGTTGAGAGAGGAGGTGCAAAACCTGTGACAACATAGACAGAGCAGCCAAAAAGATCCCTAGGTTAGATGAAGGGTGACAAGACATGTTATTTACCTTGAGAGTATCTTTAGGATTACTCTTAGGGACAACGTGTACTACAAGAGTGTCATGTGGATCACTAGCCTGTGTCTTTGTATTTCTGTGAGAGACAAGTTGAGGTCCTGTTGTACTGCCTTTCTAAAGTTCAGATTGTCAAAACAACACTGAAGTTTGGACAACATGTGATTCAATATCATCAAAGATAGGGACAACTATCTCTGAATCACATGTTTGTGTGAGGACCAAAGAAGAGAAGGTTGTGAACGTAGTACCTGATCTAGCTTCAGCGGAGCTGGCTACAACACGTTCAGTAACCGGAGTCGCTGAAGGTGGTGGTAGTGCTGAAGAAACGGCAACGGATGCAGAGACCATTGTCGTGGCTGTGGCTACAGAGGACGTTGGTATTACGCCTGAATCAGGAAGGGAAGTCTTTTGAGAGACTCCCTTCTTTGGTTTCTTTCCCGCCGGTTTGTGAGCGATGGTCTTTCTATGACCATCGGTCGGTTCCTTTCTTTTGGAGGGAGTGGAGGTGTCTGGGATACTCACTGATGGGTCGTTCAATGAGACGGACACAGTTGTTGCTGCTTCAATGAGTTGCAGCATGTATGGAGTGTAAGGAGCATCATCTGGATGGACATCAATGTCCAGAGACTTCTTGCCGACCATGGAGAAGCTTGGGTTGGCGACCTTTGGATGTTCATCTCTGAAGGCAGATTCCATGATGGTTGCAAAGAACCTAGGGTAAGGAACAAATTGGTTCCTCTTTCCAGCTTTCACCCTATTGTAGATGTCGTTGAATATGTAGTCTGCATAATTCAACTTGTAATTTGTGCAGAGAGCGTAGCCAAGGTCTTGGAAGTGCTTGCTGGCCTAATCATGAGAGCCAGTCTTGGAACCCAAGCACTGAATCACTTGGGTGAATATGTATTGCCAGCAAGCTGGAAGCCGCTTCTTCTCCATCTTTGACCCTACTGACTTTGCTTCAGGGTTCTTCCATACGTAGACAATAGAGTCGAGAAATTCCTCTATCTTCTCCTTGGTGGGCTCAGGGGCCCATCGCTGATTCTTACCTCTTGAGGGGAGGTGAAGAGCATTCCTGAGAAATCCTGAGGTGAATGCGAAGGGGTCAAGAGTGGGGATGGTGAAGGCGATGGCAAGGAGCTTGTTTCCCTTTTTAGTAGTGAGTGTCGTGCAGTGAGTAGTGTACCAGAGAGCCTATAGGTGAGCAGTTATGCCAATAGGATTGTGCTCGAATGCGTAAATCAGGAGACAAGTCTTGATGAAAGTTGCATCATCGTTGAAGTGAGCTTTATCAGCAGGGATATCCACCAAGGCTAGGTAGTTGCACGCCTTGAAGGTGGCTTTTTCCAACTCGAAGAGGCAGGCAGGAGCTTTTTCCAGGACAATTGGGGCACTTTCGTCAGCTTGAGTAGTTTTGCTTGAAGAAGTCATTTTTGTTTCAAATATTGGAACACCAAAGAGGAAGATCATGGTTTAATATAGAAGGAATAAACCAGAATATGTCTTTGGTACAAAGATTACCAAAACTTGTAGAAGAAAAACAAGTGTTTTGATGAACAAAGATCAAAATACTTGTTATTAACACAATTTTTAGAAAAGGGTGAAAAAAAAGACTTGGTAGAAAAAAATAATACCAAAAATGGTCTTCTGTTCTAAGAGGAATCCAGAACAGGTTTTGAGAAAGAATTAGGATTTTATCACATGTATTTTAGACTTTAAAACAGGATTTGATTCAAAGAAAGTTATAAATTTAAATTTAAAGATGTGATAAACGACATTGTTGTTGTTGTTGTTTTAAGTAAAGAATAAGGGTTAGATCAAACCTTAAAAGTTAAAAACAAAGAAACACGTTCTTGGTGTTCTTGAAGAAGGTTTGAAGAGTCAAGGAAGATTCTTGCTTTGTGAGAGTAATGAGCGCGTAAAGAATAAAATGAAGAAATAAATTGCCTAAATAGCAAGAGGAGAAAGAAAAGGATAGCTAAACGACGATTTTAGCTTTTTGAAAAGTAATGATGACCTAGCGCACGTTCCTAGAAAAGAGTGGGAAAAGAAACGTCGTGGTCCGTCATGTGTTAGATAAAGGTCTGACGTGTCCTTTTCTTATTTGAAATTTTTAAAAATGATTATCATTTAAAAAGGTTAATCATTATCCTTAAATTCTTCATCAATAGACAATAAAAGATTGTTAGTGATGGGTTTTTAGTTTGAAGACATTCTATGAAAAAAAATATTCAGAGAATGTAAAGATTTAGAAATTCATACCTGAGTGAGAATGATCAAGTATCGCTGAATCAGAGTTCAGAGAATGGAAAATTATTCAACGTTTAACATACCAAGTTCGCTGATGAGTAGATTGAATCTAGCTTCATCCAGAGGCTTGGTGAAAAGATCAGCGAGCTGATATTCAGTTGGTACAAAATGAAGTTCCACTTCTCCATTCATCACATGATCTCTGATAAAGTGATATCGAACCTCAATGTGTTTAGTTGTCGAGTGAAGGACAGGGTTATTTGCAATTGAAATAGCACTAGTGTTATCACAATAGACAGGGATTTTGGAAAGTTTGAGATCGTAGTCTCTCAGCTGATTTCTCATCCATAGGATTTGAGCACAACAGCTACCAGCGGCTACGTATTCAGCTTCAGCGGTAGATGTGGAAACAGAGTTCTTCTTCTTACTAGTACAACTTATCAACTTACCACCTAATAGCTGACATCCACCAGTGGTACTCTTCCTATCAATCTTGCATCCCGCAAAATCACTATCAGAGTAACCGATTAGATCGAACCCTGAGCCTTTGGGATACAAACGACCCAGATTAGGAGTTCCTTTCAAATATCTGAAGATTCGCTTTACAGCGATGAGGTGAGATTCCTTTGGTTCAGCTTGATACCGAGTACAGAGACATGTAGAATACATGATATCAGGTCTACTCGTTGTAAGATACAGCAGAGATCCGATCATCCCACGATAGGCAGTTATATTGACAGGTTTCGCATTTGGGTCCTTATTCAAGGTCAGAGGAGGTGCCATCGGGGTCTTCATTGCTGAGCATTGATTCATATCAAACTTGTTCAGCATGTATTTAACATATTTATTTTGACAAATGAAAATTCCATTGTCAGATTGCTTAATCTGCAAACCTAGAAAATATGTTAGTTCACCCATCATACTCATTTTGTATTCTTTCTTCATTTTGTTTGCAAAAATAGTGCAAAGTTTGAGTCTTGTGGAGCCAAAAATAATGTCATCAACATATATTTTAGCAAGAATAGTATGACCTTTATATTTTCTTAAAAATAGAGTTTGGTTGATTTTTCCACGAACAAATTTTTCTTTAAGAAGGAATTTTGAGAGAGTATCATACCAAGCTGTGGGAGCTTGTTTTAACCCGTAAAGAGCTTTTTGAAGTTTGAAAACAAAACCAGGATGGTTTCGATCAGAGAACCAAGGAGGTTGTTCAACATAAACTTCCTCGCTGAGTTAACCATTTAGAAAAGCACTTTTAACATCCATTTGAAAAACTTTAAAGTCTTTATGGGAGCATAAGCTAAGAAAAGTCTTATGGCTTCTAATCTAGCAACAGGAGCGAAGGTCTCATCATAGTCAATACCTTCTTCCTGTCTGTATCCCTGAGCAACAAGTCTAGCCTTATTCCGAATTACAGTGCAATTTTCATCCAGCTTATTTCGAAAAACCCATTTGGTTCCTATTACAGTTTTATCAGATGGACGAGGAACAAGATTCCAAACTTTGTTTCTACGAAACTCAGTTAGTTCTTCTTGCATGGCAGAGACCCAACTAGGATCAGAGATAGCTTGATCTATCTTCTTAGGTTCGGAGAGAGAAATAAAATTAACATAGAGACAAATATTACATGTACCTCTATGAGTCTTTATACCTGCATTTGTTTCACCAATGATTTGATTTATTGGATGATTTGCAGTCCATCGCTGAGCTGGAGGTTGAGGTGATTGATCAACAATAGATTCAGCGATTTGCTCACTTTCAGGGATGATGTTGGTCGTTTCAGCGACAGGTTCTTCATTTAAGATCAATTCTGGGGGTGATTCACAGGATTGATTAGTAGAAGATGAAGTTTGGTTATTCACTGAAGAATTTCCTAAAGAAGTATCAGATGGATGAATCTGATTAAGAGGAGTGACATTGATCCGTGATGATGATGGATCGTCGCTTGACATAGGAAGATCAGGGATCCCATCATCATTTGTTTCAGCATTGGGTTGGTTGCTGAAATAAGTTTGAGGTTCCCCGTAATGAGATTTCATCCATTCATTCAACTCCTCATCTTCTTCAGGATAGGAATAGAATTAGTTGGGCGAGATTCATCAAAGTTGACGTGCATAGATTCTTCAACTTGTTGTCTTCTTTTGTTGAAGATTCTGAAAGACTTGGATACAAAAGAATATCCAAGAAATATCCCATCATCAGCTTTTGGATCAAACTTGCCCAAATGATCTCTGTCATTCATAATATAACATCTGCATCCAAAGATCTGTAGATATTTCAGAGAAGGTCTTCTTCCATGAAATAGTTCATAGGAGGTCTTCTTGAATCGCTTCACTATAATGGATCGATTCTGAGTAAAGCACATTGTATTGACTACTTCAGCCCAGAATTGAGTAGGTAGATGCGATTCGCTGAGCATTGAGCGAGTTGCTTCAATAATCGTTCGATTTCTTCTCTCAGCAACATCGTTTTGCTGAGGAGTTCTCATTGATGAGAAGTTGTGAGTGATTCCCTTTTCTTCAAAGAAATTAATCAAGGTACTTTTCTTGAACTCAGTACCATGATCACTTCTCATGGAGCGAACGATAAGATTATTCAGGACTTCCATTCTTCTGATAAAAGCTATAATAAAGTTAGGTGTATCACTTTTGGATCGAAGAAAAAAATACCCATGTGTATCTGGAATATTTATCAACTATCACAAGAGTGTACTTCATTCCAGATAGAGATTGGACATTGACAGGTCCAAATAGATCCATATGGAGAAGCTGAAGAGGTAAGGTCACTAAAGAAACTTGTTTAGATCTGAACGAGGCTTTTGTCAGTTTTCCCTTTTCACACGCTGAGCAGAGAGATTCCTTTGCAAAGGTATGATTAGGGAGATCCCTGACAAGTTCTTTTTGAGACAATTCATTAATTGTCTTAAAGTTCAGATGAGAGAGATTTTTGTGCCATAACCAGTTTATGTCTGAGGAGGCTCTGGAAATGAAGCACATGTTCTCAGAGTGATAGCTATTCATGTTAATGACATACATATTTTCAACTCTTTTCCCGGTTAAGGCAAGTTTGTCATTAGAATCAGTGACATCACATCTATTCTTTAGAAATAGAACGTTGAAGTCTTTGTCACATAGTTGACTAACGCTCAACAGATTGTGCCTTAGTCCTTCAACATAGGCGACTCGACTAAACGAAGTGGCTTTATTGGATAGAGTTCCATAACCTTTAGTGTATCCTTTGCCATTTCCACCAAAGGTCACTGAGGGATCCGCTTCTTCCTTGTATTCAGATAGTAGAGATTTTATGCCAGTCATGTGCCTTGAGCATGCGCTATCAAGATACCAGATACCTTTGGCACTCTGCATACAACAAAAGGATTAGTTTTTCATAGGTACCCATATTACTATGGATCCTGCTGTGTTAGTGGAAAGAGTGGCGGAAGAGCTACTAGTTGAAGAATTCTCTTTAGTGGATATCTTCGCCTTGGAAGGTTTCCCAACCTTGGTGGACTTCACTCTTGCTGGTTTATCAGTTTGAGCTACTTTCTATCCATGAGCTAATTTTTCAGCTTTAGTAGCATTAGGACAATTGCTTGCAATGTGTGTAGTTTCACCACAGTGATACCATTTCCTATATTTGTGAGTAGGTTTGGAGTTGAAAGATTTTAGAGTGCGAGAAGAGATATTTTCAGGAGCAGAGCCTAGAATTCCTTTGTCCGATGTACTTGGGGGTATAACAATCTTTTCAGGGACAGGTGTAAGATCGATCTTAATTCTGAGAGTTGATCGCTGAATAGATCCAGGTATTTTCTTTCCAGCTTTAGGATGACTTACAGAGGGAACAGAGGAGTTCTTTTTATGTTTCTGAAAGTTTTTGATTTTAGGAATGTGGTCAGGAACTTTGTTTTTGATCATTTTCTTAGAATCATTAGATTTAAGAACAGTCAATTTTACAGAGGAAGAAGGATTATATCTTCTTTAACAGGGTTATATCCTAACATGGAACGATCATTCTCTGATTCTTCTTTATCAGGGTTATATCCTAACCCACTTTTGACTTTAGAGGGATTTGAGCATTGATGATCTCGCTGACTTTATCAGAGGCCTTGCACCACCATTCGATGGTAGCCTTTTCAGCCTTAAGATCAGCGATGGCCTTTTCCTTTTCAGTGATAGCTTGTTGTCTCTCAATATTAATGGTTTGATTTACAAAGACTTGATCTTTTAGGGAATCTTCAATCTTTGTTAGTTCTTTGATTTTTAAATCACAATTTTTCAATTGTTCCGAAAGATCAATATTAATTTGTTCAGCTTTAATCTTTCCATTTAGAGCATTGTAAGCATCAACAGTCATAACATCGAAGGCGGACAAGTTATCACTTTCAGGTATAGAGGAGTTTATAGGAATGTTTACTTGAGTTAAAGGAGACTCTGAGTAGGAAGTTTCAGAGACTTCTTCAGCCTCTTCATTTCTTGCCATTAAACAGAGGAAAGCAAGATCTTCTTCATCGGAGCCTGATTCATCAGATGTTTTGGCCCAGTCGTCTTCTTGATCCCAGTCAACTTCTTTAGCAATTAGACCTTTGCCCTTATGCTCGTTCTTTTTCAGATCTCTGTATTTATTTTTTAATTTAATGTACTTTTCCTTTTTATCTGAGTTCTGAGAGGTGGTGGGAGCAGCTACTTTCTTAGATCTACATTCGCTAGCAAAGTGACCCTTTCGCTGACAGTTATAGCATATAGCAGATGCTTTTTCAGCGAGCAGAGTTTTTGACATATCAGAGTCAGTGATAGCAGGAGGTTTTCGAAAGTTGCTCTTTCTAGCAAATCTTTTAAAGTTGTTTGTTAGAAGTGCTAGAGAGTTCTCAAACTCAGAGATGTCAGCATCAGTGAGTTTTTCTGAATTAGTTTGATTTAATTCAGTGATAGAGGTGATGGAAGAAGAAACTAGTTTTGATGGTTCTACCTCTGAAGTCACTAGTGCCAAAGAAGTACTTTTGGCACCCTTGATATCATTTATGAGGTTTTTTCTTAAAACCTGAAATTGCTATTCATTTAAGAGCATTCCATATAAAGCACTCAGAGAGAGAGTTTCAGGATTCTTTGACAGTTTTAGACACGTATTGTACACTCCCCATTGTTCAGGTAATGCCTCAATAAATTTTGTCAGTATTTCAGCATTAGAATATTCTCTGTTGGCAGTTTTCATATCAATCAAGAGACAGTTAAACCTTTGGTGAATTTGAGAGAGAGTTTCATCTTTTGAGTGCATAAAACTTTCATACTGTCTTACCAGAACCTAGTGATTTCGACTTCATCAATCCCTTCATACTGAATACACAAGGTATCCCACATGGCCTTAGATGTTCTCATCTTCATAACAGAATGATAGACTTCATCTGGTAAAGACATTGCAATTATGGATCTAGCTTTAGCATCTATAGCTACTTCCTTTTTCTCTTCTTCAGTCCATTGACTAGGATTTTTGACAATTCTCCTTTCAGCAATGGCTGGAGTGGTAGTGGTGGCAGGGACACTAGCTACCAGGGTTATAGGAACAAATGGTCCATTTTCCAGATAGTAGGGGATCTTAGGATCTGACCCTTCTAGGAATAGAGTCATTCTTTCCTTCCATAATGCAAAGTTATCACGGCTAAATCTTGGAGGTTTAGCTAAAGATCCATTATCAATGTAGTTTGTATTAGTATTAGTCATTTCAAAATAGTTTTGTTCAAATATATTTTAAAGATAAACAAGAAACACTGCTCTGATACCACTTGTTGGTCCCAAAGGAGTCTACAAGAGTTCAAGGATATAGAAACAGTTTGCAGAAGGGGGGGGGTGAATACAAACACACAGAATTTTAGTTTTTAAATGAGTTTATATTGAATAAATAAATTTACAGTTACAAGCGGAATTAGAACAAGTAATAAACCTATTCTATTGTAACTTAAAAAATCACACAGTTGATGCACAAGGAAGTAAGAAAGAAAAGATACAGAGGTTATAGAAAATAGAAAGTAGCATGCATGAAGATGAAGAAGATATCTTCATTTTATTTATACCCGTTTGCATTTAATGCAAGACAAAAGATATATGCCACGTGTCAAGCATTCTTAGGAAGCTTGTCCTTTGTTCAAAAAACAACCATGCTTTTGGCCGCGTATGAACAGTACCATATCAGATATGATAGGGACATATGAGACAATCCGTACGTCTTTCTCTGACATAGTATAAGGTTTGACTTTTGTGCATCGAGCATAAGATCAACGTTAATCTTGTTTGAGAAGCTTCACTTGATCGAACTTGAAACTTCAAGGATGAACTTTCAGAGTATCGCTGAGGCTTGACAAGACTTCACACTTTGGTTTAGATAACCATTGCTATCATTGAACCGCTTCAGATCACTAGTTGATTATCTCTTTCTTCAGCTTGGTCTTCGACTTTCGCTGAATGTTCTTTTGGTGTGTTGGTTGATCTTCAGATCTTCAGAGGTAGACTTGAGGCTGCTGTTTTTAGCGATCGCTGATAACAATCAGCATATGCTATCGTTGAATTTAAGCATAAGTTTACAAATGGAATTTCACTAAGTATACAGAGGAATCATATTCAAATCACTGAGAGGAGTTATGATCAACATTTGTTACTCCTGTAAAACCTAAGAGTTCTTCTCAACCGGATTTGAAAGATAAAGGGAAAAAAATATTTCTTGTAAAGATTGATTTTGGTCAATCTTCAAAAAGTGTTTCAAAGAATGTCACCAATAATGCCTACTCTTCTTCTGCTAAATCAAAAAGGTATTCTCAAGATATCAAAAGCCAGATTTTTTTTTTCAAAAAGGCATTCTTACTACTCGAACTTTTCTGATTCTAACTCTTCTAGAAATTCAAATATTCTTTTTCAAAATTTAAAAAAGTTTGAAGGGTTAAAGGATCTACTGGAAATGTAGATATGGAAAAGTCTTTTGGTTCCAAGTCTTATGTGAAAAAGAATAAATTTTCTCATTCTGATAATTTTGTTAAACCTGATCTTTTTTATTCTATAAATCATTTGATCTGATTATCACAATAGAAACTTTGTTGTTCTTTCTATAGAACAAATGATTTTGTTAGGAAAAGTAATATTCAAAATTGGTATGGAATTTACAGCGTTTATTCAAATAAATTTGCTACACCTAACAATCAAGGATCCAAGTTTCGTTGGATACCAAAATTTGTTTGGTTTGTTTAGTAGAACGGTTAAATGCTTGATTTTAGGGGGAGAGCTTGTAGACTCTAGATAAATCAGTTTAGAACTCGGATTTCAGAACTTCATGACTTCTGAGCATATCAGTTCAGGACTCGATTTCACATTTTAAGGCGTAGCATGTAGGGGTGAGCATCGGAACCGGGTACCCGTCTTTGGAACCGGAACCGCCTCGGAACTGCCTGTTCCGGAACCGGAACCGATATGATTGGTTCCGGTTTCGGTTCCTAAAATACGGAACCGATCAGGACCGGTTCCGGTTCCGGTTCTCATTTTTTTGGAACCGTTACCCGCTGGGTACCCGCTACCCGTCACTTTTAAAGAAAAAATATTTTATATATTTATAAATAATAAATAAAAACTCAAACTTTGTAGTTTGTTTATGTAATAATTTGTTTTTATCGGATTAGTTTTGACCATTTGTTTTATTTATTACTTTAAATCGGTATTTTGTAGTTTATAATTACATTTTTATCGTATACAATGTAAAAAAAATCAAAAGAGTTGAAGCTGGGTACCCGGTACCGGAACCGGTTCCCATCGGTTCCGGTTCCGGTTCCAAAATATAAGGAACCGGTGTTAGCGGTTCTGGTTCGGGTTCTGGATTTCCAGGAACCGCCGGGTCCGGTTCCGGTTCTGGTTCCATGAAAATTGGTCGGGTACCCGGTTATGTTCATCCCCATGTATCTAAGAATTTTTTATTCTGAAGGGTTTTCATTTTGAGAGGAAGAATATTTTTCAGTAATACTGTTTTTTTTTTCACGGGGGAGCATAAAAATTTACATCATTTTTCTAAGGGGAGAAAAACATATATCATATTTCAAGTGGGTGAAAACTTAAAAAGTATGATATTTTTATCTGAAATATAATTTTTCTGAGATTAATTGTTGAATTTTATTCTGACATATATAGGATATCGCACATAAAGGTAACTAAACAGTAAAATAGTGCACAAGGTGTATGCGATATTGTGAAGATCAAAAATATCACACAAGGCATGTGCAATACCGGGCGACGGGAGAATGTTGCGCAAGGCGTGTGCGACATGTTGGAATGAACAGTAATGTCATACGACTCTCATGCAATATTTGACTTGTCAAAGCGTGTGCAATATTTGACCTTTTTAAAATTTTGATTACTTGTCTGATTTATCTAGCATGTGTTTATATTTTCACTAGGAGTAAATATGATTGATGATCTAAGGAAAAATTATTAGTTTTTTTTGTTTTTACATATCACTCGATTTTTTAGGGGATGCGTCATATATGAATATTTTTCAATGATTCAAACCACTTCTCTATTTTCAAATTATTTTAGAATCTAGAAGTGTGATTTTAAATATATTCATATATCATGTATTTGATGATCTTTTCTGACCGTGTGTTTCAAAAGTTAATACTTGCGCATTATCTTTTCTATATGCTTTTCAATTATTCATAGCCACCTGTTCAATTTCTTATTGGTTTTGTTATTACCATGTCTCATAATGAAAATCTTTTTGATGGTAATACTCCTGTTTGAATTCTTTGATATATTTTATTCCCATGTTGTTATCACATACTATGAGAACTTGAGCAGTATATGATATTCTTTCATGATTTGTTTGTATATTTGTTCATATAGACATCATTCAAACCTATCATGATTCTTAGCATTCCATAATGCTATGTAAGCCTCTTCTTTAGTTGAAACTATATTTGTCACTCAAGCATTTCAGATTTCTTCAAGTACATATATTAATAATTTTGTTGTATTGTGTTATGTTATATATTGTTGAGATTCTTTTTGTTCGACAGTATATTCATACCAGATTTACATCTTTTGTTGAACATGATCTATTTTTAGGCAAGATTTAAAATGACGTGAGGCGTGGCTTGGCCGCAAGGTCAAGCCTCAAGCCTTAGGAGCCGCGGCGAGGCGGCGACATTTTTCAAGGCGTGACTTATGGTGAAAAATCTATATATCACATAAATTATTATACATATAAACATATATTTTCTACGATTACTCAAAGAATCAATGATATTGAATAATTTAAATTAGGTTATACATTAGAAACTAACAAATATTGCGTTACAAAAATCATGCGTTACGTCATGGCATGCCACGGGTATAATGTCGCGTGAGACACAAGCTTTAAGCCACGACACGCCATGGCGGCTGTTGCGGCGAGCTTTCTTGAACATTGATTTTAGGACATATTTTCATGGGAAAATGTGTGAGGTTTAATGAACTTCGATGGACTACCAAAACCGGTATCCCTGCCCAAGAAGTAATACATGAGTGATTAAGGAGGGGTTTTTACAATATTGAGTGGGGGAGGAAACTCATACGGTTGAGTAACCTCATTGTGCTGAGCTGTAAAATGGAAATGCGAGTTTGGTTAGAAGTGAGGATTTTATTAAAACGAGTAAACTACGATTTTCGTCCCTGTGGTTTACTTTTTATAACGATTTTGGTCCCTGTGGTTTAAAAACTACTTTTTTGGTCCCTGTGGTTTCATTTTGCTTCTATTTTCGTCCTTACATCTAACAAAGTTAACGGGTTGTTAAATTTTTTTTGAAAATTTACATATTTAGTTCTTGTGTTATATAAATTTTAAATATTTCATCCTAAATTTCATTTATAATATTACTAACTATAATTTGGCACTTTTATATATATATATATATATATGTTATTTTTTATATATATTTTGATATTTTTTTATATATTTATAATTACTAAAAATAAGTAACTTTTTTAATGTTTTAATTAATAACTCTTTTTATTATTTAATCAAAGTTTTATTATTTATTTAAAAGCGGTTGATTTTTTTATTAATTTTTTAGAAAAAACCGATTGGTTTAAAATGAGAAAAAAAATTACGAATCACTTATTTATCAATAATTTTAATGATTCGTAATTCTTTTTTCATTTTAAACCAACCTGTTTTTAAAATAAGTTTAATAAAATTACCAACCGGTTTTAAATAAATAAATAAAACTTCAATTAAATAATAAAAAGATAATATCAAAAAACTTATTTATTTTTATTAATTATAAGTATATAAAGAATTTTTTTTATTAACATATATATAAAAAAAGAATAACATATATATAGTATTAAAATGATATTTATATATATATATAGTATTAAAATATAATAAAGAAAGAAAAAAAAATCATATATATATATAAGTGCCAAATTAATAGTTAGTAATATAATAAATGAAATTTAGGATTAAACATTTAAAATTTATATAACACAAGGACTAAATATGTAGATTTCCAAAACTTTTTTAATAGCTCCGTTAACTTTGTTAGATGTAAGGACGAAAATAGAAGCAAAATGAAACCACAGGGACCAAAAAAGCAATTTTTAAATAACAGGGACCAAAATCGTTATAAATGGTAAAAACCACAGGGACGAAAAATCGTAGTTTACTCTATTAAAAAAGTAGAGGGTGACAGAACAAGGTAAAAAGAAAGAAAAAACTTTGCCCTAACCACTTCTAGTTGGGTAAACACATTAGTGTTGGTTCATAATTCTTTGGTGGCCATCATTGAAATAGGCAAATGCCAACTTTTGATTGAACCCACCGACTATTAATTTCTTTCTTAACAAAGAGATGTTTCGTATTTTCTTTGGGCACGCAACGTGTAATCTATTCAGACTTAACTTGAAAGACTTAAATAATGTAAAAGAATGAATTTTGTCCCACCTTCACACTTCAATCATGCACATTGAGTCCATGGAAAATATGTTGTGCCTCAATAGTTTATATATTATGAGTCTGATATAGCATTATGTGCTTTATTTCTTTCAAACACATGCACTATCGCACAAAAAAAATAAATTTTTCTGCCATAACATTGTTAGACATTTCTTTGTGATTTGTAAAGATTGGATGAAAGACCTAGTAGAGTGAACATCAATAAAACTCCTTTAAAATGTATATCGTCATACTAAGTGGTTTTGTATTACTTACATTCAATTATTCTTTGAGGAACTGTTAACTCCATTATATGCCGATACAGAGTTACAACTTATTCTGACTTCAAAAAGATTTAGAAACATTGTATGGAATTGATGGATGATTCTTATGTTTCTAGTTTGGAGAATAAGGGGGTTCATATCCATCTTTGTTAGAGAGAATGTTTTAACGATAAGGATTTGATGTTTTATTGTTAACAAGTTTTGGGGAGAATGTTTAGGTGTTGATATATTTTTGGGAAGAATTTTTACGAAGAAGGTTTTGATGTTCAAGATGCACATGATCATCAAAAGGGGGAGAAGATATATAAGGGAGAAAATTAACAGAGAAGATATATAAGGGAAAAAATATACGGAGAAGATATATAGGAGAGAAAATATACGAAGAAGATGTATAGAGAATTTATATGCATGTTATCAGTTGAAAAGTTAAAAAGGGAGATGTTTACAAGTTAATCTTGTGATGAGGAGAAGATATTCATTTGAAAATTTCTTCTGTGACGAAAAATTACTTGATGATGGAGAGTTGGTTCAAGTTAAGATTCATGGCCGAAAGATTCTTTGGATTTACAATTCAGAGTTATTTGAAAATATTATTGTTGAAGATAGATACATTCATGTTTGATATTAAGATGATGAGCTTAGTACATAAAGTGTCAAAGCTATAAGGCTAAATATATGTGGATTCAATAAGGTTTATTCTGAAAATCTACTATTTGATGAAGTTCAAAAGATAAAGTGTGGTTTGTAAAGTTTATTGATTCAATGTGAAGATCTTGGTTCAAGATTTTGTTTAGAGAAAAGAAGTTTTGAAGAAGACTGATATTTTGTTAGAATCAAAAGGAGAGATAAATTTCTTGTTGTACTTTTGAAGATTTAAAGTTTTGAAGACTTGAAGATAAAGTTTGTCCAAAAAGTTTGTGTTGAAGAAGGTATTATTAAAGAAAGAGAAGTTTTTGTCAGAGCTTTAATTGTTGAAAATTTTACTTTGTTGTAATCTTGAATAAGGGGAAGAATGTTAGACCTTGTATTTTTTATTCAAGATTAGCATGGTTGAGGGAGCTAATATGAAAATACCTTAAAGGTATAAATAGCTTTTGTTAGCTTGTGTTTTGTAACATTAGAGAGTGTGCTTAGACATTTTAGTCTAAAGCTAACTATGTGTGTTCTTGGTATATTCGTTATGTGTTATCAACATATGAAGAATACATATGATTTTTTGAGATTTGTTTTCTCTATACTTAAATATGGGTTTAACATGTCCCCCCTTTCAAAAGTTGATAGAGTCATGTGGGGTTTTTAAAAGCTCTTAGAAGATCAAACTTTTGTAAGATTTAATTTTGAAAGTTAAAGGTTGAGTTAGAAGAAGGCCATGCAAGGGCTTAGAAAAAGGTTTTTAGTTATTAACAAACGGGGATTTAGAATTGTTAGACATTTTGGCTGGTTCTAAAGTCTCTTCTTGTAAAATGGCATACTAATAGCTTTAGCTAGGATTCGAAGTTTATAGACTCTTATAAATGGCTATAAAGTTTCCTTAAGTCATCTAACAGAACTCTCAAGAAAGTAAGAGTCAGACAATACGTGATTATGGTGAAGCATAAGGGATGTCAAATCTTCAAGCTCTTCAACATACATTTCAATGGTTCTTGTTTGTTACAACTTGTTGAAATTTTCAACCACATTTCTCTTCATATCATATTTGAGTCTTGCACAAAGATCTATATTGGATTCAGACGGGTCTAGAGTTCTCCTCATTACAAGATAACTCCTCATCCGATTTACAACCTTGTCCATTCAGACGGGTCTAAATCCAGACGGGTCTAAATCCATTGCCTTTTTATCCACATCTTGGGATTATTCCCATCAAACCTACGGAATTCACGTTTGGGAACATACAAATATATTATGGTTGAATTGGATGAATTTGACAAACCCTTTGAGGCTTTCCCCTTTGATTTGAATCTACTTGTTTCATTTTTATCAACCAATTCCACCATAGTTTGCATTAACTTTGTCATACTCTTATTATGGGATTCAATTAATTGCTCCAATGATCAGACATGTTCCTCCATGGCTATGCCTCTTCTCGTAGCAAGTGCCAACGTTGGAGAAATAGACGACTCGACTTAAAGAAATTAGGGTTTACATCTCTTTCTTTTTACAGATTCTCTCTATTACCAATGTAAAAGTAAGCTAATAAGCTACTGTAATTCCATGACAATTGTGATATGAAGGATAATACAAAACTAAGAAGAAGAATATCAAAGACAAAGCAAGAAATTTAAAGGGATGCAAGTTTCTTATTTCATTGATGAACCAATACATCAGGAGATCTATTTATATTTCTAAAAGTACTGAATCATGTTATTAACGATGGTGATATGAAGGAGAATACAAAAGGAAGAAGGAGAAGGAGAAACATTTAGCAGGAGTTTTTTAGGGATTCACGTTTCTTATTTCATTGATAAACCAATAAGTAATAACAAGAGATCTATTTATACGCCTACAATGACTAAATATGGTTATTAACAACCTTTCAGTAATAGTAATTCTAACTAACTTTGTGGCTACCTAATTCCTAATACTCTTTAACTAACTGCCATGAAAAACAAAAACCCAAAAACAATCGGGATTGCAATTTCATAACTCAGAACGATCGTCGGGCATTAGCCAGGAGCCTAAATCAAAGAGGTGAAGGAGAATAGAAGACAACAAAAGAACCCTAAAAAAAACCAATTGACTAAAATTTTAAATTAAGTAACTCGTGATTGTTCAATTTTTAGTTAACTTAATCTTATTTCATATTTTACTTAAGTCTAATACAAATACAAAGTGGACCAATTGGGTCGCGCTGCCAAATCGTCTGAACCACAAAAAGGTTCAATCGTGATCTACCATTTTCAATACCTCTATTTGTAACCGCAATTATGAAGAAATATAAGTGAGAGATGTTTATTAGTTGATATCAACCTCTATTAGGTCTGGTAATATTGTATCCATGATCACAATGATTGTAGACGTGAAGAGTAAAAGAACAAAGTCAACAGAGTGAACAAAAGTCAAAATAGTGCTTATTTGGTTGTTTACTATCTTATAATAGTCTAAGGTATAAATACGATGTAATAGTTAGGGTTTCTAAGAAGTTGTCTCATATGCCTACATTGTTACATCTAGAGAGAAACTTGTAGACAAAGAAACATCAATACACATATGATTTGAGAATTATTCATCATGTTCTTGTTGATTTGTATTGTTATCTGATCAAACTGGGATTATCAACCTCATTTTTTGTCATTTAAAAAAAAATAAAGTTGACAACATGTTCCACACGTTCTTCTAAAAGGTCTACGAAGAGATCATGGTGTCATATGTGTCTATAACACCATGTTAATGGTCGTAGTGTTTGTGTAAAGGGTGGCATAAACCACACTCTCTTTGAGGCACATTATGGTGCCCTATTTGCGCGATTATTTGAGGACACTAGTTTTTTTGATTATTTAATTTATAAGTTTGTTTTATTTTTACTTTTAAAGTTGTTATCGTTTTTTATTATTTAAGTGTGTATATATATACACACACTCACGGTAACAATATATCATTTTTCTTTTTTTTATGTGGATTTAAATTGTTAAATGTCATCGAATAATAGTAGAAAACATATGTGTATATACGTACAATAATGTATATAATACATACACTTGTAGCCTTAAAACAACCACATATTGAAAAAAATTATGACCTTGTAGTTACTAATAAGCCTTCAACTTTCACCATGTTCTCACGTCATGCCACACTTCATGTTAGACTGTGGGTTCTACTTATAAGGTTTTTGATGAAAAATGAGTAAAATAATGTTTTAGAAGGTTTGATTTTTCCATCGGTGATTTTTAGAATTCAACAACTAAACCAGAAAATGGTGTGGGGGTACAAGTAGGTTTCATGCAATTACTCATTTTATTTTTAAAGAAATGTTAAAGGTTAGTGGGAAATAAGCATCATTGAGTTATATATGCAAAAGTATATGGTGGGAAGCTCCAAATGATGATGTCATATCTTTTTTTGCATGACACTTAACTTAACCCTCTAGATTACCATGATTAGATTTTCGATGTATTTTGAGATTATTTTGTTTTATAGGGTGTTTGGGATTGCCTATTTGAAACAGTTTATATTTTTTCCCAAAAATCATTTTCAATTTTTTATAAGTTAAAAGAATTTGACTTCTTTGAAAACTCCTTATTATCGGTATAAGTTGTTTTTCCAAACACTAAAAAATGATTATTATCAATGTCACACCGGAATAAGTTAATAAGTTGTTTTTATAAACAATCTCAAACACCCTATGATAGTTTTGTACATCCAAAAGAAGAAGTTCCTCGTAAAAGATTATGACATGGTAGTTTTGTATATGTAGGAACCACTTATCAAACCACTCCTTTGATCTCAGCAAAAAAAAAAATTCATAATCATCTATATCTTATCCCAATGTATAGGTCTTAGCGCCATTTTCGTTTTTAGTCATCATAGTTAGGGGTGTGCAAAAAATCAACCGACTCAATTGAAATCGACCGATCCAATAAGAACCGACCGACTATAACTGGACATCCAATTGTAATTGGATCGGATCGGATTAAAAATTTCAACATCCAAAATTTGGATCGGTCGGTTCTTGGATGGCAGTCCAGAACCGACCTAACCGAACCGACCAACATCCAATTACCATTCAATTAACCATTCAATTATCCATCCAACCACCATCCAACTATCATCCAGTTAGTTTGTCTTCATTTTGCTTAAATCTAAATTTGTTTTTCTGTTCGTTTTTGAATTTTTAGCTTCATTTGTGTTGATTTAACACATATTAAAAGTGACTGATTAAGTTGTTTCATTGTTAAAAAATTGGATTGAATTAACACACTGGATCATCCATTGGATATCCGACGGATATCCAAAACAAATATCAAATGGATGGAATCGAACCGATCCAATCATCCATTGGATCGGTTCGGTTCGGTTGTCCAATGATAAGCGGATCGGTTTAGGTGGCAAAATTCAACATCCAATGGATGATTGGATTGGTCCACTTCCCCTCACATCCAATAGATGTCAACCGATGAACCTCCTAATCATAGTTATTGTCTCGTAGGACAGTGGCATGTCACACACCCCCATCCTTGGTAAGAAGATATATTGTACATAGGAGGTCCCTTTCGTCCTTAGTGGGCCTATTGAGACATTAATTATAAAGTTTTCTTGGTCCCATTATTTAGTATGAGTACCTAGAGAACCTCGTATTCTCTTTCACTCCTTTTTGGCTAATGTACTTTACAGTTTGGTAGTTATTTACCATCACATACATGAGCGCCATTGACAAGAGATGTCAGTCTAGGTTTTTTTGATCTTAGTGGTTCACATTTCAAATTGTTTCATCTTGCATACGTAAGATTCTTAGCTTTAATGCTACTCACATAGGCCACGTTGCACTGGGAAATGGGAACATTCACAACTATTATGTTAGATCCTTAGTGGACGTTTGGTTTGCAGGATTCCGACGAAACTGAAAGAAATTGGAATGATCAATTCGATTGACCAAATCTCATTCAGTCATTTGGGTATAATTTTAACCATTAATGATTTTCTAATTTTCTTATTTGAATGTTTTCACTTATTTATTCATATAGTAAATATTTAATATAAGGCACAACTTATTATATGATAAGTAGTGTAGTATTTAAAGAATCTACAATGATGGAACCTCTAAAAACCTTAGTTGTCATATTTTTTCTTTGCATATCATTGTCACATTAACAAAGTAAAAAATCTTTTCATAAAACTCTACAAGGGAAGTTTTTACAAAAACCTCACTTTTCTTATTTTTAATTTTTTAAAATATAAATTTAGTATATATTATAAAGTTACAAAAAATTGAAAATATAATTTACCAATTTCATTTTTCCATATTAATTTTAATAATTTATTAATTTTAATTTTAATTTGTTAACATATTTAAAAAACAATTAAAACATAAACATAACTTTATACTACAATTTAAAAAATTAAAATTATCAAAATATTAACTATTATAAAAATTAACACTAAACAACAAATAGTAATATAAATCACTCGTAATCTTGATTCGACCAAATATGTTCAACTAGTGGGAGCTAAGTTAATAATATAGTTATATAATTAAAAAACTTGTATAAATTTTACAAGAAATAAAGAATGAGCAAAATTAAATAAATTATTTTATATATTTTTTAACCAATTTTAACTTATATGTTTTATAGATGTATTAAATAAAATGGTTAAACATAATAATAAAAATGAAATTATGGAAGAACTCGTGTTTTTGTTCAAACACCAAAATTTCAACAAGACTTTGTAAATGAACAAGAATCGTCATCCCACAGTAAATGTTTTTTTTGTAAAAACTCCAAGAAATATCTCGTTAAAAACCTCCATTATGGATGTTTTTAGTTTATTTAAATCGGTATCTATTTATTAATATGTAATTTGGATTTTGTATTTAGTTTAATAAATAAAGAAATAACTTTGTAATAAAATAGATTAATAAAACCAAAAGTGTATTAAAAAATGGACCTAATAATAATAATGTCCATATAGGTGTAACGACACTATAAAGAGATTTTAGGGAAATCATATTCCATTATGCTAATAAGACATAGACCTATCTTTTGTCTAATAGGGATAATAAGGGTTTTAATTTCTTATCATAGAAAAAAAAACAGTTTGATTTAGCAAACATTTTATGTAGTAAAACATAAATGATAAATAAGAGAGGTTTTTCAAAAAAAAAAAAAAAACAAACAACACCTAATGTTTATCATGTTAGGCAAATTGCAATACATATATAGTAATACATGTTCACTTCATTTATTTGGTTTACTTTATCTGGTTTGAAATCAGACTAATTTGAATCTGATTCAACTGTAAAGAATCAATCTTGTAAAAAATCAATCTTGATTACCACAAATCATTTTAAGAGCACAATAGATTTAATGAAGTTTAATTACTAATGAGAAGCACAATAAAACAAATAAAACATCTTACTTATTAATGTATTCGTCTCAAAATAAATATACATAATAAAAATAATATTCAAGTTTTAGAATATGTAACTAAACAAAAGAAATTTTATCTTTAATAATTAGAGGGAATCTTTTTTCATCGTATAATTAAATGTAGAATGAGATATAAATATTTACTTTTAAAGATTGATACTTATATAAAACTAATTAAAACTGAAACTTTTAAAAAACTGAAAACTTATTTTAAAAACCAGATTCATTTTCTCATCCACATGTTTTATTATTATTTTGAAAGAAATTTTAAATATATAAATTTTTATTAAAGAATTATTTTAAATATCATCTTATAAATGACAAGATAGATATATTTTTTAAGATCTAAATTAAATTAGATTTATTTTAACATAATAATATTATATAAATAATATTTATGCCACACTATACAAGAAGTGAAATTTATTTTGATACGTTATATTAGAATGAGTCGCGTTTAAAGTTTTAGAAAAATGCACATACCTCTAAAATGAATATTTTAGTATTACTTTTAATTTTAGTTTAAAATATTTTATTTAATAAATATGTATTTAATAGCTTTCTTCAAAAAGCAATTAATAAAATACCCAAAATGTCAATAATTCATATTTTATCGCTTGTTCATAATGTGTAAACACTAAACACGGTGTTTGAAATGTTCATATGATGACGAAAGCTGACCACGTGCACCACATGAGGAATTTGTTTGCTGACGTGTACACTTGTTGGTCACTATGTTGGTCCTTATGATTGTCATTCATCATCAATTTTTATCCTTCTTTCAAAGTAATTACAATTTTGGTCACTATAGTTGTCATTTTGTTTATTTTTGGTCCGTCTGTCCATCTTTAATTAAAATGATTAGTTGTTTTAAAAGAAAATTGCATCAAAATGGAAACAACTTCAACCTATATCCTATTTTAGGGAACCAACTTCAGAATCTTTATTTTGGGGTCTAGTATAAAATTTTCATATATTTAAGGTCCTCGTTTACCTGATGACTTGATAATGATGACATGTTTTAGGTAAACGCCAACTAAGATGCCACGTCATATTTATAATATAAAAACAAATCTATCATATTTGGTCATTTATGTAAAAGTTGTTGTAAAAGTTGTTAAAACAGTTTGCAAGTCACCACTTTCTCCGGCAACTCCTTCCGGACAGTCATGTTCTCTGACAAACTGTTTCGTTCTCTTTTTTACCTTCTCCGATGACGGTGTTCAAACAAAACTTTTCTCCTTTGTTCATCTTCTTCGACAACTACAAGAATTGTCAAAACAGAGAAACATGACTTAAACCCTAAAAAACCCAATCAGATGCAACACATCAAGAAACAAATCCAATACATGAATTTAATGGCTGAAGAAGAACTCGTCGGAGATGGAGACCCACTTGATTGGGGCGCCGAAGAAGAACTTGTCGAGGATGGAGACCCACTTGGCTGGAAGGCGTCTGAGAAGAACTTGACATGGAAGACCCATTTTGCATAGAAATGTGCCAATTAAGGAAGAGAAATGAGTTAATGGAACTGATAATTTGCAAGATAAAATCAAAGGTTTGGTTGGAAAGGAGAATTGAAGAAGGATGTAGAGATCATAGATTGTGATGAGGCGGCGCCCAAAACGTAGGGTTCCATTTTTGGAACATGATGAATTAGTATATTTTTTTGTTTTATATTTTAAATTAATGGTGAGGTGAACTTTTTCATATCTAAGTAAGTTTTTTCTTGATTAATGATTTTGCTACGTCATATTAGGTAATCGGCTACCTACTGAACTGGTAAACCAGACACTTAAATATATGAAAAGTTTGTATCACACCCCTAAACAGAGATTTTGAAAGTTGGTTCCCCAAAATAGGAATTATGTCAAAATTAGTTTTATTTTGATGCAATTTTCCCTTAATTTAATGGTATTTTAGTCATTTTATCTTTTTTTTTTATCTTTATCTTTATCTTTATCATTTTTTGTTTTATTAGATTATAAAATAAATTACAATTTTAGTCTCTGTGTTTTTTTTTCTTTTTTGTATTTTGTATTTTTTTTTCATTTTATATTTTTATTATATGAATTAATGATAACTTTAATCAATAATATACTAAAAATACCTATTTTATTTTATAAATTACACCATCAAAAAAGTCTTGTCTATATTTTTAAAATAAGTTAAGTATTAAATATTTTAGATTTTTATACAATTTTTTTGATAGATATCTATAAATCCATCTATCCTATATACTAATTAAAAAAAATTATTCTAAATTGGGGTTAAAAAAATTATTGTTTTTTCTTTTTATATATATATAAAACAATGTTTTTGAAATTTATCAAATAAATGTTTTTTAAAATATGTAATAAAGAAAAAACTTTATATATTATTTAAAATTTTCAAAATATAAACTTAAATGAAACTCATGGGCTACTTAACATTTCGTGATATTTCATTATTTTTATAATCTATGTTTTTATATTTTATTTACGGAGAACGATGTTCATATTTTTATTGCAAACTACAAGTTAAATACCTCAAAATTCCAAACACTTTTAATTCCAAATCCTTACACAAAAAAATTCTAATATGTCAAAAACATTATGTTAAACCAAACAATCCCTTATTACTTTATTTGATCTCGAATGTAGGCAAAGAAATTTTTTCATTAAATGAAATATCTAAAAATGATACATTTTTTAAATAAATAGAAATAGATAAATTTTGATTTTTTATTCTTACATATATAAAAAAAACGATAAGTTTTTTAAACCCAACTTAGAATAGAAAGATTTTTCTTATTAGTGTAGGCGCATTTACAAATATATCAGATAAATTTCATAAAAATTTAAAATTACTTAGTGCTTAACTTATTTTTAAAATATCGACAAACATTTTCTGATGGTGTAATTTATAAAATGAAATATGTTATTTCAATATATTATTAGTTAAACTTATCATTGATTAATTAATTTAACAAGAGTATTAAATGAAAAATAAAAAAGATAGAAACACATTAAAAAAAAAAAGACAAACCCTAGGGACTGAAATTGTAATTTACTTTCTAATCTAATAAAGCAACAAATAAAAAAGACAAAGAAAAGATAAAATGACTAAAATACTTTAAGTTAACTAAGTATTTTAATTAAAGTTGGTCAAAGAGACCAAAAAGGAATTAAAACGGCAACAACGATGACCAAAACTGTAATTAGTTCGGAAAAAGGGACCGAACTTGATAGTAGGTGCCAATCATAAGGAGCAAAAATGTAATTTACTGTTAAGTTTTTTTTTTGAATTAAATTTAGAGTGAATTGTGGATTACTTTCTAACAAACTTGACACATGAAACATATGATAACAGTAATTAACTTATATACTAAGGAAGCTAAAATGAAACTGCTAAAACACACAGGATGCCGGAATCGAACAAAAGATCACACAGATGTTTTATTGAAAGCGTGAAATTTATGGAAAGGACTTCATCTCCTTTTATAGTGCCCATTCATGGGATGCATGTGGACAACCGTCAATGATTCATTAGCTGGAAGTATATCTGATAGAGAAAGATGCCACTCCCTTTGTACTAGGTTAATGGATGAACCATTCTTTGTAGCACGCAATGTCAGATAACTTTATCTCTTTTTCTTCATGTTCTGTGAAGTCCCATCAAACCTTTAAGCTAAAGACAAACATCCTTTTTAGGTGAGTAAAAAGAGAATGTCCCAATTTAAGGTTTGCTATCCAAGTTCTTGCTGCACACGTATTTTGCATTTGTTGTGTCATAAGAACTTATCTCTGAAAATTGCTAGGTGATATATGGAACCTTGTATCACATCGGTTAGTGCCTTATAAGGTTGGAATTGATAAGTGTACACATAGCTTGGTGATCCTCATTTTTCACTAAGAGTTGGCAAGTGTACATCCTTGTATTGGTAACTTGTTATCACAACCTCAAAGGAAGGCAACTGCAATTTTCGGTGACCATATATGCAAATCAGTGACCTCTATATGCAATGTCGGTGACCTCCACGTAACGTCAGTGACCTCCATGTATAATGTCGATGACCTCATCTGACAGGTCGGTGACATCATCTTTTAGGTCGGAGACCACCTCTTGTATCGGTGACCCAATACAACATCGGTGACCCAATCCAAGGTCGGTGACCTCATGCAAGGTCGGTGACCACACTTGATTTCGACAAGTAGTCTGAATTTTAGTGTTAGTTGATACATCAAAAATTCCACATTTTGATGTACAACCCTTGATTGAATAGTCTTTGATTTTCCAATATTTGAAGCATATTTCAGACCATCAAAAGAACCTATAAAAGATCAACCATATAAAGAGAGAAGGTTCATCACCAAATCATCGGTGACCCAAAAATCTTCCCCTATTTGATGATGATACCTGTATGTTAGAAAGAAATACTTTTTGACCCTTTCTATTTTTCTTTTGGGTTCTTTTCACTCAGATATTTTTTTTTTGTTTTTTTTAACTGAGTATATGCAGTATGAAAAAAAATATGTGCAACATATGTAAAAAAATAATAAACAAATTTACATATATACCAAGCATTCAGGTGCTTGAAGGGAATTGCTGCCGCATCAGCATCTCTACTCGTGAGTTCATTGATGATTGAAGTGTAGAGAGTTCCTTCATCTTTACTGTAGAGGACCACACTTAGAATTTCTTGAAGGAAGCTGCTATCTGTAGATCCCAGTATATGCAAGCACAATGATTTATATTGAATAAAACGATAAGAACATGGTTATTAAAGAAGCTTCATAGTTAGATATCTCACTTATACGGTTACAACATGATTTGACAGTATTTAGGCTTTCTTAGTTATCGACTAATAATTCACACCTTAATGAATAGCCTAATACTCCTATTTATATTAAACCATTAATCTATATAAGGAAGGTAAGTGTTTTAGGCATTATACAATTGCCATTTACAAGATAATTATCCTTTCTTTATATTAAACCTTCCTAATTTTGACTTTATTGACTTTGTACTTTTGGTCCTTCATGTCTTCAATAGTTGTCATCTCGGATACAATATTTTCAGACCTAACAATCTCCCCCTTTGTATTCGAGATTACACTTCAGCAAATCAGCACTTTTGAAGAAGATGAAATTTTGTCAACAAATCACTCTCTTGAATTCTTTTGCTCCCCCTACGAATATGATCACTTGATAAGCTTCGTAGCTCCCCCTTAACTTTAGCATAAAGTTCATGAAAAGAAAGTTGAAGGAGCCGTGATGTCGCAGGGTATCTTGATGTTGTTTGATGAAAAATTTTCTTTTGATAAAAGATGGTTGTGATATCTTGATGGTGTCGGGTTAGGCATTGTCGATGAAAAAAGATCTCGGGCCAAGTAGATTCGACAAGAATTGATGTAGGGCCAAGATGAGTCGATAAAAATTTATGTCGGGTCTTAAGCACTCGATAAGTCTTCAACACAAAATGATCTCGGGTCAAGTTGAATCGATGAAAATTTATGTCGGGTCTTAAGCACTCGATAAGTCTTCAACTTTATCTTCAGCAGTCGACAAGTCTTCAACACAAAATGATCTCGGGTCAAGTTGAACCGATGAAAATTTATGTCGGGTCTTAAGCACTCGATAAGTCTTCAACTTTATCTTCAGCAGTCGACAAAATCATTTTACTTCAAAAATCAAGTAAGGAAACTCGAAAAAATCAGTATTCAACAAACCAGCATTTGTCATCTTCCTTTTCTCACGTCGTGTCTTTGATATACAATCTCTCCTCCTCAGAATGATACGGAGAATCCAAATCATTATGAATAACCAAAGACAAAAAAATAGTTAACTAATGAAGCGTGTAAAACTAACATATAGAAGCACGTGAAGCAACTATTATCACTTAATCAAAATAAATTTTAATTAAGTGGCCTATATGCAGTGTTGGCAGCGGGTTGACACTGATAGGACTTCCAGTTATCATAGAAGTAAGTTATAAAATTAACTTCTCAAACTGTTCCGGCATAAACACGAAGATATGCTTGAGGAATCACAAAGACTCATGCAATGTGTAAAAAGAATTTATGCATTAAATGCTAATTTTAAGGCTCAAAATGTGAAAATACATTTCACAGACTCAATGTGCATTGAATGTGAAGTTCGGAGACCGGAGATGTTTCTTCCTTTTTCAATATCTTAATCTTCCGAGTGAAGAAAATATAGCAGATATGCTCATTCTCCGTGATATATGAAACAAATATCTTTTGTGAGATACTTGAGTAGTTGGGTGGGGTGACAAGAGTTATCGACATTGGGTCCATGTCTATTTCAATATTCATCTCCAAAGAATCGAGAATGAATAGATTGAGTGGCTACCCGGATAACAGTTTAGGTTTGGTGAGGACCAATTTTCTTTTAAGTCCTGTCACACCCTCAATTTTCTTTTATCTCACAAGCACTCAATATATCCTTTCAAATTTTCTAACCTAGGGATTTGTTTCATGGGCAGGTCTTTCCGGCTCTGGATTGACCATTGAAACTTCTATTCCTAACGCACAAAGAGTTTGAAATATTAAAATCCGAGTTCTGAACTGATGTATTCAGTAGTCATAATGTTAAGAGCAAGTTCATAGCCGAGATACTATGAAGCTAATTATTAAAGAATGGTAAAATGTGATACTCCCCCTCAAATGTAGCATAACCTTTTGAAAGATTGTCATGTGATGTGAATATTCAGAATTTAGCACACACATGACGTACCTACAAAAACAGATTAAAAAGATTTTGGTACCCAAGCTTTGTTGGGTCCTCGGAGGTTAGCTTTTGATGCAATAAATGGGGAAGTGGGGATACTGTATGTACCATACCATTTATGATAAAACATTTGATTGACATAATGAGAACTGTAAGAAGTATGCATGTTAGGAAAACAACCATAATCATAAGAGAAAGAATTTTATTGCAAAAAGTCATCAACACCGCAATTCGAGCAACAAATTTTATTCCGAGAAAAATGAATTAAATGTTTAACAGAACGAATCGTGCAAGGAAATTGAAAATTTCAATTGGTTCTTTTAACATTAGGAAATTTTGAATAATAAGAGTTGTCGTTTTTGCGAGATGATGACTTCGGAGCACTTTTGCCTTTTTCGACCCAAACTTGTTTTAAAGTTCGAAAAGCTGAACCACGTTTAGCATTTTTCACATAATGAGAATTGATGGGTTTGGAAAAGTGAGTTTGATCCTTTTGGTTAGAATGAGTGTAATGCATTTGACTTGTGGAACACTCATTCGGATCCGTGGGAAGTAAAACTGATTCGATTGGCTTTTTGCCTTTGTCCAAAAACTCCGTATGATTTGGAAGTGTAGGATTGAAGTCAAAATCGACATTTATGTCATCTAACTGTTCCGTGGATTTAAGGTTCGATGAGGAATCAGTGTACTCGTCAAAACGAGGCATTTCCTCAAGAAAGTCTAAGTCATCATCAATTTGGTCGGAAGAATGGGAACATTTTTGTTTAGGAGGAATATAGTTTGGATCTAATTTAAATAATTCCTCGTAATCATCAATGAAAGCTTTACACGAAGAAATATTGGAAATAGAATCATTTTCGTGATTGTTGTTTAAATGTAAAGCCTCGTTTTCCAATTTCTGAATTTTTAAAATAAATGCCTGTTTTTCCTTTTCTGACGAATAACGTTCATGTTCCAAAACTTTTTCAAGTTGAATAATTTTCTTTTCTAAGAATAAAGTGGGAATGTAGGGTTTATTTTCAGGAATTTTAGTTTGAAGTTCTTCGTCAGTATAAGAAGGAAAATAATCATTTGGAAGAGTTGCTTCTGAAGATTCCTTTTCTACTATATGAGGGTAGCAGAAAGGAATTTGATGAAAATCTTTGTTTTTCCTATTCAAATTTTCCCTTTCTTCGACGTTGGACTCCGACTTTATAAACTGAATTTTGTAATCCGGACCGAGGTTCAGATATTCAAATTTATAGATAGTCGGAGTATTGTAGATGGCTTTTTCTAAATGTTTTGGATTATCAAATCCTAATCCAGCTTTAGAACATAAATCTTTTGGAGCGTTTAAATGAATTGTGTGCTTAGTTTGACCAATTCTGTACAGCTTTAGTTCCAAATCTTTGAGTTTTTCTAAGAAGTCTTGTCTTTGAAGACTGACAAAGTCAAACTTTGATGAAAATTCGGCAGTCTCACTCCTAGATGTGTGAAATTGAAGAGTGAGATAAGATATTTGTTGTTTAAAAAGATCATTTTCTTCATTTAAAACCATTTTCCCCGTTTCGAGATTGTGCGTTATACTTTGAGAATTGACAAGGTCGGTTTGCATAAGAAGCAATTGATTATGATTATTTTCTAAGCATGCTTCTAAGTTGGAAACCAAGAGTTTCTCGGTTTTCAATTTAGATTGAAGTTCTTGCAATTTTATCATCATGTCATTCATTTGAATCATAAATTGATCATAGTCTGAAAGACTTACCTCGTGGGGGGGGGGGGGGTTTGTGTCTGAACTAATGGTGAAAGTTTCGCGAGTAGTCATTGTACTTGGATTGATGATCTCGATCAGTGAGTTTTTGAAATTTTCTGAGTTTGTTTTGTGAAACAGAAAGTCAACAATTTTTATCCGGTGAGGCTTTCTGAACAAGAGTTTGTCGGGTGTATGAGGCTCGATAAAAATTATTTTTGGGTCTAGGGGACTCGATAAAACTTCTAAAAAAAACTTTGAATCGATAAAAAGAAGTTATCGATCACAAAGGACTCGATAACTAAGAGTTTCTCGATAGATTAAGATTCGACAAAAAAATTCTTTGACTCGATAAAAACCGAATCGATAAAATAAATTTTATCGATTAGGAAGGGGTCGATAAAAATTCAAAGATACTTAATCCGAATTTTATTTAACCGATAAACCAGAAACCAAGAACAAAGGGTTCTTGACTAAAAAGAACAAGTCTTTTTATGGACCAGAATGTCTAAGTTCTCGAGTTTCTTACTTGTTCAGGCAAGAAAAAAAATCAAAATTACTAGAGTTTATGATTTTTACTAGAGAATTCTTTAGTAAGAAAAGCTGCAAGAGTCACTAGTTACTGAGTTTTCTTATGTAAAGAGTTTCAAAAGTAATCAAAATAAACTAAAATAATTTTAATTAAAACCGATTTAAATAGTTTGAATAGAAATCAAGGATATATTACGATGAATCGACAAAAATTTAAACGAATGAAGAATGAATCGAGAAAAACAGATCTTTATGAATTTCCTTTTATCGGGTAAAGCGTAATCGAGAACCAGTCAAAAGAATGAAGAACGAATCGAGAAAAAAACAGATCTTAAAAATTATGAGTTTTTATCTTAAAAATTTGTGTCTGAACTAATGGTGAAAGTTTCGCGAGTAGTCATTGTACTTGGATTGATGATCTCGATCAGTGAGTTTTTGAAATTTTCTGAGTTTGTTTTGTGAAACAGAAAGTCAACAATTTTTATCCGGTGAGGCTTTCTGAACAAGAGTTTTGTCGGGTGTATGAGGCTCGATAAAAATTATTTTCGGGTCTAGGGGACTCGATAAAACTTCTAAAAAAAACTTTGAATTGATAAAAAGAAGTTATCGATCACAAAGTACTCGATAACTAAGAGTTTCTCGATAGATTAAGATTCGACAAAAAAATTCTTTGACTCGATAAAAACCGAATCGATAAAAATTTATATCGATTCCATATGACTCGATAAAATAAATTTTATCGATTAGGAAGGGGTCGATAAAAATTCAAAGATACTTAATCCGAATTTTCTTTAACCGATAAACCAGAAACCAAGAACAAAGGGTTCTTGACTAAAAAGAACAAGTCTTTTTATGGACAAGAATGTCTAAGTTCTCGAGTTTCTTACTTGTTCAGGCAAGAAAAAAATCAAAATTACTAGAGTTTATGATTTTTACTAGAGAATTCTTTAGTAAGAAAAGCTGCAAGAGTCACTAGTTACTGAGTTTTCTTATGTAAAGAGTTTCAAAAGTAATCAAAATAAACAAAAATAATTTTAATTAAAACAGATTTAAATAGTTTGAATAGAAATCAAGGATATATTACGATGAATCGACAAAAATTTAAACGAATGAAGAATGAATCGAGAAAAACAGATCTTAAAAAAATATGAATTTTTTTTATCGGGTAAAGCGTAATCGAGAACCAGTCAAAAGAATGAAGAACGAATCGAGAAAAAAACAGATCTTAAAAATTATGAGTTTTTATCGGGTATAGCTAAGACAGTATGAATCGATAAAAACTAAAAAAAACGCAGAAATCGAAAAATTACTCTCTGTTTCGTGGATAACTTCAGAAAAACGCAAAAACTCAGATCGTCTGCTCTGATACCACTTGTAGATCCCAGTATATGCAAGCACAATGATTTATATTGAATAAAACGATAAGAACACGGATATTAAAGAAGCTTCGTAGTCGGATATCTCACTTATACGGTTATAATATGATTTGACAGTATTTAGGCTTTCTTAGTTATCGACTAATAATTCACACCTTAATGAATAGCCTAATACTCCTATTTATATTAAACCATTAATCTATATAAGGAAGGTAAGTGTTTTAGGCATTATACAATTGCCATTTACAAGATAATTATCCTTTCCTTATATTAAACCTTCCTAATTTTGACTTTATTGACTTTGTACTTTTGGTCCTTCATGTCTTCAATAGTTGTCATCTCGGATACAATAATTTAAGAGCTAACACTATCGGCAAGGGAATATTGGTAGCCCTGGAAGAAACATTTTTTCCTAAGATCATCTTTAGAGAACATACCATATTATGGAGCAGTGATGATGGTTGTTGCTGATTGAACTAGCAAGGTTGGATTTGATAGATCAAAAGTTTGAGATATCATGAATTCCTTGTGGAATGGGATAGAGAAGAATCCAGTCTGCATCGGGGTTAACTTTTTGTCTGTATTTGATTTTCTCCCCCTCAACAGTTGCTTTCGATTCATTTTTCTTAGAATCACTTAGATGCTCCCCTCAGCTGATATCTTATCACTTAGAAGATTTCTTCCCTTGCAACTGAAATCTCTTTTTGAGAAAATTTCTTCTTCTCAGTTGATTTCTCATTTTCCTCCCCAGCTTATAATACTTTAGCCTTAGTTGGTTTCTTGAGAATATTTCTTTTCTCCTCTAAGCTGCATGAGGAGGATTTCTTCTTCTCCTTCTCAGCTTACAATACTTTAGCCTTAGTTGATTTCTTGAGAAGATTTATTTTCTCCTCTCAGCTGCTGTTGATTTAGCTTTATCAGGAACTTTGAATTTTCTCCTCCTCAACGGCTGAGGGGAGAAGATGAGTAAACGAGGTGAGAAGGTGGAAGAAATTCAGGGAGTCCACCAGAGGGATAAATAAGCTATCAAAAATAAAAATAAAAACTTATTTTTATTTTTATTTCTCTAACCCATATATCGGAGAGTTCACTAGGTGAAAACATTTCTGCCAGAAGGAGATGCTGGTGAACAAGAAAAAAGTGGGAGTCCCTCCAATTCGACCAGTTTCGCCGAATCTTCACAAAGATGTGCAAGGTCATCAAGATCATAGATCTTGGGTGCAAGGCTGTGATGTGACAAAAATATTCCTTGGAATGGGAAGGTTCCAAGTCATCCTTATCAACCACAGAGAATGTTGAGGAGGGTTAAGTGTGGATCCCTGAAAATTCAATCATGTCCTTTTTAGAGGGCATGAAGGAGCAGGGGAGGTTTTGAGGATTCCCTCGGTCCAGTAGGGAGAATTTCAACACTCACCATTTTTTAGGATTCGGTGAGTGGCTTGTGAGTATTTGACCCTTGAGGTTCCCTAAGTCTCTTTGAGGAGAACTTGGGGGGGCTTTTGGAACTTCTCCGCTTTTTGTAAAGGATATTGGCTTTGGTAGATACCGAAGGCTTTTTCGGTATCATAGCCGTAGAAGCAGGTGCGGAGGTGGAAATGGTAGAAGATTTATAAACCTTAGATTTCTTTTTCTTCTTAACCAGGTCCATATGTTGGAGAGAGAAATTTGTGAGCAAAATTTGTAGAATTTTATGCTCATAAGATCAGAGAGAATAAAGTTTGAAGGATATTAAGTATCCGAAATTAGAGAGAGAAACATCAGAAAGTTTTTATATCCATCGGAGACTTTTGAGAGAGATTTTTGAAAGAGAAAGGATTAAAGAATTTTGACAGTCAAAAGTTGGACATTTTGACAGTAAAATATCATAGGAATTTTGATAGTCAACGATCGGGGGCTGTTTTAACAGTCAAAGATAGGTGAGTATTTTGACAGACAAAATTCGGAGAGTAGTTTGAAAAAACTATTGGAGGGAATTTTATCATGGCAAAAATCAGAGAGAATTTTAACAGCAAAAAAATTCGTAGAGATATTTTGACAAAGATATATAGGGAATAGTATATCCGAGGAATATACAAAGATAGAATAAATTTCAAGAAATTAGAAGAAATTTAACTGTCAAAAGTCGGAGATAAAGAAAGAGAGTAGCTGAAATTTCAAGTAGGTAAATGTCAAGAATTCGGGGCATAAATTTTGGGGCTTGCCATCATTTTTGAAATTCTTGAGAAAATTTCGGGGAGAAGAAAAGAAAACTAATTTTATTTTCTTAAAAATGCTACAGAGTTCGCCGAAAAAAAATTAAATTTTTTTTTGAGGTCGGTGAGTGTGACGTCAGCATCGTCGGTGGCTGACGTCAACAATTTTTTTTTAAATCTTTGTTTTTTAAATTTTTTTGTTTATATAAAGAAATATATATATATATATATATTGAAAAAATATACTTTTATTCGGAGAGTGGAGATCGAAGAAATCACTATCCGAATTTATTATTATTATATATACAAATATATAATGGCTTTTTTTTAATTTAGAGATTGAAGGGATGACATACCTAGTTTTCCGATAAGAAAGTTGATTGACTTCATCCAATGACTTTGTGCAGAGATGGGTAAGTTGAAAGTCAGTAGATATGAAATGAAACTCAACATCACCTTTACCCAAATCATGAGTGGAGAACAAAATTATTTGCAATAGCAATTGCAATTGAGATATCACAAGTTTTCCACGAATAAGTTGACAACTTCCAATGGTGATCTTTGGATCTATCTTGGAACCTGCAAAATCAGAATCCAAATACCCGATGAGATCGAAACCTGAGTCTTTGGGATATCAAAGACCTAGATTCAAGGTACCTTTTGCATACCCAAAAATTCGTTTCACCGTAGCCAAGTGAGATTCTTTGGGATTGGTTGATAACGAGCACAGAGATAAGTAGCAAACATGATGTCTGGTCTACTTGCATTAAGATAAAGAAAGAAAATCAATCATTTCCCAATAGGTAATAACATTGACCGATACACCATCAGGGTCATAATGAAGTTTAAGAGGATAAGACATCGGAGTCTTCAATGGTATACAAGTGTCAAAGTTAACCCTTTTTTTTATAATAAAAAAAATTCAGAAAGATGTTTAACTTGTAGACCAAGAAAGAGAAAGAAAATGAGCTTACCCATCATGCTCATTTCATACTACTCTTTATGAGAGAAGCAAACTTATTACATATCGGTGGCTCCAAAAATAATATCAATATAAATTTGAGCAGGAGACAAGAGTGATATTACCTTTAGATTTTTAGAGGAAGAGAATGCTGTAATATTTACTTCGAGCAAGTTCATTGTCAAGAGGAAAATTGGAGAGAGTGTCACACCAGACGCGAGGAGCCTGCCAGTCCATACAAAGCTTTGTCTAGCCGATAGACATAGTCAGAATGAGTCAGAATGAGTGGGATCTTCTAACCATGAGGTTGTTTCACATAGACTTCTTCTTGTCTTTGTCCTTTTGTTTCTCCACCTCAGAGCTAACATCAATATTGACATCTTCATCCAGTCAGACACTAGACTTCTCCCCCTGAGTATCGACGCCTGTGAATTTAGTAGCCTCTTCTTGAGCTATTTTGAGCACATTTCTTTGGTCAAACTCAAGTTGAGCTTTTATTGCTTCTTCCCTTTCAGCTTTAGTCTTTTTTATCTTTTCTTCTTCAGATTCTTCAAGGGTTCGGGCACTGACTCCCTCCCCCTGAGTTAATACTCCAGCTTCTTTATTAGCCTCATCTCTAGATGACCCAGTGTTACCCGGTACTATAGGTTAATTGGCAACAACTGAAGCAACAATTGGTGGTGGTTGATCGGAAACCAAGGCCTCGGAGACCACCATACTAACCGATTCGGTGACCACAGGTGGTTGCTCGGTGACAGGAGGTACTTCGGTGACTGTTGCTGCTTTTGTGGTTTTCTCCCCCTCAGTGGTTGAGCCCTTGAGACCAACTGAAGAGAGAAAAGATTTGATCCCTTCAACATCGGAGCCCAAACTACTCAACTTTTTTTCAATCCTTTGAACCATAAAACGATCTTCAGCTTTGAAGAAGGCATCACCTGCATCAGTTTCAATAGAAGGAGGAGAAGTTGGTACCTTGTCAAGCTTCCTATGTAGAGAAGTAAGAGAATCCAAAATGACTTTTTGATCCTTGACAAGAGAAGCAATATTGAAAGCTTGCTTAGCAGACTCCTGTTGAAGAGCAGAAATAGTGGAGGAGACTATAGATGGATGAGTGACAGAGAGTTCTTCAAACATTATCTTTGAGAAGTGCAAAGAGATGTTCTATTGCATTAATCAAAGTATTTAGTTTCTCCTGTCTTTCCATTCTTGAAGATAGCTTTGAGTAAGCAATATTTCTTTGTTGTGAATAGTAGTACCTTCTTCATCCATCTTGTCTATGGAAATCCATTTGGTTTTGTGAGAAGGACAAGAAACCAATTTCTAGACTATCTCTCAAAATGAGAGGGCTCTTCTTGAATGGCTAATATCGAGCTTCGATCGGCTAGATTTCACCAAGTTGTTTATGTTCAATGATGGAGAGAATTCACATAGAGATTGAGATTTCTAATTCCTTCTTCGATTTTGAACATCAGCTTGTTGATCACCAATTATTTGAGCAATTGGTTGATCTTTTGTCAATATTAAGGCTAGGGCATTTTGAAGAGGAAAGGTAAGATTTGTGTTTGAGATGAAGATATGTCGGCTGATATAGAGGATGGTGTTTAAGAGTTGAGGTTCTTCCTCTAAAGAAATAATTTCAAGAGAAGAAGGGGTTTGTGAGTGTCGTCGGGTAGAGGTGTGTGAGAGACGTCGGAAACTCTTGAGTCGGGTAGTGGTGGTGTCGGTGAGTCTAAGGTTTAGGGTGAGAATATCGGAAAGTGGGGAGAGAGAGAAAGAGATGTATGAGAGAAAGATAGGTGTCGGAAAGTGTAGGGTTTTCGGAAAGAGAGATGGTTGTCGGTCAGTTTAGAGTTGAGAACTTAGTGTATGGAGAGAGAAATTAAGGACGTCGGTGAGTATGGTGGTAGGGTGCGACATCGGTGAGTATGGTGGTAGGGTGCGACATCGGTGAGTAATTTCGATGGTGACGTCGGTGAGTGGAGAAGGAAAAGATGGTGCGGTGAGTGTATAAGGAAACGTCGTTGAGTAGGAAAAGTTAGTGGGAGGAACACACCATTCTTAGAAGATGGTTGAGGTTCAAATGATGAGGTGGACATGGAGTGGTGTAAGGCATCTCTCCGATGCATGAAGAAGATTGGAGATCATCAAATTTGACAAGTATAGACTTATCAAATACATAAAGAACATCCCATGAAAATTTCATGAAGATTCCTTCATTGGCCTTGGATCAACTTTCCCAAAATTTTCTTTTTCATTTAAGACACAACACACAACGAAAATATAAAGAAAAACCAAAGTTTGGTTTTCGACAATGAAACACTTCATAAGCTATTTTGTTGCGTCTCTTGATAGTGATGGACTTAATTTCAGATAGTTGACTGTTGCTCAGAAGAATATACATCAGTCCTTCAATATGGACAAATTCGTTGAAGGTTATGGTTTCATCGACGAGAGTTCCATAACCTCTTGCGATTTCTTTGCCTTGCCCACATAAATTCACACCTGGCCCTTTTTCTTTAAATACTTCAAGAGAAGATATTTGTTCCTTATCATATATCTTGAGCAGCCATTGTTAATATACTAGATATGATCTCTATTTGGATCCTGCAATCATAAATAAAATAGTTTCTTGGTACCCATTTTGAGGTGGGTCCTTTAGGGTTAGAAAATATTTCCTTTTTGTTCTTTCGAACAACATGAACTTTCGGGCAGTGTTTTGCAAGATGAAAAGTATCACCAAAATTATAGCATTTTCTATAGACAAAGACTTTTCTTGGGAGAACTTTTATTTTCCTTATATGGCATCGGTGAGAGAGAAAGAGATGCCACTTTGAAGGACGTCCTTTACAGAATAAGGCATAGAAGAGACGAAAGAAGTCTTAACCTTGATTTTTCCTTATATTGACAGCTCTAAGAATAAAATCAATGGTCTGATTTTGAGATTGGTTGTTTTAAAAAAAGAAGTTTTTCTTTTAGAACAAAGATTAAGAAAAATAGGAAAGTTTTCCTTTTTCAGCAGAAGAAAACTTCCTGAAAGAACTTTGGAAGTTACTTTTGAGAAATTTTGAAGTCTTGGGACAAAAAGAGTTGGTTTCTTTAAGACTTAGAAATTTAAGCATGATATAAATGGGTTTAACAACCAAGAGCTTTGAATGTCTCAAAGGGTATTGATTTCTTTGCCTTCACAAATCAATACAGAGAATCAATATAAGAGAATATTGAGTTCGGAGAGTTCAAGGTATCTGACTTGGGAGAGACAACAATCAGAGAGCATTTTTACAGGTAAAAATTGGAGAACATTTTTTTTAGATAAAAATTGGAGGGTATTTTTACAGGTAAAATTCAGAGAGAAATTTTACAAGTAAAATCGGAGAGAATTTTAGCAGGTAAAATTTCGGAGAGAAATTTCACAGGTAAAATTTGGAGAAAATTTTACACGTAAAAATCGGAGAGAAATTTTACAGGTAAATTTCGGAGGGTACTTTTACAGGTAAAATTTGGAGGGTATTTTTACAGGTAAAAAGGATATTGAGAAAGAGAGGAAGTAAGATGAAATATATCGGTTAAGAGGAGTTGATAAGAGAGATCAATAAATTGAAGAAGAAAGATAGAATATTGAAGATAAGGTGATGTGACCCAATAATGAAAGAGATAAAATAAAGAAAGAGAGATAGAGAGAAAGACTTAGCCAACTTCAAAAGATTTAGCCTTATTTCAAAAGACAAAAAGACATGGCTAATTTCAAAAAGACTTGGACACTTTCAAAAAGACAAAAAGACAAAAACACTTAGTCATTTTTAAGACAAAAAGACTTAGTCATTCTCAAGAGACTAAGGCATTGTTTGGCAAAAATAAGCTAGCTTATAAGCTAACTTATAAGCTAGCTTATTTTCTGAGTAATCGTTTGGATGCACATAAGCTAACTTATTAGTCAGCTTATAAGCTAGCTTATCGATAAGCTACTTGGAGTAGCTTATAAGAAGCTTTTTGACACTTTTTCCAATTATACCCCTAACTAATATTATTTATTTACTTTCAACATGCCCTTTTTGGTCATTTCACATGCTCATAAGCTAGTTTTTGCCAAACATAACTTATTCATTAGCTAGCTTATAAGTCATCAGCTACCTTATAAGTCATACACTAGCTTATCAATCATAAGCTAACTTATCAGCTAGTTTGCCAAACATAACCTAAAAGACTTAGTCATTTTCAAGAGCAAAAAGACTTGGTCATTTTCAAGAGACTAAAAGACAGTCATTTTTAATAAACACAAAGACTTAGTCATTTTCAAGAGAATAAAAGACTTAGTCATTTTCAAGAGACAAAAAGACTTAACCAATTTTGAAGATTCAATCATTCGGGCAATCCATCATTTTCAAAAGTGAAACTTCAAAAATAAATCACACAATATCGTTTTGGTATCAAAATCCTTAATATAGAAAGACAAAATTTCATTTTTTTTAAGGATTTACTCCAAGAAGAGAAGATAGAAGAAATAATCACTCAGTAGCCAAAAGAAAATTTATTTGAGAGAATTACACAATTCATCGGTCTCACTTTCAGAAGTGAGTTCAACAACAAGACCTTTTCATTTTCTTAGAATACTTTCATTTCTCTCCGTTTTAGTACTTGGCCTTATATTTAACATACAAGACAAGGTCACTAGTTTGAGAAGAGTTGATTTTTCCAAAAGATTGGCTCATCCTATCGACTGTCTTTTGACTTGTCGATTCAGAGGATTCATGGCCTGAATAGGTAAGAGACTTACACTTTTGGAGAAACTTAAATTTTGCACTTAGAAGCAGAAAGTCCCTTTTTATCATATATGAAACACCTATCATTTAATCTGACAGAAGATGAAGATTTTGAAACACTTAGTGTTTACAAGAAGTTCCTTTCTTCAGATTTTCTTCAGATTTTCCAAACCATGAAGTTCAAAGTTAGGTTTTTTCAAGTTCAGTTTTTCTTTGCCCAAAACATAGGCTACTTGAAAATCTGTCTTTGTGGCCCAGATGAACTCTCTATAGATACCATCTTTTAACACAGGAAATACTTTTATGAGCTTGGTAATATTATCATGAAATGGATTAAGTCTGTTGTACACTCTGACCATATCTCTTAAATGCACATTTTGAAAGTTAGCTTATGTGAAAGTGCTTATTTCTCCATTAGCCCTTTCCATTTTGAACAAAGCATACTTATAACCCATTTTAGTTCTTTGATCAGCATCAATGACTTTGACAATAGGACTATCTCTTCTTGCTTCAGAATTAAGTAGCTTTAGCTTGCTAACTATCTTGTTGTACCACAGTTTCCATGAGTAAATCTTATTTAGCCAACAATCAATATAATTAAACTTCTTGGTCCATGAATATTTCAGGATGAAAATATTCAAGAAACAGAGTATAGGCATGCTCTTGAATTCTGGCTTGTTGGAGCTGTTCAGCTTCAGAAATCTGTTTTGGTTGAACTTGTTCTTCAAGAACTTTTTCTTCTCTTTCAGATAATTCAGCCTTGCCTTTCCCTTTATCTGAACTCTCACCAATTCTTTCAGAAGTAGCTCCTTCTGAACTTTGAACGATTTGAGCTTCTTTCAATACTTCAAACTCTATTTTCTGCTCTTTAGGATGAATATAGAAATCATAACAATTACTTAGCAAGTAATCAGCATCCCTAATTGTATTTATCTTTGTACGACCAGCAGATAAACTCCTTCTGATAAGCTCTCTAAAATGAATTCTTTCATTTATCAAATACACAATCTCTTCTTTTATTTCATTAGCACCAGGAAGCCATGTCATGTCACATAATCTGAGAGCCATTCCAAAGTTGAAGAAGAATATTTTGGAATGTCAAAGATTATAAAAGAATATTCACCAGATGCATCTATTGTATATACACAAAACCAAGTTCTAGTTTTGTGAAATCCTTTGAAATGCCAGCAGCTAAATCAATATGAACTGATTCTAATAAGTTAAATTTATTCATTGGTCTTTCTAAAGCAAGTTGAAACTCATGCTTTTTAAGATTTATGAGGTAGATACCAAATATTCTTTTGACTTCTGGTACAAGTTCCACATCACTTCTTCTGACACATAAATTCAGCACAGAGAATTTTTGTTGAAGCCTTAACTTGTAAATATCAAATTGAGTAAACTCAACTACAGTATCATCCCTTCTTTCAGCTCCAAGTCTGATAATTTTCAGATCTTCTTCAATTTGTCTACTGACACTTCTGAATTGCTTTATTAAACTGGAATTAGATATATCTTGAATACCATGTCTTTGATGATAAGCTCTAACGTCTGAAGCATAGTATTCACTCCATTCATCACTTACAAATCTCTCCAAAGTAGCATTTCTTAAACTACTTTTATACATGTACATATAGGTTACTTCAGGAAAACAAATTCTTTCATGAGAGATTTGATCAAACAATGTTTCCTTTACATAAACCTGATTGAGAATTGGTTCTTCAAGAATTGAAAGATGAATTCTTGGTATAATAATAGGTTCTTTATACTTCACTTCAATCTCTTTAATGAATTCCATTAGCAATTCATCATTGAACTCTACATCCACCATATGACTAAGATCAACATGAATGAAGGCTTCTTGATTTGGTTGATTATAGAAATTTTGAAATACTGATAATCTTTCATCTATGAAACTGCATTTCAGATTCCAAGAGTAATTCATAAAATCAGAATTCAGAATGATCAAATTCATTAACCAATTGAAGATATGCAGAAAATCTTCTTATTCTCTACTGATAATATTATGTATAACATTTGGTCTCCAACCAACTAGATCCCTCACTTTATTTACTTCTTCCTCATCATCAAACCTGATCACATCTGACAAATCACCAGGTTCCCCAATTTCTTTCTCAAATGCCAAGTATCCATTCAACATTTTTTCACTTGGGTCAGGAATAACATCAGTATCATCAGTATTATGCTCTCTATCAGAATTAATAGAAATCTTCTCTGTTTCATACCCTTCATCTTTCTAAACATCTTCAGAAGGTCTTTCAGAAGATTAGGCTGCCATCATATTTACATCTTCAGATCTTGAAACTTTTCTCCTTTTCTCCCCCTCACGATCATCAGAATCCTGATCATCATGTTTTCTTTTTAAAGTTTCAGCCTGAGGTCTGCATTCCAAAGTAAAAATTCTTATATCAAGAAAAACTTGTGTATTTTGCACAATTGACAACCTGTCCAGAATCAACTTTATATCATCTTTAGTTGCAAGTTGAGAGATATCTGGTTGTTCAGAAGTACAAGGCATTGAAGTTTTCAGATTTGCAACATAAGACACAACTTTAGAGAATGATTTTAGAATTGCTTCCTGAAATGATTTTAGATCATTGGCTGATACAGAGGCTTTTTGCAATTCACTAAGCCTTTTATACATCCTCCTTTCCTGACTTTCCAGCTTTTCCTCCATCACCTTTAAAGGTTTATCCTTCAAGTCCTTAATGTCCTTCTGAATCTTTACAAATTCAGAAGTACAGAAATCTTTGAATTCTAAGAATTCAGAAGATATGGAAAAAGTTCCAAGACCAATAGATGGTCCTGTTTGTAGTCCTACAGAAGTAGGCTGGCCTGTTGATGTCACCACATCATGAACCATTACTGATTCATTGAATGGGGCTTTAGTAATGTTCAACCCACCAGGACTTCCATCAAATCCTTGATTTCCTAAGATAGGAATATCTATTGATGTTGTAGCAATGTGACAAACACTTTGCAATTGGAAATCCGAAAGATTTGTGCTTGTGTGAAAGAAAGATACATCTTGTGTAACATTAGGATCAAAATTGAGTGGACTCTCAGACTCAATGTGCACATTTGTATGAAGGGGGGACATATATCCTTCTGTTTCAACATTAGGCTCCTCCATGTGGGGACCTAATGGTAGATAAGCTGCTTGCCCCATAAGTGTTGTTGAAACACCAGTCTGTTAAGAGATGGTTGAGTGGCTGGAGGGGTTAACAAATTGTGTCATGGGATCACTGACTGTTTCAATGTTATACACCAACGAATATGAAATAACAGATTGTGTGCCTGCCCGGCTTGTAACAGTTGGTTCACAAGTTTGTTTTTCTTTTACTTGTGTTCTGCTCTCATCATTTCTTTTTCTCACCTATCTATCCTGTCTCTCATTTTCATTTTTCCTCTTTTCTCTCTGAGGTTGTTCCCCACCATGAACTTCCTCCCCTCTCTCACTCTCTATTCATTCTAGACCCCTCACCATGCTCACCACTAGGGATTAAATCAGGGGAAGAGACTACTGGTTTAGGTAGTCCCATAGATTCACAATACTCAATTAGAATCCTATTTTTGGGACTTACATATGATCTGAGCTCAGCTGGAAGAGGAATTGCATTAGGAAAAACAATCTTCTGACTTGGTGGCCTCAGATTATCCATAGAGAAAAGTGGCACATGAGGTGCATTCTCAAGTCTTGGAATAGTTGGAAGTGTTCTCATAGCTCCTTTAAGAAAGATCTGGAAAAATCTTTGAAATGGAACATATGTGTAGGTAGACTTCTTAGAAGCTGCTGTCTTTAATTCCTCATAAATCAAAGTGGCATAATCATAGTGGATGCTGTGTGCAATTCCATGAAAGATAATTCTTCCATTCATTGATGCCTGATCTAGACTTGAACTCTTACCTGACAAACATGTATTAATGATAGAGAATAGGGAATACCAGATGGGGGGGGGGGGAAGACATCTTCTTCTGAATGCACTAAGAGTAGTGATAGTTTTTGAGTATCCCAGCTTCATGAAGATTGCAATCATCTCAGAGTTCTTTGGAATAACATCAAATGAAGTTTTGCCCACAACATCTTTTTCCTTTGGAAGTTCCAAAATACTTCTGATATCTGTTTCCTTGATGTAGAATCTATATCCATCAACATAGGATGTAAGTTCATCAGATTCCTCCTCAAACTCAACATAGTACCACCATTGTTGTAAGTACTCTACAGGCACTTGAATTTTTTTTGAAAGCATTTGCCTAAAAGGATGCTTTTTTAAAATTTCAATCAGAATCTGTTGATCTTCAGGGAATTCAGTTGACCTCAAGTTCAATGCACAAATGTTCTTTTTAAATTCCATCCTCTTATTGGAAGGAACTTCCAGTCTGCTTTGATCAAGACCGGTAGCCATGGAAAATTCAGCAGTGTTCTCTTCCGGTACATTTCCAGCATGACCTTGAGATTCATTAACACCCCAACTGATTCAGAGATAACTTCAATAGGTTCAATATGAGTTCCCTCAATTTCAGTGGTTTTAAGGTTTGGGATTGGATTCGAAGGACCAACAACAGTGTTTCCTTTATAGCTGTATCTTCCAGATTGGGATCGGTTTGCATATTAACTTCAATAGACCTGATCATCATATTTTTGGGAATAATTTTGAATGATCCAGCATTCGATGAATCATCACTCCTACTAAAATAGGATTTTGAGGTTTGAATGGGTCTGTTAACATTCGAAGTAGACATCTTTGAGAGGAATTGAAGATATGAGGTTGTTTGAAGTTCAAAGAATTTAGAAAATAGGTTTCGGAGGGAAAATTCGCAGGAAAATGGTGAAGATGACGAAGCCATGGTATTTATGAGGTGGACGAGCTACGTGGGACACGTGGCAAAAAAGGAGCCAAAAAGTAATTACGTTTAGTAGCGTAATAACAGATTACAACAGTTAAACTTGATTACTCAAACGTTTATGATGTCGTTAATGTTTGGCGAATGAAATTATAACACGTGGCACATGTGGGACTTCTGAGAATAGAGTTCAGAATTCTGAGAAGGAGTTCAGAGTTCTGAAAATAGAGTTTAGAATTCTGAGAATAGAGTTTAGAACTTCTGAGAAAATAGTTTAGAACTTGTAAGAAAAGTTCCGAACTTTTGATAAACTGATTATATCCTTGGAAAACAACTTAAAATACTGACTTCTGAATTCAGAAAATGATTTTTTTAATTCAGAAGTAGTTTGAACAATAAAAATATTTGATCAACAATAGAAGATTGTTCAAACTTCTAAGTGAGTAAACTCAGAATGCATTATCACCCGTTTAGACTTTGCACATAGCCATTAGTAAAGACAAACCATTAACAATATAGATGAAATATGTATGATAATACACCCCCTAGAATCATGCAGGAAAGAAAAATAATGAAACCCCCCCCCCTTGAAAAATGCTATATAGAGATGAAAAAAAAATATGACTATAAATCAAAAACAAATACTCCGGAAATAAAAATATAAACTTTTGAATTATTAGATTTAGACTTCTGAGAAGCAAACATCAGAACTTATGAAGTTCGATTATCAAATTGTTAAATGAAATATATTTAGAAGTGGATATTTAACACTGTTTCTAAGGAAATGATTTATCAGAAAGTGTTGATCATAACTCCTCTCGATGATTTGAATATGATTCCTTTTGTATACTTAATGAAATTCCATTGCATAAGCTTCTGTCAATATTTAGTGATGCTGAAGATCAAGGAACAAAGCTTATCTCTGAAGATCTGAAGATCAGCTATCACAACAGAAGACCATTCAGCGAAAGTCGAAGACCCTAGCTGAAAAAAAGAGATAATCAGCTAAGTGAACTGAAGCGGTTCAGCGATAGCAGCGATTATCTAATCAAAATTGTGAAGTCTTGTGAAGCCTCAGTGATACTGAAGATTCATCCTTGAAGATTCAGAGTCAGCGATCAAATGAAGCCTTCTTTACAAAATTAAAGATTGATCTTATCCTCGACGCACAAAAGTCAAACCTAATACCTTGTCAGAAAAGGACGTACGAATTGTCTCTTATGTCCCCATCATATCTGATACGGTACTGTACATATTCGGCCAAAAACATGGCTGTCTTATTTGAAAGGACAAGCTTCCTATCTAAGCTTGACATGTGGCATGTACCTTTTGTCTTGCAAACGGGTATAAATAAGATGAAGATATCTTCTTCATCTTAATGCATGCTTCCTTCTAAACCTAAACCCTCTATATTTCTTTCTTCCTTCTTCTTGTGCATCAAACTTAGTGTTTCGTAGTTACAATAGAATAGGTTTTAAACTTGTTCTTATTCCGCTTGTAACTGTAAATTTGTTTATGATAAATAAACTCATTTAAAAACCAAAATCTGTGTGTTTGTATTCAACCCCCCATTCTACAAACTGTTTACTATTTATTGAACACTTGTAGACCCATTAGGGACCAACAAGTGGTATCAGAGTGGTGTTTGCTTCTTTAATCTTTAAAATATTTTTATAAAACTATTTTAAAATGACAAACCCTAATACGAACTACAAAGATAATGGATCTTTAGCTAAACCTCCAAGATTTAGGGATGATAATTTTCCATTATGGATGGAAAGAATGTCTCTGTTTCTAGAAGGATCTGACCCATAGATTCCCTACTATCTAGAAAACGGACCATTCATTCCAACAACTATTGTAGCTGGTATTCCTGCCACCACTACTACTCCAGCCATCCCTGAAAGGAGTATCGTTAAAACTCCTAACCGATGGACTGAAGAAGATAAGAAAGAAATTTCTATTGACTCAAAAGCTAGATCAATAATAGCAATGTCTTTACCAGATGAAGTTTATCATTCTGTTATGAAAATGAGAACTTCTAAAGCCATGTGGGATACTCTATGTATTCAATATGAAGAAACCTCTTAAGTACAAGTCACCAGATGCATAAATCTTGTAAGCCAATATGAGAGTTTTATGTATCATAAAGGTGAATCTCTTTCTCAAGTTCATCAGCGTTTCAACTGTCTATTGATTGATCTCAAATCAGTAAACAGAGTGTACTCTAATGCTGAAATACTGACCAAATTCATGGAGGCACTACTCGATCAATGGGCAGTGTACACTACATGTCTAAAGCTGTCAAAGAACCTTGAAACTCAGTCCTTAAATGCATTATATGGAATGCTTTTAAATGAGGAACAATCTCAACTTCTGAGGAAGAACCTCATAAATGAACTCAAAGGTGCCCAAAGTACTTCTTTGGCACTTGTGACTTCAGAGCCAACTCCTTAAAATGTTTCTTCATCCACTATTACCTCCATCACTGAATTAGGTCAAACTGATTCAGAAGATCAACTCACTGATGCTGACATCTCTGAGTTTGATAACTCTCTAGCTCTCTTAACTAATAATTTTAAAAGATTCGCTAGAAAGAGCAACTTTCGAAAACCTTCAAATCTCCCTGACTCTGAAAAGCAAAAGCCATTGCCCGCTGAGAAAGCCTCAGCTATATGCTTCAACTGTCAGCGAAAGGGTCACTTTGCTAGTGAATGTAGATCAAAGAAAGTTGCAGCTCCTACCACCTCCCAGACCTCTGATAAAAAGGAGAAGTATTTGAAATTGAAAAACAAATACAAGGATCTGAAGAAACACCAGCAAAAAGGCAAAGGCCTTATCGCTGAAGAAGTTGATTGGGATGCTGAAGATGACTGGGCCAAGACCTCTGAAGAGTCTGGTCCAGATGAAGAAAATCTTGCCTTCCTCTGTCTAATGGCAAGAACAGAGGACGCTGAAGAAGCAACTGAAACTTCCTCCACTGAGTCCCCTTCTACTCAGGTAACAATTTCTCCTATCTCTTTACCTTCTGAAAGTGATAACTTGTCAGCTCTCGATGCTATGACTGTTGATTTCTATAATGCTTTAAATGGAAAGATTAAGGCCAAGAAAATTAACATTGATCTATCTGAGCAAGTTAAAAATTGCCATATAAGAATCAAAGAACTTTCTAAAATTACGGAAACTCTCAAGGATCAAGTCTTTGCAAATCAAACCATAAGCATTGAGAAGCAGCAAGCTATCGCTGATAGGGAAAAGGCTATCGCTGATCTCAAGTCTGAAAAGGCAACCATCGAAGGATGGTGCAAGGCTTCTGATAAAGTCAATGAGATCATCAATGCCCAAATACCTATGAAAATAAGAAGTGGGTTAGGCTATAACCCTGAAAAGGAAGAATCAGAGAATGATCGTTCCATGCTCAAATTTGGAATGTTTGTCTCTTCTATCCCTGATTCTTCTTCTTCAACTTCTTCCTCTTCTTTTAAAGAAACGTTGCCCGTGATAATTCCTAAGAAAGTAATCAAGAACAAGTTTCTTGACCAAGTTCCAAAGAATAAGATCGCTCAAAATAGGAACAAGAAATCCTCAGAGAGAAAATCTAAATCTGGGAGGAAGGACTCTGACTTTTCTCGAAGATCAACCCCCAGAATTAAGATCGATCTCACTCCTACCCCTGAAAAGGTTGTTATACCTCCTAGGACTATGGATAAAGGACTTCTTGGTCCTATCCCTGAAAAAGTTCCTGCTTTCTCTCTGAATTCCAAACCCTTTAAATATAGGAAGTGCTATCACTGTGGTGAAACTATCCACATTGCAAGTAAATGTCCTAACGCTACTAGAGCTGATAAACTAGCTCATGGAAAGAAAGTAGCTCAAGCTGATAAATCAGCGAGAGTGAAATCCACCAAGGTTGCAAAACCACCAAAGGTGAAGATATCCACTGAAGAGAGTTCTTCAGCTAGTAGCTCCTCCGCCAATCCTTTATCTAACCAAGCAGGACCTATAGTAGTATGGGTACCTTTAAACAGTTAATCCTTTGTTGTATGCAGAGTGCCAAAGGTATCTGGTATCTTGATAGCGGATGCTCAAGGCATATGACTGGCAAAAAATCTCTGCTCTCTGATTACAAAGAAGAAGCTGGTCCATAAGTGACCTTTGGTGGAAATGGCAAAGGATACACTAAAGGTTATGGAATTCTATCCAACGGAGCAACATCATTTTCTCGTGTTGCCTACGTTGAGGGACTAAAGCATAATCTTTTGAGCGTTAGTTAGTTATGTGACAAAGACTTCAAAGTTCTATTCTTATAAAATAGATGTGTTGTCACTGACGGAAATGATAAGCTTGCCTTAACAGGCAAAAGAGTGGAAAATGTGTATGTCATAAATATGAATAGTTCTCACTCTGAAAACATGTGCTTTATCTCTAAAGCATCCACTGATATAAACTGGTTATGGCATAAAAGACTCTCTCATCTCAACTTTAAGACAATAAATGAATTGTCTCAAAAAGATCTAGTCAGAGACCTCCCAAATCATACCTTTACAAAGTAATCTTTTTGTTCAACGTGAGAAAAGGGAAAGCTGACAAAAGCCTCCTTCAGGTCAAAGCAAATTTCTTCAGTGACCGCTCCTCTTCAGCTACTCCATATGGATCTATTTGGACCTGTCAATGTCCAATCTATTTCTGGAAAGAAATATACTTTGGTGATTGTTGATGAATACTCCAGATACACATGGGTGTTCTTCCTTCGATCTAAAAGTAATACCCCTGAAATGATAATTTCTTTTATCAAAAGGATGGAAGTTTTGAACAATCTAATTGTTCATTCCATAAGAAGTGATCATGGTACTGAATTCAAAAACAGTACTCTGGTAAATTTCTTTGAAGAAAAAGCCATATCTCACAACTTTTCCTCAGTAAGAACTCCTCAGCAAAACGGTGTTGCTGAAAGAAGAAATCAAACTATCATTGAAGCGGCTCGCTCAATGCTCAGCGAATCGCATCTACCAACTCAGTTCTGGGCTGAAGCAGTCAACACAACATGCTTCACTCAAAATCGATCCCTGATAATTAAGCGATTTAAGAAGACCCCCTATGAATTGTTTCATGGGAGAAGACCTACTCTGAAATATTTCCATATTTTTGGTTGTAGATGTTACATTCTGAATGACAGAGATCATTTGGGTAAATTTGATCCAAAAGCTGACGATGGTAGATTTAATGGATACTCCTCTCTATCTAAGTCCTTCAGAGTCTTCAACAAAAGAAGACAACATGTTGAAGAATCCATGTACTATAACATTGATGAATCTCGTCCCATTCATACTTCTCATAACCTTGATGATGATGAAGAATTGAATGCTTGGATGAAATCTCATTATGGGGAACCTGAAACATATTTCAGCAATCAACCTCTTGCTGAAACATATGACGACGAAATCCCTGTACATCCTTCAAGTGACAATCATCCATCTTCATGGATGAATGTTACTCCTCTAAATCTAAATCAGATTCCTATTGCTGATTCCTCTCTTGGAAATTCCTCTGTGAACAACCAAACTACGTCTGAAAATCAATCTCCTGAATTGATTCTAAATGAAGTACCTGTTGCTGAAACAAGTCCTATTCCAGAAATTGAAAAACAAGTCGCTGAATCTGCTGTTGATCTTGATCTCTCTCCTCAACCTCCAGCTCAACGATGGACTGCAAATCACCCAATAAATCAAATTATTGGTGATCCCAATGCAGGTATCAAAACACGTAGAGGAACAGGTAATATCTGTCTTTATGTTAACTTCATTTCTCTCTCTGAACCTAAGAAGATAGATCAAGCTATCTCTGATCCTAGCTGGGTTTCAGCTATGCAAGAAGAACTAACTGAATTTCGTAGAAATAAAGTTTATAATCTTGTTCCTAGACCCTCTGATAAAACTGTAATAGGAACCAAATGGGTTTTCAGAAATAAGCTAGATGAAAACGGGACTATAATCCGCAATAAGGCTAGACTTGTTGCTCAAGGTTAGAGACAGGAAGAAGGGATTGACTATGATGAGACCTTTGCACCTGTAGCTCGCTTAGAAGCTATAAGACTCTTTTTAGCTTATGCTGCCCATAAAGACTTCAAAGTTTTTCAAATGGATGTTAAAAGTGCTTTTCTAAACGGAAAACTCAGCGAGGAAGTTTATGTTGAACAACCCCCTGGTTTCTCAGATCCTAACCATCCTGGTTATGTTTTTAAACTTGAAAAAGCTCTTTACGGGTTAAAACAAGCTCCTAGAGCTTGGTATGACACTCTTTCTAAATTTCTTCTTAAAGAAAAATTTGTTCGTGGAAAAATTGACCAAACCCTGTTTTTAAGAAAATATAAAGGTCATATCATACTCGCTCAGATATATGTCGATGACATTATCTTTGGTTCCACAAGACCCAAACTGTGTACTCGTTTCGCTGCAAGAATGCGAAAACAATATAAAATGAGTATGATGGGTGAACTAACATATTTCCTAGGTTTGCAGATTAAACAATCTGACAAAGGAATTTTTATTTGTCAAAGCAAATATGTTAAAGACATGCTGAATAAATTCGACATGAATCAATGCTCAGCGATGAAGACCCCTATGGTGCCTCCTCTGACTTTGAACAAAGATCCCAATGGGAAACCAGTCAATGTCACTGCCTATCGAGGGATGATTGGATCTCTGCTGTATCTTACAGTGAGTAGACCTGACATCATGTATTCTACTTGTCTCTGCGCTCGGTATCAAGCTGAACCGAAGGAATCCCATCTAATCGCTATAAAGCGAATCTTCAGATATCTGAAAGGAACTCCAAAATCTAGGTCTTTGGTATCCCAAGGGCTCAGGATTTGATCTAATTGGTTATTCTGACAGTGATTTTGCAGGTTGTAAAATAGATAGAAAGAGCACCACTGGTGGGTGTCAGCTACTAGGTGGAAAGTTAATTAGTTGGACAAGCAAAAAGCAAAACTCAGTGTCCACCTCCACCGCTGAAGCTGAATATGTAGCCGCTGGTAGTTGTTGTGCTCAAATCCTTTGGATGCGAAATCAACTCAGAGACTATGATCTCAAGCTCTCTAAAATTCCTATCTATTGTGATAGTACTAGTGCTATTGCCATTGCTAACAACCCTGTACTTCACTCAGCAACCAAGCACATTGAGATCCGATATCACTTTATCAGAGATCATGTGATGAATGGTGAAGTTGAGCTTCATTTTGTACCCACTGAATATCAGCTCGCAGATCTTTTCACCAAGCCTCTTGATGAAACTAGATTCAATCTACTCATCAGCGAACTTGGTATATTGAACGCTGAATAAATTAATTATTCAGTGACTTACAACAAGGGATACAAATAAAGCCTTCAAACTTTCCATTCACTGAACTCTGATTCAGCGATATCTGTGCCATCTCCTCAGGTATTATCTTCCAATCTTTATCACTCTTTGATATTTTTTCTCATCAAAGAATGAATCTCTTAAGATTAAAACTCCTCACTGACAATCCTTTGTTATCAGTGATGAAGATTTTTTAAAATTAGTAATGATAAACCTTCCTTATGGATAATTATCATTATAATCTTTTAAAAATAAAGAAAAGGACATGTCAGACCTTTTTCTGACACACGACGGACCGCGACGTTTCCATTCCAACTCTTTTCTTCTTAGAAGTTTATCCATTTTTATTTATCTTCTATTTTTTAAAAAATAATCTCCTTAGAACAAAAGACTTTCTTCTTAAAAGTTTATCCATTTTTATTTATCTTCTATTTTTTAAAAAATAATCTCCTATTTTATTGTTTTTATAACAAGCATTTTGATCTTGTTCATCAAAATACTTGTTTCTTTGAATCCTACATTTGGTATTCTTTATACCAAACTCTGGTTTATACATTCATGTATAAAACCATGATTTATCTCTTTGGTGTTCCCATTTTTCCTACAGAAATGGCGTCTGCAAGTAAGACTGCTAACACATCTGCTGCTACAACCGCGGACAACACTCTGGTCGCTGCACCAACTTGCCACTTTCCAATGGAGAAAGCTGTCTTCAAGTCATGCAATTACATTGCATTGGTTGACATTCCAGCTGATCGCCCTCACTTCAATGAAGGAGCTACCTTCATCAAAGCGTGCCCACTGATGTACGCATTTGTCCACAACCCAGTGGGCGTCTCCTCTCATCTCCAAGCTCTCTGGAACACGACTCACTGTACCACGCTCACCACTGATAAGGGAAACGTGCTCTCTGCAATAGGCTTCAAAATTCCAGACCTGGGCTACTTCTCCTTCACTGCTGGGTTCGTAAGGAAGGCCCTGCGTCTCCCTGTCCGTGCCAAGAATCAACAATGGGGCGCTGAACCAACCAAGTTGCAGATAGATACCTTCTTGGACTCAATCGGCTACGCCTGGGAGAATCCTTCACTGAAAACAGTGGGCTCCAAGGTAGAAAAGAAGAGATTTCCTGCTCGCTGGGAATATATCTTTACCCAGGTAATCCAACGCCTTGGGTCAAAGATTGGCTCGCATGACCAAGCGTGTAAGCACTTTCAGGATCTTGCCTACTTCCTCTTCACCGGCCACAACCTCAACTACGCTAACTATATCTTCAACGATATGGTTAGTCGCATCAACGCTACCACCAGACACCCTGTCATCCCCTACCCTCGTTTCTTTGCAACTATTCTGGAAGTTGCCTTCGGGGAGGAATACACGAAGGTTGGTGACCACTCCTTCTCCGAGTGGTTAAGAAGTCCTTGGATATAGAAGAACGTCCAGGTGATGCTCCTTTCACGCCCTATATGCTGAAAGTGATTAGAGCCCCTCTCTCGGTGTCTACCTCGCTGCCCATCCCAACAGCAATCATCCCGGACACTGCTGGTGCTGCTAGGAGTAAACAACCATCCGATGGTCATAAAAAGACCATCGCATCCAAGAAGCCAAAGAAGATGGTCTCTCAAAAGACAACCCTCTCTGATTTCGGTGTACTACCAACACCAACTGCAGCCGCAACCACTTCAACGGTCTTTTCATCCGTTGTTGCTTCATCAGCACTACCTCCATCATCAGCGACTCCGGTCACTGAGGGTGTTTTAGCCAGCTCTGCTGAAGCTGGATCAGGTACTACTTTCACAGCCTTCTTACATCCTTCTATCTCCTCTTCTTTGGTCCTCACATCAGCACATGACTCAGCGATAGTTGTCCCTATCCCTGATAATGCTGAAATGCACGCAGTCCAAACCTCAATATTGTTTAGTCAATCTAAGTTTTGGAAGTCCAATTTAAAAGGACCTCAGAGTGTCTCTCTCAGATACTCTAAGACACTAGTTAGTGATCCTCAAGATACTACCTCTGCAAATGTAGTCCCTGAGAGTAATCCTCATGATACTCTCAAGGAAAAAATAAGATTTTTCATCCATCATCTAATCCAGGTGTGTTTTTGGCATCTTTGTCTATGTCATCATCAGGTGTCGCTCCTCTATTCTCTTCAGCGACAGCGACAGCGACAACCACCACCAGCACTCCTCCCATCAGCAAGGATATGGGGAAGTCTCCTCCGGGCCATCCTAGTGCTGCCAAGCTCAGAGAGGTTAAGACAGAGATGGCAGCTCCCAAGCTTTCAACTCCCATCACTGAACTACCTCCCATTGTCCTTCCTAGCCCTACATTCCCTGCTGTTGACTATTTGGTCAAGGAATGTGCTCTCACCAGGGCTAGGGTTGACAACCTTTAGACGTCAGCTGAGCTGATCTTCAAGCGCATCGTTGGGACACTAGCAATCAAGACCAACGTCAGCAATCTCATCACTGAGGTTTTCTCTCTAAAGGAAGACAACAGGGCCCTTCATCAGACCCTGTCCAGCTTGGAGCAGAAGGTTACTGCTCAAGCAAACGTCCTTGAGTCTATTCAAAAGACTCAATCCGACATGATGCAGATGTTCACCAAGCTCTCTGAGGCTAGTTCCTCCTTCACTGTTGCTGATCGGACTACGCTTCCGGAAAATGAAACGAAGCTCAAGGACATTCAGACCAATGTTCGCACTCTGATGGTGCATTGTCTACCTCCTGATAACATCGAGGGGGTGAGATGTGCCAAAGAGTTTGCAGATGAACTCATCTCGGGGCACAACCAGAGGTTCCTTGGAGAGAAGATTTCTCCTTACATCCAGCAGACGGGATCATCCCTTCCTGAAGGGTTGACTGCTGAAGATTAAGATGATGAAGAAGAAGAAGAAGATCCTATCCCTCATTATGGGGGAATGAACGATGATGAAGACGACGATGACATTGGAAGTGCTTTAGAGCACATCAGAATGTCTAGGCCTGGAGTCGCTCATCAAGAGCCTTTGGGGGACGGACAACATCCCTCTCAGGGACAGTCTGGTTCCTCAGGCAAAGGAAAAGAAGTGGTAGATCTGGATGCCACTATCCCAATATCTGAGGGGGAGACCACTAATGAGGTATCTCTTCTTCTTATCCCTTATATTACACCTCTCTATGAAACCCCCACACCTCCTTCACCTACAAAAACTCTCTCTGACAATTCTTTTTCCTCCTCTCCTTTCCTCAGTGATCCCCGTCCCCCAAAGCACTCTACTTCATGGAAGGAACCTTCTTCCGAAGAGCAGTTTATGTACATAATAGAAACTGACTCTGAAGAAGAAGAGGGCCTTATTCCCAGGCGTCGCGTTCAAAAGCCGATCATAAGCGAGCCTGAAGAAGAAGAAAGGCGAATAAAATTCCTTAGGGAATTCGAAGCAAGAAGAATAAGGGTGCCTCAAGCTGAATCCATAGACGCTGTACCAATAAGGATGGTAGATGAATTCTACTTTCTGTCAAATGAAGAGAGAGAACAAGCATTGGAAGCACAACGCATCAGGGATGAGGAAATAAAGCAAACTGAGAATGATCTTGCTTTAGCAAGGAAATTACTCAGGGTCGCTGAAGCTCTTTTACAGAGAGAACTTGCACAGGAAAACCTGAATGTAGATCCAATCCTTGCTCAACAGAAGATTCTAAGTGCACTGTCCGCTGAAGCCACAATGCAGAAAGACAAAGAGCTTGACTGGTGCACTGATAGACTGAAGTTTCGAAGATCTGAAGCCAAAATAATTCATGCTACTATCCAAGGGCGACACTCCAACAGAGGTGGTCCAAAGGTATATGTAAGAATGACAAGGACTAACAGAACTGAGAGAGAAGAAGCCAAGTTCATAAGGATTTATGGATACACTGAATGGTTAGAAATCAGAGACGCCATTCAGGGTTTCAAATCCAAATTCAAGGATGTGGTGGACAGAGTACTGGATCAGTTGTTGCAAAGGATGTCACAACACGTGCAAGTTCCCCCTCTCCCTGAGTCATCTAAAAAAAAAAGATTAACTACCGAAGGTGGTTCAAGCTCCAAAAATGAGCATGAAACCAAATTTGATTATCAAAGCATTCTTGGTCATCTTGAACTCCCTGATATTTCAATTCTTTGTACCTCTCTCCCTCAAGACCGAAGATATGAAGAAGATGAAATCATCTCACTACCTGAACCTGGTATGGTATTCTTGGATAATGAAGGATTCTTAGGGCTCTTCAGAAACCAAGAAATTCGCAAGGCCCCATCCTCTCTCATAAAGATCATGCTATGGCGCTGCTGGTCAGATACCACTCTGATGAATCGACAGAAAACGCTTTATGAGAATGAGCTACAAAGAAGAAACGATAATATCTCTGATTAGTTATAGATTTCTATTTCCTTTGTAATATTCCTTCAATGTACATGTACCTTACTTTTGATATTGTAATTTCATTTCCCTATAATTTCTTCAGATTATACTGAAAAGATCCCTGAAAATAGTAAAAAGGACAATGAACATAAGAGTTCTATTTTTTTTAAACTATCTTTTACTCACTGATTTTTCAATCTGAAAATTTAATCAGTGAATGTACTTTATGCTTATTTACTTGTAAAAATTGTGCTTTCATATCCTTATAAATGAAACTCAATTCAGATAGTAGACTAGCTGAAAAAGACTTTACAGATTAGTACTTAGAAATTTTACTTTAAATGTTTCCTAAGTCCTTACTAGTCTCTTAAAGCAATTTTCCTATGTTGCTTAATCATAATCAAATAGGGGGAGATTGTTGATCATAACTCCTCTCGATGATTTGAATATGATTCCTTTTGTATACTTAGTGAAATTCCATTGCATAAGCATATGACAATATTCAGTGATAGCATACGCTGATTACTATCAGCGATCGCTGAAGATCAAGGAACAAAGCTTATCTCTGAAGATCTGAAGATCAACTATCACACCAGAAGACCATTCAGCGAAAGTCGAAGACCCTAGCTGAAAAAAAGAGATAATCAGCTAAGTGAACTGAAGCGGTTCAGCGATAGCAGCGATTATCTAATCAAAAGTGTGAAGTCTTGTGAAGCCTCAGCGATACTGAAGATTCCATCCTTGAAGATTTAGAGTCAGCGATCAAATGAAGCTTCCTTTACAAGATTAAAGATTGATCTTATCCTCGATGCACAAAGGTCAAACCTAATAGCTTGTCAGAAAAGGACGTACGAATTGTCTGTTATGTCCCCATCATATCTGATACGGTACTGTTCATATTCGGCCACAAACATGGTTGTCTTATTTGCAAGGACAACCTTCCTATCCAAGCTTGACACGTGGCATGTACCTTTTGTCTCGCATTAAATGCAAATGGGTATAAATAAGATGAAGATATCTTCTTCATCTTAATGCATGCTTCCTTCTAAACCTAAACCCTCTATATTTCTTTATTCCTTCTTCTTGTGCATCAAACTTAGTGTTTCTTAGTTACAATAGAATATGTTTTAAACTTGTTCTTATTCCGCTTGTAACTGTAAATTTGTTTATGATATATAAACTCATTTAAAAACCAAAATCTGTGTGTTTGTATTCAACCCCCCCTTCTACAAACTGTTTACTATTTATTGAACACTTGTAGACCCATTAGGGACCAACAGAAAGATTCATCATGCCTAATTTGCTTACTAAAAATTAAATTTTTTCTCATCTAGAGCCTTAGTAAACAAATCAGGCAATTGACAATCTGTCTGAACAAAAAACATTTCTATATTGCCTTTTTCAACATTATCCTTAATGAAATGATACCTCACATCAATGTGTTTAGTCATAGATTTTTGAACAAGATTGGCAGTAATTGCTATGACACTTTTGGAATCACAATAAAGTGGTATCTTTTTGAATGTGTAACCATAGTCTTTTAGCTGTATTTGCATCCAGATCACTTGTGAGCAACAAATTGCAGCTTCTACATATTCATCTTCTGTAGTTGAAGTTGACACACAATTTTGCTTTTTAGAAGACCGACTAACAAGCCTATCTCCCAAGAATTGACATGATCCAGATGTGTGTTTTCCTGTCTAATTTACAACCACCATGATTTGCATATGTGAAACTTGTTAGTTTAAAACCAGAATTCTTAGGATACCAAAGTCCTAATGAAGAAGAACCTTTGAGATATCTATGAATTCTTTTAGCGGCAAGAAGATGAGACTCCTTAGGATTAGCTTGATATCTAGCACAAATGTATGTGGCAAACATTATATCAGGTCTACTAGCATTTAAATAAAGCAAAGATCCAAGAATTCCCTTGTATTTCTTTTGATCCATGGATTTACCATTTAAATTTAGTTCAAGTTTAGTAGAAGTGTCCATTGGAGTCTTAATACTTGTGCAATCGGACATATCATACTTCTTGAGTAAGTCATTAACATACTTTGATTGATTAATGAATATGCCAGTGAGAAGTTGTTTTACTTGAAGACCAAGAACGAAAGTTAATTCTCCCATCATACTTATTTCAAACTCAGTTTGCATGATAGTCTCAAAGTTTTTACAAAATTTTGGATTAGTAGAGGCAAATATAATGGCATCCACATAAATTTGTATTAAAATCATGCCCTCACCTTCCTTTTTCAGAAATAAGGTAGTATCAATTGTACCTCTTTTGACTTTGGAATTCATAAGGAATGTTGTGAGAGTGTCATACCATGCTTATGGAGCTTGTTTTAATCCATATAAAGGTTTGATTAAAATATAGACATGATCTGGAAACTCTTTACTAATAAATCCTTCTGGTTGATCAACATACACTTCTTCATGAAGAATGCCATTAAGAAATGCACATTTCACATCAATTTGATAGACTTTCATACTTTTGTGAGCTGCATAAGCCAGAAATATTCTTATAGCTTCTAGCTTAGCCACTGGAGCAAATTCATCATAATCTATTCCTTCTTGTTGACAGTACCCTTTGGCTACTAGTCTTGCTTTGTTTCTCACAACAATTCCATTCTCATTTTTTTATTTTTGAATACCCATTTGGTTTCAATGATTGATTTACCCTTGGGTATTGGAATGAGCCTCCAGACTTTGTTTCTTTCAAACTGATTTAGCTCATCTTGCATTGCTAAAATCCAGTCTGGTTCTTGAAGGGCCTCACATGGCTTCTTTGGCTCAATGCTGCTTAAGAAATTTACAAACAATCATTCATTTGCTGTTGCAGATTCACAATTTGAGGGGGAGCTTCAGATCTACAATCAGAAATTCATCCAGAATCAGAACCTCAAGCAATCATTGTTGATTATGATTCACAAAATAATGTCTCATCTGTTCAATCTGGTTCAAGAAATATTTGATGTAACAGGTTCTTCTGATATAAGTTCTGGATTATTTCTGATAAGTGATGGATTTGAAAATCTGCACAAATATCAGAAGATACATCAAATAACTCTTGACATAATAAATCTAGTTTTGTCTTAAGTAAAGAGTCATTAGGAGTAATTTTATAAGTAATGTCCTTCTCTGAATCAAGTTGTTCAAAGTTCTGAATTAGCTTGAGTTCTGGACTGTCTTGTTCAGAAGTCATTGTTGGCTCATTAAATCTGACATTCGTGCTTTCAATGATTGTTCTTGTCTTCTTTACGAGAATTCTGTAGGCTTTTGATCTAGTTGAGTAGCCAACAAATATTCCTGATAATCCTTTTGGATCAAATTTGCCTAAGTTCTCCCTGTCATTCAGAAGCCAATTTTTTTAAAATAATCAATGGAAGGTTTTCTGTTTCTAATCAATTCATAAGGAGTTTTAAGGTGTTTCCTATTTAGAATTGTCCTGTTTGAGTAAAACATGTTGTTGCTATAGCTTCTGCCAGAGAGATAGTGGTAGATTTGAATAAGCAAGCATGGTTCTAGCAGGTTCTACCAAGGTTATGTTCTTTCTTTCAACTACCCCATTCTGTTGTGGAGTTCTTGCAGCGGAAAAGTTGTGTGATATTCCAACAAAATTCAAAAAATTCTGAAGCTTTGAATTTGTAAATTCTGTTCCATTATCACTTCTGAGGTATCAGATTTCTGTCTCAGAAATTCAACTCAAGTATATCTAGAGTATTCATCACTATAACAAGAATATACTTCTTTCCTCCTAAATTTTGAGTCTTGATTTGCCCACATAGATCCATGTGTATCATTTATAGAGGAACCTTGCATGAAGAAAGCATTTTCAATGGATGTGAACTTCTCTTTATCTTTCCAAGTTCACAAGCAGAACATAATAAATTTTTTATCTTTGGTAATCCTCAGACAGAATGTTGCTTGTCTAGTTTAGAAATTGATTTAAAGTTCAGATATGACATCCTTCTATGCCATAACCAACTCATTTCCAACATAGATGTAGAAATATAGCACATTCCTTTGAGTTGTCCATCTTCTGTAAAGTAGCTGTGTAAATTTCACCATTCCCATAAGCTGTTAACTTTTCATGCTTCTTAGAGTTTAGAACATGGCAGAATTCAACATCAAAATGAACAGTCCAATATTTATCACAAAACTGACTTATACTAAATTGATTTAAGTTTCTGGCCGGGTAACCTTTCATTCCTACACCTAGAATAAAGGCTTCCCTGCCGTAGTTGGGTTTATTAGGTCGTTTCCTTCCACATAGAAAACCTTCATCACAGTTACTTCTCTCTTTTTAAAAGTTCCATATCCTCTTACACATCCTCTTGCATTATTTCCAAAACTGACTGTTCCTCCATTTCTCTCATGATGATCACTCAGAAGATCCTTGTAAGGTGTCATGTGTCTTGGACATCCATAATCTAAGACCTACACATGACAGATCCGCAGAAATAATTACTTGGATTTAGGTACCCATTTGTAGATGGGTACTTTCAGATTAGTAACAAAAGAGGAAATTCTGAACTTTGTCTTTGAATTTGATTGTGCAGGATAAGATTCAGAATTTGATTCAGAACTTTGTTTATTCACCCTTTTTAACTCAGATTTGTTGTTTTTAAAAGGCTTAGCATTATGTTTGGAAGAATAATGTGAAGAATAGTCAATTTATTTCTTTGAAGATATTTTCTTGAATTTTGAATTTAGTTGAAAGTTACGATGTCCACAATTCACACAATGAATATGATGTTTAAGAATTTTTAACAAATTAAAACATAAACAAGAATTATCAACATGAGATTTATTAACCAACTTCTTGCTTTTATTCATTGTAGTAAAATTGTTTACATCATGATTATGAAAAGAATGAAAATTATCTAATTTGTCTTTCTTTGATAATCTTTCATCTTTTCTCTTCCAGACTAAAGAGGACAACTCTGTAAAAGACAAGAAATAAGGATTATAATTATAAGAACTTTTAACAGATGTCTTTTGAGATTTTGAAATTAGTTGAGTATCAGATGTAGGAATTGAAGATTGACCATTTTCAAAAAATTTAACTCTTGAATTAAAGTTGAATGATGTCAAGCTAGATGTTCCTGTTGAAGGTATAGTTTCAGCTTCTGTGGTATTTTGAGTGAAGTTAGTGTTTGAGTTTGAAGAAGGAGAGTTAGATTTAGAACTTGTGTAATTCATATATTCTTCTTTTAAGAAGACTAAATTAAACACTTCTGAAGGTAACTTTGTTTCTTCAGATTTTAACTTTTCTCCCTTAAGCATAGAAGATTTGGATTTGTAAACAATATATCCGTCTTTTTATATTACAGCAACAGGAGGATCATTTAGTTCATCATCACTTTCAGAATCTGAGGCATTTATAAGATTTGAAAATTTATCCTCAGTCATGTTTGAAACAAAATCATTTAATTTTGTAAACTGTTTTTCAAAGTTAATAATTGATTCAGAGTTCTAAGTATCATTAATAGTGTCTTCAGCAGATTCATTATCAGAATTATCAAAAAGTATTTCTGAGGTGTCATTATTATTATTTAAGGATTCATCCTAAGAAATTTTTTCATAGATGTCTTTAGAATTTTCTTCAGAAGCATCTTCTGTATCATTATGAACTTCAGAAGTAGTGTTTGTAATGTCTGCATAGTTTTTTGATTTTATTCAGAAGTTCCTTCTGAAGTAACTTCAGACGAATTTTCAGAAGTAGCTTCATAAACAAATTTAGAAGTTAATTCTGACTTGAACTTTATTTTTTATGCTTCAAAATTCAAAGGTTTGTCATTTGAGAATAGAACTTCTGATTTAACAAAAGGAATTTTTCAAGTAAAGACAAATCCACTGGTTTGGGAGTAACCTTGTTAGAATCTTCATTAAAATTTTAGAAAGATCATATAAATTTGAGGGAGCTTCTTTAAAATTTGGCTATTAATGTAACCCAAACCAGCTTTAATGTTGTAAATTTTTGAATTCTGAGCCTGACTTGTTAAAATATTCAGAGTTTGTTCTGTTTAACCTCTTTTAAAATTCAAATCTTCTAATTCCTTAATCTTCTTGTACAACAAAACTCTTTCTTTATTCAAATAATTCATTTTGACATTTAAAACTTCTTTATCAGAGTTTTCATTTTGAACATCTTTTTGCAGAATATCCAAATTTTCTTTTAAAACAGATTTCTCTTCAGAAAGTTTATCAACTTGTTCTTCAGCATTTTGACAATTGATCTTATAAATTTGACTTTCTACTCTGAATTTATTTACCAAAGTTCTTTCACATTTAATTCTGTTACTTAATGTTTCAAATTCAAAGGTCATATTTAAATTTTGTTCATGCATATCATTTTCAGAATTTAATTCAGAAGTAGATTCAGAAGGGATTTGTACCTCTGTGTCATTAACATGTGTCTCTTCTGGATTCACTTGACACATGTAGCAATTTGCAGCAAAATGTGTAACCTCTTCATGATACTCATCATCACTCCAATTAAGCCAATCATCTTCATATTTTGTGATTAGAGCAGGATTTATCTCCTTCTTTTTGGCTAGTATGCTTCTTCTCATAGTATCTAAGATTTTTGACCTAAGGCATTTTGCAATGTCTAGAAAAATGACTAGGTTTGCCACAGTTGAAACATCTAGTTGGTTCTGCATCATCCTTATGTACCACTTCCTTGCTAACAGTTTTGTCAGCTCTATCTTCGTTCTTGGGTTTCCCTTTATACTTTTGATTATATCTTTGATTGTACTGTCTAGTCATAAAAGCAATACCCTCAGCCATCCTCTTCATCTCCTCATCAGATTCATTTCCATCACATAGAGAAACTTCTGGGATTTGACAGATTTTGTTCATGAAAGTCATGGGTTTGGGATTATTCATCTTTATTGCTTAACAAGGCTAATGTATCACTTGTTTTCTTCTTATCACTTTGTCTAGTCTTGATCTTGTCTTCTTGTTGAAACAAGATTCCATATATATCATGAATTTATTTTCTAGACAAATTTCTTGTTACCATGTTATCAGTGAAACATTCCCATTCATTTCCCAAATTATTCAGAAATTTATTATTAATTTCAGAATTTGACTTCTGAACACCATTTCTTCTGAGATCATTCAGAATGTTGTTCAATCAGTGATAAGTTTCAGTAATTGACTCATCCTCTTTAGATCTAAAGTTAGCATATTTTCCAATACAGATATTCAGCCTTTGAGCTTGATTTAGAACTCCCTTGCATCTGGGCTTCAACTTCATCCCACATTTCTTTTGCTGAAGTCAGACAATCAACCCTGTTGAATATCTCATTAGGAATAGCCATTGTTAGCAATGTCAATGCTCTCTTATCTATTTTCATCTTGCAATTTTCTTAATGCGACTACCGTCCGATGGGTACACGAAAGTGACGAAGTTGCTTTGACTACAGAACCATGCCTGTCTATTGGAGCGAATTGGATGATCGGGCCGAGGGCTGCCCCCTCCGTTACAGGTATTTCAGGAGTAGTCTCTGTTCTTGGGACAACATCAATTTCAACATAAACTTCAAGAGGTCCATTAATAATTGATTGCATCAATTTTTTATCAATGTTGTCAAGAAACTGTATCATGCGTATTCTCCATTGATGGTATTCACCGAGGAATAGAGTTGGTGGCTTTGTTTATGATCCTATAGACACAACTTCTTTCGACATCTTGACAGACGATCGTGAATTCACCTGAATTTGTGAAAGAAATTTTCAAGAATCTTGTCAGATCCCAATTTATCAACAAACAGATGAATTGGCTCTGATACCAATTGATAGATCCCGTAGATCAAGATATAGAAAGAGTAAAAGATAAAGAACAGAAATGGAGCAACGTAGTCGGATGTGTTATTGATATGTAAAGGATTACAAACAATATATGTCTTGAAAGTACAATTATGATCTATGATCATTAGCTATTACAGACTAACTAACTTTCTATTTATATACATGTAGAGATACTAAATAAAATATAGTTACAAGACAGACCAATAGTATCTATACACGTGTAACACTTTAGTTCATAACCACTTCTGAAATATCTTCAGAAGTTCTTCAGAACCACTTCAGAACTTCTTCAGAATCTTCAGAACTTCTGAAGTTGTCATTTCAGAAGTTTTGTCATAGGCTTTTCTTCAATGCTTTACTTCTGAGAATACCTTCTCAGACTTCCATGAGACCACCTCGTCGCTAGTAGATTTCCTTGAACAAGCACCACTACTTAGGGCTGACAATGGGTCAGGTTGGGCTGGGTTCGGGTTCAACCCATTTATTAAACAGGTCGAAAATCTCAACCAAACCCAGTCCATTTAGTTAAATGGGTTGAGATATTCAACCAAACCCAACCTACTACTTAAATGGGTTGCCAACGGGTTAACCTGTTTACGAAAATCGCAACCCAACCTGTTAAATAAATGGGTACAACCTGGGTTGACCCGTTTATTTTTAAATGATTAAAATACAACGAGAGGCCGAGATTCCGGAGTGACCGTCGAGAAACACCGACGATAGAGAGGAGCATTAACAAAGAGAGGAGAACGTCGGGATCTCTCAGAGTCTGCAAGAGTGAGAGGAGAGGAGGCCGGAGGGTTAGAGACGAGAGAGAGAGAGAGAGAGATTGACGAGACTAGGGTATTTCCTTTTTTGGAGGCATTCAAAATGAAAACCAATATTAGGGTTTTTCCTTTTTTTGTTTCACTTTAACATTAGATTTTATATTTTAAATCTATTAATCTAATATTATTAAAAATAAAATAAGTATTTAAATGGGTAAAAAACAGGTTATTAATGGATCAAAAAGAGGTTATTAACGGGTTGAAAATAGATTACAAACGGGTTGCAAACAGATTGTAAATGGGTTGAAAACAGGTTGTAAATGGGTTGAAAACAGGTTGAAAATAGGTCAAAAATTTCAACCTAACCCAACCCAACCCAACCCATTTATTAAATGGGTTAGGCGGGTTAACCCATTTAAGTTAAACGGGTTGAAAATCTCCATACAACCTGTTACTAATGAGTTGGGTTCGGGTTGGGTTGGCAAATTGGGTCACTTTCTGCCACCCCTACCACTACCCCCAAACCCTTCCCCCAACCACCCCACCCCTCAATATCACCTCCCGGCTCCCACCACCTTACCCTCACTCCTCCTTACAACCACTGACCTACCCCCAACACTCCTACCATCCTAACCACCACCTATCTTACCACCCCCATCCAATTCATCAACCATCAAACACCGGACCCACCACCATGTCCATCGCCTCTCAACTAGACACAACTCACCAACTAACCCCACTCCCTTTCCATACCACCACCTAACCATGTCCAACGCCACCTAACCTGACACCACATACCACTACCATCGGTCCACCCCCGTCCGCCGCTACCATACCTGAACACCACCCCCTAAACTCCACCACCTTATCTTACCTATTACCATCGTTACCTACCACACCACTAACCCCATCTAAGTCCACAACCCCACCCCACTCACCATCACTCACCCAGCAACACCCATCCGTCACCCCTCCTTTCCCTACCACACCACCAACTCCATATAAATCCACCCACCCATACCCTCTCACCAACTCCATTCAATTCCACCACCCTAACCATGTCCGGTGCTACCTAACCTAACACCACTCACCCATGCCACCCCACCCTCATCACTCACCATCACCGTCCACCCTTACCCAACACTTTGTAACGACCTCAAATTTGAAAAGAACGTGTAAATAAAACTTTCCACTAATGCATCAAATCAATCGGATCTAAGTAAAACACAAGTCTACACTAAGGGACGGGTGTTACTAAATCCCAATTATAGACACTAACTTCAACATTAACATAAATGACTCTTGAAAAGCCGAGTCCTCTTCAAACCTTTACCTACCACTCCTCACAACAAAGTGTTGCTAGAACCATAACCGAAGGACCTGATGCACATGCCTGATAAGAAAAAGTGTTAAGGTTAATGCCTACATAGTTAAAGTAATTTTCACCAGTTATATAAATGGTAAAATAAATAAATATCGTTTAAATAACAAATTTTCTGACTTAAAATGGTATTAGAATGAAGAGTGACCATTTTTCTCAAATCCGCCATTTTCGTGATAAAACACTTTGATATAAATAATCCACAATTGTTGAATCAAACTCCATACTCACACGAAATACAAATAGTGTTGGTCCCAATAAGGGTCTACAAGAGTTAAATATTAAGTAAACAGTTTGTAGAAGGGGGGGGGGGGGTTGAATACAAACACACAGATTTTAGTTTTTAAATGAGTTTATAGAAAATAAACAAATTTACAGTTACAAGCGGAATTAGAACAAGTTGAAAACCTATTCTATTGTAACTAAAGAAACACACAGTTTGATGCACAAGAAGATGAAAGAAAGAATACAGAAGGTATAGGCTAGAAAGAAGCATGCATGAAGATGAAGAAGATATCTTCATCTATTTATACCCGCTTGCATTTAATGCAAAGCAAAAGGTACATGCCACGTGTCAAGCTTGGATAGGAAGCTTGTCCTTGTAAATAAGACAACCATGCTTTTGGCCGAATATGAACAGTACCGTATCAGATATGATGGGGACATAAGAGACAAGTCGTATGTCCTTTTCTGACATGGTTCTAGGTTTGACTTTTGTGCATCGAGGATAAGATCAAACTTTAATCTTGTAGAGGAAGCTTCATTTGATCGCTGACACTGAATGTTCAAGGATGAACTTCAGTGTTGCTGATGCTTCACAAGACTTCACACTTTGAGTAGATAATCCCTGCTATCGCTGAACCGCTTCAGGTCACTTAGCTGATTATCTCTTTCTTCAGCTTTGGTCTTCGACTGTCGCTGAATGGTCTTCTGGTGTGATAGATGATCTTCAGGTCTTCAGAGATAAGCTTGTTGATCCTTGATCTTCAGCGATCGCTGATAGCAATCAGCGTATGCTATCGCTGAATTTGAACAAAAGCTTATCTACGGAATTTCACTAACTATAGTAAAGGAATCATATTCAAATCACTGAGAGGAGTTATGATCAACAATCTCCCCCTATTTGATTATGATTAAGCAACATAGGAAAATTGCTTTTAAAAGATTAGCAGGGACTTATAAAATTTAAAATAAATTTTCTAAGTACTAATCTGTAAGATCTTTTTCAGCTAATCTATTATCTGAATTGAGTTTCATTTATAAGGATATGAAATCACAATTTTTACAAGTAGAAGAGCTTAAAGTACATTCACTGATTGAACTTCAGAGTGAAGGTTCAGTGAGCTAAGAAAAGTTAAGAAGATAGAACTCTTATGTTCATTGTCCCTTTTACTTTTTTCAGGGATCTTTTCAGTACGAGATGGAGTAAAGTACTCGAGTGTATTTCATTAATTATAATCTGAAGATATTACATAGAAATGAAATTACAATCATTAAAGTGAAAGTACATTTACACTGAAGAAAATATTACAAAGGAATAAAAAGCTACTACCAATTAGAGAGGCTCACATTTCTTCTTTGTAACTCATGTTCAAAAAGCATCTTCTGTCTGATTACCAGAGGGTCATTAGACCAGCAGTAACAGTATAAGATTTTTATGAAACGAGTAGGGGCCTTAAGAATTTCCTTGTTTCTGAAGAGACGAAGCTGTCTTGCATTATCCAAGAAAATCATGCCAGATTCAGGGAGCAAGATGACTTCATTTTCTTCATATAATCGATCCGTAGGAAGAGAGGTATCCAGTATAGATATATCAGGGAGCGTCATATGACTGATGATGCTTTCAAGATCAAATTTGACACTATGTTCATTTCTTGAGCTTGGGCCTTCTTCAGAGGTTGATCTTCTTTTCTTAGATGATTCAGGGAGAGAGGGAACTTGTAGATGTTGTGACATTCTCTGCAGCAACTGATTCAGCTCATCTTCTACCACATTCTTGAACTTGGATTTGGAATCCTGAATGGCATCTCTGATTTCGAGCCATTCAGTGTATCCATATAACCTTAAAAATTTTGCTTCTTATCTCTCTGTTCTGGATGGCCTTGTCATTCTTACATATACCTTTCGACCACCTCTGTTGGAGTGTCGCCCTTAGATAGTTGCGTGAATGATTTTGGAATCAGATCTTCGAAAGTTCAACATCTCTGTGCACCAATCCAGTTCTTTGTCTTTCTGAGTTGTGGCTTCAGTGGTTAGTGCAGTGAGAATCTTCTGTTGAGCGAGAATGGGATCTACATTCAGGTTTTCTTGTACAAGTTCTTTTTGAGCCAGAGCTGCAGCGAGCCGTTCACTCTTTTCTAATTGTTCTTTTGCTGCTTTGTCTCTTGCTGAGTCTTCCCTGAGAATCTTCCTTGCTAAAGCAAGATCATTCTCAGTTTGCTTTATTTCTTCATCTCTGATCCTCTAAGCTTTCAAAGCTTGTTCTCTCTCTTCTTTGGATAAAAAGTAGAATTCATCTACCATCCTGATTGGTACAGCGTTTATTGGGTCTTCATGGGGTACCCTTATTCTTTTGGATTCGAATTCCCTTAGGAATTTTATTCGCCTTTCTTCCTCTTCAGGCTCGCTTATAATCTTCTTCTGAACGCGACGTCGAGGAAGGAGGCCTTCTTCTTCCTCAGAGTCAGTTTCCACAATGTACATAAACTGCTCTTTAGAAGAAGGTTCCCTCCTTGTGGATGAGTTCTTTGGGGGACAGGGATCACTGAGGGAAGGAGAGAAAGGAGATTTATCAGAGAGAGGGTTTGAAGGAGGAAGGGTTATATATCGGGATTCAAAGAGAGGAGTAATATAAGGGATAAGCTGAAGCGATACCTTATTAGCGGTCTCCCCGTCTGATATAGGGATGGTGGCCTCAAGATCAACCACTTTGGTTGAAGGTCCAGCTCCGTCCCCCAAGGGCTCTAGCTGAGATGTGCTTGGTCTGGATAATCTGAAATGCTCCATTGCAAATCCCAAGTCATCATCATCATCATCATCCTCATCTCCAAAGTGAGGGATGTGTTCCTCTTCTTCTTCTTCTTCATCATCATCCTCTTCTTCATCATCATCAACAAACCTTGCAGAAGGTTCTGGTCTTTGAATGTAAGGAGAGATCCTTTCATCTGGAAACCGTCGATTGTGCTCGCCGATAAGTTCGTCAACGAACTATTTGGCCACCTTCTCCCCCTCAATGTTATCATGGGGCAGAACGTGGAACATCAGAGTGCGAACATTCGTGTGCACGGCCTCAAGCATGGTCCGATCAGCAGTAGCAAATGAGGGACCAGTCTCACTGAGCCTTGAGAGGGCCTGCATCATGTTAGACTGAGTCTTTTGAATAGACTCGAGGATAGCGGCCTGAGCATCAACCTTTTGCTCAATGTGGATGAGGGATTGGTGAAGGTCCTTGTGGTCGTCCTTCAGAGTCTGAACATCAGACACCAAGTTGTTGACGTTTGTCTTCTTCCCTGGAGTGCCAGCGACCTGTCGGAAGATCAACTCCGCAAGTTTGCAGTGTGTCCAGCCTGGCTCTGGTGAGAGCACACTCATTGACCAGATGATCAATGGCAGGGAATGTGGGAGCAGGCAGGGACACAGAAGGAAACTCAGTGACCCTGGGAGGAAGCTTGGGGGCAAGGTTCTCCATCTTGACATCCCTGAGCTTTTTGGCACTGGGAGGGCGCTGAGGAGACTTCATCGCCGTCTTCGAAGTGGTGGTGGTGGTGGTCGCTGTCGCCGAGTAGACAGCAGTAGTGGCAGCAGCTAATGACATTGACAAAGAGGCGAGAAATGAATCCGGATCAGATGATGGATGAAAAATAGCATTATTTTCCTTGAGAATATCATGAGGATTACTCTAAGGGACTACTTTTGCAGAGGTAGTGTCCTGAGGATCACTGACTAGTGTCTTAGAGTATCTGAAAGAGATACTCTGAGGTCCTTTTAAATTGGCTTTCCAAAACTCAGATTGCCTAAACAATTTTGAGGTTTGGACTGAGTGCATTTCAGCATTATCAGAGATAGGGACAACTATCACTGAGTCACTTGCTGATGTGAGGACCAAAGAAGTAGAGATGAAAAAGGTAGAGAAGGCAGTGAAAGTAATACCTGATCCAGCTTCATCATAGCTGGCTATAACACCTTCAGAGACCTTAGTCCCTAATGGTGGTGGTAGTGCTGATGAAGCTTCAACGGCAGCAGAAACCATTGGAGTGGCTGTGGATGAGGGTGGTGTTTGTAGTACACCAAAATCATAGAGGATGGTCTGTTGAAAGACCACCTTCTTAGGCTTCTTTGGGGCGATGGTTTTCTTATGACCATTAGTGGGGGTTTTCCTCTTAGCAGCAGTAGTGCCTTGGGTACTCACTGAGGGGATGGGCAGTGAGGAGGTCACTAAACGAGGTGCTCCTATAAGTTGTAGCATATAGGGAGTGAGAGGAGCATCACCTGGACGTTCTTCCAGGTCCAGGGACTTCTTCCCTACCATTGAGAAGGCAAAGTCACCGAATTTCGGGTAGCTCTCCCCGAAAGCCTCTTCAAGGATGGTGGAGAAGAAACGGGGGTAAGGGATAACAGGATGTCTGGTGGAGGCGTTGAGGCGGCTGCACATATCGTTGAAGATGTAGTCAGCGTAGTTCAGAGGATGACCCGCGCAGAGAGAAAAGTCAAGGTCTTGAAAATGTTTGCTCGCCTGATCGTGGGAGCCAACCTTGGACCCTAGGCACTGAATGACCTGGGTGAAAATATACTGCCAACGAGCAGGGACTCGCTTCTTTTCCAGCTTTAAACCCACCGTCTTCACTGAGGGGTTCTCCCATTTGTAGCCAATGGATTCCAAGAAAGCATCTATCTGCTGCTTTGTTGGATCAGCACCCCATTGCTCATTCTTCTTGCGCTGAGGGAGTCTTAGCGCCTTGCGTACAAACCCCGCTGAGAACGCGAAGAAGCCAAGTTCGGGGATTGTGAAGGACAGTGCCTTTGTCTGTTTTCAGAGTGGTACATTGCGCCGTGTACCAGAGAGGCTGAAGGTGAGAGGCAATGCCCACTGGGTTGTGGACGAAAGCATACATCAGAGGGCACGCCTTGAGGATGGTTGTAGCATCCTTGAACTGAGGGCGTTCAGAGGGAATGTCCACCAATGCAATGTAATTTCATGGCTTGAAGGTTGACTTTTCCAGCTCAAATTGACAGGTTGGTGCAGCGACCAACTGGTTAGCAGCAACAGGTTCAGCGACGTTGGAAGCAGAGGCCATTTCTGTAGGAAAAATGGCAACACCGAAGATATAAATCATGGTTTTAATACATGAATATATAAACCAGAGTTTTGGTATAAAAAGTACCAAATGTAAGAGCAAAGAAACAAGTATTTTGATGAACAATATCAAAATGCTTGTTGGGAATAATAAAAAAAATTTAAAGGTAAAAAATGATAAAAATTAAAAAAAAACCTGTTCTAAGAACAGGGTTTTGAAAGAGAAAAAGTTTTTCACTTTAAAAGCAAGATTTTATTGATTTTAAGAATGAAATAGATAAGAAAGGTGAAACTACTTGTTTCCAGTTCTTAATATAAGGTTTAGATCAAACATTAAACGTGTGAAGGAGAAAAACGCACAAGTGCGTGTTCTTGGAGAAAGCTTGAAGAATCGAAGGTTTCCTTTGCCTTTAGGAAAGTTATGAAAGCGGAAGGAACAAAGTAAGGCAAAAAGAATGCTTAAATAGCATGAGGAGAGAGAAAGAAGGGATTGCTAAACGACGGTTTTAGCTTTTTGAAAAAAAAAGATAATGACCTAGCGCACGTTCGAAGAAAGGAGATGGAATGGAAACGTCGTGGTCCGTCGTGTGTCAGAAAAAGGTCTGACATGTCCTTTTCTTTTATTTTTAAAAGATTATAATGATGGTTATCCATAAGGAAGGTTTATCATTAATAATTTTAGAAAAATCTTCATCACTAATAATAAAGGATTGTCAGTGAGGAGTTTTAAATAAGAGAGACATTCTTTGAGGAGAAAGGATAACAAAGAGTGTTAAGAGATTAGAAGATAATACCTGTGGAGATGGCCTAGATATCGCTGAATCAGAGTTCAGAGAATGGAAAGTTTGAAGGCTTTATTTGTAATCCTTTGTTGGTCACTGATTAATAAATTATTCAGCATTCAACATACCAAGTTCGCTGATGAGTAGATTGAATCTAGTTTCATCAAGAGGCTTGGTGAAAAGATCAGCGAGCTGATATTCAGTAGGAACAAAATGGAGCTCAACTTCACCATTCCTCACATGATCTCTGATAAAGTGATATCCGATCTCAATGTGCATGGTTTTGGAGTGAAGTACAGGGTTGTTAGCAATTGCTATAGAACTTGTGCTATCACAGTATATAGGAATTTTAGAGAGCTTTAGATCGTAGTCTCTGAGTTGATTTCTCATCCAAAGGATTTGAGCACAACAACTACCAGCTGCTACGTATTCAGCTTCAGTGGTGGAAGTGGACACTGAGTTTTTCTTTTTACTTGTCCAACTTATTAACTTTCCACCTAGCAGCTGACACCCACCAGTGGTGCTTTCCTATCAATCTTACAACCTGCAAAGTCACTGTCAGAGTAACCAATAAGATCAAATCCTGAGCCTTTGGGATACCAGAGACCAAGATTTGGAGTTCCTTTCAGATATCTGAAGATTCGCTTTACAGCGATTAGATGGGATTCCTTCGGTTCAGCTTGATATCGAGCACAGAGACAGGTAGCGTACATGATGTCTGGTCTACTCGCTGTAAGATACAGCAGAGACCCAATCATTCCTCGATAGGCAGTGACATTGACTGGTTTCCCATTGGGATCCTTGTTTAATGTCAGAGGAGGCGCCATAGGAGTCTTCATCGCTGAGCATTGATTCATGTCAAATTTATTCAGCATGTCTTTAACATATTTTCTTTGACAAATAAAAATTCCTTTGTCAGATTGCTTAATCTGCAAACCTAGAAAATATACAGTTCACCCATCATACTCATTTTATATTGTTTTTGCATTCTTGCAGCGAAACGAGTGCATAGTTTGAGTCTTGTGGAACCAAAGATAATGTCATCAACATATATCTGAGCGAGAATAGTATGACCTTTATATTTTCTTAAAAACAGAGTTTGGTCAATTTCCACGAACAGATTTTTCTTTAAGAAGAAATTTAGAGAGGGTATCATACCAAGCTCTAGGAGCTTGTTTTAACCCGTAAAGAGTTTTTTCAAGTTTAAAAACATAACCAAGGTGGTTAGGGTCTGAGAAACCAGGGGGTTGTTCAGCATAAACTTCCTCGCTGAGTTTTCCATTTAGAAAAACACTTTTAACATCCATTTGAAAAACTTTGAAGTCTTTATGGGCAGCATAAGCTAAAAAGAGTCTTATGGCTTCTAAAAGAGCTACAGGGGCAAAGGTTTCATCATAATCAATTCCTTCTTCCTGTCTATAACCTTGAGCAACAAGTCTAGCCTTATTGCGAATTATAGTCTCGTTTTCATCTAGCTTATTTCTGAAAACCCATTTGGTTCCTATGATGGTTTTATTAGAGGGTCTAGGAACAGGATTCCAAACTTTATTTCTATGAAATTCAGTCAGTTCTTCTTGCATAGCTGAAACCCAGCTAGGGTCAGAGATAGCTTAATCTATCTTCTTAGGTTCAGAGAGAGAAATGAAGTTAACATAAAGACAGATATTACCTGTGCCTCTACGTGTTTTGATACCTGCAGTGGGATCGCCAATAATCTGATTTATTGCATGATTTGCAGTCTATCGCTGAGCTGGTGGTTGAGGAGAGAGATCCACAGCAGATTCGGGCCGACTCGTTCTTCGCATCCTCGGAATAGGACTTGTTTCAAAGAATGTGTACTTCATTTAGAATCAATTCAGGAGATTGATTTTCAGAAGTGGTTTGGTTGTTCACAGAGGAATTTCCAAGAGAGGAATCAGCAACAAGAATCTGATTTAGAGGAGTAACATTTATCTCTGAAGATGGATGATTATTACTCGTTGAGATTACAGGGATTTCATCATCACTTCCTTCAGCTGGAGTTTGATTGCTGAAGTATGTTTCAGGTTCCCCATAATGAGATCTCATCCAAGCATTCAATTCTTCATCATCATCAAGATTATGAGAAGGATGAATGGGACGAGATTCATCAAAGTTGACGTGCATAGATTCTTCAACGAGTTGTCTTCTTTTGTTGAATACTCTGAAAGACTTAGATACAGAGGAGTATCCAAGAAATATACCATCATCAGCTTTGGGATCAAATTTACTCAAATGATCTCTGTCATTCAGAATGTAACACGTACATCCAAAAATGTGAAGATATTTCAGAGTGGGTCTTCTCCCATGAAATAATTCATAGGAAGTCTTCTTGAATCGCTTAACAATCAGGGATCGATTCTGAGTAAAGCACGCCGTATTGACAAACCTTCCGAAATTGAGTTGGAAGACGCGATTCGCTGAGCATTGAGCGAGCTGCTTCGATTATAGTTCGATTTCTTCTTTCAGCAACACCATTTTGCTGAGGAGTTCTCACTGATGAGAAGTTGTGAGAGATGCCTTTTTCTTCAAAGAAACTAACCAAAGTACTATTTTTGAATTCAGTACCATGATCACTTCTTATGGAGCGAACAAGTAAGTTGTTTAGCACTTCCATTCTTTTGATAAAAGAGATTATTATTTCAGGGGTATCACTTTTGGATCGAAGGAAGAACACCCATGTGTATCTGGAGTATTCATCAACAATCACTAAAGTGTATTTCTTCCCAGAGATCGATTGGACATTGACAGGTCCGAATAGATCCATGTCGAGTAGCTGAAGAGGAGTGGTCACTGAAGAAACTTGCTTTGACCTGAAGGAGGCTTTTGTCAACTTTCCCTTTTCACACGCTAAACAAAGAGATTCCTTTGTAAAGGTGTGATTTGGGAGGTCTCTGACTAAGTCTTTTTGAGACAACTCATTTATTGTCTTAAAGTTGAGATGAGAAAGTCTTTTATGCCATAACCAATTTATGTCAGTGGATGCTTTAGAGATAAAGCACATGTTCTCAGAGTGAGAACTATTCATGTTTATGACATATACATTTTCCACTCTTTTGCCTGTAAGGGCAAGCTTATCATTTCCGTCAGTGACAGCACATCTATTCTTTAAGAATAGAACTTTGAAGTCTTTGTCACATAACTGACTAACGCTCAAGAGATTGTGCTTTAGTTCCTCAACGTAAGCGACACGAGAAAATGATGTGGCTCCGTTGGACAGAATTCCATATCCTTTAGTGTATCCTTTGACATTTCCACCAAAGGTCACTAATGGACCAGCTTCTTCTTTGTAGTCAGAGAGCAGATATTTTCTGCCAGTCATATGTCTCGCGCATCCGCTATCAAGATACCAGATACCTTTGGCACTTTGCATACAATAAAGATTAATTGTTTAAAGGTACCCATACTACTATGGGTCCTGCTTGGTTAGACATAGGATTGGCGGAAGTACTACAAGCTGAAGAACTCTCTTCAGTGGATATCTTCACCTTAGTTGGTTTAGCAACTTTGGTGGATTTCACTCTCGCTGATTTATCAGCTTGAGCTACTTTCTTTCCATGAGCTAATTTATCAGCTCTAGTAGCATTAGGACACTTGCTTGCAATGTGGGTTGTTTCACCACAGTGAAAGCATTTCCTATACTTAAAAGGTTTGGAGATAAGAGAGGGAGCAGGAAGTTTCTCAGGGATAGGTCCAAGAATTACTTTTTCCATGGTCCTTGGAGGTATTATAACCTTGTCAGGGGTAGGAGTGAGATCGATTTTAATCTTGGGAGTTGGTCTCTGAGAATAATCAGGGACCCTCTTCCCAGATTTAGAAATCTTCTCAGAGGACTTCTTGTTCTTATCTAGAGTTTTCTAATTTTTAGGAACATGGTCAAGAAACTTGTTTTTGATCACCTTCTTAGAATAATCCACAGGAAGCTTCTCTTTAGAGAAAGAGGAAGAAGAAGTCGAAGAAGAAGGATCAGGGATAGAAGAGACAAACATTCCAAACTTGAGCATGGAACGATCATTCTCTGATTCTTCCTTTTCAGGGTTATAGCCTAGCCCACTTCTCACTTTCATATGTATTTGGGCATTGATGATCTCATTGACTTTATCAGAAGCCTTACACCATCCTTCGATGGTTGCCTTTTCAGACTTGAGATCAGCGACAGCCTTTTCCCTATAACCGATAGCTTGTTGTTTCTCAATGCTTATTGTTTGATTTGCAAAAACTTGGTCTTTGAGAGAATCCTCAAGTTTGAAAAGTTCTTTGATTCTTATGTGGCAATTTTTTAATTGTTCAGATAAGTCAGTGTTAATTTTCTCAGCTTTTATCTTTCCATTCAAAGCGTTGTAAAAATCAACAGTCATTGCATCGAGAGCCGACAAGTTATCTTTTTCAGAGAGTAGGGAGTTAGAGGGAATGCTTACCTGAGTAGACGGAGACTCAGAGGAAGAAGTTTCAGAGACTTCTTCAGCATCCTCTATTCTTGCCATTAGACAGAGAAAGGCAAGATCTACTTCATCTGAACCAAACTCTTCAGAGGTCTCGGCCCAGTCATCTTCAGCATCCCAGTCAACTTCTTCAGCGGCAAGGCCTTTGCCTTTTTGCTGGTTTTTCTTCATATCTCTGTATTTGTTTTTCATTTTCAAATACTTCTCCTGTTTATCAGAGGTATGGGAGGTAGTGGGAGCAACAACTTTCTTCGACCTGCATTCACTTGCAAAATGGCCCTTTCTCTAACAATTGAAACAGATCGCTGAGGCTTTTTCAGCGGGGAACGTTTTCTGTTTTTCAGAGTCAGAGAGGTTAGAAGATTTTCGAAAATTGCTCTTTCTAGCAAATCTTTTAAAGTTGTTGGTTAAAAGAGCTAGAGCGTTATCAAACTCAGAGATGTCAGCATTAGTGAGTTGATCTTCTGAATCAGTTTGACCTAATTCAGTGATGAAGGTGATAGTAGAAGAAGAACCATTTTTAGAAGAAGTTCCTTCAGAGGTCACAAGTGCTAAAGAAGAACTTTTAGCACCTTTGAGTTCGTTAAGAAGGTTTTTCCTTAGAAGTTGGGATTGTTCCTCCTTTAAGAGCATACCATATAATGCACTTAATGACAAAGTTTCAAGATTCTTTGACAGTTTTATACATGTAGGGTACACTGCCCATTGATCGGGCAATGCCTCCATGAATTTTGTCAGAATTTCAGAGTTTGAATATACCTTATCGACTGATTAAAGATCAATCAGCAGACAGTTAAATCTCTGGTGAATTTGAGAGAGAGATTCACCCTTTTGATACATAAAGCTCTCGTATTTTCTTACAAGGTTTATGCATCTAGTTACTTTAACCTCAGAAGTTACCTCATATTGGATACATAGAGTATCCCACATGGATTTTGAAGTTCTCGTTTTCATTACAGAATGATATACTTCATCAGGCAAAGACATTGCTATTATAGATCGTGCTTTCGCATCAATAGCAACTTCTTTCTTGTCTTCCTCAGTCCATAGATTTGGAGTTTTTACAATACTCCTTTCAGCGACGGCTAGGGTAGTAGCAGTGGCAGGTACAACTGTTACTATGGCTGTAGGAACGAAAGGTCCGTTTTCTACATAGTATGGGATCTTAGGATCAGATCCCTCTAGAAAAAGTGACATTCTTTCTTTCCATAAAGGGAAATTGTCATGGCTGAACCTTGGAGGTTTAGCTAAAGATCCGTTATCGTTGTAGTTTGTATTAGATTTTGTCATTTTAAAATATGATCTAAAGAAGAACATTTTAAAGAGAAAGATAACAACACTGCTCTGATACCATTTGTTGGTCCCAATAAGGGTCTACAAGAGTTAAATATTAAGTAAACAGTTTGTAGAAGGGGGGGGGGGGGTTGAATACAAACACACAGATTTTAGTTTTTAAATGAGTTTATAGAAAATAAACAAATTTACAGTTACAAGGGGAATTAGAACAAGTTGAACACCTATTCTATTGTAACTAAAGAAACACACAGTTTGATGCACAAGAAGATGAAAGAAAGAATACAGAAGGTATAGGCTAGAAAGAAGCATGCATGAAGATGAAGAAGATATCTTCATCTATTTATACCCGCTTGCATTTAATGTAAAGCAAAAGGTACATGCCACGTGTCAAGCTTGGATAGGAAGCTTGTCCTTGTAAATAAGACAACCATGCTTTTGGCCGAATATGAACAGTACCGTATCAGATATGATGGGGACATAAGAGACAAGTCGTATGTCCTTTTCTGACATGGTTCTAGGTTTGACTTTTGTGCATCGAGGATAAGATCAAACTTTAATCTTGCAGAGGAAACTTCATTTGATCGCTGGCACTGAATGTTCAAGAATGAATTTCAGTGTTGCTGAGGCTTCACAAGACTTCACACTTTGAGTAGATAATCGCTGCTATCGCTGAACCGCTTCAGGTCACTTAGCTGATTATCTCTTTCTTCAGCTTTGGTCTTCGACTGTCGCTGAATGGTCTTCTGGTGTGATAGCTGATCTTCAGGTCTTCAGAGATAAGCTTGTTGATCCTTGATCTTCAGCGATCGCTGATAGCAATCAGCGTATGCTATCGCTGAATTTGAACATAAGCTTATATAAGGAATTTCACTAAGTATAGTAAAGGAATCATATTCAAATCACCGAGAGGAGTTATGATTAACAAATAGGATAAAAACCCAAATATTGAAAACATGGAAATAACCATTTTACCTCAAAACCTTGATATATATGGAGGGGATCTAATATGTTAAGACCAATAATTACGGTTTACTTGAGAAAATCCAATAATATGAAAACATAGACAATACACTATCCAAAATAACAATTAAACAATGACGACGGAGACCTGTATCCGTTGAGAGTGAAGAGAACACAAATAGTATGCCACTCGAACAACGTTATCGCATGATACTTCACGACCTACATCAAAGTGTCCATACGATTTCTTAACAAGATCCACCTCAAGAGTCGGTTGACGTTAGTGTACCCTCAACGGTAATCACCACAAGGTCCGACACACTTAAAGACTACCTCCAAGGCATTACTTCAAGCAGTGGAGGTCCTGATGTGTCAATAGGACATGCACTTCCAGACTCAACCCTCCTAGTGTCTACTTGAAAATTTAAGGTCATGAAATGAAGACCCTGGAGTCCAACCCTCAAATAAATGCATATGTTTCCAAAAGCTTAAAATAGAACAACCTAAGTCGAACAAATGTTCCCAAGATTCATTTAAGTGAAACTAATCCAAAAGACTCAATATTTCAAATGATAGACAAATGAAAGCCATTAAAAGCAATAAAATGTATTTAACCCATGTTTATGCAAACACATGCTCTAAATGTAGAATTTACTCAAAACCCTCATTGATTGGGGCAAAATTGTACACCTAGATGTGTATCGACAAATGCCATGTGACTAACAGTTGTTCTATGATTAAGACTCGTGATCATGAAAGACTAATATTTATTAGTGAGAATTTAAGAAACCACGTAAATTATGAATCGTCACTGTCAGACAAATGGTCGTACGATAATCTTATGACTTACGACTAGCGACATACGACACCCATTAGGTAACTCACGACTAATGAATAAACTAACGATGAACTGTTTATTTGGGTTTTTAATGCAAGAATTATATGATGATCAAGGGCATAACTAATAGACAACACTGAAAGTCATTTATGTACATAATTGTTATGACCATTATAATATCAATTAAAAGCATTGAAGAAGGATATAAAAGGAAGTTCAAGGACTTCATTCAACATCCTGAATTCATATTGTGGCTACATAGAATACATAGGAAATTCACCAAATATTCTCGAAGCTCTCAAAAACTTACAATTGACTTACAACCTACAACATCTAACACCCGAAATTTTCATTACTATCTTTCATTTTAAGTTCATCTATAAGGGTAGTTATTTAGTGTTAACGTTAAGTCCCTTTGAATGTTTTTGGTTGTTTTTGTGTTGGCGCTTCAAAACTCAAGGAAATGATTGGTTATGGAAGTAAGAGTGGGTCAAGTTAGTTTCGAAGTGAGTTTAAGAGTTAAAACTAGCCAGCTAACTAGCCAACATGTTGGTCCCAAAGGGGTCTACAAGAGTTCAAAGATGTAGAACAATTTGTAGAAGGAGGGGGGGTTGAATACAAACACACGACTTTTTAGTTTTAAAATGAGTTTATATTAAATAAACAAATTTACAGTTACAAGCGGAACAAGAACAAGTTACTAACCTATTCTTATTGTAACTTAAAAAAACACTAAGTTGATGCACAAGGAAAGAGAGAAATAGCAACAAAGGTTTTGAGAGGGAAAGTAGTATGCATAAAGATGGAAAAGGATTTCCCATCTATTTATACCCATTTCCATTTAATTCAAGACAAAAGGTATATGCTACGTGTCAAACATGTGAGGAATGTTTGTCCTTTGGTTAATAGGATGCCCATACTTTTAGCTACCTATGAACAGTACCAAATCAGATTTGATGGGGACATAAGAGATAATCCAAACGTCCTTTTCTGACAAGGTGTTGAGGTTTTGACTTTTGTACATCGATGATAAGATCAACAATAATCTTGTTGAAAGCTTCATTTGATCGCTGAACTGGAAACTTCAAGGATGAAATCACTGAGGTAATGCTGAGGCCTTGCAAGACTTCACACTTCTGATTAGATGAACTTTGTTATCACTGAAACGCTTCAGATCACTAGCTGTTCATCTCTATCTTCAGCTTGGTTTCGACTGTCGCCGAATGGACTTGTGGTGTGACTGTTGTTATTCAGATCTTCAGAGATAAGATTAGAGTTCCTGATGTTCAGCGATCGCTGAGTGCAATTAGTGCGTGCAATCGCTGAACCTGAACTATAACTTATACAAGGAATTTTCACTAAGTACAGAGTGGAATCATATTCAAAAAATTGAAAGGAGTTTCGGATCAACAATCTCCCCCTATTTGATTATGATTAAGCAACATAGGAAAATTGCTTGAAGGATTAGTAAGGACTTAGAAAATTTTAAACTAAAGAAATCTAAGTACTAACCTGTGAGATCTTTTTCAGCTAGTCTACTGTCAGAATTGAGTTTCATTTATAAGGATATGAAATCACAATTTTACATGTAACAAAGCTATAAAGTACATTCACTGATTTAACTATAGAGTGTAATGTTAGTGAGCAAAGTTTGTTTTAAAAAAAATAAAACTCTTATGTTCATTGTTCCTATTACTGTTTTCAGGGATCTTTTCAGTACACAAATGGAGTAGAGTACTTCATTGAATTTCATTTAAAGGATAACCTGAAGAATTACATGAAACTGAAATTAGTTGAGCAGCAGCTGTAGTACATGATCTTGATGAGTTTTGATAGAGCCTTCTTGATCTCTTTGTTTCTGAGAAACCTTAATAACCCTTGGTTATCAAGAAAGACCATACCTGCTTCAGGAAGCGTAATGATTTCATGCTCTATGAATCTTTTGGCTTTAGGAAGAGAGTTGTTCAGCATTGAGATGTCAGGGATTTCAAGATGACCAAGGATGCTTTCAAAGTTGAATTTGGTGTCATGGTCGCTTCTTGACGATGGACCTTCATCAGCATTTGATTTTGACTTTCTTTTTTTGATTTAATTAGGGAGAGGAGGAACTTGGACGTGTTGTGACATCCTTTGCAATAGCTGATCAAGAATTCTTTCTACAACATCTTTGAATTTTGACTTCAGAAACTTGGCTTCTTCTCGTTCACTCCTTGAATGCTTATACATTGGTACAAATACCTTTAGACCCTTCTCTTTGGAAGTGTATCCTTCGATAGTAGCACGAGTGATGGTTGAATCAGACATACGATGTTTGAACCTTTCAGTACACCATTTAAGTTCATTGTTCCATTGTTCCTGAGTTTCTTTATTCAGAGCATGTAGAATTTTCTTTTGAGCTGTGATCAGATTTACCTTCAGATTGTCCCTTGTAAGTTCCTTTTGTGCTAGAGCCTCAGCGACCTTTAAGCTTTGTTTGTTTTGCTATTTGGTCGCTTTGTCTCTTAGCTTATCCTCCTTGATCATCTGACTTGCGATCCTTAAGTCTTCTTCAGTCTATTTCATCTTCTCATCTCTTAGCCTCTGAGAGAAAAGAGAAATCATCAATCACCCTGATTGGTTGAGAAAACTCCATATAATGTTGAGAAGAGATAAAGAATTAAAGAACATTAATCATCAAATCATCAAATCATCGAATCATATTCATGTATTCAACAATATGGAGGGGAAATGTGAAGAATACCACACATTGGATGAATCGACTCTCATAAGTGTGTGTGTGTAAAAAGTGTATTCACTCCCAAGTCACACATAATAAAATGACCAAGACACCATTTATATAGGTGTCCATTACATATGTTAAGCCCAAGCCCATAAAACACTAAAAAACCCAAAATACAATTCTTTATAAAACTTTTTCTCTAATTGGGGTTAATTAGATCTAACAATCTCCCCCTAAAGTTTTATAAAGAAAGCATCATCAAATAAACTCCCCCTTGCTTTATTTAGAAGCTCTAATGTGCCATTCTTCAAGTCTTCAAGGCGTTACAACGTCCCCCTCAAATGTAGGCTAATTTCTTGAAAAACTGAGACATTTTACACATACTGTCCAACTTTCATCACTCAACTTTATCACTGTTTTTTAACATTAAGGAGACTTATTGAGTGAAAACATAAAACATGCATATTGTACTTCAGCCTCTTAGCTTATCAACAAGCTTTGATTCAACCAATTTGGATGAAAATTGAGTGAGTTGTGCAAGTTTTCCTTCTGATGCGCAAAACAGTCATTAAAACAAAGAATTTGACTCTTTAGACCTCGTTGAGTTGAATTCAGCTCCAAGCTTTAGATTGAAAAACAAAGGAGATAGTGACAATAAATATATCACACATGTATCTTGAATCCATGAAGAACGGACAAGCGAACACCCATCTGAAATCGGAAGGAGTATGAGTGAAAATCAATGCTTTCGTTGCAGCATCGGTCAGCAGACTTTGACAGTGAATAAGACATATTAGCTCACTGAATTTGAGAAAACTCAAAACTTCAAAGTCATGCATCTGTGTGTTATCCTTCTAATGCATCTGGATTCATGTAGATTGGAGATTCGTGTGAAAGGATGTGCACGTTTTTCTGAAACAGCGCAATGCTGTAAAAAATAATCGGGCTACAGGCTTCGGTTTGATATGAGTTCTGGACCAACGCGCTTTGATTTTGATTATCTGGACTACCTCTGGTCCATCTCTGGTCCATCATAAGAGAGTGTCTTCGTGGGCTCTGATTAGAGAGTTTTGATCGTATTGAAGGCCATAAAAAGCACCATTATGAGATTCTTCAGAAACCTCTGGATAATAAGCTTCTGAACCATGCTTCTGAATAAAGTCTTTGATTGCATCTTCTGATCTGAAAAATATTTCTGAGTAAGCTGTCTCATTAAGCTCTTATTAAGTTTTCTCATTAAGCTTTGATTGAGCTTCTGAAACGCTGAACTTCTGGACAGCTTGCACAGGTTCTAAAGGCCTTTTGATTAAGCTCTAAAATTTCTGAATAAGCTCTGTTCATTTTCTGCATCTGCTGCCTTAACCTATACAGATCTGTTGCATTGCATCTGAATAAAACTTTTGAACAACTTTTGATCGCAATTTCTGGATGGCTTTCAGAAGCTTCTGGACAGCTTTAACAACACAGCTTTTTCAGACAGACAGAGGCGCTCAGAGGCTTCTGGACACCTCTTGGAGGTCTGTTTGGCTTCTGATCAATCAACAGTGTGCAAATTCTTGATCAAAGCTTCTGAACAAGCTGATTTCAACATCTGATTAAGCTTTGCAGAAATTCCTGATGAAGCTCTGATTAAGCTTCTTATTAAGCTTCTTCTGACATACTTCTGAATCCGCAATTTCTTTATATTAAGCATAGATTATGGATCGACGTTTCTGCATAAACATGCTTCTGGATAGCTAGGTTCTGGATTGCATCTTCTGGTCTGAAATGTGCAACAAGTTTTTGAAAAATACTTTTGATCTGATCGAAGCTTTGCAGAGACTCTGAACTTTTGGTTCTAAATGATTAACCTTCTGATCTGATTAAGCTCTGATTGCGAACATAAAGATCACCAACTAGCATCTAGACTGCTATGCATCTTCTGGAAATTGCTTCTGGACAATGCTTCTGATAGAAGCAAACTTCTAATGTACAACAAAAATTATCAAAAGTTTTTCACTTATGATTAAGCTCTGATTAAGTTCTGGATGTCTAATCTTCTAATGTGTAAAGTACGATCTTTTGGTTGCTAAAGATCTGAATAAGTTGCGAACTTGCGATCGACTATCCACGAGGAGTTCTTTTCAGTAGCTGCAGGTCATGAAAAGAAGGTGCCAAAGCTGTCAAACCTGAAAGTTTTAGTCTTCAAAAACTTTTTGAATAATCATAATGAAGGGATCAGACCAGCCGCAACTAGAACACTCAGAATAGACTTCTGTATATTTGAGAAGTCTCTGATTATTTTTTCTGAGTCATAATAGGAGTTGATGCGACATGAGGTTGTCATATGGTTTAGCAGTCCATATGGAGACCCATCTGACGTGTGAACAGGGCATATGAATCCCCAAGACTCTGGCAACAACTTACGCACACTTGTGGTGCATAGCCCTGCAAGTGATGAACCTCTACGAACAACTCTAAAATGTGACACGAAAGGTAGAAAACTGAGCCTCTCTGTCTGAACCGTTATACCAGCTTTCTCTTTCAGATCAATAGTCGACTGTGTAACTAATTTTCCACTCTCTAGCATATTTTCAACAGACAGACCAACCTGTTTTGTAGAATTTTTATCCAGTGCATTTTTCACATCAGCTAAGCTGCCAATCTCAAATTTCTTCTTTTTGTTGTTAGTTTCATCTTGAAGCAGTTTTTTAGCATTTAGCAGCCATTCCCATGGGATGCCTATATGCTAACTTAATTAAGTCCCAAATGAAACCAGAAAGTTTATTTTCTGAATTAGAGTTGTAAAAGAACTTTCAGTCGAGTTCTACTGCATGATCAGGTCCTGCAGCTCTCTTAGCTGAATCATGGCAGCTAGCTTTTCATTATGTTCCATGTTGAATAGTAAGAATTTTCTCTGTAGACAAACAATTCTTCATGGCATTTAGATAGAGCAAGGGACTGGAGTAACTTTTGATGCACTGTTTCTTATCTTGGACTTGAGTTAAGACAACATATAGAGATAAGAATTTTTCTCTCGTTTCAGTTGTTGCAAGACCCTAATCATCATTGACTCATTTCTTCGTTATGAAACTCTTTCCCAAATTCCACATTGCACATCACATACACTCCCTATTTAGGAACTTTGGAAACTTCATTTTCATGTGTCCCAGCGATCCAATGCGTAGGCTTCCACCTTTTCCAGTGATGTAGAGAACATATTTATTGAAAGAGGAAGTTGGAGTAACGCCTGCATATATGGATTTTACATTGTGACAACTGATTTTGTAACAAGCCACATATAGTGAGCACATGAAAAACAAATAGATCCAAATTGGGCAGAAACCAAGACAATCAAAACCATAATCAAGAACAAGCAAATCAGCAGTTCTATTTGAGTATTGTAGATAGTCCCTTTTCTGTTTTAACCAATAGCAGTAGAGACATGTGGTTTTGAAGTTTGAACTGCATAAACTGAAAGATAGGACAACCTTGAAAAAAATCAGTTCACATGAAAGTTGTGTTCACAAGTTGCTACAACAAATTAACCATGGGCAACGGAAAACTTTAAACCAAATCTAGGATATTGATTCTATATTAATCAAATCCAAAAGAAAGGGAAAAGAGAGAGTCCAATCTCGGACTAAAATAAGGCCAGATCAAAGATCAACAGCCCTACTACCGAGATGCTTAGAAGCAATGAACTAAAACACATAACAAGATGAGATCAAAGATCAACCACCTACTTAGTGCTTAAAATATTAGACCAATGTGGGAGGGATATCAAATTTAATCAAAAACACATACGCACATGTAGTAAAAACTGATCAGATCTAATCATTTAAATTGGATCTTCACAGATACATTTCATCAAACATGTGATGTGCAGAATCAAATTGGGTTTAGAATCAATAAAATCTTACATGAATGATCATCCAAATCTCATCTACATGAAATATTGGATCTCAAATAAGCACAAAACAGAAAATTATATCATAGAAATGATATTTGGGTTTTGGATTATGTGATTGAAACAATCTAAGCACCAAAACACCAAAATCAATAGCCAATTTTACAATCGTTGCCATAGATGACCGAATTGAGGAAAAGTTTCTTCAATTGGCTCTGACACCAAATGTAAGATCACAAACTAGCAACAATTGAGAAAACTCCATATAATGTAGAGAAGAGATAGTGAATTAAAGAACATTAATCATAAAATCATCAAATCATATTCATGTATTCAACAATATGGAGGGGAAATGTGAAGAATACCACACTTTCGAATGAATCGACTCTCATAACTATGTTGTGTATAAAAATTGTATTCACTCCCAAGTCACACATAATAAAATGACCAAGACACCATTTATATAGGTGTCCATTACATATGTTAAGCCCAAGCCCACAAAACACAAAAAAACCCAAAATACAATTATTTATAAAACTTTCTATCTAATTGGGGCTAATTAGATCTAACAAGGGACTTCTAGCTCAGATGTATGAGGCGGAATTTGAATTCTGGTTGCTTCCAGGGCTCTGATGAAATTTATTCTTCTTTCTTCTTCTTCAGGCTTCCTTATTATTTGTTTATGTACACGCCTTTGGACAAGGCCTTCTTCTTCTTCAGATTCAGTATCGAATATGTACAGGAACTGTTCTTTAGAAAAAGGTTCATTCAGGAATCAAGAACTTTTTGGGGAACAGGGATCTATGAGAGGAGAAGAGGAGAGAGGTTCATCAGCAAAAGAAGTTTGTGGAGGAGATTGAGCTTCAGGAGGAGGGATATAAGAGACGAAAAGAAGGCATACCCCAGTAATGAGCTCCCCCTCTGAATTTAAAGTAGTAGAATCAAGATCTACTACATCTTTATCTTTCTTTGAGGGTCCAGGTTGATCCTTTTCAGGATTTTCCCTGTCCCCCAAAGGGCTTCTAAGAGCTACTCCCCCTGATGGTGTCATTCCTGGTCTATGAATAGTCGAAAATTCATCGTCATCATCACCATCATTATCATCCTTGAGGGAATGATGAGCAATGTTTTTAGGTTCATCGTCGTTTTCATCTTCTTCTTCATCATCATCTTTATCACTTGCTTCAGCTTCAGGGATGGGTGGTTGTTGATGAGGTTGCAGAGGTGGTTGGTTCATGAGTTGTTCAGCGAGATCTTGGGCGAACTTCTCCCCCTCTTTTTTATTTATAGGTACAGTGTGCACTAAGAGAGTGTGCACATTCGAGTCGAGAGAGGAGAGGGTTGTTGCCTGATAAGTTTGAGTTTGAGCGATTAAACCCAACCGAGACCTGTTCGCGTCGGAGAAGGAAGGGGCTTTTGCTGAAATACCTTTAACAAGACGCATAATTTCAGCTTGATTCTGTTGTATTTCAGCAATGACCTTGTCTTGTTTTTCATCCTTTTCAGCGACAGCTTTTATTAGCTTCTCAATGGAAACGTTATGATCTCTCACTGTTGCCAGATAACTGGAGATATTGTTGCTAGTAGCCTTCATGCCAGGGACCCCTACTACCTGTTTGAAGTTCTTTTTCGAGGCAAACCACATAGCGTCTACCCGACACCTTGTGAGTGCGCATTCATTCACCAGGTGATCAATCACTGGGAATGAGGAAGGAGGCAAAATAATATGGGGCACATCCATAGGCATAAAAGGAAAGTTGGGAAGAGCTTTCTTCGTCTTTATCTCCTTGGGATCAGCAACTTTTTGTACCTTGGAAGAGGTGGGGGTGCTGATCTGAGTGGTGATGGTGGTGGATGCGACTGCGGTTGCTGAAGTAAATAGTGGTGCATTGTAGATAACAAAGAAAGACGAGCCAAAAAGAGCTCAAGTTTAGCAGAAAGAAGTGGGTAGGTAAAGTGTTTACACATGGGTGCCTTGAGAGTATCTGAAGGATTACTCTCAGGGATATTACATGCTACGGTAGTGTCTTGAGGATCACTGACCTGTTTCTGAGAATGCTTAAGAGAAGCATTTCAGGTCCTGTGCACGTTGCTTTCTAGAGATCATATTGTCGAAACAAAACTGATGTCTAAATAGCACGTTGCTCAATCTCATCAGGGATGGGGACAACCATACCTGAATCAGAGATTCATGTTAGGACCAAAAAAGATGAGATAGAAGAAGATAAAAGAGCAGTGCATGTTATACCTGATACTGCCTCAACGTGGCTGACTATAATAGTTTCATAGACCGAGGTCACTTAAAAAGGAGGTAGTGCTGAAGAAGCGGCAACAGAAGCAGAAGCTGTTGTCGTGGCTATGGGGAGGGTTGTTGTAGAGAAGGTAGGTAGAATCCCGAAATCAGAGAGAGTGCTTGATTGAGTGACAGTCTTCTTGAATTTTTGTGTCCATCAGTTGGTTGTTTTCGCTTTGCAACTATAGGGGAGATTCCTTGGTTAGTCACTGAGGGGATTGGCAATGACGTAGGCATGGCAGCTACCTGAGAGGTAGAGATGATTCATTCAACAGCAGCACCCTGAATTACCTGCAGCATGTATGGAGTGTAGGGAGCATCTCCATCTTTTTCTTCCACCTCGAGAGCCTTCTTCCAATTTGAGAGAAATTTTGGTTTCCTTCTGTGGGGTATCCCTCATAGATTGCTGCGAAGAAGAATGGCAGCGAACCTGGGGAAAACAAAAGCTTTGTCCCTCTTCTGGTATTTAACCCAGTTGTATAGTTCGTTGAATATATATTCAGCGAAGTTCAGATTCCCACCGGTGCAGAGAGCGACCACCATCTCTTGGGAGGACTTGCTAGCTTGATCCTATGAGCTAAATTTGGATCTTAAGCACTAAATAACGTACGTCCAAATATATTTCCATCTCGCTGGCATGTGATTCTTTTCCACCTTAGTGACGGACTTGGTGATTTGCTTCGTTTCCTTGTCAACTGGCCAAGCATAGCCAGTGGCATCAAGAGAAAGCCTGAATTTCCTCAGCTGTTGGAGCATCAGCCCATTTTTCATTTCTCTCCTTAGTTAGAAGACAAAGAGCGTTCCTTATCACTCTAGAGGTGATAGAAACGGTGCCAAGGGCAGTAGTGAACTGAATGGTAGGAAGCTTCCTTCCTTTCTCAGTGGTCAGGGATGTGAAGTGAACAGTGTGCCAATATTGCTGAAGATGAGGAGTTATCCCAATAAGGACATAGATGAAAGCATACTTCAGTGGACAATGCTTGATGAAGCAGGCACCATCCCTCATATAAGCACGTTCATCAGGGATGTCAGTGATAGCAATAGAGTTTCTTGGTTTCACCATAGCTTGTTCAGGAGGAAAGCTGGCCTCTGGTGCAGCAAGGAAGGTAGTAACAGGGATTACTTCAGTTTCAGATTGAGAGATATTGCTTGGAGTTGCCATTTCTGATTCAAAAATGAGAACACCAAATAGAAAAATTATGGGTTAATACAAAAATATGTATAAACCAGAGTATTTTTGGTACAAAGGTTCCCAAATAAAAAGTATTATGAAAACAAGTGTTTTGATGACCGAAATCAAAATACTTGTTATTTGGCTGAGTGTAAAAAAAAGATTAGACAGGTAGATCAAATATTAGTGAGTTTGTAAAAAAAGTGGACCAAAAACAAGTATTAGAGGGTTTTTTTTTAAAGATTTGGATTAAACTCTCCAACTGGTCTTCTGTTCTAAGAAGAAAAGACTTAGAAAAGGTTTAAGAGTTTTTTGTTTTAATCCAGATGTAAAGAAGAAATCTTTATAACAAGATGTTATAAAATATTTAAGAATGAAGTAAACAACATTCTTGTTGGTTTTAGAGAAGAAAGGGTTAGATCAAACGTTGAAAGTTAAGACCGGAGAAAAAAAATGCACAATTGTGTGTTCTTGGTGTTCTTGATAAAGCTTTGAAGATTCGAGAGCGTTTCTTGCTTTTGAAAGTTTTGAGTGCGTAAAATGTTAAGTGTAGCAGATTTCGCTTTATATATTGATAGGAGATATGAAAGGAATACGAAGACAAAAAGACGGTTTTTGCTTTTTGAGAAAAGTTAATAATAACCTATTACACGTCCCTAGGGCTTGATTGGATAGGAGACGTTAAGGCCGTCATGTGTCAAAAAAAGTTCTGACATGTCCTTTTCGAAAAATAAAACGATTATCATTAAAATAATGTTAATCATTATCTTTAAATTTCTCCTATCATTAAGAACAAAAGTGTTCTCAATGATGGGTTTTTTCTTTAGGATTCATTCCATGAATAGAAAGACATTCAGAGAATGTAAGAGATTAGAGGTCATACCTGAGTGATATCCTCTTTAGAATTCAGCGCATGACTAGAAAGATTGAGATTTATTTTACTGATCACTAAAATTTTATAACAGAGGAAGTTATTCTTCCATGTTTAACATTCCTAATCGTTGATTAACATAATAAATCTTGATTCTTCAAGAGGTTTTGTAAAAAGATCAGCGAGGTGGAATTCAGTGGGAATAAAATGGAGTTCAATTTCACCATTCATAACATGATCTCTGATAAAGTGATATCTGATTTCGATATGTTTGGTCTTAGAGTGAAGTACAAGGTTTTTTGCAATTGCAATTGCACTAGTGCTGTCATAATATATAGGAATCTTTGATAGCTGAATATCATAATCAGCAAGCTGATTTCTCATCCAAAGGATTTGGGCACAACAATTTCCTGCTGCAACATATTTAGCTTCAGCAGTTAATGTGGACACTGAATTTTGCTTTTTACTAGTCCAACTGACACCCACCAGTGGTGCTTTTCCTATCAATTTTACATCCTGCAAAATCATTATCTGAATAAACCGTTAGATCAAACCCTAAGTCTCTGGTTTACCATTTGGGTCCTTATTTAAAGTCAGAGGAGGAGCCATACGAGTTTTCATTGAAGAACTTTGAGTTAAATCATATTTCTTTTAGCATATCTTTTAACACATTTGCTTTGAAAAATGAATATGCCTTTTTCAGATTGTTTTAGTTGAAGACCAAGAAAATATGTTAATTCACCCATCATGCTCAGTTTATATTCCTTTTTCATAGGTGTTGCAAAACGAGTGCAAAGTTTAGGATTCGTGGAACCAAAGATAATGTCATCTACATATATCTGAGCAAGAATGATATGTCCATTACGTTTTCTAAGGAAAAGGGTTTGATCAATCTTACAACGAACAAACTTTTCAACGAGAAGGTATTTAGAGAGAGTGTCATACCATGCACGGGGAGCTTGTTTCAATCTGTAGAGTGCCTTATCTAGCTTATAGACGTATCTTGGATGTCTTGCATTAGCAAAGCCAGGAGGTTGTTCGACATAGACTTCTTCCTTCAATTTTCCGTTCAGGAAGGCACTCTTGACGTCCATCTGATAGCCTTTGAAATTTTTGCGGGCAACAAAAGCTAGGAACAATCTGAGTGCTTCTAACCTTTCTACTGGGGCAAAAGTTATATTATAGTCTATCCCTTCCTCTTGTATGTATCCCTACGCAACAAGTCGAGCCTTGTTGCGGGTTACAGTTCCGTATTCATCTAACTTGTTACGAAACACCCATTTGGTGCCTATAACGGTTTTACAGAGGGTCTGGGAACAAGCTTCCAAACTTTGTTTCTTTTAAACTCAGAGAGTTCTTCTTGCATGGAGATAATCCAATCTTGATCAAGGATAGCTTTATCCATCTTCTTGGGTTCTATAACAGAGGAATCACCAATTATTTGATCGATGGGATGATTTTGACTCCATCTTTGAGTTGGTAGCTGAGGATTTGGATCAAATGAAGATTCAGCGGCTTGTTCAGGAGTTAATGAGGATAGTTTAGTGTGTCGTTCTTCACTTTCTCTAAAAGTTTCAGGAGGTGGTCCTGAAGGAATTTCATTTCCTATGGAGGAAGATACTTGGTTATTCACTGAAGAATTACCAATAGAAGGACTGGATGGAGGGATCTGATTTAATGGAGTAACATTCATCCCTGATGTTGAATTTTTATTGTTCAGCGATGTGGGATAAGAACATGACCATCATCATCATTATTTTCAATGACAGGAGGTGTACTGAAATAAGATTCAGGTTTCCCATAATGAGATTTCATCCAGTTATTCAGTTCTTCATCTTATTCAAGGATGGGAGCAGAACTTGAAGGATGAGATTCATCAAAGTTGACATTGAAAGTTTGTTCAACATGTTGTCTTCGTTTATTGTAGACTCTGAATGCCTTGGATACAGAGGAGTACCCAAGAAATATGCCATCGTCAGCTATTGGATCAAATTTTCCCAAATGATCTCTGTCATTCAGGATATAACAATTACATCCGAAAATATGCAAATGTTTTATTGAGGGGGTTGTCTCATGAAATAATTCATAAGCAGTTTTCTTGAATTTCTTTACAATCAGAGATTGATTCTGAGTGTAACAGGAAATACTAACTGTCTCAGCCCAGAACTGAGTTGGAAGATGAGATGCGTTGAGCGTTGAGCGAGCTGCTTCGATAATAGTTCGGTTTCTTCTTTAAGCAATACCATTTTGCTGAGGAGTCCTTACTGAAGAGAAATTATGAGTAATACCTTTTCCTTCAAAGAAATTTACCAGGGTATTGTTTTTGAATTCAGTACCATGATCACTTCTTATGGAAAAAATTGGAACATTGTTCAGCAACTCAATCTTCTTGATGAAACAAATTATTTCCTTAGGGGTATCACTCTTAGATCGTAGAAAGAATACCCAAGTATATCTGGAATATTCATCTACTATAACACGAGTATATTTCTTCCCTGATATTGATTGGACATTGACAGGTCCAAAAAGATCCATATGGAGTACATGAAGAGGAGTGGTTATTGAGGATACTTGCTTAGATCTGAACGTGGCCCTTGTCAGCTTGCCTTTTTCACATGCTGAGCAAAGAGATTCCTTTGCAACCCCATGTTTAGGTAGGCCTCTGACAAGTTCCTTCCTTGATAAATCATTTATCTTTTTGAAGTTAAGATGAGAGAGTCTGTTATGCGAAAGCCATTTGACATTAGAGGAGGCTCTTGATAGAAAGCACACATTGTCAGAGTGAGTGTTCTCCATATTGATGACATATACGTTCTCTGATCTTTTTCCTTTTAAAGCAAGCATGTCATTTTTATCAGTGACCTTACACCTAATCTTTGTGAACAAAACTTTAAAGTCTTTATCACAAAGTTGACTAACGCTCAATAAATTATGCTTTAGTCCTTCAACATATGCAACTCGAGAGAAGGAAGTTGCTTCGTTGGATAGAATGCCACAACCTCTGGTGTAACCTTTGCCATTTCCACCAAAGGACACTGATGGACCATTTTTTCTCTTTATATTCAATGAGTAGAGATATTATGCCTGTCATGTGCCTTGAGCATCCGCTATCTAGATACCAGATACCTTTAGCACTCTACAAAAAATAAGAGGATCAATTTTTCATAGGTACCCATATCAATATGGGTCCTGCATTGTTAGCAGAAATAACATGAGAACTAGAGGATGTGCTAGCTGAAATATTATCCTTTGTGGTTTGTTCTGACTTAGTTGTTTTACCAACTTTGACAGTTTTACCCTTTGCTGATTTCGCAGCTTGGGCTATTTTCTTTCCATGGGATAATTTTTCAGCTTTAGTCTTACCATTTAAAGCATTGTAAAATTTAACGGTCATAGAGTCGAGAGCCGACAAGCTATCATTTTCAGGTATAGATGGGTTAGAAGGAATAAATACCTGTGTTGATGGACACTCTGAGGAGGATGTGTTAGATGCATCTTCAGCTTCTTCTATTCTGGCCATAAGACATATGAGAGCTATGTCTTCTTCATCTGATTCAGATTCATCAGTAGAATTTTCTCAATTGTCTTCCTGATCCCAATCTACTTCTTCAGTGACAAGGCCTTTCCCTTTTCGCTGCTTATTTCTCAGATTCTGATATTTCTCTTTTAACTTAGAATATTTTTCCTTTTTAGATTTATTAGAGATTTGAGAGGTTGTTGGTGCAGCGAATTTCTTGGATCTACACTCATTTGTAAAGTGGCCCTTTACGTTGACAATTATAACAGATTGAAGAGGCTTTTTCAACAGGAAGAGTCTTTGACTTATCAGAGTCAGTGATTGCCTTTGTTTTTCTAAAATTACTTTTTCTTGCAAATCTTGTAAAGTTATTAGTGAGAAGGGCCAGAGAGTCATCAAACTCAGAGATGTCACCATCAGTGAGTTCTTCTGAGTCAGCATGATCTAGGTCAGTGATAGAGGAGATAGTAGAAGAAATATGTTTTGAAGGTTCTACCTATGAAGTCACAAGTGAGAAAGAAGTACTTTTGGCACCTTTGATGTCCTTTAAGAGGTTTATTTTTAAAGCTTGAGATTGTTGGTCATTGAGCAGCATCCCATATAAAGCACGTCAGGACAAAGTTTCAAGGTTCTTTTGACAGTTTAAGACATGTAGTATACACTGCCCATTGATCAGGTAGTGCCTCCATGAATTTTGTCAGGATTTCAACATTAGAGTACTCTCTGTTGACAGTTTTCATGTCAATCAAGAGACAGTTAAATCTTTGGTGAATTTGAGAAAGTGTTTCATTTTTCAGAAACATAAAGCTTTCATATTGTCTTGCCAAATTAATGCTACGAGTTATATGAACTTTATCAATTCCTTCATATTGAATACAGAGAGTATCCCACATGGTTTTAGATGTTCACATTTTCATCACAGAGTGATAGACTTCATCTAGAAGAGACATGGTAATTATAGATCTAGCTTTTGAATCAACATCTAGTTCTCTTTTTTCTTCATCTCTCCATTGAATTGGAGTATTAACAATTCCTCTCTCAGGAATAGCTGGAGAGGTAGCAGTGGCAGGTACTGCAGGAGCCGGGACTGTAGGAACAAATGGTCCATTCTCTAGATAATAGGGGATCGTAGGATCTGACCCTTCTAGGAATAGAGTAATTCTATCTTTCCATAAAGGGAAATTATCACGGCTAAATCTTGGAGGTTTAGCTAAAGATCCATTATCTATGTAGTTGGTGTTTGTGTTAGCCATTTTAAAATAACTTGATAAAAAGTAGTTTTAAATATAGTAAGCAGAAAACACTACTCTAATACCACTTGTTGGTCGCAAATGGGTCTACAAGAGTTCAAAGATATAAAATAGTTTGTAGAAATGGGGGGGGGGGGGTTGAATACAAACACACGACTTTTTGGTTTTTAAGTGAGTTTATATTAAATAAACAAAGTTACAGTTACAAGCGGAACAAGAACAAGTTACTAACCAATTCTATTTTAACTTAGGAAAACACTAAGTTGATGCACAAGGAAAGAAATAAATAGCAACAGAGGTTTTGAGAGAGAAAGTAACATGCATAAAGATGGAAAAGGATTTCCCATATATTTATACACGTTTGCATTTATTGCAAGACAAAAGGTATATGCTACGTGTCAAACATGTGAGGAATGTTTGTCCTTTGGTTAATAGGATGGCCATACTTTTAGCCACCTATGACCAGTACCAAATCAGATTTGATAGGGACATAAGAGACAATCCGTAAGTCCTTTTCTGACAAGGTGTTGAGGTTATGACTTTTGTGCATCGAGGATAAGATTAACAATATTCTTGTTGAAAGCTTCATTTGATCGCTGAACCGAAACTTCAAGGATGAAGTCACTGAGGTAACGCTGAGGCCTTGCAAGATTTCACACTTCTGATTAGATGAGCTTTGCTATCACTGAATCGCTTCAGATCACTAGTTGTTCATCTCTATCTTCGGCTTGGTCTTCTACTGTCGCTGAATGGACTTGTTGTGTGATTGTTGTTCTTCAGATCTTTAGAGATAAGATTAGAGTTCCTGATGTTTAGGGATCGCTGAGTGCAATCAGTGTGTGCTATCGCCGAACCTGAACTATAACTTAAACATGGAATTTTCACTTAGTACAGAGAGGAATCATATTCAAATCACCGAAAGGAGTTTTGGATCAACACAAAACCTGAAGCTAGTTTGGTCGCTAGTTATAACTAGCAACAAAACTAGTGAATAGTTAAGTTTTCTCGGGCTAGTTTGGTCGGTAGTTGTAACTAGTGAACGCCCTCTGTTCAACGTTTTAAAGACCGAAAATCGGGGTTTCCCTCATTTTAGCCATATCTCTCTGTTTGCTCCGATTTTGGGTGATTCAAGTTGTTATCGTTGATCCAAACTCCTTTCAGTGATTTGAATATGATTCCCTGAACACCTAGTGAAAATTCCACTTATAGGTTATTGTTCATATTCAGCGATAGCATTCACTGATTGCACTCAGTGATCGCTGAAGATCAGGAACAACATCGTATCCCTAAAGATCTGAAGAACAACACCATAAGTCCATTCAACGATAGTCGAAGGCTTAAGCTGAAGACAGAGTTGATCAGCTAAGTGACCTGAAGCGGTTCAGCGGCAACTATCAACTACCTGAAGTGTGAGATCTTGCATAAGCCTTATTGATACCCGAAGACTTCATCCTTGAAGCTTCTGGTTTAGTGATCAAGCGGGGCCTACTTAGCAAGATCGATGTCGATCTTATCCTCGATGCATAAATGTCAAAACCCCCATGCCTGTCAGAGAAGGACGTACGGATTGTCTCTTATGTCTCCATCAGATCTGATTCGGTTACTGTTCATATCCGGCCAAAAGCATGGCTGCCTTTTGAACAAAGGACAAGTCTCAAATAGAAACTTGACGCATAGCATATACCTTTTGCTTTTAATTTAATGCAACGGGTATAAATAGATGAATAACCCTTCTTCATCTTCATGCATGCAATTTCTCTCCTCAAACCTCTGCTTCTATTTCTTGCTGTTCTTGTGCATCAAACTTTGTGATTTTCTTAAGTTGTAATAGAATAGGTTTAATTACTTGTTCTTATTCCGCTTGAAACTGTGAATTTGTTTATTCAATATAAACTAATTTAAAAACCTAAGAAGCATGTGTTTGTATTCACCCCCCCCCCCCCCCCCTCAACAAACAGTTTCTATTCCTTGAACTCTTGTAGACTTTTTTGGGACCAACAAGTGGTATTAGAGCAGTGTTTATTTCTTTAAGCTTCTAAAATCTTTAAAACGAACTTAAGTCTTGTTTCATTTTAATATGGTTAATACAAACTCAAACTACATAGACAATGGATCTTTAGCTAAACCTCCAAAATTTAGCCGTGATAATTTCCTAGTCTGGAAGGAAAGAACGACTCTATTTCTAAAAGGGTCCGATCCAAAGATCCTCTACTATCTAGAAAATCGTTCCAACAGTTCTTGTTTAAGCAGTACCTACTACTACTACAACTCCTGCTATTCCTGAAAGAAGGATTCCTAAAGCTCCACATTAATGGAGTGATGAAGACAAGAAAGAGCTAGTTGTTGACTCAAAAGCTAGATCTATCATTGCCATGTGATTACTTGATGATGTTTATCATTCACTGATGAAAATGAGGACTTCCAAAGCCATGTGGGACACTCTCTGTGTTCATCATACTGAAACCTTGTCTCTTAGTGCTTTATTTGGAATATTTCTCAATCATGAGCAATCCCAAACTTTAAAAAGAAACTTCATAAAGGCAAAGAATACTGAAACCAGCGAAAAGGCAAAGGCCTAGTCGCAGAAGAAGTAGACTGCGATCAAGAAGAAGACTGGGCTCAAACCACTGATGAACTTGGATCAGATGAAGAAGACATAGCTTTCATATGTCTTATGGCAAGAATAGAGGAAGCTGAAGAGGCATCTGACACATCTCCTTCGGAGTCTCCATCGACTCAGGTACCTATCACATTTAACTCCTCTATAACTATGAATGATAGCTTGACAACTCTTGATTTTATGACTGGCGACTTTTACAATGCTCTCAATGGAAAAATAAAAGCTGAACAAATTAATATAGATCTCTCTGAACAACTGAAAAGTTGTCATCTATAAATCAAAGAACTTACTAAAATCTAAAAGGATTTTAAAAACCACATCTTTGTAAATCAGACAATTAGCATTGAGAAAGAGCAGGCTATCTATGAGCGTGAAAAGGCCATCGTTGATCTTAAAGCTGAAAAAGCTACCATTGAAGGATGGTGTAAGGATTTTAACAATGCTCAGATCCCTAAAAAGGTCAAGAGTGGACTGGAATATTCCTCTGACCAAGAAGAAAGAAACACTGAACGTTCCATGTTAAATTTGGAATGTTTGTCTATTTTATCCCTGATCCCTCTTCTTAGAATGTTTCTACCTCTGAGAAAAGATCTCCAAAATCTTTTACCAAGGATTCAAGGAAGGTGATCAAGGACAAGTTCCTTGACCATATTCCTTCGATGAAGAATTTCCAATACCTGAAGAAGAACCTTCAGTTTCTTCAGTGAGTCAACTTAAAACTGGAAAGAAGATCCCTGGATCCGTTTAGAGATCAACTCCCAGAATTAAGATTGATCTCACTCCATCTGAACCCGAGAAACTAGTTGTTCCTGTTAGAACATTGGAGAACGGAATTCTTCGTCCTGATCCTGAAAATGTTTTGACCTCCTCTCTGTATGCTTCTAGCTCAAAACTTGTTTTCAAATATCGGAAGTGCTATCACTATAGTGAGACTACCCACATTGCTAGTAAGTGCCCTAATCCCACTAAGGCTGAAAAAGTATCTCATGGTAAGAAAGTAGCCCAAACTACGAAATCAGGAAAGGTGAAATCCGCCAGAGTTGCTAAAACAACTATGGCAAAGCAAACCACCAAAGATAATTCTTCAGTGACTTCCATATTCGACCATTCTGTTGTTTCCACTAACAATGCAGGACCCATAGTTGTATGGGTACCTATAAAAAATTGATATCCTTATTTTATGCAGATTGCTAAAAGTATCTGCTATCTAGATAGTGGATGCTCAAGGCACATGACAAGCAGAAAATCTCTGCTCTCTGAATATAAGGAGGAAACAGGTCCCTCAGTGACCTTTGGTGGAAATGACAAAGGATACACCAAGGGTTATGGCATTCTATTCAATGAAGTAACCTCGTTCAGTTGTGCTGCTTATGTTGAAGGTCTAAAGCATAATCTTTTAAGCATAAGTCAACTCTGTGATAAAGACTTCAAAGTCCTGTTCACAAAAACAAGATGTGCGGTCACTGATAAAAATGATAAACTTTCCTTAAAAGGCAAAAAATCAGAGAACGTATACGTCATCAACATGGATAGCACTCACTCAGAGAATGTGTCTTTTCTATCAAGGGCCTCCTCTGATGTAAATTGGCTATGGCACAAAAGACTCTCTCATCTGAACATCAAGATGATTAATGATCTATCTCAAAATAAAAACTTATCAAGGGACTCCCTAAACACTCTTTTACAAAGGAATCCCTTTGTTCAGCGTGTGAAAAAGGAAAGTTGACAAAGAATACTTTTAGATCTAAGAAAGTCTCGTCAGTGACCACTCCTCTTCAATTACTTCATATGGATCTATTTGGACCGGTCAATGTCCAATACATACCTAGAAAGAAATACACTCTAGTGATAGTTGATGAATATTCCATATATACATTGGTATTCTTGTTGGAACCCAGATCCCTTCTAAATAGTTAATTGAGAGATTTGAGAATCAAAGTATAAGCGGAAGCAATTCAAATCAATTAACAACAGTAATTATCAAACAAACAGTAAGTAATAAGAAATGAAGAACATACTGAGATTGTATTGATAACCTTGAAGATCGATTACAGATACAGGAATAAAATGCACAATATGATCTCCAAAAGTATGTTTTCCAATCGACAACTTTTACATTCAAAGACTTAATCTATTTATACTATCACAATGAATGTAAAGTCAACAAGCTAACCAATTACAAACTGACACGTCAGCAGGTAGGAGCGTATAACATAATTCAGTTGTAAGCGGAGACACATGAGGTAAGAGTGTGCCACGTCATATCATACTTCCATCTTATGGTTCATACTTCTTAGGTCTAACAGTCTCCCCCTAAGTATGAAACCAGTGTTTTGGAATATGATCCTTGTTTTGTCTTAGAGAGGATCAACTGTTGAAATGATCTTTGAGATTTTGTCGATGATTCCTCTGAGCTTCAAGAGACCATCGAGTCTTTTTACCATTCTCTCAGTTACTTCAGGATCATAGTTGTTGATATCAATAGAGATGTAACATTTTGCAATGTATACAACTTCTGATGAATATTTGTGTGCTTCTTTGATCCTGAAGAAACTCCTTCTATCTGGCCTTTTGAAGATAACCCCTTCTTCTGGTTTAATCAATACTCTGCCAATTCTTAGAGTATTGATACCTTCTAAGTCTTCATTAGGAGCAGAGATTGCAAGATTGTCAACATTGTAATTGGTTCCAATTTGAAAATCTACTTGCCTTATGTATGTGATGAGAGACTTCATGCATTGACTGATCCTGGAGTAGGCAATTTGATCTTGGTTATCCCTTCTTTTGGTCATCTGAATCTTCATGAAGTTCTCCAGAAAGATGACATCAGAAGGAAAGATGGACAATAAATCATTATCACAGAAATAATAAGTCTTATTGTCTTCTCTGATTACTTCATATATTGTGTACCAAATCTCTGTCTGTTCAAAAGGAGTATGCTTAATGGCAGAAATTCTCTTGATTGGCGCTGTTGTGTAGACATCCTTTCTAGCTTGCCTGTGACTCATGAATTTATCCTTTTCAGCATCACTGACATCGTATCCATTTGAGAAGTTAGGCAACATAAGATAGATCTTCTGATCTATAGGAGCATACATGTATCTTTTTGTGACTTCCAGAATTGGAAGATCAATTCTTCCAAGTCTCTACAGTTTTTCTCTATTTTCAGCTGTTCGATTTGATGATCCTTCAGCAGTTGCTTTTTTAGATTTTTCCTTTTCTATTTCTACTTGTGCTCTTGCTTTTTCTGCAGAGGCCCTTTCTGCTTCAGCTTTTGCACGGAGTTCAACTTCTACTCTTTCTTCTGCTCTTCTTTTATTTAAGGCTTCAACTTTAGCTTTTGAAGCTTCAGCTTTAGCCTTGGCAATCTTAGCTTCAAGAATTTCTGCTTCAACATCTGGAGGGTAGGGAACATTTCTGTTGTTGCCAATGACATCCAAAAAAAATTGAGCCATTTCTGGATCCTTAGGAAGAGTGCCAGAATGTGTGGCTAGAGGTCTTGTTGTTAGAGGTGTTTGTTTTGAAGATGGAGGTGCAGATGGAGATGAGGCAGAAGCTTTTCCTTTATTATGAGAAGAAGTATCAGTGCCCATAGTAGTTTTAGCTTTCTTGGATTCTGGCATTTTTTCCCCCTTTTGAGAATCAGGATCCTGATCCTCAGATTTTTTCCTTTTAAGTTCAGACTTTTTGCATGCCCTCTCTTCCTTAGCCTTCTGTTTAGCAGCGAAAGTAGCAGAGAGAGAGCTTATCATTAAAGATAATTGAGAAATAGAAAACTCCAGAGAAGTGAGCTTCTGATCCACATTTGAAGTGCCGGCAGTGGTTTTTGAGACATACCTGGAAGTGAGAGTATTAATTCTTTCTAGTATGGCTTTCTGGAAGACAGCCATGTCGGACTTCTTTACCAGGGATGAACCAGAAGTGTCTTCAGAGGGTTAGACAGCCTTAATAATCTTTTGAAGATCTGCCACCAAGGATCCGTATTCGTCAACAGAGATGGTGACCTCTTCGGTTGTTCTGATTGTCTCAACAGAGTCCTCATCATCAGAGGATGAGGTGCTAAAGACAATGTGCTTACCTTGATGAAGTGTAAACCCTCCGGTAACTGGTGCGTCCTGTTGCTGTTACCCATCTGATGGGATTTCCTCAGCTTCTAAACTATCAGAAGATATGGACTTATCTTCTGAGGTCCCTATGACATTGTTGGTCACAAAGACAACAACATTTGGTGTGGAGTGTGGCGAGTTCTGGGGCGAATGAAATCTTATAATATCATCATCATTGATTGAGAAATATCCTCTTATCGGATGGTTTCTGGGTGGTTTGGACTGGGTGGTCCTTGGTCAATGAGAGTAGATGTGTTGGCATCTACCTCAGCAAATGTGGTATCCCTTTGGAAAGAAGGAGAGTTGCACTCATTTGTGTCTCGATGGACATCTTCAGTACCCACTTGCATTAAGAGGTCGGCATGGGTAGAAACACTCGGTTGTGCACTCTGATTCTTTTCAAACTCAGCCTCACATGACCCCTCACTTCCTACATTTGGCTCTAAGTGCTCTGGGGTAGGTATTCTCTGTTCTAAGAATACCATAGAGCGTTTATAAGATAAGATATAGAGAGAGGAGGAAGGAATAAGGTCGAGCATATACCTGGAGAATTCCCTTGGAGATGAGTAACCGTTGACATCGATAGTTGGTTTATGGGAGCTCATGGATGCGATCTTGCAAAATGGTTGAATCAGAGGAGCTTTAAGAGCACCAATCGTTGGGTAGGTGAACAGAGACAAAAACCTGGGAAACATCAAGGGAAGTAATGGTTTTCCTTGATACTGGAGGGATACTTTAGTGTGAACAGCGACTTTGATCTCTTGAAAGAGGAGGTTTGCATAATCCAGAGGGCGATTAAAGTACATTTCGTACATAACTGTGAGGATGTTTTTGCTGGCTTGGTCTTGGGATCCAATTTTGCATGTGAGACTTTTGTTGAGAATGGAGATAAGCGTGTTCCACATTGGGGGGCAGTTTCTTGCGTTTGAATTAAGAAAGTTTTGATAAATGCTCATTATAACCCAAGAATTGAACAAAGGAGAGCAGGGCTTCAGATGATGGATTCTGGTCTAGGGCAGGGTTTGGCACAATCTCACCATTATTTTCAAGTGTAGAGGAAGGGAAGTGAAAATACCTAGCAATCTTCTTCTTTGTGATGGGTATTTCCACAACATTTTCAGGTGCATTGGGATGACTGAAATTTCCACGTAGGGTATCTTCATCTGCGATGTACATTGACTGCCACACCTCTTGGACATAAAGCTCAGGAACAATTGGATTTGTCAAGGTTAGGGCTCGGTTTAGTTGATGTTGTTGAAGAAACTCGACCAGGACCCTGAATTCGGCCAAATAGGTGTTGGGATCGAGGAGAACCTGCACGTTATTTGCCTTCAAAGGCAATTTGACGATTGGAGCACTCTCAGCGGTGGAATCAACAAGACGACCTTCATCATCATTGAGGTTTGGGTTTGCAAGTCGGGAGGCCATTGATGGATGGTTAGGTATTCTTGGGATAATTTGAAAGTAGAGAAGCAATTACTGTAGAAATCACGAGGAAGAAGATGAAGAACTGTGCATGGGGTTTATATATGAGAGGGTTTGAGAGAAATGTGGAATGGAAAGGGTTTTTGAATTTGGGGAAAAGGAAAAAGGATTCAGTTATGCTGATGTAAGCACGTAGGCGTGTAATCATGCAGTCACACGATGAAAGACACGTGTAAAGCATAAATCGTGTAAATGATGAGTTAGCACAGGTTTGATGAGTCACTGAAAGGTTTATCGAAGGTAAACCATTTGATTATCGTGAAAAAAGAATTAAAAAGAAAATAATAAGAAAAATTAGTATTTAATCAAGAAAAATAAAATTTTAATTGATTAAACCAATTTTGGAGATTAAATCTTTTTAATGAATTTAAAATCAGACATTTGGAGAAATAAAGCAGTTTGGATCCAAATGAAAGTTTAATATTCATTGACAGATGTTTCCTAAGATATTAATAAATGATAAGAAAATTTTTAATTAACCTTGAAGACAAAAGTTAATTAAAAATAGACTTAATGATGTTAAAATTTCAGAAGAAAAATAAGTCAACAAACAGTAGGTAAAAAATTTTTGACCTAAGAATGTCAAAAGAACAATTTTTCAAGAAAAGATTAAGTTAAATCTGAAAATTCTGAATAACCTTGACGGCAAGAGTTAATTAGAAGAAGCAGATTTAAAACAACCTTTTAAGGAAAGAAAATGTTCAGAGGACAACTAACAGAAGTTAGACTTAGTTTTTCTCCCCCTGGAAACAGGCTCGAAGCTCCCCCTCAGAAGTTGTACCATTCTCCCATTTGCTTTTGAAGAGATGCTTCCTTTCTGTTGTCACTTGGATATAAAGGAATAAAAAACTCAAGAAACAGATATGGTCAGAGACTTCTGAATTCTTCTAGATAAAACCATCAGAAGCGATTAGAGGTCTCTGATCAGCTCTGAGATAATAATAAAAAATAAGATTTACATGTTTATCATCCCCAACTTGCTGATTAAAAAATTAAAACGCTCCTCATCCAGAGCTTTTGTAAAAATATCAGCTAGTTGGTAATCAGTAGAGACAAAATACATTTCTATTGTGCCCTTCTCTACGTGATCTTTGATAAAATGATACCTGATATCAATATGCTTTGTTTTGGAGTGCTGGACTGGGTTTTCAGTAATGGCAATGGCACTCTCTGAATCACACAGGATGGGAATCTTATCATATATCAGTCCATAGTCTCTGAGTTGAGTCTTCATCCAAATAACTTGTGAACAGCAACTAGCAGCAGCAACATATTCAGCCTCTACAGTAGATGTTGAGACACAATTTTGTTTCTTGGATGTCCAGCTGATAAGTCTATTTCCCAAAAGTTGACAGCTACCAGAGGTACTTTTTTTGTCCAGCTTACACCATGCATGATCAGAATCTGTATATGCCATTAAATCAAACCCAAAATTTTTAGGATACCAGAGACCCAATGAAGGAGTTCCCTTTAAGTATCTAAAAATTCTTTTGACAGCGGCCAAATGGGATTCTTTTGGATTGGCTTGATATTGAACACAAAGACAGGTGGCAAACATAGTATCAGGCCTACTAGCAGTTAAATACAGAAGAGACCCTATCATACCTCTGTAGCCCGTGATATCTACTGGTTTCCCAGATGAATCAGGACCTAGTTTCATACTAGGAGAGATAGGTGTTTTCATAGGCGATGAACTGTGAAGGTGAAATTTCTTTAGCATGTCAGAAACATACTTGGCTTGGTTAATAAAGATACCATCGGTATTTTGTTTAACCTGGAGTCCAAGAAAGAATGTTAGTTCTCCCATCATACTCAATTCAAATTCCTTTTCCATCAATGCAGAAAACATATCTACTTCAGTTTGATGAGTAGAGCCAAATATTATGTCATCCACATAAATTTGAACAATGGTTAACATACCTTTGCCTCTTTTGATGAACAGTGTGGTATCAATCTTACCTTTCTCATAACCTTTGTTGATCAGAAATTTGGATAAGCGTTCATACCAGGCTCTGGGTGCTTGCTTTAAACCATATAAAGCTTTGTCGAGAAGAAAAACGTATTCTTGATGTTTTGCATCTTTAAAACCAACAGGTTGTTCAACGTACACTTCTTCTTTGAGATAACCATTCAAAAATGCATATTTAACATCCATTTGATATACTTTAAAGTTTTTGTACGCAGAGAAAGCCAGAAATAGTCTTATTGCTTCAAGTCTTGCAACAGGGGCAAATGTTTCGTCATAGTCAATGCCTTCTGCTTAACAATATCCCTTAGCCACCAGACGAGCCTTATTTCTGATCACTATTCCGTCTTCATCCTTCTTATTTCTGAATACCCACTTAGTACCAATAGCAATTTTTCCTTTTGGTAAAGGTACTAAGTTCCACACCTTGTTACGTTCAAATTGAAGTAATTCTTCTTGCGTAGCTTCAACCCAACTTTGTTCTATCAAAGCTTCATGAACATGCTTTGGTTCGATCATGCTAAGAAAGTTGACATAGAATGCTTTATTAGCAGTAGCTGATCTTGTTTTAATACCCTCAGATGGACTACCAATGATGAGATCTGGAGTGTGTGATTTAGTCCATCTTGTCATCCTTGTTTGTGGTACGTGTTGAGCCAGAACTTCTGTTTCAGAAGATTGAATAACCTCATCTGGAATTGTTGAATCTGAATCATTAGTGCCTGAAATCTCCCCCTCAGATGAAGATACAGAAGTAGCTTCAGATGAAGATACTTGAGTAACTTCTGGACTGGCATGTGATGAGATTGGAGCAGAGATGACAGGGGAACTTGCTGCAGAGACAGTAGGACCAGATAGGGTTATTCCAAAGGTGTGAAGAACTTCAGGAATACTTAAGGATGGGGTACGAGGTATTTGTTCTGAAAATATTTCTTCGCCTAGAAAATCTTGAAAAATAACATCGATCTCGGATTCTCTGGGTCCTGAAAGATAATCAGAAGTCACTAGATTAAGTTTAAGTTCTGAAGCAGAGTTCTTAGAAGTTAGTTGGGTCTGATCACCAAAATCAATGTTAATGCTTTCCATAACAGTGTTAGTACGTAAGTTAAAAACTCGATAGGCTCTAGAGTATAACGAATATCGTAAGAATTTAGCTTCATCTGACTTTGGATCAAATTTACCAAGTTTGTCTCGGTCATTTAAGATAAAACACATGCAACCAAAAATATGGAAAAATTTGACAGAGGGTTTTCGTTTGTTGATAAGCTCATAAGAGGTTTTGAGATGACTCTTGACAATTATGGAGCGATTTTGAGTGAAACAAGCAGTGGCTACGGCTTCTGCCCAGAAATGAATGGGAAGACCAGAAGCTGCAAGCATCGTTCTGGCTACTTCTACCAGGGTACGATTGCGACGTTCAACTACACCATTCTGTTGAGGAGTGCGTACAACAGAGAAATTTTGTGTGATTCCATTTGCAACAAAGTATGCCTCAAGCTTGGCATTCTTGAATTCAGTACCGTTGTCGCTTCTGAGCTGTTGAATCTTCTGATATAGAAGAACTTGGATTCTGGTCATCATATTCTATAATACGATAGGCACCTCTGACTTTTGTCTTACAAATGCGAGCCAAGTATACCTGGAAAATTCATCAATAAGTACCAGAATATACTTTTTGCCAGAGAGACTCTGAATTGCAACGGGACCACAGAGATCAACATGTAACAATTGCAGAGGTCGAGTACAAGAATGATCACTCTTTGTTTTATTATAAGCTCGTTTAATTTTGCCCATTTCACATACAGGACAAAGATGATCTTTTTGAAAGTGAACTTCTGGAAGACTAGTGACTAACTTTTGTTTGACAAGCATTTCAAGAGAGTCAAAATAAGTAACAATGTTTTTCATCAAATACCACAACGATTTTAGAATCACAGAGTTGACTTACGCTTAGCAAGTTATGTTTCAATCGAGAAACATGAGCCACTTTAGATAAGGTAATATTACCTTCTTGTAAAGTACCGTAGCCCTTTATTTGACCCTTACCATTATCGCCAAATGTTACAGCTCCACCACTTTTGTCTTTGAATTGGGAGAGTAAGTTTTTTGTTCCAGTCATGTGCCTCGAGCATCCAGAGTCAATATACCAGATATGCACATGCTGCTTCTACAATCAATCAGAGTTTTTTAGGTACCCATCGCATTATGGTTCCTTTAGTGTTATTTTTGGGTCTTTTAATTGTTTGCTCTGAATTTGATTTAGCAGAGGTTTGAGGATTCTTCTTTGCAGTTTTAATCTTATTGTTTTTCTTTTGTTTATTTTTGCAGTAAGAGAAATTAGCATTTGACTGATCAGAGGTCCTCAAGAAAAATTGTTTCAATTTTAAGAACATAGAAAACATTCAGAATTCTGAGACAGAAAAAATTTCATTGAATTTTCATTAAGATAATGAGAACTATAATTTTTCTTAATATTGTATTTTCTAGTATAAGTAGTTCTATAGAACTTCTTATCTAGACTAGATTTATATTCAGAATCGGAAATGTTCTTCAGCGGAGGCTTCCTCTGATTTACCTTCTTAGGAGCTTTCGAAGTTACTGAAACAGGAGCAGAGAGATTAGATTTCCATTTTCCCTTTTGAACACAAGTAAATTTTGGAAGATTGGGTTTCAGAGATTGTTTATCTTTCAAAATATTTTTGTGATTTTCTTCTTTTTCAAGTTCAAGACAAGATTTGGCTTTAAGACACATCCCTATGAATCGGTATGCCACTAGGATGCTTTTCAACATTTTTATCAGAGGTTCTGGTTTCCTGAGGTTCATTGGTATATAAGAAAGGGGCATCCTTATTTTTAATGACCTTTGAAGACTTGGTGAAAGTGGATGGAGATTGATTTTCTAATTTAGAAAAATACTTTTCAGAATTATCAAAGAAATCTTCACCTTGACCATCAGTCTCCCAAGGATATGTGATTACTTCCAAATTATCTTGAGATTCAGAAAGATGCAAATCTATTAAAGAACAAGGAAATATCTCTAGATTGTTTTCTAAAGGGTTTTGCAGAACATTTTCATTTTCAAGTTTAAAACATTTATCCAGAGTTGAGAGAATATCATTTTCAAAACTAAGTCGTAACTCTTCTTTTACTTGTGTAGGAATAAAGGCATCAGCTTCTGGATTCAAAGTTACATGATCATTCAAGCCAAATTTGAAAATGTCATCTTTCGGTTTTCTAGATGAGTATACATTATTTTTGAACTTGAGTTTTTGTTGATGATGACCATTTTCAAGTTTTGATCATTTGAAGAGTGATTGGTCATATAAAATTCGTAACACTGGCTTATGTTCTTGTCCCATACAGAAAATAGAATTTAAGGTAGACCTTTTTTCACACGTGTAGGGATCTAAATCCTCAAAGCCAAGACCAGATCTTCCTACTTGTGTATTAATTTTGTCGTGAACTTTTTGTGCATCCAAATAGGTTTTGATCTGAAGCTTCTTGTTTTGAAGTTCAACACGTAAAGTTCTCTCTCTTTTTGAAAATAAATTTTAAGTGCTACAGAACTTAATCTGTCACTTTTTTTAGCTTGAATCTCCTTGTCTTTTTCTACCAAAAGTTTTTTAAAATTTAAGTTCTCCTTTTTGAGCATAACTTCAGTATTTTTTAAGGTCATGGAAATCCTTTCTTTTTCAGTGCTAAGTTCCAATTTCTCTTCTGTTATAGAAAGAGTTTTTTCAATGCCTTTTCGTAATTTCTTTTCAATTGTTAGCTTTTGTTTTAGTTCTTCAAAATTGTTTGATAAAAGCACAATTGTGTTTTCAAGTTCAGATGATTCAGAGAAAGTACTAACCGGTGATTCAGAAGGTTGATCTTCTGACTCATTTGTCTTTGCCATCCCACAAAACATGGCCTCATCAACGCTAGATTTCTCATCTCATCTTCTTTCTTCTCAGCGTCAGATTTCTCAGCTCTCTGAAATGATCTATTCCCAAACCTATCAATGAGTTGTTTGGTAATAAGAGCCAAAGAATCAGCAAAGGCTTTGATTTCATCATCAGAGTCAGAATCATTCTCTTGAATAGCCTCTGATATGAATGCCTTGCTTTTTCCTCTCTTTTCTTCAATTCTTCTTCTGGTCATTCCCTTAGATTCAGAGATCAAAGCCAGAGGTCCTTATATAGTTGTTTTCTTCTGAACAACCTGTTTCTCATGGGCTTGCAAAGTGCCAAAAACATCATGCAGAGTCCATAGCTCCAGATCTTCATTTGCTTGAAGGGACATAGAAAGATTTGACCACTCTGAATTCAATCGTTTAAGAAATAGGACGTTGTTATCTTCTTGTGATCGAATAATATCACATCTTTTACATAGATTTATTAAAGAGTTAAATCTATGATAGGTCTGTTCTAGAGACTCTTCAGGATTGGCTTGGAAGTTGTTATACTCGTTCAGAGCTTGAGCTCTACGGTTTTTCTTCATTTTAGCACCACCTTCCAGAAGATTTTCTAATTGATCCCATAATTCCTTTGCAGTATCACAGGAATCCAGAGATTGAAAAATTTCATTTGGAATAGCCATGATAAGAAGAGTTTTAGCCTTTTTGGCTAGTTCAACTTTGACTTTTTCCTCATCAGACCAATTTCCCTTCAGCTTTGGAACTTTTTGAGATGGGACTTCATCAGTATTGGTAGTAGCAGGAATTCGTGGAATTGTAGTCATTGGTACGAAGGGACCATTTTGGACAGCATGGTAGAGTTCCGTATCCAATCCTTCATAGAAATTTATCATTCAAATTTTCCATTGTGGATATTCACCACGAATGAGAGTAGGAGGTTTGGTCAGAGATCCAGAGATGTAAACAACATTTAGATTTGAATTTGCCATTTGTGACAGAGAACAGAGAAACGAGATGGGAGAATTTTTCTTTTTGATGATTATATGAAATTTAGAGCAATTAAATTCCAATTGAATAAAAAAACAGGTCGATATCCATCAAATTTAACCACGATTACCACTATTTTGGAGAAAATTGTTATGAGATTAACAAATTCTCGTAGAACAGGGTAGAGTTATGAACAATAGTATAAAACTGAAAGATACATTACTGTAGAAGAGGGATTCCTCCAAATGGAAGAGATCAAATAATCAATAGATTGATTAGATGGCTCTGATACCAATTGTTGGAGCCCATATCCCTTTCTAAATAGTTAATTGAGAGATTTGAGAATCAAAGTATAAGCGGAAGCAATTCAAATCAATTAACAACAGTAATTATCAAACAAACAGTAAGTAATAAGAAATGAAGAATAGACTGAGATTGTATTGATAACCTTGAAGATCGATTACAGATACAGGAATAAAATGCACAATATGATCTCCAAAAGTATGTTTTCCAATCGACAACTTTTACATTCAAAGACTTAATCTATTTATACTGTTACAATGAATGTAAATTCAACAAGCTAACCAATTAGAAACTGACACGTCAGCAGGTAGGAGCGTATAACATAATTTAGTTGTAAGCGGAGACGCATGAGGTAAGAGTGTGCCACGTCATATCATACTTCCATCTTATTGTTCATACTTCTTAGGTCTAACAATTCTTTCTTCGATCTTTAGGGTGACACACATGATGGAATTATCTCCTTTTTCAAAAGAAAGGAAGTTCTGAACAATTTAACTGTTTGCTCCATGAGAAGTGAGAAGTGAGAACTGGTCACCTTCTTTGAAGAAAAAGGAATCTTTCATAATTTTTCATAAGTGGGAACTCCTCAGCAAAATGGTGTTGCTGAAAGAAGAAATCGAACGATTATTGAAGCTGCTCAATCGATGCTCAGTGAATCTCGTCTACCAACTCAATTCTGGGCTGACGCAGTTAACACCACATGTTTCACTCAGAATTGATCCCTGATAGTAAAGCGATTCAAGAAGACTACCTATGAATTATTTCATGGAAGAAAACCCTCTCTGAGTTATCTACATATCTTCGGATGTAAATGGTATATCCTGAATGACAGAGATCATTTAAGAAAATTCGATCCAAAGGCAGATGATGGTATATTTCTTGGGTACTCCTCGGTATCTAAGGCATTTAGAGTCTTCAACAAAAGAAGACAACATGTTGAATAAACCATGCATGTGAATTTTGATAAATCCGGCTCAACAAATTCTATTCCTGTACCTGAAGAAGATGAGGAACTGAATAATTGGATGAAATCTCATTATGGAGAACCTGAATTTTATTTTAGTACACCTCCTGTCACTGAAAATAATGATAAAGAAGGTCCTAACCTCATCCCTACCTCAAATAATGATCCATCCTCCTCAGGGATAGATGTTACTCCTCTAAATCAGATTCCTCCCTCTGATTCCTCCAATGGTGATTCATCAGTGAACAACCAAGTTTCTTTCTGAACTCAAGAGAATGCACAACCCTCTGGATCTCCTCCAGAGATGATCATGAATGCTGAAGAACCAATAGCTGATGCATCTTCTGTGCTCCCTGAACAAGTCACTGAATCACATGTTGATCAAACTCCTCAACCACCGGCTCAGCAATGGACTCAAAATCACCCCATCGATCAAATCATTGGTGATCCAAACGCAAGTATTAAAACCCGTAGGGGTACAAGTAATATTTATCTCTATGTAAACTTTATTTCCCTCTCGAAACCTAAGAAGATCGATGAAGCTATCACCGACCCAAGTTGGGTCTCTGCTATGCAAGAATAGCTCTTTGAGTTTTGAAAAAACAAAGTTTGGAATCTTGTATCTCGTCCATCTAGTAAAAATTTTATAGGTACTAAATGGGTATTTCATAACAAACTAGATGGAAATGGCATTGTTATCTATAACAATGCTCGACTTGTTGCTCAGGGATACAGACAGGAAGAAGGAATCGATTATGATGAAACTTTTTCTTTTGTTGCTAGACTAGAAGCCATAAGACTTTTCTTAGCTAATGTTGCCCATAAAGACTTTAGAGTTTTTTAAATGGATGCTAAAGTGCTTTTGTAAATGGTAAACTTAAAGAAGTTTATGTCGAGTAAGCTCTTGGTTTCTCTGATCCTAAACATCCTGGTTTTGTTTTCAAACTTCAAAATGATCTTTACGGGTTAAAACAAGCTCCTAGAGCTTGGTATGATACCCTTTCTAAATATCTTCTTAAAGAAACATTTGTTCGTGGAAAAATTGACCAAACCCTTTTTTTAGGAAATACAAAGGGCACACAATACTTGCTCAAATATATGTTGATGATATTATATTTGGTTCCACAAGACATAAACTTTGTACTCGTTTTGCAAATCGCATGAAAAAAAAATATAAAATGAGTATGATGGGTGAACTAACATATTTTCTAGGTTTGCAGATCAAACAATCTGAGAAAGGCATTTTTATATGTTATAGAAAATAAGTTAAAGACATGCTGAAAAAGTTTGAAATGACTCAAAGTTCAGCGATGAAGATTCCCATGGCACCTCCTCTGACCTTGAACAAGGACCCTGATAGGAAACCTGTCAACGTCACTGCCTATAGAGGAATGATAGGCTCTCTTCTGTATCTAAGAACTAGCCGACCTGATATCATGTATTCTACTTGTCTTTGTGCAAGATAAAAAGCTGAACACAAGGAATCCCATTTGATCGCTGTGAGGCGAATCTTCAGATATCTGAAAGGAACTCCTAATCTTGACCTTTGGTATCCCAAGGGCTCAGGGTTCGACCTAACTGGGTATTCTGATAGTGATTTTACAGGTTGTAAGATTGATAGGAAAAGTACCACGGGTGGTTGTCAGCTACTTGGTGGTAAGTTGGACAAGTAAAAAGCAAAACTCAGTGTCCACATCAACTGCTGAAACTGAATACGTAGCCACTGGAAATTGCTGTAACCAAAAATTTTGGATGAGGAACCAACTCAGAGACTATGATATTAAGCTATCCAAAATTCCTATATACTGTGATAGCACAAGTGCTATTGCTATTGCAAATAACCCTGTACTTCACTCAAAAACCAAGCATATTGAGATAAGATATCACTTTATCAGAGATCATGTAATGAATAGTGAAATTGAACTTCATTTTGTACCTACTAAATATCAGCTGTTGACGTTTTCACTAAGCCTCTTGATGAGACTAGATTCAATCTATTATTCAGCGAACTTGGTATGTTGAACGCTGAAGAATAATTACTCTTCAGTATAAATATATTCCGTGAGTATCAAATTGCTTCTCAAATTCATTAATCATACTCTGAACTTTGACGCAACGATATGTATATATATCTCTCCAAGATGTGTACTTCATACACTCTCTGAACATCTTTTAACTTCAGAGAATGGATCTCTAAAGAGAAAACCCATCACTGAAACTTTTAAATTCAAATGATGAGGACCTTAAATGGATAATGATTAACATTTATTATTTAAATGATAATCTTATCGTTTTCTAAAAAGGACACGTCAGACCTTTTTCTGACCCATGACGGACCTCCACGTTTCCTATCCCGTCAAACCCTAGGAACGTTCAATAGGTCATCATAACCTTTTTTTAAAAAGGTAAAACCGTCGTTTAGTTTCCTTCTCTTTCCTCTTTCTCTCTCACTCAACTATATAAGGAAATCAAAATTCCTTTTCATTCTTTACGCGCTCTTATCTTTCAAAGCAAATTTTTTTTTTTGAATTCTCTCTACAATTCCTCAAGAACACCAAGAACACGCACTTATGCGTTTTTCTTTCTCCTCTCTCTTTCAAGGTTTGATCTTACTTTTTCTTACTTAATATGTTTGAACAACAACATAAATGTTGTTTACTACTTCTACTCATCTTCTATAACACTTCGTTATAAAGATTTATATTTTAAACAGGATTAAAACCCCAAATTCATAAAAACTTGTTTTAAGTTTCTTTCTTAGAATAGAATACATTTTGGTCTGTTTGATCCAAAATCTTATCCAAATCTTTTCTAAAAACGGTTTTTGGTACATTTTTTTTGCACCAAAAACACACATTAGTATTTTTTTACTAAAACTTTGTTCTAACGTTTTTATAAAATCTGTCAAATAACAAGTATTTTGACTTTTTTCATCAAAACACTTGTTTTTTTCCATTTCATTGGTATTCTTTATATACCAAACTCTCTGGTTTATACATTTTTGTATTAAGCCATGATTTTTTTATTTGGTGTTTCCATTTTGGAAACAGAAATGGCAACTCCAAGCAAAGCCTTCAACACCTCTGAGAAATAAGTTCTTCCAGTCACCAACTTCATCGCTACTCCAGAAGCAACCTTCACCCCTGAACAAGGATTCGTTAAGCCAACCAACTATGTCGCCTTGATGGATATCCCCTCTGAACGCTCCTACCTTCTAGATGGTGCCCATTTCATAGAGAAGTGTCCTCCGAACTTCGCATTCACTCATGTACCCGTTGGAACCACTGCTCATCTCCAACAATTCTGGTACACTGCTCACTACGCCTCCCTCACCACTGAAAAGGGTAAGAAGCTCCCTGCCATTGGTTTCACAATCAGCATGGCGACTGTAGCGATCACTACTGGTATCGTCAGAGCTGTCCTTCGCCTCCCTACAAAAGAGAAGAATGAATGATGGGTCTCTGCTCCATCTACTGAAGAAATCCAATCCTTCTTGGATGTCATTGCCTATGTCTAGCCTATTGACAAAGATACAAATATGATCAACAAGGCGATCACAAATATCGAGAAGAAAAGACTGCCAGCGAAGTGGCATTACATGTTTACGCACGTGATTTAGTGCTTAGGCACCAAGACTGGCTCCCAAGACCAGTCCAGCAAGCAATTTATGGAGATGGCCTTCTCTTTCTGTTCTGGCCGAAAGCTCAATTACACTGACTACATCTTCAGCGAGCTCTATAGTCGGGTCAGATTTCAGAAAAGGGAAAGGACTATCCCTTACCCAAGGTTTGTAGCCACCATTCTGGCTTACGTATAGGATGGATACCCCACCGAGGGAAATGTTAGACCTAAGAAGTATGAACCATAAGATGGAAGTATGATATGACGTGGCACACTCTTACCTCATGCGTCTCCGTTTACAACTGAATTCTGTTATACGCTCCTACCTGCTGATGTGTCAGTTTGTAACTACTTAGATTGTTGACTTTATATTCACTGTAATAGTATAAATAGATTAAGTCTTTGAATGTAAAGTTGTCGATTGAAAAGCACACTTTTGGAGATCATATTGTGCATCTTATTCCTGTATTTATAATCGATCTTCAAGGTTATCAATACAATCCCAGTCTGTTCTTCATCACTTATTACTTACTGTTTGTTTGATAATTACTGTTGTTAATTGATTTGAATTGCTTCCGCTTATACTTTGATCCTCAAATCTCTCAATTAAATATTTAGAAAGGGATCTGGGTTCCAACAATTGGTATCAGAGCCATCTAATCAATCTATTGATTATTTGATCTCTTCCAGTTGGAGAAATCCCTCTTCTACAGTAATGTATCTTTCAGTTTTATACTACTGTTCATAACTCTACCCTGTTCTACGAGAATTTGTTAATCTCATAACAATATTCTCCAAAATAGTGGTAATTGTGGTTAATTTTGAAGAATATCGACCTATTTTTTTTTATTCAATTGGAATTTAATTGTTCTAAATTTCATGTAATCGTCAATTTTTTTTCTCCCATCTCGTTTCTCTGTTCTCTGTCATAAATGGCAAATTCAAATCTGAATGTTGTTTACACCTCTGGTTCTCTGACCAAACCTCCTACTCTCATTCGTGGTAAATATCCACAATGGAAAATTCGAATAATAAATTTCTATGAAGGATTGGATACAGAACTCTACCCTATTGTTCAAAATGGTCCCTTCGTACCAATGACTACAATTCCACGAATTCCTGCTACTACCAATACTGATGAAGTCCCATCTCAAAAAGTTCCAAAGCTGAAGGGAAACTGGTCTTATGAGGAATAGGCCAAAGTCGAACTAGCCAAAAAGGCCAAAACCCTTCTTATCATGGCTATTCCAATTGAGAATTTTCAATCTCTAGAATCCTGTGATACTGCAAAGGAATTATGGGATCAATTATAAAATCTTCTGGAAGGTGGTGCTAAAATGAAGAAAAACAGAAGAGCTCAAGCTCTGAACGAGTATAACAGCTTCCAAGCCAATCCTAAAGAGTCTCTAGAACAGACCTATCATAGTTTTAATACTTTAATAAATCTATGTAAAAGATGTGATATTATTCGATCACAAGAAGATAACAACGTCCTATTTCTTACACGATTGAATTCAGAGTGGTCAAATCTTTCTATGTCCCTTCAAGCAAATCAAGATCTTGAGCAATGGACTATGCATGATGTTTTTGGTACTTTCCAAGTTCATGAGAAAGAGGTTGTTCAGAAGAAAACAACTATAGGTGGACCTATAGCTTTGATCTCTGAATCTAAGGGAACGATCAGAAGAAGTGAAGAAAAGAGAGGAAAAAGCAGAGGAGCTTTTGGATGAGCTTTTGGCAAGCCAGGACATTACTCGAAGGATTGCAGAGGAGCTCTGGATGAAGACAAGATGTACTACAAGAACAAATACAAGTACAATGTCACTGAAAGAGCTCATTATGCTGAGAAAGAAAACTGGCTAGGAGATGAGTCTAGGCGGTGATGAGACCATGTTTTGTGGGATGGCAAAGACAAATGAGTCAGAAGATCAACCTTCTGAATCACCGGTTAGTACTTTCTCTGAATCATCCGAACTTGAGAACACAATTGTGCTTTTATCAAAAAATTTTGAAGAACTAAAACAAAAGCTTACAATTGAAAAGAAATTACGAAAAGGCATTGAAAAAACTCTTTCTACAACACAAAGTGAAAGAGATATTTATAAAAGGGAGATGGATATTTTGACTGAAGAAAAACTGGAACTAAGCACCAAAAAAGAAAAGATTTCCACGAATCTAAAATTTACTGAAGTTAAGATTAAAAAAGAGAACTTAAATTTTGAGAAACTTTTGGAAGAAAAAGATAAGGAGATTCGAGAAAAAGAAAGTGACAGACTAAATTCTATAGCACTTAAAAATTATTTTCAGAAAGAGAAATTTTTACATGTCGAACTTCAAAACAAAAGGCTACAAATCAAAACATATTTGGATGCCCCAAAAAGTTCACCACAAAATTAATACACAAGTAGGAAGATCTGGACTTGGTTTTGAAGATTTAGATCCCTACACGTGTGAGAAAAGGTCTACCTTAGATTCTGTCTTCTGTATGGGACAAGAACAAAAGCCAGAGTTTCCAACTTTATATGCAAAATTAATCTTCCAAAGATCAAAATATGAAAATGGTCATCATCAACGAAAACTCAAGTTCAAAAATATTGTATATTCATCTGGAAAAACAAACATTGATCTGAATAAAATTCAAAAGAAGGATGATATTTTCAAATTTGGTTTAAATGGTCATATAACTTTGAATCCAGAAGCTGATGCTTTTATTCCTACACAAGTAGAAGAAGAGTTACGACTTAGTTTTGAAAATGATATTCTCTCAACTCTAGATAAATGTTTTAAACTTGAAAATGAAAATGTTCTGCAAAACCCTTCAGAAAACAATCCAGAGATATTTCCTTGTTCTTTAATAGATTTGCATCTTTCTAAATTTCAAGATAATTTGGAAGTAATCACATATCCTTGAGAGACTGATGATCAAGGTGAAGATTTCTTTGATCATTCTGAAAAGTATTTTTCTAAATTAGAAAATCAATCTCCATCCACTTTCACCAAGACAAGTAGAATACATGATATCAGGTCGGCTAATTTTTAGATAGAGCACAGAGCCTATAGGCAGTGACGCTGACAGGTTTCCTATCAGGGTCCTTGTTCAAGGTCAGAGGAGGTGCCATGGGAATCTTCATCGCTGAACTTTGAGTCATTTCAAAATTTTTCAGCATGTCTTTAACATATTTTCTATAACATATAAAAATGCCTTTCTCAGATTGTTTGATCTGCAAACCTAGAAAATATGTTAGTTCACCCATCATACTCATTTTATATTTTTTCTTCATGCGATTTGCAAAATGAGTACAAAATTTAAGTCTTGTGGAACCAAATATAATATCGTCAACATATATTTGAGCAAGTATTGTATGCCCTTTGTATTTCCTAAGAAAACGGGTTTGGTCAATTTTTCCACGAACAAATTTTTCTTTAAGAAGATATTTAGAAAGGGTATCATACCAAGCTCTAGGAGCTTGTTTTAACCCGTAAAGAGCATTTTGCAGTTTGAAAACAAAACCAGGATGTTTAGGATCAGAGAAACCAAGAGCTTACTCGACATAAACTTCTTTAAGTTTACCATTTAGAAAAGCACTTTTAGCATCCATTTAAAAAACTCTAAAGTCTTTATGGGCAACATTAGCTAAGAAAAGTCTTATGGCTTCTAGTCTAGCAACAGAAGAAAAAGTGTCATCATAATCGATTCCTTCTTCCTGTCTGTATCCCTGAGCAACAAGTCGAGCCTTGTTATAGATAACAATGCCATTTCCATCTAGTTTTTTATGAAATACCCATTTAGTACCTATAACAGTTTTAGTAGATGGACGAGATACAAGATTCCAAACTTTGTTTCTTCAAAGCTCAGAGAGCTATTCTTGCATAGCAGAGACCCAACTTGGGTCGGTAATAGCTTCATCGATCTTCTTAGGTTCCGAGAGGGAAATAAAGTTTACATAGAGACAAATATTACTTGTACCCCTACGGGTTTTAATACTTGCGTTTGGATCACCAATGATTTGATCGATGGGGTGATTTTGAGTCTATTGCTGAGTCGGTGGTTGAGGAGTTTGATCAACATGTGATTCAGTGACTTGTCCAGGGAGCACAGAAGATGCATCAGCTATTGGTTCTTCAGCATTCATGATCATCTCTGGAAGAGATCCAGAGGGTTGTTCATTCTCTTGAGTTCAGAAAGAAACTTGGTTGTTCACTGATGAATCACCGTTGGAGGAATCATAGGGAGGAATCTGATTCAGAGGAGTAACATCTATCCTTGAGGAGGATGGATCATTACTTGAGGTAGGGATGAGGTTAGGACCTTCTTTATCATTATTTTCAGTGACAGGAGGTGTACTAAAATAAAATTCAGGTTCTCCATAATGAGATTTCCTCCAATTATTCAGTTCCTCATCTTCTTCAGGGACAGGAATATAATTTGTTGAGCGGGATTCATCAAAATTTACATGCATGGTTTCTTCAACATGTTGTCTTCTTTTGTTGAAGACTCTGAATGCCTTAGATACTGAGGAGTACCCAAGAAATATACCATCATCTGCCTTTGGATGGAATTTTCCTAAATGATCTCTGTCATTCAGGATGTACCTGTTACATCCGAAGATATGTAGATAACTCAGAGAGGGTTTTCTTCCATGAAATAATTCATAGGTAGTCTTCTTGAATCGCTTTACCATCAGCGATCGATTCTGAGTGAAACATGTAGTGTTAACTACGTCAGCCCAGAATTGAGTTGGTAGACGAGATTCACTAAGCATCGATTGAGCAGCTTCAATAATCGTTCGATTTCTTCTTTCAGCAACACCATTTTGCTGAGGAGTTCCCACTGATGAGAAATTATGAAAGATTCCTTTTTCTTCAAAGAAGGTGACCAGTTCTCACTTCTCACTTCTCATGGAGCAAACAGTTAGATTGTTCAGAACTTCCATTCTTTTGATAAAGGAGATAATTCCATCATGTGTGTCACTCTAAAGATCGAAGAAAGAATTGTTAGAACTAAGAAGTATGAACCATAAGATGGAAGTATGATATGACGTGGCACACTCTTACCTCATGCGTCTCCGCTTACAACTGAATTCTGTTATACGCTCCTACCTGCTGACGTGTCAGTTTGTAATTGGTTAGCTTGTTGACTTTACATTCATTGTAATAGTATAAATAGATTAAGTCTTTGAATGTAAAAGTTGTCGATTGGAAAACATACTTTTGGAGAGCATATTGTGCATTTTATTCATGTATCTGTAATCGATCTTGAAGGTTATCAATACAATCTCAGTCTGTTCTTCATTTCTTATTACTTACTGTTTGTTTGATAATTACTGTTGTTAATTGATTTGAATTGCTTCCGCTTATACTTTGATTCTCATATCTCTCAATTAACTTTTTAGAAAGGGATCTGGGTTCCAACAATTGGTATCAGAGCCATCTAATCAATCTATTGATTATTTGATCTCTTCCATTTGGAGAAATCCCTCTTCTACAGTAATGTATCTTTCAGTTTTATACTACTGTTGATAACTCTATCCTGTTCTACGAGAATTTGTTAATCTCATAACTATTTTCTCCAAAAAAAGTGGTAATTGTGGTTAAATTTGAAGGATATAGACCAGTTTTTTGATTCAATTGGAATTTAATTGCTCTAAATTTCATATAATCATCAAAAAAAAATTCTCCCATCTCGTTTCTCTGTTCTCTGTCACAAATGGCGAATTCAAATCTAAATGCTGTTTACACCTCCGAATCTCTGACCAAATCTCCTACTCTCATTTGTGGTGAATATCCACAATGGAAAATTCGAATGATAAATTTCTATGAAGGATTGGATACAGAACTCTACCCTGCTGTCCAAAATGGTCCTTTCGTACCAATGACTACAATTCCACGAATTCCTGCTACTACCAATACTGATAAAGTCCCATCTCAAAAAGTTCCAAAGCTGAAGGGAAACTGGTCTGATGAGGAAAAAGACAAAGTTGAACTAGCCAAAAAGGCTAAAACTCTTCTTATCATGGCTATTCCAAATGAGATTTTTCAATCTATGGATTCCTGTGATACTGCAAAGGAATTATGGGATCAATTAGAAAATCTTCTGGAAGGTGGTGCTAAAATGAAGAAAAACCGAAGAGCTCAAGCTCTGAACGAGTATAACAGCTTCCAAGCCAATCCTAAAGAGTCTCTAGAACAGACCTATCATAGATTTAACTCTTTAATAAAACTATGTAAAAGATGTGATATTATTCGATCACAAGAAGATAACAACTTCCTATTTCTTAAACGATTAAATTCAGAGTGGTCAGGTCTTTCTATGTCCCTTCAAGAAAATCAAGATCTGGAGCTATGGACTCTGCATGATGTTTTTGGCACTTTGCAAGCCCATGAGAAAGAGGTTGTTCAGAAGAAAACAACTATAGGAGGACCTCTGGCTTTGATCGATGAATCTAAGGGAATGACCAGAAGAAGAAGTGAAGAAAAGAAAGGAAAAAGCAAGGCATTCATATCAGAGGCTATTCCAGAGAATGATTCTGACTATGATGATGAAATCAAAGCCTTTGCTGATTCTTTGGCTCTTATTACCAAACAATTCACTCATAGGTTTGGGAATATATCATTTCAGTGGAAAAGAAGATCTGATCGATCTACTACTTTTTCTCCCAAACAAGAGATTCAGACAGCTGAGAAATCTGACGTTAAGAAGAAAGAAGATGAGATGAAGAAGAAGGATGTGTGCTACAGATGTGGCAAGCCAGGACATTACTCTAAGGATTGCAGAGGAACTCTTGATAAAGACAAGACATACTACAAGAACAAATATAAGTACAATGTCACTAAAAGAGCTCATTATGCTGAGAAAGAAAACTGGCTAGGAGATGAGTCTAGTGTTGATGAGGCCAAGTTTTGTGGGATGGCAAAGACAAATGAGTCAAAAGATCAACCTTCTGAATCTCCGGTTAGTACTTTCTCTGAATCATCTGAACTTTAAAACAGAATTGTGCTTTTATCAAACCATTTTGAAGAACTAAAACAAAAGCTTACAATTGAAAAGAAATTACGAAAAGGCATTGAAAAAACTCTTTCTATAACACAAAGGGAAAGAGATATTTACAAAAGGGAGATGGATATTTTTAACAGAAGAGAAATTGGAACTTAGCACTGAAAAATAAAGGATTTCCATGACCTTAAAAAATACTGAAGTTATGCTCAAAAAGGAGAACTTAAATTTTAAAAAACTTTTAGTAGAAAAAGACAAGGAGATTCAAGCTAAAGAAAGTGACAGATTAAATTCTGTAGCACTTAAAAATTATTTTCAAAAAGAGAGAGAATTTTTACATGTTGAACTTCAAAACAAGAAGCTTCAGATTAAAACAAATTTGGATGCACAAAAAGTTCGTGAAAAAATTAATAGACAAGTAGGAAGATCTGGTCTTGGCTTTGAGGATTTAGATCCCTACACGTGTGAAAAAAGGTCTACCTTAAATTCTATTTTCTACATGGGACAAGAACAAAAGCCAGTGTTTCCAATTTTATATGACCACTCACTCTTCAAACGATCAAAACTTGAAAATGGTCATCATCAACGAAAACTCAAGTTCAAAAATATTGTATACTCATCTGGAAAACCGAATGTTGATCTAAATAAGATTCAGAAGAAAGATGAAATTTTAAAATTTGGCTTAAATGATCATGTAACTTTGAATCCAGAAGCTGATGCCTTTATTCCTACACAAGTAGAAAAAGTGTTACGACTTAGTTTTGAAAATGATATTCTCTCAACTCTGGATAAATGTTTCAAACTTGTACATGAAAATGTTTTGCGAAGTTCTTTAAAGAAAAATCCAGAGATATTTCCTTGTTCTTTAATAGACTTACATCTTTCTGAATCTCAAGATAATTTGGAAGTAATCACATATCCTTGGGAGACTGATGATCAAAGTGAACATTTCTTTGATAATTCTGAAAAATACTTTTCTAATTTAGAAAATCAATCTCCACCTATTTACAGTAAGTCTCTAGAGGTCATAAAAAATGAAGATGCCCCTTTCTTATATACTAATGAATCTCTGGAAATCATAGCCTTTGATAGAAATGTTGAAAATCATTTCAGTGGCATACCGATAGTCTCTGCTTCGTCAAAAGGACAGAGAAAATTTGAATCTATTCATCCAGACTTCATAGGGATGTGTATTAAAGCCAAATCTTGTCTTGAACTTGAGAAAGAAGAAAATCTCAAAATAGGTTTGAAAGATAAGCAGTCTTCAAAACCCAATCTTCCAAAGTTTACTTATGTTCAAAAGGGAAAATGGACATCTAATATCTCTGCTTCTGTTTCAGTAACTTCGAAAGCTCCTAAGAAGGTAAATCAGAGGATGCCTCCGCTGAAGAACATTTCAGATTATGAGAATAAGTCTAGTCTAGATAGGAAGTTCTATAGAACTACTGATACTAGAAAAGACAATATTAAGAAAAATTGTAGTTCTCATTATCTTAATGAAAATTCAATGAAATCTTTTCTGTCTCGGAATTCTGAATGTTTTTCTATGTTCTTGAAATTAAAACAATTTTTCTTGAGGACCTCTGATCAGTCAAATGCTAATTTCTCATACTGCAAAAAATAAACAAAAGAAAAACAATAAGATTAGAACTGCAAAGAAGAATACTCAATTCCCTGCTAAATCAAATCAAGAGAAAGTTAAAAGAATTGACAAACCCAAAACTAACATTAAAGGACCCATAATGCGATGGGTACCTAAAAAACTCTGATTGATTGCAGAAGCAGCGTGTGCATATCTGGTATCTTGACTCTGGATGCTCGAGACACATGGTAAGGGTCAAATAAAGGGCTACGGTACTTTACAAGAAGGTAATATTACCTTATCTAAAGTAGCTCATGTTTCTGGATTGAAACACAACTTGCTAATTGTAAGTCAACTCTGTGATTCTAAAATCATTGTGGTATTTGATGAAAAAACATTGTTACTTATTTTCTAAGGCAGGTGAGGAACTCTGGAGAGCTGATAGAACAGGTAATCTATATATGATGAATTTCACATCCAAGGATGGTAAGGAAATCTCTGTCTTATCTTCAAAAAGAGTGAAGTTGCATGGATATGGCATCATAAAATGTCTCACTTAAACTTTGACTCTCTTGAAATGCTTGTCAAACAAAAGTTAGTAACTGGTCTTCCAAAAGTTCACTTTCAAAAAGATCATCTCTGTTCTGCATTTGAAATGGGAAAAATTAAACGAGCTTCTCATAAAACAAAGAGTGATCATTCTTGTACTCGACCTCTGCAAATATTACATGTTGATCTCTGTGGTCCCATTGCAATTCAGAGTCTCTCTGATAAAAAGTATATTCTGGTACTTATTGATGAATTTTCCAGGTATACTTGGCTCACATTTGTAAGACAAAAGTCAGAGGTGCCTATCGTTTTAAAGAATATGATAACCAGAATCCAAGTTCTTCTACATCAGAAGATTCAACAGCTCAGAAGCGACAACGGTACTGAATTCAAGAATGCCAAGCTTCAGGCATACTTTGTTGACAATGGAATCACACACAATTTCTCTACTATACGCACTCCCCAACAGAATGGTGTAGTTGAACGTCGCAATCGAACCCTGGTAGAAGCAACCAGAACGATGCTTGCAGCTTCTGGTCTTCCCATTCATTGCTGGGCAGAAGTCGTAGCCACTGCTTGTTTCACTCAAAATCGTTCCATAATTGTCAAGAAGCATCTTAAAACCTCTTATGAGCTTATCAACAAACGAAAACCCTCTGTCAACTTTTTCCATATTTTTGGTTGCAGGTGTTTTATCTTAATTGACAGAGACAAACTTGGTAAATTTGATCCAAAGTCAGACGAAGCCAAATTCTTAGGATATTCGTTAAACTCTAGAGCCTATCGAGTTTTTAACTTACGTACTAAGACTGTTATGGAAAGCATTAACATTGATTTTAGTGGTCAGACCCAACTAACTTCTAAGTATTCTACTTCAGAACTTAAACTTAATACAGTAACTTCTGATTATCTTTCAGTCTCCAGAGAATCAGACTTCGATGCCATTTTTCAAGATTTTTTGGGCGAAGAAATATTTTCAGAACAAATACCTCGTACCCCATCCTTAAATATTCCTGAAGTTCTTCACACCTCTGGAATAACTCTATCTGGTCCTACTGTTTCTGCAGCCAGTTCCCCTGTCATCTCTGCTCCAATCTCATCACATGCCAGTCCAGAAGCTACTCCAGTATCTTCATCTGAAGCTACTTCTGTATCTTCATCTGAGGGGGAGATTTCAGGCACTAATGATTCAGATTCAACAATTCCAGATGAGGTTATTCAATCTTCTGAAACAGAAACAGAAGTTCTTGCTCAACAAGAACCACAAACAAGGATGTCAAGATAGACTAAATCACACACTCCAGATCTCATCATTGGTAGTCCATCTGAGGGTATTAAGACAAGATCAGCTACTGCTAACGAAGCATTCTATGTCAACTTTCTTAGCATGATCGAACCAAAGCATGTTCATGAAGCCTTGATAGAACCAAGTTGGGTAGAAGCTATTCAAGAAGAATTACTTCAATTTGAACGTAACAAGGTGTGGAACTTAGTACCTTTACCAAAAGGAAAAATTGCTATTGGTACTAAGTGGGTATTCAGAAATAAGAAGGATGAAGACGGAATAGTGATCAGAAATAAGGCTCGTCTGGTGGCTATGGAATATTGTCAAGAAGAAGGCATTGACTATGACGAAACATTTGCCCCTGTTGCAAGACTTGAAGCCATAAGACTATTTCTGGCTTTCTCTGCATACAAAAACTTTAAAGTATATCAAATGGATGTTAAATGTGCATTTCTCAATGGTTATCTCAAAGACGAGGTGTACGTTGAACAACCTGCTGGTTTAAAAGATGCAAGACATCCAGAATACGTCTTTCTTCTCGACAAAAGCTTTATATGGTTTAAAGCAAGCACCCAGAGCCTGGTATGAACGCTTATCCAAATTTCTGATCAGCAAAGGTTATGAGAAAGGTAAGATTGATACCACACTGTTCATCAAAAGAGGCAAAGGTATGTTAACTATTGTTCAAATTTATGTGGATGACATAATATTTGCCTCTACTCATCAAACTGAAGTAGATTTGTTTTCTGCATTGATGGAAAAGGAATTTGAAATGAGTATGATGGGAGAACTAACATTCTTTCTCGGACTCCAGGTTAAACAAAATACCGATGGTATCTTTATTAATCAAGCCAAGTATGTTTCTGACATGCTAAAGAAATTTCATTTTCAAAATTCATCACCTATGAAAACACCTATCTCTCCTAGTATAAAGCTAGGTCCTGATTCTTTTGTGAAATCAGTAGATGTCACGGGCTACAGAGGTATGATAGGTTCTCTTCTGTATTTAACTGCTAGTAGGCCTGATATTATGTTTGCCACCTGTCTTTGTGCTCGATATCAAGCCAATCCAAAAGAATCCCATTTGGCCGTTGTCAAAAGAATTTTTAGATACTTAAAGCGAACTCCTTCATTGGGTCTCTGATATCCTAAAATTTTTGGGTTTGATTTAATGGCATATACATATTCTGATCATGCAGGATGTAAGCTGGACAGAAAAAGTACCTCTGGTAGTTGTCAACTTTTAGGAAATAGACTTATCAGCTGGACATCCAAGAAACAAAATTGTGTCTCAACATCTACTGCAGAGGCTGAATATGTTGCTGCTGCTAGTTGCTGTTCACAAGTTATTTGGATGAAGACTCAACTCAGAGACTATGGACTGATATATGATAAGATTCCCATCCTATGTGATTCTGAGAGTGCCATTGCCATTACCGAAAACCCAGTTCAGCACTCCAAAACAAAGCATCTTGATGTCAGGTATCATTTTATCAAAGATCACGTAGAGAAGGGCACAATCGAAATGTATTTTGTCTCTACTGATTACCAACTGGCTGATATTTTTACAAAAGCTCTGGTGAGAAGAGTTTTAATTTTTTAATCAGCAAGTTGGGGATGATAAATATGTAAATCTTATTTTTCATTATCTCAGAGCTGATCAGAGACCTCTGATCGCTTCTGATGGTTTTATCCAGAAGCATTCAGAAGTCTCTGACCATCTCTGTTTCTTGAGCTTTTTATTCATTTATATCCAAGTGACAACAGAAAGGAAGCATTTCTTGAAAAGCAAAGGGGGAGAATGATACAACTTCTGAGGGGGAGCTCCGAGCTTGCTTCCAGGGGGAGAAAAACTAAGTCTAACTTCTGTTAGCTGTCTTCTGAACACTCTCTTTCTTTAAAAGTTTATTTTACATATGCGTCTTCTCATTAACTCTTGCCGTCAAGGTTATTCAGAATTTTCAGATTTAACTGAATCTTTTTTTGAAAAATTGTTCTTTTGACATTTATGGGTCAAATTTTTTTTTACTCATTGTTTGTTGACTTATTTTTCTTCTGAAAAATTTTAACATCAATAAGTTTATTTTAATTAACTCTTTCCTTCAAGATTACTTTAAAATTTTCTTATTGTCACACCCCGCTAAAGCGGAAACACGAGACGCGACAGCTCTGACGATGACACAGCCACAGATTTAGATAAACAACCATAGGCATTTAGAATATAATAGAAGTTTTGCATATTCTTCTTTAAGTAAAATTACAACAATCCATAATTAAAAGAAGTCTTTGCAAAAACGTTCAAGTCTTCACGCGGTACACTTTTGGATCCTTACTAAGCTTTATCTACAGAAGCTTACTTATTACCCCTGAAAAGCATGATAAAAACAAGGTCAACTACAAAGAGTTGGTGAGTTCACAAGTTTTCATATGCAAAAAACAGTTTTTATGCAGTTTTCAATTCTTGTGGAACATTCACACCAAGTATAAAATAGTGAAATTTATGAGCATTTAATTAATCCTTGTATTGAGAAACGTGTCAAGGCATAATGTACTCTAGTTCATAGCAAGTATCGAGCCACCACTAAACCTTTCGACCACACAAAAATATCTTTTTATAATTCTACCTTAGCGGTGGGACTAAAACCCCACATATGTAGAACCTTCGTTTTTATAGGTATAGTGCACCCCTACCTGTAGTTTCCAGGTGGGATTGCTATCCACACCCCTACTTTGTCGTTTTTAGGTGGGATTGTCCGTCCAAATAGCGTTATCCACAAATACCCTCGGCTCCTCACTTGAGTTAATAGTAGTGTACAAACTTTTATGTTACATTTTACTCAAATACAAACTACTAGTGTACATGCCTTAGTGCTCATATCAACAATTTCACATTCTTTTACATAAATCAATCATTATTCAACTTTAAACATGCTTTTCACCCCAAAACATATAAAGCATTAAAAGAGGGGCTGTGAATACTCACCTTTTAGCAAATGCTTCCAGTTAAATACAAGAGACGTCCGCTTGACGCCTAACGCTTTCCTATCAAAGCAAAATACCCAAATGACCACTTATATGACTAACGATTACTAAGAGAATGCTTATAAGTCCTTATATGTCCAACTTGATTATCTATAGTCCCGTTATACATAATGCACATATGCTCTTTAATATGATAACTTATACCGAAAATGTAACATTATAGTCCTTCAAAGGAATAAAATTCATAAAATCAAACATCTAAGCATTTTCATTTTCTGACAGAAACTATAGGCCTTAAAAATGGTCAGTTTTGAGTAATATTCAAAATGATAAAATTTCCCATATTTTAATATATGATACCTTACTGAGTTAAGGTCATTTTGACCAAATTTCATGCTCTAAAAAGATGTAAAAAGGGTTCAAATACTTTACACAAAACTATGTGACACAGCAGATATGGCAGATTACACACTGTTAGTAAAACAACCATTTGAGGAGTTCTACTAAATGTTTTTGAGAAATTCCAGTTGGAATGTAAACATAACACATAGAGGGAACTTATAAAAAAAGAATCACTCAATTTGGATGAGTTATGAAGGAGATATGACACCTCAAAGTTGCATGCACACATCTGTCATTGATTGACAGATTGCACTTTCAACTTAAATAAGTTGGTTAATACCTCAAAACTTCATATTTTTGAATGCGACCAAATGCATTTGAAAGCTAACTCAGTATATTGAATTCCAGAAGAAAAATCAAGTGATTTGGATGATTATTTAGAGAGTTATGGTTGTTTAAAATAGGATTTACCTACTGAAAAACTCCCAGATGCACATTCAACTTGTTTTGAGTGTTTGGGAGGTCAAAACTCAATGTTTTTGAGAGAGATCACTTATATTAAAACCCCAACTCAATAAATAAAATTTTAGAAGAAAAATCATGTCTTTTGAACAAGAAATTTTACAAGAAATGGGCGACATAATCACTAATGTATAATCTGTCAGCACCAAAAATGCATTTTTATGAACCAATCCACCATGCAAATGTGTTTTTGCTTAGATTTATTGTGTTCTATGTGTTTGGGTCATAGATTATCACTATCATAGATATGGTTCACATATATTGGTGTATAATCTCCCCTTAGAATTAACAAATTCGTGGATGGTTGAAAAACAACAAAGAACACCAAAAAAAAATAGGGTTTTCAACAAAATTTGTAAGAAATGATGAGGGTAAAGTTGTTACCTTGTTTAATTGATGACTAGAGCTTCAAGGCTTTGATGAACATTGAATTTTGATGATGAAATGAGCTTGGATTTGGCTGGAGTTTGGATGAAGGAGATGCTCTTGGAGTGTCCCTTGAGTTTTTAGAGAGAGAGAAGGGAAAATCTTGATTTTGAAATGTAAAAATGAGGGGTTTTAGAAAAAAAATTGTATTTATATGTGCGGTATGGGGGGAGGCCGGCCATGGGGCCCAAAACCATGGTGTTTCATATATTTTTTTATTAAATTAAATAAATGTAAGGCGCAAAAGGTTTTAAAATATCATTTTTCTCAATTGTGACCTTTTTCCTCAAAATGCAAGCCCAAAAGTGGTTAAATTCTATAAAAATAAAAGTTTTATATTTAAAACACTAAAACTATATATTTTATGTAATTTGGATATAAATTAGAGCATTTGGCACTATATAGGACGTTTCAGATAATTACGGGTCCGAACCGGACTTTCTAAGCAACTATCGGGAACTCTAGAAATTTTTCGGCCAATCAAATCTAACTAACTCCTATTCTTATAACTTATCTAAAATAACACTAACAAGGGCTTAATAAATACTAATCTAGAAGCTTAAATTTGACGGATGTCACACTTATTATTTCTTAATTTCTTAGAAAACATCTGTCAATAAATATTAATCTTTCATTTGGATCAAAACTTCTTTATTTCTCCAAATGTCTGATTTTAAATTCATTAAAAAGATTTAATCTAAAAAATTGATTTAATCAATTAAAATGATTATTTTTCTAGATTCAATACTAATTTTTCTTATTAATTTCTTTTTAAATTTTTTTTGGTTTGCTCAAACGGTTTAACTTAGATAAACCCTTCAGTGACTCATCAAACCTATGCTAAGTCATCATTTACACGATTTTCTGCTTTACACGTGTCTTTCATCGTGTGACTGCATGACTACACGCCTGCGTGATTACATCAGCATAACTGAATCGTTTTTCCTTTTCCCCAAATTCAAAAAACCCTTCTCATTCCACATTACACCCAAACTTTCTCTCATATATAAATCCCAAATACAGTACTTCATCTTCTTCCTCGCAATTTCTACAGTAATTGCTATCCTGCTTTCAAATTCTCTCAAGCATTCCTAATCATCCATCAATGGCTTCCAGACTTGGTCTTACAAATCTCAATGATGACGAAGGTCGTCTTTTTGACTCCACAGCGGATAGTGCTCCAATTGTCAAACTACCTTTGAAGGCAAAAAATGTGCAGGTTCTCCTTGATCCCAACACATATCTGATCGGCTTCAGAATCCTGGTTGAATTTCTTCAACAACATCGACTAAACCGTGCCCTAACCTTGGCCAATCCAAATGTTCTTGAGTTGTATGTCCAAGAGGTATGGCAGTCTATGTACATTGCAGATGATGACACACTGCGTGGAAATTTCAGTCATCCTAATGAACCTGAGAATGCTGTGGAAATACCCATCACTAAGAAGAAGATCGCTAGCTATTTTCACTTGCCTATTCCTACAATTGAAGTTGATGATGGAATTGTGCCAAACCCTGACCTAGACCAAAATCCAACATCTGAAGCCCTTCTCTCCTTTATTCACTTCTTGGGGTATAATGAGAATTTATCCAAGCTCTCTGAATTTAAACGCAAGAAACTGCCCCCAATGTGGAACACGCTTATCTCCATCCTCAACAAAAGTCTTACATGCAAAATTGGATCCCTAGACCAAGCCAGCAGAAACATCCTTACAATCATGTGTGGAATGTAGTTTAACCGACCCCTGGACTATGCCAGCCTCATCTTTAAAGAGATAAAAACAGCTGTTAACACTAAAATATCTTTCCAAAATCAAGGAAAATCCCTTTTTGCCCTGATGTTTCCCAGGTTTCTGTACATGTTCACCTACCCAGCGATCGGTGCTCTTAAAGCTCCTCTGCTTCAACCATTTTGCAAGATAGCATCCATGAGTTCTCATAAACCAACTATCGATGTCAATGGTTACTCATCTCCAAGGGAACTCTGTAGGTATATACTCGACCTTATTCCTTCCTCCTCTCTCTATCTCTTATCTTATAAACGCTCTATGGTATTCTCTGAACAGAGAATACCTACCCAGAGCACTTAGAGCCAAATGTAGGAAGTAAGGGGTCACGTGAGGCTGAGTTTGAAAAGAATCAGAGTGCACAACCGAGTGTTTCTACCTATTCTGACCTCTTAATGCAAGAGGGTATTGAAGATGTCCATAGAGACACCTATGAGCGCAACTCTCCTTCTTTCCAAAGGGATACCACATGTGCTGAGGTAGATGCCAACACATCTACTCTCATTGACCTAGGACCACCCAGTCCAAACCACCCAGAAACCATCCGATCAGAGGATATTTCTCAATCTTCTGCATCACGCACTACCGGGAAAACCACATCCTCTTCATCATTCTCTCAAAATAATGATGATGATAATATAAGAGTTCATTCACCCCAGAACTCGCCACAATCCACACCAAATGTTGCTGTCTTTGTGACCAACAATGTCATAGGAACCTTAGAAGATAAGTCCAGATCTTCTGATAGTTTAGAAGTTGAGGAAATCCCATCAGAGGGGTTACAGCAACAGGACGCACCACTTATCGGAGTGTTTACACTTCATCAAGGTAAGCACATTGTCTTCAGCACCTCATCCTCTAATGATGAGGACTCTGTTGAGACAATCAGAACAACCGAAGAGGTGCCTGTTAATAACAGCCCTCGAAGACAGGTTGGAAGTCCCTCGACACTCAACGTCAACACAGGTGTGAAAGAGGGTCTCTCTGAACGCGAGAATAAAGGGGCTCTATGTGTTGGAGATACACCGGTTACACATTCTGAGTTCGTCACCAATGCAGCGTTTCAGGCATTTGGTGATAAACTTCAGAGATCTGTGGAAGATCTAAAACTATCCCTGGATTCTCAAAATGCCATTCTTCTTGCCATCCAAAATGAACAAACTCAGCATACTCGAACTCTGGAGGCACTCAGAGAGCTTATCTCTATAAATGAAGAAGCTCAACGATCACAAGCTTCTGATCATTTTACTTCTCTACATAAAAGCATCCAAGTCCAACTCTGATGCTATCTTGTTTATTCCTGATGAAATTCCAACTCCTGAGGTCACCATCTCTGTTTACGAATATGGCTCCTTAGTGGCAGATATTCAGAAAATCATTAGTGAAAAAAGTCCGACATGGCTATATTTCAGAAAGCCATGCTCGACAGAATTAATACTCTCACTTCCAAATATGTGTCAAAAACCACTGCCAGCACTTCAAATGCGGATCAGAATCTCACTTCTCTCGAGTCCTCTATTTCTCAAGTATCTTTAATGGTAAGCTCTCTCTCTGCTACATTCGCTGCTAAACAGAAGGCTAAGGAAGAGAGGGCATGCAAAAAGTCTGAACTCAAAAGAAAAAGATCTGAGGATCAGGATCCTGATTCTCAGAAGGGGGAGAAAATGCCAGAAACCAAGAAGGCTAAGACTACTATGAGCACTAATACTTCTTCTCAAGATAAAGGAAAAGCTTCTGCCTCATCTCCATCTGCACCTCCATCTTCAAAAAAAACACCTCTAACTCCAAGACCTCTGGCCACACATTCCGGCACTCTTCCTAAGGATCCAGAAATGGCCCAATTCCTTTTGGATGTCATTGGCAATAACAGAAGTGTTCCCTACCCTCCAGATGTTGAAGCAGAACTTCTTAAAGCTAAGATTGCCAAGGCTAAAGTTGAAGCTTCAAAAGCTAAAGTTGAAGCCTTAAATAAAAGAAGAGAAGAAGAAAGAATAGAAGCTGAACTCCATGCAAGAACTGAAGCTGAAAGGGCCTTTGCAGAAAAAGCAAGAGCACAAGTAGAAATGGAAAGAGAAAAAGCTGAAAAAGCAACTGCTGAAGTATCATCAAGTCGAGGAGCTGAAAATAGAGAAAAACTGCAGAGACTTGGAAAAATTGATCTTCCAATTCCGGAAGTAACAAAAAGATACATGTATGCTCCTACAGATCAAAAGATCTGTCTTATGCTGCCTAACTTCTCAAATGGCTACAATGTCAGTGATGCTGAAAAGGATAAATTCATAAGTCACAGGCAAGCCAGAAAAGATGTCTACACAACAGTGCCAATGAAGAGAATTTCTGCCATCAAGCATACTCCCTTTGAACAGACAGAGATTTGGTATACCATATATGAAGTAACCAGAGAAGACAATAAGACTTATTACTTATGTGATAATGATTTACTGTCCATCTTTCCTTCTGATCTCAGCTTTCTAGAGAATTTCATGAAGATTCAGATGACCAAAAGAAGTGATAACCAAGATCAAGTTGCCTACTCTCGGATCATTCAATGCATGAAGTCCCTCATCAGATACAAGAGACAATTAGATTTTCAAATTGGGATCAATTACAATGTTGATAATCTTGCAATCTCTGCTCCTAATGAAGACTTAGAAGGTATCAATTCTCTAAAAATCGGCAGAGTATTGATTAAACCAGAAGAAGGGGTCATCTTCAAAATGCCAGATAGAAGGAGTTTCTTCAGGATCAAAGAAGCACACAAATATTCATCAGAAGTTGTATACATTGCAAAATGTTACATCTCTGTTGATCTCAACAACTATGATTCTAAAGTAACTGAGAGAATGGTAAAAAGACTTGATGGTCTCTTAAAGCTCAGAGGAATCATCGACAAAATCTCATAGATCATTTCAACAGTTGATCCACTCTAAGATAGACAAAACAAGGATCATATTCCAAAACTCTGGTTTCATACTTAGGGGGAGATTGTTAGACCTAAGAAGTATGAACCATAAGATGGAAGTATGATATGACATGGCACACTCTTACCTCATATGTCTCCGTTTACAACTGAATTCTGTTATACTCTCCTACCTGCTGATGTGTCAGTTTGTAACTGGTTAGATTGTTGACTTTATATTCACTATAATAGTATATAAATAGATCAAGTCTTTGAATGTAAAGTTGTCGATTGAAAAGCATACTTTTAGAGATCATATTGTGCATCTTATTCCTGTATTTGTAATCGATCTTCAAGGTTATCAATACAATCTCAGTCTCTTCTTCATCACTTATTACTTACTGTTTGTTTGATAATTACTGTTGTTAATTGTTTTGAATTGCTTCCGCTTATACTTTGATTCTCAAATCTCTCAATTAACTATTTAGAAAGGGATCTGGGTTCCAACAGGAAATCAAAAAATTTCTTAGATTGGGAAGAAGGCCTTGGAAATCGATGAAAGATCTGGAGATGCTCCTTTTCTCCAATACATGCTGGATCTTATCAGGGAACCTATCCCTGAGAGCACTTCTGCTCCAATTCTTACCATTCCGGTAAAGACTGGGTCTGGATCACTGCCAAACCAATCAGTTATCAACCTCGACTCATCTTCCTCCCCTATGATAAGAAAAGAACCAGCCACTGGTGGACACAAAAAGTCCATCGCTCATAAGTCTGTGGCAAAGAAACAAAAGAAGGGCGTTTCTCAACAAACGACCTTCTCTGATTTCGGCGTCGTATCAACACCTCCTTCATCCACTGCCACGAGAATCCGTTGCTGCTTCGTCAGCACTACCCACTTCAGGGACCTCGGTCACTGAAGATTTAAGCATCAACTATGTTCAAGCTGGTACAGGTACTACACTCACAGCCTTCGTTTCTTCTTTCACCTCCTCTTCTTTGATCCTCACATCAACTCATGCTTCAGCTATGCTTGTCCCCATATCTGATGAGGTTGAACAACGGGCTGTCCAAGAATCAGCTTTGACAATCTGAATTTTGGAAAGCAACGTGCACATGACCTGAGAATGTTTCTCTTAAACATTCTCAGAGACAGGTTCGTGATCCTCAGAACATAACCGTTGGAAGCACAAACCCTGAGAGTAATCCTTCAGATACTCTCAAGGAATCCTTGCAAACTTCTTCTACCACCAATCTTCTTTCTTCTAACCCTAAGCTCTTTTTGGCTCATTTGTCTGTGTTGTCTATAGGGACCACTATTTCACCCATCATCACTGATGCCACCACCACTACTACCGTAATGGTAACCCCAGTTGTCTCTGCTCCATCGTCTTCCTTATCTCCATCTCTCTTCGTGGAGAAAATTAGGCAACTCAAGAAAGACAAAGTTCAGGCATCCTCCTCCTTTCCTAAGCTCAATGAACCACCAACTATCTCTCTGCCTCCCATCCAGTTCCATGCCTTGGATCATCTGGTTCAGGAATCTGCTCAAATCAAGCATAGAGAAGATGTCCTCCAGATATGTGTTGAGCACATATTCACCAAGGTGTCAGGGACACCAACCTGGAAGAAGACCGTTGCTGGCCTTCATACTGAGATGGCCTCTCAGAAGACCACGGTTAGCAATGTGGTTGCTCAGAACACTTACGCCATCACCCATTTTGGAATTAGGGTCACCAAACTTGAGAAGGAGATTGCCGATCAAGGCAAAGATTTAAAGAAGATTCTTCGACTCCTTCAGGCACCTAATGCCTCCGCCTCCTCCCTCTCTACTGAAGATAGAGATATTTTGGGGAAGATCGCTGCTATGCAGAAAAACCATTCAGGGACTCTGAAGGTAATCAAGAGCGACGTCCACGTGCCGATGGTGCACGTGCTCCCTCTAGGAAACATAGAGGGGAGAAAATCTTAAAAGACCTGGAGGAGCAGATGATAAGTGAAACGCATGAACCCTTCATCGCTACTGACCCTGATCAGGCAAATCCCATTATCTTTGAAGATGATGATGAAGAAGAACATGATGATGATTAGGATGACAACAACTCTCTTCATCTCAGAGATGAAGATGATGATGATGACGACGATGTGGCTACCCGTGGATATTTCATATCCAATAGACCACAAACTAGGGTTGTCATCTGAGAACAACCTTTGGGGGATAGGCCCCCTCCTTCCAAAGAGACGTCTGATCCCTCATCGAAAAATAAACAACTGATGGAATCCGGTCCATCTGTTATGAATATAGAGTGGGAGCTCAACTCTACCGAGGTACGCCTACCCCTTGAACTCTACATCCCTATCTCTGAACCCTAACCTTCTCTCGTCCATACGTTTTTTAGTCAAACCATAGATGAAGTTACTGATAAACCTTCCCCTTCCTCTCCACGTCTCAGTGATCCATGTTCCCCAAAGGAATCTCCATTCCTGAAGGAACCTTCTGCTGAAGATCAGTTCCTATACGTATCCGAATATGAATCCGAAGCTGAAGAAGGCCTTATCCAAAGGCGTGTAAATAGACAACCAACCCCTGAACCGGAAGAAGAAGAAAGAAGGGCAAACTTCATAAGAGAACTAGAAATGGCCAAAGTAAAAATCCCTCTTCGTACCTCTGAGCCTGAAGCCCCTGCACAAATAAACGTCTACGAGGAATTTTCTTCTTGTCCCCTGAAGAACGAGCCGAAGCTTTAGAAGTTCAACGACCCAGAGATCAAGAAATAAATAAATCTCAAGAAAGCCTCATGGTCGCACAAAAGATGGTTCAAGAAGATACAATAAGAGCCAAACTTCAGAGACATGCATAAGAGCAAAGTGAGATGGTCGCTGAAAAACTAGTAGAGAAGGAACTAGCAAGAGACAAACTAAAGGTGAATCCAATCGTAGCCCAAGAGAAGATTCTACAAATTCTAAATAGAGAAAATCAGGAACCCAAGAATGAAGAATTGGAATGGTGCACTAAAAAGGTAAACTATCGCTTCTCTCCTGGAACAATTACTCATGCAACTATCCAAGAACCAAAATCTAGAAAAGGTCTGAAGATAAGAGTAACCATGTTCAAAGGGAGATAAAGTGAAGAAGAAGACCCCAATTCCTAAAATTCTAGGGTTTTTCTGAATGGCTAGAAATTAGAGATGCCATTCAGAAATCTAAATCTCAATTCAAGGATGTCGTAGAAAGATATCTTGATCAACTATTGCAAAGGATATACCAGTACGTCACCGTTCCTCCTCTCCCCGAAAAAATCCAAAAAGAGATGATCTAAGTCCGAAGCTGAAGAAGGTCCATCGTTCAGAAATGAACATGAGACTAAATTTGACTTAGACAGTATTTTTTTTCCACCTCGTTACCTTGATATTTCAATGCTAAACACATCCCTGCCTGAACCAAGAATATTTGAAGAACATGAAATCATCAATTAACCTGAGGCAGGTATGACATTTCTAGGAAGTGATGGGCTAATAAAGTTTCTTAGAAAGAAGGAGATTTGAAAAGCACCTTCCAAACTTCTCAAGATTATGTTCTACAACTGCTGGTCAACCAATGACCCCGTTCTCCTTCAAAAGAAGATCTATGAGAATGACTTACGAAGAGGAAAAGAGAAGCCTTGATTACTCTCTGATCAGTCTCTAATAACTTTCCTTTTTAATTTTCTTTAGTGAATTGTACTTTACCTTATACCTGTAATTTCATTTTCTCTTTGTAAATCTTCATGCTATTGTGATTAATAAAATTCAATGAAGTACTCTACTCCATCTGTGTACTGAAAAGATCCCTGAAAATAGTAAAAGTTCTGAAAACTCTTCATACTCACGGACATTACACTCTGTAATCAATCAGTGAATGTATTTTATAGCTTTTACACTTCTAACAATTCTGATTTCATATCCTTATAAATGAAACTCAATTCAAATAGGTTAGTAATTGGAAATCTTTACTTTAAAATTTCTAAGTCCTTACTATTTCCTCAAGCAATTTTCCTATGTTGCTTAATCATAATCAAATACGGGAGATTATTGATCCAAACTCCTTCCAGTGACTCGAATATAATTCCCGGAACACTTAGTGAAAATTCCACTTATAGGTTATTGGTCATATTCAGCGATAGCATTCACTGATTGCACTAAATGATCGTTGAAGATCAGGAACAACATCCTATCCCTGAAGATCTGAAAAAACAACACTCACACCATAAGTCCATAGTGATAGTCGAAGTCTTAAGCTGAAGAAAGAGTTGATCAGCTAAGTGACCTGAAGCGGTTCAGCGATAGCAACTATCAACTACCTGAAGTGTGAGATCTTGCATAAGCCTCGGTGATACCCGAAGACTTCATCCTTGAAGCTTCTGGTTCAGTGGTCAACTGGGGCCCACTCAGCAAGATCGATTTTGATCTTATCCTCGATGCACAAAAGGTCAAAACCCACATGCCTTGTCAGATAAGGATGTACGGATTGTCTTTTATGTCCCCATCAGATCTAATTTGGTTACTGTTCATATCCGGACAAAAGCATGGCTGCCTTTTGAACAAAGCACGAGTCTCAAATAGAAACTTGACATGTGGCATATACCTTTTGCTTTGCATTTAGTGCAATGGGTATAAATAGATGAAAAACCCATCTTCATCTTCATGCATGCAATTTCTCTCCTCAAACCTCTGCTTCTATTTCTTGATGTTCTTGTGCATCAAACATTGTGATTTCTTAAGTTGTAATAGAATAGGTTTAATTGATTGATCTTATTCCACTTGCAACTTTAAATTTATTTATTCAATATAAACTAATTTAAAAACCTAAAAAGCTTGTGTTTGTATTCACCCCCCCCCCCCCCCTCTACAAATTGTTTCTATATCCTTGAACTCTTGTAGACTCCTTTTGGACCAACAGCTATAGATTCCTATTTCGAAGCTCTTCATCATGGAAACAAGTATGATTAATGGTTAGGTGATGATTTTGGAGTTCATAGAAGTGAAGGTAAGATCACATCCTTAGTCATTTGAATCTAGGGTTTGGTTCTTTTGCACCAACATCTTTCATTCACTCTTGGGTTCTATTTTGTGCATGTTTTGGGAGATAAATAGGTGTTCTTGAAGGATTTACATCATAGATATAAAAGTTTAGCTTGAGGATCTAAGTTTGCACGAAAGGAAGCTCGATATTGGGGTAAAACCAAGATTTAGCCTAAATCTAGCAAGGTGAGTTCAAGTTGCTTTATGAAAACCATGTACTTGCCAAAAATGTCCATTTTAAAGAATTAACATGTTTACTTGTTACATATCAAATGTGTGGGAATTTGGTGAGTTTTGCATATTTGGTATATTTGGTTTTATGAATCATGTAAAATGTTTATACTAAAGTGTTAGAAACTTTGGTAAATAAAATATAAGTATGGGTTGTTTTGATGTCCTATTTCATAAATGGAGATCATTTGATGATATATGCATTTTTGGAGTATTTTATTTATAAATCATTGGAAAATTCACCTTATTGCATTATGAGGCATTTTGGAGATATGTGAGTATGATTACATTTGGAAAATAGTTTGTCCCCAACCAATGTCGAATTTTGAGTTAATCATGCCTTAGAGCACGTATTTGTATAAACATTGGTTAAATACGTTTTTATTGATGATTTTCATGTAATAAGCAATTGAGTTGTTGAACTTTTAGGTTTGTTTTACTCTATGTTGAGTTTATCTTCATGTTAAGCGAAAGACTTGGATAGAGTTGATGCTTATTGTTAGGTTTGGCTAAAGACTTGAATAGAGTTGATGCTTATTGTTATGGTGGGCTAAAGACTTGGATAAAGTTGATACATATTGTTATGTTGGGATAAAGACTTGGATAAAGTTGATGCTTATGTTAGGCTAAATACTTGGAAAGAGGTGATGCTTATTTTATGTTTGGCTAAAGACTAGAATAGAGTTGATGTTTATAGTTATCTTTGGCTAAAGACTTGGATAGAGTAGATGTTTATCGTTACCTTGAGCTAAAGAGTTGGATACAGTTGATGCTTATTGTTACGTTGGGATAAAGACTTGGATACAATTGATGCTTATTATTATATTTGTCTAAAGACTAGGATAGGGTTGATGCAAAGATACTTTCCCTCTAAAGGGATTCCAAGTAACTTGTATGTGGTTTTACTTTTGTGTTCCGCCACTAATCATGGAAATCAGGTCACCCCCGTTGCCGAAAGGCACTGTTTTGGGTATAAAGTTTGATCAATTGTGTTCGGGATGTTTTGAGTAAGGGTGTGTTAGAATTAACTTTGTATAAAAGTGTAAGTAAAAAGTATCTAAGTCTTTAAGTCAGAAGACATTAGCTCTGCATGGTCGTTGGGGACCCAGAGGTCGGAATCAAAATATTGGGCGAGCGCGGCCTTAATGATGCAGAGCTCGGATCTCTGATGCAGAGCCTTTGCACCATACACATATAGAGCCTCCACATGTACTATGCGCAGCCTCTGGTCCAACACTTCTGGAATTCAAGGCAAGTGTTTTCCTGGTGACACTCTCAAGTACAGATGGCCCTATAATAGTGTAACACCCGGAATTTCATCACCCTTAACCCTCATGTTATGAACAACAAGATTGGTTTTCTTTTTATGAAGTGTTAACTTTCAATAAAGGTACTAGACGAAAATCGCGACCCGAGGGTGCGACCCTAGCACTGCCACCCTCGCACTTGTTGTACCGAAAGTAGGGGATTTGAGTGCGTGCGACACTGGAAACATCAACCCTGCCCTGTCACCCTCGCACCCCACCATCGAAATTCGTTTACCGAACGCTGGTTCTGGAGAGTGCGGCCTTAAACCACGACCCTGCTATGCCAGCCTCCCAGTGGCAACCTCGCAATTTCTGTCTGATGTATAAAAACGGGGTTTTAAGTCGAGATCTCATTTATTACTTATACAAATCCTCTTCCTCAGCGTTTACTCTCTACCAAACCCTAAGAGGCGATTTTTGGAGCATTCACTTCTCTTCATGAACCAACGAATATGAATCTTTGAAGTCCTAGCTAAAGGAGTCAAGATCTAGGGTTCAAACCACTAGTGTTCTTCGTCTCCTTCTCTAGCTTTCAAGAGTGGTTAGAAGTTTTCTAGGGTTTCCTCAAACTCTAGCATTGTGAGTTCATTCTTTTCTCTTTATAAAACTTTATACATGTCAAAATGATGCATCTTACTTGCTACAAGGTTGTTTTTTAGGGTTTCCTCAAGGTTGTTACCCGTAGACGAAAGACTTAATTTGGTTGAGCCTTATACGCATTAAACTAAAGACCTAATTTGGTTGAACTTGTTTGGGTTATTAATATCAAGTGATAGACCTAATTTGGTTGAACTTGTTACTCGTAGGTGAAAGACCTAATTTGGTTGAGCTTAATACGCATTAAACTAAAGACCTAATTTGGTTGATCTTAATGCAATGTCTGGCCTCCCCCTTCATCCCTAAAACTTTGTTCTCCCAAGAGAAAGCGCAAATAAAAGAGTAAAAGAGTAAAGTTAAACTTGCTAAAGAATTATTATTGCTTTCAAAAGGTCTATGGCTTTACTTATTCAACTGTTTGTTCTCAATAGGCGTTAAGCCTAACACTTTTTCTCAAATGACATGTATATCAGGTGATCACCATAGTAGGGCTCCAAAGGGTTTAGTGGAGCTTGGTGCCGTAGAGGCATCCTTTTGGTGCACATCTTCAAGTGTACAAATGGAGTTAGTAGGTTGTTATTTAGTATCGTTTATTTTGAGGATATTTGTGACACGCGAACATAATCTTTATTTAGAATTTGAATAGGTTAGTAGGTTGTTATTTAGTATCCGTATAGTGTTATTTTTTTATTTAGTCTCTTTCCTCAAATTATTTCGGTTTAAACTAACTCCCATTTTTAAGGTGTTACAAGTTGGTATCAGAGCTCTAGTTTAAGCGAACTAGGTATGAATTTTAGATGCCTAAACTAGGTATGAATCCGAGTCCCTTTGGCGGATGGCGGCATCGTGTTAGTCTACAGGGAGAGAAGAAAATGGGATGTAGTATTTCTAACCTTGGCAAAGGCGCGCAAGTGCCTAGCTAATGGGTGCCCATTATTCGTAGCCTATGTCTTAGATACGAAGTTAGAAAAGAAGAAGCTTGAAGACGTTCGAGTAGCTACCGAATTTCCCAATGTGTTTCCCGAAGACTTACCCGGTTTACCACCCGATCGACAAGTGGAGTTTCGAATAGATCCAGTACCGAGGGCTGCTCCCATTTCTAGAGCCCCCTACCGTTGGCACCATCCGAGATGCAAGAAATGATGATGCAATTACAAGAACTTCTAGAGAAGAAAGATGGCACGATTAGGATTGTGAGACCAAGCTCGTCACCGTGGGGAGCTCCGGTCTTGTTTGTGAAGAAGAAAGATGGCACGATTAGGATGTTTATTGACTATCGAGAAATAAATAAGGCAACAGTGAAGAACAAGTACCCACTCCCGAGAATTGATGATCTTTTTGATCAACTACAAGGAGCGGGTTGTTTCTCAAAAATTGATTTACATTCGGATTACCATCAAGTGAAGGTGAGAGAGAATGACGTGGCGCAGAAGGCGTTTAGGACGCGTTATGGCCATTACAAATTCCTTGTGATTCCGTTCGGTTTGACGAACGCACCGGCGGTGTTCATGGATTTGATGAACCGAGTGTGTCGGCCTTTTCTAGACAAATCAGTAATAGTATTCACTGATGATATACTGGTCTACTCTAAGAACGCGTTGGACCATGAGCAACACCTCCGAGAAGTTTTAGAGTTCTTGAGAGAGGAGAAGTTGCACACCAAGTTTTCTATGTGTGACTTTTGGTTGAAGGAAGTCTAATTCTTGTGTCACGTTGTAACTAATAACGGAGTGAAATTGGATCCCTCCAGATTGAAGCAATGATGAATTGGGAACCGCCTAAGAGTCTATCAGAAATCCGAAGCTTTTTGGGATTGGCAGGTTATTATAGAAGATTCATCCAAGATTTCTCCAAGATTGCATCTTCCTTAACGGCATTGACGAAGAAGAACACGAAGTTCATTTGGACCAACAAGCAAGAGGGAGCTTTCTGGACTCTCCAAAGGAAATTTAGTGAAGCTCCAATCCTCTCCTTTCCGGAAGGGTCCGGGGATTTTGCGGTTTATAGTGATGCATCCAAGATGGGTTTAGGTTGTGTATTGATGCAAAGAGGCAAGGTGATTGCATATGCGTCAAGGCAATTAAAGAGCACGAGAAGAACTATCCTACCCACAACTTGGAATTAGCAGCAGTGGTCTTTGCTTTGAAATTATGGCGGCTCTATCTTTACGGAACTAAATGTACACTTTATACAGACTATAAAAGCCTGAAATATGTATTCGATCAAAAAGAGTTAAACATGAGGCAGCGATGTTGGCTTGAGCTAATTAAGGATTACGACTGTGAATTGTTGTACTACCCGGGGAAAGCAAACATGGTAGCGGATGATTTGAGTCGAAAGGAGTACGGTAGTGCGACATGGGTCGTGCTTACAAGAATCAACATAGTGTCGAGCTTGATCGATCGGATCAACAAATCCCAAGAAGAGGCACTACTAGAAGATAGTCGCGGTTTGATGTTATTCCGAGGGCTTGTATGGGTGCCCAAGATCGAGGGCAACCACGAGCTACTGATGGAGGACGCCCACAAATCCAAGTACTCCGTCCATCTGGCTAGCACCAAGATGTATAGAGACTTGAACTTGACGTATTGGTGGCCTGTCATGAAGTTAGAAGTGGCTAGATACATGGAGAGATGTGTGATCTGATTGCAAGTCAAGGCGGAGCATCAACGACCCTATGGGAGTCTTCAATATTTAGAAATCCTGGAATGTAAATGGGAACACATCACTATGGACTTCCTGGCGAATTTGCCAAAGAACTTGAAGGGTCACATACCATATGGGTGGTGGTGGATCGACTGATGAAGAGTGCTCACTTCTTAGCAATGCGAGAAGTCGGTCCAGTTGACAAACTTGCTAAGTTATATGTGGATGAGATCGTCTCAAGACATGGTGTGCCCTTGACTATCGTGTCGGATAGAGATGGTCGTTTCACCTCCAACTTTTGGGATGGTTTACAGAAGGCGTTAGGCACAAAGATAAATTGAAGTAAGACATTGCACCCCCAAACCGATGAGCAAAGTGAAAGGACCATTCAAACCCTCGAAGAAATGCTTAGGTCGTGTGTCATAGATTTTGGCGGGAATTGGGACTCACATCTACCTCTTGTTGAGTTTGCTTACAACAATAGCTACCATTATAGCATTGGAATGGCCCCATTCAAAGCATTATATGGACGAAAATTTAGGACCCCGGTATGCTGGTTTGAAGCGGGCAAGAAGCAATTTGCCGGTCCGGAGATTGTACAAGAGACGGCCGACAAGATGAAAAGTATTCGCGAACGGCTAAGAGCTGCACAAGATCGTCAAAAGAGTTACGCCGATAAGAAGAAAAAGACCAATAGAGTTCCAAGTGAGGGAGCGCGTCATGCTAAAAGTATCCCCCATGGAAAGGCATCATTCGGTTCGGAAAAACGTGGAAAGCTTAGTCCACGTATCCTTGGACCATTCAAAATTCTAGATAGAGTGGGACGTGTTAATTCAAGATTTATCTAATAAAGATGAATCTAACACATTAACATCTCAAAGTGAAATCTAAGATCAAAGTACATTACACAAGAGTATTTACCCCTAATCTATACAAAGAGTAAACTACATTTAAGCAAAATGTTGACTTTGTTGACTCACTATGTTGACTTTGTTGACTTCAAACTTTGAATTTTTCATCTTCAATATCGTAATCTTGGATACAATATATTTATATATAACAGGACGTCAAGCCTACAGATTGGAGTTATCTCCCGAAATGGTTGGGATCCACAATACGTTCCATGTATCCTATCTATGAAAATGTTTTTCGAAAGAAGAGAGCGTGATCCCTCTCACGGAGATTCGTGTTGACAATCACACTCGATGCATAGAAGAACCGGAGGCAATCTTAGAGAGGAAGTCAAAGAAGTTGTGCCATAAACTGATCGTCATGGTCAAAGTTCAATGGAAGCACCATCGAGGATTGAACGTAACATGGGAAGCGGAAGAGGATATGTAGAGAAGATAACCCCCAATTGTTTAGTTAGTTTGAGATTTCGAGGACGAAATCAATTTCAAGGTTGGGAGGATTGTAACACCCGGAATTTCATCACTCTTAACCCTTGTGTTATGAACAACAAGTTTTGTTTTCTTTTTATGAAGTGTTAACTTTCAATAAAGGTATCAGACGAAAATCGCGACCCTAGTGTGTGACCCTGGCAGTGCGACCCTGGCACTGCCACCCTCGCACTTGGTGTATCAAAAGTAGGGGATTCGAGTGAGTGCGAGCCTTGCACTGTGATCCTGCCCTGTCACCCTCGCACCCCACCATCGTAATTCATGTACCGAAAGTTGGTTCTGGAGAGTGCGACCTTAAACCGTGACCCTGCCATGCCAGCCTCGCAGTGGCAACCTTGCAATTTTCGTCTGATGTATAAAAACGAGGTTTTAAGCTGAGATCTCATTTATTACATATACAAATCCTCTTCCTCATAATTTATTCTCTACCAAACCTTAAGAGGTAATTTTTGGAGCATTCACTTCCCTTCAACTACCAACCAAGATCAATCTTTGAAGTCCTAACTAGGGTTCAAACCACTAGTGTTCTTCATCTCCTTCTCTAGCTTTCAAGAGGGGTTAGAAGCTTTCTAGGGTTTCCTCAAAACTTTAGTATTGTGAGTTCATTCATTCCTCTTTATAAAACCTTATACATGTCAAAATGATGCATCTTACTTGCTACATGGTTGTTTTCAAGTATTTTTACATATTGGTTGATATTGACAATCTTGGTTAAACTTGAATGATTTGGGGATTCCACTTGTATTTTCAATATGGGTGTAAAGAACGGTTTTAAACTCTTTGGATTTGTTTATTCGAAAGTACTAATGGATTTTGAACTCAAAACCACTTGACCTAATTTGGAAGAAAATTGTTAGTTGATGAGAAACGTTTATCATACAAAGTTTTGAGTTGGGAAAATTGTTAATATGTCCAAATTGATGTATTAAACACTATGACTAGAACGTAATGGATCCATAGGCATAAGAGTCAATTTTAGATTTTAGCAAGTGATAGACCTAATTTGGTTGAACCTGTTTGGCTTATAAATACCAAGTGATAGACCTAATTTGGTTGACCTTGTTACCCGTAGGCGAAAGACCTAATTTCGTTGAGCTTAATACGTATTAAACTAAAGACCTAATTTGGTTGAACTTGTTTGGGTCATAAATACCAAGTGATAGACCTAATCTGGTTGAACTTGTTACCCGTAGACGAAAGACCTAATTTGGTTGAGCTTAATACGCATTAAACTAAAAACCTAAGTTGGTTGATCTTAAGGCAATGTCGGGCCTCCCCCGTCATCCCTAAAACTTTGTTCTCCCAAGAGAAAGCGCGAATAAAAGAGTAAAAGAGTAAAGTTAAAATTGCTAATGAATTATTTTTGCTTTCAAAAGTTCTATGGCTTTACTTATTCAACTGTTTGTTCTCACTAGGCGTTAAGCCTAACATTTTTTCTCAAATGGCATGTATATCAGGTGATCGCCATAGTGGGGCTCCAAAGGGTTGAGTGGAGCTTGGTGCCGTAGAGGCATCCTTTTGGGAGTACATCTTCAAGTGTACAAATGGAGTTACTAGAAACGTTTATTTTGAGGATATTAATGACACCCGACCATAATCAATATTCCGGATTTGTATAGATTAGTAGGTTGTTATTTAGTATCCGTATAGTGTTGTAAACTCTATTACTCCTTCCCTATTTCATGGGTGATATTTACTTCTTTAGTCTCTTTCCGTAAATTATTTCGGTTTAAACTAAGTCCCATTTTTAGGGGTGTTACAATCTATTATGGATTATTCCTCCCTCAACTAGATTTCTTCTTTCTAAAACTATATTTTCACTCCATACCCTGTTTATATGTTTTTTATAAATCGATTACGATCTCACTTAATTCAGCTGGTTTTCCTCTTTAGATTGAAGAATTGTGTATTGATAAAACTTTTGTCAAGTTCCTATGTGTTTAATTTCATTTTTTGATGGTAAATCTCAAATTCTTCATTCAGTTTTTCAAATCCAACTTGGAATGCTATATAAAGTGCCGACTCTTTAACTAAACCTCCTACTCTTCTAAGGGATATGTATATGATAACTCTATATTTTAGAGTTATTGCATGTCTTTTATTTAGATTTTATTTTGTCAAACTCAGTCATTTTGCCTTGTAACCTCTCTTTTTGGTCTAAAATAATTGTTTGAGCAATTTGTGAGTACTTTCATGTCTTAGAACCATTTATGGCGATTTTATATCAAAATCGTAATTTCATCATAAGTGTATCCGGAGTGACCGCTCTACCATTCAGATTCAGCCATTCGATTAAGACAATTGATGGAGGCCAATAAGGTGTTGTTTGGAGAACACAAAAGCTGAAAAGGAAGCTCCCATGCTCGACTTTCTGCTGAAGGTTGAAAAGGAGACAAGAAGGATGGCCAAAAATGATATTTTAATCAAAAGCCACCTTTTAGGGAAAAGGTATTTTATCCCTTGGATTTTTGTGTTTTCTCTAATTGCAATGACTGTTGTGTAATCTTAGTACTTGCTTTTGGCCTAGTATATAAAGGCCTTAGGCATTTATTTCTCCAACATACATAATTAGAGCTTTCATTTATTTTCACCAACTTAGAGAGAGAGGTAGTTGTTAGCATTTACTTTCTTTCCTTTTACTGTTGGAACCCAGATCCCTTTCTAACAACTAATCGATAGATCGAATACGTAAATATAAGCGGAAGCAAGTAGATCTATGATAAACACTACGATTAGTAAGAACATATATGAAGAACAATCGTAATACGTATTGAATTGCTTTTGAATGATTAACAACAGTGTGCACAATTCAGCTCTCAAATATTGTATTCCAAATCGATACTATTACAAACTGAGATTGAGCTATTTATACCATTACAATATTGAAAGTAAACTACCTAGCCTATTACAACAAGACACGTAAGTAAATGAATAACAAACTCAGTTACACACGGAGGGTGTGCCTGCCACGTCATTGGATACACATGTACTTACTTGATTCTTATTCATACTTCTTCTGAATAAGGTAAAACAATCTCCCCCTAAGTATGAAAACAGAATGCTGCACGTGTAGCTTCGCTGTTCTTTCATAGGCTCAATAGTTGAAGTATTGTAATTTTATCAGAAGGGTGCTGTTTGAGAAATGACTTTGAAAATGGCATCTGTAACTTCTTTGAGCTTCATTAGTTTGTCAAGACTCTTTTCAATCTTCTCTCTAACTTCTGAATCTTGATTATCAACTGCTACAGAAGCATAACATTTTATGATATACACAACTTCTGTAGAGTATCTGTGAGCATCTTTGATTCTGAAGAAGCTTTTTCTTCTCGGCCTTCTGAACACAATTCCTACTTTTGGTTGAGTTATCACTTTCCCAATCCTTAGTGCATTTAAACCCTCCTGATCTTCATTTGGTGCAGAGATACACAAGTTATCTACTTTGTAGTTCAAGCCCGTTTGAAAGTCTACTTGCCTTCTGTATCGAATGAAGGACTTCATACAGTGAATGATACAGAAGTAAGCAACTTTGTTTTGATCATCACTCCCTCTATTCATTTGAGTTTTCATGAATTTCTCCAGAGTTATCAGATAAGAAGGATTGATTGACAACAAGTCATTGTCACAGAAGTAGGATGATTTGTTGTCTTCTCGGACAACCTTGTAAATTGTGTACCAGATGGGTGTTTGTTCGTATTATGTATGCCTGTATGAAATGGTCTTGATTGGGACAGTGGAATAAGCCTCCTTCCTTGATTGCCTGTGAGTTATGAATTTGCCTTTGATCTCATCACTGACTTGATAATCATTTGAAAAATTCGGCATCATTAGGTATATCTTCTGATCAGAAGGGGCATACATGTGCTTATTTTTTATTTCTAGGTTAGGTAGTTCGAGTCTTCCCAACTTCTGCATCTTTTCTTCATTAGCAGCTCTGAATTTTGCAGACTCTTTCCTTTTTGCTTCTTCAAGATTGGCACGTGCCCTTTCAGCAGCTTCTTTTGCCTTTTCAGCTTCTTCTCTCTCTTTTTCTGCCTGAGCCATGGCTTTCTCTGCTTCAGCTTTGGCTTTTAGGGATTCTTCCTTAGATGTTTCGGCTTCAAACTTAGCCTTTTGTTCAGCCTCAGATCTTAGTCTATTTTCTTCTTCTGTTCTAATTGCCTCGGCTCTGGCTGCCTTAGCTCTGGCTTCTTCAATTCTGATTGCTTCTGCTCTGGCAGCTTCTGCTTTAACTGCTTCTCCTCTGACAAATTTTGCTTTAGCTACCTCTGCTCTGGCCTCTTCTGTTGTGATTGGTTGAGATTGTGTTTTAGTATTCCCTATTACCTCCAGTATAAATTTAGCAATTTCTGGATCCTTGGGCAGGGGACCTTGATGAGTGGCTAGAGGAGTAGGCGTTAACGGAGTTTGCTTAGAGGGAGGAGGTGCAGAAGGTGAGGAGGATGCAACTTTACCTTTTTCTTGTTGCATCTTCTGACCCATTTCAGTTTTCATCTTCTTGATATTATCCATGTTCTACCCCTTCAGAGAATCAGGATCCTGATCCTTAGACCTTTTACGCTTTAGCTCGCCTTTTTGCATGCCCGAGCTTCTTTAGCTTTCTTTCTGTCTTCATAGGAGGCAGATAACACACTTACCAGAGAAGAGAGCTTTGAAATCATTGCCTTCTGAAATTGTGCCATATCCGACTTTTTGACCAAAGAAGAGGCAGAGGCAGAAGCATCTTCGGAGGGAAACACGACCTGTATGAGTTTATGGATGTCAGCAACAAACGATCCATATTCAGCAGCAGAGATTGTGACTTGTGGGGTAGGTATCTCTGAAGGAAGGTTAAAGATGGCCTCTGCATTTGATTTAATGCCAGCGTCCAGAGCCTAGAAGTGAGCATTAGCAGAATTTTGCTGAGCCTCTACATTGTCAGATAGAAGCTTTCTGATAGCCTCCAATGTTTGATTTTGAGTTGCTTGTTGGACTTGAATGGCCGTGACAGTTTGTTGCTGAGAAACCATGGATAATTTTAGATCTTCCACAGATCTCTAAATTTGATTAGCAAATGCCTTGAACGCTGCATTTGTGACGAATTCAGAAGGGGTAACTGGTACATCTCCAACGAATGGAGCCCCTTGTCTCTCGCATTCAGAGAGGCCCTCTTTCACACCTGTTTCGACGTTGAGTGTGGACGGACTTCCAACCTGTCGTCGAGGGCTGTTATTCACAGACACCTCTTCGGTTGTTCTGAAAGGTTCAGCTTTATCCCTATCATCAGAGGATGGGGAGCTGAACACAATGTGCTTACCTTCAGGAAGGGTAAAGACCCCGGTAAGTGGTGCATCCTGGGGCTGTAACCCTCTGATAGGATTTCATCAGCATCTAAACTATCAGAGGGCATGGACGTACCCTCTGGTTGCCCTATGACATCGTTGGTCACGAAGACAACAACGTTTTGTGTGGGTGGTGGCGAGTTTTGGGGCAACTGAACTATTATAGTTTCATCATCACCCTGTTGAGAGGATGATGAGGATGAGGTGGATTCCCCGGATGTGCGTGATGCAGAGGAACAAAGAATTCCCTCTGATCGGTTTGGTTGTTGGTGGTTTAGAATGGGTTGTCATGTTTCAATGAGAGTACATGTGTTGACAACTACCTCAGGAGATGTGGATACCCTTGGGGATCTTGGAGAGAGTCGCTCAAATGTGTCTCTATGGACATCTTTTGTACCCTCTTGCATTAAGAGGTCAGGATGGGTAGAAACTCTCTGGTGTTCACTCGAACTCTTTTCAATCTCAGTTTCACTTGACCCCTCACTTTCTAATCTGGGCTCTAAGTGCTCTAGGGTAGATACTCTCTATTTTGAGAATACCTTAGAGCGTTTATAGGAAATAAGAGTAAGAGAGGTTGAAGGAATAAAATATAGCATGTACCTGGAGAGGTCTCTGGATGCAGGATAGCCGTTGTTGTCTATTGTTGGCTTGTGAGAGCTCATTGAAGCTATTTTGCAGAAAGGCTGAAGTAGAGGAGCTTTCAGTGCACCAATGGCTGGGAAGGTAAAGGGTGATAAAAATTGTGGGAACATTAAAGCAGGTAATGGTTTCCCTTGGCTCTGGAGAGAAACTTTGGTCTGAACAGCAGCTTTCATTTTCTGGAAGATCAGGCTTGTGTAGTCCAGAGGTCTGTTAAAGAACATCCCATACATGATTGTGAGAATGTTCTTACTGGCTTGATCGAGAGACCCTATTTTGCAGGTAAGGCTCTTATTTAGGATGGAGAAAAGGACATTCCACATTGGGGGTAGCTTCTTCCGTTTGAACTCAGATAGCCTATGGATGTGTTCATTGTAGCCCAAGAAGCGAATAAAGGCCTATAGAGTTTCTGGTGTGGGATTAGGTTCTAGGTCAGGGTTAGGAATTGTTTGACCTTCAACTTCAATGAATGGTTGAGGAAGTTGGAAATACCTTGCAATTTTATTGCGAGTGATTGGGATTTGGACGACAGTTTCAGATTCAGTGGGGTGGCCAAAGGTTCCAATTAGGGTATTTTCATCCTTGATGTACATAGTTTGCCAGACCTCTTGTACATAAATTTCAGGAACATTCGGGTTTGTCAGGGTTAGGGTTCGGTTCAGGGAATGGTTTTGCAGGAACTCAATTATGATCCTGAAATCAAAAAGATAAGTATTGGGATCAAGAAAAACCTGAACATTGTTGGGTTTCAGTGGTAGCTTAACAACTGGAGCACTATCAGTTGTGGAGGTGACCAAGTTGCCGTCATCGACTTGGGTATTAGGATTTGCAACAGGAGACGCCATTGATGAAGAAAGCCTTGGAGAGAATAAGACGCTGATTTGGGGCGTCTTATTCAGATTCTTAAGGAATAAGTATTCAGATTCTTAAGGAAGATGATGAAGCACAGTACAGGTAAAGTTCCAAATCAAGGTTTATATATGAGAGAGCGAGAGAGTACTCGAGTGATTTTTGAATGGAAAGGGTTTTAATTTGTGGTCTAACAAAAATGGTTCGTGTTTGCTGAGGTAAGCCCGTAGGCGTGTCATCATGCAATGGCACGATGAATGACACGTGGAAAGTAAAACTGACAAGGGAAAGGGTTTAGCGCTTAAAAACGATTGGGTGTTCCCTCAAAAAAATTAAAAGAAAATCATTATTTAAAATAGATAATCTGTTGATTAAAAAATAATTTTAGAGTAATTAATTCCTTTTAAAAAATTTAAAATCAGACATTTGGGTGGAAAACATATTTGTACCAAATGAATGTTTAATATTTGAAACCAAGTATTTATTTGAGAAATTAAAATAGAATAAGAAAATTTTAAGTAACCTTGAAGACAAGAGTTAAATAAAATAAGCTTATTAAAGAAAATTTCAGAAAAATATAAAGGTAGAGAATATCTGGTCATAGAAAAAAAAATTGACCACAAATGTCAAAGAACATCTTTTCAAAAGAATTTAAGTTGAATCTGAAACATCTTTGTAACCTTGACGGCCAAAGTTAGTCAGAAGAAACAAATTCAAAGAAAATTGTGAAGTAAAGAGAGGTTCAGAAGACAGCTAACAGAAGTTAGACTTGGTAAGCTCCCCCTCGAGCATGTAAGATTTGCTCCCCCCTCAAAAATTGCATTCTGCTCTCCTCTTAAAAAAAATTCCTTTTGCTTCAAAAAAAAAATTGCTCCCCCTCGAAGATTGTATTCTGTTCCCCCTCGCAAGTGTAAGATGTGCACCTTTTCTGTTAACACTTGGATCAAAAAGTGAAAAAAGTGGTACAGAGGTGTCCAGAGGCTTCTGAGTACCTCTGAAAGAAACTATCAGAAGCGACCAGAGGCTTCTGGCCGTTTCTAATTTGTTCGAACAAACAATAAGGTAGGGGTGCTCAAAAACCCGATCAACCCGACCAACCCGATCAACCCAACCCAACCCGACGTAAAATAAATCAACCCGAAGCAACCCGATGTCTAATTGAGTAGTAAAAATTTCAAACCGAAGGTATTGGGTTGATATCGGGTTACGTTTATTTGAACCCAACCCAACCCGATCAACCCGATATCATTTTATTTTTTGAATATTAATATGATTGTTGAGTATTTATTAATATATATTAGACAATTACACCATCACGTACTCTTTTCATATATATATATATAGTTAATCTATTTTCCATCTCCATATACTTTCCTTTGTATACATGTCCATTAAATATGAATATATATATATATAACATTGAGATGAATGTGATATACTTAAGATCTAAGAAATATGAATATGTTGTACCAAATGACTGACGGTGAAAAAGAAATTATGAGAAGACTAGAGAAAACAAAATATTGAAGGTTAGGAGAATATTTTGTTGTACCAAAGTGTTAACCCGACAAACCCGATCAACCCGACTAACCCGCACGAGTTGGGTTGGCTTGGGTTGCACTTTGGTTTGGGTTGGGTTGGGTTGAGATTTTTCAAACCGAAGACATTGGGTTGGGTTGTTGAAATGCCTTCAACCCGATCAACCCAACCCGTGAGCACCCCTACAATAAGGCAAGACAAAAATTAGACAGAAATAAGTAATTTGACATAATTCTAAGAGGATCAAAGAATTAAGTAAAATTACATATTTAACAAGCCCAACTTGCTGACTAGGAAGTTGAAACGTGTTTCATCCAGAGCTTTTGTGAAAATATCAGCAAGTTGAAAGTCAGTAGAGACAAAATACATTTCGATTGTGCCTTTCTCTACATGATCTTTGATGAAATGATACCTGACATCGATGTGCTTTGTTTTTGAATGCTGAACTGGATTTTCAGTAATGGCAATAGCACTCTCTGAGTCACAAAGAATTGAGATTTTGTCGTATATTAAGCCGTAGTCTCTGAGCTGAGTTTTCATCAAGATAACTTGTGAACAACAACTGCAGCAGCAACATACTCAGCTTCTACTGTGGATGTTGACACACAGTTCTGCTTCTTAGAAGTCCAATCATACCTCTATAACCCGTAACATCAGAAGGACCAGGGCCTAGTTTCGTGTTGGTAGAGATAGGAGTTTTCATTGGTGAGAAATTTTGAAGATGAAATTTCTTAAGCTTGTCAGACACATACTTAGCTTGATTTATGAAGATGCCAGAGGCATTTTGTTTAACCTGGAGTCCTAGAAAGAACGTTAGTTCTCCCATCATACTCATTTCAAATTCTTGTTCCATCAATTTAGAAAATAGATCAACTTCTATTTGATGAGTAGAACCAAAGAGTATGTCATCCACATAAATTTGAACAACAGTTAGCATACCTTTGCCTCTTTTGATGAACAGAGTTGTATTGATTTTACCTTTATCATAACCTTTACTGATCAGAAACGTAGATAGGCGTTCGTACCATGATCTAGGTGCTTGTTTTAGATCGTATAAAGCTTTGTCGAGAAGATAGACATACTCTGGATGTTTAGCATCTTTAAAGCCAATAGGTTGTTCGACATACACTTCTTCTTTGAGATACCCATTCAGAAATGCACATTTAATATCCATTTGATAGACTTTAAAGTTTTTGTAAGCAGAGAATGCCAGAAATAGTCGTATCGCCTCAAGTCTTGCTAAAGGGGCAAAGGTTTCATCGTAATCGATTCCTTCTTCTTGGCAATACCCCTTAGCAACATCGAGCTTTGTTTCTGATCACTATGTCGTCTTCATCTTTCTTGTTTTTGAAGACCCACTTAGTACCAATAGCTACTTTGTTCTTTGGTAAAGGAACTATATTCCAGACTTTGTTTCGTTCAAAGTGTAGCAGCTCTTCTTGCATAGCGGTTACCCAGCTAGGTTCTTGCATAGCTTCATTGAACATGTTTTGGTTCGATCATGCTAAGAAATTTTACAAAGAAAGCTTCATTTGTAGTAGTAGATCTTGTCTTAACACCTTCAGAGGGACTGCCAATTATGAGATCTGGAGTGTGAGACTTAGTCCATCTCGTCATCCGAGATTGAGATACTGGTTGAGCGTGAACTTCTGTTTCAGAGGATGGAAGCACTTCTTCTGGAAGTGATTCTGAAACAGGAGGATCTTCATACTTCCTCTCTGATGAAGGTCTAGAAATTACTTCTGGACATTCACTTGATGAAACAGGGATGTCAGAAGTCTCTGAAGTGCTCTCAGTAGGGGATTCAGGACCAGAAAGTGTAATTCCAGAAGCTTGAAGTACTTCAGAAATACTCAAAGATTGAGGGATTAGTCTTGGTTTTGGAAGTATCTCTTCTCCCATAAAATCTTGAAAAATAGCATCTATTTCAGATTCTCTGGTACCTGAAAGATATTCAGAAGTTACTGTGTTAAGTTTAAGTTCAGGAGTAGAATACTCAGAATTTAATTGAGTTTGATCATCAAAATCGATCTTAATGCTTTCCATAAATGTCTTAGTACGTAAGTTAAAAACTCGAAAAGCTCTTGAATTTAACGAATATCCTAAGAATTTAGCTTCATCTGATTTCTTGTCAAACTTGCCAAGTTTTTCTCTGTCGTTTAAAATGAAACACCTGCATCCAAAAATATGAAAGAATTTAACACAAGGTTTTCGATTATTAATTAGATCATAAGGGGTTTTGAGATGCTCTTGACAATTATCGAACGATTTTGGGTGAAACATGCAGTGGCTACAGCTTCAGCCCAGAAATGGATGGGAAGTCCAGAAGTTGCAAGCATCGTTCTGGCAGCTTCAACCAAAGTTCTGTCGTGTCGTTCTACTACACCATTTTGTTGAGTAGTTCGTACGGCAGAGAAGTTCTGTGTAATTCGATTTTCAACAATGTATGTTTCAAGCTTGGCATTCTTGAATTCAGTACCGTTGTCACTCCTTAGCTGTTGAATCTTTTGTTGTAAAAGAACTTGGATTCTGGTCATCATATTTTACAATACGATAGGTACTTCTGATTTCTGTCTTACGAATGCAAGCCATGTATATCTGGAAAATTCATCAATAAGTACCAGTATATACCTTTTACCAGATAGGCTTTGTGTTGCAATAGGACCACAGAGATCAACATGTAATAATTGCAAAGGTCTAGTACAAGAATGATCACTTTTTGTCTTATAAAATGCTCGTTTTATTTTTCCCAGTTCACATGCGGGCAGAGGTGATCTTTTTGAAAATGGACTTCTGGAAGACCAGTTACCAAATTATGTTTAACAAGCATCTCAAGATTATCAAAATTTAAGTGAGACATTTTGTGATGCCATACCTATGCAATTTCACTCTTTTTGGAGATAAGACAGAGGGTTTCATTACCGTTCTTTGATGTGAAGTTCATCATATACAAATTGCCTTTTCTGTCTGCTCTCCAGAGTTCTTCTCCTGCCTTAGAAAACAAGTAACAATGCTTTTCATCAAATACAACAAGTATTTTAGAATCACAAAGTTGACTTACGCTCAGCAGATTATGTTTCAATCCAGAAACATGAGCTACTTTTGATAAGGTAATGTTACCTTCTTGTAATGTATCGTAACCTTTTATTTGACCCTTACCATTGTCTCCAAACATTACAGCTCCACCACATTTGTCTTTGAATTGGGAGAGAGTTTTTCGATCCAGTCATGTGCCTCGAGCATCTAGAGTCAAGATACCAGATGTGCACACGCTGCTTCTGCAATCACAATCAGAGTGTTTTAGGTAACCATCTCATAATGGGTCCTTTAATGTTAGTTTTAATGTTTTCACTCTTTTTATTTTGCACATGATTTGATATTGCAGGATTTAAAGGTTTGATCTTTTTGTTTGTTGTATTATTGTTTTTCTTTAGTTTAGTTTTGAAGTGTGAGAGATCATCATAAAAACGATTAGAGGACCTCGAGAAAAATTCCTTTAGTTTTAAAAATAAAGAAAAACATTCAGAATTCTGAGACATAAAAGATTTCATTGAATTTTCATTAGAATAATGATAATTACAATTCTTCTTATTCATGTCTATACTAGTGTATCAGTAGTTCTATTGAACTTCTTAGCTAAGCTAGACTTATGCTTAGAATCATAAGTGTTCTTCTGTTTAGACTTCCTCTGATAAACCTTCTCTGGAGTTTTCCGAGTTACTGAAACAGAAGTAGAAAGATTAGATTTCCATTTGCCTTTTTGAGCAGAAGTAAACTTTGGATAACATGATTGAGATGATTTTTGCTGAACAAAACATTTCTTTTTAAGACTTTCTTCCTTCTCAAGTTCAAGACAAGATTTGACTTTAAGACACATCCCAACGAAATCTGGATGAATGGGCACAGGTTTTCTCTATCCTGTTGGAGGAACAGAAAATGTTGGTATTCCACTTGGAAGTTTTTCAATATCCAGACCAGAGGCTCTGATTTCCAGAGGTTCATTAGTAAATAAGAAAGGAGCTTCCTCATTCTTAGTTACTTCTGGGACCTTTTTGTACTCAGAAGGTATTTGACTTTCTAAAGTTGAGAGATAATTTTCTGAGTTAAAGAAATCATCACCTTGATCATCATTTTCCCAAGCATATGTAATCGTTTCAAAACAATCTTGAGATTCAGAAGGATTTAGGTCTATTATAAAAGAACATGGGACTATCTCTAGATTGTTTTCTAAAGGGAGTTTCTGAACATTTTCAAGTTCAAGTTTAAAGCATTTATCCAGAATGGATAGAATATCATTTTCAAAGCTTAGACGTAGCTCTTCTTCTGCCTGTGAAGAAATAAATATATCCGCCTTTGGATTCAAAGTTATATGAACGCTTGAGCCAAATTTAAAAATGTCGCCTTTATTCTGAATTTTGTTCAGATCAACACTTGTTTATCCAGACGAATATTCGATGTTTTTTAACTTGAGTTTTCGTTGACGACAACCATTTTCAAGTTTTGATCTTTTAAAAATATATGGTTCATATAATATTGGAAACACAGGCTTCTGTTCTTGTCCTAGACAGAAAACAAATTTCAGAGTCGATCTTTTCTCACACGTGTAGGGATCCAGATCCTCGAAACCAAGTCGAGATCTTCCTACTTGTGTATTTATCTTGTCATGAACTTTCTGAGCATCCAGATATGTTTTGATTTGTAGCTTTGTCTTTTGGAGATCAATACGTAAAAATTCTCTTTCCTTCTGAAAATAGTTTTTAAGTGCAACAAATTTAATCTGTCACTTTCCTTAGCACTAATCTCCTTTTCTTTGTTTTCCAAAAGTTTGGTTAAGTTCAATTTCTCTTCTTTGAACTTAACTTCTGTATTTTTTAAGTTTTTGGAAATCTTCTCATTTTCAGCATTGAGTTCCAATTTTTCTTCAGTTAGAAGACCCATTACTCTTTTATAAATCTCTCTTCCTCTCTTTGAGTTTCTTTTCAACTGTAAGCTTTTGCTTAAGTTCTTCAAAAATTTTTGATATTTCAAGAATGGTGTTTTCAAGTTCAGATGTGTCAGAGAGAGTACATACAGGTGTTTCAGAAGGTTGATCTTCTAATTCGTTTGTTATGGCCATTCCGCAGAACATGGCTTCATCACCACTTGACTCGTCTCCTAGCCAGTTTTCTTTTTCTGCAAAGTGAGCTCTTTCATCAACATTGTATTTGTATTTATTCTTGTAGTACATATTGTCTTTGTTCAGAGGTCATCTGCAATTCTTTGAATAGTGCCCTGGCTTGCCACATCTGTAGCACACATCCTTATTTTTCTTCAACTCTTCTTCCTTCTTCTGTGCCTCTGTCTTCTCGGGTCTCTGTATCTCTTGACGAGGTGCATAATTAGGAGTAGGGCGATCAATCCTTTTGCTTCCTTGGAAAGATCTATTACCAAACCTTTTCGTGAATGGTTTGGTAATAAGTGCCAATGAATCAGCAAAAGCTTTGATTTCATCATCAGAGTCAGAATTATCTTTTGGAATTTCTTCTGGCATGAGAGCCTTGCTCTTTCCTTTCTTGTCGACATCCTTACTCCTTCTGACTGATCCTCTGGACTCAGAAATTAAAGCCAAAGGTCCACCGATAGTGGTTTTCTTCTGAACAACCTCTTTCTAGTGAGCTTGTAGAGTACCAAAAACATCGTATAGGGACCATTGTTCTAGATCCTGATTGGCTTGCAGAGACATCGAGAGATTTGGCCATTCAGGGTTTAATCTTTTGAGAAATAAGACATTATTGTCTTCTTTGGATCTGATGATGTCACATCTTTTACATAGATTTATCAGAGTGTTAAATCTATGAAAAGTCTGCTCCAGAGATTCTTCAGGAATGGCCTGGAAACTGTTATATTCATTTAGAGCTTGGGCTCTTCTGTTTTTCTTCATTTTTGCACCACCTTCCAGAATGTTTTCCAATCGATCCCATAACTTCTTGGCACTATCACAGGAATCCAGAGATTGAAAAATATCATTTGGAATTGCCATGATTAAGAGACTTTTTGCCTTTCTAGACAATTCAACCTTTTCCTTCTCTAGATCAGTCCAATTATCCCGTGATTTTGGGATACTCCTTGCAGGGACCTCATCAGTAACAGCTGTAGCTGGAACCCTAGGTATAGTTGTCATTGGAATGAAACAGACCATTTTGAACAACAGGATACAAATCAACATCTAATCCTTCAAAGAAGTTAATCATACGGATCTTCCATTGTGGATATTCATCACGTATTAGAGTAGGAGGTTTTGTCAGAGAACCAGAGGTGTATATAACGTTCAGATTAGAATTGGCCATATTACCAGAAACAGAGATTTTGAAAATTACTGAAGATTTGTTGAAATTTGAATCAAATTAATTTCAAAATGATTGAAATGAGACTGTATACTTACTAATCTCAGGTTTAAGCAGAAATTACCATAGATTTAGAGAAAATTGTAATGAATTTTAACAAAATCTCGTAAAACAGGGTAGAATGAAGAACAGGAGCTTAAAACTGAAAATAACTCTAAATAGAAAAGGGATTTCTCCGAATGGAAGAGATCTAATAATCAATAGATTGATTATCAGGCTCTGATACCAATTGTTGGAACCTAAATCCCTTTCTAACAAGTAATCGATAGATCGAATACGTAAATATAAGCGGAAGCAAGTAGATCTATGATAAACAGTACGATTAGTAAGAACATATATGAAGAACAATCATAATACGTATTGAATTGTTTTGAATGATTAACAACTGTGTGCATAATTCAGCTCTCAAAAATTGTATTACAAATCGATACTATTACAAACTGAGATTGAGCTATTTATACCAGTACAATATTGAAAGTCAACTACCTAGCCTATTACAACAAGATATGTAAGCAAGTGAATAACAAACTCAGTTACACACGGAGGGTATGCCTGCCACATCATTGGATACGCATGTACTTACTTGATTCTGATTCATACTTCTTCTGAATGAGGTCTAACATTTACTTTTCTTAGCATGTATGTTTTAGATTTCAGTTTTTATTTTCCAGTAAGTAGCTTAAAATTACTACCAGTAATTTAGTTTCCAGCTTTGTACAGCAGTGTCGACGAAAATGGGCATTGCGACTTTCTAGTTCAATATTAAATCTTTTAGTTTAAATTCTTGCAATCTTTTATCTTATGTTTTCTACTCCTTTCTAGTTATGAACTAAACTCTATTTTTAGATGTAGAAGATGAGAAGTACCCGGATTTTATGTAAAATTCTTGAGTAGTTTTATATATTTTTACCCCTTTTTGAATTGGTCATTCGTTGTTCGATAATGCCAATGATGCGGACAAGCCGATCACTCGATAGTGTCTAATGTCTAGTTTGAGATCTAGAAATGGGCAGAACGTAGTGACACGAGCTTGGATGATGCTAGGGAATTCGAAAGGATTCTTACAACACCAATGAAAGTCGGGTTTGCATAGTGAATATTCCACCATTTGGTGTAGGAGCAAGCCATTTGGGCATTAAAAATACTTATGGTGTTTTTCTTACTACTTATGCCATAGAAACTCGAGAGGGTTCAGGAAGTTCACTAACAAACCAAAGAAGGTTAATATGTGTATGATTTTAGTTAGGAAAATGTGAGTATTAGTTGGGACTGACATTCTACACAGAGAATGGCCACTTCTCGCAATACAGTGACCATTTGACTAAATCAAGTATTTAATGTAAAATCTGGGAAACTCACAACTACATCGCTCTCTTTAATTATAAGATCTTTGTTAAGTTATTTTCACCAAACCAACTTAAAATATTTGCTTCTTCTCTAATTGAAACTCGTAAAAGGAAGTTCATGAAAACAATAGTGTTTTTTTGTAGTTCTTTATATCGAGCGAGATACTTTAACAAAACAACATATCTTGGTCACTACCTAATGCTTGTAAACCAAAATCCAAATCTGTATACGGTATCATAAAATGGTAATATAGCTTCTGACCATCATCACCATACCCCAAATGTTGCATCATTGCATCTATGTCATGTATCAAAACTTCATCACCATCTATTCGATCCACATGACTTACATTCCCATGGAGATACATCCTTCCAAGAAAGTCGGAAAAATACTCACCATGATTAATCCTCAAAGAAAACAAGGTGGGATGATTTTCTGCAAAATAAAACACAAATCAACAGTAAGATTCTCGTAAACTTCGTATAATTGACTTTTACCGTAACTTTGTATGGGTGAAACACTTCATTAGATTCTCGAAATTGCCACATTAGAAACGAGATTCCCTGGTTGTGCGTATATGTGATAGGAAGAGCGTGGGGAAAGATTGGAGATGGTTTAATAAAAACCTTAGTTTTTTAACAGAGGGTTAAAGTGGAAAGGCAACGAGGAAAAACAAGATGAATGAGGGTCAAACATTGGGAACGACTTAGGGTAAAATAAGAAAGGAACGAATGAGGGTCCACATGAGGAGAAACACGAAATTAACCCTCGTGTAGGAGGGGTTAACGTTAGTTTTCTAACAGACTTGGGATGAAGGACGAAAAAAGATACAAAGGAGAAACCATAAGGACAAAAAAGCATCTTTTAAAGACCGAGGACTAAAATCATTATAAATACCAAACCATAGGGACGAAAACCATAGTTTACTCTTTAATTTACCTATTTTTCCATCCATTTGTATTTTTCCAGCTTTAAATTTTTAGGCCAGGTAGTCCACGGTCCATACGTCTTGGTCAAAACTCACTTTCAAGGTCTTGGTAATACAAAAACTTTAAAAACATATAACACCACGTGCTTATTTTTTTATTTATAAATAATAAATGTTAACATGAGCTTTATCACCATATATTATATGTACTGTGGTTTATATTAAAAACATGTCATATATAAATCTGAAATGTAAAAGTTTTTTTAATGTTAATATATGTGATTAGTATATTTGTAAAGAGTTGAGTTTCAATCAGAATCAGAGTTAATGTGAGAAATGTAAAAATGGATCTCCAATATCATTAGGATTAGATGTACTGAGATGAGGTGTATCGAGATATATGGGATCAACTTCGTTCTAAGACGCAGTTCATGGGTGATTATGAGATTAAACGTGATCAAAGATTGAGATATATTTTTATACTTCTTAATTTTACTCTTCTTCTCACACGATTCTATGTCTATCCGCAAATAAGTGTACATTTATTCTACCATGTTAATTATTAGTTTATAGAATTTAACACCTGTTTGAATTGAAAAAAAATTAAAAACAACATTATATTAAGATCGAAATACTTGTTTTGTATATATACATTGAATATAAAATCAAAATTGACCTATAAAATATATGGATGAAAATCCGAAAAGAATTCGTTCACAAAAGAGTGGTAGTTATGACTTCCAAATAAAAACATTAAAATTCAGAATTTTTGTAAGAATATGATCATGAGGAAATTGTTTTTTAACGATTAAATAAATAAAAAGGGACAAGTATAGTTTTCATTTTTGAAAAATGTATTTTCAAACATCACATTTAATGTTCCATAACTTAAAAAAGTTCAATTAAAATTTAATACATTTAATTGAAACAAGATGTTTTTATACAAGTATCGAATGAATTGTGGTTTGGTCTTTGTATTTTGATTTTTTTTAATACACTTGAATGGTATGTTTATTGTAAATTTGGTTCTTTGTAGTATTCAATTTGTCTTGGTCACATTCTTTTGACTAACGCCTCCGTTAAATCAAAGACTATTTTAACCTTTTTATATTTTTCCTATTAAAATAATAACAATATTTTAATACACCCACAAATAGGATCGAGTTCCGGTGAAAATAAGAGTTAAGGTGTGAATCGTAAAAATGGATCTCTACCATCTGGTGCATATTAGGATGAGATGCACTGAGATAAGATGAATCACAATTCACAGAATCAATCCCCATATCAAACGCAATTCATCGGTGGATTTGAGATTAAAGGTGATCAATGATCCAAATACCTTCTTACGCTTCTCATATAAACTCTCTTTCTCACATGATCATATGCCCCTACATATATATATATATACATAGGGGAGGGATCATACAAGAACACCTCTATTTAAAGGAACAAAAGAACACTTTGTGGACGACACATGATGTGGGTCCCACACATTAAAAAATCATACATGATTCAATAGTGGGCCTCATTGAATTAGATTTGATTTTTTAATGTGTGGGCCCCACATCATATGTGGTCTACAAGGTGTTGCTTTAAATTTACAAAGTTTTCAATTGAATTTCTCTCTATATACATAGAGGAAGGTTTAAATGAGAACTTTGTAAATTTTAAGGGATAAAGGAACACCTTGTGGACCACATATCATGTGGATCCCACATAATATTAAATCATTTCTGATTTAATATTAAATCATATTAAATAAGAAAATTATTTAATATTATGTGGGACCCATATCATATGTGGTCCACAAAGTTTTCCGTTATTTCTTTAAAAATGGGTGGTTCTCGTATGATCCCTCCCCTGTACATAGAGGAAGGTTCAAATGAGAACTTTGTAAATTTAAAGGGATAAAGAAACACCTTGTGGACTACATATCATGTGGCTCCCACATAATATTAAATCATTTCTGATTTAATATTAAATCATATTAAATAAGAAATGATTTAATATTATGTGGGACCCATATCATATGTGGTCCACAAACTTTTCCTTTATTCCTTTAAAAAGGGTGGTTCTCGTATGATCCCTCCCCTATGTACATATTGTTACACATGTGAAAGTATGAACCATAAGATGAAGAATATGACGTGGCACATTCATCCAGCATGTCTACCTTTTGCAACTGATTAGTTTGTTACACGCTCCCATCTCACACGTGTCAGTTTGTAATAGGTTAGGATATTGACTTTTACATTATGTTATTTGTATAAATAGATCTTTTCTTTGAATGTAAAAGTTGTCGATCTAATTGTAAGATTGAAGAACATACTGTGCGTCATTCCAAGTTTTTGTAATCGTGATTCAGGTTATATTACAAATTAAATCTGTTCCTCAATCTTTGATTGTTCTTATTACTGTTGATTAATCGATATTACTTGCTTCCGCTTTTATTCTGTTGTTTGAATTTATCGATTAATCTTTGAAGTAGAGAATCTGGAACCAACAATTGGTATCAGAGCTTGATAATCAATCTATTGATTATTAGATCTCCTCAATTTGGAAATTTCTCTCTTCATTCATTCAGTAATTTCCTGTTTTAACTATTGTTCATAATTCCACCCTGTTCTACGAAGATTCATAGCAATTTTGTCTAAAACAGTGGTAATTGTAGTTAAAATTTTGAAGAATTAGTAAAATTTTGTTGTTCAATTCAATTGAAATTTACTTGTTCTAGATTTCAATTCAAATCTGTCATTACATTCTTCTCGATTTAAAAAAATGGCAAATTCAAATTTGAATGTTGTTTACACCTTTGGTTCTCTGACCAAACCTCCTACTCTTATTCGTGGTGAATATCCACAATGGAAGATTCGAATGATAAACTTCTATGAAGGATTGAATATTGAACTTTATCCTATTGTCCAAAATGGTCCCTTCGTACCAATGACTACAATTCCAAGAGTTCCTGCCACTACCAATACTGATGAAGTCCCTGTTCGAAAAGTTCCAAAACTAAGGGAAAATTGGTCTGATGAGGAAAAGGCCAAAGTTGAACTTGCTAAAAAGGCAAAAACTCTTCTTATCATGGCTATTTCGAATGAGATTTTTCAATCTCTGGATTCCTGTGATACTGCTAAGGAGTTATGGGATCAGTTAGAAAATCTTCTGAAAGGTGGTGCTAAAATGAAGAAAAATCGAAGAGCTCAAGCTCTGAACGAATACAACAGCTTCCAGGCCATTGCGGATGAATCTCTTGAACAAACTTTTCATAGATTTAATAATCTGATAAATCTATGCAAACGATGTGATATTGTTCGATCAAAGGAAGACAATAATGTCTTATTCTTAAAGAGATTAAATCCAGAATGGTCAAATCTATCCATGTCTTTACAAGCTAATCAAGATCTTGAGCAATGGTCTCTACACGATGTATTTGGAACTCTTCAAGCTCATGAAAGGAGATTGTGCAAAAGAAAACAACTATAGGTGAACCTCTGGCCTTGATTTCTGAAACAAAGGGAGCTACTAGAAGAAAAAGTGAAGATAGAAGAGTGAAAAACAAGACATTCATGTCAGAAACTGTTCCAGAAGAAGATTCTGATTCTGATGATGAAATAAAGGCATTTGCTGATTCTTTGGCTCTTATTACCAAACAGTTTACAAACCGTTTTGGAAATAGAGCATTTCAAGGAAATAGAAGGTCTGATCGCTCTAACTATACTCCTAAGCAAGAGGTTCAGAGACTTGAGAAGACTGAAACAGAAAAGAAGAAAGAGGAAATGAAGAAAAAGAAAGATGTATGTTATAGATGTGGCAAGCCGGGTCATTACTCAAAGGATTGCAGAGGGGCTCTGGATAAAGACAAAACATATTACAAAAATAAATACAAATATAATGTTACCGAAAGAGCCCACTATGCTGAGAAAGAAAACTGGATCGGAGATGAGTCCAGCGGTGATGAGGCCATGTTCTGTGGAATGGCAAATATAAATGAATCAGAAGAACAGCCTTCTGAATCATCGGTTAGTATTTCTGAATCATCTGAACTTGAAACTACAATTGTGCCTTTATCAAATAATTTTGATGAACTTAAACAAAAGCTTACAATTGAAAAGAAGTTACGAAAAGACGTTGAGAAAACTCTTTCCACAATACAAAGGGAAAAAGATATTTACAAAAGAGAGATGGATATCTTAACAGAAGAGAAACTGGAACTTGACACAGAAAAAGAAAAGATATCTAAAACCTTGAAAGACACAGAAGTTTTGTTAAAAAAGGAGCACTTAAGTTGTAAGAAACTTCTGGAAGAAAAGGATAAGGAAATTCAAGTTAAGGAAAGTGACAGATTAAATTCTTTAGCACTTAAAAACTACTTTCAAAAGGAAAGAGAATTTCTATACATTGAACTTCAAAACAAAACGCACCAGATCAAAACATATCTGGATGCTCAAAAAGTTAATAAGAAAATAAGTACACAAGTAGGAAGATCTGGAATCGGCTTTGAAGATTTAGATCCCTATACGTGTGAAAAGAAGTCTTGTTTAAACTCTGTTTTTTGTATGAGACAACAACAGAAACCTGTGTTTCCAATTATTTTTGAACAATCATGCTTTAAACGATCTAAATTTGAAAATGGTCATCATCAACGAAAACTCAAGTTTAAAAATATTACATATTCTTCTGAAAAAACTAACATTAATCTAAATAAAATTCAGAAGAAGGATGATATTTTCAAGTTTGGTTCAAGTGTTCTTATAAAATTGAATCCAGAGGCTGATGCGTTTATTCCTATTCAAGCAGAGGAGGAATTAAGACTTAGTTTTGAAAATGATCTTCTCTTGACTCTGGATAATTGTTTTAAACTTGAAAATGACAAACAAAAGTTAGAAAATAATCCAGAGATATTTCCTTGTTCATTTATTGATTTAAATCTTTCTGAAGCACAAGAGGATTTAGAAGAAATCACATATCCCTGGGAAAATGATGATCAAAGTGAGTATTTCTTTGACAATTCAGAAACATATCTCTCTCATCTTGAACATCAATCTCCTATCTATGCTAAAACTACAGAGATTATCAAAAACAAAGACGCCCCATTTCAATTTACAAATGAATCTCTAGAGATAAGAGCTTCTGGAATGAATGCTCAGAAACATTCAAGTGAAATTCCGATTTTCTCTGTTACTCCTGAACAACGAAAACCTGTTTTTATACATCTAGAATTTATAGGAATGTGTCTGAAAGCTAAATCTTGTCTTGAACTTGAAAAGGAAGAAAAACTTAAAAAGAAGATCCCTATCCAAACTCCTAAATCTTATCCTCCGAAACTTTCTTATGTTCAGAAAGGTAAATGGAAATCTAATCTTTCTGTTCCTGTTTCAGTAAATACAAAAGCTTCTGAGAAGGTAAATCCGAGGAAAACTCCGCTGAAGAATATTTCAGATTCTAAACATATGTCTAGTCTAGATAGGAAGTTCTTTAAAACAACTGATAGTAGAAAAGACAGTTTTAAGAATAATTGTAATTATCATTATCGCAATGAAAATTCAATAAAATCTTCTATGTTTCAGAATTCTGAATGTTTTTCCCTTTTCTTAAAATTACAAAAAAATTTCTCACGAACTTCGAACTCCTTCACTGCCAACCATTCGTACTTCAATAAAAATAAAACAAAGAAAAACAAAAAATCCAAATAATTCGTCTTTACCTTCTGTCAAATCAAATCAAACGCAAATACAAAAGGCTGATAAAACAAAAACTAACATTAAAGGACCCATAATGGTATGGTTACCTAAGAAATTCTGATCTTGATTGCAGAAACAGCGTGTGCATATCTGGTATCTTGACTCTAGATGCTCGAGGCACATGACTGGTTCATGAAACTTACTCTCCAAATTTAAAGACAAAAGTGGTGGAGCTGTAACGTTTGGTGATAATGGTAAGGGTCAGATTAAGGGCTATGGTACTTTACAGGAAGGTAATATTACCTTATCTAAAGTAGCTCATGTTTCTGGTTTGAAACATAACCTCCTAAGTGTAAGTCAACTCTGTGATTCTAAGATACTTGTCGTATTTGATGCAAAACATTGTTACTTATTTTCTAAGGCAGGTGAGGAACTTTGGAGAGCAGACAGAAAAGGTAATCTCTACATGATGAATTTTACCTCCAAAGATGGTAAGGAAACCTTATGTCTTATCTCCAAAAAGAGTGAAGTTGCATGACTCTGGCATCATAAAATGTCTCACTTAAACTTTGATAATCTTGAGATGCTTGTAAAACATAATTTGGTATCTGGACTTCCAGAAGTTCATTTTCAAAAAGATCACCTCTGTCCTGCATGTGAAATGGGAAAGATAAAACGAGCATCTCATAAAACAAAAAGTGATCACTCTTGCTTAAGACCTCTGCAATTGCTACACGTCGATCTCTGTGGTCCCATTGCAATTCAGAGTCTTTCTGGTAAAAAGTATATTCTGGTACTTATCGATGAATTTTCCAGGTATACTTGGCTTGCTTTTGTTCGACAAAAGTCAGAAGTACCTATTGTACTTCAAAATATGATGACCAGAATCCAAGTTCTTTTACACCAAAAGATTCAACAGCTAAGAAGCGACAATGGTACTGAATTCAAGAATGCCAAACTTGACGCACACTTTGTTGAAAATGGAATTACTCAGAACTTCTCTGTTGTACGCACTCCCCAACAGAATGGTGTCGTTGAACGTCGCAACAGAACCTTGGTCGAAGCAGCCAGAACAATTCTTGCAGCTTCTGGACTCCCAATTCACTTATGGGCAGAAGCTGTAGCCACTGCTTGTTTCACTCAGAATCGTTCCATAATTGTCAAGAGGCATCTCAAAACCTCTTATGAGCTTATTAACAAAAGAAAACCATCTGTCAAATTCTTTCATTTCTTTGGCTGCAGGTGTTTTATCTTAAATGACAGAGACAAACTTGGCAGGTTTGATCCAAAATCAGATGAAGCAAAATTCTTAGGCTATTCTTTAAATTCCAGAGCCTTTCGTGTTTTTAATCTAAGAACTAAAACAGTTATGGAGAGCATTAACGTTGATTTTGATGATCAAACTCAACTGACTTCTGAATATTCTTCTTCAGAACTCAAACTTAATACTGTTACTTCTGACTTTCTTTCAGGATCCAGGGAATCCGAGATTGATGCCATTTTTCTAGACTTTCTGGGCGAAGAAGTAATGTCAGAACCTGTTGTACCTAACCCTTCTTTCAGTATACCTGAAGTTCTTCATGCCTCTGGCATAACTTTATCTGGTCCTACCTCTTCTGAACCTAGCTCTTCAATCCCTTCTGTTCCTGTTTCATCTGATTGTCCAGAGGATTCTTCTGTTCCATCATCCGAGGGGGAGACTTTATGATCAAGAGTTTCAGAATCAATATTTCCGGATGAAGTTATCTCATCTTCTGAGACCGAAGTTCAGGCTCAACCAATACCACAAACAAGGATGACGAAATGGACTAAATCACATACTCCAGATCTCATAATTGGTAATCCTTCTGAGGGTGTCAAAACACGATCCGCTACAGCAAATGAAGCTTTATATGTCAACTTTCTAAGTGTAATTGAACCCAAGAAAGTTCATGAAGCCTTAGTCGAACCTAGTTGGGTAGAAGCAATGCAGGAGTTACTTCAATTTGAACGTAACAAAGTTTGGAACTTAGTACCATTACCAAAAGGCAAAGTTGCCATTGGTACTAAGTGGGTTTTCAGAAATAAAAAGGATGAGGACGGAATTGTGATAAAAAAACAAGGCTCGTTTGGTGGCAAAAGGATATTGTCAGGAAGAAGGTATTGATTATGATGAAACCTTTGCTCCTGTTGCAAGACTGGAGGCGATAAGACTTTTTCTGGCATTCTCTGCATACAAAATCTTTAAAGTCTATCAAATGGATGTTAAATGTGCATTTCTAAATGGAAAACTCAAAGAAGAAGTGTATGTTGAACAACCCGCTGGCTTTAAAGATGCAAGACATCCAGAATACGTCTTTCTTCTTGACAAAGCTCTGTATGGCTTAAAGCAAGCATCCAGTGCCTGGTATGAACGTGTATCCAAGTTTCTGATCAGCAAAGGGTATGAGAAAGGTAAAATTGATACCACACTTTTTATCAAAAGTGGCAAAGGTATGTTAACTATTGTTCAAATTTATGTGGACGACATAATTTTTGGCTCTACTCATCAAACAGAAGTTGATTTGTTTTCTAAATTGATGGAAACTGAATTTGAAATGAGTATGATGGGAGAATTAACTTTCTTTCTAGGACTTCAGGTTAAACAGAGTACCTCTGTTATTTTTATTAATCAAGTAAAAAAAGTCTCTGACATGTTAAAGAAATTTCATCTTCAGAACTCATCAACTATGAAAACACCTATCTCTCCTAGCATGAAACTAGGTCCTGATCCTTCTGGGAAACCAGTCGATATCACGGGCTATAGAGGTATGATAGGTTCTCTTCTATATTTAACAGCAAGTAGGCCTGATATTATGTTTGCCACTTGTCTTTGTGCTCGTTATCAAGCTAATCCTAAAGAATCCCATTTGGCAGCTGTCAAGAGAATTTTTAGATACTTAAAGGTAACTCCTTCATTGGGTCTCTGCTATCCTAAAAATTCTGGGTTTGATTTAATGACATATACAGATTCTGATCACGCAGGATGTAAGCTGGAGAGAAAAAGCACCTCTGGTAGCTGTCAACTTCTGGGTAATCGACTTATCAGCTGGACATCCAAGAAACAAAATTGTGTTTCAACATCTACCGCAGAAGCTGAATATGTTGCTGCTGCTAGATGTTGTTCCCAAGTTATTTGGATGAAGACCTAACTCAGAGACTACGGTCTGATCTATGATAAGATTCCCATACTCTGTGATTCTGAAAGTGCAATTGCCATTACTGAAAACCAGTTCAATATTCAAAAACGAAGCATATTGATGTCAGGTATCACTTTATCAAAGATCACGTAGAAAAGGGCACCATAGAAATGTACTTTGTCTCTACTGATTACCAACTGGCTGATATTTCTACAAAAGCTCTAAATGAGAAGCGTTTTAATTTTTTAATCAGCAAGTTGGGAATGATAAATATGTAAATCTTATTCTTAGCGTTTATCAGAGACCTCTGATCATTTCTGGATTTCATCCAGAAGCATTCAGAGACCTCTAATCGCCTCTGAGGTAAGTTTTTTTTTTCTCTCTGGCGCTATTTATTCCTTTTCCTCCAAGTAATACCAGAAAGGAGCCAATTCCTGAAAAGGGGGAGTTTATTATTCAAGAGGGAGTTTATCATTCAAGGGGGAGTTCACCTCTCAAGGGGGAGTTTCTCATTCAAGGGGGAGTATCATACCTGGAAGAGTTCAAAGTCTAACGCTGGTTAGCTGTCTTCTGAATTTCTCATCCACCTAAGCTTCTTCTGAATCTTCTTATTCTGTGTTTCTCTTGCCATCAAGGTCTCTCAGAATTTTTATGATTCATTTTAAACTTATCTTAGATGGTGATTCAAAGTTGACATGTTTTTCAAAATATTTTTCTATGAATCAAATTATTCTAAATTTTTTTTTTGAACATATACATTTTATTAACTCTTGCCGTCAAGGTTATTTAAAATATATATATTCAATTTTAATTTTTCTTATTATTTTCTTTTCATGAAAAATCAAACTTTCATTTGGTTCACAAATTTTTTTCTATTCACTGAATGACTGATTTTAAATCTAAATAAACAGATTTATATATTTCAAATTGTTTTTAATCAAATTTTTTTTATTACTTAACAATTTGTTTTATATTTTCTTTTTATTTACTTATGGGATAATCAACCGATTTTAGGCCGATAACCCTTCAGTTTTTTATCTCAAATATCGTGTCTTACTCATCACTCCTACTTTCCACGTGTCACCCATCGTATGACTGCATGTATCCACGCCTGCGTGCTTACATCATCCCTCCTGAACCGTTTTCTCCTACTCCCAATACTTAAACCTCTTCCAATTCCAAATCGGTCTCATATAAAATCCCCAAATTTCAGAAACCCATCTTCTTCCTCACCACTGTTACTGCTCACACTCTCCTACTCACGAACTTGCTTACCAACTTTACCAACTCTCATCAATGGCTTCTCATCTTGCAAATCCAGTTCTTAACGATGACGAAGGACGTCTCGTCGATTCCACTGCCGATAGTGCTCCGTTTGTCAAACTGCCATTGAAAGCAAACAATGTGCAGGTTCTTCTTGATCCTAAGACCTACCAGTCCGAATTCAGAATCATGGTTGAATTTCTCCAACAGCATCCACTAAACCGAGCCCTAACTCTGACAAACCCACATGTTCCTGAAATTTACGTTCAAGAAGTGTGGCAGTCGATGTATATTCGTGATGACGAAACTTTGCTTGGAAACTTCAGCCATCCTGATCAACCTGATAATGCTGTGGAAATCCCCATTACCAAGAAAAAATTAGCCAGGTATTTTCATTTATCCCCATCACAGATGCAAATTGATGGTGAATTTGTGCCAACTCCAGCCCTAGAATCGAACCCATCTGCTGAAGTTCTGCTATCCTTCATTCTCTTTCTTGGCTACAATGAACCCCTAACTAAACTATCTGAATTTAAGAGAAAGCAGTTACCCCCAATGTGGAATCTCCTAGTCTCCATCCTGAACAAGAGTCTCACCTGTAAAATTGGGTCTCTCGATCAAGCAAGCAGGAACATTCTGACCATCATGTATGGTATGTATTTTAATCGCCCTTTGGACTACGCAAGCCTCCTTTTCCAAGAAATTAAGGTTGCTGTGCACAGTAAGGTAACCCATCAAACCCAAGGAAAACCTCTCCCAGCGTTAATGTTTCGATTCTTATCCCTGGTTACCTATCCTGCAATTGGTGCACTCAAGGCCCCATTAGTTCAACCTTTCTGCAAAATTGCTTCCATGAGCTCTCATCGACCAACCATCGACCGCAACGGCTATTCCTCTCCTAGAGAGCTTTCCAGGTACATGCTAAACCTAATTCCATCTAGCTCTTCTTATCTCCAATCTTATAGAAGCTTTATGATTTTCTCAGAACAGAGAATTTCTAGCCCAGAGCATTTAGAGCCAGTTTTAGGAAGTGAGGGGTCAAGTGAGGATGAGGCTGAAAATAATATGACTGACCATCCGAGTGGTTCTACCCATGCCGACCTCTTGTTAAAAGAAGGTACTGAAGATGTCCATCGAGACACAGTTGAGCGAATCTCTCCTACATCCCAAAGGGTAACTTCATTTACTGAGGTAGATGTCAACTCATCTACTTTCATTGACAAAGGAAAACCCAGTCCAAACCACCCAGAAACCATCCGATCAGAGGATAATTCTTCATCCTCTGCATTAAGCACAACCGGGGAAACCTCCTCTTCATCATTCTCTCAACAGAATGATGATGAAAATATGAGAGTTCCATTGCCCAGAACTCGCCTCTTTCCACACATAATGTCGATGTCTTCGTGACCGACACTGTCTTAGAAAACTCAGAAGATAAGTCCATATCTTCTGATAGTATAGAGGCTGAGGAAATCCCATCAGAGGGGTTACAGCCACAGGACGCACCACTTCACCAAGGTAAGCACATTGTCTTCAGCACCTCATCTTCTGATGATGAGGAATCTGTTGAGACAATCAGAACAACCGAAGAGGTGCCTGTTAACCACAGCCCTCGAAGATAGGTTGGAAGTCCCTCCACACTCAACGTCAACACAGGTGTGAATGAGGGCCTCTTGGAACGCGAGAGTAAAGGGGCTCCATGTGTTGGAGATACACCGGTTACACCTTCTGAGTTTGTCACAAATGCATCATTCCAGGCATTTGCTGATAAGATTCAGAGATCTATGGAAGATCTAAAATTATCCATCTCCAATAATCACTCTCTTCTTCTGAGCATCAAAGCTGAACAAGCAAGTCATGCTGCTACTATCCAAGCCCTTCAAACAGTTCTCTCTGATAATTCAGAAGCCCAGAAGAAGTATCTTGATGATCAATTCAAACTTCTGAATGAAAAGATCAACGCCAATGCTGATGCCATCTTTCATATCCCTAACTCTCTTCCACCTTCAGAAGTTACAATTTATGTGGCCGAATATAGCTCTCTGGTAGCTGATTTAAACAAGATTATCAAAGTTGTCACTCCTTCTGACGATCCTAATGGCACCACTCTGGTTAAGAAGTCAGACATGGCGATTTTTTGAAAAGCCATGATTGACAGCATCAATAATATATCTTCCAAGTTTGCATCCAAGGCTACGACCTCGAATGTTGATCAGATGCTCTCTTCCATGGAATCCATTCTTTCTCAACTTACAACTCTGGTAAGCTCTATCTCTGATACCTTCAATGCCAAGAAAAAGGCAAAGGAAGAACGTGCTTGCAGAAAATCTGAGCTGAAACGACAAAGGTCTGAGGATCAGGATCCTGATTCTCAGAAGGGGGAGAAAGAACCAGAAGCCAAGAAAGCCAAATCTACCACAAATGTTGAACGCTCCAATCCAACAACATCTACTCCTTCTGACAAACAACAACCACCTCCTTCCAAGCAAACCTCTTCTGCTCAACCTTCATCAACACAAACTCCTCTTACTCCAACTCCGTTAGCTACTCATTCAGGACCTCTTCCAAAAGATCCAGAGATAGCAAACTTTATTCTAGAGGTAGTCGGAAACACAAGAAAAACATCGTACTCTTCATCCACTGAAGTAGCAATAGCCAAAGAAAAGGAAACTAGAGCCAGAGCTGAGGCATCAAAGGCTAAAGTTGAAGCCTTGAACAAAAGAAGAGAAGAAGAACGAATAGAAGCTAAAATCAGAGCAAAAGCTGAAGCAGAAAAAGCCTCTGCAGAAGCAGCAAGAGCACAAGAAGAAAGAGAGAGAGAAAATGAAGCCAGAGAAAAGTCAAAACAAGAAAAGGCACAGAGAAGGGCTATCCGTGAAGAAGCAGCTCAGAGAATGGGAAATCTTGATCTTCCAAAACTCGAAATGATCAGAAACAGCATGTATGCTCCAAATGATCAAAAGATTTATTTAATGCTGCCCAACTTCTCCAATGCCTATAATGTGAGTGATGCTGTGAAAGACAAATTCATGGCACATAGACAAGCAAGAAAGGAAGTATACACCTCTATACCTATCAAACGAATCTCTGCCAAAAAGCACTCACAATTTGAAGATACACAGATCTGGTACACGATCTATGAAGTATTAAGAGACGATAATCAAACCAGGTACTTCTGTGATAATGATTTATTATCTGTTCATCCTTCTGATCTCCTGTTTCTGGAAAACTTTATGAAAGCCTAAATGGCCAGAGGTATTGATAGCCAAGACAAAGTTGCCTATTCAAGAATCATTGAATGCATTAAGTCTTTGTTAAGATACAAGAGGCAAGTCGACTTCCAGATAGGACTAAACTTCAAAGTCGATCATCTTGCCATCTCTGCACCAAATGAAGAATTAGAAAACATCAATTCATTCAGAGTTGGTAAGTACTTACTGCAACCAGAAGAATGGGTCATCTTTAGAAGACCAGACAACAGGAGCTTTTTCAGAATAAAGGATGCACATCGATACTCCTCAGAAGTTGTATACATTGCAAAATGTTACATATCTACTAGTGCAAATGAACAGAATCCAGAAGTACTTGAAAAGACAATCAAAAGACTTGACAGCCTATTATCAATCAGAGAGGTCATCAACAAACTTGCAAAGATTGTCCCTGAAGTCGCTCCTTTCTGAACAGACTACACTCTTCTGGTTTCATACTTATGGGGAGATTGTTACACATGTGAAAGTATGAACCATAAGATGAAGAATATGACGTGGCACATTCATCCAACATGTCTACCTTTTGCAACTGATTAGTTTGTTACACACTCCCATCTCACACGTGTCAGTTTGTAATTGGTTAGGATATTGACTTTTACATTCTGTTATTTGTATAAATTGATCTTTTCTTTGAATGTAAAAGTTGTCGATCTAATTGTAAGATTGAAGAACATACTGTGCGTCATTCCAAGTTTTTGTAATCGTGATTCAGGTTATATTACAAATTAAATATGTTCCTCAATCTTTGATTGTTCTTATTACTGTTGATTAATCGATATTTTTGCTTCCGCTTTTATTCTGTTGTTTGAATTTATCGATTAATCTTTGAAGTAGAGAATCTGGAACCAACACACATATATATATATATAGAGGAGAGATCAAATGAGAACCACACCTCCTGAAAGGAACAAAAGAACAAATTGTGGACCACATATGATATGGGTCCTACATAATATTAAATCATTTATGATTTAATATTAAAACATATTAAATCATAAATGATTTAATATTATGTGGGACCCACATCATATGTGATCCACATGTGTCCCTTTGTTCCTTTAAAAATGCAAAGTTCTCATTTGAACCTTCTTCTATATATATATATATATATATATAGCGAGAGAGAGAGAGAGAGAGAGAGAGTGAGAGGCAGGTTCAAGAGAAAAATACTAAAAAGGAGAAAACTGAATAACACCCTGAGAGCCCTTCATCCGGACGGTATGCATTAATGCATAAAGCGTTTTTTTTCCTATGCATCAGTGCTTTTATAATTATAGAAGATTGGTGCATATGCACAAACGCATGCTACAAATTACTAGTATGCATTACTGCATACAGTCCCAATAGAGGGCTTCCAGGGTGTTATTAAGTTTTTTTTTGGAGTTTTTCATTTAACCTGATCATCTATATGTATATATAGGGACCTGGCAAATAAGAACTGTTTAGTTTGTGAACACTGTAAGAACTAATATAGACAAATCATTTTAAATAATTAATGTTATTTACTAAAATAGCATAAAGGGTAAATTGGTGAAATTGAGTATCACATTGGGTAATACAATGGGTATCACAATGTTTATCACAATGCATGTTATATGTATTTGTGTATCACATTGAGTGTATCATAAGGTATCACGGTGTGTATAACATAATTGTATCAAAGTGGACTGTGGATGGAGACAGGAGAGAGGAGAGTTTAAAATATGTAAAATGCCCTTTAATTAAAGATTTAATCAAAAATTCCACATTATAAATATCATAATACAACTATTGATTTATGGTTAAGATTGGTTCTTACAGTTTCAACAAACTAATCAGTTATTTCTCGAATTACCGTCATATATAGATATATAATGATATCAAAATACATAAAATAAAATATTATTATATGATTTATTTGTCTAAATTATTTAAAAAAATTAATTATATTAAGTACGATTTAATTTTTTATTTTATTTTAATAATGAAAAAGATATAATTTTATTGGTTTATGTGTTACGATTTTTACCTCTAAATACAGTTTTTAAATAATACTTTTGAAATAAAATGAAATCTTAGTTTTAAAATAGACGTACTTATTTAATTTTTTATTTTCCCTCACGACTTTTGTTTTTCTCCTTTAAACTATTTTAACTTAAAAAACTCACGTGGCAAATATATATCAATCACGTTTCTACAATCAAGAGAGTTTTGTTTTTCTTTTCTTTTAACTAATTATTTAATGATAGTTAAAACACGTTTCATATTATACAACGAATAAAATTATAGATATATGCTCGTTAACTTTTATTTTAATATACATTTAAAAAATATAATGTATGTTTAATTTTAATTTTAATCAAGATATAATATAGAAGAAACCACTGTATATGACTTGACATCAAGTTAATTCTAAAACCTTTTTTTCATTTTTCTCAACTTTTCATTAAGATTTTGTTTAAACAATAAATTTTTTTTAAGAGATTATTATTCATAAGGTCCACCATTATTTTTATTTAAACATTTTTATGCTTTCATTTTCCTAATTAAAGATTCTTAATGACAAACATTGGAATTTGGTGTAGTTTCTTTGCGTTACTTCTTCTTTTAATATATATGTGTGATTATATAAGATGAAGGTATAGTTGCGTGTTGTCAAAAAAACATTATAAGCTAAAACTCAATCAAATGAAAAGGAGGAGGCTGTTAGCGGACTACAATCGTTATGCAAACAATATGATAGTGATGAAGAAGAAGAGTAATCAATCATATTTTGTTTGGAAAGGGTATCTTAGTCATTTGCCTAAACTAATCTCTGACAATTTTAAGACTACTAAAGGATGCAGCCCTTAGATAATTCCCCAGTGGCCACAAGTTGTTTGCCCCTGGATTCGAATATGGGGTAGATGGGTTATCTAGGCTCATTCCCCACAAGTCTTAACCAGTACACCACAAGCCTTGTGGTTTCGATCATATTTCATTGTGTTGCTTTTGCTCAACTATTCAAATTGCCAACCAAATGAAAACAAAACAAACTTTAGTTACATATGCGAGATGGTGTTTCATATGTTGTAACTTTTGATTCATATTTTTATTGTTTTCTCCTTATACTATACAACTTTTCTATCATTAGTGGATACCATTCCCTTACTCAAATTTCATTTCATAATGTTTAATCTTTGATGTCACTTTATATGTCATTGTTACGATTACTATATGGTCATGACTTTATAAGTAAAATTTATTTAGTGTTTATTGATTTTTTGTATTGTATTGTATTGTATTTTATTATAGAAGATAAAGATATATTTATGTGTTGTCAAGAAGCCATTAGAAGTTAAAACTCAATCAAATGAAAATAAGGTGCCGATAGCGGACTACTATCGTTATACAAACAATATGATAGTGACGAACAAGAAGAGTAACCAATCCTATTTTATTGTATTGCTTTTGCTCAACTCTTTAAATTGCCAACCAAATGAAAAGAAAACAAACTTTAATTATATATATATATATATATAGGGGACGGATCAAATGAGAACCGCCCCTCCTTAAAGGAAAAAAGTAACATATTTTGGACCACATATGATGTGGGTCCCACATAATATTAAATCATAAATGATTTAATATTATGTGGGACCCACATCATATGTGATTCACAAGTGTCCATTTGTTCCTTTAAAAATGCAAAGTTCTAATTTGGACCTTCCTATATATATATATATATATATATATATATATATGTGCGAAATGGTGATTCATGTGTTGTAACTTTTCATTCAGGTTCTTATTTCATTTCATATGTTTAAAATCTTTGATTTCACTCTAAATCTCATCGTTGAGGTTACTATATGCACATGAATTTGTAAAGAAATTTTATTTATCGTATATTGATTTTCATTTTATTGTATTGTATTACATAACATTAGTTATCAATTAATGAATTACATTTCATCTTAAATTACAAATGTATCTTCTTGCCAAAATACTTTTGTCACCGTGCTTCATTTTTTAAATATTTTCAACACATACCTAATTGAAACTTTTTATTTTTTTAAATTAAATTTACCTTAAAAGCAAACGTTATCTCTATTTCCAGTTGTATATATATATATATATATATATATATAGGGTTAGGTTCAAATGTGAACTCAATTTTGGTTGTGAACGTGAGGACGAATCTCAGCCACACATCTTCGGTTATGGTGGACGCGATCACGGAGGATTGACGCGATTCATGGGAGGGTGGGAGATTATTAAAGGAGGGGAACCAGGTCAAAGCCGCCTTTATTGACCGGATAAGTGGCTGAGATTCGTCCTCACGTTCACAACCAAAAATGAGTTCACATTTGAACTTTCCTCTACATATATATATATATACACAAACATAGAGTCAAATCAAGTGAGAACCATAAAATTAAACTACAAACCTGTAAGAACCGATTTGAAAAGATTTTAAACATGGTTTTTTCATCAAATGTTAAAATTTAAGATATTACCCACATATATTTGTTTCAGAATGTTATAATTTCACATTTATTTATTTCACCATGTGAATATTTTTTAGGTGTATTTTTTATTTCACTAAGTGAAAAAATAAAGTTTATCATAAAATTAACTCAGACATATGTAAAACAATATCTTAAATCATAGATTTTGATGACAAAAATAATGCAAAAAAAATTATTTTTAAATCCATTCTCACATGTTTATAACATTTTTATGGTTCTTATTTTATTATGGTTATATACACACACAATTGCTAAAAATGTCATTTTATTAATGCAATATATATATATATATATATATATTTGTGTGTGTAATTTTTTTTAATATATGAGTTAATCAAAAATAGCTTATTACAATCATTCGTATGTATAAATGAATTTATTTTACTTTTCTAATTTGTATTGTAGGCAATATCTTCCTTTCTTCTTTTATGGTTTTAATATCACTAGTACAAAATAGGCTTTTATAAACGGTTGTTTTGGGCTTTATACACGGTTTTGGAACCGTGTATATGGCCAGTGTTTGTGAAAGTTTCGAACTTTTGTACACGGTTCCACAACCGTGTAGAAAACTCAACTTTTATACACGGTTCCAAAACCGTTTAAAAAAGATTAATAACCGTGTATAAAAACCACTATCTTACACGGTTTTTAGATGAAACCGTTTAAAAAAAATTAATAACCGTGTATAAAGGTCACCATCTTACACGGTTTTTACATAAAACTGTTTAAAAATGAATTAATAACTGTGTATAAAAGTAATCATCTTACACGGCATGTTACTCGAACCGTTTACAATTGTAATAACTTTTCACGGTTTTCATAACAAAACCGTGTATAATTGTAACCATATATAAAAAATGCAGACTTTTATACACGGTTTTTACTAGAACCGTGTATAATGAGTTATATTTATATTTTTAATATTTTCTTCGATTTAGCGACGGATCTATTAGCAACGAAACTCGTCACCTTTTTGCCCATGGACTTTTAACGACGGATTAGCAAAGGACATTTTAGTGATGGATTTGCAACAGATTTGCGACTAGACTAGCGACGGATATTTTGTTTGTAATCCGTCGCTAGAAATTTGTTTTTTCAATAAAAAAATAATTAAATACACAGCGTTTTTTACATAATCACTTTTCTAAATATACACAGTTAATTCTCTAAATATACATAAACAAATTTGTAATTATACATTATCTATTTTTTTTATACAATTACACATATCTATAAACAATAGATATTAAATAAACATAATCTTCAATGATTTTTCATATCTTGCTCCAAATTTTCTACGTAAACTGCAACAAAAAATACAAATGAAAATCAAATATCATGTAAAAAATATTTATCACTATTTCGGTAACAATATATTTGAACTTTTTTTATAAAAGGCAGATTTGCATCAATTCTAGAAATTTTTATAAAAACCCGATCTGAACTTTTTTTTTATTAAAATCAGTTCTATAAATTTTTATAAAATCAGATCTGCAAAAGAGAATTAAAAAAAGTTTGAAATTTTATATAAGAAACAGATCTCGACTATATTTTATGAACATATCTAGATTTTTTATATAAAAAGACAGATTTGAAGGGTATTTTACAAAAACAAAATCAATACAACGAAAGAACATATGGAAAGAGCGGTATCTTGTGTGAACAACGATAAAGGTCGATAAGTGTGGTTGTAGTCTCCGATGTGAATGGTGGTGGTGGTGGTCGATAATGGTGGTCTTCTTTGTAGGGAGGATGAGAGGTGAGGAAAAGTGAAGGGAAAAGTGAGGAAGAAAATGAAGAAAAAGAAAAGTTACCGGAAATTAAGAGAATATTAAAAGGGTTTTAAAAAGAGAATGTAAAAAAGAGAGAAGCGAAAATGTTTTAAAACAGGAATGAAAAAAAGAGGGAAGTGAAAAAATTTAAAACGAAACTGAAAAAAATAGAGGGAAATGAAAAAAATTTAATACTTTTTTTTACATAAATCGTTATCTTTTTCTTTAAAAGACCTAATATTGAAATATGTTTTTGATTAACTATAAGATAAGTATTTTATAATTAAAATTTAATATATAATGATTTTTTATTATAACTATTTATTATGGATTGTTTTTTAAACGAGAAATTTAGTTTTTGGTTGTTAATTATTAAAATATTAAATCATTAATAATTATATATTATAAAATATTAATAATGTTATACTTCATTAAATATTAAATATTTATTAATTATTAATTTCTCAAATAATGATCATACCTTATTTTTTGTGAATATTAATTCTAAAAAACGTCAAACTGAGTACAACCTTTTATACACGATTGTGTATAAGAAAACATGTAAAAAGTAAATTCTATACACGATTGTGTATAAAAAACCATGGATAAACGTTAAATTTATACGTGATTATGGATAAAAAAAAACGTGTATAATTGATTACTTTTATACATGGTTTATTTTACACAACCGTGTATAAAGTTAACTTTTATACACGGTTTTTATACACAACCGTGTATAACCGTCTGTAAAATTAACACACCTTTTTACACGGTTTTTTATATAGAACCGTGTATAAAATGTGACTTTTGTACACGGTTTCAACGTTGCAACCATTTGTAATTGTCAAGAACCTTTTTTACTTGGTTTTTATTTCCGAACCGTGTATAAAACCTTATTTTTAGCAACGGTTTCGTTTCAACCATGTAAAAATGGTGCAGATCCATCTTTTATACACGGTTTTTGTAAAAACAACAACAAGTGTGTATAATTAGGCGTGTATAAAAGTCATGTTTGTAGTAGTGTATAATGACGACAAATAATATTAGTCGATTAACATATACCAATTTACATATATCTTAACTTATAAAATGCAACCTCTCTCTCTATAATATATATATACATAGGGAAAGGTTCAAACAAGGACACCTTCATTTTACGAGAACGCAAGAACACCTTTTACTATAGACAATCACATGTGATACTATTATTCCATCACATATGATACAAATGTGGTACTAAATCAAGGATACAAACGACTTTTTACGCGATTTAGGTTGCGGGATAAGTCGGAGTTTCACCACTAAGCTCCGTCACATGTACTATCATATGTGACAAGGGTGTTCTTGATGTGATACTATAATCCATCAAGACCATCACATGTGATACTAAATCATAGACGTAAACGACCTTTGGTGCGAACTAAGTCGTCTGCACACATCGTCGTTACACCACCAAGTCTCCCCACGTGTGTTATCACATGTGATAGGGTGTTCTCGCGTTGTCGTAAAATGAAGGTGTTCTCGTTTGAACCTCCGCCTATATATATATATATAGGGGTAGGTTCAAATGTGAACTCATTTTTGGTTGTGAACATGAGGACGAATCTCAGCCACACATCTTCGGTTATGGTGGACGCGATCACGGAGGATTGACGCGATTCATGGGAGGGTGGAGATTATTAAAGGAGGGGAACCAGGTCAAAGCCGCCTTTATTGACCGGATAAGTGGCTGAGATTCGTTCTCACGTTCACAACCAAAAATGAGTTCACATTTGAACTTTCCTCTCTATATATATAGATATATATAGAGAGAGACAGAGAGAGACAGACAGAGAGGAAGGTTCAAATGAGAACTTTGTAAATTTAAAGAAATAAAGGAACACCTTGTGGACCACATATGATGTGGGTCGCACATAATATTAAATCATTATTGATTTAAATCATATTAAATCAGAAATGTTTTAATATTATGTGGGACCCACATCATATATGGTCCACAAAGTGTTACTTTAACAAAGTGTTCCTTTATTCCTTTAAAAATGGGTAGTTCTCGTATTATCCATCCCCTATATATATATATATAGAGAGAGAGAGAGAGAGAGAGGGAGGTTCAATGAGAACTTTGCATTTTTAAAGAAACAAAGGGACACTTGTGGATCACATATGATGTGGGTCTCAGATAATATTAAATCATTTATGATTTAATATTAAATCATAAATGATTTAATATTATCCGGGACCCACATCATATGTGGTCCACAATTTGTTCCTTTGTTTCTTTAAGAAGGAGTGGTTCTCATTTGATACATCCCCTAATATATATATATACATAGCGGCGGGTTCAAATGAGAACTAAAATTTGGTCGTGAACGTGAGGACAAATGAGAGCGCGACACGTGTCATATTCAGACTGAATAATCAAAGAAAAGTTCATATTGAATATAGTATTTATTCAGTCTCAATAATCTACATTCAGACACATGTCACGCTCTCATTTGGTCTCACATTCACAACCAAATTTGCATTTGAACTTTCCTCTCTCCATATATATAGTATTGGGTGAGAAGAAGAGTTAAAGTGAGAAACATAAGAATGGATCAACACTTGGATGCACATTATGATGAGATGCACGGATATAAGATGCACCACGATGCACCTGATCAATCCCTGTATGAAGCGCAATTCATGGGTGAGTTTGAGATTAAAGGTGATCAGAGGTCCAGATCTCTTCTTATGCTTGTCACCTTAACTCTCCTTATCACACGATCCTACACCTATATAAATATACCTCTACATATATACATATGTATATATATGATTAACCTCAATATAAAAATTAGAATATTAATGATAGTAAATAACATTTGTTGATAAGTATTTAAAAACATTTATTTACATTGATTTGTAACTTTAAAATTTATATTAATATATTTTTAATATTTGTTTATTTACTTATAGATATCATTAGTCTTTTAAATTAGTTATCGTGCCATTTAAGTGTAACTTATTTATTTCTTAATAAAATTGATAAAGGTATCGTCCTCTTTTTAAAATAAAAAAAAATTCATGAAAATAATCAATAATACAAACAACACATTAAATATTCACATCCCTTTTTAATTCATTTTATAACTTTATTCCTTAACATCTCTGTTTCTCTCTTTTTACTAAATTTCGAATCATTTGAATACAATTTGTTGATAATTGTATTTAACAACGTATATTCATATAGACAATCTCAGATTCATTAACCAAATTACTTACATTACCACTCAAAACGCGGTTCATACACTAGTTTTTTTTAAACATGGTAGCTAGTGTTACGTGTCTATTCATATTATGTGGATTATGGGAGAGAGAAAACATGTTTTGAGATAAGACCCAAATCAATTCCTTAGTCCTTTCTTCGATTATGTCCTAATTATTTACATAAATAACCCTTCAACTACTATTCAGTTGCACTTTATCCCAAGGAGCGTTTATCAAACACTTACCCAGTTAGTACTTACTAGTAACTTTAACACTATCATTACTTAACAGGTTAGATTTTAGTTAACAAAAACAATATAGTATGCAACACTACCCGATAAGCGCTAATTGTGGTAAAAGTCGTCGTCCATACTGGGTAAGACTCTCGGTTCTTGCCTTACTTTATCATGTAAAATTCTTGGTCCTTATCATACTCGTCTTGTATGGTAATGTGATTTGGTAAACGCTTATCTGGATAAGCATTTAATAAACGGACTCTAAGTTTATAGATCACATTAATAATGTAGGTTTGGTGGTGGTTGTAATGGGTTTCTTTTCTTGAAGTACGAATTTGTCGAATACGGTGGTGGGATCAAAAGATAATGGTGGCAAAGTGATTGGGATGCTGCAATATGATCTATTGTGGTTATGACGATTGATGGCAGTACTGATGACACAACTACAATCATATTACGTATGTAAATGCATATTTATGTTTCTCCACTTTTATTTTGACTAGAAATAAAGGCACCTAATTGCTCTAATTCAAACTTTCTTCTGCTTTATGGCTTTTCTTAAATACATAATACTCATATGCAATAAATGAAAGTCACATACAATTTTCACCACTATGCGGTTTGAACCTTTGACATCTAGCAGGGTTGGGTTACACGATACCACTAAGTAAAAGAGGGATGTTTGTTGGCTTCTTGTAAGAAATCCTAAAGGTGACAACCCAATAATTGGTCCTCATACAAACATTTTTTGGGATTTCATCGTCAGACACTTGACGTCTAGATTGTTTATCTTTATCGTCCACATTTCAAATTGTTTTTCCAACCTTTAAAAATTGTAAATCTTGATGATTGCCTCTCATCATAATCATCATTTCTTGGGTTTTTTTATTTAACCTTAACAATCATCCACACAAATCATTTATGGTTTTCTAGATTAGTAGTATGTTTTCTTGATAAACAAAAATAAATGTTAATGCATCTACTAAGACGATCAAAGGAGATAAAGCAAGTCAATGAAGGTGATGATGTTGTGTCAGTTTGGGTATCTTTAGTTTCATCCACAACACAGGTAAAGGCGCTCATAATTTCCAATTTTGGTTATACATCGGATTAGGGATATTAAAATAAACAAAATTGCCAAACAAACATAATGAAATTAAAATTTTGGTTAACATGCAATACCAATTTCATAATTTCCAAATTTGGTTATACATCGGATTAGGGATATTAAAATAAACAAAATTGCCAAACAAACATAATGAAATTAAAATTTTGGTTAACATGCAATACCAATTTCTTTATAACCTAGTTTGATTAATTAAATAGAATTATCAGTTGTTTAATTGAGGTCTATTCTTTTAAAGACAGGAGGTTAACTACAAATCCAAATGAAAATATTTTAGGTCTAGAGCACTAGGATAGATACCATAGGGTGGATACTCTTTGACGTTAGTCAAGACTCAAGAGTGCCATAAGTGCGGTTTAACCAAAACCGGTTTAAGCGGGAGCGAGCCTTCTAGCTTACTTACATATTCTTCATCTCTACCGTTATTCAGTTTTACAATGTTTACTTCTCACACTATCTTCCATGATTTCATAGTACTTGTTTACGTTTTTCCCTTCCTGCAGGATGTACTTACTTGTTTTGCTTCTCCAAAACTTTTCGTTTTGATTCTAATTTGTCTCAAGCTCTTCATTAATTTTCCTAAACGTCCAAACCTTTAAAATTTTGTTGCGAAGCTATCTTAATCATTCAAAATGTTAGCAAAACTTTTCTGCAAAAAGTTTTTGACTAGCTTGGAGTCTTCAGATAAATAGTATTTTTACTCACTGGGATATGGATAATGTTGGTGTACATCTCTAGACCCTACTTCCGAGTGGGATATACTTATATGTTTGGTTTTTAACAGCATAATCAAATACTAATAGTAAGGATGATAATGTCATTTTGTTGTCATTAAAGGTGAAAATCACTCCGTGATTCTTATTTGAAAATTATGCCACTTTTATGCCTTGACAAATTTTTTTAAAGCCTTGTTATTCATGTTATGGTGACAAGAAAGAGATGAGAACGTGATGAATCGCCAAAAGTCAAGGATAAAGTAAACCTCTAAGTAATCTAATGTTCTAACTAAACGAACAATTGTAGCCAACTTTTGACTTTGAGATACAAAATGGGAAAAGGGATTTGGAAAATAGGGACAAAACACGAGTGACAAATCAATTTCCAAATTAGTGGGAACCAAGTAGGATAGGTGCTAATATTAACGTATGAACCTCTAAAGTTTGGATAATTACATATGTTGTCATTAAAATGCATCATTATTTAAAATATCACAATGCAATTTAACTATATTTAAGATCTTGGCTTTTAAATTTAATAAAACCTCTAATCATTTCAAAGAAAATATCATACTCTTTTGGTTTCACCCTCGACTATCTTAACATACTCTAAAAATTTTAAATAACCAAGAACCTAGAAAGTAATAGGTTTCGGTTTATTGGTTACTAATTCTTAAAGTGATGGATAAAAATGTAAATTATGCAACAACCAAGGGTCAATTTGAGGAATTAATTTCTTTTCATCATATATTGTTTAATACTAGTTTATAACCCGTGTGTCACAGAGGCTGAATTTTTTATTAAAAAAAAATACCAACAACAACTTATAAATACAATTATAGTCATAAAAATAATGTTATTATATAATAGTTTATAGAAAAAAGTAATACTTAAATATATTTCATTTTTCATTATCGTGAACATCAGGAACATGATAACCATATATTTAACTCCTTATTACGTTAAAAAAAATTAGTTTGTAGAATTTTATTAAACATAAATTTATTGTGTAAAATGATAAGTATTATAAATTGGGATGAATTAACTACATAATGTGAAGTCAAAACTGGGATATAAAAACGAAAACTGTATTGTTATTGCAACAAAATTTAGATACAACCTATTAATTAAATAATAATTACAAATTCAATCACATTTACACAATAGTTTAAGAAGTTAATAAAAAAAACCACATCTCATACATTAGAAAAAACTTTTTTATACACAACATTAGTTGTTCTGTTACTAATTACACCATTATCATCTATAATCAATATTTTTAAACCATTCCGACTTTTTACCCTGGATAAAGCAACATACAATTGACCATGTGTGAAAATTGGTTCTCTGAGGAACAAACCAACATTTGACATAGATTGTCGTTGGCTTTTATTTATCCGTCATGGCAAAACATACAACTATTGAAAATTGTCTCCTTTGAAACTTAAAATGAATTCGCTTTTCGGAAGGTATCAAAGACATTCTAGGAATGAAAGTTCGGCATCCGAAATACATATATTGCCATTACCTCTGTTAACCGAAGAATCAACTCTTCCACCCATTGAAGTAAATGAAAACATCGAATTATACGCCAAATATTTTTCAGAAAGTATTTACTTTTAGAATCTAAACCACGGAAAAGATCCGAATAACTTCCAATTAATTCTTTATCTTTGGGTAGTTGAACCTTGCTGTACATACAACAAAGCAAATAGCTTGTTTTTTGACCGCATCTCTTTCACGGAACAACTTCAGAATTCCATAACTTTGCTTCACACATTTGACATATAACATTTTGGTCACCATCATCCAAGTACTCTGCTTAAAAAAATTACTTAAAATATAAAAATGTTATATCAATAGTAATACCAAATTTTGTACTTATTAAGCATTTTTGTTTAATGAAACCAACCGTTAGACATTCCTTGTAGTATATTGCTGGGTTGATGTTCCCTGGTTCCTACATCGCATGAACTGAAGTCGATCTTCGGAATAGTATCTACGTTTACATCTTTCCTTCTCAACACATAACGTCCTGAAGATAACTTTTGCATTGATGATATCCCCTCCCTTGTAGAAGAATCATTAAATATCACTCCATTATTAGCTGTTACTTTCATTCTCTTGTTTGATTATGGTGTAACAATATTATTATTTTCACATAACACATCTGCTAAAAACAACTAAATCAATATAAATGTATCAATATATAGAATATAATAATATAATTAAGTTAGGAACAAATAATCAAAAATACTCAATAATGTATAAAAAATATTACATACCATTAGAAAGATTACATTAAGTACTGCCGATGGTTAAGTCAGCACAATTTAGGCGAATGCTTGCATTGAGTATAAGTATTGGATTTGACATTTTGTGTATTTGAAACATAACTGTTTGACGACATTAATTCACCTTCAGAAAAATAATATCCAGAAGTTAAGAAAAAATTAATATTACAATCGATCATCATTCATATACTAAATTATAAAAACAAATGAACATTATTAATAAAATACACTGTAAGTGCATTATCATTTTAATAATATTGTATTAAAAGTATAAGACAACATTACATACAATTTGAAATATCCGATAAAGGTGTTCTGATGGTTGAATTCGCAGATTGACGTCCAATTGTTTCATTTCCATATTCACAAACAGTTTTTTGACGTTGAGAAGATCCATCTGGTAAAAAACATAAAACATTATTATCATTCAATGCATGTTAACTTGAAACTGTCAAGTCATATCTACTTACAGCTAACATTTTCATTTGTGTTGAAGATCTGGTTAATGATGAACGTTGCGAGTTTGATGTGTTAGCAAATGGCTTTTTGCTAGAATCCAATATAAGCTTCCTCAGTCTTCTCTTTTCTTTAGGATCATTGTTGTCCATCTTCAACTACAATATTAAAACACAGGAAGCAATATGACGGTATAATCCATATCATAACCTTCTAAACATATATTACAGCTCCATAATGTGAACTAAACAATGTTATGAATAATTGAAATGAATCAATATTCAAAAATATATCATACTGACATGTTTATCCTACACGACATATGAGTTATGTGATAATCAAGATTTATCAAAGTTAAAATAACTATGATAAAAGGAAAGTGTGAGAGAAAATTGTGTATCAATGTTTAGTGTTTTGTAACTGCAAACATGGACTAATGGGGAAGATGATAATATCAAACGGTTTACTAATTTAGTTAAAAAAACTAATCAGTAAATGAATATTTGAATTCAAAAAGTAAACAACATCCCTACTTTTCACGGATAGATATAAATAGTTATTTTAAATATAATGATATATACCATAAAAATGATTAATGATTTCATTAAATTAAATATAATGATATATACCATAAATTATTAAAATGATTAATGATTTCATTAAATTAAATGAAAATAAATAACATAAAAACGTAAATGTAACATTGAACGGAAAATGTATTTACATTTTTTTAGTAATTAAATATTACATAATTTGGAAACAAATAAAATACAAATACAAATTATTTGACAAATGATGTCATTTCTGAAAGTCTTTTGAATTGATAAAGTTCGGCCAGATCAGCAGGAAGATTGTAACTCTTCCGAATGGTTGAGATCTTCCCCATTAGTGCTAAAACATACTTTTTCACCGTCTCTCTATACTGGTTATTCACTTTCTTCACCAACCCCAATATCTCAACCCATTCGCCAAGACCATGTTTGTGCAAATTCACAAGTCTATCTGTCCGACTATCACTATTTTCCCGTTTAGTATGAATAGATATGCCATAGGAGTTGGGTCAAACTCATTTGGACCATCTATCTGGACTTTAATTATAGGAGACTGTATCATTCGAAACTTAATGACGTTTGTGTTTCATTGATACAACACTTTTTAAGCTCCTCTTTCAATTTAACATATGTTTTTTCCGGAGTTTCCTTTTCCGAACTGTGATCAGCGACATATGACTTTTGAACACTTGTTTTACCAACTACAACCTGATGACCATTCACCGCTTCTTCGAATTCTTTATCAGAAAGACCCCATGGATTATTGTCGATGGCCGATAACTTCACTTTTAACGCTTCTTCGACAGGCGTAGCTTGAAGTCGAATATTTTCTTCCTTCTTCTGCAATTCGTAATCCAACTTTTCATCAGTCATGACCTTTTTTCCTTTGTCGTTGTCTTCAACTTGTCCGATGGGAAGTTCATCGAACAGATCAGTTTTATCCACGTACAACTGATCCCCGGTTCGGCCAACTTGTTCATTCAGGACTATCAACTCTTGGCCTTCTATGGTTGTATTATGACCACCCTTTTCCTTTACTAAATCAGACCTAATAATAGGATCTACTTGGGTTTTCTGCAAAGAACAACAAAGAGAATATAGCTCTGCCACCTGTATAACACGAAGTTTCTCAACATTATTTAACCTCTCCAACTCTCGAGGACCAAAGAGTAATCCGTTCCCATTGAAGATTATTTCGGGAGGGTTACTAATTTTTTTTTTGGAAAGGGTATCCTAGGCGTGCCTAGACTAATCCCTGGCAATTTTAAGACTGTTAAAGGATGCAGCCCTGAGATAATTCCTCAGTGGCCACAAGTTGTTTGTGCCTGGATTCGAACTTGGGGTAGATGGGTTATCTAGCCTCATCCCCCACAAGTCTTAACCAGTATGCCACAAGCCTTGTAGTTGGTTACTAATTTTCTCATCTACAGAATCCACTTTCGTCTGAATCAATAACATGGACTCTAGGATTGCCTTGTTGTTGTCGGATTGAGATGTTTAGGCAATCTTGACAACCTCAGTAGATATCTTTCGGTACTCGTCTCCTCTTGCTTCATAAGAAGCTTTAAATGCAATGATAGATAGGAGTAAATCGGTGTGTGAGGATTGTTGCCGATTAAATGCACTCTGAACTTCATCAAGTTTGGATCTAATAATGGAATCATGTCCATCGATTTTAACATTCAACTCCTCAATAACAGATGATAATCTTGTGTGATTTCTTCATTTTGAAGTTTCATAAGAGCAAAAATATCACCTGTTATTTTTATGAGATCATGAAGTCCTGAACGGACACGATCTTCAATTGATGCATGATTCTTCAAAAGCTTTACACGATCATCCATTAATTTAGTGAAACTATCAAACGTTGTTTTGTAACCAGAGCATTGAACCCCTAAAATCCTAAATTGGCGATCAATATCTTCAATATAGTCGGTAATTTCTCTAGGTAAAGTCCAAGTTAACTTCAGATGAGATGTATCGGCCGGATCCATTTGATGTTCTGATGCTGAAGATGAGATATTAACACTTCGCCAGATGTGTTAATCTTTTCTGGATTAGATTTCTGAGGTTCTGATGATTTCTGAGTTGATATTGCTATCGGGGATGATTCATTGCCAGCAGACTTACTTGGAGAAATTGACTTCGGATCTGTGAAACGTGAAACATGAGGAATTGAAAGTTCGGATGAAATATTTTTCTATATGTCTCCATCGTGTATCTCATGGACTGGAGAAGAAACAACATTTGAATTCTGAATTAAATTCCTCATAAGATAATCGGTATCAACGGCATTGACCATTTCCTCTTCTTGATCCATACATGGTTAAAGATGTTCAAGGTCATCAAGAATAACCAAAGATTCGTTATCATGTGGATCTTTGGAATCCATTGCGATGTCGGTATGGATTGTCGGAGGAATTTGATTAGATAATATCGAAGGACTTTGACAAGATGTTATTTGTTTTGGTCCATCAAAAGGAACCGTATCTTTAATAGCAGGTTTAATAGAGACGATTATCCTCTTTCCATCCTTTTTAGTACCCTTTTGCCTTTTGATGGAGGGTTTGGCGGGCGAGTGGTGATTGAGGACGTTTTTTAGATGGTATGATCGGCTTAACAGTCTTCTTCTTTGATACAAATCTCTTAGGTTGTGACTTTGGACGTGTCATTTCATCTTCGGCAAAGTTCATTGTTTCTACAATCTCCACTGTATAATATGGATAAATAAGTAGTTCCATACTCCACCCATTTGTCGGCGAAGAAGGGTTCCAGGACTTTTCCATGAATCAACGTGAACATAGTTCATTGTTTCTACAATCTCTTTGTGTTCAGTACCCAGAGAGAATTTAGCATATGAATCATGTCGAGGAAGATGTAGAATACGTCTTACGTCGTCAACATTGAAGGATAAATCATTGGAGGTCAAAACAAATGAACGTACTTCTTTTGTAGAATCGTCATACTCACAGATAATCCAAAAATTACCCAGCAAGAACTTACTCATTTTAGGAACGTGTGGAAAAGCATATTGCAAAGGGGAACTTTGAAGAAAGGAGCAAGCGTCATCGAACTCAGTATGTGCAGGATCTTTTACGAATCGGGCTACGTAATTGCGGTTAGGAAACGATATTCAACAATGTTAAGGGCTTCAGCAGCCTTGCCTTTGGAAACATCGGAAAGTGTCATTTCAAACGAAGATGGAGTTGCAGGTTTTTGAGAGAGAGGAGTGCAAGATACTTTGAAAAGCAAGAAGTTTTTCAATTTCAGATTTATTCTTGTATTTATATAAGAGTATTTAAATGGTTAGTATCGAGGTAATCATGAAAAAATTAGGTAAATGATAGGTGGACAAAGGAACAGGCACGTAGTGGGTCGTACAGTTTAAATGGCGCCTCCAGTATCTGACATAATTCGTGGATGACGTAATTATTGTATACGTTTAATTAGGTAACATACAATTTCGTACTTTTGGAAGTTAAAAGGAAGTCATTATGAACTTTCTTGGAAATTGAAATTTGTGATTCATTATATAAATATAATACATATACACATTCTCAGTAGTTAAATTGTTGAATAAGATATAAATAAGCGTTGTCAAATCTATAACTTATAATAAATATGAAATTATTATAATAAGTGACAAATATTATCGGTTGTAAGTTTATACAGGTATATGACTCCCGGACATACATATCACCGACCAACTATGTAACACCCTAAAATTTAGAGTAAATTAAAACCGAATAAAATGCGGAATATATATATAATCACCCACAAAATGGGGATAGAGTATGGGAGCTTAAATCTGAACATGAATACTAAAATAATAACCTATTAATCTATATTATTCAGAATAAAAATTACAATTGGGTGTTACTAATATCCTCAAAAGAGTATGTTATGACTCCAACTATGTACACTCTATGTGCATATCTCAAAAACGTGTCCTTTCCCTCGACACATCATCCCGCTTTTCTCTAAATAGCCCCCTCAACCTGCTTACCTACTAAACCACATTTGAAATCAACTGTTAGGCTTACGCCTAGTGAGAACAAACAGTTAGATAGATAAAGCAATTAAATATTTTTAATAAAGATGCAATACAATTTATCCCATCTAACTCTACTTGAAAGCTTACTCTTAGTGAGTAAGGATCCTTTAAAAATAACCAGGAGTGACCCGATATTCCATCCTTAGCGACATATACCGTAAGTAGGTCGCTACACGATGTTTGAGCAACTATAAGAGTCAATGGAAACCGGTAATTACCAGCTATATACCTAAGTATATGGCCCTCCAAGACTCCTACAAACGCCCGCGCAAGGGGTCATTGGCAACCGGAAACTACTGGCTAATGCACAACTGTACATGGCCCTCCAAGACTCCTACTAGCGCATACATAGAGTCAATGGCATCTGGTAATTACCCGGCATAATGTACAAGTGTACAAGGCCCTCCAAGACTACTATGCGACCAAAAGGGACAACAGTCCCGCCTTAAAACCAACTATATGTCTATGGATCCATTACATAGTAGTCTATTGACCGAATACATCTAACGAGATGTATTAGTGGTTTTCCCAACTTGAAAACCTTTCCATAAACCATAACCCTTCAAATACCGGTTTTACCAAAATTAGGTCAAATCATTTGAGTACTAAAACCAAAGGTTATGCCATTTAATAACATTCCCAAATGTTTTAAATCATAAAAATGCTCATTTCATCATTTGAAACCAAATTACCCAAAATCCTCATTTTGACCTAAAATCTCCAAACTTACCCATAAATATAAATACTTGCAACCATAAGCTTAAAAATCAATGAAACACAAAATTTATAACAAGTATTTAAGATTGTAAAGTTTGGATTTGAGCTCACAAAGCTAGAGTTAGGAAAACCCTAGAAAAGCTCCTAAGAAGATGGAGGTGATCAAGCAAGCTCAAAGGATGGGGAACACCACCACTTGAAGTTTTTAAACTCCAAAGCTCACTTAGAACTTTCTGTTTAATGTGACAATAAATGCTTGGAAGGAGGTTGGTGATGGAGGACCAAACCCTAGAAATCGCCTCTGCCTTTTGCTGCCAACACTGATAATTCGTATATGAGAAAAATGAGAAATAGAGCTGAAATCGTGTCTTAAATGCTCTCTGGACTCCAAGGGCGATAGTGCCACTGCGATTGTGACTTGGCAGTATCGCCTGTCACAATCGCACCATGTGTACCGTAGGTCCAATATAAAAGAATGAAATTTGCTCACGGGCTATGCTGCCCGACGATGCTGCCATGGCAGTATCGCCATGTCAAGGTCGCCCACATGGTACCGTAAGTCATTTTTCGAAAATACCTGATCTCAAGCCAAGGGCGATGCTGCCCTGCGATACTGCCACTGGCAGTCTCGCCTGACAGTCTAGCCGGGGAGTCCCGAGTGCGGTTTGCTTCGTTTTTCGCTCATTTTCCTTCGTTTTAAAGTTAGCCAATATAATATAGTTGAAACCTACCATTTAGCCATAAATTGAAATATTACAATGCCATTTTCATAATCTTTTAAATACGAATTTTCCGGGTGTTACAAGCTATACTGACGCTACTTCTATAGTGTGATATTATATCCATAGGGAAATATTGTTGGAAGAAATTATATATGCTTCTCATTGTCGAACCTTAAATTTTTCCGACTATTTATGATATCGGCAAATTTAGCCAATATGGTTTAGGCGGCAAACATTTTTATGCTGGATAATAATGTGCGGATAGCGACGTTGCGATACATGTCCAGGGATTGTAACTTGAGCGGGAAAATGAGAATATCGGCAAATTCCGCCTATATGTGTATAGTTTTTCCATATAAATATTTCCTACCATAGATAAAAATTTATATAATATGTCCGCCATATACACATATTAGCAAAATTTGCCGATATCATTTAAGATTGGAAATATTTATATGCCAAATTCTCCCAATATGTATATATTACAGATATTATACGATGTCGACAAATTGAAACCATATGTATATGTCTCCGACATAATATATGCCGAATATACATTTTGCTGATTTTACCGACATTTTACTGAATTAAACTATTGACACTGGAATCGATAAACCATTTTAAAAACCATAGGATTAATTACGATGTGACACATATCCATTCAGAATTATTTGTGCGGGAAAATGAAATAGCATCTCAGAATAAAGGTTTGTGTGAAAAAAATTATCTGAAATTACACTCTATGGCTTACTTGCTTCCCTTTCCTCTGCGTCGATAGCTGGACTCAACTCCCAACTCTTAGTCTCGTAGTCTTGAAACTTAACTGTACTTCCTTTGGCTTTCGATCCCCTCGTTCTAACAATGACATGAAATTGGTTTAGGCGGCAAACATTTTTATGTTGGATAATAATCTGCGGATAGCCACGTTGCGACACGTGTTCAGGGATTATATTTAGCAGGAAAATAGCATGCGTCGCACAATAAAGCGACACGTGGCTAGAAATGTTACTTATTTATTATATGTTATAGATTTACCAAACTAACACGTGCAAAATCTCCCTTTGTTTTTATTTGATTTTGGGCTCCATGACCACACGTGAAGCACGTGGATATCAATTCATCTTTTGCTTTTCAGCTTGTCTCTTGTTTCTTCCGTATGATCCACGTATCCTTAGGTTAGATTCATGTTTTAATTTAAATTAAAAGAAATTATATTATACTAAAGGAAAGATGAAACAAAACTACAGTAAAGTAGAGAGAATAAAATCTTTATTTTCCATAAATTACTCTAAACCTTTATGTCTATCTCTATCTATATCGGCATACTTTAGACGATGACACACTTATCCTACAACACTCCCTTTGTGCCGTGTTAAAGGACTGATGGTGCACCATTGTTGCCTCGTTAAAACCTTACCTCAAAATAAAACCTAGTGGGAAAAATAAAAATAGGACGAAGGAAAGAGTACAACGCACCAGTTACTTTGCAATACATAGACCTTTCCTTTAGTATAATATTCTCTCATATTCGTACATTAATCATGAGAGTTAGGAAAGCAAAATAGTATATAAACCGTTGCCTCGATAAAACCTTACACCAAGGAACAAAACCCAATGGGAAAAATAAAACCTTGGGTGAAGGAAAGAGCACAACATACCGATACTACATATATAGTAGACTCCCCCTTTTGTCTACTACTCACCCTGATTCGTGCATTAATCAAGGGAGTTTGGAAAGCCTTAGTATTCCAATACTTTCTAATGTTTCCAAACATGGTTTCAGGTAATGATATGGTAAGCAAAAATGTTAATTCCTCCTGACATCTTACTTGATTCACTTGAATCTATAAGAGACTTTGTTATTGTGATTATATAGAAACTTAAGTATAATATACTTTTATGCTATCACCCTTGATGTATCTTGCTTTCATTTCTTTGATACATGATGCATTATTTCCATATATGCAGGTAGGGTATTGGATGAACTCAAAACACTAACTCCTTTAATATGTATAACGATAGTACTTAACCATGTATACTATTGAATAGTCTCTTGTAGAGAAATATTCTTGGAATAGTTCGAAGATGTAGCTACAATGAGTTGCCTAATTTATTTCCAAGCAATTAACATGTTCCCTATAGTAATTCTTTATCCAATTTGGCAATGACCTTTGTATGAGTAAGATAAGTAGTTAATATCAGCAAATACATACTAAGACACTAGTTGATGTTTTTCTATTAGGACTGGTACTTATGCCGCTCATATTCAAAGTAGGCATTAAAGTTCCATTATCAATCCCATTTTTCTAATTGTAAGGGAAGTATAAGCCCAAATCAGTGGTTCCAAAATATTAATTTGATATCATTCCAATGATGTTACGTTGGTGCTGAGCTAAATCTAGCTAACGAGTTCATTGAGAAATACAATATACGGTCAAGTGTATTGTGCTAGGTACAATAATGCGTCTATTGTACTCAGATAGGGAATTCTAGCTCCCAAAACCTCTTCGTCATCATCCTTTATATGAAATAGATCATTCCATTTATCCAACACTTCGACCGATCATGGGAGTGCTAGCCAAATACGCTTTGTCCATATTAAATCGCCTGGTTATTTCCTAGACATATGCGATCGGTGAATTAATATTCTACAAACTTGGTGTCCTAGATTAAATAGATATACAAAACCAAGTTTTCCCAAAATCTTTCATCTCAAATTCAGATTTTGAATAGATTATAGTTTCTCTTATTTCATCAAGAGTGTTTATTATGTTCATTACATCGACATATAGAACTACGATTGAACATCTGGAACTCGTTTAATTTATAAATACGCATGGGCATAGTTCATTGTTTTTATATCCCTTCACAATCAAGTATTCACTTAGGCAGGTATACCATATCCGCCTAAATTGCTTTAATCTATAAAATGAGCATTTTAATTTCATTGCAAACGCATTTTATGGTTCCTAGTAATATAATGCTGTAACAACCACGATCTAAAACAAAGGTATAACATACTATTGCTTTAAAATATCGTCGAATCCGAACATAAATGGTCCCAAAGTAAACTGAATCTCAAATGTTTGTACCGGAAAATAAATCTAGCTACTGAGATTATTACAACCAATTACTAACTAGGCTACAATTTAAACACATAGAACCTCACTTCTATCACCCGGGCTCACTAATTCCCCTTGCCCTTACCCGAACATTCTATCATGTGCTTCCCTGAAAAGGTTTTCAGTTTTATAAAAGAGAGGGTTAGACCATAAGGCCTAGTGAATTCCCAAAATAACAGTTAATATGCATGACATTTATAAGAGAAAACGGTTAGTCATGAATATTAAGTCACACTTAAATCACACTTTTATGTACCTGTTGCAACGGTAAAATATTTAATGTCACACACACCGTGAATAGCATGATCACACATACCGTGATCATTATAATGGACCTACACCGCCCACTGTGAATGAATTAAACGATTCAATTTAAAACATTCATCTTATTAAAGAAGCACACGAAGGGAATTCACCAGAATTGCCAAGCCGCTTACACTCTTCCAACTACGATCCCACAAACCGATCACCTGATTTAGATAAATTAACTACGAGTTAATGACCCAATTATACTTCCACACATCCTACCTACAAACCCCTTAGGCTAGCACACCAGTTAACCCACTTAATTAGCCTTTAAGAAAAAACCCAAAATTGCTGAAACAGTGAGTTACGCGGCTTGTCGCGCGACTTGAAACAACGAGCCAAGTCGCAGGACTTAGTGTTTGTCCTGCACTTTACTGCTCGAACCAAAAACCCTAAAAACACCATTGTTACCAATTGCAGTCAAAAAACACACATAAATCTTGTCTAAACTTATACTAAAACCATTCCCAACAACAAATAACCATTTAATCTAATCCATCCATTGAATCCATGGATTAATATTCCCAAGAATGACCAAGCTCCTTCCATGGAGGTTTCTTGATTGATTTTTGTCAAGAGAATGAAATGTGAAGCATAATACATTAAATTGACTTCATTACCAACACTATCAACCCAATAAACACTGATTTGAGGGTTTAATCAATCATACCACCAACTAAACCATAAAACCCCATGGTTTTACATCTCTCAAAAGACCCAACTACGGAAGAAGATGAAGAGGAAGAACTTTCATACCTGAAAATGATTGTTGCACCTTTGATTCTCCAAGGTTTCTTCTCTTCTCTTCTCCTTTCACCAAAATTGCACCAAGCAAAACACACACACACACACACACACTAATCAGCCGTATTCTCGAAGAAATGAGGGTTTCTTCCCTTTTTACTTGCCCTACTATCCACATTGCACAACTTTAGCCCCTGAAGTTTAGAGAGTTAGACTCCATCCACCCAAACTGAATTTATTGATAGAAAGTTGGTTCCGGGTTATTACATCTAACCCCCCTTAAAAGAATTCCGTCCCCGAAATTCATCAAGCGAAAAACTGAGGGTATTTCTTCTTCATTTTTGATTCCGGTTCCCATGTCGCATCTTGCCCCTTATGGAACCTCCAATGCACCTTCACAAGCATAATCTCCTTGTTCCTCAACTTCTAAATCTTGCAATCCACGATCGCCTCAGGTTCTTCCGCATACTCCAACTTTCATCAACTTGGATGTCATCTAACGGTACTGACACACCCGTATGCGTTAAATACTTACACAAATTAGACACGTGAAACGGGCTATGAATGCCACGAAGTTTATCCGAAAGGTCCAACTTGTATGCTACGGCACCCACACGTGCCTTTATAACAAACGGTCCTATATACCGAGGATTCTCCTTTCCTCTCTTTCCTAAACGTACCACCCCTTTCCAAGGCGATATCTTCAGCATGACCTTGTCATTAACTTGAAAGTCAATCAGTTTCCTCCTCTTGTACGCATACGTTTTCTGTCGGCTTTGAGCCACATTCAACCTCTCACGAATCTGTCCAATCTTGTCCGCCGTAATCTGAACAATTTCCGGGCCAACCAACTGCTTTCCCCCCACTTCATTCCAACATAAAGATGTTCTATACTTGCGTCCATACAACGTCTCATACGGTGCCGCCTGAATGCTCGCATGATAACTGTTATTTGTATGAGAGCTCAATCAATGGTAAATGGGTCTCCCAAGAGCCACCAAAATCAATCACACATGCTCTAAGCATGTCTTCCAAAGTCTGGATCGTTCTCTCACTCTGTCCATCCTTCTGTGGATGATAAGCAGTGCTCAAATTCAACTCCATTCCCAACTCTTGCTGAAAACTTTCCCAAAATGCCGAGGTAAAACGACTATGCCGATCTGAAACAATAGACGATGGCACACTATGTCTAGTCACGATCTCATCGATGTACAACCTTGCTAGCTTCTCCATTGGGCACGTTTCCTTATACGGTAAGAAATGGGCCGACTTGGTGAGATGGTCCACTATCACCTAAAGGACATCGTACCCCTTCGGAGTTCTTGGCAACTTTGTAACAAAATCCATCGTTATATGATCCCACTTCCACACCGGAATGTCCAACGGTTGAAGTTTCCCATACGGTCTTTGGTGTTCCGCCTTGACTTACAAACATGGCAAACATCTCTCCACATAATACGCTATATCCTTCTTCATCCCCGACCACCAATAATACTGTTGTAAATCTCGATACATTTTGTTCGTGCCCGGATGTACCGAATATCTCGAATTTTGAGCTTCTTCTAATACCTTCTCATGCAATTCACCAAGTTTAGGAACCCAAACATGGTCACCCAAACATTTCACACTTTTACTATCGTGCACCAACATGACACATTTCCCACTATCCTTTCACTATTTAGATTTTCTTCTAAGAGTGCTTCATCTTGAACTTTCTTCATATCCTCCAAGATAGTAGGCGAGACTTCAATTCTAAAAGCCACTATCTTGGTCGGCTCTCCTCTATTCTTTCGACTTAGCGTATCGGCTACCACATTCGCTTTCGCCGGATGGTACAAGATTTCACAATCAAAATCATTCGTTAACTCGACCCACCTCCTTTGCCTCATCTTCAACTCCTTTTGATCAAACAAGTGCTTGAGACTTTTATGATCGGTATAAATTTCGCACTTCAATCCGTAAAGGTAATGTCGTAAAATCTTGAGCGCCAAAACTACCGCCGCTAACTCCATATCATGAGTAGGGTACTTCCTTTCATTATCCTTCAACTGCCTCGAAGCATATACATTCACCTTCCCGTGTTTCATGAGCACACAATCCAACCCCAACTTGGATGCATCACTATAAATCACGAACCCTACCGTTCCATCCGATAACGACAAAACCGCACACTACTCAACTTTTCTTTCAACAAGCTAAATGCCAACTCTTGAGCTTCGGTCCACACAAACTTGACATTCTTATTGGTCAACGAGGTCAAGGGTGTAGCTACCCGCGAAAAGTCTTGAATGAACTTCCGGTAGTACCCCGCTAGGCCAAAGAAACTTCTCACTTCATTTGGTGTCCTCGGTGGCTCCCAACTCCTTATAGCCTCTATCTTTTTCGGGTCCACCTTGATTCCGCCTTCGGACACAAAATATCCTAGAAACTGCACTTCTCACAACCAAATCTCACACTTCGAAAACTTCGTATAGAGTTTCTCGCGCTTTAGCAATTCCAACACTAGATGAAGATGTTCTTCATGCTCACTTTTCGTCCGAGAGTAGATCAGAATATCGTCAATGAAGACGATCACCCACTTGTCCAACAAAGAACCACACACTCGGTTCATCAAATCCATAAACGCCGCTGGAGCATTAGTTAAGCCGAAAGGCATAACTAAAAACTAGTGACCATACGTCGTCCGGAAAGTCGTTTTAGACACATTCTCCTCTCTCACTTTCAACTGATGATAACCGTACCGCAAGTCTATCTTTTAAAATTAAGTTGCTCCTTGAAGTTGATCAAACATATCATTTATCCTAGGCAATGGATACTTATTCTTGATCGTTACCTTGTTCAACTCACGGTAGTCTATACACATTCCCATAGATCCGACCTTCTTCTTAACGAACAATACTGGTGCTCCCCACAATGACGTACTAGGGCGTACAAAACCCTTATCAAGCAACTATTGAAATTGCGTCATCATCTCCTTCATTTCTTCTGGCGCTAATCGATATGGTGCACGGGCTATTGGCGCAGCCCCGGGTACCAAATCGATTCTAAATTCTACTTGACGATCCAGAGATAATCCGAAAAGATCATCGAGAAATACCTCAGGATATTCTTTCACTACGGGCACTTCTTCCACCCCTTCTTTCCTCTCTCGGCATCGACCATATAAGTTATGAACCCACAACATCCTTTGGCTAAACATTGTCTAGCTTTCACCATGGATATAATGCACGACTTCCTCTCACTTCGATCACTATAAATCACAACCTCTCTTCTTTCCGGCAAGGTAACTCGAATCAACTTCTTCTTACACACGATATACGCGGTGTTGCTAGCCAACCAATCCATCCCCACAATTACATCAAACTCTCTCATCGCCATCGGGTATAACAACATCAGAATAAGACAACCCTCTATATCAATGCTACAACCTTCTAAAACTTCCATCATCATGACTCACCTATCATTGGTGATTTCTACCTCAAACCCATGATCCAATTTCTTGGACTTGACATTCAAGAGTCTCATAAATGCAGTTGATGTAAAAGAACGGTTCACACCCGAATAACACTTTGGCATGCATAGAATGGATAAGAAAGGTACCTGTCACCACATCACACGCCTCCTTCGCTTCAGTTGTCGTCATCTGAAAAGCCCGAACTTGAGCTCGTGGGGCCTCTACTTTCCTTTCGCTCCACCACCACGTGCTCTACCAAAGTTGTTCACCACACCTTTCTTGAGGGAAATCCGTCCTCAAATGCTCGGAAGACCCACATTGGTAACATTCTCTCGAGTTGGGACACTCCCTTGCCATGTGCCCCATTTTCCCACACTTGAAACACCCCTTTGATTCTATAGCACAATCTCCTCTACGCACCCGATTACACTTTCCACACGATTTCTCTACAAACCTTTGACTCCAACGATTATCATACTTAGAGAACTTAACTTTCTTGGAATCATTTAACGCTCATTCCCACTTCCTCTTCTCGGTACCCTTTTCTATCATTTGACGGTTCTTCTCTTTCTCGGTCTTCTTGGCCGCATGAACCGCCAATTGAAAAGTTGATATGCTCATTCTCATCACCAACTCCCTTATAGAAGCTTTCAAACCCCACACATAACGATCCACCATTCTTTCCTCGGTCGAGACATAAGCCTCTGCAAAACGTGACTTATGTAAAAACTTTGCGGTGTACTCTTGAACCGTCATATCTCCTTGCACGAGTTGCAAAAACTCTTCCAAAAGTTGCCTTATTGCAGTCTTAGGACAATACTTGTTCTTAAGCAAGCCTACAAATTTCTCCCATGAAGTCTTCTTGGCCGCTCCCGGACCAATCTTTCCACTTTCCAAATCCTACCAACAACGAGCTTCCGCCTTAAGCATATTGGTGGCATGCAACACCTTGTTCTTTTCCGCACAATCACTAGTATCAAACACCACTTCCATCCCCCTATTCCATTGCAAGGCCAACACCGGGTTACGCTCTCCCGTGTAGGTAGGAGGCTTGCAAGTTAGGAATGTCTTGTAGTTACATCCTTTCGATCCCTTATTATCCATTTCGGGGGTAGTCTTTTGGGATAAGTTCCTATGGCTTCCTTCTCCCTTAGACCTCTCCGCGTCATCATCCTCACAAGGAATTGTCGTGCTTGAAGAGTGTTGCTTTCCCGCCAAAGCTTGAATTGCCGCTTCAAGTTTCCCCATTCCCACATTGAAGTCATCCTTGGTCACAAACCCTCGCTCTTGGGTCCGACCTCCCCTTTTTCCACGTCCCCTACCACGCACACTCACAGAACTTTCTTGAATTGATTCCACCGGCCCACTCAATGGCTCGGTTACTACTCCACGGCCACAAGTACAGATCGTACCTCGGCCTCGAGTCCCATAGATGCTGCACCTCCTCGGGTTCCACGACCCCGTCCTCTACCCCTTCCTCGGATAGGAGCAGCTACAACAGTTTCAACTTGATCGGGTTGAGTATCTCCAATCGGAAGATCTCCTTCCGCTACTGATACTAATGTCGATCTCACGGAACCACGAGTCATACTTCTCGATACTGAAATGAACATAACATAAGACAACCAGTTAGATCATAACAAGGTATTCAAGTACCTTCATGTACCTGTAAACTCACAATGACATTAGCCAGAAGTGATTTTGAATTTACCTTACATGTTAGTTCTTTCTACCTTATCATTACTCTTACTGGTCAAACCACATTCTACCCATCTCTACTTAAATCTCAGTCCCACCTATCCCTCAGTCTAAGTCTAGATGCTTCTCGAACACCTAATTCACTTAAACCAGGGCTCTGATACCACTCCTAACAACCACGATTCTAAAACCAAGGTATAACATACTATTGCTTTAAAATATCGTCGAATCCGAACATAAATGGTCCCAAAGTAAACTCAATCTCAAATGTTTGCAGCGGAAAGTAAATATAGCTACTGAGATTATTACAACCAACTACTAACTAGGCTACTATTTAAATGCATAACACCTCACTTCTATCACCCAGACTCACAGCTTCCCCTTGCCCTTACCCGGACATTCTATCATGTGCTTCCCTGAAAAGGTTTTCAATTTTATAAAAGAGAAGGTTAGACCATAAGGCCTAGTAAATTCTCAAAACAACAGTTAATATGCATGAAAACTATAAGAGAAAACGGTTATTCATGAATATTAACTCACACTTAAATCACACTTTTATGTACCTGTTGCAACGGTAAAATATTTAATGTCACACACACCGTGACTAGCATGATCACACACACCGTGATCATTATAATGGACACACACCGCCCTAAGTGAATGAATTAAACGCTTCAATTTAAAACATTCATCTTATAAAAGAAGCACACAAAGGGAACTCACCTAAATTGCCAAGCCGCTTACACTCTTCCAACTACGATCCCACAACCGATCACCTGTTTTAGATCAAATTAACTACGAGTTAATGACCCAATTATACTCCCACACATCCTACCTTGAAGCCCCTTAGGCTCGGACACCACTTAACCCACTTAATTAGCCTTTAAGAAAAAACCTTAAATTGATGAAACAGTGAGTTACGCGGCTTGCCTTGCGACTTGAAGCCGTAGGCCAAGTCGCGGGACTCACTGTTTGTCCTGCACTTTCCTGCTCGAACCAAAAACCCCAAAAACACCATTATTACCAATTCCAGCCATTAAACAGCCATAAATCTTGTGTAAACTTATACTAAAACCATTCCCAACAATAAATAATCATTTAATCTAATCCATCCATTGATTCCATGGATAAATATTCCCAACAATGACCAAGCTCCTTCCATGGAGGTTTCATGATTGATTTTTGTCCAAAGAATGAAATATGAAGCATAATACATTAAATAGACTTCATTACCAACACTCTAAACCCAACAAACACTGCTTTGAGGTTTAATCAATCATACCACCAACTAAACCATAAACCGCATTGTTTTACATCTCTCAAAATACCCAACAACACAAGAAGACGAACAGGAAGAACTTTCATACCTGAATTGATTGTTGCACCTTTGACTGTAACACCCTGAATTTTATATCTCTCGACTTTCTTTTATTATACGAGTTTGGTATTTAAATAGGTTGGGTGTTAATGTTGTTTTAGGCTCTCTGATAGAAAGTGCGACCTGGGAGGTGCGACCTGGCCAGCGCCAGGTTCGCGGTATCATGATCGCATTTGTTGTACCGTAGGTCAATCAGGGAAGGTGCGACCAACGTAGGTGCGATCTGACCAAACCATCATCGCACCCCTTAGTCGCAATTGGTGTACCGAGAGTTGAGTTTAAGAATGTGCGACCATGGCAGGTGCGACCATGCCATGGCTTCATCGCACTTTTGGATCGCATTTCGTGTACCGAAGGTTGGCCATGGAAATGTGCGACCTATGACTACGACCTGGCCAAGGGCCCGCGTCGCACATCTTGGTCGCAGTTCGGGGTCAGTATAAAAGTTGGACTTAAGCTGAAAATATCATTTATTACAAACCAGTTACCTTTCTCTTAGCATTTACTCTGAAGTGAAACCCTAAGGGGCGATTTTCAGGAGCATTTACTCCTCTTCATCAACCACTCATCATCAAGCTTTTACTTAGGAGCTTAAGTTAAAGAATCAAGATCTAGGGTTTGAACCTTAGGTGTTCTTCATCTCTTCTCTAGATTTCAAATGTGTTGGAAGTTTTCTAGGGTTTCTTCAAACTCTAGTATTGTGAGTTCATTCTTACCTTTCTAAAACTTTATACATGTCAAAATGATGATTTTACCTCCTAAATGATGTTTAAACAAGTATTTCTATACTTGATGGATTTTGGTAAACTAGGTCAAAATGTGCCATCTAGGGTTTTACTTGGAAATGTTGAAATGGTTATGAGGAATGGTTTTAAAACACTTGTAAGAGTTTATTTTCATAAAAGATGTCATTTGAAACTAGATACTATTTTGAGCTAATTTGGAAGGAAGGTTTTTGGAACAAAGAACTTATCATACAAAGGGTTTTGTATTGAGAAATAAGTAGTACATTAGAATGATTGTACTAAAAAGTTAAGACTAGTGTAATGGATCCATAGGCACAATAGTCGGTTTTAAAAAAAATATTGGGGATGAGGCAAGTGAAAGATCCTAGTTTAGGGTTGAGCTTTCTCAGTTTGGGTATTGAGCAATAAATCCACGTTTAGAGTTGAGCTCTTTATCCGTAAGTCAAAGATTTCTATCCGGTCGAGCTTACTGATATACTGATTTCTATCGGTACGATTTGCGGGTCACTCCCGTATGTTTCCCTCAAGTGCGTGTCTTTTAGGTGTAAATCGCGCGCGAAAGAAAAAGGAATAAATGGAAAGGTTTTTTGGTTAGATGTTGATTCTACTGTTTTAACTTATTTACTGGATTTCCATATTTGAACTGTTTGATCTCACTAGGCTTTTTTCCTAACACTTTTTCTTAAAATGACATGTATATCAGGTGATCGTGCTAGTGGGGCTTCAAGGGATTGAGTGGAGCTAGATGCCGGTAGAGGCATCGTTTTTGGAGTACACCTTCGTGTGTACAGTTAGAGTTGCATAGAAGTTTTATTTTGAGGATTTAGAGACACCCGAACTTAATCTGTATTTGATAACTGTATAGATTAATAGGTTGTCATCTAGTATCCGGTTGATGTTGTAAACTCTCTTACTCCTCCCCTTTTCTATGGGTGATGTCTATTTATTAAGTTTTATTCTGCATTTCTTTGGTTTAAATTAACTCTCAATTTTAGGGGTGTTACAAGTTGGTATCAGAGCTCTAGTTTAAGCGAACTAGGTATGAACTTAAGATGTCTAGACTTAAGCTGAGACTTTAAGTATTCAATTGTCAGAATAGGTAGACACTCTTGAGATAAGAGAGTTTTAGAGTCGACGGAAATGCGCTAATCATGAAATGTGACTTTCGTAACAGGGATTCTTGTGTATATGATATATCCAAGATATCACGTAGCTAATGCTATTTTGGGTGCATTGTATTCTGAGTATGCTTATTTTACCATTATTGCAATGATTGGTGAACGTGTTATACTAATATATGCTAGCTGTGTCTTACTCTCGTTCTATCATCTTGACAGACTAAGATGGTGAACACTCGTATGAGGTCCCGAAACGAGAACGAGACAATAGCGGCTAGTATTACCAATCAAGAAACGGCAGCGGAAACTACTCAACCACCTCCAATTCCTAACGCGCTTAGGAGGTCACCACCCCGAATTGACTGACTGTCGGAGGTGAACCTTAGTGTCGGGATCGGTCCCGCAATGGTAGTAGCAGGCTCGTAAGATGAGCTCAGGCTTAGTATGGTTAAAGCGATGAACTCTGTGTTTTCCCAACAACATGAAACTATGCCAAATATGTTTGAACAAATGGATGCCAATCATCGAAGGCATTAAGCGACTGCAGAGAACGCGGTAGTGGGTTCCGGAGGAAATGGAACCGGACACGCTAGTGAGGAGACACCTGTGTTTTCTCTGGTTCAGATGACCTGGTGAAGTGTATTAGGTGGTGGCGGGAGATCGAGCAAGCTTTTAGCTCGAGTGATTGTGAAGAAAGGCAAAAGGTGAAGTTTGCTTCACAAATGTTACGGGGTGAGGCCCTAACATGGTGGGACGTTACCACGGCTACCTTTGGGTCCGTAATCATCTCTATGCTGACATGGGAGATGTTCAAGGCGAAGATCATAGAAGAGTATTGTAATGAAAGGGCTGTCGACAGAATTGTGGATGAGTTTCGGGATCTCAAGAAGTGGAGCAAGACTGTGAGAGAGTACACTCGGTTTTTTGTGGAAAAGCTAAGTTTGGTGGGTCCTGTGCCCCCGAATGAAAAGGAGAAGGTGAAGGCCTACATCAAAGGATTGTCGGCCGACATGATGGAAATGGTCCGGATTTCAAAACCCTCTACTCTCAGAGAGGCGATCAAAGAAGCTCAACATAACGAGGATGTCTGTAACTTGGGTGCCGAAGAAAGATCGATGGTTGGAGAAAAGAGAAAGTGGGAAAGGCAGGCGACGCCCTCCAAGAAGTCGAGTTACAACTACAACAACACCAGCAACAACAATCGGAGGACCGATTCTAGGAAGGAAGCTAGTTGGTGCTCTAAATGCCGGAGCAAACACTTTGGGGCATGCAAATATTTTTCCGGCAGCTGTCAAAAGTGTGGGAAGACTGGGCACCTCAATCGTGATTGCCCAACCAAAGCACCCTTATGCTTTGAGTGCAAAGAATCGGGTCACTACAGGAATGAGTGGCCAAAGTTGAAACTCATGGGTTCTCAAGAAAAAGCTTCTAGTGCTCCTAAGGCAGTGGGAAAAGCTTTCAAGATGACAGCCGTCAAGGCGAAAGCATCGGCGGATGTGGTGTCGGGTACGTTCCTAGTTAACTCCGTACCCGTTCATGTTCTTTTTTATTCTGGTGATACTTTTTCTTTTGTTTCAACTTCTTTCTATCCAAGTCTTCTTGTACCGATTAGTACTTTGGAAGATGCTTATGTTGTTGAGATAGCCGATGGCAAACAAGTTTTAGTTCGGGATGTTCTTAAGGATTGCGCGTTAGAAATTGAAGGGAATAAATTTGGAGTAAACCTCATGCCTATGTCAATAAGAGGATTTCATGTAGTAATTGGGATAGATTGGTTGGCCGAGAACCAAGCCGAAATCTTATGTTTCAAAAAAATGATCTGAATCCCGTTAGCGGATGGCGGCATGGTAGTAGTTTATAGGGAGAGTAGAAAAGGCGAGATAGCATTGTTAACCTTAGCAAAGGCGCGCAAGTGCTTAGCCAAAGGATGTCATTCGTTTTTAGCATACGTTTTGGATGCATAGTTAGAAAAGAAGCAGCTTGAAGATGTTCATATCGTTAATGAGTTTCCGGATGTATTTCCCGAAGACTTGCCCAGTTTGCCACCCGATAGGCAAGTAGAGTTTCGAATAGATCTCGTACCGGGGGTCGCTCCGATTGCAAGAGCGCCTTACCGTTTGGCACCATCCGAGATGCAAGAAATGATGACACAATTACAAGACCTTCTTGAGAAGGCTTTCGTGAGACCAAGTTCGCTACCGTGGGGAGCTCCGGTCTTATTTGTGAGAAAGAAAGATGGCACGATGAGGATGTACATTGACTATAGGGAATTGAAAAAGGCAACCGTGAAAAACAAGTACCCACTCCCGAGAACTGATGATCTCTTTGATCAACTACAAGGAGCGGGATGTTTCTCAAAGATTGACTTACGTTCAGTGTTAGAATATTTCTTTATGTAAAAGTATGTAATCAGAAATCTTAAGTGTTTTTGTAAAGCTTATCCAGAAGATGCCAGAGCCGTGAATTTCTCTAAGTGTTAAGAACACAGATGCTCCCAGAGGCCTGGACAACCTCTGTGGACCTCTGTGAATCAGCGGTTATTTCCAGCTCACGCGCTTGCTGACGTGGACAGTCATGCGACTTATGCTCAACAGAATTTGTTACAATATTCCCTGACGTGTCTATTCCTCATTAGCTGATGCATTGACTTTCTCTCTCACTGTAGTATAAATAGATTTCATTTCTTGTATTGTAAGTGTGGGTTTTGAGAGAAGAGAGGTGAGAATTCCTATTTTGAGAAAGAAATTGTTCTTCAGTATTGTAATCTTCAGCTTATTGAATACATTGGATCTTCAACATCCTTCTTCATTGAATTGAATTGTTTAATGTTTATCGTTGTTGATTACCTTATTGTTGAATACAGTAGATTGTTCTTCCGCTTATTCTGTTAATTTTCGTAATTAAATCTATTGAATATAGAGTAATTGGGGATCTGGGTTCCAACAATTGGTATCAGAGCCTTCTAATCAAGCTTTTGATTAGTCGATCTCATCCGATTTTGGAGAATTCCTACTCTATTTTGTTTGTTTCTCGCGATTTAGATTACTGTTCTTCACTCTACCCTGTTTTTCGAGATTTTGTGAAATTCAGTACAAAGTTCTCAAATCAGTGGTTATCTTAGATCTAAATCATCTCATAAATCTCTCCAGTTTTCTTTTAAACGTTTTCGATTTCAATTAATCGTCAAATATTAAACTCCTTCATCCAAATTTCTGCTGAAAATGGCTAATCAAGGTATGACCTCCATGTTCTCTGCTAGTTCTTTACCCAAGCGCCCAACGTTGATCAGGGAAGAATACCCTCAATGGAAAGTGAGGATGGTGAATTTTTTGGAAGGGATGGACACTGATCTATATGATACCATCTTAAACAGTCCTTACGTACCCATGGTCAAACTCCCAAGGATCCCAGCAACCACTGAAAGTGATGAAGTTCCTGAAAAAATGGTTCCCAAAGAAAGGGGAAAGTGGAACGATGACGACAATGAGAAAATCGAGATTGCTAACAAAGCAAAAAGGCTACTGATCATGGCTCTTCCAAATGACATCTTCATATGCCTTGATTCCTGCGAGACTGCTAAGGAATTATGGGATCAGCTAGCAAATCAATTCGAAGGAGGCTCAAAGATGAAAAAGAACAGACGAGCACAAGCCCTAAACGAGTATAACGCATTTCAAGCACTACCTGACGAAACTCTTGAGCAAACCTATCATAGGTTTAATACCCTGATTAACATGTGCAAGAGATGTGAAATTGCTCGCTCAAATGAAGAGAACAATGTTCTGTTTCTAAAAAGGCTCAATCCAGAATGGTCAAATCTAACCATGTCTCTTCAAGCCAATCAAGATCTTGAGGAATGGTCATTGCATGATGTGTATGGTACTCTGCAATCCCATGAGAAGGAGGTTCTACTGAAGAAAACAACTGTTGGAGGTCCTCTGGCCCTGTTGTCAGAAGCCAAAGGATCTGGGAAGAAAAACATAGAAAATGCAAAGAAAGGAAAGAAGGCATTTGTCTCAGAGGTCAACTCAGAACCATTTGACTCAGAAGATGAAGATATAAGTGCCTTCGCTGAATCCTTGGCACTTATAACCAGACAGTTTAACAGAAGATTTGGAAGCAAGTCATTTCAAAGGAACAGAGGCAACAACAGGACATACACCCCATATGCGCCAAGGACTGAGAACAACCAGAGGCTGGAAGCTCAGAAGGCAGAGAAGGTAGAAGGAGAGAATGAAAAGGAAGGAAAGAAGAATATGTGTTACAGATGTGGAAAACCGGGGCATTTTGCAAAGGAATGCAAGGGCACAATAGTAAAAGATAAGGCTTATTACAAAAATAAGTACAAATACAATCGCACAGAAAGGGAAAAGTTTGCTGAGCAAGAGAACTGGATAGTTGACAAATCCAGTGGAGAAGAAGACATCCTCTGTGGAATGGCTATGACAGACTCATAAGATCAGCCCTCTGAGACTCCGGTTTGCATCACTTCTACTTCCTCTGGACTTGAAAACACAGTTTTAAACTTAACTTTTGAATTTGAAAAACTAAAACAGAAGCTTGTAGATGAAAAGAGAGTTCGAAAAGAGCTTGAAGTATCTCTTTCCAAAACAGAAAGGGCAAGAGATATTTACCAGAAAAAAATGAACATAGCAATAAAAGAAAAACAAGAACTCTCTGTGGATATTGAAAACATTTTACAAAAACACAAATCCACAGAGACTCTGTTCAAAGAAGAGATTCCAAATTTTAAAAAACTTCTGAAGGAAAATGACAGAGAAATTAAAGATAAAGAAAGTGATAGATTAAACTCTGTCGCTCTTTCTAATTACTGGGTAAAAGAAAGGGAGGTCATGCACATAGAACTTGAGAAAAACAAGCTTCAAATTAAAAATTATTTAGATGCTCAAAAAGTGCATGATAAGATCAATACACAAGTAGGGAAAACAGGCCTTGGTTTCGAGGATCTGGATCCCTACACGTGTAAAAAGAGATCCACATTAACTTTTGTATTTTGCATGGGTAAGGAATAAAAATCTGATTTTCCATCATATACCAAAAATCAGCTTTTAAACACTCCAAGTATGAGAATGGACATAGTCCCAGAAGGTTAAAATTCAAAAACATAAGATACTCCTCTGGACCAAAAGCTCAAGTCAATCTAAAGCATGTCCAGAAGAAGAAAAATATCTTTATGTTTGGATCCTTCTCTCAATTAACTTTAAACCCAGAAGCTGATGCTTTTAAACCCAGGCATGCAGAAGAGAATTTAAGATCTATGTTTGAAAAAGACATCATTGAAACTCTGGAAAATAGCATGTTGTCAGAATTTGCATCAATCTTTGAACAAGACATTCTTCAAACAATGAATGAATGCTTCCTCAATGAAAATTCAAAAACCGATGCTATCCTTTCAAAACCTCCAGAGATAACTCCCTGTTTCTTCATTGACCTAAATCTTTCAGAAAGTCAAGACAAGGATAAACACGAATTCTATCCCTGGGAAAACAATGATCAGGACTCTGATTTCTTTGAATCTTCTGAAGCTCTCTTGCTGAAATTTGTAAATCAAGAGATCAATACTTCTGAAAAAGAATTCACGATTCAAAATGATTCTTTATCAAAACCATGTGAATTCACAGAAGTCAGAGCTGCGGGCCTAGAAGCTTCTAAACTTTCTAATGGGATACCAAATTCTTCTGTACCCCCGAGAATACAAAGAAAAAAGTTTCCTATTCATCCAGATTTTCTTGGGATGTGTATTCAAGCTAAAACAAGTCTTGAGCTTGAAAAAGAAAAGGCAAAAACAACACCAGTTTTCAAGCAAAACTCTAACTTCAAGTTCTCTGGTCAAACTTCTCAGAAGCCAAAGTTCTCAACCGAACAAAAAGCTAAATGGAATTCTAATTCATCTGCTTCTCATGTTTCAGTGAATCATTCGAAAGCTCAAGTTAAAGAGAATCAGAGAAAGCCAACGGAGATAAATTCAAGAGTCCAGAGAAATAAATCTAGACTAGATAAGGAATTTAAAAATTTCGATGCTAGAGTAGATTCAAATAAGAACTATTGTAATTATCATTTCGGAAATGAAAATTCCATGAATTCTTTTTTGTCTCAGAACTCTAAATGCTTTTATTTGTTTTTAAAGTTAAAACAATTCTTTTCTAAATCATATGGCTATTTCTCTTATAAGCCCAAGAAAAGTTACTATAATAACCAGAAGCAAAGATTTCAAAAACCAGAAATCTCTGAAACGAAACCTAGAGGATCTGAACATTTTAGAAAACCATCGTTTCCACAGAGAAACTCTGCAATGAATCCAATAGCTAACATTAAGGTACCCATTATGAAATGGGTTCCTAAATCTCTCTGATTCTATGTGCAGACCCAGCGTGTGCACATCTGGTATCTTGACTCTGGATGCTCGAGGCACATGACTGGAACCCGAAACTTACTCTCCAAATTCAAAGACAAATCTGGTGGAGCTATAACTTTTGGAGATGATGGTAAGGGTCAAATTAAGGGCTATGGAACACTACAGGAAAGTAATGTTACTTTATCAAGAGTAGCCCATGTCTCTGGTCTTAAGCATAATTTACTAAGTGTCAGTCAACTTTGTGATGCAAAAATGTTAGTTCTGTTTGATGAAAAACATTGCTACTTGTTATCTAAGGCAGGTGAAGAACTGTGGAGAGCAGACAGGAAAGGTAACTTATACATGATGAACTTTACCTGCAAGGATGGAAAAGAAACTCTATGTCTCATTTCCAAAAAGAGTGAAGTTGCTTGGTTGTGGCATCATAAATTATCTCATCTTAATTTTCAGAACCTTGAACTTCTTGTCAAACATGGTCTAGTTGAAGGGCTCCCAAACATTCTCTTTCAAAAAGATCATCGCTGTCCTGCTTGTGAAATGGGAAAAATCAAAAGAGCTTCCCACAAAACAAAGAGTGATCATTCTTGCATAAGACCCTTACAACTACTCCATGTGGATCTCTGTGGTCCAATTTCTGTACAATCTCTATCTGAGAAAAAGTATATCCTTGTGCTAATTGATGAATTTTCCTGGTATACTTGGCTCGCTTTCATTCGGTTAAAATCTGATGTGCCAACTGTCCTAATTAACATGATGAAAAGACTTCAAGTCAGACTTGATTGCAAAATTCAGAACCTCAGAAGTGACAATGGCACAGAATTCAAAAATGCTAAACTGGAAGAGTTCATGATACACCAAGGAATCTCCCAAAACTTCTCTACAGTTAGAACTCCTCAACAAAATGGAGTTGTAGAGAGAAGAAATCGCACCTTGGTGGAGGCAACCAGAACAATGCTGGCAGCATCAGAAATGCCCACTCACTTCTGGTCAGAAGCAGTAGCTACAACATGTTTCACCCAAAACAGATCTATCATAGTAAAGAGGCATATGAAAACATCATATGAGTTGATTAACAACAGAAAACCAACAATAGATTTTTTGCATGTTTTTTGATGTAAATGCTTTCTTCTAAATGACCGTGATAAACTTGGCAAGTTTGATAAGAAATCTGATGAAGCTAAATTTTTAGGATATTCTTTAAATTCAAGAGGTTTCAGAGTTTTCAACTTAAGAACAAAAATGGTCATGGAAAGCATAAATGTTGATTTTGATGATCAACTGACTTCTGATTTCTCCAACTCAGAACTCAATCTTAACAATGTTACCTCTGACTATCTTTCAGGTAGCAAAGAGAGATCAATACGATATTCAACGATTTCCTCGGAGAAGAAATCCCATCTTAATCTCTTACCAGAAGAACAACATTGAATATTCCAGAAGTCCTTCAAACATCTGGGGTAATTAATTCTGGTCCAGCCACTCTTGAATCTCAAGACACAGAAGAAGTATCATCTGCACCAACCTCTGATCTTCAAGAGGAACCAATCCAAGATTTTGTGAAAATAGATGAACCCGAACTAATCCCAGAAGCTGAACCTTACACAAAACCATCAACCCCAAGTTCAACAGAAATACCAAGTTCAATTCCAGAGGAAGCTCAACCAGAAACTGAGATTCAAGCCACTCAAATTCCACAGACAAGAATGACGAAGTGGACAAGTGATCATCCTCCATCACAAATCATTGGTGATCCCTCTGGAGGAGTAAAAACAAGATCTGCAACGGCAAATGAATCTTTTTTTGTATACTTTCTAAGCATGATAGAACCCAAGAAGGTTGATGAAGCATTAGGAGATCCAAGCTGGATTGATGCAATGCAAGAGGAGTTGCTCCAGTTTGAGAAAAATAAAGTTTGGAAACTCGTGCCATTACCAGAGAATGTGACAGCAATTGGCACAAAGTGGGTTTCAGAAACAAAAGAGATGAAGACGGGATAGTGATCAGAAACAAGGCAAGATTGGTGGCAAAAGGATACTGCCAAGAAGAAGGATGTTGAAGATCCAATGTATTCAATAAGCTGAAGATTACAATACTGAAGAACAATTTCTTTCTCAAAATAGGAATTCTCACCTCTCTTCTCTCAAAACCCACACTTACAATACAGAGAGAGAGAAAGTTAATGCATCAGCTAATGAGGAATAGACACGTCAGGGAATATTGTAACAAATTTTGTTGAGCATAAGTCGCATGACTGTCTACGTCAGCAAGCGCGTGGGCTGGAAATAACCGCTGATTCACGGAGGTTGTCCAGACCTCTGGGAGCATCTGTGTTTTTAACACTTAGAGAAATTCACGGCTCTGCATCTTCTGGATAAGCTTTACAAAACACTTAAGATTTCTGATTACATACTTTTACATAAAGAAATATTCTAACAATCTCCTCCTAAGTATGAATCAGAAAACAAAAGAAATTACAATAAAATTACAGAAATGAAATCAAAAAGGAGCATCTGGATGAAGCTCTATAATCTTTTGAAAAATATCCATTAGCTTCCTCATCTTCTGTAAGCTTTCGAGTTTGAGACAGATTTTTCTTGCCAGAACTCTTTTACCTTGTTCAACTGTCTGTTCATCCTTTAACAAAGACGTATAACCCCTGATGAGCTCAACAACTTCTGCGGAATATTTATGGGCTTCACTAACTCTGAAGAAGCACTTCTATGATTGTCTCCTGAACACGACCCCCTCTTCTGGTGTAGTTAGAATTTTTCCAACAGGAAACATATCTACCTCTTCTCTGTGAGTATTTGGTGCAGAAATAGCTAAGTTATGAATATCCATATCCAGACCCACTTGAAAGTCTGTTTGTGCTCTGTGCCATATAAAATTTTCAATGCACCTGATGATCCTGTTGAAAGCTACTTTATCGTGTGGATGCTTTCTTTCATTCATGTTCAGCTTCATTTTTCTACCCAGAGGTATTAAATCACAGGGATTTATTGACAGTAGGTTGTTGTCACAGAAGTACTGGCTCTGATTATCTTCTCTCAATACTTCATAGATTGTGTACATGATTTCCGTCCCTAGAAATTGTACATGCTTTGCTCCAGATATCTTCTTTATTGGGGACTTTGAGTAGGCTTCTTCTTTAAACAAGCGATGAGCCATGAACTTATCCTTCACTTCATCTGTAACTCTATAGTCATTTGCAAAGTTTGGCAGCATTAAGAACACCTTAATATCGATGAGTGCATATCGATGAGCCTGTTCCACCTCAATCGTTGTCTTCCTCTTGAAACTTTTCACTTTATCTATTTCCGCAACCAAATTCTCTTTTCTTTGCTCAGAGGCGCACTTTGCAGGAGCCTTGTCTTTAGGTTCTGTTCTAGTGGGAATGGGTGTTGATTCTGGCTCTGGAGCTGATTCTGGTTCTGGGGTAGGAATGGGAGTTGAAGTGGTTGGTATTTTGGGAGTGGGAGTTGGATTTGGAATGGGAGGGGAAATTGGATTTGGAGTGGGAGTGGGATTTGGAATGTGAGTGGGAGTGGGAGTTGGATTTGGAGTGGGAGTGGGATTTGGAGTGTGAGTGGGAGTGGGAGTTGGTTTTGTTGTTGAGGGCTTCTGTGGCTTCTGTGAATATTGCATCTGTGTATTACTCATCAGGTTAAGTAAAAACTTTGCCATATCTAGGTCCTTGGGCAAGGGTCCTTTGAATTAGGCAAGTGGTGTTGGATTCAGAGGGACTTCTTTCGCAGATTCCTTTCCTTTTTCTTGCACAGGGGGCTCAGAGACTGGATCTTGTGGGGCAGAGGTGGATGTAGGGACTTCTGGCTTCTGTTTCTTTGAAATCTCCCCCTTCTGAGAATTAGGATCCTGATCCTTAGACCTTTTTCGCTTAAGCTTGGCCCGTTTGCAAGCTCTTTCCTCTTTACTCTTATTCCTCTGGGCTTGAACAGTTGAGATTTGTTCGGCAACGTTGGTAAGTTTGGACACAGAGGTATCAAGATCTGATACCTTCTGGGAAAATGTAGTATTTGTCTTGTTGGTTTTAGCAGCGAACTTTGCACTACGAACGTTAGTTTTTCAATTAACGAACGTTGTAAGGCAACAACATCTGACTGTCGAACCAGAGCTTGAGATTGTGATTCTGGGAGGAGGGATTGGCAGAGCTTCTGTATATCCTTCTGCAAAGACGTAAAATCAGATGCAGAGATGGTTACCTCTGGAGTAGGAATCTCTGTAGGAATGTTGGTCAGAGCCTCAGTATTGGATTGAAGAGTTCGTGCTATCTTCTACAGCTCCTCCTCTGTTTTCTTTGAGCTTTCCTCTGTGTTCTCCTTGACGAATCTCTTTATTTCAACCAGAGCTTTAGCTTGATCATCACTCTGAGTTTGGACCAAATTTCTGAGTTTCGTGGTCATTGTGACTTGCTCCGTTAAAGTAGCCTGCAGAGATGAGATTAAGAAGCTTTGGGCTTTAAGCTCTGTGTTAACCTTCTGTGCATGAGTAACAAAGGCTTCTTTTAGATCCGCCACAGATCCCTTGACATTATCAACAAATGCTTGGAACGCAGCATTTGTGACATAGTCTTGGGTGGTAACCAGTGCATCTCCAACACATGGAGCCCCGTTTCCCTCGCGTCCAGAGGGGCCTTCATTCACGCCTGTTTTGACGTTTAGCGTGGAAGGACTTCCACCCTGTCCTCGAGAGCCCTGGTTAGAGGAACTCTCTTCGGGTGTTCTGACTACTTCGGCTTCGTCCTCATCATCAGAGGATGAGGAGTCGAAAGTAGTGTGCTTACCTTGAGCAATGGCGAAAACGCCGGTAAGTGGTGCATCCTCTGGCTGTAACCCCTCTGATGGGATTTCATGAGCCTCTATACTACCAGAGGGTATGGACGTACCCTCTGGGATCCCTATATCTGTGTTGGCCACGAAGGCTTCAACATGTGTAGTTTTGGACGAGATCTGGGGCAATGGATCTCTTATTACTTCATCATCATCCTTTTGAGAGGATGAAGATGGAAGGGATTCCGCGGAAGTGCTTGAGATAGAGATTATAAGACCCTCTACTCGGTTAGGTTCTGGGCGGTTTGGACTGGGTTGTCCTTTTTCAATGAATGTCAATGTGTTGGCATCGACTTCAGCAGTTGTGGTTACCCTGGTTGGACTCGGAGAGGTTCTCACAAATGTGGACATCTTCTGTGGCTGCTCTTAAAAGAGCATCCGGATGGGTAGAATCTCTCTGGTTGTCACTCGAATTCTTTTCAAGCTCATCCTCACCAGACCCCTCACTTCCTACTTCTGGCTCTAAATGCTCAGGGGTAGGTATTCTCGGTTCTGAGTATACCAGTGAGCTTCTATAAGAGATTAGATTGGGGAGGGCAGAAGGAATAAGGGCTAGCATGTACCTTGATAGTTCGCGATGATGTAGGTAACCAGCAGGATCCACAGTTGGTTTGTGGGTATTCATAGTGTGAATTTTGCACAGAGGAGGGACGATTGGTGCTTGAAGCTTTAGAACTGCAGCATGTGCAAAAACTGATAGAAATCTTGGATAGCATAGGTGAGTGAGATCATTTCCTGCTTCTTGGGCTTGTACCTTCTTTAACACTGCGGCTCTGAACTCATTGTAGAGGAGAGAAACGTAGTCGATATTGAGGTTAAAATACAACCCGTACATGATTGTGAGAATGTTCCTGTTTGCTTGGTCCATAGAGGTGGTTTTGCAAGTGAGGATTCGGTTCAGGATGGACACAAGCACATTCCACATTGGGGGAATATGTTTCCTCTTGAATGTGGACAGGGCTGAAATGGGTGTATTGTAACCCAAAAATGAGATAAACGCTAAGAGAGCGTCCGTTGAGGGAATAGCAGTTAGGTTAGGGTTTGGAACAACTTCGCCGTTAATTTTGATCTCTGGAGGAGGAAGGCTAAAAAATTGAGCGAACTTGCGCTTGGTAAAAGGTATTGCCACGGCGTCATCCGTATTAATGGGGTGGCCAAAACTTCCAATCATTTCCTGGGTTTCGTCGTTGATGCACAGGGTATGCCATAGTTCTTGAATGTATAACTCGGGGATATTTGGGTCTGCTAGAGTTAGGGCTTTGTTGATGGGATGATGTTGCAGGAACTCGATCATAACCCTGTAGGCGGCTGGATAAGTAGCAGGATCCAATAGAACTTGGGCATTGTTTGGTTTGATTGGAAGACGAGTGAAAACAAAATTTTCGGCGGTGGATTCGACAATCTGATGATCATTGTCGTTGGCTTCTTGGTTTGCAATAAGAATTTGATCGGCCATTGATGGGGTTTGGATTTTGGAAAGAAGTTGCAGGTTTGATTTTGCAAGGAGAGTTTGAGAAGATGATGAGAGTAAAAGGGTTGGCGGTTTTGAAATTTTGGGGTTTTATGGGAGGTTTTGAATGCGAAGGGTTTATGCTCGATTAAATCAAATTAACGGCATAATTAGCTGACGTCATTGGGATTAGGCGTGGGATGTGACGTGAGCAGCTTTAATTTCGCAGTCATGCGATGGATAGATTATGGACACGTGGAAAGGCGATTGGACGTGTGACTGGGGATAAATGACGCATGGAAGGTAGGTTTCTCAAAGGTTTTCTCGATTGGTTTTAATCGATTGGTTTTTCAAAAAGAATTAAAATCGATCAATTGAAATATTAAAATAAATCAATTAAAAGTTTAATTAAAATCGATCATTTAGTCAGGATAAAAGATGTGTAAGTGACTAAATGATGGTTTTGTATTTAATAAGTAAGTTTTAAAGAACAAATTTAACTGATTCAAAATATTATGATGAACCTTGAAGGCAAGAGTTAATTCATAAATTTTTTAGTCAAGAAAATTTCTAAGTTAAAAAGAACTTAAGAAATAGCTCCCTATCACAGAGTTTGAAAAGTATTTGAGCTCTGGATATTTGGAGACTATTTGAATCTCATAGAACAGAGCTCCCCCTTGAATGATGGTTTATTCTGTTGCTCCCCCTTGAGTTCTGCAATGATAATCTCCCCCTAGAACTATGCTTGGATCAAAAAGTAAGAATATCGAGCATTCTGTCTGCACAGAGGCATACAGAGGCTTCTGTGGGGTTCTGGATGGTGCAAATAGAGCCTATCAGAGACCTCTGGGTGATTCTGGGTTATTGAAAATAAAGACAAGGATAGAAAAGTAAAGACATGTGAAACATATAACCATGCAAATCTTGAAGATTTGAAGTAGTTATATATTTAACATGCCCAACTTGCTGATTAAAAAATTAAATCTCTTCTCATCCAGAGCTTTTGTAAACAGTTCAGCAAGTTGGTAATAAGCGGAGACAAAATACATTTCAATAGTCCCTTTCTCCACATGATCCTTTATAAAGTGATATCTGACATCTATGTGCTTGGTTTTTCAGTGCATCACTGAGTTTTCAGTTATTGCTATGGCACTCTCTGAGTCACAGAGGATGGGAATCTTATTATATAACAAGCCATAGTCTCTAAGTTGGGTTTTCATCCAGATCACCTGTGAGCAACAACTTGCAGCGGCTACATACTCTGCTTCTGCTGTAGAGGTTGAAACACAGTTCTGCTTTCTGGAAGTCCAACTTATTAGACGATTTCCCAGAAGTTAACAGCTACCAGAGGTGCTTTTTCTGTCCAACTTACATCCTGCATGATCTGAGTCAGTGTATGCCATAAGATCAAATGACAAAGTCTTTGGATACCAGAGACCCAAAGAGGGTGATCCTTTGAGGTATCTGAAGATTCTTTTTACTGCAGCCAAGTGAGATTCTTTTGGATTGGCCTGAAATCTAGCACAGAGACAAGTGGCAAACATAATATCTGGTCTACTAGCTGTCAAGTACAGAAGTGATCCAATCATTCCTCTATAACTCTTAACATCTACTGGTTTCATAGAGAGATCAGAATCTAGTTTGGTGCTGGGAGAGATTGGGGTTTTCATGGAAGTGACATTTTGGAATTTAAACTTTTTGAGCATATCAGAAACATATTTGGCTTGATTTATGAAAATTCCAGATGGGGTCTGTTTTACTTGAAGTCCTAGAGAATAGTTTAACTCCCCCATCATGCTCATTTCAAATTCACTTTCCATTAGTTTTGAAAACAACTTTACTTCTGATTGATCAGTGGAACCAAATATGATATCATCCACATAGATTTGTACAACAGTTAACGTACCTTTGCCTCTTTTGATGAACAGGGTGGTGTCAACTTTACCTTTTTCATATTTGTGTGTGATCAGAAATTTTGACAGACGTTCATACCATGCTCTGGGGGCTTGTTTCAGACCATACAAAAATTTGGGGGCTTCTTACCACCAAGTGAAGGTGAAGGAGAATGACGTGGCAAAGACGGCGTTTAGGACACGTTATGGGCATTACAAGTTCTTAGTAATGCTGTTTGGATTGACGAACGCGCCGATGGTGTTTATGAATTTGATGAATCGCGTGTGTCGAACGTTTCTAGACCAATCGGTCATAGTATTTATTGATGATATCCTTGTCTACTCTAATAATGAGTTAGACCATGAGCAGCACCTTCGAGAAGTCCTCGAAGTGTTAAGAAAGGAGAAGTTTTACGCCAAATTCTCAAAGTGTGACTTTTGGCTAAAGGAAGTCCAGTTTTTGGGACATGTTGTCACTCAAGGAGTGAAGGTGGACCAATCCAAGATAGAAGCGATGATGAATTGGGATCAACCTAGAAGTCCGTCCGAAATCCGAAGTTTCTTAGGATTGGCGGGTTATTATCGAAGATTTATTCAAGACTTCTCAAAGTTTGCATCGTCTCTGACGGTATTGACAAGGAAGAACGTGAAGTTCATTTGGACCGACAAGCAAGAAGAGGCTTTCCGGACACTTCAAAAGAAATTGTGTGAGGCACCGATTTTATCCTTGTCGAAAGGATCTGAAGAGTTTGTGGTGTATAGTGATGCGTCAAAGATGGGGTTGGGATGCCTGCTAATGCAAAGGGGCAAGGTGATTGCTTATGCATCGAGGCAACTCAAGGAAAACGAAATGAATTACCCAACCCATGATTTCGAACTAGCGACTTGCATTGAAATTGTGGCCACATTATCTTTATGGAACTAAGTGTACACTCTACACCAATCACAAGAGTTTGAGGCATACTTTCGATCAAAAGGAGCTATACTTTCGATCAACTTTCGATCCTTGGACCATTCAAAATCCTTGATAAAGTGGGGCTTCAAGCCTATTAGTTAGAATTGCCGCCCGAGAAATCGATATTCACAACTCGTTCCATATTTGCTATCTAAGAAAGTGTTTGGCGGAGGAAGAAAGTGTAATTCCTCTCGCGGAGATTCGGGTTGATAACAACAACCGATGTGTGGAAGAACCGGAAGCAATCTTAGAGAGCAAGTCTAAGAAGTTACGCCACAAAGAAATCGTCATGGTTAAAGTTCAATGGAAGCATCATAGAGGATCGAACGTGACGTGGGAAACGGAAGAGGACATGAAGAAAAGATACCCGAAATTGTTTGGTTAGGTTTTGGATTTCGAGGACGAAATCAATTCCAAGGTTGGGAGGATTGTAACACCCTGAATTTTATATCTCTCGACTTTCTTTTATTATACGAGTTTGGAATTTAGTTCAGGATGTTCTTAAGGAGATGTTCTTAAGGATTGCGCGTTTGATATCGAAGGGATTCTTGAAGACATGCTTAGGTCATGTGTCAATAGGAGGATTTGATGTAGTAATTAGGATAGATTGGTTGGCCGAGAACCAAGACGAAATCTTATGTTCCAAGAAAAATGATCTGAATCCCGTTAGCGGATGGCGGCATGGTAGTAGTTTATGGGGAGAGAAGAAAATGCGAGATAGCAATGTTGACCTTAGCAAAGGCGCGCAAGTGCTTAGCCAAAGGATGTCATTTGTTTTTAGCATACGTTTTGGATGCAAAGTTAGAAAAGAAGCAGCTTGAAGATGTTCGTATTTTTATTGAGTTTCTGGATGTATTTCCCGAAGACTTTCCCAGTTTGCCACCCGATAGGCAAGTAGGGTTTCGAATAGATCTCGTACCGGGGGCCGCTTCGATTGCAAGAGCGCCTAACCGTTTGGCACCAACCGAGATTCAAGAAATGATGACACAATTACAAGACCTTCTTGAGAAGGGTTTCGTTAGACCAAGTCGTTACCGTGGGGAGCTCCGGTCTTATTTGTGAAGAAGAAATATGGCAAGATGAGGATGTACATTGACTATAGGGAATTGAATAAGGAAACCGTGAAAAACAACTACCCACTCCCGAGAATTGATGATCTCTTTGATCAACTACAAGGAGCGGGATGTTTCTCAAAGATTGACTTACGTTCGGGTTACCACCAAGTGCAGGTGAAGGAGAATGAAGTGGCAAAGACGGTGTTTAGGACACGTTATGGGCATTACGAGTTCTTAGTGATGCCGTTTGGATTGACGAACGCGCCGGCAGTGTTTATGGATTTGATGAATCGCGTGTGTCGACCGTTTCTAGACCAATCGGTCATAGTATTTATTGATGATATCCTTGTCAACTATAATAATGAGTTAGACCATCACCAACACCTTCGAGAAGTCCTCGAAGTGTTAAGAAAGGAGAATTTTTACGCCAAATTCATTAAAAGTGTGACTTTTGGCTAAAGGAAGTCCAGTTTTTGGGACATGTTGCACTCAAGAAAGAGTGAAGGTGGACCAATCCAAGATAGAAGCGATGATGAATTGGGATCAACCTAGAAGTCCGTCCGAAATCCGAAGTTTCTTAGGATTGGCGGGTTATTATCGAACATTTATTCAAGACTTCTCAAAGTTTGCATCGTCTCTGACGGTATTGACAAGGAAGAACGTGAAGTTCATTTGGACCGACAAGCAAGAAGAGGCTTTCCGGACACTTCAAAAGAAATTGTGTGAGGCACCGATTTTATCCTTATCGGAAGGATCTGAAGATTTTTTGGTGTGTACTGATGCGTCAAAGATGGGGTTGGGATGCGTGCTAATACAAAGGGGCAAGGTGATTTCTTATGCATCGAGGCAACTCAAGGAAAACGAAATGAATTACCCAACCCATGATTTGGAACTAGTGGCGGTGGTATTTGCATTGAAATTGTGGCGACATTATCTTTATGGAACTAACTGTACACTCTACACCGATCACAAGAATTTGAGGCATACTTTCGATCAAAAGGAACTAAACATGAGGCAACGACGTTGGCTAGAGTTGCTTAAGGATTATGATTGTGAGTAGCTATACCATCCGAGTTAAGCAAATGTGGTAGCGGGTGCTTTAAGTAGGAAGGAGTATGGTAGCGGGACGCGGGCCGTGCTCACGAGAATTGACATAGTGTCATGTTTGATCGACCGAATCAAGACTTCTCAAGAGGAAGCACTACTTGAGGAAAACTTAAAGAGTGAGGTTATGGTGAAACTATTTCGAGGACGTGTTTGGGTGCCTAAGGTGGGGGGCAAGCAAGAACTACTATTGGAGGATGCTCACAAGTCTAAGTAATCCATACATCCGGGTAGTACTAAGATGTATAGAGATTTGAAGCTAATTTATTGGTGGCCTATCATGAAGTTAGATGTGGCTATATATGTAGAGAGATTTGTGACTTTCTTGCAAGTCAAGGCGGAACATCAACGGCCGTATGGGAGTCTTCAATCGTTCGAAATCCCGTAATGGAAATGGGAGCACCTCACTATGGACTTTGTGAAGAAACTACCAAAGACCTTGAGGGGTCACGAAGCCATATAGGTAGTGGTGGATAGATTGACGATGAGTGCTCACTTCTTGGCAATACGAGAAGCCGACCCTGTTGACAAACTGGCTAAGTTGTATGTGGATGAGATTGTTGCAAGGCATGTGTGCCTTTGACTATCGTCTCAGATCATGAGAGCCGATTCACTTCACACTTTTTGGCTGGGTTTCAAAATAGGTTAGGCACCAAGATAAACTTAAGTTCGACATTCCACCCCAAACAGATGGCCAAAGTGAAAGGACTATTCAGACTCTTGAAGACATGCTTAGGTCATGTGTTATTGATTTTGGTGGAAGTTGGGATTCGCATCTACCGCTGATAGAGTTTGCCTACAACAACAGTTACCATTCTAGTATTGGAATGACACCTTTTGAAGCTTTGTATGGACAGAAATGTAGGACCCCGGTATGTTAGTTAGAAGCGAGCGAGAAGCAATTCTCCGTACCCGAGATTGTGCAAGAGACGGCAGACAAGGTAAAGATCATCCGAGAACGGCTAAGAGCGGCACAAGATCGTTAAAAGAGCTATGCCAACAAGAAAAGAAGACCAATGAAATTCCAAGTGGGTGAGCGGGTTATGCTCAAGGTGGATCCTTGGAAAGGTATCATTCGGATCGGAAAACGAGGGAAGCTTAGTCCACGTTTCCTTGGACCATTCAAAATCCTTGATAAAGTGGGGATTCAAGCCTATTAGTTAGAATTCCCGCCCGAGAAATCGATATTCACAACTCGTTCCATATTTGCTATCTAAGAAAGTGTTTGGCGGAGGAAGAAAGTGTAATTCCTCTCGCGGAGATTCGGGTTGATAACAACAACCGATGTGTGGAAGAACCGAAAGCAATCTTAGAGAGCAAGTCTAAGAAGTTACGCCACAAAGAAATCGTCATGGTTAAAGTTCAATGGAAGCATCATAGAGGATCGAACGTGACGTGGGAAACGGAAGAGGACATGAAGAAAAGATACCCGAAATTGTTTTGTTAGGTTTTGGATTTCGAGGACGAAATCAGTTCCAAGGTTGGGAGGATTGTAACACCCTGAATTTTATATCTCTCGACTTTCTTTTATTATACGAGTTTGGAATTTAGTTCGGGATGTTCTTAAGGATTGCGAGTAAGAAATCGAAGGGATTAAATTTGGAGTAAAACTCATCCCTATGTCAATAGGAGGACTTGATGTAGTAATTGGGATGGATTGTTTGGCCGAGAACCAAGCCGAAATCTTATGTTCCAAGAAAATGATCTGAATCCCGTTAGCGGATGGCGGCATGGTAGTAGTTTATGGGGAGAGAAGAAAAGGCGAGATAGCATTGTTGACCTTAGCAAAGGCGACAAAGGATGTCATTCGTTTTTATCATATGTTTTGGATGCAAAGTTAGAAAAGAAGCAGCTTGAAGATGTTCGTATCGTTATTGAGTTTCCGGATGTATTTCCCGAAGACTTGCCCAGTTTGCCACCCGATAGGCAAGTAGAGTTTCGAATAGATCTCGTGCCGGGGGCCACTCCGATTGCAAGAGCGCCTTACCGTTTGGCATCATCCGAGATGCAAGAAATGATGACACAATTACAAGAACTTCTTGAGAAGGGTTTCGTAAGACCAAGTTCATTACCGTGGGGAGCTCCGGTCTTATTTGTGAAGAAGAAAGATGGCACGATGGGGATGTACATTGACTATAGGGAATTGAATAAGGCAACCGTGAAAAACAAGTACCCACTCCCGAGAATTGATGATCTCTTTGATCAACTACAAGGAGCGGGATGTTTCTCAAAGATCGACTTACGTTCGAATTACAACCAACTGACGGTGGAGGAGAATGATATGGCAAAGATGGCGTTTAGGAGACGTTATGGGCATTACGAGTTTTTAGTAAAGCCGTTTGGATTGATGAACGCGCCGACGTTGTTTATGGATTTGATGAATCGCATGTGTCGGCCGTTTCTAGACCAATCGGTCATAGTATTTATTGATGATATCCTTGTCAACTATAATAAGGAGTTAGACCATCACCAACACCTTCGAGAAGTCCTCGAAGTGTTAAGAAAGGAGAATTTTTACGCCAAATTCATTAAAAGTGTGACTTTTGGCTAAAGGAAGTCCAGTTTTTGGGACATGTTGTCACTCAAGAAGGAGTGAAGGTGGACCAATCCAAGATAGAAGAGATGATGAATTGAGAACCACCTAGAAGTCCGTCTGAAATCCGAAGTTTCTTAGGATTGGCGGGTTATTATCGAAGATTTATTCAAGACTTCTCAAAGGTTGCATCGTCTCTGATGGTATTGACAAGGAAGAACGTGAAGTTCATTTGGACTGACAAGCAAGAAGAGGCTTTCCGGACTCTTCAAAAGAAATTATGTGAGGCACCGATTTTATCCTTGTCGGAAGGATCTGATGATTTTGTGGTGTATAGTGATGCGTCAAAGATGGGGTTGAGATGCGTGCTAATGCAAAGGGGCAAGCTGATTGCTTATGCATCGAGGCAACTCAAGGAAAACGAAATGAATTACCCAGCCCATGATTTGGAACTAGCGGTGGTGGTATCTGCATTGAAATTGAGGCGACATTATCTTTATGGAACTAAGTGTACACTCTACACCGATTACAAGATTTTAGGCATACTTTCGATCAAAAGGAGCTAAACATGAGGCAACGACGTTGGCTAGAGTTGCTTAAGGATTATGATTGTGAGTTGCTATACATTCCGGGTAAAGCAAATGTGGTAGCGGATGCTTTAAGTAGGAAGAAGTATGGTAGCGGGACCCGGACCGTGGTCACGAGAATTGACATAGTGTCAAGTTGGATCGACCAAATCAAGACTTCTCATGCGGAAGCACTACTTGAGGAAAATTTAAAGTGTGAGGTTATGGTGAAACAACACTTGTTATTAACAGAAGATAGTCGTGGTCTGAAACTATTTCGAGGACGTGTTTGGGTGCCTAAGGTTGGGGGCAACCAAGAACTACTATTGGAGGATGCTCACAAGTCTAAGTACATCATACATCCAGGTAGTACTAAGATGTATAGAGATTTGAAGCTAACTTATTGGTGGCCTGTCATGAAGTTAGATGTGGCTAGCTGTGTAGAGAGATGTGGGACTTTCTTGCAAGTCAAGGCGGAACATCAACGGCCGTATGGGAGTCTTCAATCGTTATAAATCCCGTAATGGAAATGGGAGCACCTCACTATGGACTTTGTGACGAAACTACCAAAGACCTTGAGGGGTCACGAAGCCATATGGGTAGTGGTGGATAGATTGACGAAGAGTGCTCACTTCTAGGCAATGCGAGAACCGGCCCGATTGACAAACTGGCTAAGTTGTATGTGGATGAGATTGTTGCAAGGCATGGTGTGCTTTTGACTATCGTGTCAGATCGTGAGAGCCGATTCACTTTGCACTTTTGGGCTGGGTTACAAAAAGGGTTAGGCACCAAGATAAACTAAGTACGACATTCCACCCCAAACAGATGGCCAAAGTGAAAGGACTATTCAGACTCTTGAAGACATGCTCAGGTCATGTGTTATTAATTTCGGTGGAAGTTGGGATTCGCATCTACCGCTGGTAGAGTTTGTCTACAACAACAGTTACTATTCTAGTATTGGAATGACACCTTTTGAAGATTTGTATGGACGGAAAGGTAGGACCCCGGTATGTCGGTTAGAAGTGGGCGAGAAGCAATTCTCCGGACCCGAGATTGTACAAGAGACGGCAGACAAGGTAAAGATCATCCAAGAACGGCTAAGAGTGGCACAAGATCGTCAAAAGAGCTATGCCGACAAGAAAAGAAGACCAATGGAATTCCAAGTGGGTGAGCGGGTTATGCTTAAGGTGTCTCCTTGGAAAGGTATCATTCGGTTCGGAAAACGCGGGAAGCTTAACTCAGGGTCGACATATAAGCCAACGGTCATAGTTACCAGCAGTCGGTTATGTTACACTAGCCTGCTGAACCAAAGTTTTTGATCAAATTTGAAAAAGTCTTTCTCACTATTCAGAACAGTGGAACTTTCGATCAAGATGTTCTCGCCTCCCCTACCGCGCCTGACTTCGAGAGTCATGATGATATTACTGAGGAACGTCTTTATCAGAAAATTTTTGCTTCTCACTTCGGGCTCCACGTTTCCTTGGACCATTCAAAATCCTTGATAAAGTGGGGCTTCAAGCCAATTAGTTAGAATTGCCGCCCGAGATGGCCGAAATTCACAACACGTTCCATATTTGCTATCTAAGAAAGTGTTTGGCGGTAGAAGAAAGTGTAATTCCTCTCGCGGAGATTCAGGTTGATAACAACAACCGATGTGTGGAAGAACTGGAAGCAATCTTAGAAATCACGTCTAAGAAGTTACGCCACAAAGAAATCGTCATGGTTAAAGTTCAATGGAAGCATCATAGAGGATCGAACGTGACGTGGGAAGCGGAAGAGGACGTGAAGAAAAGATACCCGATTTTTTTTTGTTAGGTTTTGGATATCGAGGACGAAATCAATTCCAAGGGTCGGAGGATTGTAACACCCTGAATTTTAAATCTCTCGACTTTCTTTTATTATACGAGTTTGGTATTTAAATAGGTTGGGTGTTAATGTTGTTTTTGGCTCTCAGATAGGAAGTGCGACCAGGGAGGTGCGACCTGGCCAGCGCCAAGGTCGCAGTATCATGATCGCATTTGTTGTACTGTAGGTCGATCAGGGAACGTGTGACCAACGCATGTGGGATCTGACCAAACCGGCATCACACCCCATAATCGCAATTGGTATACCGAGAGTTGAGTTTGGGAATGTGCGACCATTGCAGGTGCGACCATGCCATGGCTTCATCGCACTTTAGGATCGCACTTCGTGTACCGAAGGTAGGCCATGGAATTTGCGCGTGGCCAAGGGCCCGCGTCGCACATCTTGGTCGTAGTTCGGGGTCAGTATAAAAGTTGGAATTAAGCTGAAAATATCATTTATTACAAACCAAATACCTTTCTCTTAGCATTTACTCTGAAGTGATACCCTAAGGGGCGATTTTCATGAGCATTTACTCCCCTTCATCAACCACTCATCATCAAGCTTTTACCAGGAGCTCAAGAGATATAGGTTGGATTTGCGCGTGCCGGCTAATAATTCCTTACCTTCAAAGGTTCGTACACAGCATCGTTCGGGTCGGAAGTTAACTTCAAGTTGTTTGTCACAGAATTTGCCAATGCTTAGCAAATTGTGGCTCAGGCCTTGAACATAGGAAACATCGGAAATAGTAATGTTGTTTTGAACGATGTATCCATGTCCTTTGATAGGTGCTAAATGATTGTTGCCAAATCGTACAAAGCCACCCTTTTTGTCTTTGTAGTTGGTAAGCAGCTCCTTTTGTCCGGTCATGTGTTTGGAGCATCCAGAATCGAGGTACCACACATGACCGATCTGCCCAAAATCAGGCAGATTTAGGTACCCATTTGTAAATGGATCCTTCGGGGTTAGTTGACTTGGCACCTTTGGGTACCCATTTGAAGTGGGACTTAGGGGCGTTAGTCATGGTTTCCAACACCTTTTCAAGTTGAACAATTTTCTTTTATAAGAATAAGGCGGGAATATATGGTTTAAATTCAGGAATTTGAGTTTGAAGTTCTTCGTCAGTATAAGCTGGAAGATAGTCGTTTGAAAGAGCTTCTTTTGAAGATTCCTTTTCTACTGTTGTAGGATAGCAGAAAGGAATTTGATGAAATTTCTTGTTTTTCCTATTCCTATCTTCCCTTTCTTCGACGTCGGAATCCGATTTCATAAATTGAATTTTATAATCTGGACCAAGTTTTAGATATTCAAATTTATAGATAGTCGGAGTATTGTAGATGGCCTTTTCTAAGCATTTTGGGTTATCAAATCCTAATCCCACCTTTGAACTTAAATCTTTTGGAGCATTTAAGTGAATTGTTTGCTTAGTTTGACCAATATTGTATAGTTTGAGTTCCAAAACCTTGAGTTTTTCTAAAAGATCTTCTCTTTGTATGGTGACAAACTCAAACTTTGATGAAAATTTTTCGGTCTCACGTTTAGATTTGTCAAGTTGATTTGTGAGATCCGAGATTTGTTGTTTTAAGTTTAAATTTTCGTTTTGAAAAATGGTTTTCTCTTTTTGATGATTTTGTGCAATACTATGAGAGGTGGCAAGTTCAGTTTGGACAATTAGCAGTTGATTGTGATTATTTTCTAGACGTGCTTCTAAGTTGGAAACCAACAGTTTCTCGGTTTGCAACTTAGATTTTAATTCTTTCAATTGTATCATTAAATCATGCATTTGGGAAACAAAATTGTCATAGTCAGAATTGCTTACCTCGGGTGTGTAGTCGGAAGCGTTAGAAGTGGAATCATTAGAATAAGCCATCAGACTAAAGTGTGCTTGTACCTCGTTTTCCATATCATCATCATCATTACCATGATTGAGCCAATGTTCATCTTCCGCCATGAGTACTTTTCCGGCCTCCTTTTGTTTAGCCAACATCAATTTGTAAGTGAAGTAGTTTGAGTCTTTGACTATTGGCTTTTTACATTCACGGGCATAGTGGTCGGATTTGCCGCAGTTGTAGCACAGGCTCATTTCACCCTTGAATTTGTCTTCCGGTTTGGATGGTAAACGAGATTCTTCTCTTCTTGGTTTAGGCTCAAACATAGCTTTGCGCTCATGATTCTTTGGTCCTAAAGCATATCTCTGTTGATTTGGATTTAAGCGACGAGAGAACTTTTGTTGGAATGATTTTGTGAGAAAAGCCAATTGTTGTTGGAATTTGGCAATCTCCGAATCATAGTCGAATTCTTCGTCCTCTAATTCGGGAATAATGTCTTGAGATGTGCTTTGGGATAAAGGAGAGCTTTCTTTTGCGACTAAGGCGATTGGATCGGAAGTCCTTTTTGTTTTATCGTTTGTCCCCATGGCTTCAAGTACCTCCTCCTCGTCTTGTTGTAGGGTTTCATATACTTCGTGAAGATCGAGTTCAACGAGAAATTTGTTGTGTTTTATTTGGTTGGCAAAACGACGCCATTCAGGTTGAAGATTGCTAACAAATTTCACGTTGTTCTCGATCTTTGTCTTACGAATATCGTTTTTGCTTAACTCGTTCACCAATTGAACAAAACGAGTGTAAGTATTCATAAGACTTTCACCCTCTTTGGCTTTGAATTCTTCGTATTGAGAGATGCAGTTTGTGATCTTTAGTTGAGTCCCAATCTTTGTTCCTAGCATAAACTTTTCAATTTCATCCCACATCTCTTTAGCTGATCTTTTGTGGTTGTCTATGCTCATATAGATTTCATTTGGGAGGCTCATTAGGAGGTATGAGCGTGCTAGTTGATCACCTTTCATGATTCTCTTTTCATCGGCATTCCATGAGGATTTGGGTTTGACCCCTCTTGTGGCAGCGACAGGAGGAGTGGCATTAGGAAAGGCCGGGAGGTCTTGATAGAACACGGATGGAGGACTTTCTTTAATGGAACTCATGATTTCATCGGCGAAATCACTACGTTCACTGAGAGTATTCGCCCGGAAATAGAATGGGGGGATTTGTGTCCGAACCGATCGACATTGCTTCGCGTGAAGTCATAGTACTTGACAGAGTGATCTCGATCAAGGAGTTTTGAAAAGAATTTTAAGAGTTTTGAAAAGTAAAATCTCGATTTTGGCAGAAAAACGATCCTATCGACAATAAAGGATGCAATCGGGTTACGAGAACTCGACAAGAAAACTTATCGGGTTGATAAGAGCCGATAAGTATTTATGTCGGGTGAAACGGTGGCGATAAGAAAACTTATCAGGTCTGAAGAACGTGAATTAAACCAATATTCTGAAATTCCTTTTTATTTTTATTTTGAGTTTTTGAAGAGCAAGAACGAAGCCTTCGTCGACAAAAAAAGAACAAAGTCTTTTTAAGGAAGAGAAGATCTAAGTTCCCGAGTCCTCAAAAACATCAAAAATAAAATAAAAAGCTTTACTTGATGTTTAAGCAGTGTACTTGAGAACTCTTAAACTAGAAAAGGTGCAGAAGTTAGAGACCCTGAGTTTTCTAATAAAAGTGAAACAAAAGTACAAAGGTTTAAACTAAAGTAAAAAAATTCAAATTTTGTTAAAGTTTAAGACATGTACATGAGAATTCTTAAACTAGAAAAGCTGTAGAAGTCAGTGACCCTGAGTTTTCTACATCGATAAGTTTTTGAGCAGTGAAAGATTCGAGATTTTTTTTACCTTGTTTTTCGAACTTGATCAGAATTAATCCAAAACTTCAGATCGTGTGGCTCTGATACCAATTGTGGATCCCAGAATATTATCAAGTATTAAGCTTTTACTATGAATACGAAGAACACACAATTAATGAAGATCCGAAGTCGGATATCTCACTTGTATTGAATATAATATCAGTTCTCTATTTAGCAATTTAGCTCTCAATATTTCACATGTACTAATACAATGAACTCTAACCGCCTATTTATATTGAAGGATTAAACTATATAAGGAAACAAAGAGAATGACATTATGTACTTGCCATGTTTACAATAAAGTAACGTTTCCTTATTTTGACACAATTAAATTAAATCCTAACATTTCAAACAGAGCTACCTTATTTCTTTGAAACATAAAGTTTTTTATCTTAAAAAAGTGCTTGAAATGAAAAGAATTTCAATTTTGGTTTAGCTTATGAACGAGATCAGTTTTCAAGTAAAATCAAAGAAATTGAAGATGTTTTTAATCTCAAGTTAAATATGTCTCTTCAAACTCATCTCATGATGATGTTAAAAGTTCTTTTGAAAAAAAATTTCCGAGTTTAAGAATTTTTTTGAAAAACAAAAAACCTTGATCATTAAAGAAATAGATTATCTTGTAGATAAGGTCAAGAAACATGAAATTCTTGTTCATTCTCAAGTTAAAGAAACTTTTGAATCAAATATTGTGTTTTCAAAGGATATTTCAACTGATTCAAAAGCTTCTACTTGCAAAGCTTTTATCAGAAATACTTTTACTTCAAAGGCTTCAACTTCGACGGACGATTTTGTGAAAAACATGACGGAAAATGAATTTTCAACCTTTTATGAATAAAAAGGTTTGTTTGAATGATAAATTTGATTGTTTTGTTACTCCTGTAAAACTTAAGAGTCCTTCTCAACCTGATTTGAAAGATAAAGGAAAAAAAATATTTCCTGTAAAGATTGATTTTGGTCAATCTTCAAAAAGTGTTTCAAAAAATGTCGCCGATAATGCCTACTCTTCTTCTGCTAAATCAAAAAGGTGATCTCAAGATATCAAAAGCCAGATTTTTTTTTTCAAAAAGGCATTCTTACTACACGAACTTTTAACTCTTCTAGAAATTCAGATATTCTTTTTCCAAATTTTAAAAAAAATTGGAGAGTTAAAGGATCTACTTGAAATGTAGATATGGAAAAGTCATTTGGTTCCAAGTCTTATGTGAAAAAGAACAAAATTTCTCATTCTGATAATTTTGTTAAACCTAATCTTTTTTATTTTATAAATCATTTGATTTGATTATCACAACAGAAACTTTGTTGTTCTTTCTATAGAACAAATGATTTTGTTAGGAAAAATAATGTTCAAAATTGGTATGGAATTTAAAGCATTTATTCAAATAAATTTCCTACACTTAACATAGGATCCAAGTTTCGTTAGATACCAAAATTTGTTTGGTTTGTTTAAGCAGAACGGTTAAATGCTTGATTTTAGGGGGAGAACTTGTAGACTCTAGATAAATTAGTCTAGAATTCGGATTTCGGAGCTTAATAACTTCTGAGCATATTATTTCAGGACTCGTTTCACATTTTAAGGGGTAGCATGTATCTAAGAATTTTTTATTCTAAAGGATTTTCATTTTGAGAGGAAGAATATTTTTCAATAATTTTTTTTTCACGGGGGAGCAGAAAAATTTACATCATTTTTCTAAGGGGAGAAAAACATATATGATATTTCAAGTGGGTGAAAACTTAAAAAGTATGATATTTTTATTTGAAATATAATTTTTCTAGACTAATTGTTGTATTTTATTCTGGCATATTCAGGATATCGCACATAAAGGGAACTAAACAGTAAAATATTGCACAAGGTGTATGCGATATTGTGAAGATAAAAAATATCACACAATCCCATACGACTCTCATGCAATATTTGAATTCTCAAAGCGTGTGCAATATTTGACTTTTTTTTAAATTTTGATTACTTCTCTGATTTATCTGGCGTATGTTTATATTTTCCCTGGGAGTAAATATGATTGATGATCTAAGGAAATATTATTAGTTTTTTTTTTTGTTTTTACATATCACTCAATTTTTTAGTGGGAGTGTCATATATGAATATTTTTCAATGATTCAAACCACTTCTCTATTTTCAAAATGTTTTTATAAATCTAGAAGTGTGATTTTAAATATTTTCATATATCATGTATTTGATGATCTTTTTCTGGCCGTGTGTTTCAAAAGTTAATACTTGCGCATTATTTTTTCTATATGCTTTTCAATTATTCATACACACTGGTTCAATTTCTTATTGATTTTGTTATTACCATGTCTCATAATGAAAATCCTTTCGATGGTAAAACTCCTGTTTGAATTCTTTGATATATTTTATTCCTATGTTGTTATCACATATTATGAGAACTTGAGCGGTGTATGATATTTTTTCATGATTTGTCTGTATATTTGTTCATATAGACATCATTCAAATATATCATGATTGTTAGCATTCCATAGTGCTATGTGAGCTTCTTCTTTATTTGAAACGATATTTATCACTCAAGCATTTCAGATTTCTTCAAGTATAGATATTAATAATTTTGTTGTGTTGTGTTATGTTATATATTGTTGATATTTTTTTTGTTCAACAGTATGTTCATACCAGATTTACATCTTTTGTTGAACATGATCTATTTTAGGCAAGATTTAAAATGGCGTGAGGCGTGGCTTGGCGGCAAGGTCAATCCTTAAGCCTTAGGAGCCACGGCGAGGCCGCGACATTTTTCAAGGCGTGACTTATGGTGAAAAATCTTTATATCATATAAATTATTATACATATAAACATATATTTTCTACGATTACTCAAAGAATTAATGATATCGAATAATTTAAATTAGGTTATACATTAGAAACTAACAAATATTGCATTACAAAAATCATGCATTAGGTTATGGTATGCCACGGGTATAACATGGCGTGAGACACAAGCCTTAAGCCACGACACGCCATGGCGGCTGCTGCGGCGAGCTTTCTTGAACATTGATTTTAGGACATATTTTCAGGGGAAAATGTGTGAGATTTAATGAACTTCGATGGACTACTAGAACCGGTATCCCTGCCCAAGAAGTAATACATGAGTCATAAAGGGGTGAGGGGTTTTTACAATATTGAGTGGGGGAGGAAACTCATACGGTTGAGTAACCTTATTTTGCTGAGCTGTAAAATGGAAATGCGAGTTTGGTTAGAAGTGAGGATTTTATTAAAAAAGTGGAGGGTGAGAGAACAAGGTAAAAAGAAAGAAAAAACTTTGCCCTAACCACTTCTAGTTGGGTAAACACATTAGTGTTGGTTCACAATTCTTTGGTGGCCATCAATGAAACAGGCAGTTAGCGCATGCCAACTTTTGATTGAACCCCACCGACTATTAATTTATTTCTTAACAAAGAGATGTTTTGTATTTTCTTTGGACACGCAACATATAATCTATTCAGTTTTTACTCGAAAGACTTAAATATTGTAAAAAGGAATTTTGTCTCACCTTCACACTTCAATCATGCACATTGAGTCCATCGAAAATATGTTGTGTCTCAATAGTCTATACATTATGAGCCTGATATAGGATTATGTGCTTTATTTCTTTCAAACACATGCACTATCATACAAAAAAATAAATTTTCTGCCATAACATTGTTAGAGATTTCTTTGTGATTCGTAAGGATTGGATGGAAGACCTGGTGGAGTGAACATCAATAAAACTCCTTTAAAATGTATATTCGTTATACTAAGTGGTTTTGTACTACTTACATGCCAATTATTCTTTGAGGAATTGTTAACTCCATTATATGTTGATACAGAGTTACAACTTATTCTGACTTTAAAAAGATTTAGAAACATTATATGGAATTGATGGATGATTCTTATGTTTCTACTTTGGAGAATAAGGGGGTTCATATCCATCTTTGTTAGAGAGAATGTTTTAACGATAAGGATTTGATGTTTTGTTATTAACAAGTTTTGGGGAGAATGTTTAGTTGTTGATATATTTTTGGGAAGAATTTTTACCAAGAAGGTTTTGATGTTCAAGATGCACATGAACATCAAAAGGGGTAGAAGATATATAAGGGAGAAAATATACAGAGAAGATATATAAAGGAGAAAATATATGGAGAAGATATATATGAGAGAAAATATACGAAGAAGATGTATAGAGAATTTATATGCATGTTATGAGTTGAAAAGATAAAAAGGGAGATGTTTACAAGTTAATCTTGTGATGAAGAGAAGATATTCATTTGGAAATTTGTTTTGTGACGAAAAATTACTTGATGATGGAGAGTTAGTTCAAGCTAAGATTCATGGCTGAAAGATTCTTTGGATTTACAATTCAGAAGTTATTTGAAAATACGATTGTTGATGATAGATACTTTCATGTTTGATATTAAGATGATGAGCTTAGTACACATAGTGTCAAAGCTATAAGCCTAAATATATGTGGATTCAAGAAGGTTTATTCTGAAAATCTACTATTTGATGAAGTTCAAAAGATCAAATATGGTTTGTAAAGTTTATTGATTCAATGTGAAGATCTTGGTTCAAGATTGTGTTTAGAGAAAAGAAGTTTTGAAGAAGACTGATATTTTGTTAGAATCAAAAGGGGAGATAAATTTCTTGTTGTACTTTTGAAGATTTAAATTTGTGAAGACTTGAAGATAAAGTTTGTTCAAAACGTTTGCGTTGAAGACGGTATTATTAAAGAAAGAGATCTTTCAAAGAGACGTTTTTGTTAGAGCTTTAATTGTTGAAACATTTACTTTGTTGTAATCTTGAATAAGAGGAAGAATGTTAGACCTTGTATTTTTTTTGTTCAAGATTAGCATAGTTGAGGGAGCTAATATGAAAATACCGTAGAGGTATAAATACCTTTTGCTAGCTTTGTGTATTGTAACATTAGAGAGTGTGCTTAGACATTTTAGTCTAAAGCTAACTATGTGTGTTATTGGTGTATTTGTTATGTGTTATCAATATATTAAGAATACATACGATTTGTGAGATTTGTTGATTCTATACTTAAATATGGGTTTAACGTGTTCCCCCTTTCAAAAGTTGATAGAGTCATGTGGGGGTTTTAAAAGGTCTTAGAAGATCAAATTTTTGTAGGATTTAATTTTGAAAGTTAAAGGTTGAGTTAGAAGAAGGCCATGCAAGGGCTTAGAAAAAGGTTTTTAGTTATTAACAAACGGGGATTTAGAACTGTTATACATTTTGGCTGGTTCTAAACTCTCTTCTTGTAAAATGGCACACTAATAGCTTTAGCTAGGATTCAAAGTTTATAGACTCTTATAAATGTCTTTAAAGTTTCCTTAATTAATCTAACAGAACTCTCAAGAAAGTAAGAGTCAGACAATACGTGATTATAGTGAAGCATAAGGGATGTCAAATCTTCAAGCTCTTCAACATACGTTTCAATGATTCTTGTTTGTTACAACTTGTTGAAATTTTCAACAACATTTCTCTTCATATCATATTTGAATCTTGCTCAAAGATCTATATTAGATTCAGACCGGTCTATAGTTCTCCTCATTACAAGATAACTTCTCATGCGATTTACAACCTTGTCCATCATGCTCAAACAAGCTAAATCCACTTTTTAAGCCACTTTGCAAAGACTAAATCTATTTCCTTTTTATCCACATCTTGGGATTATTCCCATCAAACCTAAGGAATTCACATTTGGGAACATACAGACATGTTATGGTTGAATTGGATGAATTTGACAAACCATTTGAGGCTTTCCCCTTTGATTTGAATCTACTTGTTTCATTTTCATCAACCAATTCCACCATAGTTTGCATTAACTTTGTCATACTCTTATTATGGGATTCAATTAATTGCTCCAATGAGCTGACATGTTCCTCCATGGCTATGACTCTTCTCATAGCAAGTGCCAACGTTGGAGAAATAGACGACTCGACTTCAAGAAATTAGGGCTTACATCTCTTTCTTTTTACAGATTCTCTCTATTACCAATGTAAAAGTAAGCTATTAATCTACTGTAAATCCATGGGAATTGTGATATGAAGGAAAATACAAAACTAAGAAGAAGAATATCAAAGACAAAGAAAGAAATTTAAAGGGATGCAAGTTTCTTATTCTTTGATGAACCAATACATCACGAGATCTATATATATTTCTACAAGTACTGAATCATGTTATTAACGATGGTGATATGAAGGAGAATACAAAAGGAATAAGGAGAAGGAGAAACATTTAGCAGGAGTTTTTTATGGATTCACGTTTCTTATTTCATTGATGAACCAATAAGTAATAACAAGCGATCTATTTATACTCCTACAATGACTAAATATGGTTATTAACAACCTTTCAGTAATAGTAATTCTAACTAACTTTGTGGCTACCTAATTCCTAATACTCTTTAACTAACTACCATGAAAAATAAAAACGCAAAAACAATCTTTCGGGACTGCAATTTCATAACTCAGAACGATCGTCGAGCATTAGCCAGGAGCTTAATCAAAGGGGTGAAGGAGAATAGAAGACAACAAGTAAGAACCCTAAAAATCCAAATGACTAAAATTTTAAAGTAAGTAACTTATGATTGTTCAATTTTTAGTTAACTTAATCTTATTTTATATTTTAGTTAAGTCTAATACAAACACAAAGTGGACCAAACTGCGTCGCCCTGCCAAATCGTTTGAACCACAAAAAGGTTCAATTGTCTTCTACCATTGTCAATACCTCTATTTGTAACCACAATTATGAAGAAGTATAAGTGAGAGATGTTTATTAGTTGATATCAACCTCTATTAGGTGTAATAATATTGTATTCGAGATCACAATGATTGAAGACGTGAAGAGTAAAAGAACAAAGTCAACAGAGTGAACAAAAGTCAAAATAGAGCTTATTTGGTAGTTTACTATCTTATAATAGTCTAAGGTATAAATACCATGTAATAGTTAGGGTTTCTAAGAAGTTGTCTCATACGCCTACATTATTACATCTAGAGAGAAACTTGTAGACAAAGAAACATCAATACACATATGATTTGAGAATTATTCCTCATTTTCTTGTTGATTTGTATTGTTATCTGATCAAACTGGGATTATCAACCACATGCTCCACACGTTCTTCTAAAAGGTCTACCAAGAGATCATGGCGTCATATGCGTCTATGACACCACGTTAATGGTCGAAGTGTTTGTGTAAAGGGTGGCGTAAACCACAGTCTCTTGAAGCACATTATGGTGCTCTATTTGCGCGAAGACATTAGTTGACTTTTTGATTATTTAATTTATAAGTTTGTTTTATTTTTACTTCTTAAGTTGTTATAAGTTCTTGATATAACATTTTCTGTAAACTATATATATACACACACTCACGGTAACAATATGTCATTTTTCTTTTTTTTATGTGGATTTAAATTGTTCAATGTTATCGAATAATAGTAGAAAACATATGTGTATATACGTACAATGATGTATACAGTACATACACTTGTAGCCTTAAACCAACCACATATTGAAAAAAAATTATGAACTTGTAGTTACTAATAAGCCTTCAACTTTCACCATGTTGTCATGTCATGCCAACTTCATGTAAACTGTGGGTTCTACTTTTAATTTTTGATGAAAAATGAGTAAAATAATGTTTTTGAGTGTTTGATTTTTCCATCGGTGATTTTTAGAATTTAACAACTAAACCAGAAAATGGTGTGGTAGAACAAGTAGATTTCATGCAATTACTCATTTTATTTTTAAAGAAATGCTAAAGGTTAGTGGGAAATAAGCATCATTGAGTTATATATGTGATAAGAATTGCTTAATTCATCCTCCTTATTGATATACTTAATATAAGAACACTCACAAAATACAGTTACACTTTTAGACGACTCTCATTTATGATGTTCAACTTCTAACTGTGAAACAGACTCTCTATATATACTATAAAGGAAATACTACAATTATAGACACTTCTATCACAGCCCAATTACAATAAGACATGTCATCTAAAAATCTTTTCAGAAGTTCTTCAGAACTTCTGAATGTCTTCAGAACTTATCTTCTGAACTGTCTTCTGAAGTCAACTTCTGAACTGTCTTCTGAAGTCAACTTCTGAACTGGGATTCTTCAGAAGTTCTTCAAACTTCTAAAGTTATCTTCTGAAGATGACTTTATTTATCTTTTCAGTACTAGTTCAGAACTTCTGAACTATTCACCTTCAAATTCTGAAATACTTTCTTTAACAAAATATCTAAAACATATGATCCAAATTCATATAATTCTTAGGATCCTAACAATATGCAGCAGTATATGGTGGGAAGCTCCAAAAGATGATGTCATATCTTTTTTGTTGCGTGACACTTAACTTAACCCTCTAGATTACCATGATTAGATTTTCGATGTATTTTGAGTTTATTTTGTTTTACAGTGTGTTTGGGATTGCTTATTTGGAACAATTTATATTTTTTTTTCCCTAAAATCCTTTTCAGTTTTTATAAGTTAAAAGGATTTAACTTCTTTGAAAAATCCTTATTACCGGTTTGACACCAGTATAACCTATTTTTCCAAACACTAAAAAATGCTTATTACCGATGTCACACCGGAATAGGTTAATAAGTTGTTTTTATAAGCAATCTCAAACACCCTTTGATAGTTTTGTATATCCAAGAGAAGAAGTTCCCCGTAAAAGATTATGACATGGTAGTTTTGTACATCTTGGAACCACTTATCAAAATACTCCTTTGATCTTAGCAAAAGAAAATCATAATCATCTATACCTTATCCCAATATATACGTCTTAGCACCATTTTGGTTTTTAGTCATCATAGTTAGGGGTGTGCAAAAAATCAACCGATTCAATTGAACCGACCGATCCAATTAGAACCAACCGACTATAATTGGACATCCAATTGTAATTGGATCGGATCGGATTGAAAATTTCAACATCCAATTTGGATCGGTCGGTTCTTGGATGGCAGTCCAGAACTGACCAAAACCGACTGAACCGAACCGACCAACATCCAATTAACCATTCGATGACCATCCAGTTATCCGTTCAACCACAATCCAACTATCATCCAGTTAGTTTGTCTTCATTTTGCTTAAATCAAAATTTGTTTTTTTGTTGGTTTTTGAATTTTTAGCTTGACTTGTGTTGATTTAACACATATTAAAAGTAATTGATTAATGTGCTTCATTGTTAAAAAATTGGATTGAATTAACACACTGGATCATCCATTCGATATCCGACGGATATCCAATACGGATATCCAATGGTCATTGGAGCGGTTCGGTTCGGTTGTCCAATGATAATCGGATCGGTTCGGTTGACAAAATCCAACATCCAATGGATGATTGGATCAGTTCAGTTCTCCTCACATCCAATGGATGTCAACCGATGAACCCCCTAATCATGGTTATTGTCTCGTAGGCTAGTGGCATGTCCCATACTCCCATCTTTGGTAAGAAGACATATTGTACATAGGAGGTCCCTTTCGTCCTTAGTGGGCCTATTCAGACATTAATCATCAAGTTTTCTTGGTCCCATTATTTAGTATTAGTACCTAGAGAATCTCGTATTCTCTTTCACTCCTTTTTTGTTAATGTACTTTACAGTTTGGTAGTTATTTACCATCACATACATGAGCACCATTGACAAGAGATTTCAGTCTAGGTTTTTTTGATCTTAGTGGTTCACATTTCAAATCGTTTCATCTTGCATACCTAAGATTCTTAGCTTTAATGCTACTCACATAGGCCACGTTGCACTGGGAAAACAATTAAAACAGTCGTTTGGGTATAATTTTAACCATTGATGATTTTCTAATTGTCTTATTTGAAGTTTTTCACTTATTTATTCATATAGTAAATATTTATATGGAAAATTCCATCTATATCCTTTATAACTTCCTATATTACGTATATATCCTTGTAAAGTTTGAGACTACGTATATATCCTTCTAAACCTCTAGAACTCACATATATGTCTTTCTCTCTAATTTAATGTTTAATAAAACATCTAAAAATACAAATCATTATCGCTAAATTAAATTTATTTTCTAAATTACTTAACTACCCTTCAATTTGGAGAAAATTATTTGTATTTCTTAAATATTTTAATAATAATTAAATTAGGGAAAATGACATATATGTGAGTTCTAGAAGTTTAGAAAGATATATACGTAGTTTCAAACTTTACAAGGACATATAGGAATATATAAAGTTTTAAAGTATAGATGAAATTTTCCCATATTTATAATGCACAACTTATTATATGATAAATAGTGTAATATTTAGAGCATCTACAATGATGGAACCTCTAGAACCTTAGTTGTCATATTTTATCTTCGTATATCATTGTCACCTTAACAAATTAAAAAACCTTCATAAAATTCTACAAAAAAGTTTTTTACAAAAATCTCACTTTCCTTATTTTTAATTTTTAAAATATAATTTATTTATAGGTTATTAATTATATAAATTTAATATATATACATATTATAAAGTTAAAAAAAATTGAAAATATAATTTATCAATTTTATTTTTCCATGTTAAATTTAATATTTTTATTTTTATTTGTTAACATATTTGAAAAACAATTAAAACATAAACATAATTTTATGCTACAATTAAAAAAAATTAAAATTATAAAAATATCAACTATTATAAAAATTAGCACTAAACAACAAATAGTAATATAAATCACTCGTAATCTTGATTCAACCAAATATATTCAACAAAGTGGGAAGGAGCGGAGTTAATAATATAATTATATAATTAAAAAACTTGTATAAAATTTTACAAGAAATAAAGAATGAGCAAAATTAAAAATATTTTTTTATATATTTTTTTAATCAATTTTAACTTTTGTGTTTTATAGATGTATTAAATAAAATGATTAAAAATAATAATAAAAATGAAATTATGGAAGAACCCATGTTCTTGTTCAAACACCAAAATTTCAACAAGAATTTGTAAATGAACAAGAATCGTCATCCCACAATAGATGTTTTTATATAAACTCCAAGAAGAATCTCGTTAACAACCTTTATTATGGATGTTTTTAGTTTATTTAAATCGATATCTATTTATTAATATGTAATTTGAATTTATATTTAGTTTAATAAATAAAGAAATAACTTTGTAATAAAATAGTTAGTATAATAAAATAAATTAATAAAACAAAAAGTGTATTAAAAAATGGACCGAATAATAATGTCCATATAGGGAAATCATATTCCATTATGCTAATAAGACACAGACCTATCTCTTGTCCAATAAAGATAAGAAGGGTTTTAATTTCTTATCATAGAGAAAAAAAACCGTTTGATTTAACAAACATTTTATATAGTAAAACATAAATGATAAATAAGGGAGTTTTTTCAAAGTAAAAACCAAACAACACCTAATGTTTATCATGTTAGGCAAATTGCAATACATATATAGTAATACATGTTCACTTCATTTATTTGGTTTACTTTATCTTATTTGAAATTAGACCAATTTCAATCTGATTCGACTATAAAAAATCAATCTTGTTAAAGAAAGGGCAACCGATATGGTTTAGTTTAGGCTAAACCATGTACTGAATCTACTTTTATTTGGTCTTCTATGATGCTATCTGGTCAATCAAGCGTAGTAAAAATGTATACTATTGTAAAAAAATATTAAGGGTGCGTTTAGTTCGTGAAAATTTTTCTGTTTTCTAGAAAAAATTTACAGTGAAAATGAAAATTTGGAAAACGCGTTTAGTTCGTTCAGTTTTCAAAAAAAATTCAAATTTTTTTTCATTTTCATTTTCTAAATTTATATTAAATTTAGAAAACAACTTTTTTTAGTTTTCAAAATTTTCATTTTCTAAATAATTTTCCACATTCACACACACACTTTCATACACACACACACACACACACTTTCACACACACACAAACACACGCACACTTTCACACACACATTGACACTTTCATTTTCACACACACTTTCACACACACACATACATTTTCACCTACAGAAACACACATTCACACACACACACACATATTTTCACACACACAAACTTTCACACACATACACACACACATTCACACGAAGACATGCACACACAAACTGACACTTTCATTTTCACACACACATTTTCAAAGACACAAATACGCACACACACACACACATTCTTACAAACACACACACACATTCGCACACACACACACACTTTCATATACACACGCGCACTTTCACACACACGCAGACACTTTCACACACACACACACACACACAAAGACACACACTTTCACACACACACACACACACACTTTCATACACACACGCGTGCACACTTGCACACACACACACACACGCGCACACACTTTCACACACACACACACAAGTGCACACTTTCACATACACACACGGACAATTTCACACACATACACACACACACACTTGCACACACACACACACGCGCGCGTACACGCACTTTCATACACACATTGACACTTTCATTTTCACACGCACGCACACTTGCATACACACGAGCGCACACTTTCACACACACACACGCACACTTGCACACACACACACGCACACACACTTTCACACACACATTGACACTTTCATTTTCACTCACACACACACACATACTTTCACACACACACGCACACATTTTCACACACACACATACTCTTTCACACACTGACACTTTCATTTTCACACACACACACACATTTTGAAAGACCCAAGCATAAACATACACATTCACACACACACATACATTCACACACATACACATTCGCAATAACACACACACACACTTTCATTTTCAAACATACACATTCCCACAAACATACACACACACGCACACACTCACCCACACACACTTTCATTTTCACACATACACATTCTCATAAACATACACACACATACACATTCTCAGTTTTCTATGAAAATTTAGAAAATGCTGCTAGGACTTTATTTTTATTTTTATTTTTAGAAAATTAGAAAATGAGATATACGACTAAAGGAGGATTTTTCATTGTGTACTTGATTTTCTGGGATCCACCAAGTGAAAGTGTATGTGTGTGTGAATGTGTGTGTGTGTGTGTGAAACTGTGTGTGTATGTCTGTGTGAAAGTGAAAGTGTGTGTATGTATGTCTGTGTGAAAGTGTGTATGTGTCTGTGAATGTGTGTGTGAAAGTGTGTGTGTGTGTGTGTGAATATGTTTATGTTTGTGAAAGTATATGTATGTCTATGTGAAAGTGAAAGTGTGTGTATGTATATTTGTGTGAAAGTGAAAGTGTGTATGTGTCTATGAATGGGTGTGTGTGAAAGTGTGTGTGTGTGTGTGTGTGTGTGTGTGAATGTGTATGCGTATGTGTGTGAAAGTGTGTGTGTGTGTGTGTGTGCGCGTGCGAATACGCGCATGTCCCGTGAAAGCGCGCGCGCGCGTACGCGCGCGCGCGTGTGAATGTGTGTATGTCTGTGTGAAAGTGAAAGTGAAAGCATGTGTGTATGTCTGTGTGAAAGTGAAAATGTATGTGTGTGTGTGTATATGTTTCTGTGAAAGTGAAAGTGTGTGTGGGCGCGCATGTGATTGTGTGTGCATGTGAAAGTGTGTGTGTGTATGTGTGTGAAAGTGAAAGTGTGTGTATATGTGTGTCTGTGTGAAAGTGTGTGTGAATGTGTGTTTATGTTTGTGAAAGTGTGTGTAAGTGTATGTGTGTGTGTGTGTGCGTGTCTGTGAAAGTGTGTGTGTGTGTGTGTGTGCGCGAAAGTGTGTGTGTGTGTGTTGTGAAAGTGTGTGCGTGTGTGTGTACACACACTTTCTAATTTGAAAAAAATTTGAAAATGGAAAATGAAAACTGGTAGAAAATGCACAATTAAACGCGTTTTCTAATTTTCTAAAAATGAAAAATGAAAACTCCACCATTTCAACTAAACGCGTTTTGAAAAAATTTCATAGAAAACTGAGAATGAAAACGCAACTCCATTTACTGAAAATGTTTTCTTGGAAAATGAAAACAGTTTTCGTTAACTAAACGCACTCTAAGCTTTCTTAAGAATATTAGTATTTGCCGACATTTCATGGTTATTGGTTACAATTACAAGAAATCATTTTAAAAGCGCAATAGATTTAATGAAGTTTAATTACTAATGAAAACCACAATAAAACAAATAAAACATCTTACTTAACATATTCGTCTTAAAATAAATATACACAATGAAAATAATATTCAAGTTTTAGAATATATAACTAAACAAAATAATTGAGAGGGAAAACTTTTTTCATCGTATAATCAAATGTAGAATGAGATATAAATATTTACTTTTAAAAATTGATTTATATAAAATTAATTAAATTAAAAAAGTGAAACTTATTTTAAAAACCAGATTCATTTTCTCATCCACATGTTTTATTATTATTTTGAGAAAAAAATTAAATATATAAATTTTTTATTAAAAAATTATTTTAAATATCATCTTATAAATGACAAGATAGATATATCTTTTAAGATCTAAATTAAGTTAGTTTTATTTTAGAAAAATGCACATACTTCTAAAATGGATATTTTAATATTACTTTTAATTTTAGTTTAAAAGTATTTTATTTAATAAATATTTTATTTAATAAATATTTTATTTAATAGATTTCTCCAAAAATCAATTAATAAAATACCCAAAATGTCAATAGTTCATATTTTATCGCTTGTTCATAATATGTAAACACTAAACACGTGTTTGAAATGAATCATATGATGACGAAAGCTGACCATGTGCACCACATGAGGAAGTTGTTTGCTGACGTGTACACTTTTGTATATGCACAATTGCACGTTGTTGGGGTGCGGTCTTCAAGGCCGCGTAATTAATTTTTGAGTAAGTCACATGTTGGTCCTTATGATTGTCATTCATCATCAATTTTGATCGTTATTTCAAAGTAATTACAATTTTGGTCATTATAGTTGTTATTTTGTTTACTTTTGGTCTTTCTAACCAACTTTAATTAAAATGGTTACTTATTTTAAGAAAATATTGTATCAAAATAGAACCAACTTCAACCTAATTCCTATTTATGGAACCAATTTTTAGATCTCTATTTTGGGGTCTAGTCTAAACTTTTCATATATTTAAGGTCCTCGTTTACCTGATGAGTTTTCATATATTTTAGGTAAACGCCAATTAAGATGCCACGTCATATTTATATTATAAAAAACATATCTATCATATTTGGTTATTTATGTAAAAGTTGTTAAAACAATTTGCAGGTCACCACTTTCTCCGGCAACTCCTTCCAGACAGTCATGTTCTCTGACGAACTGTTCCGTTCTCTTTTTTTCCTTCTCCGACGACGATGTTCAAACAAAACTCTCTCCTTTGTCCATCTTCTTCGGCAACTACAAGAATTGTCAAAACAGAGAAACATGACTTAAGCCCTAAAAAACCCAATCAGATGCAACACATCACGAAATAAATCCAATACATGAATTTAATGGCCGAAGAAGAACTCATCGGTGATGGAGACCCACTTGGTTCGGGCGCCGAAGAAGAACTTGTCGACGGTGGAGACCTAATTGGCTGGAAGGCGTCTGAGAAGAACTCGACATAGAAATGTGCCAATTGAGGAAGAGAAATGGGTTAATGGAACTGATAATTTGCAAGATAAAATCAAAGGTTTGGTTGGAAAGGAGAATTGAAGAAGGATGTAGAAATCATAGATTGTGATAAGGCGGAGCCCAAAACGTAGGGTTCCATTTTTGGAACATGATGAATTAGTTTATTTTTTGTTTATATTTTAAATTAATGGTGAGGTGGACTTTTTCATATCTAAGTAAGCTTTTTTCTTGATTAATGATTTTGCCAGGTCATATCAGGTAACCAGCTACCTACTGAACCGGTAAACCAGACACTTAAATATATGGAAAGTTTGGACCAGACCCCAAAACAGAGATTTTGAAAGTTGGTTCCCCAAAATAAGAATTATGTTCAAGTTGGTTTCATTTTAATGCAATTTTCCCTTAATTTAATGGTATTTTAGTCATTTTATCTTATCTTTATCTTTATCATTTTTTGTTTTATTAGATTAGAAAGTAAATTACAATTTTAGTTTTTGTGTTTTTTTTGTATTTTGTTTTTTTTATTATATTAATTAATGATAATTTTAACCAATAATATTAAAAATACGTATTTTATTTTATAAATTACACCATTTTCTGATACATTAAATAAAATATTTAAAAATGATACATTTTTTTAAAATAAATAGACGTAGATAAATTTTGATTTTTTTACATATATAAAAAAAACGATAAGTTTTTAAAACCCAACTTAGAATAGAAAAGTTTTTCTTATTAGTGTAGGCGGATTTCCAAAAATATCAGATAAATTTCTTAAAAATTTAAAATTATTCAATACTTAACTTATTTAAAAAATATCAACAAACATTTTCTGATGGTATAATTTATAAAATGAAATATGTTATTTTAATATATTATTAGTTGAAAAGTATTATTAATTAATTAATATAACAAAAGTATTTAATGAAAAATAAAAAAGATAGAAACACATTAAAAAAAACGACAAACCCTAGGGACTGAAAGTGTAATTTACTTTCTAATCTAATAAAGCAACAAATGAAAAAGACAAAGAAAAGATAAAATGACTAAAGTACCTTAAGTTAACTAAGTGTTTTAATTAAAGTTGGTCAAAGGGACCAAATATGAATTAAAACGGTAACCACGTTGACCAAAGCTGTAATTAGTTTGTAAAAAAGGACCGAACTTGATAGTAGGTGCCATCATAATGATGAGCTATAAGTTCTGACCTGAGCTAGTCTTTCAGATTAGGCAGGGAACATGAGGGACAGTTCCTCACTACCGAAATTCCCTCAAAAATGTAACTTACTCTTAATTTTTTTTTTGAATTAAATGTAGAGTGAATTGTTGATTTGGTTCTTGTGGTTTGATAGTTTTTTTTGTAGGATTTCTATAGTACGTTTATTGTAGATATTGTCTTTGTGGTATTCAATTTGTTTCGGTCATTGTTCATTTTTCTAACGTTTTCGTTAACTCTGTTAAATCAATGATCATTTTTGACTTTTGCCTATTCTTTTGTTTTTTTCCTATAAAATTAAAAACAATATATTTAGAGTAAATTACATATTTGGTCCCTATGGTATAGTGGCTTTCACATTTCGGGTCCCTAAAGTGAAATAATTACAAATATGAACCTGTGGTTTGCATTTTTTAACGTTCTGAGTCCCTAAAATCCAACCCGTTCTAAATTTTCTGTTAAGCATGTAAAGCACAGGGGTATTTTAGTCATTTTACTTATTTTTATACTATATTAAAACCACATGGACCAAATATATAATTTACTCTAATATATTAATTTCCAAATATCAAAACCACAGGGATCAGATATGTAATTTACTGTAATATATATATATACACACACAGATATATATATATATATACAGTAACAACAACTAACAACAACACAGGGACGAAAATGGTCGACGGTGGTGTTCACGATGGAGAAAGCTTCAACCCCTGCATTGCTATGTTTGTTCTCTTGATCCTTTTTGCACAGCTGAAGAAACCACGTCAGATCTCATTCTCTCGATCTCCTTTACACAGCAGGAGAAACCATGCAGAATAAACCATGCCGGAGTTAAGACGATTTCTACATACGAAGATGATTTTCCACCTTTTCTGGCCCGGTTGTTGTTAACCATCAAGCGTATCTTCTCCGACGACCCACCTCCGTCACCAGTCATCTTCTTCGACGACCTACCTCCTCAACGCTCATCTTCTTCGACGACCCACTTCTACCATGCATTCTAGGGAGCATATTAGAGGAAATTTTTGATGTTGTTCATCAATCTCGATTTTGTTCTTCGTTTTCATTGTTTATGGAAGCCATCATATAGCTCGATTATTGGCCTTATTTTATTGTTCTTATCATGGAAGCCATCACAGATCTGTTCGACATGTCAATCAGCTCGAGTCCTTCGGTTATTTCGTTGTCGATTAAGGTGTTTAGAGTTGGCTACAATTCTGGTACAAACCCACCCTTTGTCTTCTCCGGTGAAACAACAACCATAACAAGCCACCCCTTCATCTTCTTCGGCTAAACAGAAACCATAAACTTCCGGTCATACTCGAATTCCACCACTCTATATCACTGGCTAAACTTCCGATGAGCGTGTCACTTGTCGTTGACCATCCCTTAAAACCCAGATTTTGATCTGGTCGTTAACCAATGGAGACAATAATGATATTGACAAGAATCGATCGTCGGTGAGCCATATACAGAAGAAAATAGAAAACAGATTTGTGTGGGAGGTTTGGCCAAAGGGGAAAACAGTGAAGGTTTAACCGGAGGGTTTGGCCGACGACGGGGTAGGCCGGAGGGGAGGGGTCGAGGAGCAACGAATCAGAGTGGTGTTCACGGTGATGGCGACCATCTGATACAAACATATATATATATATATAATAGAAAATAATTGAGTTAATTACATATTTGGTTCCTGTGGTTTTAATTTAATATGAAAAAACGTAAAATGACTAAAATACCCCTTTAATTTGCCTACTTAACAGGAAAATTTAACGGAGTTAAAAATAGGGACCAAAAACGTTAAAAAATGCAAACCACAAGTCCATATTTGTAATTATTTCACTTTAGGGAACCGAAGTGTTAAAACCACTATACTATAGGGACCAAATATGTAATTTACTCATATATTTATACGAGTGATCTCAAATTAAATAAATAAGATTTGTTTAAATTGGAAAAAAATAATTATATTAAATAAGACATTATTTTATTGTTTCCATATTTTTGTCTATTTCGATATAAAAACCTGATTATATTTATATAGAAATTTGTTCAATTTTAAATTACAAAGGTAAGAATACATATGAATCTTTCATTTCGATAAAATCTAATTCTGAGTGGTTTTCAATGACTTTGATGTTAAAATATCGATAATAAGCTTTTCATTGTAATGATAGAAAAAGTTAAATTAAATTAAATTGTATTTAACATAATTATCTTTTTTTAATTTAAATAAACCAATCATAAATCATATCTTATTTTAGTCGTGCTAGATACATAAGATATGGTTTTATATTTGATTTGTTTAATTTAAAATTTTAATTACAATAAAACATTAAACCTATTTAATATAACTAATTCTTTGAAAAATTTAATATAATTTATATAAGTAGATAGTATTTAATGTAATTAAATCGTATTTAATATTTTTAAATTTTTAAAACAATAAATTAAATCGTTTTTAATATAGCTATTTTAAAAAAAATTAAACAAATCAAATCTACAATAATATTATATTTTATTTTATTTTGGTATCTTTATATGTGTGTGTATATATATTATATATGTGTGTGTGTGTGTTGGGGGCATAAAAATATTTCTTTTATAAGAAGAAAAAATAATAAAATAGATAAAAGACAAAAATGATCATTGATTTAACAAAAGAGACGTTAGTTAGAGAGTTTATAACCAAAAGAAATTGATGGGTAAAAAAACAAGTTATTAATGGGTTGAAAATAGGTTATTAACGGGTTGAAAACAAGTTACAAACGGGTTGCAAACAAGTTGTGAATGGGTTGAAAACAGGTTTAAAATAGGTCAAAAATCTCAACTTAACCTGCTACTAATGGGTTGGGTTCGGGTTAGGTTGGCGAATTGGGTCTGTTTCTGCCACTCCTACCACTACCCCCAAACCCTTCCCCCAACCACCCCACTCCTCAATATCACCTCCTGGCTCCCACCACCTTACTCTCACTCCTCCTTACAACCACCGACCTACCCCCATCATTCCTTCCACCCTAACCACCACCTATCTTACCACCCCCATCCAATTCCTCAACCATCAAACACCGGACCCACCAGCATGTCCATCGCCTCCCAACTCGACACAACTCACCAACTCACCCCACTTCCTTTCCATACCTCCACCTAACCACGACCAACGCCACCTAGCCTGACACCACTTACCACTACCACTGGTCCACCCCCGTCCACCGCTACCATACCTGAACACCACCCCCTAAACTCCACCACCTTATTTTACCTATTACCATCGTTACTTACCACACCACTAACCCCATCTAAGTCCACCACCCCACCCCACTTACCATCACTCACCCAGCAAACACCCATCCCTCACCCCTCCCTTCCCTGTCACACCACCAACTCCATCTAAATCCACCCACACCCACACCCTCCCACCAACTCCATTCAATTCCACCACCCCAACCATGTCTGGTGTTACCTAACCTAACACCACTCACCCATCCCACCCACCCTTATCACTCACCCATCCCACCCCACCCTCATCACTCACCATCACCGTCCACCCCTAACCCAACACTTTGTAACGCTCTCAAATTTAAAAAGAGCGTCTAAATAAAACTTTCCACTAATGCATCAAATCAATCGGATCTAACTAAAACACATATCTACATTAAGGGACGGGTGTTACTACAACCCAGTTATAGACACTAACTTCAACATTAACATAAATGACCCTTGAAAAGCCAAGTCCTCTTCAAACCTTTACCTACCACTCCTCACAACAAAGTGTTCCTAGAACCATAACCCGAAGGACCTGATGCACATGCCTGATAAGAAAAAGTGTTAAGCTTAACGCCTTCAGAATTAAAGTAGTTTTCACCAGTTATATAAATGGTAAAATAAATAAATATCGTTTAAATAACAAATTTTCTGACTTAAAATGGTATTAGAATCAAGAGTGACCATTTTTCTCAAATCCACCATTTTCGTGATAAAACACATAGATAGAAATAATCCACAAGTGTTGAATCAAACTCCATACTCACACGAAATACAAATAGGATAAAAACCCAAATATTGAAAACATGGAAATAACCGTTTTACCTTAAAACCTTAATATACATGGAGGGGATCTAATATGTCAAGGCCAAGAATTACGGTTTACTTGAGAAAATCCAATAATATGAAAACATAGATAATAAACTATCCGAATTAAAAATTAAACAACGACGACGGAGACCTGTATCCGTTGAGAGTGAAGAGAACACAAATAGGATGCCACTCGAACAACGTTATTGCATGACAATTCACGACCTACACCAAAGTATCCATATGATTTCTTAACAAGATCCATCTTAAGAGTCGGTTGACGTTAGTGTACCCTCAAGGGTAATCACCACAAGGTCCGACACACTTAAATACTACCTCCAAGGCATTACTTCAAGCGGTGGAGGTCCTAATGTGTCAATAAGACATGCACTTCCAGACTCTACCCTCCTAGTGTCTACTTGAAAATTTAAGGTCATGAAATGAAGACCCTGGAGTCCAACCCTCAACTAAATTCATATGTTTCCAAAAGCTTAAAATAAAACAACCTAAGTCGGACAAATGTCCCCAAGATTCATTTTAGTCAAACTAATCCAAAAGACTCAATATTTCAAATGATTGACAAATAAAAGTCACTAAAAGCAATAAAATGTATTTAACCCATGTTGATGCAAACACAGCTCTAAAAGTATAATTTACTCAAATCCCTCATTGATTGGGACAAATCATTTTTCCAAATGGACACTATTTGGGTAAAATTGTACACCTAGATATCTATCGACAAATGCCATGCGACTAACAGTAGTTCTATGATTAAGACTCGTGATCATGAAAGACTAATATTTATTAGCGAGAATTTATGAAACCACGTAAATTATCAATCGTCACTGTAAGACAAATGGTCGTACGATAATCTTACGACTTACGACTAGCGACATACGACACCCATTAGGTAACTCACGACTAATGAATAAACTGACGATGAACCGTTTATTTGGGTTTTTAACGCAGGATATTATCCAATGATAATCAAAGGCATAACTAATAGACAACATTGAAAGTCATTTATGCACATAACCGTTATGACCATTAGAATATCAACTAAAAGCACAGAAGAAGGATATAAAAGGAAGTTCAAGGACATCATTTGACATCCTGAATTCATATTGTGGCTACATAGAATACACAGGCAATTCACCAAATACTCTTGAAGCTCTCAAGAACTTACAATTGCCTTACAACCTACAATGTCTAACACCAGGAATTTTCGTTACTATCTTTCATTTTAAGTTCATCTATAAAGGTAGTTATTTAGTGTTTACGTTAAGTACCTTTGAATGTTTTTGGTTGTTTTAGTGTTGACACTTCAAAACTCAAGGAAATGAATGGTTATGTAAGGAAGAATGGGTCAAGTTAGTTTCGAAGTGAGTTTCAGAGTTGAAACTAGCTAGCTAACTAGCCAACACCTGAAGCTAGTTTGGTCGCTAGTTATAACTAGCCACCAAACTAGTGAATAGTTATGTTTTCTAGGGCTAGTTTGGTCGGTAGTTATAACTAGCGACCAAATTAGCAAATGCCTCTTTTTAGCGTTTTAAAGACCGAAAATCGGGGTTTCCCTCATTTTAGCCATATCTCTCTCAATTTTGCTCTGATTTGGGTGATTCAAGTTGCTATGGATTCCTATTTTGAGGCTCTTCATCATGGAAACAAGTATGATTAACGGTTATGTGATGATTTTGGAGTTTATAGAAGTAAAGGTAAGATCACATCCTTAGTCATTTGAATATATGGTTTGGTTCTTTTGCACCAACATCTCTCATTCACTCTTGGGTTCTCTTTTGTGCATGTTTTGGGAGATAAATAGGTGTTCTTGAAGGATTTACATCATAGATATAGAAATTTATCTTGAGGATCTAAATCTTCATGAAAGGAAGCTCGATATTGGAGTAAAACCAAGATTTAGATTAAATCTAGCAAGTTGAGTTCAAGTTGCTTTATGAAAACTATGTACTTGCCAAAAAAGTCCATTATAAAGTTTTAACATATTTACTTGTTACATATCAAATGTGTGGGCATTTGGTGAGTTTTGCATATTTGGTATATTTGGTTTTATAAATCATGTAAAATGTTTATACTTAAGTGTTAGACACTTAAGTGTTTATACTCAAATGTGTGGGTTATTTTGATGTCCTATCTCATAAATGGAGATCATTTGATGTTATATGCATCTTTGGAGTATTTTATTTATAAATCATTGAAAAATTCACCTTATTGCATTATGAGATATTTTGGAGATATGTGGGTATGATTACATTTGGAAAATGGTTGGTCCCAACCAATGTCGGGTTTTGAGTTAATCATGCCTTAGAGCCCGTATTTGTACAAACATTAGTTAAATACGTTTTTATTGATGATTTTCATGTAATAAGCAATTGAGTTGTTGAACCTTTGGGTTTGTTTTACTCTATGTTCAGTTTATCTTCATGTTAAGAGAAAGACTTGGATAGAGTTGATGCTTATTGTTATGTTGGTTAAATACTTGGATAAAGTTGATGCTTATTGTTATGTTGGGATAAAGACTTGGATAAAGTTGATGCTTAATGTTATGTTAGACTAAATACTTGGAAAGCGTTGATGCTTATTGTTATGTTTGGCTAACGACCTGAATAGAGTTGATGCTTATAGTTATGTTTGGCTAAAGACTTGCATAGAGTTGATGCTTATTGTTACCTTAAGCTAAAGACTTGGATACAGTTGATGCTTATTGTTATGTTGGGATAAAGACTTGGATACAATTGATGCTTATTATTATATTTGTCTAAAGACTAGGATAGGGTTGATGCAAAGATACTTTCCCTCTAAAGGGATTCCAAGTAACTTGTATGTGGTTTTACTTTTGTGTTCCGCCACTAATCATGGAAATCAGGTCACCCCCGTTGCCGAAAGGCACTGTTTTGAGTAAAAAGTTTGATCAATTGTGTTCGGGATGTTTTGAGTAAGGGTGTGTTAGAGTTAACTCTGTATAAAAGTGTAAGTAAAAAGTATCTAAGTCTTTAAGTCAGAAGATACTAGCTCTGCATGGTCGTTGGGGACTCAGAGCTCGAGTACAGAGCTCGGAATCAGAAGATTGGGCGAGCGCGGCTAAGGCCTTAATGATGCAGAGCTTGGATCTCTGATACAGAGCCTTTTCACTATACATATATAGAGCCTCTGCATGTACTATGCGCAGCCTCTGGTCCAAGTGCTTTCCTAGTGACACTCTCAAGTACAGATGGCCCTGTAATAGTGTAACACCCGAAATTTCATCACCTCTTAACCCTTATGTTATGAACAACAAGATTAGTTTTCTTTTTAAAAAGGTATCAGACGAAAATCGTGACCCTAGGGTGCGACCCTGGCACTGCCACGCTCGCACTTGTTGTACCGAAAGTAGGGGATTCGAGTGAGTGCGACCCTGGAAACTGTGACCCTGCCCTGTCACCCTCGCACCCCACCATCACAATTCGTGTACCGAAAGCTGGTTCTGGAGAGTGTGACCTTAAACCGCGACCCTGCCAGCCAACCTCACAATTTCTGTCTGCCGTATAAAAACGGGTTTTTAAGCTGAGATCTCATTTATTACTTATACAAATCCTGTTCCTCAGCATTTACTCTCTACCAAACCCTAAGAGACGATTTTTGGAGCATTAACTTCCCTTCAACAACTAATGAAAATCGATCTTTGAAGTCCAAGCTTAAGGAGTAAAGATGTAGAGTTCAAACCACTAGTGTTATTCATCTCCTTCTCTAGCTTTCAAGAGTGGTTAGAAGTTTTCTAGGGTTTCCTAAAACGCTAGCATTGTGAGTTCATTCTTTCCTCTTTATAAAACCTTATACATGTCAAAATGATGCATCTTACTTGCTACAAGGTTGTTTTCAAGTATTTTTACATATTGGTTGATTTTGACAATCTAGGTCAAACTTGAATGATTTGGGGATTTCACTTGTATTATCAAAATGGGTATAAGGAACGGTTTTAAACTTTTTGGATTTGCTTATTCTAAGGTACTAATGGATTTTGAACTCAAAACCACTTGACCTAATTTTGAGGAAAATTGTTAGTTGATGAGGAACGTTTATCATACAAAGTTTTGAGTTGGGAAAATTGTTAATATGTTCAAATTGATGTATTAAACACTATGACTAGAATTTAATGGATCCATAAAAGTCAATTTTAGATTTTATCAAGTGTGTAACACCCTAAAAATTTAGAGTAAATTTAAATCGAAATGAAAATGCGGAATATATAGAATCACCCAATAGATGGGGAATGAGTATCTGAGTTTACAACATAAGATGGATAGTAAAACCACAACCTAATAATCTACATAAATTGGAACATAGATTATGTTCGCGTGTTGCTAATATCCCCAAAATGACGGTTATAATATCTCCAATAATTACACTCTAAAGTGTATTTCCCAAAAAGAGTGCCTTCATCGGCACTTCACTCCGCTCCATTCTAAGGAGCCCCATCAACCCGATCACTGGCTAAATAACATTAAGATCAAGTGTTAGGCTTACGCCTAGTGAGAACAAACAATTAAATGGATAAAGTAGTAAAATATTTTAAATAAAGGTGCGGTATACTTTATCCCATTTAACTTAACTTGAAAGCTTACTCTTGGTGAGCAAGGATCTTTTAAAACAATCGGGGGAGATCCGATATTACCATTAGTTGTGACGGAACATAAGGTACGCCACGAACCAATGTTATAGAGCGACACATAAAGGTCTGGTAGACATTAACATCAACCAAATCCAGTACTATAGTCATTTGTGCACATAAGCCCTAGCCTCAAGAATTGCACGCTTTACCACAATGCCCATTCCGAGTGAGTGAAAAGATAGATAGGAAATTACACAATTTATCACGATGTCTATTTCCAATTTAAAAGTGGTTCATACTATCCTTCACGATATTAAAATACCGACTCTTATGCCTATGGATCATAACATACTAGTCTAATGATCAAATACCTCAAACGAGACGTATTGATAGTTTTCCAACCTGAAAACTTTTATATAAACAATTTCCTTTGAAATGCAAGTTTTACCAAAAATTAGGTCAAACTATTTTGGTTCCAAAATCAAATATTTCCCTATCAAGAGACATTTCAAAGTAAAATAATACTATTTGAAATACTCATTTTATATCCAAGATCAAAATGCCCAAATTTCTCATTTTGACCTAAAACTTCCAAACTTAACTAATTACATAAATACTTGAGATTATAACTTAAAAGGAGTAAAAAAGAACATTTATAACAAGTATTATGTTTCTAAAATGTTGGATTTGAACTCACAAGCTAAGGTTTGGCAAAACCCTAGAAAATTCTTTAAAGAGGATGAAGATGATGGAGCTTGATGAGAAGGGTTAAGAAAACCACCACTTGTAGCTTGAACACTTGAGCTACCGTTGAATCTCCAACTAAAAGAAGCAATAAATGTGTTCGAATGAGGTAGGTGGAAGTATACGTGCCCTAAAAGTCACCTTCAATGCAGAGGTCTCGATACTAAGTTCGATATCTGATAAAATGAGAAGATTAGGCTGAAAAACGCATTTAAAATTGCCTTCTGACCCTTCCGGGCGATCTTGCCTTGCGATCATGACGAGGCATGATCGCCTGTCATGATTGCCAAATCAGTACCGTGAGTTTTGCTCAGATTTGGCTTCCTGGTGTGTTCTGGCGATGATGCCATGTGATGATGACATGGCATAATCGCCATGTCAAGATCGCCAAGTGTGTACCGTGGGTTTGCATAGCATTTTTGACATCAGGTTGATCCGGCTATCATACCATGCGATTATGACATGGCATCCTAGCCTGTCACAATCACCCAATGTGTACCGAGGCTTATTTTGGTTCTGGTTTTCGTTCCTTTCTTCCAATTCATTGTAACCCAGCATTAGGCCCTTGAAACACTTCATCTAATTAACAAAATATCATAATATTAAGATGCGAAATTCATTATCTTATATATAAAATTCCTGGTGTTACAGTCCTCCCACCCTTGAAATTAATTTCGTCCTCAAAGTTTTACAAACTAAGCGAACAAATGAGGATATCTTCTCTTCATATCCTCTTCTGCTTCCCATGTCACGTTTAACCCTCGGTGATGCTTCCATTGGATCTTTACCATGACAATTTCTTTGTGTCGAAGCATTTTAGACTTTCTTTCTAAGATCGCTTCCGGTTCCTACACACAACGATTGTTATCGATTTGAATTTCTGAGAGAGGTATCACACTCTGTTCTTCCGCTAAGCACTTCCTCAAGTAAGATAACATGTTATGTATGCCGGCCATTTCGGATGGCAATTCCAATTTATAAGTTTGATGTCCCACTCTTTCTAGAATTTTAAACGGCCCTAGGAAACGAGGACTGAGCTTCCCACGCTTCCCAAATCGGATGATACCCTTCCAAGACGATACTTTTAGCATGACTCGTTCCCCGACTTGGAATTCCATGGGTCTTCTCTTCTTATCGGCGTAACTATTTTGTCGGTCCTGAGCCGCTTTTAGCCGCTCACAAATACTTTTCACTTTGTCGGCCGTCTCTTGCATAATTTCGGGACCGACAAATTGTTTTCCACTCGCTTCTAACCAACACACTGAAGTCCTACATTTTCGTCTGTACAAAGCTTCGAACAGTGCCATTCCAGTACTATAATGGTAACTATTAGTGTAGGCAAACTCCACGAGTGGTAGATGAGAATCCCAACTCCCACCAAAATTGATGACACACGATCTAAGCATATCTTCGAGAGTTTAAATGGTCCTTTCGCTTTGGCCATCGGTTTGGGGGTGGTATGCGGTACTTAAATGAATCTTGGTGCCTAATCCTTCTTGCAAACCGTCTAAAAGCATTAAGTGAAACGACTATCACGATCCGACACAATAGGTGAAGGCACACCGTGTCTTTAGACGATCTCATTTACATACAACTTAGCAAGTTTGTCAATTGGTCCGGCTTCCCTCATGTCTAAGAATTGAGCACTTTTTGTCACCCGATCTACCACTACCCACATGACATCATGACCTCTCGAGGTCTTGGGGTTATTTAGTCACAAAATCCATTATGATGTGCTCCCATTTCCTCTCCGGTATTTCCAAAGATTGAAGACTCCCGTCGGTCGTTGGTGTTCCGCTTTTACTTGCAAGCACGCCACACATCTTTCTGTTGGAATGGGTGTCCAAAGTAATAACTAATTACTCACGACTTTCCGTTAATAACAGGGTCCTTTTTGGGTTGCCCTCAATTGTCCAAGGGTTATTAGAATAATTAAGAGAGAGAGAGAGAGAGATAAATAGCTTATTAATTATTATTTGATATTAATTAATTAGAAATTATTATGGAAATTCTATATAATTAATTGGAATTTTTAGAGTTAATTTGTGCCAATTAAAAGTGTAAGGGCTAATTGGTTATTCTTGGAAAGATGAACTAAGGATTTTTCTCTTAAACCCTAACTTTGGCTCTAAGTTACTTACCATTATAAATAGAGATCCATGACTCATAAATCAAATGTCCCACTCAAACATTCTTAAATCCTTGAGTTTTTCTCTTCTCTCTTTGCTCCATTCCTTGTGGGTACTCTTACTACACTTGGGTGGATATTTCAAAGATTAATAATCTTGGACAAATTGGGTACAAACCATTAGAGGTAATATCCTTTAGTTACTACCTTCCTTAGCGTTGGATCGAAGTGTTCGAATTCTACAAGTGGATAAATCCAATTACAAGATTGGATTAAAGGTTGATAATCTCTTTCTTCTTGTTATTAAATATCATCTACTAAGGTTTCCTTGTAGGGTTTAGTTATATGATACTTACCATAGTTTCCGCTGCCTTTTTTTGTTTATAGTTCATATAGAACCTATCAGTGGTATCAGAGCTTTTAGTTTGGTTGTTATTTAGCACTTGTTTTAAATCTTGTTTGCTAATATTTTCGTGAATACATATGTTGAATAAAAAATTAGGAGATAGTTAGTGTTTAAAATTGTTTTGGAAGGTTTAAAATATTTTGGCAATTATCTCCTAGCTTTTGATAAACATTGAATAATTGATTTGTCAAGTAGCAATTATCCAATATTTATTTAATGGTCAAATTTCGGAAATTTGAGGATTAAATGAAAGGTTGGTTAATTTTTGCCATTGATTTAAAATCATTTGGCAAATTGGAAGATTTAAATAGGCTTTAATTTAAAAGGTTTAAATTGAAAGGGATTATTTTGTATATATATGGCCAAATTTTTTTTGGTTTATATATAGACCATTTTTTATTTTTTTAATCATTATCATGTGTTCTCACATGATTTAAAGTTTAATTTGTAAATTTAAATTGTGATATGATTTAAACATAGTAATTAGGATTAATGGAAAATCAAATACAATTATTATATATATCAATTAAATTTCGGCATATAGAATTATATTATGTTAATTATTTACATGTGCCCTCACATGATTAGAATATTGAATTATGTATTAATATTATGTTGTAAGATTAAATGCTAAATTGGAATTAACATGATTAAATAATTGGTAAGTTTTAAAATGTTTAAAATCTACCCTATTCTTATACATTGTTTATATATAGTATAACTAATATTAAATATATCGTAGTTGGATCACTACTAGACCCATCAATCTCCTAACGCTATATGAAGGTACAAGGAAACTGCCTATAAAATGGTAGCTAATGAGAAGGGTTTTTAAAAGTCCTTGTGTTTCCAGCTCACCGACCTTTCATGTGAAAGAGTGCGAGTTATCGAACGGATCCAGTATTATCGATATTGAGATTAAAAGTATTAATCTAGAACCTATATCTAAAATAAATTTCCCTTTTTAGACACACATAGGAAAATGTGAATATGTATGCAAACCCATCAAAACGCACATCATTTCTATATAGTCGATTAATGGAGCGTGCATGGATAACCGACACATTAATTCGAGACCGTGATAGGCAAGGTGATATGGCAATTCATTTTTATACTTTATTGATGGAGCGGGTGTGGATACCCGACACGTCAATTTGAGAATTATAAATAGAATGAATGTACCAACGCGTTTTGCATGGTTAATTCACAATCTTAGTTTTGGTCCTCTCAACCACAATAAGTAAGATGCATATCCGAGACTAAACAGGCGCTTGAAAGTACAAGGAGTCACAAACGTTCTAGGAATTTCATAAAGATTAAATTGGCAAGTTGTATGCCTACCTATATTAAATTTGTATATAATTACGGCGTCCCTCTTTAAATAATGAATGTTAGAAATTGGATCCTAGCATTAATATATTAATTGGGTAAATAATTAAGGATTACTTAATATCACTAACTAAAACCACTTGTCTTATAGATGTCTGGAATCAGTAATGATATTCCTCCTCCTCCTGCTCCTACCGGAAATTCCGGTTTCACTGTCCTTCCTATTCTGGCGAACGAAAAGCTTGTGGGCCCCAATTACCTTGATTGGATGCGTACCCTAAGATTGACCTTGCGCTATGAAAATAAGGAATATGTGCTTGATAACCAAATCGTCGAAATCGACATGAACACTGCCTCTCCCGAAGAAATTGATGCTTACAACAAGTATTGCACGGACTCTACCAAGGCATCGTTCATCATGGTGTCCACCATGTCCTCTGAAATTCAAAAGATGTTCGATGAGAGCTGGGCATGTGAAATAAATGAGAAACTTCACGAAATGTTTGCTAAGGGACAAAGGCAAGAGCGCTTGGAGGTTCTTAAAGCTCTGAAAAATGTCAACACAAGGACGGTGAGTCAGTATGCGCCCAGGTGCAAAAGATGCAAAGGCTCATTGAAAGACTTGAGAAGCTGGATGTGAAGTTTGACAAGAACATGGCCATTGACATGGTCCTTGATTCACTTCCGGATTCTTATTACCCGTTCATTATGTAGTTTCATATAAATGATGGTGAGACCAACATGATGCAGCTGAATAACCTGCTGCAAAGAGCTGAGCAAGGCATGAAAAGGTGTCATGCCTCATCAACCTCAACTGCTGCTGCATAGGTCAATGCCATTCGGCATGGAAAAGGGAAGAAATGAAAAGCCACTGCTCAACCCATAAGGAAAGGGAAAGCCCATGTTGGAGAGTCCAACAACGGGTCAAAGAGAATGGTTAATCGTGAAGTCCCGCCTTCCAAAGATCCGAAGGAGGCAACGTGATTTAACTGTGGACAAACAGGGCATTGAAGGAGAAACTGCCCAAAATACCTTCAAGATTTGAAAGAGAGCAAGGGCAAGTCGTCTGCCACTGCATCTGATATGTACTTAATCAAACTCACTGATATGAAATGTTCTAATTCCTGGGTCCTTGATACAGGATGTGGTATTCACATCTGTTTTGTATTACAAGTATTAAAGGATAGCAAGGAGTTGTGGACAGGAAAGCTAAATCTCATCATGGGCAATAGGCGTTCTGCACCTGTTACGAAGATGGGGATTTCTGAGCTTGTCTTGGATAGTGGGTTTAGATTAGAGTTAGTAGATTACTGTTATCCACCTGATATGTCTCGGAATATTATTTCAATTCATGCATTATTTAAACAAGGTTTCTGTTATTACTTTGATAATTTGAATGGAGATATTTTAATTTATATAGATGACTTGTTTGTTTTTAAAGCTACTCCTTCTAATGGTGCTTATGAATCTATTGCGTGTGATAATAACTTGAGTTATGTGCTAGCTATTGATTTTTCTCATGAGTTAGACCATGCATCTTTATGGCACTGTCATCTTGGTTATATAAACAAGAAACACATCGCGCAACTCCAAAAGGATGGAGTCTTGGAATCATTTGACTTAAAATCGGATGATGCATGCGAGTCCTGTTTACTTGGCAAAATGACCAAGTCACCATTCATCGGTTCTTTACAAAGAGGTGAAGGATTGTTAGACCTAATACATACAGATGTATGTGGTCCATTTAGATCCACCACAAAAGATGGCAATCGCTACTACGTGACTTTTATCGACGACTATAGTAGATATGGTTATATTTACTTGATTAAACATAAGTCAGATACCTTTGAAAAATTCAAAGAGTTTAAGCACGAAGTAGAGAATCAATTGGGTAGAAAGATTAAAGTACTACATTCCAATAGGGGTGGTGAGTATCTTAGTCTTGAGTTCAATGAGTATCTTAAGGAATGTGGAATTGTTTCACAATTGTCACCTCCTAGAACACCTCAACTTAATGGTGTTGCTGAGAGGCGCAATCGAACCTTGTTAGACATGGTTCGTTCCATGATGACTCGAGTTCCTCTTTCAATCTATTTCTGGAGGTACACCTTAGAGACAGCCGCCCATATCCTAAATCTTGTACCAACAAAGAAGCTTGAAGAGACACCTCATGAAATGTGGACTGGGAAGAAACCCTCACTCGCACATATCAAGGTTTGGGGTTATGAGGTTTTTGTAAGACACGAGAGCCAAGATAAATTTGCCGACAAATCTGAGGAGTGTTTATTCATCGGTTAGCCACAAAAGTCTTATGGTAATTTGTTTTACCGACCCACTAAAAGTGGTGTTTGTAGCTCGAAGAGGAGTCTTTCGAGAAAGAGAACTTATAGCTAAATAATTCAGTGGGAGTAACATTGATTTTGAAGAAATTCAAGAATCAAACGATGAAATACCTGACGTTGGCACTAGCTGTTGAGCAGTTGACGAGTCATTACCTCTTCGTAGATCCGCAAGAGTTAGCCACCCTCCCGAGTTCCATGGTCCTCATATTACTGCAGAAGGGAATACGTTAATAAGTGATAGAACACTTGTTAATCTGGATGAACCGACTAACTCTAAGGAAGCCATGGAAGGCCCTGAAGCTGCTGAATGGAAAGAGGCAATGGACAGCGAGATTCAGTCCATGTATGATACCAAGTTTGGAATTTGGTTGATCAAACAGCCGGTCGTAAGACGGTCGGTTGTAAATGGATCTTCAAAAATAAGATCGACATGGATGGAAATGTACACACGTTCAAGGCTAGGTTGGTGGCAAAGGGTTATACTCAAACCCAAGGGGTTGACTATGATGAAACCTTTTCACCGGTAGCCAAGATCAAGTCTATTAGGATAATGCTTGCCATAGCCGCCTTCTATGATTATGAAGTATGGCAAATGGATGTGAAACCCGCTTTCCTTAACGAAAAACTTTCGGAGGATGTGTACATGACACAACCGGAAGGTTTTATAGATGCCAAGCATCCCAATAGAGTGTGCAAGCTTGAAAAGTCTATTTATGGACTTAAACAAGCTTCTCGCAGCTGGAATCTTTGCTTCCATGAAAAGGTCAAAACGTTTTGATTTTACACTGTTTTTGGAAAGATAGGAACATTGTACCGTATCGTATTTGTTTTGGAGAGATAGAACGATTGTAATGACCATTGTAGTACTCAAAAGACAAAACGGAGAGGAGATGCGCGATTTGGCGAGATTGATCTAGGGTTTCAATTCTGATCGTCCTTGATGATCGGACTCGTTCTCGGTTGTCGTGGTTATTGATTGTGTTTTGCGATTGTCGATCTCAGGTTCAATCCCTCCTCCTTCTTTCGTTCCTTTGTTTTTCTGGCTTTCGTGATTATTAGGGTTTCGTGTTTCTTTGGACTTGTAAGACGAATTGTATTCTACGTGGCTTCAGCTTCTTGGTTTCAAGAACTTCGTTGTCAACCCTACGACTTGTAGGGATTCTTGAATACGATCTGTAGTGCAGGTTTGAGGCTTCGTTACCCTATAATCGTGATTTAGGGCTGGTTGTGTGTGTGGTGGAAAGTAGGGTTTCTGTTTCCCTTTAGGTGTTTTGTCGGGTCTTCTGGCCGAGTTTTTTGTCGGGTCTCTCTTATCGGGCCTATCTTGCTTTTGTGGGGCCTATCTTTTATCGGGTGGGTCTGGTTGATTTCATCTTGGGAGTTTCTCGGGTGGCTCGTGGCTGGATTTTGTCGGGTGTCTTGTGTTTAAATTTTTGTCGGGTCAAGTTGTTGGAAAGGGTTATCGGGCCTCCTTTTCTCGGGTGGGTCTCGGGTAATTCTTTTATCGGGTGGTTTTGTTGGAAGGATTATCGGGTTACCCTGTGTTTTGTCGGGTGGCACGTGAGTTTTTGTCGGGTGACACTTAGCCATGCATGTGCATGGGGAGGGCGTCCCTGCTGACGTCAGTGACCTAGGGGCTAACGTCAGCCCTCATGCAGCTGCGACGATTTTGAAAGATGCGACTTTGGAGAGTTCATCCTTGAATCTGCTATCACAGGTGGTTGAGCCTGGCAAGAAAAATTGGGCCTCAGTAGTTGGAAAGGCAAACACTCCGGAGTTGGATTTCTTCCCTTTGGAAAATAAGGAGCTAATGGAAATTGATCTGCCTTTATCTGTTACTGAACCTATGGTGCAAGCATACAAGACCACAGTGTGTGGGTATTTTCTAGGCCCTCGGGTACACTTTCCGATTGTGCAACGTACTGTTTCCCAAGCCTGGGGGAAATTTGGCTTCAAGGATGCTATGATGCACAATAATGGGCTTTACTTTTTCCGGTTTAATGATGAAGGAGGGTGCTCTAGTGTTGTGGAAGAAGGGCCATTGATGGTGAGAGGGGTCCCGATGTTTGTGAAACCGTGGGACCCAACCAAGGGTTTCCACAAACCGGAACATACCACATGCTCTCTATGGGTTAAAATCCGCAATATTCCTCTTGTGGCATTTAACAGAGAAGGTGTTAGTAGGATTGCTAGTGTGTTGGGGGTTCCAAAGAGGATGCATGCTTGCACTGCTGATATGTGTGAACAGGCCTGGGGCAGACCTAGCTTTGCTAAAGTGCTTGTGGATGTTTGGGCAGTGGGTAAACTGAAAAGGGAGATTGAAGTTAGAATTCCGAGTCTGACGGGGAGTAAGGCTGAAGCAGTAAAGGTTCAGGTGGAATACTTATGGGAGCCAACTCAGTGTGAAAAATGCAAAAATTTGGGCCACAAAATCTCTTCTTGTGCCAAGGCCGCGCTTGAAAGAAATTCTAATCAGAAGGAGAAGAGAAAGGTGGATGAAGGGGGTTGGATTAGGGTAGAGAGGAAACAATGGAAGCCAAAGGTGCAGGGAAAGGGGAATCCAAACAACACAAACACCAAGGATTTGGGACAAGGCTCGAATCAATCCCAAACCCAGAGTCAAGAACAGGTGGTTGATAAGGAGAACCAAGTGGAAGAAGTTGTTGAAGTTCGGCATGCTGAGCCTGAGATGGTACAAAATCTGGTACCTGGGACGATTGAAGCTGAAACATTGGAGGATCCTAATGTGATGAAACACCAGCCTGATAAGGGTGAGACTCAAAGATCACCTCAAGTGGGAATAATTGACCCAGTGGTACAAGCAATGAAAAACAACACAGGTGGTTCGGACCGGGGAAAAAAGCCAGTTCAAATTCCGACTGTGAATTCCACAAACCCTCCTAAACAAATCAAAGGAATTCTAAAGAATTCAAACTCCTCCAACCGATTCTCTGCTCTGATTAGTAAATCTGCTACTGGTGATGAAAATGTAGTTGGAGAAGAAGGTCCGGTGGGTAACAAGGTACAAGGAGTGTCAGTTTCGGGTCAAAAGAAAGTAGTTACTAAGCCCGTAGGGGGTGTGATTTCTGTTTCCCATGATTAAGATGGCTTGTTGGAACGTCCGGGGCCTTAATGCCCCGGCAAAACAACGGGAGGTAAAATCTATGGTCCACACTAATGGGTTAGTATTTCGCTCTATTCTGGAAACTCATTTAATTCGGAAAAACGTATCAGATGTGTGTTCTAAAGTTTTTACGCGTTGGGATTGGGTGTCTAACACTAACAATTGTGACAATGTCACAAGAATTGTTTGTGCTTGGGACTCCAATATCTTGAATGTTATGGTGCTTGAATCTCACCTCCAATTGGTGCATTGTGAGATACGTATCCGGGGAGAAAGTGCACCGATTTTCCTTACTATTTCTTATGGGCCACTAGTGGGTCTAGTAGAAAAGAGCTATGGTCGGGTATCCGTAATTTCAAGGTCCTCATGGGAGACAAGCCATGGCTGCTAATGGGGGACTTCAACTCTATGTTATTCCCTCATGACGGTTATGGAGGGGCTTCTAAAAGAAATGGTGAGATGGATGATTTTAATTCTTCCATTAAGGATGTAGACTTGTATGACTTGCCATATACGGGATGTCAATATACTTGGTATCAAAAGCCAAAGGGCGAAGGGGGCATTATGAGAAAAATGGACCGTATTCTTGTAAACAATGCCTTTACAAATAAGTTCCAGGACTCTTCAGCTATATTTCTCCCTAGAGGTCTTTCTGATCATTGCCTGGCTGTTGTTAGCTTCAAAGGGGGCAGTAGGAGACAGGTAAAGGGTTACAAGTTTGATAATATTGTTGCTTCTCACCCCTCATTTATCTAGGCGGTGACCGACACATGGAATGTCCCTGTTCAAGGGTCCTTTATGTATCAGGTCTTGAAAAAGCAGAAACTGTTAAAGCCGCGTTTGAGAAAGCTGCGATCTTTGATGGGTGATCTTGGAATGCATTCGAAGGCCCTGAAAGATGAATTAGACTTAATTCAAGTGGCATGTGAATCGGATCCTTCAAACACAGACCTTCATGAGGATCTTGCTCATATTCATCTGGCCTATCAGCAAGCCCTCCGTATGGAGGAAGAGCTGTTGAAGCATAGAGCTAAGGTAAAATGGTTGAATGAGGGCGATGGCAACACTAAGTTCTTCCATCATGCAGTCCGGGAAAGGAAGGCTTCATCTAGAGTGTCTATGGTTATCAATGCTCAAGGGGTTTATACTTATGATGAGGAGGTGCCAAAGACGTTCATTGACTATTTTGCCTCAATCCTTGGGGAAGTGGATACCAACCTGCAGCCATCTATGGACAAAGGCTTATTTGATCATAAGCTTACCTTATCTGAATCCTTGTTTATGATCCGGCCTATAGAAGATGGAGATATTCTTGCTGCCTTTGAACAGATTGGGAATGATAAAGCTCCTGGGTCAGATGGGTTTTCATCCAAATTCTATAAAGCGGCCTGGCCTGTGATTGGTAATGAGGTTTTAAGGCAATTCATAACTTTTTCTACTCTGGTCGCTTGGACAGGGAATTAAACCACACTCTCTTATGCCTTATCCCAAAGACTCCAGATGCTAGTAGGGTTTCTGAATTCCAACCGATTGCCTGTTGTTCGGTTTTGTACAAGTGTATCAGTAAGATTATCTCCGATTTCCTGCACAGTCGGCCTTCATTCCTGGGCGGAGAATTTCGGATAATATACTGATGGCACATGAACTTGTGGCTGGATACCACCTTAGCTCGGGTCCACCAAGAGGTGCCTTTAAAATTGATATTCGGAAAGCCTATGATATGGTGAACTGGGAGTTTGTAATTTGCATGCTTAAAGGCCTTGGGTTCCATCCGGCTCTGATTAAATGGATCCAGGTAATGATTGCCACTTCCTCTTACTCTGTTGCTTTTCAAGGAGAAACACATGGTTTTCTTACAGGTAAGCGAGGAATAAGACAAGGGGACCCTATGTCTCCATACCTCTTCACGATCATTACGGAAGGCTTCTCTCTTATTATTAAGCGCTGTATTGAAGAGGCTGCTGATTTTCGGTATCATAAGGGGTGTGCGGACTTCCAAATTACTCACTTATGCTTTGCAGATGACCTTTTTGTCTTTACAAATGGCGATCTTCTGTCGGTCGAAGTCATTAAGAGGGCTCTACACTTATTCCAGTTGAAGTCTGGCCTGACACCCAATCTCGAAAAGAGTGATATCTTTTTTGGTAATGTCCCAGAAGATGTTAAGGTGACGATTCGCAATACCTTACCATTTCGGCAAGGAGTGTTTCCTATCCGGTAACTCGGAGTGCCTCTTTCTCCTATTCGGCTGCCTACGGCTGATTTTAATGGGCTTGTGGAAAGGGTTAAAGGCCGCTTGAATAACTGGAAGAACAAATTCCTATCCTATGGTGGAAGAAGGCAACTTATTCTATCTGTTCTTCAGTCGCTTCAGGTTTATTGGATGTCGGTCTTTGTTTTCCCTGCTGGAATCATTTTTGCTCTTGAGTCCCTCTTTAGGGATTTCTTATGGGCCCAAGGGGACAGTTCTCGTGGAAAATGTAAAGTTTCTTGGGAGGAGATCTGCAAACCGGAAAGGAATGGTGGCCTCGGTCTCAAAAAATCTTGCTCTGTGGAATCGTTGTCTGGTCACGAAGCATGTCTGGGACATAGTGAGGAAAATGAATTCTCTTTGGGTAAGATGGGTAAGTACCCATTATATCCATAGAATTAATTTCTGGAACCTAAAGAAAAAGGACTGGTGGTCGTGGATATTCCAAAGCATGCTAAGGATTCGGGACCATATAAGGCGTTTCTTCATCGTTCAAATTGGTGATGGGTTGTCCACTAATGCTTGGGAGGATAAATGGCTTCATGTTGGCCATTTGAGCTTTCTAATTTCCTATCGACAAATCCATGCCCTGGGTTTACATGCTCATGACTCTGTCAGCGAGTTCATTTAGAAAATTGGCAATGCTTGGCCAAATGAATTCCTTATTAGGATCCCGCAGTTGGCAAATAATCCTGTCCATGTCCTCTCGGATGAGGAGGATAAAATGTTGTGGAGTGACCGGAATAACGTGCAATTGGAGTTCTCTATTCATAATGCTTGGGCCTCTATGGTTCCAGATTATGATATTCTCTTGTGGCCAAAGATGGTGTGGAATAAAGCCTATATCCCCAAACATGCTTTATGTACTTGGTTGGCTTGTAGGATGCGGCTTCCAACCCAAGATCGTATTCTAAACTAGAAACAAAATCCCCCGGACATGAAATGTTTCTTGTGTCACCAATGCCTGGAAACTCATAATCACTTATTCTTCCAGTTTGACTTTTCAAAAGGGGTTTGGAACCTGATGAAAAGAGAAGTTTCCTTACAGCATATTCCAGAGACATGGGCTGATATTATGGACTGTATCAACAATGGTCACTATACTGCTTGGTCAACCGTGCAAAAAGTTGCTTTCTCTGCAACTGTCTATTATATTTGGCAGGAACGGAATAAGAGGCTGTTTGATACCTGTAGCAGGAGTATTGAGAAGTTGTTCAATGAAGCTAGAGGTGTGATAATCTAGAGAATGGCTTGGAAGAGGAATAGTAGGTGCAGAATTGCTGATGGAGATACAATTTAAGGTGCTTGCTGAGAGTTCCCTTTGGAGATGCAACGAGGTCTTTGTTTGTTGCTTTGTCCTTGCTATTAGTCTTTGTTTGTTCTGGTTACTTGTTGCTTGGTTTATTCTTTCCAAGTCGGGCTGTCTTCTTATTTTTCATTGATGTAACCAGTTCTGTTTTGTAATTTTTTTCTTGTTTTTAATGGAAGTGTCGGGGTTTCCCGCTCAAAAAAAAAGATGAGTGCTGCGTATATGTCAAAGCTAGTGGGAGTACTGTAACTTTCCTAGTCTTGTATGTGGATGACATACTCCTTATAGGAAACAATATCCCAACTTTGAATGGTGTAAAAGCTTGGCTTGGAAATTGTTTCACTATGAAGGATCTAGGAGAAGCGACGTACATACTGGGTATAAGGATCTATCGGGATAGAACAAAACGTCTAATAAGACTAAGCCAAAGTACATATGTGGATAAAATATTGAAAAGGTTTAATATGGAAAATTCCAAGAAAGGGTCTTTACCAATTCATCAAGGCATAAAGCTTTGTAAAGCTCAATGTCCCGTCAATCGTGATCAGGTGGACAAAATGAGTCGAGTTCTGTATGCTTCGGCTATAGGATCGATCATGTATTCCATGACATCTACTCGTTCTGATATCTCATATGCTTTGAGTATGGTGATTCGATATCAGGGTAATCCGGGCGAAAGTCATTGGACAACAATGAAGAATATTCTCAAGTATTTGACAAACGGATGTGGACGATAGTTGTTCACAGTCCGGTTGGGTGTTTCTATTGAATGGAGGTGCAGTGACATGGAAGAGTTCCAAGAAACCTATTCTGCCGGAATTAACCTGTGAGTCCGAGTACATAACAGCTTCTAAAGCTGCTAAGGAAGCTACATGGCTGCAAAACTTTCTTGGTGATCTGGGAATCGTTCCAACTATCAGTGAACCCATAGAGATCTTTTGTCACAACAGTGGTGTTGTCGCCCTTACGAAGGAACCCAAAGATCATGGAGAAACCAAACACATCAAGAGAAAATTTCACTATGTACGACATCGAGTGGAGGATAGAGACATCTTAGTGAGTAGAGTATCGTTGGAAGAAAACCCGGGTGATTCTTTCACAAAGGCTCTTAGAAAAACTAAGCATGACATGCATGCTAGGAGCATTGGAATGAGATAAAATATTAGTTTCAGTAGTTAGGTGATATTCGAAGCATTGTACTAATAATAAACTGTAATTGATTTGGTGATGAATAATAGAGATTATTTATGTGTTAGTGAACTTCCATTTTGAGGTATTTATTATTGTGTTTCTTTTTGCATGTTTAACTTCCCGAGTATTAAGTCGATGTTTATAGAGATAAACATAGCACGAGAATGTGACTGGATATTCAAACCTCTATAGTCAGTCATACTCTTGGAAGTAAGTACTGATTTAAGACTGTCATGGAGTGTTAGTTGATGTCTATAGAGAAAGACATAGCATAGAGATGCATATAATGCTAATGAGTACTTAAATAGAGATTTAGGTAATAGAGAAACCCGCACTTAGAGATTACTTCATGGATTAAAATCACAAGTAATTCTAAGATGATAGCATCTGTTATTCTTCAAATGGAGATACACGAGTTTAAATTTATGATTCAGTTGTGCATTGGTACATCTAAACGCTACCGTAACTGAAAGTTATAAAAGATATTGCCAGGTATAATTTGAAGATTAGATTTAGATTATGTAGTCAAAATTTATTCGTTCCTTTTGCATGTTAATGAAAAACGATATTTGTGGGCCCCCCGGTGATTTGATGGGACATTAAAGTGCTGGGCCCAACCTAGACTAGATTGATGTGTTCAATTCTGTAGTCTAATAAAGTCCTCATAAATCGGAGACCGGGAAACAACCTTGAACTTGAGATTGATTCATGTCCATGACTCAGTTCATACGATATCTTGAAGAACGAAGGAATAAGCTGATCACTTATCTAGGGCTGTCTCTGAATCAGAGTTCGGCAGTTGCTAAGGAAGCACTCTTTGCTGATTGTTTGGTTAGTTTATGACTAATAGTAGTTAATGACTAATAGTAGTTAATGACTTGTCCAAGTGAGAGATTGTTAGAATGGGTGTCCAAAGTAATAACTAATTACTCATGACTTTCCATTAATAGCAGGGTCCTTTTTTGGTTGCCCTCAATGGTCCAAGGGTTATTAGAATAATTAAGAGCGACATAAATAGTTTATTAATTATGATTTGATAATAATTAATTAGAAATTATTATGGAATTTCTATAGAATTAATTGGAATTAATTTGTGCCAATTAAAAGTGTAAGGGCTAATTGGTTATTCTTTGAAAGATGAACCAAGGGCTTTTATCTAAAACCCTAACTTTGGCCCTAAGTTACTTACCATTATAAATAGAGATCCATGGCTCAAAAATCAAATGTCCCACTCAAACATTCTTAAATGCTTGAGTTTTTCTCTTCTCTCTTTGCTCCATTCCTTGTGGGTACTCTTACTACACTTGGGTGGATATTTCGAATATTAATAATCTTGGACAAATTGGGTACAAACAGTTAGAGGTAATCTCCTTTGGTTACTACCTTCCTTAGCGTTGGATCGAAGTGTTCGAGTTCTACAAGTGGATAAATCCAATTGCAAGATTGAATAAAAAGTTGGTAATCTCTTTCTTCTTATTGTTAATATCATCTACTAAGGTTTTCTTGTAGGGTTTAGTTATATGATACTTACCATTGTTTCCGCTGCCTTGTTTTGTTTATAGTTCATATAAAACCCATCACTTTCTACATAGTTGGCATCATCCAACTTCATAACGGGCCACCAATAAGTCAACTTCAAGTCTCTATACATCTTAGTGCTACCCGGATGAATGGAATATTTCGATTTGTGCGCATCCTCTAAAAGTAACTCGTAGTTGCCCCCGATCTTGGGCACCCAAACATGACCTTGAAACAACTTCAACCCACGACCGTCTTCCGCCAAAAGTAGGTGTTGCTTCACCATCACCTCACTCTTGAGGTTTTCTTCCAAAAGTGCCTCCGCTTGGGATACTTTCTTTCGGTCAATCAAACTAGACACCACGTCTATTCGTGTAAGCATGGCACGCGTTCCACTACCGTACTCCTTTCGACTCAAAGCATTCGCTACTACGTTGGCTTTACCCGGGTGGTAAAGCAACTCACAATCATAATCCTTGAGTAATTTGAGCCAACGACGTTGCCTCATATTTAGCTCCTTTTGATCAAATACATACTTTAACTTTTGTGGTCGGTATAGAGAGTCCATTTGGTACCATAAAGATAATGCCGCCACAATTTCAAGGCAAATATGCAATCACCTTGCCTCTTTGCATCAATACACAACCTAAACCCATCTTGGATGCATCACGATATACCACAAAATCTTCGGATCCTTCCGGTAAGGAAAAGATTAAAGCTTCACATAATTTCCTTTGGAAAATCCAAAAGGATTTCTCTTGATTTTCGGTCCAAACAAACTTCACGTTCTTCTTTGTCAACGTCGTCAAGGAAGAAGCAATCTTGGAGATATCTTGAATAAACCTTCTATAATATCTCGCCAAGCCTAAAAAGCTCCGGATTTCTGATGGGCTTTTGGGAGGCTCCCAATTCATCATTGCTTCAATCATGGAGGGGTCCACCTTTACTCCGGATTGAGTGACGACATGACCTAAGAATTGGACTTCCTTAAACCAAAAGTCACACTTGGAGAATTTAGCGTATAACTTCTCTTCTCTCAAAACTTCAAGAACTTCCCGTAGGTGTTGCTCGTGGTCCACATCGTCCTTAGAGTAAACGAGTATGTCGTCGATAAACACAATCGCTGACTTGTCAAGGAGAGGTCTACATAGCCGATTCATCAAATCCATAACCACCGCCGATGCATTCGTCAGACCAAAGGGCATAACTAGAAACTCATAGTGCCATAACGTGTTCTAAACGCCGTCTTTGCCACATCATTTTGTCTCACCCTTACTTGGTTATAACCCGAACGAAGGTCGATCTTTGAGAAACATCCTGCTCCTTGAAGTTGATCAAAGAGATCATCAATACTTGTTCTTTACGGTTTCTTTATTTAATTATTTATAGTCGATACACATTCTCATTGTGCTATCTTTCTTCTTCACGAATAAAACTGGTGCTCCCCACGATGATGAGCTTGGTCTCACAAAACCTTTCTCTAAGAGATCTTGTAGTTGCAACATCATTTCTTGCATCTCGGATGGTGCTAATCGGTAAGGTGCTCTAGCTATTGGAGTGGCCCCCGGTACAAGATCTATTCGAAACTCTACTTGTCTATCGGGTGGCAAACAAGGCAAGTCTTTGGGAAAAACATCTGGAAACTCATTAACAACTCGAACATCTTCAAGCTTTTTCTTTTCTAACTTAGCATCTACCAGATATGCTAAAACCGAAGGACATCCTTTGGTTAAGCACTTACGTGAGTTTGCCAAGGTCAACAATGCTATTTCACCTTTCCTTCTCTCCCCGTAGACTACCACTATACCGCCATCTGATAGCAGAATCCGAATTAATTTCTTGGAGCATACAATTTCCACATGATTCTCGGCCAACCAATCCATTCCTATTATCACATCAAATCCTCCTATGGCCATAGGCATGAGGTTTACTCCAAACTTATTACCTTCGATCTCTAATGTGCAATCTTTGAGAATATCCCGAACTAAGACTTGTTTACCATCGGCTATTTAAAAATGTAAGCATCTTCTAAAATTCTAAAACGTGCATGAATTATTGGGTAGAAAGTATAAGACACAAAAGAAAAAGTAGCACCGGAATCAAAAAGAATATGAGCGGGAATGGAGTTAACAAGGAACATACCCGACACGACATCCGTCGCTGCTTTTGCCTCCTCCACTGTCATCTTGAATGCTCTTCCTATTGCCCTTGGAGCATTCTATTTCTTCCCTTGACTCCCTCTAGTTTTCAATTTCGGGCGCTAGTTTTGAAAATAACCGGGCTCCTTGAACTCAAAGCAAATGGGTCCCTTGACCGGACATTTGTTCCGGTTGTGGCCCGTCTTCCCACACTTGTGGCAAGCCTCTGAGTAGGGGTCGAAATGAGCCGTGGTGCTTGCTCTTGCACTTCTGACACCACCTAGGCTCTTGGCTAGAGTTGAATCCCCGGCTGTTGTTGTTATTAAAGTTTGACTTCTTGGGACGCATAGACTTGCCCTCCCATTTTCTCTTCTCTGCAACCATCCTCCTTTCTTCTTTTCCTAACTCGTAGGTATCGTCCACCATTTGAGCATGATCGATGGCCTCCTTTAGAGTAGAGGTCCTCGCCATTTGAACCATTGCCATCATGTCAGATGGCAATCCTTTGATGTAAGCCTTCATTCTGTCCTTCTTAGTTGGAGCCGCGTGCCCCACCAGCCTCAACATCTCCACAAACAACACTCTCACAGCCTTGTCTCCTTTTTTAAGAGCACGGAATTCATCCACAATACGATCCATGGCTCTTTCGTTGCAATATTCTTCCAAGACTTTCGCCTTGAACATCTCCCAAGTAAGCATTGAGACGATGACCGGGCCAAGAGTTTTGATGGTGATGTTCCACCAAGTTAAGGTCACGTGTTGATCATAACTCCTCTCAGTGATTTGAATATGATTCCCTTACTATACTTAGTGAGATTCCACAGTTAAGCTTCTGTTCAAATTCAGCGATAGCACACGTTGATTGCTATCAGCGATCGCTGAAGGTCAAGGAACTACAAGCTTATCACTGAAGACCTGAAGATCAGTTATCACACCAGAAGACCATTCAGCGACAGTCGAAGACTCTAGCTGAAGAAAGAGATAATCAGCTAAGTGAACTGAAGCGGTTTAGCGATAGCAGCGATTGTCTACTCAAAGTGTGAAGTCTTGTGAAGCCTCAGCGATACTGAAGATTCATCTTTGAAGATTCAGTATCAGCGATCAAATGAAGCTCCTCGATGCACAAAAGTCAAACCTAGAACCATGTCAGAAAAGGACGTACGACTTGTCTCTTATGTCCCCATCATATCTGATATGGTACTGTTCATATTCGGCCAAAAGCATGGTTGTCTTATTAACAAGGACAAGCTTCCTATCCAAGCTTGACACGTGGCATGTACCTTTTGTCTTGTTTCAAAGACAAACGGGTATAAATAAGATGAAGATATCTTCTTCATCTAAAAGTATGCTTTTATCTAATCTATACCCTCTTTGTTCTTTCTTTCATCTTCTTGTGCATCTTACTTTGTGTTTCTTAGTTATAATAGAATAGTTTTTAAACTTGTTTTAATTCCGCTTGTAACTGTAAATTTGTTTATTTTAATAAACTCATTTAAAAACCAAAAATCTGTGTGTTTGTATTCAACCCCCCCCCCCTTCTACAAACTATTCTCTCTTGATTGAACTCTTGTAGACCCTTATTGGGACCAACAAGTGGATCAGAGCAGTGTTTGTTTCTTAAATCTTTAAAATATTTTTTCTTAAAACTATTTTAAAATGTCAAACCCAAATACAAACTACAACGATAATGGATCTTTAGCTAAACCTCCAATGTTTAGCCATGATAACTTTCCATTGTGGAAGGAAAGAATGTCTCTATTTCTGGAGGGATCTGATCCAAAGATTCCCTACTATCTGGAAAATGGACCATTTGTTCCAACAACTATAGTAGCTAGTGTTCCTGCCACCACTACTACTCCAGCTATTCCTGAGAGGAGTATTGTTAAAACTCCTAGCAGATGGACTGAAGAAGACAAGAAAGAAATTTCTATTGACTCTAAAGCAAGATCAATAATAGCAATGGCTTTACCTGATGAGGTCTATCATTCTGTCATGAAAATGAGGACTTCAAAAGCCATGTGGGATACATTATGTATCCAATATGAAGGAACTTCTGAAGTTAAAGTAACTAAATGCATAAACCTCGTAAGAAAATATGAGAGTTTTATGTATCAAAAGGGTGAATCTCTTTCTCAAATTCACCAGCGATTTAACTGTCTGCTGATTGATCTTAAATCAGTCGATAGAGTATATTCAAATGCAGAAATTCTGACAAAGTTCATGGAGGCATTGCCCGATCAATGGGCAGTGTACACTACATGTATAAAGCTGTCAAAAAATCTTGAAACCTTGTCCTTAAGTGCATTATATGGTATGCTCTTAAATGAGGAACAATCCCAGCTTCTAAGGAAGAACCTAATTAATGAACTCAAAGGTGCTAAAAGTACTTCCTTAGCACTTGTGACTTATGAGGGAACTTCTTCCAAAAATGCTCCTTCTTCTACTATCACCTCCATTACTGAATTAGGTCAAACGGATTCAGAAGATCAACTCACTGATGCAGACATCTCTGAGTTTGATAACTCTCTAGCCCTTTTAACTAATAACTTTAAAAGATTTTCTAGAAAAGCAATTTTCGAAAACCTTCTAACCTCTCTGACTCTGAAAAGCAGAAAACGTTGCCCGTTGAGAAAGCCTCAGCGATTTGCTTCAATTGTCAGCGAAAGGGTCATTTCGCAAGTGAATGCAGGTCGAAGAAAGTTGCTGCTCCCACTACCTCCCATACCTCTGATAAAATAGAGAAGTATTTGAAACTGAAAAACAAATACAAAGATATGAAGAAAAACCAACAAAATGGCAAAGGCCTTGTCGCTGAAGAAGTTGACTGGGATGCTGAAGATGACTGGCCAAGACCTCTGAAGAGTCTGGTTCAGATGGAGAAGATCTTTCCTTCCTCTGTCTGATGGCAAGAATTGAAGACTCTGAAGAGGTCACTGAGACTTCTTCCTCTGAGTCTCCTTCTACTCAGGTAACTATTCTCTATGTTCCTTTACCTTCTGAAAGTGATAACTTGTCAGCTCTCGATGCTATGACTGTTGATTTCTACGATGCTTTAAATGGAAAAATTAAGGCCAAGAGAATTAACACTGACTTATCTGAACAATTAAAAAATTGCCATATAAGAATCAAAGAACTTTCTAAAATTGAGGAATCTCTCAAAGACCAAGTCTTTGCAAATCAAACTATAAGCATCGAGAAACAACAAGCTATTGCTGATAGGGAAAAGGCTATAGCTGATCTCAAGTCTGAAAAGGCAACCATCGAAGGATGGTGTAAGGCTTCTGATAAAGTCAATGAGATCATCAATGCTCAAATACCTATGAAAGTAAGAAGTGGGTTAGGCTATAACCCTGAAAAGGAAGAATCAGAGAATGATCGTTCCATGCTAAAATTCGGAATGTTTATGTCTTCTATCCCTGATCCTTCTTCTTCAACCTCTTCTTCCTCCTCTTCTAAAGAGAAGCTTCCTATTCTTAATTTGTAAGAAAGTGATCAAGAACGAGTTTCTTAATCAAGTTCTTAAGAATAAGAAAACTCAAGATAGGAACAAGAAATCCTCAGAGAAAGTTTCTAAAACTAGGAAGAAGGTCCCTGACTTTCTCAGAGACCAACTCCCAGAATTAAAATCGATCTCACTCCTACTCCTGAAAAGATTGTTATACCTCCAAGGACCATGGATAAAGGAACTCTTGGACCTATCCCTGAGAAATTTCCTGCCCCTCTCTGATTTCCAAACCCTTTAAGTATAGGAAATGCTATCACTGTGGTGAAACCACCCACATTGCAAGCAAATGTCCTAATGCTACTAGAGCTGATAAACTAGCTCATGGAAAGAAAGTAGCTCAAGCTGATAAATCAGCGAGAGTGAAATCCACCAAGGTTGCAAAACCATCAAAGGTGAAGATATCCACTGAAGGGAGTTCTTCAGCTAGTAGCTCCTCCGCCAATCCTCTATCTAACCAAGCAGGACCCATAGTAGTATGGGTACCTTTAAACAATTAATCTTTTGTTGTATGCAGAGTGCCAAAGGTATCTAGTATCTTGATAGCGGATGCTCAAGGCATATGACAGGCATACAATCTCTGCTCTCTGATTACAAAGAAGAAGCTGGTCCATCAGTGACCTTTGGTGGAAATGGCAAAGGATACACTAAAGGTTATGGAATTCTGTCCAACGGAGCCACATCATTTTCTCGTGTTGCTTACGTTGAGGGACTAAAGAACAATCTCTTAAGCGTTAGTCAGTTATGTGACAAAGACTTCAAAGTTCTATTCTTGAAGAATAGATGTGCTGTCACTGACGGAAATGATAAGCTTGCTCTTACAGGCAAAAGAGTGGAAAATGTATATGTCATAAATATGAATAGTTCTACTCTGAGAACATGTGCTTCATCTCTAAAGCATCCACTGACATAAACTGGTTATGGCATAAAAGACTCTCTCATCTCAACTTTAAGACAATAAACGAATTTTCTCAAAAAGACTTAGTCAGAGACCACCCAAATCATACCTTTACAAAGGAATCTCTTTGTTCAGCTTGTGAGAAGGGAAAGCTGAAAAAAGCCTCCTTCAGGTCAAAGCAAGTTTCTTTAGTGACCACTCCTCTTCAGCTACTTCACATGGATCTATTCGGACCTGTCAATGTCCAATCGATCTCTGGGAAGAAATACACTTTAGTGATTGTTGATGAATACTCCAGATACACATGGGTGTTCTTCCTTCGATCCAAAAGTGATACCCCTGATATGATAATCTCTTTTATCAAAAAGATGGAAGTTTTGAACAATCTAATTGTTCGATCCATAAGAAGTGATCATGGCACTGAATTCAAAAAAAGTACTCTGGATAACTTCTTTGAAGAAAGAGGCATCTCTCACAACTTCTCCTCAGTAAGAACTCCTCAGCAAAATGGTGTTGCTGAAAGAAGAAATCGTACTATCATTGAAGCGGCTCGCTCAATGCTCAGCGAATCGCATCTTCCAACTCAGTTCTGGGCTGAAGCAGTTAATATAGCATGCTTCACTCAAAATCGATCCCTGATAGTTAAACGATTTAAGAAGACCCCCTATGAATTATTTCATGGGAGAAGACCTACTCTGAAATATTTCCACATTTTTGGATGTAGATGTTACATTCTAAATGACAGAGATCATTTAGGTAAATTTGATCTAAAAGCTGACGATGGTATATTTCTTGGATACTCCTCTATATCTAAATCCTACAGATTCTTCAACAAAAGAAGACAACATGTTGAAGAATCCATGCACGTTAACTTTGATGAATCTCATCCCATTCATACTTCACACTTTCATGATGATGATGAAGAATTGAATGCCTGGATGAGATCTCATTATGGGGAACCTGAAACATACTTCAGCAATCAAACTCCAGCTGAAGCAAGTGATGATGAAATCCCTGTAAACCCAACAAGTAATCATCCATCCTCAAGGATGAATGTTACTCCTCTAAATCAGATTCCTGTTGCTGATTCCTCTCTTGGAAATTCCTCTGTGAACAACCAAACCACTTCTGAAAATCAATCCCCGGAAATGATTCTAAATGAAGTACCTGTTGCTGAAACAAGTACTATTCCAGAATTTGAAGAACAGGTCGCTGAATCTGCTGTTGATCTCTCTCCTCAACCACCAACTCAGTGATGGACTGCAAATCATCCAATAAATCAGATTATTGGTGATCCCACTGCAGGTATCAAAACACATAGAGGTACAGGTAATATCTGTCTTTATGTTAACTTCATCTCTCTCTCTGAACCTAAGAAGATAAATCAAGCTATCTCTGATCCTAGCTGGGTTTCAGCTATGCAAGAAGAACTGACTGAATTTCGTAGAAATAAAGTTTGGAATCTTGTTCCTAGACCCTCTGATAAAACTGTTATAGGAACCAAATGGGTTTTCAGAAATAAGCTAGATGAAAACGGGACTATAATTCACACTAAGGCTAGACTTGTTGTTCAAGGTTATAGACAGGAAGAAGGGATTGACTATGATGAAACCTTTGCACCTGTTGCTCGTTTAGAAGCCATAAGACTCTTTTTAGCTTATGCTGCCCATAAAGACTTCAAAGTTTTTCAAATGGATGTTAAAAGTGCTTTTCTAAATGGAAAACTCAGCGAGGAAGTTTATGTTGAACAACCCCCTGGTTTCTCAGACCCTAACCATCCTGGTTATGTTTTTAAACTTGAAAAAGCTCTTTACGGGTTAAAACAAGTTCCTAGAGCTTGGTATGATACCCTTTCTAAATTCCTTCTTAAAGAAAAATTTGTTCGTGGAAAAATTGACCAAACTCTGTTTTTAAGAAAATATAAAGGTCATACTATTCTCGCTCAGATATATGTTGATGACATTATCTTTGGTTCCACAAGACCCAAACTTTGCACTCGATTCGCTGCAAGAATGCAAAAACAATATAAAATGAGTATGATGGGTGAACTAACATATTTTCTAGGGTTGCAGATTAAGCAATCCGACAAAGGAATTTTTATTTGTCAAAGCAAATATGTTAAAGACATGCTGAATAAATTCGACATGAATCAATGCTCAGCGATGAAGACTCTTATGGCGCCTCCTCTGACATTAAACAAGGATCCCAATGGGAAACCAGTCAATATCACTGCCTATCGAGGAATGATTGGGTCTCTGCTGTATATTACAGCGAGTAGACCAGACATCATGTACGCTACCTGTCTCTGTGCTCGGTATCAAGCTGAACCGAAGGAATCCCATCTAATCGCTGTAAAGCGAATCTTCAGATACCTGAAAGGAACTCTAATTCTTGGTCTCTGGTATCCCAAAGGCTCAGGATTTGATCTTATTGGTTACTCTGACAGTGACTTTGCAGGTTGTAAGATAGACATAAAGAGCACCACTGGTGGGTGTCAGCTACTAGGTGGAAAGTTAATAAGTTGGACAAGTAAGAAGCAAAACTCAGTGTCCACTTCCACCGCTGAAGCTGAGTATGTAGCCGCTGGTAGTTGTTGTGCTCAAATCCTTTGGATGAGAAATCAACTAAGAGACTACAATCTCAAGCTCTCTAAAATTCCTATCTATTGTTATAGCACAAGTGCTATTGCAATTGCCAACAACCCTGTACTTCACTCCAAAACCAAACAAATTGAGATCCGATATCACTTTATCAGAGATCATGTGATGAATGGTGAAGTTGAGCTCCATTTTGTTCCTACTGAATATCAGCTCGCTGATCTTTTCACCAAGCCTCTTGATGAAACTAGATTCAATCTACTCATCAGCGAACTTGGTATGTTGAACGCTGAATAATTTATTAATCAGTGACCAACAAAGGATTACAAATAAAGCTTTCAAACTTTCCATTCTCTGAATTCTGATTCAGCGATATCTAGGCCATCTCCTCAGGTATTATCTTCTAATCTTTATCACTCTTTGATATCTTTTTTTTAATCAAAGAATGTCTCTCTTAAAAATTAAAACTCCTCACTGACAATCCTTTATTATTAGTGATGAAGATTTTTCTAAAAATATTAATGATAAACTTTCCTTATGGATAATTATCATTATAATCTATTAAAAATAAAGAAAATGACACGTCAGACCTTTTTCTGACACACGACGGACCGCGACGTTTCCATTCCAACTCCTTTCTTGGAACGTGCGCCAGGTGATCATTTCTTTTTCAAAAAGCTAAAACCGTCGTTCAGCACTCCTTTCTTTCTCTCTCCTCTTGCTATTTAAGCATTCTTTTTGCCTTACTTTATTCCTTCCGCTTTCATAACAATCCTCAAGGCAAAAGAAATTCTTCGAATCTTCAAGGTTTTCTCAAGAACACCAAGAACACGCTTGTGTGTGTTTTTCTTCTAAGAACTCAACTAAGGTTTGATCTAAACCTTATATTATGACTGGAAACATCTTGTTTCACCTCTTCTTCTCCTTAACACTCTAAAAATAAAAATAAAGATAATCTGGATCAAAATTAAAAAGTTCTTTCCTCTATAAAAACCCTGTTCTAAGTTCTTTCCTTAGAACATAAGACTATTTTTTTTAAAAAAAAAAAAAAAAAACTTTAGTCCATTTACCTTAGCTTTTTATTATTATTTATAACAAACATTTTGATATTGTTCATCAAAATATTTGTTCTCTTTGATCTTACATTTGGTATTCTTTATACCAAACTCTGGTTTATACATTTATGTATAAAACCATGATTTACCTCTTTGGTGTTCCTATATTTCCCACAGCAATGGCATCTGCAAGTAAAACTGCTGCAACCTCCTCTGCTGCTGAAGACACTACACTGGTCGCTGCACCAACATGTCACTTCCCTTTGGAAAGATCCATCTTCAAGTCCTGCAACTACATTGCCTTGGTAGAAATCCCTGCAGACCGCCCCCAATTCACTGAAGGAGCTGCTTTCATCAAGGCATGCCCTCTGATGTATGCGTTCGTTCACAACCCTATCGGCATCTCTTCCCATCTTCAAGTCTTGTGGTACACGGGTCACTGTACCATGCTGACAACTGACAAAGGAACCCAACTCCCTGCTATTGGGTTCAATATTCCAGAACTCGGTTTCTTCTCCTTCACTATTGGATTTCTCAGGAAGGCTCTGCGTCTCCCTGTACGCCCTAAGAACCAACAATGGGGCATTAACCTACCAAAATGCAAATTGATGCATTTGTAGACTCCATTGGATACTCTTCGGAGAATCCCTCGCTGAAGATGGTGGGATCTAAGTTAGAGAAGAAAAGACTCCCTGCTCGCTGGCATTATATCTTCACTCAGGTGATCCAGTGCCTGGGGTCGAAGATCGGCTCTCATGATCAGGCAAGCAACCTGAACTACGCGGATTACATCTTCAGCGACATGGTCAGTCGCATCAACGCCGCCACCAGACATCCTATTATTCCTTATCCTCGCTTCTTCGCGACCATAATGGAAGTGGCCTTCGGGGAAGAATACCCGAAGGTCGGCGATCACTCCTTCTCTATTGTAGGGAAGAAGTCCCTGGACATTGAGGAACGTCCAGGTGATGCTCCTTTCACACCCTACATGCTGCAGGTGATTGGCGCACCTCTTCCAGTGTCCACCTCGCTGTCAAACCCAACAGCGAGTAACCCAAACACTGCTGGTATTAAGAGGAAACAACCAACTGATGGTCATAAAAAGACCATCGCAACCAAAGCAAAGAAGCCAAAGATTTCGGTGTTCTACCAACACCAACTGCAGCCACAACCACTTCAACGGTCTTTACATCCGTTGTTGCTTCTTCAGCTCTACCTACATCAACAGCGACTCCGGTCACTGAAGGTGTCTTAGCCAGCTCTGCTGAAGCTGGATCAGGTACTACTTCCACAGCCTTCTCTTCTACTTCTATCTCCTCTTCTTTGGTCCTCACCTCAGCAAGTGACTCAGCGATAGTTGTCCCTATCCCTGATAATGCTGAAATGCACGCAGTCCAAACCTCATTATTGTTCAGGCAATCTGAGTTTTGGAAGGCCAAATTAAAAGGACCTCAGAGTATCTCTCTCAGATACTCTAAGACACTGGTCAGTGATCCTCTAGACACTACCTTTGCAAATGTAGTCCCTAAGAGTAATCCTTAAGATACACTCAGGGAGTCAAATAAAATTTTTCATCCTTCTTCTATTCGGATATGTTTTTGGCATCTTTATCTATGTCATCATCAGGTGTCGCTTCTGTTCCTATCTCAGCGACGACAACCACCACCACCAGCGCTCCTCCCATCAGCAAGGATAAGGGAAAATCACCTCAGGCCCATCCCTCTGCCGCAAAGCTCAGAGAGGTTAAGAAAGAGATGGCTGCTCCCAAGCTTCCCACAGTCATCGACCTGCCTCCCATTGTCCTTCCCAACCCCACATTCCTTGCAATTGACTATCTGGTCAAAGTATGTGCTCTCACAAGAGCTAGGGTGGACAATCTTCAGACATCAGCCGAGCTTATCTTCAGAAGGATCATTGTTACCCCAGCGATCAAGACGAATGTCAGCAACCTGATATCTGACGTTTTCGGCCTGAAGGAAGATAACAAGGCCTTCCATCAGACCCTGACAAGCTTGGAGCAGAAGGTTGATGCTCAAGCAAACGTCTTTGAGTCTATTCAAAAGACTCAGTCCGATATGATGCAGATGCTCACAAAGCTCTCTGAGGCAAGTTCCTCGTCTTTCAACGTTGCTGATCGAAAAACGCTTCAAGAGACTGACGAGAAGATGAAGGACGTTCAGTCCAACGTTCACACTCTGATGGTGCATTGTCTACCTCCTGATAACATTGAGGGGGAGAGATGTGCCAAAGAGTTCGCTGATGAACTCATCTCCGAGCATAACAAGAGGTTCCCTGAAGAGAAAATCTCTCCTTACATTCAGCGGCCTGAAGGTGAAGCTGATGATGATGATGAAGAAGATGAAGAAGAAGAAGATGAGGATGAAGAAGATGATGAAGAACCTATCCCTCACTATGGGAGGATAGATGATGGTGAAGATGATGACGACATTGGAAGTGCATTAGAGCACTTCAGATTGTCAAGACCTGGTGTCGCTCATCAAAATCCCTTGGGGGACGGACCGCAACCTTCTCAGGAACAATCCGGTCCCTCAGGCAAAGGAAAGGAAGTGGTAGATCTGGATGCCACTATCCCTATATCTGAGGGGGAGACCACAATTGAGGTATCTCTTCCTCTTATCCCTTTCTCTACACCTCTCCCTGAAACTCCCATACTCTCCTCTTCACCCACAAAAACTCCCTCTGACAATACTATTTCCTCCTCTCCTTCCCTCAGTGATCCCCGTCCCCCAAAGGACTCAACTTCAAGGAAGGAACCTTTCTCTAAAGAGCAGTTTATGTACATAATTGAAACTGACTCTGAAGAAGAAGAAGGCACCATTCCCAGGCATCGCGTTCAAAAGCCGATTATAAGCGAGCCTGAAGAAGAAGAAAGGCGAATTAAATTCCTTAGGGAATTCGAAGCTAGAAGAATAAGGGTGTCTGAGCTGAACCCATTGAAGCCGTACCAATATGGATGGTAGATGAATTCTACTTTTTGCCCCATCCTCTCTCATAAAGATCATGCTATGGCGCTGCTGGTCAGATACCCCTCTTATGAATCGACAGAAGACGCTTTATGAGAATGAGCTACAAAGAAGAAATGAGAATATCTCTGACTAGTCATAGTTTTCTACTTCCTTTGTAATATTTCTTCAGTGTACAAGTACTTTACCTTTATAATTGTAATTTCATTTCGTTGTAATTCTTCAGATTATAATTAATGAAATTCAAAGTACTTTACTCCATCCTATTACTGAAAAGATCCCTGAAAATAGTAAAAGGGACAATGAACATAAGAGTTCTATTTTCGTTACACTATCTTTTACTCACTGATCTTTCACTCTGAAAATTCAATCAGTGAATGTACTTTAAACTTATCTACTTGTAAAAAATTGTGCTTTCATATCCTTATAAATGAAACTCAATTCAGATCATAGACTAGCTGAAAAAGACTTTACATATTAGCACTAAGAAAATTTTTCTTTAAATATTTCCTAAGTCCTTTACTAGTCTCTTAAAGCAATTTTCCTATGTTGCTTAATCAGAATCAAATAGGGGGAGATTGTTGATCATAACTCCTCTCAGTGATTTGAATATGATTCCCTTACTATACTTAGTGAGATTCCATAGTTAAGCTTCTGTTCAAATTCAGCGATAGCACACACTGATTGCTATCAGCGATCGCTGAAGGTGAAGGAACTACAAGCTTATCACTGAAGACCTGAAGATCAGTTATCACACCCAGAAGACCATTCAGCGACAGTCGAAGACTCTAGCTGAAGAAAGAGATAATCAGCTAAGTGAACTGAAGCGGTTCAGCGATAGCAGCGATTGTCTACTCAAAGTGTGAAGTCTTGTGAAGCCTCAGCGATACTGAAGATTCATCCTTGAAGATTCAGTATCAGCGATCAAATGAAGCTTCCTTTGCAAGATTAAAGATTGATCTTATCCTCGATGCACAAAAGTCAAACCTAGAACCATGTCAGAAAAGGACGTACGACTTGTCTCTTATGTCCCCATCATATCTGATATGGTACTGTTCATATTCGGCCAAAAGCATGGTTGTCTTATTAACAAGGACAAGCTTCCTATCCAAGCTTGACACGTGGCAAGTACCTTTTGTCTTGTTTCAAAGACAAACGGGTATAAATAAGATGAAGATATCTTCTTCATCTAAAAGTATGCTTCTATCTAACCTATACCCTCTTTATTCTTTCTTTCATCTCCTTGTGCATCTTACTTCGTGTTTCTTAGTTACAATAGAATAGTTTTTAAACTTGTTCTAATTCCAGTTTTAATTGTAAATTTGTTTATTTTAATAAACTCATTTAAAAACCAAAAATATGTGTGTTTGTATTCAACCCCCCCCTTCTACAAACTATTCTCTCTTGATTGAACTCTTGTAGACCCTTATTGGGACCAACATCACGCCTCTAAGCATCTGTGAGGCAAACTTCACCTTTTGTTTCTCTTCACATTCGCTCGAGCCAAATGCTTGCTCGATATCTCGTAACCAATTCATGAAAACCACCGAGTTAGCTGATCCGGAGAACTTGGGTGGTTTGGAGCATAAAAAGGTTTTGTACGAACAACCCTTCGCCGTCCTTCTTACTTCCGTCATGGGTGTCTCTTCAGTGACAGGACCAGTCCCGTTTCCTCCAGAACCCCCTACTTGGTTCTCAGCGGCCACTTCATGCCTTCGATAACGGGCATCCCTTTCTTCAAACATCTTGAGGACTGTCTCATGCTGTTGGGCTATAACAAAATTCACTTCCTGCAACAAACGGACATGAATTTCATCTTGAGAACCCGTCTCCACCATCAGAGGACCTCCTGCGTTAAGGTTAATTGGCGGAATAAAATTTAATCTGGGCGGCCTGTATTGGTAAGAGGAGGAATAACCGAAGGTGGTTGAGTAACCTCCACTGTTGTTAATGGATCTGGATTTGTAATACTGTTATTCGCGTCTTTAGCTTCGTTTCGCGATTTGGTACGCGTGTTCACCATCTTAGTCCATCAAGATGGTAGAGTAGGAGCAAGACAAGACTACCATAAATACATATAATACATTCACCAATCATCGCAACAATAGTAAGATAAGCATACTCATAACACAATGTACCCAAAATAGCATTAGCTACGTGATATCTTGGATATATCATACACATAAGAATTCCCATTACCAAAGTCACATTTCATGATTAGCGCATTTCCGTCCACTCTAAATCGCTCTTATCTCAAGAGTGTCTACCCATACACACAGTTTAATACATAAAGTCTCAGCTTAAGTCTAGACATCTTAAATTCATACCTAGTTCGCTTAAACTAGAGCACTAATACCAACTTGTAACACTCTAAAAATTTAGAGTAAATTTAAACCGAAATGAAAATGCGGAATATATAGAATCACCCAAAATGATTGGTGAAAATGCAAAATAAATAGATTTGGTTCGGGTGTTGCGATATCCCCAAAATGACGGTCCTAATATATCCAATAATTACACTCCAAAGTGTATTTCCCAAAAAGAGTGCCTTCATCAGCACTTCATTCCGCTCCATTCTAAGGAGCCCCATCAACCCGATTACCTGCTAAACAACATTAAGATCAAGTGTTAGGGTTACGCCTAGTGAGAACAAACAGTTAAATGGATAAAGCAGTAAAATATTTTAAATAAAGGTGCGATATACATTATCCCATTTAACTTAACTTGAAAGCTTACTCTTGGTGAGAAATGATCTTTTAAAACAATCGGGGGAGATCCGATATTACCATTAGTTGTGACGGAACACAAGGTATGCCACGAACCAATGTTATAGAGCGGCACATAAAGGTCTGGTAGCCATTGACATCAACCAAATCTGTGCACATAAGCCCTAGCCTCAAGAATTGTACGCTTTACCACAATGCCCATTCCGAGTGAGTGAAAGGATAGGTAGGAAATTACACAATTTATCACAATGCCTATTTACAATTTAAAAGTGGTTCATAGTATCCTTCATGACATTAAAATACCGACTCTTATACATATGCATCCATAACATACTAGTCTAATGATCAAATACCTCAAACGAGACGTATTGATAGTTTTCCAACACTGAAAATCTTTATATAAACAATTCTCTTTGAAATGAAAGTTTTACTGTAACACCTTAGGCAGATCCCATATCGGCCGTGGACAGGAGTGATGCTGGGTTCATAAGTAAACCTTGGCCTTCCTAAACACAACGCGTTTTGGGGCCACACGCAAGGCAGGTTCTTAGAACTCTGTGGTTAAGCGTGCTTGGGTGGGAGTAGTATCAGGAAGGGTGACCCCCTGTGAAGTCCTCGCCAGGTCGCTAGAAAAAAATCCGTGCGGCTTAGGCCAAAGCGGACAATATTGTGTCGTGGTAAGGCGGGCTGTTACAAATGGTATCAGAGCCGCTCCTGTGCCGTTCGGGATGTGGGGCAAACCTCATCGAGGACGATGAGTCCCTAAGGGGGGGTGTTTGTAACACCTTAGGCAGATCCCATATCGGCCGTGGACAGGAGTGATGCTGGGTACATAAGTAAACCTTGGCCTTCCTAAACACAACGCGTTTTGGGGCCACACGCAAGGCAGGTTCTTCGAACTCTGTGGTTAAGCGTGCTTGGGTGGGAGTAGTACCAGGACGGGTGACCCCCTGGGAAGTCCTCGCCAGGTCGCCAGAAACAAATCCGTGCGGCTTAGGCCAAAGCGGACAATATTGTGTCGTGGTAAGGCGGGGTGTTACATTTACCAAAAATTAGGTCAAACTATTTTGGTTCCAAAATCAGAGATTTTCCTATCAAGAGACATTTCCAGGTAAAATAATGCTCTTTGAAATACTCATTTTATATCCAATATCAAAATCCCCAAATTTCTCATCTAAAACTCCCAAACATAACCAATCACTTAAATACTTGAGATTATAACTTAAAAGGAGTAAATAAGATCATTTATAACAGTTATTATGTTTCTAAAAGGGTGGATTTGAACTCACAAGCTAGGGTTTGGCAAAACCCTAGAAAAGTCTTTAAAGAGGATGAAGATGATGGAGCTTGGTGAGAAGGGTTAAGGACAACATGTAGCTTGAACACTTGAGCTATCCTTAAATCTCCGACTAAAGGAAGCAATAAATGTGTTTGAATGAGGTAGGTGGAAGTATACGTGCCGTAAAAATCACCTTCAATGCAGAGGCCTCGATACTGAGTTTGATATCTGATAAAATGAGAAGTCTGGGCTGAAAAACGCACTTAAAATTGCCTTCTGACTCTTGCGGGCGATCTTGCCTTGCGATCATGACAAGGCATGATCGCCTGTCATGATCGCCAAATCAGTACCGAGAGTTTTGCTCAGATTTGGCTTCCTGGTGTGTTTGGGCGATGATGCCCTGCGATGATGACATGGCATAATCGCCATGTCAAGATCGCCAAGTGTGTACCGTGGGTTTGCATTGCATTTTTGACATCAGGTTGATCCGGCTATCATGCCATGCGATTATGACATGGCATCCCAGCCTATCATAATCGCCCAATGTGTACCGAGGCCTATTTTGGTTCCAGTTTTCGTTCCTTTCTTCCAATTCATTGTAACCCTGCATTAGGCCCTTGAAACACTTCATCTAATTAAGAAATATCATAATATTAGGATGCAAAATTCATTATCTTATATATAAAATTACGGGTGTTACAAAGTGATAGACCTAATTTGGTTGAAATTGTTTGGGTTATAAATACCAAGTGATAGACCTAATTTGGTTGAACTTGTTACGCGTAGGCGAAAGATCTAATTTGGTTGAGCTTAATACGCATTAAACTAAAGACCTAATTTGGTTGATCTTATTGCAATGAAGGGCCTCTCCCGTCATCCCTAAAACTTTGTTCTCCCAAGAGAAAGCGCGAATAAAAGAGTAAAAGAGTAATGTTAAACTTGCTAAAGAATTATTATTGCTTTCAAAAGTTCTATGGCTTTACTTATTCAACTATTTGTTCTCACTAGGCGTTAAGCCTAACACTTTTTCTCAAATGACATGTATATCAGGTGATCACCATAGTGGGGCTCCAAAGGGTTGAGTGGAGCTTAGTGCTGTAGAGGTATCCTTTTGGGAGTACATCTTCAAGTGTACAAATGGAGTTACTAGAATCGTTTATTTTGAGGATATTAGTGACACCCGAACATAATCTATATTCCGGATTTGAATAGATTAGTAGGTTGTTATTTATTATCCGTATAGTGTTGTAAACTCTATTACTCCTTCCCCATTCCATGGGTGATATTTATATATTTATTCTCTTTCCGTAAATTATTTCAGTTTAATCTAACTTCCATTTTTAAGGGTGTTGCAAGTTGTTATCAGAGCTCTAGTTTAAGCGAACTAGGTGTGAATTTAAGATGCCTAGACTTAAGCTGAGACTTTAAGCATTAAATTGTGAGATGTGGGTAGACACTATTGTGATAGGAGAGTTTTAGAGTCGACGAAATGTGACTTTGGTAATTAGAATTCTTATATGTATTATATATTCAAAGTATCAAGTAGATAATGCTATTTTGGGTATGTTGTTATGTGAGTATGCTTACCTTACTATTGTTGTGATGAATGGTGAATGTACTATAAGTATTTATGTTAGTTTTGTCTTACTCCTACTGTAAACTCTTGACAGATTGAGATGGTTAATACTCGAACTAGATCGCGAAATGAACCTAAAGGTGCGGCTGCTAGTATTTCGACTCCGGGTCCGCAAGGGACAACGAATGTCACACAACCACCCTCAATCCCAAACACCCCAAGAGGATTTGTGCCTAGAATAGAATGCATGCTGGAAGTCAACCTCACCTTGAATGACCCTTTAATGGTGGAGGTGGGCTCTCAAGATTAATTCAGGGTTAATATGATGCAGGAAGTTAATTCCACTATATCGGAAGATGTTAGGGGAACGAGATGCCAATCACCGAAGACACGAAGCAACTACGGAGAACATCATAGGGGGTTCCGGAGGGAACGTGACTGGTTAGGGTACTAAAGAGACTCCCGTGCGCGAAGTAACGAGGATAGGAAAGGGTTGCTAATACAAGACCTTTTTGGGCTCCAAACCACCCGAGTTTTCCGCATCAGATATCCAGTGGTTTGTATAAATTGGTTACGGGAGATCGAGCAAGATTTTGGCTCGAGCGAATATGAGGAGAAAAAGAGGGTGAAGTTGGCCTCACAAATTCTGAGGGGCAAGGTCTTGGCGTGGTGAAACATTACCACAACTACATTTAGGCCGACCATCACCTCCATGCTTATATGGGAGATATCCAAAGCGAAAGTCTTGGAAGAATATTGTAATGAGAGAGCTATTGATTGCATTGTGGACGAATTTCGGGCTCTCAAGAAAGGGAGCAAAACTGTGAGAGAGTACACACGATTATTTGTGAAAAAGTTATATCTAGTGGGGCATCTGGCACCGGATGAGAAAGAGAGGGTGAAGGCATACGTTAAAAGTGGCCATCGAATTTCAATGGTACGAATTCCAAAGCCCTATACTCTAAAAGAGGCCATCGATCAAGCTCAACTGTTAGAGGATGCCTATGAGTTAGGAAAAGAAGAGAAGGCGTTAGTAGGGGAGAAGAGGAAGTGGGAGGGACACTCAGCACCTTCCAAGAGGCCAAACAATAACAACAACCACAACAACAATCGGAGGACCGGTTCTAGGAGAGAATCTTGTTGATGCTCCAATGTTAGAGCAAACACTTTGGAGCATGTATCTCCTCCTCAGGCGGTTGTTACAAGTGTGGGAAAGTTGGTCACCTCAGTCGTGAATGCCCAATCAAGTGACCCGTTTGCTTTGAGTGCAAAGAACAGGGCCACCTCGGATACGAATGCCCAAAGTTGAAGTCTGTGGGGCCTCCAGCAAAAGCTAGTAGTGCTCCGAAGGATATGGGGAGAGCCTTCAAAATGACGGTGGAAGAGGCGAAAGCATCGACGGATGTGGTATCGAGTACGTTCCTTGTTAACTCCATACCCGCTCGTGTTCTATTTGATTCTGGTGTTACTTTTCTTTTGTGTCCACTACTTTCTGTTCATGTCTACTTGTGCCCATTAGTAGTTTAGAGGATGCCTATACTGTTGAGATAGCCGACGGTAATCAAATCTTAGTTCAGGACGTCCTTAAGGATTGTACTTTAGAGATCGAAGGGAAGAAGTTTCCGGTAAATCTTATGCCTATGGCAATAGGGGGGTTTGATGTAGTGATCGGGATGGATTGGTTGACCGAAAACCAAGACAAGGTTTTATGCTCTAAGAAGTTGATCCGAGTTCCTTTGGCGGATGGAGGCATGGTGTTAGTCTAGGGGGAGAGAAGAAAAGGGAATGTAGTATTGCTAACCTTGGCAAAGGCGCGTAAGCGCCTAGCCAAAGGGTGCCCATCATTCGTAGCCTATTTGTTAGATGCGAAGTTAGACAAGAAGAAGCTTGAAGACGTTCAAGTAGCTAGCGAATTTCCCGACGTGTTTCCCGATGACTTGCCCGGTTTACCACGCGGTCGGCAAGTGGAGTTTTGAATAGATCTGTCACTGAGGGTCGCTCCCATTGCTAGACCGCCCTACCGTTTGGCACCATCTGACATACAAGAAATGATGATGCAATTAAAAGAACTTCTCTAGAAAGCTTCTATAATACCAAGCTCGTCGCCGTGGTTAGCTCCGTTCTTGTTCGTGATGAAGAAAGACGGCACGATGAGGATGTGTATCGACTATCGAGAATTGAATAAGTCAACAGTGAAGAACAAGTACCCACTCCAGAGAATTGATGATCGTTTTTATCAACTACAAGGAGCGGGTTGTTTCTCAAAAATCAACTTACATTCGGGTTACCATGAAGTGAAGGTGAGAGAATGACGTGGTGTAGACGGTGTTTAGGACGCGTTATGGCCGTTACAAATTCCTTGTGATTCCGTTCGGTTTGACGAACGCACCGACGGTGTTCATGGATTTGATGAACCGAGTGTCTCGGTCTTTTCTAGATAAATCAGTAAAAGTATTCATTGATGATATACTTGTCTACTCTAAGAACGTGTTGGACCATGAGGAACACCTCCGAGAAGTTCTAGAGGTCTTGAGAGAAGAGAAGTTGTACGCCAAGTTTTCTAAGTGTGACTTTTGGTTGAAGGAAGTCCAATTCTTGTGTAACGTTGTAACTAAAGACGGAGTGAAAGTGGATCCCTCCAAGATTGAAGCAATGATGAATTGGGAACCGCCTAAGAGTCCTTCAGAAATCCGAAGCTTTTTGGGATTGGCAGGTTATTATAGAAGATTCATCCAAGATTTCTCTAAGATTGCATCTTCCTTGACGGCATTGACGAAGAAGAACACGAAGTTCATTTGGACCGACAAGCAAGAGGGAGCTTTCCAGAGTCTGCAAAGGAAATTGTGTGAAGCTCCAATCCTGTCCTTGCCGGAAGGATCCGAGGATTTTGTGGTTTATAGCGATGCATCCAAGATGGGTTTAGGTTGTGTATTGATGCAAAGAGGCAAGGTGATTGCATATGTGTCAAGGAAACTTAAAGAGCACAAGAAGAACTATCTTACCCATGACTTGGAATTAGCAGCGGTGGTCTTTGTTTTGAAATTGTGGTTGCACTACCTTTACGGAACTAAATGTACACTTTATACCGACCACAAAAGCCTGAAGTATGTATTCGATCAAAAAGAGTTAAACACGAGGTAGCGGCGTTGGCTTGAGCTACTTAAGGATTATGATTGTCAATTGATCTACCACCCGGGGAAAGCAAACGTGGCAGCGGATGCTTTGAGTTGAAAGGAGTACGGTAGTGGGACACGGGTCGTGCTTAAAAGAATCGACATAATGTCGAGCTTGATCGACCGGATCAAGACATCCCAAGTGGAGGCACTAATAGAGGAAAACCTAAAGAGAGAAGTAATGGCGAAACAATAGTTACTATTAACAGAAGATAGTCGCGGCTTGAAGCTATTCCGAGGGCGTGTATGGGTGCCCAAGATTGGGGGCAACCGCGAGCTACTGTTGGAGGAAGCCCACAAATCCAAGTACTTAATCCATCCGGGTAGCACCAAGAGGTACAGGGACTTGAAATTGACGTATTGGTGGCCCGTCATGAAGTTAGATGTGCCTAGATACGTGGAGAGATGTGTGACCTGCTTGCAAGTGAAGGCGGAGTATCAACGACCGTATGGGAGTCTTCATTATTTGGAGATACCGGAATGGAAATGGGAACACATCACTATGGACTTCGTGACGAAATTGTCAAAGACCTTGAAGGGTCACGGTACCATATGGGTGGTGGTGGATCAACTGACAAGGAGTGCTCACTTCTTAGCAATGCGAGAAGCGGGTCCAGTTGACAAACATGCTAAGTTATATGTGGATGAGATCGTCTCAAGACATGGTGTGCCCTTGACTATCGTGTCAGATCGAAATAGTCGTTTCACCTACAACTTTTGAGATGGTTTACAAATGGGCTTAGGCACAAAGATAAATTTAAGTACGACATTCCACCCTCGAAGACATGCTTAAGTTGTGTGTCATAGATTTTGACAGAAATTGGAACTCACATCTACCTCTCGTAGAGTTTACTTACAATAATAGCTACCATTATAGCATTGGAATGGGCCCATACGAAGCATTGTATGGACGAAAATGTAGGACCCCGGTATGGTGGTTAGAAGCGGGCGAGAAGCAATTTGCTGGTCTGGAGATCGTACAAGAGACGGCTGAAAAGATGAAAAGTATTCGCGAACGGCTAAGAGCAGCACATGATCGTCAAAAGAGTTACGCCGATAAAAATAGAAGACCAATGGAGTTTTAAGTGGGGGAGCGCGTCATGCTAAAAGTATTCCTATGGAAAGGCATCATTCAGTTCGGAAAACGCGGAAAACTTAGTCCACGTTTCCTTAGCCCATTCAAAATTCTAGATAGAATGGGACATGTTAATTCGATGTTTATCTAATAACGATGAATCTAACACATTAACATCAATAATCACTCATTGGATCATCAAATTATCAAATGTATTGATATTTCTCTCTCTACAATCTCTCTTTCAATACAATCTATCTCAAGATATGAAAAGAGTAAACTACAATTAAGCGTAATGTTGACTTTGTTGACTTTAAACTTTTACTTTGTCGTCTACAATATTGTAATTTCAGATACAATATATTTATATCTAACAGATTGGAGTTACCTCCCGAAATGACTGGGATCCACAATACGTTCCATGTATGCTATCTAAGAAAATGTTTGGCATAAGAAGAGAGCGTGATCCCTCTCATGGAGATTCGTGTTGACAATCACACTCGATGCATAGAAGAACCAGACACAATCTTAGAGAGGAAGTCAAATAAGTTGCGCCATAAAGAGATCGTCATGGTCAAAGTTCAATGGAAGCATCATCGAGTATCGAACGTTACATGGGAAGCGGAAGAGGATATGAAGAGAAGATACCCCCAATTGTTTGGTTAGTTTGATATTTCGATGACGAAATCAATTTCAAGGTTGGGAGAATTGTAACACCCGGAATTTCATCACTCTTAACCCTTATGTTATGAACAACAAGATTAGTTTTCTTTTTATGAATTGTTTACTTTCAATAAAGGTAATAGACGAAAATCGCGACCCTAGGGTACGACCCTGGCACTGCCACCCTCGCACTTGCTGTACCGAAAGTAGGGGATTTGAGTGAGTGCAACCCTGACACTGCGATCCTGCCCTGTCACCCACGCACCCCACCATCACAATTCGTGTACCGAAAGATGGTTCTGGAAAGTGCGACCCTGCCATACCAGCCTCGCAGTGGCAACCTCACAATTTCTGTCTGACGTATAAAAATGGGGTTTTGAGCTGAGACCTCATTTATTACTTATACAAATCCTCGTCCTCAGAATTTACTCTCTACCAAACCCTAAGAGACGATTTTTGGAGCATTCACTTCCCTTCAACAGCCAACCAAGATCAATCTTTGAAGTCCTAGCTTAAGGAGTCAAGATCTAGGGTTCACACCACTAGTGTTCTTCATCTCCTTCTCTAGCTTTCAAGAGGGGTTAGAAGTTTTCTAGGGTTTCCTCAAAACTCTAGCATTGTGGGTTCATGTCAAAATAATGGATCTTACTTGCTACAAGGTTGTTTTCAAGTATTTTTACATATTGGTTGATTTTGTCAATCTTGCTCAAACTTGAAAGATTTGGGGATTTCACTTATATTATCAAAATGGGTATAAGGAACGATTTTAAACACTTTGGATTTGCTTATTCTAAAGTACAAATGGATTTTGAACTCAAATCCACTTGACCTAATTTGGAGGAAAATTGTTAATTGATGAGAAACATTTATCATACAAAGTTTTGAGTTGGAAAATTGTTAATATGTCAAAAATGATGTATTAAACACTATGATTAGAATGTAATGGATCCATAGGCATAAAACTCAATTTTAGATTCTAGCAAGTGATGGACCTAATTTTGTTGAACTTGTTACTCGTAGGCGAAAAACCTAATTTGGTTGAGCTTAATACGTATTAAACTAGAGACCTAATTTGGTTGATCTTACTGCAATATCGGGCCTCCCCTGTCATTCCTAAAACATTGTTCTCCTAAGAGCAAGTGTGAATAAAAGAGTATAAGAGTAAAGTTAAACTTGCTAAAGAATTATTATTGCTTTCAAAAGTTCTATGGCATTACTTATTCAACTGTTTGTTCTCACTACGCGTTAAGCTAACACTTTATCTCAAATGACATGTATATCAGGTGATCGCCATAGTGGGGCTCCAAAGGGTTGAGTGGAGCTTGGTACCGTAGAGGCATCCTTTTGGGAGTACATCTTCAAGTGTACAAATGGATTTACTAGAATCGTTTATTTTGAGGATATTAGTGACACACGAACATAATCTATATTCCGGATTTGTATAGATTAGTAGGTTGTTATTTAGTATCCGCATAGTGTTGTAAACTCTATTACTCCTTCCCCATTTCATGGGTGATATTTATTTATTTATTCTCTTTCCGCAAATTATTTCGGGTTAAACTAATTCCTATTTTTACGGGTGTTACAAACAGTATGCCACGTGTGTAGAAGCGGTTATTCACCTTTACAGCATGGCATCCTCTCATTAGCTGGAGAGTTGACTTTCCTATTTTGTAGTATAAACAGTAAAGTTATTTAGGGTTACAAGTGTGCTTTAACAAATTGATTTCCTTTTGTACTTGAGAGATTGTAAAAGAACCTTCAGAGAATTTCTTCACACACATATATATAGTGTGTTCTTGGTGTAAATCTGCAACTCTCATAGTTCAAGATCAATACACATGATGACTACGTGATTCGAGTAAATGGTTTTGCAATTCCTTAATTATTCGTCATTATATCTAGTTTAATTGGTGAAATCATAATTTCTTCCGCTCATAACTCTTATTACTACTTAGATTCACCGATTTATTGAGTTTAAAAAGAATTTGGGTTTCTACAATTGGTATCAGAGCCGCCTAATCAATCTATTGAGTAGTTGATCCAATCTATTATGGATTATTCCTCACTCAATTAGATTTCTTCTTTCTAATAACTATTTTTCACTCCATACCCTGTTTTAAGAGTTTTCCGTAAATCGATTACGATCTCGCTTAATTCAGTTGGTTTTCCTCTTTAGATTGAAGAATTGTGTATTGATATCACTTTTGTCAAGTTCCTTTGTGTTTAATTTCATTTTTTGATGGTAAATCTGAAATTCTTCATTCAGTTTTTCAAATCCCGTGTTTTCTATGATAATGGCAAATCGAACCTGGAATGCTATGTACAGTGCCGACTCTTTAACTAAACCTTCTACTCTTCAAAGGGATGTGTATACGATAACTCTATAATTTATAGTTATTACATGTCTTTTATTTACATTTTATTTTGTCAAATTCAGTCATTCTACCTTCTAAACCTCTTTTTTTGGTCTAAAATAATTGTTTGAGCTATTTGTGAGTACTTTCATGTCTTAGAACCACTTATGGCGATTTTATATCAAAATCGTAATTTCATCGTAAGTGGTATCCGGAGTGACAACTCCGCCATTCCGATTCAGCCATTCGATTAAGCCAATTGTTGGAGGCCAATAAGGTGCTGTTTGGGGAATACAAAAGCTGAAAAGGAAGCTCCCATGCTCTACTTTCTGCTGAAGGTTGAAAAGGAGATAAGAAGGATGACCAAAAATGATATTTTAATCAAAAGCCACCTTGGATTTGGCCTAGTATATAAAGGCCTAGTATATAAAGCCACCTTGGATTTGGCCTAGTATGTACTTTATCCCTTGGATTTTTTTGCTTTCTCTAAGTGCAATGACTTTTGTGTAATCTTAGTACTTGCTTTTGGCCTAGTATATAAAGGCCTTAAGCATTTACTTTCCTAACATACATAATTAGAGCTTTCATTTATTTTCACGAACTTAGAGAGAGAAGTAGTAGTTAGGATTTACTTTCTTTGCTTTTACTTTTCTAAGCAAGTATGTTTAAATTTCAGTTTTTATTTTTCCAGTAAGTAGCTTAAATTTACTTCTAGTAATTTAGTTTCCAGCTTTGAGCAGCAGTGTCGACGAAAGTGGGCATTGCGACTTTCAAGTTCAATATGAAATCTTTTAGTTTCAATTCTTGCAGTCTTTTATCTTTTGTTTTCTACACTTTTCAAGTTATGACTAAACTCTACTTTTAGCTGTAGAAGATGAGAAGTACCCGGATTTTATATAAATTTTTTTAGTAGTTTTATATATTTTTACCCCTTTTTGAATTGGTCATTCATTATTCGATAATGCCAATGATGCGGACAAGCCGATCACTCGAAAGTGTCTGATGTCTAGCTTGAGATCCAGAAATGGGCGGAACGTAGTGACACGAGGTTGGATGATGCTAGGGAATTCAAAAGGATTCTCACAACACCGATGAAAAAAATCGGGTTTGCATAGAGAATATTCCACCACATGGTGTAGGAGCAAGCCATTTAGGCATTAAAAATACTTATGGTGTTTTGCTTAATACTTATGCCATAGAAACTCGAGAGGATTCAGGAAGTTCACTAACAAATCAAAGAAGGTTAATATATGTATGATTTAGTTAGAAAAATGTGAGTATTAGTTGGGACCGACATTCTGGGCAGAGAGTGGCCATTTCTCGCAGTATAGTGACCATTTGACTAAATCAACTATTTAATGTAAAATTTGGGAAAAGTCACAACTACATCTCTCTCTTTAACTATAAGATCTTTTTTAAGTTATTTTCACCAAGCCAACTCAAAATATTTGCTTCTTATCTAATTGAAACTCGTAAAAGGAAGTTCATAAAAACAATAGTGTTTTGATAGTTCCAGTCCTTGAAGATATGATATTTGGTTCTTACCACTTTATTACATGGTAAACGATCATAGTGAACAGTGTATACTTGCGCAGTCCAATATGGAATGAGTTGCTAACCTCACTGCAATACACATATTTCGCACGTACCAGTATCCCAATGGAAGATTTGATTGATCAACTTCTATGAAGGTTTGGACATCGATCTACATACCTCGGTGATAAACGAACCATATGTTCCCACTACTGTTATCCCTCGAATTCCTGAAACTGTTGACACTCAGAAAATTCTTGCATAACGAATCTCAAAGGAAAGAAAGGATTGGGATGATGAAGACTAGAAGAAGGTGGAAATTTACCTCAAAGCCAAACGGCTATTCGTCATGGTAATTCCCAAACGATATATTCCAATCCTTGGATTTTTGTGACACTGCCAAGGAATTATGGGATCAACTCGCCAACCAGTTGGAAGGAGGTGTGAAAATGAGGAAAAACAGAAGAGCTCAAGCTCTTAATGAGTACAAAAGTTTTCAAGCTCTTCATGATGAAACTCTGGAACAAACATATCACAGATTCAACACTTTGATTGACAGGTGTAGAGGATGTGATGTGATTAGATCTCAGAAAGACACCAACGTACTGTTTCTCAAAAGGTTGAATGAAGAATGGTCAAATCTGTCCATGTATCTCCAAGCAAACCAAGTCCTCAAGAAATGGAATCTACATGACGTATTTGGAACATTGCAAGCTCATGAGAAAGAAGCACATAAAAATAAAACTGTTGGGTGGTCCTTTAGGCCTTATCTGTTAGCCCAAAGAAACTATCTCTGCACAATCCAGCTGAAAGACCAGAGATGAGTTATACATAGAAGACAAAAGAGGAAAGGACAAGGAACTTATTACTGAGAGTGATACAGATGCCAGACTTTTTTAACACAAATGATGATGATATCAGCGCCTTTGCACAATCTCTGGCTATGATCACTAAGGAATTCACGAGAAAGTTTGGAAAGAGGTCTTTCTAGAGCAGAGGAAAACAAGACAGAGGTGACCGAGTACAGAAGCAAACATATGAGCCAAGACATGCACCACCACAAATTATCAAGAAGGAGGAAGAGAAGAATGAGAAGCAAAGGCAAAACAATGATAGATGCTACGGATGTGTCAAACCTGGACATTTTGCTGTTGATTGTGAAGGCCCTCTTATCAAAGACACTGCGTACTACAAGAATAAATATAAGCATAACTGAAAGGAGAGAGCAAACATGGCAGAACAAGAGAACTGGGTCTCTGACTCAACAGGTGATGAAGAAGCCTTGTTCTGTAGCATGGCAATGACCAACAACAATACAGAAGAGAACACATCTGACTCTTAGGTATGCTATGTATCTGGCAGAGAACATACAGAGCTTGAGGAAACGGCTTTTAGCCTTGCTGAATAACATGAAAGACTCAAAAGAAGCTCTTAAAAGAATAAGAAAAACGAAAAATCATTTAAAAAGAAAAGAATATCTATAAACCTGAAACAGAGCTTCTGATTGAGGAAAAAACAAGAGCTTTTGTGGAGAATAAAATAATTGAAAAACTTAAATCCTTCATAGAAGCTAGTTTTAAAAAGGTAAGGAATTTTTGAAAATTTTAATTTTCATATACTCACTGACACTGGCATATATAGAAAACTCCAGAATAATGATTGTAGAGAGTCAGGCTTCTGATTAATCCAACCAAATATTGAATCTAATCACCCAGTTCTGGGAACTTTTCAAATCCGGCTCTTCAGATAGTACAAATTGAAACTTTGACTAAGAAAGTCAAACTTTATAAAACTGTTGACGGGCTTGAAGAAATAACAGGCTATGAAAAAAGTAACAAAACAAAGTATTTAACTTGACGATGTCCTGAGTATAGACTAATAAGCACCCACTTATCTAACGATAACCATAATGATCTGTGTTGTCACACGCGGTATGCGGAAACCTGCAATCTTTAGAAACATTAAGTGTGGCAACAAGAATGTATCATAGGCATGTAATGAAAATCAGTGGTTTCTCGAAATTGGTAATACGATAGGATAATGATCAAGATGATGTCGTATATGCTTTACACAAATTGACTTCGATGAATAGGGTCCCCCTCCTGAGACTTAGGAAGAATTCCAAATTCCAGGAAGGCCAACTAACCGGAAGTCCATGTTACTAGAAGTCCGTGTTAACGAAAGTCCATGTTAACGTAAGTCCATGTTACTGGAAGTCCATGTTTAATGGAAGTCCATGTTACCGAAAATATTATCGTACTGTTCTTCACAGATCGATCAAAAATATTCCAATCGCCTTAGAGCTTGTCAAATAAGCTCCAAATCGATAATTGTATCTCGTCCATAAACATACTTCAAGTAATCCTCTAGAACGAATTATATTAAACCACAATGATTCATGAAAAACTCATTGATTTTGTCAAGAACAGATCGTTCGAACAAAAAACCTCGAAACTCTGAGTTTTGATCAAATTAGCTCAATAACCTTGAAATTGATAACTATAACTTATTCCATATGACAATGACCATATAATCAATTTGACATGAAAGACCATCAAATTTGTCATTAATTCACCAAAATTCAACCTAAAAACTCACTGTTCATCATCAAGAAAAAAAACTTCATTGATTTCATCAAATTCTTCAAATTTGTTGCAATAGATCGATTGTAACGAAGATAGATTGCTTCGATTATTCTCTGATACCAATTTAAAGTTCCTGTAAACAAAAAGTATAACAAAAAATTTTGAACACAAGATTGAGATCAAGGAAGTCGTATATTTATTGATTAAGAATAAGTTTACAAGTCGTATGTACTTACAGGTGTAATAGAAAGCTCAACTGTATAGAAATGCTACAGTTACGTCTTTGTCAATCATAGACCTATTGCATTTATACACGTGTGAAACTTCTTCACACTTTCTACTTTAGAGTTCTCTTTCGAACTCTGAAGTCCTCTCTTTAGACTTCTGAAGTCTTCACTTTAGACTTCATGCCTTAGCATATTCTTCATGTCTTCCGAACTCTAAAGTCTCCATTTCAGATCGCTGAGATTACTTCTGCAGATTTTCATAGTTTCTTCATAGCATGTCCAGATCTCTGAACTCAAGTTTGCAGATTTCCATACTTAGGAATATTTGAAGAACCTCTTTAATTCCTAACGTACATATTTTGTGGTAGGAACTTAAAATCACAACACATTTGTAAAAATTGAACTTGAACAATGGAAATGAAGTTTCTTTCTTCAAGATATTACTCAGGGACAATGTTGACTATCTAGTAAGTTCATCTATCTCTCTCTCTATCTATCTCTCTCTCTCTCTCTCCCACCAATACCTTTTTTTGTTTATTGTTAATCATTATTTTGCAGTCACTGTCGCCTTCTTTTGCAAGAAAGTATCTAAAGAACAAGAACCAAACCTTTTTTCTCAAAATAAAACTACCCTCAGCTAGAGGGTTAAATACTAAGAGCTAAATACATATACTACTTCACCATATTAAAAAAAACACCACATTACACCCACTGGGACAATGTTCATTATACAAAAAAAAGCACCACCCTCATTTATTCTCATAACATGTACTAATATAATATAAATATAAATATATTATGTGTAAGTGTAATTGTTATGTTCCAGAAGATTGCTTCAAAAGAGATAGGGTTCTGAAGATGAGATCTCAAAAGAAGAGCTTGAAGAAAAGTTTAAGGCATAACTTCTGAACTAGCAACATCAGATGTTCTGAAAACTTCTGAAGAAAGTTCTGAAAACTTCTGAAGAAAGGTCTGAAGAAGTTCTGAAGACAACATCTGAAGAAGTTCTGAAGAGAAGAATTTACGTGTCTATATACTATTGGTCTGTGATGTAACCTACATGTCTGTATATTATTCTCTTTGTGTATATATAGAATGTCAGTTAGTTAGTTTTAGTTGTTCATGCATACTTGTACTTTCATAATTATACAGTTTGTAATATTGTCAAGATCAATACAACAGCCGACTTAATTGCTCAAAATCTTATATCTTTTATATCTTTCTCAAAATCTTATATCTTTTATATCTTTCTTAAACATCTTGATCTAGGGGAACTTACAATTGGTATAAGAGTCGTTCATCTGTTCGTTATTCAATTCTTGATCAGATTCTGTCAGATCTGACAAGATTCTTGAAATTTGTTGATCAATTCTTCCTAGACTGATCAGATCTGCTCAAAATTCAAACAGGTGAATTTTACGATCAAATATTCAAGATGTAGAAAGAGTATATTTAGATTGGGTCTGAAATGAAGCCACCTACCCTATTTTTTGGAGAGTACCATCAATGGAGAATAAGAATGATTCAGTTTTTGGACAACATAGATGAGGAATTAATGAAATCTATCATTAATGGAAATCTCGAAGTGTATGTGAAATCGATGCAGTCCCAGCAACTGAAAACACTCTAGAGATCCCAACTACCAGAATCAAGAAGAGTTCAGGTATGTACAATAATGTTGAAAAGGCTGAAATGAAGGTTGATAAAAGAGCTCTAACATTGTTAACAATGGCAATCCCTAATGAAATTTTCAATAGAGTTGATAGTCTCACTTCTGCTAAAGAAATGTGGGATGAAGCTGTAGCCCAGATGCAGGGGATTAATTCCAAATCACAAGGACAGAGGTTCAATGTATGTATTGGAACTTATGAAGGGTTCAAAGCAAAGGATGGTGAGGCTTTTACTGAATCATACAACAGATTCAATAATATTCTGAAAGACTTAAGAAGAAATGGTGTTTAGAAACTTAATTCTGAAATAAACAACAAGTTTCTTAAAAACTTGGGTACTGAGTGGGAATGTTTTACTGATAATATGGTCACCAGAAATCTATCCAAAATAACTATTCATGACATATATGGCATCCTGTTTCAACAAGAAGACAAGATAAAGACAAGACATAATGAAAAGAAGAAAACAAATGATACTCTAGCCTTGCTAACACATAAAGTGAACAATCCTAGACCTATTTATTGCATGACAAATATTTGTGAAATCCCCGAAGTTGAATTGTGTGATGGAAATGAGTCAGATGAAGAAATGAAAAGGATAGTGAAGGAATAGCTTTTATGACTAGACAGTTCAATCAAAAGTATAATCAGAAGTATAAAGGAAACACTAAGACTGAAAATGGAGCTGAAAAAGTTGTAAAGAAGGAGGTTGTGAAGAAAGAAGAAATTGAACCTACAAGATGCTTTAACTGCGGTAAACCTGGACATTTTGCTAGACAATGCAAGATGCCCAAGGTTAAAAATACAGCTTACTATGAGAAAAAGCATATGTTATCAAAGAAGAAGGATGAAAATCCAGTCATGTTTACCAAGTATGAAGAAGATTGGCTTTTGTGGAGTGATGATAGTATGATGAAGAAGTTGCTCATTATGCTGCCAACTGCTATATGTGTCAAATGGATCCTGAATCTTCACATGATCATGACTCTGAGGTACAAAATTCTTCTAAACCAACTTCTGAAAATAACATGCAAGAACAGATAATGAATATGACTTCTGAATTTCAAACCCTAAGAAATAGTATAAAAGGTGAAAGGATTCTTGTTAACAAATTCAGAGAAGAAAGTCAAATTTGTAAACTGAATTGCATAAATGCTAAAGAACAACTTAATAAATTTTCTAAGGAGAAATCTGTTTTAAAAGACAAGTTGGATACTGTTGGAACCCAGATCCCTTTCTAACGATTAATCAACAGATCGTATAACACAATATGAGCGGAAGCAATATTGATCTATGATTGACAATAAGCAGTAAATCAATAATGATAACAGTAAGAACAATCAGGAAATCGTATTAATAACCTTGAGCTTGATTACAATACGTATGAATGAACAGCGTGATTTTTTTCTTCAAAATCGTCAACTATTACAGTGAAGAATGAATCTATTTATACTGTTACAAAATTAAAGTCAACGACCTAGCCTATCAGGAACTGACACGTCATCTATACTAGATAACAGAATTGGTTACAAGTAGAGATGCACAGAAAGTGTGATTGCCACGTCATCATAAGCGCGTGCGACACAGTTTAAGTCCAGAGGATCTTCAAGTCTCTGGACGTCTCTGAGATGACTTAAGTCAGAGAGTGAACTTCTGTCTTGACTTCTGATCTTGGATGCTTGTGACATTCTGGTTCATACTTTCTTCAGAATGAAGTCTAACAATCTCCCTCTAAGTATGAAGTCCAGAATATGGAAATGGTAACTTCATTCAAGTACTTTTAAATCCCTTGCAGTTTCCTTAGGCAATTTTAAAACTGTTGCTGTTTCCTTAAACATTTTCAAATTTGTTGCTGTTTCCTTAGGCAATTTTAAAGCTGTTGTTGTTTCCTTAGTCAGTTTACCAACTCTCAATCCAACACCATCTCCGAATTTCTTTTTCCATTCGTTATAACGCTCTTTGGCAAGTGCTTCAACAGAAGCGATGTATACAGCACGCATGACGCTATCAGACCCTTTCTAATGGTTTCGTAAAATTGCAAATTCTGCACATATAGTCTTCCCACTTCCAGTTGGTGCAGCATCAAACACTATTTACATAGCATTTGAATTCTTGATAAAGGGCTTCGTATATGTGTTTGAATTCTTGATACAAGGCTTCGTATTTTGGATCAGAAGGGAACACAAGAATGAGAAGTGACAATTTTATGGAACATGTCAGTGATTTCTCTGACCTTTAAAATTGTGTCAAGTTTCTGAACCATTCTTTTAGCAATGTGTCTATCTCCTCTGCTTTGGCTTCTGTCATCAGTCTGGAAAGATGCAAAGATCTTGACAATTTCCACAAGTCTTGTAGAGTACTTGTGAGCCTTTGAGACTCTAAAGAAGCTTCTTTTGGATGGTCTTTTAAACACAATGTCGTCTTCAGGTTCTGTCAACACTTCTCCAGAAGTTAAATGCTTAAGACCCTCTGTTTCTTCATTGGGAGCATATATGCTTAAGTTTACTACCTTGTGATCTAGGCCCGTTTGGAAGTCTACCTGTCTTCTATACTTGATGAAGGCTTTCATGCATTCAATTATACGAAGGAAGGAAACTTTGTTTTGATTATCAGTCCTCTATATCATTTTATTTTTCATGTGTCTTTCCAAAGGTATGAGATCAGAAGGATTGATAGATAACAGATCATTATCACAAAAGTAGTATGTGTTATTGTCTTCTCTTATCACTTCATAGATAGTATACATGATCTCTGTGTTCTCAAAGTTTACATGCTTGACCCCAGAGATATTCTTTATTGGCACAATTGAGTATGTTTCTTTCCTTACTTGCCAGTGACTAATGAATATCTTTTTGACTTCATCGCTTAAATGATAGTCATTGGCGAAGTTAGGAAGCATTAAGAATACTTTCTGATCTATAGGTGCGTATATGTGGCTATTCTTAATTTCCAAAGTTGGGAGTTCATTAAACCTCCACAACTTATCTCTCTCTTCTTGAATCTCTGCCTTTCTTTTGTTTGACGATTCTTTCTTGGCCTTTTCAATTTCAGCCTTAGCTTTATCAGCTTCAGCCTTGGCTTTATCTTCTTCAGCGTCTTGAACTTTAGGTTGTTCAGGGACAGATTCAGAGGGTTTTGGAATTGGATTTTGGGATGTTGAGAATTCTCTTGTTCTGGCACAAGAGGAACTTGATTGATTTTTCGAAGGTTGGTGGGATTCTAATGGTTGATTTGGTTAAGGTTGGGGGATTTTGTTGGTTGTTCTTTTTATGGTTGTGGGGAGTTAGGTGGCTGAGATTGTGAGGTATGAGGTTGTGACTTGCCCAAAAGATCTAGAATGTACTTAGCCATATCTGGATCTTTGGGAAGTGGGCCAGAGTTTACGGCTAATGGTGTTGGTGTAAGGGGAGTTTGTGTGCATGGTGGTGGTTCAGAGAGTGGAACATTAGAAGCCTTACCTTTATTCTGAGACTTAGTCATCTCAGTGCCATCCGTTTTTGCCTTTTTGGATGGATTCTCCCCCTTCTGAGAATCAGGATCCTGATCCTCAGACTTCTTTCTCTTCAATTTTTCCTTTTGTCACGCTCTGGCTTCTTTGGCTTTCTTCTTTTCTTCATAAGCAGCAGACAGAGAGCTTACCAGAGATGATAATTTTGAAACAGAGGTTTCTAATGTAGATACCTTATGATCCAAATTTGTTGAAGTAGAATTCATTTTGGAGACATATTTGGCAGTCAGTGCATTTAACCTGTCCAACATAGCTTTCTGAAAGATAGCCATGTCTGATTTATAAACCAAGGATGAGGAAGAAGAGTTTGAAGCATCTGAGGTAATCACAACATCAATGAGTTTCTTGATATCAGCAACAAACGATCCATACTCATTTGTAGATATTGTGACCTCTGGAGTCGGAATGTCATCAGAAATGTGAAAAATTACCTCAGCGTTTGCTTTGATTTCTGCATCCAGTTGATTGAAATAGGTAGAGGCAGAGTTCCTCTGAGACTCGGCATTGTTAGAAATTAATTTCTGGATAGCATCCAGAGCCTGAGTTTGGGCAAGTTGAGCATTCTTGATATCCTTGAGCATTGTGTGATGGGATTCAAGGGAGATTTTTAGATCTTCCACAGATCTCTTAATTTTATCACCGAATGCCTAAAATTCTGCATTGGTGACAAATTCAGAAGAGGTAACCGGTGCATCCCCAACACATGAGGCCCCTTGTCTCTCGCGTTCAGAGAGGCCCTCATTCACGCCTGTTTTTATGTTGAGCGTGGAGGGACTTCCAACCTGTCTTCGAGGGCTATCAACGATAGGCACCTCTTAGGTTGTTTTGATTGGTTCAGTTGTGTCCCGTTCATCAGAGGATGGGGAGCTAAACACGATGTGCTTACCTTTAGGGAGTAGAAAGACTCCGGTAAGTGGTGCATCCTGATGTTGTAACCCATCTGATAGGAATTCGTCAGCAGCTACACTAGCAGAGGGTATGGACATACCTTCTGCGTTCCCTAATGCTTCGTTGGTGACGGAGACATCAACGAAATGGGTAGGTAGAGGCGAGTTCTGGGGAAATTGAACTCTTTTGTCTTCATCATCACCCTGTTGAGAGGGTGATGAAGATGAGGTGGCTCCCCGGTAGTGCTTGATTCAGAGTATGAAAGAATATCCTCTGATCGGTTGGTTTCAGGGTGGTTAGGACTGGGTTGTCCTTTTTTAATGAGAGTAGATGTGTTGGCATCTACCTCAGCAGTTATGGTTGCTCGTGTTGGACTCTATGGACATCTTCTGTTGCTTCTTGCATTAAGCTATCAGGATGGGCAGAATCACTCAGTTGTTCACTCCCATTCTTTTCAGACTCATTTTCACTTGACCCCTCACGTTCTATATTTGGCTCTAAATGCTCTAGGGTAGGTATTCTCGGTTATGAGTATACCAAAGAGGTTCTATAAGAGATAAGATTAAGAGAGGTTTGAGGAATAAGGTTAAGCATGTACCTGGATAGGTCTCTTGGAGCAGGGTAGCCGCCTCTATTAATTGTGGGTTTGTGAGATGCCATTGTGGCGATCTTGCAGAACGGTTGAAGGTGAGGAGCTTTCAAAGCATCTATTGCAGGATAAGTGAACAGAGATAGGAATCTTGGAAACATCAATGTTGGAAGAGGTTTGCCCTGGTTCTGATGAGAAACTTTGGTGTGAACAGCAGCCTTCAATTCTTGAAAGAGCAAACTGGCATAATCCAAAGGCTTGTTAAAGAACATTCCATACATGACCGTAAGGATGTTCTTGCTAGCTTGATTTTGAGAGCCTATTTTGTAGGTTAGGCTTTTGTCAAGAATAGAAACAAGTACATTCCACATTGGAGGTAAGTGCTTCCTTTTGAATTCAGACAACTTTGTAAGTGTTTCATTGTAACCCAAGAACTTGATGAATGCAAGCAGAGCTTCAAGAGTGGGATTATGTTCCAGATTTGGATTTGGTACTTTCTGGCCTTCGACTTCAATGACGGGCAGGGGCAAATGAAAGTATTTAGCAATTTTATTCTTTGTGATTGGAATCACGACAGCGGTTTCAGGTTCAGCGAGATGGCTGAAATTTTCTAGAAGGGTTTCTTCATTTGCAACAAACAGAGATTGCCAAACCTCTTGAACATAAATTTCGAGGACATTAGGGTTTGTTAGGGTTAGGGTTCGGTTTAGAGAATGATTTTGAAGAAACTCAATCATGACCTTATACTATTCTTGAAACGTATTTGGGTCAAGAAGAATTTGCACATTGTTAGTCTTCAAGGGTAGCTTGACGATTGGGGCACTTTCTGCTGTTGAATCGATCCACCATCCTTCGTCTTCTTGCACATTAACCTTTGCAGTTGGGATTGCCATTTGAGACTTTGGGTTTTTGAGAGCTTGAGAGTGCAGGTAATCAAACAGTGATGGTAATCAGAGGAGGAAGACGGTGAGCAGTAGAGTGATGAACTTCTATTTTTGAGTTTTTATAATGAGAGAGAAAGGATGAACTCGAGTGATTTTGGAGATCGAGGGGTTTGCATGCCATCATGTAATCGAACAATAAATGACAAGTGGCAATAACGTTTGCGTGTATTAAATGATGTCAGGCGCATGTATGGATGTGATGGGGCACTGAAAAGTTTCCGAAGACTGATGATGATAGTCGGATGCTTAGTGAAAACTTCCCTCCAAATTTTTAAAAGAAGAATTAATTTAAAAAAAATTATCAATTAATCAACAAAAATTGTGGATTAAAAGAATAATTTTTGTAATTAATGCTTTCTTTTAAATCAAATTAAAATCAGACATTTGGAGAAGTAAATCAGTTTTTGTACCAAATGAAAGTTTTGAATTCTTTGAATAGCATTTCTAAAGAAATTTAATTAAAATAAGGAAATTCTAATTAACTTTGGAGGCAAGAGATAAAGTTAGAAGTAACTTATTTGAAAAAAAAATTCAAGAGAGACATAATCAGAGAATGGCTTTTTGGTCATATAAAACAGTTTGAGACCAAGATTTATGTCCTCGGAACATCTTTTCAGAAAATTTTTAGTTGAATTTGAGATTTCTTTGTAACCTTGACGGCAAGAGTTATTCAGATGTAACACATTCTCAAAAACTTTCAAGTAAAGAGAGGTTCAGAAGACAACTAACATTTGTTAGACTTGTATTCTGAAGAATCTTCATGTTTTGCACACCTCTGTGCTCCCCCTCAAATACTTAGAAAGTGTTTATGTGCTCCCCCTTGACATTTGAGAATGTTGCTCCCCCTTGCCTTTTCAAATTGAGCTTCCCTTTCTGTCTACACTTGGATAAACCGTGAAAATAAATGTTCATTGAACAGGGGTGTTCAGAGGCTTCTGAGTGCCTCTGAGTTAAGCATCAGAAGTGACCAGAGGCTTCTGATCAATTATTATTTACGAAGTTGAAAGAAAAAAAAACTTTAATATATACACAACAAGTAAATTTGACTTAATACTATGAAGACCATAGATATTAAGGAAATTACATGTTTAGCATACCCAGCTTGCTGACAAGAAAATTGAATCATTTTTCATCCAGAGCTTTTGTAAAGATATCAGCAAGTTGATAATCAGTGGGGACAAAATACATTTCAATTGTCCCCTTTTCCACATGATCCTTAAAGAAATGATACCTTACATCAATGTGCTTGGTTTTTGAGTGCTGAAATGGATTCTCAGTGATTGCAATAGCACTTTCTGAGTCACATAGGATGGCTATCTTGTCGTACACCAGACCATAATCCCTTAGTTGGGTTTTCATCCATATGACTTGGGAACAGCAGCTAGCAGCAGCAACATATTCGGCTTCTGTTGTAGATGTCGAAACACAGTTTTGTTTCTTGGATGTCCAACTTATTAGTCTGTTACCCAGATGTTGACAGCTACCAGATGTAATTTTTCTATCTAACTTGCATCCTGCATGATCAGAGTCAGTGTACGCAATCAAATCAAAACTAGAATTCTTTGGATACCAGAGACCCCAGTGATGGAGTTCCTTTCAGGTATCTAAAAATTCTTTTTACAGCAGCCAAATGAGATTCTTTTGGATTGGCTTGAAATCTCGCACAAAGACATGTGGCAAACATGATATCTAGTCTACTAGCAGTCAAGTATAAAAGTGATCCAGTCATACCTCTATAGCTCGTAACATCAACTGATTTCCCTAAGGAATCAGGATCAAGTTTCGTGCTGGGAGAGATAGGAGTTTTCATAGTGGTGGAATTTTGAAGTTTGAATTTCCTTAACATGTCAGAAACGTACTTGGCTTGATTTATAAAGATGCCAGAGGTAGTTTGTTTCACTTGGAGTCCCAAGAAAAATGTTAATTCTCCCAACGTACTCATTTCAAATTCTTTTTCCATCAGTTTTGAAAACGGATCAACTTCTGATTGATGAGTAGAACCCAATATAATGTCATCTACATATATTTGAACAATGGTTAACATACCTTTGCCTCTTTTGATGAATAACGTCGTGTCAATTTTACCTTTCTCATAAGAATGACTGATTAGATATGTGGATAATCGTTCGTACCAGGCTCTTGGTGCTTGCTTTAATCCGTAGAGAGCTTTATCTAAAAGATTGACATAATCTGGGTGTCTAGCATCTTCAAAACCAGAAGGTTGTTCAACATACACTTCTTCTTTGAGGTTTCCATTTAGAAATGTACACTTAACATCCATCTGATACACTTTAAAGTTTTGGTATGCTGAGAACGCTAGAAAAAGTCTTATCGCTTCTAGTCTTGCAACAGGAGCAAATGTCTCGTCGTAGTATATCCCTTCTTCTTGATAATACCCCTTGGCCACCAATCTTGCCTTGTTTCTGATCACAATACCATCTTCATCCTTTTTGTTCCTAAATACCCACTTAGTACCTATAGCGATTTTGTCTTTTGGCAAAGGTACTAAGTTCCACACCTTGTTTCTATCAAACTGAAGTAGTTCTTGCATAGCTTCCATCCAACTTGGTTCTTGTAGAGCTTCATGAACTTTTTTTGGTTCGATCATGCTAAGAAAATTTACAAAGAAAGCTTCATTTGCAGATCTGGTTATAATCCCGTCAGCTAGACTTCCGATTATTAGATCTGGAGAGTGAGACTTTGTCCATCTAGTCATTCTTGTTTGAGGTATCGGTTGAGCTTGAACCTCTGTCTCTTGAACCTCTGTCTCCGAATATTGAGGAACCGCATCAGATATTGGAGTAGGTTCTAGATCTAAAGAAGAACCTAGAATCACCCCCTCAAATGAAGGTGCAAAAGGTATCCCTGGATTTGAAGATTCTTGAGGTGCAGAGGTGTTCGTATGAGTTTCATTTGATGACATAGGACCAAATAAAGATATGCCAGATGCGTGAAGGACTTCTAGAATACTCAAGGGTGGAGTAGTAGGTGGTTTCTCTGAAAATATCTCTTCTCCCAGAAAATCATCAAATAGAGCATCAATCTCGGATTCTCTGGAACCTGAAAGATAATCAGAGGTAACAGTATTAAGTTTGAGTTCGGAATTGGAATATTCAGAAGTCAATTGTGTTTGATCATCAAAATCAATATTTATGCTTTCCATTACAGTCTTAGTTCGTAAATAAAAGACTCTAAAAGCTCTTGAATTTAACGAATATCCCAAAAACTTTGCTTCATCAGATTTCTTATCAAACTTGCCAAGTTTGTCTCAATCATTTAAAATAAAACACCTGCAACCAAAAATGTGAAAAAATTGACAGAGGGTTTTCTATTATTGATGAGCTCATAAGAGGTTTTGTGATGCCTCTTGATTATGATAGATCTATTCTGAGTCAAACATGCTGTGGCTACAGCTTCTGCTAAAAAATGAATAGGAAGTCCAGAAGCTACAAGCATTGTTCTGGTTGCTTCCACTAGTGTTCTGTTTCGTCGTTCCACTACGCCGTTTTGTTGAGGAGTGCGTATAGCAGAGAAGTTTTGTTTAATTCCATTTGTCATGAAGTATTCTTCAAAGCTTGACATTTTTGAATTCAGTTCCATTATCACTTCTCAATTGTTGTATTTACTGATGTAGAAGAACTTGTATTCTGGTCATCATATTCTGTAAAACAATTGGCACTTCTGATTTGAGACGCACAAAAGCAAGCCAAGTATACCTGGAAAATTCATCAATTCGTACCAAGATATATTTTTTTCCAGATAGAATCTGAGTTGCAATGGGACCACAGAGGTCAACATGTAACAATTGCAGAGGTCTAGAACACGAATGGTCACTTTTGGTTTTGTGAGAAGCTCGTTTAATTTTTCCCATTTCACATGTAGGACAGAGGTGATCTTTCTGTAAGTGTACCTCTGGGAGGCCAGTGACCAGATTATGTTTTAGTAACAGCTCAAGGTTATCAAAATTTAGATGAGACATTTTATGGTGCCATAACCAAGCAATTTCACTCTTTTTGGAGATGAGACAGAGAGTTTCCTTACCATCCTTGGACGTAAAATTCATCATATACAAATTACCTTTTCTGTCAGCTCCCCATAGTTCTTCACCTGCCTTAGAGAATAAGTAACAATGCTTCTCATCAAGTACAATAAGTATTTTAGAATCGCATAATTGACATATGCTTAACAGGTTATGTTTTAAACTAGAGACATGAGCTACTTTGGATATGGTAATATTACCTTCTTGTAGAGTTCCGTAGCCTTTTATTTGACCCTTACCATTATCACCAAACGTTACTGCTCCTCCACTTTTATCTTTAAATTTGGAGAGTAAGTTTTTCGTGTCAGTCATGTGCCTCGAGCATCCAGAATCAAGATACCAGATATGCACACGCTGTTTCTGCAATCAGAATCAAGGAGATTTAGGAACCCATTTCATAATGGGTCCTTTAATGTTAGGTTTGAGAGACTGATTATCTTGAGTGGCTTTGTCAGAATTTATCGGTGATCTCTTTTTATTTTCATTGTTCCTTTTGGTTTGATTTCTGAAATTTGGACACTTTTGATATTTAGAAGAGTGATCAGAGGACCTTGAGAAAAATTTCTTAAGTTTTAAGAACAAGGAGAAACATTCAGAGTTCTGAAATATAAAAGATTGCTTGAAATTTTCATTACTCGAATGATAATTACAATTTTTCTTATGTCTGTCTATTCTAGCATCAGTAGTTCTGTCAAACTTCTTATCTTAGCTAGGCTTATGCTTAGAAGTAAATGTATTCTTCTATTGAGGCATCCTCTGATGAAACTTCTCAGGAACCTTGGACTTTACTGAAACAGGAGTGAAAGAGTTAGATTTCCATTTTCCTTTTTGTTCATAAGTAAACTTCTGAGGTTTTGATTTCAGAGATTGTTGCTGAGTATTGGCTTTCTTTTTGAGACGTTCCTCCTTTTCGAGTTCAAGATAAGTTTTAGCTTTTAGACACATCCCAAGAAAGTCTGGATGAATGTTCACCGCCTTTCTCTGTCCTTTTGGAGGAACTGAGAGTATTGGTATCCCACTCGAATGTTTTTCAACATTGAAGCCAGAAGCTCTGATTTCCAGAGGTTCATTAGTGTATAAGAAAGGAGCATCCTCATTTTTTATTAATTCTGAAGCCTTTGTGCTTTCTTGTGGCAAAAGATTCTCAAATGTTGAAATATTTCTCTGAGTTGTCAAAGAAATCATCAGCATTTTGATTATCAGATTCCCAGGGATAAGTAATGAACTCAACATCGTCTTGAACTTCGAGAAAGATTTAGGTCAACAAAAGAACAAGGAAAAATATCTGGATGATTTTCAATAGAGTTTTTATCAATCATATGTTCAACTTTAAAACACTCATCCAGAGTTGAGAGAATATCGTTTTGAAAACTAAGTCTTATCTATCTTATGCTTGTACAGGTATGAATTCATCATCTTCTGGATTCAAAGTTATATGAGTAATCGATCCAAACTTGAAAATATCACCTTTCTTTTGGACTAATTTTAGATTAACATGAGTTGGTTTTTTAGAAGAGTACTTAATATTTTTATGCTTGAGTTTTCTCATTTGATGACCATTTTCATTTCTTGATCTTTTGAAGATAGATTGCTCATATAAGATCGGAAACACAGGCTTTTGTTCCTTTCCTAAACAGAATACAGATTCCAGAGTAGACAACTTTTTACACGTATAGGGATCCAAATCTTCAAAACCAAGTCCGGTTCTCCCTACTTGTGTATTTATTTTATCATGCACTTTCTGAGCATCTAGATATTTTTTTTGTCTGTAGCTCTTTGTTTTGAAGTTCAATATGCAAGAATTCTCTTTCCTTTAAAAAATAATTTTTGAGTGCTACAGAATTCAATCTGTCACTCTCTTTAGCTTTAATCTCTTTGTCTTTACCTTCAAGAAGTTTAATGAAATCATGTTTCTCTTCTTTGAGTTTGTCTTCAGTATATTTTAAAAGTTTGGATATCTTTTCACTTTCAACAGAAATTTCCATCTTTTCTTCAGTTAAAATATCCATTTCTCTTTTGAAAATATCTCTCTCTCTTTGAACTGTAGCAAAAGTTTGTTCAATAGTTTTTCTCAGCTTCTTTTCTAAAATAAGCTTATGCTTAAGATTTTCAAAATCATCTGTTAAAATCATGATGGTGTTCTCAAGGTCAGAGGATTCAGATAAAGAACAAACCGGAGTTTCAGAAGGCTGATCTTCTGATTCATCTACCTTAGCCATTCCACAGAACATGGCTTCATCTCCGCTTGTCTCATCATCCAGCTAGTTTTCGTTTTCTGCATAGCAAGCTCTTTCAACAACATTATACTCGTATTTATTTTTGTAGTATGGCTTGTCTTTTTCCAGAGCACCTCTGCAGTCTTTGGAGTAGTGACCTGGCTTTCCGCACCTGTAGCACACATCCTTTTTCCTTTTCATCTCTTCCTCTTTCTTATCAGCTTCTGACTTCTCAAATTTCTGGATCTCTTGCCTTGGGGCATAAGATGGAGTAGAACGATCAAATCTCTTGTTTCCTTGCAATGATCTATTACCAAACTTTTTAGTAAACTTTTTGGTAATGAGTGCTAGAGACTCAGCAAAAGATTTGATGTCATCATCAGAATCAGAAGCATCTTCTTGACTTGCTTCAGAGATGAATGCCTTACATTTTCTATTCCTCTCACATTCCTTACCCCTTCTGCCTGACCCTCTGGATTCAGAAATTAGAGCCAGAGGTCCACCAATTGACGTTTTCTTCTGAACAACTTCCTTCTCGTAAGCTTGAAGTGTGCCAAAGACATCATGCAGAGACCACATTTCTAGGTGTTGGTTAGCTTGAATAGACATAGAAAGATTAGACCATTATGGATTTAATCGTTTAAGAAATAAAACGTTATTTTCTTCCTTGGATCTTACTATATCACATCTTTTACACAGATTAATCAAGGAATTAAATCTGTGAAAGTTCTGTTCCAGAGTTTCTTCTGGATAGCTTGAAAACTGTTGTATTCATTCAGAGCTTGTGCTCTTCTGTTTTTCTTCATTTTTGCTCCTCCTTCGAAGAGATTTTCAAGCTGATCCCACAGTTCTTTAGCAGTTTCACACGTGTCTAGAGATTGAAAAATCTCATTTGGAATAGCCATGATTAAAAGACTCTTTGCCTTTTTAGCTATTTCCACTTTTGCCATCAGACCAATTGCCTCTTAGCTTTGGAATAGATCAGTGGTAGCAGTAGCAGGAATCCTTGGGATCATGGTCATTGGTATGTATGGGCCATTCACAACAGTGGGATAGAGTTCAACATCCAATCCTTCATAGAAATTGATCATTCGGATCTTCCATTGGGGATATTCATCTCGGATTAGAGTTGGAGGTTTGGTCAAGGATCCAGAGGTGTATATGGCGTTTATATTTTGATTTGCCATTTTTCAGAAAACAGAGATTGAGAGAATAGGAATGAAATTTAGACCAATTAAATTTCAAATGAGTTGAAACGAGATGATATTCTTACTGAAATTCAAAATTAAACCAAAATTACCGCTGATTTGGAGAGAATTGTATGAAATTAACAAAATCCCGAACAACAGGGTAGAATCGAAGAATAGTAGTTTTAAATTGAAATAAACTGCAAATAGAACAGGGATTTCTCCAAACTGGAAGAGGTCTAATAATCAATAGATTGATTATCAGGCTCTGATACCAATTGTTGGAACCCAGATCCCTTTCTAACAATTAATCAACAGATCGTGTAACACAATATGAGCGGAAGCAATATTGATCTATAATTGACAATAAGCAGTAAATCAATAATGATAACAGTAAGAACAATCAGGAAATCGTATTAATAACCTTGAGCTTGATTACAATACGTATGAATAAACAGCGTGATTTTTTTTCTTCAAAATCGTCAACTATTACAGTGAAGAATGAATCTATTTATACTGTTACAAAATTAAAGTCAACGATCTAGCCTATCAGGAACTGACACGTCATCTATACTAGGTAACATAATTGGTTACAAGAAGAGATGCACAGAAAGTGTGATTGCCACGTCATCATAAGCACGTGAGACACAGTTTAAGTCCAGAGGTTCTTCAAGTCTCTGGACGTCTCTGAGATGACTTAAGTCAGAGAGTGAACTTCTGTCTTGACTTCTGATCTTGGATGCTTGTGACATTCTGGTTCATACTTTCTTCAGAATGAAGTCTAACAAATACTCTGCAAAAAGACATTATTAACGAAAAATCTGAAAAGAGGTTTTATCTGTTAAAATGGAATATTTGAACAAAAAAAAGACTTGAATTACGTAAAAGGGTTAAAGAATTAGAAGACTCTAATTTCAAAAGACGTCAAACTGAACAAACTCTTAATTTTTTGACTAGTCAAAATTTTACAATATAAAGGCTGGATTAGGATACACAAAAAACAAAGTCTTAAAAGTTGCACCTCAAATCTATATAATCTGTCAAAAATGAATGTTTTTAATGATGGTGTTATAGGGATAATATCTAAACCAGTCAATCATTCTTTGCCTGAAAGAATTCCTTTTGAAAAAATATTTGTTAAGTCTGAAACTTTATTTACAAATGAAAATTCTATGAAATCTGAAAAATCTGATATAAATAACATAACAAATGTTTAAAGAACTCAGATGTCTCAATTTCTTAATCTACTTCTGAAGAAATTTCAAAAAATAAATATGAAACAGAAACTCAGATTAACTTAGAGGAAACTTCTAAAAAAGGATCTGAAGATATTTCAGAAGAAATACATACTACTATAATCTCTAATGCTAATACTGAAGATAATTCTAAGGATCAATTTGAAGAATTTTTAGATGATGAATCTATAGAAGATGTTCAGAATATATCAGATGATAACCATAATATTCATATTTATGAAGAAAATTTTATCACCGAGGAAAAATTCTCAAAACTAAATGATTTTGTTGACTACATGAATGAAGATAAATTTTCAAATCTTATGAATGCTTCAGAGTCTAAAAGTGATGATGAAAATTCTGATCCTACAGTTGCTGTCATAGATAAGGATTGGTACCTTGTTTATAAAAGACAAACTTCTATGATTCAAGGTAACAAGTTGAAATCCGAAGAGCCAAAATTTCCTTTAGAAGTGTTCAATCCTGTATTCTTAAAAGCATAATATCAAAAAATTTCAAGTACTGTATCAAATTTAGAAACTTCAGTTTCTAGTAAATTTGATTCAGAAGTTGAAACCATTCTTACTATAGGAAATTCCAAATTATCATCATCATCATCTTTTGATTTCAAAGATAAAAAATTTGAACAAGGTCAATCTTCTAATACTAAATCTGATTATTCATTCAAGAAAAACTTAGTTCAGAAATCCAAAATTGCTTATAATTCTAATCCTCATTTCTTATCCTTTTCAGAGTAGTCCTCTCTAGTTTGCAGGCCTGGCCCTGGTCCATGGCAAATGTGGCTTGGGCCATGGTCAGCAGGCCAAAAGGGGGCAGCAAAAAAAATTAGCGACTATGTATATGTTTTATTTAGTTCAGCAATCAGTATCTTCAGATGGGTCGGCCCAAAAGAAAAAGGATATTACCGTTTGACTGAGTTTTTAACATTGGACTTCACTTGGTTCTAAGGGGACAGACGGAAATGGGAGCAAATCACTAATCACCAAACATACGATTCAATTTCACGATTCACGGCTTCACGTTGCTTGACTTCTTCATCTGTTTTGTTAGATTCACCGTTCACGACTTCAAGTTTCTCAAAATCAATTGTCTGCGTTCAGTCCTAAATTGATTCATCATTCAAAAAGTTTGGTCTTCACTATGCCCTAGCCCCTAAATCGGTTGTTCTTGCTTGATGCGGTGCTGATTTTGTGGACTTGCTCTCCCTAAGACTATGTCCCTAAGGTGTTTTTTTTCCATTCTAAAGTTTTCTAAGTTACTGACTTGAAGTGTTAATATGTTTTTTTTTCTATTTGATAGTTTAGGTTTTACCCAAATTCTTGTTTTATGTTTGCTTTAGCAAAATATAAGAAACCTACTTGTTTCCATGTATATGCTGTGAAAGAATTGAAAAATTGAATTCTTGGTTAGATAGTTAGATGATTAAATAGTAGATATTCATTCTTTTGATTTACTGAATAGTGAATAGTGATTTGTGAATTGTTATTACTCTTAATTCTTGCTTGGGTAGTTAGAGATAGAAAAAAGTAGGTACTAATTCTTTGTGATTTATTGATTTGTAAACAGTTAGATAGTAATATGTAGGCAATAGCTATAAATGATGACAATAATATACATTGTGAACAATATCATTAAGAATAATCATACATAGTCAAAGATGATGTAAAGTTGGTAACTAATCTAATCAATTAGCAAAATTAGCTTAGAAAAAATTGAAATTTAAAGCCATATCAAAATTGGTTATGAGGTTTCTCACCTCTTGCTTTTGGATACTCTAAACCACTTCATGGTTTTCTTACCTCTTCCACAACCAATTATGGGGTTTATAATTGCTCTCATATCAAAATTGGTGTGGTCGGTGTGAATACACTTCTAAAACATTTTACAATTTCTTATCTCTAAGACCTCATTACATTGGTGAACAACATTAATATATTCTTATACGAGTTCTCGTTTTGGTTAGTGACCAATATCAATAAGCCGTCTAGCTTGACTAGGTTACTAACTCCTTCAAATAGTTTATTTTGTTTTGTATGTATATGTAAACATATATTAGGGGAATTTTTTTGCCTTTCCGCGCCATGGGCATTTTAAATCTTAGGACCAGCCCTGTTAGTTTGGAAGAAGAAAGAACAAAGATTATCAAAGAAAGACAAATTAGATAGTTTTACTTCTTTTAAGCAAAATGATGTACTCAAAGTTCATACAATGAATAAGAACAAGAAATTTGTTACTAACTCTCATAGTATTGATTCCTGTTTATGTCAAAATTTGTTAAAACTGCTAGAGAATTATATTCATTGTATCAACTGTGGACATCATAAATTCCAACTAAATTCTACATATAAACAAAAATCTCCAAAGAAACAAATTAAGTATGCTTCACAAACATTCAATGCTAACATTTCTAAATCACAAACAAAAACGAAATATGTGATGAAATGGGTTGCTAAGCAAAGTTATGAATGAACTTCTAAAACATCAAAATTCAAAACTCTAATCTTTGTTACTAATCTGAAAGGACCCATTTTCAAATGGGTACCTAAAACTAAATAAGTGTTTCAGCAGATTTATCATGTGTGGGTTTTAGATTCTAGATGTTCAAGCCACATGACTCCTTATAAGGATCTTCTAACTGATTATACAGAAAGAAATGGTGGAATAGTATGTTTTGGAAACAATGCAAAAGGATATGTTAGAGGATATGGTACTCTTATCAACGGAGATGTTAAAGTAATGAACGTTTTCTATGTTGAGGGTTTAAGACATAATTTGTTAAGTATTAGCCAGTTTTGTGATAAAAGATGCATAGTTCACTTTGATATGGAATTTTGTCATATTCTAAATTCTGACAAACAAGTGGATTTAACAGCATATAGGGATGGTGACATTTACACTTCTACATTTACTGATGATGGTCAACTGAAAGGTGTCTGTTATATTTCCAAACCTATTTTGGAAGAAAGCTGGCTATGGCATAGGAGGTTGTCACACTTAAACTTCAAATCTATTGATGATTTGGCAAAGCATAATTCAGTGATTGGGTTACCAAGATTTAGGTTTCAGAATAACTTATTATGCTCTACATGTGAAATGCGTAATATCAAAAGAAGCTCTCATCCTTTGAAAATGCTTTCATCATGTTAATTTCCTCCTAAAACGCTGCACATGGATTTATGTGGTCCAATGAGAACTCAGACTTTAGGAGGAAAGAAATATATCTTAGTGATAGTAGATGAATATTCAAGGTTTACATGGGTTGAATTTCTCAGACACAAATCTAATACTCCAGAAGTTATCATCACATTTCTGAAGAGATTCAAGTACTTCTTCAACTACCTGTTTAGAAACTAAGAAGTGATAATGGAACAGAGTTCAGAAATGCTCAGATTGAGAAATATTTAGACTTTGTCGGAATTTCACATAACTTTTCCACTGCTAGAACTCCACAACGGAATGGTGTAGTTGAAAGAAAGAACAAAACTTTAGTGGAAGCTGGAAGAACAATGTTAGCTTATTCAGATCTACCTGTGTTTCTTTGGGCAGAAGCTATTGCAACAGCTTGTTTTATACAAAACAGGACAATTCTTAATAAGAAACATCTTAAAACTCCTTATGAGTTAATCAGACAAAGAAAACCAACTATTAATTACTTTCATATTTTTGGATGTAGGTGCTTTCTGCTAAATGACAGAGAAAATCTGGGAAAATTAGATGCAAATGGCTTATTTGGAATCTTTGTTGGATACTCTCAAAGAGCAAAAGCATACAGAACTTACATGAAGAAATCCAGAACAATAATAGAAAGCACAAATGTCAAATTTGATGAACCACCAATGACTTCTGAACAAGACAGTTCAGAACTCAGGCCAATCCACAACTCTAAACAAACTGATTCAGAGAAGGGATTAAATGATAAATCTCTTTCTCATTCTAATGAAAAATCAATTAAAGAAAAGATAGATTTGTTATATCATGATTTATTTGATGTGTCTATTGATGTGTCTATTGATGTCTCTGCAGATTTTCAGAATCCATCCATTATCAGAGATAATCCATAACGAACTTCAGAATTAAGAGTCACATCAAATATCTTTAGACCACCTATCTCAACCTCAACATCAGAAGTTAATATTCCTATATATCAGCAAATAACTTCTGAACCATCACCTTCAAAACTTCATACAACTGTTGAGGGGGAGACTTCATATTTGAACTCAGAAGTTCATTTAGAAACAGAAACACATGCAATGATGAAATAAAGCTAGACTTGTAGCAAAAGGATATTGTCAACAGGAAGGAATAGACTATGATGAAATATTTGCACCTGTGGCAAGACTAGAAGCAATAAGGATATTTCTAGCCTATGCAGCACACAAAAATATGAAAGTCTTTCAAATAGATGTCAAATATGTAATTCTAAATGGCATTCTTCATGAAGAAGTGTATGTGGATCAACTAGATGTATTTGAAAGCAAAGAGTTTCCAAATCATGTTTACATTCTTGATAAGGCTCTATATGGACTTAAACAGGCTCCAAGAGCATGGTATGATACTCTCACAAAATTCCTTCTGATGTCCAAATTCAAAAGAGGTACAATTGATTCTACTTTATTTCTGAAGAAGGAAGGTGATGATTTAATCTTGATACAAATATATGTTGATGATATAATATTTGTTTCTACTAATGAAATTTTTTGTAAAAACTTTGAGCATATCATGCAAACTGAGTTTGAAATGAGTATGATGGGAGAGTTGACTTTCTTTCTTGTTCTTCAAGTAAAACAACTCCCCACAAGAATATTCATAAATGAAAGTATGTTAATGACTTACTTAAAAAGTATGATATGACTGATTGTTCAAGCATTAAGACTCCAATGGCCACTGTACTAAACTTGAACAAGATTTATGTGCAAAATCTATTTATTAAAAGAAATACCGAGGTATCATTGGATCATTGCTTTATCTTACAGCTAGTAGACCTGGTATTGTGTTCGCCACATGTATCTTTGCAAGATATCAAGCTAATCCCAAAGAATCTCACCTTCTAGCTGCTAAAAGGATTCTTAGATATCTTAGAGGATCTCCTTCATTGGGACTTTGGTATTCTAAGTGTTAGATCCCAAACAATCAAGATATAGAAAGATAACAAGAAATAGATCACTGAATATTGTATATTGTATTGATCAGATGAACTGTATTAGAAAATGTGTCTTTACAAGCTTATGAAAACGTTAGTTCTAACTATCTAACAAACTATCTATTTATACAAGAAATAGAAATGCTAAAGTTACAGTACAAAAATGACAAGCATGTCCAGAACTACTTCTGAACTTCTTTAGAACTTCTTCAGAACTTTCTTCAGAACTTCTTCAGAACTTCTTCAGAAGTATCTTCAGAATCTTCAGAACTTCTGAAGTTGCCACTTCAAAAGTTATGCCTTAGGCTTTTATCTGCTTGTCTTCTGAGTTCTAAGTCTTTCTTTCTTCAGATCTTTCTTACTCTTCAGAACCCAGTACCTTTTGAAGCTATCTTAGTATCTCTATCAATCTCCCCCTTAGTTTCAAAAGTTCAAATCATAATTCCAAAAATTCAAGATTTTTCTAACATCCTTCAAAATTAGATTTTTGTATACAAAGATTCTGCAATTATGATCATCTCTTTTGCAAGCTTCTTGTACTTCTCCCATTCTTCATCATTCAGATTCTTTGGTCTTCTGTTTTTTCTTTTAACCAAACGATCTCTGATAGCCATTAAAGTTCCATTGCAGCATTTGTAGAGTTCTTCAAATCTCACAAAGAGTAATTCTTGAAAGCACTTGCATATAAAACCTGGGGGTTGAATTACCAGAGTACTTTTCTTCAGATTTTGAATATCTGGTAGACTTAAGTTTTCTTTACTCAGATGAACTTGTTACTTATTCAGCACATATGCAACTTGAAAATCAGTCTTTGCAGCCCAGATGAATTCTCTACACAAACCATCTCTGAGAACTGGAAATGATTTTCTGAACTTTGTAATGGAATCATGAAACGGATAAAGACTCCTGTAAACTCTGAGCATATCTCTTAAGTAGACATTCTGAATGTCAGCTTCTGAAAAAGTAGATATCTCACCATTTCTTCTTTCCACAGTAAAAAATGCACAACTATAATTTTTTCTTGTCTTTAATTCTGCATTAATCACTTTGATGACAGGACTTTCTTTTCTTGCTTCATTAACAGGAATCCTTAGCTTTCTTATGATATCAGAATACCATTGTTTCCATCCAAAGGATTTGTTGATCCAGCAATCAATATAATCAAACTTCTGTTCATGTTCCATGAACATTTCTGGATGAAAATATTCAAGAAACATAGTAAATGCACTCTCTTCAATCCTTTGTTCTTGTAGTTGTTCCTCTTCAGAAATTTGATTTATAGGAACCAACTCTTCAGAAATATTTTCAGAAATTTTCTCCTTTTCTTTTTCCTTTTCCTTTGGACTTACTTCTGAACTTTCAAGATTCAGAGTGAACTTCTGAATTTCTTCCATGTCTTGCTTCTTTGTATGGATCTTGAAATCATAAGCATCACTTAGCAAATAGTCAGCTCCTCTGATTTTGTTTACATTCTTGTGACCAGCCAGATAACTCTTTCTTAAAAATTCTTTGAAATGTATTCTTTCTTTGATCAAATAGAATATTTCTTCTTTGACATCAGATTCTTCAATAAAATCTGTCATATAGTTCAGAAACCAATTAAGAGTAGATGTAGAATACTTTGGAATGTCAGATGCAATGAATGTCTTAGTGACTCCTTCCACAAAGTATATAAAGCCAATATCTGGACTAGTGAATAATCTTTTCAGCCCTGACCTTTCAATAAAAACAGGCTCTAACAAGTTTACTTTGTTTAGTCTGTATTCTAAAGCCAACTGAAAGTCATGCTTAATGAGATTCCTTATATAAATTCCCAAGATTCTTCTAATCTCTGCGACTAGTTCAGATTCACCTTTGTTAACACAAAAAGATAAAGTTGCCAGCTTATCTTGCAATCTTAGTGTGTACATATCGAACTGAGTAAACTCACATAAAGTACCATCCCTTCTTTCTGCTCCAAATCTGCTTATGAATAAATCATCTTGTATTGACTTTGATAAACATATGATCTTCTTTATTAAAGTTGAACCATGGAAGTTCTGAACACCATGATTCTGAATATAGTTTTTCACTTGAGCAATATGATCTTCAATCCATTCATCATTCAGAAAGTCTTCCAAAGTTGCAAATTTCATGCTTCTTCTGTACATAAAGCAGTAAATGTCTTCAGGAAACATCAAGCTACTTTCTCCAGGAATAAACACATTTTACTTTTCAAAAACTTGATCCAAAACAGGTTCTTCAAGTGCTGGAAGATCTATTTCAGGAATAACAATGCAAGGTCTGAACCTAACTTCAAACTTTTCTGAGAAGACAATCAGAAATTTCATCTACAATTTCAACTCCTTCCATGTGATTCAGATCAAATTCTATTTCAAATCTTTCATCTGGTTGGTTCATAAAGTCTTCAAAAATTGACAATCTATTATCCAAAAATCTACACTCCAGATTTCTTGGATTGTTCAGAAATACACGAACCCAACAAAATTTTGTTAATAAACCCCATAATTCTTCAGAAATTTTACTATAAACCTCATTCAGATTTTGTTGTGGCTTCCAAATTACCAGATCTCTGACTTCATTCACTTCTGAGGTTTCTTCCATGTTGACATCAGATTCTTCTTCAAACATTATCACATCTGAGAGATCACTTGGTTCACCAATTACATATTCAAATGCAAGATATTCTCTTAACATTTCTTCATTGGAATCTGGAATTACATCTGTTTTATCTGAACTCAAGTTTTCTTCAGAATCAAAAGACAGTTTTTCTGTTTCATAACCTTCATAAATAAATTCTTCAGAATGGACAGCATCAACCTCTTGATCATCATGTTCTGCAAGAATATCTTCTATGGCATCTGAAACTCTATTTGAACCTTCTATATTCTGAGCTTCTTCAGAATCTTTTTCAGAAGACTGACCTTGAGAATTTTCAACATTTGCAGGTTCAGGTACTTTCTGTCTTTTCTCCCCCTCTTGATTATCAGGACCCTGATCATCAAGATTCCTTTTGGAAGTATCTGCCTGAGGTCTACACTCCAAAGCAGATAATCTGTTATTTAATATTGTCTGAGAAGTCTGAATAGCAGATAATTGATTCAGAATTTGATTAATGTCATCTTTAGTAGCAAATTCAGAAGTATGAGATTGAGAGCTTGAAGAAGAAGGTTAAGATGCTTTTAGAGAAGATACAAAAGAAATCACTTCAGAGAAAGCATTCAGAAGTGCATCTTTAAATGTGTTGAAATCATTTGAAGAAGAAACATGAAAATCATTCAATTTGTTCACCATTGTCACCTCCAGTTTTTCCAACCTATCCTCCATCACCTTGTTTGATTTGTTCGTCAATTCATTTAAGTCCTTCTGAATCTTTTCAAATTCAGAAGTACAAAAATCCTTGAATTCTAAAAATTCAGAAGATGTGGGTAAATTGCCAAGACCAACAGATGGTCTTGTTTGTAGTCCTTCAGAAGAAGGCTGGCCTGTAGATGCCACAACATCATGAATCATAAATGACTCTGTGAATGGAGCTTTAATAATGTTCACTCCACCAGGGCTTCCAACTAATCCTTAATACCCAATATTAGGAATATCTATAGTTGTTGAGGCAATGTGACACACACTTTGCTTAATTACATCAGAAAGATGTGTGCTGGTGTGAAGGAATTCCACATTTAGTGGTTCTGTAGGCTCAATATTGAGTGGACTCCTAGACTCTATGTGCTCGAAATAGTGAAGGGGGGACAGATGTCCTTCTTTTTCAACAAAAGGATCCTCCAAATGGGGTCCTAATTGTATATGAGTTGCTTGCCCCAATTGTGTTGATGAAACACCCTTCTGTTGGGAGATGGATGAGTGGCTGGGGGGTTTAACAAGTGTTGCCATGGGCTCACTGGCCTTTTCAAAATTACCCACCAAAGAATGTGGAGTAATAGATGATGTGGGTGCCCAACTAGTAACATTTGGTTCACAAGTTTCTTTATTTTGTACTTGTGTTCTCCCCTCGTCAATTCTTTTTCTCACCCTTCTACCCAATCTCTCATTTACATTTTTCCTCTTCAGACTTTGAGGTTGTTCTCCCCCTTGAATAGCCTCCCCACTTTTCCTAGATAATCTAGACTCCTAATCATGCTCACTACTCTTGTGGGAATCAGGGGAAGAGACTACTAGTTTTGGTAGTCCCATTGATTCATAATACTCACTCACAATCCTATTTTCTGAACTTACAAGTTCAAGTAGGTAAGCAGGTAATGGAATGGCATTAGGAAATTTTAATTTTGCACTTGGTGGTCGAAGATTATCCATGGTAAAAATAGGAACACGTACCTCATGGGGAAGATCAGGAATAATAGGAACATCCTTCATTGCACCTTTAATAAATGTTTGAAAGAATCGTTGGAAGGGAATGTAGTTGTATGTGCATTTCTTCAGAACAGCAGTCTTCAGATCTTCAAATATTAGTGAAGCATAGTCATAGTGTTTGTTGAAAACCACCCCATGAAATATAATCCTTCCATATGTAGATGCTTGGTCTAAGCTAGAACTTTTTCCAGAGAGGCAAGTGTTTATAATGGAGAATAGGTAATACCAAACTGGGGGTAGACACTTCCTTCTGAAGGAACTTAAGGGATTTAGTTGTTCAGAATATCCCAAGCGCATAAAATCTGAAATCATCTCAGAAGATGATGGAGTTTGATCATATGAAGTTTTCCCAAGAACTTCATCTGCCTTTGGAAGATAATGTATACTTCTGACATCTTCCACAGAAACACAAACCCTGTAGCCGTGAATATATGAGGAAATATCATCACAGCATCATCGACCTCAACATAATACCACCATTGTTGTAAGTAAGAAGCAGGAACTGAAAATTTCCTCGAGAGCAAGAAACGAAGTGGATGTTTCTTCCGAATTTCTATCAAAACCAGTTGATCATCAGCAAAATCTGTCGATTTGAAGTTTATAGCACAGTTATTACTTTTGATTTCGAGCAATTTTTCCTCACGAACATACAACTTGGACAAATCAGGGCCATCACTGCTCTCAGCACGAGATTGAGACTCACTTTCACCAGTATTTGATTCAGATACCACCTCAATGGGTTTGAGTTGAGTTTCCCCAATTATAGCAGAACTAGGGTTAGGGTTAGGTTTGGAAATTGGATTTGAAGGACCGGTTTTATCAATAGCAGTTATGACAGTGTCTTGTACTACTTGATCATCATTCAGAGGGATCTCCATGGATCCAATCACTATTTTGTTAGGAACAATTTTGAATGATGCTTCACTAGATGAGTCATTGTTGTTGCTGAAGCTCGAAGAAGCAGAAACCATCACATTCAAAGTTGACATCACTGGAAGTGAACAAGGATACACACTTGATTGAAAATGAATAAGCACAGAGAGATTTTGGAGGGAAAAAGCGCTAGAAAATGAAGAAGAAGGTGATTCCATCTGTGTTATATGACTAAATAAGCATAGATGGACACGTGGCCAAAAATTAAACGAGATTAAAAGAGTAATCATCATTTATTTGGATTAATGAACCGTTTAATCGACGTGGTTTAAGGATTTTCCAATGAAATTAAAACACGTGGCACACGCTTAAAATGAATAACGGGAAGTAAAGTTCTGAGAACAAGTTCAAAAACTTCAGAAGAATTTCAGAACTTCTGAGAAGAAATTTAGAAGTCGAAATGAAGACTTTCAGAAATACTTCAGAACTTGCAAGAAAAGTTCAGAACCAAACTTATATTCCTCCAAAATGACAAAAAAATCATTTAAAAATACATACATCGGAAACATATAAATCGTATTAACTGTTCAGAAGTAGGTTTGAACAATAACAAAAATATTTTATCTATAGTAGCTTGTCCATACTACTTAGATTTGAAATTTAAGACTTTTTACAACATCTCAGATCTGATTGATAGAAAGGAGTATTTAAGATTTAGAATTTCTAGCAACACTCCCCCCTTGAATCATAAACATGTATGATTCTCCCCTTTTAACAATGTTATTTATCAAAGAAAAAAATTGTTAGAGAAATGAGAAAAAATGAAAGTATTTGAGAAATAATCATCTTTGAAGAAGAAACTATAACTTCTGAAATTTAGAAAGACATAATTTCTGAAAACAGAACTTTAGAAAATCTGAAGTTCAAAATATTCAGGATTTGGAAAAAATAATCTCAGAATATAATTTCTAAATACTTACATAGACATATTCATCATGCCTAATTTACTTACCAGAAATTTAAATCGGTTCTCATCAAGTGCTTTGGTAAATAAATCAGCCAATTGATAATCTGTCTGAACAAAAAACATTTCAATATTACCTTTTTCCACATGATCTTTGATAAAATGATATCTTAAATCAATATGCTTTGTTTTTGAATGTTGAACAAGATTAGCTGTGATAGCTATGGTACACTTTGAGTCACAATATAAAGGAATCTTTTTGAAAGAGTAACCATAGTCCTTGAGTTGTGTTTGCATCCAGATCACTTGTGAACAACGTATGCGGTACCGCAACATACTCGGCTTTCGGTAGAAGTGGAAACACAATTTTGTTTCTTTGAAGACCAACTTACAAGTCTGTCACCCAAAAATTGACATGATCCAGATGTGCTTTTCCTGTCCAATTTGCAACCACCATGGTCTGCATCTGTGAAAACTGTTAGGTCAAAACTAGAATCCTTAGGATAAAGTCCCAATGAAGGAGAACCTTTGAGATATCTAAGGATTCTTTTAGCAGCAAGAAGATGAGATTCCTTAGGATTAGCTTGATATCTAGCACAAATACATGTAGCAAACATTATATCTGGTCTACTAGCTGTTATGTACAGATAAGATCCAATGATACCCCTATATTTCTTTTGATCAACAGATATGCCATTTAGATCTGGAGATAATTTTGTTGCAGTGGCCATTGGAGTTTGAATACTAGAACAGTCAGACATGTCAAACTTCTTAAGTAAGTCAAAGACATACTTAGATTGATTAATGAATATGCCAGTGGGAAGTTGTTTAACTTGAAGACCAAGAAAAAATGTTAACTCTCCCATCATACTCATTTCAAATTCAGTTTGCATAATTTTCTCAAAATTTCTACAAAACTTTGGATTAGTAGAAGCAAATATAATATCATCTACACATATTTGTATTAATAACATATCATCACCTTCCTTTTTCAAAAATAAAGTGGTATCAACAGTACCTCTTTTGAATTTGGAGTTCAGAAGAAAAGTTATGAGAGTGTCATACCATGCTTTTGGTGCTTGTTTAAGTCCATATAAGGCTTTGTCCAAAATATAGACATGTTATGGGAATTCTTTGCTAACAAATTCTTCTGTTTGTTCACCATACACATCTTCATGTAGAATACCATTCAGAAATGCATACTTGACATCCATTTGAAATACCTTCATATTTTTATGAGCTGCATATGCCAGAAACATTCTGATAGCTTCAAGTCTTGCAACAGGGGCAAATGTTTCACCATAATCAATTCCTTCTTGTTGACAATACCCATTAGCAACAAGCCTTGCTTTGTTTCTCACAACAATTCCATTTTCATCATTTTTATTTCTGAATACCCATTTTGTGCCAATTATTGATTTACCTTTTGGTTTAGGAATTAATCTCCAGACTTTGTTCCTTTCAAATTGATTTAGCTCATCTTGCATAGCTAAAATCCAATCCGGATCTTGAAGAGCTTCAACTAGCTTCTTGGGTTCCATGTTGCTTAACAAATTCACATACAAACACTTATTAGCTGTTGTTGATCTTGTTTAAACACCTTTTGATGCATCACCAATGATTTGATGAATAGGATGATTAGATGTCCATTTTTTCACATTTGGTAATGGTTGAACAGATGATACATTGTTGAAAGAATCATAATCATCAATAATTGCTTGTGTTTCAGTATCATGGTTATTAACTGAATGTAGATATGAATTCTCCTCCTCAAATGGTGTATTCTGTATTGGTTCAAAAGTTATAGGAACGGTTTCAGAAACAGGAATATTTTGTGATGTTTAAGAAACAATAGTATGCTGAATTGATTCAAAAGGCATGTGTACAGATTCAGAAATAGGAATTTCTGAATTTGAGGCTGAGACTGGTGGTGCTGTGATGTTTGATATTTGAATTTCTGAAATTTCTTGATCTGTTATGTTTCTGAGGAGAGAGGGATTCTGATAGTCTGCAAAGACATCAACAGAAATATCAAATAAATCTTGACATAAGATATCTAAGTTTGATTTAATTAAAGTTTGAGATTCAGAAGATTGATTTGTCTTGCTATGTTCTGAATCCAAGCTTTCAGAAAGAGGGTTAAGTGTGAGTTCTGAACTGTCATGTTCAGAAGTCAATGTTGGCTCATGAAAACGAATATTTGTAGTCTCAAAGATCCTTTGGGTTCCTTTGATCAATACTCTGTATGCCTTGGACCTTTGAGAGTAGCCAACAAAGTTACCAGCTACACCTTTTGGTGCAAATTTATCCAAATGTTGTGTATCTTTTATGAGAAAACACCTGCAACCAAAAATTTTAATCTCATAAGGAGTTTTAAGTAGTTTTCTGTAAAGAATTGTCCTGTTCTGAGTGAAACATGCAGTAGCTATAGCTTCTGCCCAAAGAGACAAAGGAAGTTCAGAATAAGCAAGCATGGTCCTTGTAGCTTCTACCAAAGTTCTATTCTTTCTCTCAACTACTCCATTCTGTTGAGGAGTTCTTGCAGTGGAAAAGTTATGTGAGATACCAACAGATTCCAAAAAGTTCTGAAGTGTAGAATTTGTAAATTCTGTGCCATTATCACTTCTGATCTTTTGGATTGGTAGTTGAAGAAGAACTTGAATTTTCTTCAGAAAAGGAATGAGCCTTTCAGAAGTGTCAGATTTGAGTCTAAGAAATTCAACCCAAGTATATCTTGAATATTCATCTACAATGACAAGAATATACTTCTTTCCACCCATACTGTGAGTCTTCATTGGTCCACACAAATCCATGTGAAGCATTTCAAGTGGAGCTTTGCATGATGATAGCATTTTCAGAGGATGGGAGCTTCTCTTGATCTTCCCTAGTTCACAAGCAGAACATAAGGAATTATTATCAAATCTGATCTTTGGTAGTCCTCTGCCAGAGTGATGTTTTTCCAGTTCATAAATAGCTTTGAAGTTCAGATGTGACATTCTTCTGTGCCAAAGCCAACTATCATTCCTCATTGTGTTGGAAATGTAACATACTCCTTTTAATTGACCAGTTGCTGTAAAGGTAGCAGTGTTTAGGCAGTTAATTGACTTTAGGCAGTTAATTCCTTCTTGTTTTCTGAACTCAGAACATGACAGTAGTCTATATCAAAATTTACTTTCCAATATTTGTCACAGAATTGACTGATACTGAAGAGATTATGTTTAAGACCTTCAACATAGAAAACTTTCATTACTGTAACTTCTCCTTTGATAAAAGTACCATAACCTCTTACATAACCTTTTGCATTATTTCCAAAGCTAACTGTTCCTCCATATCTTTCATGATAATCAGTTAGTAGTTCTTTGAATGGTGTCATGTGTCTTGAACAACCAGAATCGAAGACCCACACATGACATATCTGCAAAAATGATTATTGAGATTTAGGTACCCATTTGAGAATGGGTCCTTTGAGATTAGTAATAAATTTTGAAGTTCTGAACTTTGACTTCAGATTTTTCAGTTCAGAAGTTTGTTCAGAACTTTGAGATTTGTCAGTCTTAGATGTATTCTTATTTTTCTTTTTATTTTGATTTTTACTTGCCAATTTAGCTGAATAGTTCTGAATAGATTTCTTAATATTCTTCTTCTTTGATTTGGAGTTTATTTGAAAATCATGATTACCACAATTAATACAGTGACTATGATTCTTCAGAATATTTAATAAAGCAATAGAAGAATAAGAATCAACATTATTGAATTTATCAACCAGATTTCTTTTATTCACTTTATTAATTTTTGGTACATCATGTTTCTTTGAAACGTAAAAACTATCTAATTTAGCAGTCTTTGATAGTCTTTCACCTTTCTTTCTCCAAACTAAAGAGAACAGCTCTGTAAAAGATAAGAAATGAGGATTAGTATAAGTAGTCTTTTTATCACTTTTAGATTCTGTGGATTTATATTCTTTATAATGAATTTCAGAAGAAGACTGTCCTTTTTCAAAAAATTTGACTCTATTTATAAAGTCAGATGATGATATTGAAGATTTTTCAGGAGTTAAAGATGTTTTTGAAGAAATAGAAGTATGATTAAATAATGTGGAAGAAATATCAGTTTTCAGAAACTCTTGTTTCAGAAAAACAATGTTAAACATTTCTGAAGACAACTTTGGTGCTTCAAATTTTAAGATGTCCCCATTAACCATAGATGATTGTAATTTGTACACCAAATAACTATCTTTATCTATAACCTGAACCATATGATCATCATCATCATCTGAATCTGATGCATTCATTAAATCTGAGAACTTATCTTGAGTCATTCTAGAAGCAAAGAATTTTTGATTTACAATATTTTCAGACTCATCATCAGAATTATCAAAAATAATTTCTGAATTCTCATTATTATTTTGTAAAGATTCAATATCTGAGAATTCATCATATTTTTCTTCATGTTCTGATTTAAGATCAACATTATCTTCTGATTCAACAGTTTGTTCAGAAGATAATTCAGAAATTTGTTCAGTAGTTTTCTCAGATTTAACAGATGATTCAGATTTTTCTTCAGAAAAGGTTTTAAAACATTATTACTTATTACTTTTGATTCAGAAATTATCTCAGTTTTATCAGAATCAAACGATTTTTCTTCAGAAAATAGAGTTTCTGATTTGACAAAGGGAATTCTTTCAGGCAAAGAGTAGTTAACAGGTTTGGATATAATACCTGTGTTGGTTTCATTAAAAAATTTCATTTTAGAATAGTCATAAAGATTTGCAGGTGCCTTTTTCAGTATTTGACTATCATTATATCCCAAACCTGCTTTAATATTGTAAAATTTTGAATTCTGAGCCTGATTTGTCAAAATGTTCAGAGTCTGTTCAGTTTGACCTCTTTTAAAGTTCAGATCTTCTAATTCCTTAATCTTTTTGTAAAGATCAAGTCTTTCTTGGTTCAGAAAGTTCATTTTTACATTTAAAACTTCTTTTTCAGATTTCTCTTTAATAATATCTTTCTTTAAACTGTCCAGTTTTTCTTTTAATTGAAGTTTTTCTTCAGAAACTTTTTCAAGAACTTGTTCCGCTTCTTGGCATTTTTGTTTATAGATTTGACTTTCAGCTCTAAATTGATTTACCAAAATTCTTTCACCTTTGATTCTGTTTCTAAGAGTTTCAAATTCAGAAAACATATTCTGAAATTGATTTTGCACTTCAGAATTTTCAGAAATTTGTTCAAAATTTGGTTCAGAATTGGGTTCAGAAAAAGACCTTAATTCATAAGATGAAGAAGATACCTCGGAATCATGCGCATGTTTTTCTTATGGACCCATTTGGCACATGTAGCATTTTGAAGAATAATGAGCTACCTCTTCATCATCATCTCCATCACTCCAGTTTAACCAGTCTTCCTCGTACTTGGTTACTAGAGCTGGATTTTGTTCCTTTTTCTTTGCAAGAAGATGCTTCTTCTCATAGTAGCCTGAGTTCTTGACTTTAGGCATTTTGCACTGTCTTGCATAATGACCAGGCTTACCACAATTGAAACACCTTACTGGTTCAGATGACTCATTTTGACCAGCATCTTGACTTTTCTTAGGTCCAACTTTAGACCTTGGTTTATTCTGATATTTTTTATTATATCTTTGAGTGAATTGCCTTGTCATAAAAGCAATATTATCAGAAATTCTTTTAAGTTCTTCATCTGATTCATCCCCATCACACAGAGTTGTCTTTGGAATTTAACAAACTTTGTTATTAGTAGAGATGGTCAAGGAGTTGTTGTACTTTTTGCTTAACAAGGCTACAGTTTCATTTGCCTTTTTCTGATCATTCTGTCTAGTTTTGATCTTATCCTCTTGTTGGAACAAGATGCCATATACATCATGAATAGTCTTCCTAGACAGATTCCTTGTAACCATGTTATCAGAAAAGCTTGACCATTCATTTCCCAAATTGTTCAGAAATTTATTGTTTATCTCTGAGTTTGATTTCTGAACACCATTTCTTCTTAGATCATTCAGAATATTGTTGAATCTATGATATGTATCAGTAATTGATTCATTTTGTTTATATTTGAAATTCTCATAAGTACCCACACAGATATTTAAGCGTTGTGCTTGGGCTTTTGTACTACCTTGCATCTGGGCTTCTACTTCATCCCACATAGCTTTGGCAGATGTTAGACTATCTACCCTATTAAAGATTTCATTTGGAATAGCCATAGTAAGAAGAGTTAATGCCCTTTTGTCCATTTTTGCTTAAGCTTTCTCAGCAGTGCTGTATATACCTGGGCTTTTCTTGATTCTTGATGCAGGTATTTCAGGAGTGGATTCAGGTCTTGGAACTGCAGGGATTTCCACATAGACCTCCAGAGGGCCATTTATGATTGATTGCTTTAAAGCTTCATCGATATTGTCCAAGAATTGAACCATCCTGATTCGCCATTGATGATATTCTCCTAAAAACAAAGTTGGTGGTTTGGTTTCTGATCCAATGGAGATGATTTCTTTCGACATCCTTGATTTGAAAAAGATCGAGAATTCACCTGAATTTGAATTTTGAATTTTTCGATCAAGAACACAACAAGAACTGTCAGATCTGACAAGTTCTTCTCTAACCTTCAAGAACAGATGAATTGGCTCTTATACCAATTGTTAGATCCCAAACAATCAAGATATAGAAAGATAACAAGAAATAGATCACTGAATATTGTATATTGTATTGATCAGATGAACTGTATTACAAAATGTGTCTTTACAGGCTTATGAAAACGTTAGTTCTAACTATCTAACAAACTATCTATTTATACAAGAAATAGAAATGCTAAAGTTACAGTAAAAAATGACAAACATGTTCAGAACTACTTCTAAACTTCTTCAGAACTTTCTTCAGAACTTCTTCAGAAGTATCTTCAGAATCTTCAGAACTTCTAAAGTTGCCACTTCAGAAGTTATGCCTTAGGCTTTTATCTGCTTGTCTTCTGAGTTCTGAGTCTTTCTTTCTTCAGATCTTTCTTACTCTTCAGAACCCAGTACCTTTTGAAGCTATCTTAGTATCTCTATCACTAAGAATTATGGTTTTGAACTAACAACATTCACAGATGCAGATCATGGTAGTTGTAAATTAGACAGGAAAAACACTTCTGGATCATGTCAATTCCAGGGAGACAGGCTTGTAAGTTGGTCTTCTAAAAATCAAAATTGTGTGGCAACTTCAACTGCAGAAGTTGAATATGTAGCAGCTGCAATGTTTTGTTCACAAGTGATCTGGATGCAAATTAAACTAAAGGACTATGGCTATACTATAAAAAAAATCCCACTTTATTGTGACTCAAAGAGTGCCGTAGCAATCACAGCTAATCCTGTTCAACATTCAAAAACCAAACATATTGATGTCAAGTATCATTTTATCAAGGATCATGTTGAAAAAGGTGATATAGAAATGTTTTTTGTTCAGACGGATTATCAATTGGGCTGATTTATTCACCAAGGCTCTTGATGAGAAAAGATTCACTTTCTTGTGAGTAAATTAGGAATGATGAATCTTTCTGAATAAGTTCTTTACTCAAAAAAAGTTAAGTATTAACTTCTTAACATGTTTAGTTCAGAACTCTGAAAAACCAAATTCAGAAGTTCTGAATTTAGTTTCTAAGAAGTCTGAATCTTACATTTTCAGATTTTAATAATATCTTCAAGACAATGTACTTCATCTTTATTTTCATAAATTTGAAGTTATATTTTCTCATTTTCTTAAACTCTAAAGTATTGGTGTTGGTTTTTTATTTTTTTATATTGCACTTTTCAAAGGGGGTTTTTAAATTTTTTATCCTATGCATGATTTAAGGGGGAGTATTTCTTTAAGATTCTGAGATAATTCATTCATAAAGCTCATATTCTTAAGTGATTGTTGTTTCTGATAAAGATCTGACCAGGTGCTTGTTGATTCTGCGCTTATTCAATTAGAAGTACGGACAAACTTCTAATGTGAAACTTATTTTTTTATTGTTCAAACTACTTCTGATTGTTAAAAAAATCTTTTTCTGAAATTAGAAGTCAGTATTTTAAATATTTTCTAAATTCAGAATTTTCTCAGAACTTCTGAATAAATTTTTCTCAGAACTTCTGAACTCATTCTCAGAACTTCTGAACTCATTCTCAGAACTTCTGAACTCATTCTCAGAATTTCTGAACTAGTTTTCTCAGAACTTCTAAACTTATTATCAGAACTTCTGACCTATATTTCTCAGAACTTCTGTTTTCATTTTTTCAGAAGAATTTTTTTTTACTAAGTCTTTCACTCCTTGTCTCGTGCCACATGTTATATTTTTATTCGATCATTAGTAACACGTCGTAAAAACGTCTCAGTAGTCACTTATATGTTGTTAATCGATAATTATCTACTAAACGTGCTTACTTTTTGTTTCTTTTTCTGCCATGTGTCCCACGTAGACCACTTTATTGAATCCAACTCGATAAATACCTTTTCTCGATTTTTCCTTCAAAATCTTCTGCGAAATTTTCCCTCCGAAAGCTAAATTCTAACTTTACTGCTCTCAAATCATTTCCTGTTCATCGAAAATTTTCATTGATCATGTCGATTTCCAATATCAACCAACCTATTCTGACTGCAAAATCCTGCTTCAATAGCAGTCATGGTGAATCCTCAACTGAAGACTCATTTAAAGTTGTGCAAAATAACGTATTGATTGGATCAGTCGAAGTTGCTTTACCTAATGATCCTAATCTTGAAGATACTGCCACAAATCAGATGAATCAGAATGCTGATATCTCTATTCCAAACCCTAACCCTAACCCTAACCCTTATGTCGATACTGAAATGGGGAGAAATCATGATAGACTGATTGAAGTTGCTTCTGAGTCGCTTGCTGCTGAAAATGAATCACATGGAGATGGTGGTGATACTCCAACTAATAGACAAACTCAAACTGCTGAGGTTTCACGGGTATCGGGTCCCATTCAGAGCAAACTAGTTGTTCCCTCTGACAAAAATCATGGAAACTAAGAAGAATAATTGTGCTCTAAATCTTAAATCTGAAATTTTAAAGAAAATCAACAGATATTGATAGAAATATTGAAAAACCATCCTCTTAAAAAGATGTTTACAAATAGTATTATTGTTCCTGCGGTGTATTTGCAACAATGGTGGTACCTTGTTGATTATGAAGAAGAACATGAGGCTAATACTTCTTTTCTTGGAGGCTATCAGTTTTGTATCAAGCCTGGTCATCTTAGAAGAATTCTGGAATTGCCTCAAAGTAGAGTTGTATTGGGCAAATCAAGTTTTGACAAGATACCAAAACTTGCTGATATGATTGCTGACTTTATGAAGCTTGGATACAATGAGAACTTAACAACCTTAAGTGGTTTCAGAAGAAAATGCCTACCACCAATTTGGTATACTCTATTTTCAATCATCAATAAATGTTTATCATGCAAGACTTCTAGCTTAGATCAAGCTTCATTTAATATTCGAATTATGTTTCATGGTATAGCTTATAACATGCATTATGATTATGCATTTTTGATCTTTTATGAATTGAGGGCAACCGTTATCCCCAACAAAAGCCAAACTATATCCCCTTTCAAAGATTTTTTTCAAATCTTTGTTAAAGGAGCATTGTATACTAAAGACAGAATTCCACCCTTGGATGATGCACCAAAGGGAGAATGGAGAAATATGTTATTTCACAAAAGCTGATTTTCAGAATGTACATTTAAGAGACTTGGTCAGAGTATACAACAGACTTAATCCTTTTTCTGACAGAGTTTCCAAGTTCAGAAAGACTTTTGCATGTTTAAAGGATGGTATTTACAGAAAATTTATTTGGGCTGCAAGAACTGATTTTCAAGTTGCTTTGGTCTTGGAAAGGAGAAAGTATACTTAAGCAGACCAAATTTTGAACTGAAAGGCATAAATGGTCTTCATTCTAGTACTTTAGTTGTTCATCCTCCAGCAGTTGTTTATAAAACTGAAAAGGAGAAGTTATTCATCAGATATGAAGAGATTCATAAATGTTGCAGTGGTACATTAATAGCTTTGGGTGAAAGTTAAAAAAAACAAATAAAAAGACCAAAGAACATGGATGATGAAGACTGGTCTGAATACAGAAAACTGGCTAAAAATATGTTCAAAAATGTTGAAAGTATCTTAGAAGACAGAAGATTGATTTTTTAAGAAGTCTTCCTATTTTGAACTATTGGGGTTATAATTTGAACTTTTGAAGCAAAGGGGGAGTGTTAAGTTCCAGAATATTGCTTCAAAAGAGATAGGGTTCTGAAGATGAGAACTCAGAAGAAGAGCTTGAAGAAAAGTCTAAGGCATAACTTCTGAAGTAGCAACTTCAGAAGTTCTGAAAAGTTGTGAAAACTTCTGAAGAAGTTCTGAAGACAACATCTGAAGAGAAGAATTTACGTGTCTAAATACTATTGGTCTGTGATGTAACCTACATGTCTGTATAGTATTTCTCTTTGTGTATATATACAACATCTGAAGAGAAGAATTTACGTGTCTAAATACTATTGGTCTGTGATGTAACCTACATGTCTGTATAGTATTTCTCTTTGTGTATATATAGAAAGTCAGTTAGTTAGTTTTACTTGTTCATGCATACTTGTACTTTCACAATTATACAGTTTGTAATATGGTCAAGATCAATACAACAGTCGACTTAATTGCTCCAAATCTTTTATCTTTTATATCTTTCTTAAACATCTTGATCTACGGGAACTTACAGTAATTATAAAGAAAATGGTAACCTACAATTTTCATTCTTTGATTAAACAAATACAAAGCAGATAAGACAAAGCAAAAAAAAATGGTAACATAAATATCCCTCACTTAACGGAAAAGTTTAATGGATTTAATTATCAGAGACGATTTCAAAACCAAAAGCGGAACACTAACTGTACTTAATAAAGTCTAGGGATGACTTTCATAGTTTGGTGTAAACCACAGGGACCAAAATTGTAGTTTCTTTTATATTTTATATAGTTTAATTTAGATTAACTACGATTTTCATCCCTGTGGTTTGGTATTTATAACCATTTTTGTCGCTGGTCTTTAAAAAGTGCTTTTTTCGTCCCAATGCTTTTTTGTATATTTTTTTATTCCTTAATCCAAGTCTGTTAGAAAACTGACGTTAACCCCTCCTACATGAGAGGCAATTTATTCTTTTTAATTTTTTTTTATTTCGTCCTTTTTATAATATATGGCTTTTCTAGAACTTTAACCTAATCTGATTCCCCTTATTTCCCACACACGTACGCTTTTCTTTGTTTAGCTTTTTTATAGCTCAAAATCCTTTCTCGATCCATAGATTCTTATATTCAAATTCTTTCTTGATCCAAAGTTGTTTCGATCCAAATCCTTCTCAACCGAAAGTTGCTTTGCTGCAAAGCTGTTTCGATTCATGATCCTTCTCGATCCAAAGCTTCGCATATCTGAAATTTCAATGACCGAAAGCTCCAGAATTAAGTTTGCCATGGTTATATGCAATTGTGGAGCTTTAGCAATGATTCATGGACACAAATCCAGGACGTCGTTTTTATTGGTGTTCAGGAGATGTACGTTTCCCTTTTTACAACACATTTGATTTGGTTTGACCTAATTTCTACATCTCCAATTTAACAGGTCAGTAATTGTGGGTTTATCGATTGGGTCGACAACCCTTTGTGTCCACGAGCTATGGAAATCATTCCAGGCTTATTGAGATTGAAAAATACTCTTGAATCTACCGTAAGAGACAAGACAATTGAAGTTCTCATATGAAAAGTTATTTCATTAATTAGTTGGATTGCACTAGCAATTTTCTTCTTTTATTAGAAGATTCATCATATGTATCAAAGTTAGTAGCTTCTTTGACAGGATAGTCTGGAAATGTTTTGTGGGGTTGCTTATGAACATCCCAACTTATGTATCAAAGTCAGTAGTTATTTGAAATGTACCTACTATTTCTTTATTAATGAACAAAATTCCTTATATATTTGGTTTCATTATGACAGCATTACAAATTGTGTCTTTCTTACCTACTATTTCATTGTGACAACAAAATTGTTTCTTCGTTACAAATAAAATTACAAATTGTTTCTTTGTTACATATTACAAACTGTTTCTTTGTTACAGATTACAAAATGTTTTGTTTGTTACAAATTATAAAGCAGATTATAAACAGATTACAAACTGTTTTTAAATAGATTATAAACAGATTACAAATTGGTTCAAATATTTTATAAAATAGATTATAAATTGTTTCAAAAATATTATAAAACATATTACAAACTGTTTCAAACAGATTATAAAACATATTATAAACTATTTCAAACATATTATAAAACAAATAATAAACAGATATCAAACAAATTATAATCAGAATTCCCTAAAACATCATTTCAAAAGGCTATTATAAAACCCAGAACATAATTCGATCGTTTCAAAAGGCTAATACAAGGACCATTATCTCAGACAACATAATTCACCAAAAAAGGTTAACCAACCAAAATATGTATTTCAAACACAATCTAGAGTTGTCCTTTGCAAGTCCTTGAATTTTGACCTTTCTTTTTGCATTTGATACATGTGACCGTCTTTCCAATCCTTGAACTTTTACCTCCATTGACCATCGGTTGACCCAATTCATCAACACTTTTCATTCGTTTTTCTTGGGACTCCCAATTTGTTTGTGATGTAGCGATGGCGTCAATACCGTTGGGCAGCTTGATTTGGGCCACATATCTATGCTAATAAGTGGATTAATATTGAAACTATATACTTCCTTTCATGTTCCAAGCATGTAGCAGTGATCCAACAAGTTCTCAGGTATGTCTACGTTTCCTTCATGATCTTCCATGTACCAGATTGAGGCAACGACATGTTTCCAGGGAATCCCGGTTAAATCCCATTTCCTACAAGAACAACTCTTGTCATGAAGATCCACGATATGGTATTCCATCCAAGATCCAGTTAGTTGATACTTATGGCCTCCATTCCACAACACATTTTTTTGGGAGCTTTAGTTTGAATGGCCTTAAATAACTTTATAGCAGTCGGTGTCAATGGTCCCGAAGCCTTGGCAATCATCTTACCAACAGCCATTATACGTTTCATCAAATATTCCCGAATGTACTCCAAAACAGTGATGATAGGTTGGTCTCTACACATTGTTCAACAAATGATCAGAATGACACCTTCCTGTAGGAAACAAGTACTTAATGAGATATATGAACAAGTCATATGATTAATTACAAGTATTTAATTAATTACCACTAAAATGAGACCCGGCCCAATGTTTTGGAGGAATTTGGAGCAACCAATCATATGCTTTATGGTTGAATGATTTAAAGTTTGCCATCTTATCAAACAAGGGTACATTAGTTGTTGTTGCACACTTACATAAATGATCTTTAAATGCTTTGCTCTTCCAATGTTGTTAATGTTCTCATGGATATGTCGTAGGAAGAACCTATGTTCAACATTTGGAAACACTTATTCAACAACTGGTATTATCCTCTACTGCAAACAATAGCATATTAATTAAGTAAATTTTTAGAAATTAATTAACTAACACAAAAAAAACAACAAAATATGTATATAAACATTGATAAAAGGAAACCTTCTGTCGATCACTAATAAACGTGAAATTCGAATTTTTACGCAACTCAAGATCATCCCCAAGGTACTCCAAAAAGCAGGTCCATGATTTTTTTTGTCTCAGATTCAACCACAGCATAAGCTAAGGGATGCGTGTCATTGTTGAGGTAAACTCCTACCGCAGTTAATAGTTGCCCTAGATAGGGGACTTTGATGAAGGTTCCATCAATTCCCAATTATCCCAAATACGTTCTTCGAATTTTTTCTTCAAATCCCCTAAGCATACGTATATCCTCTTGAATTGCCTTGTTGATTGACTCAGTAACCACATCAAGCTTCACAGTTGTATCTTCATTTGTTCTTCGTAGTTCCGTGACATAGTCCCTTACTTTCCCATATTGTTGCTCATAATCACCCCTAACATGAGTCTCCACAATTTGCTTTGCTCTAAAACATTTCATAGATGAAAACGTTTATTGGCACTTATTCTAAAAATGGTCTTCCACCACCTTAACTGGAATTGTTGGGTTAGGATTAATAGTTTGAACAAGTTCTTGTGCTAAGAAGCTGATAGTGCATTACTTAACTTTTCTTGGGTGAATACATTTATGGATATCAACAAGTGTCTTCACAACCCAAGATTCATCTTTCTTGCATGTGATATGTGCAATACCCAAGGACAACTTGTTTTTACTTCTTCCTTTGACCCAACATTTGTGCTACCAACATCACTATTAAATGAAGAAATTTTCTAGCTACAAACTGCCTAACCCTTGTTAAATCATTTTTAATAATTGCAAGATCCCTCCTAGTCTCTATGGCATATAACCTAATCAATTTCTTCACTGAAGCCCTACTACCAAATGATTGGCTAACAAAGAAATGTACCGAGTTGTTGGAAGATGTTGATACTTGTTGCCTTAAGTTTTCTCTTCTTACCCTCCTCAACCACTTGTTTATTGTCAAATAATCATCACTATCATCTAAACAACTATCTTTATCAGAAAAATTTAATGCAACTTCATCTACTTTCACTTCTAGATCCATCTCCATAATTGGAAGGATTTATGTTCCCATTACATTATCGTTATCAAGTGAATTATCTTCTTAATCTAAATTACTAGTCTCATTCTGACCAAGTTTCATCACCCCAAAATGGTTCAATTTCATCAATCAAGTTGGTGACCCCATGTTTACTATAAAAATATAGTTCTATTTATCAAGCGACATACTCTAACAAAAATAGCATATCTTGGTCACTACCTAATGCTTGTAAACCAAAATCCAAATCTGTGTATGGTATCTTAAAATGGTAATATAGCTTCTGACCATCGTTACCATACCCCAAATGTTGCATCATTGGATCTATGTCATGTATCGAAACTTCATCATCATCTATTCAGTCCACATGACTTACCTTCCCATGGAGATACATCCTTCCAGGAAAGTCGAAAAAATACCCACCATGATTAATCTTCAAAGAAAACAAGGGGGGATGATTTTCTGCAAAATAAAACACAAATCAACAGTAAGATTCTCGTAAACTTCATATAAGTAACTCTTACCGTAAACTTTGTATAGGTGAAACACTTCATTAGATTCTCGAAATTGCCACATTAGAAGCGAGATTCCCTGGTTGTGTGTGTACGTGATAGGAAGAGCATGGGGAAAGATTGGAGATGGTTTAATAAAAACCTTAGTTTTTTAACAGAGGGTTAAAGTGAAAAGACAAAGAGGAAAAAGAAGATGAATGAGGGTCAAACATTGGGAACGACTTAGGGTAAAATAAGAAAGGAACGAATGAGGGTCCACATGAGGAGAAACACGAAATTACCCCTCGTGTAGAAGGGATTAACGTTAGTTTTCTAACAGACTTGGGATGAAGGACGAAAAAAGATACAAAGGAGAAACCATAGGAACAAAAAGCATCATTTAAAGACCAAGGACTAAAATCATTATAAATACTAAACCATGGGGACGAAAACCATAGTTTATTCTTTAATTTACCTATTTTTTCATCCATTTGTAATTTTCCAGTTTTAAATTTTTAGGCCAGGTAGTCCACGGTCCATACATCTTAGTCAAAGCTCACTTTCAAGGTCTTGGTCAATACAAAAACTTTAAATAAACATATAACACCACGTGCTTATTTTTTTTATTTATAAATAATAAATGTTAACATGAGCTTTATCACGATATATTATATGCACCGTGGTTTATATTAAAAATATGTCATATATAAATCTGAAATGTAAAAGTTATTTTAATGTTAATATATGTGATTAGTATATTTGTAAAGAGTTGAGTTTCAATTAGAATCAGAGTTAATGTAAAAAATGTAAAAATGAATTTCTAATATCATTAGGATTAGATGTACCGAGATGAGGTGCATCGAAATATACGAGATCAACTTCGTTCTATAAGATTAAAAGTGATCAAAGGTTGAGATCTCTTCATATACTTCTTAATTTAACTCTTCTTCTCACATGATTCTACGTCTATCCGTAAATAAGTGTACATTTATTCTACCATGTTAATCATTAGTTTATAGAATTTAACACCTGTTTGAATTTTTTTTTTTGAAAAACAACATTATATTAAGATAGAAAAACATGTCTTGTATATATACATTGAATATAAAATCAAAATTTACCTATAAAATATACGGATGAAAATCCGAAAAGAATTCATTCACAAAAGAGTGGTAGTTATGACTTCCAAATAAAAACATTAAAATTCAGAATTTTTGTAAGAATATGATCATGAAGAAATTGTTTTTTAACGATTAAATAAATAAAAAGGGACAAGTATAGTTTTCATTTTATTTTTATTTTTGAAAAATGTATTTTCAAACATCTCATCTAATGTTCCATAATTTAAAAAAGTTCATTTAAAATTTAATACATTTAATTGAAACTGATGTTTTTATACAAGTATCGAATGAATTGTGGATTTGGTCTTTATGTTTTGATATGTTTAATGGTATGTTTATTTTAAATTTGATTCTTGTAGTGTTCAATTTGTCTTGGTCATATTCTTTCGATTAACGCCTCGTTTAAATCAAAGACCATTCTAACCTTTTGCCTAATTTTTTTAAAAATAATAACAATATTTTAATACACACACAAATAAGATTGAGTTCCGGTGAGAATGAAAGTTAAGATGTGAATCGTAAAAATGGATCTCTACCCTCTGCTGCACATTAGGATGAGATGCATTGAGATAAGATGCATCACGATTCACCGGATCAATCCCCATATAAAACCCAATTCATCGGTGGATTTGAGATTAAATGTGATCAATGATCCAAATACCTTTTTACACTTCTCATATTAACTCTCCTTTTCTCATTATCATATGCACTTACAGATATATATATATATATAGGGGAGGGATCATACGAGAACCGTCCCTCTTTAAAGGAACAAAGGGACACATTGTGGACCACATATGATGTAGGTCCCACATAATATTAAATCATTTCTGATTTAATATTAAATCACATTAAATCAGAATTGATTTAATATTATGTGGGACCCATATCATATGTGGTCCACAATGTGTCCCTTTGTTCCCTTAAAAATCAAAAGTTTTCATTTGAACCTCCCTCTATATATATATATAGGAGCAGATTCATACGAGGATGGTAACAATTTACGAGAATGGGATGAGCACTTTTCATATACAAGATCACATGTGATTTTGCACTACTGTAGAGGGCGACTTTTGTGGGCCACTTAAGTCGTATGGAAACTCGCTCGCATCATTTATGATTTTGTACAAAATCACATATGATTTTATACATTAATCATATGTGATTTTGTACATGAAAATTTTCATGTACAAAAATGATTGACTGAGGATTGTTCTCGCATTCTCGTAAACTGTTACCTTCCTCGCATTAACCTCCCAGTAAACGGTTACAAACTATACAAACTCGTACAAATCAATATAAAATATATTTTTTTCACGATTTTTTTCACGATTTTTTTCATCAAATGTTATGATTAAAGATATTATAACACATATGTTTGTTTTACCTTGTGCAAAAAATAAATTTGAAACTTTTACATTATGAAACAAATAAATATGAAACTTTTTCATAAAAAAATATATGAGAAACTTTCAACTTATGAAAACAAATACATGTGAAACTTTTAGAATGTGAAATAAACATATGTGTAATAATATCTTAAATCATAACATTTTATGAAAAAAATCATTAAGAAATAATTTTTATATGGATTTGTACGAGTTTGTATAGTTTGTAACCTTTGAGTGGTTTGTATTTGAAGATGTGTCTATATATACACACACACACACACACACATATATATATATATAGAAGATTGGTGCATATGTACAAACGCATGTTACAAATTACCAGTACGCATTAGTGCATACAGTCCAGATGGAGGGCTTTCAGGTTGTTATTCAGTTTTTTTAGGAGGTTTTCCTTGAACCTGACCACAGACACACACACACACATATATAAATACGAGTTTGTATAGTTTGTAACCTTTGAGTGGTTTGTATTTGAAGATGTGTCTATATAGGGAGAGGTTCAAATGAGAACTTTGTAAATTTAAAGGGACAAAGAAACACCTTGTGAACTAAATATGATGTATAACGATAAGGTGATAATCAAATAAAAATTACCTAAAATGCCTTTTAATTAAAGATTTAATCAAAATTACCAAATTATAATTATCATAGTTTAACGATTGATGTATGGTTAAGATTGGTTCTTATAGTTTCGACAAACTAATCAGTTATTCCTCGAATTGCGCCATATATTTAGTCATATAACGATAGAGTGATAATTAAATAAAAACCAAAAAAATGTTAAGGACTTGAGGACTAATTTAATCTATTGATTATAATAAATCAGAGGTCAATAAAGAAAAGACTAATTTGTAATAAAAACAGAAAATAAGGGTAAAATGGTCAACTTATAAGGACATGTAAGGGTATTAAAGATATTTTTTTTTATCCAACTCAAACTAAAGATAAAAAATACGGATGCCAAATTAGAATTCAATCAAATTTATCCTCTCTTTTCCCATCATGAATCACTTGCTGGAGTCTCCTTCTATATACTTCTCCGACGACTCCTCCCATTCTTTCTTCCTCATTTTTTTTTCCGGCGACTTCTCCCATTCCTTCCTCATTTTTTCCGACGACTCCCTTCCCCGATCTGATCTTCGATCTTTCGTCGTGCCGGACTGAAGGATGAACCGGAGTCCTCCACGGGTGAATATATTAATATGTTTTATCTGGTGAATCTGTGTATATATTTCATATGGTGAAATTAATCTATGTTTTATCTGGTGAATATCGTGACCAAAATTATAAGATCTAAAGCTTAGATCGTTCCTCAAGGTTTTTAACATTTTTTTGATTTTTATTTGATTTAAACCCTGTAACGATATCAAAATACATAAAATAAAACATTATTGTATGATTTATTTGTCTAAATTATTTAAAAAATTAATTATATTAAATAGTATTTTATTTTATTATTTTATTTTAATGATGAAAAAAATATGATTTTATTGTTTTATGTGTTACGATTTTTACCTCTAAATACAGTTTTTATAAAATACTTTTGAAATAAAATGAAATCTTAGTTTTAAAATACATGTACTTATTTAATTTTTTCTTTTCGCTCACGACTTTTGCTTCTCACCTTTAAACTATTTTCACTTTAAAAATCACGTGGCAAATATGTATTAATCACGTTTCTACGAATCAAGAGAGTTTTGTTTTTCTTTTCTTTTAACTAATTATTTAATGATAATTAAAACATATTTTTATATTATACAACGAATAAAATTATGAATATATGCTAGATAACTTTTATTTTAATATACATTTAAAAATTATAAAATATGTTAATTTTAAGTTTAATCAACATATAATAAAGAAGAAACCATTCTATATGACTTGACATCTCTTCAACTCTAAAACCTTTTTTTCTCTTTTCTCAATATTTCACAAATAGATACCTTTCATTAAGATTTTACTTAAAGGATAAAAAAACAAGAAAATTAAAAAGATTACTATTAAAAAGACCTATCATTATTCTTACTTAAACATTTTTATGATTTCATTTTCCTTATTAAAGATTATTAATGACAAACATTGGAATTTGGTGTAATTTATTTGCATTACTTCTTCTTTTTATATGTGTGCGTATACATATATGTGTGATTATAGAAGATGAAGATATGGTTGTGTGTTGTCAAGAAATCATTAGAACCTAAAACTTAATCAAATGAAAAGGAGGAGGCTGATAGCGGACTACAATTGTTATGGCAACAATATGATAGTGATGAAAAAGAAGAAGAGTAATGAATCATATTTCATTGTGTTGGTTTTGCTCAACTCTTCAAATTGCCAACCAAATGAAAACAAACCAAACTTTAATTACATATGCGAGATGGTGTTTCATGTGTTCTAACTTTTGATTTACATTTTTATTGTTTTCTCCTTATATTATAAAACTTTTCTATCATTAGTGGATACCATTCTGTTACTCTTATTTCATCTCATATTGTTTAATCTTTGATGTCACTTTACATGTGATTGTTAGGATTACTATATGGACATGAATTTATAAGTATAATTTATTTATAGTGTATATTGATTTTTTGTATTGTACTTTTATTATAGAAGATGAAGATATAGTTATGTGTTGTCAAGAAGCCATTAGAAGTTAAAACTCAATCAAATTAAGATAAGGAGGTCGATAGCGGACTACTATCGTTATGCCAACAATATTACAGTGATGAACAAGAAGAGTAACCAATCTTATTTTATTGTATTGCTTTTGCTCAACTCTTTAAATTACCTTTAATTATATATCTATACTACTTATATATTGGTTTGACCAAATGTCTTAAACACAACCTTTGAAGCATAATGTACTACTGATTTATGCTTAGAGTACTGAAATCTCTTAAGTACAAGCCATAAAGCTACATGAACAAGTCATTAATGCCATCTCTTGGTACCTTCTATTTTTATGTTTCAATTTTTCTACCTTTCTCTTACCCTGAACCTGACTTGCCAAGTAACTCTTTGCATTTTTAAACACTGTGCCCCAGAAAATTTGATATTCAAATTTGAAATACGATCACGTGTCTACTATTTGAATTTATCCATGCATGTGTCCCGCTCCAATTTGAATTTCTCCCATCTCTTCAAAACCCTAGATATTTCATCTCCATGTATATTCTTGATTTGTGATTTGTGCAACAATACGGTCACGAGGTATGCTTTTGTCCAAAACCCTAAATTTGTTCTTCTATTGTATATTCTTTATTTGTGATTTGTGCTATCATTTGATTTTTTGTTCCACTCCGCAGTATATATTGTGTGTTTTGATTCAAATGTTTATGAGTTTTGATTTTTTTTCTTCAAAAGCAAATCTAATGGTATTTTTGGTTTGAATCCAGTGGCTTGATTTTAGGTGCCTTTGCAGAGTTAATTACAATGAGAGATTTAGATTCCTGGAAACTAAAGCCTGATGATGTTGGTTTTACTGGCAACGTCTGTTTTTATAGCTATTCTTGTTAATTTGTTTTTTATAGCTTTACTGGTAACTTTTTTAGGTACATATGTTTTCAATGAACGTATTTCTTGTAATTAATATGTATTTCCTTCTTCTCTTTCATCTTCCCTTCAGACTGCATTGGAGTTTCAAAAACTAAATACAAGGATAGTGGATCTTGTTTTGTAGAGGTAATGTCCCTCGGGTTTTTACTTGGCGTTTCTGGATGTTGGATGAGTTATGTTTAGTTATTCTTATATTAGTGACTGATTCAAATGGATAAGAATATCAAGGTTTTACTGTCAAGTTTTCATCATAACCCATTTGAACCTTTAGGTCCTCCACTCAATTCTTAGAAGATAATCAATATTTTTCTCATCCTTTTGTTCATTTATATCAATGTTACACTTTTGAAAGTATGAACCACAAGATGAAGAATATGACGTGGCACATACATCAAGGATGTCTACCTTTTGCAACCACTAGTTTGTTACACGCTCCCATCTCTCACACGTGTCAGTTTGTAATAGGTTAAGATGTTGACTTTTACTTTATTCTATTAGTATAAATAGATCTTTTCTCAATTGTAAAAGTTGGAGATTGAAATCGTGATATTGAAGAACTTACTGTGCGTCATTCCATGTATCTGTAATCACAATTCAGGTTATAATACATTGTTATTTTGTTCTTCAATCTTTGATTGAATCTTATTACTGTTGATTAATCGATATAAATTGCTTCCGCTTATACTCTGTTTATAATTCAATCGATTAATCTGTGAAGAAGAGAATCTGGAACCAACAATTGGTATCAGAGCCTGATAATCAATCTATTGATTATTCGATCTCAATTTGGAAAATCTCTCTTCATTCATTCAGTAATCTCTTGTTCTAGATTTCAACTCAAATCTGTTGCTACATACTTCTCGATCTTAAAAATGGCAAATTCAAATTTGAATGCTGTTTACACCTCTGGTTCTCTGACCAAACCTCCAACTCTTATTCGTGGTGAATATCCACAATGGAAGATTCGAATGATAAATTTCTATGAAGGATTGGACATTGAACTTTATCCTATTGTTCAAAATGGTCCCTTCATACCAATGACTACAGTTCCAAGAGTTCCTGCTACTACCAATACTGCTGAAATACCTGCACGTAAAGTTCCAAAGCTAAGGGAAAATTGGAATGATGAGGAAAAGGCCAAAGTTGAGCTTGCTAAAAAGGCAAAAACGCTTCTTATCATGGCTATTCCAAATGAGATTTTTCAATCTCTGGATTCCTGTGATACTGCTAAAGAATTATGGGATCAGTTGGAAAATCTTCTGGAAGGTGGTGCTAAAATGAAGAAAATTCGAAGGGCTCAAGCGCTGAATGAATACAACAGCTTCCAGGAAAATTCAGATGAATCTCTGGAACAGACTTTTCATAGATTTAATAATCTGATTAATCTATGTAAACGATGTGATATTGTTCGATCAAAAGAAGACAATAATGTCTTATTCTTGAAGAGATTAAATCCAGAATGGTCAAATCTACCCATGTCACTACAAGCTAATCAAGATCTTGAGCAATGGTCTCTACATGATGTATTTGGAACTCTTCAAGCTCATGAAAAGGAGGTTGTGCAAAAGAAAACAACCATAGGTGGACCTCTGGCCTTGATTTCTGAAGCAAAGGGAGCTACCAGAAGAAAAAGTGAAGATAGAAGAGTGAAGAACAAGGCATTCATGTCAGAAACTGTTCAGAAGAAGATTATGACTCTGATGATGACATAAAGGCATTTGCTGATTCCTTGGCTCTTATTACCAAACAGTTTACAAACCGTTTTGGAAATAGAGCATTTGAAGGAAACAGAAGGTCTGATCGCTCCAACTATTCTTCTAAACAAGAGGTTCAGAGACCTGAGAAGACTGAGGCAGAAAAGAAGGAAGAGGAAATGAAGAAAAAGAAAGATGTATGTTACAGATGTGGCAAACCCGGTCATTACTCGAAGGATTGCAGAGGGGCTCTGGAGAAAGACAAAACATATTACAAAAATAAATACAAGTATAATGCTACTGAAAGAGCCCACTATGCTGAGAAAGAAAACTGGATTGTAGATGAATCCAGCGGTGATGAGGGCATGTTCTGTGGAATGGCAAGTACAAATGAATCAGAAGAACAGCCTTCTGAATCATCGGTTAGTAATCTCTCTGAATCTTCTGAAGTTGAGAATACAATTGTGCTTTTATGAAATAATTTTGAAGAACTTAAGCAAAAGCTAACAATTGAAAAGAAGTTACGAAAAAATATTGAGAAAACTCTTTCCACAACACAAAGGGAAAGAGATATTTACAAAAGAGAGATGGATATCTTAACAGAAGAAAAACTGGAACTTGACATAGAAAAAGAAAAAATTTCTAAAACCTTGAAAGACACAGAAGTTTTGGTAAAAAAAGAGCAACTGAGTTATAAGAAACTTCTGGAAGAAAAGGATAAGGAAATTCAAGTTAAAGTGACAGATTAAATTCTGTAGCACTTAAAAATTATTTTAAAAAAGAAAGAGAATTTCTGTACATTGAACTTCAAAACAAAACGCACCAGATTAAAACATATCTGGATGCTCAAAAAGTTCATGAGAAAATTAGTACACAAGTAGGAAGATCTGGAATCGGCTTTGAAGATTTAGATCCCTATACGTGTGAAAAGAAGTCTGGTTTAAACTTTGTCTTTTGTATACGACAACAACAGAAGCCTGTGTTTCCAATCATTTTTGAACAATCACGTTTTAAAAGATCTAAAACTGAAAATGGTCATCATCAACGAAAACTCAAGTTTAAAAACATTAAATATTCTTCTGAAAAGACCAATATAAATCTAAATCAAATTCAGAAGAAGGATGATATTTTTAAGTTTGGTTCAAGTGTTATTACAAAATTGAATCCAGAGGCTGATGCGTTTATTCCTATTCAAGCAGAGGAGGAATTAAGACTAAGTTTTGAAAAAGATCTTCTCTTGACTCTGGATAATTGTTTTAAACTTGAGAATGACAAACAAAAGATAGAAAATAATCCAGAGATATTTCCTTGTTCATTTATTGATTTAAATCTTTCTGAAACTCGAGAGGATTTTAAAGAAATCACATATCCATGGGAGAATAATGATCAAAGTGAGGATTTCTTTGACAATTCTGACACATATCTCTCTCATCTTGAACAAACTTCCAATCATGCTAAAACTCCAGAGATCATAAAAAACAAAGACGCTCCTTTTCTCTTTACAAATGAATCTCTGGAGATAAGAGCTTCTGGAATGGATGCTAAAAACAAGTCAAGTGATATTCCGATTTTCTCTGTTCCCTCTGAACAACGAAATCCTGTTTTTATACATCCAGATTTTATAGGAATGTGTCTGAAAGCTAAATCTTGTCTTGATCTTGAAAAGGAAGAAAAACTTAAAAAGAAAATTCCTATCCAACTTCCTAACTCTTATCCTCCAAAACTTTCTTACGTTCAAAAAGGTAAATGGAAATCTAATCTATCTGTTCCTGTTTCAGTAAATTCAAAAGCTTCTGAGAAGATAAATCCAAGGAAATCTCCGCTGAAGAATACTTCAGATTCTAAACATACGTCTAGTCTAGATAGGAAGTTCTTTAGAACAACTGATACTATAAAAGACAGATCTAAGAATAATTGTAATTATCATTATCACACTGAAAATTCAATAAAATCTTCTATGTTTCAGAATTCTAAATGTTTTTCTCTGTTCTTGAAATTACAGAAATTTTTCTCACGAACTTCAAATTCCTTCACTGCTAATCATTCGTACTTCAACAAAAATAAAACAAAGCAAAATAGAAAAACAAAAAATCCAAAGTATACATCTTTACCTTCTGTCAAATCAAATCAAAAGCAACATGCTGATAAGCCAAAAACTAACGTTAAAGGGCCCATAATGGTATGGGTACCTAAGAAACTCTGATCTTGATTGCAGAAACAGCGTGTGCATATCTGGTATCTTGACTCTGGATGCTCGAGGCACATGACTGGTTCACGAAACTTACTCTCTCAATTTAAAGACAAAAGTGGTGGAGCTGTAACGTTTGGTGATAATGGTAAGGGTCAAATTAAGGGCTATGGTACTTTACAGGAAGGTAATATTACCTTATCTAAAGTAGCTCATGTTTCTGGTTTGAAACATAACCTCCTAAGTGTAAGTCAACTATGTGATTCTAAGATACTTGTCGTCTTTGATGAAAAACATTGTTACTTATTTTCTAAGGCAGGTGAGGAACTTTGGAGAGCAGACAGAAAAGGTAATCTATACATGATGAATTTTACCCCCAAGGATGGTAAGGAAAGCTTATGTCTTATTTCCAAAAAGAGTGAAGTTGCATGGCTCTGGCATCATAAAATCTCTCACTTAAACTTTGATAATCTTGAGATGCTTGTAAAACATAATTTGGTATCTGGACTTCCAGAAGGTCATTTTCAAAAAGATCACCTCTGTCCTGCATGTGAAATGGGAAAGATCAAACGAGCATCTCATAAAACAAAAAGTGACCACTCTTGCATAAGACCTCTGCAATTGTTACACGTCGATCTCTGTGGTCCAATTGCAATTCAGAGTCTTTCTGGTAAAAAGTATATTCTGGTACTTATTGATGAAATTTCCAGGTATACTTGGCTTGCTTTTGTTCGACAAAAGTCAGAAGTTCCTATTGTCCTTCAAAATATGATGACCAGAATCCAAGTTCTTTTACACCAAAAGATTCAACAGCTGAGAAGCGATAATGGTACTGAATTCAAAAATGCCAAACTTGAAGCATACTTTGTTGCCAATGGAATTTCTCAGAACTTCTCTGATGTACGTACTCCCCAACAGAATGGTGTCGTTGAACGTCGCAACAGAACCTTAGTCGAAGCAGCCAGAACAATGCTAGCAGCTTCTGGACTCCCAATTCACTTCTGGGCTGAAGCTGTAGCCACTACTTGTTTCACTCAGAATCGTTCCATAATTGTCAAGAGGCATCTCAAAACCTCTTATGAGCTTATTAACAAACGAAAACCATCTGTCAAATTCTTTCATATTTTTGGCTGCAGGTGTTTTATCTTAAATGATAGAGACAAACTTGGCAAGTTTGATCCAAAATCAGATGAAGCAAAATTCTTAGGCTATTCTTTAAATTCCAGAGCCTTCCGTGTTTTTAATCTAAGAACTAAAATAGTAATGGAGAGCATTAACGTTGATTTTGACGATCAAACTCAACTGACTTCTGAATATTCTTCTTCAGAACTCAAACTTAATACTGTTACTTCTGATTTTCTTTCAGGATCCAGAGAATCCGAGATTGATGCCCTCTTTCAAGACTTTCTGGGCGAAGAAGTAGTGTCAGAACCTGTAGGAACTACCTCTTCTTTCAGCATACCTGAAGTTCTTCATGCCTCTTGCATAACTTTCTCCGGTCCTCCCTCTTCTGAACCTAGCTCTTCAGATCCTTCTATTCCTGTTACATCTGATTTTCCAGAAGCTTCTTCTGTTCCTTCATCTGAGGGGGAGACTTTAGCATCAAGAGGTTCATAATCAATATTTCCGGATGAAGTTATCTCGTCTTCTGACACCGAAGTTCAAGCTCAACCAATATCACAAACAAGGATGACGAAATGGACTAAATCCAGATCTCATAATTGGTGATCCTTCTGAGGGTGTCAAAACACGATCCGCCACAGCAAATGAAGCTTTCTATGTTAACTTTCTAAGCTTAATTGAACCAAAGAAAGTTCATGAAGCCTTAGCCGAACCTAGTTGGGTAGAAGCAATGCAGGAAGAATTACTTCAATTTGAGCGTAACAAAGTTTGGAACTTAGTACCATTACCAAAAGGTAAAGTTGCCATTGGTACTAAGTGGGTTTTCAGAAATAAAAAGGATGAGGATGGTATTGTGATCAGAAACAAGGCTCGTCTGGTGGCAAAAGGATATTGTCAAGAAGAAGGTATTGATTATGATGAAACCTTTGCTCCTGTTGCAAGACTGGAGGCGATAAGACTTTTTCTAGCATTCTCTGCTTACAAGAACTTTAAGGTCTATCAAATGGACGTTAAATGTGCATTTCTAAATGGAAATCTTAAAGAGGAAGTGTATGTTGAACAACCAGCTGGCTTTAAAGATTCAAGACATCCATAATATGTTTTTTTTCTTGACAAAGCACTGTATGGGTTAAAGCAACCATCCAGAGCCTGGTATGAACGTTTATCCAAATTTCTGATCAGCAAAGGATATGAGAAAGGTAAAATTGATACCACACTTTTCATCAAAAGAGGCAAAGGTATGTTAACTATTGTTCAAATTTATGTGGACGACATAATTTTTGGCTCTACTCATCAAACAAAAGTTGATTTGTTTTCTAAGTTGATGGAAACTGAATTTAAAATGAGTATGATGGGAGAATTAACTTTCTTTCTTGGACTTCAGGTTAAACAAAGTACCTCTGGTAAGCAAAATATGTCTCTGACATGTTAAAGAAATTTCATTTTCAGAACTCATCAACTATGAAAACACCTATCTCTCCTAGTATGAAACTAGGTCCTGATCCCTCTGGAAAATATGTAGATATCACGGCTTACAGAGGTATGATAGGTTCTCTTCTATATTTGACAGCAAGTAGGCCTGATATCATGTTTGCCACTTTTCTTTGTGCTCGTTATCAAGCGAATCCTAAAGAATCTCATTTGGCTGCTATAAAAAGAATTTTTAGATACTTAAAGGGAACTCCTTCATTGGGTCTTTGGTATCCAAAAAATTCTGGGTTTGATTCAATGGCATACACAGATTCTGATCATGCAGGTTGTAAGTTGGACAGAAAAAGCACCTCTGGTAGCTGTCAACTTCTGGGTAATCGTCTTATCAGCTGGACATCCAAGAAACAAAATTGTGTTTCAACATCTACTGTAGAAGCTGAATATGTTGCTGCTGCTAGCTGTTGTTCCCAAGTCATTTGGATGAAAACCCAACTCAGAGACTACGGTCTAATCTATGATAAGATTCCCATTCTCTGCGATTCTGAAAGTGCGATTGCCATTACAGAAAACCCAGTTCAACACCTAAAAACAAAGCATATTGATGTTAGGTATCACTTTATCAAAGATCACGTAGAAAAGGTACAATAGAAATGTATTTTGTTTCTACTGATTACCAACTGGCTGACATTTTTACAAAAGCTCTGGATGAGAAGCGTTTTAATATTTTAATCAGCAAGTTGGGAATGCTAAACATGTAATTTTCACTCTTAGAAGTTATCAGAGATCTCTGATCGTCTTCTGAACTTCATCCAGAAGCACTCAGAGACCTCTGATCGCTTCTGGTTTAGGTTATTTTGCTGCATTTTATTCCTTTCCATCCAAGTTTTATTAGAAAGGCGCCAATCCCAGAAGCAAAGAGGAAACCTATCATTCAAGGGGGAGCTTTTTATTCAGGGGGAGATTGTTACTCAAGGGAGAGATTATTATTCAAGGGGGAACTTATAAATCAAGGGGGAGCATATTATGCAAAGGAAATTATATCTTTCAGAGTGGAGTTTCTTAAACTGTTCAAAGACTAACACTAAGTTAGCTGTCTTATGAATTTTTCATCCACCTAAGTTTCTTCTGAATCTTATTATTCTGTGTTTCTCTTGTCGTCAAGGTCTCTCAGAATGCCTATGATTCATTTCAAACTTATACCAGATGATGATTCATAATTGACATGTTTTCAAATTTTTTTATGAATCAAAATATTCCAAAATTTTTATTGAATATCTACATTTTTTTTAACTCTTGCCGTCAAGGTTATTTAAAATTTCTATATTCAATTTTAAATTTTTCTTATTATTTTTCTTGATGAAAAATTTAAACTTTCATTTGGATCAAATTTTTTCCCCAGATGACTGATTTTAATTCTAAATAAACAGATTTATATATTTCAATTTGTTCTTTAATTAATTTTCTTTAATTAATCAACAAATTGCTTTATATTTTCTTTTTATTTACCTTTGGGATAATCAACCGATTTTAGGTTGATAACCTTTCAGTTTTCTTTTCAAAATTTGTGTCTTACTCATCACTCCTACTTTCCACGTGTCATTCATTGTGTGACTGCATGTATCCACGCCTGCGTGCTTACATCATCTTTTCTGAACCGTTTCTTCTACTCCCAATACACAAATCCCTTCCAATTCCAATTCCAAATTGGTCTCATATAAAATCCCCAAATTTCAGATACCCATCTTCTTCCTCTCCACTGTTACTGTTCTCACTCTTACAAACTTGCTTGCAATTCTCTCCAAATATCATCAATGGCTTCTCACCTTGCAAATCCAGCTCTCAACGATGACGAAGGACGTCTCGTTGATTCTACTGCCGATAGTGCTCCGTTCGTCAAACTGCCATTGAAAGCAAACAATGTGCATGTTCTTCTTGATCCAAATACCTACCAGTCCGAATTCAGAATTATGGTTGAATTTCTTAAACAGCATGTACTTAATCGAGCCCTAACTCTGACAAACCCAAATGTTCCTGAAATTTACGTTCAGGAAGTGTGGCAATCGATGTACATTCAAGATGATGAGACTCTGCTTGGAAATTTCAGTCATCCTGATCAACCTGATACTGCTGTGGAAATACCCATTACAAAGAAGAAATTAGCCAGGTATTTTCATTTACCCTCTTCACAGGTACTACTTGATGGTGAATTAGTGCCAAATCCAGCCCTAGAATCGAACCCTTCTGCTGAAGCATTGTTATCTTTCATCCTCTTTCTTGGTTACAATGAACCCATAAGCAAACTTTCTGAATTCAAGAGAAAACAGTTACCCCCAATGTGGAATCTCCTAGTTTCCATCCTGAACAAGAGTCTCACTTGTAAAATTGGGTCTCTCGATCAAGCAAGCAGGAACATTTTGACTATAATGTATGGCATGTTTTTTAATCGCCCCTTGGACTACGCAAGCCTTATTTTTCAAGAGATTAAAGCTGCTGTACACACCAAAGTAACCCATCAAAACCAAGGAAAAACTCTTCCAGCTCCGATGTTTCCAAGATTTCTATCTCTGGTTACCTATCCTGCAATTGGTGCACTCAAGGCTCCACTCGTTCAACAATTTTGCAAAATTGCATCAATGAGCACTCATCGTCCGACCATCGACCGCAATGGCTATCCTTCTCCCAGAGAGCTTTCAAGGTACATGCTAAACCTAATTCCATCTAGCTCTTCTTACCTACAATCCTATAGGAGCTCTATGAATTTCTCAGAACAGAGAATTTCTACCCCAGAGCACTTAGAGCCAGTTCTAGAAAGTGAGGGGTCAAGTGAGAATGAGGATGAAAATAATTTGAGTGAACATCGGAGTGGTTCTACCCATGCTGACCTCTTGTTAAAAGAAGGTACTGAAGATGTCCATCGTGACACACTTGAGCGAATCTCACCTACATCCCAAAGGGTAACTTCATTATCTGAAGTAGTTGTCAACCCATCTACTTTCATTGACCAAGGACAACCCAGTCCAAACCACCCAGAAACCATCCGATCAGAGGATACTTCTTCATCCTCTGCATCAAGCACAACCGGGGAAACCTCTTCATCATTCTCTCAACAGAATGATGATGCAAATTTAAGAGTTCATTTGCCCCAGAACTCGACACCTTCCCCACACAATGTTGATGTCTCTGTGACCAACAAAGATTTAATTATCTCAGAAGATAAGTCCATATCTTCTGATAGATTAGAGGCTCATGAAATCCCATCAGAGGGGTTACAGCCACAGGTTGCACCACTTACCGGAGTGTTTACACTCCATCAAGGTAAGCACATTGTCTTCAACACCTCATCCTCTGATGATGAGGATTCTGTTGAGACAATCAGAACAACCAAAGAGGTGCCTGTTAATAACAGTCCTCAACGACAGGTTGGAAGTCCCTCCGCACTCAACGTCAAAACAGGTGTGAATGAGGGCCTCTCTATACGCGAGAGTAAAGGGGCTCCATGTGTTGGAGATGCACCGGTTACCCATTTTGAATATGTCACCAATGCAGGGTTGCAAGCATTTGGTGATAAAATCCAGAGATCTGTGGAGGATCTAAAACTCTCTCTGGACTCTCACAATGCCATGCTTCTGGCTATTCAAGATGAATAAAAACAGCAAGCTCAAGCTCTGGAAGCCCTAAAAGACCTCATTTCTTCAACTGCTGCAACACATCGGAGGATCATTATTCCTCTCTGCATAATGGAATCCAGGCTATTTCTGAGGCCATTCTCTGCATTTCCGAGGCAATTCCAACTCCAGAAGTCACAATCTCTGTTGATGAATACAGTTCCTTAGTAGCCGATCTGCACAAAATTATCAAGGCTATTCATCCCTCTGCAGACACTTCTGAATCTTCTCTGGTCAAGAAATCTGATATGGCTGTCTTCCAGAAGGCCATGTTTAAACGCATTAACTCTCTCTCCTCCAAATATGTTTCCAAAACAACTGCCTGCACTTCTAATGTGGATTTAAAGTTATCATCTACGGAAACCTCTCTGTCTCAGCTTACAGGTCTGGTAAGTTCTCTTTCTAATTCTTTTAATGAAAAGAAAAAGGCCAAGGAGGAGCGTGCTTGCAGAAAAGCAGAACTGAAGCGCAAAAGATCTGAGGATCAGGACCCTGATTCTCAGAAGGGGGAGAAAGCACCAGAATCAAAGAAAGTCAAACCCATAACCAACACTGAAAGCTCAAATCCAAATCCAATGCCATCTCCATCTACTTCAGCCAAACACCAATCATCCTCCAAGCAGCAAACTTCGGCTCAAACTTCTCATACACAAACCCCTCTGACTCCAACTCCATTAGCCACTCACTCTGGGCCTTTTCCAAAAGATCCTGAAATAGCCAAATTCATTCTTGAGGTTGTAGGCAACACAAGACAAACACCATATTCCTCCTCAACTCAAGCTGCAATAGCCAAAGAAAAGGAAGCCAAAGCCAGAGCTGAGGCATCAAAGGCTAAAATTGAAGCCTTGAACAAACAAAGAGAAGAAGAACAAATTGAGGCTGAAATAAGAGCAAAAGCTGACGCAAAAAAAGCCTTTGCTTCTCAAATTGAAACAGAAATCAGAGCTAAAGCTGAAGCAGAAAGAGCCTCTGCAGAAGCATCAAAAGCTCATGCAGACATGGAAAGAGAAAGAGTTGCAGCTGCAAGAGTAAATGCTGAAGGATCATCAAGTAGAGCAGCAGAGAATAGACAAAAAATTCAGAGACTTGGAAGAATTGATCTACCAATTCTGGAAATCACCAAAAAGGTACATGTATGCTCCTGTAGATCAGAAAATCTATCTCATGTTGCCCAACTTCTCAAACACCTACAATGTAAGTGATGCTATTAAGGACAAATTCATGGCACACAGACAAGCGAGAAAGGACGTTCATTCCTCTATACCTATCAAACGAATCTCTGCAATAGAGCATTCACCATTTGAGGATACAGAAATATGGTACACAATCTATGAGGTTATCAGAGAAGACAATAAGACTTATTACTTCTGTGATAATGATCTTTTGTCCATCTATCCCTCTGATCTTCTTTTTCTGGAAAATTTCATGAAGGCTCAAATGAATAGAAGAATTGATGATCAAGATCAAATTGCTTATTCTCGAATTATTCAATGCATGAAGTCCTACATCCGGTACAAGAGACAGGTAGATTTTCAAATAGGAATCAATTACAATGTTGATAACCTAGCTATTTCTACCCCCAATGAAAATCTAGAAGGCATCAACAACATGAGAATCGGCAAAGTGCTAATAGACCCAGAGGAAGGGGTGATCTTCAGAAGGCCAGACAGAAAGAGCTTCTTCAGAATCAAAGAAGCACACAAGTACTCATCAGAGGTCGTTTAGGTTGCAAAAAGCTTCATCTCTGTTGATGTTAACAATCACAATCCAGAGGTTATCGAGAAGATGATCAAAAGGCTTTCAACTTTATTATCAATCAGAGAGATCATTAATAAGATTGGAAAGATTGTATCTAAGGTCGCTCCTTTCTGAACAGATTTCATTTTTCTGGTTTCATACTTAGGGGGAGATTGTTACACTTTTGAAAGTATGAACCACAAGATGAAGAATACGACGTGGCACATACATCAAGGATGTCTACCTTTTGCAACCGACTAGTTTGTTACACGCACCCATCTCTCACACGTGTCAGTTTGTAATAGGTTAAGATGTTGACTTTTACTTTATTCTATTAGTATAAATAGATCTTTTCTCAATTGTAAAAGTTGGAGATTGAAATCGTGATATTGAAGAACTTATTGTGCGTCATTCCATGTATCTGTAATCACAATTCAGGTTATAATACATTGTTATTTTGTTCTTCAATCTCTGATCGAATCTTATTACTGTTGATTAATCGATATAAATTGCTTCCGCTTATACTCTGTTTATAATTCAATTGATTAATCTGTGAAGAAGAGAATCTGGAACCAACAATCAAGAATTTCAAAAAAAACTTAATGTAGAGGTCTTTGGTTCAGATCCCATAAAACGGTGTTTCATATGGCAAACTTAAATTTCACTAGATAAAGGTTGGTTTTTATCGTTGAAGTCAATGTTATTGCAAGTTTAAAACAAGGATGGACACTAAGGGGCTGTTTACCAAACGCTTACTCGGGTAAGTCACGTTTCTTTACCGGATCAGTATGATAAGGACCAAGAATCTTACCCGGTAAGAGTGAGACAAGAACCAAGAGTCTTACCCGTAAGTGAGGGCAACGACTCTTACTACGGTTAGAGCTTACCGGGTAAATTGTTGCATACGATGTCGTTTTAATGGACTAAATTCTTACCCGATAGGTAGTGTTGTGGTTCAAGTGATGTGGTTTTTCAGTATCTGTAAAGAAGAATCAATCATAGGTAATGGCAGTCCTTATGCTTCGGAGATTAATAACGCACCAAATGATAATGATTGATGGTTAGCAACTTCTTACCTTTTCTACTAATCATTTTATGAGATCACGTTGAGGTTGAGTATTTGATTTCTACCTACTGTGATAGTGAACACTAAGAAAATCACAAACCACATGAAGGTCAGATAAGAAAAATGTTGGTGTAATATTATTGACGATGCCACTGTTTTGCTATATATTGCCTTTCAGATAACAACTGCTTGATGGATATTGGCAGGTATTTTGATGGGCTAAAGGTCATTCACCTTAAATCATTAAGGGATGTGTTTACTTGTAATGGTGTTTGGAACAAGTTGATTTGGTTGACAACACCTTTAGATGGAATAATTGTTCTTTGGATTATCTCATATTGACCATAAATGTAAATGCTAAAAGATGGTGTTAATTTTTGAATTCCATATTCTACCATCGGTTGATCTTATATTCTCTAGTTACATGTTCTGATGAGCATTTGTATGCATGTTATTATAAAGAAACACACACACCCTTCTCACCTTTGGTATGCTATATTATATAATAAGGAAAGGTTGTTGGACTTATGCAATCTTGATCTCGCCTAAGATAAGTCACGTCATGCTTTCTATTGAGATCGAGAGTTCCATAATGTGGCACCTCATGCATGATCAAATTGGAATCAATAGGTTGCTAAAATTCAACATCGAATAGATTATTTGATTGTATCGATTCCTCTCAAATCAATTAAATATGAAACAATCAATAAAGTGTAGGGTAAACTTGCTTCCATCTTTTTAAAATGTCACATCCCGTTGTGGCTAGGTGATCCGTTCGAGGGTTGAGAGCTACTGGAAGTAGATAAACACGGAACAAATTATAGCTTCGAGACAGCGGGGTAGGTAAGGCCCTACAGCAAAAACATGAAAATTGAAATCGGGTATCGAATGGGGCAAAAGGCAGCAGGGAAGAGGATGCTAAGGAAAAAAATGGAGGCATCTGAAGTTGATGTATGGACAACATCAGCCGTGTGAAACAGCTGTTCACAGTAAGCTGTCCACATTAGGCTACCAGATTCTGAACTAGTGGTTATGTATCCAAGACCAAAAAGCTGTCCACATTAAGCTGTAAAGTCTGGTTTCCAGTTTGTTAGCTGAGTGTGGGAGCCTCAGATTAAGTTGCTGCATCAATTGTGTGTACACGGCTATCCACATTACGTTGATGCATTTTGGTTCGAAAAGGTGTCCACATTAAGCTGATGCTTCATGGTCCGAAAAGCTGTCCACACTAAGCTGATGCTTCATGGTCCGAAAAGCTGTCCACACTAAGCTGATGCTTCATGGTTCGAAAAACTGTCCACATTAAGCTGATGCTTCATGGTTCGAAAAACTGTCCACATTAAGCTGATGCTTTATGGTTCGAAAAGTTTTCCACATTCAACAATCTGATAAGACTTGAGGCCCTTCTGGGTTGCACACATTAAGCTGCTGATCCGGTCAGTTAGGGATAAATCACAGAACGGGGATGAAAGTTGCGGTTTGCTATTTTCGGATGTCATTAATAAGATGCAAGGATGCAGATTCCACATCTCGAGTTTTGTTTACTCCTAGTAAACTTTCGCCTCGATGGGTGATGATCTTTGTTTTTGCATTGTTAGTTTAATGTGTACTCGTGTTTTAATTCTTCTTTAGTTCGGTGTCAAAGTCATTGGCAAGATGGAGATCGTTTTGTGGTGTGGAGGTCTTTATAGTTTGTTCTGTTTTAGGCATCTGTTTGTTCAGAAGATGCTATGGTCCTATCGGTGGTTAAAACACCGAATCTTATATATTTTAAGTGGTGGTTTAATAAAAGTTTACTTGTTTTGTCATTCAAAATAAAAAATTCACATCCCGCCGCATTGCGCGGGTACATTACAAGTATATATATATATATAGGTGGAGGTTCAAACAAGAACACCTCCATTTTAAGAGAACGCAAGAACACCCTTATCAAATGTGATAATACATGTGAGGGGATCATGTGGTGTGCGGACGTCGTGCGCTGTGACTTAGGTCGTGTCAAAGGTTGTCGACGTCTATGTTTTAGTATCACATGTGATGGTATTGATGGGTTATAGTATCACACCAATACCACCCTTATCACATGTGATAATACTTGTGAGGGGACTTAGTGGTGTTAGGACGACTTGACCGGTAACCTAGATTATGCCAAAAGTCGTCCGCTTCTCTAATTCAGTATCACATATGTATGATACGTGATGGAATAATAGTATCACATGTGATTGTCTATAGTAAAAAGGTGTTATCATGTTCTCGTAAAATGAAGGTGCTTTCGTTTGAACTCTTCCCTATATATATAGAGGCTGGTTCAAAAACAAACCTGTTAAATGTTACAAACTATACAAAATCGTACAAATCAATATAAAAATAAAAAATTTCATGATTTTTTTTCATAAAATGCTATGATTTAAGATATTCTTAAACATATGTTTGTTGCACCTTGTGAAAAAAATATATGTTCAACTTTTACATTATGAGACAAAAACATGTGAAACTTTTGCTAAAAAAATATATGAGAAACTTTCAACTTATGAAAACAAATACGTGTAAAACTTTAACATTATGAAACAAACATATGTGCAATAATATCTTAAATCATAGAATTTGATGAAAAAAAATTATTTTTATATGGGCCTCCTACTTTTAAAGTTATCATTTTAGGGTTTGAACCAAACTTTACATATATTTAAGAGTCTTTTTGACCGGTTTAGTAGGTTACCGGGTGTTAATGCCAAAAATTGATTTAAAAAACGTCAACTTAAGGAGTTTGTTGAGCTGATCGGTCAAAGGTAGTATTCTCACGACAAACACAATTAAAATAATAAAAACTAAAGACAAGAAATTTGGTGACGCGGAAAAACCCTTTAACGAGGGAAAAATCCACGGATGATAGAAGGTACCGTTGCACTATGGAAAAATGACGTCAAACAGGGACGTCGTCCTTTGGAACTGAGATCGTACGATTACAGAGAAAAATATATAAAACCGATGTAAACAATCTAGAGAGTTATTATCTATTGCAATATTCGAGAGCGCAAATGATATCAATTGGCTTCTTCGTTAGACTGAGCTTGGATTTTATAATCGAGGCCGGTAGTAACCGTCGTATGTTATTAATGATCTTCATAAATGTTTTTAACGGCGTTGATCGTAACTGTCCAACGGTCCTGCGTGACATATAACGGATGATTAACGGTTAGCCCATTAGTTTAAATAATATACCTTATACTGGAATCGTGCGTCGAGCGGATATCCATTGTCTGTACGTCATACGTCACGATCGTTCGTTGTGAGTTTCGTTCGACCACTTATCTCGTTGTTGTATTAAATATTTTGAACTCATAAAATATGCTTGGTCAAATATTTTAGTCAACGGTCGTGTGTTTTCTTAGATTTTTACCCAAACAGTTTGCCCCCAAATTCAAATTTCAAGCGACAACTTTATTTTTGAATTTCTATAGGACACACGTCGAGTATATCCGTTAGGTAACTGGATCGTTTATTTGAAACGAGATTAGTTAGAAAACGATAAGGTTTTTCTGAGTCACGATGACGTATCAGAGTTGATCTATTAGAAAACGATAAGCCACGATGATGTCATGCGTGCGTACAAGCGTGCATGGCCAGCTGTTATGGACAGGTGTTGTCCATCCGGCGGTGGCAACCCAAAAGGCGTGGGACAGGTGTCGCCATGGGGAGATGAGGCGACGATTTCGTTGCAGATTCATGAGTATAAGAGGAAGCGATTGCCTTCTTTTTTCTTTCTTCCCGACTTTTTTCGATCTTATAGGCAAGCGAATCCTCTAAGCTCGATAGAGCTCCATTTAAGGTACGATCTTTTCCCTTTACATGCGTCAAAAGTCCATAGAAGAGTTTTCATTTTCAGAGGCCCTAAGCTCGATAGAAGATTGTAGGGAAATGGTAGATCCAAAGAGTACCATCTCGACTGAAGAGGACCTTCAGGCATTTAAGGATTTGGCCGGTTTACCAGCCGGAATCCATTTAGAGAGCCCTAGAGAACTTAGGCCAGCGGAATGCCCGGCGGGATATTTTGTTTTATACGAATATCCATTTAAGATAGGATTCCAATGGCCGTACTCTCGTTTGGCACAAGAGTTCTTGGAGCGGTTTGATGTATCGCCGGGGCAGATGATGCCCAATTTTGGCGGATTGTGGCGACAATCGAGCGGTTGACGTTCGATTGGGAGTCACCCTTTACCATTCACAAACTTATCGTGGTGTACATGGTAAAGAATGAGGTGAACAATCGATACACTCCCTTCAGCCGCTTTTGCAAGGAGCGGATCTTGGTCCAAGGGACTGCGGTGAATGACCGCGGGTGGAAGGAACGATACGATTTCGGACGTGCGTCATCTTCTGATGAGAGCGGCCAACGGCTTACCGTGGGTTGGCCCATTCATCGTAAATTTGGTTTTACGATTTTTTTTTCCTATTTGTAAATACTTCCACTATTTGACCGTACGTTTTTATTTTGTAGTCATCGATTTTGAAGTCGCTCGTCCTCTCCCTGATTCGAACGCCAAGATCGAACGATTTTTATTGATCCCTGACCGCATCATCAAGGTTCAAGTTCGTCCGTTTCCTGATGAAGAAGACGAAGATATTACTTATCTAGGTACTGCGGAGGCTTCTGAGGGAGTAAGAGAAGAGGAAGGAGAGAGAGCGGAGATGGCCGGTAAGTATCCTTCGTATGACTTCGTTCGATCATTTGATTCCTCTTCGCTAACTAGTATTTCTTATCGTGTAGGTGAAACTGCTGGTCAATCTGGAACTGGAGTGTCCCCATCTGGGTATATTCCTTTGGTTGCTACACCATCGAAGGGTGTAGCATCGTCTTCCCCATCTGGTGAGGCTACGTTCGTTGGAGGGACGGGGTCTTCCTCGTCATCAAAGAAAGCTGATCTACCTGTTTCTGGGTTGGATCGACAGATGCTCCTTGCCCGGCGAGGCATGAAGTTATGAAGAATAATCCCGATGCCCAGTTGGGAGTCAAGATGTCTGGAGGGGCTCTCCTGAGAGAACCGTCCCTTGGGGTCAACGACCCTAAGAAGGCGAAGATGTCGGCGGCAACAAAACTGATCCCGGCGAGTCAGGTGACCACCGTGACATCTGTCATACCCGACGCACCCCCTTCATCGTAGGAGAAGGGAAAGAAGACAATAGAGGCCCCTGTCTTCTGGTTCAAGGTCCCTTAGAATTTTAAGAGGGAGGGTGTTGGTCCCAATAAGGGTCTACAAGAGTTAAATATTAAGTAAACAGTTTGTAGAAGGGGGGGGGGGGGTTGAATACAAACACATAGATTTTAGTTTTTAAATGAGTTTATAGAAAGTAAACAAATTTACAGTTACAAGCGGAATTAGAACAAGTTGAAAACCTATTCTATTGTAACTAAAGAAACACACAGTTTGATGCACCAGAAGATGAAAGAAAGAATACATAAGGTATAGGCTGGAAAGAAGCATGCATGAAGATGAAGAAGATATCTTCATCTATTTATACCCGCTTGCATTTAATGCAAAGCAAAAGGTACATGCCACGTGTCAAGCTTGGATAGGAAGCTTGTCCTTGTAAATAAGACAACCATGCTTTTGGCCGAATATGAACAGTACCGTATCAGATATGATGGGGACATAAGAGACAAGTCGTATGTCCTTTTCTGACATGGTTCTAGGTTTGACTTTTGCGCATCGAGGATAAGATCAAACTTTAATCTTGCAGAGGAAGCTTCATTTGATCGCTGACACTGAATGTTCAAGGATGAACTTCAGTGTTGCTGAGGCTTCACAAGACTTCACACTTTGAGTAGATAATCGCTGCTATCGCTGAACCGCTTCAGGTCACTTAGCTGATTATCTCTTTCTTCAGCTTTGGTCTTCGACTGTCGCTGAATGGTCTTCTGGCGTGATAGCTGATCTTCAGGTCTTCAGAGATAAGCTTGTTGATCCTTGATCTTCAGCAATCGCTGATATCAATCAGCGTATGCTATTGCTGAATTTGAACAGAAGCTTATCTAAGGAATTTCACTAAGTATAGTAAAGGAATCATATTCAAATCACTGAGAGGAGTTATGATCAACAATCTCCCCCTATTTGATTATGATTAAGCAACATAGGAAAATTGCTTTTGAAAGATTAGTAGGGACTTATAAAATTTAAAATACATTTTCTAAGTACTAATCTGTAAAATCTTTTTCAGCTAAACTATTATCTGAATTGAGTTTCATTTATAAGGATATGAAATCACAATTTTTACAAGTAGAAGAGCTTAAAGTACATTCACTGATTGAACTTTCAGAGTGAAAGATCAGTGAGCTAAGAAAAGTTAAGAAGATAGAACTCTTATGTTCATTGTCCCTTTTACCTTTTTTTTGGGATCTTTTCAGTACGAGATGGAGTAAAGTACTCGAGTGTATTTCATTAATTATAATCTGAAGATATTACATAGAAATGAAATTACAATCATTAAAGTGAAAGTACATTTACACTGAAGAAAATATTACAAAGGAATAAAAAGCTACTACCAATCAGAGAGGCTCACATTTCTTCTTTGTAACTCATGTTCAAAAAGCATCTTCTGTCTGATTACCAGAGGGTCATTAGACCAGCAGTAACAGTATAAGATTTTTATGAAACGAGTAGGGGCCTTATGAATTTCCTTGTTTCTGAAGAGACGAAGCTGTCTTTCATTATCCAAGAAAATCATGCCAGATTCAGGGAGCGAGATGACTTCATTTTCTTCATATAATCGATCCGTAGGAAGAGAGGTATCCAACATAGATATATCAGGGAGCGTCATATGACTGATGATGCTTTCAAGATCAAATTTGACACTATGTTCATTTTTTGAGCTTGGGCCTTCTTCAGAGGTTGATCTTCTTTTCCTAGATGATTCAGGGAGAGAGGGAACTTGTACATGTTGTGACATTCTCTACAGCAACTGATTCAGCTCATCTTCTGCCACATTCTTGAACTTGGATTTGGAACCCTGAATGGCATCTCTGATTTCGAGCCATTCAGTGTATCCATATAACCTTAAGAATTTTGCTTCTTCTCTCTCTGTTCTGGATGGCCTTGTCATTCTTACATATACCTTTGGACCACCTCTGTTGGAGTGTCGCCCTTGGATAGTTGCGTGAATGATTTTGGAATCAGATCTTCGAAAGTTCAGCAACTCTGTGCACCAATCCAGTTCTTTGTCTTTCTGAGTTGTGGCTTCAGTGGTTAGTGCAGTGAGAATCTTCTGTTGAGCGAGAATGGGATCTACATTCAGGTTTTCTTGTACAAGTTCTTTTTGAGCCAGAGCTGCAGCGAGCCGTTCCCTCTTTTCTAATTGTTCTTTTGCTGCTTTGTCTCTTGCTGAGTCTTCCCTGAGAATCTTCCTTGCTAAAGCAAGATCATTCTCAGTTTGCTTTATTTCTTCATCTCTGATCCTCTGAGCTTTCAAAGCTTGTTCTCTCTCTTCTTTGGATAAAAAGTAGAATTCATCTACCATCCTGATTGGTACAGCGTTTATTGGGTCTTCATGGGGTACCCTTATTCTTTTGGATTTGAATTCCCTTAGGAATTTTATTCGCCTTTCTTCCTCTTCAGGCTCGCTTATAATCTTTTTCTGAACGCGACGTCGAGGAATGAGGCCTTCTTCTTCCTCAGAGTCAGTTTCCACTATGTACATAAACTGCTCTTTAAAAGAAGGTTCCCTCCTTGTGGATGAGTCTTTTGGGGGATAGGTATCACTGAGGGAAGGAGAGAAAGGAGATTTATCAGAGAGAGGGTTTGAAGGAGGAAGGGTTATATATGGGGATTCAGAGAGAGGAGTAATTAAGGGATAAGCTGAAGCGATACCTTATCAGCGGTCTCCCCCTCTGATATAGGGATGGTGGCCTCAAGATCAACCACTTGGTTGAAGGTCCAGCTCCGTCCCCCAAGGGCTCTAGCTGAGATGTGCTTGGTCTGGATATTCTGAAATGCTCCATTGCAAATCCCAAGTCATCATCATCATCATCATCTCCAAAGTGAAGGATGCGTTCCTCTTCTTCTTCTTCTTCTTCTTCTTCATCATCCTCTTCTTCATCATCATCAACAAACCTTGCAGAAGGTTCTGGTCTTTGAATGTAAGGAGAGATCCTTTCATCTGGAAACCGTCGATTGTGCTCACCGATAAGTTCGTCAGCGAACTCTTTGGCCACCTTCTCCCCCTTAATGTTATCATGGGACAGAACGTGGACCATCAGAGTGCGAACATTCGTGTGCACGACCTCAAGCATGGTCCGATCAGCAGTAGCAAATGAGGGACCAGTCTCACTGAGCCTTGAGAGAGCCTGCATCATGTCAGACTGAGTCTTTTGAATAGACTCGAGGATAGCGGCCTGAGCATCAACCTTTTGCTCAATGTTGATAAGGGATTGGTGAAGGTCCTTGTGGTCGTCCTTCAGAGTCTGATCATCAGACACCAAGTTGCTGACGTTTGTCTTCATCCCTGGAGTGCCAGCGACCTATCGGAAGATCAACTCCGCAGAAGTTTGCAGTGTGTCCAGCCTGGCTCTGGTGAGAGCACCCTCATTGACCAGATGATCAATGGCAGGGAATGTAGGAGCAGGCAGGGACACAGAAGGCAACTCAGTGACCCTGGGAGGAAGCTTGGGGGCAAGGTTCTCCATCTTGACATACCTGAGCTTTTTGGCACTGGGAGGGCGCTGAGGAGACTTCATCGCCGTCTTCGAAGTGGTGGTGGTGGTGGTGGTGGTCGCTGTCGCCGAGTAGGCAGCAGTAGTGGCAGCAACTGATGACATTGACAAAGAGGCGAGAAATGAATCCGGATCAGATGATGGATGAAAAATAGCATTATTTTCCTTGAGAATATCATGAGGATTACTCTCAGGGACTACTTTTGCAGAGGTAGTGTCATGAGGATCACTGACCAGTGTCTTAGAGTATCTGCAAGAGATACTCTGAGGTCCTTTTAAATTGGCTTTCCAAAACTCAGATTGCCTAAACAATTTTGAGGTTTGGACTGCGTGCATTTCAGCATTATCAGAGATAGGGACAACTATCACTGAGTCACTTGCTGATGTGAGGACCAAAGAAGTAGAGATGGAAGAGGTAGAGAAGGCAGTGAAAGTAATACCTGATCCAGCTTCAGCATAGCTGGCTATAACACCTTCAGAGACCTTAGTCCCTGATGGTGGTTGTAGTGCTGATGAAGCTTCAATGGCAGCAGAAACCGTTGGAGTGGCTGTGGATGAGGGTGGTGTTTGTAGTACACCAAAATCAGAGAGGATGGTCTGTTGAGAGACCACCTTCTTAGGCTTCTTTGGGACGATGGTCTTCTTATGACCATCAGTGGGGGTTTTCCTCTTAGCAGCAGTAGTGCCTTGGGTACTCACTGAGGGGATGGGCAGCGAGGAGGTCACGAAAAGAGGTGCTCCTATAAGTTGTAGCATATAGGGAGTGAGAGGAGCATCACCTGGACGTTCTTCCAGGTCCAGGGACTTCTTCCCTACCATTGAGAAGGCAAAGTCACCGACTTTCGGGTAGCTCTCCCCGAAAGCCTCTTCAAGGATGGTGGAGAAGAAACGGGGGTAAGGGATAATAGGATGTCTGAAGATGTAGTCAGCGTAGTTCAGAGGATGACCCGTGCAGAGAGAAAAGGCAAGGTCTTGAAAATGTTTGCTCGCCTGATCGTGGGAGCCAACCTTGGACCCTAGGCACTGAATGACCTGGGTGAAAATATACTGCCAGCGAGCAGGGAGTCGCTTCTTTTCCAGCTTTGAACCCACCGTCTTCACTGAGGGGTTCTCCCATTTGTAGCCAATGGATTCCAAGAAAGCATCTATCTGCTGCTTTGTTGGTTCAGCACCCCATTGCTCATTCTTCTTGCGCTGAGGGAGTCTTAGCGCCTTGCGTACAAACCCCGCTGAGAACGCGAAGAAGCCAAGTTCGGGGATTGTGAAGGAAATAGCAGGAAGGACAGTGCCTTTGTCTGTTTTCAGAGTGCTACATTGCGCCGTGTACCAGAGAGCCTGAAGGTGAGAGGCAATGCCCACTGGGTTGTGGACGAAGGCATACATCAGAGGGCACACCTTGATGAAGGTTGCAGCGTCCTTGAACTGAGGGCGTTCAGAGGGAATGTCCACCAATGCAATGTAATTGCATGGCTTGAAGGTTGACTTTTCCAGCTCAAATTGACAGGTTGGTGCGGCGACCAACTGGTTAGCAGCAACAGGTTCAGCGACGTTGGAAGCAGAGGCCATTTCTAAAGAAAAAATGGCAACACCGAAGAGATAAATCATGGTTTTAATACATGAATGTATAAACCAGAGTTTTGGTATAAAAAGTACCAAATGTAAGAGCAAAAAAACAAGTATTTTGATGAACAATATCAAAATGCTTGTTGGCAATAAAAAAAATTTAAAGGAAAATAAAAAAATGATAAAAGTTAAAAAAAAATTCTGTTCTAAGAACAGGGTTTTGGAAGAGAAAAAGTTTTTCACTTTAAAAGCAAGATTTTATTGATTTTAAGAATGAAATAGATAAGAAAGGTGAAACTAGTTGTTTCCAGTTCTTAATATAAGGTTTATATCAAACCTTAAACGTGTGAAGGAGAAAAATGCACAAATGCGTGTTCTTGGTGTTCTTGGAGAAAGCTTGAAGAATCGAAGGTTTCCTTTGCCTTTAGGGAAGTTATGAAAGCGGAAGGAACAAAGTAAGGCAAAAAGAATGCTTAAATAGCATGAGGAGAGAGAAAGAAAGGATTGCTAAACGACGGTTTTAGCTTTTTGAAAAAAAAGATGATGACCTAGCGCACGTTCCAAGAAAGGAGATGGAATGGAAACGTCGTGGTCCGTTGTGTGTCAGAAAAAGGCCTGACGTGTCCTTTTCTTTTATTTTTAAAAGATTATAATGATGGTTATCCATAAGGAAGGTTTATCATTAATAATTTTAGAAAAATCTTCATCACTAATAATAAAGGATTGTCAGTGAGGAGTTTTAAATAAGAGAGACATTCTTTGATGAGAAAGGATAACAAAGAGTGTACAGAGATTAGAAGATAATACCTGAGGAGATGGCCAAGATATCGCTGAATCAGAGTTCAGAGAATGGAAAGTTTGAAGGCTTTATTTGTAATCCTTTGTTGGTCACTGATTAATAAATTATTCAGCGTTCAACATACCAAGTTCGCTGATGAGTAGATTGAATCTAGTTTCATCAAGAGGCTTGGTTAAAAGATCAGCGAGCTGCTATTCAGTAGGAACAAAATGGAGCTCAACTTCACCATTCATCACATGATCTCTGATAAAGTGATATCGGATCTCAATGTGCTTGGTTTTGAAGTGAAGTACAGGGTTGTTAGCAATTGCTATAGCACTTGTGCTATCACAGTATATAGGAATTTTAGAGAGCTTTAGATCGTAGTCTCTGAGTTGATTTCTCATCCAAAGGATTTGAGCACAACAACTACCAGCTGCTACATATGCAGCTTCAGTGATGGAAGTGGACACTGAGTTTTGCTATTTACTTGTCCAACTTATTAATTATCCACCTAGCAGCTGACACCCACCAGTGGTGCTTTTCCTATCAAACTTACAACCTGCAAAGTCACTGTCAGAGTAACCAATAAGATCAAATCCTGAGCCTTTGGGATACCAGAGACCAAGATTTGGAGTTCCTTTCAGGTATCTGAAGATTCGCTTTACAGCGATTAGATGGGATTCCTTCGGTTCAGCTTGATACCGAGCACAGAGACAGGTAGCGTACATGATGTCTGGTCTACTCGCTGTAAGATACAGCAGAGACCCAATCATTCCTCGATAGGCAGTTACATTTACTAGTTTCCCATTGGGATCCTTGTTTAATGTCAAAGGACGTGCCATAGGAGTCTTCATCGCTGAGCATTGATTCATGTCAAATTTATTCAGCATGTCTTTAACATATTTGCTTTGACAAATAAAAATTCCTTTGTCAGATTGCTTAATCTGCAAACCTAGAAAATATGTTAGTTCTTCATTCTATTAGCGAAACGAGTGCATAGTTTGGGTCTTGTGGAACCAAAGATAATGTCATCAACATATATTTGAGCGAGAATCGGATGACCTTTATATTTTCTTAAAAACAGAGTTTGGTCAATTTTTCCACGAACAAATTTTTATTTAAGAAGAAATTTAGAGAGGGTATCATACCAAGCTCTAGGAGCTTGTTTTAACCCGTAAAGAGCTTTTTCAAGTTTAAAAACATAACCAGGGTGGTTAGAGTCTGAGAAACCAGGGGGATGTTCAACATAAACTTCCTCGCTGAGTTTTCCATTTAGAAAAACACTTTTAACATCCATTTGAAAAACTTTGAAGTCTTTATGGACAGCATAAGCTAAAAAGAGTCTTATGGCTTCTAAACGGGCAACAGGTGCAAAGGTTTCATCATAGTCAATTCCTTCTTCCTATCTATAACCTTGAGCAACTAGTCTAGCCTTATTACGAATTATAGTCCCGTTTTCATCTAGCTTATTTCTGAAAACCCATTTGGTTCCTATGACGGTTTTATCAGAGGGTCTAGGAACAAGATTCCAAACTTTATTTCTACGAAATTCAGTCAGTTCTTCTTGCATAGCTGAAACCCAGCTAGGGTCAGAGATAGCTTGATCTATCTTCTTAGGTTCAGAGAGAGAAATGAAGTTAACATAAAGACAGATATTACCTGTGCCTCTACATGTTTTGATACCTGTAGTGGGATCGCCAATAATTTGATTTATTGGATGATTTGCAGTCCATCGCTGAGCTGGTGGTTGAGGAGAGAGATCCACAGCAGATTCAGCGACCTGTTCTTCAGATTCTGGAATAGGACTTGTTTCAGCAACAGGTACTTCATTTAGAATCAATTAAGGGGATTGATTTTCAGAAGTGGTTTGGTTGTTCACAGAGGAATTTCCAAGAGAGGAATCAGCAACAGGAATCTGATTTAGAGGAGTAACATTTATCCCTGAAGATGGATGATTATTACTTGTTGAGATTACAGGGATTTCATCATCACTTGCTTCAGCTGGAGTTTGATTGCTGAAGTATGTTTCAGGTTCCCCATAATGAGATCTCATCCATGCATTCAATTCTTCATCATCATCAAGATTATGAGAAGGATGAATGGGACGAGATTCAATAAAGTTGACATGCATAGATTCTTCAACGTGTTGTCTTCTTTTGTTGAATACTCTGAAAGACTTAGATATAGAGGAGTATCCAAGAAATATACCATCATCAGCTTTGGGATCAAATTTACCCAAATGATCTCTGTCATTCAGAATGTAACACGTACATCCAAAAATGTGAAGATATTTCAGAGTGGGTCTTCTCCCATGAAATAATTAATAGGAAGTCTTCTTGAATCGCTTAACAATCAGGGATCGATTCTGAGTAAAGCACACGTATTGACAGCTTCAGCCCAGAATTGAGTTGGAAGAGGCGATTCGCTGAGCATAGAGCGAGCTGCTTCGATTATAGTTCGATTATTCTTTCAGCAACACCGTTTTGCTGAGGAGTTCTTACTGAAGAGAAGTTGTGAGAGATGCCTCTTTCTTCAAAGAAACTAACCAAGGTACTATTTTTGAATTCAGTACCATGATCACTTCTTATGGAGCGAACAAGTAAGTTGTTCAGTACTTCCATTCTTTTGATAAAAGATATTATCATTTCAGGGGTATCACTTTTGGATCGAAGGAAGAACACCCATGTGTATCTGGAGTATTCATCAACAATCACTAAAGTGTATTTCTTTCCAGAGATTGATTGGACATTGACAGGTCCAAAGAGATCCATGTGGAGTAGCTGAAGAGGAGTGGTCACTGAAGAAACTTGCTTTGACCTGAAGGAGGCTTTTGTCATCTTTCCCTTCTCACACGCTGAACAAAGAGATTCCTTTGTAAATGTGTGATTAGGGAGGTCTCTGACTAAGTCTTTTTGAGACAATTCATTTATCGTCTTAAAGTTGAGATGAGAGTGTCTTTTATGCCATAACCAGTTTATGTCTGTGGATGCTTTAGAGATGAAGCACACGTTCTCAGAGTGAGAACTATTCATGTTTATGACATATACGTTTTCAACTCTTTTGCCAGAGAGGGCAAGCTTATCATTTTCGTCAGTGACAGCACATCTATTCTTTAGGAATAGAACTTTGAAGTCTTTTTCACACAACTGACTAACGCTCAAGAGATTGTGCTTTAGTCCCTCAACGTAAGCAACACGAGAAAAAGATGTGGCTCCGTTGGACAGAATTCCATAACCTTTAGTGTATCCTTTGCTATTTCCACCAAAGGTCACTAATGGACCAGCTTCTTCTTTGTAGTCAGAGAGCAGAGGTTTTCTGCCAGTCATATGCCTCGAGCATCCGCTATCAAGATACCAGATACCTTTGGCACTCTGCATACAACAAAAGATTAATTGTTTAAAGGTACCCGTATTACTATTGGTCCTGCTTGGTTAGATACAGGATTGGCGGATGTACTACTAGCTGAAGAACTCTCTTCAGTGGATATCTTTACCTTAGTTGTTTTAGCAACTTTGGTGGATTTCACTCTCACTGATTTATCAGCTTGAGCTACTTTCTTTCCATGAGCTAGTTTATCAGCTCTAGTAGCATTAGGACACTTGCTTGCAATGTGGGTAGTTTCACCACAGTGAAAGCATTTCCTATACTTCAAAGGTTTGGAGAAAAGAGAGGGAACAGAAAGTTTCTCAGGGATAGGTCCAAGAATTCCTTTATCCATGGTCCTTGGAGGTATTACAACCTTTTCAGGGGTAGGAGTCAGATCGATTTTTATCTTGGGTGTTGATCTCTGCGTATACTCAGGGACCTTCTTCCTAGATTTAGAAATCTTCTCTGAGGATTTCTTGTTCTTATCTTGAGCTTTCTTATTCTTAAGAACGTGGTCATGAAACTTGTTTTTGATCACCTTCTTAGAATGATTCTCAGGAAGCTTCTCTTTAGAGGAAGTGGAAGAAGAGTTTGAAGAAGAAGGATCAGGGATAGAAGAGACAAACATTCCAAACTTGAGCATAGAACGATCATTCTCTGATTCTTCCTTTTCTGGGTTATAGCCTAGCCCACTTCTCACTTTCATAGGTATTTGGGCATTGATGATCTCATTGACTTTATCAGAAGCCTTACACCATCCTTCGATGGTTGCCTTTTCAGACTTGAAATCAGCGATAGCCTTTTCCCTATCAGCGATAGCTTGTTGTTTCTCAATGCTTGTTGTTTGATTTGCAAAAACTTGGTCTTTGAGAAAATCCTCAAGTTTGGAAAGTTCTTTGATTCTTATGTGGCAATTTTTTAATTGTTCAGATAAGTCAGTGTTAATTTTCTCAGCTTTTATCTTTCCATTCAAAGCGTTGTAAAAATCAACAGTCATTGCATCGAGAGCCGACAAGTTATCTTTTTCAGAGAGTAAGGAGTTAGAGGGAATGTTTACCTGAGTAGACGGAGACTCAGAGGAAGAAGTTTCAGAGACTTCTTCAGCATCCTCTATTTTTGCCATTAGACAGAGAAAGGCAAGATCTTCTTCATCTGAACCAGACTCTTCAGAGGTCTTGGCCCAGTCATCTTCAGCATCCCAGTCAACATCTTCAGCGACAAGGCCTTTGCCTTTTTGCTAATTTTTCTTCATATCTCTGTATTTGTTTTTCATTTTCAAATACTTCTCCTGTTTATCAGAGGTATGGGATGTAGTGGGAGCATCAACTTTCTTCGACCTGCATTTACTGGCAAAATGGCCCTTCTCTGACAATTGAAACAGATCGCTGAGCCTTTTTCAGCGGGCAACGTTTTCTGTTTTTCAGAGTAAGAAAGGTTAGAAGATTTTCGAAAATTGCTCTTTCTAGCAAATCTTTTAAAGTTGTTGGTTAAAAGAGCTAGAGAGTTATCAAACTCAGAGATGTCAGCATCAGTGAGTTGATCTTCTGAATCAGTTTGACCTAATTCTGTGATGGAGGTGATAGTAGAAGAAGAACCATTTTTAGAAGAAGTTCCTTCAGAAGTCACAAGTGCTAAAGAAGTACTTTTAGCACCTTTGAGTTCGTTAAGAAGGTTTTTCCTTAGAAGCTGGGATTGTTCCTCATTTAAGAGCATACCATATAATGCCCTTAATGACAAAGTTTCAAGATTGTTTGACAGTTTTATACATGTAGTGTACACTGCCCATTGGTCGGGCAATGCCTCCATGAATTTTGTCAGAATTTCAGCGTCTGAATATACCCTATCGACTGATTTAAGATCAATCAGCAGACAGTTAAATCTCTGGTGAATTTGAGAGAGAGATTCACCCTTTTGATACATAAAGCTCTCGTATTTTCTTACAAGGTTTATGCATCTAGTTACTTTAACCTCAGAAGTTCCTTCATATTGGATACATAGAGTATCCCACATGGCTTTTGAAGTTCTCATTTTCATTACAGAATGATATACTTCATCAGGCAAAGACATTGCTATTATAGATCGTGCTTTCGCATCAATAGCAACTTCTTTCTTGTCTTCCTCAGTCCATCGATCTGGAGTTTTTACAATACTCCTTTCAGCGACGGCAAGGGTAGTAGCAGTGGCAGGTACAACTGCTACTATGGCTGTAGGAACGAAAGGTCCGTTTTCTACATAGTATGGGATCTTAGGATCAGATCCCTCTAGAAAAAGTGACATTCTTTCTTTCCATAAAGGGAAATTATCATGGCTGAACCTTGGAGGTTTAGCTAAAGATCCGTTATCGTTGTAGTTTGTATTAGGGTTTGTCATTTTAAAATATGATCTAAAGAAGAATATTTTAAAGAGAAAGATAACAACACTGCTCTGATACCACTTGTTGGTCCCAATAAGGGTCTACAAGAGTTAAATATTAAGTAAACAGTTTGTAGAAGGGGGGGGGGGTTGAATACAAACACACATATTTTAGTTTTTAAATGAGTTTATAGAAAATAAACAAATTTACAGTTACAAGCGGAATTAGAACAAGTTGAAAACCTATTCTATTGTAACTAAAGAAACACACAGTTTGATGCACAAGAAGATGAAAGAAAGAATACAGAAGGTATAGGCTAGAAAGAAGCATGCATGAAGATGAAGAAGATATCTTCATCTATTTATACCCGCTTGCATTTAATGCAAAGCAAAAGGTACATGCCACGTGTCAAGCTTGGATAGGAAGCTTGTCCTTGTAAATAAGACAACCATGCTTTTGGCCGAATACGAACAGTACCGTATCAGATATGATGGGGACATAAGAGACAAGTCGTATGTCCTTTTCTGACATGGTTCTAGGTTTGACTTTTGTGCATCGAGGATAAGATCAAACTTTAATCTTGCAGAGGAAGCTTCATTTGATCGCTGACACTGAATGTTCAAGGATGAACTTCAATGTTGCTGAAGCTTCACAAGACTTCACACTTTGAGTAGATAATTGCTGCTATCGCTGAACCGCTTCAGGTCACTTAGCTGATTATCTCTTTCTTCAGCTTTGGTCTTCGACTGTCGCTGAATGGTCTTCTGGTGTGATAGCTGATCTTCAGGTTTTCAGAGATAGGCTTGTTGATCCTTAATCTTCAGCAATCGCTGATAGCAATCAGCGTATGCTATCGCTGAATTTGAACAGAAGATTATCTAAGGAATTTCACTAAGTATAGTAAAGGAATCATATTCAAATCACTGAGAGGAGTTATGATCAACAGAGGGGCCTGTGGATCGCCAAAGGCTTATTGGCGTTCTTGAAAACTTTTATGTTTTAAAGGATCGCTACGAGGGAGTGCATCTGGATGATGCTCATACTATGCTTACGGAGCATCTCTTCCAGGTAATTCATAAGTGTTAAGGTTGTGCATCATGCGTTTTGCACGGGATCGTGCAATTTGTATACTTTTTAATGCCTGGCATCGTACGTCGCGCGTCGTGCGATTTCGTGCGATCATGGGACCTCACGTTTTATGCCTTTTGTCAATCCTGACGTTTATTTGCTTATTTCAGGCCTTTCAGGCATCTCTTACCATGCAAGCTAAGATTGACCTGGCGTCCAACGTCGTAAAAATGGCTATGGCGGCCGACAAGAAGGCACTTGAGCGGGCGGTTGCCGCTCATGCAAGGAGGCGGCGACGACAACTAAAGGGAACGAACTTAGCGTTCTTTTGGACGATGCTCGTAATGATCACGATCATGAAAATAACGTGAGTATCGAGCTCAGGGGTCGTATGAAGGAGGCTCTGGATCGGGTGGCAGCTTTGGAGGCTGAGCTGACGAGAGCTAGGGAGGCTCCTACTAAGGCTGTCGAGGACCTACGGACCCACCTGGGCGAGGCCCAAGAAAAGATCGTTGATCTTAACGATTAGCTGGAAGTGCTCGACACCTTATGTTGCGCCGAGGTTAAGGCGGCGATGGCTCGTCGTCAATTGAGAGGGCAAGATCCTTTGAAGGGTGCCCAACTGATCATCAATTAGTTTCTTTCCGCTATTGGCGGCAGTGAGGCGGATTTGGATTCTGATGACGAGAAGGAAAGCATTTCCTATACTTCAAAGATTTGGAGAAAAGAGAGGGAACAGAAAGTTTCTCAGGGATAGGTCCAAGAATTCCTTTATCCATGGTCCTTGGAGGTATTACAACCTTTTCAGGGGTAGGAGTCAGATCGATTTTTATCTTGGGTGTTGATCTCTGCGTATACTCAGGGACCTTCTTCCTAGATTTAGAAATCTTCTCTGAGGATTTCTTGTTCTTATCTTGAGCTTTCTTATTCTTAAGAACGTGGTCATGAAACTTGTTTTTGATCACCTTCTTAGAATGATTCTCAGGAAGCTTCTCTTTAGAGGAAGTGGAAGAAGAGTTTGAAGAAGAAGGATCAGGGATAGAAGAGACAAACATTCCAAACTTGAGCATAGAACGATCATTCTCTGATTCTTCCTTTTCTGGGTTATAGCCTAGCCCACTTCTCACTTTCATAGGTATTTGGGCATTGATGATCTCATTGACTTTATCAGAAGCCTTACACCATCCTTCGATGGTTGCCTTTTCAGACTTGAAATCAGCGATAGCCTTTTCCCTATCAGCGATAGCTTGTTGTTTCTCAATGCTTGTTGTTTGATTTGCAAAAACTTGGTCTTTGAGAAAATCCTCAAGTTTGGAAAGTTCTTTGATTCTTATGTGGCAATTTTTTAATTGTTCAGATAAGTCAGTGTTAATTTTCTCAGCTTTTATCTTTCCATTCAAAGCGTTGTAAAAATCAACAGTCATTGCATCGAGAGCCGACAAGTTATCTTTTTCAGAGAGTAAGGAGTTAGAGGGAATGTTTACCTGAGTAGACGGAGACTCAGAGGAAGAAGTTTCAGAGACTTCTTCAGCATCCTCTATTTTTGCCATTAGACAGAGAAAGGCAAGATCTTCTTCATCTGAACCAGACTCTTCAGAGGTCTTGGCCCAGTCATCTTCAGCATCCCAGTCAACATCTTCAGCGACAAGGCCTTTGCCTTTTTGCTAATTTTTCTTCATATCTCTGTATTTGTTTTTCATTTTCAAATACTTCTCCTGTTTATCAGAGGTATGGGATGTAGTGGGAGCATCAACTTTCTTCGACCTGCATTTACTGGCAAAATGGCCCTTCTCTGACAATTGAAACAGATCGCTGAGCCTTTTTCAGCGGGCAACGTTTTCTGTTTTTCAGAGTAAGAAAGGTTAGAAGATTTTCGAAAATTGCTCTTTCTAGCAAATCTTTTAAAGTTGTTGGTTAAAAGAGCTAGAGAGTTATCAAACTCAGAGATGTCAGCATCAGTGAGTTGGTCTTCTGAATCAGTTTGACCTAATTCTGTGATGGAGGTGATAGTAGAAGAAGAACCATTTTTAGAAGAAGTTCCTTCAGAAGTCACAAGTGCTAAAGAAGTACTTTTAGCACCTTTGAGTTCGTTAAGAAGGTTTTTCCTTAGAAGCTGGGATTGTTCCTCATTTAAGAGCATACCATATAATGCCCTTAATGACAAAGTTTCAAGATTGTTTGACAGTTTTATACATGTAGTGTACACTGCCCATTGGTCGGGCAATGCCTCCATGAATTTTGTCAGAATTTCAGCGTCTGAATATACCCTATCGACTGATTTAAGATCAATCAGCAGACAGTTAAATCTCTGGTGAATTTGAGAGAGAGATTCACCCTTTTGATACATAAAGCTCTCGTATTTTCTTACAAGGTTTATGCATCTAGTTACTTTAACCTCAGAAGTTCCTTCATATTGGATACATAGAGTATCCCACATGGCTTTTGAAGTTCTCATTTTCATTACAGAATGATATACTTCATCAGGCAAAGACATTGCTATTATAGATCGTGCTTTCGCATCAATAGCAACTTCTTTCTTGTCTTCCTCAGTCCATCGATCTGGAGTTTTTACAATACTCCTTTCAGCGACGGCAAGGGTAGTAGCAATCGTGTACAATCGCTACTATGGTCGTAGGAACGAAAGGTCCGTTTTCTACATAGTATGGGATCTTAGGATCGGCATCCCTCTAGAAAAAGTGACATTCTTTCTTTCCATAAAGGGAAATTATCATGGCTGAACCTTGGAGGTTTAGCTAAAGATCCGTTATCGTTGTAGTTTGTATTAGGGTTTGTCATTTTAAAATATGATCTAAAGAAGAATATTTTAAAGAGAAAGATAACAACACTGCTCTGATACCACTTGTTGGTCCCAATAAGGGTCTACAAGAGTTAAATATTAAGTAAACGGTTGTAGAAGGGGGGGGTTGAATACAAACACACATATTTTAGTTTTTAAATGAGTTTATAGAAAATAAACAAATTTACAGTTACAAGCGGAATTAGAACAAGTTGAAAACCTATTCTATTGTAACTAAAGAAACACACAGTTTGATGCACAAGAAGATGAAAGAAAGAATACAGAAGGTATAGGCTAGAAAGAAGCATGCATGAAGATGAAGAAGATATCTTCATCTATTTATACCCGCTTGCATTTAATGCAAAGCAAAAGGTACATGCCACGTGTCAAGCTTGGATAGGAAGCTTGTCCTTGTAAATAAGACAACCATGCTTTTGGCCGAATTCGAACAGTACCGTATCAGATATGATGGGGACATAAGAGACAAGTCGTATGTCCTTTTCTGACATGGTTCTAGGTTTGACTTTTGTGCATCGAGGATAAGATCAAACTTTAATCTTGCAGAGGAAGCTTCATTTGATCGCTGACACTGAATGTTCAAGGATGAACTTCAATGTTGCTGAAGCTTCACAAGACTTCACACTTTGAGTAGATAATTGCTGCTATCGCTGAACCGCTTCAGGTCACTTAGCTGATTATCTCTTTCTTCAGCTTTGGTCTTCGACTGTCGCTGAATGGTCTTCTGGTGTGATAGCTGATCTTCGTGTTTTCGAGAGATAGGCTTGTTGATCCTTAATCTTCAATCGCCGATAGCAACCGCCGTATGCTATCGCTGAATTTGAACAGAAGATTATCTAAGGAATTTCACTAAGTATAGTAAAGGAATCATATTCAAATCACTGAGAGGAGTTATGATCAACAGAGGGGCCTGTGGATCGCCAAAGGCTTATTGGCGTTCTTGAAAACTTTTATGTTTTAAAGGATCGCTACGAGGGAGTGCATCTGGATGATGCTCATACTATGCTTACGGAGCATCTCTTCCAGGTAATTCATAAGTGTTAAGGTTGTGCATCATGCGTTTTGCACGGGATCGTGCAATTTGTATACTTTTTAATGCCTGGCATCGTACGTCGCGCGTCGTGCGATTTCGTGCGATCATGGGACCTCACGTTTTATGCCTTTTGTCAATCCTGACGTTTATTTGCTTATTTCAGGCCTTTCAGGCATCTCTTACCATGCAAGCTAAGATTGACCTGGCGTCCAACGTCGTAAAAATGGCTATGGCGGCCGACAAGAAGGCACTTGAGCGGGCGGTTGCCGCTCATGCAAGGAGGCGGCGACGACAACTAAAGGGAACGAACTTAGCGTTCTTTTGGACGATGCTCGTAATGATCACGATCATGAAAATAACGTGAGTATCGAGCTCAGGGGTCGTATGAAGGAGGCTCTGGATCGGGTGGCAGCTTTGGAGGCTGAGCTGACGAGAGCTAGGGAGGCTCCTACTAAGGCTGTCGAGGACCTACGGACCCACCTGGGCGAGGCCCAAGAAAAGATCGTTGATCTTAACGATTAGCTGGAAGTGCTCGACACCTTATGTTGCGCCGAGGTTAAGGCGGCGATGGCTCGTCGTCAATTGAGAGGGCAAGATCCTTTGAAGGGTGCCCAACTGATCATCAATTAGTTTCTTTCCGCTATTGGCGGCAGTGAGGCGGATTTGGATTCTGATGACGAGAAGGAAAGCATCCCTGCCATTGATCCTCCCGCACCTTAGCCTTTTTCTTTTTTAGTTTTTAGGGCTGTTTTATAGGGTGACTTATTACAGTCGTGCCTTATTTTTCAACTACTTTTGTCAGGCGTTTTTATCCTGATCGTACGTTGTCCCTTTACTTTCGAAAAAAGAATGTAAGAATAAGTAAAATGAACCGGGTGTACGACAAGAATTAATTTAATCATGGGCTTTTGTTGACTTAGATTTAGAAAAGAAAGAATTTTTCTGGCGCTTGAGCCTTTAATCCATAACTTTTTGGATCGTTCGTAAAATTCGAAGTTTCAGACGATTGAGTCTTTAATTTGAATAAGGCAAATTGTGCATTCCTGCGATGAAGCATATCTTTTGATCGTGCGTTCCTGCGACAAAGATAACGTTAGGGGTGGTCGTTGGTTAGATAAACAACGCTCCGACGCTCAAGTTCGTAACATTTTAAGGAGAAAAGCATAAGTGAAAAGAAATATCATTTTATAATTTACCGCATTCCAGCTACGTGGGATATTCCGATCTTCTAGGGTTTGTAAACGACGATATCAAGGTACAGATGTCGTAAGTTTTTGAAATTTTTATTTATCCAACCTCTGGTGATCTACCGATGTACTGTCATTTTTTTAAATCTTCAGTCAAGAATTCTCCATATCTTGTCTTGCTGTTGGTAGCTTTGAAATTACGTGTCATGGAGTAGATCATTGTGCCTCCTTGTGGAGATTTCAAGACGACCCCTAATCCTGATCCTCGCATGTTAGGGGATCCGTCGACGTGTAATACCCATGGTCGCTCGTCTTGAATAGCCACAAACCTCTTTGTCGAAATCTTCAATGAAGTCGGCCAGATGTTTCTACAGCGAGAGTTTCTTCCGAAGAGCGAGAATCTATTTTACCGAAGTGAGAGTCTACTCCAAAAGAGTAAGAGTCTATTCCAAAAGAGTTAGAGTCTACTAAAAATGGGTGAGAGACTCTCTTAAGGTTATTTGTTTGTTCCGAGACCATCCATTCCATCTTTTCCTTATTCCTTTCTCGCGCTATCTTGCGATGTTTTTGCTTCATTGATTTACACGACGGATCGATAGACAACTGATGTGATATGATTTCTGGATCTATTCCAACCATATCTTCGTGCGACCAGGCGAAAAAATCAGCATTCTGTTGGGGGAATTCAACTAGTCCTTTCTCGATGGTTGCATCGAGCGATATCCCTGCATGAACCTTGCGATCAGGATAAATCGGATCGAGGACGATCTCTTGCAATTGTAGGTCGTCAACCGAATTTCCTTACTCTGTAATTGCTATATATGCTCTTTCCGGGGTTTCATTGTTGTCTTGTAGTTGTAGGTCGTCAACCGAATTTCCTTACTAAGTCCCCACGACGTCGGAAATCTGAGTATCTGATGATACGTTGAAGGGACAGCTTTCATGTCATGGATCGAAGACCTTCCGACACGATTTTTATTTCTTGAAGTCCCCACGATGTCGTGGACAGCTTTCATGTCGTGGATCCACGACCTTGCGTAAATAGGGAGGATGACTTCCCCGATGGTATGATTTGCATCTCCATTGAAGGCTACTAAGATCATCGAACGTTGTACAATCTCAGTCTCGCTTATTCCCATTGCCCGAAGTGTACTGAGGAAAATTATGTTTGCCGAACTGCCTCTGTCAATAAGTACCCTCTTCGAAGAACAATTCCCGTTCGTCAGCTGAACTATAAGATCATCGTGATGTTTAGGATATAGATCGTCCTGATGGTGATCGTCGAACGTGACCGACATGCTTTCCAAGTCGACATCCGATTTCGGTCTGCGTGTCCGAGGAACTGCAAGGTTATCCGTCCGTTGCACGACGTGTCTCTTCACTGCAGAGTAAGTAAGCCCACAGACGTCTGATCCTCCTGTAATGCAATTCACAATCTTAGTAGTGTTTGGAGACCAGGGTTTAGGGATAATACCTGAGTTGTCGTTAGACAAAAGATTTTGAAGATGTCCTTTCGATATGACCTACGCGACTTCTTTTCTTAGTGCAACACAGTAGTCAGTCATGTGACCATGATCATCGTGGAAATCGCACCACTTTGGTATATCTTTTTTCTCATTGGGTCGAGCATTTTTCTTTGGCCATAGTATGGTTGTTGGAACTTCTTTCAAAGCTTTAATCAAATCACCAGTTGTTCCTTTGAATTCATAAGATGAAATCTTCGGATGCTTGGTGTAACGGGAGGATGGCGTCTCCTTTTTTTGGCGAATTGAAAGTTCGATATCTGCTTCGGTGGGTCTAACTTGGATATCTATCGATTTTTGAAGTTCGACTTCTTAACGCGTAAGTGACGTTTCTCGTCAGAATGCTTTCGTCGAAAGAAGGCGTCGTCTTCGAGCCTCATGTAAGCCAATGTTCGTGCTCGTACGTCTTCAAACGTTTCGGCGGGGGAGCCAAATATAAATCTGACGTACTGTCCAGTCCTCTTTTGTACGCTTCGATTGCCGTCCGGATGTCGTAATTTCGTATACCTATCATTTCTGATAGATATCAGAAGTAGCTTCAAAAGAAGACTAGGTTCTAAAAAGAAAGATTCAGAAGTCTAAATACAAATGAAGTAAAGCCTAAGACATAACTTCTGAAGTGGCTACTTCAGAAGTTCTGAAGATTCTGAAGAAGTTCTGAAGAGGATTCTGAGCTTCTGAAGAAGTTCTGAAGATGTTCAGAAGTAGTTCTGAACATGTCTGTTATTTTTGTACTGTAACTTTAGCTTTTCCATTTGTATATAAATAGATAGTTTGATAGTTTGTTATAAAAAACGTTGATAGATAGAGCTTGTAAAGATACACATATTGTAATATAGTTCGATAATCAATACTTCATACAACTTCAGTGATCTAATTCTTGTTCTTGTTCTTTAATCTTTCTACATTCTTGATTGTTTGGGATATAACAATTGGTATCAGAGCCAATTCATCTGTTCTTGACATTCAGAGAAGAACTTGTTAGATCTGACAGTTCTTGGTATTCTTGATTGATAAATCAAGATTCAATTTCAGGTGAATTCTCGATCTATTTCAAATCAAAGATGTCGAAATAAATCGTCTCCATCGGATCAAAAACTAAACCACCAACTCTTTTTTTGGGTGAATATCATCAGTGGCGAATCAGGATGATTCAATTCTTGGATAATATCGATGAAGCTTTAATGCAATCGATCATAAATGGCCCTCTGGAGGTCTATGTGGAAATACCATCAATACCAAGAACTGAGTCAACTCCTGAGATACCTGCATCGAGAATCAAGAAAAGCCCATGTATGTACAGTACTGCTGAGAAATCTCAAGATAAAATTGACAAAAGGGCATTAACTCTTCTTACAATGGCCATTCTAAATGAGATATTCAATAGAGTAGATAGTTTAACATCTGCCAAAGCCATGTGGGATGAGGTTGAAGCACAAATGCAGGGTAGTACAAAGGCCCAAGCACAACGATTGAATATCTGTCTGGGTACTTATGAAAACTTCAGGTATAAAGAAAATGAATCTATTACAGAGACTTATCATAGACTCAACAATATCCTGAATGATCTGAGAAAAAACGGTGTTCAGAAATCAAACTCTGAGATAAATAATAAATTTCTGAACAATTTGGGGAATGAATGGTCAAGTATTTCTGACAACATGGTTACTAGAAATCTTTCTAGAAAATCTATTCATGATGTCTATGGCATTCTGTTTCAACAAGAAGACAAAATCAAGACTAGACAGAAGGAACAAAAGAAGGCAAATGAAACAGTAGCCTTGTAGAGCAAAAAGTATAATAATTCTATGACCATTTATGCTAAGAGCAAAATCTGTGAAATCCGAGAAACGAACTTGTGTGATGGGGATGAATCAGATGAAGAACTTAAGAGAATTTATGATAATATTGTTTTTATGACAAGGCAATTTACTCAAAGATATAATCAAAAATATCAGAACAAACCAAAATCTGAAGTTGGTCTCAAGAAAAGTCAAGATGCTGGTCAAACTGAGTCATCTGAACCAGCAAGATGCTTTAATTATGGTAAGCCTGGTCATTATGCAAGACAGTGCAAAATGCCCAAAGTAAAAAACTCAGGCTACTATGAGAAAAACCATCTTCTTGCTAAAAAGGAGCTTAATCCAGCTTTGGTTACCAAATATGAAGAGGATTGGTTAAACTGGAGTGATGGTGAATATGATGAAGAAGTAGCTCATTATGCGTCAAACTGCTATATGTGCCAAATGGATCCAGAAGATAAACATGCACATGATTCTGAGGTAATTTCTTCAGCTTCTGAACTAAATACTGAAATAGATTACTCTTCTGAACCAAATTCTGAATCAAATTATGAACAACTTTCTGGAAATTCTGAAATGCAAAATCAAGTTCATAATATGCATTCTGAATTTGAAAGTCTCAGAAACAGAATTAAAGGTGAAAGAATATTGGTAAATCAATTCAGAGCTGAAAGGCAAATCTATAAACAAAATTGCCAAGATGCTGAACAATCTCTTGAAAAAAAAATTGAAGAAAAATTATTGTTAAAAGAAAAGATGGAAAGTTTACTAAAAGATATCATAAATTAAAAATCTGAAAAAGAAATTCTGAATGTTAAAATGAACTTTCTGAATTAAGAAAGACTTGATCTTTACAAAAAGATTAAGCAATTGGAAGATCTGAACTTTAAAAGAGGACAAACAGAACAGACTCTGAAAATAAACAAACCAGGCTCAGAATTCAAAATTTTACAACATCAAGGCAGGATTGGGATATAATGAAAGTCAAATTCTAAAAAAGGCACTTGCAAATCTTTATGACTATTCAAAAATGAAAATTTTTAATGAAACTAACACAGGTGTTATATCCAAACCTGTTAATCTCTCTTTGCCTGAAAGAATTACTTTTGTAAAATCAGAGACTCTATTTTCTGATGAAAAAATCTCTTAATTCTGGTAAAACAGAGACAATTTCTGAAATAGATGTAACGCATAAAAATATTATAAACAATTCTGAACTTACTTCTGAATCAGAAACTATTTCTGAAGAAAAATCTGAACCATCTATTAAAACTGAGAAAATTTCTGAATTATCTTCTGAACCTACTTCTGAAAGTTTATCTGAAGTTCTAAAAAAAAGATAATTCTGATAATAAATCATAACATGAAGAAAAATATGATAAATTCTCAGATGTTGAATCTTCACAAGATAATAATGAGAATTCAGAAATTATTTTTGATAATTCTGATGATTAGTCTAAAAATATTTTAAATCAAAAATCTTTTGCATCTAGCATGACTCAAGATAAGTTCTCAGATTTAATGAATGTTTCAGATTCAGAAGATGATGATGATCCTATGGTTCAAGTTATTGATAAAGATGGATATTTGGTATATAAATCACAATCAAATATGATTGAAGGAGAAATTTTAAAATCAGAAGCACCAAAAGTACCTTCTGACACTGTTTTTCTGAAACATGAACTTCTGAAAAATGCAAAAAGATCAAAAGAAGAATCCTACGGAAATCATCGAGTCGAATGTTTTATTGATGAAAGCATTAAAGATTTCAAACGCGAATGTAAATTAGACGACTCCCATTAATGAAACCTCTACCCTAGACTCCTTTATATACTAGTTTTCTATTACATGGTAAGCCCAAGCCCATAAGGAATTAAACACAATATGGAATGTTACAATAAATCATTTCCTACTTTATAAAACATTCTTAATTTAGGACTTTTGGTCCTATCAATCCCCCCATAAAGTTTTATAAAGGAAGCATCTTCAAATCTTCTCCCCCTTGCTTTCTTTGGAAAAGCTTTAGTGTCGTCGGTCTTCCAAGCTCCCCCTTAAAGTAAGCTCTTAGACTTTGTTTTCAACTGAAAAATACCATATCCAATGTGCTATAACCGCCACTATTTGTACAAAATATAGATTTAATCTGTAGACAACTAGACACAACTGTTAGCCGCATAAATCAAAGATACATGTGCGAGTAGCTTCAACACTCAGTGCCAAATCAGCAAGAAAAACATTGAATCTGTCTTTAACCGCAAGTTGAATAAGAATTAAGTGTAAAGAGCTTTAATCTGATAAGCTCAAGTAACTTGTATCACCGATGCAATATATATCATGATGAACTGGGAGATGATATTTCTTTATGAGCATTGCTTCTTTGACATAAAACTGTTCAGAATATAGCCGATTTCCAGAATACTTCCAAAACAGAAAGCAACCAAACTCAGATCCAGTCTTCTTAATCAGATGAATGAATATCGTCATTCAACATTCTAGATCACAATGAAACCTCTAGATGGTAAATGGTTAGGAAGAATTAGCACATAATAAAAGCATACATTTACTGAAACTGGCATCTAAATAAAAACTCCAGAATGATGAGTGCAGAGAGTCAGACTTCTGATTAATCCAACTACATGCAGAATCCAATCACCTTTGTCTTCAAAACTTTTATAAAACTTTTATAAAGCATCTAAAGATTTGAAGATGCTTCCTTTATAAAATTTAGGCGGAGATTGATAGGACCAAAAGTCCTAAATTAAGAAAGTTTTATAAAGTAGGAAATGATTTATTGTAACATTCCATATTGTGTTTAATTCCTTATGGGCTTGGGCTTACCATGTAATAGAAAACTAGTATATAAAGGAGTCTAGGGTAGAGGTTTCATTAATGAGAGTCGTCTAATTTACATTCGCGTTTGTAATCTTTAATACTTTCATCAATAAAACATTCGACTCAATGATTTCCGTATGATTCCTCTTTTGATCTTGTTGAATCGGACCTAACAAGTGGTATCAGAGCCGAAATATCAAAAGAGTAATCATACGGAAATCATCGAGTCGAATGTTTTATTGATGAAAGCATTAAAGATTATAAACGCGAATGTAAATTAGACGACTTTCATTAATGAAACCTCTACCCTAGACTCCTTTATATACTAGTTTTCTATTACATGGTAAGCCCAAGCCCGTAAGGAATTAAACACAATATGGAATGTTACAATAAATCATTTCCTACTTTATAAAACTTTCTTAATTTAGGACTTTTGGTCCTATCAATCTCCCCCTAAAGTTTTATAAAGAAAGCATCTTCAAATCTTTAGATGCTTTATAAAAGTTTTATAAAAGTTTTCAAGAGAAAGGTGATTGGATTCTGCATGTAGTTGGATTAATCAGAAGTCTGACTCTCTATATAATCCGAAGTCTGACTCTCTATATAGACTTGATGATCAAAATACTTCAAAAGATGAATCCAGTGTATAAGCAAGAAGATGAAATCGACATGGATATTAAATTCTAAAACAATCAGAAAACTTTCAAATCGAATAACACCATAAAATCAGAAAAACGATTCTGTAGTCCCGAAGAAAAACGACGCACAGTGAGAGAAAAAAAATAATGCTTGATAGTACCTTGATCTTGATGAATATGATGATCGTATCAAATCACATAGATTCTAGTTCGGCTCTGATACCACTTGTTAGGTCCGATTCAACAAGATCAAAAGAGGAATCATACGGAAATCATTGAGTCGAATGTTTTATTGATGAAAGCATTAAAGATTACAAACGCGAATGTAAATTAGACGACTCTCATTAATGAAACCTCTACCCTAGACTCCTTTATATACTAGTTTTCTATTACATGGTAAGCCCAAGCCCATAAGGAATTAAACACAATATGGAATGTTACAATAAATCATTTCCTACTTTATAAAACTTTCTTAATTTAGGACTTTTGGTCCTATCAATCTCCGCCTAAATTTTATAAAGGAAGCATCTTCAAATCTTTAGATGCTTTATAAAAGTTTTATAAAAGGTGATTGGATTCTGCATGTAGTTGGATTAATCAGAAGTCTGACTCTCTGCACTCATCATTCTGGAGTTTTTATTTAGTTGCCAGTTTCAGTAAATGTATGCTTTTATTATGTGCTAATTCTTCCTAACCATTTACCATCTAGAGGTTTCATTGTGATCTAGAATGTTGAATGACGATATTTATTCATCTGATTAAGAAGACTGGATCTGAGTTTGGTTGCTTTATGTTTTGGAAGTATTCTGGAAATCGGCTATATTCTGAACAGTTTTATGTCAAAGAAGCAATGCTCATATAGAAATGTCATCTCCCAGTTCATCATGATATATATTGCATCGGTGATACAAGTTACTTGAGCTTATCAGATTAAAGCTCTTTACACTTAATTCTTATTCAACTTGCGGCTAAAGACAGATTCAATGTTTTTCTTGCTGATTTTGCACTGAGTGTTGAAGCTACTCGCACATGTATCTTTGATTTACAGATTAAAGCTATATTTTGTGCAATCAGTGGCGGTTATAGCACATTGGATCTGGTATTTTCAATTGAAAACAAAGACTAAGAGCTTTTTTTAAGGGGGAGCTTGGAAGACCGACGACACTAAAGCTTTTCCAAAGAAAGCAAGGGGGAGAAGATTTGAAGATGCTTCCTTTATAAAACTTTATGGGGGGATTGATAGGACCAAAAGTCCTAAATTAAGAATTTTTAAAAAAGTAGGAAATGATTTATTCTAACATTCCATATTGTGTTTAATTCCTTATGGGTTTGGGCTTACCATGTAATAGGAAACTAGTATATAAAGGAGTCTAGGGTAGCGGTTTCATTAATGAGAGTCGTCTAATTTACATTCGCGTTTGTAATCTTTAATGCTTTCATCAATAAAACATTCGAGTCGATGATTTCCGTATGATTCCTCTTTTGATCTTGTTGAATCGGACCTAACATACTCCTATATTCACAAAAACATCTTTATCTTCAATATCATCATCTAATTTTTTATCCAGAATTAAAAAGTTTGAAAAAGGACAATCTTCAAATTCAACTTCTAAAGTTCATAATTCAAAATCTAAATCTGAAGTTAAAACCAAAGTGAGCAAAAAAATTTCTTATAGTAATCCTCATTTTTTATCTTTTACAGAACTATCCACTTTAGTTTGGAGAAAGAAAGGAGAAAGACTATCAAAGACTGACAAATTAGATAGTTTTTGAAATTCAAAAAAATTGATGTACCAAAAGTTAATAAAGTGAATAAAAGAACTACTTTTGACAAATCAAACAATGTTGATTCTTGTTCATCTATTGCTTTATTAAATATTTTGAAGAATCATATTCACTGCATTAACTGTGGTCATCCTAATTTTCATCTGAACTCCAAAACAAATAAAACACATCTTGAGAAATCAATTCAGAAATTTTCAGCTACATTGGCAAACAAATACAAAAATAAATAGAAACTTCAAAATAATACTAAAATTGACAAATTAAAAAATTCTGAACTAACTTCTGACATACAGAAGATTAAATCAAAATTCAGAGATTCAAAGTTTTTGACTAATCTCACAAGACCCATTCTTAAATGGGTACCTAAATTTCGATCATCATTTTTGCAGATAAGTCAATTCTGTGACAAGTTTTGGAAGGTAAATTTTGATATAGACTACTGTCATGTTCTGAGTTCATCAAACAAAAATGAGTTAACTGCTTATAGAGATGGACATATCTACACTGCAACTTTCACTGCAAATGGTCAATTACAAGGAGTGTGTTACATTTGCACGACTATGAGAAATGATTGTTGGCTTTGGCATAGAAGAATGTCATATTTGAACTTCAAAGCCTTTTCTGAACTGGAAAGACACAACTCTGTAAGAGGACTACCAATGATCAGATTTGAAAAGAATTCTTTATGCTCTTCATGTGAACTAGGGAAGATCGAAAGAAGCTCCCATCCTGTGAAAATGCTACCTTCATGTAAAGCTCCACTTGAAATACTACATATGGATTTGTGTGGACCAATGATGACTCAAAGCATGGGTGGAAAGAAGTATATTCTTGTGATTGTATATGAATATTTAAAATATACTTGGGTTGAATTCTTAAGACTCAAATCTGATACTTCTGAAAGACTCATTCCTTTTCTAAAGAAAATTCAAGTTCTTCTTCAACTACCAGTTCAAAAGATCAGAAGTGATAATGGCACAGAATTTACAAATTCTACACTTCAGAATTTTTTGGAATCTATTGGTATATCACATAATTTTTCCGCTGCCAGAACTCCCCAACAGAATGGTGTTGTTGAAAGGAAAAACAGTACTTTGGTAGAAGCTGCAAGGACCATGCTAGTATATTCTGAACATCCTTTATCTCTGTGGGTAGAAGCAATTGCAACTGCATGTTTTACTCAGAACAGGACACTTCTGAATAGAAAAATACTTAAAACTCTTTATGAAATTATTAAGCAAAGAAAACCCTCTATTGATTATTTTAAAATTTTTGGTTGCAGGTGTTTTCTTCTGAATGATACACAACATCTAGATAAATTTGCACCTAAGGGTATAGCTGGTATCTTTGTTGGCTATTCTCAAAGATCCAAAGCATACAGAGTACTTATCAAAGGAATACAAAGAATCCTTGAGACTTCAAACATTAGATTTCATGAGCCAACAATGACTTCTGAACAAAACAGTTCAGAACTCAAGCTTAACCATGTTTCTGAGATTTTGGATTCAGAGAACAGCAACACAAATCACACTTCTGAATCTCAAACTTTACTTAAATCAAATTTAGATACCTTATGTCAAGACTTATTTGATATTTCTGTGAATGTTTCTGCAGATTATCAAAATCCTTCTTTACTCAGAAGTATTCCAGCACAAGAATCTACGGAATTTATGATATAAAATATTTCTGGACCACCAATCTCAACCTCAAATTCAGAATTTCCTACTTCTAAACCTGTACAAGTTATTTCAGAAATAGTGCAAGTCATTTCTGAACCTGTTATCCCTGTTTCTGAACCTATGCCTATTATTTCTGAATCAGTATAGAAAATTCAATTTGAGGGGGAGACTTCAGATCTACATTCAGCTATTAATCATGATACTGAAACTCAAGCAATCATTGATGATTATGATTCATTCAACAATGTTTCATCTGTTCAACCATTGCCAAATGTGAACAAATGGACATCTAGTCATCCAATTCATCAGATTATTGGTGATGCATCAAAAGGTGTACAAACAAGACCAGCCACAGCAAATGAATATCTGTATGTGAATTTTTTAAGTAGTATGGAACCCAAAAAGCCATATGAAGCACTTCAAGATCCAGACTGGATTTTACCCATTCAAGATGAGCTAAAGCAATTTGAAAGAAATAAAGTCTGGAAATTGATTCCTAAACCAAAAGGTAAATCAATCATTGGCACCAAATGGGTTTTCAGAAATAAAAAGGATGAACATGGGATTGTTGTGAGAAACAAAGCAAGACTTGTAGCTAAGGGGTATTGTCAACAGGAGGGCATTGATTATGATGAAACTTTTGCTCCTGTTGCAAGGCTAGAAGCTATCAGAAACATGAAAGTATTTCAAATGGATGTTAATTGTGCATTTCTGAATGGAATTCTTCATGAAGAAGTGTATGTTGAACAACCAGAAGGGTTTCTAAGCAAAGAATTTCCAGATCATGTTTACATTTTGGACAAAGCCTTATATGGACTTAAACAAGCACCAAGAGCATGGTATGACACTCTCACAACTTTTCTTCTGAATTCCAAGTTCAAAAAAGGTACTTATGATACAACTTTAATTCTGAAAAAGGAAGGTGATTATATGATCTTAATACTAATATATGTAGATGATATTATTTTTGCTTCTACAAATCCAAAATTTTGCAGAAATTTTGAGAAAATCATGCAAACTGAATTTGAAATGAGTATGATGGGAGAATTAACATTTTTTCTTGGTCTCCAAGTAAAACAACTACCTACTGGCATATTCATTAATCAATCTAAGTATATCTCTGATTTACTTAAGAAGTTTCACATGACTGACTGTTCTAGTATTCAAACTCCAATGGCCACTGCAACAAAATTAGAACCTGATTTGAATGGAAAATCGGTTGATCAGAAAAAGTACAGAGGCATTATTGGATCTTTGCTTTACTTAACAGCTAGTAGACCTGATATAATGTTTGCTACATGTATTTGTGCTAGATATCAAGCTAATCCTAAGGAATCTCATCTTCTTGCTGCTAAAAGAATCCTTAGATATCTCAAAGATTCTCCTTCATTGGGACTTTGGTATCCAAAGGATTCTGGTTTTGAGCTAACAGCTTTCACAGATGTAGATCACGATGGTTGCAAACTAGACAGAAAAAGTACATCTGGATAATGTCAATTTTTAGGTGATAGAGTTGTGAGTTGGTCTTCAAAGAAGCATAATTGTGTTTCAACTTCTATGTCAGAGGCTGAATATGTTGCTGCTGCAATTTGTTGATCACAAGTTATTTGGATGCAAACACAATTAAAAGACTATGGCTACACATTCAGAAACATTCCTCTTTATTGTGATTCAAAAAGTGCCATAGCAATTACTGCAAATCCAGTCCATCATTCAAAGACTAAGCACATTGATGTCAGATATCATTTTATCAAAGATCATGTTGAAAAAGATAATATTGAAATGTTTTTTGTTCAGATTGATTATCAATTAGCTGATTTATTTACCAAAACACTTGATGAAAAACGTTTTAATTTTTTGGTAAGTAAATTAGGCATGATGAATATGTCTGTGTAAGTATTAAGCATCACTTCAAATTTAGGTATGAGTTTATTTTCTCAAATTTCTGAAAAATCTTACCCTCAGAGTTTCTGTAGTTAAGTTTTCTGAACTTTATTTTTTTTCTAACTCAGAAGCATAATTTCTCAAACAAATTGATTGTCCTATAATACTTGCAATTTTTTTTATTTCTCTATCTTTTATTTCTAACAATTTTGATGTCTGGCATTGTTTAAGGGGGAGAATCATAATGTTTCTAGATTCAAGGGGGAGTAAAACTAAAATTTAAGTCTTTCCCACTTCTCTATAACATTGAAGATCTGAAATGAAGGATAGCACATTAAATTGTACACTTCTAAAGAATCTGGACAAACTTCTGAATATCAATTGTTTTTCATATTGTTCAAACCTACTTCTGAATTATTCAAATGTTTTACATTTTTCAGAAGTTTGTAGTTTTAAATGAGTTTTGTGATTTTGAAGGATTCCAAGTCAAGTTCTATACTTATTTCGAAAGTTCTGAAGTATTTCTGAATCATTTCATCCAAAGTTCTGAACTTCTTCTGAAATATTTTGAACTTGTTCTCAGAATTTTTCTTCCCGTTATAAAGACTAATCGTGTGCCACGTGTTTTAATTTCATTGGCTAATCCTTAAGAACGTCGATTAAACGATTCATTTATCCGAATAAATGATGATTACTACTCTAATCACTCTTACTTTTGGCCACGTCTTCATCCACGATTATTCAGTCATTTATAATCCATGATTTCATCTTCGTCTTCACTTTCTAGCAATCTTTCCCTCCGAAATCTTTCGCTGTTCATTGATTTTCATTCAAACTCAAGTTTGTCCTCATTTTCAACTATGTCGGCTTAAAATGTTCAATCTGCAAAATCTCGTTTCAGTGACAGTAATGGATCATCAAGCAATGTTTCAGTCAAAATAGTTCCTAAGAAGATAATGGTTGGATCAATGGAGATCAATCTCGATGATGAACAGATTTTAAAAAATAATGCTACTACTGTGATTTCTGAAGTTGGTCATTCAAATCCAAATCCCAAATCAAACCCTAACCCTAACATGTGAACTGACAAAATTGGGGAAACTCAAATCGAGCCTATTGAAGTGGCGAACTGTTGGAAGAACCGATTGGCGAGATCTGCAAAAGAATTTATCGACTTTGGCTTTGGGTTTATAAACTACTGCAGGGAGGCTCCTGTAAGTGTTGCTCCAAAACGTTTGCACATGTAGACTTCTTGATACGGCAGAGGTATTGACACGGTCCACGTTAGTTGTTTATATTGAGAGACATGTTCATTTGGGTCCGTCAACCCTGAGTACTTTGTAGTGAATGCAAGGATGTTGTATTTCTTGGGGACTTCAACCAGGGAAATTGCATCGGAAAACGGTGATGTCTGAAGTCCTGCCGTAAGTTCGACGTCAACAAGTACAACTGCTTCAGGTAGCTTAGGTAACAAAGCTAGCACTTTTTCATTCTGTTTCTCCAAAAGCATCATACGTCGTGCGACAGGTTCCACGAGAGGAATGCTAAACGAGCTTTGTTGTTCGACCCCTGGATTTCCTGGCTTATCGGCAGATGGATTTTGCACGTACGCGTTTTGTTGAGGAATTCCGGTGTAGTTTTGATTGAAATTATGAAATTGATTGTTATGTTGCGCCCATGATCCAGGTTGTTGGTACTAGAACTGGTAGTTAGCATATTGATGATGTTGATTGTTGAGTTGTGGTCGACCGACATATTGTGCCCCTGGCGGTCTCGGACCGGGCGGTGGTGGAAGCAGCGGAACGTAACTCCCATGAAGATTTCTTTGAGCTTCCAGTTGCTGAATGCGTATCTGTGCGGCATATAATTCGGTCCTTAAAGCTGCTTCCGCAGGATTGGCTCCATGATATTCCATTCAGAAAATCAAGAAGAAAACGTCAGTAACGGTTGCGATTGTCGGAGAATTCCTTTGATGGGGCGCACGGTGGGCGCCAAACTGTTAATGCCAAAAATTGATTTAACAAAAGTCAACTTAAGGAGTTTGTGGAGCTAATTGGTCAAAGGTAGTATTCTTATGACAAACACAATTAAAATAATACAAACTTGTTGATTCCAAAAATTAACTTAACCAAGTCAAGTTAAGGTACTTGTGGACCTGATCGATCAAAGGAAGGATTCTCCCAACGAATGTAAATAAAACGAAAAGTAAATAAGAGACAAGAGATTTGGTGACGTGGAAAAACCCTTGGACGAGGGGAAAACCCACGGACGAAAGGTTGATATCGTCGATGCACTATGGAAAGTGACGCCAAACAGGGGCGTCGTTCTTTAGAACTATGGCCGTACAATTATAAGTGAAAGAAAAACTCAAGCTAGCGTATCGAATCTAGAAAGCTATTGTGAGTTCTTCAGCTTCAAGAGTGCAGGGGAAAGTTCCTGTTTCCTCTTTGATGATTTCTACATTGTATATATAGTCACTGTTGCTTTGTATCGGTCGATCGATATTGATTTCCTTCATAAATGCTCTTGATGACGTTTGAACGTAACCGTCCAACGGTTCTACTAAGAAAGACAACGGTTAGTCTATAATGATCCTAGAGTAACGGCCTACGTCGAGCGTTTGTAGGTCGGTCGTGCGTCGTGGATTCTGCATAGAGCTTTTGTTAGTTCGCGACGTTTTGACGGATGTTAAGCGTTGTTGATTGAACGTTTGTACTAATCGTCGAGCTATTTGTTCAATCATTGGTCTCTGGATCACTGGCTAATTTTCGGGAGCCATGGAAAGTCTTTGGTCGAACGTTTTAGTCAACGGTCGAGGGTGTGAGATTTTCACCCAAACAGTTTGCCTCCAAATTCGAATTTAAGCAGCAACTTTATTTTTGAATTTTGTTGAGACACGTGTTGCTGGTTCGCTGAACGCGTTCGGGGGAAACGGATCCGTTTGGTTTCGGGCGGGAATAGTTAGAATCTAACTTATCCGATTAGCACAGGCTGACGAGGAGAAGATAACCGCCCGGATAGTTATCGGTTCTGATTAGGTCATGAGTACATCCGTGTCACGCGGGGGCAGCTGCCATGGACAATAGTCGTCACAGGGGGAACGGGGCGATGTTCCGAGAGGTCATTGAGGGGGTGGCTTCGCTGTTACTCTCTACCCTATGGTTACTCCCGATCTTTGAGCGAGCAAAATTTTCCAATCCCCGTGATTCCGCTCTTTCCGTTTTCGTGGTTTTAGGATTTCTTAAGGTACAACTTTCCTCTTTTTATGCGTAAAAAGTCTGTAGCTAAGAAACTGGTTAGAGGTTGCGAAGAAATTTCGTTCTTTAACGCGTCGAACAATTTAGGGGACTGCAGGGAAATGCTAGACCCAAAGAGTACTATCATTGACGCCGATCTCCCGGTTTTAGGGAGCTCGCCGCCCTGTCGGACCGCCTTCATCCTGAGAGTCCCGGTGAATTGAGGCCGTACGAGTGCCCTGCGGGGGACTTTGTCCTGTATGACTACCCTTTTAGGATACTACTCCGATGGCCTTACTCTCGTCTTGCTAGAGAGTTTTTGGTACATTACGAGCTGTCGCCGGGGCAGATGATGCCCCAATTCTAGAGCATTATAGCGACGATTGAACGGCTGACGTTCGACTTGGAGTCGGCCTTTACCATTTAAGAATTTATAGTGGCGTATTGGGTAAAGGTCGAGTTAAATCATCGATACAGTCCTTTCAGTCGTTTCCGCAAGGAACGAATCCTGATCTTAGGGACCGTGGTGAATGAACTCGAATGGAAGGAACATTACATCTTCGGACGTGCGTTATCTTTTGAGGATGACGACCGGTGGCTAATCACAGGTTGGCCTACCTATGGTAAACCGTGCTCAATCACACCTTGCTTTTTTCGTGTGTTTTAGTTTATCGGCCTTATTCGTGTTCCCATTCTTCTGCAGCCGTTGATTTTGACGGGATTGGTTCTCGTCCGGACTTGGAGACCATGGTCGCCCGCTTTCTGCAGATCCCGGACCGTACTTTTAGGGTGACCGTTTATCAAGCCTTGGACGAGGTCAAGGTCGAGGTTGAGGTTGTTGTTGCGCGGGACGTCGCGGAGACTCTCTAGGGGATGACCGATAAGTATCTCTGTTGTATCTTCGTCTCGTGTACTTTCCCTTTCTTGATTGATTAATGTATGTCCAAGGGAGGCTGCCGATCAGACCGGAATCGGGGCGTCCCATTCCGGGGATGTTTCGTTAGCCATTACACCCTTGAAGGGTGTGGTGTCTTCAGCCCCTCCCGGAGGGGCTGCACCTGCAGATGAGGCGGGGCCTTCCCAGTCTCTAAAGAGGATTGATCCTTCAGCCCCCGGGGCGGACAGTCAAGTGTTCCTGGCGCGTTGGGGTTTAGAGTTGCGGAGGAAGAAGGCTGAGGCCTGATATGGGAGCAAGAGGCCAGGGGGACCAGATTCGAGGGAACCGCCCCTTGGGGTTAGCGACCCCAAGAAGGCGAAGGCGTCGGCGTCTAGGACAATCCCTGTGGTGCCGTTGATGGTGGTGTCGCCGGGTGATTAGGAGAAAGGGAAGAAAGCCGCGGAGGCCCTTGCTTCCCGACCCAGAGTTCGTCTGAATGTTCTGAAGGATGGACCTACGGATCGTAAAAACCTTTTCGACGTTCTTGAAAATTTTAATGTTTTCAAGGATCGTTTCGACGGGGTTCTTTTGGCTGACGCCCATACCACGCTGACCAAGCACCTATTCCAAGTAAGTCCTTGGGATTATGATCGTATGTATTAGCATTTTGTCGTGCGTTGTGCGTCATGCGTCACGCTTATTCATGCGACCGTGCGATCATGCGAATTTTATGTTCTGGCGATCGTCCGTCTTGCGTCGTGCGTTTTCGTGCGTTCGAGGGATCTTTTAATTTTATGCCATTAGTCATACTGACGTATATATACATTTTTCTGTAACAGGCCTTCCAGGCGTTTGTTGGTACACAGGTTAAGATTAACCATGCCACTCAGGCGGTGAAGATGCTTCAGGCAACCAAGAAGAGAGCTTTGGAGGGTGAGGCTACTGCTTTGGTTAAGGAGGCGAAGGGATCAGAGAAGGCGAATCAGCTTAGCATTTTTCTTGACGATGCTCGGGATGCTGGCGAGCATGAGAAGAACGTGAGCATCGACCTGAGGGGTCGCCTGAGGGCGTCCCAGCATCGGGTGGCGGCTCTGGAGGGCGAGGCGGTGGCAGCGTGAGAGGCTTCCACCCGGGAGATCGCTGCTCTGAGGGCTCAACTGGACGAGGCCCAGGGGAGGATTGCTGACCTTAATGAACAACTGGAGGCCCTTGATTCTTTCGGACGGGCGAAAGTCAAGGCGGAAATCGCCCGCCGTTAGCTGAGAGGGCGAGATCCTCTAAAGGATGCCTAACTGATCGTCAATAGGTTCTTATCCGATGTTGCTGGTACTGACGTGGATTTGGACTCAGACGATGAGAGAGAGGGTGTTTCAGCCATCAATCCTTCCACCTCGTAGTGTCCCTTGATGCTTAGAATTTTTATTTTCTTTTGTAATTCTTTTCGTTTATTTTAATGAAAAGTTTTCATTTCACGAGTGTTTATTTACTCGACGCATTGATTGACTTAAATAATTTAAAAATGAATAATACAAACACGATTGCAAGCATAATTGAGGGAAAAGAAAAAGAAAATATTTTAACTCCTGGCGATTGAGCCACTTAAATAACTAGTTCTAGACTTGAAAGATCAATTTTAGAATTCATAGGCGATTGAGCCTTAATATGTGATTTGCGTGCTCTTAGCGGGGTCGTGGACCTTTTGATCGTGCGTACCAGCGACATGAATCATTAGGGGTGGTCGTTGGTCCTCCGATGCTTAAGTCAGTAAGGGTTCAAAGAATAAACCAAAATCTATGTGTAAATAGAAAATGGAATTCGCGTGTAAATAAAAGTGTGTTTAGAAATGTATTACTGTTCGATGGGCGATTGGTCGCATAATCGGGTAAATACCCTTTCGCGACGACGACAGGGTTCTGGTGTCTTACCTCCGGGTTATCGACCCAATCGTGAGTTCCTTGACCAGAGTTTTGACTCGTCCTAGCGGCCACTAGGCGTACCCTTTCCAGGATTTCATTGCGGCTTTATAGCACTCACGTGCCGCTCTCTGTTTGCTTCTAATTTCTTAAACTCTCCATGGCGTTGGGAATTTGATAACCTAGTGATATGTCGAGGGGACGGCTTTCATCTCGTGGATCCATGGTCGTCCGAGGATGACATTGTATATAGAGGAGCAATCAATGACGTTGAACCTAGTTGTCTTGTTGACTCCCTTGGCGTAGACAGGAAGGCTGATTTCCCCGATGCTGTGGGCCGCGTCTCCATTGAAACCTATCAACACAGTCGAGTGTCGTACGATTTCCGTTCCACTTATTCCCATAGCTTTTAGAGTGCTTAGGAAGATCACGTCGGCCGAGATGCCCCCATCGATTAACACCCTTTTTTTTGAGCAATTCCCGATTGTCAGCTGGATTATAAGATCGTCGTGATGCTCAGGGCATAGATCATCCAGGTCGTGATCGTTGAAAGTGACTGGCATTTTTTCCAGATCGACCTCCGCCTTCATCCGGCGTTCTCGAGGGATCGCGGGGTGTCCGATCGTTGTGCGGCATGTCGCTTGGCGATAGAGTAAGTGAGTTAAAAAATGTCTGATCCACCTGTGATACAATTCACTGTCTTAGTAGTGTTCGGAGACGAGTGTTTAGTGACCATACTTGGGTTATCGTTGGGCAAGAGATCTTGCAGGCGTCCTTTGGATATTGCCCATGCGACTTCCTTTTGGAGTGCGACGTAATCATCTGTCGTATGACCATGATCGTCATGTAAGTCGCACCATTTCGTCGTTTCCTTTTTTTCATCTGGTCGAACGCTTTTCTTGGGCTATCGTACGGTTGTTGGTACATCTCTTAACGCCCTGAGTAGGTCGTCAGTCGTTCCCTTGAAATTATAGGTTGAAATCCTAGGGTGCTGGTCGTGGCGAGAGGACGATGTTTCCTTCTTTTTGTCGAACCGAACATTCGAAATTTGCTTCGAAGGTTCCGATCGGGACGACGACAGAATTTTGAAGTCCGGCTTCTTGACGCACAGGGGACGGGCGTCGTCCGAGTGTTTTCGTCGAAAGGAGGCGTCGTCTTCGACTCTCATATAAGCTAACGTTCGGGCTCATACGTCTTCGAACGTTTCCGCGGGATATTTGGTGAGGTCCAAATATAGGTCCGACGTACTGTGCAGCCCTCTTTTATATGCCTCGATCGCCGCCCGGATGTCGCAATTTCGTATACCTATCATTTCGGAATTAAAACGGTTAAAGTAATTGCGAATGGTTTCGCCAGATTTTTGAATGACATAATACAAATCTCCCGTTCGTTTTTCCATCTTGCGACTACTGGCGAACTGCTGGAAGAACTGGTTAGCAAGTTCTGCGAAGGAGTTAATTGACTTCGACTTTAGGTTTATCAGCCATTGTAGGGGGGCTCCAGTGAGCGTTGCTCCGAAGCTTTTGCACATGTAGACTTCCTGGTATTGCCGGAGGATCGATACCGTCCACATCAGTTGCTTGTACTGAGCAATGTGTTCATTGGGATCCGTCAGCCCGGAATACTTTGGCGTAAACGCTAGGATATTATACTTCTTGGGGACTTCGACTAGCGCAATCGCGTCGGAAAATGGGGACGTCTGGAATCCGGTGGGTGGTTTGACATCGACTGGCACGGCTGCCCCTGGTAGCTTGGACAATAGAGCCAAAACATTTTCGTTTTGTTCTTCTAGGAGTTTTATGCGCTGTGTGACAGGTTCCACGACAGGGGTGCCGAACGCAGTGTGTCGTTCGAATCTTTGGTCTGCCGTGTTGCCCGAAAAAGTATTATGTAGTTGGACGTACGGTTTCCCCCCTTGAGGGTATCCGTTATTTGGATGTTGATTTTGGTGATTATGCTGCGTCGATGGCCTAGTATGCTGGAGTTGGAATTGCGAGTTGGTATTTTGGTGCTGGAATTGATCACAGGTCGGAACCCGGTCTGCTGCGCTCCTTGTTGGGGTTGATTGGGCGGAGGCGATGGAAGAGGTATCTGACCCGAGTTTCCGTGGTCGAGCCTTTGGGCTTCAAGTTGTTGAACTCGCATATTTTCTGCGTTCAGCTCGGCTCTCAGTTTCACTTCATTGTGGTTAGCTCCGTGGTATGCCATTGATAAAAACAAAGGAAAATCGTTAGTAACACAGGGTCCGTTTGGAGAATTCCTCTAATCGGGTCCCACGGATAGCGCCAAACTGTTGATACCAAAAATTAACTTCACCAAGTCAACTTAAGGTACTTATGGACCTGATCGATCAAAGGAAGGATTCTCCCAACGAATGTAAATAAAGCGAAAAGTAAATAGGAGACAAGAAATTTGGTGACGCGGAAAAACCCTTAGACGGGGAAAAACCGCGGACAATAGGTTGATATCGTCGATGCACTATGGAAAGTGACGCCAAACAGGGGCGTCGTCCTTTAGAACTATGGTCGTACAATTATAAGTGAAAGGAAAACTTAAGCTAGCGTATCGAATCTAGAAAGCTATTGTCAGTTCCTCGGCTTCAAGAGTGCGAGGGAAAGTTCCTGTGTCCTCTTTGATGATTTCGATGTTGTATATATAGTTGCCATTGCTTTGTAACAGTAGATCGATATTGATTTCCTTGATAAATGCTCTTGATGACGTTTGAACGTAACCGCCCAACGGTCCTGCGAAGAAAGACAACGGTTAGTTTATAATGATCCTAGAGTAACGACCTACGTCGAGCGTTTGTAGGTCGGTCGTGCGTCATGGATTCTCCATGGAGCTTTTGTTAGTTCATGATGTTTTGACGGATGTTAAGCGTTGTTGATTGAACGTTTGTACTAGTCGTCGAGCGATTTGTTCGATCATTGCTCTCTGGATCTTTGGCTAATATTCGGGAGCCATGGAAAGTCTTTGGTCGAATGTCTTAGTCAACGGTCGAGGGTGTGAGATTTTCACCCAAACAAAACTAAAGACAAGAGATTAGGTGACGCAGAAAAACCCTTTAACGAAGGAAAAAACCTCGGACGATAGGAGGTATCGTCGTTGCACTATGGGAAAAGGACGTCAAACAGGGACGTCGTCTTTTGGAACTGAGATCGTATGATTATAGAGAAAAATATATAAAAGCAATGTAAAAAATCTAGAGAGCTATTATCTATTGCAATATTCGAGAGTGCAGATGATATCAATTGTCTTCTCCGTTAGACTGAGCTTGGACTTTTTAGTCGAGGCCGGTTGTAACCGTCGTATGTTATTAATGATCTTCATAAATGTCTTTAATGGCGTTGATCGTAACTGTCCAACGGTCCTGCCTGACATATAACGGATGAATAACGATTAGTCCATTAGTTTAAATAATATAACTTATACTGGAATCGTGAGTCGAGTGAATATCCATTGTCTGTACGTCGTACGTCACGACCGTTCGTTGTGAGTTTCGTTCGACCACTGATCTTGTTGTTGTATTAAATATTTTCAATTCATAAAATATGTTTGGTCAAATATTTTCGTCAACGGTCGTGTGTTTTCGTAGATTTTTACCCAAACACCGGTTAAATCAATTGATGTGGCAAATTCATTATTTAAAAAACAACATTACATGAAATATAAGCATACCACGTCATCCATGATTGAATTAAAAAATAAATTAAACAATATGTACAGGCCATTAAACAACAAAAAGACCCACCTTCCCATTCATCTTCCCCAAAAAATCATTGGTGATCTCTAACCTTTCCTACCGTCGTTAGTAAGGTAGTGTTGGGTTATGAAATGATAGCAAGTTATCTTGATGGAGATGGATAAACGACTAAGAGATTTGGTCTCCTTACTGTTAGGACTTTAATTAATTGTGCGAAAATAAAGTAAGGATATGTTTAATTGTAAAAGGAAAGTTTATAATTTCCTTAATCTCTTACCTTATTTATATAGATTAGTCCTAGCAATATAAATAGGGTGTTAGGGTCATTCATTAGGTGTGAATCGATATTGAGAGCTAAACAGAGAGAGAGAGAGAGAGTCGATTTCTTGTTTATCATATTGTAATCGATATATTCAAGTGAGATATCGGACTTCGGATCTTCATCATATTCTTTGTGTTTTTTGCATATTCATACGTACTTGATCATTATCTGGGATCCACAATTGGTATCAGAGCCTCACAATCTGAGTTTTGATCTAATTTTGATTGAGTTCGAAAAGCAAGGTAAATCTCGATTTTTTTTCTGTTCATTCTTATCCGTCCAAGCTTCAATAGCATGGATCGACAAGTCTCAAAAACCCAAAATTCTTATCGACTCAATATATATCGACAAGCTTTCTAACGTCTAATCGACAAGTGTCCAGTATCAGCATTATCGAATTCTAGTTTCTAAATCTTTATAATTATCTTAGTTTATTCTGCGGTACCTCTACTTCTCTTTCACAAAAGAAAACTCAGTAAGTATTGACTCCTGCAGCTTTTCTGTTTTAAGGGTTCTCAAGTAGACACCATAAACTTTAGTAATTTTTTTTTATTTGACCTAATTGGAGACTCGGGAACTTACCTCTTCTCTTCCATAAAAAGACTTGATATTTTTTTGTCGAGAAGTCTTCGTTCTTGCTCTTCGATTTATCAAATTAAAGTAAAAAAACAGAATTTGATAACAATGATAATTCGATCTTCTCGATTCTATTTGGTAGATATAAATTTTTATCGCATCATCCTTATGCGATAAGGGTATTTCAAACTCCTCAAAATTTCAAACTTTTGTCGAGTCCTTATTACACGACATAATTTTTTATCGCACCCTTTCCACCCGATATAAAAACTTGTCGATCGCTCTTCACCCGATATAAAAACTTGTCGATCCCTCTTCACCCGATAAGAATTCTTCTCGAGATACCTTAACTCGATATAAATTTTTACCGGCCCCTTTCCAATCGACATCTTTTGGATTCTTTGTCAATCGAGATAGTTTATTCTGTTTGTTTTAAAGAATTCTTAGCATTTTTCCAAAACTCTTTGATCGAGATCACTCTGTCAAGTACAATGACCACACGTGAAGCTATGGCCATCGGTTCGGACACAAAACCCCCAACTCTTTTCCAAGGTGAATACTCACAATGGAAGGATATATTTATAGACTTTGTTGCACGCCATGATTACGCGGATGAAATCATGCGCCCCATTACTGAAGGCCTTCCACCCGTCTTCCATCAAGACTTTCCTGCCATGCCAAATGTTGATCCTCCTGTTCTAGCACAAAAAGGGATCAAGCCCAAGTCTGCCTATGATGATAATGAGAAAAGAATTACAAAAGGTGATCAATTTGCACGATCATACCTCCTTATGAGCATCCCAAATGAGATCTACATGAGCATTGATAGCCATAAAAGAACAGCCAAAGAGATGTGGGAAGAAATTGAAAAATTCATGCTCGGCACAAAGATCGGGACCCAACAAAATATCACCAATTGTATCTCACAATATGAAGAATTCAAGGCAAAAGTGGGTGAAAGTCTTACGAATACTTACACTCGTTTTGTTCAATTAGTAAACGAGCTAAGTAAGAATGATATTCGTAATACAAAGATCGAGAACAACGTGATGTTTGTAAGTAATCTTCAACCGGAAAGGCGTCGCTTTGCTAATCAAATCAAACACAACAAATTTCTCTCTGAACTCGATCTCACGAAGTGTACGCAACCGTACAGCAAAACGAAGAGGAAGTACTTGAAGCTATGGGGACACAACAAGATCAAAAAGCCTTCCGATCCAATCGCTCTAGTGGCAAAAGAAAGCTTGACTTTATCCCGAAGCACACCACAAGAAGCCTTTCTTGAATTAGAGGACGAAGAGTTCAACTATGATCCGGAGATTGCAAATTCCAACAGCAATTGGTTCTACTCACAAAGGCGTTTCAACAAAAGTTCTCTCGTCGCTCAAATCCTAATCAACAACGTTACACTTCGGGACCAAAGAATCATGACGTAAAGCAATGTTCGAGCCAAAACCAAGGAGAGAAGAACAACGTCCGCCAACCAAACCGGAAGACAAATTCAAAGGCGAAATGAATTTGTGCTACAACTGCGGAAAATGCGGCCACTATGCTCGTAAATGCAAAAAGCCAATAGTCAAAGACTCCAACTATTTATTTACAAGTTGATGTTGGCTAAACAAAAAGAGGCCGAAAAGTACTTATAGCGGAAGATGAACACTGGATCAATCATGGCAACGAAGATGGTGAAACGGAAAACGAGATACAAGCACATTTTAGTTTGATGGCTTATTCCGACCCTTCCGATGATTCCACTTCCAACCTTCCGACTACACACCCGAGGTAAGCCATTCTGACTATGATAGTTTTGTTTCTCAAATGCATGACTTAATGAGCAAATTGCAAGAATTACAATTAAATTGAAAATCGAGAAACTTTTGGTTTCCAAATTAGAAGCACGTCTAGAAAATAATCACAACCAACTTCTAATTGTCACATCTGAACTTGCTACTTCTCAAAGTATAGCCCAAAACTTTCATAAGGAGAAAACCACCTTTCAAAATGAAAATTTGGATTTAAAACAACAAATCTCGGATCTCACAAATCAACTTACCAAATCTAAATGGGAGACCGAAGAATTTTCATCAAAATATGAGTTTGTCACTATACAAAGACAAGATCTTTTAGAAAAACTCAAGAATTTGGAACTCAAAATTTACAAGTTTGGTCAAACTGAACAAACGATTCATTTGAACGCTCTAAAGGATTTAAGTTCAAGAGCAGGATTAGATTTTGATAATCCAAAACGCTTAGAAAAGGCCATTTAAAATACACCGACTTTTTATAAATTTGAATATCTAGACCTTGATCCGGAATATAAACTTCAATTTATGAAGTCACATCACAAAGTCAAGAGTATGGATGATTGGAATAGGAAGAAGAAGAAATATCACCAATTCTATTATGCTATCCTACGCAAGTGGAAAAGGAATCTTCAAAAGAAACTCTTCCAAACTACTATTTTCCATCATATACCGACGAAGAACTTTAAACTCAAACTCCAGAATTTAAACCATATATTCCCACCTTATTTTTAGAAAAGAAAATTATTCAACTTGAAGAGGTGTTGGAATCTGAACGTTCTTCGTCGGAAAAGGAAAAGGAGGCTTTAATCTCTAAAATTCAAAAACTTGAAAACGAAGTTCTCCACTCCAACAAAAATGCTGATGCTAATACAACTTCAAATATTTCATCGTGTAAAGCTTTCGTTAGCACTTATTTAGATGATTATGAAGAGATATTCAAATTTGATCCAAATTATTGTCCTCCTAAATACCAAACTTCCCTTACTCCAGACCAAATTGATGCGGAATTGGATGACCTTGAGAACATAAATTTTCAGGATCAAAATTCTAATATTTCTCAACTTAAATCCGACGAATGTTTACATGAGTCGATTGCTAACTTTGACTTCAATCCTAAACTTCCAAGCCATAAGGAATTTTTAGACAAATGCAAGAAACCAATGGAAACATCTTTGATTCCGAAGGTTAAGAATGAATGTTCCACTAGTAAAACTAAAACCACTCATTCTAACCAAACGAATCAAGCTAATTTTTTTCTCAAAAGGTTCTAACCGTGGTCTTGTTGATGTTTCACCACTTCATTATTTAAAGTCACATCAAGTTCGGGTTGAAAATTGCAAAAGCGCTCAAAGTCGTCATCCCGCAATAAAGACAAATTTATTTTTTCAAACTCTACAAATGTCAAAAGAACCAATCATCATTTTATATTTCCATATATTATTCGTTCGTTTCGACATTTAAATCAATTTTCTCGTAATCAAATTTGTTGCTCAAATTGTTGTGTGAATGACTTTATGCGTTTAAATTCTTTTTATTATGGTTACGATTATTATTCGGAGATGCCTTATTCTGTCAATTATCATAAAGTCAATCCATTTCAAAACCATCCTGTTTATAAATGGGTTCCTAAAAAGACCGAGACTACCGCACGTAAGTCCCACTTCAAGTGGGTACCCAAAGGTGCGAAGTCAACTAACCCCGAAGTACCCATTTACAAATGGGTACCTAAATCCACCTGATTTTGTGCAGACCGGTCATGTGTGGTACTTAGATTCTGGATGCTCCAAACACATGACTGGACAAAAGGAGCTGCTTGCCAACTACAAGGAGAAAAAGGACGGATATGTACGATTTGGCAATGATCTTAGCACCTATCAAAGGTGAAGCAGACATTATTCAAGATAACATCACAATTTCTGACATCTCATATGTTCAAGGCCTAAGCCACAATTTACTAAGCGTTGGCAATTTCTGTGACAAAGAACTGGAAGTAAACTTCCGGACCGAACGATGTTGTGTACGAACTTACGAAGGAAAGGAGTTATTAGTCGGCTCTCAAAAGTCAAATCTATACACCATCAACCTTTCCCAAGTTCAACCTCCCACGAATGCGTGTCTACTCTCCAAAGTTACTAATGCCAAGAACTGGCTTTGGCATCGACGATTGCCTCATCTGAACTTCAAAAATATCAGTCGACTCTCAATTGGAGGATTAGTCGCCGATTTACCAAAAATCAAGTTTGACAAGCCTTACTTATGTAATGCATGCGAGATGGGAAAGATGAAGAAAGTTTTGCACAAACCCAAGGTGGAACACGGCATCACAAGACCTCTACAAGTCATCCATATGGATTTCTGCGGCCCAAGGCGGAATCAAAGCATACATAGCAAGAAGTACGTCCTCGTTATGGTCGATGACTTCTCACTATTTACTTGGATCAAATTCATTCGCACAAAGGACGAAGCTTCCGAAACAATGATCAATTTCTTGAAGGCCATTTAAGTTAAGTTGGATCTTACAGCCCAAACCATCCGCACTGATAATGGAACCGAGTTCAAAAACCGCACTCTTGACAGCTTTCTCGAATCTGTTGGCATCACGCATACATTCTCTTCGGATCGAACTCCTTAGCAAAATGGTGTGGTCGAACGACGTAATCGTATGTTTGTCGAAGATGTCCGCACTATGCTCGCCTATTCAAACTGCCACACCACCTTTGGGCCGAAACAATCAATACAGCTTGCTACACTCAAAACCGTTCCATCATCAACAAGCGCTTCAACAAAACGCCTTATTAGTTGGTCTATAACCGCATCCCATCTATCCATCACCTTCGCACCTTTGGCATCGCTGCTTTATTCTTAATGAAAAAGAAGATCGTGGGAAACTCAAGCCAAAAGCTGATGAAGCATACTTTCTTGGCTATTCTCCAAACGCCGCAGCTTATCGGATCAACATGAAGAATGCCCGATGTGTCACGGAAAGTGTCAATGTGCAATTTGATGCAACGGCCGATATGGCTCTTGAACAAGATAGTTCTGGACCCGCACTCACCGGGGTGTTAGTTTCCCGAACAACTCAATTCGGAACCTGCGTCAAACCCCGCTCATTCAAATCAAGCGTCCACTTCCAAAACCGCTACATCAGATCTAGACGATTTATTTGAGCACTTTTACTCGGATTATTTTGGCCCCTACACTGAAATTCCTATTAGTATCACCCCGCCCACCTTGGAGGTTGCCGAGACCACAAATCTTTCTGGACCGCCAGAAAGTATGGAAACTGTCTTAGTCTCTCCTTCAAATCAACCACGTTCAGAACCCGCGAACCAAGTTACCCCGCATCATTTCAAACACACTAGACCCACTTCCTGCAAACCAACCATGTCCGAGACCGACATCCTCTCCCCCACCATCGAACACAACTCCCAAGGATGTCTAAAGTTACACTGGGTCTTCCGAAGTGGCTCCATACTTAGAATCAGTTCAAGATCTTCCACTTGGCACTTATGTAGAAGACAATCCTGACCTAACTGTGATTCAGCCCCTTCCACATACCACGGAATGGGTCCGATCTCACCACCCAATCTGTTTATTGGAGACCCATCTAAACCGGTCACAACGAGAGCTTCTTCCGCCAACGATTGTCTCTTCTCGTCATTCCTAAGCCGAATCGAACCTAAAATCGTTGACTAAGCTATGTTTGATCCTGACTGGATTATCGCCATGCAAGAAGAGCTCAACCAGTTTGAAAGTCTTAAAGTATGGCGTCTCGTTCCAGGACCGCGCAACAAAACCATCATTGGCACCAAATGGATCTTCAAGAATAAACAAGATGAAGATGGCATTGTCATACGCAACAAATCATGGCTTGTCGCAAAAGGCTACCGTCAGCAAGAAGGTATTGACTACGAGGAAACATTCACCCCGGTGGCGGAAATTGAAGCCATTCGCATGTTCTTGGCTTATGCGGCTCACAAGAACTTCGTTGTTTTCCAAATGAACATCAAGACTGCATTTCTGAATGGTGTTTTCCGATAAGAAGTATATGTTTCTCAGCCCGACGGGTTTGTCGATCCTTCAAATCCAAATCATGTTTACATTCTCGACAAAGCTCTCTACGGCCTCAAACAAGCCCCACGTAAATAGTATGATAGTCTATCTGAATACTTGGTAAAAAACGGGTACTCAAAAGGTAAGATCGATTCTACATTGTTTACTGAGAAGGACGAGGTTGATATCATTCTTATTCAAATCCATGTAGTTGACATTATTTTCGGTTTTACTAACCCACAGCACTGTAAGAACTTCTCCGAACTCATGATTGCCAAGTTCAATATGAGTATGATGGGCGTGATGAATTTTTTCCTAGGACTTCAAGTAAAACAATTTTCAACAGGAAGATGCATCAACCAATTGAAATACATTTCGGATATGTTACATAAATATAACATGACAACCTGTACACCGATTGGAACCCCCATGTCTCCATGTTCAAAACTAGACGCTGATCCTTTCGGCAAAGCAGTCGATTCCAAAACCTTTCGGGGAATGGTCGGTTATTTAATATATTTAATGTATTTAATGGCTAGTCGTCCTGACATGATGTTTGCTACCTGCCTTTGCGCTAGATATCAAGCATCTCCCAAAGAATCTCATCTTAGTTCCATTAAGCGTCTTTTTCGTTATTTAAAAGAAGCTGCTGATCTTGGCCTATGGTTTCCAAAGGTTACGGGTTTCGAGTTAGCTACTTTTTCAGATGTTGATCATGCCGGATGCATGCTTGATCCAAAAAGCACGACGGGCCACATTCAATTCGTGCGTATCAACTTCCATAGCGGAAGCCGAATACATAACTACCGCTAGTTGCTGCTCACAAGTCATTTGGATGTGCACGTAACTTCAAGGCTATGGCTTCTGGTTTGACAAAATTCCCATCTACTGCGATTCAAAGAGCGCCATAGCCATCTCCAGCAATTCTGTTCACCATACCAAGACAAAACACATCGATGTCCGGTATCATTTCATTAAAGATCATGTCGAAAGAGGTACAGCCGAACTCTATTTTGTGAACATAGAACTTCAACTTGCCGACTTGTTCACAAAGGAATTGGATGAGAAACCTTCCAATTCCTCGTGTCTAAGTTGGGCATGCTAAACCTCAAAACCTGATTCTTTATCAGTGTCTTCAAAAATTCCAAAAAGTCCATTCACGTCTAAATGCACATTCTTATTTCATATATGAATCTGCCTTATTCTTGAATTCTCGTTTTGTAATTTTTTAAATTATCTGCAGTTCTATATTTTCAAAATAGTTTATTCTAGTACATCTTTCGTTTTTTGCTCTTTTTTTCGATGTCTGTTTTTAACTTTATTTCTCAGCTATGTTCAAAGGGGAGCAACCAGGTCAGTTATCTTATCGCATAGAACTTGAGAGGGAGCTAAATTTTTCATACCTTAGGCAAGAATCAAGGGGAAGCACTCAGATTTTTTTTTGAATTCAACTTAACTTTTTTTCAAAAATCAGTTCAGAATTGTCGGCCCTTTAAGACCCGACAAGAATTTTTGTCGAGTGCCAAAGGCCCGACATCCTCTCTCACGACATCTTCTTCATGATGTCAGATGCCTGGTAAGTTTTTGCCACGTGTCATCCCTCGATGACCCCAATATTTAAACAGAGGCCCCACTTACACTATTCACGCTTTCAAAGAATTTTCCCTCTTTTCCTCTCTCAAACTCTCCCGAGCACCTGTTGTTACAAGAATTTTTTCACATCTTCAAATTTCTCAAATCCAAGAACACCACCAGGTTCGGAATCACTTCTGGAACAACTTTAATTCTTGCACTTTTTGATTTCATCCATCGAATGTTAGGTTATTTGATGCCAGACTGTTCAGTTTTCAAAAACCCTTGGATTACCGATTGCTGTAATTTTTGCATGTTTCTGGGCTTATTAGACCTTAGGGTTAGTTTTCAATGTGTTAGGCGACCCTCATCGACCCTAGATCTAGGATTTACATGCCTTTATTTTCTATTTTTTGGATCTGGGTAACACTTTGAGTTATTTTCGGACTAGATAAACACTTAGAAATTTTTCAAGAATCTTGGATTACTTATCGAGTCCTTAAGACCCGAAAAGATTTCTTGTCGAGTAACAAAGGATTAACAAGTCCACCTTCATAAAACTCTTAGTGTTTTCATCGAGTCCTGTGACCCTACAAGTTGGCCTTCATAATTTCCTAAGTGTTTTTATCGCATCTTTTAAGCCTGATAATTTTTCTTCTCGAGTCACCTTTGGTCGACATGTTTGCTTGCATAAATGCAAATTTTTCTAAGTTCTTATCTCGCGCATGTTTCTATCGACAAGTTTCTTGTCGTCCTATATTAGTTTGATCTTTAAATTTTGTCTAAGTGTTTTTGTCGCCCAAGTTAGACTAGACATAAATATTTGTCGACACCTAAAGACTCGATATCCTTCCTTGAAATTCTTAGGAAAACTTTAAGTGGCCATGTCACCCCGTTGCACGCGACATCTTTCTATGTCGGCTCCAAAAGGATCGACATCCTCACTTAACCTTTTTCTTCAACAAACAAGTATTTATATCGAATCTGTTATGCTCGACATTAATTTATATCGCATCTACTAGGCCCGACATCCATACTTGTCATTTATGATTTTCTAACGGTGCCCTTTCAGTCTCCATGGCGGCTATTAATGATCCAAATGTTTCTGATGATGAGAACCCAATGCCTTCTGAAAGATCTACTACACCGAGCATCAACGCGGAAAACAGAGATGACATCCTAACGCCCCCGGGTAACAAACAGACGTTCAAGCCTAACAATCACCGTCTTAACTTGGACATGCGGCTGGAACACCCCATAATCATAGAGATACTACGACACCATCCGCTCGGTTGGCATTCACATTGGAACACCGAGTCCCGACCTTCTACTTACAGCAATTCTGGTACACTATGGATTATCATCCTGTAGAGGGCGACTACCACTTCATATCTCAAATCGATGAGTTTGTGTCCAAGCTCACACCGTCAAGACTTCGCCGCATTCTTCAACTCCCAGCTACTAATGCTGTTCCCGGCCGTACTACTTTTGAAGATCCACCTACCAAGGAAGAACTTTGCCGTCACTTCAGAGCATTAGGATATGACGACGACCTCACCTCCACGAATTCAAGAGAATGCATCTTCCTCAACTCTATTTCACGCTATTTTCTCTTGTTAACCGTGGTCTTACAGGAAAACATACGGGTATGGACAAAGCAAGCAATGCGGTTCTTCGCATCTTCCATGGGATCGTCTACAGTCGTCATTACGACTATGCCACTCTAATCTGGACCGAGCTCGTTGAATATGCCTCCAACAAAGTCAACAACCAAGACCGTGAGTTCCTTCCTTACCAACGCTTTTTTCAACTCACTATCCACAGCATGATGAATACATGTGAGGAAATTCCGAGACGCGCTGGCACTCCCCTTGGCCCCTCTTATACTCAGAAGTATTTGAAACTTCGTTATTAGCTCTTCCTATACACCATGCCCATCCCTGAAGCCTTATTATCCCTAGTTGATCATAATGCACCTAGTGTGATAGCCTATAGGGAGAGCATCGGCTTAGTGGCTCACCAACAACCGGATGAGCCTGCCCAAGAGCCAAACCATGAGGAACACAATAAGTTAGGAGAGGGTCCTAGAATAGACGAGCAGGATCAGGATCAAGAGGATCCTGAACAGGGTGTTGAGAGAATAGCTGAAGTGAGGGGAAATGATGTGGATGGTGCCTCCGATCAGCTTACCCTTACGACTTCTACACCTACGTTTCCCATTCCACCTCCAACCGGTATTCCAGCTGCCTCTACCTCTCAACCCACGGGACGCGTTCTTTGATTGAAACTCCTCGTAAACCGTCATCGCGTACGCCGTTGCCCGTCATCTTCTGAATCCGAAGAAAGCCCAGATGATCGACCTTTACACCGCCGAAGGTGAATTTCTCCCGTCGAAGCGGCACTTAGAAGAATCAGTCCTCAACGCTCAATACAAGCCATCTCATCAGAAGCTACTGATTCCGATGACCTTCGTGACCTATACAACTTTGATCCTATCACCGAACCACTATCTAACTCACTACCTGAACCAAATGTTGGGGAGATAAGGAGAACGGAGGGAGTATCAGTTGAAAATGACAATGTGAGCACCTCTGTAGGTGAGGAAAATATGAATGAGTGTGAGATACCTATAGACACTAGCCGGGTAACTGCGTCCCTTGTTGACACTCATCCGTTGGGTACCAACATTAGACAAGACATTGTCAACCCAACAACGCAATTGCACGCCCCACCTAGCCACTCTGTAGTCTCACAACAGCCTAGAGTTTCAGGAATTTTTGTGAGTTTAGCACCTCATCTAGCTGCCCTATCTTCGGGAGGCATAGCTATTGAAACAAGAAGTAGTGTCTCACCTACTTCGACAGCTTTTCTGAGCACTTCGAGTCTAGAACCTTCTAGGGAATACGTGTCTATGCACATTGAGAGCCCTCGTTGCCTAGTCGGAGCTTCCATAGTGATGTCCATTTCGGGCATTCCACGAGGATTGGAAGGAAATCCTACCAGCGCTATATCAATGCCACTGTTGAACGTAGGTCACATAGTTGATTCAACTGTGATGTCAACGGGTATTCTATGTGATTTCGGTGTTTCCCTTTCAGGTACAATTTCGCAAACTTTCACAGTCAATCCTGCAACTCAAGCGTATGTTGACGATCAGTATAAAAAAGCTCAAGATTTGTTATTCGCTGTCGAGGAACGCATGCGAGAAATGCTACGTCAAATGTCTGAAGCTTCTGGCTCCCGACCATCCAATCCTAATCAAGCTAGCTCTTCCCTGCCTAGCACAAGTCGTTCTCCGACCGCGCCACCTCGTGGCTCTAATGATCCAAATCTTCCTCCGTCACCGCAACGACATCAATACAACAATGATGGGCTTATGTCTTTGCTTTATGCAAATCTGCTTGCCGAAGCTACAACTAGAGGTCTGCCTGAAGATGAAATTATGGGTCTTCTACGACGTAATCTTGTGATCCCCACTGTCACTCGCCATGAATTCGATCTTTTCAAAGCTGATATGGAAATGTAGCTTGAAGATATGGCGACTCAACAAAAGCAATCTACTGATGAAATTCTTGGTGCGACTACTGCTCTCCGCGCAGAAATACAACAATCTTGTCGCCCAGCTGCTTCTGTTCAACGTCGTCGACCTAATCAGGACGATGCAGACTCCGTTCCTAATCGCCCTGAGGGGGAGACACACCGCCGACTTAAAAGAGCTCAAGCTCAGATTCGACCATCTACTACTTCTGGTTCATCTACTGCTGCACCGCCGTCTCGTCAAAGACCGCAAAATACTCCACCTCCCACGCAACAACAAGTCAATCAGTCAACGGTTGAAAAGGCGACAGATTTTGACATTGGGAGTTGATCGCAAGCTGTTGAACCGGAATCTGTCAATGAAGAGGTGATCAATGTTCAGAACTTGAGAGATTCAGTCATAAACTGGTTTAAAGATCTGTATGAACCTGTTCTGAGAGAAAAAGACTATGTGAACTTAAGCCACATAGAAAGGAAATATATTCTGGGAAATTCAAATGAAACACCTTTACTGCCTCATCAAATTCGATGGGAATGAATTCTCTCAGATAGAAAATGTATAAATCCACAGGTCAGGACTCCTTATCTAGAAGAAACTATGCAAAAGATATTCGTGGATAAGTAGAAGAAACTAGATGATTTGTCTCGTATTCATTTGATCATGGAAATGAATTCGTTACAAGTAACTGAATACGTGAGCATATTGAAAATGAAAGCAAAGGAACCTAATGAAGTTATTTCAAAGAACATGATCGTCACTATCATGGAGATTGGATAACAAAAAGCTTTTCAGGTGATGTTTCCAACATTAAAAGTAAGGAGATATGTTGGAAAGGTTTACTGCTTCTCTGAGGCAGACTTTGCTACCATAGACGTAATGGATATGGAGACATTGTATACGGAGCTAAGAGACAAAACCAGAAGATCAATTGATGAATAGAGAGCGTTAAGAGTGATCATAAGGCACATTCAAAAAGAGCTAAGGTACAGTTACCTTCATGATCTTCAAAGAGGTTTATCTGCATAAACCTGATCAAAGTGTTCCTGATCTGGATAAGTTGAAAGTTACTACAGTTCTGACCAAACCAGCACATGGTGTCGTTTACATGAAGATGACTAGAGAGATGAGGTTTTTACGACTCAATGAGATAGCTGCTTATTCAGATGAAACTTTATGGGGGGTTCGAAACAGATTATCTGTTGAGATAAGTGCTGACATGAAGAATGAGAAGAAGAAGCAATTCAAGTCTGACGAACGAGAAAGACTTTAGAACACCATAGAACTTATTGACAATCGCCTGATCTACCGTCAGACCCTACGGAGATATGAAGGCATGTTCGACTTTAAAAGATGAAATGCTTGTTTTGCCCCAAAGGGGGAGTTTGTTAGGACTTTAATTAATTGTGCCAAAATAAGGTAAGTGTTGATCATAACTCCTCTCAGTGATTTGAATATGATTCCTCTGTATACTTTGTGAAAATTTCATTTGTAATGTTATGCTTAAATCAGCGATAGCATACGCTGAGTGTTATCAGCGATCGCTGAAATTCAGAAGCATTAAGTCTACCCTTGAAGATCTGAAGATCAACCATCACACGAAAAGAACATTCAGCGATAGTTGAAGACCAAGCTGAAGAAAGAGATAGTCAGCTAATGATCTGAAGCGGTTCAGTGATAGCAAAGAAAATCTAAATCAAAGTGTGAAGTCTTGTTAAGCCTCAACGATACTATGTAAGTTCATCCTTGAAGTTTCAAGTTCAGCGATCAAGTGAAGCTTCTCAAACAAGATTAAGATTGATCTTATCCTCAATGCACAAAAGTCAAACCTTATACTATGTCAGAGAAGGACGTATGGATTGTCTCATATGTCCCCCGTTATATCTGATATGGTATTGTTCACATACGGCCAAAAGCATGGTTACGTTCTGAACGAAGAACAAGCTTCCTATGGATGCTTGACACGTGGCATATACCTTCAGTCTTGCATTAAATGCAAATGGGTATAAATAAGATGAAGATATCTTCTTCATCTTCATGCATGCTACTTTCTAATTCCTAAAACCTCTGTCTCTTTTCTCTATCATTTCCTTGTGCATCAATCTGTATGATTTCTTAAGTTACAATAGAATAGGTTTACTTGTTCTAATTCCACTTGTAACTGTAAATTTGTTTATTCAATATAAACTAATTTAAAAAAAATCTGACTGTTTGCATAAAAATCTGACTGTTTCTATATCCTTGAACTCTTATAGACAGACTCCTTTGGGACCAATAAGTGGTATCAGAGCAGTTTATCTCACTTATCTTTAAAATCTCTTTAAACAAATCTATTTTAAAATGACTAATACAAATACAAACTACATTGATAATGGATCTTTAGCTAAACCTCCAAAATTTAGCCATGATAACTTTCCATTATGGAAGGAAATAATGACTCTATTCCTAGAAGGGTCAGATCCTAAGATCCTCTACTATCTAGAAAATTGACCATTTGTTCCTACAACCCTAGTAGCTAGTGTACCTACCACTACTACCACTCCAACCATCGCAGAAAAGAGAATAATCAAAACTCCAGATCGATGGACTGAAGAAGAGAAAAAAGAAGTAGCTACAGATGCTAAAGCTAGATCCATAATTGCTATGTTTTTACCAGATGAAGTCTATCACTCAGTTATGAAGATGAGAAAACCTAAGGCCATGTGGGATACCTTGTGTATTCAATATGAAGGGACTGATGAAGTCCAAATCACTAGGTGTATTAATCTGGTAAGACAATATGAAAGCTATATGCACACAAAAGGTGAAACTCTCTCTCAAATTCACCAAAGATTTAACTATCTCTTGATTGACATGAAAACTGTCAACAAAGAATACTCTAATGCTGAAATACTGACAAACTTCATGGAGGCACTACCTGAATAATGGGGAGTGTATACTACATGTTTAAAATTGTCAAAGAATCTTGAAACTCTCTCTCTCTCTGAGTGCCTTTTAAGGAATGCTCCTAAATGAAGAGCAATCTCAGGTTTTAAGAAAGAACCTCATAAATGAAATCAAGGGTGCCAAAAGTACTTCTTTGGCACTATTGACTTCAGAGGTTGAACCATCACAACTTGTTTCTTCCTCCATCACCTCTATCACTGAATTAAATCAAAATAATTCAGAAGAACTCACTGATGCTGACATCTCTGAGTTTGATAACTCTATGGCACTTCTTACGAACAATTTTAAAAGATTTGCAAGAAAGAGTAACTTTCGAAAATCTCCTGCTATCACTGACTTTGATATGACAAAATCTTTACCCGCTGAAAAAGCATTTGCCATATGCTATAACTGTCAGCGAAAGGGTCACTTTGCTAGCGAATGTAGATCCAAGAAAGTAGCTGCTCCCACCACCTCTCAGAACTCTGACAAAAAGGAAAAGTATTTTAAATTAAAAAATAAATACAGAGATCTGAAAAAGAACCAGCAAAAGTGCAAAGGTCTAATTGCTGAAGAAGTTGACTGGGATCAAGAAGAAGATTGGGCCAAGACATCTGATGAATCAGGCTCCGATTAAGAAGATCTGGCCTTTCTCTATCTAATGGCAAGAATTGACGAGGCTGAAGAAGTCTCTGAAACCTCCAGCTCAGAGTCTTCTACAACTCAGAGTCTTCTACAACTCAGGTAAACATTCCTATAAACTCCTCTCTACCTGTAACTAATAACTTGTCCGCTCTCGATGCTATGACCGTTGATTTTTACAATGCTCTAAATGGAAAGATTAAAGCTGAAAAAATTAATATTGATCTTTCTGAACAATTGAAAAATTGTCATTTAAAAATCAAAGAACTGACAAAGATTGAAGATTCCCTAAAAGATCAAGTCTTTGTAAATCAAACAATTAGTATTGAGAGACAACAAGCTATCACCGAAAAGAAAAAGGCAATCGCTGATATTAAGGCTGAGAAAGCTACCATTGAAGGATGGTGCAAAGCCTCTGATTAAGTCAGCGAAATCATAAATGCTCAAATTCCTCTAAAAGTCAAAAGTGGGTTAGGTTATAACTCTGATAAAGAACAATCAGAGAATGATCGTTCCATATTGAAATTCAGAATGTTCGTCTCTTCTATCCCTGATCCCTCTTCATCTGAAAATTTGACCGTTCTTAAATCTGATGATTTTAAGAAAATGATCAAGAACAACGTTACTGACCACGTTCCTAAAATCAAAAACTTTCAGAAATAGAAAAAGAACTCCGTTGTTCTTTCTGTAAGTCATCCTAAAGCAGGGAAGAAGATCCCTGGATATATTCAGTGATCAACTCCCAAAATTAAGTTCGACCTTACACATGTCCCTGAAAAGACTATTATACCCCCAAGGACATCGTACAAAGGAATTCTAGGCTCTGCTCCTGAAAATATTTCTTCTCGCACTATGAATTCTTTCAATTCCATACCTAATCACAAATATAGAAAATGCTATCACTCTGGTGAAAATACTCACATTGCCAGCAAATGTCCTAATGCTACTAAAGCTGAAAAATTAGCTCATGGAAAAAAAGTAGCTCAAACTGATAAATCAGCGAGAGTGAAATCCACCAAGGTTGGGAAACCTTCAAGGCGAAGATATCCACTGAAGAGAATTCTTCAGCTAGTAGCTCTTCCGCCACTCCTACCACTAACTCAGCAGGACCTATTGTAATATGGGTACCTATGAAAAATTAATCCTTTTGTTGTATGCAGAGTGCCAAATGTATCTGGGGTCTTGATAGTGGATACTCAAGGCACATGACTGGCAGAAAATCTCTGCTCTCTGAATACAAGGAAGAAGCTGGTCCCTCAGTGACCTTTGGTGGAAATGGCAAATGATACACTAAAGTTTATGGAATTCTATCCGATGTAGCCACCTCATTTTCTCGAGTCGCTTACGTTGAAGGACTAAAGAACAATTTGTTGAGTGTTAGTCAGCTATGTGACAAAGACTTCAAAGTTCTATTTCTAAAGAACAGATATGTTGTCACTGTTTCAAATGACAAACTTGCCTTAACAGGCAAAAGAGTTGAAAATGTGTATGTCATTAATATGAATAGCTCTCACTTTGAAAACATGTGTTTCATTTCCAGAGCCTCCTCTGACATAAACTGGTTATGGCACAAAAGACTCTCTCACCTAAACATTAAGACAATCAATAAATTTTCTCAAAAAGAACTTGTCAGGGATCTCCTTAATCATACATTTGCAAAGGAATCTCTTTGGTCAGCGTGTGAAAAGGGAAAATTGACAAAAGCCTCTTTCAGATCTAAAGAAGTCTCTTCAGTGCCCTCACCTCTCCATCTTCTCCATATGGATCTATTTAGACTTGTAAATGTCCAATCTCTCTCTGGAAAGAAATATACTCTTGTGATAGTTGATGAATATTCCAGATATACTTGGGTATACTTTCTTCGATCCAAGAGTGATACACCTGAGGTCATTATAGTTTTTATCAAGAGAATGGAAGTCCTCAATAATCTTATCGATCACTCCATGAGGAGTGATCATGGTACTGAGTTCAAGAATAGTACCTTGATTAATTTCCTTGAAGAAAAGGGGATCACTCACAACTTCTCTTCAGTGAGAACTCCTCAGCAGAACGGTGTTGCTGAAAGAAGAAATCGAACGATTATTGAAGCAGCTCGCTCAATGCTCAGCGAATCGCATCTACCTACTCAATTCTGGGGTGAAGCAGTCAATACAGCATGCTTCACTCAGAATCGATCTATTATAATGAAGTGATTCAAGAAGACCTCCTATGAACTTTTTCATGGAAAAAGATCCTCTCTGAAATATCTGCACATCTTTGGATGTAGATGTTATATTCTTAATGACGGAGATCATTTGGGCAAGTTTGATCCAAAAGCTGATGATGGAATATTCCTTGGATACTCTTCTGTATCCAAGTCGTTCAGAATCTTCAACAAGAGAAGACAACATGTTGAAAAATCCATGCACGTCAACTTTGATGAATCTCGTCCTATTAATTCTGCTCCTATCCCTGAAAAAAATGAGGAGTTTAATAAATGGACGAGATCTCGTTATGGAGAACCTGAAACTTATTTCAACAATCAACCTAATGCTGACACAAATGATGATGGAATCTCTGATCTTCCTACTTCAAGCAGCGATCCGTCAACATCAGCGATCAACGTCACTCCCCTCAATCAGATTCCTCCATCTGATACTTCTTTAGGAAATTCTTCAGTGAATAACCAAGCTTGATCTTCTACTATTCAATCCTCTGAATCTCATCCAGAATTGATCTTAAATGAAGTTCCTGTCGCTGAAACGATCAACGACATCCCTAAAAGAGAGCAAATCTTTGAATCTATTATTGATCAGACTCCTCAACCTCCAGCTCAGCGATGGACTGCAAATCATCCAATAAATCAAATTATTGGTGATCCAAATGCAGGTATCAAGAATCGTAGATCAAATCATCCAATAAATCAAATCATTTTCATCCAACTTATTTCTCTAGCTGAACCTAAGAAAATAGATCAAGTTATCTCTGATCCTAGCTGGGTCTCTGCCATGCAAGAAGAACTAATTGAGTTTCGTAGAAACAAAGTTTGGAATCTTGTTCCTCGTCCCTCTGATAAAACTGTAATAGGAACCAAATGGGTTTTTCGAAATAAGTTGGATGAAAATGGCACTGTTGTTCGCAATAAGGATGGACTTGTTCCTTAGGGATACAGACAGGAAGAAGGTGTTGACTATGATGAGAACTTTGTTCCTGTTGCTAGACTAGAGGCTATAAGACTCTTTTTAGCTTATGCTGCCCATAAATATTTTAAAGTTTTTCAAATGGATGTTAAAAGTGCTTTTCTAAATGGTAAACTCAGCGAGGAAGTTTATGTTGAACAACCTCCTGGTTTTGCTGACCCGAACCATCCTAGTTATGTTTTCAAACTCCAAAAAGCTCTTTACGAGTTAAAACAAGCTCCCAGAGCTTGGTATGATACTCTCTCAAAATTCCTTTTTAAAGAAAAATTTGTTCGTGGAAAGATTGACCGAACTCTATTTTTAAGAAAATATAAAGGTCATACTATTCTTGCTCAAATATATGTTGATGACATTATTTTTGGCTCCACAAGACTCAAATTATGCACTCGTTTTGCAAACAGAATGAAAAAAGAATACAAAATGAGTATGATGGGTGAACTAACATATTTTCTAGGTTTGCAGATTAAGCAATCTGACAAAGGAATTTTCATTTGTCAAAGTAAATATGTTAAGGATATACTGTAACAAGTTTGATATGAATCAATGCTCAGCGATGAAGACCCCAATGGCACCCTCTCTGACATTGAATAAAGACCCAAATGGGAAACCTGTCAATATCACTGCCTATCGTGGGATGATTGGGTCTTTACTATATCTTACAGCGAGTAGACCTGATATCATGTATTCTACACGTCTTTGTGCTTAGTATCAAGCTGAACCAAAGGAATCTCATCTCATCGCTGTAAAGCGAATCCTCAGATATCTGAAAGGAACTCCTAATCTGGGTCTTTGGTATCCCAAAGGCTTAGGGTTCAATCTAATCGGTTACTCTGATAGTGATTTTGCAGGATGCAAGATTGATAGAAAGAGCACCACTGGCGGATGTCACCTATTAGGTGGTAAGTTGATAAGCTGGACAAGTAAGAAGCAGAACTCTGTATCCACCTCTACCGCTGAAGCTGAATACGTAGCCGCTGGTAGCTGTTATGCTCAAATCCTTTGGATGAGAAATCAGCTGAGAGATTATGATCTCAAACTTTCTAAAATCCCTATTTATTGTGACAGAACTATTGCTATTGCAATTGCAAATAATCCTATTCTTCACTCAAAAACCAAGCACATTGAGATTCAATATCATTTTATCAGAGATCATGTGATGAATGGAGAAGTGGAACTTCATTTTGTTCCAACTGAATATCATCTCTGCTAGATCCCAAACAATCAAGAATGTAGAAAAATTAAAGAACGAGAACAAGAATTAGATCACTGAAGTTGTATGTAGTATTGATCACTGAACAGTATTACAATATGTGCATCTTTACAAGCTCTATCTATTTTCAACGTTAGTTATAACAACCTATCAAACTATCTATTTATATACAAATGGAAAAGCTAAAGTTACAGTACAAAAATACCAGACATGTTCAGAACTTCTTCAGAAGTATCTTCATAGTCCTCTTCAGAACTTCTGAAGAGGATTCTAAAGATACTAAACCACCAACTCTGTTTTTGGGTGAATATCATTAGTGGCGAATCAGGATGATTCAATTCTTGGATAATATCGATGAAGCTCTAATGCAATCGATCATAAATGGTCCTCTAGAGGTCTATGTGGAAATACCATCGGTACCAAGAACTGAGTCAACTCCTGAGATACCTGCATCGAGAATTAAGAAAAGCCCAGGTATGTACAGTACTGCTGAGAAAGCTCAAGCAAAAATTGACAAAAGGGCATTAACACTT